>OY728156.1:1740132470-1745132470 GCA_963277665.1 Viscum album
AAAAAAAATTGAGTTAATAATAATTGATTAATTAATTGTATATAATATGTTAATAGGCGATGTAAATGTCATAATAAGTTTTGAAAAAGTTTTAAAATAAATAAATAATTGAATAAAGATTATTATTATGAATATAAATACACTTTTTTCAAGTCAGACTCAAAGTAATATATTTCTTCTCAATTTACATTCCATTGATTCTTATTTGTTATTATGCACCAATTCAATTCTATGTTGTGTTTATAAATTCAATGAGAAATGTAATATCATTAATAAATAGTAATTTATTTTATATTTTGAATCACTTTGTATTTTCCTAGAAAATGTGTTTTGACATCAAAATTACCTAGTGATAAAAATAATATTTTCAATCTCACTTTCTTCTGTGATTGTTGACAATATATTGAAATAATTACTTCCATATGAATTTTTTTTTAAATGATACATTTATCTTAAATATACATATTATTTTTTTATTGATAGAATTATTTCTAAAACATTATAGCATATTTATATTTATTTTCCAATTTAGAAACTATTTGGTTAATCAGAGAAATATGGATAAATATAAATCCTTTAGTCAAGATGGACATATGATAAGAAAAAATTTTAATTAGTACAATTTATTAATTTATATATAAGTAATGATTTGGAATTGTATGAAATGGGTTTCATATAATTTAATTTTGTCCCCTAAATGCATCAATTATATCAGAAAATAAATTAATTGAACAATTCATATGGTTTTCTACCCAACATGATAAACCATATAGTGAATTGTATTGATGGAAATGGTACCATATACATAAGAAACATAGAATTCAATAATTATAAATTTAAATTATTTATAATTATTTTATTATTATAATCTATGAGATTTTTTATTGAAATTATTTTTGAATTCATTTTTGTTCTCAATTTATTGATTAAATGTCATGTGTGTTCAGTTATTTAAAATGACAAATTGTTTACTCATTAATAATTTCTAATATATTATAAAATAAAAACACCTTAGTTAGAATTTATCTCACCATTATTTTTTACATTTCTAATGGATTTGAAGTAGAAGTATTTGAATATTTTTTAAAATATTTTATTTATTTCATTTTATTTTGAATCAGGTATTATTTTTAATTTATCAATGTAATATGGGTTTCATATTTGTCATCTAGTTTTTTGAAACTACTATACTAATTAGTTCTTTGGATTTTGATTCTTTGTAATCATTAAAATTTAGAAAAGTAAGGCACAAAGACTTGACATATAGGGTTGGGGCATTATAGTTTGTATCAATTGAATTTATGTAGAATCAAGGAAAACTAGATTTAGGAAATCAAGACTATAGAACATAATCCTATGTAAGACGTTGAGGAAGTGTATAAAAGAATATCCCAAAGAAACCATGTTTATTACTATATGATCAGAGATACATAAATTTTTCAATTTAGGATATCTATCTCAATTGTTTTCTCATTAATGATTTTGTTAAATAATGATATGATTTAATCTAGTGTATTTCATATATTATAAAATTGTTCCTAGAATAATAAATGTGTAAAGCCACAATGCATGTGATCAAATGAGTAATAATGAATTTTTACTTTGATAAGATCAAGACACATATTTTAAAGGCAACTAGAATCCAAAACATTTTCAATTTATGAGGACATAGTATCATGTTATAATTAGAGAGATAAAAAGTTATCTATGTATTGTGGCATCGAAGGGATGAGAATGAAGATGGAAAAAGATAAAAAATAGTTAAAGGGAAGAAAATAATGAAGGATTTTATCGCATATATACCTATGGAATAAAATACCCCAAAAATTTGTTGAAGGAAATGAAAATTTAAAATAATTGTTAATAAAAGGGTATGCATGACAAAGAATTAAAGGAAAAAAGCAATGAATTATAGTGATTTAAATGTATAGAAATTATTAATTATTCATACCCATTCCCGAATCATCAATACAATATTTCTTTAAATAAGGATATAGATCAATACTATATACCTTAATGTTTTAGATAATAATATATTTTAAATATAAACCATTTAGGAATGGTTTATGTTTAACATTTGATGAAGTTGTAGAGGATAATGTATTATGTTACTATATAATGCAACATGTCATATGAAATGAATTATAAATTTTTCATGTCACTACCAATGGATAATATTTCATTTATAGAAGAGAAATTTACATTTAATTGTATTCTTAGAGAGTTAAATAATTTTTTATATCTAAGAAAAAGGGTCATTAATCACCAATGATGTCCAATTAGAATATATTTTTATGATATTACTGACCTTTTTTTAATCCTATGGGGTTTATGGATTTCTGTACATTAACCATCTAAAGATCAACCACTTTATTGTGATCAATTCTTTATATCACTCTTTATCATATCATGATCATTATATTTCACTTCTTTGTCCATTTTCATAGTAATTTACTCCTATTTTAAACCCTAGTTTTTGTTTTCCACTAAATTTCTCTTTCCGATTATTGTAAATATGTGTTCTTAACCCTAATTATTCTTGTTAACAATAATGTTTCAAATATCAAACTCAATGTTACCAAGATGATGTTTAAATAGAGAGGATCCAATATAACTATGGTGGGTAGAATATAACAGCCCAACATTCTAAAGGAATAATATAATATTATAAACGTACTATGTTAGTGTGCATTACATAAATGAATGGAATTCATCTGTGTCTTTTGTAAAATAAAAGGACATGTTTTACCAAACAAAAATATATTATTAGATTAATATTAAATATAAAAATACATTTCCATGCCATTAAATTGGATGTTAAAAATATAATTCTTTATGGTATGAAAATATGTGGTTCAATTCATTGGATACAAATTATAAATCTATATAAGATCCAATTTTATATAAAGTGGATGCTTTTTATGAAAAATATTCTTAAGCTCATGAAGGTGTTTTATCATAAGAAAATAAATTAATTTCATTTCTGGGATGATATTAATGAAATTTATATATTATAAATGAAATCAAATATATTCGCTAAATTCATTGTATATATTTTATAGTCATAAGATAAGAAGAAATAGAATTATATTCCTAAAAGATATATTTTTTGAAGGTACTTTTTGGATGCTTTTATTTGTGCACCAATTTATAATTTTTTTTAAAAATTTTAAAAAATATATTAAAATATTAATATTTATATTTGAAATAGGAATGTAAAAATTGATTTATGGTTAATTTTTGGAATTTTTCTGAGACATGTCATATTTTGATGAAGAGATAATAATAATAAATTTTGATTGAAAACTACCTTTTTCATATAAATAATAGGTACTATGAGATTATGTTTTAAGATATATAAAAAATTAAATAAGAAAAATTATGAATATGTTAATCTAATTTGGTAAACTAGAATCTGTTTTAACTAGAAATTTTATATAAAAACATTTCAATATTTGGAAGATTTTCATAATACAAACCCCCTATGTAATCCCTTATTCTGGATAAATTATAAATTAATTTATTCCAAGTATGTGATTTAAATTTCGAAAAATAGATTTAATATTTTTAATGACTATAATTTATAATTTCAAAAAAAAATTTACATAATTTTTTACAAGAAATATTAGTGAATGAAATTAAAATTAAATATAGCAATTAAGGGAAAAATTAGACTAAAAGTGACTATGCCTTAACCACAAGGTCCACAATGACATTGAAATACCTCAAAAATCATTTTATGAACATATTTATTGTATATAATTCCATAGATATAATTTTTCATTATTTATGTATAATTATCTATGTTATACTTATCAAGAGTGTTTTTATTTTTATATTTAAAATTATTCCACTCCTCTATTATAAAAAAGAAATCCCCTCGTCAGTTCTTCAAACATCTCAAGAAATATTTATCATACATACTTTGAAAAAATAAGCTAAAAAATTTCATATAATTGTTATATAAGCCTCAATTTGGAATGAAATCAAATAATGGATGAATTTGGTATACACCAAAGAATTACTCGATAATGGTGTCATATTATTCAACAAGAACATTTTATTTATTTCATTATCCTCCCCATAAATGATTTTTATATTATTATAATATAAAAACATGTTAACCCTAAATATAATTATATTTTTTTAACATATTTCCTTACCTACTACTATAATAACTTATATGAGATCTGATTCGAAATCATCATATTTTTTTGTATAATGTATAATTTCCTCACAAACCGATGTTAGTCGATCATCAATTTAAAAATTCCAAATATAAGAATAACGATTGATTTATTGATAATATATATATATGTACTTTATAATATATTTATTATTCTCTAGAAATTTCAAAATACATAGCTTAATTATCTTCTTTTCCAAAAATACGATAACTTCATTTATTGAAGTGTGGATTACCGCATTCAAAAAGAAATTTGTTTCATTAACATATTACATGTAATTTATTAAGGATGATTTTAATTAAGATATATTTCATATATGACATTTGTGTGATACTGAAATAATAATATACATATATATCATTTAGTTTTATAACATTAGTACAACAGCAAAATTTAATCTATGTCCATGTGTATGTATGACATATTTTCTCTATGAATGGTGTATTCCATTTAATTTCAGGGAATAATATGGATTAATATTAATATATATTGTAATGTTATATGATATAAATCACATTATTGTGATATTCATGACATATTTGGATTTCTGATAATATAATATATCACTTTCATTTTTAGCAATCCATATATTGAAAAAGTGATAACATCATTCATGGACTTGTGGATCAGCTCCTCCTCAAAGATATGTACTTAATTTTTATCATAATCATTATATATGTAAGTATATATGATTAAATAAATTTGTATGTATCATATAATTATCATTACATAAGGCTAAATGTTAATTTTCTACATTCACGAATGATCGTTGAAAAATGAAAATCATTCTCATGTGTATGTACAGCCTACCATCTCTATTATCGTAACATTAATTAATCATTCATAAACATAATCCATTATTTTTTATAAATGTATACATTATTTATAATTATTATAATTTATTCATGATTATTATTATTTAATGATTTAATAATGTACCCTTTGACCATTGTTTCCCTTCCAAAGTTGTTTTTGACACATAAACCGAATATGGTCAAAACATCTGACTTAACATAATTGATTATGTAATTATATATAACATGATAATATGTGAAATAAAGTGATACAAAACATTTTTAATTTCCTAAAATAATTAAACAATTAACATAATCTTATTATTCAGTAATATAACGACACTTGTTACAAGTTGAACCCAAGGGAAATGATTTTTACTCAATTTATATAATATTAAGGCTTGTTTGTTATTATAAAAAAATTCAGTTCCATTTGTAGTATATGATATCTCATTTACATTTAATATCATTATTTATCCATTATTCATGTTATTGTAATTTTTACATTGAAATATCACTTCCATAGGATATTGATATGAAAACTAAAACCTGTTAAATGTTATCTTTGAAATATCACTTTCTATTATGATTATTAAAATTCTCATGAAACAAAAACATCCTCCTGATATTTTTTCTATTTTAAATTAATTTTAATTTAATATCCATATTAATATTTGTTGTATAGTATTATTTTATATACTATTAAATATTTATACATACTATGTCAAGTTTAACAATTATTAGATTAATTGGGAAAATATTGAGAAATTAGTATCCTTCACTAAATAAAATTATTTGAAAAGGAACCTTGTTTACTTGTTAAATAAAATATTAGATATATAAGGAATTATTTGGATTGTAAATATATGGTTATGGTACTACATGAGGTAAACTACATGATGTGTTAGTTTTTTAATGAGATAAATTAGTTGGCTAAATCAGATGTGTTTCTACCCAATATAAGAAATCCCTTTATGAATGGTCTAGATAGTAAAATTATCATGTACCTAGGAATCATGGAATCTTATAATTAAGTATTTTGAATGTTGATAATTTATTTGTTTTTATTATACAGATGATTTTTCCTTTGAAATTATTAATGGATTAATTTTTATTATCATTTTGGGGATTAAATGGATTGTATGTTTAGTTAATTTCCTAGTCATATTGACTATAAATTATTAATTCATGATAGATTCCACTATACATAACCCTTACTATGTATTTAATTTCACAATTATTTTTCTTCCATTTTCCAATTTATTAGAAATAAATCATTTTATATTCTTTCAAGGATACATAAATTTTTCATCTTATTATGTATGATGTTTTATTTTATATTTTCCAATGTCTTATGAGTATCATGTATGTCATTTTGTTTTTTTAAAACTAATAATTTTTTTTTGGTATTGTAGGATTTGATTCCATGTAATCATGAAAATAGAATAATTTAGGGCACCTACACTATGCTTTTATGGTCAAGGTAGTACAAATACACTATTTAAAAGTATATTCTCTATCACTTTTGATATTGAGTCATAAAAATTATATATAAAACCATTTTTTCCATTTAAAAAACCTAAAAAATGATCGATACCCAATAAAAATTTATTTTCATTATAAATTCTACTTGATACATGATGTTTGAAATCCATTTAATAGCCATTTTAAGAAAAAAAAATTAAATTAAATTTACCCACATGAATAATAATATATGAAAATAAGACTGCAAAATGGGATATAAAAATACGATAATAATGAAATAAATAATATGTAGTCATGAAATACTGGTAAATAATAAAATCAAATAAAAAGAACAAAAAAAATTGATATAGGAAAGGATTCTTCCATTTTTATGTCATTTCTAACATTTCAAAAGATAGTAAAGTCATAGTTGTGGTATAAAATTTGGTACACCTTGAGAGCTACATACTTTTCCTGAATGTTTTGACAAATAGTTCACCAACAATGAAGAATGGGTCTGCAAACAACTGCAGGTAACGAAGCTGTTTTTTCCTTGGTTAATACTAATTGTGTAGCAATGTATGCACCCTTCATTGAATGCCCTGTTTTTGTTAATTCAATGTATTTATTGCCAAAACATATGAAAAAATGTGATCATCAATAGATCAATACAATAACAAGGAGTGTGAATGTCATTGTATGATAAAAATCATATTAAAATATCGTAAAATCATTGATTCTATGATTTGAAAGATATTTATCATTATAAAAAGTAGGAGCAGAATAAAAGAAGGAATAAAAAGGAAGGAACATGATTACAATATCATAACATATTACTTAGGAGGAATCATTTGATATATGATTATATCCTTATTAGGATATTCTTTTCATGAGAATAGATACAACCCCAAATGGATAATAGAATACATGAAAAGGCCTTTTCATTTCCAGAGAAATGATATAATATTATGGGGTGAGGATAATTGGTGTAGTGATGTGTGGTATTTATACCTGGGCGGGATTTCAAAAAAAATGAATAGATTGGTATTCTTTCACTTGACTGTAGTTATTATTTTTAGGAATTCATAAGGATATTGATATTTTGAGGCTGAGAAAATGTCCCATAAAATCATTTATGATGCATTGAATAAATTATTTTTCTCATAATATAAATTTTTTATTTCAAGACATTTCACCATTCCCACCAAATGTCACTATTTATTATAATTATTTAAATATCACACCTATATAATTACATTGATATTTTTATAAATATGAAAATCATTTGATATATGTACATTTCTATATATAAAAATTTTTATAATGTATTTCTTGGAAAAACAATGTGATAAACTAAATATCGCAATCAAATTTATTTAAAAATAAACTCATACACTAAGATTTTGATATTTAAATTTAGTAATTATTTTATAATATTTTTAATTAAATTTAATTAATTAATTGAAGTTTAATGTTTTTTTATCGATTAAATGATTATTTATCTAATATTTAATTTTACTATAATGATATTTAGTTACTATTCTAATAGTGATCATAATATTTTAACAATTATATTTCAACCACCATATTCTAGAGTCAAAATTTATACAGATGAACATTCTATAACTGTTATTTTAAAAACCTCAAACACTATTTATATGCACAATTACTATGTCATTATGTCCAATATATTTTATAATTTTATTTTTAAAAATTTAAAATTTTATAGTTCTTAAAATAATTTATAATTATTTACCAAACAAAGTATATTGCATCCTTACAATTATCATAATTTCTATAGATCTAATAAACATAGGATTCATCATTAACAAATTAGATATATGAATTTCTATCTTTTCTCTCATACTTTCAAAGTCTTAATCATTGGATTGATACTAATATTGATGAAAGTAATGATAATTCTTAGAAATATTATCATATTGAATTAGATAAGAATGTTTGTCAGCGTGACTTATGTTAATTATCATATTCAGAAAACTTATTTCTAATGTAAAAAAACAAGGACTCACTCGTGATAATGCACAACGTATCTGATTACAGCTTTCTTGTAATGACCTAAAAAATATGTATATTTTTTTAAAATAATTTAGTATTATTACGAGTCTAAAAAAATGTAACTCCCCTACCCAAATTACCCAGAGTCGGGGAATTATTGCGTAACATTGGCATGATCACAAATATCATGTCTCGAAATACCGATTAGTTTTATAGCCTTGAAACACTAGATACATTTATAAGTTTTACAATACATCATAAAGTAATACAAAACTATAACAAAATCTTGTCTTCATATCCCCTCATACTATCCCTGAAGGTCATTTATATTATACTTCATCACATCCTAGAAAAATTAAAACATTGAAAGGGGTGAGCTCAGATTCTCAGTAAGGATAACAATATAACGGATTTTTTCATAAATGAACATAAACATTTAAGTCAATGTATAACAAAAACAAAATCCTTTTAAACATGATATTCAAAATAACATGTCAAAAGAAAAATGAGATAATTCCATTTACTTATTCACATGGATATTCTACTGGTCGAAAAATCACATGAAATATCAATAACCACTTTCATAATGATGGAATGCATAATGCCAGACTATCATAACCACGTAGCCAAGGCCTCGTGCCAATACTACAAATAAGATTTTGTCAAGGCCTCATGCCAAGACACTAGTTTATCTCATGAGACCTGCAGATGCATCGAGGAGCTATAGCGGGCTCCACCCGTTACTTATTAAATCCAATGCATTCCTCATATGAACAAGTTTAAAAATATCATAAAACATAACATAATCGTTTCACATGAAACATGTATAAAGGAAACATAATATTTCCACATTTCAATCACAAGATATCAATACAACACATTGACATAATAAAACATTATCTAAACCATTTTCAATACCGAAAATAAATGAAAATTAAAACTTGGTATTTAATTTTCATTTTATAAAAAATTATGTCTTGTAGAGGAAGCCGAAAGTCAAATAATGGTCACAGCATCGAAGAAGTGGTTGTCGCCGCAAATGTATGAAAAAAAATTATTTTTTTCATTTAGTAAAAATGCTTCATTTAAAAATACTCCTTTTGAATAAAATTATATGTCAAAGGGGTTTATACATTATATAAAATAATTTTGTGTATAAAATAAAATATGCCTCAATGAAAAGAGATTGAGACGGAGTCCCTTAAAAAGATCACTTTTTAAATAAAATAGATCTATTATGTGTATTCACTATAAGTACACATAAATAAAGTATAAATACAAGATATGACATAATAATATCTTGACATAATTTGAAAGAAGGAGATTAACCCAAAGAACAGAAATTGGGTTAAGAAGTTCGCATACCTCATATCGGACTTGAATTGATCATTCTTTAACATCCTGAATAATAAACTAGAGTTAATTTATACTTTCTTAAGAGCGTTTTTCATGTTCATTATTTTATTTATATCACTTATTTCCATGTTATTAACATTATGTAATAATTTAAGTTAATAATAGTCGTTTTTCGATCATCTGTACTTGAGTCAAAAATAAACTTTTTATAATTACAATTTGTTCTTGTGGTGAAATATCCATTATATCTAAAATTATATACATGATTTAGATATAATATATATCATATATATCCATTATATACATGCATTTATAATATTACATAACATTTTGAGATAAGAAATGAAATGCACCGTTCATGGAGACTGTAAGTCGTACGTACGCAAGAAAGGTACTTTAATTTCTGTTTCATATTTAATGGAATGAAATTATAATTACATAAAGTTATAAAATAATTCCAGTATAATATAATGTATAATACCATTTACTCCATCCTTTATACATCCCACATATGGCATTAACGATTCAAATCACTTTTAGGGGGAAATAGTCCGCACTTACTAAAATGAAATTATCGCGTTTACCCATAATAGAAATCATAAAGTTATGCCATAAATGAAAAATACAGAATAATAAGGAAGAAAAATAATATATATAATATATAAAAAAAGATTCATCATAATGTCCACCATGAGAGGTGGTAGGAGAAGATAGAACAATCGTCGTTTCGTGAGGCAGTAAATCGCCACCCAGAGAAAAAGTATGTTCTTTAACAATTAGACGAAGTTGTGTGTAAGTTTAAATAAAATACTTCTCATAAAAACATCCTAGTATATTTAAGATACTTGTTTTGTTACCAAATAATGAAATTAAAAGAGTTTATGGGGTTGGACAAGAAAAATAAACCAATAGAACATAAAAGAAGACATTACCTTAAAATCGGGTAGCTCTTTTTGATTTGAACCAAGGCTTCCTTGGGAAGACTTCTTCCCAAAGTGTGGATTCTAGGAGTAATATAGGGCAGTTGGGAGAGTATTTTGGAAGTGGATGGTAGAGCCAAATGGATTGAATGTTGTGAATAAGGTGGTAGAGGTGGGGGCCTTTTATAAGAGGAGAGGAGGGGCACTCTTGGAAATATTGAAATGTTACTTTATTATGAAAAGATTTTAGGATTCTAAAGGTCACAAAATGATATATTTCGAGCATAAGGTGATAAGGGTTCCAAATATTCTCATCCAATATGTTTTTGACAAGTTTATACCTTAGATTTTACATTATGTTTTCATTTTATTTAAATCGTTAATTAATGTGGTAATCGCTGCATCATCATGGTGTCATAAAAATTTACTTTATTTAATTTATAAAAATTATAAAAAAGATATCATGATGTAGGAAATATTGTTAGCTATCTAATAAAAATTTATAGTAAAAAAGTTACCTTATATAACCCCATGTAATAATTGTTTTAGTAAAACTACTCATGTTTGTGACAATTTTATTCTTACTTTAAATAAAAAGATATTAATGTCCTTTTCTTACCCAAGTGGCTCCATGGGGTCCCCAAGATGACCCATGGATTGTCTTGGTCTGACATGACTCATACAATAAGGTTAGGACAAGTTTAAGGGTATTTTCATGTTTTTATAATATCATTTTTACCTTAAATTTAACTAATTACATTTAATCGCGATTAATTAAACATAAAAGTTACTATTCACCAAAAAATAATTTTAATCCCATTGAACCAGATATTACTTCCTAATGACAACCATATATGTTGGATTTTTGAAAATCAAATCACAGAAGTGGTAATTTTTCATTTAAATGAAAAATTAGTTTTTAACTACCACTTAGTGGTTTCAATATTCATAAAAAATTGGCTTTTTTCAGAACAATGCCAAAATTTCACCCTAAGCATTAATTGATATTACAAATTAAAAAATGATGTCTATTTTAATAAATTCCAATCATGTAATTTTAATTAATTAATTTTATAATTAATTCCTGTTGTCACAACAAATAGCGTGTTTTTAAGAAACAATATGTATCAAAAGATTGACAGTTGTTTATGTCCAATTTCAAAGTGAAATTAATTCTAATGAACACCATTGGATAAAATGGAAAAAAATAGATTCAAATTATACTTTAAAACCACTCAATAGTATAATTTAATATTATAATTTATTTTGATTAAAATAGTCGTTTTTAAGTATTTTTCACTATTCATAAAAAATTGGAAGTTCTCAGAAAAATACCAAAAATTCAAATTAGGATAATTTCGATATTCTGAATCCAAAAATGAAGTCAATTTTGAAATATAAAATTTATATAATTTCAAAAAGTGGTTATTACTATTCATAATGGCTATTTTGATTGGTCACGGTATGTTAGAACTCGAGGTTGCATACAACACACGCTACTCTATTATTAAAAGAGAAGCGTACCATGGAAGCTTGGGGTGTTACATTCTCCCCTCATTCAATAAATTGCATCCTCACAATTTGAAATTTTTCATTAAATATAAATGGTTGAAAATAGAAAATACCTATGTGGAAAACCCACATCAAAAATAAGAATAATAAAAATAATACTTTAAAAGAAAGAAAGAGAAGTACAAAGGTCACCCAAGATAGCCCATACTAGGATTCTATGAAAATATGGATATGGAGGAAAAACAAACCATCAAGGTCTGATGGAGAGTTGTAGAAAACAGGATTTGGAGAAAGTTAACCACAAGAAAATCACAAACTTGTGATTGGTTAAACGGTCTTTGAATCCCTAGTTGGAAAAGTTAACCGACAATGTTTTTGTTTTAAGTTACCTTTCATAATGTTGAGGAAATTATATAAGAGATTTACTAAGAACGTAAGGAAATATACTTGTCATGTAGACTTTCATTCTTTAATAACTTTTTGCCACAAACCCATCTTTGACTCTAAATGGTAACAGAACTCAAAAATATTCGATTTATCCTAATTGTATAAGGTTCCAAATATTACCACATACCATTTAGATTAGGAAAAATATTTTTCAATAACCAGGGACTTCCTTTAAGATAGTAGTAGGTAATACAGGCATGTCGAACTATTGTTGTGGGTTCGATTCTTTAAGCATTGTTCGACGCGACGTTTTATCCCCCAACCTGCAGGTTGTCCTTTTCCCAAAACTATAGTATTATAATATTCCAAAAATAATCTTCAGAAATGTTTTAACCTTAAGCAATACTATCCAAAGTTCAACATAATCCATTCCAACCATTATAGTTATCCAAAATACCTCTGTCCAGACTTTCTCTAAAAGGTCTCTAAATTCCAAAATAAATTATATCATCAGATTCCTTAAACAAAGTAAATATTCTCTTATTTTCACATACAAAAATATGATTCCCTTAATAATATTAAAACTTTAATGAAAGAAACAAGTAATGCAGTACAATACTTATATATAACATATTATTCAAATAACCAGAATATAATCCTTGAGTCCAAAATCACCAATACATTAATTATTCCACTTCAAATGTAGAAACAACATAAGATTGTCTATGATCCCTTGGCCTTTTCTGAGGTAAGTTTCCTTGGAGCATAAGGAATTCATTTTCATAATGCCCCATTTCTCTACAATTGTAGCATTCAAAAATGATACCCTCTTTCTTTCCCTTACAATCACGAGCCTGGTGACCTTTTTCTCCAGATTTATAACAAACTCCCATTCCTTTTAGGCAAGTACCTAGTTGATTCTTCCCACAATTATTGCATAATGGAAAATACTTCTTTCCATTTTTCCCTTAATCTGTCTCTTGTTCCACCATTATCTTCTTCTCTTGCTTTACTTTATTTTCATATGATTTAGAGAATTCTTTTTCAGTCTTGATAGCACACGAGACTATATCTTCGTATAACGAGAAATATTGTGAGACTAAGGCTCGACTGAGAAATGGTTTTAACCCATCAACGAAATGATAAATCTTACTTCTTGGGTTACGTATATAATCTGCTTCATGCCTTGCTAACCTTGTAAAGTTAGCCTCATAATTTGCGACATTCTCATCCTCATTTTGCCTCAGACTCATAAATTGCCTTTCCATATCTGCTCGATGGTCACGAGGGAAGTATTTATCTAAGAAAATCTCTTTGAAATCCCTCCATTCTATATTAGATACTTCTTCATCTTCTTTCGTGTTTTGAATATGCGACCACCATTGACCGACATCTCCAGTGAGCCGGTAAACTTCTATGACAACCTTCTCTCTTTCGCTACTCCCCAAGGCATGGAATATTTTCTCTATAGATTTTATCCATTACTTAGCTACTAATGGATTTGTACCCCATTAAATGTTGGTGGTTGTTGCCTCATGAAGCGATCTAACATTGATCCTCCATGTTGCGGATCAGGGTTCTCCATACGAGTAAGGTAAATATTCATAACCTGAGAGAGTTGTCCCAATATGGTAATAAGTTGATCAGCACCAGTTGTATCTCCACCCCCACAATAATTATATTGAGCACGAGGGAAATCCCTACATGTAGTGTGTGCATTGATATAGTTTCCATTCCTCCAACTGGGCACCATTTCTAAACAATGGCATAAACTAGATTCGTTTATGAATCAAAATACATAATCCATACATGTAAAACACTTAATATAAATTGAACAATTTATTGATATAATCCATAATCATAAAATATTTTCCTTTGAGGAAGTATATACTCATAAATCCTTCATAATGGTTTGTAAAGAAAATGATATTTATCCTAAGCATATCCCCCGAAAGTGTCGTAACCAAGAGTGCAGCAAGGCTCATTGTCATGCAACAGTTCCCATTCGAGTCTATCTCAAAGCGGTGTTTTCATGTTTTACCCCTAGGTACATCTGTGACAGAGCCGCCTCTACCTTCTCGTATCCATACAGGGATGTATTGCTCAGAAAACTCACAAAATCTCTATAATACAAAAATTCTAGGATGTTCTTCTATACTAATCCTCAAAGTCTATCTTATAGATATACGCACTAATCAGAGTTTATCTAAATCTAACTTTCAAGGTTAGTACTAAAATGCCTCTGATACCAACTATAATGCCCCGACCCCAGTTATCCAGAGTCGGTGCATTATTAGGTAACATTGGCATGATCACAAAGATCATGTCTCGAAAGACCGATTAGTTTAGTAGCCATGAAACACTAGTTACATTCATAAGTCCTACATTAAATCATAAAGTAAAACAAAACTACAAAAAATCTTTTTTTCATATCCCCTCATACTATCCCTGCTGGTCATTCATAATATACTTCATCACATCCGGGAGAAATTAAAACATTGAAAGGGGTGAGCTCAGATTCTTAGTAAGGATAACAATAGTGCGGAAGCATTCATAAATAAACACAAACATTTAAGGCAATGTATTACTAAAACAAAAGCCTTATAAACATGAACTTAAAAATAATATGGCAAATGAAAAATGAGATAATTCCATTTACATATCTACATGGATATTCTAATGGTCGAATAATCACATGCAATATCAATAACCACTTTCATAATGATGGAATTCAAAATGCCAGACTATCATAACCACGTAGCCAATGCCTCGTGCCAAGACTACAAATAAGAATTTGTCAAGGCCTCCTACCAAGACAGTAGACTGTCTCATGAGACCTGCTGATGCATCGAGGAGCTATAGCGGGCTACACCCGTCTGTTACTAAGTCCAATGCATTCCTCATATGAATAGGTTCAATCATATCATAAACCATAACATAATCGTTTCACATAAAACATGCATAAAGAAAACATAACATATCCACATTTCAATCACAAGATATAAATACAATAAATTGATATAATAAAACATTATCAAAACCATTTTGAATACCAAAAATAAAAGTAAATTAAAACTTGATATTTACTTTTCATTTTAAAAAAAGTTATGGCTTGTAGAGGAAGCCGAAACTCAAATAATGGTCACGACGGTGGTGAAGTCGTTGTCGCTGCATACGTATGTAAAAATATTCCTTTTGTCGTTCAGTAAAAACTCTTCGTATAAAAATATTCCTTTTGAATAAATGTAAATGTCAAAGGGGTTTATACACTGTATAAAATAATTTTGTGTATAAAATAAAATATGCCTCAATGAAAGGAGATTGAGACGGTGTCCCTTACAAAGATCATTTTTTAAATAAAATAGATCTATTATGTGTATTCACTATAAGTACACATAAATAAAGTATAAATAAAATATGGGACATAATAATATCTTGACATAATTTGAAAGCAAGAGATTAACCCAAAGAACGGAAATTGGGTTAAGAAGTTCCCTTACCTCGTATCCGACTTGACTTGATCGTTCTTTATCCTCTTGAATAATCAAATAGAGTTAATTTATGCTTGCTTAAGAGCCTTTTTCAAGTTCATTATTCCTTTTATATAACTTATTACTATGTTATGATCATTATGTAATTATTTAAGTTAATAACGGTCATTTTTTCGATCTTTGGTACATGAGTCAAAAATAAACTTCTTATAATTACAAGTTGTTCTTGTGGTGAAATATCCATTATATCCAGAATTATATTCATGATGTAGATATCATATATATCATATAAATCTCTTATATACATGCATTTATAATATTACATAATATTTTGAGGTAAGAACTGAAATGCACTGTTCATGGAGACGGTAAGCCGTACGTACGCATGAATGCTAAATTCATTTCTATTTCATATTTAATGGAATGAAATTATAATTATATAAAGGTATAAAATAATTTCAGTATAATATAATTTATAATACAATTTACTACATCCTTTATACATCCCACATATGGCATTAACGATTCAAATAACATTGAGGGGGCGGTAGTCCACACTTCCTAAAATGAAATTATCACGTTTACCCATAATGGAAATAATAAAGGTATTCCATAAATGAAAAATACATAATCATAAGGAAAAAAAAATATACATCATATTTTATTTTATTTTTCTATCAACGGTTGAGCTACAGTGGTAGGAACTCTGAGTTTTCAAGCAATTTAATGGATTGACTCATTGTTTTTGTAACCACGCCATTGAAATAAAAAGGTTCAATCATTAATGAAACTCCTTAATCATTCATTGTGTTAAACACTTTCCCCCTCTATTTAAATGAATCTTGGACTTGAGTTTTTGAGATGGATGAGAGGATCCTCTAACAAAGTACCATGACATCTTCCAAAAATGATGAATAGAAGCTTGGATGACAACATTGGAGGAATAGATCCGGAATCGAGGAACGCCCGATGTTTCATCTAGCGTGGATTCTTCTCCCACAACTTTGATGTCTCCTCCAAATCTGATGTATGAGTTTTGTTTACATTCATGTGAATTTATTCGTTTCCTCATTCTTGAAAATAATGATGTATCACGGATGAATAGAACATGTTATAGATTATATAAGATAAATTAATTGGTACATGTTTGATATGATGCTAGCGCGGAGGGCGCGGGAAAATACAACAAGGACTGGATGCTCCGCTTCTTCAGTTTTTTCATGTTATTCATGGGTGATGTTTGAACTCGATGGAAACATAAATATGGGATCTAGGATGTGACGACAACAACCCAGGAGGCCCGTAGGCATGTTTGAAAGGGAAAAAGGACCACCATAGCTCACATGGTGGCATATAGATGTTTTTTTGGGGAATACGACCGATGAAAAAATGTGATAGAGGCGGCTAACATCAGTCGACTGTAGTGGCAGCAGGTGGCGTGGCACCTCATGCCGTGGAGGGAAGCCGCTGCATTGAGCTGTGACGGTAGGGGCAGCCAGCTCTCGACCAGACATGTTGCTAGAATGTGGTGCGCCATCACTCACCGCGGTGAGGTGGACGCAAAATCAAACCTGGGGTAGAGGAGAAAGGGATATTCACCCAAAGTGTCCTTCTGTTTGGGAGGAAACACCACATGGAACTGTTGTAGTGATTTCAAACACGTTTCAGCCATTCCAGAAGGGGGAGAAGACTCCCCTTTGTGGGCCACCTAGTTGGGTGCTGCTCCAGCTAACGGGTTGGCTCACACAGTGGGTCACACCCAGCCAAGGTGAGTAGGATCAGTCCGCGGCCCCACCCACTCGGTCTGACCCATACGTTTCGGGTTAGGCCGGGTCGTACCGGAATGGGGTGTGTCAGGTCAGACCAAACCCCGACCCTTTTCGGCTCATATATGCTTAAAACACCAAATCTCACAAACCAGACATCCATTTGATGAACCATCTATGGAGATGGAATCCCTGGAACATGAAGGTCCTTTTGATATACTACACCAAAGTTTTGGAGATATTTGGAGCACGTCAGGTTGGATTTAACCGCAATCCAACCGATCCATCAGACCTAAATTGCTTGTAACTCCCAGACCGGGAGTCCAATTTGATGCCCTATCTGTTTCGTTTGGTCCCTTACGACATGGTGGTCATTTTGGTTATTCCATTATAGAACATCATAGAAGTTGAGGCATGACTGGTATCTTGAGGACAAGATACTAAGGAACTCAAGTGCACCGGGTGCATGGAATCCTTTGGTTGGATAACAATTGAATAAAAACCTAGAATGAATCATCATCATAGAGACCTTGTGTAGATCAGCATCATAGTAACCTCTATGGATAAACATCATAGAGACCCTATGTGTATTAGAATCATTGAAACTGTAACGACCCAAAGTTTCATTATTAGAAAATCCCTCTTGATCCAGTTAAATGTTTTTTATGAAAAATGTTTTCATAAGATGTCAACTTCTTTAGTTTTACATTAAGATTTGTGACCATTACTTTTATAGCTGTTGAACAGTAATCATCTGAGTAGTATAAATATAAGGCTTTAAAGAACCCATTACTACTCAGACAAAGGAAGTGATGGCCTCATCCAGTAGAATTGCCCCTTACAAAGCCCATTTGTCAGAGCATAGAAAAGAGGTTGCATCGTTGGGCTTTTCCCTTGACCAAGCCCATGCTGAGCTTCATCAAGTCAAGCTCGAACGTGATTGTCTACGGGAAAAGTGGAAGTTGATTGAAATTACCACTCGAGCGATGTTATCCGAGCCTCCCCAAGAGTCTGTCACCATCGCACACCTTACCCTTAGGTCTTATGCGGCTATTTTAGGGGGTTATGTAACAAATAAGTAGCACTATGTTCATGCACATTATTTTTGTATATAATAATGAATATAATTTCTAGTCATTTTTGATACATTGTAATTAGTTTTTAAAGTACAAATGGTGTTTTTAGTTATTATTTAATTAAGAATTATATTTTATTAAATTAAAGGATTTTTTAATTAAATAACATTTTAATAAAATATTATTATTAATATTAAATTAATTTTTTATTATGTATAAATGATCTTATTATTTTATGAATGCAATTAAAATTTTTATTAAGGTTTGAAAGCCATTTCTGTCAAAACCCGTGAATTTTTTTATAAATGTCGGTTTTTATATTAAATGTAAAAATTCACATATTTATAAAATTATTTAGATAAAATAAATAATATTTTTGGAATTAGGACGTCAAAATTATCCAACAGTGAATTTTTCATAATTTTCTGAGACAGTCAAATTTTTGGGTAAAAATTAAATACCATTTAAATATATAATGTGTTTTATGACATCATAATGACCCAATGGTGATGTAATAAAATAGCATAATCCTTATGTTCGGCAAATATGTGTTTTATCATTAAAATAATGAGGTTTTGGGTTATTTTACTTACTTTTCAAAGCATTAATGGAGCCCTCAAGACTTATTCAACACTTTGACTTTTTAAATTAATTTTCATGGGAGTGTGACTCAATTCCACATATGAAAACCTAATTTTTTAATAAGTTCGGACCTTGGACTTGTAAACTATTTTTTTCCTCTTTATTTTTCCAGAAACCATGGGCAAATACCATGGGATGGTTTTTGGTTTGGATTATTTTAATATAAGGGGTCCCAAACCTAAAATAATAAAGAATTCTCTCACCTTCCCTGTATAAACCCACCCAAGATCCCACTTCCTCCTCACTAAAATCCTTTGGAGTTCATCCAACCTCTGCCCTACTCTCTCTATAATCCTCCCAAGGTGCCCCAAGCTTCCAAGAAGCATATCACAAGCCTCTCTCTAGCCTTGGGAAGCACACTTCCAAGTAAGGGTTTTTTCTTCCTTTCTCATGTTTGTCAATTTTCTTTTATTTGTATTGCCCTTTTAATTTCAATTATGAATGTTGGGGTATGGTTTACCACCACTACCATACTGCCCTCTTATTGTTTGAATGATGGTAGACCCCTTTCTCTCTCATTAAAAGCCTCCCATGTACACCCGTTACTATGCTGAAATTCTGAAAGAAACCTTTTTCTCCTCTTTTATATTCAAGCAATACTTTTGTATCATGAATCTAAATTCCTTTTCAATTGTTGGGACATGTATCTATATGACCTACTTACTGTCCACTACATGTAAATATGATGAGGAACCCCTTTCTCTCTCATCAACCTTTTTTATGAATTCTTATCTCACGCCGTTACGCTGCCGAAATCACACCGATTTTCTAAGCCAATATCATTGTGTAGTGAATACCATGCCCATTTCTCCATCAAGGGTATTCACCTTTATGCACATTTACTTATTGATTATAATGTTTCATGTATGAATTCCACATTCCTTTATCGTTGAATAAATGATTCTGTTTTATGAATCCATGTTTTATGATCCATGTGACACACTTATGCATGAAATGAAATGTTTAAGAAGGGTGTGACCTTATAGCGCTCCAATGCATTGGGTAAAGTATAGTATCATGACACGTCATGTGTAATGAGTGTTGACTCATGCTAATTCAAGTGCAATGAGCGTTTACTCATGCTTCAAGTGAAATGAGGGTTTACTCATGCCCCATGTGCAATGAGCCTTGGCTCATGCCAATTCAATGTTAAGTGTTGTTACCACATTTCCATGTTATGGTTATCATGATTTATCATGCCTTTATGTTCATGTTACTATAATTCTCTATTGATGTTCCTATTTCCTAACATGTATTGTACTCCTCATGTTATTCATTGTGTACTCTCTTACTGGGCTTTATAGCTCACCCTTTTCTTATGCATGTCCTCTTGTTATCCCATGCAATGATAAGTACGAAGGAATGTAGTGGTCATGTAAAGGAAGTTTTCAATAAGGAAGTTTTTTTTCAAGATTAATGTTTTTATGTAATGATCCTAATCCGCAAAGACACTAAACCACTCGATCTTCTTTGTTTTATCAAGTGAAGTTTTATGTAATAAAGCATGCTTAAATTGTAATAAAAAGCAGGGTTGTCATAGTTGGTATCAGAGGATAGGTTTTGTTATTTTTGGGATTAGGAAACCCTAGAAAAGCCTTATATACAAGACTAAGCATAATAAAAACATCCCTATGTTTTGGTAAATACTAAGAATGTGGATTATCAAACAAATACATCCTTGTCTGGATATGAGCAGGTAGAGGCGACTCTGGCACAGATGTATCCTAGGGGTAAAACCCTAAAACACCGCATTGAGCTAGACTCGATCGGGAACTGGTGCATGACAATGAGCCTTGCTACACTCTTGGTTACGACACTCCTGGGGGATATGTTTTGATAATTTCACAATCTTAGTATGAACCCTTATTAAGGGAAAAATGCCCCTACGAATATATGTTAGAAGGAAGATCATGAAAATCCTGGATTGAATCCTATAGACTCATGAGTTAAAGAGATTAAAGTTTATTTATAAGTCATCAACTTTTGTCTTTGGATTACCCTTTATGTGTTACCCCTAAATTTCTTTTTATTCCAGCCAATGGCCGGTAATAAGAGAACTCGGGCTAACAACCATTGTGAAGATCAGTGTGATGATTGTACTAATGAGATGCCCAATCCAATTGGAGCGGGAATCGCGAACTTTGTCAGGCTTCTCTCTCAGATAACTCAAGTTTTGAATAGAAACACAGGTCAAGAGGAACGTTCGACCCCCCCTAAGAATGGACAAGTCGCTATCGAGAGCTTCATGAGACAAAGGCGTCTTACTTTTAGTTGATCATCTGATCCCACGATCGCTGAGCAATGGATCAAATCCATTGAAAAGATCTTCTCTATCATTCAATGTTCTGAATAGGATAAGGTTCTCTTGGAGGCTTATCGTATGGAGGGTGAAGCTGATCAATGGTGGACATTGATCAAAAATACGAATACTGAGGAGGAAATCAAGGCTTTGGAATGGAAGGAATTCCGGAATATGTTTTTCGATAAATATTTTCCGCGCACCCTCCATCTTAAGATGGAAAGGGACTTCCTTTCCCTCAAGCAGAAAGATGAAGAATCTGTGGGAGCGTACGAGGCAAACTTCACAAGGCTTGCATGATACGCTTCTGGCTTTATCGTTACCCCCAAATGCAAGGTTGACCGCTTCTTTGGTGGGCTGAAGCCTAGCTTTCGGAAAGCATTAGTGATCCGTGACTTCGACAGATATGAGGAAATTGTTCGATGTGCCCTCAAGGTTGAAATGGAGATCGTAGAATCACAGGGGTATCATGGGGACAAGAAGCATATGGTGGACATCAATGCTGGTGGTCCGATTGATAAATCCAACGGTGCTAAGAAGTTCCAGCACCCCACTTTCCAAAAGTGTAGAAAGAAGCACCCTGTAAATTGCCTTACGGGGACGAGAAAATGATTTAGGTGTGGAAGAGAAGGGCACCTAGCTATTAACTGTCGGAAAGAAGGACCCGCAGTTATGACAAAGCAGAGGAACACTCCGTTCAAACCTCAATGCATTGTTCAATGCTACAAATGCAAAGAACCGAGTCATTTTTCGAATCAGTGCCCTAATCCAAGGGTTATCGGAGGCAACCAACAACCTCCAAGACAACAAGGAAGAGCTTTTTCCATCACTTCTGCCGAAGTGAACCCCGACAATGAAGTGGTGAATGGTACGCTAGTTATTCATTCAAGAATAGCAAACGTACTTTTTGATTCAGGTACTACACATTCTTTTATATCTCGAATGTTTAGTAGAACAATCCCAGCAGCACCACAAATCCTGTAAGTAAAGATGTCGGTGAGTACGGAAAATGGGGCAATCATTGCGTCCCATGAATATAAGCCCTCCCCTATTATAATCTGTGGATTGAATTTCCCGGTGAACCTCGTCATACTCCCTTTGGTGGAATTTGATGTAATTCTTGGCATGGATTGACTTTCCTTATATAGAGCCAACATAAATTGTCGAGAGAGGGAAATCACACTCCATATGAAGAATCGACCCCCGATTCTTTACAAGTGTCAGGAGGAAGATGATTCTCCTTTAGCTCCATCATCTCAACCATGGATATTACTGCCTTATGAGCACGCATATCTGGCTCAGATGATTGAGTCCAAGGAAGAAACCACCCTTGAAGAAATGCCTATTGTGAGGGAATTCGCTGAAGTATTTCCTGAGAAACATCCTTGTCTTCCTCCATGAAGAGATGTTGAGTTCTCAATTGAACTTATACTTGGGGCGCTACCAATATCCAAGACTCCATATAGAATGGATGTTGTTGGGCTTGAAGAGCTGAAGAAACAACTATAGGAGAATCTAGATTAAGGGTTTATACGCCCAAGTGCATCACCATGGGGTGAACCAGTCCTCTTCGTCAAGAAGAAGGATGGGTCAATGCGGCTTTGCATCGATTATCATGAACTTAACAAAATAATGATAAAGAACAAGTATCCTCTCCCAAGAATCGATGACTTGTTTGATCAGCTGTGTGGACCACAATACTTCTCCAAGGCGGACTTGCGGTCGGGATATTATCAAGTAAGGGTGAAGAAGGAAGATATCCCCAAGACTACTTTTCATACAAGGTACGGGCACTATGAATTCATAGTAATGCCTTTTGGACTCACCAATGCTCCAGCAATATTCATGGACTTGATGAATAGAGTCTTTATAGATTACCTTGACAAAGTTGTGGAAGTCTTTATAGATGATATACTAATATAATCCAAAACCAAGGAGGAACATGAGGAGCATTTAAAAACTGTACTAGAGACTTTACGCAAGGAGAAGCTCAATAAAAAGTACAGAAAGTGTGAGTTTTGGTTGAATGAAGTCTCATTCTTGTGCCATATCATCACAATCAATGGGATATCTATGGACCCTCAAAAACAGATGCAATTGAGGGATGGCTGAGGCCAACATTGTTAACTGATATCCGTAACTTCTTGGGGTTAGCTGGATATTATCAACGATTTGTGAGAAATTTCTCAAGATTGTCCAACCCTCTTACCAAGCTAACTCGAAATTGAGTAAAGTTTTCTTGGAGTGATGAATGCGAAAAAGCTTCAAGGAGTTGAAAAAGAGGCTTATCACTGCACCCGTGCTCACTTTACCCACAAGTGGGGAGATTTTTGTGGTATTCAGTGATGCTTCGAAGAAGGGCTTAGGATGTGTGCTGATGCAAAATGATAAAGTGATATCCTATGCCTCAAGGCAGTTGAAAATCCATGAGCGAAACTATCCAACACAAGATCTGGAGTTGGCCGTGGTGATCTTTGCCTTGAAAATCTGGCGGCATTATCTCTATGGAGAGAAATGTGTGATATATACTGATCACAAGAGTCTTAAATATATATTCACACAGAATGAGCTTAATATGCACCAGAGAAGATGGATAGAGCTCATCAATGATTATGACTGTTCAATACATTACCACCATCGGAAAGCGAACAAGGTGGCAGATGCCCTAAGTAGAAATGATCCAGCAATTATATCAATGATGAGAATTGAGAAGGATCCAATCTTCTTAGACTTAATTAATATGGATGTGGGAATCATAAAGAAGGGAACATAATCAATCCTTTCACAAATGATTGTGCAACCATCTCTTTTGGAAAGGTTAAAGGATTCTCAAAAGGATGATGCGTGAATCCAAGAAAAAGTGGAAGCTATCAAAAAGGGAAAATCCTCATAGTTTAATGTTAATGAAGAAGGAATTGTGCGGTTTGGGAAAAGACTATGTGTTCCATCAAGTTCGGAGCTGAAGAAGGAACATTTGGATGATGCACACAGTTCAAATTTCTCTATTCACCCAGGGAGCACAAAGATGTATTGAGATCTCCGAGAAAACATTTGGTGGGATAATATGAAGAAGGAGATCACTGAATATACATCAATGTGCCTACTGTGTCAGAAAGTGAAGGCAGAGAGGAAGATGTCTAAGGGTATGATGCAACCATTGCCCATACCAGAATGGAAATGGGAGAACATCACCATGGACTTTGTCACTGGACTTCCAAGGACATCCAAAGGAAACAATGCAATTTGAGTTGTTGTGGATCGTCTTACAAAGACTGCACACTTTATTGCTATTCGAGAGGATTTCTCTTTAGATCAACTGGCACGGATATATATCAGGGAAGTGGTACAGTTGCATGGAGTACCACTATCTATTGTTTCAAACCGAGATCCAAGATTCACCCCTATGTTTTGGAAGAATCTTCAACATTCTTTGAATACTGAACTGAACTTCAGAACGTCCTATCATCCTCAAAATGATGGCCAGTCCGAGTGGACTATCCAAACACTTGAGGATATGTTGAGAGCGTGCTTAATGGACTTTAAAGGAGGATGGGATCAACATCTTCCTTTGGTTGAGTATTCTTATAATAATAGTTTCCACTCGAGCATCCAAATGGCATCATATGAAGCCCTGTATGGGAAAAAGTGTAGAACACCAGCATGTTGGGATGAGGTCGGTGAATGTAAGCTGCTTGGACCAGAAATGGTCGAAGAAATGGTGGAGAAGGTGAAAACCATTCAGCAGCATATCAAGGCAGCCCAAAGTCAACAGAAGAGTTATGAAGATAATCGTCGACGAGACCATGAGTTTAAAGTCGAAGACAAGGTTTTTTTACGCATATCTTCGTGGAAGAAGGTCATGAGGTTTGGAATGAAAGGGAAGTTAAGTCCAAGGTACATTGGCCCCTTTGAGATTCTTGATCGTGTTGGGGTTGTGGCCAATCGACTAGCACTTCCACCTACTATGGAAAAGGTGCATGATTTCTTCCATGTATCCCTCTTAAGGAAGTATATACTAGACCCTTCACATGTACTCTCTTCTGAGGTGGTACAATTAGAAGACGATCTTTCTTATGAGGAGCAACCAGTGAAGATCTTAGATCGTAGAGAAAAAGTTCTATGAAATAAGACAATGCCCCTCATCAAGGTGTTGTGGAGAAACCACAAGTTTAAAGAAGCAACTTGGGAGTTAGAGGATATGATGAAGCTAAGATACCCACATTTGTTTTAGTGTGGGAAAAGGAAAATTTCGAGGGCGAAATTTCTTAAGGGGGAATATTGTAACGACCCAAAGTTTCATTATTAGAAAATCCCTCTTGATCTAGTTAAATGTTTCTTTATGAAAAATGTTTTTATAAGATGTCAACTTCTTTAGTTTTACATTAATATTTGTGACCGTTACTTTTATAGCCGTTGAACAGTGATCATCTGAGTAGTATAAATATAAGGCTTTAACAAACCCATTTCTACACAGACAAAGGAAGCGATGGCCTCATCTAGTAGAATTGCACCTTATGAAGCCCATTTGTTAGAGCTCGGAAAAGAGGTGGCATCTTTGGGCTTTTCCCTTGACCAAGCCCAAGCTGAGCTTCATCAAGTCAAGCTCGAACGTGATCATCTACGGGAAAAATGGAAGTGGATTGAAATTACCACTCGAGAGATATTATCCGAGCCGCCCCAAGAGTTTGTCACCATCACACACCTTACCCTTAGGTCTTATGTGTCTATTTTAACTGGGTATGTAAAAAATAATTAGCACCATGTTCATGTACATTATTTTTGTATATAATAATGAATATAATTTCTAGTCATTTTTGATACATTGTAATTAGTTTTTAAAGTACAAATGGTGTTTTTAATTATTATTTAATTAAGAATTATATTTTATTAAATTAAAGGATTTTTGAATTAAATAACATTTTAATAAAATATTATTGTTAATATTTAATTAATTTTTTATTAAGAATAAATTATCTTATAATTTTATGAATGCAATTAAAATTTTTATTAAGGTTTGAAAGCCATTTCTGTCAAAACCCGTGAATTTTTTTATAAATGATGGTTTTTATTTTAAATGTGAAAATTCACATATTTACAAAATTATTAAATAAGATAAATATTATTTTTGGAATCCGG
The DNA here is from genome assembly GCA_963277665.1 of Viscum album. Taxonomy (NCBI): domain Eukaryota; kingdom Viridiplantae; phylum Streptophyta; class Magnoliopsida; order Santalales; family Viscaceae; genus Viscum; species Viscum album. Next base: position 1,740,159,517 of record OY728156.1, read on the forward strand.
ATGTCGAAATTATCCAACGGTGAATTTTTCATAATTTTCTGAGACAGTCAAATTTCTGGGTAAAAATTAAATACCATTTAAATATATTATGTGTTTTATGACATCATAATGACCTAATGGTGATGTAATAAAATAACATAATCCTTATGTTCGGCCAATATGTGTTTCATCATTAAAGTAATGAGTTTTTGGGTTTGTTTGACTTACTTTTCAAAGCATTAATGGAGCCCTCAAGACTTATTCAACACTTTGCCTTTTTAAATTAATTTCCATGGGAGTGTGACTCACCTCCATATAAGCAACCCTAATTTCATAATATGTTCGGACCTTGGCCTTGTAAAATATTTTTTTCCTCTTTCCTTTTCCAGAAACCATGGGCAAATACCATGGGATGGTTTGTGGGTTGGATTATTTTAATATAAGGGGTCCCAAACCTAAATAATAAAGAATTCTCTCACCTTTTCTATATAAACCCACCCAAGCTCCCACTTCCTCCTCACTAAAATCCCTTGGAGTTCGTCCAACCTCTTCCCTACACTATATAGAATCCTCCCAAGGTTCCCCAAGCTCCCAAGAAGCCTCTCACAAGCCTCTCTCTAGCCTTTGGAAGCACACTTCCAAGTAAGGGTTTTTTCTTCCTTTCTCATTTTTGTCAATTTTCATTATGTTGTATTGCCCTTTTAATTTCAATTATGAATGTTGGGGTATGGTTTCTCACCTCTCCCATACATCCCTATTATTGTTTTAATGATGGGAGACCCCTTTCTCTCTCATTAAAATCCTCCCATGTACACCCGTTACTATGCCGAAATTCCGAATGAAACCTTTTTCTCTTCTTTTATATTCAAGCAAAAATATTGTATCATGAATCTAAATTCCTTTTCAATTGTTGGGACATGTATCTATATGACCTCCTTACTGTCCATTAAATTTAAATATGATGGGGAACCCCTTTATCTCTCATCAACCTTTTTTATGAATTCTTATGTCACACCGTTACGCTGTGAAAATCACACCAATTTTCTAAGCCAATATCATTGTGTAGTGAATACCTTGCCCATTTCTCCATCAAGGGTGTTCACCTTTATGCACATTTATTTATTGATTACAAAGTTCCATGTATGAATTCCACATTCCTTTATCGTGGAATAAATTATTATGTTTTATGAATCCATGTTTTATGATCCATGTGGCACACTTATGCATGAAATGAAATGTTTAAGAAGGGTGCGCCCTTATAGCGCTCCAATGCATTGGGTAAAGTATAGTATCATGATACGTCATGTGATATGAGTGTTTGCTCATGCTAATTCAAGAAAAATGAGGGTTTACTCATGCTTCAAGTGTAATGAGGGTTTACTCATGCTCCTTGTGCAACGAGCCTTGGCTCATGCTAATTCAATGTTAAGTGTTGTTGCCACATTTCCATGTTATAGTTATCATGCTTTATCATGCCTTTATGTTCATGTTACTCTAATGCTCTATTGATGTTCCTATTGCCTAACATGTATTGTACTCCTCACGTTATTCATTGTGTACTCCCTTACTGGGCATTATAGCCCACCCTTTTCTTATGCATGTCCTCAGGTTATCCCATGCAATGCTAAGTATGAAAGAATGTAGTGGTCATGTAAAGGATGTTTGAATAAGGATGTTGTTTTTCAAGATTAAAGTTTTTATGTAATGATCCTAAGCCCCAAAGAACCTAAACCTATCGATCTTCTTTGTTGTATCAAGTGAAGTTTTATGTAATAAAGCATGCTTAAGTTGTAATAAAAAGCAAGGGTGTCATAGAAACCATGTGGGGATCATCATCATAGAGACCATGTGTGGATCAACATCACATAGACCCTGTGTAGATCAACATAATAACGACCATGTGTGGATCAGTATTCTAGAGACCCTATCTGGATTAGCATTCTAGTATCCATGTGTAGATCAGCAATGCATGACCCAAAGAAGACCAACCTCAGAGCGGCCCATCGTGGATCGAAGACATAGGTCCATGTGTGGATCGATAATGGAACTACTCTTTCATAGATCAGTTTTGGAGCATCGCAATGGTATAAAATTACATAGAATAAGACTAATCATGATTATTCTTGATCAATGAGTTGTATACCTGGTTTGAGCTGAGTGTTTTTATTTGTGCTTTGTGATTGAGATCATGCTTTGTGGTTTTTCATTGTGGACTTCGAAGAGACCATCCGGGTTCTTGGGATACCTATTGGATATTGTTATACTCACTCCTGCACAGGCTTCACCCGCACCATGTTGTGTCTTGTGCAAGAGATGAGTAGCTTGGTTAATATATTTGGTGTCAATGACAAGGTAGTACATGGTGGCTACTGGATTACGTGGTGAGCTGTAGAGAGAAGTTTTAAATACCCTTTAGTTAGGATTCTTGGCGGATTATCTCGGGATCAGTTATCTATTGTAGTTGTATATTTTTAGTTGGGCTTGTATTTTGACCCCAAAACTTTTAGCACACACCTTTAAATCTGCATTTTTACTTCGTGGTTGCATCTTTTTGTGTTCATGGACTGTTTGTTTGTATAGGATTAATGTTAATGCCATCCCATTTTAGGGACACACTATTTCGGTGCTAGTCTCCAACTCATGACATATGAAAGGTGGGTTTTGGGTATTCAACACACAGGAGCTGAGAGATGGGTCATGTAATTTCTCTTTTAATAAAGGATTAATATTTGTAAATGTTGAGAAGAAAAAAAAAGCTAAATATAAAGTGAAGCTATGTTAAACATTAGAATATGATTGTAAGAATTAAACTGAGAAATGTAAAAATGATTGAATTAAATTCAGAAATATGAGAAAACCTACATATCAAAAACTGATGAAAACTTTCCAGGAACATGAAAAACCTAAAAAAACAAAAAATCTAGAATGAATGAATGTCCAACATGAAAAACACAAGATAATAAATCTCTATAAAAACATCCATTAGCAAAATCTTTCTGCATAAAAATCCATCATCTAAAGCATCCATCATAATAAGAAACACCAAGCATTCTTCTCCTCTAGCGTAAGTAACATATAGCATAATGAAAATGTATGGCATGAAAAATTGATACAGATATTTCCACCATTAAAATCGACTACCATGACATGAAAACTGTCTAACATGAAAAGTTCCCTGCATGAAAATCACCCATAATGAAAATTGTATAATCATAATGAAAAAAACCCATAATAAATTGTCTACAATAAGAAATCACAAATAAAATAATCTGAAGATACCCAAACTTATCATATGTACAATCTGCAGATAAAAAATATAAAAATATGAATAAATAGTATTGAATTTTTCTGAAGTCATTCATTTGGGGGGAATTGATGTTGTACCATAGAATTCATAAGATAATGTGTAACTAGTCTATAATGTAAATTTGTGATGAAATCATATAGAGAAACATAAACAATTAGTAGTATGCATGTCTTAATAAGGTTAGTATACTCTGTAGACTCCACAATAATATTTAATGCCAATAATGTTTCAAAAAAAATGAAAACCAATTAATGAAAGAAAATTTATTATTAACATGTGATTGCAGTATAAAATCTCAATCATATTACATAGTTATATTGTTCAAATTACCCTTTGTTCGCCTCTCCAGTTGACTACGATGACTTATTGTACTGATACTTTCTCAACATATATAAAGATCATGTTGAACCACGTTCTCCATATCAAATTCATGTGAAATGTTTTTCTATGTATAGAATATATTTAGGTGAATTTCAATCTATTTATAGTAGTTGAAATCAGTGAATCACATATCAAATATTTAATAGTAGACAATTAAAGATTTAAAGAACTGCAAGTCTAAAATATACAAAACATGAAAACTCTATATTAATAATTCATGTAAATTGAAATTAATGGAATGAGGATAGTAGTAACTAAAGATAATTCTTACATTCCCATGTAGATGACATATCTGTTGTAGAAGTTTAAAATCCCGTGGAAATGTTTGAACATGATGGCGAAGACCTACCAGTTTGATGGTTCTATTATGCAGGGTTGGAAAGAAATTAATAGAAAGTTTTTTTATGATTATTATAAATATAAACTGGAGTAGATTGAAGTAGGTTCTACATGGATATATTCAATGCCACTACTAACTTGTTAAGATACACTAGTTTGATGTCCTTTTACAGTAATATAAAAATAAAAAATTATGTTCCGTACTTTTAAGTTGTCTAAGGAATTTTGGAATACCAATATTGTAATACCTTATTGTCTTTGAAGCTATCTATAATGTTGGTGATGTAGTTTTAATTATCACTGATAAGTAGTACTTTGTAGCTATTTTTTTTCAAATGAACAATGATAGTTTTTCATATTATAATAAGTTACATAAATTGATAATATAACTTTCTTTGATTTGAAAATGTTGCACTGTGGAGGAATGTCATACATGTCATCATTCAAATTTTCATACTATATGCAGTGTTATGATAAATAATTGAAAAATATATTGAGGTATACATGTCGGTTCTAATTGTATCAAAGAAGATCTTAACTCTTCAGTTGTTTTACGTAATTATATGATGACTTGTTTGTAAAAAAACAATCTAATGTGAGTTTGACCTATCTGTTACAATCAGTTGCACGCTAAATCTATTGCATTTAATATTTTGATCACATGTTTAGTGATATTGAGAAATTTTATTAATTAGTTTTCTAGTAGCAATGTGATAGTAAAAAATTTAAAAAAATAAAAAATATGTAACCAGGGAGTATTTCTATTACAAGATAATTTGAAATTATGGCACCATATTATCTTCTAAAACATGTATTATTAATGAAAAATTTCTTGAATTAAAAAACTAGCTATGGGTGCTTGGAATTTTTAGTATTGTAGATTTTATTAAGCACATTATATACTGCAATAAAAGTATTACCTAATAATATACTCATTAGTACAGGATAGTGGTGAACAGTACATAATACTACATAATAAATTTCCAAAATTAAGGATGTATTAGTTACCTCCTAACAACTTTTGACATAATAAATTGTATTCTTATTATTCTAATACAATACATCTACAGAGGGGTTGGCATTAGATTGTGGTGGGATAAGTAACTGTGATGTTATTACCAACCAAAACCTAGTAATATAGAGTAAGTGTCTTGAAATAAATAATAAGAACATGTGTGTATTAAAATTGTGATACACAAAGCATAAACATCTAAAAATAAACAACAAAGAGTATATTTAATGTAATCGGTAATAATATTTATTATTTAGACTAACTTGTGTTCTTAGAAGTGTCTTATTCTAGTGAGTCTCCTATAAATGAAAGTGGTACAAAATATAGGAATGGATTTAATAATAATATAGATAATACTATCTGAAGTAAAACATTTACAACAAATTAACTTTACTGTTTTGTGAAAAATGTATTTATATATTTATGTTTTCAAGTGAATGGGAGAATTTTTTCTAATGGCTTCCCGTAGAAATGATTGTTCTCTCAAACGTGAAAGCAGTTGTCGAAAACAACTCACTATTCTATAGAATGTACACTTGTATATATATGTGTGTGTGTGTGTGTGTGTTTGTTTCAACTTATTTTGTACTATATACATGCACTTGATAATGTACTGTAGTTCCAATCAAAATTATGAGTTAAACATCAAATGTTGATATAGGGATTCATAAGAAATAAAATTGGAATAACAAGCCTTATTATTTTTATAAACTGTATTCATTATTACTATTTGAAGGATACTGGTGGCGAATATGATAGACTATTGTTATCAGTCATCAATTTAAGGTAAATTAATTACCAAAATGTTATTCAGGGAATGCACTTGTTGATGTACTACATTATGTTCATGAAAGTTAATAATTATGATTTTTACCCAATGGTAGTGGAGAATGGGTCAAGCCGCCTGGTCATTATGTTTGTTTTCTATATCCACCAATCAAAATTGACCGAGGAGCAGGTGGCTTTGAAACTATATAAAAGTGCAGTTAATTTCTAATAATATGTGATAGTGTGAAATATAGTGTGTAGTTAAATAGTTTGAACAAGAAAATTTAAATAGAACTAACCGTTGTTAAACAAAGGTTTTAATGAATTACATGTGACTCCATTATTGAATCTATTTGTTGGTAGAGATTTAGTGTTTCGACTTCCAAACACACTATTGGATGCCACTGATGAATTTGTAGTAGATGTTACCACTCATATTGTAGAAATTGTTATGAATATTGAAACTAAAAGAATGATAATAACATGAACATTTTAAAGTGATATTATTAGAAAACACACCAAAATTCTATCATTACTTCATTAGAAGTCAACGTTATACCAATGTATCTGTACACATTGATGGGAATAGATGTTTGTATTTGACTGAGCGACCACCTTTTAACGCACTGTTATAAAAGTAGTTTAGTATGATTCATTTCAGTTTGTATGAAATGCATTTAAAAAAACCTATAAATTATACTAGTTAATTAAAATATAAATAACCATTGATACATATATATGACAATGTAATGAGTGTGGATTCATGTGGGATGTCATCTATTGATACTAGTTCACTTTATGGAGTACTAGACGGGTTGGTAGATTGAATTAGATAGTTTCCAGTAGTAGTCAGCACTAATCATGTGGAAAGTGTAGCAAATGAAACTACTGAATGAAAGATATTAAATAGAATATTTCGAAGTTTAAATAACATAGAACTCACAATCCTTCTATCATTCCTTCAGCAGTAGCCTCAGATGTAACCTTACATCTCTAGAGTTCGATCGGAAATTCATGATTTTTTCCATTCCATTATAGATTATTATGATAGTATGCAATGATACCATATAATTTATAGTGGACAGAAATGTGAATCTAATTTATATTATAATAGAAAAAAGAAAATAGTATATAGATGTTGTAGAACATATGAATCCCAATTATTAATGACTGATGATATAATTATAGAAGTTTACAATAGTAATTTTGATTGCCATAAAATAACTGATCCACTGCTATAAAAAACTGTTCCCTTAAGGAAAAATAATACACAATCCACTGATCAAAAAGATTACATGATCACGTACCCAATTAAAATGCATGATTCACATACAATATGGTTAAACATGGACCACGACATTAATAAATGACCCAATAATGAAAATAAAATACACATTCCAATAAAAAAGGAAATGAAAAATCATGAAACAAAATATGCATTTGGGTATCAACATGCTTATGAAATTTATAAAAACACTGTATATGAAATTTTTTTATCACATCAGTATGTAATACAAAAAAATTATGTAAGAATAATATGAACTCATTTACAGATAAATAATATTAAACTTGTATCAGTAGGTAAACAAATTCTGCAGTAGGATGTCCAAAAGTATAACAATAATGATTTGGATATTAGTTTCAAGGAAAAAACTATAACAGCCCACAATAGAGGTTAATTTTTTCATACATGAATTGAAAATTCTGAAAAAAATGCATTTGGAAATCAATATTCATATCCAAAATTATGTTGAAATATGTTTCAAGGGATTTCATACAACATACCATAATAGAGGTTCATTTTTTCAAAATAGGAAATATAAAACCATTCAATGAAATATAATGTTATATATCCACTTGATAAACCAAAATGAAATGAAAATATGTTGAAAGAAAAGCGTACAATAGATTACAATAATAGATTATATTATTCAAATGGGAAATGATAATTTAGATAATAATAAATAAAGCCGAATAAATATAAATCTGAAATGATACCATAAATGAGGTTTGAATGATTTAGTTTTTACAGTATGTTGTTATGGTCATTCCTGATGTTCATAGATGATGCGGGAGGGAATAGGAAATGCAGGAAGCGAGATGAGAAGGAAAGGTCACTAGAGTTGAAATTCCATACCTAAAAATCCAATAAATATATATTTGCAATTTCATTATATAGGGGGATAAAATGGATGAAATGACAGCAGAATGAAGTAGCTATGAATGGATTTAATCAATTGTAATTATTTGAAGGAGGCTAGTGGATGAAACCCCTAATATTGTGGTCCCAGTTCTAAATGGATCTGTGATCCAGAGAACTTGTAAACGATATTTCATGTGGGAGACTGAACATGGTGGAGAGGTATGGTGAAACCTAGATAAGAAGGAATAAAATGTATGTTCACAACAAACTACAAGGATACCAGGAGGAGGGTGAAACTAACATGAACATTTTGTGGGGAATCTTGGTCATAAAGAGATGATTCTTGATCATAAAAGAGTGAATGAACACAGTCGGGAGTTGAGTTAAAACTGGGAAAAGCAGTATGTTGGATACTGGATTTTATAGAGTGAGGGTTTAATAAGAGAGGGATGATGACAGAGGCGGAGGTTTAAGGGGAGTATAGTTCATGAAGTGTTGATCTCTCAGTGGTAGAGGGAGAGGGTGGTGGATAAAATTAGAAAAACCAAGTGAGGGGGTGACATGGAGTACTGGAGGAAGTTAAAACATGAAATATGTGATACCGATGAACATGACAATTACACGTGGATATTGGAATTCCAGGATTATTATATATATTATATTACACTATGATTCTATAAACCAATACAACATTAAAAAAATTAGATACAATATAGATGTAAAAGTGCCATGTGTCCATACTATTGTGAAAAACATAGAGAAATATGACAGTTGGGAATGTAATATGTCTATTGGATGGTTTTCGATTAATAACCAGTCATTTAAAGAGTTCAAACCATTTGGTAACATTTTTATCATAATTTTTATATATCTTTTAAATAGTGAAATCCTTATTCATAGTCTTGTGTATTTGTTTATATAGAGCCTTTCAATTGAATCATATTTCGAATTTACCGATATAAAAAAGTTTAATTGTTACATTTGTATGAATGTTATGATTTTGATCGATATCTTACAGGGATAAAAATATAGGGAATCCGGTCACCTGCTCAAGTGATTTTGAGGATAGAAAGATAGTGTTGATCCATTGGATTGAGGGCTATCAAGGATTAGTAGATAGTGATTCCAATATTCACATTGATATATTTTCTTTTTGAAGAAATTCATAATTTCAAGTAAATATTAAATAGGGGATACCTTTTTCCAGGGTCTGTGGCTACATTAATATTAAGGATAAATGATACATATTCTTTTTAAATAACTATTAGTAATTATTAAATTATTTATATTATATTACATTTTTCATACTAATTTTTTTATTTTTTATTTTTATTATGTTTATAGTAAATATTCTAAAAATCAAAACACAATTTGAACTATTACATTATATAATTTGTGAATCCATGGTGCTTAGATATAATTGAATCTATTATGATTATGATAAATATTCTATGAAATAATATAAATCATTCTTATTACAATACATTGTTTTAATTGGACTAACAACACAATATGAGTTTGATCTTTTTATTTGAAGAGGATTGTAAAATGGGATATATTAAAATATTTCCAAATAATGTTTTTTAATTCTAAAACTCACCTCCACACGAAATTGAATCATCAAAAAATTATTTTTCCATTCTAATATAATGATTTTTACAATATTGATATCCATAAATTGTTAACTGAGAAGGATTACACTACTTCAATACTTTTTAAGCTTTTACTCTATTACTATTGAAATTTTGATATATTTTTGATATATTTTTTAGTTGTATTAAATTTTTACACTAAATTGTTTCTATAAAATAAGGTCATTCTATTGAGATAGATGGTTTAAATATTAGATCTATATAAAATCTCAATCCAATTAGTACATCAATTTTTAATGGAGAACACTATGAATATTGGAGAGGCAGAATAAAACCATCGTTATCAGCACTGGGGTTGATAGTCTTTTCATGTGATTGGTGATTAAAAAATACCTTATTAGGAAGTTACAAACATCACTCATCAAGAGAAACAATAATATCAACTTAAAAATATTGTAAGGAACACTTTGTTATATTCCATGAAGAGAAGCATTTATAGTAAAATTTCATCTTGTGAAGCCACTAATAGTATTACAAAAAAGATAGAGTTTAAAAATTTTGGTAATTATATGGTTTTTGAAACTATGATAGATATTTTGTGAGCCTAGTATCAAAATTTTTAATTTTTTTAGATGGATAATCCATTTCCAAGTTGAACCACAAGTATTTGAATATCATAATTAGTCTATAATCTCATGAAAAAATGGATTACATGATGAAATTGTTTTGTAGAAGATAATAAATACCATGACTAATGAATGAGAGTATGAGAGGAGAAATGTTGATGATAGAAGGAATTCAAAAATCTCACTATGGGTGATCTTATTGAAACCCTAATTCAATATGGGGGGTGATTAAAGAGAAATACTCAGAAAGATATTACATTGTATATATGTTTTATTTTAAATACTGAAAAATTAATAATAATGTTCAAGTGAAGGATAAAATAGTTAGCTGTTCTTATTATATGAAGTTGGATATTCAATATGTTTATAAAAATACTGATAAATACAAAAATGAACTACAAATTCTTGCTCGGAGGATCAAAATATAGATTATAAGGAATATTATTTATACTAGTATATGAAAATTAATAGGGATATGAATTTTTAGAAAGATGATGTATATTATTAAAAATGACCGAAATATGGACACATCATATCATATTTTCAACAGATAAAAACAAAAAATATATAGGAAATAATTTCTCATAGGAATATAGAGAATTATTTTATCTCAAAAAAATTAATGTTTTTAATATTAATGATTTATAGTGTGAATTTTCAAGATATTATGCTTGTAACTATTCTAATAATAATAGATCTAGATAGAGTAACATTGTTCTTTCTTCCAGAATATGTAAACAATCATTTATTAATGGATATGGTATACACTACTAAGAACCGTAAAAACTTATCTTAAGTTGAAAGTTATCATAAATCCAATAATTAGAGAAATATTAAATATTAGATAAATAATATTCATGAAATAGTGGAAATAATTTTTTTACAATATTATAATGAAATATCTTTCATTGGAAATTTTCTAGACATTTTTTTTGAAAAAATAGTAAAAAACAGAATAAGGTTAAATTCAGAATAATTGTATTATAAATCAAAGTATTAAATATCTAATGATCTTTAGAATAATTTTTTTTAAAGGAAACACTTTTTAAGTATTCAAAATAGGTTATTTTCGATAAAAATGTTATAGAAATTAATCATAATTCTAAATCTAATACTTGTGAGGATAATATTTTTTTTGTAAAACTAATGGCAGATATTTATTCTCTTAAGAATATTTCATTGAACAATAATATTTTTCAAGAAAATTGGTTAAATTTTATAAAAAGTCCTCCATTATGGTAATAGTTCTTGAAATGAGTTATCATATTAAACCCTATTTTAATAAAAAAAATTATTACGAAAAATTCGTTTTATTTTACAACATTTCAATGCGGTGGTCATTATAAAAACAAATTTTCACCTAATAATTTTAAGCCAATGTTCATTCATAAATCAAATATTTCTCTAAGAATTTGGATTCATTATTTTCTGTTTGCTACCATATTTTCACCCATTAATGATTGGCTTCTAAAAGTCTATTATTTTTTATTTAAAAAAAACAGAACCAACAACACAAATATTTGGTACATGGATAGATTTTGTGTATAAATATAAATTTAATTAGTGAATATTTCAAAAATATCATCTATTTGAAAGGTAGAAAAGTTTTTTCAGAGATAATTCTCATGTTGAGGTAATCGGAAGAGGTAACATAGTACATATTGTAAAAGATTTTATTTAAAATGTTTATTTGATAAAGATCTTAAGAAAAACATTTTAAGAATATGTATTTTATGTGACATGTTACCTTGTGAAATTTTGAATGGTTTTATGTAATTTACACAATTCAAAGAATGAATACATTATTTCTACCAATGATTATGAGAATATTTACACACATAAGCTGGAATAAATTAAGACACAAGACATAAATTGATATAGTGCAATAGAAGACCAATATATATTATAGAATAGAAGGTTTTGAAACTATATTACTATAATAATTTGTAATCTGAATATGAAAAGACATATTAATATTCTACCATAATGTAGGTTTGACTCAAAAAATATTTTTTATCCTTTTCAATATGGTAAGAAACGTATGTATAGTTTTAAATCAATTAATTGTGTCTTAATTAATGATGATTCATAGTGAGTAAATATATATTTATTCGATCCTACACAAACTGAGAGTATTGGTGAAAAATAAAAAAAATTCATGGTTGCTGATTTCACTTGATACACATGGGTATATTTTTTCACAAATTAGAATGAATATTATTTGTTATTTCAAAACATTTGTAGTGAATGTTAAAAATGAAAAAAAACTTCCCTTGATAAATTTTAATTGTGATCATGATGGACACATTGTAAATATTGATTGTGACACCTTTTTAGTAAAAACAATATAGGCCATTAATATTTAGAACAGAGAACACCTCAAGAAAATGTTGTTATTGAATTATTAAATAGAATTAATCAATAAATTAAAGATTCCATGTTGAAAAAGAATTCAATTGAATATAATTTTTGGGTTGAAGTGGTTAGTACTTCCTACTTTATTATAAATCGAGTCTTGATAAGTGTAACATACCAAGTAATTAATGAATAATAGATATTTTTATCTATGTATATTAATTAACTAGATAGTGTTTTAGAGGCTTAAAATGAAAATAAATCAAATCTTAAGCATGGAATACACTAATATTTTTAAAAGATTGTTTTACTACCTTTTGATGGAAAACCATTTTTGAATCTATCTTTTGACAATTTTATAAACTATTTTTTTCAAAATAAACATATTATTTATGATTGGGACATCAAAATTTACTTTGTGTGAATTTTGTGTATTTTTCTGACAATGTTCTTTTTTTAATGAATAGTGAAAAATACTGCATTTTACATCAAAACTGCTTTTTAATCTAATTTATTTATATCATTAGATTATATTTTGAATTGATTTTGAAGTGAAATTAGAATATATTTTTACCATTTAATCCAATGGTGGTCATTGGAATCAATTTCACTTTGAAATTTGACTTAAACTGGTGTCAATCTTTTGATACTTATTGTTTCATAAAAACACGCAATTTGTCATGACAGTTGGAATTAATAATTATATTAATTAATGTGACTTATATGTTTTGAATTTTGTAAAATAGACTTCATTTTTGAATTCAGAATATCAAATATAGCTTAGGGTGAAGTTTTGGTATTTTTCTGAAAAACATCAATTTTTGATGAATAGTGAAACCACTAAGTGGTAGTTAAAGAAACTGATTTTTCGTTTAAATGAAATTTTACCACCTTTGTTATTTGATTTTCAAAAATATGACATACATAGTTGTAATTAAGAAGTAAAATGTGGTTCAATGGGATTGAAATAATTTTTTGGTGAATAGTAACTTATTAAGTTCTTAATCGCCATTAGTGGTAATTAGTGTAGTTTTTGGTAAAAATAATGCTTTATTAATATGAAATGACCTAGACACATGTCATAACCATATTTTATGTGTCATGGTCGACCAAGAAAAGCCATGGGTAAACTTGGGGACCCCATGGAGCCACTTTGGTTGGGAAATGACATAAATAACTTTTTATTTAATGTTAAAGTAAAAATGACACAAACATGAGTTATTTAACAAAATCAATTTTTATATGGGGTTATACAAGTCAGATTTTTTACTATAAATAATATTTGGAAATATAAAAAGATTTCATACATCATAGTATTTTTTTTAGAATTTTTAGACATTGTATAAACTAAATTATATATGACATCATGATGATGCAGCGATGACCTCATTATTTAACGATTTAAATAAAATGGAATGATAATGTAAAATCTAAGCCCTACACATGTCCAAAACCTATTGGATGAGTGGATTTAGAACCCTTATCACCTTATCCTCGAATTATATCAATGTGGGACCTTTTTAATCCGAATCTTATTTTAAAAAAACGTAACTTATCTTTACTTTCCAAGAGTGCCCTCCTCTCCTCTTATAAAAGGCCCCCACCTCTACCTCCATACCCACACTTCCAAAGCCTTTGGCTTGGACAAACCCTGCCCATTTTGTCTCTCCAAATCCCTCTCTTACTCCTTGATGCGTCACGTTGGGCAGAAGTCTTCCCTAGGAAGCCTTTGAGCTCAAACCAAAGGGAGTTACCCGATTATAAGGTAATGTCTTCTTTTGAGTCCTTTTTTTTTATTTTGCTTCTCCAACCCCCTAAACTCTTTTTATTCTTTTATTTTGTAACAAATCCTGTATCCTAAGTATACTAGGATGTTTTTATAATAAGTATTAGAGTTACACTTACACACACCTACATCTAATGGTTAATGAACATACTGTTTCCGTGGATGGTGAATTTATGCCTCTCGAAACGATGATTGTTCAACATTCTTTTAACACCTTCAAAGGTGGCCATTAAAATGTACCTATATTTATATATGATATATAATATGTTTATGTTTTCCTTAAGCTTCTGTATTTTTCATTTTGGGTATACCTTTATGGTTTCCATTATGGGTAAATGCGATATCTTCATTTAAGGAAGTGCGGACTACCGCCCCCTCAAAGTGATTTGATTCGTTAGATACCACATGTGGGACGTATAAAGGATGGAACTATGATATAATATATGATATTATACTGGAATTACAATATAACTTTATATCATTATGATTCCATTCTATAAAATACGAAATAGAAATGAAAGTAGCGTTCAAGCGTACGTACAGCTTACCGTCTCCATGAACGGTGAATTTCATTTCTTACCTCTAAATGATTATGTAATATAATAAATGCATGTATATACTGGATATATATGATATATATGATATATACATCATGATTATAATTCTGGATATGATGGATACATGAAAAACATGTAATTATAAAGGGCTTATTTTTTACTCAAGTACCAATGATCGTTAAAACGACCTTTATTAACTTAAATAATTAAATAGTGTTCATAACATGGAAATAAGTGATATAAAAGGAATAATGAACTTGAAAAAGGTTCTTAAGAAAGTAAAAATTAACTCAAGTTTATTATTCAGGACATTAAAGAACGATCGAGTCAAGTCAGACCCGAGGTATGAGACTTCGTTTCAATCTGCTTTCATTGAGGCATATTTTATTTTATACACAACTTTCTTGTATACGGTGTATAAACACATTTGAATTTTACGTTTATCCAAAAGGAATATTTGTTATACTAAGAGTTTACTAAAAAACAAAAGGGAATGTTTTTGTCAAATGTATGCGGCGACAACGACTTCTCCACCGTCGTGACCATTATTTGGGTTTCGGATTCCTCTACAATCCATACAATGTTTTTAAAAGAAAAATAAATACCATGTTTTACTTTTCTTTTATTTTGTTATTGAAAATGGTTTTCATGATGTTTTTATATCAATGTGTTGTATTGATATCTTGTGATTTAAAGGTGGAAATGTTAAGTTTCCTTTATGCATATTTTATGTGATATGATTATGTTGAGGTTCTTGGGCATTATTATGAGGACGGGTGGTTCCGTGATAAATAAGGGCGGGTGAGCCTGATATAGCTCTCCAATGCATTGGGTAACGCGAAGTAGTGAAACGTTAAGGTTTCTCCGAAGAGATTTAGGGAATATACTGTGATGGGTATTCCAAATGTAACCAAGAGTGTTACTCCCTACCTAAGAATGTTATGAATTCTTCAAGTTACCTTTATGTATTATGATTTCTATGATTTATTCATGATTTGATGAGGTATGTTAAAGTGCTTATGTTTTATGGGTAAATTATGATCTCATGCTTATGTATATAAGTACCCATGTTTCCTTTCCATATTTTTATATCCCTTACCGAGCTTTTTATGCTCATCCCATGTTTTTTGAAATGTTTTTCACAGGTCATGGGAAAGGTACATGATATGATGATAGTGTCAAGGAAGTGTCAAGAAAGAATCCATGTTTATTTTTAAATATGTTTCCATTGAGGGGAATGAAGAATACTATCTTTATGTAACCACTTTGTTTATATGTGGAATGTAATGCAAGTTTTATGATCTAATTCTCTAAAACTCTAAACCCGAAAAGATCATTAATGTGTAAGCTTGTAATAACTCAAGATTAAGTAAGTATTAAGGCAGGGGCCTTATAGTTGGTATCAAGGGACAGTTTAGATAACTTTAGGAGTTATAATTCTATTAAATTATTATCCAAAAATATTTTTTTATGGTCAAATTGAAGTGATATAGTATTTGAAGATTACCATGTGGCTTCATCTAAGACATGTTTGTTCAGAATGGTTTTCCGTAGAGGAAACATGGAAGCAGGGCTAGGAAGGCATGCAGAAGGAAATAACCTTCCGAATCAGCATCCTGAGATGGTCAGAATTGGAACTGAATAGTTTGTTGCAGTGATGGCATAGTTGACTCAGGCTATAAATGGTGGTGGTATCCATGCATGAGATCAGCCAGATCAACCGTAGAGGAACATGTCAGTGGTGGAACATTTCATGAGGCAACATCCCCATCATTTAGAGGATCATCTGACCCTGTGTTAGCTGAAGGGTGGATTAAAGCACTGGAGAAGATATTCGATGTCATGGAGTGTTCAGACAATCAAAAGGTTAGTCTTGCTATTTACCGTTTAGAGGGTGAAGCAGATCAGTGGTGGTCGATGCTTAAAAATATCAGAGACGATGATGAGATTGATGCTCTCGACTAGTATGAATTCAATGGTATGTTTCTTGAGAAGTATTTTCCTAAGGCTATTTGACATAGGATGGACAATAAATTCTTGGAATTGAGGCAAGAGGAAGACTCAATGGCTACCTATGAAGAAAGGTTCACTCGATTGGCAAGGTATGCTCCAAATTTTATCCGAGACCTTGATAGTAAAATCAATCATTTTTACTCAGGATTAAAGCCAAAATATCAAAGGGCATTAGCTTTTCATGAGTTTAAAAGATATGAAAAGCTTGTTCGATGTGCTGAGAAGGTGGAAATGGAGTTTTTCGATGATCATGTGTTCTATAAAAACCAACTGAAGAAGAGACCGAGGTGGCAGGATAAAGGTAAGAATTATTCAAAAAAGCCTGACGGTAAGAAAACTAAGTTTCCAGTTTCTGATAAATGTGGAAAAAGGCATGCTGGGGAATGTCTTCTGAATTTTGGAAAGTTCTACCAATGTGGTAATATGGGACATAAGGATTGTGATTGCACTTGAAAAGATCAGGGTGATGGTAAGACCAAATTTGATTTACAGTTAGTGAAATGTTATAAGTGCAATGAGATGGGTCACTATGCAAACGAGTGTCCGACAAAGAGCTTGAGTGATGGGAACCAGTTAGACTACAAGCAAAAAGGGGTGGTGAAATCAATTGAAACTACTTCAGCAGATATCGGGTCATCAAATGAAGTTGTATCAGGTATATTGTTTGTTTTTTCATATTATGCCAGTGTGTTGTTTGATTCGGGGTCTACACATTCCTTCATCTCTGAAAACTTTTCTAGTAAAATGTGAATACCATCTCAAGAAATGACTCCTGAACTTTTGGTAAAAACACCTGGGGGAAATATTGAGGAAAAAATAATTTATAAGAATCTTCCTATCCTTATCTGTGGAAAAAACTTACATGCAAACCTTATTGTTCTACCTCTAGTAGAGTTTGATGTTATCCTGGGTATGGATTGGCTCTCTACTTACCATGCTAAGATTGAATGTAGAGCAAAAGAAGTTTCTTTTCAAAAAGGATTTTAGTTTGTGTACAAGAATGAACCCTTACTGTTGATAACTTATCAAGAGTCCAAGAAACTGGTAAAAGACGGAAATGAATGTTACCTTGCACACATCATTGAAAATAAAGGAACTGTTCAGATTAATGATGTGCCAGTGGTAAATGAGTATCCTGATGTTTTTCCTGATGAGTTTCCTGGAATAATACCAGATTGGGAAGTTGAGTTTACTGTTGAATTAGTTCCTGATGATAAGCCAATTTCAAAACCCCCTTATCGAATGTCTCTAATTGAACTTTTAGAGTTGAAGGGGAAATTCCAAGATTTATTAGAGAAAGGTTCATTCGACCTAGCACATCACCTTGGGGTGCTCTTGTTTTATTTGTTAAAAAGAAAGATGGTTCTATGAGACCTTTTATTGATTATAGAGCCTTGAATAACATCACTATTAAGAACAAATATCCTTTTCCTCATATCGATGAATTGTTTGATCAGCTCCAGGGAGCTCAGTTTTTTTCAAAGATTGATTTGAGATCGGGGTACCATCAGCTGAAGGTAAAGAAGGTAGATATTCCGAAGACTGCGTTCTGTACAAGATATGGCCATTAAAAATTTGTAGTAATACCTTTTGGGCTAACAAATTCACCTGCTGTATTCATGGACTTAATGAATAGAATTTTCCATGAGTTCTTGGAAAAGTTTTTGGTGGTTTTCATTGATGATATTTTCGAGTTTTATAAAAGTAAAGAGGAGCATGAAAGACATTTAAGGGTTATCATGAAAAAAATAAATGAAAAGAAACTGTATGGAAAATTCAGCAAGTGTGATTTTTGGTTGCAACAAATTTCATTCCTTGGTCATATTGTTTCTAAAGATGGAATAACTGTTGATCCTGCAAAAACAAAAGTTCTAGAAGAATGGCCAAGACCCACAAATGTAACCGAGATTCGTAGCTTCCTTGGTTTGGCAGGCTATTACCGAAGGTTTGTTAGAAATTTTCATGATTATCTAGTCCAATGACTAAGCTAACTTGGAAGGGTGTTAAGTTTATCTGGAAAAAAGAATGTGATGATTGTTTTCAGGAATTGAAAAGAAGATTGGTGAATGCTCTAGTTTTGGAACTACCTTCCAGGAATGGTGAGTTTTTTATATACAGTGATGCTTCATTGAAAGGACTTGGTTGCGTCCTAATGCAGAATGATCAGGTAATTGCTTATGCTTCACGACAGTTGAAAACTCAAGAGGTAAATTACCCTACACATGATTTGGAATTAGCTGCTATTGTTTTTTCTTTAAAAATTTGGAGGCATCATTTGTATGGAGTAAAGTGTGAAATATATACAGATCACAAAATTTTAAAGTATATATTCACTCAGAAAGAGTTAAACATGAGACAGAGGAGATGGCTGGAATTAATCAAGGATTATGATTGTACAATTCATTATCATCTGGGAAAAGAAAATAAAGTGGCTAATGCTTTGAGTCAAAAAAGTAATGCTTCATTAGCAATGTTGCATTTGGAACGTGATCCTTTGGTTAAGGATTTGATGAACTTTGGCATAGAAGTTGTTGGTGCAGGAAGTTATTCTATTTTGTTTCAGGTATTAGTGAGATCATCTCTATCAGGCAGAATCATGCAAGCACAGAAGCAACACAGTGAGTTGCAGAGAAAGGTAGAGCTTTTTCAGAAAGGTAAGTTTCCCAAAATCAACATTGATAGTGATTGTGTTTTGAGATTTGGGAAGAGATTGTGTGTGCCTTGTGATTCACAGTTGAAGAGAGATTTGTTATGTGATGCTCATAGTTCTATGTTTTCAGTTCATCCTGGCAGTACTAAGATGTACAGAGATCTGCAGGAGTATTAATGGTGGGATGGAATGAAAAGAGATATTGCTGATTTTACTGTGAAGTGTTTGACTTGTCAATAGGTTAAAGCAGAGTGGAAGTTACTGAAAGGGATGATTCAGCCTCTACTAGTGCCAAATTGGAAATGGGAGAATATATCCATGGACTTTGTTGTGGGATTACCGAAGACATCTCATGGTAATAATGCAATTTGGGTTATTGTTGATCGCTTGACCAAGTCTGCTCATTTCCTTGCTACACGAGATACTTTTTCACTAGATCAACATTCCCGTTTGTATCTTAAAGAGATAGTCAGGTTACATGGAGTTCCTCTCTCCATTGTTTCTGACCGTGATCCCATGTTCACTTTTAACTTTTGGAAAGGCCTTCAGAAGTCATTGGGTACTGAATTAAATTATAGTACAACTTTTCATACTCAATCAGATGGGCAGTCAGAACGAACAATTCAAACCTTGGAGGATATGCTACGAGCTTGTTCGATGGATTATCAGGGATGTTGGGACCAACATCTTTCTTTGGTTGAATTTTCATATAATAACAGTTTTCATTCTAGTATACAGATGGCACCATTTGAGGTGTTTTATGGGAAGCGGTGTCGAACTCCAGCTTTCTAGGATGAAGTGGGTGAAAGGAAGTTGATGTGACCAGAATTGGTAGAAGATTTGGTAGAAAAATTTCAGCTGATTCAGAAGCACATGAGAACAGCTCAGAGTAGGTAAAAGAGTTATGCAGACAACAGGAGGAAGGATCTATCTTTTGAGGTAGGTGATCATGTTTTTCTCCAAGTATCACCATGGAAAAGTGTGATGAGATTTGGTAAGAAAGGAAAGATTAGTCTGAGGTTCATTGGACCATATGAAATTCTGGAGAGAGTTGGATCAGTTGCTTACCGAGTGGCTTTACCTCCAACTTTATCTCAGGTACACAATTTTTTGTCATGTTTCGATGTTAAGGAAGTACATGCCAGATCCATCTCATGTTTTTAGTCCAGAGGTAGTTCAGTTGGAAGAGAACCAATATTATGAGGAACAACCGCTCCAGATTCTTGACCATAGGGAGCAAGTGTTACATAATATGGTGATTAATCAGGTAACGGTTTTGTGGAAAAACCACATGGTGGAAGAGGCAACATGGGAATCTGAAAATGCAATGAGGGATAAGTACCCCCATTTATTTGATAAGTAAATAAATTGCGGGGACACAATTTTATAAAGGGGGGAAGGATGTAACATCCCATGTATGTAATGAATAATAGATATTTTTATCTATGTCTATTAATGAACTAGATAGTTTTTTAGAGGCTTAAAATGAAAATAAATCCAATCTTAAGCATGGAATACACTAATATTTTTAAAAGATTATTTTACTGCCTTTTGATGGAAAACCATTTTTGAATCTATATTTTGACAATTTTATAAACTATGTTTGTCAAAATAAACTTATTCTTTATTATTGGGACATTAAAATTTACTTTGTGTGAATTTTTGGTATTTTTCTGACAATGTTCTTTTTTTAATGAATAGTGAAAAATACTGCATTTTACATCAAAACTGCTTTTTAATATAATTTATTTATATGATTAGATTATATTTTTAATTGGTTATGAAGTGAAATTAGAATATATTTTTACCATTTAATCCAATGGTTGTCATTGGAATCAATTTCACTTTGAAATTGGACTTAAACTGGTGTCAATCTTTTGATACTTATTGTTTCATAAAAACACGCTATTTGTCATGACATCGGGAATTAATTATTAAATTGATTAATGTGACTTATATGTTTTGAATTTTGTAAAATAGAATTCATTTTTGAATTCAAAATATCAAATATAGCTTAGGGTGAAGTTTTGGTATTTTTTTGAAAAACTTCAATTTTTGATGAATAGTGAAACCACTAAGTGGTAGTTAAAGAAACTGATATTTAGTTTAAATGAATTTTTACCACCTCTGTGATTTGATTTTCAAAAATCTGACATACATGGTTGTAATTAAGAAGTAAAATGTGGTTAAATGGGAATAAAATAATTTTTTGGTGAATAGTAACTTATTAAGTTCTTAATCGCGATTAGTGGTAATTAGTGTAGTTTAAGGTAAAAATAATGTTTTAATAATATGAAATAACCTACAAACATGTCCTAACCTTATTGGATGTGTCGTGACCGAACCAGAAAAGCCATGGGTCAACTTGGGGACCCCATGGAGCCACTTTGGGTGGGAAATGACATAAATAACATTTTATTTAATGTTAAAGTAAAAATGACACAAACATGATTTATTTAATAAAAACAATTTTTATATGGGGTTATACAAGTCATATTTTTGACTATAAATAGTCATTGGAAAGATAATAAGATTTCCTACATCATAGTATTTTTATTTAGAATTTTTAGACATTAAATAAACTAAAGTATTTCTGACATCGTGATGATGCAGCGATGACCTCATTATTTAACGATTTAAATAAAATGGAATGATAATGTAAAATCTAAGCCCTAAACATGTCCAAAAACTATTGGATTAGTGGATTTCGAACCCTTATCACCCTATCCTTGAATTATATCAATATGGTACCTTTTGAATCCGAAAATCATTTTAAAATAAAGTAACGTATCATTACTTTCCAAGAGTGCCCTCCTCTCCTATTATAAAAGGCCCCAACCTCTACCTCCTTACCCACACTTCCAAAGCCTTTGGCTCGGCCAAAAAATACCCATTTTGTCTCTCCACATCCCTCTATTACTTCTTCAAGCCTCACGTTGGGAAGAAGTCTTCCCAAGGAAGCCTTTTAGCTCAAACCAAAGGGAGTTACCTTATTTTAAGGTAATGTCTTCTTTTGAGTCCTTTTGTTTTATTTTGCTTCTCCAACCACGTAAACTCTTTTTATTCTTTTCTTTTGTAACAAATACATTATCCTAAATATACTAGGATGTTCTTATAATAAGGATTATAGTTACACTTACAGACACCTACATCTAATGGTTAACGAACATACTGTTTCCGTGGACGGTGAATTTATGCCGCCCGAAACGATGATTGTTCAACATTCTTTTAACACCTTCAAAAATGGCCATTACGAAGTCACTATATTTATATATGATATATAATATGTTTATGTTTTCTTTAAGCTTCTGTATTTTTCATTTTGGGTATACCTTTATGGATTCCATTATGGGTAAATGCGATATTTTCAGTTAAGGAAGTGCGGACTACCGCCCCCTCAAAGTGATTTGATTCGTTAAATACCATATGTGGGACGTATAAAGGATGGAACTATGATATTATATATGTTATTATACTGGAATTATAATATAGCTTTATATAATTATGATTCTATTCTATAAAATACGAAATATAAATGAAAGTAGCGTTCATGCGTACGTACGGCTTACCGTCTCCATGAACGGTGCATTTCATTTCTTACCTCTAAATGATTATGTAATATTATAAATGCACGTATATACTCGATATATATGATATATATCATATATACATCATGATTATAATTCTGGATATGATGGATACATGAACAACTTGTAATTATAAAGGGCTTATTTTTTTCTCAAGTACCAATGATCGTTAAAAAGACCTTTATTAACTTAAATAATTACATAGTGTTAATAACATGGAAATAAGAGATATAAAAGGAATAATGAACTTGAAAAAGGTTCTTAAGAATGTATAAATTAACTCAAGATTATTATTCAGGACATTAAAGAACGATTGGGTCAAGTCGGACCCGAGGTATGGGACTTCGTCTCAATCTCCTTCCATTGAGGCATATTTTATTTTATACACAACTTTCTTTTATACGGTGTATAAACCCCTTTGACTTTTATGTTTATCAAAAAGTAATATTTTTTATACGAAGTGTTTAATAAATGAAAAAAGGGAATGTTTTTGTCATACGTATGCGGCGACAACGACTTCTCCACTGTTGTGACCATTATTTGGGTTTTGGCTTCCTCTACAAGCCATACCTTGTTTTTAAAAGAAAAATAAATACCATGTTTTACTTTTCTTTTATTTTGGTATTGAAAATGGTTTCCATTATGTTTTTATATCAATGTGTTGTATTGATATCTTGTGATTGAAAGGTGGAAATGTTAAGTTTCCTTTATGCATGTTTTATGTGATATGATTATGTTGAGGTTCTTGGGCATTATTATGAAGACGGGTGGTTCCATGATAATCTAAGGGCGGGTGAGCCCTATATAGCTCTCTAATGCATTGGGTAACACGAAGGAGTGAAACGTTAATGTTTATCTGATGAGATTTAGGGAATATACTGTGATGGGTATTCCAAACGTAACCAAGAGGGTTACTCCCTATGTAAGAATGTTATGAATGCCTCAAGTTACCTTTATGTCTTATGATTTCTATGATTTATTCATGATTTGATGAGGTATGTTAAAGTGCTTTTGTTTTATGGGTAAAGTATGATCTCATCCTTATGTATATATGTACCCATGATTCCTTTCCATATTTTTATATCCCTTACTGAGCTTTTTATGCTCATCCCATGTTTTTTGAAATTTTTTTCACAGGTCAAGGGAAAGGTACATGATATGATGATAGTGTCAAGGAAGTGTCAAGAATGAATCCATGATTATTTTAAATATGTTTCCATTGATGGGAATGAAGAATACTATCATTATGTAACCACTTTTTTTATATATGGAATGTAATGCAAGTTTTATTATCTAATTCTCTAAAACTCTAAACCCAAAAAGATCCTCAATGTGTAATCTTGTAATAACTCAAGATTACGTAAGGTTTAAGGCAGGGGCCTTATAATAAGAACTTTTCTTAACAGAAATCCTTATGAGTTGTGGAAAGGAAGAATACCAAATGTTTCTTAATTTTATATTTTTGGTTGGAAGGCATTCATACTGAATATGAAAAATATATTACATAAGGTTCCACAAAAATTTTATTATGGAATATTTTTATGTTACTACACTACTACTACGGGATATAAAATTTTTAACCAATGATATTTTATTATTGAGGAAACTATAAATGTAAAATTTAATGAAACTGATCCTGATATTTTTAGTCAATCCCAATAAATATACATGGATGTTATTCCTAAAAAAGATTTTTATTTTTTTTCTAAATTATTTTAAAAAGATTCCATCGATGAAGGTTTTTATAAAGTTATTCCATAGAATAATAGCTTACCTTATGTTGATGAACATATTTTTCAAAGCACATGATGTTAGTATTTTCTTGGTAATCATCATAGTGATAGATTATTTACTGATATTAACCCACCAGTTTGGACAATATATTTCTTAAAGAATTAAATTGGGAATATACGATTCCATTCTCAATTTGAAACAATGAATGTTGAGTATTTTTTCTATGATGAGTGTTGGATTACGGATATGTAAGATGCAATGAATCAATTCAAGAAGAAAAATATCTGGAAAAATGTTCAATAACCCAAAGAAAATCTATAAATGGAGTAAAATTTGGGTTTACAAAATTATTTTATATAAAGGTAATCAGTATTTGAAATAAAGAAATACTTTTTTTAAATTTTAAAACCAATAAGAATGATTATAATATAAATAATACTATTCATCATTAAATTAAGATAAATATATTCTTATTATACTAGTCATTGTTTAATTCCTTAATATTAACCTTATTTCAAATGGATGTGATGTGTGTATTTCTTAATGGATACGTATAAGAGGAATTTTATGAGGAGAGTCTCCCCAATTTTAAAAATGAAAAACATCCTGAACACTTTTATAAAAATACCAAAGCATTATATGAACTTTAAAAATCACCTAGAGATTGGTATGATTGATTAATATGATTTTTGTTACAAAAAACATCTGTATGGTAGTAGTGTATACAACCCATATTATAAAACAAGTTAAAAAAAATATTATGACAGTTGAAATCTATGTTTATGATATTATATTTGGATAATGTCAAAAAAAATAATAGATTCATTTATATATCTTATGAAATCGGAGTGTGAGATGAGTATGATATGAGAGTTATCATTTTTTATTAGGATTCAAATCTCACACAAGCTACAAGGAATGTATATATCTCAACATATGTATATAAAATATATTCTTAATTTTTTTATATGATAATATAAAATTTATTATTACTAACATTGGTAAATCAAATACATCTAATCTCAATGAGGCCCGGAAACCAGTTGATCAAAATACATTTAGGGGTATGATATAGAGCTTAATATTCCTAACACATGGTTAACAAGATGAAATATTTTCTATATTCTTATGTGATACCTATCAATATAATGTAATAGAATCACATTATTAATATATAAAATTTATTATTAGTTATCTGTAAAGAAATATGGATATAGGATTTTATTATTCATCTGGAAATTTTTTTGAATTAAAAAGTTTTTCAGACTCTAACATTGGTAGTTTTAGAATGGATTCAAATAGTAAAATGGATACATTTAATTTCATTGGAGATTCAATATCTTCTGGTTTACTCAAAAATAAACACTCAGTATCACTTTCCACTACTGAAGCTGAATATGTAGAAGATGGAAGTCGTTGCGGTCAAGTGTTGTGGATGAAACACGCAATCACTGACTATTGAATGAGTCTTACAAAAATCTCAAATACAATGTGATAATAATATTTCCATTACATTATATAACAACACTAAATTTCAATCATGTAAAAAACACAAATATATTAGGTATATCTTTCTTAGGGACCACACACAAAAAAAGATATCATTTTACTAGTCACAAGAACACATGATCAACATGAAAATTTTTTCCCAAAATAAATATCTTCTCATTTATTTTAAGACATTAAATTTAATTTTTAAATTATCAAAAAAAGGTAATCATCCATATGTAATTATTGGTTACCCGTATCATTATATTAAGACAATATTATCTATAGAGGGATTATATTTATTTCATGTAATTTCAAAATTTCAATTTTATACAAAATTTAATTTTTTCAAAATTTTATCATAATGACTGTACAAGCTCATAATTATTTATAAAAATGATTAGAAGTAGAATTAACTATATTATTAATAGACATAAAATTCATTATAAATTTTTCTAAATAAATGAAATTTAAAAAGAAAATTTTCATAATTAGTTTATTATCCACATCTTTTTCATAATAAAATTAGTTTTCAAACCTAATATTATTTGTTTCATAATCCTTTTTTATGAAAACCATGAAGAATATCATTATCAAACTCTTAAAACTTTTAAACTCCAAAAGGTGTTCTTCTGATCTCTGAAATCATTTCACCACATTATGAAAAATGGTTGTCATTGTTACTGTATCTCATTTTTATTAATATATATTTTGTTTTCTTTTTTTCATATTAAACATTAAAATTTATTTTTTGAAATATTCATATTTACTTTCTATATGTTTTTTAACCTCTAGAGAACAGTTTTCATCAAATATTTCTTCAACGATCAAATTTTAATGAAGTATTATTTCGTTTTAAACTGTTTGAATTATTAATAATGAATTATATAATTCCTCAAAATAAAATTATTTGAATATTTTCAAAATTGAAATTGTTTTAATATTCTTCTATAATTTTTTGGGATGATTATTTCGTTCATTATTTTTTTCTTTTTGGTTTCCTTTATAAGAATTTTCCATTAAATTTCAAATTTAACCTAATATTATTTAAATAAAATAGGGGTAATTATTATAAGGGGGGAAAATAAATTATTTATAGGAAAATTATATATACTGGGGTAAAATTATTTATGAAAATGTTGATTATTTTATTAAGGGGATAATATGACCCTTAGGGGGAAATTTTATCCTAAGGGTGATTTTTTAATATTCGTAATCATATTAATATGAGTTATAATCTCATGGATATATAATAATAACAATATAATTTTGAATAGTATGGTTTTAAAATTAATTTAGAATGAAGTTTTTCTTTGTTATATTTTAACATATGATTTAGGATTTTCTATTCCAAAAAATGGGGATATTGATGGGTAAAATTCTTTACTAATGAATTCTTCATTCTTCATTTGGAAATTGAAAAAATAAATTATAAACAAGATTACTAATTTTTAATGTCTCTATTTTTATAAGGTGTTTTTATAGAAAACATAAAACATTTACCATAGATAGAAATTTTTTAATGAATATTGAAAATAAGCTTATATATATTCGTTACAATAATAATGATGAGTATAGATATGTAAAACATTATATTTAACCTTATAATTGAATATGTATGAAATGATGTATTTTCATTCATATATAAAATTAATTAATCATAGGAGTGATGTAGATATCGAAAAAATGTGAACAGATACATAGAAAAATCCTCATATTTACATAGTTAATGAAGTCCATTAGACTGAGTTATGTGTATTATCATATTCAAGAAAACATATTTCTAATATATAGAAATTATTTTACACAGTGGTGGTGAAAACAAATATTTTATTGGAAATAAGATACAATATATCAGTTGATTTTCCAGGTGTTCATGTCATTGCGATAATCTCGGAGAAATAAGGCCATTGGGAATGAAATATTTTCTTTGGAGGGTTTCATATAATTACATGGCCATTTTAATTATTTTAAGTAGTTGATTACATTTTTTCTCTCAATTTATATAAATTTAAAAAAAATATCTTCTTGTTTCTAGTCTTGTGTATTTTTTAGTGAGAGTCATTCCCTGGAATCCTTGTCAGGTTGTGTCATTTGGAAAATATTTTTAATTATAACCTACAACAAATTGTTATGATTATTATTGTGGTATAGTTGGGATATAATGATGTAGAGTTTGATCTTATGATCGAGGGCTTCTGAGATATCATAATTGAGCCAATACATCAGATCATATAAAACCAAGGCTTGGTTGACAGAGAATATGATATTTGTATTGAGGTTTTTTCTTAATGAGGAAAGACAATATTTATTGTAATTATAATACAAGGGATACCTTTAGTCATGGTTTGTGGCTACCCTACTGTTAAGTTTAAAAGAGATATATTTTATTCTAAATTATTTCTAGTGATTATTATATTGTTTCTATTGAATTAAATATTTCATTCATGTTTAATAATATGTTTTCATAATTTATACACATTTTTCATAACTATTCAAATTATGAAAAACATAATTTGAACTATTAAAATAGATATTTTATTACTCTATGAAACTTTTATATAATTATGTATACTATAAATTTGAAATGTAAACTATTATTTAATTTGAATCATTATGATAATGATAAATTGATTTAATCAAAATAGATTCCAAACCAAAATTTGGTCTTTTACATAAATTGGAATGTAAATTGGTTTAGTTAAAAATCCTTCAAATTAATGTTTTTAAAAGTTCAATTCATACTCATCTTGTAATTAAGCAACAAGAAAAATATTCTTTAGACCTAATATCAATATATCTAATATTGGTGTCTAATTTTTTTTACATTACCTATAAGAACTTATTTTTTCGTTATCCTTTCACCCAATCAACTACCAAGGTTCCTAAATTTTATTATACTGAATAGTTATAATATTTCAAATTATAATTTAATTTTCATTTTATTTTTTACATATTTAATAATTCATTGAGACCATGGTGGAAGATAATTTTTATTTATGATATTTTATATATAATTATAATCCACTATTATTATTTTTTAATTTATAGAATACTTTTATCCATCATTAATAGTTCTCCATATTGATGAAATAAAATATTGATAATTTTTTTCTGGGTGTATGTATTTTTATTGGAGTATATCTTATATTTATCTATGAAACATATTTTTAAATGGGAAACTTATTACAGATAAATATTTTTCGCCACACTGTTATCTCATTTAGATATTTCATTTTTGAAATTATAGTCCATTGTTTACATTGAAATTTGAAGAGTGTAGATTTCTTTCATTATATCCTTAACATACCATGTTTCTTATTTAAATTTATGGTTTCATACAATTATACTGGCATGGGTATTTTTCTTATTACATTGAACATTTTCTCTTAAATTGTTGAGCTTTTCTAGTTTTTTCTTATAAGATAAATCATTTGTAAATGCACCACCTAGGGTTTTAGTAAATTTGAGGTATGTGGTATGTACATCAATAATAGGTAATCCTAAAACACATCATGTACATGATAATTGTTTGGAAGATGTTCTAATTTGTAAAATATATATTCAGGGAGGTCAGGATTTAAAATGTGGACATTTTATTGAGGACTAATGAAAACATTATTCCTAAACATCATGACTGTCTTATATGAGACAAAAAATTAACTCTTTACCTCCAACGTCAAACTCGAGTTCATGTTAATTATTTTTATAATTTATATTATTTTACTTTTATTTCTTCTATGTTATCTTGAATTGCTTAGTTGTTATCAATGATAACTTGTAAAGGTATCAACCGAAATCGATTGTGACCGCCATCTTCTTCTATAATTGTTGGATTTTTACCATTATTCCAATAAATTTATTCATTTAAGGCTATCCAAATAATTTAGTAGAAAATATTTTAATATAAAAACAAAACAAGGGGATATTGTCTGATCAAAACTCCATTACTGAATATAAAGATGGATAAAAGGACTACATCAAGAGTTTTAATTGACCAATTTGATTGACCATCTCTCTAAAAATGATTTTATATAATAAATTTCTATTCATTGTTTATGGAATGTTTAATATTATTATAATAAAACTTGGTGAACATCATATCTCAATCAGATATTATAGATAGTGGTGTTCATATAGCCACACCACATATATTGTGTGTATATTGTAAGGATTATTGATTGTAAATTCTTCTAAAATATTGATTAATTGTGTGGTATTTTAAATAATTTCCACCACAAACCATATTATATTATCTCATTTACATATAGTTGATAAACCTGTGAGAAAATCTGTGGTGATGATATCTTCTTTCCACAGTGGTATGAGTAATGTTTGTATCATTCATTTGGTCCTTTACCGTTCTTATAATACTAAATAATTTTACATGATCATTAATGTATAACCATTAATATTATTTTTAATATTATCCAACTAAAATAACTCCTAGTGGACGTTTTACAACAATATGATTCCTTTGCCGATAATTAATGTTGTGTTATAAAAATAATAAAATAATGATTCTTTATCTGAAGCTCATGTGGTACATGTGATCATTTACCTAGTATTAAAATAGAATTTTTTTCTCTGTAAATAATTAAAACTGAATAACATTGTATTTTACAGTGTATGAGACATGAAATAGTGACTTTAAATGACCCATGAAATATATATAATTAAATTTCATCACATTGATTACTTGTAGAACATGAAACCTGGTGTCTTATTAATGGATAATATAGATTTATTTAATAATCCTTCAATTCAATTGATGGGTTTGACTAAAACTATCCAAATTTTTAATATTATTTCTCTATATTGATTAAAAATAAAATAATAAAAATTTTGAATAAATACTAATTTATTATGAAAAACATATTATTTATAAATGAAGGTTTTTTTGTGAATTGAAAAATAATTTATGATTAGTATTTTCCAAGTTTAGAAAATTAAATATATAATAATGAAATTAATTTTATATTAGATTATCAAAATTATATTAGCGATAATTTTTAGCATTTAATGTAAGGATTAATTTTAAAATGAATTGTCGAAAATATAAATTTTTTTAAAAATTCATTTTGTTTCAATAAATTAAATAATAAAAAATACCCATTATGTTATCAATATTATTTTGTGTCAAATAATTATAATTTATTAATATTTTAACAATGTAATTTGTTTTTAATAAATAGTATATTGAATTTTAGTATATATTTTTAGGGATTAAAATTGTTTTTTCTTTAAACTACTTTCAAATAAATTTTGTTTCTTCAATATAATTAATTAAAATAATTATGAATCAATAATTATTTTATAATATTTTTATATTTAATATATCTAAATATTAATTTTTTCTTAAAATAATAATGATTAATCATATAGTTAATATAAAATCAATTTTTCTTGATATATACATATGTTCTTAACCCCATGTTTCTTCATGTTTATATGTTTATATTTTAAATAAAATTACCACCTTATTTGAATTGAATTTGTAAAAATAATATCAATAATAATAATAATAATAATAACTTATATGATATAACAAAGTAAAATTAATTTTTAGCATAATTAATAGTGAAAAGTGTAAAAACATTTTACATCGGTTATTATAAAAATGGTTTTGCTGTGGTGTTAAACTAAAATGATAAGAGTAAAATGATGTAAAAACTTATCAAAAGTATATTTAATGGAAATATTTATATCATACAATGTATAAATATCCAAAAATATCCATTAGTAACTTTTAAAAGGAAAAAAACATGGGTACACCTTATTCATTTTAGAAACTACAACTATTATACTCCCCTCACCTATAAAATTACACCCCGTATCCTCTCATCTGAAAACCATAAAAACCATTTGGTTCATCAAATACTGACACAAATAATGAAATAACATTATTATCATCATCATAAATAATTTTATTGGTAATAATTATATTATAGGAAGACTTCAGGTATGATCTTATATGGGTGATCTGAGAAGAGAACAACTTGTTGACTATGAGTTTTTGTTTTACTTCTTCTTCCACATCCACAAAGTATTCATAATTATTCATTATATAATATCAAACATTATCTACCATATATTTATATTTTATTATTTTTTGTAATTTATTTAACAATCTCATCTACCACAAAATGAAAAAATTATAATGTCGCTTGTGTGTACTACTGAAGTCTGCCTCACAAACCGATGTGACACATGTTCTATAGACACCTCTCATGGTGTTGTATGATTATTGGTTAAATTAAAATATATTATATTTAAAACATAATAATAAGGATTATGTAATTATATAATATTTATTTTTCTAACATTCTATTCTGTAGGATATTCGATAACGTCACAGATGTATACGACAAACTATCGCCTCACGAAGTGATGCATGTCATTTTTCACTAACACATTACAAATAAGGTAATAAGAATATTATTAATATATATATGTGATTAAAAATAAATTTATATTCCATTAATGAAATATTTATCATTACTAAAATATAATATGTTATTTTATTTCTTTCATTGAAAAATGGTATCGTCGTTCATGAAGGGTTGGACTACCACATTCATGAAGTGATGTGAATACATTTTCATCACTTAAATACATGGACGATATATATAAGTTTGTTTAACTAAAATATATTATATATTTGATATGATAATAATGATATAATGATAAAATATGTTTTCCTTATTTCCATAATGATAATTGAAAATGGAAACTTTAGTCACATGTACAAACATCTAACAGTCTCTATGATTGGAATGTAGTAAATTTTCATAACCTTATTTCATCACTGGTTATAAAATAATAATTGATATATATATGATAATTATTTCATTATTATTATTCTTGACATTTGTAAATAATGAACACATTTACCATAGTCAACCTACAAAAGGTCATTTAAGAAACATATTCCAAATATCATCAAAACATTAATAATCAATTTATTTTATTACATAATAATACTTGACATAGTAATTTATTAAATAAAAGTAATAATATTATACAAAATTTATATTTTGAAATTATATAATTAACCTAAATTTAATTTCCAGGATGATAAATAACGCACATGGATTATCAGAGTCAATATAAGAGACATTATATCAATTACCTTTTATTAAGGCATATTATATATTTGTTCTCCGAATTTTTATATGGTTTTTATACATCCTCTTATACATGTGATATCATTAATGTATCATAAATAATCTTATATTATATTTACATATGAATTATTTCTTTCCTTGGGATTTTATATAAATGATACGAAGTGGTAAGGGACGTCATCTAAATTTCACTTAATTGAGTCATATTGTTATGTTATGAACATAATTTCATCAATATTATATATATAGAACCCATTTACATGATATATAATAAATTATTCATATTTAATGGCATTAAATTTTTTAATTTATATTATTTTATCTACGGGGACATGACAGAAAGGTTACAAAGTGGTAAGCAATATTATAATACAATTTCATTTTATTTTGTTATATTAATTCTTCATTTTCATTGAAATTATTTGATTATATTTGTAAATAATTATTAGAATAATATTTGTTAATGTAATATTTTTTTGTGGATTTATATTTTAAATACATATTTTATTAATTTCTTAACCCTCATTTCAATGTTATAATCATTGCAAGGGTTCTATTCCCAATCTCATTTTAATCAGGATTTTTTACCTAAATTCACATTGAAGCAAATTATTTGATAAATTTATAATAATCCCCTTAAATTTTATTCTAATATAGTTATTCAATATGTGTTCAAGGAATAGTATTGGTATTATTATTGTTTGTTACATAAAAATATTTAGAAAATATTTTTCATAATATCTAACCATATTTCCATATTCTGTAGAAAATCCACCTTCATCCAAAATATTTTATATAGATATTTTTATAAAAATGAATTTCAAATATTTTAAAATTATTTTTTAAATACATGTTTAATAATTTTGGACTTTTTATAAAAATATCAATGGAGTCCTCATTAGGTTTTACACACAATATGGCTTTGGATTCTACCAAAAAAGTGAATGAAATATTTGAAATAACATGTATCCTATGTTATAAATTCCATGACTTCATGACCATTAAATTATTTAAATTATAATTTATTCATATCAAAGGATGCTTTATTTTATAATTATTTTCAAAATTATTTGTGAAATATTTGTTTCAAAGGGTGATTTTGCAAATGAAAATGATATATTGGTATATAATGTTTTAAATATCTTGTTATTGTATTTGTATTCTTCAATTAAAAGAATTATTTATTTTACATATAATCTATGAGGAATATTGTTTTATTGATAACATGCTTTTTTATATGGATGATTTATGATCATTTTTCCAAGTAATTTTTTGAAATATACTTCCTTGTTTCATTTTTTTTAGCTATCATTCCCTTCAAATATTTGAATTCCTATGATAATTGGTAATTATATTTTCCCAAATAATGGTGTTATTTATTATGGGTATTATAATAAAATAAAACATAAAAAATTTCTTCATATGTTATTTTACATTTAATGTTATTTTATTGATTGTAGAAATATTAATTATCTGTATTCTTATAATAAAATTCTTATATAATAGAATATAATCTTTTTCATGAATTATTCTTATTATTTGATATATGAGGTGTGTTATGGACATGAATATATGAGTTGTGATCAATTAATAATAGTTTTTCTATACATATTATTCTATGGAGGAGAAAAATTAAGCTATATTTAAATGGGATTCTTCCATATATTTTAAGTTTTCTTGTTAATGGAATTCATTGTAGAGGTTTCATATTCCAAAGAAAATGGTGTCTAGTTTTTGAGGATTTCATTATGTATGAATTGAGTTATTACTGTCAATTGAATTTTCACAATGCTATTATCTTTGGATGTATTTTATTCTATGTTTATTTATTAAATGTAATGTGAATGAAGTTACATATAATTCCATATTGATTATGCATTATTTTATTATCTATCATATTTTTAAAATGACATTATATCTAGTTTAATATCATTATCATGTAATTGATTGAATTTCATGTATTATCAGTTATTTATATTTCTATATTTATTATTCATTATATTATTATCGATGATATTTTCAAAATGATATTATCTCTATATTCATTTCATTCATATTTACTAATTAAATGTCATGTGTATAAATTTATTTACAGTAACATATTGATTTTTAAATATATGTTTGTCCATGATATTTTCAAAATCATATTATCTATGGAATCATTTAATTAAAATTTTATTGATGATTTTCTTCCCTTTTCAGTTATTGGCCATTCTATTTTTCTTTATCGTATTATCCATGAGCATTTTACAATGATATTTTCAATGTAGGCATTTCATTTTTAGATTATTGATTAAAGGGAATGGGTTTTTAGTTATTCAAATTTCTATGTTTATTTTCCATATTGATTCATGATAGATTCAATTGTATTTAACCCTTTCTGACCATTTATGTTCACCAATATTATGTTTTCGTTCTCAGGAATCCATTAATTGTAAAAATATTGATAAACAAGAATATGCTATAGGGAATAGTTTTTTAATAAATTTCTGTCTTAAATTTTATTTTCATGTGAAACATGGGAATATTTTTTTTATCTTGTTTAACAATACAAAAACCAATTGGGATCTTTGAGATGTGATTCTTTATAACTTATGAAAATGTAATAAAGAAGAAACTGACTCTATTTTATTAGAGTCTGGATCATAATAGTTGTTATTAAAAGTTCTATTGAACAATACATGCAGAATATATTTAAAAAAACATATATTTTGGAACATAATGTTATGAATAAATATTATGGTAACAATATAAGAACATCATAATGATTTAGTAGGGAAGAGGTTAAGTTATTTTTTATTGAAACACATCATTGTTTAGATTCTACAAGTGGATGTGGGTACGGAATAATTGTACCTAGTTGTTATAAATTCTAAAGTGTTAATTGGGATTGACCCCATAATAAAATAGTACATGAAAACATAACATAGTTTCACATAGTTCCAAATTTTTGATGAATTTTTTCGATACAAATGACATTTTCCTTATATAACATTATCAAGGATTTTAATAGACAATGAATATGAATTCCCTTATATAAACAAAATTTTTCTAATATTGATCATATGGTGCCATGATCAAAACATCCAAAATAAGACAATATAGGTTTAATAGTATGATTAATGTTTATCACACAATGCATTTTGGTTTTAGTCAATGTATTGATCCTGAAGTAATAATGTTAACATTAAATATCAATGATAGTGTGGTGACTATATAAAAACCAATGGGATGATTATATGAGTGAAAGATATCAGGATTATTCA
Organism: Viscum album; assembly: GCA_963277665.1. NCBI lineage: Eukaryota > Viridiplantae > Streptophyta > Magnoliopsida > Santalales > Viscaceae > Viscum > Viscum album. The sequence goes on from OY728156.1 coordinate 1,740,196,227, forward strand.
TCTTTATTTATCCTGAAATATTATAAAAATCATATATGGTAACAAACTATCAACTCCCCAATGAAGAGAAGGAAGGATTTTCCTAGGAGCTTAAGTGGTGGAGATAATGGCGTAAGGATTCTTGATTTCCATAATGTCAAGAATGCTGAAAGATACTCCTAGGAATGATTATTAAATGGATGGAAAATTTAATTATGTGTAGAACATAATGGAATGATGAAATCTATTTCTCATGAAAAATAAAAATTACAGTAGAAGGAAATAATTTAAATCATTGTAATCCATTTATAGTTCATTTTCAAAATTGTAGGGATCATTGGAGTTATACTAGTCAATTACCTATTACAATGGTTATCCTTCAAACCAAGGACGTAATTATGATGAAACATAACATATGAATTATTTATCTATTTATATTTATGAATTATAATTTAAAATGATTTTTTTATAATTTTTTTAAAAATAATTATAGATCATTTAAATATTCTGTAAAACTGTAGAAGAAAATATGTCTTCATCAACTTACGAGAATAAAATATATTGGTTTATTATATGAAATATATTTTTAATGAAACATTACTTTAATATTTATTGAAATAAGATTAATGGTATTAGAAAACATTAAGGTTTATCTTATCATTGATGTCATATAAATTAGGGGTCATAAAAATTTGGGAATAAAATAAGAATTTAAAGAATATGGTATTAGGATAAGGGAAACCCACATTCAAGGTGAAGACCCAATGGCTCAGGCATGGTCTCTGGTCCCAAACCCACAATCGAAAGATGAATAGGGTATTGTTCCTAGAAATATCCTACATGTTCCCTAGTTAATATTTCAAAATTTTCAACTATAATATTAAATGAATAAATATTAATGTGGAACTAGGGGTACTACTATTGATGATTAGAGATTAAGGAATTATATTGGATAACTAGTTATAACAAAATTGTATTTCAAAAATAGTTACACAAGAATGTTAATAATTTCATACATTGTAAGATCTTATGATATAATGAAGGTGAAATTTAGTGCTTTTTTAAAAAGAAATACATTTTTTGTAAATTCTTTTCTTGTGGAATGTGTTGAATTAAAAATTGATCGAAGAAAAACTAGAGGTTGACAATTTCATTATGAAATAGAAAAATATCAATGAATTATATATCATCACATTCATAGATTGTAAAATGAATCATTAGATTTAGAAAAAGGATCATGAAACAAATTATCCTAATAACATCATATAAAATAACATAAAATGTCTATCAAACTATCTTTTTATGGTTTTGATGTACTAATCATTCCATTGACAATTTACATTCATTTGGTAAAAGACCACTATTAGTAATTATAATTTTTTATGAATCTCCTGCATATTTATATCATCAATTTCCACAAATTTTTTTCTACATAGAAAATTAGTTGTCCTTAATTCAAAATTATCATTATAATTTCCATTCTCTCTTATTATTATGATGTTTTATTAACCCCTTATAGGATGTTGGTTTTCTACAATGAAATTTCTAAATATCCAACCCTTGATTAATTAGGGAAACATTAATTTGTGTGAAAATAATTTATTTAATGTGGGAAAAATATAAAGCAAAAGGATTAGAAATGAATGACATTTTATTTGAAACCATAGATGAAAGAAAACTACGAGCTTAAATAGACAAAAAATATATTTCCTGAAATTTGATATCTTTAACATATTGTAAAACATGATACCCCATGTCTAAATGAACCATAATATAATTGTAATGAAACAATAAATAAAATTATTTTATCTTAATATTAGAAACTTAATTATATAAATTACAATAATTTATTCATTGTAAATAAAACAAGGCTCATTTAAAAGAAAAAATATTTGCTAAAATATTACATTTTCTCTAAATAAAGGTTTAGTCAGGATATCAACACAGAATATAAATGTACTTTTAGCCACATTGAGAAAATATATTTTATAAAAATAATACAATTTCATAAATCTTAAAATAATACTACCATATGGTGAATTTATTTTATTTTTCAAAATTTTATTTATTTTTTCATTAAATAATAAAGTATAGATATTTATTAAAGAAAACACTATTATATTAATTTAATTAATTAATTTTAGATATGAAATATGATTTGAATATTATTTAAATAAAAATAATTATTATATTTTTATATTTAATCCATTTAATTAATCTTTAATCAACATTATATTGGATTTTCTTGTAGGTTTGTTTTGGGGTATAAAAACGGGAGATTTCTAGAAAAATATTTTAAAGTGCATAATGTTTTATAAATTTTATTTAATTAATATAATACATTATTATGGTTGTGATGAACCTAAAATATAATACATGAATAGTGTATTTTGTAGTGTTCATGACACATGAAACCATGCACGTAAGGTAATATAATATCCAAAATCATTATAATATATTTACTGTTTAAAATATTTTTTTTTCCATTGCTCGAAACGCCGAGTTAGTATGATTTTCACACATGGGTGGTCTTCCTTGAGTCCACTTATTAAATGAAATAGAGGCCTTCCTCAATATCATGCCTTATATGCATGACCGTGTTCACTAAACAATGGTATATTTTTATAATATTAATATTTAATATGATATGATATAAACTGGCCATAAAGATAGTGGTTATAAAAAGTATTAACTAAATTATAAAAAGTTTCGGTATATATAAATATTTAATGAATTCATGATTTTCTAATTAATGATAAATTAAAACAAGAACCAATTGGATATAAAAATAAATATTATTATTTTTTAACCACCATAAGATTTTTGTCCTAATAAACATAATTAAGTAAAATTAGGGGATGATTTTTAAGAAATATATATTTCAAATATTCAATAAAATATTTTATATATTTAGAAATTAGTATTATGTGATATAAGATATGACCTATCACTATTTTACACATAAAACCCTATATTTTTATAATGGAAATTTTAATGCCTTTTAATGAAGAAACTATTTTAAATCTATATTTTGACACTTTAATTGAGTAATTATGAAAAAACCTCTTCATTTTAATATAAGAATATTAATTATGTTAGGGTTAATTTCTTGATATTTTTCATAAAAATTCAATTTTCTTTGAATAATTAAAAATACATAATTTTTGTTCAAAAATGCCTTCAATATAATTAATTTAAAAGAATTAATTATAATTTTCTTTTCTCTTAAAGTTAAATAAATAATATCATCATCCATTAATATGATATATTTATTTTTAATGTATTTAAAATTGAAATTTATTATAAAAAATGGAAAACATTTAGACATTTTTACATTAAAACCCTTCATTTTCATCCCACACGTGGGATGACTTTTAAATTAATATATGCCACCTATATGGTTATAATTATTGAAAAATGGATTCCATATTTAGAATCAACATAATTTATAATTTCTAATAAGACTAAGTTGGTTTTTAACAAAATTTATAAGTGAAATTTTTTAAAATTAATTACAATTATTACTCCATGTTTATGTTTAATAGAGGACTCGACCTTTAATTTAAGGGCCCAATTGACATAAACACTCATCCAACAACTTTATGATATACATAATCGGTTATAAATATTCACATATTGATTGTTTTTGGGTTTCTATGAATTTTATTGGAAATAACATGTGTACACATTACTTGTTTCCAAAATAACCAAGTAAGTCCTTTTCCTCCTCTATCAATGGCCACCACATATCCCAATTCCTCTCACATCTAAAACCAGATAGGATAGGACAATATATTCCCAAATAGTTTCCCCAAATCCCTCCAATCAACCAAGAATCCGTCATTTTTTATTAAATATTTTCAAATAATAATTTCGGTTCAAAAAAGAAGTAGTTACCCAGTTATAATGTAATGTCCTCTCTCTAGTTTTCGAATTTAATTTTCTTTTTTACATTCACTATAAACATATTATTATATTATTGTATAAAAAACCAATATAATAAATATACTAGTATGTTTTATTCTTTGTTTAAAACCTATACATACACAAAAATCTACCTAATGGGTAATAATCATATTGTTTCTGTGTACATCGAACTACCGACTCACGAAAAAATGATTTTCCATTTTTCCATTTCTACATATCATGATGGATATTATGTTGGTAAAAATATTTATTTATGATATATATAATATTTATAATTTATTTATTATTGTGTAATAATTATTTAGGTCATTCCATTATTCATTCCATCTTGTGTAAATATGATAATTTCATTTGACGAATTATAGAAAACCACCACCTCATAGCAATAAGAATCATGCATATCTTACATGGTACATATGAAGGATGGTTTTAATAATCCTATGTAAAATATATAACATATAAATTACTATTGACTTATAAATAAATATGTATCATGATGTTTCGTTCTTTAAATTCAACAATGAAATGGAAGTACCATTCATGCATACTTACGATCAACAATCAACATAAACGGTTAAATTAATTTATCACCTACCAATATAATATACTACTATAAATACTTATATATTATGATTATATATGATAATTAATCCATGAATTTAATTCATTAAACTATTAAACCATTATATTACTAATGATAACAACAAATACCATGTATCAACATACTAGATCGGACTATGTAATGAAGACTAGAAATAATGAATTTAATGAAACAGTGTTAAAAAACGAGTAATAATATATTATAAGGAATTATTATATGAAATTATAAACATGATTATGGATATGATATTAGTATTTAAAATATTATAATCCACTATACATTAGTCTAAGGACACTTAAAAATGATGGACATGGTAAGGTATTTTGTCTAAATTTACATTCCATGAGGACTTATATTTGTTATGAACCAATTAATTTTGGTTTGGTGTATATGATTCCCTCTGACATTATATATCTTGAAAATACTTATTTTCAGTAAAATATTAGATTCGTTTTATTCAAAAGGAATTATTATTTAAATATTTCATGAGATATGGGACACTTATTAACTTTTAATGTTTATTTTTCCTGAAGAATGTTTTTATGTCAATAATCCATTGTATTACATATAATCCTATAAGGTATTATTGATAAATCTGTAATATTTATTCAATAATTATATTTTGTAATAATGATTATTTATTTGATATATAATTAATTGTTTTGACTTATAGTACATAGTATGGTGACCATTTAAGGAATGCCCTTTCGATTTTTTAGTTTTTAATGTAATCCCCCTTATGAATCAATAGTCTCATGTTGAAAATTAGTTGGAAATTTGATTAAACATTCTCTTGACGGTAAGGGTATTATGTACCAATTAAACATGAAGTATGATATGTACTAATTTCGTTTGTTGATAATTCTATTTTAATATATCCACAAGATTTTTTTATCGACATATATATTGTTAAATTTTATTATATTTCATCGATTTAATGGAACATGTTTTATGTTTCATCAATTTACATATTGATATTTACTTATCCAGTTATTTTTATGTCATGTTTTATTATTTATTTTACCTTTTATTATCAATTTAATTATATATTTTAATTATGGATTCATCTTTAAATACCTGTTCTAGGGATTTTCATTGAATTTTATTATGTTTCTTTCCCACATGTTATGAAGAACTCATTGAATAATAATTAAAGGATTCATTTTAATTTATTTTTTTGTATCATTATTATTTTCACTGTTTCCCAATGTATTATGGTTATCTTCTATGTAATATAGCTTCCTTATAAAAATTTACTAGTCAGTACTTTGGGATTTGAATCCTTCTAATCATGCTTACTAAAAAAATAATTCATTGGCTCTAGGAATTTTGGGTTAGGGAATTACAATCGGTATCAAATATATTTTTTTATAAACAATGAAAAAAATTTGGAAAAATTATATTAGATAATAAAACCCTACAGAATAATTTGTTGGATATTTATAGAAGATCAAAAAATAATTTTTTTAAGGTAGTGATTATTTTGGTCTTACAAGAAACATATCCTAGTCTATATACTACATGTGGACATGGTTTTGTAAAAGATGTACCTAATAGTAATAAATCTAATAAGGTGTTCATGTCCTAATTTGGGGTAACTTGGTACAAAAAAATGATTCTTTCTAAACATCTGGTTTGATACTCCTAGGTGATATGTGTATGATAATTAACCTTTTCATTACAAACCATTATGATTTATTTGGAAAATGACTATCCAATGTTAAAACTATGGCATGTTAGAATAAAAATAATTTTTCATGATATAGAAATCCTTGAAATGATTTTTTGGATAAGGCAAAGTACAAAGGAGGGCCTATATTGAAATAACTAGATGAAGTATTTAAATATTTATGATGCATTGAATACATTAGTTATAATTCTATTTTGTGAATAACACAATTTCAAGGATTCAGACCAAATTTAATATTGGTATTTAATTTAGATTGTTTTATAAAATGATAACTTATAAAATATTATACAACCAATCAAATCAGTTTACATTGCAGGTAATGTACTCATGAGTGAAGACAACTAGGGTTTCACACCAACCCTTATCCTATGCAATTTCCTGGTAAATGTTTCCCTTTTTAGTCAAAAAACTGATTAATAAATGTTAATCACGTATAGGTAATATCAATTTTGAGGATTAAAGATTAATATATTTTCCATGTTTTCATCATAGGATATTTAGAGAAAATATTATTAATTTCTAGTTTTCTACAGGACATAAAATCCTTTTAATGCTTCTTATAGTGTTTCAAGCATAAAAAAATCGTTCATAATAATTACTTTCTAGAAATAAATGGATGTATTATAATTTTAACAAATCATAAAAAAAGTTAGGATTTTTATATTAAATTGAATCCTATGTAGTAAGAATATTTCCATATTAAAATATGTAGAATAATAATTACCCTAAATTAAGAAAATATCATTAAAATAAAATGTTGTCATAATACCTTATTTTCTATTGATCCAACTGCCTAATAAATCAACTCATGATATATGCATTTGAGGCTCTCAACTCTATTTTGATCATTCACTTGTTTGTGAAGGGTATCACCAATTATTCCCTATAAATATATACACTTTTCATCAAATTACATATATCTATATTCTACAATTTCTATCATATATAGACACCAAGTTACATGGTATTCAATGGGACCATTGTAATTTTCATTCCTACATTTATAGAGTATTTCTTATGAAGCCTTTTTATGATATGGGATTTCAATCATAGGAAGTATCAAAAAATATATCAACATTATCTACAATAAATTGTGAGGAAAAATTTTATATAAGGTGGGGATAATTTGACATAATGAACATCTAATATAGGAAACTTTTCTTTGATATCATCTATGAGAGACATCACCATGCTCATAAGGTAATACAATATCTAAATAAATTATAGTATATTTACTTTTTAAAATATATTATATATATTTAAATGCACAGAACAACAAAATATCCACCATTTAATTCAAGATAGGTCATCTTTAATATAGTGTATTACAAAAATATTGAACTTCCTCGATATATTGTTTTTCATGAAATAGAAAACTTCCTCAATATCTTGCGTTATATGCAACACTGAGTTTCAAAAAAAATTATATATTATCATTTAAAATGATATAATATAACCTATAAATTATGTTAGTGGTTATGAATCATATTAATTATCTTATAAAAGCTTATGGTTTATTTAAATTTAATATGAAATCTTGGGTTACCAAATAATGAAAAATGAAAACAATAAACAATTAGATATACAATGAAATATTTTAATTTGAATTCATCCAAAGGTGTATATTTTGAATAAATATATGTAATTATAATTAGAAAATTATTTTAATGAAATATATATTTTACATATTCAACAAAATATTTTAGATATTCTTCCTTTAAGTTCGATAGACATATGACATGAAAAACACTTTTTTTACACATAAAAACATACATGTTTATAAATGATGTTTTACCACCATTTAATAGAGAACCCAATTTAAACCAGTATTATCACAGGTTAATTGGTTTAATATGTGTAAATAATACATAAATTTGGAATCACAAAATAATAATTAGGTTATGATGAATTTTTATATTTTTCTAAAACATTTCATTGTATAATGAATAATTAAAAATTCTTAATTTTTATTCAAAACATCTATTTCAAATAATAAATTTATAATCTTAAATTAAACTACTTCTTGTTCTTAAAATTAATTTGATAATATTTTTACCAATTAATGAAATTTATTTAATTTTAAAAAATGTCACTGTGAAATTGATTATAAAAATTGTGGACAATTTCAAACATTTTTACTTTAAGACCCCTCATTTTCGTCCAGCTTTTGGGAATAATTTTGAATTAATTTCGTCCAGTAATGTGATTATAATTTGAAAAAATGTATTCCATATTTGGAATCATCAATATTTATAATTTCCCCTAAGACCAAATTTGTTATTGACAAAAAATATTGCTGAATGGTATTAAAAATAACTACAATTATTAATGAAAAATTATGTCTAATAAAGTGCTAAATCATTAATTTAATGGGCCAATTTACCTATACACATTCCTAAAACCAATATTATATAAATATCATATAAATAAAACATTTATTTTTTGTTTTTATTGTTTGGTATGAATTGTTTTAGGTAAGAACACGTGTACATCATATTTGTATCCAAAAATTCAATGTGAGTCCACTTCCTTCCCTAAAAAAGACATCGCCTCTCTCCATTCCTCACACCTATCAATACACATATTTTCAATAAATATCTTCAAAAATATATCCCAATAATTCCTCCACTATAACGTTAATCCTCCATTGGGAATAAAGCTACCCAATGAATCCTTTCGGTTGAAACCAAATGTTGTTACCTGATTAAGAGGTTACAACATCTCTTACGTTTTTAATTATATTTCCATTCTATACATACTATATTCTAATTATTACATGAACGTATGATAAAATAAATATCATAAATTTACTAGTATGTTTTTATGATAAAATTTTGACCTACACATATGTTGTCCTCTATCTAATGGGTAATAGAAATATTATTTTTGTGCACGATGATTTACGGCCTCACTAAACAACGATTGTTATTTTGTCTCTTAACACCTATCATTGTTGACATTATGATGGAAAATAAATTTATATATGATATATATGATATTTTAAATGTCATTATAATTATTTAAAATTTAACTAGAACATTACATTATTAATTTTATCTTGTGTAAATACGATAATTTTGATTGAGAATGTGTGGACTACCACCCCCTCAAGGCGATATGAATTGTTCACACCAAGCATAGAATGTATATAAGATGGGTTTAATAAAACAATGTAAAATATATAACGTAGATATGATTCTGTAATTGTTATATAAATTTTTATAATTTATTTTTATTTCATTTATTACAAAAATGAAATAGATGTAGAGTTCATGCGTACGTACGACCTACTATCTACATGAATTGTGTAAATAATTTGTTATATCAAAATATAATAGAATAATATAAGAACCCATATATACTAATTATGTAAGATAATTAAGAATTTATTTAAATTATTATTATGATGAAACAATTATCTAACTAATTATAACAACATATAAAATTTTCAAACAATTTCAAGTAAACTAGGCAATTAAAACACGAAATAGTTAAATTAATTGAAGAGTGTTCACAAACGGGTGATAAAATATTATAAGTAACAAATATATCATATTTTAAAAATTATTATGGTTATTATATTATTCATTAACATATTTTCAACCACTATATATGAAAATAAATACCACACAATAAAAAATAAAGATAAGGTAATGGATTTTATCTTAATATATATTCTATTGAGACTTATATTTGTTGTGCACAAATTCATTTCAATTTGATGTATATTATGCAATATGAAAATGTATATCATGAATCATATTATTCTAAATATAGTATATGTTTCATTTAAATCATAGTGAATTATGAATTAAATGTTTCAAGTGGATTGGGACAATTTTGAATGTTTAATGTTTATTTTTCCACAAGAATGTTTTTTGGTCAACAATGGTTTTTGTTACTTATCCTCTACTAAGATATTGTTGGTAAATCTATCTTCATTATAAAATATAGATAATTTACAAGGGAAATTATTTATTTAATATATCAATAATTCTTTGTATAAGATATACATGGGTCATGGGCCGTATAAGGAAAGCCCTAAGGGTCAGGTACTGAATAATGCAAGCCCCGTGATGCATCGGCAGTCACATGATGTGAATAAGTTAGGAAAATATATTAAAATATTTAATGTTGAAAAATATATCATGTTACTAGGAAACATGAACATTGATAATCAATAATTTCTATTATTTAGAATTCTATCATTATTTATCAATGAGATTTTGTGTAGTAATATCTATGGATGGATTTCATTTTCAGTTCAATTATTTAATGAATCATGATTTTAGTTTCATACCTTTACATATTTATAGTTCCTTATATAGTTTATTTATAACATCTATTATCAGTTATATACCTTTTCAAGTTAATAAATTCTTATTGATTTATTATTTATTCTGCTTACTAACCCTTACTAAGCATTTTATCTCACTCTTATTACGTCCCCCATCCCCATGTTATGAAGATGAACTCTTTGAACAAGAATTCATGGATGAAATAGATTGTATTTTTATTTTTCTTGCTAGTTTTTTCTATTTACCAATGTATTATTTCTATCATGTATATAATCTGGCTTTCCAAGACTACTAACCTTATCAGTCCTTTCTTATTTGAATCTTAATAATCAGGCCAATGTAAAAAAATAATGCACTGGCTCTTGTCTTCTAGGGTAGGGGTGTTATTATGGTTTCATTAAACTAAATATATATTTATAACATTAAGAAAATATTTATTGAGTTTGAAACGAGGATTATGATTAATAATAGATTTAATTTAAAATCATATTTTTCTACACAAATACACTTTAAGGAAACACGATTTTTATCATGTCTTTGTGTTTCCTTAATTATGTTTTCCTTATTATGTTTATTGTAATTGGAATATTGAATTCTATATTTGTAATCCTAACATTATATATTATATAATAACTTCAACATTATATTTTTATACAATGAATAATAAAACAATTAATAACTAATTTTAGGATAAATTTTTTTATTGGGGGTCAAATGAAAATTATCAGCACGAAAATGACCTCCAAAATAAAAAATATTTTTTTTAAATTATAATTTGTATATTATAATTCTTAAGGAACTATAATGTTCCATTTTAGAACCATTTGTAATGTGATAACATGGGTACCTATTTTTCTTTACACAAATTAAAAGTGTTCCACCATCTCACCTATAAAAGGAAATGAACAAAACTCTATTATTTACACCTTAAAGCAATTTTGGATCATACATTACCGTATAAATTAATATCCATAATTAAATTCCATAATAAATCATTCCTTGGTTTGTTTATAAATTAATTAATGTAACACATTAGGTATTATCCTAAAGCGGTAGATGGGGAAGAGGTAAAAGTATTGACTATGGTTTTTTGTTTATTTATTCATACACCTCCTTAAAATATTCTTATTTGATGAATATATAATTAAAGAAATATATAGAATATATTTATTGTTTATTATTTTAAATTAATTAATTATTATTATCTCTACTTCCCTCAAATGGGGAATGATAATGTTGCTCGTGTATACAAAGGACTACAACCACACAAACTATCATGACACTTTTCTAATAAACACCTATCACAAGATAGTATGATGGTGGATATAGAGTAAATATGTTATATTTTAAGAATATTTATATATATTGATTAATTTTATCATATATAAATGTTTTAATTTTTTTATATTTAGGGGATACGATAGTGTCTCTCGTGTGTGTGGCAGACTACCACCTCATGATGAAATATGATTTTATTAACTAACTATTTACATTAAATGTAATAAAGTAATGTTTTTTAATATATTTAATATATATCTAATAATTATTGTATTAATTTCATATTTACGATTATTAAATGATCACGTATCAATTTTGTTCTTACATTGAAAATTGATAACAATTTTCATGCATGTGTGGACTAAGGCCATCAAGAAGGGATGGCACTCTCTTTTCCTCACCAGACCACATTATTGATTTATAAAATTTTATTTAAATAAATAATATATTATATAATATATTATTATCATTATGAAAAGATATAATATTACCTACATTATTTTTATAATTACCATTGAAAAATGTAAAAGTTACTCTGTTCTACGGATGACCTACCATCCCCATGATTGTAACGTGATTCCTTTTCATATCCATTTTTTATATTTTATTTTAAAATTATATTTTATGTATAAATATTATCATTATTTTAGGATTATTATTCAGTACATTTTTCTATTATGATCACTTTGACCTTATGAAACCAACCAAAGTCATTTTTGAAACAATGGTCAATATTATTGAAGCTTCCGATATAAATTTAATTGATTATGTAATAATTTACCACATTGTAATAAGAGAAATTAAAGGAATGGAAAACCTTAATTTATTTTAATAAATTAAATAATAAATATATGTGTATTACGTAGGAATATAAATAATTAATGTGACAAGTAAGATTCTATGTAAAAGTCTTTATCTCAATTTCACTTCAACGAGGTATATTTTGTTATTTTACAAATAATTTATTTGATATATTTTACATATATACCATTTTACATGTAACATGATTAATTCATTAGTATTCAATGTATTTTATGTTTGAATTTATTTATTTCATCCATGAGCATTTTATAAGAACCTTACCATGTGGTAAGGGACTTCATCATAATATCCCATCATTGAGGCATATAATAATATTATACACATATTTTAATTTATATGGTATATATAATACCCATTTTACATGTTATAATATGAATCATTAAGAATTCATTTTATTTTCTATTTCAATTTGAATTATATTGCCCATGTGGATATGAATTAAATGTTGTATAATTAGAAATATTTTGAAAAATAAATTAATTTTTATTGGGTTAAATAACTTCTTTATTATCATTGACATTATAAGATTATGTTTGTAAATAATTATTACTATATTTTTTTCTTTATATTTTTTTATTAGTATATATTTGATACACCTAATAAATTCACATATTAATCCTCACATCATCTTAAAGAACATTCTAAGGGTTTATTTCATAATCTAATTACAATTATGATTGTTTATACATGAATCCCAATAGATGGAAATTATTTTATCATCATATATTAATCCCATTACATTTTCTTATCTAATAGATATTCTCTTTTTCATGTAATTGTTTCATTTTTCACTATTTGGTACTGAAAATTTTTCATAAAATTTGTTTAGTAAAATCCAAATTCATTTATATCTTCGATCAATAATCAATTTTCTTCTAAAACTATATTCTATAATTTTTTTAAAATATCAATTTAAAATTATTCAAATTTCATTACTAATTTAATTTTATCAAATTTTTATTATTTTAAATTTTTTATTAATGGAATCATCATTTTTGATTCCAATCATTTAAAATTTGGATTTTAGTAAAGAACTAGATTGATTATTTAAGTGAATGACATGTAAATAACACCCTTCCATCCTAACCAATCAACGTTTTAAGTAATAATATATATGTATCAAAGTATATATTGAATGAAATTTATTTTGAAAATGTTTTATGAAATTTTATTTTTTGAAATGTGATTTTCATAATTAAAATGTCTTTTTCCTAAATAATAAGTTTATTGATCTTTTAATGGTGTTTCAATTGATAAACATTAAAAAACCTTGTTTTAATTATAAATTACAACATATATATGTTTGTATTAATAAAATATTTTTTCTGACTATGTATAGTTTGTTATTTTATATTTATTCCATGATCTTTTGTTACATAAAATTCCCTCTAAATAGTTTTCTTATCATCTCCAATATATAATGTGTAGAAATTATTTGAGCACTATAGGATGTTTTACCTATCATTATTATTCTCATGTGTCTCCTTTGCATGTTAAAGAATATCGGACAAATTTTTAATCGTAATCATGGATAAGGATATAACTTTTTTTCAGCACAGAAAATAATCATCATTATACACATTTCAAGAATCTAAATAGATTTATTACACATAGTATTTGATTAAATTTAACCATTTTCAATGGACCATGTTGATCACTTTCTATGTGAATATAAAAACTTGATTTTCTTTATCAGTATATATTCCCCATATTTAAAAATAGTTGCAAAGAATACAAATCATAATTGTAATATTATTTAAATAAATAATATATCACGATCCATATACAACACACAATATTGATGTATAGACTATAACATTATTATTTTTCTTGAGGTTACAACCTAATTCATTTTATAATTTGTTTTATGTTATAAATCATTCGTTATTGGATTGTAGTGTGTGTACATGTGTAGATATTATATTTTTTCTTAAAATTATAATATCTCCTCAAATTCATATATACATATAAAATTGTCTCAACTACGAGTTACTGTGTTTTGGTTTTATTATAATTCATATAAGATTCACTGAATGGAAATTAATACCTAAAAAATCAAGGAAAAATAGATTTCAAATATAATTGCGGATCTGGTCAATTCCTTCATCACTTTTATCATTAGTGGATCCACAAAAATCCACTTAATTGAGATAATATACCACAATAATGAAAATTTTCACATATAAAATAAATGTTAATTTCAAATAGAATATTAAACGTCCTTTTGTAATTTATATAGAAAAAATAATAAAATATTACAAATGATTTTCATTTAGTTTATAGTACATGAAAATATCATTTATAAATTCCACCAAAATATTTTATATGTAATCGAAGAAAAAATTATTCACCATGTCTATGAGGACTTCATGATAAATATTGACATTTAATTGATTAATAAATAATTTATAGGGACTATACCATGTAATAATGATATTCTAGAGAATATACACCATTTTTACTTCAAATTTTTGACACCGTAAATCAATATTAAACTTTGAGAAATACTTATACCCATGTAGATAATCCAAAAAGTAATCTATTCATGATAAATTATACTTCATATTCAATGTTCTGTTAAAAATATCATAATAATCGATGCATTGATATATAGACCAATCCTTCATCTAGAAAAAATGATTAGATAGACTAATGGAGTGGACTATGTTATTTAAAACCCTTATCCATGTCCTTTTATATTTTTATTATAAAATAATATAATTAAATGTGTTACATTATTTAAATAACCCTTAATATTATTATATCTCTAGAAATATATTATATTGATTACCTATACTCTAAAATAATAGAAAAAACAAAATTATCATCTAGAAATACATTTTAATTTTTGCACCCAATGGACATATCCTCAAAGATGTTACTTATCATTTTCACAATCATTTTATCTAGTCATACTTTCCAGTGAGTAAATAATATCCATACAATATAATAAGTCTCCAATGAATATTTATTTTTCTCCTTTCACCTGTATAGATTCAAGAGATTGTTTAGGATATTGGATATTATTTCCCTCACCAGAATGATTTTATTTTCTCTATATAAGGATAAAAAATATTCAAAAATAAAACATTAAATTCATTTAGAGAGAGTATGACAAGTTCTGATAAGATATTATCCCGAAAAATGTTAATTTGGAAATAATTATATATTTTTGTATCCAATTACATCACAATATTGTATTTGTATCAATAGATCAATCAGCATCTCATATGGTAGGTTTTTTATATTTTATAGAACATGGATGATAAGAAAGAATCTGTATAATTAGAATAAATGAACACATTATATATTAGTGAATTGATATTAAAATTATATATACCCACTACATTTTCATACCCCAAATCCATAGTAGTGATAATCATATCTTATCATTTACCCTTGTATTCAGAGGGTCTGGTCATTAGTTATTTGATTTGATGATTGGATTTGTTATGTGATATTAATAGTTTTAATATTACGTACATATAAAACATTACACAATTGGTAAAGTATTGAGTCATTACATTATTTTATCTTTCACTTTTAATTTATTATTAATGTACCTTTGATATAACTAATATTTATTCAATTTAGCCTTAAATATAATCAGTTCCGAATTTATTTGAGGTGGTTTATAGGTTCCTCCATCAGTATGTCAGACCTGTGGGTTGATTAATCATCTTCCCTCTATAGAGCACATTTTTTTGGAACCCAAATTTATCTATAATAATCTATTATTATCCCCAATCCTATGATAGTATTAACATTCACTAATCATTATACACACTATAAGGTTACATAAAACAATCTTCTTGTATCAAATATAGTAATGATTCACGAATTTTTTTCAATTCCCTAGTTTCTGGACACTATAGAATTTAGAAACATTAAAATTGGGGATAATGAATATCCTAATGGAATTAATTAATATTATCATAATGTTTTCTTCATATGAAGAAATTGACTCTTCTTAATTATTCATCAGTCCATTATAATATATCAATATTTTATTAGAGAGTGTTTGATGAAATTATTTATTGACAATATTTCTATATTGTATTCACATTCCTTCAAGATAATTCTATATTTGGATTTAATATCATTGATCAATATCCTCCACTTATCATCTTCTCATTCTAGGATATTTATAGAATCTATGAAATTATCATACCAATATAATTAGAGGAACAACAATATATTCTGAATAAAATTAAATTTTTTTATAATACTTCTTTACTCAATGATCAACCAAAAGAAGACAATTCTATCCAATAATTGAAGAAACTAAAAAATTATCCCTATTTACAATTATGTATTTATACATGGGTTTTATTATAAATCATAACATGATTCATTTGAAAAAGTTCCAAAATAAGGTTCTTAATACCTTCTCTCACTAAAATAGGTATCCAGTTTATGAAATAATTATGAGGAATGTATCTTTTTTCTCTAAACATATAGAAAAATAAAATTCTTGTCAATTAAGTACCGAAGTGATTATTTCCACAATTAACACCTTTGTAAATGATATCATTTCCATTATTCCCTTTATCCAATTTTTAATATCTTACGCTATTATTTTTTATATTCCGATTGAATACATAATACATATCTAATAATTTCACAATATTTACATAAAATGATACACTTTCCTAATATGATGAATATTATTGGGATAATAGTTCATGTGAAGTATTTTTATTCTCACTTTAACGAAAAAATCATTCATAATCATTGAATTAAAAAAATTATTTTAGTTCTAATTATTTTAATTAGGTTTTCATTTATAAAAAATGAAATTAACATTATTACATCATAACATTATAGAACATAATTTATAATCCCAAAACATTTGAAAATCATTTTATAAATTGAAAATTTTATTCAGAGCTAATCTCATAATCATAAACCTATTTTCATTGTAGATATCACAATTTTAAAATCCTCTATAATTTATGGTAATGAAAATTTGAATTATCCTAGGATAATCCCAAAAAATGGATTTAGAACAGGTGTGTAGAATGTAATTTTCATAAACAAAATAGTGATCAGGTTATATAAAATGTACCATTTTCAAATTTATTACCATAAGATCATTTGTTCAAGAATGATGTCTAATTATAGTATACAAACACAGATGTATTTATATGATAAACCTCTTAATCTCTTCCTTATAAATATATTTTTATATTCTTCTTGACATATCCTAAAATTATCTCATAAGTTTATTCACCTTGAAATATTTTTTCTATATATAGTTCCATGTCTTATACTAAACATTCTATGATACCATTTGTAATAACACTGACCCTTATAGCCTAGAGATGATGGTTTATTTATTAAATTCTAAATATAGAAAATATATCTAATCAATAATTATTAAATAGTTTGGTATCATTATAATACTTTATACATAATCATATTTCATTTTCAATCGAAAAAATAAAACAGAAAAATTGTTTTTTGAGAACACTGTTATCCCTTATATCATATTCATGTATATCAATCACAAATATCTTCCAGGTATCCATGGGAAAATAAAACATAAGAATTTTATGAGGCCAGATGCTCATTTATGGTAAACCTATAGTGAAATACATAATTAAAAAATAATAATAACAAATATTTAAAGAAAAATATATAAGAAATGGAATTTTATGAATAAAATTTGAATAGTTTGGAAGAAACTAATGGTGATCAAATAAATATATATAAATAATCACATAATAATTAATTTTGTCCAAAAATGTTATCTCTAATGGAATTATATAATATAAATCAATAAGTAATATCATATTATGGAAATTTAAAATTATAGACATCTAAAACTATCAATAACATTCTCAAGACATTTTAATTTGGTTGGTAGAACCATTATAATATTGCTAATTGATTTTTCTTAAGAAAAATATTGATGCATCTAGGGCCTATCTATAACGGGGCCCCACCCATAACTTGATATTTTTTGTATCATAATATAGAAGTAAATGTCTATGATATGGAACAATACAATAGGGGGGTGAAGTGTTGATTTAAAAAATATATTTAAATGCTTGAGAAGAATCTTAGTTTAAGAGATATTAAATTAATAGGATTCAAAAAAATATATAGATGATGTAGATGATCCTGGGTGTGATGAATATGATATGATATGATACCACATGTAATCAAATAGAATTGTATTTGAATTGAATATGATGATCAGAGTAGAAAAAATGTATATTATTATACCATATAGAAAATATAATCTCTTAATACAATATTTAATGGATGTATCATAACTAAAACAATTAATCAAGAAAATAATATGAGTAGAAAGAAAAAATAAAATAATTCCATTTATATTAGAAAAAGTTGCAGACAAATAAAAGGTATAACAATTATTTAATCACAAATAGTGGTGTATCTATTGACATAGGATAAAAGGAGTTTCTTACCACCCCCATGGAAAACCCTCAATACGATGATCAAAAATTTATTATTAAAATACATGTAAACCCTCAATTATGATGGTAATTGGAAACTCTACCTTTGAAATACATTAAATCTCTTGATAAAATGATTGGAAGCACCATCTTACTTTTCCCAGAAGAACTCGATCGTTATCATAAATATCGGTCACATAATGAAATAAAAAAATTCACGTATTGAAATACATGTTGTAGGAACGAGCTATTCACATATTGTATCTTCAAGGATTTTTATATGAAGAAAGATAAGTGTGACACAGTATATCTCTAGAATGTAAAAGATAAAAATTTTCATCACTATGGTTCAAATGAACTCATATTTATAGGCCTCAGGTTCTAATGGTAACATTTCCTCCTAAAGTCATATTTCTCTAGAAACTTACAGGGGACTTGGACCCCTATCATTATATTAGAAAAAACAAACAAAATACATGACGCCGATTTGATTAGTATATAACTTACTCAATGAAAAGAATTTATTTATAAATAAATAAGTACAAAAAATGAAATACATAGTATGATTAAATATAATGAAAAACATGTATGTGGTACTAGTTTAATATATGAGTAGAATGGATTATATGAGTAAGATACATAATATGGTTACAATGCATATCATGATTATGATTAACATTATATTACGATGCATATCATTTTTATGATACATAACACTATTAGGATTCTTAACATTGATAGGATGCATATCATATTTAAGATTCATATTGGGGTTATGATACATAATTACAATGTGTGGTTACGATGCATAATATAATTACAATGTATAACCTGGTTATGATGAATGGTAACGATGCCAAATGTTAATACGATACATAACCTAGTTACAATGGATGATTATGATGCATAATGTGAATACAATGCATAAACTGTCTATTATACCTGGTTATGATGAAAATGTGAATATGATACATAACATGGTTATTATTGATGTTGTTATGAAAACATCATATGTGATTACGATTGTAAAACAAAATATTTGATTATGATCTAAAATTGCATAAGTAATTATGATGTGGATAAATGAATGAGATTATGATATAAAGAAACATATATGATTTGGATAATGGGCGTCCTTTTTGATTATGATGAGAAACATCATATTTGATTATGATGAGAAAATCATATGTGATTATGATGGGAAACAACATATGTGATTACAATAAGAAAACAATAGATACAAAAAACAAGAAGTTATTTTTTATTTCATAAAACAAAATAGATGAATGGGAAATTCGAAAAAAAATTTGACTCAACCAACTCCCCTTTTTTGGAATGAAAAAAAACAGACAATAAAGACTTATCTCCTCCTTTGTTTAATAACTCTTCTGAATGTAATACTGAATACGACTTATTCTACATCAGGACAAATATTACCTCTAATAATCATATTCTCTGGACTTTTACTTGTGTGTTCTCTACATTATTAATGTATTCATATTATTAAATTAATTTCTTCTTTTCCAAAATATTCTCCCCATTTATGATTTTCAAAAATATTAAGGGAAAAAATTAATTTCAATCAGAGAGTTAGAGAAACAGAGTACATGAAAAAAGATGTTATGTGGAATGAAATTAGTTTTTATTACAAAATGATTTCACAAATTCGGTGTTTCACATTTTGTTTTCCAACAGATTCAATAAATATACCTTCTTCTTCTTTAACATTATTCTATCCTCCTTCAATTTTTCAAGTGATATTTGTTGAGAATTTATCATCACATCATGTTCTGCAATAATCCTTTCATGCTTCCAGATCCTATTTCCATAAAACTAATTGATTTCTTCCTGTTATTTATGAAATACTTCCTCTAATATTAAAACTCTATTTGATAATGAAAGAATATCATTGCAACGATCTTCCAATTTTTTCTTCCGATGTTCATGATATTTAGAGGCTATTACATTTGAGGTACCCAGTCTTTGAAACACATCATGTTTTTTATTCAAATTAGCAACCAACAATTGGTAGACTGAATTGAGATCATTTACCCATTTCAAAAATTCATCAAGATAATCCATAATATAATTGATATTATCATCAATTTTGTTCAACCACTTTACATCCCTATTACAATCCTTGTTGTGCTCAGAAGCACATAATTTCAATAATTTGAAATCATTATCAATATTCAAAAACATATCAAACAAAATATTGAAAGAATTCATTCATTCATTATGACTATTTGAAATGATATCTATCCTTGCATTAATTTTGAAAGGAACGGTATAAAAATTTCCAATCTATTCAAATATAGTTCATTGTATTGAATTCCCCTTACAATGATTGTACTTTCGGAGTCTGTATTTTTATTGTATTTGGGTAGATACCTAAAATGAGTTATAGTGAGGATAGATGTTACAGGATGATTCTGATTCTTATTGGATTCTCCTTCTTTTGATTTATCTATGATTTTAATGAGTTTCTTGGAAGAATTATTTGGAGAGGCTCTTTTTGATGGATGTGGATCGGGGGATGGAATCATAAAATATTGAACTTATGACAAATGAAATGAATGATTTCTTTAATTTCTAACCTTTTTCATCTTATTATTCATCAATTTATTGATTGATACTTTCAGTAACAAATTGTTCAGATGCCTTTCCCTTTATCTATGGGATCTGATTGAATATGAACAAGTGATTCTCTTATAACAATTCTGGTTTGGGCTTTCCTAGCTATTTTGAGAAAAATATCAACACTAAAAGCATGGGACATTCCCTTATTAATTATATTCTTCATTTTTTCTTTTTTAGTGTTTCCTTTGTTCTAATTTTCCCTTCTAGGTCTTCAGTTGGGTTCAAACTGAATTGAGGATCATCTTCTGTCCTTTCTTCCTACTTTTTCCTCCACTCATCCGCAACCTCATCTGATACTAATTTTTGTTTATTTGATTTCATGGGTATTTTATCCTTAGCTACATTTCATTTATTTTCAATGTTCATTAAATTTTTTTTGAAAGGTTTTCACTCCATTTAAATAATTCTTTTCCTTTCTCAACATCAGGATCTCTCTCAAGCATTTTGGATTATGGGATGAATCATAACATGAGACTCCTGAATATAACCTCACTAATGAGGGCCACCATGATGATTGTAAAATATAACTTGATTGAGACATTTCACACACTAAAACACTCATTAAAAAACATACTGAGAATGGTGGGAAAAATGACCATCAGAGACTTTATGATACCATATTTATGATTCATAATTTTTTATAAAATGAAATCCATAAGATTTTACTTCTACATAATGACTAGGTAGTCAATAACATAAACAATAGAAACATTCAATGATTCTTTATCCCCTTTTATCGGTACTAGAAAGCCTTGAATATAGAGGGAAATGAGTCTATTGTAGACTTTTAGATGATTAACCATCCCTTTATCATCATGAATCTAAAAATGATATTCCTCTAATTTCCATTTATCAAACCCCCAATCTAGTTCTAGTAATTGTTTGAATGAAAAATGACATCTCCCTCAGAAGAAACTTTTAGTAAAGTATATTCTTATTTTATAGAGGATATGTTTTTCATATCATACATCTTAACTGATATTTGGTGACCATTACTTATTTCTTTTATTTTATTGACTTGTAACACATCCTCATAAAACACTATGTCCTGATCTATGTCTGGTCATTGTGCACAATGGGATACAAACCCTTGGATTCATATTATACTTTTCAAAAAAGAATCAAAATTTTTAAAAAAGTCATTAGATACTAATCTTTCACCTCGAATGGTCATAATACATAAATATTTTGGAGAAATTTACTTGGTATATGAAATAGTTGACTAAGACATGAAATATTATCTCAAACCCTGATGTTTTTCCTAGATAAAAATGGTGAGGACATCCTTGATTTTTATGATTGGGGTAAAATATGATTACAAACTAGGATAGGTATTTATAGTGCATCACAATTTTGGAGAAATTTGGAAGATTTCAATTTGGGAAGGGTAGGGATGGTTACTTTTAAAAGTAAATTTTACGGTCAAGATTAGATCGAAGAGATCTAGTGGTTGAGAATTACTTTAAAAACATGAGGTTTCCCTTAAAATAAAATCCCATTCAGAATGAATCCAATTTGAGGTTAAAATATTGTATTTAATTACTAACAATTTGATATAAAATGGACACTATTAGGATTTAAGAGTTGTACATATATGAGTATCAGGATAGAAATATTGGTATTAGTATATTTTACTTATGATAATAGAAAAAGCATAATTGTAATACCCAAATGAATAAGAAATCGATAAGGATTCTAAAACAGATAATGTATTCTAATAAAAATAAAATATTCTAATACCAATAAAGTAATCTAATACCAATAGAATAATTTAATATAAATAAAATGTAAAACTAATAAAATGTAAAACTAATAAAATTTATGTATACCGCCACTTTAAAAAGGAGTAATGTAATAGAAAAATATTTTTTAAATAAGATGTGGATGTGAATGATTACTATACTATCTTGACTCCAATATTTTGTTTAATTTTTTCAAATCTATCAGAAGATAATTTTTGTGTGAAAATATTATGATGTTGTTCTTGTGTTCTGATGAATTATAAAATAATATATCATTTTTGTGTGTGATCTCTATGAATGTGAATACAATTATCTATTTATTTTTCACATGAGTGATGTGCATGGTTTTTTTGAGATCAATGTAACTAGTATTATCACATAGTATTTGATGTTTGAAAAAACATATGCCATAGGCAGTGAGTATTTTTTGTGTCAATATCCATTGACAACAAAAACTTACAACTGCTACATATTTTTCTACAACTGTGGAAAGTGCTACAGAATAGTGTTTTTTCATGACCAAGAAGCTAATGAATCTCCTAATAAATGAAATGTATCATATGTTATTTATGTATGCTGTCTATAACCACCGAAGTCAACATTTAATGTTTTTAAACAAATTCATTTTTGGATGAATTAAATACTCCCAAAACCATGCTTCTTTTTATGTAGCAAAAAATTATTTTCCCTGCATTTAAATGAGAATCCTTTGAATTAGGTTGATATCATGCACAAAAGTATAATAAAACATTTATTCTAGATGACTAGATGTTAGGTATAAACATTTCTGATCACACCTATAAATGATTATTGATCTACTACTTTCCCAGCTTCATCACGATCAAGAGAATTGGATATACCGGTTGGAGTGATTATACTTTTAGTTTAGTCATATCCATAATTTTCAAGTAAATAATTGATAAAATTATGTTGGAATATAGAGGGTCCTTATGGTTTTTGAGATATTTTCCAGCCTAAAAAATTGTTAACTCACCCATCAAACACATTTCAAACATAGATTTCATGAGAATTGGAAAGGAAAAAGTTAGATATTTTTTAGTTGATCCAAATATAATGTAATCAATATAGATTTGATGAATAAAAATGTTTATATTTTTCATTTCATAAAGAAAAAATTACGATATGATGTACCTTTAGAATAATTATTTTTTAAAATAAATATTTTAATTATATCATACCAAGCTCTAGGGGATTGTTTAATACAATAAAAAAATTGATATGTATAAAAACCCAATCATGTTGTTTTTGAGTCTACAAAACCTGGATGTTTTTCTACAAAAAACATCTTCTTGAAGATATCCCTTTAGAAAAGCACATTTTACATCGATTTAAAAATGTCCGAAGTTAATGAATCCAGTAAATGATAATTTAATAAAAATAAATTAATATCTAACTACCAGATAATAGGTTTCTTCATAGTATATTCTATATTGTTGATTATAGCCTTTAGCAACAAGTCTTGCTTTATTTGTTATAATGACCCCATTTTCATCACATTTGTTTATAATAAACCCATTTTACACTAGTTACAGTT
This sequence comes from Viscum album, assembly GCA_963277665.1. NCBI lineage: Eukaryota > Viridiplantae > Streptophyta > Magnoliopsida > Santalales > Viscaceae > Viscum > Viscum album. The sequence continues at coordinate 1,740,221,184 of OY728156.1, forward strand.
GTTTCTTTAGGTATATCAACCAAGATCCAAACATCATTCCATTCAAATTTATTTCATTAATCCCACATTTAATTAATTCAATCCTCATCACCTAAGGCCTCGTTAGTAGTCTTAGGTTCAAATTGAGATAAAGAAACAAGATGTTATATTCCATTTGTCAATAAATTTCTAGTCCTTACTTGTTGATTAATACCAAAAATGATATTATCACAGGGATAATTCCTAAGAAAAAATTGATTTTGGTTTTGTAAAATAGGTTTATCAAAATAGGATTGAATTTCTTCTGAAGTAAATATTTTAGAAATCATTATTGAGTATTTTCTCTTTAAGAGGTGTTTTCAATCAATGGTTGATAATAAATTTGTAAAAATATATCTCTTGATAGAGGATGGGGTTGTTTAAAAATAGAAGGGTCGGTTTCATTAAATCGATAATGAACTATTTCCTCAACAGTAAACGAGTTTTTTTAAAAACTCTATAAGACTTATAAGTAGTGAAAAATCCTAGAATGATTTATTCATCATATTTGGGTTCAAATTTATCTAAGTTATAATTAGTATTAAATAGATTAATTTTCATCCACATACTCAAAAGTAATAAAATTTATGTTTCCAAATAGTCCATAATTCATAAAGGGTATTTTTAAAAAAAGTTCTGGTGAAAACTAAATTTATAGTTCAACTAGATGTATTCACAGCTTCAATACAAAAATGATTAGAAATTGAGTATTCAATAGAAATGGTTCTTGTTATGTCTTGTATAATATGATTTATTCATTCAACAAAAAAATTTATCATAGAGGTTCTTGGAGCTCAACCATTGTGAGAAATAGATATCTTACTAAAAAAAGTCTCAAAATAAAAAAATTTAAATTATCCACCATGATCACGATGAATAGTTATCAATGGTAGGTTTTTTCTCATTATTAACATAGGCTATAAAGGTTTTGAAATAGAAAAAGGATTCATATTTCTTTACTAGAAAATAGACACATGTAAGTCTAGTGTTGTCATCAACTAAAATATATACATAGTAATTTCCTCTAAAACTACCATTTTTATAGGAGCGGAAACATCTGTGCGAACTAATTGGAATGCATTTCATTTTGAAACATCATTAATTTTTATAATGAAATTTTTGTGTTTCCTTCTATATTGTAAAGGGTTATATAAATTTTAAGAATAAAATCTTGGATTTGGTAGATAATTAACAAGTCTTTTATTTAAGAGTTTAAAAAAGCTCCAAAGGTTATATTGTCGAATCCATATATACCATAACCATGATTAGTATTCCGTTCAACTTAATCATGATAGGTCTTCACTCACATGGTCTTAGATTTTAAATGAATATACATTTTCATTCTTACGAGTAGAAAGAAAGAATTCATCAGTAGAATTGTGAAATAAACATTAATCATTTTTGAAATTCACAAGGTGAACTTCCTCGTATAATTGAATTATGTTTATAAGATTGTTCTTAATACCTTTAACACATAAAACTATTGAAATTAAAACATTCCCTAAAATAAAAATATTACTTATTCCAACAATCTTTCCATCAGAACTATATCTGAAGGTCTCTCTTCTAACGTTCATTTCAATAATATTTTCAAATAAATCATTATTCCCATTCATTTTTTGAGAACATACACTATACATCTACAACATTTTCTTGTTATTGGAACAATATTTTTCCTAAAAATGAAATAATCATATTTTTAGAACCAGAACATGTTTGGATCTGGAAATGATAAATAAAATGACTTTAGGAATCCACATTTTTGTTGCAATGTGAGCATTATGAAATACAAAATATTAGGTATTATAACAAAAATAAATTAATTCCCAATGAAAAACACATTGTCATATGGTGGAAAATTCAGTACTATGGGGAACAAAATAATTTTCACAAAAAATAGGTTTTCAATGAGTATAACCAAATCCAAAACTATTCAAATGGGATGAATAAGTCAATAAATTTTAGAAAATTCAATCCTTCCCATGGAAATTTATTATAATTGTTTCTTTAAGGAAAATATTTCTTATTTTATTTTCATGAAAACAATCGCATCCTCATAGTTAATAGTCATATGGTTTGAGTTATCCTGGAAAACTTTTTTCATAGAAATAAATTTTCATGATCCTTAGAATGTTTGTCCTTATAAAAATTAAATACCTTAATGTTATTAGAATCATTTTCTTAATCAAGAGCATTATAATAATGATCTCTATAATGAAATGATACTCCTTTTTTTTAAACATAAATTCTATAATTTTTTGACTGCATCTTATTTTTTATCTTACAATTATCATTCTAATGAAATTTAGGAAATCTGTTGAATTTATTAAAACTAGATAAATTATTATATTCGTATGAGGATGAATATTCTTCCTAATATTCATAAGATTCTTCATTAAAAAATTCATTCAAATACATATTGGTTAATGATTAAGAAATGTGTATCGTATCTAAAAAACAATGATTTGGAATAGGTAATCTGGAAATATGTACAATATTCTTCTTACTAGTATATTCATAATATGATGATTCATTTGAAGAGTCAACAACACTTGCACTCCAGCTGTCAATAGATTTCAAAACAATTTATCCTTAGACTTGCAGTACATATTTATTTCCATTTAAAAATGGTTTATATTTCTATAATTTCTCTTAAGCATAGGATAATCAGTTGTGATATTTCTAGCCCTTTTTTATACATAACATGTTACTTCATATTCTTACTTGTCCATTCTATCATTCTTTTTGAATATGTACTAAAAACTATTATTTTCCTCAATATTTTTCTTTCTTCAAGCAATATTGGACAACTCATTCTATAAATGATCACTTTCACTATATTATGATTTAATAATTACATTCATATCTTTGGATCTTGTTACCTTTTTGGGTGTCTGGGATTTAGATGTAGTAGTATAAGATTCACTCCCATTACCATTTGTATTCATATTAAAAGTTGTATCTCTTCACATAATAGTCTGGTTTTATGAGAGAGTACCAAATAATTCATCATGAGCAATTTGTGTAATATTCATGTTCTCATCAATAGATTTCTTATTGATTCCCACTTGTTAGTAATTATAGTAATTGTTAATTCCCACTTGTTTAGCATTATATCCATTATTATTCACACAAGAAATTAATCTCCAGGACCTCTTTTTCCCATATATTAATGGCTTTTGAAAATTGACTTAAATCACTGTTAAATCTTGTGCACCAGTTCTCTAAATTAAAAAACATGATATTATGCTTGAAGAATGGATCTTCTTGTTTCCATAACATAAGTTGTACAAAAATGTGTGACTTCCAATTTCACCTAGATAAATGTGGTTCCTTTGAATGATGATATCTGACTATATATATTCTAGGTCCTAGAATATAAAAATGTATTGTGTACCTGGTAATTTAGTTGGTATAATAGTTTCTCTTGATCGTTCAAGGTTCATGCATCCTTTTATAGAATTTTGTAATCTACAGTGAGTATCAAAAAATGATAAACTCCAGTGTTAAGAAAATGTCTTCATTAGATGTCTATATAACATGTAATCATTTCAATAAAAATATTTTGTCCTATTCATTTTATATTTTCAATTGATCCTGTATTCATTCATACCATATTATAAAGGCTAATTTTCCTCTCCATTGTATATTATAGTATGTAAATATAAATTGAGGATTATATAAAAAATATTTCTATCTTACAGAAAGAAATCAAGAATGTAAGACAAATCTATGGAAACCAGTCTTTGATATCAATTGTTGGATCGTAATATTGAGATAAATGTATATGAGATGGCACAATACAAGGGGGGGAATGTTGGCTTCAAATCATTGTACTTATAAACATGAGAAAAAACATATTTTTAGATATCTTAAACTAATACAATTCACAAAAAATACAAATGATCTAGCTAAATCTGGATCTAATGAATATGATATGACATTGTAACACAAGTAATAAAATACAATAGAATTTGAATTGAATATAATGATCAGAGTATAAAAAATTTAAATGATTATAACCTATAGCATACTGAATCTCTTAATACAATATGTAATGAAAGAATCGTAATTATAAAAATTATTATAGAAAATAATATTATTAGAAAGAGGGAAAAAATGACTCCCTTTTTATTACAAATAGAATCAGAAAAATAAAAGGTATTACAATTCATTTATCACAAAGAGTAGGGTATCCATTCACCTAGGATAAAAGGTCATTCATACCACCTCCCTGATAAACCCTTAATATGGTGATTAGATATTTTGTCTTTCTATCCACGGATGCCCTTGATTAAGAAGGTTATCATCACCTATGTATTTTAAATACATGAAATCCCTCAATAAAATGATCGACAACACCATCATAATATCCCCATATTCCCTCGATCATTATCACAATGATCACTCTCATAAGGAAATACAATGAACTTATTGAATTACAAGAACTAGAAACAATCTGTTCACGTCTTTTATCTTTAAGTGTTTTTTCATGAATCAAGAGAGATGTTATACGGTCTATCTCTAGAATGTGGATGATGAAAAAGTTAAGAACTCTAGTTTGAATGACCTCCTATTTATAGGCCACAGGTTCCAAGCGTCACATTTCTTCCAATGATCATATTTCTACCGAAAATTCGGAGGGACTTGGACACCTGACATTATAATGGTCAAAAAACACAGAATACACGACATCATTTGGATTATTATATAAATAACTCAATGAAAACGTTTTAGTTGGAAAAAATTAGTACAGAAGTATGAGTGAATATGTAAGATGAAATATAATGAAACACATGTATGCAGTTTTGGTGTAAGATATGAGTACAATGCATTTCATGAGTATTATACATAACATGGTTACAATGTATATAGTGATTACGAAGAATATCATGGTTACAATATGTAACATAGTTACAATGATTAACATGGATAAGATGCATATCATGGTTATGATTTATATCAAGTTTATGAAACATTATTACAATGTGTGGCTACGATGCAGAATATTATTATGATGTATAACATGGGTACATTGCATGGTTACGATGCATAATGTGAATATGATACATTAACTAGTTATGATACATGATTATGATTCATAATTTGAATAGAATACATAACCAAGATACGATGAATGATTACGATGAATTATGTGAATATGATACATAAATAGGTTATACATCATGTGGTTATGAAAAAATCGTATGTTTTTACGATTGTAAAACAACATATATAATTAAAATGACATAAATAATTAAGATGTGATATATCTTAAGTAATTATATTATAAAGCAACACATATGGTTACGATAATAAACATAATATGTTATTATGATGAGAAAGATCATATTTGATTATGATGAGAAAAACTTATAATTTTATTTCGTTGATGAGTAGAAATGCCATAAAATTTCCTTTATTTTTTATTGAAAACTACACTTTTACTTAAATAATAGACATTTTTTAAAATGTTATGACAAATAATTTTGAAAATATGATTCATTATATATAACATTTTAATACCTGTAAAATAATATCTAAAAACTTTAGTGGTGAATAAATTTGATAAATAAATTCATGCCTTGATGTAAAAAACAATGATTTCGTTCATATTTTCAGTAAAATAAAACAACATCCATGTTCTGAATATTAAATGAAATATTATTTAAAAAAATATTTAAAATATTAAAAATAGTTGAAAATTTCATTAATGTATCATTTGAATAATGATAATAAAATTTAATAAAAATTTTCCAGATGACATGAATTGTGATAAATTTTTTTTAATGATATAAAAAAAGTCTAATTTTATTAATAAGGAAGGGAACATAAGAATGCGTGAGGTTATATTTTCAGTGTGGGTACAAAGTGAGATACCTAAAAAACACAAGCATACGGATATGAGAAAATTTTAATAACATTTAAAACCAAAACCCTACTTATAAATGATCTTAATATTTTGACATTGAATAAATATTAAAGTTTATAAGACATGAATTATATGGGAATAATAGAACATGTGTCATGAGATCATAACACTAGCATAAAAAATTGAATTTTTGTCACATAAATAAACATATAGAATCATTCCAACATTAGTTAAGGATGACTTCCAAGTCTATCAAATTGGAATGGCCTTATAATGAATAAAATTATAGTAATCATAGTTCACTACCAAGACCATGATATTTGAAAAGTCTCAAACTATACTTGGTTCACTACCCATTCGAAGAATGATTTACTAAATATGCATTCACTCCATATTCAAATCGAATCAATCTCATGAGATATAAATAGTTTTTCAACATAAATAAGAGATATATAGGTCCCACCCAACACATAATGAAAACATTGTTTTTTTCTATGAAAAAATTAAACATTTGTCATATCACCATCCATGAAATGAAATGGGATTCATAATAAATACATAATATCATATCCTATGGAAAACATGAAAGATTAATAATAAATTCACCATAAAATTACCCATTAAAGGAAGAGGGCTCCATATTAATTTCCTCATTGTATAACTCATAGAACAGAAACTGGATACATAAATACCATTCCCTAAAAACACATCCTAGAAGTAATATTATTGGTATCCTTGTATCATGTCCCTTGTAAGGCATATGTAACTCTGATCGATGTCATCAGAGATGGAAAATTATTTTTAAAGATCAATTAAACATTATTTTGAGGAAAATATTCCTTCCATGTTGAAAAAAAATTTCACTAAACATAAAATATTTTATAAAAAATATTAATTGAAAATAAAATATATAAAATATATAGTAATCATTAATTTAAATACTGGATATATCATTGAAAAATTCCATTCATTTCATAAAAAATTAAATGAATAATCCATTTCTACTTTAGATAAAATCCAAATGAAAATTGTTTTGAAAATATCATGAATATTCAATTAAAAACATTTTAAAAATAGTAAAACATGGGAAAATATGTCTTTAAAATCATTTGAGAGTAATATATATTTTTATATTTTTTTAAATCATGATTTTCGAGGAAAATTGATTTCCAATCAAGAGAAAAATAAATTCTCATTTTCATTGAAAATATAATTTCATTTATATTCGATATTAATGTGTGGAAAAATCGTAACATTATATTTTGATACAATGAAAAACTGTGGTATAATAAAATTATTGAGTATTCATGAGAGGTATATCATGATATTTCATCATCACATACATAATCATAAATTATCCTGATAAATGATGTGATTTTAAGATAAAATATTTACCATTTTTTAAACATTGAGTTATAAACCTCATAAGAAATTTACATAAAAATAAATATAAAATATCACTAGGAATAATAAAATCATGATATTTAATATAAAAGAGGCTATATATACACGTTGTTAGATAAAATAGTGGCATAAAATGACAAATGTCTCAATGAAGATAAATTAAGACAATAAACTCTTACCATAGGTCATGAATGATGTCATACCCACTCAAACCTAATTTATAATAATTATAATATTTTTTAAAAATATATTAAAGGAACCTTCAAAAAAAATCATACCATATATGATTTTCTTATTGCACATATTACTATCTTTTTAATAGTTCCCTGTTAAAGTTATATTTTAGGAAAAAAGTGTGTTGTTTGTCAACTATTTTATGACTTTATAATTTTTGTTATATTATATTAATAATGTAAAAATAATATATAGAATGTTAAAAAGTATATACCAATCATATAGATTATCTTTATATGTATTTAAATTAATTCATAAAATTAATTAATATAAGATTATATACACCATTCATGGAGATGGTAGATTGTATATAGGCATGATCAATGTTTCAATGTTAATACCTAATTAAAATAATGAAAGTTATATAACATATATATAACCATTATATGATAATTTAAATTTCATTTATACAAAATATTTTTATTAGTCAAATATATAAAACATTCCATGTAAACATTGATGGAATCACATCTCTTCGTGAGGCGGATGTCCGATATACACCCAAGTCTCATTATCATATTCCCAAAAAAAGGTCCCTATGAAGTAATTTGTCATATAATAATAATATATTCATAATTAAATATTACATCTAACATATAAAAAAATTTCCTCATTACAACCATCCTTGAATGTTGGTAATTTAAATTTGGTTGACATCGGTCATGATGCAACAGTCCTTTGCACACTTGAAAATTGATTTTGTAACCCATTTTTTGGATGTTGAGATTTTAGAAGGTAAAAAAAATAAAAAATACATAGATTATGGAAGATAATGAGGTTATTATTTAATAATGTTATAATATGAATGGAATTTAGTAGAGTAATAAAAAACCAAAATTCTCGATGACCATTGTTATATCCTCATTGAGTATCCACCATAGCTTTTTTCTAAAAGTCTATATTTGATGGATTTATACCCAAAATAATGATTATAGGATGAGTGGAAGGATGTTGGGAATTTGTTTTACTAGGTATTGGATTAATAAAAATGATGTGTATATATGAATAATATATAAATGGCGATGTCTTTTTAAAAGTGTGTGAGAGGAATGAATTAGAATTTTTGAAAATAAATGAGTGCAATTCTAGTTTTCAAATGGAATATGGGTAAGAATTGGCACAAATTGAAATCATATAAATTTAAAGTACAAAATTTTTCCTTAAAAAATTTATTGGAAAATATTATACATAAACTTTACCCTAATCATTTTAGTTTAACCCCATAGAAAACTTATTTTTACGTTAACCGGTGTAAATTATTTTTACTAGTTGTTCTATTCATTTTCAAAAAAATTGATTATTTCATTTTTATAAATAATACATTATTCATATTAAATATATTCAATCTGGTTTTCCAAATTATATTCATATATATGGTAAAAATAATATAGAATAAATCTTTCAATCGTGATAAGAAAGAAGGTTTTTCATGTGAAAATGTTAAATTGTTTATAATGGATAAGTACTCAATTTAAATATAAAACCAATTCTAATGACCTAGAATGTATTAATATATGTATCTATAACCATATTATACCTGAGAAAATCTAATATATTACATAAAAATATAAATTAATAAAACAAATATACATTTTTAAATTAAAATTCATCATTTTTCATTATAAATAAAAAACTATTTCAGAAAAATCGGAAAAATTATTCCTAGTAAATTATGGCATTAAAAATTCAAAAATGGTTTCTATTTTATTAAATTATGATCTTGAATGTTTGAATTTTTTTATTAATGTTCATAATAAGACATAATATTTTTTTAGAAAATATAGTTTTTGAAACATATAATGTTTTTACCAAAAATGATATATTTTTCAATCAATATATTTTCTTTATATAAAAACATTTTACATAATATTAAAAAATTATTCATATCTATTCATACCACTATTTTAAATTATTCGGTTATAATGGTCACATTTAAAAAACTATATAATTAATATAAAATGGTTTTATTAAAACTCGTAGTTATTTGAAATGAATTCTATGACAATGTTATCTTTAAAATAAGCTCATATTTCTGTTTACTATAACCTATGAAATCATGAGAATTTAATTTATTTAAAAAAATCATTAAATCATGGAGGGATACATTGTACCCTCCTTAAAATAAATTCGGACCACAAAATTTGTCACTCTGATATAAAAAATGTGGATACTTATTCTTCATAATATCCCCATGTTCAAATATGGATTCCTAAAATTGGTGGGTTCTCTATAAAACATTAACCAGGTAAGTGGTCTTGATTCGACATAATTTCTAAGCACGATCCAAAATCTCAATCTATTTCTCCTCATAAGAATGAACTTCCTCTAGTAGTATGATCTATTAGTTCAATACATGTGAAGGGTCATGTATGTACTTCCCCAGGGGAGATACATGAAAAACACCACAGAATGTATAGAGGATTGACAGAAGCACCAAGGGATAAGATAAGGATGATATAAAATCGCAAAATTGGAAGGGAAATATATTTATAAGGGTTTATTTCCATTTTTTCTTGAATCCCATATCCATGTTCAATGGATAAATTCATAGATATCCCTTGTCACAAAAATAATATTCTTGAAGTATTATCTTCATATAACAACCCCTACTACAAATCAAGTATATATTAAACAAATTCATAGTTAATAAAACAAATCATTACATATATATCAAAGTAAAACTAAAAAAGACATATAACATTCTTTTCCATCTATAATTCTTCCACCATTGCTTATTTAAAATTAATTTGGAGAGAATATTTTTCATTTAATTGATAATGATTGGGGTTTTACATTTTTTTTAGGATTTTTAGACCCATTAATATAAAATAGATATATATTAGATATTTTGTGATCCTTATTATTTATAAATATATAATAGATATTTGTTGATCCATTAAATATCTAAACTAGCAAGATTACTTCAAATGAAATCACAGTCCACCTTGTTATATTTCAAATGGTGGTAATGTATTAACAAGTCGCAATAATTAATCTTCTATATCCACAATCTATAGTATTTGTTGAACATCTTCAATGATAATATATAATTTAATATTTTCTGATCAGTATATATATCAATCATTTCCCCATAATGATAATTCCTCTATATCATTAATTAATGAATTTCCTAAATAAGTCCAAATCCTGAAATGGGTAATTTTTATGATTAACCTTCAATAGTTGTGATACCTATGATATAAAAGTATTATTCTACATATTAACCCAATGTAATCACTTCATGGATACATCAATATATATTAAAAACCCTTTTACACTATAGCATATTGTAAACACAAGTGTTCCAAATAATCAACCCATTAGATTCTTATAATTTTAATCATATTCATATGTCAATAACAACATAGATCTCATTCGAGTTAACAAGGTTAAAGTAATAAGTTTTCCTCAAGAATTATACACAATCCATTGATAATATCAAGATTTTCCCGACCCGTCATCGGGGCCCATGTCGTGACTACCCCAAGATAGCCTTCCATAGGCCAGGGGCTGGAGACTATCCCCAAAGGTAAAAATCATGAAAAAATGGGAAGGAATTACTTTTATGAAACAAAAACACATTCAACCAGAGTACAAGTAGAAGCAAACACTAAGTAAAACTGAAACCAAAAGTAGAGCTGAAAGTAAAGGGGCCGGAAATACAAGCCCACCTATAAAGTACAAGGTAAAAGACAAAAAAATGGATGGTGACAAGAAGCTTCTGGATCATCCACCACAGATCCTACTTGATGGGTCGGTATAGATATCACAGCTCCACGATCATCCACCATGGATTCTACTTGAAGGGTAGGTACATATAGCCTACTCAACACCCTCATCCGTCAACCCCCTCCAGGTACCGACTCGTCGTGAGGTCCACCTCTGAGTACCAACTCATCATGAGGTCCACCTCCAGGTACCGTCGAGTCCTCGTACACTCGGCCTCTGTCAGCGTGGTCCATCGTCTGTATCCAACACAACGAGGTTCAGGTGTAGCCCGTGCATGGGTGAGTATAAAAATAGCTAGTAGGGACCCTGAAACCCTGAAGGTCTCACTAATTCCAACAATTATAACCACAAATAAGGATCTCAACAGATAACCTTTACTTAGGTTTATCGCCATACATATACTTATGTTATCAGGTAACCCATCTCAATCATGAGGAAAACACAAATTAAATTGACTCAGCTCAACTAGTATTTTTATTCACGATGACGAAAACATGGCTGCTGGAGAACTCCTCCTGTATCGTGCGCAGTAGTCCTGTCACATCTCTGGGGTTCCACTCACTATCCTTAGACTTCTGAGGTACTCCCCCATTGTCGAGTACTGTAGCTCTACCACCCCATCACAGTAGTGCTCCTCGCCATGGGTCTACTGCCCCAACAAAGTAGCGCTCCCCCTACTAGCCTACACAGGTACTCATCCTATCTAGTACCACAGGTCTTCCAACCCAACACAGTAGTGCTCCCCACCAACAGTCTGCCACCCCAATGCAACAGTGCTCCCCACTGGGCTAGTCAAGTCACTCCGATATGAATCATACAAGCAGTCATCAGGTCTTAACCAGCAACAAGGTCACCATACTCCGAATACTGGTCTTCGAGAGGATCCTCTCCACGAGATATTAGTTGACAATCCAAGTGTCACTAAGTTCTTCAAAGACGTATCTCAAAGTACCTTCTCATAATAGGGTTCTCAAGGCAATAGACGGCGCGTCAATCGAATGCCCAGTCTGTGAGTTATTAGTATTTCTGTTCCAGGGCCCCAGTTGGATTTTAGGTACAATCCAACCTGGACATACTCCAACTACGTCCAAACATCAGGTGAAGTATTCCTAAAGAACCATCTCATGAAGATAAATCTAGCGTAGTTGACGGCACGTCAATCGTACGTCTGGTTCTCAAGCTATAAGTGTTTCTGCTCCAAGGGCACGATTGGTAGCAAGTTCGAACCAACCTAGCCATTATTCTGAAGTCATCCAAAACTATCATAGAATATTGCAAAAGGACCACCTCATAGAGGGGCTCCCAGTTCTACAGAAGGTGTGTCGATCGGATGTGCGGTCTTCATATTATTCACATTTAGGTGAAAACGGGCATGGCCTGTTAAGCCCGATGGGCTGACGGGTCGGGTCCACAAAGAGTTGGCGGGTCCGACCCAATAGGGGTATCGGATGGGCCCGATGATTCGCGCGGCCCAGACTGAGGGGTGTGGCCCAACAAATAGAGGGAGAGGCCTGGACCGAAGTGGTGTAGTTCGGCCCGGCGCGGCCCGGCTTGGCGCGAATCGGCCGGGCACGGCCCGACTTGCTCCGCCAGCCGACAGAGCGGTGCGGGGAGGGGGAGTGGCCCCCGGCTACCCGAACCGGCAGCGCCAAGTGGTGCTTCCCAGCCAAACCGGCTAGCTAGGCTGACCGGACATCTGGAACCAGTGGGTCGCACGACGGTCTGCAGGTTTCTTCAGTGTGGCGCCATCTGGGTGCCACAGTTCAGCTCATCCCATCCAGCCGATGGGCCTTCCGGTTCTCCAGCGCAGTGCCCTCTTGGCATCCTGGTTCACCATCACCCGGCCGACCGAAGGGCCTGTCAGTTCTTTCGCTAATGCTTCCCGCCATGCGGGCCCCATTTCCCGCTTCACAGTAGGTGTGATGGTGCGGCCTCCCTCTGCTACGGCCTATGATGGATGCGGCTCTGCATCCCCGACCCGGAGCGACGGGGTCGTGCTTCCTCCACCTCGGTTCGCTTGGCCGTAGCTTTTCATAACGTGTGTGACGGCGACCCTTGCGCCATAGGCAACTTCCATGTTCCACCTCATGTCTCTAATTCCATCAATTAACAGGAACAATTGGAGGGTCATCAGGCCATTTTTGTTCATCCCGCACCCTCTGGGTTAAGAGATAGCAATTGGTCGGATGAAAAAGATTATACAACAAAGAACCGAAGAACCATTTTAATCCATTAAAATTGATCTTAACCCCTACCTCAATAGTTGATTTCACACATCGGGCATCACGGAAGACGACGTCTCGAGGAAAGAATTCGTAGGTGATGTGAGAGTGTTTCTGAGGGGGAAGCGACATTGCCTCACTTTTCACGGAGAAGGGAACGGATGGAACCTCTTCGTTCTTCATGGAACCGGTGTTCTTCGTGGAGAGAAGAGTTCTCTTCTTCTTCACAAGAGTTATCTCCCACTCTTCTTTAGAACAACAAAAACCCTCCCAAAATTAAATAATAGGCTTATCGTATTATTTTATTATCACATGAAATTTAAAATTAAAATTAAAACCAGTTCATTAATTAATTTATGTGGTTTCAATCATTAAATTAATGTGTTGGAAAGAGTTAATGATGGAGAGAGGAGGAGGTGAGAGGTATCATATTTCAGAGAAGTTTAAAATTAAATGATGGGGGGTTATGGAGTTTGGGAAAGATGAAAGGTTGGGGCTCCTGTGGTCCCCACCTCTCATATATCCAAACATGGGACATCTGGTGGTTGTGGGATCCACAAAAAACTTCCCATGGAAGGGTTTACCTTCGAAGGTTACAAAATAAAATTGTTCAACAATTTTATTTATTTAAAAATAATTCCCCAAATAACAATTCTCAACCCGCTTAAAATGAATCTGTGGTGAATGTCCCCTTGATCTATTATCGGCGTTGTGAGTTCATTAGTGTCCTCAAATTTCAATTCTAAGCACCAGTTCAAAAGATAGAAAAATCCGCTCATTTATTTACTGAACATACCCAAGCTAAACTTTGGAAATTGATTCCGGGCCTACCAGGCCCCAGAATCAAGTGCCAACAAAAGCCACAAACTCGTAAAATTCCAAAAAAAGCAGAAAAAAATCCTTGAAATTTATGGGTCCTTACATTACTCCCACCTAAGGGATTTACATCCCCGTAAAGCTAGAACAAATGATATAGAAAAAAAGGGTTACCAAGAATGAAACTGAGCCTCCCACTTCCAAGTTCTCTCCTTGAGGATCCCATACAGCCAGCGAAAACACAGAAGAGGAATTGAACATCCCTGTAGACCCTCCCCTATCGATTCTCAACCTCTATTAGAACCCGGTGAAAGTTTCCATGTCATTGATGTCCATATTTCAGTGGTTGATGATGACAGAGATGTTGTGCACACATATCCAAAGTTGAGATACGTGGATGACGTTGTGCACCCATCGAAATTGAGGTGGACATGCCAGCGATAAGTCACCTCGCCCGCCCTGCTGAGGACCCAGAATGGTCGGATGAACCTCCGAGATAACTTTTCACCCCGAAAAAAACTCCATAGACCTCGTCAAGGTGATACCCCTAAGAAGACATGGTCAGCGTCCTCTAACTCCAGTGGTCTCCGTATCCTATGATCATAGGACTCTTGTCTGCTCTGTGCAGTCTTCATCCACTCCTGGATGATCTGTACCTTCTCCAGTAGCCTCAAAATGGGCGTACTGGTCAACCTCTACCTTAGCTAATAAAAAGCACTGCTGGCATCTCTCTGACCACACAAAGGGTTTACCCTTCATTGTCATTGCTAAAAGGGGTGCAACAACTCTGTAGACGTCTGGCACAAATCTAGTTCTGGCCGACTCATGAGTGATCGATTGCACCCACATATGCATGATTCCATCCTATGCTGCCTGGGGTTTCCTTTTCGCCAACCAAAGAAAAAAACCCATTCCAACGTTGTTGGTAAACCACAACCTTTTAGCATAATACAATCAATCTGTGTTTGAACTATGGTTACCTGGTCCATACCCAAACTAATGTCAAAAGGCCTCGATGGTGCCACCAAGAGGTTCCAACCAAACACTCACATCAAGGGTCAGATCACATCATCAGCGTAAGCATGATTATCGAGTCTCCTCCCAAAGGTATCTCCAGACGTGAGGGTCAAGTCAATGTCTTAACCAGAATCTCTCTGTCTGGGACAAGATTTGTGGAAGGAAGGAATGATTCATATCAATGTATATTGTTATGGCAGCTAGTAGTAGACACATACCGTACATCGAATCATTCCTAGAGCCCTTGGGTCACAATCCTTGACCGAATGCAGCTACTCTCTTCACCATCCATCCTGCTCCTTGAGCCTGGCGGGGACTAAAATGGTGGGTGGTTGTAACATGTCGAAAGGTACATCACCACATGTTGGCCTCCTAGCTCTGCTTCCACGTCTGCTACTTTTCAGTTTCATCTGTCCTTAACACTTCCTCTTCTTAAATCATTTTACACACCCAAGTCTCTGAAACTGGGGATAGTTTCCTGCTTTCCCACTACTAACCTTAACTGGTTGTATCCACTCACCCAAAGAATTATCAACCATAAAGGTTCTACCTATCACCCTAACATAAGTAGAAATGCGTGGAGGAAATGTGCTGGCTCGGATGTCCTTAGAAACACCTCGATCGGAAGTCCAAGCCCTAGAGAGTTGATCATATTGTATTCATCAATTACTAGGAATGATCGGTACACATCGATGAATACTCAGCTACTGACATGTATTCCGGCCGAAGCTTTATAATCTTTAGAAAACTCTCATCCACCTCCTCATGCCTGTCCTCAACCGCCTGTGAGTCAGGCTCGACTCAGAACCTGAGGAGTATTTGATGCTGAAACATGTGCAAGGCACTGAACCTTCATGTGTCATCTACCAGTATCACCAATTGAAACTGCTGACCTACATGTATTGATATAGCTAGCATACTACCCAAAGGTACTATCTCAAACATTGGTCCACATACCGAAGTACCATCGCTATGCCGACCATTTCCATGGTCACATACTGGGAAACACCAGTATCTATGATCACCATCTACTCTACTACTGTCTAAACTAGGTATAGAACTCTAGCAATCACCTCCATCCAGTCCACTATGATCTGGGAATCTGTATCACCTTGTAAACTCGGAGGCCTATGCTGCTGGAACTCGTGCAACACACTCTGTCAGCATGCACCGACCACTAGTACAAATGCTGTCATATGCTACCCAACCAGTGGTGGTGTTTCTGGTATACCCCCTGAAGGTTCCAACATAGCATGAGGGCTCTGTACCAGACCTCTTCGCTCGATGGGTCGTCATCAGGTACACTCTCGGAACTCCAACTGACTATCTACGTGGAGTCATCCTAAATAGATGCGAAATTTTCAAGCGATTTAAACCTGGTGAGCTGACCTGGTTTGAGATGACTTAAAGGAAACTTTTGGCAAAAAAAACGCAACCAGTTTTTTCATGAACTGAGTCAGAAATCAGATGTATAGGTCCTGGTGTATGGATATGTCGGCCACCACACCAACACTGGACACCCTGAACTGAAAACCACATTCGGAACCCTTAACAATATTTCTTCATAGAAAAGTATGATTACAGTCCTGAGTTTTGAAGTAGAACTAACTCCTCTAATACCAATTTTTCACGACCCATCCTCGGGGCTCATGCTGTGACGACCCCAAGCCCGCCTTCCATAGGCCAGGGGCAAGCAACTAGCACCAAAGGCGTAAATCCCAATAAAAGGGAATGCATTGCCTTTATGAAACGTAAACAAATTCAATCAATGTACATGATGATGAAAACACTAGTAAAAAATTGAAAACAGAAGTAGAGCTGATAGTAAAGGGGCTAGAAATACTAGCCCAACTGTAACATACAAGGTAGAAGACAAAACAGCTGGATGGTGAAAAGATTCTCATGGATCGTCCACCACAAATCCTTCCTAAAGGGTTGGGGAAGATAGCACAACACCTAAATCGACCACCACAAATCCTACCTAAAGGGTTGGTACGTATAACGTCTTCAACACCCTCGCTCGTCAACCTCCTCTGGGTACTAACTCTTCATAAGGTCCACCTCTGGGTACCGACTCTTCAGGAGGTCCACCTCCAGGTACCGTCTAGTCCTCGTACACTCGGCCTCCATCATCGCTGTCTATCATCTGCATCTAACACAATGAGGTGCGGGTGTAGCCCATGCAAGGTTGAGTATAACAACACTCAGTAGGGTCCTCGAGACCCTCAAGGTCTCACTAAATCCAACAAGGATAACCACAAATAAGGATCTCATAATATACCCTTTACTTAGGTATATGCCCATACATATACCAATGTTATCAACTATCCCATCTCAATCATGAGGAAAACACAATGGTCATTGACTCAGCTCAAACCAAGATTTTTATTCACGATGACAAAAACACGGCTGCTGGAGAACTCCTCTGTAGAGTGCAGTTGTCTTGTCATGACTTCGAGGTGTCACTCACTAAACTTCGACTGCTGAGGTACTCCTCCACTATTGAGTACTGTAGGTCTGCAAACCCAACATAGAAGTGCTCCCTGCCATGGGTCTGCCGCCCCAACACAGTAGTTCTCCCCCTGCTAGCCTACAGAGGTACTTCTCTTATCGAGTACCACGGGTCTGCCACCCCATCATAGTAGTGCTCCCCCCATGGGTCTTCCACTCCAATGTGGTAGTGCTCCCCACTGGGCTAGTCAAGTCACTCTGATACGAATCGGACAAGTAGTCATTAGGTCTCATCCAGCTACAAGGTCACCGTACTCTGTATGCTCGTCTCCGGGAGGATCCTCTCCACGAGCTACTTTTGGACTCTCCAAGTGTAACGAATCTCCAAGAGAAGTATCTCAGAGGACCACCTCGTCATAGGGTTTTCAATGCAACAGAAGGCATGTCAATCGGACGCCCGATCTAGGAGTTTTTAGCATTTCTATTTCAAGGGCCTGGTTGGATTTCGGGTACAAGCCAACCCAGCCATAGTCTAATGGCATCCAAACCTCAGGTGAAGTATGCCTACAGAACCGTTTCATTAAGAGGAATCTAGAGTAGTTGATGGAACATCAATCAGACGTCCAGTCTTAAAGCTATAAGCATTTCTACTCCGAGGGCCTGGTTGGTTTCGGGTTCAAAGAATCCCAGCTATTTTTTAGAAGTCTTCAAAAACTCACATAGAGTATCGCAAAAGGACCGCCTCATCGTGAGGGTCCCAATGCTATAGACGGAACATCGATCACACCCATGATCTTCATGATATTCACGTTTACGTGAAAACGGGCTCGACATGTTAAGCCCGGTGGGCTGATGGGTCAGGTCAACCAAGAGTTGGCGGGTCCGACCCGGTAGGGGTGTTAGACCGGCCCGATGATTTATGTGGCCCGGTCTGAGGGGTGTGACCCGGCCTAAAGAGGGAACGGCCTGGCCTTAAGTGGTGCGGCACGGCCCGGTGGGGCGCGGCTCGACCCGACAGGGCACGGCCCGACCCAGCCCGGCGCGGCCCGGCTCTGCCCGGCCCGGTGCGAACCAGCGGGGCACAGCCCGACTGGGCACGAACTGGCTGGGCGCGGCGTGGAGGCCATGCTGTCCGAGGTGGGGGCGCGACCCCGGCTACCCGAACCGGCAGCACCAATTGGTGACGCCCTCCCAAACCATCTTGCATGTCTGGCTGGCCTTCTGGCGCACACGGCCCGCACCGCTGGCCGCGAGTTTCTTCAATGCGGCGCCCTCCTGCTTCCGTAACTCCCCTTCACCCGGCCGGCCGACGAGCCGACCGTTTCTTCCACCAAAGAGGACCACCAAGTGGGCCGTGGTTCCCACTGCTTAGCTAGTGCGACGGCACCAGCTCCCTCCGTCGCGTCCTACACTGGCCGCAGCTCCGCATCCCCGGCACGGCACGATGACGCCGTGCTTCCACTGTCGTAGCTCATTTGGCATCAGCTTTCTTAGCGTGTGCGACGGTGGCCCTTGTTCCGCCAGCCTCTTCTGTGTTCCACCTCTGATCGCCAATTCCATCAATTAACAGGATCAAACAGAGGGTCGTCGGGCCGTGTTTGTCAAGTTCGTTCCTTCCCCGTTAAGAGATAGCAATTGGTTGGACAAACAAGATTATACAACAGTGAACCGAGGAACAATTTTAATCTATTAAAATTGAACTTAACCCCTACCTCGATAGTTGATGTCGCACGTCGGGCATCTGGGAAGATGGAGTCGTAGGGAAAGAATTCGTTTGCGATGTCGGAGTGTGTCCGAGGTGGAAGCGGCATTGGATACCTTGTCGCGATGAAGAGAATGGTCGGCGCATGGTCATTCTTCATTGAACCAGGGTTCTTCATGGAGAGATGAGTTCTCTTTTTCTTCTTCACAAGCGTTCTCTCCCAAACTTCCTTAGCACCACGAAAACCCGTCCAAAATAAAATAACAGAATTATCCTATTAGTTTATTATCACATGCAATTTAAAATTGAAATTCAAACCACTTCATTAATTAATTGATGTAGTTGAAATTATTAAATTAATGTGTTGGCAAGAGTTAAAGAGGGATAGAGGAGGAGGTGAGAGGTCTCATATTTAAGAGGAGTTTAAAAATTAATGATGGGGGGTTAAAGAGTTTGGGGAAAGATGAAAGTTTGGGGCTCTTGTGGGCCCCTACTCTCATATATTCACACATGGGAAGTCGGGTCATTGTGGGCTCCACCTACAACTTCCCATGCGAAGTATTTAACATCCAAGGCTTAAAAATAAAATTTTTCAACAAATTTATTTATTTAAAACTAATTCCCCAAATAAAAATTCTCAACCTGCATAAAACACAACTCTGGTAAAGGTCCCCTTAAGAAATTACCGGCGCTGCGAGTTCATCGGTGCCCTCAGATTTCAATTCCAAGCACCGGTTCAAAAGATATAAAAACAAGCTCGTTCGTTTACGGAACAAACCCATGCTAAACTTCAGTAATTTATAATGGGCACATTGGGCCTTGAAATCAAGTGCCGTCAGAATCCACAGACTCGTAAAATTCCCAAGATAATTAGAAAAAATATTCCTTGAAATTTCAGGTTGTTTATAAATCTGATCCAATAAAACAATGTATCTTTGCCACTGTGGTTGGACTAGTCCAATACTCAATTGAATATATCATTTTATTATCCATTGATATACCCTATATTGATATTATATAACCAAGAAATGCAATATTTATCATTGAAAATTATCTCTATGTATTTTTTCCATTAAATTTTTCCTTTTATTTGGTCATTAGTATAATTATCATATGGGGATCTTGATCAGCCTTTCTTTTTCAATAAATAAGTATAACCTATATAAATACAACCAGAAACTAATAAGTGTATTATCTAAAGACATTACTTATTAAATCCATGAAGATAGAAGTTGAATTTGTAATACTGAAAGTAATCTTTATATATCTATACTTTTCATACATTATATAGAATATTGTCTTGCGTATATACTCTTTCTTAACCACTAATTGATGATATCTTGAAAAAAGGTAAATATGGAAAAATTATTGTTCTCATGAATGTTAATCAATAAAATCCGCAACAGAAGGAAGATGATACTTTTTAATACTTAAGATTTCTTCTAGATCTTGGTAATCAACACAATGTTTCATTTATCCATTGATGTTGTTAATAAAAATAAAATTTCCACCACAAGTGACACATATTACTATATAAAACTATTTTCATGATTTTCCTATATTTTTTCATCAATTCATAAAACATTTCTAGTCCATTATATTTGTTGAATTAAAAATTATAATGGAACCACATATTAATTCTATTGAGAAATTTCATTCATGATTCTATAGAAGTCTTGGGAAATCATCCACACACAAAAACGAATTTCCACAAATTTAAAATATCCTCGATCTGAAGTATCTCCATAATGATTTGAGATAAATGCAAATTATGATTGGGAATCAAGATCCATACAATAGATATGACATCCTTCAGTAGTTTTTAATAATTCTCATATTGGTAAACAATCATATGTTTCTTTTGAATATCAAAAGTGACATACCTTCCTCTAGTTTTGGAATTGTTTAGCTTCATTACCATTCTCTATGGACACGAGGAACTGTATTGTGTGTGGTTCATTCTATAGGGTTTTCTCTCTCTCTTGATATCATTAACAATCATCTAAATATGGAAAAAATGAACTTTAATATAAACCTCCATTAAACAGATATAAAATTGTATTAATCAACGTATGGAAACATTTTCCATGGTTATTCCCACACTATGAACATAGAGGAATGACCAACTTCTCTTATTCGTGGTTTTTATATTTTCAATTAAGCTTTATAACAAATTTCTTGTAAAAAACATAAGAGTGATATCTGAATCCAACATCTATTTCAACTACGATATCATATAAAACAATATCATAATAGATAATAATGTATCTTATAGTAAACATCATTCATATAATTGATTATATGATACTAAAGGAATGATCAGCCTATCATTAAGGATAGATTATAATATTGTCCACATACCTCACATGTATTTTAATAATTTCTTCATAGGTAACATCAAATTCATCATCCAATTTATTCAGCTAAAGTAAATACTAATCCATATTTGTGTAGAGAATACAAGGATGATACTTAATGAAATATAATCTCATGAACTCATACAAATATTTAGAGTCAGTTTCATCCTGTTTTCTCATATATATGCTATAAATCCACCACTACTCTATTTCAACATCGAAACTATAGAAGACTAAAATGAATGTTCTATGTTTCAAATATTGGAGAAAAGAAAATATCATTTCATTGGTATGAATCCTTTTTTTGGAAACTGTCATATTAGTGGGTCCACTAAAGGAAGATGGAAATATCCACAACAAGTTCATAATAGATTACAGTTCCATCTTATAATAATTTGGGATCCCATAATGATTAATAAGTTGATATAGTAGTGTGAGTACATTAAAGTGATATTTCAGTCCATACCCTATAACATTCAGATTCTCAGGATGACTAACTTTATCAATTTCCATCTTAATATGCATTAACATTGTTCTTCCAAGTTCCACTCATTGACTAAAATGAAAAAATAGAGTAAAAAATAATAATAATATTTTGGATCCAAATAATCATAAAATCAACTTATATTATCTATAAATCATGAAAAATATTTCCAATCAATGACCCCATAATATTTTCATAGGTATCTCATTGTTTTCTTATTTTTAAATCCACCATATTGGTTTGAAAATAATTTTTCAATTTGCAAATCATATCCAATAAGAGTGTCAAACTTGATGTTTAAAAAGGACCCATTTCTTGCACCACTAACTACCCAGGTCTAGCTCAAAATTATTATTTTTTGGAATGTTACCACTAGTATCATATGTTCCAGATCGACATCCACATATATTATCCAAAAAGAGAGGTAATTTCATGAAATCTTCCAATACAATCCTATAACAAATTTTTTAGGAAATTCTTTTATAATTTATATCATCATTATTATTAATCTTACAAATGAAATAGGTGATCTCTCTAAGGTTTTATGATCCATGTTTCTATAAGGATAACTAAAAATATCCCTTAATACCAGTTATAATGTCCTATTATTTTCATTCATTGATATTAAATCATTTTTTGAACAATATTCATTACATTACACAAAAACACTATTGGGGATCCTAACACATTAGTGACCTTGGAGTCATGGAAACATGAAAAATAGCTTATAAGTTAGCTACACCATCACCCAACACATTGTAGACAAATATCACCCTTCTTAGAAATTTAATATTTAATTAATATCATCATAAACTAAGGAAATGATAATAAGAATGGTTGGTCTTGAATGATATGTAAGGGTAAATATGGGTGACATATATGCAAGACATGAATATAATGGTGTGAAAACATGAGAATAACATTTCCAAATTGTGCCCTATATATCAATGATCATAATATTTTTCCATGATACAAATGTTGGATGTTTAGAAGACACTAACCATATGTGTTCAAAAGAACATGAGCCATGACAAAAAATATTTCCTTAATACTAGTATTTTTTGGCACAGATATAAATATATGAAATAATTTCCATAATTGTAATGGATAACTACCAAGGCTATTATATTTAAATAGGTTCAATACTTAAACTATAATAGTAGTCAAGGATCAATCATATGACCATTATTATTGTAAAAATCCATTGTTAAACTAGTTTGAATTTCTATTCTAGTCCTATATTACAAAACTAGGTTAAATCCCCATTACGGTCAAGTTATTCTCATTAGGTATAAATCATTACCCAAAGAGTTGGATGTAGATATAGGCCCCACTCATTAGATAATGAAAAAATTTATGTTTCAAAAAAATCATAAAGAAGATATAATAAATATTCCCATTAATTTAAATTCTTCTCATTATCATTTCATCATATCATAACATGTGGATAAGATACAGGTTCATAATTAATTCATCATATAATATCACGTTGAAAGAAGTGGATTTTATAAGCCTTAACTCATGGTAGAACCCATATAAGAGAAAATGATTTAATATACATCATTCAATTAAAAAATAAACCATTTAGATAATTAATATGAATTTTACCCTTATATAATATATCTAGTAAGGAATAAGTAAAACCAGAAGATTCCATTATAGAAGAAAATAATTTTTAAATATCCTATAACACATTTCAAAAGAAAAGATCATTTCCACTTTTAAATCCAACTTTCATTAAACAAAATTTTTTTTGTAAAAACAATTCTTTTAAAATTACATTGACACTAATATATTGTTTTTGAAAACAATTATTGTACATGATGTCAAAACTTTTTTTTGATGTCGTACATAATAAGATAAAAACCTAACATTTTCATTAAATTTCAACATGAATTCTTCAGAGAACCAATTGAATACACCTTTATGAAAAATTTAAATGAAAAAAATACAAGAAACTTTCTATCAAAAATCATAGGTGTGTAAAAAAATGTTGGAGAGTATTTTTAAAATAAATGTTTTTGCATGAAAATATATTTGTAAAAAAATAATGATAAAATTCTGGATTTTTAAAAAAGATTCTTATTTATAGTCCATAAAAATAAATAGGAAATTGGTAACATGACCAAATTATATCATGAATAAACATAGATAAATAAAATCTATTAGATTTATTTAGAGTTAGATAATGATATATAATATTTAGAAACAGAAAAAAATCACGATAAATAATAATATTAAAGAATAAATTATTTAAACCTTTAGTAACATTTGATCATAATACCCATGAAGGAATACCATAAAATGAAAATTAAAATATACTGAGTATGAATGAATTAATGATATTACATTTATATTGTGATTTATAAACACCTCATGAATGAATATAGGTGCTTGACATAACGTAGGTCTCAATGTAGGAAATTTGAGACAAAGTCGATTACCATAGGTGATTACTTCTATTGTACTCATTCAAACAAACTATATTATAAATATAAGATTATACACATTAATAGAAGAACAATATTAAAATATATTATAACATATATAATTTATTATGACCTTTTATAACATTTTTATTAACAATATCATTTTATTTTAATGTTTTTCGAAATAACTGCTTTGTTTTTCGTTCATGTTTTGACTTTTTATTTTCGATCCTCGTAATTTGAACATAGATTCCTAATAAACAGAATTTTAAACAAGAAATAAATTTAATATAAACTATTTATATATATATTTAGAGTAATACATAAAATATAGTTATATAATAAAAAATTAATTGATCTGGGAGATAGTAGGTTGTATGTACTGTAACGCCCCACCCCAGTTACCTAGAGTCGGTGCATTATTACATAACATTGGCATGATCACAAGAAAGAACAAGTCTCAAAAGACTGATTAGTTTAGTAGCCTTGGAATTACTAGATACATTAATAAAGTTTAAATTACGTCATAAAATGAAAACTACAACAATATAGTCTTCATAGTCCACACTCTTATCCCCTCATACTATCCCTACAGGTCATTCATAAATTACTTCTTCACATCCTTGGAAAAATAAAACATAGAAAAGGGGTGAGCTCAAATGCCCAGTAAGGATAGCAATATAGTGGAAACTTTCATAAATAAGAACAAACAATTAAGGCAATGTATAACTAAAACAAAAGCCTTTTAAACTTGAGCTTCAACATAGTATGGAAAAAATAAAATGAAATAATGACATTTACTTATTCACATTGATATTCTACTAATTGAATAATCACATGCAATATCAATAACCACTTTCATAATGATAGAATGTATAATGCCATACTATCATAACCAGATAGCCAGGGCCTCATGTCAAGACAACAAATAAGATTTTGTCAAGGCCTTGTGCCAAGACACTAGTTTGTCTCATTAGACCTACCGATGCATTGAGGAGCTATAGCGGGCTCCACTCGTCACTTACTAAGTCCAATGCATTCCCATATAAAAGGTTTTAAACATAACATAAACATTCTTATTAAAACTAGCATACTAAATGTCAATACTTTCTCCATAAACCATGAATTGTATAAAAATAACACATCCACAGGAAAACATATCACAAAACCTTCAATACAATAAAAAAGTTCTGTATCATAATAAATCAACATCAAATAAGCTTAAAATCCATAAAAGGATATTGACATAGATGAAATCAATACTATTTGAGGGAAATATCTCTTTTCTCAAAATCATTGAAAAGTCACACATTTGTAAAATAAGTAATTTAAAATATATTTTTGAATCAAAGTTTCCCATACCACATTGAAACTTTTTAAAAGAAATAACATTTCTAAACATCATGTCCATATAAATAAATACTTAAAATAATTTTGAAAACATGGAAATTAATTAAAAATATTTAGAAAGATTAATCAATAAAACATTTAAAATTATGATATTGATACAGAGTACCTTTCAGAAATTATTAAAATATTCATTTTGAAATCATTTAAAAGTCAAATAATTATAAAATAAAGAATTTACTTTGAATATATTCTTATAATATTGTAAGGGAAGCTTTGATGATTTTATAATGGTGGAAAATAACCACACCTGACGTATAAGTTAAAAAATAACATTATTACCTTAATTGTTTCGAAATGGATAAAAGGGCCTTGTTTGGAAAACGATAGAAATACTCCTTTATAAACCACTTATGAAAGTCAAGAATGGTATAAATTACTTTAAAACAGATTCTAGTAAATAGTAAAAATGTTTTGAAATATATTTTTAAGAAACATGGATGTGGATGATAAAGAGATCCCAGTAGATAATTATGTATAAACAACCTCGGATAATAAAGATTTTTAAAATTAACCCTTACCTTGTACTTTTCCTTGGTTGGGGTAGGTTAACCTCATGTATAATGGTGAAATAATTTTTATTAAGTTATACAAGAATAATATACATTTATATGATATCATATATGATCTTTTAAAATTGATTTGTTAATAATATCTTAGTATTATCTTTGTTTCGAGTGTTAACTTACTCATTTTATTTTATATGTTTTCTTACATAAGTTGTGTTTTATTTGGATTGGTTGTATCTTAATCATATCCATAATTATATCATGTCATTAAACAATATTTTTAAATCATAAAATGGTAATTATACTTGAATGGATATGATGGAGAATGAATCTCATCACGTTCATGGAGACAGTAGTCCGTATGTACGAACGAGCGATAATATCATTATTTTGATATTAAAATAATATATAATTGAATGGTATATTATATATACATAATAATTATCATGTTATATTTATTATTTAAATGAATTACACAACATTATTATACCCATCCAAATAATAATTTATTGAATAACAATTACACCACGACGTGGAGACGGTAATCCGTACGTTCGCACGTATGGTGACATGTTATTCAAAGGGTGGATAGAATACTGAATATGGTTATACCATATTTATAATAACATCAATGTATATATATGTTACTGGAGTTATTATTTTATAATGGTAATAACAAATAAAAAAGAAGTGGAAGAAGAAAGGAACTTGAAAAAGGGTGGTGAAATTATTACCTGTTCTTCGAGTTCTTCCTTTTTATTTGATCAAAAGGGCTCCTTATGATGGATTTCTGACTAAGGTATGGCCTCTTGGATGAAGTGAGTGAAGTTGAGATAGTATTTGGGCAGATTTTGGCCGAACCAAAAGCCATTGAAGGTGTGAATTAATGAGAAGGGGGGTGCCGTTTTATAAGAGGGGTGAGTGGAACCTTTGGAAAAGTTAGAAGTATTATTTTATAATAAATTCATATTCAGTTTCTAATGGATCAAAAGTGAAATATTTAAGGTTAAGGTGGGTATAGGTCTAAAACCTCTCAACCAATAGGACTTATACAGGTTTGGGTTACTATATTAACCTTATCTTTACGTATTAACTCTTAGTTAATTAGTTTCACTTTTACAATGTCTCTTTGAATTTTTATATTATATGGTTAATAAACTTACTATATAAATCTAGTAGATCCAAAAGTGGTCCATTAATGATACACCTATCATTATATAAGTCTCTTGGCTGAACCTTAGATTTTTAAGAATTTAATATCAATTAATAATATAATATTTGTTTTAAAACCCCTTTTATGAAAATTTTGTCACTATTCAAAAATTGATTTTTTTCAAACTCTTAACACAATTATTACTTCGAAAAAATTTAATTAAATCATTCATAACATGCCATATTATCCTAGAAAATTATTTTTATTCATATAAAGTCTCATATTAAATTTATTGGGGAATTTATAATATCAATTATTCTAATTTATCATTGATTTGGTAATTACTTCATGACCATTGTGTCATAACTAAATTAAATTTTTTAATGTCTAAAAATTATAAATAAAATATAAATATTTATTAAATCATTTTAGATTTCTAATTAATATTTATAATCGAAAATCCAACATATATAACCCTATGTAAAATATGTTTCGCTAAAAGATATATGCGTTTGTCATTTTTGTATTTATTTTAATTTAATTAATATAAAGTTTCATTATCACTTAAAAGTGGCTCCATGGGGTCCAAAAATAGACCCAATGATTACCATGGTCGGACATGTATCAAACAATAATGTCAGGACACGTTTTAGGTTAATTTGTTATTATTATAATATTATTTTTTAACCCTTATTTACCGGATTTACCCTTTAACCATGGTAAATAAAATATTTACCAAAGTAATTATTCAAAATGTCTAAAACTATAAGTTCTATATTTACACAATTTGAACATACTGATTACAAATATGGAATCTATTTTTCCAAATTCAAAACAAAGAAGTGGCCGAAATTATTTTAAAATAAATTAACGTTGTTAAAACAAAAATCGTGTTTTTAAGAGATAAAACCTATCAAAAGATTGACATTTGTTTCTGTCCGGTTTAATTGTGAAATTATGTACAATGAAAAAAATTGTATTAAATGGTAAAAATATATTATAAATATACTTTAAAACCACTAAAATTCATAATTTATCAATATTAATTATTTTAATTAAAAAATATTTTTTTAATTAAAATATAGTAATTTTCACTATCCATCAAAATATAAATGTTATCCGAAAAGTTCCAAAAATTCACCCTAGGATAACTTTGATATTCTGAATCCAAAAATGAAGTCAATTTTGTGTGACAAAATTTATAAAATTTCATAAAGTTTGTATTACTATTCATAATGGATAGTTTGATTTGGTTATGGTGTGTGTTAGAACTCGAAGTTGCGTACAATACACGCTTCTGTTTTATTCAAAGAAAAGTGTACCGTGGAAGATTGGGGTGTTTCATTATAAATTTTTTATGTCCCCATTCTAAAAATTAAATTTATTTAGTCAAATTGAATATATAAAAATTTAAAATATTGTATTTAAAAAGGGTTCACTTTTAAAAGTTGGTTAAAGTGCAATACTGAAAATTAATTTGTTCTTATAATATGGATTCTAAAATTATAAAGATTATAAAAAGTTATAAATTTAGTTAATACTATTAATAATTTCTTTTGAACAGCTTGTTTGGTAACTCATCGTGCAATTGAACTTGGTGTTGCGTGTAGTGCATGTTATTGAATTATTTTGAAGAAATAACACACTATGAAATCTTGGGGTGTTACATTTTCCCCTCCTTCAATAAATTGCATCCTCACAATTTGAAAATTTTTTTGAAAATAAAATGTTGAAAATACAAAATATCTTTGTGGTAAAACCCACATCGTAAATTGGGTTACTAAAATTTACTCTTAATATGAGGAAAATGGAAATGAGAGGGTCACCAACAAATTATGATCTCGATTAGGAGAACATTGGTGGTAATTAGGGACATATAATTGGAGGAAAAATGTAAATATTTATATGTATTGATTTAGGTCATCAATCACAAACATGTTTAAAATTGAGGGCCTTAAATTCCTCAATCTATGATGATTTAAAATACCATCGGTTCAGCAAAACATATTGTATTAGGATAATACATTTTTTTTCTCTTAAGATCCCTTCACTAACGTATAAGAATTAATTTCCTCATTTAATACGAGAAGAAGAAAAATATATAATTGAAAAGTAGAGTCTTATCCTTTAACTATGTTCTACAATAAACTCATCTTTCACACAAAAAGATAATAGAATTTAAAAATAATATTCTATTTATCCTATTTGTATAGGGTTAAAAATGAATTTATAATTCATCTAGAAGAACCATTAAAAAAACGACATTATTCAATGCGGGACATCACATGGGCCAGTGGTAGGTGATACACCCTTGTCGCCCTTCGGTTGTGGGTTCAAGTCTCGTTGCCTTGCCGGATGCGACGGGTGGCCACTCGACCTTCAGGTTGTCCATTCATGGAAATCCAAAAACTAACCAAAATACTTTAGTCCAAAATTTATAAGGAAGGTAAACAAAATGAAGATCCTTTTTTCCATGTAATAACATGTGAACACCTTCATCATGTATTCTTTTAAAACACTACAACATCCTGAATTACCATAAAACCTTATTGATCACATTCATGATCCATTATTCCTTAATGAATTATCGATATACTCCTTCAATCCAAAAATGTTGTAAACCCCAACAATGATGGAATATACAAAACAATAATTAGTTTCAAGGTAGTCAAGAATATCCAATACAATTTACCCAAATAAATCATGTATTATTCTAAAATCACTACCTCGGTATCAGAACCATATTATGGTTTCTCTTTCTCTAAACCATATATTTTCCAAAAAAAAACCTGCTATTGAGTCACTTTTCTTTGTTCCACACAATCTCAAGTCCTTAATGAAATATTACTACAGTACAATACTTATATACTCCATAATTATTATAACAAGTACATTTTTGATAAAACCCTCAAATGACATAATCAACATAAGAACTCTAATCATTCAACTTTTTCTATGGTAGTATCATAACTTGATTATTATCCAATAGCATCATTTGCGGAATAGTCTGATGACTGGTACATTGGTTCGAGTAGTGTCCAAAATCCTTGCAAATGAATAATTGTACATTTGAAACAATTTTCTTACCATTGCAGTCACGTACTTGGTTCCATTTTCCTCGACACTTATAATAAACTCCCATTCCTTTTAGGCATGTTCCAGAGTGTTTCTTCCCATAGTTATCACATATGGAAAAATTCATCTTTTCTCTCTTCCATTTATCTATCTTTTTCTCTTCCATCATTTTATTCTCTGGCTTCCATTCAAAGCCATAGGACTCTGTAAACTCTTTACTTATATTATCAACACACTATATTATTTCAACATATGATTATAATACATGGGAGACTATTTCTCATATAAATTTCAACTTAAGACTATAAAAGATATGATCCTTCTTTCTCTTTGGATAATGTCCATTGCTAGAGTTTTCATTCCTTCTATTGGGCGCCATTTCTATACAATAGCATAAACAAGGTCAGTTTATGAATTTCAATGAATAATTCCAAATTGTAAAATACCTACTGCAAATTGAACAGTTTATGTATATAATCCATAATGATAAAAATGTTTTCTTAAAGCAAGTATAAAATCTTGATCCCTTCATAATTGTTTTAAAAAAATGAGAATTATCCTAAGCATATCCCCCAGGAGTGTCGTAACCAAGAGTGTAGCAAGGCCCATTTAATGCACCAGTTCCCGTTCGAGTCTGGCTCAAAGTGGTGTTTTCGGGTTTTACCCCAAGGTACATATGTTCCAGAGCCTCCTCTACCTGCTCGTATCCAGATAAGGATGTATTGCTCACAAAACTCATAAAATCTATACATTACCAAAATTCTAGAAGTTCTTCAATAATAGTCCTCAAAGTTCATCTTAGGTCTACGTTCTCTAATCAGAGTTTATCTAAATCTATCTTTCAATGTTTGTACTAAACTTCCTCTGATATCAACTATAATGCCCTGACCCAAGTTACCCAGAGATGGTGCATTATTACATAACATTGTAATGATCACAAGAAAGATCACGTCTTGAAAGACAGATTATTTTAGTAGCCATGGAATAACTAGATACATTAATAATGTTTACATTACATCATAAATGAAAACTACAACAATATAGTCTCTATAGTCCACACTCTTATACCCTCATACTATCCCTCCAGGTCATTCATAAATTACTTCTTCAAATCCTGGGAAAAAACATAGAAAGGGGTGAGCTGAAATGCCTAGTAAGGATAACAATATAGTGGAAAATATCATAAATAAGAACAAACATTTAAGGCAATGTATAACTAAAACAAAATCCTTTTAAACATGAACATCAACATAGTATGGAAAAAATAAAATGAAATAATTCCATTTACTTATTCACATAGATATTCTACTAATCTAATAATCACATGCAATATCAAAAACCACTTTCATAATGATGGAATGCATAATGTCATACTATGATAACAATATAGCCAACGCCTCATGCCAAGACTACAAATAAGATTTTGTCAAGGCCTTGTTCCAAGACACTAGTTTGTCTCACGAGACCTACTGACGCTTCGAGGAGCTATATCGGCCTCCACCCATCAGTTACTAAGTCCAATGCATTCCCATATGAATAGGTTTAAACATAACATAAACATTCGTATTAAAACTAGAATACGAAATGTCAATACATTCTCCATAAACCATGAATGATATAAAAATAACTCTTCCAAATTAAAACATATCACAAAACCTTCAATACAATACAAAAGTTTTGTATCATAATAAATAAACTTCAAATAAGTTTAAAATCCATCAATGTATATTAACATAGATGAAATCAAAACTATTTGAGAGAAATATCTCTTTTCTCAATATCATTGAAAAGTCACACATTTGTAAAGGAAGTAATTTAAAAGAGATTTTTGATTCAAAGTGTCCCATACCACTTTTAAACTTTTGAAAAGAAATATCATTTCAAAAAATTCATTTCCAAGGAAATAAATCATTAATATCATTTTGAAAACATGAATATTAATTAAAAAGATTTAGAAAGATAAATCATTAAAACATTAAAATTATGATCATGATAAAGATTACCTTTCCCAAATTCTTAAAATATTCATTTTGAAATAATTTAAAAGGCACATAATTATAAAATAAAAAATTTACTTTTAAAATATTCTTATAAGCTTGTACGAGAAGTTTCGAAGATTTTATAACGGTGGATAATAACTGCACCCACCTTATAAGTTAAAAAAGACATTCTTACCTTAATTATTTAGAAAAGGATAAAAAGGACCTTGTTTGGAAAATGATGGAAAGATTTCTTTATATACCACTTATAAAAGTCAAAAAGGGTATAAATGACTTTAACCCATATTCTAGTAAATAGTAAAAAAGTTTATAAATACATTTTTATGAATCATGGATGGGGATGATAAAGAGATCCCAGTAGATAATTATGTATAAACAACCTCGGATAATAATGATATTGTATAATTAACCCTTAACTTGTACTTTTCCTTGGTTGGGGTAGGTTAACCTCCTGTATAATGGTGAAATAATTTTTATTAAGTTATAAAAGAATCATATAAATTAATATGATATCATATATGATCTATTAACATTGATTTGTTAATAATATCTTAGTATTATCGTTGTTTCGCGTGTTAAGTTACTCATTTTCTTTTATCTGTTTTGTTACATAAGACATGTTTTTCATGGATAGGTTGTATCTTAATCATATACATAATGATATAAAGTCCTTAAACATTATTTTTAAATCATAAATTGATAATTATACTTGAATGGATACGATGGAGAGTGAATCTCATCGCATTTGTGGAGACCGTAGTCTGTACGTACGTACGAGCGACAATATCACTGTTTTGTTATTCAAATAATATATAATTGGATGGTATATCATATATACTTAATCATTATCAGGATATATTTATAATTTACATCTATTACACATCATTATAAAACCCATCAAAATAATAATTTATTGAATAACAATTACACCACGACGTGGAGACGGTAAGCCGTACGTACACACGTATGGTGACATGTTATTCAAAGGATGGATAGAATACTGAATATGGTTGAACCATATTTATAATAACATCACAGTATATATAAGATATTGGATTTATTATTTTATAATGGTAATATCAATGAAATAAGAAGTGGAAGAAGAATGGAACTTGGAAAAGGGTTGTGAAATTATTACCACTTCTTCGGGTTCTTCGTTTTGATTTAGTCAAAATGGCTCCATAGGATGGCTTTCTGACAAAATTATGGCTTCTAGGATGAATTTAGGGAAGTTGAGAGAGTATTTGGGCAGTGTTTGGCCGAACCAAAAGGCTTTGAAGGTGTGAATTAATGAGAATGGGGAGTGACCTTTTATAAGAGGGGTGAGGGGAACCATTGGAAAAGCATTAAATATTATTATATAATAAATTCATATTCGGTTTATAATGGCTCCAAAGTGGATTATTTAAAAGTTAATGTGGGGATAGGTAGAAAAACACTCAACCAATAGGATTTATATAGTATTGGGTTACTATATTAACCTTATTATTAAGTATTAACTATTAGTTAATTAGTTTCACTTTTACAATGTCTCTTTGTATTTTCATATTATATGGTTAATAAACATACTATATAAATCCAAGAGACCCCCAAGTAGTCCATTAATTATACACCTACCATGATATTATTCTCTTGGTCGAACCTTAGATTTTTAGAAATTTAATATCAATTAATAATATAATATTTGTTTTAAAAACACTTTTATGTCAATTTTGAAACTATTCAATAATTGATTTTTGTAAAACTCATAACACAATGATTACTTCAAAAAAATTTAATTAAATCAATACTAACATGCCATATTAACAGAGAAAATTATTGTTACTTATAAAAAGACTCAAATTAAATTTATATGGGAATTTATAATATCAATTATACTATTTTTTCATTAATTAGGTAATTACTTCATCACCATTGTTTCATAAATAAATTAAATTATCTAAGGTCTAAAAATTATAAATAAACTACCATTATAGAGGAAATATTTTTAGATTTATAATTAATAATTATAATCAAAAATCGAAAATATATAACCCTATGTAAACAATGTCCTTCGAAAAGATATATGTTTATGTCATTTTGGTATTTATTTTAACTTAATTATTATAAAGTGTCATTATCACTTACAAGTGGCTCCATGGGGTCCCAAAATCGACCCAAAGATGCCCATGGTCGGACATGTATCAACCAATAAGGTTAGGACACGTTTTAGGGAAATTCTTTTAATTATAACAATATTTGTTAACCCTTATTCACCAGATTTATCTTTTAACCATGGTAAATAAAATATTTACCGAAGTAAATATTCAAAATGTCTAAAAATAAAAGTTACCTAATTACAGAATTTGAACATCCTAATTCCAAATATGGAATCCATTTTTTCAAATTCAAAACACAGAAGTGGATGAAATTAATTTAAAATTAATTCTCGTTGTTAAAACAGAAATCGTGTTTTTAAGAGAAAATATCTATCAAAAGATTGACACTTGTTTATGTCCGGTTTAATTGTAAAATTATGTACAATGACCAACATTATATTAAATGGTAAAAATATATTATAAATATACTTTAAAACCACTCAAATTCATAATTTATCAATAAAAATTATTTTAATTAAAAAAGTTGTTTTTAATTAAAATTTAGTAATTTTCACTATCCATCAAAATATAAAAGTTATCCGAAAAGTACGAAAATTTCACCCTAGTCTAAAATTGATATTCCAAATACAAAAATGAAGTCCATTTTGAGAGATAAAATATATAAAATTTGAAAAATTTGGTGTTACTATTCATAACGGCTAGTTTTATTTGGTTATGGTGTGTGTTAGAACTTGATGTTGCGTACAACAAACGCTACATCTTTATTCAAAGAGAAGCGTACCGTGGAAGCATGGGGTGTTTAATTGTAAATTTTTAATTTCCCCATACTAAAAAGTAAATTTATTTTTTCAAATTGAATATATAAAAGTTTAAAATATTGTATTTAAAAATGGTTCACTATTAAAAGTTCGTAGAAGTGCTACACTGAAAATGAATTTGTTCTTATAATATGGATTATAGAATTATAAGGATTATAAAAAGTTCAAATTTTAGTTAATACTATTCATAACTTCTTTTGAACAACTTTTTTGGTATGCCATGGTGTGGTTGAACTCAGTGTTGCGTGTAGTGCAAGTTATTGAATTATTTTGAAGAAATAACACACTATGAAATCTTATGGTGTTACATGTACGCATGAATAATGTTTCTATTTAAATATTGATTTTAGAGAAAAGAAGTAAATGATATATATAAATATAAAATCACCAAAAAATTAATTTTATTTCATATATATGACATGTTTTTATTCAAACCTTTTTTAATAGATTCTGTGAATTGCATGAATGAATCACATCGCTTCATGAGGGGGTATTCTTTCGTACACTCGAGAAACATTACCGTATTCCCAAAAAATGGTGAGTATGTAGGAATTTTTTATATAACAATTACATAATCCTAATAACATCATTTGTATCATATATAAATAATAAATTTATCACTATGAACATCCATGATTGTTGGTAATGGAAAATGAATGAAAATGTTACGTGGGGAGGTAGTCCTGTATAAACACAAATGATGATTTTTTAAACCCATTTAATTTAACTAGATATATTTATAGGAAATTCCCACGAAATAAAATAATAGTAATATATAAAATATAATTATGTTATTATAAAATAATCAGATAATATGAATTGATTATGGGGGAAGATGTAATAAAAAAAATTAATGTTCATGAACAGTACATATTTTTCCGTTATCCAATATATGTTTTCATTAAAAGAAATCCATTGATATAATTATTCCAAAAAGGGATTATAGGATAAATGGAATGAAGTGGGGAATTTAATGTTGTATCTTATGTAAGTAAAAATGTTCTTACTATTATAATAAGAGTTGAGAGGGGTGGCCTTTTATAAGTGGAGGTTATGTCACACTGGGGATGTTTGAAAGGGATTGAGTGATCCCACATTTTGAACATGGAAAAGAAAAAAAACTTATCAAATTACGTCCTTAGACATAATAATGTAAAAATATTGATATAAAAATATTTTTCAGAAATTCATATAGTTAAATTTTACCCCTATCATTTAGTATAATACCCTTGGTAAACGAATTTTTACCTTAATCAATGTATTTATTTTCAGATTCTTACATTTATTTTTCTTCAATAATTGATGTTGAAATTATTAAAAATTATAAATTACTTGGATTCAAAATATATAACACATTTATAAATATTAAATTCATTAAATTTGTAAATATTAATTTAAAATAAATCTTATATACATTAATTGAATAGTGGTATCTAAAGAGAAAAAGTCTAAATGCTTATAATGTTTTTATAAACAATTTAAATATTAAATTAATTAAACTGACTTAAATAGTATTCATATATTTATAATTAAAATAAATATTCTTTAATAACAATTTAAAGTATAACGTAACATTGTGTTTAATTTAAATTGAAAGTCAATATTCATTTTAAATCCAATATTTTCCACAATTCATTCAAAAATAAATCTATTTAAAATATCCAAGTTTTTTACCCTAATTTTTGTTGAAATTATAAATTTAAAAATGATTTTTATTATATAAAAATAATTTTATTAATTTTTGAAAAATTAAATTTATTATTATTTACATAAATACATAAAAATCATTTTTCTGAGAAAATAGTTTCTTTAAAATAAACAGTCTGTACTGAAAATAAATTATTTTATATTCATTGTTTTTTATTAGACCATAATAAAAAATATTTATAACTTATTTATTTATTAAAATATCATTATATTTAATGAGTAAGTAGTAATGTTCACATTAGAATAACTATATTAATAATATAATGTTGTTTTTTAAACATAGTTGCTCATGAAAAAAAATTATATTTCATCATGAATATTAACTAAACAATGGTGATAAATTTAATGGAATTCATCCTAAAAATTAGTTCTTTCAAAAATAATAAATTCATAAACAAACATTCTACATCATTTCTAACTCCCGAAAAATGAATTTCATCTAAAAAACAGACCCCAATGATATAAAAAATATTGATTCTTCAACCTTACCATATAATCTACTTCCCACATAGCTTCCTCAAACAAGAAATTTCCCATTAAAATTGACCAGGTCAGTGGTACTGTTTCATTGAATAGTCTCTACAATATCTAGATTCTACACCAGTTATTTCTCATAAGAAAAATCTTTTTCTAGTGTCATAACCTCTTAATTTCTTAAATATTGATGGTCATTTATGTAATTCCTCTAGAGTGATAAATAGAACATATCCTAGAGTTTAGAGTGGTTCATTATATGTTCCATGTGATAGGATACTATCCTGATATGATAAATAATTCCAACGGATATATATTCATAGGTCGTATTTTGAATTTATCCTCAAATTTAATAACCATATTCTATGGAAAAATAATTAGAAACACATCATCACCAGCATAAAAATACATTTTAATCCATTGATTATTATAACAGTTTTTACCAACAGTTCACTACCTTGTTGTGTTTCTAAATAGAATTAACCTTATTTGTCATTTATTCATATGTCAATGATCCATATATCTTTCTTCATCCAACACCATTCTATAATGTTGTAACTCAATGTTTAATTCAATACAATTATTCATAAAAATATATATGAATGGTTGAGAAAAATATATTGTTCTAACAAAATCAAAAAGAAGAATTTTTTGATCAAAAAACAACTTAATTCCCAATATAATATATATACATTAACTGTTAGTATTTTATTATTATTTATAACTGTAAATATATTTGAGTATGGTAAACATTTAAGATACTAAATAATATATCAAGATTGTGTAAAATACATTGCCAGAAGTTTGAGGTTAACCTCAAATCCATATAAAAAACATTAAAATGTTACACTCCTTGCATTCTTACCACATTCATAATGTACACCATGGAATACTAATTTTGAGAGATGTATTTTCTAAAAGTAGTGAATTGTGATAACTTAGTAATGTGATTGATAACAACACGTATTGGAATATTGAATTTATGTATTTTGAAAATATAAATAAATACAACATGATGATGTTTTCTAATTTCCATTTGGGGATTATTAATGTCTGAAACATGCCATTAGAATTTCTTCTTTAAACCATAACTTCCTGGAATACCAACCACTAAGATATAATGTCTCTGATACCTCTCATTACTTCGTCACACTATAAGTATTTTTTATACCTATATACAACTTCATAAATCCTAGATGAATACCTGACAATAATCTATGTGCTTTATCAAACTACGCCATCTTCAAATCAGTCATGGAAAGAATTCATATACTGTTTTTTAAACATATGATTACATATTGATCAAGGTTATCCTCTAGAACCTTTGTAATCTTTTTTTATATATGTATATCTTTCATTCATGGTTTTATATTATTCACGTAGACAGATGGTCAAAAATTCAATTGATCTTGGTAGTATTTTTCCAATTATTTTATGATTTCTAGATCCTTCCATTTCATGTTGAGATATATTGAATCTTTTATCATCCTCCGCAAGGATAATATTCCATTAATCATTTGAATCAAAGCATTGGCCCCTATGTTTACATTTACAAGGTTTTAATGTATTGAATAATAATAATATTTAATTAGATCAAACCATATTATAGGAATCATGTAAAAATAATTCTATGTAAATAATTTATTTAATCATTGGATATCAGTAAATATATATAATTTTTATACATAGAGATAATTCATTTGTATCATTAATAAAAAATTACTGCATCTATGTCCAAATCAGGATTTCAATAATTTCATAATGAACCTTCAATTGGTGTATGTCCAAATCATTCACCATGTTATCTTACATGATAACACGTTCCATACCCATATTTTATAAACAACTATACATTACACACCCCCTCCAAAATATAGTAATTTATGAAAAGGTACACTGACTAATCATCTCTATATTTCCTTGAAATTATCATCAAAATTCATGTATCTAGATGAACATGGATCCCATATGAGGTAAAATGTTTAGAAGATTAAATTATTAGTAGAAATTATCCAGAAAACATCAATAATATCAAACTAATCAATGGAAACTATAGATCTTAGTTCCTATGATTGATCTGGGACAAAATTAAATAACCTTCTTCTTTAATGGTTCTATTGATGTACCCTCACTTGAGATTATATGGTCCATTAAAATCCCATTTTCTACCAAAGGTAACACTTTTTAAAATTTTCATATAGTTTCATATTTTTAGGGTATTCAGTTCAATTTTCAACTTGTATTCACACTTTTATATTCACTTTGAATAGATCTGAATATCATCAATAAAGAATACCAAAAAATTTTCTAGGTAATCACAAAATAATATATTAATTATTTCAAACAAGATGCTAGAAGGAACTAAATGATAGAAATGAATACCAATATATTCATAGTTTAAACACCTTATATAGAATTTTTATGGGATATATCATCACTATTGACCCTTAATTTATGATATATAGAACTATGGTAAATAGTGGAAAAGTATTTGGCTTCATGTAGTTGACCAAAACTACTATTTTAATAGTGAATATGATTGTTTTTATTTATTTGTGATATTGTTTAGATATATATAATCATTATAGAGTCACATCGGTCCATCATTATTTTTACCAAAACGAAACAGTGTTCCCCAAGGTGAAACACATGGTTGAATGACTATTGTCATGATTTTATTATAGATTCTTCTTCAATTACTACAACATAATCAAGGATAATTTAATGGCTATATGTGAAAATGGAATGGAACCATATATGAGTTCTATTAGAAACTCGAAATCCTATTTTCGTGGATATATTTAAAAATATTTTAGAATGAAATCAAAAAATCCCCACACAATATCCATATTTTTGATGTCACTGTTCTCCCCAACCATTTTAGATATATACCCATTCTGAATAGGAATGAAGATCGATATAGTTGATGTGATCTCCATCATAATTGGTTACTTATCATCCCATATATAGTCTTTCATATTTTTGTTTTGAATATAAAATGTTACTTCTATTTGGTGAAAATTCATGTGTGCCTTATATATAGAATTCCAATCCATTCATAAGATGATATAAAATTAAAATTGATGAATTATGAAATATTTTCATTGGGGACATTCCCAAAAACACAAAATGTATATGAATCATATACAGGATATGTGATTATCGTACCATTATAGGGTTTCACTGCAAATTCAATATCTAATAGTTTGTGTAGAATCCTGATACATGTAGAAAATTATTCAGATAAGAATAAATGAGTGGGTCTGGATTCAAATAAGACAATATCAATTATAGAGTATATTTTATTTCTACCTTCAACCATGTCGTTATAACAATCCTTGTTAGAAATAGTGATTTAATAAGATTTTACCTTGTCCCATGTCTTAAGAAGTCTCTGGCATCGATCATCATCATATATCTCATGGTTATTAGAACTATTTAAAATAATGAAAATTATACTTACACATGAATCATTAATTTATAGGTGGTGCATTATGTGTAGTTATCTCTCCATTTTTATTATTAAACAACTCGTTTCTATAATGTTATCAATCAATTTTCTAATGACCTTCCATTCCCCAAAAAATTCATTTAATGGTTCCCATAAAAAATCATTTTATTGATTCTTTCCAGAGATTGAGCACAATGAAATGCATAAATTCCTACATTAGTGGTTTATCTATTTCCCTCTAATTTCCATCATTCATTATTATGAATTCCATGTGTTTTACACTAAACTACAACTAAAAATTCAAAATTTATATCACATTAATTATTAACTGATTAGATAATAAAGCCACTTTTAGTTAATTACATTTAGTGAACTGGATTGATTCAATTGACGAATCTATCAACCAATGAATCTTTCAACATTTTTTTGTAAAATAGATTCTTATATTTAATTTTTTGGAAATTTTTTGGAATTTAATTATTTAAAAATATGTTAGTGAAGTAATCACTACTAATGGAGTCAATTCAATCACATTTACATGTATCCTTGGTAATATTCCACTAATGTTCCTCTTTAGATTTCAAATTCTAGATATATAAAAAATTAAAATTTTCATGTTTCAATCACTACAGAATAAAAAATATATTTTCAGTGGTACTCATTCATTTCGTTGAACATAGTGGATCAATTCATACTCTGAATAAAGGTGGAAATTTCGTAATAAAGGAATCAGTGTAATTTTTTCGCCTCCTTAATTCATTTTCATGCCTAGTATGATTCATATATTAAGAAATGTGTTTAATTCTATCCATAGTTTTTTTCATTTCAAATCCAATAACATTTTGATTATAATGAGGAAAATCATTACATTTTCTATCACAATCCGCATGAATAGGTTTTCATCAGGTTCCATCCATTAAATAAAACCAAAAAACATATGTTCTGAAATAATAATCATAGTGGGGACCAACATAATCACCAAAATCACTTATAGTAGGTTTAAATCAGGATAACGTACATTTAATAATTAACACCTTAGGATTATCATAGGTCATTCATATTCGTAATCTATATAAATACATATTGATGGTCTATAATGTGTTTGTGAATTTTCAAATCATATCACATAAGAATGTCAAACCAGGTGTGTAGAAATTAACCATGTTGGGAAATAGTTCCCAATCTAGTGTATCTCAATACATAGTTTTCGGTGTTTTTACCCCTATTACATTTATTCTATTGGAAATTCTTTTGGTACCAAATAGGATGAGTTGCAATTTCATGAAAAGTACCCTCTAGATCCTTTACTAAAATTCTAGGACATTTTTCTACACATTGTCTCAACCATAGACTTATCCTTAGACATGAACATAGTGATCTAATTAAGTTTTTCTCATCCTTTTTTTTCAAAGTATAATAAATTCTATCCTTTGATACCAACTATAACAACATAGGATTTTCATGCAAATATATTACATCAATTTTTGTGAATATATGTTACTATATTCAAATTCCCACATAGGGACCATAATAATTTAGTGCCTTCTGAAACATTGAAACATAAATAATGGTCCATAAGTGAGCTACACAATATACCACTATGATTTTCAAAACTAGATGCATTTTCAAATATATTATATATAATAAATATCATCATACCATGGTGAATGGAAAATATGAATGGGTGATCTCTGAAGTTTAGTAATGATAATAAATGGTGATACAGAATCGTAAAATAAACATATGAATATGAGAACATGTGAAAAATATTTGAAAACATACCCTACATATCAATGATCATAATATTGAGTCATTTAATAAATATTGGTAGTTCATATGACATTAACCATATTGGAATAAAAAAACATGAACCATGATATAATAGAATTATCTCTAAAAAAAGAATTTTTTCCATACACATATTCATTTGAAATCAATTATATTTTAGACATGGATCCTTTTTAAGGATATGGTAATTGAATGGGTTCAATCAAAAATCCATCATATTATTAATGGTCCACTCCTATGACAATCATAGTGATGAAATTATCTTATTGAACCAGGTTCACTCCCCATTCTTGTAATATTTTTTATATCTATGATGACACTATGTTCCAGTCATATATATCTCAGTAGATATAAATCATTACCTAATTTACTAGATCGAAATATAGGAAACACCAATAAAATAATGAAAATAATATTTATTTTTTCCAAAAGATCATGAAACATTTATCACATAATAACCCATGAAACGAAATGTGTTTCATAACCATTTCATTATATCATATCCTTTGGGAATCTGATAGGTCCAATAATCATTTATCTTATAATAAATTGTTAAAATAATCTGGTTTCATAATATTTCTTCAAGGTACAACCCATTGATCAGAAGAGATTTAAGTAAACATAATCCCATAAAAAGATAAACAATTGAAAGAAATCATATGAATGGAATCCTAGGATAATATCCATAATAATTCCCATGTAATAGTACAATTGTCATCTAAGTTTCAAAACTTTTTTCAAAGATCATGCAGAACATTATTATTTGAAAATATCGATCGAATATTTAAAAAATCTATTCGAATGTTTTTAAAATAAAATTTACTTTTGAAAATAAAATTGAAAACATATAACAGAATATCCATAGAAATTATTCTTCATTACATCATAAAATTAAATTAATATTTTCACATTAAAACATATATTCCTTTCACATTTTCCATAAAAAATTGGGAATTATATAGAAAATGTAACATATATTTCTTTAAAACATGGGATTTTTTTCTAAAATATTCATATATTAATAAAAAATTTGAATTTTTTTTATATATATTTTTGGATGAAACCATTTTTCCCACAAAATAGAGAAATAATTTCAAATTGTATTAAAGATATTTTATTAAATAATATTACTTCCAAAGAGTATAAAACTTGTACCATTAATCGATGATATAATTAATGAATAGATGAGAAGAAATTTAATTATCATTCATGAGAGGTAGATTATTATATTTCATTTTTTAGGACTTAATCAAAAACAACACTGATAAATGAGGAGATAGTAACAAAAAATCATTACCATAGTCGTAAAATTAACTCCTAAAAACATGTTATAATAACATACAAGGAAACATAAAACATCATTAATAAGACTAATTTCATGAAATTAAATGTCAAAGGGGATTTATGTACACCGCATGATAGAATATAGATTCATATCAAAACATATTTCTCATTGATGGCTAATTGAGACACAAATATCGTACCTAATGTTATGAATTCCGTCATTCCAATTCAATCCTCTTATATAATAAATAAAATTTCATTTTAATTAAATTACAAAACCATATTAAAATATATAAAACTATATATTCTTTACTTAGGACCATTTATTATTATTTTTTGGTAATTCCATGTTAAAG
Organism: Viscum album; assembly: GCA_963277665.1. Lineage (NCBI taxonomy): Eukaryota > Viridiplantae > Streptophyta > Magnoliopsida > Santalales > Viscaceae > Viscum > Viscum album. Next base: position 1,740,266,040 of record OY728156.1, read on the forward strand.
GAATGTTTTAGGTAATAACTACTTTATTTTTCATGCAAGTTAATTTATTGTTATTTTTTTCCTCTAAAATTGATCATATTTTCATAATATAATAGTTTTACTGAGGATATATATATCATAATTATTATTTTAAATATTAATGTATTTAAATTCAAATTATTTAGTGATAGAAAATTAAATATACCATTCCTAGAGATGGTAGGTCATTTGTCCTTATTAATGTTGTTTCAATTTTATTGCAAAATTGAATGATAGAAAAGCAAATGGTATATATATTATCATTAAAAATATAAATTATTTCTTACATATAAAATAAATATTTAAAATATATCTTTATTAAATTCCATTTAATGAATGGATTAAGGAAATTTCTTCGTGAGGCAGTAGTCTGAAAAACTCACAACTAACATTTTCTTATTAACAAAAAAAACAATATAAAGTTATGTTATATAATATAATTCTATAATAATTAGAAAATAATAAATACCACATATAAGAATTAAATAAATTATTTTAATCACCTTTTATCAGTGGTAATGGAAAAATGAAAGACATTAGTTTATGTAGTTGTTTTCCGCCATTAATGAACAATGATTTTGAATCTATTTTGAATGAAGTTTGGATGGTTTTAGTCCATGAAAATAACCTAAAAACATATAATTATAGGTAATATAATTAATATATTGTGTAATAATGGTATATTAATAGAATATTTATGGAGGAAGAAATTAAACAAGAACGCTAATGGATGAACGTCAACTCTTCTTTGGGTATCTTTCTTCTCTTTCACTAACACCCATACAAGGATCGAATAATGAAAAGAATAAGGATTTTATGATTAGGGTTGAGAATTTTGGATGATATTAATGTAGGAATTGGTAGATAAAATATATATGGATCTTTTCAAGAAGAGGGGATAATGGGTTTCTTTATATAACTATGGTGAGTATACCCTTGAAATATTTTAAATGATTTGAGTTCTTCCATGTTTTTCAAATTTAATAAATATTAAAATTAGATAACATTGGATACATATTAATTATTAAATGGAATTATGTGTAGAAAATATTTTCTAAACTTGTATGTAGGTATATTTGATCCTTATTATTTTATTTTTACCCATTTATAAATCAATTTTAACTTAATCCAGGTAAATATTTTTTATTTTTTTTAAATTAATTTAGGAAAAAATTAATGTTCACATTATGAGATATTAAAAAAATTATTATTAAAATCATTGATAAAATTTTCCAATTATATCTCACATAAGTGAAAATATTAATATAAAATTAATCCCATAAAGGTAATAAGAATGCAATATTATAATGTGAGAATATACAACATTTAAAAAAAATTTATATCAAATTTGAATATCAATATGATTCTAGTGAAAAAATTTGAATAATAGATTTATAGTTTAGAAAATTATACATTAAATCAAATTGAAATTTTAATATTACTGTATGAATAAATTAAAAGAAATGAATTTTTTCATTTGAAACTAATTATTCATCAATATTCATAAAAAATTGGCCCTTTTCAGATTATTCAAAAAGAATCTAGTTTGATACATTTGAATTTTTTAATTTATTATTTGAATTATATTTTATTAAAATAATTTTTTAAAATATTAAAAAAAAGTAATTATATTTTTTTTCAAAAAGGAATATGTTTGTTGAGTAAAAAATATTTTCTGATCATATAAAGACTTTACCAAAAATTATGAATTTTGTTATCAATATTTTTCATTCTAAACATAAAATACTTAACATTTAAATATAATTTATTAATATTAATATCATTATGTATATATTCTATGTTATAATAGTCTTATTTGAATAAATACATTAATAATATAACATGGCTTTGTTAAAAATAAGTGTTCGGTGAAATGATATCTAAGATGGTGTTTCGTGTATCGTAAGATTAAATTTTTTATTATGTGTAACACAAGTATTCAAGGAAAATTAATTTATTCAAAAATATTAAATTCATAAAAAATAATTTTCATAAATGAATAGAGCTTTAATTTCATCAGAAAAAAATCATGAAACTCTTCCCCAATGATATACAAATTACAACTATATCATCGACCTCAATATATAGGTATATGTGATGATAATATGAATATATATTTTAACTATTTAAATATATTTCATATGATGTTGAATGGTTTTGAAATATTTATTTAATCAGCCACATGTTCATGTCCCATTATCTTCTCTCAAACATCTTCCCAAAATGTTGGAGTTCATCAACCATTCACATTCAGTACCTCATAAGGTTCAATTTGAATGATAAAGTAGAATTAATTTTTCTATTATAACTATGATAGATAGAGGATATTATCCTAATATCCATTTAAATCTAATGAATGTGATCTCGTCATATCCTATAGATCATGAATGGTTATCTCATACTGTCAATACATCAATGGGTGATAATAATTAGAAAATGGTATTTCCTTATACAATTCTTGTTAATGGTCTCTCTAGAAAATATAGGTAAACCTCATATATTGATTATATAGGATAGAGTATTTAAATAAATGTAGTCTTATGAATTACCTAATGTAAATTTTGTAGTGTTGGCCAAAGGAAAAATACATCAGCATTATTAATTAAATGTGCTAACTTTATAAAGAGACAAACAACAACAACATTAGAGTTATTTACATTGGATGTACCGGAAAATCTTATTATAATTTTTATGCCTATATTTTCCCATTTCCATATAAGAATGAGAAATTATTTAATCATTCTCATGGAACACTTTCATTTAGACTTGAAATGTTGTATTTCCAAAAATTATAATTAAAATTATAACAACTCAGCTACATGTCATACTTCCATATGTATTTACTCAGATATCTATGCATATTTTATTTGATAAATAGAGAATCATGAGTTATGTTTTACAACTATATGTTTCCACTTATGTTATTATTATGATGGACCACATTTCATGGTTACATACCATATAAATATATGTTTAGAAAATTGAACACTAGAATATTCACTACCTTTTTCTATAGCCCAACATCTTCTTTTTTGGACATCTTTGATCATCTCTTGAATGAATGGTTGAGAAGTAATATTAGAATGGTATGAAAATATAGATTTTGTTCCCACATCCATCCATTTTATGTATTAGTAGATAGTATCCCTTCCAATTCTCACCATGAATAGAGTTTTCTGATCTATTCTAAAAAATGAAATAGTCAATTAGTTAACCATCCTCTGAGAGTAGAATATTTAAAAATTATAATCCATTATTTGATCTATAAAAATACATTGGAAAATATAATGATAATTTTGTGTGATTATATTCTTATGTATTTTATGATATGTATATATGTGACACTTCTCTCGGTAGAGGTAATGTTTCAAAATATTGAATGAATAGATCATGATACCCAACTACATTTCTTGAATTATGTAGTTCATTAATTTATTATTAATTGGTGTGAGGAACATGTTGTCACCTTATTATATTTCATGGTAATAAAACCCAAGCCATTCTTGGATCTGTCATTATAGATAACAAATCCTTCCCCACTTTTTCGTAATTTCTGAATAGGGAAAATTATTAAGCTCATACTTATAAGATTACTTTTTTTCCTTAACATTAATCAGTCTAGATAATATTCACTCCATTTTGAGTTATATTAGTTGGTGGGATTGACATTCATGAGAATTTTTACACAAGAAATGATAGTACAAATAATCCAAGGAAACAAAAAATCACCATCATAAATTCTTGTCTATGACATCCTTTATTTTTATTGGTTTTAAAAGGATCTATATGTATATCCTTTTTTGGTGATAACATTACCCATCAACGATACATGATCTATCGAAAAATCAAACTTGATATAATATTAAAATAACTTATCTTTCTCATTGTATTTCGTACAACATCCAAATACGCCTCATTTTCATCCTCTATTTTGGATAATATATATTTTTTGAACAGAAATACTACAAAAGATATGTTGATTTAATCCTTAAACACTACATTCATGAATTAAATGATGATATATTTTAAATTAGTTAGTTTAAATGGAATAAGTATTGTGTAATTGTTCCCCTACTGTGAATGGATGGAACTCATGAAGTTGTCCACAGTCTTTTATTTTAAATATTAATAACCCATCCGAATATACACCATAGAGAATATTAGCCTCTAAATAGTTGAAAAAAGAATTATTGAATCCATGGAAGATGGTACTTTTTATTTATCTTGATTTTTTTGGAGATGAATAAAATCAATGACGGGGAACATTGAGTGATAATTGTTATTGAAAAAGAGGCTGGGTAGTAAAGTAACTAGGAATACAAAATTATTATCTATACATTCATATAGTTTATTATTATGATATTAATGTTTAACTACTCTAATATTTTATGGTGTATTGAATATTATGAATGATCTAAGAATACAATTGATTGATTACTCAACCTCTCAGTTTGGATGATGATCGTATAATTAATTCAGAAACACTTTAACATATTTTCCTATAATGGGAAAGTCATCAATAATGATATTTTCATTAATCATGATCATTTGAGATAGATATACATTCGCATATAGAAAAAATATCTATTCTTGTGATGATGACACCAAATGAGATTCATCCTCTCCCTTGAACATTTATAGAACCAAAGTGTGATTTGTCAAATAGATTTTCATTTTCATCTCTCCAAAATTTATATTGAACCAATATAAGGATATCCAATCCATTCAATGATTTTAATCGAATTCCACTGAAGGTAGAATTGTATTGTTCGATATGAAAATGAACATAAAATATTTTCAAAAGAGAAGTTATATAAATTCAATGATATGATTTATCATTTTTACTTGGTCAGTAAATTTCCCACTTACATTTTTCTAGATGGTGGTTAAATTATTCTACTAAACTTGTCTTATATGAATCAATTCCTATTTTTGTAATCATATATTAAATTCACTATCCTTCATGGAATTAATGGAATTCTTGTCCCCATAACAATTTCAATATCCACCATAGACGTTTTCATGAAAAATGATTTAGTATTCTCTATAGGCCTTAAATATTATTTTCAATCATTATCAATAACAACCCATAACATATTGTATTGATTCTTAGAGTTTCCTTATTAAATGAATTCCAAAATTTGAACACTAATAAGAGGGTTTACTAGATTTTTCCATTCTTCCATCACATTAGTAAATTTCTCCCATTAATATATTCAAGCTTGGTGGCCTCACATCCCACATTAATTGTATATCATTTTCCCCTTCACGAAATGTCATGGAGGTTTCATCCCAACCATTTTATTATTGGAAGATTGTATTTATTACACCATGATAATTCTCATTCACTCCCCCATAATAAAACTACATTCTTCCCTTACCATATCTATAATTTTGATTATTTTAGATTCACTGAACTCTATATGAACATTAAGTGAACATTAAATATTTTCATTAATGATATCAATATTGGGAATCATGAAATATCATTATACTATCACTTATAACCCACCAAATAACATTCTGACCATATATTTGAGGTCAATGTCAAGGATGGTGGAATTTTTTTCAAGTATTATAATATTCACCTCATATGACCTGAATAATATTTTGTCCTTTCTCTAGGAGAATAAGTCCCTCTAAATTTTAGATTATATAGTGAGAGTAAAAAATTCATAAAAAATAAATTCCCAACATTATTTACATCACTTCAATATCTACTTCAAACATCATATTTTGGATATATGTATTCAATTGATCATTTTTTAAATCCATAAAATAAATATCTACAATTTATTCTCTTTCTAACAGTATTTTTGTATGGAGAAGATCTTTTCAATGGATTTCATCCATTGTTCCCTGATTTATGGACTAGATGATCTAATTAAAGCCAAAGGACATTGTCCCAAAATGGATTTAATTAAAACATTATCATTCTAAAAGGAATGTGGGGTTTACCCCTACTTTATTATTCGATTCCATATTTTATTTATTTTGAAATTAGTTTTATGATGTTATTAACATCTAATCCCATATGATTTGGAATATCATTTAGAATGTCAACACATTTCTCATTATTCATGTTTTTGAATCAGTTCCCCCTATATCAAACAATTTAATAAATTAATGACTAAATTATAGGTCAGAATCAGCAAACTAATGCATGTATAATAGGACAATTGAGATTGAATTGAAAAATAATAAGTGAAATTCATTAATTATCATTTAAATTTCTAGATTTTAATCTATTCTATACATGGAATATTTTATTTCATTAAATATTATTTTATATTACTTCCTCTCTTGACGATTTATAAGGATATTGATAATTTAACACAGAATGTCCTTTAAGAGTTTCAATATAGGTGTGCATCAAGGAATATTTATCAAAAACATGGTGACCATCAAGATAATACCGTATACACTGTTTATAGGGTTATTACCTCTAGGTTTAAAAATTTTAGAGCCACATCATCTTTTAGTATCCATACATGGATTTATATCATAGAAAATTAATTCTAGAATTGACCAAAATTTATGGATGTTTTACTAGGTTTTTTCTTATATATATAGATTTTATTATGGTTTTTTAGATATAATACAAAAAAATAATAATCCTTTCTATGATACTAAATATGACTACCCAGATCATTAATTATACATAAGTTATGATGTATTACATAAAGAAATAAATGATACAATACCAAAAAAATAAATTTCCCCGTTTTTTTGTAATTATATAGATAACATCATATCAAGAAATATTCATATAAACTTATTATTTAAAAATATTATAACATGCCATTAATTCTGTTTTATCATCAAAAAATTCCAATGATATAATTGAGATGTACATATAGAATGTGTCAGTTATAAATCATAGAAAGGTAATAATCAATGTATAACATGATGAATGTGTTATAGGTATATTTAGATGAATATAAATGTGAATTACAATAGGTTAGAATCATATATATGAACATTGGTTAATGAAATAAGATGATGATATCAAGTCAACATATAAATGTTGTGTGGACTGAAAATGTGAAATTATAATCTTATAAAAGGGATAAACAATAAGAAACCATAACATAATGTGATCAATATAATGTATTTCGCACAATGATTAGAATATTAGTATATAGAGACATTACCATGTTATTTTTAAAGATATATTATTTCTGTCCTACCTATCACATTCATATAAATACATACATTTTTGTTCCACATGGATCATACAACACAATAATTACATAATCACTTTTAATAAAATGATAATGTAGTGTGGGTTACGTAAATGTGTTTCCCCAATTAATGAAGGATAGGTTCACCAAGGTAAATACTTTTTTTTTGGAAAATGGGATGGGTATTCAATAGATAAATGATTTTCATTGAAAAATCAATGGTTAATTTCAACATTATAACTCATTCACATAATGCATCACTAATGTTTTTAATTATAGTGAATGGTTGCCTATATGTACTTGTATATCATAAGGCATGTGTAAAAACACATTCCATCAAGTAAATAATAAATTAATATAGACTAATAAATATAAATTTTTTTTGATAAAAGGGTGAAGGAATGAATCCCTTACCTTCAAAGGGTGATACAATAAGTGGGGTAGGAGTTATTAAGCTTTTTGGAACAAATTTCAAGGTATTTAGATATGTATCAGGAGAGCAACATAAACTTAAAATAATTATGACTGAATATGGGTGGGTGATAGGGTGTGTATTTATATTAAAATATATAGGAATTCGTTACTAATTTATAAACATAGGTTTTAGAATCTATATGATAAGTTAATCATTACCAAAAACCATCCATGTATTTTAGGAAATGGATTATTAAAAATTTGAGCAGTTTATAATATTTTACAAATACATTAACTGAAAATGATAAAATAATACCATTGGGGATGTTGAAGTGATTAATGTTTATAAGGAATATAATTTATGTCATTAATATATAATATAGGATTTGGAGGTTCCATTAAAAGATTTTAAAATTAGTTAAATATCATATAAAACACAATATTTTAGGGTTTATATCTATTTTCCATGTATTCCATTTTAGCATTTATTACAAAAAATGGGATATAAGGATTTCATAATACACATTATTTATTTATATTGTATTTATATTAAACACAAACACATGGTTCTCTCAATTTTAATGTAAATGTAACTATTTAATAATTTCAACATTAATATTAGAAGAATGATATTTATTTTATCAATATAAATTTAAAATTATTAATGTGTCCAATTTTTGTTAAAAAATATTCTTGGTGAAATACTAGTTTAGAAGAAATTATTATATTCTTGAACCTTAATAAAAATTTGATGTAATTAATTAAATTATATAATAATTTATAAATTAAAAAAATAATATTTAATAAGAAAAGTTTATGAATTTTGTTTAAAACAAAATCATAAATTATTCAAAAATGTGTATTACATAAAACTAAATATTTCTCTAAATTTAATATTAGATTCATTCAAATAATAATAATATTAGTATTAAACTCATTATATAATCATTTGTTATGTGACAAGAAAAATTGATAAATATAATAAATATTCTACTAAAAATGAAATATAAAAATTTACATTACTATGTTCGTGATACATTACCACGTAACACACATGTGTGAGCCTTAATGGTATCATGAGCAATATCAGTGTTTTTATAGGATAGTTCATCAAAAATGGCTTGGGATTTGTTTTTGATAATCATGAAAATCACTAATATATGTTATCTTCCAATATTTATTGGTTTAATGTTGACATGGGATTGGCTAATGTAAAATATTCTCGATTTATCCTCCCATAGCATCTCTGATAAATGGGATTTATAGGGAACAATTCTACTAGTCAATTACATCACGTCTTCAATATCTAAAAATTATAATTTATCATAACCCATAATATATACTAATCATAATGGAGATTATATAAAAAATATATTCTCTATTTTAAATGTTGTTAATTTTATTTAAAATATGAAACACATTATTTTATAATCAGTATAAAATTTCCCATGGAGTGTATTTCCTTTCTATAACTACATTACACTATATGTATCTTATTCATCTATGGAAGGAATTTTATTTATAAAATTTGTTTCGATACCAAAAGAAAATATGTTACAAAAAATTTACGAATAAAGTTATTGATTAGTAATTTTCTAGTGAATTATATTCATACCATATATGACAAAAAATATCCCTTAAACATTTTCTAAAAATAAAAAATAATTCATTCCAAAAATGACAGGAAGGTTCATTTTAAATATTTGTTTTTATAAAAAATGGTCTAAATCTACATTATGAAACACTAAGAGAATATAAGGAATATTATATTAAACAATTGTGGAAAAATTTATATTAAAAAATGATTTTTTGACTGAAGAGGGAAACAGATTCTGTTTTCTATAATAAATTATTCTCTAATTCTATTAAGTACATGAATAGTGGAAAAATGAAAAAAATAATGATCTATAAAAAAGTGTATATTAAGATTCAAGATTTTAATGAGAGTTATATAATATAATATCATTGTTTTAATATAATTCATAAACCACCCCGACAAACAATAAGATTGTAGCGTAAATCATATACATCATGTTCAAGCAGATTTGAAGGTATTATAACCTCTTATATAATAAATATTAATCTATAAAAAATTATATACCATAAAAATATAAATCCCTATTATAATAAAAATTATTAAATTATAAAATTTAAACTCCAATTTATTAATAATTATATAATAAAATAGTTGTTTCTGATTGGTAATTGTTTAATTTTTCATGATAATTTTAGTTTGGTAGTTCCATTCCATTTAATTAGATCATGGTTACATCATCTAATAAATTTTATTTTTTATATAAGTACAATATGTTTTATTTTACAAATATTTACAATAATTCATCAAATAAAATTTTATATAAATGAATAACAATGTTTATGGAGATGGAAAGCCAAATATACAAATGAAAATAGTTTTCAAATTAAATATGAATAGAAAAAATGAATGAAAATGGAAATTCAAATTTAAAAATAATTATTGAATATTATAAATCATTTATATTAATTAAATAAATCAAGAATATAATATAAGTAAAATTTTAATGGAAAATGAATTAAATTGGTTAATGGATGTGGTAGTCCACAGGTACAGACAAGTGATGATATCATTTTTCAACAGATTGGATAGAATGAAGGTATATATGATATTATAATTACATAAGATTAAATAGATCATAATTATCAGGTATATATAACAAACCCATCTTAAAAAACATCCATTAATTATAATGAGTGAAATGATTTTCATTTCTATATGAAGGTGGTAGTAAACAAGCACGCACAAACAATAAATTCACATCTAATATAATGGAAATAGGGGTGGATATTATGGGTTACATGATAATAATTAAATTTAATTATATTAATTATATTTATATTAGTATATTTTGATTATTAATAAAAATTTATATGTTCTATGATAATAAATAAATCAGAAGAATTCTGGTAGGAAGATGACGTCTTCTTTAGTATGCCTTCTTTAGACCCCTTCTTAAGAACCATTGTAATGACCATTTACGATTACTAAAGATTATATTTCCAATATAGAATATTTTAAAATATAATTATGTATGGTTTTTTTGAGAAATATCACCCAAATTTTGAATAATAAAATATTTATGAGGCATCGATTTATTAAAGAGTGAAATAACACATGTGGTAATTCATAAAATAATTAAATAAAAACAAATTATTTTTGATGTAGAATGATTCCAAATAAACAATAATTTGAATAAAATGATAATATGGCACACGTTTAATCATTAAATGATATTTGGATATGTATTGGTGTAATTTATACATTACTAATTTCTGACCCCTTTGTCATCCAATTTTTTCCTCTATTATTGTAATGATTTTTTTTCAATATTAAATGATAATATTATTACATATATGGATATAATTTATCATTAAATTTAATGGGATGGTATTTTAGACAATACATTATCATTTACTACCTAAATAATTATTTATATTATTTTTAAATAAATTAATATAATATTATTTATTAAAATAATATTACTGTTATTTTCAACACTATTCATTTAATTTTACTTTAAAGGAAGAATGATAAAATGTAATTTGAACAAAAACCCCATAAAATAATATTCTATATTAATATAATATTTCTTTTTCAATTTAAATAACCCAAAAATATTTATTTTTGTGTTTTTAAAATCATTTCCATTATTATTATAATGCTTACAAAAGAACGTTGTAATAATTATGTAAGAATTTAAGGAAAATATTTCAGAAATAAAAATTTAAAATTAATTACCATCATCAAAAAATAATTTTACATTTGAAAAATCTTTTATACCATAACTTATCATCTTATTATACTTATTTAAAATATTTAAGAACATTAAATTCATGAAGGTCAAATTTTGGAATTTTGTTAATTAAGGTCATATAAATTTCATTATTTAAGAAAAACTAGAACAAAAAATGACATTAATTATAATTTTTTATTCCTATTGTATAATTTTATTTTCAAAAAAATAAATACAAGTATATTTGGTATATTGGGATGCCTTATCTCATAGTTCTAACCATGTTTTACCCTTTTTACCCTTATCAAGTTGATAAATATTTACCCCAATTTAAATTAAAAATGATAAAAAATACAAGTAAATTATTTTTTAAAATGGGATTTTACAGAATTAAAATTTTTTAATAATTTTTCATTATTTTTTTCATACAAGAGAATAATATTAATATACAAATAAACACAAAAAATGTGGAGAAAATTTGTTTTCCAAAACATAAGTTTTCATAAGAATAGATATTTATTATTCTGAAATACAACATAAAATTAATTCTAATGACCTTCATATTTCATGATATAAATGGAATATTTTTAATTTTACGCCCATATTATTTAATATGGAACATTGTAAATTCATTAAATAAAAAAAATATTTTCTATAAAAATCAATATTTTTCACTATATATTGGAAAACCAATATTTTCATAATGTTATAGAAAATTATATCTAATATGATTTTGAAAATTCTATTGAGAATATTAACTTCATTTTTTCAAATCTTATTTCTAATTGTTTTAGGAGTAAATAAAATTATTCTATCACAAATAGAATAAAAACCATTTTGAGGGAAAAAGAGTTTCTATAGTATACGATTACATTTAAAAAATTTGAATCCAACTTTATAAATTTAGTTTTTATTCTAAAATAATATATATGTGTAATTTTTTTAATTCTTGTTAAATCCTATAATTTGAAAATTAATTTTTAATGGTATAATATGTAATATTTTTCTTATACTTGGGTCTGTGTGTTCTATAAGGCATCAAGGAAAATAAAAATATTTACATATAAATGTATCAAATAATATAGTGGATTTAAACAATTTAATCTTATGAAAATATATTTTACTTATTTAATGAGAAGAAAATCTAATGTATTCTTATATCATTATGGATAAAATTTCTCATTTCTTTTTATTATAATAAAAAATATCATATATTACAATATTTCACTAGTGAACGTCATATTTTAGTACATGTGAAAATTAGAAAACCGTTAACCCTTTCAAATTTTGACATGTTGATTCTAAAAAATATAAATTTTAAACAATACATTGATAATATTTTTAATTTTAAAATTTAAATTCCTTATTAAATGTTTTTTATTTTATTAATGAAATTATAAATATTTTTTCTTAATTTACATAAATACACTCATTTTATTAAATTGATTTTGAAAATAAATTATTCAATTATAAAACATATAATTAATTATGAAATTAATGATTTTATTCATTTAAATGGTTAACTGATCGTTTATTAGAATGGAAATTTTACAGTTCGAATGATCAGATATTATTCTAGTAGTTAATTTATTACAGTCTAATAGTCACATTTATATTAATTGTATAACATTATAGAATAAAAAAATAAAACATATATATACCATTAATTATTTAATCATTTTTGTCTCATGGTTACTAACACATAATTTATATAATGATGGTAATCATTCTAATATTTTTATCCATTTCATAGTTTTTGTCCTATTTTGAACCATTATAATAGACTATGATTAAATTTGTTTTGAAAATAAAATTTCTAATTAACTATTTTATTTACATTTTGCACAATATTTAATTTTTTATTTATAATTATCCTCCAACTATTATTATCTATATTGATGAAATAAAAAATATTTATTTTTTATATGGTACATGTGTTTTTTATAAACAAACATTATATTTATAATGACACAAGTATAAATAAACAATATTTTATATAAAAAATCATCAATTTGTCAACTTATGGGCACATTCCACGATTACACCATGGAATATGTTTATATAAACTCAATGAATGAACCCATTTCTACAACCATTGTTAGATTTTTAGAAATTATTTATTCATTCATAGTTAATTTTTATGATTCTAAATGATCACAATTATTTTTTGATTCAATAGCCTAATCCATCCTTCATAAAAAGTAAAACACCATTAAACTAAAAATTCTACATTAATACCTATTATTGGTCCCCTAAAGGGTTGACACCCATTGTTATTTGGGGACATTTTCAAGTATTTTAATTCCAATATAACCCTTAAATTAATAATGTATAATAGTCGGTAAAATAACTCTTAGCATACTAAATTAAAATTTGATAAAAAACATGATTCAAAGGAAAAATTAATTTGGTGCACCAACACTAGGATTTTCACCTAAAATATATACTTATTGTATTTATGTGTACTTAAATCCATGAAAGTTAATGGCATATTTTTAATGTATTTAGGGGACTAAAATATCATATTGTCTATAATAAACACATAATATGATAAATGATTTCAATCTCCCCCAACAATAACTCAATAACCATCAAGAGAAAATGAATCTATCACTAAAAGAAACAATGGTTTATAAATGTATTAGTATTTTAATACACCAAATTTTCATTAATATCAGTGATCTTGTCTTCCTATATTGGTTATTTCTATCATTGAGAGACTATTTCCACCATCCCTAATAATGATCTTTTCAATGAAATTGTAGTTTTATTATTTCTAAAAAAATACATTTTTCATGATCAATATCAATTTTTCGTATTCATGATAAATTATAAATTATTCACTAACAGAATAACTTAAATAATATTCTTTGATAATAAAATGACCCTTCCATTAATACATAATCTTTTTTCTCAAATATTTTTTAATTATCATACTAAATATTTCTCCCTCAACCATATTCATTTATCATAATGTGTTGATTAGAAAACCAGACATATTGAGTAAATTAATGTATTCAATCCATAAATCTTGGCCATTAAATTAGTTAAATTTATTTAATACGACCATTTCAATCAGTTGAAAAAAATTATCAAATCATACTATAATAAGACATTCTCAAATTAAGATAATGGTCTTAATTTTTCCCCCAAATTTATATTCCCATCTCAAATAAATATATGGAAAAGGTACATTATGGTTTTCAATCAAACCATAGAGACTATATTTTAATCACACATTGTTTTTTTAATTTCTTTTTTTCATCAATTATAATATCAATATTCATAATTCTATTAAATTGTGATTGAGAATAACTAAAAATATTATTGGATTTTACAAACATGTTGAGAAATGTAACGATGTTCCCTAGTCAGTATACCTATATATAAAATAATGAGAAAATAGGTGAATGTCATATTTTCTAGTGCTAGATGAGGTTACCTGGGTTTTGTTACTATTTATATAAAAAATGGAATTATATAGATCTTATCATATGAATATGATAAATGAAAATCATTCATTAGATATTCAAAAAGATATAATAACATGTAAAATAAATAGGTTAAATAAATCACCATGATTTGTTTGTAATATAATCTGTTCAATAAAATATGAATATGTTAATGAATAATAGTGTTTTTAAAGTGACTATAATACATAATAATATATTTATAAAAAGTTATTTATAAAACCTAAGTAGAAAAATGGCTGGATTATATTTTATTAATTTCAATCCGTGTATTTTTCATGATTTAAATTTTCTCTTACAAAGAAAATCATTTTTGGATCATGTAGGAAGTAAAACAATGGTTGATGTAGGGATGATCCATTGAAGTAATCAATTATGTTTTTATATGTTTCATATTATTTTAATTAAAAAACTTCGTATTTGCATATGATTTTATGTTTTTGTATATGATATTAGGTGAACTGTAAAATTATTATTAAAAAAAAATATGTAAATTTTATTCATTGCTTGGTTTGATATGATTAAAATGATATTTAATAATTTAAGGATTTTTTTTAAATTTCACATAATACATGTTCTAATTTCATAATAAACCATTAATTTTCAGAAGACATATTGATATTTTCATAAGACGTTCATTGAAAAATGAAATACTTATGTAACATCGGATATGAGTCACCAAAAAACCGTACAATTATTAATTGAAAAAACATATAAATCATCAGATATTTTATATAATTAGTTAATTAATTTTTTAAAAAATTGAATAAGAATTTTTTTAATGTTATAAAATTATAAAATAATAAACAGATACATATAGTCTTTTGAAATTACCACATTCAATAATTTTAGAATTATATTAAATCAGAAAGGAAATTTTCAAATTCAATTTCATAAAAACATATGTGTATTTTTTAAATAATGGATTCTAAATAAATTAATTTCATTAGTATTATATGTTTTGTGAATTTCATATATTTCCTGGTTTTCCATGTAAATATCTATGGACTGTGGCTTGTCACATTGGAGGATAATGATAATGATTAAAGAGAATACATGCACTTCATCCATTGAATATCTAATCACTAGAGAGACATTATCTTATTAACCTGAAAAAATGGATGAAATAAAAATGTATTTAGATATAATGGTTGATTTTATGTGGATGATTTCCATATTCTCATTGAAATTTAATATCGATATAATAAAAAAATTGACCAAGTATTTACCAGTAATTTGAGATGATGATCAAGTTGTATCTTTTCTGGGGATATTTCCACATTCAAATATAGATTAATATTAATGAATGATTCAAAATATATGAATATTATAAATTAAATAACGATAAAAAAATTGAAATAATTATTATTATAAGAAATAATTATTTCGAATAATTAGACTTGAATTGATAATTCTTCTATTACTGATATTATGTATCGAAGATAGATGGATGTGAATTGACCTTTTGATTATTCTATGTATTATTTATCCAAAAAAAATTCAATAAGTCAGAAAATTATATAATAAGGTTAATAATATATGAGATGATGAAAATAAGTTACATTTCTAAGAGACCATCTTATATTGTTTGTACAAGACCTTTTCTAGGTATTTCCCACCTGGAGTTTCAGTTGAATTGATGTTGGTTGGATTTATATCCATTTAATCTGTGGTGGGTGAGCCTTTTGTGTGTGAATGAGAGATTTTGTTGGAGTAAATAATCAGGATTTGGGGATTCATTTTTTTTGAATTAGGGGAGACCACGTAGAATATTTTAAAAGGCTAAAAAATATTACCTTTGAGGGTAAGGGTTGACCCATGTCTATTCTCTATGTTTTTTAGAAGTTTCATTCTAGAAAATTTCATGATAGGAATGTGTTACACGAAGTGAATCATTTTTCCTAAATATTTATTGAACATGTATACAATTTAATATGATTACATGTCATTAAATTTTTCACACATTGAATTAGTGGATCAATAAAAATGTAACTTAATGTGACATGTTTTTTCAATAAATCATATAAAATGAAAAATTCTCACTATGAAAGGGGTCCACATCGTGAATATCTTGTAACCAAAAGTTTTAAAGCACACTATATGGATTACTTTATTTCATTCATATGTAAACTACTGATGACAAGTACTATTGATAATTATGGTAATTTTCAAGGATATTCCTTCCATATTGAATGTCTTAGTCTATGACTTGAGCTCCAATGAGTTCAATCTATTTGGTTTTTTTCCTATTTCATAGTATCCTGTATTATATTATCATGATCTACTATTCACCATTGAATTTGTATTTTGGTCTCGATGCATTAGTTATATATATTTATCATTTCATCTCCTCACCTATTTACAACATTGGAATTACCTATTGAGATTGTATCTTTGATAACTATATTATAGTAGGTGGTATAGACAGTTCCCTATGATAACATCATTTTTTAAGTTGCTTCAAATATTATTTAATTGTGAAGAAACAATTTAATCATTAAATGAAAAAATAATTTTTTTTATAATCTTATTTTTTGACTTGAAAATTGATTTCTTTAGATTTAATATTATTGATACAAAAAATGAGGCTACATTGGGTGAGGTTGTCCTTGAAAAATAAGGAAATTTCCATTGGAATAATATATATATTAATGATACTAGACCATGTGGTATTTCATGTGATACAGTCACATTAGAAAAAATATTATATGTTTTGTTAAGTGAGTGGAGATACTTTTATATGATAAGGATATCGACACATTAATGATCAAAAAAATTAAGATAAAATTTCATGAATGAATGGGTAATTGAAAAATAAATGGAAATTTGATATATCGAACAATGTGGATTATATTGTTATGGTGTTCCATTCTTGTCATTATGTATTCTTTTTTGATTTCATACTATAATAAATATATAGAGGGCTTGGCCTAGTTTGATGATGCAATGCTTGTATCGAGGAATTGTATATGTTTCATGATCTAGTGATTATATTGATGGCTTGGCCCAGTTTCATGGTGAAATACATATATTGAGAGGTTGGTATAGTTTCAAGATGCCATAATATATATGAGGCTTTGCCCTGTTATTGAGAGAAGATTATAAAAAGGAATATTCCAATTATGATGAAATGATTATATAGGGACTTTTCTTATTATGATAAAATCGTTATAAATGGGATAGTCCTTGTGATGTGGTTATGATAAGACCTTTTGGGCACTTTTTTCATAGTGATGAAACATGCTCAAAGATATTCCAAATTTACATCATGTTATGTTGATTATTCAATTATAATAATTTAGTAGTTAATACAATTATTTATCACATTATTCTAAGGAAATACATTTAAACTAGTTTCTTATGACATTAGTGCTATGCTCTTTGGTATTACTCATACTCTATTTATACCACCATTTGGTACTTGATGAAATGACATGGACCAATGATTTGAAAATGTAAACATACTTTGCTGTTAATTTTTAAATATGAGATGGGTTGGAATTTTGAGATGAGACCTATGGAGGGATTGATATTGTGGTATTTAGCATATTATTTGAATGGTTTTATTATTTATATGTTCACAATAAACATGATATATAGATAAATTTTATGATATCATTATATTAATTTTCATTTAATTTTTTTGATCTGTTTCCTTCAAAATTTGGTTTATAAGTTTTTATAATATTATTTCTTTTATTTTATATGGTCTGATATTTTTTTGAAAATATTTCAAAACAATTGCAATTATATATTCTCTCCACAGTCTTTTTTATTATCCCCATTACTAGTGGGATTCTTTTGGTATATGGGAAGGAATGTGTGACGTTTAGTAACTAACCTAGTTTGGACAGGTGAGAGAGTTCTGGGCCAATGAACATTAGAAAGTGGTATTAGAGTAGATCACATTTTATTTTTTAATTCATTACTCTTTATAAAGGATAGATGTAACTATGAACAAGTTAGTACATGGTATTGATATTGTTCATGGTAGTATCTGACCCATGTATCAGGAATAATCAAACTCCATAGGGATGAGCATTTTGATTTCCCAATTCACTATTTATAGTTCAGGTTTTTTCACACTAGGAAATTCACATATTGTGTGATGTTCATGTTTCTCACAATTTTTACATGTGGGCTAGTATGGAATGATATGAGAATGAATTCATCATGATAGAAACATATTGACATGTATAGACATTAATTTCTCATGATATGGGAAATATGTTAAATTTTATATATTTATAAAAATGATATGCGAAATGAAATACATGTTATATCTAATTGAGAGGGTAATAAATGAACTACTGTATCATGAAAATTCTCTTGATATACCATGTTTAGAGTGTCTATAAACTAGTGTTTATCTTCTATCTGGAACCTTTCGAAATTGAAATTTTTTTTTATATAATGTTGTATGGAGTGTGTTTTCCTCATTGTGAAAATGAATCTATGTTGTATTCTAATTTAACATTAGGTGAGTGGAAATTTTCACTCTCCTTATGAAGATGAACTGATGCCTCGTGTATCTCTTGATAAATATATTGATTATCAGATATATAAAAACATCAAGAGGGTTATGTGATCCATGAAATGAGATAATCATCATATATTACTATCAATTTATGAGCATAAGAAATTTTTTTTATAGAAACAACTGCATATGTTCATGAGGTTGGGATACCCCAATGTAGTTGGGTTCTAAATAGATTCATTCCCTAAAATCCTCAAGACCACGAGAAACCTATAGGTATTATAGTTATGATTGATAAATATATTATTCATGGACAAAACTATATTTAGTGGGAAAAATTAGGGAATTCCGGGAGGCAAGAGAGGTTATCATGGAAGGACATCAATAAAATGTCATTAATATAATACCATACCAAGATTATGATCAATAATAAGGATGATGATTTCATGCAATACAAATTTTAGTGTATTTTCTTGATGGAATAATCTAGATGTTTCACTGACCTATAGTTCATTTAATATCTCTAGAATATCATTATATTTCTTAGGTGAGTAGTTTATATGAACTGATTCTCTATTTTATTAGGACATAGGTGAACATTTTTTACCTGAGTACCCTATTTAACCAGATTTACCAGGTCTGTGTAATAGAAGGGAATATGATATATGCCTAGACATGTGGGCATGATATTTCATTATTCATAACAAATATATCTTATTCTATTGAATGGAAGAAATGCTATGACCATGTATATAATAGGAAGAGAGTCTTGGGTTGTGGGATGTTATCTCGAGGTCATGATCCACTATAGTGATATTAGTGTGTCATGTTTATCAATAGGCAGTCTCAGTGTATTTTCCCTACATTGGTGTAATACCCAAGAATAATGTAGTGTTAGATGACTAAATGGTGTGACTCATCTCCACAAGGTGCACCTTTTTGGGATCCCACCTATGAATAACACTATAGTTAACTATGTTTGGCATGTAGTATTGTTAAAAATGGTTGACATCAAAAGAAGTATCCTTGGGTGTGTGTATTTGAGGACAAAATATATTAAATAATATCATGTTGGCCTATGTGGATAGTAATTAGTCAGAAGGTATGTTCTAGAACGTGGGTGTCCCTTAATGAGGGGACCCAAATCTTTCAAGGAAACCAATGTTACCTGGTGGGAAATTACCGGACGAACTTATTAAGAGGGGTGTTTTTACTGTTAGTGGGGAACATTTATTACCATGGTATAGAGAAGGAACTCATCCGTATGTGTGGTGGAACTACATGGGATGATATGTATGGTAAACTAAGAAGATGTGGTTCAATAATGGGGAGTGAATGTAACTCCCCATAATGATATCAAGTTAAATGAGTGAATTATTGGAACCATATAAAATTGCTTCTCCATTAATTTCAGAAAACAACATAATTTTAAAACCTATTTGACAATGATTTTCCTAGATAGGTGATTTGGATTGGAGACCTCAAAGGATGTATCATGTGGTTTGAGTGGGTTATGACAGAACACAAATAATGAAGTGTTTTTCTTATGTGGTGAACAATTTTTCAGTTGACCTATTTGGGCAGGTGGGTGGCTCCCAATAGGGGACCACGTG
This sequence comes from Viscum album, assembly GCA_963277665.1. Lineage (NCBI taxonomy): Eukaryota > Viridiplantae > Streptophyta > Magnoliopsida > Santalales > Viscaceae > Viscum > Viscum album. Next base: position 1,740,286,986 of record OY728156.1, read on the forward strand.
TCTACAAGGAAACTGGTGGAACCTATATAGAAATGAAACCACAAACATGTTAATGTAGGTTGTCTGTTATATTAACATGTCATAGTTGTTTCATTTGTATTGTTGTTCTTGGGTCTATTTAGATCACATATAAATTTTTTCTAAGATAAATCAATATCATACTAGTGGATGGGGTTCATGGATGGTACCAAACACTGGGATGGACTTAGATAACCTATGTTGGTTGTTATATTATGTTCCATGGGATGTTCAATTTGCGGATGTGGAATTGTATTCTATGGTAGATGTGGAAGTACCACGTAGAGGGAACAATATTAGGGAGTTAATCCATAACCAGTGAAAGAGGGGGGCATAGGATACATGCTATGTAATCAATTCTAGGTAGTATGGATCCATTCCCTTCTACAATTTGATGTAATATTCATATATCTCATAGCATTTCAATCATATTGTTTCATATATAGGAATTTACATCCATTAAATATTAACATTTTGAAAATGGATTGGGATTGGTGTGAAAATATAGGATTTTATTTTGACCATAAATACATAATTGTTTGGGTCGACATAGAATATCAAATAGTACGAAGAGTGTTCTATAGAATCCGTTGTTACATGATTCTTATGGAAACTTTTTCTGCTAGAAATAATATGATTCAATTTTATTCTTGGATTGGATTTGTAATTTCAATTCCATGATAAAAAAAATTACTCAAGGAGAGTCACCTTTTCTATCTTCTGAAGGAGGATTCTATTTTAAATATGGTGAGTGTGATCATCATGCTAGACATACAAGACCAATTCAGTGAAGATTATTTTATCTCATGGCACATATATTAGGTCTCTTGTTTAATAATGGGGGATTGATTCTTGATAAATTTAGTCTAGTGATTTAATATATATAGGATTGATCCTCTTCAGCGATCGGCTTCACTGATCATCTTCACTGATCTGCTTTAGTGATATGCTTCATGGATCAGCTTCACCGATAAGCATCACTGATAAACTTCACTGATCAGCTTCAGCGATCATGTTCACTAATTAGCTTCACTAATCTACATCACTTATCCAGTTTAGTGATCAGTTTCACTATTCAAATTCAATGATCAGCTTCAAAGATCTTCTTCCCCAATCAGATTTACCGATCAACTTCACCGACCAACTCCACTTATCAGCTTCACAAATTTGCATTACTGATCATCATCACTGAGAAGCTTCAGTGATCAGTTACACTAGTCTACTTCACAGATCAGCTTCATTGATCAGAATCACTAATTGTCTTTAGTTATCATTTTCTCATATCAGCTTCACTAATCAGATCCACCAAAAAAAATCTTTAATCAGCTTCCCTGACCAGCTTTAGTGATCAACCTCACCGATCAACTTCACTAATCAACATCACTGATCGACTTCATGAATTTGCTTCATAGATCAGCTTCACAGATCAAGTTCGCTGATCAGCATTACTGATCATGTTCCTTGACCATCTTCATTGATCAAATTCATTTATCAGCTTCAAAAATCCTCTTCATTGACCAAATTTACCAATCAGCCTCATCGATATGCATCATGGATCATCATCACCAATCCACCTCACTGATCAGCTTCAGCAACCAGGTTTTTTTATTAGCTTCTCTGATCAGTTTCATCAATCTTCTTCACTGGTCAGCTCCACCAACCAACTTCTCCGATTGACCCCAGAGGGGTGTTAGGGTTTCTATCCTCGTATTTCATGTGACGCCTCATTTATTTTTAATAAAAATTTAATGTAGATTAAGGCATTTATGAATCCCATAATTGATACATTAATTATACTAGGATTGTTGTGGCCCTTTGGTTACCAAACCGTGTGTCTTGTCCCTAATTTTACATGTTTTATCCAAAATCTAATAACACCCACCCATTTTCTCTACCCTCTCCAAGTAGACATACTAAATATCAATAAATTATAATATGTGCAACCTCCTAGTTATGGGGTCAAACCACAATCGACTTTATAATCACTTAGAGACTGCACATCCTATAACTCTGGGATCTGGCCTTTTGACAAATTGGGGTAGTCCTCTTCCTTAGACCATTTCTTTTCCTTTGTGTGCTTGGAGTCCCTCTTTTGGAAATAAATCATGTGCTAGTGCTGGATCCCATACCACTAATCCTTGGAGTCCTTGGAGATCTCCTTCTATAGGCCGTACATCGCCAGTGCTTCGCACTAGTAGGAAACATCGATTCTTGATCATCTAAGTAGGGGTTCTTCCTTCGTGTCTCTTTATTATGCATCATGTGTGGTGGGTATGTTGATGCTCCATCATAACGTGGATGAAACAAACATTAAAAAAGATAATTAACAAACTTTTAAAGAATGAAATGGTGGGAATGATGATATAGATGTTGCTATATTTTACCTTCATTTTATGTTTGGAATTGTGTAGACTCATGTCCACTAAAAATATTGGTAGTTGTTGGTCCCTTCTAGTGCACTAATGATGCAAGAGTTTTCGGGATATTCTTTTGATTCAATGTCTATAAAAAGGTAACTTGTTAAAAATGTAAACACTATTGATTAAATGGAATCTTGCTGAATAGGATCCCATGTGAGATCACCCCGATTAACCAAACAGATGTAACATAACGATTGGGGTGGCTAAATCTGAAAATACCTTAATATGTTATGGTATTATGTATAGTTGTTATGATTATAGTTTGTGGGGTGACTCAAAATGGGAAATGGAATGTTTTGGTTGATAAGTTGGTGGCCCTTCAATTTGAGGCCATGTGGGTCATGTATTTTGGGGCTTTGTTTGGTTCCAGTCCTTCAAGGGATCTCACAGAACCCATTTGTTGTTGGGACTTTACAGGAGAACCTGGTGTGAATGATCAAATGTCTACATGGCTATTTTCATTTAGTTGTTGTTTAGGCTTGTGGTTATGTCTGTTAGTTTCCTGGTAGTGAAGGAATATTTAAATAGAATCACTTGATCACGATAACAAAATCGGTACAATGGTTTATTGCTTTCCATAAATGGGTTGTGCTTTGGTTGTGGATTTTGTGTATTTTTCCATGTAGGGAAAACACCAAGAGTGGTTATATATGTGCTGTTTTTCTATTTTGCAACTCTTAGGCTGGGATGAGTGATAGATTACCTATATGTATAATTATCAGTTCCTTTGTTTCATATATGAACCCCACCCCTGTATAACCCGTCACTCTGAACAACCACATTTCATTGGGGAAGGTGTTTTCACCAAAATTATTGCTAGTGGATGGTTATTAGCTTATTTATTTTCCCTCTCCATGGTATCCCAAGATCGTTCAGGCTGGCTGTGATGACCTAAGGATTATTATTAACCAAGTAACATTGGGCACAGATTGTTGTGGTGGTTGGCCCATATGTGTGTGGGAAGGTTTGTTTCCCATGTTTCTTCAAGATGAGGCGAAGGCTTCTTAAGTAATGGTAGTGGTTGTTTGGTCTTAGGTGTCTTCTAGCGTGGTAGTATAATTTTTGGACCAGGTCTTGGTGGGATGGTTATCTATTATTGTGGGGGAACATGTGTATGCGGGTGAAATGTGTAGTTGGGAATACCCATTTGGTTGTTGTTGGGGGAGGTAGAGGGATTATTCGAGGATTAATGACATCTAGAATGTCCTAAATAACAAGTGGTAAAGTGATCTAGGGAACCAAAATATTGATGTTCTATTACTATTACTTTATCTCACGTGCATTTTTTGGGGAGTGTTCTTTGGTGAGGCTGGCTGGTTAGTTTCCTTAATAGGTGTTTTGGTTACCTCATTTATCATGGGGCATTATAATGTCTCCCCACTTGAGCCTGGGATCCTTTGGTTTTATGTACTGAGTATACCAATATACTCACCCCATATATATAAAAATGCTTTCAGGATTCCAGAAGGCCATTGGATATTATTCAAGACCTTACTATCTCAGACTTCGAGATTTTTTGTTGCTTCTTTTCTTTCCCCTGGAAAATTGCATCATAGTTTTCTTGTTCCCTGTATCAGTTTATTTTGGACATGCATATGGGAAAGGATATTTGGCATCACATTCAATTTTAGTTTTCGTAGTTGTGTTGGATTTATCATATTATCTCCAAATATTATTCAATTTAAATATTAATACCTTCCATTTTACGTGATATTCTATAACACTGGTGATAGTCTCCACTCAGGGGATTAATGATGGAGGGACTCAGGGGGTCATTATCTCTATTTTATATTGAAGAAGGAAGGGTCTGGGTGTTTTCTATCCCATTACTCATCTCAATGAGGGAGGGTTGTGATAGAATTTCATCACATGCTCATCGTTGAGAGATATGGTGGAGTTCAGTGTTAAGACTAGTAAGAATTTCAGGGGATGGTAGGTTAACAATGTTATAAAATAATGGTGTGTGAAATAGTCCCCTAAAGGCAAGCTAGGACATGGGATTTTAGGGCCCCGCTGTGATTCGATGCCAGGACTAGGGGCCTACCAAAAGACCTAGTGAGGATACAATTATTTTAAGGTAGAGACCCTATTAAAGGTATATGCATCATAATTAATTCTGTTATTATATTTTTTTGGGTGTTTTGGAAATTATAAATAAAAAAAATGTTTTCGAAATATTTAAAATGACTATCATACACTACACGGGCTTAGGAATTCCTTATTTACCATGCATCTATGGAACCTAGACGATGTCCATGAGTAGTACAAGTGATCATGGCACATGAGGATTCTTTGGTTAATCAGCGGAGGACTGTCCAAGTGGAAGAGGATAAAAAGTGGTAGAAGACTCTACGTTCATTCCAGCGGTAGAACCTTGGGATGTACCAGGGTAGTGTTTCCGAAATGGATAAAGAGGGATGACATGATGAGTTGACGATCACCTTTACATTGATTGGTGATCTGAGAGGTTACTGGGTTCCATTGGTAGTCAGTCAGATGAGGGTAGAATCATGTTAGTGGTGGACGCTCTACCTCAGAGAGAGGATTGATAATGAGGTTTTGTGGATAGTCTTAGAAAAGGATTTTTGGGAGGAATTATATTATTCTACGGTGAAGGATGATAATATGTGAGAGTTAACCTCCATCAAGTAGGGGAGAATGTCAGTGATAGATTTGTGGATAAGGTTGAAGGATATCCTTCGTTTTCCTCCAGACCACTTTGTAGATAAAGAGTCTCATGAAAGACATTTAGAGGAGGCACTCCGACTTTTTCTTCTCTGTGTTATCACTGCCTTCAATCAACCGAAGTACGTGGAGGTACAACAGATGGCTGATGTGGTGGAGAGGATGCACCCCTGGAAGGTGTGTCATTTAGGGGGAACAAGTTGGGTTCGTCAATATTAAATGCTATCAACGACATGTCTTCAGCATTAGGGCCTTCCAATTTTCGAAATATGAGGAGTAGGACCCATAAGTTCCATTTTTTATCTCTTGGACATCACCCTTTCTCTATGATCTTTGGACCAATATGAATTGAATGAGGCAGTCATGGGATCCTTCGGAATAAGTGTCCAGATTTAGTGTAGTATAGTGGGCGTTGTAGGATCTGTGACCACATCAGCATCAGTAGGGGTCAAGGGCTCCTGATCCATTGAGGGCAGATGGTGTCAGAGGGGGCCGACCTTAGGGAACTCTTGTGTAACCATGTCCCAGAAGTGGTATTGGAGGTGGGAGACAGACGAGAGGAAGAGAAGCTGAGTGTTCATAGATATATGCCACCTAGGTATCAGTTCTAGTAGGGCATAAGGTTATTTACGGTATGATAAACTAGTTTAGTAATATTTTATGTGCCTTGTTTTATTATGTATCATTTCACTCATTTGTTACACCCATTAGAGCCATGCCTTGGGCCTAGACATATAGAGAATCTCCATTACCCTATGGATGAGTACACTAGTTGGTGGTAAGACCATCCTGTTTGATGTTGGTAAAATATGCAGACGGATGTTGTGGCCACATCAGTGTATTGGGGATCTCTTTATACTGTAAATGTAGCCATACGATGTCATCATAGGCATCATCTAGCTATTTTCCAAACACGTTGTTATTGAATGATTTAGAAGAATTGTTCTGTTTTCAAATATTGGAAGCCAAAATGTTTCTTTCATTGGTGAGTGGGGTTTCTAGAAGGGCTTCCGACATATGGATAACCTTATTTCCTTATAATTTAATTTTTTAGTGGAGTCAACAGACTCAGAGATAGTGAATGTTCTGGAGATTTTCCATGAGTTCATCTAGGCATTCCTCAAAGGGGGTGTTACTCTACCACCTCATCGTGATGTTGAGATTGGGATACACTCACAATCCAGTGCCCATCCAATTTTGATGGATCCATATTAGATAGATCCTTATGAGTCGTGGGATTTCATATTAATATTGACGATCTGATAAAGAATGGTTTTGTCTGACCCAACGTGTTGACATGGGGTTCTCTAGTCTTGTTTGCAAAGTAGGAATATTGTGGTCTCAGGATATTCATAGACTACTAGATACTGAATCAGGAAACGGTCAAAAACAATTACCCTATTCTGAGTATAGATGTTCTCTTAGAATAGCTAAAGGGAGTAGGTTTGTTCTCTATGATCGATAAGTGGTCTTGGTATCACTAGTTAAGGGTAAACTACAGTGATATCATGAAGACAGATTTTAGGAGTAGGTATTGGAATGAAATATATTTTCCACAAGTTCCAAGACAATTTCTTTATTGTTTTCATCAAGGACATCCTAATCTACTAAATATTAGAGATGGATCACAATGAGAACCTTAGGATGGACATGTACATCCTTCGACACCACTAACATTATGGGATGTTGTCCAGGTGAATGTTCTGGACATGAGAGGTACACTTCCTTGGACACATGGTGTCCCAGTAAAAAATAGCAGTGGACACAATGAATGTCAATGTGGTAGTTTCTCTGGAAGCACCCAAGAATGTGGAAGAGGTTTTTATTTTCCTGAGATAGGTAGGTTACTACTGGAAGTTCATTCCCAACTTCCCTTGAGTAAAAACACATCTAACAACCTTGACCAGGAATGACCAAGAATTCATATGGAGTTAGAAATATTAAAAATAATTCAACTATCTAATGGAATGATTGATTTGTGCTTTAGTGCTCAGGTTTCCAGTGGATGGGGTGTTGTTTTAGGTGTTTTGTGATGATTATAGTCATTTTTTGTGGAGTGTGTTGATGTAGTAGTATGGAGTGATCTCTTACAGGTCAATTTAGTTACATCTTAATGAGTGTATATATTCCACCCATAACCTTGAGACTCCAACACTAGTTTTCACGTTAATGTTGTGGTGGATTTTCCTCATTGAGGAGAACATTGTGGTACTCACATGTCATAAGAGTTTGAGGCATATATTTAACTAGTGGGACCCAAACATGTGATTGCAAATGTGGGTAGATTTTCATTTGGACTATGTCTTGGAGATATTTTACACTGAAGTTAAGGGGACCATTTTGGATAATTCAGTGAGCCAAATGTTACAAATGTAAGCTGTTTGGGAATTTATTGATGCTTAAAAGAATATGGAGGAGTTGGTTGCCTTTCACCTGGATGCATGGGTGGAAGGTGGTGGAGGATATCTATTTCAGATGACAGTGAAGTCATATATATTGCGATATGTCGATGAGTCTCATTGGGGAGACTTAGAGAGTGAAGTGATGAATGTCTGGGTTGACTAGGTAAATGCACTTGAAGGGTGGTTAGGGGATGGAAAGAGTCAGACACTTTTCTGTAGGAATTTCATTGTCCATGAGACATTGAACGAGGGGGTTCTCTATGAGTTCCAGAAATTACACCTAGAGGTACACCCATGCATTTCCAAGATGTACCGAGTCCTGAGGGAACATTTTTTATTGTCCTGAGAGAAACTAGAAGTGGTAGAGTTTGTGGTAATGTGCCCACTGTGGAAGTAGGAAAAGGTTGAACACCACATCCCATTAGGATTGTTGATGCATTCAGATGTCTCCAAGTGGAAGTGGGGTGACATCTCAATGTATTTCATCATAGGACTACCCATTCTCCAAGGAGGTTGCAATACAATCATGGTAGCGGTAGACCAGATGATGAAATAAGCTCACTTCATAGCGATCAACTAATCAGGTGCAGTGGATGCCTTTTTATGGAGATACGAGGATGTGGTGGTGTGGATGCATGGTGTTATGAGGTCCATAGTATTGGATCAGGATGCAGGGTTTAACTCACGTGTATGGAGGGGATTACAGCATGCTTTTGGTATATAGATACACATTAACACTTCTTTCCAACCCCATATAGGTGGGATGAAATTGTAGACCATATAGACATTGTAGGACATGTTGCAAACATGTTTTCTAGGCTTCGATGGATCATGGGTATGACATTTTCCCTCAATAGTGTTTTCTTAAATTAATAACAGTCACTCACCTATTTTCATGACATTGTTTGAACCCACATACTAGAGGTCGTGTCATTCACCCATGTGTTGGACCATGGTTGGGGACGAAGGTGTTCTTGGCCCATAGGTAGTGTAAAGAACAACATAGAATGTTTTTCTTGTGTGTTAGAGGGTGAAGGTAGCCAAGTACCAGTCGAAGTTGTATGTCGATCATAGGAGGAGGCCATTGGAGTTTGAGGTTGGAGAAAATGTGTTGTTGAAGGCTTCCCATCGATGTGGGCAATGATGGTTTAGACGAGGGAGTAGGCATTCTCTCGGGTTCATCAGGAATTTCGATGTCTAGGGGCGATTTGGTGATGAGTCATATTAGATGGTGGTACCACCTCATTTGGAAAGGATCCACGATGTATTTCCCATATACCAGATTCTTATGTATCTATATGATGACTACCATGTAATTTACTGAGGAGATATGGATATAGGGGATGAAACTTCATTCATGGAGCGACCAGTAAGGATCGAGGATTGAATGGAGAAAGTGCTTCGGGGATGAACCATCATTTTGTTTCGTGTGTTGTGGATGCACAATGTCCTTTAGTAGATTACTTGGGAGTGAAAAGCTCAGATGTGCACTTTTTACCTAGAGCTATTTTTAGTTTTTCTCTTAGTGTTATATGCTGTTATTGTCTTACTGACTTGTAGTGATTGAATGATGACCCTGTTTCATTATGAGATGATTTTTTCCATTACCATGTGAATGTGTACGAAATGTCCCAATATGTGGGGAATGGAGAACCTGATTCTTAATCAAGGCGCATCATCTCTAATGTTATTATACCAGTGAGGGAAAGTCAGTATTTCCCAATGCGGATAGTATCTAGACATGGATGAAATAATTCCATGAACTGCGTGTTGGGACAATGTGATCATTTGGGTTCATATGGCTATATTGGGGGGTTTTCCCCAAGAGGTATTATCTGAGTTGGGTATTCGGACCCCTCTCTTTTATTCCGATTACACACAAATTCTTGAGGGCGAGAATAGTTTGAGAGGAATCTGATGTAATGGCTCAAACACTCTTGGTCCATTACATTCCCAAATTTCTAAGTGTTTGGGTGTCCTAGACACCATCGGTGAGTCCAGAGGATATTAGTGTCAGTGGAAACGTGACACCATAGTGTAACCTATCGGTGCCACTGATCCGTATCAATGTTCGGTTCCACCCATCAGGGCTTTCGATCAGTTCCACCTATTGGTCTCACAGATCGGTTCCACCCATCGTTATCACATATCAGTTTCTCACTGATCAACTTCACCAATTGTCTTCACCGATCAACTTCACTAACGAGTTTCAAGGATCAACTTAACTGACCATATTTAGCAATCATATTCACTAATTAGAATCATTTATCATCTTACCAGATCTGCATCATTGATCAGCTTCACTGATATGCTACAATGATCAGATTCATCGATCAGATTCACCGATTAGCGTCAGTGATCCACTTCACAGATTAGATTCACCAATCATCTTAACCAATCATCTTCAGCGATTGACTTCATAGATCAGTTTCACTAATCGTCTCCAAGAATCCCTTTCACTGATCAGCTTTACCAATCAGATTCACTGATCAGCTTCAACAATCGGCATCACTGATCAACTTCATGGATAAGCTTCACTAATCATCTTCAGTAATCATCATAACTAATCAGTTTCACGGATCTGTTTCACCAACTAAATTTACCAACTTGGTTCACCAGCCCACTTCACTAAACTGCTTCATGGACTAGCATCACAAATCAGCTTCCAGATCAGATTTACAGAAGAACTTAATGGATCATCTGCCCAGTTTAGCTTCACTGATCATCATCAGATACCCTTCAGAGATATCATCTTCATCGATCGTCTTTAGCGATCCTATTTATATATCTGCTTCACTAATTAGCTTCACTGATTCACTTCTCGGATCTTCTCTACTGATCCCCTTCCCTGATACGCTTCCCTGATCAACTTTAGAGACCATCTTTAGAGATCAACTTCAGATATCAGCTTCACATATCCGTTTCACGGATAGTCTTCACCGACCAGCATCACCGATCATCATCACCGATCAGATTTACCGATAAACTTCACTTATCAGATTCACACATCAACTTCACTGATTTTATTCACTAATCCACTTCAACTAAAAGCTTTAGTGATCCACTTCACAGATCAGTGGCACCGATCCACATCACTGATCATCTCCACGGATCAGCTTCACTGATCAGCCACAGAGGGGTGTTGGGGTTTTTTCACATGATTTCCCATAACTTTTCTTTTTTATTTTAATACATTTTTAAAGTACCTTAAGGAAATTTTATATCCCATAAAATATGCGTTGAATACAATAAGAGTGGTGCGAATCTAGGGTTACCAAAATGTGTGGCCTTTCACACCATTTTACATGTTTTATCAATAAATCTATTAACTCACAACCATTATCTTCCCAATCTCCATGGAGAATCATTAATTCTCAATAAATTATAATGTGTGAAACTGCCCAACTATATGGTCAAACCACGATTCACTATTAAATAACTTTTATATTTCAAATCTCATAACTCTAGGATCGGGGCTCTTAAGACATTGAGATCTTATTCTTTCTTGGCCCCTTACAATTATATTATGTGATTGGTGTCCCGCTTTCAGGGACAAATAGTGCACCCATGTGGTATCCATTCCCACTCAGCCTTGGAGTCTTCGGTGTTCCTTCTCTGTAAGTGGTAGATCCCCAATAAATTTTGTTAGGAGAAAAAATTTAACCTTGATCATCAATGTAGGGGTTCTTCCATCGTCTCACTTGATTGTGCATCATGCTGGGTGTGTATGATGATGTATCCTTGAGATGATGATATAACCAAATGGACTCTTAAATAACAAATGTCTGGGAATGTTTATTTTTGTGTTTTATTTTTTACCTTCATTCTATGTTTTGAATTGTATGGACTCATGTCCAATAAAAATAGTGGTTTTTGGTGGTCCCTTCATGCAAACAAATGATTCTATGTTTTATTGTAGTCTTGTTATTAAATGTTTATAGCATGGATACTGGTTAATCATAGAAACATGATTTTTTATATGGATTCCTGAGGAATAAGAGCCCTTTTGTGATCATCCCATTAACTAAATAGAAGGAAAATAATGAATGGTGTTGCTAAATCTGAAACTCCTTTACTTTGTTCTTTTAATACACATGGTTGTTCTATTTTATATTTGTGGGGCGACTCAAAAAGTGGCATGGAATGTTCTGGTAGAGAATTTTTTGGCATGTGAATTTGAGGTCGTGCAACGTTGGTATGTTGGGGATTGGTTTGGTTATTTTATATTGAGGGATCTCTCTGATCCCTTTTGTTTTTGTGACATTATCAGAGAACTGGATTGGAATTCTTAAATCTCTTCTTTTATTTTATTCATTCAGTTATTGTTGTTTCTTGTGGATATTCTTTTTGGATTCCCAGTAGTGAAGGAATATTTAAATTGGATTTCATGAACATGATAATGAGAACCAAAAAAATGGGGGATTGTTTTCCAAAAATGTGTTTTTTATTATTGTGGTTGTTGTGTATATGTAAATGTAGGGATTATAAAAAGAGTAGTTGTCGATGGGATTGTTGTCTATTTTGGAACCCATAGGTTGGGATGAGTTCATGATAACATATATTTTTAATGATTATTTCTTGTGTTTCTTATACACACCCCACCCATGTTGAGTGCTTCATGTTCTACACCACCATTTCATGGGGGAGGGTGTTTTTCCCTACATTCTGATCAGTGGCTTGTTGTTAGATCCTTTTTGTTCCATCTCCAAAGTAGGCCATGGTCCTTCGGGCATGCAATGATGACCTATGATTTATTATTACTCAAGACTCTTCGGGAGGGGTGGGTTTTGGTGGTTGTCCCTTGTGTGTGTGGGAAGAACTATATCCCATGTTTCTTCAGGATGAGGCCCATGTATCTTCGGGCATGGTAGTGGTTGTTCTGGACCACGCGTCTTTGGGCATGGAGGTAGTTGTTTTGGCCCCAGTGTCTGCGGGCATGGTTATGTGTGGTTGTGGTGGACTAGGTGTCTACGGGTGGGATCTGCGGTTGGGATGGACTATATGGTTGTTCTTGGGGGTGGTAGTGGGAAATAGTGGGATTTTTGGGGAGGTCCGAAAGGAAGGATGTGCTAAATAACTAGTTGGAATGTTTTGTGGTGTACCCAATTATTGATGTGTTAGTACTATTACATTATCTATCTTGTGTAATTTGGATAGTATGCCTCGCTGGAATTAGAATTTCTCCACATTTGTACATGAGAACATTTGGTTTTCCCTACTTATTATACATGTATACTCAACCTATGTATATAAATATACTTTCAGGTTTCCAGGAGGACATTGAGAACCGAGCCAAACCATACTAGCTCGGGCTTCGATAATTATCATTGCTGATTTTCTTTTTTTTTTCTTTTTAACAGAGTTTTCTTGTACCGTATATTTTTTTATTTTGAACATGCATATGGGATGGATTTTTTGAATTACTTTTACTTTCAGTTTTTTGAGTTGTATTAGATTTACCATCTTATCTCATGATCTTATTAAATAAAAAGGGTAATGCCTTCCATTTTACATGAGATTATATACCCTTGCTACTAGTCACCACTCTCAGGCCTATTTAAGGTTGGACTCGGTGGGGGGGGCATTATCTCTTTTTCAACAAGAATAAAGAAGGGTGTGGCAGTTTTTTGTCTCTTCCCTCATCTTCGTAAAGGCGGGATGTGCCCGTTTTGTTCCTCATGATGCCAATTTGTTATATAATTTGGGATATTATATGAATTTTTATTTTTTATATTTTATTCATAATTATATATATATATCTTTTTTATAGTGGATAATTTTTTCTTATTATCATTCCAAATTTTCCATCTGTAGGATTTACCCAAACCTCACACAACCTATATTTTGGAATTGCAGTTTTTTCTTTCTCAGAATTAGCTACACATATTAAATATTTTTTCATGTAAAAATGTATCATCATTGACAGTATTTTGATACCACTAATCTCAATATGGTATATTTTATTATAGAACAAAATGTATTTAAACGAAATAATCGTAGTTTATGGACATTTAATTGGATCGTAGCTAGTTCATGGTCTGAGTGAACCATTTTAGTTTTATTATATAATCTATAGATAAATATTTTGTTTCGAGTGTTATGCGAATTCCATGACCATGATTTGGAAAATCATAATGGGAAACAATGTAGAGTTCTACATCTAAATTACATTGTGGGATGAATGGTATGTTTACGGATTGGAAGAGAATGCTGAAAAAACATAAATGCAGGTTGTTTTATTATTATGCAACTGATATGTTTAGAGCAAGGATTGTTAAATCATTCCGGATTCATAATTTAGCTTCAATTTGATTTTCCACTTTTTCATACTATATTTTTAATGATATTATCTCACCCTCATTAATTATTTACATCATCAATATTAACACAAATCCCTATGGTCCATCCCCTTTAAACCTTTTTAATTTTGAAGTCGTCCTATAATGATTTAATGGGTTTATATAGTGTATGTTATATGTAACTATTTAGTTACTATCCCATAATATTCCTACATTAACTTCCCTTCTAATTATATATCTCCCATGAACCCCAGGAGTCATGTTGTTAATTTTTTTTGGTTAGTTCTAAATTTTGGTATTGGTTTATTCTGACTACTAGAGGGAATTGTATAATGTATTTTTTTTATTCCTCAATTAAGGTGTGTTGTTTCATCTAGTATATAGGTTGGTGGTTTTGGGAAATTATATTTATTTCAAATTTGATATAATGAATTGGCCTTATGAAAAATGTTTTTATAACGAATCATATATATTTTTGATACACTAGAGATTAAAAAAATGATGAAAATAAATTAAACACTTGATATAAGAGAAATAATATATTTTTTCACATTATTAATTTAATGAAAAATAATTGTGGCCATCTATTGTTTTTAAAAATTTCTAATAGGATCCACTATAATTTATTGTTGATAATGGGGTGTTTCCCACAACACTAATTCTCAAAGAGAGGAAAAAAATTATTAGGTAGTGTTATGAACTAAAATGATGTTTCTATATTCCATTTCTTTTCATTTAATGATAAGACTGATTTCAAAATAATATAATAAAAAAATTAAGGGTTCTTCAATTTGATAAAATATCTACCTTATACTGTTATTGTTTAGGTTTTGAAAGTATGTACAAAACATTGAATTCCTTGTTTTATTGAAAATAATTATAGGTTTTTTATAATTAAAATTTCATGATATATTAGTTACAATCATATTATAACCATTGGTTTTATTATATTCTGAATAAATTTTTCAATGTAAGATGATGAATTGATTTTTTATAAGATTTTTTGATGAATGATAACATTGTATTTATTTAACAAATAGTTTTTATGTGATTTAGGGTTTATTTTTATTTTTTGTTATTGTCATATGAAATAATCTACTCATGAATTATTCTGTCCCCCCTACAATATCTAGCATATGTATTAGGAAATGATGTTTCTATTACTCAATGTGTAAGACATATCAATTTTGAAAGACATTAGATTCCCTAAAATCCTCCCCTTAGAAATGATCATGCCCAAATAAAAACATATGAACCTATTTCTGTTGTGGTCTTTTTACACTAGAAACCCATTTGGTAAAGGATAGTGTCTACAACATCTAAATTAATTCACCATTTTATATAAATACATTTCATGAGTTGCATAATTACTCTCATGGGGTATTATCTTTTGGGAACTATAAGAATCCACTCAATGCCCCTACATTTGAACTACTATGAGCCCAAATCGAGATGTGTCACATTACATAATATATACCTTACATGGAACATATAGGTTTGATAATACTGTTGAGGTCAAGAATACACATTAGAAGGTGTATGATTAAATGATCTTTTGAGTATAGATTATCATCCTCAAACAGAAACCCAATTTGAATGGAAATATCATATTATAGAAGATATTTTTCAAGTCGGTATGATTGATTTTAATTGTTAGTGGTAAGAGAATATGGATCTTATAGGGTATCATTTTAATAAACTCTTCTAGTAGTAGACATTGATAAAACCTTAAGAGGCTTCATATATAATATTGGTTTATTTTCCTCATTGATGTATAGAGGCAAGTGAGTATACACAACATGGACCTAGTTTTATGTCGATAACATCTGAAAAGTTTCTATTTATCAATAAGTAGATAGAAATGATGATGTGCATGAATAAATATTACACTGACCAATGATGATGAAATATTAGGTATGATGTGGGTCATCTTGTTTTTTTGGTGTTTCCTTGTTATTGGGGAAACCATATTAGGAATCATGTAATAATGATGACTAATCTGGTAGGAATATTTGATATTCTATAGAGTTTTAATCTAGTAGAAAATGAATTATCCCTCCTATAGTGATAAAATTCCATTCATAAAGTATTTCATGTATCTTTTCTTCAGATATATCATCAAGACAATTATCTTTTCATATTAGAGTGTGACGTTATGATTGGTTTTGATGTATCATTTAGGGATAATATGATACACATTGTGGATCATAGTGGGATGTATCTTTAGGGAAAGTCCACACCTCTAGTGTGAGTGTGGTGGTATTATGAACATGTTAATGGGGATACATATGATATAGAATTTGATACGGGAGAATAGTCTTTGGTAATATAAACCATTAACCCATAATGATTCATGGATAATCTCAGGTATTATTATTTATATGGTGGGTGTGGGTTGTATGATCTCTTATTTATTCCATGTGAGTTTTGGTTGAACCACAATCAGTTTGGTTTTTCTCTAATTAAACTATGGTTGTTCACCATTTTTTAGTGGTGTAGAGACATTTATATGGAAAATGATATATTATTTTTGGAGGTCTATTTTTTAAGTAATGGTGTATGAGTATAAATGTGAAATTTTTTAAGAGTATATCCTTTCGGGGTATATAATTACTTGGGTTATCTTCTCTGTGTTTCTGCTAAATTTTTCTACTAGGCACATTCACACAATGAACCTATTTCAAGATGTAAATCATTTACCAAGAAGGTGAAGTGATTTAGTTAAAATAATGAATAACAAACACATATTTAAATATTTTCACATTGTGAGAAGGTTGATAAATGTTAATTTGACCAGAGATGATGTGTTCTTAAGCATATCTTATAAATTGACAAATTCATTAAATGAAAGGGTTAACATCATGAATATATCAGGATCAATGATTTTAAACCACACTGCACATATGATATTATTTTGAATACGTGTGGCTACCCCATCACATGAATCCAATTGTGAATCTATGTGATTTGTGGGTTATTCCTTCTCATTAATATTTCATAGACTTTGGTGTAATCTCCAGTCAATTTCTTTAATTTAGTTTTCCCCTTTCTTCTATTATCTTCCATTACAGTGGTTAGTTATCTGATTATCTATTGAATCAAGATTTCATGAAAGAGTCTAATGAGATCTACAGTTTCCTTGTGATATCATCCACCTTCGTTCATCATTTGAATTGCCTATTGAGAGTCTCTCTTTGATCACCATATTAAGTCATGTGTTCAAGAAAATTACTTATGGTCAACTTTAAGTCTCTTATAGTGTGTACAATACAATGCCATTCAACCAAAACAATGATCATATTATATAATAGAATAGTGGGTAATTATTAACAAGTGTTTTTATGAAACCATGGAATCTATTGGGACAAATAATGGTGTGATGTTACTTGAGACTACCATTTGTTAAGCCTAACATTTAACTATTACGAACTAGCTATCGGTTGAAAATATATTTATGCATTACATGAGATATTAGGTGACTTTATGTGATAAATTTACCTTAAAAAATGTAGTAAATGTTTATTAAAATGACTGGTGAAACATTTATATGATTTTGTTTTGTAAATATAAGGCCCCAGCCATAAACCTTACTTAATCTTGAGTTAATACAAGATTACACATTGAGGATCCTTTCAGGTTTAGAGTTTTAGATAATTAGATCATAAACTTTCATTACATTCCACATTTAAACAAAGTGGTTACATAAAGATAGTATACATTTATCCCATCAATGGAAAAATATTTAAAATAAAACATGGATTCTTTCTTGACACTTCCTTGACAGTATCAGCATATCATGTACCCTTACCTTGACCTGTGAAAAACATTTCAAAAAACTTTGGATGAGCATAAAAATCTCAACAAGGGTTATAAAAAAATATGGAAAGGAAACATGAGTTCATATATACATAAGAATGAAATCATACTTTACCCATAAAACATAGGCACTTTAACATACCTCATCAAATCATGAATAAATCATAGAAATCATAAGACATAAAAAGGTAAATTTTGGCATTAATAACATTCATAGATAGGGAGTAACCCTCATGGTTACATTTGGAATACCCACCAGAGTATATTCCCTAAATCTCTTCGGAGAAACCTTAATGTTTCACTCCTTCGTGTTACCCAATGCATTGGAGAGCTATATCGGGCTCACCCGCCCCTTAATTTATCACGGAACCACCCGTCTTCATATCAATGCCCAAGAACCATAACATAATCGTATCACATAACTTAAGCATAAATGAGAGATAACACTCCCGCATTTCAATAACAATATTACATTTTAAGATACTGAAATAATGAATCCATTCTAAAAACAATTTTCAAACCCATTTAAAACATTTAATAAAGATATTTTTGAATCAAAGTGTCCCATACCACTTTGAAACTTTTAAAATTTTAAACCATTAATATACATATATATATATATCCTTAAAACCATTTTGATAAGATGGATATTAATGAGATATATTTATAAGATTAAATCATTATAACATTTAAAACAATATTTTAGTTAAAGGGTTTCTAACAAAATGAGAGACACTTGAATAAAATAATTGAGAAATAAAATTTAATAAAAACTTTATAATATCATGAGAATAATGGTATTCATGATATAATATTCCAAATGATAGAATATACACCATATAAGAGTGAATTGGTGCATAATAACAATGAAGTCTCAATGGAAAAGAAAATTGAGATGAAATCCTCTGTAAAGAAGGTATCCATAAATTAATGATAAATCAATCTTATAATTATGTGTGAAAAAAATAAATTCACCCAATATAAGCGGATATTATGTGTAAAACAATAAAAGTTCATTCACACATATTCAAAATATGACATATTCAATAACTACATGTTGAACCCAAAGAAATCGAAATTAGGTTAAAAAGTTCCCTTAACAGCCTAATGGTGTCACATCGAATTTTAGAAAAAGAGTTGATGAGAGAGATAAAGGGTATCTCGTCACATGGACAAAAAATTTAAATCAATAAGGATATAGAAGAACATATCCCAACATAATATTATGTGAATTAAAAGACATAACAAAAGAAGTATTTTAAAAATAAGAGGGTGAAAGGTTCTCTTACCGACATGGGTATCTTTCGAGACATGCACCCCATGAAAGAAGGACAATACAAAATTTATGTAAATACTCATGAATGAAATTATATTACACATTGAGTAAAATAATGGGCAGTACATACACCACTCAAAGGAAATTGTGGCAAATGTAGCATAAATCTCATGGGAATAAAAGTGAGATGAAAAATCCCTTACAAAAACTCGGTAGCCTAACGACGCCACTTAAAACATCCAAAATGGATTGATGAGAGAAAATAGGGTCTCTCATCATATTATCATAATGTTTATAGAAATAGGAATATAAAAGAACATCCCCCAACATAACAAAGAGGAGCTTAAGAGAAGTGACATAAAGGAGAGTACTTAAAAAGAAAGAGAGAGGTTAGATATCTTACGAAAATTCAGCAGCCTAACAGCGCCACTCAAAACTTCCAAAATTGATTGATGAGAGAGAATAGGGTCTATCATCATATTAACATAAAAATTAAAGTAAGAGTAATATAAAAGAACATCCTAATAACAAGAATGTTGAAATTTATAAGGAATGACATAAAAGAGTGTACTTAAAAAGAAAGAGAGGAGTAGGATCCCTTATCTCAAGTCCGACATGTCTTGTTCGTTTATTTATATTCTGGAATAATAAACATTTGTCAATTTATAATTTCCTAATGACCTCCTTTATAGATTATTATTCAGTTCATATCACATATTATAACATTATATTAATTGTTTAGTAATTTTAGTTCATATGAGATGTTTTTGCCGATGTTTGGTACATGAGTCAAAAATGAACTTGTTTGAAAAATGATTTCCCATGTACTTATAAGTAAATAATTCACAGAATAGTATTAATGATTAAAATATCATATATATCCATTACATATTCATTTTATACTATTCCATATCATTTGGAGATAAAAACGAAAAGCACAGTTCATGGAGACGGTAGGCCGTACGTACGCATGAATGCTACTTTCATTTTTTGTCATATTAACGGAATTAAGACAAAATGATATATATATATATATATTATACTTCCAGTATAATATATATGTTATATAGGTCACATATTTTGATTAATTTCATTCTTTATACATTCCATGAATTGCATGTACGAGTCACAACACTTGAGGGGGCGGTGGTCCACACTTCCTCATATGAAATTATCGCATTTACACAACAAGAAAAGAATAAAGGTATGTTTTAAATATAAAATACAGAATCATATAGTAAACATAAATACCATATATATCATATATGAAATACAGTGACATTATAATGTCCACCTTTAATGGTGTTAAAATAATATTGAATAATCATCGTTTCGTGAGACAGAAAATCCCCAACCACAGAAACAGTATGTTCATTAACCATTAGACGATGGTGTGTGTAAGTGTAGCTCGAATACTTCTTATAACAAAATCCTAGTA
The DNA here is from genome assembly GCA_963277665.1 of Viscum album. Lineage (NCBI taxonomy): Eukaryota > Viridiplantae > Streptophyta > Magnoliopsida > Santalales > Viscaceae > Viscum > Viscum album. The sequence continues at coordinate 1,740,307,340 of OY728156.1, forward strand.
TATTTAAGTTACTGGAGTTTTTAGAAAAGAAATGAATAAAAATAGTTTAGGGGTTGGAGAAGCAAAATAAAACAGAAGGGCACAAGTGAAGACATTACCTTAAAATCGGGTAACTCTCTTTGGTTTGAAATCAAAGGCTTCCTTGGGAAGAATTCTGCCCAAAGTGAGGCTTCAAGGAGTTATATAGGGATGTTTAGAGACAAAATGGTTATGGTTTGGCTGAGCCAATGGGTTTGGATGTGTGGGTAAGGAGGTAGAGGTGGGGGCCTTTTATAAGAGGAGAGGAGGGGAAATCTTGGAATGTAAAGAAATGTTCCTTTATTTTAAAATGATTTTCTGATTTAAAAGGTCCCACATTGATAAAATTATAGGTTAAGGTGATAAGGGTTCTAAATCCACCCAAAAAATAGGTTTTGGACATGTTTAGGACTTTGATTTTACATTGTCTTCAAATTTTATTTAAATCGTTAAATAATGAGGTCATCGCTGCATCATCATGATGTCATAAATAATTTAATTTATCTAATGGCTAAAAATTATAAAAAATATACTATGATGTAGTAACTCTTTTTATCTTTCCAATGTATATTTATAGCCAAAAATATGACTTTCATAACCCCATGTAATAATTATTTTTGTAAAACATCTTAGGTTTGTGTCATTTTTACTTTAACATTAAATAAAAAGGTATTTATGTCATTTTCCAACCAAAGAGGCTCCATGGGGTCCCCAAGTTGACCCATGGATTGTTTTGGCCAGCATTGACACATCCAATTAGGGTATTACATGTTTCATGCTCATATAATATTATTAAAACATTATTTTTACTTTAAACTACTCTAATTACCTCAAATCACGATTAAAAACATAATAAGTTACTATTCACCAAAAAATTATTCTAATCCCATTGAACCACATTTTTCATCATAATGACAACCATGTATGTCGGATTTTTGAAATTAAAAACACAAATATGGAAAAATTTTATTTTTAAACGGAAAATTGGTTTTTATAAGTACCACCTAGTGGTTTCACTATTCATCAAAAATTGACGTTTTTCAGAAAATTGCCAAAAATTCACCCTAAGCTATATTTGATATTCCAAATTAAAAAATGATTTCTATTTTACAAAATTCATAACATATAATTTTCATTAATTAATTTAATAATTAATTCCTGCTGTCAAATAGAATAGCGTGTTTTTATGAAAAAAATGTATCAAAAGATTGACAGTAGTTTAAGTCCGATTTCAAAGTGAAATTAATTCCAACGAACACTGTTGGATTAAATGGTAAAAATATATTCTATTTTCACTTTAAAAACAATTCAAAAGATAATCTCATCATATAAATAAATTATATTAAGAAGAGGTTTTGAATTAAAATACAACATTTTTCACTATTCATTAAAAATTGAACTTTTTCGGAAAAATACCAAAAATTTACACAAAGTAAATTTTGATGTCCCGATTCTAAAGAAGAATTTTATTTTGTCAAATATAACATATAAAATTGTCAAAAAGTGTTTTTAAAAGTGGTTCACCATCAAAAGGCTGTTAATCGACCTTTTAAAGAATATTGGAATGTTTATGCTTAAAATTGTATTTAATCGCATTTTTAATCCTCTAACATTTATTTTAAAGAGTAATAATATTTCACAAACATATATAATAATTTTTTATTTAGTTCTATTCAATCCTGCCATTACAACGGCTAGGCTTTAACTACCATTTAAAATAATATTATTTTATTATTAGAGTGCAACGTAAGATTCCCAAGAAACTCGTTGTTGCGTGTTGGGTACGCCATCGAGCATAGCATCCCCATTAAAGTTATATTAATAATTTATTCACAAATATGGATAAATATAAAAATGTCATGTTCTTTATTTACCTGGGGTGTTACATCATTCCCCCCTTTTGGTAATTGCATCCTCACAATTTTAAAATTGGGCTTGGAAACATCATTGAAAATCCCATATCGGAACAAGAGTCAGTAAAATAATCACTTTAAAACAAATAAAGATAAGTACAAAGGTCACCTGAGTTAACCCACACTAGGATTCAAAGTATGAAAATATGGACTTGGAGGAAGAAACAAAGGGTCATGTTCTGCTGGAGAGTGATAGTAAACCTGTCTAGGAGAAAGTTAACCATAAGAACATCACAAACTTTTGGTGGGTTAAACGGTATTCGATTCCCCAATAGGAAAAGTTAATAGACAACATTTTTGTTTTAAGTTAATTTTTATTGAGGAATTTATTCATAAGGAAACATAATCACTTATCATGTTGACTTTCAAATTTTATTAGATTCCTTACACAAACTCATATTTTCTCCAAAAGACGAGTATTTAGGAAGACTTGTTCACATTAAGAGTACTATAATCAACTTCTAGAGAATCACCTAATCCACAAAAGAGAACTATATACCTCCAAAGTCTTTAGACTTTAACCAAAACCAAAACCAAAATGGTTAGTACAAGATCAGATAATCCAGAAAAGGATAACCCTTTATAAAAAGAAAATCTATTCTTAATCTCCAAAATTTGTCCAACAAAACCCAAAGTTCAACAAATACCATTCAATAAACAAATTTTCCAAAAAATAATTAAAAGTAAACCAAACTAAGATTGAAAACCAAATATTTGAAGGATTTAGTCACATAGTCTTCCATGTTAAATTGTAACATTTATCTCCAAACAACATCAGTTGCTCCTAAAGTCTCGTATTGAAAAGTAATTAACCTAATCACATATCCTCCATGATAGGTTAATAAATTTCCATAGATAACCCAAAATCTGCTTACTCTTAATTCATAAAATCATCTAACTAAAAAGAATCAGTCAAACTAACCAGGGACTTCACGTAGTCCAGTGGTAGGTGATAAATACCAGTCGCACTTTGGTTGTGGGTTCGATTCCCGCAACTTTTTCTGACGCGACAGGTTGTCACATGGTCTATGTGTTGTCCTTTTTCCAAAACTATATAATTTCTTAAAACATTCCCCAAAACAAGATAAAATCTTCAAAAATAATCATACCATATATTAACCTCATGTTTATCTAATACCTTTCATTTTCCATCATAACATATAATAACCCATAATTACCTCAAAAGTAAGGATCATATAAACTCTAATGGTTACCTTTATAATTATTACCTGAACTTCCACATCAATTGGTCATCTCGTACATGATTCATTACAGAACATACCATGGTTCCAGTGGATGATCATGAATCCTTGATAGTTGTTTTAGAACAACCCCAAGTTTCCTCGTTGAATCCCCCATTTCATCCAGTCTCTTTATCAGAGAACCACCACAGTTTCCTTCAAACCTATTGTCACTTTGGTACCTGCTAGATCCATCCATTCACTAAAAATAGAAATGTCAGTGTGAGTATATCAACAAAACCATAATGTACTAATGAGGAAGATATACTTACTCATTCACATTATCTAAAAACTATGACTCTTTCTAAAATCCTAAACATTATGATAATGTCACATATGCTTAAAGAATACCCTAACCTATAAAGTTATCTAAACCGACCTTTGATACAAACTATAAGGCCCCAGCCTTAAACCTTACCTAATCATGAGTTAATAAAAGATTACACATTGAGGATCTTTTCAGGTTTAGAGTTTTAGAGAATTAGATCATAAACTTGCATTACATTCCACATTTAAAAAAAGTGGTTACATAAAGATAGTATTCATTTATCCCATCAATGGAAACATATTTAAAATAAAACATGGAGTTTTCTTGACACTTCCTTGACACTATCATCATATCATGTACCCTTCCCTTGACCTGTCAAAAACATTTCAAAAAACTTGTAATGAGCATAAAAAGATCAGTAAGGGTTATAAAAAATATTGAAAGGAAACATGAGTTCATATATACATAAGAATGAAATCATACTTTACCCATAAAACATAGGCACTTTATCATACCTCATCAAATCATGAATAAATCATAGAAATCATAAGATATAAAAGGTTACTTGAGGCATTCATAAAATTATTACGTAGGGAGTAACCCTCTTGGTTACGTTTGGAATACCCACCATAGTATATTCCCTAAATCTCTTCGGAGAAACCTTAATTTTTCACTCCTTCACGTTACCTAATGCATTGGAGAGCTATATCGGGCTCACCCGCCCTTAGTAAATCATGGAACCACCCGTCTTCATAACAATTCCCAAGAACCATAACATAATCATATCACATAATTTAAGCATAAAGGAAAGATAACACTCCCACATTGCAATAAAAATATAACATTTTAAGATACTGAAATAATGAAGCCATTCTAAAAACCATTTTCAAAACCATTTAAAAGATTTAATAAAGAGGTTTTTGAATCAATGTGTCCCATACCACTTTGAAACTTTTAACATTTTAAACCACTAATATCCACATAAATAAATCCATAAAACAATTTTTAAAACATGGATATTAATGAGAAATATTTATAGGATTAAATCATTAAAACATTTAAAATGATATTTTAGTTAATGGGTTTTTAACAAAATCAGAGGCACTTAAATACAATAATTTAGGAATAACATTTAATAAAAACATTATAATATCATGAGAATAAAGGGATTTGTGATATAATATTCCAAATTATAGTATATGAATCATATAAGAGTGAATTGTTGCATAACAACAATGAAGTCTCAATGGAAATGTAAATTGAGATGAAATCCCCTGTAAAGAAGGTATCCTTAAATTAAGGATAAATCAATCTTATAATTATGTGTGAAAAATATAAATACACCCAATATAAGTGGATATTAAGTGTCAAACAATCAATGTTCATTCACACATATTCAAAGGATGACATATTCAATAAATACATGTTGAACCCAAAGAAATCAAAATTGGGTTAAAACGTTCCCATGACAGCCTAATGGCGCACATCAAATTTTAGAAAAAGAGTTGATGAGAGAGATAAAGGGTATCTCATCAAATGGAAATAAAATTTAAATCAATAATGATATAGAATAACATATCCCAACATAATAGTATTTGAATTAAAAGACATAACAAAAGATGTCTTTTAAAAAGAGGAGGGTGAAAGGATCCCTTACCGACATGGGTATCTTTCGAGACATACACCCCGTGAAAGAAGGACAATACAACATTGATGTAAATACTCATGAATGAATTTATATTACACAATGAGTAAAATAATGGGTAGTACATACACCACTCAAAGGAAATTGTGGCAAATGCAGTATAAATCTCACGAGAATAAAAGTGAGATAACAAATCCCTTATGAATACTCGGCAGCCTAACAAGGCCACTTAAAACTTCCAAATTGGATTGATGAGATAAAATAGGGTCTCTAATCATATTAACATAAAGTTTAAAGAAATAGGAATATAAAAGAACATCCCCCAATATAACAAAGAGGAGCTTAATAGAAGTTACATAAAGGAGAGTACTTAAAAAGAAAGAGAGAGGTTAGATCTCTTATGAACATTCGGCAGCCTAACAGCGCCACTCAAAACATCCAAAATGGATTGATGATAGAGAATTGGGTTTCAAATAATAGTAACATAAAAATTACAGTAAGATTAATATAAAATAACATCAGAATAACAAGAAAGATATTCTTTATAAGGAATGACATAAAACAGTGTACTTAAAAAGAAAGATAGGAGTACGATCCCTTACCTCAAGTTCGACTTCTCTTGTTCATTTCTTTATATTCCTGAATAATAAACTTTGGTCAATTTATAATTGCCTAAGGACCTCCTTTATATATTACTATTCAGATCATATAAAATATTATTATGTTATAATAATTGTTTAGTAATGTTAGTTCATATCAGATGTTTTTGCTGATATTTGGTACATGAGTCAAAAATGAACTTGTTTGAAAAATGATTGCCCATTAGTTATAAGTAAATAATTTCCATAATATTATTAATGATTAAAATATAATATATATCCAGTACATATTCATTTTATATTATTCCATATCATTTGGAGATAAAAATGAAAAGCACCGTTCATGGAGACGGTAGGCCGTATGTACGCATTAACGCTACTTTCATTTTTGTCATATTAATGGAATTAAAACAAAATGATATATATATTATAATTCCAGTATAATATATATGTTATATAGGTCAAATATTTTCATTAATTTCAATCTTTATACATTCCATGTATTGCATGTACGAGTCGCATCACTTGAGGGGGTGGTAGTCCACACTTCCTCATATGAAATTATCGCATTTACACAACATGAAAAGAATAAAGGTATGTTTTAAATATAAAATACAGAAGAATATAGTAAACCTAAATACCATATATATCATATATAAAATACAGTCACATAATAATGGCCACATTTAAAGGTGTTAAAAGAATATTGAACAATCATCATTTCATGAGGCAGAAAATCGCCAACCACAGAAACATTATGTTCATTATCCATTAGACAAAGGTGTGTGTAAGTGTAGTTCGAATAATTATTATAACAAAATCCTATTATATTGAAGATACTGTAGATGTTAGAAAAGAAATGAATAAAAATAGTTAAGTGGTTGGAGAGGAAAAATAAAACAAAAGGACACAAGTGAAGACATTACCTTAAAATCAGGTAACTCCCATTGGTTTGAGCTCAAATGCTTCCGTGGGAAGACTTCTGCCCAAACTGAGGCTTTAAGGAGTTATAGAGGGATGTGGAGAGACAAAATGGTCAGGGGTTGGCCAATCCAAAGGCTTTGGAAGTGTGGGTAAGGAGGTAGAGGTGGGGGCCTTTTATAAGAGGAGAGGAGGGGCAATCTTGGAAAGTAAAGAAATGTTCCTTTATTTTAAAATGATTTTCATATTTAAAAGGTCCCACATTGATAAACATCGAGGATAAGGTGATAAGGGTTCTAATTCCACCCATTCAATAGGTTTTTGACATGTTTAGTTCTTAGATTTTACATTGTCTTCCATTTTTATTTAAATCGTTAAATAATGAGGTCATCGCTGGATCATCATGATGTCATAAATAATTTAATTTATTTATTGTATAAAAATTATTAAAAAAATACTATGATGTAGGAAATATTTATATATTTCCAATTGTTATTTATAGTATAAAATATGACTTTTATAACCCCATCTAAAAATTGTTTTAGTAAAACATCTCATGTTTGTGTCATTTTTACGTTAACATTAAATAAAGAGGAATTTATGTCATTTTCCAACCAAAGTGGATCCATGGGGTCCCGAAGTTGACCCATGGATTGAATTGGTCGGCCATGACACATAATATGAGATTAGGACATGTTTCATGCTTATCTATTATTATTAAAACATTATTTTTACCTTAAACTACTCTAATTACCTCTAATCACGTTTAAAAACTTAATAAGTTACTATTCACCAAAAAATTATTCTAATCCCATTGAACCACGTTTTTATTCTTAATTATAACCATGTATGTCAGATTTTTTAAATTCAAAACACAAATATGGAAAATTTTCATTTAAACGGAAAATCAGTTTTTATAAGTACCACTTAGTGGTTTCACTATTCATCAAAAATTGAAGTTTTTCAGAAAATTACAAAAAATTCACCCTAAGTTATATTTGATATTCTGAATTCAAAAATGATGTCTATTTTACAAAATTCAAAATATATAAGTTTAATTAATTAACATAATAATTAATTCCCACTATCAAATCAAATAGCGTGTTTTTATGAAACAAAATGTAATAAAATATTGACACTAGTTTAAGTACGATTTCAAAGTGAAATTAATTACAACGAACACTGTTGGATTAAATGGTAAAAATATATTCTAATTTAAATTTAAAACCAATTCAAAAGATAATATAATCATATAAATAAATTATATTAAAAAGTGGTTTTGAATTAAAATACATCATTATTCACTATTCATTAAAAATTGAACTTTTTCGGAAAAATAACAAAAATTTACACAAAGAAAATTTTGATGTCCCAATTCTAATGAAGAATTTTATTTTGTCAAATATAACACATAAAATTGTAAAAAAGTTTATTTAAAAGAGGTTCACCATCAAAAGGAGGTTAATCAAACTTTTAAAGAATATTAGAATGTTTATGCTTAAAATTGGATGTATTCACATTTTTAATCCTATAACATTTATTATAAAGAGTAAAAACATTTGACAAACATATATAATAATTTTTAGTTAGTTCTATTCATTCCCACCATTACAACATCTTGGTGTTAACTACCATTTAAAATAATATTATTTTATTATTAGAGTGCAACGTAAGATTCCCAAGAAACTCGTTGCTGCGTGTTGGGTATGCCATCGAGAATAGAATCCCCTTTAAAGTTATATTAATATTTTATTCAAAAATATGGATAAATATAAAAATTTTGTATTCTTTATTTACCTGGGGTGTTACAGTAAACTAGAATGATAACGGAATAATATATAATTTGATAAATGAAAGGGTAATTGATTAAATAATTATAACTAGATGAGTTGATCATTTTGGATTATGATGTTACGTAATGTAATTAATTCTATAATAAGTTTTTCATGGATGTCATGAAGAAATAATATGTAGAGGTATTAGAACCTTTTCATGTTGAAATTATTATATTAAGGGAATGGACTAATTTCATGATTTAGTTCTTATATAGTGTGCATGGACCAATTTCATATTAAAATTACTATAAAGAGTGTTTCCCTGGTATCATGATATAATTATTATATAAGGTGACTTGTCTATTTCTTCTAAACATATTATATAGAGGGATTGGACTTATTATAATGAAATAATTATAGTAAGGATTGGCTTGGATTTGATAAAATTATTATGGAGATGGATTTGAATGATTATGTGGTTATGACATATAATTCAGATAATGATTTGAATGGTGACTTTATATGATCAGAGTTATTTTGGAATATTGTTGAAGCATGATAATTATTATATGATATTAAGTGATTAATTAATAAACTAGTTTTTTTCTTATTTCATAAAAATTATAGAGGAATAGTTCTCTTAAGGCTCTATAGTGGAGATCTACAAGGATTTATTCACACTCTAATGAGGCCTCTGTTTGGTACCTTAGTATATTACATGGATTAATGTTTTGATAATGGGAAATTGTTTATTGTGGATTATTGACATTTAGATTAGGACTCTCTTAGAGAGGGTAATAACGTGGAGATCGGGACCATGGTCCTTGGTGGATTATTTTATGAGTTTTTATAATTATATATTTTACATTCACCTTGATGCATTGTTACATTCTAGCATGTCATTACATTATTTTTCATATTACTAGTTTGATTAGTTTTCATAAATATTTATTTTATCTTCAATTATTATACATTTTCCAATGTTTATAATACTATAATAATTTTTCCTCTATTGTTATAACTAAATAAAAGGAGATATAGTCACTGCAATATGTTATTTAAACCACAAATACTAGTCGGAAGCCTTTATCATCCTCGGTCGTGTGATTTAGGTCCGGTAACCACGAGAATTTGGCCACATGGGGGGTTATGGGATTATTAATTTTAAATTTTTACAAGTAGAAGAGTAATCCTTTTATGGGTTCATTTGTATGAAAACATATGTATTTCATTAGAGTAATCCCTGTAAAATTTATACATGTTCAAGTAGGTGATAAGAACTATTATATCAATTGGACATTGAAACCCTACAATGAATATATATATTTATTTTGTACAAGATAACTCATGTATTAGATGAAGAAATAAGTTTTTGATATTATTATACCTGGTTGGTTCTAGGAATAGTGGTCCAAGAATATTTGATTTCACATTTAATGTTGGATGATAAAATAGAATCTATGTGTGAGAGGGATAAAAACTACCACACAATATGGAAATAATCATCCCTATTGGCAGTGATCCTCATTATCAAGACCTGAAATTTTCGTTATTGTGATTTTTTTTGTTTGTAATTTGTATAGTTCATTCTATAGATTAGAGATAGATAAAGAGACATCCACTCATATAATAACTGAAAAGCAAAATATAGTTCACTTTTCTAATAAGAAATTACGGTATAACTAGTGATTCAACCTTATTAGTGATTTCATTACCTTAGCTGTTACAATATAGTGTTATCAAATCCTAGGTTCGACATCTAATATATTTATCAATAGAATCATGATTAGAATTTTTTAATGTTTCTATTTTCTCTCAAAGTTTTATTGTAGTTAAATGATTTATAAAATATAGTGTAATCCCAATAGAAAAACATTGAAGATATATCTTATATGTATGTAATCAACGAGTAGAAATTATTTGAAAAAAAATCAGGAATTTTAAATCAAATAATAAAGAGATAAATAAATTTTTATAATATGAAGGTAATCTAACTAGAGTTCAATTTTTACACACAATAATAATATATCTCTCAAAGGAAAAAGTGAATATAAGTACACCCTCTTAAATGAAGAGTAATAAAAAATTATACTTACATTGTTGAATCTCAGGGATGAATGATCAGGCATGGAAGATGTCGATCAAATGGTTGAATCCACATCCAAGTATTTAAGAAATAATTGTACCTCATGCAGTTCATAGTATTTTTCAAAATTAATTTTTTTCACAATAATTAAATTTTTTGATAATGGAATCCTAATATAAGGGATGAATTATAAACCCATCCCATTACATTATTCCGAGCAATGCCATAGATGGTGTCCCATATCTTGGAATTATTAGTTCATGATTATGGGTGCACACCGAGGATAAATTTATTTAGCCCTCACCATATTATCCCCATTCTACTCAGATTCTTCATGAGAAACCCAAAATAACCTAGACCACATATTATCTTTCCTTAGAACTTAAATACAACATGCTATTTGGTTCCCCAATTGAAAAAAAACATATAAAACCAAATCTTCCCCCGGAATAAAACAGGCTTGGATGGGATGTGATAATGAAATAAGGATGATAATGAATAGATCATAGCCCATGAGGATAGTGACTTATGTCTCGTCATTTTTAGAGACCAGAATTCATGGGGACACTAAGGATAAAAATCAATAAATCTTATAATTCAGAATATCAAGAAACATCACTATTTTCCCCACCACCATGTAACATATCCTATGATCCCCAAGACCCCAATTCTAAATCTATAACCCCATAATAGATAAAATGTTTGGATGAAGACCCACATAATGAAAAACAAAAAAAATTGTCCTTCAAATCCCTACACACTATCACACCTATGATATTGAGGTCACCAAGAGATAATATATGTTAAAAAACTGGCGATATTTTTGAAAACCCATCTTCTCATACATAAATATTTCATAATTACTAAATAATATCCTATAACATTTCTAAATAAATGAATGAGTATTTTAACGGTTTATTCCAAATATAATATAGAAGAAAATCAATCTATTTAAAATATTTTTTTACCATCTATATAGGATCATTCCATAGAGCACCTTTAATAGTCCTACCTAATTAAATCCTTTCACAATATCCTAGGGAAATGAATCATAGCAATGGGTAAGTTCAATTATTGAACCACGGTAAATGTGAGAGAAATAATTTGATGAAACAAATGATAGAATAAGATAATATAACATTTATGAGATCATGAATATGGATTTTATAGCACACACCCTATCTATCATGGATTATAATCATGAGTCATTGGATAAAAGTTCATCATTTTAGAAGTCATTAATCATAATATCAAAAAATCATCAAATGTCCTGAACCATATATCCATTTCATAAACATGTTTCATAATAATAAGTATAGAAATAATTTCATATTTAATGATTAAATAATAACATCATCAAATCATAACAGACTAGACCTAAACATGAGTTTCCCATAATAGATCAAGAACATCAACTTGTTTCCTAGAATATATCATTCACATACACTTTTTCCCATATTGGATCAAACAAATCAATATTTTTCTTACAATTTAACATGAACATAGACCTATTTCCTATATTTATCAGTGGATATATAAGAGATTAGATAATGCATCATAGGTATATATTATTCTACGACCACTTATAAGACTATATACTTAAATATTTCTTAATTTTTAGTTATGTGAAGACATAACATTAAATATATTTTCAGATTTAGTGTTTTATATAATTTTGAAATAACTTTTAAAAAACAACTAAAATATTAGTAAGTAGACACTCATACTCAGTATTAATTTTTCACTAGATTATACTCATTAAAATATGATTTCAATTTTTTATATATTGAATCATTTTTTAAATTCATCCTGACTTTTTTATTTCACTTACTAAACCTTATACCATGCAGAAAAAACATCAATAACATTGGATGAGAAAAAAATCTTAGTAGAGGATATATATAATGTATGAAATGGTTAGATCATGAATAATTAAACTCATGAAAACATTTAAAAAATCATACATTTGACCCCTAAAACATATGTACTTTAACATACATCAGGAAATCATAAGATATATGAATACAATATTAGCAGTCATGCCATAAATTTTACATGGGGCATCCATAACTTACTAATATTATAGATTCCACATCTATATAGTCAGTAATATTCATGTTTATGTTTGGAATACCCATTAAAGTGTATTCCCTAAATCTATTATGAGAAACCATATTTTTTAACTTAATATCATTACCCATTGATTTATAGATCTATAAAAAGCTCACATGTCCCTGATTTATCATGTAACCTCCAATATAGAAAATTAATTCCCAAGAACCATAAAATAATCATAACACATAAATATTGCCTAAATAAAAAACATCACTTCCACATTACAATATGAAGATATCATTTTAAGAAACTGATATAATCAATCCATTCTCAAAACCATTTTAAATACCAAAATACATGAAATGGGAATATATAATTTATTTTCCTTAAAAAATTATGTCTTATAGAGCAAGCCAAATATCAAATAATGTTCATGGTGGCTGAAAATTCGATTTCATCACGTATATTAATAATAAATTATATGGTAATTTTGTAAACTTATTCGAAGGAAGATATTTTATTGAATGAATTTAAAAATCATAGGTGTTAATTATACACCTTATAAAATAAGGTGGGCATATTATCGAAATATTCCTCAATGATAAGAGATTGTGATGCAGTCCCTACCATGAGTCTTAATTGTGACGTACAATCTACATATTCATGAATAGTAAAAATAGTATAATATATAATTTCATTATAAACATTTTAAATATTATTATTTGATTTTTCTCACTTATTAACATGTTATAGAAATTACATAATAATTTTATATCATATCAGACGTTCAGTCGAAATACATTACTTGAGTCGGAAACTTATCTTGGTGTCAATAGTTTGTGTGGTCATAATTCCATAATCACAAAAATGAAATTCATGAAACAAAAATAACATTTAAATTCAATATTTACTCTTACTAAATCAAAAAATTAATTTATCCTATGAAAATTAGAAAATTTTATAATCCTGGAGACAGTAGGTCGTACATACACATTTGTAACATTTCAATGTTTCACAGATCATTATGGAAAAATATAATATTTATTTTATCTATATATAATTATCATTATATGATTACAATAATAATAATCAATTAAATATGTGTATCTATATCATAAATATAATGTGGTCAATAAAAATGAGTCACATCACTTTGTGGAGATAACATTTCACAGGTACACACGAACAAAGTTATCATATTTATATGCATGGATATTAATAATAAAATTGTTATATTATTCTCTAATAATTATGAATATGAAATTAAAATCATATAAAAACATTAAATCTATCATTATTACAATTCCTGAGAGAGAATTATGGAAAGCGAAATATATTGGTTCGTTCATGTGATAGTTCACTCAAACACGCGAATGATTAAATCCATTCCCATTTAATAGAAGTGGAAATGGATTTAGAAGACGATTTTAACATAATATAATCTATTTATATTGAGGTTATGTGAGTTATTATTTCAGAATTGGTGAAGAATATTTTATGCTTGTGGAAAAGAAATAAAATAGAATCACTTAAATAAAAAATTTACCATTCCATCAGATGGTCACCTTTTATGAAACAATAACACCTATTAGAATGGTGTTCTACATTATATACTGCACCATTAATATGGGGAGGGATTATATGAATTTTTTTTGGGTAGATCTTTCTTGAAACAAAATGTATTGGAAGTGCGATTAAATGAGACGAATGCATGACTTTTTATAGGAGAGGTCCCTAAGAATCATTAAATGTAATAAATTAATATAAATAAAATTATGCTTATAAATTTCCCAAATTATATTTATATGTAATATATTATAATTATTTGTGTAACCCTCATCATCTAGTTAAAGCTAGATATGTTTTTAATATTTTTTAAACCATACCTTTTTTGATTTAACCCCTTTTAAATCTTGTTATATTATTATGTAATATACACTATGCCAGTTATAATAATTACCAAATCATTGAAAACTAAATATGAATGAATAATTAGTTAAATTATTAGTATAATCAACACTTTTTTTTTCTAATATTGTATTTTCATAAGTTTTATATTATTTAATTCAATATTTTATAATTTAAAATATGAATCATGTCATTTTGGTGAGTATTCATTACTTGAATTTTTCAAATATCATAACTACTTCATTGCTTAGTAAAAAATATATTAAATTAATACAATCATTTCATAGTAATCAAAAAAAATTATGGAATAAAATATTTCAAAATATATTGATTTTAATATTATTAATATCATTTATTTGATTTAATCATTAATAAATCATTTACTGTATAATCATTATGTCATAATTAATTTTAATTATTTAATTTAAACTACTTATAAATAAATTACCATTATATAGGTAATATTTTTAAATATATTTATAATATTCAAAACATAATATATAACATATATATATCCCGATATTTATGTTCTTATAGTAATAAGACGCATATTTATAACATATTTTTCATTATATTAAATAAAATGTTATAAATGTTATAATCACACCCAAGTGGATTCCAAAGGTCACAATTTCGGTTGATGGATGGTCATGGTCAATTATAACTCATACAAAAATATTATGGCCAAGTGTTACGGTAATTTGATGATATTATAATATTAAATATACCATTAAATACCCTATTTACCATTAACTGTGGTAAATAATATACTAAAGTTGCAATTCAAAAAATATTATTTTTATCATACTGGATGACATTTTTCATAATGAATAAGACATTGTGTGTCTATTTTTGAATTTTTTCATATATTTTCTAAAATTATGTTTAACACTAATCCTTTTGACGAATCAACAAAACGGTGTTTTTAAGTAAAACGTTCAAAATTTCAGATTATTTTTTATTTTACATCAATTTGAAATTGAATTAAATTAACTAAATTGGATTAAATAATAAAAAATTAATATTATTATAATATAAAAAATTGTCATTTTATAATATAACTATATAATTAAATTATTCAAAAACAATAAGTTTTCAATTAAAATGCATTATTTTTCACTATTCATTAAAATATGAATTTTATCCCTAAAATTCCAAAAATTAATCCAAAGTAAATTTTGATATTTTGATTCCAAATAAGAATTTTGATTTTTCAAATAAATCATATAGATGTTAAAAAATTTATTTAAAAAGGATTCTCCATCAAAAGGTTGTAAAACTACATTTCAAAAATATTAGAGTATTTTAAGCATAATATTTGTTTTATTCTCATTTTAAGCCTCTATGAAATATTGAAAAAAATAAAAACATATTGAATAAAAATGTGTAAAATAAGTATACATATTGATTTTTATTCTCTCCAATAGAATATATATGTGATAGCTACTATTTAAAATACTAATGCTAATAATATATTATTTAACGATTCAATTCAGTCTTGTGTGCAATGTATAATTTAACAAATATTCATTGTTTCATGTCATGTATGATATCAAACATAGTATAAATTTTCATGTATAATTAATATATAAGTCATAAATATTAGTATATGTGAAATTTAATTATTATAAAAATACCTAGGATGATACATCCTTCACCCCTTTTGAAAATTTCATCCATAAAATTTTATTTAATTTTCTAAACAGTGCGGGTATTTTTCCCTCAAATAATTGTTAAATTCCCATGATTCATGTTTAACCATATGGGTCTTCCAAAAACCCTTAACCAAAAGAATCACCTTCTTCTACAACACATTCTCTATATGGTTCAAAATCTGGAATGGTTTTTCATCCTAAGAATGATTCTATTTCGACTTAACTATTTTTGGACTAAAAAATGAGACGGGTCCGGCATATACATACATCACATTAAAACATGAAAAACATTGTGTACCACGGATAAACACTAAGGTAAATCTACTTGGTAAAAAACTGATCCAACAATCTCTAGTATTTCATAGGGTCCAATGAGTTGTGGAATTAACATCCCTTTCTTAACAAAATACATCGAACATTTCACTAAGGATACTTTTAGAAAGTCATGATCACATACATCAAAAGAAATATCCTTCCTATGGTTATCATCAAAGATATTCATCCTACTCCGAGCTATCCTCATGTTTTTCTGAATCAACTTAACTTTTTTCCATTTCTTCAAAAAAAATTGGTCCAGTAAACTTCCTTTCAACAACTTCCTACAAAAAAACAAGAGTTTGAAAGAACTTTTGATATAATGCCTCAAATGGTGACATCATTATATTGGAATGAAAAATGTTATTTTAATAAAACACAACCAAAGAAATATTTTTATCCCAACATACATGTTAATCCATTTAACAAGCACACTATATATCCTCCATGTTCTGAATTGATCGTTATATATTCTCTTCTGATTATGGATGAAATGGTGTATCCCAATTTTATTCATTACCCAACGACGTCTGAAGGCCTTTCTGAAAGATTTATGTTAATCATAGATCACGAACACATACATTACAGAGGGGAACTCTATATAATCTTACTATCCATTCAATATTCAATCATGTATCTAAATCTAGATATAATGTATCACATGTTGGAATAAAATTATCAGATTAAGTTAAGCTATCAACCGTAAACTAAATCACATTGTTACCTCGAGATGAATTTGGTAATATCATGACTAAATCCATGGACATATTTAACCATTTCAACTAGGGTATGAGCAAAGGTAGAACCATCCCACTTGTAAATTTTCCTATACTCTTTATCTTTATGAAAAGTCAAACACTTCCCAATAAAATCAATAATATCTCGTTCATTCCATTCTTGTAGTAATACTCCTGAAGGTATTTTTTAATCTTAGTACATCAAGGATAAAGTAAAACTAGAAAACAATTAGCTCTATATGATAACTGTTTCTTAAACCGTGAATCACACATCACACATAATCTCATCCTAAATTTGAAACAAATATTTTTCAATTTCAAATTCATGCGACTTACTGTGTTGAACCACTTATACATTTTTCTAAAATTCACTATCTTCCATTTGTGAAAGCTTAGTTATTCCTATTAGAGATGATTGCACTGAAACTAGAAAATAATTAAAAAAGTTCCTACACTAACAACCTCAATTGCAATTATTATCAAATCATTAATCAATGGATCACATTCCAAATGTTACATGGTTAATATAGCATTACTTTTCCGACTCAGAGAAATATCACCTTATTTTCTTTTGAAGGATGGTAATGAATCATGCAATCATAATCCTGGAATACGTCAAAAAATAGATTTATTATTATGTTGAATTCCTTATGAGGGAATATAAACATCAGTATTTTTATAGTTACTATATATCCCACATTTTACTCAATACGTATTATGTCTTCATATATTTAAATCCAAAATAACAACATTTAATTCCAAATTATGGGTACAGTAATTTAATTAATAATGTATTAACTGGAATGAAGAATAAGTAATTACCTAATTATTCTTTATTAATACAAAACCATGATCTTTCAACAAAAATTCTCAATAGATAAAAAATTCAAAATTTTTGGGTGGTAGACCCTAAACTGAAGTATTCATAAATATTCTGTTCAATTCCAAAAACTAATCATCACATTCATTTTTTTATGAACACAACTCATTTGTGAATTAAAAATGTAATTGGGATATATAACCTTGTAAAATTTTCAACAAAATTATGTAATAGACTATTAATCCAAGAAAACAATGAATGTAATTTATATTTTTAAGACTTGTCAATTATTCAACTACATTCTCTTTAGAAGGATGAATGAATTTTCGATATTCAAAAACAATGTGACCAAGGAAAATAATTACAACCAAAATGAAATCTTTTTGAATTTCCAATGTAATTTATTTTCTTTTAATGTTTTAAAAATAACTCATAGATGAAATTCATTCTCCTCTTTAATATGATAAAAATCAAAAAATCATAAATAAACACAACAACATACATATCCACTAACTCATGAAAAATTTTATTCATTAGATCCATGAATACAACAAGAGCATTAGTTTATCTGAATGGTATTACTAAAAATTCACAATGGAAATATCTAGTAAAAAATTCAGTATTAAAAATATCAGCTTCCTTTACATTCAACTGATGGTTCACTGACCTCAATTAATCTTTTAAAAAATATCGGGATCCCAAATTATGATAAAAAAACACGGATATGATGCAATGGATACTTTTTCATAAAATTGATGTTATTCAACGCTATATACTCCATGAAATGTCTCATTAAATGGTCTTTCATTTTTAAAAACATGACGAGAACACCCCATGGTGATGTACAAGGTCGAATAAAACCATCATCTAATAACTACTAAAATTGAATCATAAACTATAAATGATTAATTTCATCAATTGAATAAGGTGGTTTTGAAATTCGATTACCATCGTGAACTCAGACAACATTTAATTTAACTTATTTATCAGGTATAATACTACGAAACACATCTGGATAAACATCAAGATACTAATTTAACAATATAAGATCATTAATCTAAATAGTTCCACTATTTTTAACAATATGTTCATTGTATGATTTATATTCATCATTTAATAGTCTTTCATATCCACGAAATTTTTTCAATAGAGAGGGTTATTTATTGTATAGAAACTGAAATTATTTTTTCAAAAGAGACCTCTTTATCTCAACAATGATTATTAGAATGGTAAGAAGAATGAAATTCTATACCCATAATAATATCAAACTCTACTATAAGAAACAAACATGATATTTAGGTAATTTATTTCCATATATGTGGACAAGAAGATTCTTATAAATTCTTTTTTCCACTACATTTCCAAGAATTGTTTTTACCATAAGTAAAGGATTCCTATCAAGATGTGTAATTTATAATTTACCAAAAAAATTCTAATAAATTAATGATTGTGTAGAACCTAAATCAAAAAACATATTGGAGTAATCTGAATAAACAATCAATGTATCTGATACCTCTTCATTTTATGGCCCAACATATTCTGATGTACTTGTAAAGAATTTTACCACACCATTATGCTTACAGTCTTTCTACATCCCATCATTAATTTTATTCACCAAACACTCATTTTCATAATGACCATTATAATTGCATTGAAATCATTTTAGTGATTGTACATCATATTTTTCCTTACCCCTATTCTGTTATTTTTTTTGTAAAGTTACAAGACTTATGTCCAATTTTACAACATGAGAAGCACTTACCAGAATTCTGATGTCATTTTTAAAAGTGTTTTTACCACAATTGTAGCATATTATAAACTTAATTTTCTTAATATAAGACTTTTTAAAATAATTTCATCCATTAAATTTACACATATACCTCTTATTATGTTGTTTTTCAAAGGACACATGATCACTGACAAACTCATTTCTCACCTTCTCTGCACAACAAACAATTTTTCCAAAAACATTTGATATCCTAAGAGACAAACACCCATGCATACATTGGATCTATTCCTAAGTAAAAACGATTGATTTTACTATAATGATACCATAAAGAAAATTGGAATTTACCATGCTAGTCGAGTAATGTTTTGATCAAAAACAACCACTGAGTCATCCTCCTACATGAAATACATGAATTTATTTCCATCCTAAGTCGAAATATCTTTGGAAAATATTTCTCAAGAATCATATTTTTGATTTCATCCCACTCAAGGGCATCAATATCCGACTTTCTGTTATATTCTTAACCATGTAACAACATTGATCATCTTGATCATCAAAATGGATGGCCACAATACTATCCTTTTTAATGCTTGAACACCCCATGAAATAAAAAATCCTTTCTAGTGCTTTAATCCACCCATCATACACCAAAACGTCAGATGATCATCTAAATTATGGAGAATGTTGTTTCATGAAATGTTCCACTACCAAAATGATCCTATATGATAGATATAGATGATCTCATGGATGAATACCATATGACAACCCTGATATTTTATTACACAATTAAACAAATTTTTTTACATAAACATCAATTGATACAATATAAGAGATCGATATGTCTATTTTCATTGGGGCTTAGTATTACTACACAACATCTTATAACATGAAACATGCATCAACTTTATTGAAAACATCCTTTACATGACCACTTCATTCCATCGTACATAGCCTTTCATGGGATAACCTGAGGACATGCATTAGAAAATGGTGAGATACAAAGACTAGTAAGGGAATAAACATGGAATAACATGTGGAATACAATACATGTTAGACAATAGGAATATCAATAGAGAACAAGATATGAATAAAAATAAATTAATGATAAATCATGATAATCATAACAAGGAAATGGGGAAAAAACACTTAACATGGAATTAGCATGAGCCAAGGCTCATTGCACATAGAGCATGAGTAAATCCTCATTGCACATGAAGCATGAGTAAAGCCTCATTGAACATGAATTAGCATGAGTAACCAACCATTGAACATGAAGTATCATGATAGTATACTTAACCCAATTCATTGGAGCGCTATATGGGCGCACCCTTCTTAAACATTTCATTTCATGCATAAGTGTGCCACATGGATCATATGACATGTATTCAAAAAAAATAATTTATTCCACGATAATGGAATGTGGAATTCATACCCGAAACATTATAATCAATATGTAAATGTTCATAGAGGGGAATTCCCTTGATAGAGAAAAGGGCATGGTATTCACTACACAATGACATTGTCTTGGAAAATGGGTACAATTTTGGCAGCATAACGGCGTGAGGTGCAAATTCATAAAAAGTTGTTGATGGGAGAGAAAGGGGTTTCTCGTCATATACAAATGAAATGGATAGTAATTCGGTCTTATAGATACATGCCCCAAAAATTTTAATGGAATTTATATTTATGATACAAATGAATTTCATGAATGTAAATGAGGAGAGAGAAATTTCTTTCAGAATTTCGGAATAGTAATGGGTGTACGTGGAAGGAATTTAATGAGAGTGAAAGCGGCGTCCCATAATTCAATAATAAAATGGGCAGTATGGGGGAGGTGTGAAACCAAACCCCAACACCTATAATTGAAATTAAAAGGTAATAAAATTAAACAAAATGAGGAAGGAAAAAACCCTTACATGGAAGTGTGCTTCCAAAGGCTTGAGAGAGGCTTGAGAGAGGCTTCGTGGGAGCTTGGGGAACCATGGGAGGATTCTAGAGAGAGTAGGACAGTGGATAAACTAACTCCAAAGGCTTTATGTGAGGGTAAAGTGGGATCTTGGGTGGGATAATATAGGAAAGGTGAGGGAATTTTTTAATATTTAGGTTTGGGACACCTCACATTAAACTAATCCAAACCAAAAACTAGCCCATGTTTTTTCCCATGGTTTTTGGAAAAGGGAATTGGAAAAAATAATTTTATCAGGACAATGTCTGATATTTTTAAAATAATGGGGTTTCTTATGTGGAGGTGTGTCATAATCCTACAGAAAAAAATATAAAATGTAATGATGTTTAATAAGATTTGAAGGGTCCATTAATGCTTTGTAAAATAAGTCAAACAAACCCAAAATGACACTATTATAATGGAAAAACATATATTGGCCAAACATAAGGCTTATAGTATTTTATTACATCACTATTGAGTCATTATGATGTCATAAAACACATAATATTTTTAAACGGTATTTAATTTTCACCCAAAAATTTGACAGTCTTAGAAAATTATGAAAAATTTACCATTGGAAAATTTTGACATCCTGATTCCAGAAATAAAATTTATTTTATCTACATAAGTTTCTAAATATGTCAATATTTACTTTTATAATAAAAACTGAAATTTATCTAAAATTCACAGGTTTGGACAATGATGGCTTTCAAACCTTAATAAAAATTACCATTGCATTCATAAAATTATTCATTCATTTACATTTATTAAATACTATTTTAATAATAATAATAATATATTCATAAAAAATTTATTCAGAAATCAATTAATTCATCATAATAGATTTTTTAGATGAATATTAACTAAAAACACTATTTGAGTATTAAAAACTACTTACAAGGTAACGAAAATAACATGAAAATATATTCATTGTTATATAAAAAAATAATGTGCATAACCATAGTACTAGGATATTATTATATAACCCCTTATAACACCCACATAACACTGAAGAGTAAGGTGTGTGATGGTGAAAAACTCTTGGGGAGGCTTGGATAACATTGCTCGGGTGGTAATCTCTATCAACTTCCACTTGTCTCGTAGGCTGTCCCGCTCGAGCTTAACCTGTTGAAGCGTGGCTTGGGCTTGGTCAAGAGCGATGCCCAATGATGCCACATCTTTTCTAAGCTTTGAAAAATGGGCTTTGTATGGGGTAAGTCTACTGGATGAGGCCATCAAATCCTTTTTCTAAGTAAATTGGATTCTTTAAAGCCCTATATTTATACTAATCATGTGATCACTATTCAATGGCTATATTAGCAACAGTCACAATTTATAACATAAAAACAAAGACGTTGACATTTTATATAAACATTTTACATAAAGGCTCAATTAATTATATCAAGAGGGATTTTCATTAATGAATGTTTCAGTTGTTACAATCTTCCCCCCCTTAAGTAATTTCTCCCTTGAAATTTTATTTTTCCGACTCTAAAACAGATTTGGGTAACTCTTCTAGTCACGACCTGACCCTACCCGGGAACGAGCCACAACTACCCCAATCCCGCCCCTATAGGCCAGAAGCTAGCGACAAGTGGTGAAGGCTAAACCACTCGGGGAGGCCTTTACCTGAGTACCTATACACACACACACACTGCAAACTCAATGCAGAAGTGCATAGTAAAAGAAACGACAAGAAGAGTAAAGTGAAACTGCTATATATATAAACCAAAAATTTGCATCTACCTCTAATAGTACAAAGCAAGTGTTGAATGTAACTAAAAAAGAAATGTGGCAAACACGCGCCCACCTAGAAAAGGTTCCACATCCTGACAATAGGTAAAAAAAAGAAAAATAGTAGCAAGGGTCCCCCACTTGGAACCTGAATCCGACCACAATACCCCGTCCAAGCTCTCGATCTCCTAAGCTCCACTAAAGTCACAACCAACTTGTCTGTCACTGCCCTACAGTCCAGCGGTCCAACTCCGATAGTCACCTCAAATTTATTTTGTCACCTCACAAACCCGTACAACCAAGGGTCCCACTCTGATAGTCATGGAGAAAAGCCACAGACTAGCCTAGTAGAAAGGACTGAGTCTGAAATGTGTGTGGGTGACCCACTGCCCAGCCCTGCCGGAGGGTAGACATGGAAGAAGTCGATGGGTGACCCACTAACTAGCCCTCCCAGAGGTGAAACCCGGAACAAGTCAACAGGAGACCGACTTCCCAGCCCTTCTGGAGGGTAGACCTTAATCAAGATGACGAGTGACCCACTAGCCAGCCCTACTGGAGGGTAGACCTCAAGAGTCATAATGTGACCCACTGCCTAGTCTCTGCTAGAGGGTAAACCCTGAGATGTAAATGAGCAACCCACTGCCCAGTCCTGCTGGAGGGTAAACCCATTACTGCTCTGGCCATCTCTACTAGATGGTACAACACTGGCCAAATGAGCACGGGGTGGGTACCGCGAAACCACCCAACTCCAGAACAACTCACCCAACAGAGGTTCAGTGACCATTCCATAATTGGGTGTCACTAGCACCGTTACATGCCAAACCATCGAGAACAGAACCAAGAGAAAACTCAACCAGGATGGTCAACAAATGAGAACTGCACCAGGTGAAAACTCAACCTTGTTGGTCAACAAATGAGAACCGAGGAACCCTCTACGCCGTGAGGGGTCAAAAGTATGTAAATCAGAACATGTTACAAACATGGGGTACACAAGATGTGTGGCCCCAAGTCAACCCCAACCAGGCGCACAAACGTTCTCATGTACAACCTTCCACATGTACCTTCCGGTGTTCTCGCATACTAATAGAGTATGCCACATCTCCAGCCCAAAGGCTAACGTTCCCACGACACACAACGTCAACGCGAAGGTGTAAACGTAACAAACCCATATTGCCACCTCAATAGCCGAGGCATGGCTAACCACATCTCTTTAAACACCATCTTCACTCTCCCAGGAGTGAACGAGATCACACGCCAAGGGTTCCCTACAAACACCTCATGAAGAACCACCACTGGTACACCTTTCATATTTCCAAATTTAATAAGATTATATAAGTGGCTCCGATCTCCTAAACAGATTACACCATTGAAGTCCTCATGAAAAAACATGCGACATAGACTACTTACTCACCCGAAACAGTCAACCGGTGAATCAAGTACTATTCACAGTAACCAACCCGTGTGGGGCCCACCCCAAGATTCCAAAAGTGAACAAACGGATCACACCACTATGACCCCCTTAAAAAAACACGGGATTGACTACTCAGTTGCCCAAAATGGACACCCGGTGAAAAATGTACTATTCACCGTAGCTAGGTCAGGTGGGACCCACAACACGATCCCGAAAAATGGCGGGCAAACTACGACTTCACAATGATCTGAGAAAAAAATGTCAAAAAGACTGCTCACTTGAGAACAATGGATATCCAGAGAAAGAAAAGTGCTCCGACATACCGAACATCAGTAGTGCTGCTTGGGACCCGCATCCCGGTGCCGAAGCGCTTCCAACGGATCACACCGTTGCGATCCTCTTAGAAAATTACACATGTTTTAATATTTGATTGTTCGAAACTGAAACTCGGTGATAAAGCTAGAAATCACCGTCAACTCCCAAAATGGCCCTCGTGGGGCCCGCACCATCGTGCTGAATTAAAGCGGGCATATTTCTCCACTGCAATGCCCCCAAAAAAATGCCCATGATCGACTACTCACATGCCACGAACGGGCGTCTGATGAAAAAGTTGTAAAGCGCTCCACGCTGCTCGAAAGACAAGACATTGGGCCCATGACTCAACCCCGGATTTTGTGCTCGAAACCACACTGGTAAACTTCACCTCAGAACCAGGGTCCCAACGCAACTAACGGCGCTTAAATCGAACGTCGGATGCGTCCGCGCCGTCCAAAACAGGAATCCCTGAGAAGAACGCTCGTCCACTAAACGTCGTGCTGCACCCCCGAGCACCCATTTTGGGAACTAAAATTTCCCCGATACCATCTCATAAAGTTTACCTTGACACCAGGATGGCGCTGCCATAGATGACATGAAAAACTGACGCTCGTAGTGGATATTACGGGCGTCTGAGTCGAGGGGACAAAGCCGCTTGGGCTGGACCGGCCAGAACCAGTCGGTCCGGTTGTTCTGAGCTGGGACACAGTTCAACCGCACAGCCTATCCACTGACCTTTAGTCCACGCACCGACCGGCCCATGGCCGGTCGCTTGGTCTGCACGAAGACCTGCCGAAGGCTGGTCGATGTTCCCCCGCAGCGTCGTGCTCCGTGACCCCGGTCTTCCACACCACGCCCGTCGCCTAGAGCTCGTCGTGCCGCACAGATCCGCTGCAGATGAGGATCCCGCTACCTCGCCGAAGACCGCCGAAGCCCTCTACCGAAGCAGCCACCTGGAGCTCTGTCGTGCCGCCTTCATGGAACCGCGCCCCCACCGCTTAGAAGCCGCCCAAACCGCCTGAAAAAGGCAGCATCGGCCGAGAAACATCCCGGGTCCATCACGGACGCCCCGAGACTCAGACTTTTGATCTGAAAGGATAGTTGGGGAGATAATTTCACAAACTACGCAACCAGGGGCTTCATTTGACAATTCAAAGAGATTCGATGCAATAATTTGAGCTCAAACTGAGTGCAGAATTTTTAAAACGAAACCACAATGATCCTACCTGCAAGGGCGTAGCCTGGAACTTCGTCGCACGTCGAACCACCGGATCCGTCACCGCCTTGTCGGAGGGAGGTGAGGAGAGGGGTTCCACCTTTGACATTTGGAGAGTGTACCGTGGAAGAAGGGGGGATGAATAAGGGTGGTGGTGGAGTTTATATAGAAAACACTTAAACCCCTGCCCGTCGGTCCCGTACCCGAACCCTCGGCAGGGTCGACGTTAAACCTCCCCTAGGGTAAACACCACCTCCTGAGCACAATGGGGGTCTCATTATTTCAATATGCATCTTCGTTCAAAATTTATTAAAATTAACGCCTGAGGCCGCCAAATTACAAAAATTCCCCTGGTTGCATTTTTCACAGGAGGCCCGCGCCTGTGAGAATTACCCCCTCCTACGGTAAACGACACACTCTGGATTCAATGGTGCCCTCAGTTTTCCAATCTGAACCTCCGTTTAAAAATATACATTCATTTCACCATTAAACGAATAAATTAATTAATTTAGTTATCCATTTAACGTTCCGATAG
The DNA here is from genome assembly GCA_963277665.1 of Viscum album. Lineage (NCBI taxonomy): Eukaryota > Viridiplantae > Streptophyta > Magnoliopsida > Santalales > Viscaceae > Viscum > Viscum album. The sequence goes on from OY728156.1 coordinate 1,740,334,181, forward strand.
CGAGCGAGGGGTCCCAATGTCCCGCGCCGACATACTTTATGTCATTCCTAGGGTAAAAACCCCATTTCGGACCCATGTGGAGACTCATATTTCTGATCCAAAACACTGGTTAGGTGTTATCCCTTTTATATGGTGTTTCCAGTGTGAACGCACTGAAAATTTAATTCCGGCCACTCCGGGGCTCGGAATCGCACGCCGTCTGAGGGCGCTGCTCTAGAATAATATCAAGAATATTCCAAAATCTTTTATAACAAAAAATTGTGTTCTTACATCATTCCATCATTCAATATTTTCATCCCCAAAATGTAAAACCAGGGAGCAACTTAGGGTACTAAGCCCGCACTTGGATCTTCTGTTCTGAGAAGAACTCTTGCACAGTTCTATGCCATCGCACACAGACCAAAGGATTTGATCTATTCACGCGAGGTCTACCCTTGCTGAGGATGTGCATAAGAGCACACACACTTCTTCTCAGGTGAGTCACATGGGAGACATCGTGCACCCAAACCAGCCTTTGGGATTAGGGAAAGGAGGTAGGGAACCTCGCCATCCATGCGCATGGACTCAAACGGCCCGAAGGATCTCGGGGGTAGCTCACCTCAAGTATCAAACCTCTACATCACATGTCGCGACTGGAATTACCGCCTGCATCTGGAACAAGGCCCGGTGATTCCCTCCTTCATAATATCCATATGGTGAAACACCCAAAAATATATGGTCCCACAATGTTTCAAATTCGATGTCCCATGACCAAGACTCTCTTACACACTCGAAAGACTAAGGAGTCAACACCATCGACTAAAGAGAAAGGTTCCACGCCTTTTACTCAACAGACAGAAGGCCACACCGATGCCCCGAGTCACCCGAGTAACACCTCAATCAAGGAGCAGGGAGGAAATAATTTCACACACAGATTCTAAAAATTCTACTGCAAGAAGTAGAAGAGTTGTAGAATGTTCCTATTGTCACCTCATGCTCTGCAGGATCATAGACATCCAAAGCTCGCGGTTGTCTATGGTCCCAACTATCAACTCCCGGTGCCTGACGTGGACTGCCTAATGGTGATGGGAAGACCTTGAAAATTCATCCCCCACTACCAACTCCTCCCACTCCTATACTAGCACCATATATCTGGACACTACTCCAATCACGATGATGTCTCTGTCATGGTGTGAACCTACTGCCTTCCCGATACTCTTCGCAAGCCTTGTCGGGCAGTCCCGTGCCAAGTGACCTATCTCATTACAAGCATAACACCGACTCTCTCCGGGCTGCACTGTTTCCATCCGGCACCACTGTGGTGTACGACCACACCCATGAGTCCGGTTGTTGGAAATCCACTTTCATCGAGGTTCTGCTTGTCGACGTCCGCTAGCTACGACAGACGTCTAGGCTCTAACGTGCCTGCTGCCACCACCAGCTCTTGAATGTGACAGGAAGCTCTCTATCACCAGCGCCTGCTCTAGCACCCCAGCATATATAGAAATGACCAAGGGTACTATGATAGCATGAATCTTTCAGTGGAGAACCTGCTCAAACATCCATGTTCAGAAGATGCCATCATGGACCACATCCGGGTAAAAGTGTGCACGATATTCGAAACTAACTGCGTACTCGGACACCGTTATCTCTCCCTACTAATACTACATGAGATCCTGAATCCGAATGCAGCGTAAGAAGGAGGGTAAAAACTCATCACGAATGAACAACTAAAGGTCTCCCCACGAAAGCAATGAATCGTTAAAAACTGAGTCACCGGACTCCACCAACGCCCTATTACTCTGTGGAAAAAGGTTGGCGGCCAAAGCCACTATAAGATCTATCGGCGTCTGCACATGCCAAAAAAGGAAAACCATTGTCTCTAGACAATCCTATGCTACCTGAGGATCTGGATCACCACTGAACCTTAGCGGTCTCTGCCGCTGGAACTCATGGTACCCGCTCAACCTGCACTGAAGCCCCTCCTGCTCTACTAAAGCTGTCTACGGCTCACCAGGTGGGGGTGCTTCTACTGGCCCACCCAGAGAAAGGGGCTCGCATGATGGGTCATGGACTGTGTCCTTGTATCTCACAAGGTCGTCGTTACAAAACAAAGCTTGTATCCTTGCAGGCTGTTTTCGCGGAGACATCCTGAATGTTATCAAGGAGTTTTGCACTCACAAGATAATATATTTATATCACAACAATAACAACGATGCAGAGATGACCCAAGAAGAAAAGTTAATGGATCAATATTATGTGATTCAAAAACTAATTTTCCCTTTCCACGAGTGTCTCAGCACACCATGTCGACAAGCATTTTATCAGGGTCCTGGTGAATGGATACGTCTACCACCACACCATCACTGGACTCCCTGGCCTGAGAGCCAATCTCGAGACACATTAAATCTGTTTCCCTAAATGCCAACCAATTCCTTTTATTTTAGGGACATCCGAACAATGTACCAAGGAATGAATCACCTCTGATACCACTTTGTCACGACCCGACCCTACCCGAGCTCGAGCCGCAACTACCCCAATCCCACCTCCATAGGCCAGGGGATGGCGACAAGCCCCGAAGGCTAAACCACTCGCAGAGGCCATTACCTGAGTACCTGTATACAGACTCGCAACCCACTCAATGCAGAAGTGCAGAGTAAATGGAAAGACAAGCAGAGCAAAGTGCAACTGCTATATATATAAACCAAAAAAGTGCATCGACCTCTAAAAGTACAAAGCAAGTGCCGAAATAAACTGAAAAAGAAAAGCGCAAAACACACGTCCAACCAGAAAAGGTGACACATCCCGGAAATAGGTAAACAAAAGAAAAATAGTTGGAAGGGTCCCCCACAAGGAACCCGACTCCGACTACCGTACATGGTCCAAGCTCCCAATATCCTAAGCTCCACTGAAGTCATGACCAAATTGTCTATCGTCTGCAAGGGCACACCAAGTGTAGGCAAAGCCCAAGCAAGGGTGAGTATAAAAAAACTCAGTAGGTTGCCCCGATGGCTTGAGTGAGAAACAAAGGATGTACTGAAGAGGTGAGAAGTAGATCGAATAGGGAATGGTAAAGGAGTACAATAGATAGTCCATCTCAACTCAACAAGATAAAAGAGGTAGACTCACCCCAACAGAAGGAGCTACAAGCTGTGAGAAGATGAACTTATCATCGAGTCTTCACTGCCTATATCCGGAGAGTAGACTCGTCCAACCATGAGAAGCTGGACACATAAAGCATGTGGCATATCCCGTGCGTCTTCACCTCTTTTGGAAGGAGAGTAAATAAAACCCAAGGACTGGGTACTAGAACACGGTATATACATATCCATATGCCCAATCAAGAAGCTCGAACAAGATCGTAATTGGTTCTTCATCCTGTAGCTCAGCCCAAGAAAGTGAGTCGGCATTAGTCTTAGAAGTAACCATCAACGATGACCAGCATCTCACATGTCTGCCCAAAACTACAAGTTAAGGGGCTCAAATAATCGTACCTCAACACTATCCCATTTGGGAGACACTAACTCACCCGCACGATTTTAGGTTTCCTCACAAGGACACATCTCAGTGGAGAAAGCACCCCTCGTACTTGAGAGTTCTGGGGAAAGTATAACCAAACCTCGTCACTACCCTGCAGTCGAGAGGTCTTCTCAAAGTCAAGTTGTCACATCACTAACTTGTATAACCAAGGGTCCCTACTCAGATAGTCATGGAGAAAAAGCCACAAACTAGCCTAGTTGAAAGGATTGAGTCTCAAAAGCCAACAGGTGGCCCACTGCCCAAACCTGCTAGAGGGTAAACCCTAATTAATCATCAGGTGACCCATTACCTAGCCTTGTTGGAGGGTAGTCCTGGAATAATCCAACAGGCGACCCACTACCCATCCCTATTGGAGGGTAGACCTGGAAGAAGCCGACGGGTGACCCACTTCCCATCCATACTGGAGGGTAAACCCATAATATGTTGACAGGCGACCCACTGCCCAGCCCTGCTGGAGGGTAGACTTCAATCAAGACGACGAGTGACCCACTGCCTAGCCCTGCTGGAGGTAGAACCTCATGAGTCCTCAGGTGACCCACTTCCTAGTCTCTGCTAGAGGGTAAAACCTGGGAAGTCAATGAGAAACACACTGCCCAGCCCTGCTGGAAAATAAACCTGGAACTTCTCTGGCCATCTCTACTAGATGGCACATCACTGGCCAATCGAGCACGGAGTGGGTTCCACGCAACCACCCAACTCCAGAACAACTGGCCCAACAAAGGTTCATCCCCCATTCCATCCCTGGGTGCCACTATCACCGCTACCACCCAAACCATCAAAAAGAGAATCAGGTGAAAACTCAACCCTATTGGTCAAAAATTAGAACATGACTAGGGGAAAACTCAACCCTACTAGTCAACAAATGAGAACAGAGGAACCCTCTACGTTGCAAGGGGTCAAAAGTATGTTAAGCATAAAACATTACACACATGGGGTATAACTTACGTGTGGCCCCATGTCAACCCCAACCAAGCGCACAAACGTTCTTAGGTCAACCATCCACATGTACCTCCCAGTGTTCTCGAATACTCCCAGAGTATGGCACGTCTCCAGCCCAAAGGCTAACGTGCACATGACACCCAATGTCAACGCAAAGGCGTAAACATAACAACCCAAAAATGCCACCTCAAAGGCTGAGGCACTGCCAAGCACATCTCTGTAAACAAAAACTTCACTCTCACAGGAGTGAACACAATCACACGCCAAGGGTTCCCTAAAAACACCATAGGAAGAACCACCACAGGTACACCATTTATATTTCCACATTTAATAAGATAATGATAGAAGCCTTATTCACCTGAACAGATTAAACCATTGTAATCCTCGTGGAAATATACGCGAGATAGACAACTTACTCACTCGAAACGGTCAACCGGTGAATAAGGTACTATTCACTGTAACCAACCCGTGTAGGGAACACCCTAAGATCCCGAAACTGAACAAACAGATCACACCCCTGCGACCCCCCTTGGAAAAACACATAGGATTGACTACTCAGTCACCCAAAATGGACACCCGGTGAAAAAGGTACTATTCACTATAGCCAGTTCGGGTGGGACCCACACCACGATCTCGAAAAAGGGCGGGGCAGACTGTGCCATCGCAATGCTCTCAGAAAATATGTCAAAAATACTTCTCACTTAAGTGCAATAGATATCTAGAGAAAAGGACAAACTACGATATACTGAACATGAGAGGTACTGTGTGGGACCCGCATCCCAGTCCGGAAGCACTACCAACGGATCGCACTGTTGCGATCCTCTCGGAAAAGTACACAAGTTTGACTATTTTATTGTCCAAAATGGACATTCGGTGATAAAGCTGGAAATCACCGTCAACTCCCAAAACAGCCCTCACGGGGCCCACACCATTGTGTTGAATTAATGCCGCCATATTGCGCTATTGGGATGCCATTGAAAAACACCCAGGATCCACTACTTGCAATTCATGAACGGACGTCCGATGAAAAAGTTGTAAAGCGCTCCACACAGCTCGAAAGACGGGTCGTGGGGCCCATTCCTCAACTTCGGCATCAGTGCCCAAAAACACACTGGTAAACTTCTCCTTGGATCCAGGGTCCCAACACCACTGATGGCGCTCAAATCAGACGTCGGATGCGTTCGCGCTGTCCAAAACAGGAATCCCCGAGAAGAACGCATGTCTACTTAACATCGTGCCGCGCCCCCGAGCCCCCATTTTGGGAACTAAAATTTCCCCGATACCATCTCAAAAAGTTTACTTTGACGCCAGGAAGGCACTTCCATAGACGGCTTGCAAAACGGACACCCGTAGCGGAAATTACGATCATCGGAGTCAAGGGGCAAAGCCGCTTGGGCGGGACCGGCCTGAACCGGACGGTCTGGCCATTCTGAGCCGGGCCATGGATCAACCGCACGGCCCAGACATTGACCTATGGTCCACACACCAACTAGCCCGTGTCTGGTCTTTTGGTCCGCGTGAAGACCCGCTGAAGGCTGGTCACTATTCCCTCGTGGCGTCGCGCGCCGTGACCCTGACCTTCCGCACCGCGCCCATCGCCTGGAGCTCGTCGCGCCGCGCGGAGCCGCCATGACTGAGAAGCCTGCTACCATGCCGAAGAACACCGGTGCCCGCTACCGAAGCCTCCACCTGTATCTCTACCATGCCACCTTTCTGGAACCGCACCACCCCCCCCCATGGAAGCCGCCCGAACCGCCGGAAACAGGCAGCATCGGTCAGGAAACTTCCCGGGTCCATCACGAACGCCCCGAGACTCGGAATTTTGATTTGAAAGGATCTATGGTGAGATAATTTCAAAAAATATGCAACCACGGGATTTGTTTGAAAATTAAACGAGATTTCATGCAATTATTTGAGCTCAAAGTGAATGCAGAAATTTAAAAATGAAACCGCAATGATCCTACATGCGAGTGAGTATCCCGGAGCTTCGCCGCACGTCGAACCACCGGAGCCGTCACCACCTTGCCAGAGGGAGGAGAGGAGAGGGGTTCCTCTTTTTCCATTGGGAGAGTTCACCAGGGAAGAAGGGGGGATGAAGAAGGGTGGGGGTGGAGTTTATATAAAAAACACTTAAACCCCCGCCCATCGGTCCCATACTCAAACCTTCAGCAGGGTCAAGGTTAAACCTCCCCTAGTGTAAACACCACCTCCCGAGAACAACAGAGGTCTCAGAATTTCAATCCGCATCTCCGTTCAAAAGTTATTAAACTCAACGCCTGAGGCCGCCAAATTACAAAAATGTCCCTAGCGGCATTTTTCACAGGAGGCCCGCGCCTGCGAGAATAACACCCCACTTATTGTAAACGACATGCTCCGGATACAACGGTGCCCCCGATTTCCCAATCCGAGCCACCATTTAAAAGAAACTTTAACTTCACCATTAAATGAATAAATAAATTAATTTAATTATCCATTTAACGTTCTGAATGCGAGTGAGGGGTCCCAAAGTCCTGTGCCGAGATACTTTATGTCATTCCTATGGTAAAAACCCCATTTAGGACCCATTTATACACTCAAATCTCTGATCCAAAACACTGTTTAGTAGTTATCCCATTTATTTGGCGTGTCCAGTGTAAACACATTGAAAATTTAATTTCGGCCACTCTGGGGCTCGGAATCGCACGCCGTCTGAGGGCGTTGCTGTGGAATAATATCAAGAATATTCCAAAGTCTTTTATAGCCAAAACCTGGGTTCTTACATCATGACCTCCTTCATACTTTTCATCATTGAAAAGAAAAACCAGGGAACAACTTAGGGTACTATGGCTACACCTGGATCTTCCATTCCCAAAAGAACTCTTGCACAGTTCTACACCACCGCACACTTACCAAAGGATTTGATCTATTCACGTGAGTTCTACCCTCGCCGATGATGTGCATTGGAGCACGCACACTTCTTCTCAGGTGAGTCACGTGGGAGACATCGTACACCCAAACCAGCCTTTCGGGTTAGTGGAAGGCTGTAGAGAACCTCACCGTCCCTTCGCACGGTCTCAAACGGCCCGAAGGATCATGGGGGTACCTCAAATCCCTGATCGAACCTCTATGTCGCATGTCGCAACTTGAATTACCGCCTGCAGCTGGAATAAGGCCCGGTGATTCCGCCCTTCACAATATCCATATGGTGAAACACCCATGGATATCTGGCCACACAAGGATTCACAGTCGATGTCCCACGACCAAGACTCTCTTACATGCTCGAAAGGCGAAGGATTCAACACCATCGACTAAAGAAAAAGGTTCCACGCCTTTTAATCTACCGACATAGGGCCACACAGACGCCCTGTGTCTCCCAAGTAACACCTCAATCAAGGAGCAGGGAGGAAAGAATTTCACACATAGAGTCTAAAATTTCTACTGCAAGATGTAAAAGAGTTGTAGAGCATACCTTTTTTCACCTCATGCTCTACCGAATCATAGACAACCAAAGCTCGCGGTTGTCTGCAGTCCCAACTGTCAGCTCCCAGAGCCTGATGTGGACCACCTAGTGGTGATGGGAAGACCTCGTAAAGTCATCCCCCACTACCAGCTCCTCTCGATCCTCTTCTAGTAGCATCTCTCTGGGCACTACTCCAATCACGATGCTACCTCTATCGTAGTGGTGCACCTAATGCTTGCCTGATACTCTTCACATGCCTTGTCAGGCAGTCCCGTGCTATGTGACCTCTCTCATCGCAAGCATAACACCGACTCTCTCTGGGCTGCACTGGTGCCCTCCGGCACCACTGTGGTGTACTACCACGCCCATTAGTTCAGTTCTCAGAAAGCCACCTCTGTCAAGGTTCTGCTTGTCGACCCCCACTAGCTGCGGCAGACGTCTTGGCTCCAACGTGCATGCTGCCACCACCAACTCTTGAACGTGGCAGGAAGCTCTCTATCACCATTGCCTGCTCTAGCACCCCGACAATTATGGAAATGCCCAAGGGTACTTTGACAGCATGAATCTCTCGGCGGATACCCTGCTCAAACTTCCGCATTATTAAATTTCCTTCATGGAGAAAGTCCAGGTAAAAGCGTGCACGGTCTGTGAAACTAACTGCATACTCGGAAACCATCATCTCTCCCTACTGAAACTGCAGGAAATCTTGAATCTGAATGGAGCATAAGTAGGAGGGGAAAAATTCATCATGAAACAACAACTGATGGTATCCCCACAAAAGTGACGACTCTTCATGAAACTGAGTCACCAGACTCCACCAACGCCTAGTTGCTCCGTGGAAAAAGGCTGGCAGCCAAAGCCACCATAAGATCTACCAGCGTCTACACATTCCTGAAAAGGAAAAACACTGTCTCTAGGAAAACCTCTACTACCTGAGGGTATAGATCACCACTGAACCTCAGCGGTCTCTACAGCTGGAACTCAGGGAACACACTCAACCTACGCTCAAGCCCCTCTTGCTCTACTGAAGCTGTATGCTGCTCACCAGTTGGGCGTGCTGCTACCAGCCCACCCGGAGAAAGGGGATCACATGATGGGTCCTGGACTGTGGCCTCGTAGCTCACAAGGTCGTCCTCACAAACCAAAGCTGGTATCCTGACTGGATGTCTTCACGGAGGCATCCTGAATTTTATCAAGGATTGCTGGAGTCACATGAGCATATATGTATATCAGAACAACAAAAACGTTGGGGAGGTGACCCAAGAAGGAAATTCAATGGCTCAATCATATGTGATGCATAAAATAATTTTCCCAGCCACTAGTGTCTCAGCATGCCAGTTGACAAGCAGGTTATCAGGGTCATGTTGAATGGATACGTCACCCGCCACACCATCACTGGACTCCCTCAGCTGATAGGTGCTCTCAAGACACATTAACACTGTTTCCCAAAATCCAAACAATTCCTTTTATTTTAGGGACGTCCAAACAGCATCTCATGGAATGAACCACCTCTAATACCACTTTGTCACGTCCTGACCCTAACCAAGCTTACGTCGCAACTACCCCAAGCCCGCCTCAATAGGCCAGGGGTAGGCGACAAGAGCAGAAAGCTAAACCACTCGAGGAGGCCTTTACCTGAGTACCTGTACACACACGCAGCCCACTCAATGGAGAAGTAATGAGTAAAAGAAAAAAAAAGTAGATTAAAGTGAAACTGTGATTTATATAAACTACAAAAGTGCATCGACTGCTAATAGTATAATGAAAGTGCAGAAAGTAACTGAAAAAGAAAAGGGGAAAACACGCGCCCAACCAGAAAAGGTGCCACATCCCAGAAATAGGTAAACGAAATTAAAACAGTTGGAAGGGACCCCCACCTAGAACCCGACTCCGACCACCGTACACAGTCCAAGATCCCGATCTCCTAAGCTCCACTGAAGTCATGACCAACTTGTCCATCATCTGTAAGGGAAAACCAAGTGCAGGCCAATACCAAGTAGGGGTGAGTATAAAAATACTCAGTAGGATGCCTTGATGGCTCGAGTGAGAAACAAAGGGGGTACTGAAGAGGAGTGAAGTAGATCAAATATGGAATAGTAAAAAAGTACAGTAGAGAGTCCAGTTCAACTCAACAAGAGAAAAGAGGTATACTCCTCCCAATACAAGGACCTTGAAGAAGTGAGAAGTTGAAATTCTCATCGAGTCTTCACTACATATAGTATCAGTGTAGACTCGTCCAACCACGAGAAGTTGGTCACGGAAATCACGTGGCATACCCCGCGCGTCTTTGCCTCTTTTGGAAGGAGAGTAACTAAAACCCAAGGAGTGGGTACTGGAACATGGTATATACATATCCATATGAAAAATCAAGAAGACCGAACAAGATCATAAGGGGATCTTTATCCCGTAGCTTAGCCCAAGAATGTGAGTCACCATTAGTCTATGAAGTAACCATCATCGATGCCCAACATCCCGCACATCTGCACCGAACTACATGCTAAGGGGCTCAAATCACCGCAGCTCAACATTATCCACTTTGGGAGGCACTGACTCACCCACACGGTTTTAGGTCGCTTCACAAGGACGCGTCTCGATGGGGATAGTGCCCCTCGTACTTGAGTGTTCTGGGGAAAGCCGAACCACACCTTGTCACTGCCCTGCAGTCGAGAGGTCTTCTCAAAGTAAAGATGTCACCTCTCTAACCCGTACAACCAAGGGTCCCACTCCGATAGTCATGGAAAAAAAGCCACAAACTAGCCTAGTAGAAAGTACTGAGTCTGAAAATCCAACGGGTGACCCACTACCCAGCTGTGCTAGATGGTAAACCCTAATACATCATCAGGTGACCCATTACCCAGCCCTGCAAGAGGGTAGACCTAGAATAAGCCGACAGGCGACCCACTGCCTAGCCCTGCTGGAGGGTAGACCTGGAAGAAGTCGATTGGTGACCCACTGCCCAGCCCCACTTGAGGGTAAACCTATAATAAGTTGACAAGCGACCCACTGCACAACCCTGCTAGTGGTTAGACGTGAATCAAGATGACGAGCGACTCACTGCCCAGCCCTACTGGAGGGTAGACCCTCAAGAGTTATCGGGTGACCCACTACCTAGTCTCTGTTAGAGGGTAAAACCTGAGAAGTCAATGAGAAACCCATTGTCCAGCCCTGCTGGAGGGTAAACCTGGAACTACACTAGCCATCTCTACTAGATGGTACAGTACTGGCCAACCAAGCATGGAGTGGGTACCGCGCAACCACCCAACTCCATAAAAACTCACCCAACAAAGGTTCAGCCCTTGTTCCACCACTGGGTGTCACTAGCACCGCTACGGGCCAAACCATAAAAAATAGAATCAGTTAAAAAATCAACCCTACTGGTCAAAAAATGAGAATAGGACCATGAAAAAACTCAACCCTATTGGTCAACAAAAGAGTACCGAGGAACCCTCTACATCGCGAGGGGTCAGAAGTACGTAAATAAAAACACGATACACACATGGGGTGCACATGATGTGTGCCCCCAAGTCAACCCCAACCAAAGACACAAACGTTCTCAGGTACAACCATCCACATGTACCTCCCAGTGTTCTCACATACTCCCAAAGTATGCCATGTCTCCATCCCAAAGGCTAGTGTGCACACGTCACCCAAAGTCAACGTGAAGGCGTAAACGTATCAACCCCAACATGCCACCTCAAAGGATGAGGCACTACCAACCACATCTCTTTAATCACCAACTTCACTCTCCTAGGAGTGAACGTGATCACACGGCAAGGGTTCCCTATAAACACCGTAGGAAGAACCACCACCGGTACACCTTTCATATTTCCACATTTAATAAGATCATGTAAGAAGCTCTGCTCACCTGAACAGATTACACCATTGTAATCCTCATGGAAAAACATGTGAGATAGACTACTTACTCGCCCGAAACGGTCAACCGGAAAATAAGGTACTATTCACTGTAACCAACCCGTGTAGGGCCCACCCCAAGATCCCGAAACTGATCAAATGGATCACACCAATGTGACCCCCGTGGAAAAACACACGGGATTGACTACTCAGTCACCCAAAATGGACACCCGATGAAAAAGGTAATATTCATCGTAGCCAAGTCGGGTGGGACCCACACCACGATCCCAAAAAAGGGCGTGACGGACGGTGCCATCGCAATGCTCTCAGAAAAACATGTCAAAAAGACTACGCACTTGAGTGCAACAGATATCCAAAGAAAAATACACACTCCAACATACCGAACATGAGCGGTGCTGTGTGGGACCCACATCCCAGTCCCGAAGCACTGACAACGGATCGCACCATTGCGATCCTCTCAGAAAAGTACACAAGTTTGACTATTTTCTTGTCCAAAACGGACACCTGGTGATAAAGCTGGAAATCACCGTCAACCCCCAAAACGGCCCTCCCGGGGCCCACACCGTCATGCTGAATTTATGCGGGAAGATTTCTCCATTGCAATGCCCCCAAAAAAACTCCCAGGATTGACTAATTGCATGCCCCGAACGGACGTCCGATGAAAACGTTTTAAAGCACTGCATGAATCTCGAAATATGGGTCATGGGGCCCATGCCTAAACTCCAGTTTCAATGCCTGATACCACACTGGTAATCTTCACCTCGAGACCAGGGTCCCAATGCCACTGACGGTGGATCAAATCGGACGTCGGATGCGACCCCACCGTCCAAAACAGGAATCCCTGATAAGAACGCTCATCCACTTAACGTCGTTTCGTCCCCTCGAGAGCCCGTTTTAAGAACTAAAATTTCCTCGAAACCATCTCAAAATGTTCTCCTTGACTCCAGGAAGGTACTACCACAGACGACATGCAAAACAGACGGCCGTAGCGGAAATTAAGGGCGTCCGAGTCGAGGGGGAAAAGCCCCCTGGGTTGGACCGGCCTGAACCGGCCGGTCTGGCCGTTCTGGGCCGGGCTGCGGTTCAACCGCACGGCCCAACCGCTGACCCGCGGTCCACGCACCGACCGTCCTGTGGCATGTCTCTTGGTCCTCATGAAGGCCCACCGAAGGCGGGTCGCTGTTCCCCTACGGGGTCATGCACCGCATCCTCGACCTTCTGCACCACGCCCATCACCTGGAGCTCGTTGCACCCCCCGAAGCCGCCGCAGCTGAGGAGCATGCCACCATGCCAAAGACCTCCGGATCCCACTACCGAAGCAGCCTCTTGGAGCTCCGACTTTCCTCCTTTCTAGAACCGCGCCACCGCCGCTGGGAAGCCGCCCGGAAGGCCGGAAAAAGACTGCATCGGCCGGGAAACATCCTGGGGCCATCATGGACGACCTAGGACTAGAAATTTCGATCCCAAAATATCGTTGGGGAGATAATTTACCGAACTATGCAAATAGGGGCTTTGTTTGACAATTAAAAGAGATTAGTCTCAATAATTTGAGCACAAAGTGAATGCAAAAATTTAAAAATGAAACAGCAACGATCATACCTTCGAGGGCATAGCCCAGAGCTTCGCCTCACATCGAACCTCTAGAGCCATAACTGCCTTGCCGAAAGGAGGAGAGGAGAGGGGTTCCTCCTTCGCCGTTGGGAGATTGTGCCAGGGATGAAGGGGGGAAGAAGAAGGGTGGGGGTGGTGTTTACATAGAAAACACTTAAACCCCCGCCTATCAGTCCCATACCCGAACCCTCAGTAGGGTTGAGGTTAGACCTCCCATAGGGTAAACATCACCTCCCGAGCTCAATGGAGGATTCAAAATTTCAATCCGCAGCTCCGTTCAAATGTTATTAATCACAACGCCCGAGGCCCCCAAATTATGAAAATGCCCCTAGCGGCATTTTTCACAGGAGGCTGGGCCGGCGAGAATTACACCCCTCCTAGGGTAAACGACATGCTCTGGATTCAACTGTGCCCCCAGTTTTCTAATCCGAGACACCGTTTAAAAGATACTTTCATTTAAACATTAAATGAATAAATTAATTAATTTTATTATCGATTTACCACTTCGATAGCGAGCGAGGGGTCCCAATGTCCCGTGCTGACAAACTTTATGTCATTAATATGGTAAACATCCCATTTTGGAGCAATCCGTACACTCAGAGCTCTGATCCAAAACACATATTAGGATTTATCCCATTTATTTGATGTTTCCAGTGTGGACACACTGAAAATTTAATTCCGGCCACTCCGGGGCATGGAATGGCATGCCGTCTGAGGGTGCTGCTTTGGATAGTATCAAGAATATTTAAAAGTCTATTATAGACAAAAACATCGTTCTTACACTACTTTATCATTTCCTCTAATTCCCAACTTTCTTCTTCAAATTTGTGGTTTCCCCACAACACCTTTACGAGGGGCAATGTCTTATTTCATAGAACTTCTTTTTCTACGATCTATGATCATCACCAGTTTCTCCTCATAAGGAATATCATACTCAAATTGTACCACCTATGAATATAGTACATGTGAAGGGTCTGGTATGTACTTCCTTAAGAGGGACACATGAATGACTTCATTCACTGTGGCCATAGTAGGTGGAAGTGTTAGTCGATAGGCCACATCCCTCACATTATCAAGAATCTTAATGGGGCCGATGTACCATGGAATTAACTTCCCTTTCTTTCCAATCATCATGAACTTCTTCCACAAATATATGCGTAGAAATACCATGTATCCAACTTTAAACTAATGGTCTCATCAACAGTTATCGGCATAACTCTTCTGTCGACTCTGGGATTCCTTAATAGGCAGCCAAATGGTTTTCACCTTCTCCACCATTTATTCGACCATTTATGGTCTCAGAAGCTTACGCTCATCGAACTCTTCCCAACACACCGGTGTTCTCCACCTTCTCCCACAATGTGAATTATATGGTGCCATTTTTCTTCTTCAGTGGAAACTGTTGTTATAATTTAAATCAACCGGAGGAATATGTTGATCAAATCCTCCTTTAAAGTCCTTTGAGCATGCTCTTAACATGTCCTCAAGTATTTGGACAGTCCGCTCGGATTGAACATCAGTTTGAGAAAGATAGGCTGTACTAAAGTTCATTTCGGTATTCAGAGCTTGTTGAAGACTCTAAAAAAACATATAGGTGAATCTTGGATCTCGATAAGACACAATATATTGTGGTACTCTATGCAGTGTTAACAATTGACTAATTTATATTTGTGCCAGTTGATCCAATGAGAAATCCTCCCGAATTGATATGGAGTGTGAAACCATTGTTTGATGAGAATCAATGACCTACATTGCATTGTTTCCATTGGATGAATTCGGACGTCCGGTGAACATTTCCATGGTGATTTTCTTCCATTTCCATTCTTGTATTGGCAATGGTTGCATCATCCCCTTATACTTTTTCTTATCTGCCTTCACATTCTGACACACTAGGCAATTTGATTTACATTTAGCGATCTACTTCTTCATATAATCCCACAAATAATGCTCTCATATATCTCGATACATCTTTCTGTTTCCTTGGGGAATAGAGAAATTTGAACTATGTGCATCATCCAAAAGGCCCTTCTTCAGCTATGGACTTCATGGAACACATAGTCTTTTCCCAAATCTCACAATTCCTTCTTCATTATCATTAAACTCCATGGTTTTATTTTTCCTGATAGCTTCCACTTTCTCCTGAATTCCCACATCATCCTATTGAGCATCCTTTAACCTTTCCAAAAATGATGTTTGAGAAATCATTTGTAAAAGGATTGATGATTTTACATTCTTTATGTTTCTCATGTCCATCCTCATAAAAATCTAAGAATGTTAAATCCTTTTCAATTCAAATCAATGATAAAATCAGAGGGTCCTTTCTACTTAGGAATTCTTCCACCTTGTTCGCTTCCCCAGGGTGGTAATGGATTAAGTAGTCATAGTCATTAATCAGCTCTAACCATCTTAATTGGTGCATGTTCAACTCTTTCTGTTTGAATATATACTTGAAGCTTTTGTGGTCCGTATATATTTTACACTTCTCCCCAAAGTGGTATTACCGCCAAATTTTCAAGGCGATGATCACTGTTACCAACTTGAGAACATGTGTTGGATAGTTCTATTCAATAACATTCAAATTCCATGAATCACAGGAAATTAGTTTTTCATTTTTCATCAACACACATCCCAATCACTTCTTCAAAGAATCACTGAATGTGACAAAAAGATCTCCACTTGTGGGTAAAGTGAGCACGAGCGCAGTGATTAGCCTCCTTTTCAACTCCATGAAACTTTCATCGCATTCATAACAACAAGAAAACATTATTCCCTTCCGAGTTATCTTGGTAAGAGGGTTTGAAAAGCGTGAGAAATTTTTCACAAATCTTCAATAATATCTATCTTTCCCCAAGAAACGATGGATATCCGTTATCAATGTTAGCCTCGAGCATCCCTCAATTGCATCTATTTCAGAGGGATCAAAAGATATCCCGTTTCTTGTGATGATATGGCCTAAGAATGAGACCTCCTTCAACCAGAACACACAGCTGTTGTACATTCTATAGAGCTATTCCTCCCGCAAGGTCTCTAGTACAATTCATAGATGATCTTCATTATCGTCCTTTTATTTAGAGTACATCATAATATCATCTATAATGACTACCAAATTTTTTTTGAGGTAATATATAAAGAATCTATTCATTATTTTGATGAAGATTTATGGAGAATTCATGAGTCCGAAAGACATTACTATTAATTCATAGTGCCCATATCTTGTATGAAAAGAAGTCTTGGGGATATCTTCCTTCATCACCCTTACTTGATAATATCCTGACCGAAAATACACCATGGAAAAGTATTGTGCTCTACGCATTTGATCAAACAAGTCATCAATTCATGGGATAAAATACATGTAATTTATCGTGATTTTGATAAGCTTATGATAATTTATGGAAAGGGGCATTGACCCATCCTTCTTCATGATGAAGAGGACATATACACCCCATGGTGAAGCACTTGGGTGTATAAAACTTTTATCCAGATTCTCCTGTAGTTGTTTCTTCAACTCCTCAAGCTCCACAATAGCCATTCTATACAGAGTCTTGGATATTGGTAATGCCCCAGTTATAAGTAAAAGTGAGAATTCAACATCTATTTTAGGAGGAAGACCATGCAATTCCTTGGGAAACACTTCAGCGAATTCCCTCACAATCTGCATGTCTTATAGGATGCTTTCCTCCTTAGACACAATTATATGATACATATACACATGATCATAGGTAAGTAATATCAATGCATGAGATGAAGGATCTAAAGAAGATTCAGCTTCCTTCATTCACTTGTAAAGAATCAGGGGTTGATTCCCCACATAAAGATTGATTTCCCTCTCACGACAATTTCTATTTGTTCTATATAAGGAAAGCCAATCCATGCCATAAATTGCATAAAATTCCACCATAGGGAGTATTAATAGGTTATATAGGAAGTTAAATCCATATATTAAAATAGAGGAGGAGCTATATTCATGGGATATAATTATTGCCACATTTTTTTACTCACTAACATCTTTACTTCCATGATTTTTGCTGGTTCTGGGATTATTCTACTAAACTTTCAAGATAGAAAAGAATGCGTAGAACCTGAATTAAAAAGTATATTCGCTATTCATGAATGAATAACTAGAATTATTGTCACCACTACATTATCAAGGTTCACTTCGGCATTAGTGATGGAAAAATCTCCACCTTGCAACCTTGGAGGTTGTTAGTTTCCAACAAAAACCCTTGGCTTAGGGAACTAATTTTCAAGATGCCATTATTCTTGGAAGTTGTAGAAATGAACCATGTGTTGAGGTTTGAATGGAGAATTCATCTCTTATGTCGAAGTCATGGGTCTTTTTTGCCGAAAGTAAATGGCTAGGTGCGCTTCTCTTCCAAACCTAAAGCATTTCCTCATACCCTTGAGGAAATTACAAGGGTGCTTCTTTCTGAACCATTGGAAAGGGGGGAGCTGGATCTTCTTAGCACTGTTGGATTTATCCACCGAACCAACAACATTAACATACACCTTACAATTCATATCCCCATGATACCCCTGTGATTATACGATCTACATTTTTACCTTGAGGGAACATCAGTAAATTTCCTCATAGCTATCGAAGTCACAGATTTCTAGTACTCTCTAAAGGCTAGGTTTCAGCCCACCAATGAAGCGGTCAACCTTGCATTCATGGGTAATGACAAACCCGGAAGAATATCATGCAAGCTGGGTGAAGTTTTCCTTGTACACTCCAATATGTTTTTCATTTTTTGCATGATGGCAAAGAAGTCTCTTTCCATCTTAATCCAGAGGGCGTGTGAAACATATTTATCAAAAAACATCTTCTGAAAATCCTTCCATTGCAATGCCTTGATCTCCTCCTCTGGATTCATATTTTTGATCAATGTCCACCATTGATCAGCTTCGCACTCTATATGTTAAGCAACCAGGAGCACCATATTTTGTTCAGAATATTGAAGGTTGGAGAAGATCTTCTCAATGGAGTTGATAAATTGGGCCCGAATGGACCGAAGGCCTTCTTTTTAATTTTTATTATGAATAATATCCATTTTAAGGGTTGAATGGGAACCCATAAATAACCCATATGAACAAGGAAAAAGGCCCAAAAAACCCACAAAAAATGGCCCAATGGCCCATATGTTTACCATGACCAATACATGACCCATAGGCCCCACCCACTTGAACTACCCCTCCACAGTTTTCTACATCATTGACCACCTAGCTCCCACCTTGCATTTCCCCGTAATAAGCTTCATATCCCCTGGAAGTGTCATAACCAAGATTTCAACAATGCCCCTTGTGGTGCTCCAATTCCTATTTTAGTCTAGCACACAGCAGTGTTTTTGGGTTTTACCCCTATGACACATATGTGCCACAGTTGCCTCTACCTTCTCATATTTAGACATGGATGTATTTGTTTCATAAACCACTTTCTCAATACTCACCAAATTTGGGGATGTTTTTATTATAATTATTCTTTCCATTAAGGCTTCACTGGGGTTTTCTAGTCCTAATACCAAAAATAACTAATCCTATCCTCTGATACCAACTATGACAACCATGATATTTTATTACAAAATTAACCACAATTTATTACATAAACATCACGTGATACAACGAAGAAGATCAATTGGTTTAGTGTATTTGGGATTTAGGATAATCACATAACAATTTAAAACATTAAAAATGTAAAATATTGATTGAAAACATCCTTAACAAGACCACTACAATCCCTCATACATAGAATTGCAAGGGATAACCTGAGGACATGCATAAGAAAAGTGTGAGCTATAAATCCCAATAAGGGAATAAAAATGGAATAACATGTGGAATAAAATAAAAGTTAAAAAATAGACATATAAATAGATCACAAGAGAAGCATATACATAAAGACGTGATAAAGCATGATAATCATAACATAGAAATGTGGCAACAACACTTAACATGGAATTATCATGAGCCAATGATCATTGCACATTGAGAATGAGTAAATTATCATTGCACATGGAGCATGAGTAAAATCTCTCTGAACTTGAATTAGCATGAGTAAACATCCATTGCACATGACGTATCATGCTACAATACTTAACCCAATGAATTGGATCCCTATAAGGGCGTCCCCTTCTAAAACATTATATTTCATGCATTAGTGGGCCACATGAATCATATAACATGGATTCATAAAACATAATCATTTGTTACGCAATAAAAGAATGTAGAATTAATAGATGAAAAATTATAATCAATATTTAAATGTGCAAAAGGTGAATACCCATTATAGAGAAATGATCATGGTATTCACTACACAATGACATTGGCATGGAGAATCGGTGCAATTTCTACAGCGTAACAGCATGACATAAAAATTGATAAAAATGGTTGATGAGAGAAAAAGGGGGGTCTCATCATATATACATGAAACTAAAAGTAAGGGATTAATATATATACATGTCCCAAAAATTTTAATGGAATTTAGATTCATGATACAAAAGTATTTCTTGAATGTAAATGAGGAGAGGGAATTTTTTTTCGAAATATCAGCATAGTAACAGGTGAACATGTGAGGCATTTAATGAGAGAGAAATGCTTCTCCCATAATTAAAAAATTAAAAGGGTAGTATATGTGAGGTGAGAAACCATACCCCAAATATTATAATTAAATTTAAAAGGGAATGACAACATCAATATAATTGGACAAAAATGAGAAAGGAAAAAAACCCTTACTTTGAAATGTGCTTCCAAAAGATTGGTAGAGGCTTGAGAGAGGCTTATTTGGAGAATGAGGCACCTTGGGAGGATTCTAGATAGTGTAGGGAAGATTTTGGAGGAACTCCAAAGGCTTTGAGTTAGGATAAAGTTGGACCATGTGTGGGTTTATATAAGAAAGATGAGGGAATTCTATAATATTTAGGTTTGGGGCACATCACATCAAACTAATCCAAACCACAAACTAGACCATGGTTTCTTCCCATGGTTTTTGTAAAATAGAAGTGAAAATAAAATATTTCATAATTAAAAATTCTGAAATTCTTAAAATAAATGGTTTGCTTATGTGGAGGTGAGTCACACTCATATGAAAAAAAATTAAAATTACAAAATGTTTAAAAAGCCTTGAAGGGTCCATTAATGTTTTGTAAAATAAGTCAAAGAAACCCAAAATCACATTATTTTAATGGAAAAACATTTATTTGCTGAAAATATGGCATATAGTTTTTATTAAGTCACTATTGGGACATTATGATGTCATAAAACACATTATATATTAAAATGGTATTTATTTTTTACCCAAAAATTTGACTGTCTCAGAAAATTATGAAAAATTTACCGTTCCATAATTTCATTATCCTGATTACAAGAATAATATTTATTTTATGTAAATAATTTTTTAAATATTTTAATTTTTAGTTTTAAAATGAATACCGACAATTATCGAATATTCACAGGTTTGAACAAAATGGCTTTCAAACCATAATAAAAATTTCGATTGCATTCCTAAAATCATACAACCAATTATATTTAATATAAATTAATATAATAATAATAAAATTTTATTAAAATATTATTTAATTCTAATATCCATTAATTCATAAAAATAGATATCTTAGTTGAATATTTACTAGAAACACTATTTGAGATTTAAAAACTATTTACAAGGTAACAAAAATAACAAGAAAATATGTGCATTATTTTATACAAAAATAATGTACATAACCATAATACTAGGGTTTTGTTACATAACCCCATATAACATCAGCATAAGACTGAAGAGTAAGGTGTGTGTTGTTGACAAACTCTTGGAGTGGCTCGGATAGCATTGCTCGGGTCATAATCTCTATCAACATCCACTTCTCTCATAGGCATCCCTGCTCGATATTTACCTGTTGAAGCTCGACTTGGGATTGGTCAAGAGTGAAGCCCAATGACGCCATTTATTTTAAGAGCTCTAAAAAATGGGCTTCTTATGGGGAACGTCTACTGGATGTGGCCATCTATTCATTTTTCTGAGTAAATTGGATTTGTTAAAGCCCTATATTTATACTAATCATGTGATCATTGTTCAACGACTATATTTGCAACGATCTCAATTTGAAAAATAAACCATAGGAGTTGAAATTTTATAAAAACAATTACATAAAAATACATTTAATTAAATGAAGAGGGATTTCCATTAATGAATTTTTGGGTTGTTACATAACACCCCCATTTATTTCCTTTCTCAGCTACTCCATACCTAAATAATATATTTTGTTCTGATTCTCCCAGTCATAGGATGATGATTTGGAAGGGTGTTTTCCTTTGGATGTCTTCCCATGAAATCATTCCTACTTCTCTATGGAAAATCAATCTGAAAAAGAATATATTATAAGAAGAAACATGGTAATCTTCAAATTTAATATCATTTAAATTTTCTATAAATTAAAAACTCATTTATGGATACTATATTAACAACATCCTAAGCCCAATGTTATCTAAATTGACCAAACATTCCATCTACATGGACCTAGACTTAAACACATCATAAAAATGAGTTATTTTAGGGGTTCACATTGAGGATATTTTTAGGTTTATTGTTTTAATGAATTGGACATGAATATTACATAACACCTCAAATATTACAAAGTTGACATTACTAAAAACTATCCATTTTTTCCAAAGATAAAACTTATCAATCATGATTAATTTTTTAATGGTTAGAAATCATTATAAATGTAATGGTTACATCTTTCGTTCTCTTAATCATCCTTATAACACGTGGAAAACATTAAAAAACATCAAAATTACACAAAAATCCCAGTATGTGATATAAAAATGGATTAAAAGTGCTAGTTTATGAATATTAAAACACCTGAATTTTTTTCACAAAATCATTATTTTCACACATAAAGCATAATATTATTAACATACCGCTTGAAATCATTACATTCATAAAAAACATTTTAGAAATCATCAATAATAAACGTCACTTCGGGCATCCATATCACACTCATGCTATTGATTTCGCAGCTACATAGAGTGTATCCTTCATATTAATTTTGGAGTACACATCACATTTTATTCTCTAATTCTCCTAGTAGAAGCATTATCGTTTAACTCTGTGTCATTACCTTATTCATTAGAGAGATATCATGGGATCACCTACCCAAAGATTATTATAGAAACACACACACACATAATCAATTCCCAAGAAACATAACAAAATCACAACACATAAAAAATTCATAGATGAAAAATAACATTTATATATTGCAATCACAAGATATCCTTTCATGATATTGAAAAAATCAGTCCCTTATCAAAACCAATTTCGATCTAGATGAGAATATTTTTCATTGAAACTGTAGTAGGTACTGTTTGGAACAGTATTGGCTAGAACAATTCATATTCGGGCCACTGGTTTGGACATTATGTCATTAACACCATCATGACACCCTTGGAAAATAGAACAATTAGTCTTTCTGGCAACCTCAAGGACTTTAAGCCACATAATGGCATTTGGGACACCTCATTATGATCCAGTAGTGTCGATGAAACTAGATATACTATATGAACAGGCTCTATATGAGGACTCAAAGGAGGTGGTTTCTCTAGAAAAATGATATCCTGATATGGAAGAATGGGAGGTTATGGAAAATTCCACCAGGACCAGTCTTGTGCACAAATGCACAAGAATTTGTAGCCTAAATTTTAATGCGATGGTGGGAAGATATTTTCACAATCTAGGCATTGGAGAGGTTAAGTTCTATGTAGTGTTGTCTGGGAATAATTCCACTATATCCTTCATATCATGTAATCCACTAAGCCTATGGTCCTTTTAAGGGATCCCCATTATCTCAGGAAAGGCATCTTTTCAAATATTAATCTATTAATGAGGGTATTCAAGACATTCCCTGGAATACATAATTTAATTTCATTATAAAATCAATAATTCTTCTAGAAGATGTCAAATATAAAATAATGGTTATGGCTTCAGAGAATTCATTTTTGCTACATACATTTTAAACACATTCCATTTTATAATTTGTTAAAATGATTTCTAGAAAAATATTAATTTTAATGAAATTAAGATTCAAAGGGTTTAATTATACACCATATATAAGAATGTGGTGTATATTATTGAAATATGCCTAAATGAAAGGAGAATGAGATGAAGTCCCTTATCGTGAATCTGATTTGTCACACACAATATTTATATAATCCTAAAAATTAAACATAGAATTAAATAATGTTATCTAGAATATATTTCATTTTTTATTCCGTTTATATAACATATTACCATGTTATAAAAATTACATAATTATTTAAGTTTATTTTAATCTATAATCGGTACTTGAGTCGAAAATAAACATTGCTTGATGTCAACAATCAATTTGGTTTTAAGTCCATCATCTCTAGAATAAAATTAATGATATACTAATCAAATTTTAAAATTAATTACACTTTTTAAATAAAACCAATCATTTATTTTATAGTAAATATTAATATTTATGATCACCGAAATGGTCGGTCGTATGTCTGCATGAGTAACATTTCGAATTTTCATTCATAATTATCATTTAAATATAATAATATATACCATAAAAGTGATGGGGTGAATAAAAATAATTCACATCACTTCGTGGAGGTGATAGTTCATACATACGCACAAACGATGTTATCATTTTTATGTGTGTAGAAAGAAAGATTATAATTTATATTTTCATCTCTTATAATGATAAATATATAATAATAATCATATAGAAAATTATTTACCATATTATGACCATTTTTTGAGACTATTATAGAAAATGAGTTATATCAGTTTGTGGAGGTGATAGTTCACAAGTACACGAGAATATTTATTTCATTTAACATTTAATGGAATTTGATATGGATTTCAAAATAAAATATTATTATAATGAGGATACTACAGTTGTTATTTCATCATGGGTGGAGAATATTTGAAGGTAGTTGAAGAATAAATAATTTATAAACACATAAATTAAGACATATACTTTCTTTCGAATGATCACATTTCATAACAACTTTAAAAATCTAACAAGTGTTTTATACAATTATAATGCATAAATAATGAGGGGATGGATTTTTTAAAGGTTTTTGGAATATAATTGACCAAGAAAAGGTTTTTGATGTGGGAGAAATAGAGAATAATGGGTGCCTTTTATAGGATGGTGCAGGGGCACCCTTGAAATTATTAAAAGTATTAAAATAATAAAAAATAAATTTCAATTAAAAATGTTCTAAAAATGATTTATTTGAATGATATTATGATTTTGGGTTGAATAATCATTATCCCATTATAATTATACATGTTTCTATACTTTTTAAATATTTATATTTTTGTTTTAAGCCATTTTAAATCTTACCATTTTATTAAGTTATTCCCATTTTGAGAGTTAAAATAATCACCAAATCATTCCAAACAAACATCGAACTATTCATTAATGAAAACATTCATGTTATATCTACTTTTTTGTCAAAACATGTATTTTTATAAAATATATATCATATAATTTAATTCTTCATATTTTAAAAAATTAATTATGTCAAATTTGACACTATTTATTACATGACTTTTAAAAATATCATAAAAACTTGATTTCTTCAAACAATATACATTTAATCAATCCTAATATGTAATATTCCACAAAAATATTCAGGTAGGTAATTAAATATATCGTATTACATTTATAATAATATTAATAAAATCATTTAGTTGATTATTTCTCTAGTAAATGTTTTACAAAATCGTCACTTTGTCATAAATAAATGTAATTAATTAATTTTTAAGAAAAATAAATAAATTACCATAATGTATGTAATATTTTTATCTTTCAATTTACTATTCATAGTTGACTATATTAGTTAGATGTCCCCATATTAAAATAACTTGAGAATGAAAAGACATACATTTGACATATTTTATATTACTTTAAATTAAAGGTTTTATCCAGATTTTTTCAAAAATGGGAATTTTTTTAAAAATTATATTATTTAATTAAATAATTTATATTTAAATAATGTGAATTATTTTAATTTTGAAACTATTCATTACATGAATTTTTTAAAATATTATAACAACTGGATTCCTTCAAACAAAAAACATTTATTCAATCCTAACATGTAATATTTGTCCCAAGTATTAGTGTATGGAATCAAATATATCTGATTATTTTTATTATAATGTTACGAAAATCATTTATTTGATTCATTCTTTAGAAAATAATTTAATGCATCATCATTGTGTGATAATTAGATTTAATTAATTAATTTTTATGAATTATAAATAAATTACCATGATTAAGGTAATATTTTTATACTTCAATTTAGTATTAATAGTCACTTATATCACTTCTGTGATCCCATATTAAAATTGTTTTAGTATGATGAGACAAATATCTTACATTTTTTCCATTACGTTAAATTAAATGTTATAAATGCCATAATCTGACCCAAAAGACATCCAAAGTTCCCAATTTATTACCATAAATGGAAATGCTCGATAATAAATCATCCTTTAAGATTATGAAAAGTTTTATTGCAATTTAATAATATTATAAAATTAAAATATAACTTTAGTTTCCTTTTTTATCTTTATCTGTGGAAAATAAAATACTATCGTTATTATCACCAACAATTATTTTGATCTTATTGGACCATATTTTTCCTACTAAGTACAATCATGTATTCATGTTTTTAAAATTCAATTCACATAAGTGGTTAAATTAGGTTTAACTATAATCCAATCGATGGAAATAGAAAACATGTTTTTAAATACAACGTTCAGGAGTTCAATGTTTTTTAATTTATTTTTAATTTTAAATTACATCCAATAAAATACATTGGATTAATTTATAATAATCTCATCTAATTGTACCTTAAACACATGTAAAAGTATAATCCTTTTGTATAAAAATATATGTTCAAATGTTGTTTTTAATTAAATAACAGTATTTTTCTCTATTTATAAAAATATAAATTTTAGTAGAAAATAACCAAAAAATAAACCAAATAAAATTTTATTTCTGAATTCCCAAAAAAAAATTTCATATCAAATATGACACATAAAGGTTATAAAAAATATATTTAGAATGGAATCTCCATCAAAATTCTGTAAAACTAAATTTAAAATAATAGATAATTTTATGCTTAAAAAATTAATTATTCTCATTTTAAGACTGTAAGATTTATTAGAAACATGTAAATATATTGAATAAAAAAATTGTAAACATTAAATATTTGGTTATTTTCATTCCCTAAAATACAACATCTAGGTGATAAATATGATTTAAAATAATAATATGAATAATATATTATTTTTTGGTATAAGTCTGTATAGTGTGCAACATTGGATTTCGAAAAAAACCATTCAATGCATGTTAGGTATTCTATTAAACATAAAATACCCATGAAGTAAATTTAATAACTATTCCATACATATTAATATATATGAAATATTATTATTCTATAATTATCTAGGATGTTACACCGTTAATTCAACAATTGAAAGAATATATATTTTTACCAAATATCATAATAACAATAATCATATCATCATATCATAACCCATGAAAATTATACACATTTCCAAAACAATTATACAAAACAACATAAAATAACCAATAAAATAAAATGGGATTCTATAAAATATCATTATCAAAGGCATAAAAATAAATATAAATAGTACTGTTGGAATATGTGAACCATATTTTTACTTAAAACACATTAACATCAATTGATGTTATTGAAGATGAAAATTAATTTAAAAAAATCTAACTGAAATACCATTTTCAATTCAAAATCACATTCTAAAAATGTAAAATTTCCCAAATATTAATGAATACAATATCATTGAAAAGTACATAAAAATAGAATAGTGGTAGCATTAATATGTTGAGTTTCATGATGGTTGGAAATTTTATTCCTTCCAAATAATGAAAAACAAATATTCCATTATCATTTTGGGTAAAAAGAGAAAATTACCCCCATTCAAAAAACAACAATGAGATTCATTTTAATCTATTTTTTAAATATTAATAATTGTTTTACTAAATAATTAAAAAAATCAATGTAGAATAGTAAAAACATTCTTCAGTACATTTAACGAAAACATGGATATGGAAGGGAAAGGATTTCACACTGAAGAGAGAAATTATAACATATTTACTTAAAATGTATATTTTAGTTTTATGAGTACATAATGTTTCAAAAATGAAATGGATACATGTATTATCTATAAATTATAATAGGATAATTAAAATATAATGGATTTATTATACATGAATAATATAATTTCTATCATAAAATTATATCACAAACCATCCAAAATAATAATAGTATTGAAAAACTAATACCTTACCATAAATCATGACATTCATCAAACACATTCGAACATCTTATATACTATTTATCAGTTTATGATACATGTTTTATAGAAATGTAATCATATATATCATACCTTGTATTATTTACATATGAAATTTTTATCAATATTATTTTCTTAGAATCACGGTTTTTAGGGATAACCATTTTGTTTTGAGGAATTTTTTATATATAGTACTGCTCCTTCAATATTGAGCATGTTTATATCATTTTAAAAATGTTTACCACGATAAAATATCTTATATATTAAATATATATATATTCTTTTTAAAATTTAACGATTCTAGTATGAATTACCATATTTTTGGAGATAGCAAGTTATATGTTAGCAATATTTTTTTTCACTTTTTAATAGTGGGAATTAAATAAAGGTAAATAGTAATTTATCTCACTATAATAATTTTTCATGCATAGAAATTACATCTTATTTATATGAATATTTATTACATTGTGCAATAATTTGACAAAGAAAAATAATAGATTGATGTATTTAGATACTAAGAAAAAAATTATTTATTTTACTGAATGATATTCAATATATATAAAAAATATCATCCCCTTAAGCACTCCTCATAAATGTACCCTAAATAAAACAATTAATTTTTCCAATGTGAAATGAAATACATTAAAGGGTGAGATCAATTTAACAGTAAGGTTAATGAGGTTAGATATCAATAATATTATAATGAATACATTAGCACAAGGGAATGAGAATATCATATTAACATAGGAAAACCATACACTACATATCAGTGTCAAAAATCAGGATGCATGGAAGAAATATAATGAATTTTAAAAAAAATAAATCATAACGAAATCAATTAATATGAGCTTTGAGTGCATAAAACTGAAATATTCCAAAGATATGCAATGTGAACATAAGTAACATCAAATTATGTCATCTTATATAGAAAATTATTTTCAACGAAAACATAGATCAAATTCGAAGGAAAATAATTTTTTTCTAAAAATAAACATTTATTTGTAAATGATCGTAAAATATTATATATGTAATTTTATATGGAAATAAATTCCAAAAAATATAGTACATTATTTTCAAAAATTAATATAAAAATATTTCATGAATAAACTATCCATTAGACTTTGAAAATATCATTTCAAAGAAAAAAAATTGAAATTAAGTTTCCATGAAAATAAACATGAAACATATAAATTAAAATAAAAATAAAAAATGGTGTTCATCACAAGAAATCCCAATCCTGGGATACATGTTAAAATAAATACCGATTCCACATTTTTAGTAAAGTCTACATGGGAATTGTTTAGGAAATGATGTGAAGATTACATTGAATTTTTTTCTGTAAAAAGTTAAACACATGTATAAATAAAATTAATAAATCATTATATTAATGATAAGAAATTTAGAAATCATGTTTTTGGAAGAAAAAATGGGATTGAACGAGGACATGAATAAATGGGACATGTCATAGAAAAATTCTTATAAACTCATGAGGGCATAAATTGAAGAAAATTGATGGAAAATATTTATTCTCCTAAAGTAAAAATATGATAATAAATTTTATGATTTTATTCAGAGATATTTCCTAATATATCATTAATGGAAGTATAATCCTAAACAATATAGACAAACAATGATATTGAAACATAAAACTATAACAACTATTGTATCTTCTAGTCATAATAACAATGAAATAATATCATAAAAAGGAACTTATAAAATAATTAATTGAATTATTTTCATGTTATAACATGTAAAATTGGATGTATATGTACTTTATTCAAAACAATAACTGCGTAACAAACTTCTTTACATAAAAGATGAATTCTGATAGAAAAAACCCATACCACTTTGGTAACATTTAATCAAAAACCCCATGAATGATAAATCATAAAATGGTTATATTGGTACAAAATAATCAAATGATAAGTAGTATAATATAAATTAATGGTATATATGTAAACCCAATATGGGAAAAAATGTTCAATATCACTTGTTTTATTTAAATAAATAAAATTGGTACTAAAATCCCTAACCTCTATAGTACTCTATTGTATAGCAGGACACAATAAATAATAAAATCAAATGAAATATTAAATATCATTAAAATAAAAAGATTCTTGATTTAAAATATATAATGGTATCTATATACACCACCAAAAAGAAAAAATTGGTGAATTTTCTTATATCTATGTTAATATATGATGTATTTTGATTCCATATCTTTAAGATTTTATTGGAAGAAAAATTTTATTTGATTAATTTTATTACCATGAAATCAATGGACTCTTTAACCTGTCACAAATTTAGGGTTTTGTAAGGGTAGAATTTATGATTTCCAAGTTCTCTATAATGTTTCATAAAATTATTATAGTTATATATCTCATCAATTTCTGTTTATTCACTTTATACTGATGTTATCCTATTTTAATTCCAAATTTTAGGATGAAGAATTCATATTACTTTAACTATAATTAAGGAGATGTTTTATTAAACATATTTTAGGATGTGGGTTTCCTACATTTAAATTATAATCTATAAACCATTTATTTTAAAAGTTAAATTTTTAATTTTGAAGATTGAATATATTAATGGAGGGGGAATGTGGAAGCCTTTTAATAATTAAATGTACAATATGATCAATAGTTTACATTACACATTACACCGAGTTTAAATAAATGATTAAATTTAATTATTTAATTTGTGATTGTTTTCATGTATCCATTTAAATTTTGTGAATTAATTGGAATAAATAATTTATTAAAATAATCATTCAAAATTTTTATTAATTTAATTAACTAGTTACCAATTAATTATAAAATAAAAATGAAATTTAATATAAAAGATGGATTTATAGAAATACTGTTTTTATGCACAGAATTCCATTATATATTAATAAGTTCAATTAATAATAATTAGTCTATTAACATAATAAAATTGATATTCTATATTTTGTGTAATATGTTTTTGAATTCATCGAATATGATATATAGGCTTAAGAATAGAATAAATCCAATTTTAATATTCAAAAGCTATATTTTTTGAATAAATTTTTTTTCACCTTTTAATTTAACACAAATATATAAAATAACTTTCAACACATTAATATATTTTAGTGGTGAAAATAATGTTGATTTAAGATATTGGAATATAAAAATTATTATTGGAAATATTTTTTTTTATGATATGTTTTATTACATGATAAAAAATGAAAAATACTTAATTTCAATTGAAAATTAACAATTCATATAAGTAATATATAATGATTAATTATATATTAAAATCATTTTGAAGTAATTTGATTTTAATTTTACTTGAATTAATAAAATTTTTGCCTTTAAAATATTTTTTGTGTTGAATTTGGATATTAAAAAGTTTCAAACATTAGATTATTTTCACACTAAAAAACATCTCTGTCGTTTAGTCTACATGATTAATTTTAAATATGAATTTATCAATTATATGAATTATATTTGGTAAAATATATTCTATATTTGTAATCATACTGTTGAAATTAATTTTTTTTGTCAATTTTTATTTTTAGGTGTAAAACATTTATCCTAGTAAAAAATGATTAACCATAGTATAGGTAAAATAGTGTGACATTTTAAAGTTAAAATGTAAAAGATTAATATAACAAAAATTGAAATAGTAATAGGTTTTTTTAAGTGTTTCATTAATATGATATTCAATTATAACATTAATTATCACCAAAATTCTATATAATTATTTTCACCCAAAGGGGTTTGCCTTTAACCATAAAATAATAATTATTTAATATCTTAGAACCACCCCTCCCCACGAATAAATACCTCCATAACCACCCCATTTCATATCACAAGACTTGATTCTATAGATATATCTACGAAAACCTATCATCATTACTCTCTTAAAATTTATATTCTCCTTGATTCAATGTAAGACCATTCTATGGCCATTAAGAGGTCCTTTAAGGAGATGATAAATAAGAGGTAATTTTTTATATAAACCTATCTTATTTTCCTTTCATCTACTATGTTCTACATTCCTACGTCAAAAATATATACGTAATAAAAAATGATTATACAAATAGTATTTTTTTGATTATAATGTAATATATTATATCCTTCACTTTTATTACTTCCTCTTATTCAATGAATTGTAACAATTATGAAAATTATAGCCGTTAACTATATCCATGTTTAAGGTTTATTTATATTCCATTTATGCCTAAATTACATGTAATAAATGTATAATTCTACTTATATATGATATTAATATTTTTTATATCATATTTTATGTTTTGGAACTAATTTATACTAATAATATAAAAATAAATGAATGTTGTTCATGTTATTCTAAAAAATAAAAAATAAACATAATATTTATAATTATCATTTTATCAAATGAATAATCCTTATACAAGAAATAAAAATTATATTTTAGACTATTTATTCTTTTTTAAATGAATTAATATAATTTAATTCTATAAATATAGTTTTAATAACATTTTAAAAGAATATCTATAACATTACTAATATGAAACAATCATGAATCCATGAAAAAACACACTTGAAACCCTAAAAATAATGAAATATTAATAATTAATGAGTCATAAGATGTTTTAAAATATGAATATAAGTTATTTTTAATAGGAAAATTGTTCAATAATGAATTAATAAAAATATTTTAATCATTATATTAGTGGACAAAGTATGCTCCACTATAGGGATCTATGAGGTAAGGCTTTCTCATCTCACTTTTTATTCTGTGTGATTTATTCCTTATTAACTGTTAATTTCTCATTTTGGTGTATATATAATATCATATATTATAAAATACCAAATAAAAAACTTATATAACAGTATTAAATATTTTTATAAATGTAATTATTTAATGAGGTATATAATTAAACTAATAAAAAAATTGACAAGGTATTGCATCTTAAATTGCATTCCAATGAGACATATTTGTCGTTGTTCCCCAATTCATTTTATAGTGGTGTATATACAAATCCATTGATATGTAATATTATTTTTTTTCATTCCTAGGGCCTCTTTGTGATTAACTAGAAATTATTCCACACACATGGATTTTATATTAATGTTAAAATGTGATAAAATTTATTATACAATGTCATCATGTTTGGTGATTGTTATATTTCTCTGGACAACATTTATTTAGTTTAATCAATTTTCTTTTGAAATTTTCTTTTTTATAAATATCTATATTATTGGTGGATGGGTATTATTATACTATAATCCTTAATATATATTTACATATATTTTTCCCTTTGATATTTATTTTATTACATTATGAAATATTAATATATTTATAACATTTATTGAATATATATATTTTATGATATAGAAAATTTATTATTAGTAAAATTTATTTTTCAATATATGAGAAATTGTTATGACTGGAATAAATATATGTGACTTAGATATAGATATTCTCTCAATGCATAAGTAGTCTTTTGTGATGAATTAATTAGACTATCATTAATTAGGTTTTTTAATGTAGATTTAATTTTCTTGTGAATGTTCTTGATGAGGTTCATGTGACAGAAACATTACATGAAATAATTATTCCTCTGATACATTATAAATTTAGTTATTATTTTCCATATTCTTTTACCTATGATAAAATATATGTGTTTGTTTCATAATAAATTTTTTAAATAATTGGAGTGTATTCTAAGTTAATTTCCTTTATATATTGATTATGCGTATTGTTATTAGTTATATTCTATTGTACTTACGGTTTATTGAGAATTTGAGCTAAATCTTATGATATTTTTCATTAAAATTGAAAGGATAATGATTGCATGTAATTAATTTATACAATGCTGAGTAGTTTATATTTTTATTAATTATGTTTATATTTATTTTACCAAAGTAAAATGGTTATCATGAAGGTAATATTGTTTTCCAAAACATCTATTTTTTTTGATACTTTGGGATTTTAATTTTATATCTATTATAATGTAATTATGTAATGTACCTGCTTTGGGATAATGGGGTCTTTGTATTTACATTTGTGAAGTTGTAAAAAAAGTCATTGTCAACAAAAAATTCTTCAATCCTTGTTTTCTAATAGAAGAAAAAGTGTGAATGTTATACAACATCCATTTTTAATAAAACATATTATCATGTATTCTTAATTAAGATATAAATTTTTTACTTTTTAGGAGGTAAACAAAAATTTAAATAAAACCATTAAAAATATATCTTGTCTCATAATTTTCTTATAAGAGCATGTTACCATGTCTTAAATTTTGAACCATAGTTATAATATAATTTGGAAGTAATATATTTCTCATGGGATTTTCATTTTTTGGGTATTTAGATGTTCTATGAGATCCAAAGGGTACATTTTATAATAATTAGGGTGTTTATGTTTTCATTTTGTGGGATTATCTCTATTTTTTAAAATAAAAAATTAAAAAATAAACCCCCACCCATAATTTTTAATGGTTAAAAACCATGTCATTTATCTTGTTGAAATTTGAAATAATATTCTATTGTACCATCATAAGATTTGTTTGGATAAATAGACTATCTATATCCATATTTTATAATAAAATTGGGTCCAGAAGGATCAACACATTTACTGGATGGTTTATTGAACTGTGTGATGTTACAATGTGACATTTTAAATCAACTAAAATTTTGAAAACTCAATAATTCCCCCTTTGAACCCCAAAATCATACCACATCCCAATGAACACATATACATCCTTACCCTATTCTGACTCCAATAATATTCTCATTAATCTACATTGAATTTTATTATCCTTCCCGCTGAATAAAGAAATGTTTCTTTATTATTATTATTGTTTCATCATATTCTTCTTCCTTGAACATCACTTACAATCCATTTTCTTCTTTTTTCTCCCCCAATTTTATGACACACAATAATTTTCACCATCCCCGTTTTGATTGACATCCTGATTTTTTTTCCTTCTTGTATTCCACGAATTTATATGCCCAAATTTTCAAAAACATCATAGTACATTGTTTTCAAAATAGTATTTTTTTTTCAAAAAACAGAATTTATATTCATCCATATCCATTTTTTAGGGACACAACATCCTATACTTAGGTACTCAATAATTGAAATATGATTATATGTCTATTACATTTTGATATTTGTGATATATTTTGAAATAATTCTTTAAGAATAACTTAGAAACCACTTCATGGACACCTCTTCTATATATTCCCACGATTCATTTTCAAACAGAGCCTTCATCCCTGGTCTTAAATTCTATAATGACGAGATGAAAAAAGTTTAAAGAGAAAATTAAACATATGATTTCATCCCTAATTGTTTGTTTCCCCACTACATTAATACAATTGGTATTTTTGATGAGATAAGAGGCCTTACTTCCGTGGGATATAATAAAAAATCCCTCACTAAGGACAAGACCATAGAAATGGAAGTCATTATAGAATTGTTAAATAAATTCATAGTTGGTGCCTTTTTAATAGTAATGATTATGTGAAATTTAATAAGGTAAAATGTTATGTAATAGAATTATTTCATTATAGATTGTATATTCATTATATAAGGAGCTTTTATACCTTGATCTTCATCTAAAAAGTATTTATTTTTTAAAACATCATGGATTATGTCATGGATACACTATGCCAGTACCCTAAAGTCAAACAATTTTTTTGCTTGTAGTGAACATATATGACTGTTAAATGTTCCACAAATATCTAAGGCCACCAATTTGATCAAATTTTCCCATCACTCCATTTATTATATTCTTAATATATTATTTTCTTCTTTCCCTGATAGGGAAGAAATTGTGACACTATAAGAGTAATTTTGAAATTCTTCCATGATTATCAGAAATTTTTTTAATTTATAATATTGCATCCCCCAATAAATATGTTAATCGTAATATTTTTGGGTATATTTTTTGAATTCCCTACATTATGTTATTAGCTGAGAAACATAGGATATATTTGGAAAAGGGGGGTATTCACTAAACAAAAACAACCACTTTTATTTGACAACATAATTTTTTGTTTTTTGGAATGATTGAATATGATTTCATGCGATATCATTCCAATAATGTCTATCAACAGTCTGAAGTGGCTTACAAAGAAGTTCCACCACTACTCTATGCTTCCAATAATAACCCTACACCTAAAAAGTGGTTCACACTCCATCTTACAATACCACTTTTCATATTTTCTACTCACTATATCCATGAATATAACTCCTTAATCTCATTACCCCACCAAAACAAATATTCTGGGAAGCCTTTATTACAATCTAGTCATATTGTGGATGTGATATGCAATTTTATTTCCATGATTGATATGAATGTTGAGAATTATCAATGAAATTTATAAGACACTATGTTTACAACACACAATACCCCATAAATATACTAACCATCCAACTCCATACTAATTGTTTTTTGTGAATTACCCTTATCCATGTAATTCATGGTAATCCTTTTTTAGTATCTGAGAAACTAATAATATGTGATATAAATAGTTGTTAGGAAGGTACTTTGGAAATTTATGAAACATATAATGAATAATTAGTGGTATATATGAAATGGGATAATGATACCAATGTGGAGTTCTAAGACCCTTTTTTATAAACCATTCTATGGGATGGTGCTTAATTAATTTTCCCCTTCACTTTCTAATTGTTCCCCACAATTATTATATA
The DNA here is from genome assembly GCA_963277665.1 of Viscum album. Taxonomy (NCBI): domain Eukaryota; kingdom Viridiplantae; phylum Streptophyta; class Magnoliopsida; order Santalales; family Viscaceae; genus Viscum; species Viscum album. The sequence goes on from OY728156.1 coordinate 1,740,370,600, forward strand.
TTACCTTATTGGTTCCTATTTTTTTATAGGTCGAGTTGATGGGAATTGTATTTTTTTCTTCAATGGTGTGATTTTTTTCTCCCATATTCATCCTTTCAAAATATTAAATTTAATTACTTCATTTCCCCAGTTTCATTTATGGAAATAGCAGTTGGACCGCTTCATTCTCTCATGGAACACTCTTCCTCTTGACAGGCTATCACACACTAGCATAATTCTATTTTCACATACATTACTCATAGGTTTTCTTAATCAATACCTATATCTCTTTGAAATTTTAGTAATTTTTTAAAAATAAAGATCATTTTTTTGAATCTTGAATTACATGAAATAATATGTTTTATCTAATCTTGATATAATAATATTATTATTATAGAAACCTTACCAATAAAGAATATATATTAAATTTTAAGGTATAAATATTAATAAATAAACAAATGTAGATTATATGTTTTTAAATTCATTAACTTATTTTATTGGTTATGAATTGGTTAGGAATTAAAATAAATAGTCAAATGAATGTAATATAAATATTTTTATGAAAAACTATTTTAATGCACATGGATCCTTTTTACTATAATATATTGATATAGAACCTATTGGATGATTATTTTAATTAAAATTAATATATTAAATATTTATTCAATGGTTTTATCATTAGAATAATATGTTTTATAATCACGTGTTAATTATAAATCTAGATTTATATTTAAAAATGATATTTCAAAAAAATGGTTTCTTTATATTCTACACAATTATATTAAATATAAATTTTTATATTCATTGAAACAATATTTTAAAAAGAAATTTTTTTCGAAAAATATATTTCATTAATTTATTTTAGTAAATTTTTTGAATTTTCAAAAAAGAGTAATTTTATTGATGAATAATTTAAAATATCAATTTTTATTAAAAAATATCTTTTTCTTTAATGATTATACAAGATCCATTTTATTAGAAGATAAATTTGAAATTAAATTTATTCTAGTTATATATTTATTATTATAATTTTTTCTATTTAAATTTATTTCAAAATGAATTTTGATATTAAAAACTTATATACTTCTAATTTTTTTATGCTTTGGGAAACCCCTTTTTCATCATATATGCAGGTTTAAATTTTAATTATATTTCCCCATATCAGTGAATGGAATTTAAATAGGTTTATTTTAAATGAGAAATAATACTAATTAATATCATATAACATTTTACAACTAATTTTTGGCCAAAAGTAAAACTAAAAATTAAACATTAATCAATGTGGTTAAGGTTAAAATGAATAAATGGGGGGATAAAAAAAGTGGTAAAATAATATATAAAAAATAAAAAAAACCAAATTTATTGAAATATATCGAACATATACCATCCAAATCTATATAATGCTTTATAATGGAGCCTTGCATTATGTGAAAACACATGGTTACAATTTATACATCTCATGAATTTCATGTTTTCCCTCTCCCCTGCTTATAAAGGTAACAAACTCTCATATCCTTTCAACACATAGAAAATATACTAGATTATAAAAAACCTATGAAAATTATTTAATTATATAAAAACTCATATCCTCTAGTCCATGTTTTGATCATGATCATTTCATTGGATGGTTTTTTTGTAAAAACTAAGGAGGTTATCTGAAGTTGTTGTATCCTTCTCAATAGAACATTTATTTTTTATTTCTTATACTACCTACATCAAATATTCATAATTTATTATGATATAATAACCAAAATATCTATAATAAAAATATTTTTCATTATGTTAATTTAATATCCTATATTCACCTCATCGTCAATAAATTTTTATATGAAACAATCGATCGTGTGTACTACTAACTATCCCTTTATGAACTGACATAATTTGTATTTCCATCAGAATGACTTGTGGATGGATATAATTATATATTAAAAATATTTATATCATATTTATGAAATAGTTTTACTTAGGTAATTATAATTTAATATATAACTTATTGATATCAATTCCATTGTAATACGAGAATGTTTCTCCTCTATACAACAGACTTCTTCCTCAAAAAGTGATGTTATTGGATCATGAATTAATCTTTTTATGGATGATAATAAGTATTTATGTATTTAAAATATAATATTAAAATGAACTAGAAATTATATATTAATGTTAATAAACTCATTACCTTTCTTTAACCTCATCCATTAAAAAACGGACACAATTTTCAGGTATTCATACAACATTATGTCTCTATGAATAATGTAATTAATTTTCAATATTTATGTTTAATGTATTTATATAAATAAAAATATAACTAATATAAATTATATTTATATTATGGTTAATTTTTTTTATATGATTGATTTATGATCAATGTATAAGGACATGAATACCTATCCAATTGTAAAATAAAAAAATATTTACGTATTGAAAAAATGTGATTTCATTAAGGAAGATTCTATATATATGTAATTAATGGTAATAAAGAAATCACACACAACATGATAAATATGAGTATAATTAACTATCTTATTGATAACAAACACACACACACACACACACATATATATATATTACATGAGAGGTTGAAACATATACAAATGCATTCTATACTTAATTTCTGGTATTTATAGTCTAACATTCATTATTGAGATACATATACCATATTTCCCAATCATTTCATTGTAGACGCATATATAGTACTCAATTAAAATTTTAAAAAATTAATGATCTTATTTTAATGATATATGAAGTATTATTTGATGTTCATCATTAATGGTTATTATGATTCAAAAGATACCAATGTTGTATGAGATTTTTATATCATATGTATTTATGTAAACACATGCCTTATGCCCCATTAGATTGTTATGTGTTGTGTATGTACTTCAAATTTATTTATATTTTATCCATATCCTAATAAATATGGTCTATACATATCTATATTATTTTCATTATTTCAAGGGACTTGTGATTCAAAAGAAGAATAAGTGTAAAAGGATTAATGTTTTAATCTCACTGATTGATGAGAATGATGATGATATGATTCCAATGATGATATAATAAAATATACCATTCAAGAAACTAATTAGTTTAATCATCCTATATGTAATTCTTTAAATTAAATGATTCTATTCAATTTCATCTTATTATGTAGTAATGATCCTAAAAATATTGTTTTTGGGAAAGCCCACAATTATTTATCTATTATATTGAAAACTATTTTTCTTCTATTTTAATTTCTTTAAATTATTTTTTAAAGATAATTATTATAATACGAAAAATAACATTAAAAATTTTCTGAAAATTTTTCTTCGTTTCATTGTCCAAATTGACACTTTTTGATTTTCTTAAAACGAAAAATAACCATTGTTTTAATGTGAATGACATAAATAGAATTTCCCATATTCTGGGAACCATCCTTTTTATAGATTATATTATATGCTTTAAAGAACATTTCCAAATAAAATTCGTTCAAGAATATAATGGAAGTAATTCTGTTTTAAAAAACTAAGTTCAATGTACAGAGGATATTTTTATAAATAGATTTTCATTATGATATAACAAAATAAATATATATAGACGAAAAAAATATTTTGTATTAATTATGTTTTACCAGAGAAATGATCTATCTATACCATCATCATTCTTTCTCTGAATTGTTTATGATTATAACGAATATATTTTTTGGAGAATATTTTCTTCTTTTGTGGGATATGAAATGATAAAATGATGAGAGGTTAATGAATGTAGTTTCATTTCTATAGGTTATGCTATTTTGAAATCATAATGAATGACATTTATTTTTTAAGAATTATTCTATAATGAAATGTTTGTGCAACCCATTTTAATTCTATTAGTTAAGATATGATGAAATGAATAAGAAAACTAATTTCATTATATGGGATATGAAATGGGGAATTTTGTTTGGATATTAATTCACAAAAATATATGGATTATTTGATGGGTGTGACCAATATCACCATCCAATTCCTTAGGTAACGTTTCATATCCCATGATATAATGATGGGAAACACGTTGATGTGCTTGATCCACTATGAGAACTAAATTATGTTTCATGATCTCTTATGGAATATGCTAACAGATATTGATATGTGATTCAACCTGAAATGATAAATATGTTTTAATCCCTAATTCATTAATATTTAATGGGTTTGTCTTTTAAAAATAACATATTAAAATGTTTCTATAATTATGATGGGGCCAGAAATATTTTACATGAACTTGTAGTCTATGATTTATTTGTGGTGATTTATTATTATTATGAATCATTTATTTCTGAAATTATAAGGTTTTATACAACGATTCATTTTTATGATCCATAGTGGATTGGAATAGAACACTATATGCTATATACATGAACACAAATCTGTATTCTTATTTTATCCTTTTATACGATCAGTAATTGATATCTCCCATGTTTACCCTTGCTATGAATCTTATATCACATTTTTCTTATATCTCATTTCCCCATGTTCTTAATAATTTATTATTTGTTGTTTATATATTTGAATTTTATTTAATGAGATTATCAATATAGTATATATTAATGATATTTCCTGAAATAATAGGATAATGTATATTGTATCTAATGAATCTAATAATTTATAGTCATTATATGGTTTTATATGAAATGTATGGAATATTAATATATTAATATATACTCTATATATATCAGAATCTTGGGTCCTTATAGTTTGTATCGTATAAATGGATTTTATACCCATTGGAAAATAGAACCCGAAAATATTAGTGTAATTTTTTGGGTCCACCTATTCAGTTACATTGCTATTTTTGTTGTTGGAGATGTTTTGAGTAGTTTCCTAGAGTTTTCACTATAGTTGGGGGTGCAAAAAAGCTACTACGGGGGTTATATGTCAGGTATGTAGATTAAATGGTGTGAATATTTGTTTCATGGCTTGTTGACTGTGATCTGCAACATGTAATGTTTTGAGGTTTGAAAGAAAAATCAACAGGCCACAACTTTTTCAGAAGAACCAAAACTTGAGGCATTACATGATGTGAAAAGGGACTAAATACCCCATTTTTGATATGTTATAAGTGTTTATCCAACATATAATGGTTTTGAACCTACTACTACATCGACTCTCCCATGACCATAGCTGACCCGAAGACTCCTACTCAGCATTTTTAAGATTCCTTCATCAAGGACTGATTCATAGCTTCTATAGTTCAATCAGTAGCAATCTATATTAAATCTAAGGTGATTTCTACATCATTTTTTGGTTTATTCCGTTTTTTTCCCTTTCCCTCTCATTACTCATACCAAATGATGCATAATGATATACCATGGTTCTAAACAGAGTTTCTATTTTATTTTGTATGCGATGGTTCTAGGATATCCTTGTATGGATTCAAATATTGAGGGGGAATGTATTAAAGATCTATTTTGTGGTCTATTCTCATTCAAATAATGTTTAAAAACATTTAAGGTAGGTTTTCCTTCATTTTCATAAAATTTTCATCTGGTCTATTCTCATTCAAATAATGTTTAAAAACATTTAAGGTAGGTTTTCCTTCATTTTCATAAAATTTTCATCATTCGGGGTGGGGGGGGGGATATTATCTACATGTAGATTATGTTTGTGGTAAATTCTCTAATAATAAGAATAAGATAAATAAAATTGAATGGGTAGAAAGTATTCTTTCAAATTCCTTTAAAACCTTTTGGTTATAGTCGTATTATGATTTGTATGGGATAAATACTATTTGAAAATTATCTTCATTGGTCGACCATGTTTGTGCACTAAATAAATTTATAGAATTATTTTATTTAAACATTTTTTTTAAAATTATATATAACAACTAGATAAAGATGATTATAAAGATAATTAACATATTCCTCATTATCTTTTAGTTTCAATGACCACACCTGAACTATCTAGTCAAATTAAATAAGGGGTGTCTTTTAAAATTTGGAATCATTTTTTTCCGTAGTTCATTGTATGTTGAGATGTGTTTGTAGGATTATTTTAGTCTGTGTTAAAGTTTTATTATGATCTGGTATATGTGTTTTAGGGCGACATCGGTGGGGAAATAGAATTTAAGGTTGATAGATTTTTGTTGTTGTGGTATCTATTAAAACTATTATATAGGGAGGCTCTGAAACTTGTTTTGTAGTAATATGTTATTTGTTGGGGTTGTTAGTTAGGGGGTTGGTTAGTTTGGTCCATGAACTGAGAGGGATTAGTTTTATTTTTGAATATAGTTATTTGCTTTTGGCAATTATCCCAGATTTTATACATGAGTATGATGAAGAAATATTAACTCAGTATCTAGAGATCCATATCTGATATATCATGAATGGTTGTTAAACACTGAGGAATTGTGAAACCTATTTAGATTATCAAGTCTATTATCCTTATGATAATATTAGTTCCTATTTAATATTGTGCATAGTAGTATCCCATGTAGTGGTGAAATAGTTTTTTGGATTCTTCAAAAAAGAATTATTTTTCTATTATAAATTGTTTATGAATGTGAATCGGGTTTTGTGTTTTATTGTTTAGTGTAGTGAATTTATGGTTAACAGAAAAGGTGGTAGTTTTTTTGTAGATTGTTATCTAGGAACCCGTAGGTTGGGATTGATTTTTTAGTATAATATATTTATTTACTTCTGTTTTCATTGTGATATCGCTAAACACCCCTCCATATTTGATAACCATGTGCTGAACAAAACCATCATCAATGGGGAGTGTTTCATTCCTAATAAACTATTTAGGGGAACAGATTATTGGATTCCCATTATTTTAGGATCCCTCTTCCTTTTGAGGTAGGTACGACACTTGTTTAGTGGCTAGATGTATGTTAGTGTCTTATATGGTGGTTGTGATGGACCATGCATCTTCGGGATGGATGTGATGGCCCATGTATTTTTGGGATGGATGGTTTTTTCTTTTCGAGCATTATTCAGTATGAGAGGTGACATTCACTATTGGAGTCTTTAGTATTAGATATTTTATTTTTTTGGCCTAGGTGTTGGTGGGAAAGATCTGTTGTGAGGAATAGGTGTGTGGGGGTGAGGTGTGATGTGGTTTATGGACCAGGTGTCTGCAAGTGGGATGTGTTGTTGGGCCAAAGATTGTGTGGGAGGGTTCTAATGTGTTATACAAAATGGATGGGAGCACTAGGATATAAGAAGTTGGGAATGAATGGAAAACCAATAGGAAATTGGTGTCGGGGTACCCAATCATTGATGTGAATTATATTACATTTCATGATTTCCATTGTATAGTGTGATTGTGATGGTTAGTACACTTGTTAGGTGTTGTTGGGTTCTGCTATCTTCTCACAGGGTAATTAGTATTCCTCTTTCACATGTCCACAATAGAGTTGGGTTTTCCTACTGAGTATAAATGTATTCTCACCTATATATATAATTTTTTTCTAGTTTCCATGAGGAATTTTTGGACTATTTTGTACCCTACTAGCTCAAATCATTATAGTTAAGTTGTCCTTTTTTAGCTTTAAATTTGGGTAAATCAATTACATTGGTGTTTTCATTGTTTTGGTGATAGTTATACTCTATTCATGCATGTGGAATGTATTTTGGATTTATTATATATATTTTTAATGGATTTTTTTTGGGTATGAAGTATCTTATCCCTCGATGTTGTTTTCTATAAAGGGTATTGCTTCTCATTTTGTGAGATTTGTATACCCTTATCATTAGTTGCCACCTCAAGGAATACGGGAAGTGGTATTCGTGGTTCATTGTCTCCTTTCCTATATTCCCATCTGAGGAGGGGAATCATTAGATGAAGGGGGTCATGAAAGAATGGTATTTGAGGTGATGGTTGAGGGATATGATGGATAATGGGGTAACACACAATGAGGATTAGGTTGGTTTGTAAGGAAAAAGTGTGTCATGATCTTGTTGGGTGATTTAGTTCCGGGATGAACAACAAGGGTGCATGAATTTAGGACCCCATTTGAAAATATTTATGGAATTTGGGCATACAAAATTTCAAATTGAGGCTACACCATTTGTAGGGTAGAGTCCCAATGAATGGTACATGCATCATAATGACTTGTGTCCTTTTTTGAATTGGGTTATTTTGTTAATGGTGAAAGGAATACAAATTGATTTAAATGAATTAATGTGAGTCATAAATGAAAATTTCATACTACTTAGGGATAATAAATCCTTGTTTGACTATCAGTTATGGCTAGTTAACATCGTTTGTGTGTGTGAATCAAGTAGTTAAGGACTAGATGATTGATTATGCTTATTGATGTAGGTTTTATCTAGTTAAGGATTATTAATAGTGGTAGAAGATGTTTTATGTCTTATAAATTATGCCTTTGGGGATGTGGGAGTGTAGTATTTCCAAAATAGAGATAATGAGTTGGACCAAAGAGCTTGTTATCACATTAAGATTGATCCAACAACTGATATATTAAAATTTTTCTTTGGCATTTAGTCAAATGTGAGGAGTTGTGTGTCTGTGGTGGACATTGTATCTAGGGTAGATGAATGAGGTTGATTTTGCTTAACATTGAGAAGGAGTTCAAATCAGAGTTCCTTTCATCACCAATGATGATTGAAAATAGACACAAACTGCTCTCCCTTCAACATGGAGTATATCGATGCAGGATCTAGGGATCATGTTTAAAGATCTTATTCTTTTTTCTCCCACTTTTTTTCATATGAATAAAATCATGTGATATATCTAAAAAAGTTTTTATATCCTTCACTTATGTGATATGTTACTCCTACTTTTCCAACATACAAAGAGGTTCATAAGAAGGATGAGGTGGTAACTAGAATAAACTCATGAGGAGGACATCTATGAGAGGGGATCTAGTATAGTTCTTCTAGGAAAATGGTTACCAATGGTTGGTCATAGGAACTAGGACATTGTTGGTTTTGATCGGTAGGGTCTTGACCAAAATAGCTTTCATTTTAGACTTATGGTAACATTATTTCTCATGCATTTCTTGTGGGATTAATGTCAATGTATTTCTTCACTGGGGTTTGTGTCAACATTCAGAACTACTGTCCAATGCTTTTTCGAGCTCAGCATGGTGGAGGTGGATGTGTTCATAACCATCCATAATTGTAGTTTCTAGTTAGGTCATTTCAATAGTAGGGGCATCATATTTTGTTCCACTGAGGGGGAGCTGATGTGGTAGAGGATGAACTCAAGATTTTCTACATATTCTGGGGCCTCGACTCAGGAATGGTCATGTGGGATATCTTTAGTAGATAGGCAGGGGAGATGTGTTTGGTCAGTAGCACACGGTAGGGGAAGCAGTTTTATTTGGGACATAGGTCAAGGGAGGTTTGATCATTTTTTTCTGTACACATGAATGTGCTTTGTTTAATTTAGGGTCCTCATACTCTATAGTTTGGACCACATTATCCTATGATTTGGGACTATATATTGAGAGGATTCCATTCCCCCTGGTGCTGATTATGCCAGTCGGAGGCCAAACCAGCATGTCTGATGTGTTCTAGAGATTTCATTAGATGAGGGGACCATATATATCCTATGGATTTCTATTACTGCTATAGATGCAGCCATAAGATGTCAAAATTAGCATTGTGTTTTTGTATTTTGTTCCTTCCATTATCGACTTCTTATGAAGGATATTCGTGTTTTTGGGTGTGGAGGACCATTGTAAACTTTTCCATAGAGTGTGGAGTTGTCAGATGGGTAGTGATCATGTGGAAATACTTCCATATTTTTTTGATTTCTTCTAAGTAGAATCAATATATTTTGGGATGGTGGAGGTTCTCAGTGTCACTAGGGAATTCATTGATGTTTTTTTCAAGGAGTTTCTGATTCTACCTCATCAACATAATATTGTGTTCTCAATAGTCTTTCATCTTGGTGCTTCTCAAATTTTGATGAATCATTATGAGACAGAACCTTCTATGACATGATATTTTAGGATACAGATAGACGGTCTGATGTCAAAGGGTATTATCCAGCCTAGTTTTTAATCATGGGGATATCAACTATTATTCTCACTGAAGGTGGATGGTGGGGTAAGAGTATGTACAGAGTACCTATGTATGAATCGGGTAATAGTCGGGAATCGTTATCATCTTACAAAGATATATTACCTTTTTTACCAACTCAGAGGAGAAATTTTATTTTTTAAAATCAATCTACGATCTTGGAATAACTACATAATTTTGACGTAGGGGGATATTCTGAATACTACATTCAAATTTATGTATGGGAACTTCAAGTTTATAGTATTGTCGTTTGGTGTAACAAATTCACCATATGTGTTCATGTTACTTATAAACATTATGTTCCATCTATTCATAGATTGTTTCTACATCATAATCATTGATTATATGTCTATATAATCATGTCATAGGAGAATCATTCCATACACCTTAGATCTATCTTTTATTTTATTAGATTCCACCAACACTTTGGAATGTTTTCAAAGTGTATGTTCAAGACATGAAAGGTGAAATTTCATAAGCATGTGGTGTCACAAAATTGTGTGGTAGTATAAACAGATAGGATTGAAGACATTTTTTCATGGGAATCACCCATGAATGTAAAAAATTTGAATCATGATAATGTTTTCCATTGTGATGCTCGGGAGGGATGATGATCAAAATCAGATGTTGGTCAATGGGAGGGTTTTCATTCCAGTTGTAATGCATGAGGGATTCCTTAATCCATTTTATATCTCACATTTAGAGGTATTATGAAAAATTTAAATGACATTTTGTGGTATTGGGACATAGTTTTTGTGTCATGAGATAATGTATGTGGTATTAGAGTTTTTTGAAAGATTCTTGGACTTTAAATAGGTAAAGGACGAGCATTATGTTCCTGGTGGGGGTTTTCATCCCTTGAATGTTCCCATGTGTAAATGGGATGACATCTCAATTGATTTAGTAATAGGTTTACCAAGATCACATAGAGGTTACAATGATATCTATATAATAGGGATCATCAGACAAAATTGGCTCACTTTTTAGTGATCAGGCAGTCATGCACGACAGATTATTTTCAAAGATATACGTGGATGAGTTGGTGTGACTAAATGGATTTATGAGGTCCTTTTTAATAGATTGGTAAATAATGTATACCTCACGATTCTATAAGGGATCATGCTTTTGGAACTTAGTTACTCTGGGTCACAACATTCCACCGATAGACATATGGGTAGATGATACATACTGTCTAAAAGATGGAGGACATGTAGGGAGAATTTATATTGGACTTTAATGGATCATAGTTATGACACCTACAATTGGTAGGGGTTTCTTATAATAATTGCTATCATGGTTCCATTTTCATGTCCTCATTTGACAATTTTTTTGAAGAATATTTCTTCCATCGTTTAGTTAGACATAGGTTCAGGACAAAATGGTTCCTTGTGTTGAGGTGGTGTACAGAACGATAGTGAAGGTTCAGTCAGTTCTTGAGGGTATGAAAGTAGAACAGGACCAGATTAAATCTTATTTCAACCACCAAAGGATGCCATTGTATTTTGAGGTTGTGGAGCACATGTTTTTAATGGTTTCCTCTTGATTTGGACAATATAGGTTTGGAAGAGAGAGTAGTATTTCATCCAATTTTTTAGGGCAGATTGAGGTTTTAGGGAAAGTTATCAAGGATGAAAACCAATTGGTACTCCCAAGACGGTTGATGATAATAGCTGATATATTCTAATTCTATTAGCTCCATTTATATATTCGTGATGAATCCCACGTCCTAGACTAGGGAGAGTTTGATATTGAGGAATATGTGACATTCATGGAGCAGCCAGTGGAGATGCAGGATCATCAAGAGATGTTGTTGCATAGCTAGTCAATATCCTTGGAGCTTATGTTGTGGAATCATGGGGGATAGATAGATAGTACATGAGAGATATAAAACATTTTGTCCATCCAACTACCCATAGTTGTTTTGATTTTTTTTCATTCATTTCATTGAAATGAGATGTTGTTACCTTGCTGTTATTATAGATGATATGTTTTCTCTTGGTTTATGATAGCGTGTGGGGTGATGTGTTGTAAAGTCATGATGTGTGGGATGGGGAGGTTCTAAATCTAAATCAAGAAAAATTCATTTCAATGTGATTAATCATACATGTGATAGTCAGTGCCCCAAATGAATAGTAGTATCTTAACATTGAGAATAGAACACCCCAATTCATCTTTCCAGGGAGTGCAGTTCATTAGATACAGAAATCAATAGTTTGGGATGTGTAGAGGATATAATAGTTACATGATGTTTGTGAGGAAGTGTGTTTTTATGATAGGAAATTACTTGTGGTTACAGTGGCAAGGTTTTTCAGTATTTTTTTCTATTTGGGATGGAATTTTTGGCCAATAATAGTGTTTGTGGAGTGGCGAGGCTATTGATAAATATCTCATAAGGTTGTTTCTTAGGACACTTTTTTTTATAGAATTGGGTTTGGATTATTGAGGGAATGAATCATTTTATAGGTATGTTATGTAATGATTTGTGTCCTCTAGGTCGTTCACTATTCTAGTATTTGGTTGTTTGATATGTTTGGAGGAGGTTTTTGGAGTTTTCAAAGGATTTTCAGGTGAAGCAAAGTTGTTATAAGGGTCAAATGTCATGTATGTATATTACAAAACACAGAGCATGTTTTCCTAGATTTATATAGGTGGGCTACTATGTTTAATGTAATAGGGATTGATAAATAAAATAAATCTAAGGGTGATGGTTTTTTTGGTAGAAATCCTCCTTGAGTAATTACATGATGTGAAAGGGGGTTACATGTCGTGTAATACCCTGATGATGTAATGTTTTAATTTTATTTTTATCCACTAGGGTTTCCAAACCCTATAGCTGGAGTGACTCTCTATCGACTTTAGGTGACCCAAATAACCTTCCTCATCATTTTTGGGGTTTCTTCTTCATGGATCGATTCATAGATTCACTCTTTATACCTATGAAGATCAGTCTTCAATATCTGGTGCATTATACATCTTTTTTTAGTTTCATCCAGTATGATCCATTTTTACTGATGTTATTCATTCACATGATGGATAATGATCTCACCTAGTTCTAAATGGGTTTTCTCTCTAATTGTTGTTTTTGCGTTGGTGCCATGACATCCTCACATGGATAAAGATAGTGTGTGGGAGGTGATTAGAAATCTATTTTCATATTATTTTTCATGATAAGATCATTGAAACACTTATGAGGATGTATTTCTTTCATTTATCTCCAACTAAAAATGATGAGATGTGTGTGCAGGCCGGTTTTGGTGTGTGATATAGTTGGTATTCGATCATGGATGTGTGTTTGGGGGGGGGGTGGGTTGGGAAATGGAATATCAGCTTGTCAATTTTTTTTATTGTAGAATGGATGAGAGGTGTTTTTTAGCAATGTTGTAAAATAGGTTTTGTGGTAATGTGTTATCAGTTGTGGTTGTGTTTGGGGGATTCATTCTATTGTTATATGACCTAAGGAGGATGAGTTCGAATAATGTAAATACTGATTTGTTGGGTAAATTCACCCCGAGATACTCTATGAGTAGTATGAATAAAGCATCACCCTTTATATAGAGATCGATATATGATATATCATGAATGGGTGTTAAATGTAGAAGAATGGTTAATCCCCTTATCTTTATTCATGACAATCAAATTTTATTGTGTTTTTTTCTTATTGTGTTTTGTCTTTAATACATTCCCTGGTATTGGTGGAATAGATAAATGCATTATTCAATAATTAATTATTATAGTTATATAAATTGGTTGTTAATTTGAATTATGAATTGTGCCTTGTTTTGTTTTAGTGTGCATTTAGAGGTAGTAGTATGAGTCATAGTTTTCTGAATTGATTTATATTTGGGAACCCATAGGTTGGGCTAGAGTGTTTGGTATCACATATGTATATACATATATTTTCCTTGTGATTTCCATATGCACCCACTATAGTTGATCACTATGATGAATAGACCCCCATCATCATGGGGGGGGGGAGGGGTTGTCTTCAACCAAAATCTCGAGAGGGGTACAAATAGTTGAGTTCCCACATGTTTTTTATTCTTTCTTCTAGATATGATATATATTGAACATGATGTAGTGTCCAGATTTCTTTTAGTGCCTTTGATGGGGGTTGTGATGGACCAGGTGGGATGTGATGGCCCATTTGATTTCAAACAAGGATGATTGTGCTTTCCTAGGTGTCTTCATGGTGAGAGGTGACTTTCTTCCCATTTGTCTTATGGATGAGATGTGATGTGGTTTTTGGATTAGGGGTATCTGAGTGGGATGTGTTGTGAGGTCAAAGTGTGTACGAGTAGGTTTTGATCTGGTTTGTGCCCCACCTGTTTGTTGGTGGGATGTGTTGCGAGGCTTATGTTTGTGAAGGTGGGTTGTGATGTGGTATACAAAAAGGATTATAGAACCTAAAAGTACGAAATTCCTCATGAGTGGCATACCTGTGGGAATATAGAGGGGGTACCCTATCCTCAATGTGAATTATATTACATTACAAGATTTTCATTCATTGGGGAGTGTTCCTTGTATAGATTGGTATAGTTAGTATACATGTAAAGTTATTTTGGGTTCTTCTATTTTCTCAGAGTGGATTTAGTATGTTTCTTTCACATGTTCATGAGAGACATGAGACGTCTGACTGAGTATACTTGTATTATCAATGTATACATTTAAAACAATTTTTCTGTTTCCAATAGGATTTTTTGGATCATGTTTCACATTAGTTGCTCGATTGATGATAGTTTTAGTGTTACTTCTTAACTTTACTTTTGGGTATTTCATTTACTTTGGATTTCTCAATATATTTGTGATATCTCAACTCTATTCATGATTATGGGATTGTTTTTGTCTTGATTATATATATATATAATTGAGTTTTTTTGGGGATGATCCATCTTATCTTTCGGTCCTATTTCCAATAAAGGGTAATGCCTCCCATTTTGTAAAATTTGTATACCTGTGGTGCTAGTTTCCAACCTGGGGTAGACTAGAGCTGGGACTCGGGTTGGGAGGTTGATTATCACCCACCGATTATTTATTACCATAGAGGGGCATCTTAGTAGGTTTGGGGTAATGATAATTTGAGTAATCCATTTGGATATGTGTTGGGATATTTATAATTATATATGTAATTATAGGTCTATGGATAAGTTAATGATTTTTAAAATGATATATCTTTAGTGAAGTGCGGAGAATTTTTTTCAAAAGCAATTACATACCTCTTTGAAAACTACCATGGGATATGGACCTAGAATAGTATTATGTAGGATTCATAACTCTAAAAGAGGATTATTTGGATTGAATCAATAATCACCTGGTTCATGTCAACATGCCTTTATGTACACATTTATTGACTCTCTTCTGAAGATATCCTCTGAATGTTCAAAAACTCTTTATGATGCATCATTAAGGAAGTGAATTGATAATGAACAATAATGGCCTTGGTTAAATATAATTTTACAATTACTGAAAGGTAATTCTCATGTGCACACATCCTATGAATGATTTTTATTTATTGTTTGGCATCCCATTATTATTATTTTTTCCCGAACTATGATTCTTGGTTTTACCTAATGGCATGATCTAGAATGATCAGGGTTAATATTTAATGTAATGGACAATTTTTGGATTATAAAAAAATGTGTTGAATACTGGAATGAATAATATTGTTATTATAGTGTATTAGTTATCATGATATATATTAAAAATCATTCACCTCATCAAAATCATGAACTTACTAATGATGGTAATGATATAGTCTACTGGGAGATCAAGTGGTGGAGTATAATGACAATATGCATCTCATACATTATTATTACATCATTATAGATGAATTTTCATTACATAACATAAATAAAAACACCAAAATCCATTATGTATGGTTCGATGGAAGCATTGACACATGAAATGATGGTCCATAATAAGGCTATGCCTTCTCCCAATAAGATCATCATAACTAGAAACCATCTTAAATACATCATATATAATATATTTCTTTATAATATATTGTAAAAAAACCTATGAAAGGGTGATATCAGTTTCTCAATAAGGGAAAAAATTAGGGATATATAAAAATACAATAAAAAATGGTTATCATTTGATGGGAATATCATTTTAAAACCATAATTTGTATATCGAATATTTTAATATTTATTCATGGTATGATTATATGATGTTCATAAGACATGAATCATATCAAAATCCAGGAACGTGATCTATATGCACATTACATTGGAAGAAGTCATGAATTGTTTTAATATAGAATGTTGTAATAGTAATTTAATTGGTATTTAAGGATCATTTAAAAGGATATCATTATAGAATGGATTCGCTCCCCAAAACTTAATAGTAGTCACGGATGACTCCCAAGACTATCATGGTGGAAATAGTCCCTCAATAAACATTGTTCAGTTCCCATTCTACTAATATTTATCTCATGAGATAACAATATTTACCTGATGAATTGGAGGGATATTCAGCTTCCACCCATAATATAAAGAAAAACATACATATGTGTCAAGAACAAAGAAAAAAATTCATCATATCAGAACCTAGGAAAAGAAAATGAATTCATAGAACATTTAATCACTGCATAACCGAATGGAGAAAATGTGGTTCAAAACATATTTAAATCAAAAGATAACCCATAAAGATAATGAATAAATATATAATCATTGTATTAAAACCCAATTAATGATTACATGTCATCAAAGTATTCCATCATATATGAAATATAATTTTGAAATAAAATACATCTTGAATATTTCTTGATGAATATATAATTCATTGGAAAATATAATATTGAAAATTAAAATATCATAAAATCTTTTGACAACCATTTTTTTGAAAATAATATTTAATAATTTTAGATGAATCTAAAAATAAAATTATGATAATTGTGGTTGTAATAGTACATTCATTATGTACTCGTTAAAAATAAATTCCTTATAAATATTATATAAAAAATGTAATCTTTATTTATAAAACATTATAGGGATTACAATTAATACATTTTAAAAAAAATTTCCCACATGGGTTAGAATAATTTAATAATTTTTTTTAATGACAAAAATGAATGTAAATTTTTTAGAAAACATGGAATATAGCTGCTGTAGTCATCATATTTCCCATCGCATTGAATGATTACCAATTTCCTCATACATTTGGGCATTTTCTATAATAAAATAATAATTTGAACAGACAATTTATAACCTATTAAAAACATAATGGGTTAATCCAATGACATTAATTAGATAAATTTTATATTCAATTTCATTATGATAATCTAAATTTATAGTCATTAATCGGTGTTATATGTGATATATTTTGTATCATATATTCTTATAGAGGTTTCATGTTCCCTTAAAAATGTATAATAATATTCAAATATATTTACCAATTCATATCCACCTAGAGTTTCATACTAAGAATGCAGTAAAACTCATTTTCATAAGCTATGTTATGCCGAGTATGGCCCAAACCACATGTACAAAGTTATTTTCCCTAAGTATATATATTCTATAAACATTTCCACTTATTGTAACATGATAGTTTATTATTTTTATAATAAAACAATCAACTAATAATTAACAATTTTATGGATGTTTTCTTATACACAGTCTTATCCCTAAAAAATCCTCTCTATTTTTCCAATCCTAATCTAAAAAATATCTACACATTTCCATTGATACCAACTATAATAACCCTGCACTATATTAAAAACTAATACATTACTTTTTACATAAAAGTACAATTAATACTTCCTGGATGAATTATATGTTTAGTTAATTTTTTAATTAGGTATATTATTAAATAACACTTAAAATGGGAAACAACAACATTGTTGAAAACATCCTTAACAAAATCATATTATTCATTCATACATAAACATAGAATGGGAATAACTGGGGAAATTATATAATTAAAGGGTGCGATATAATTCCCAGCAATGGAATAAAAATGACACAACATGAATAGAAAAATATATTTTATTAAATAGTCATATCAATGGTGCATAAAATGGATGATAATTATAAACAAGTATCACAAGGCATGATATAAAAATATAATATCAGAAATGTGGAAACATCATAAAACTCTACATCATTAACATGTGTTAAGGATAACTACAAATACATCGAGATAGAAGACATACAATGATGGAATATGTCTCACTCCCTATCTAAAAACTATGTGTCATGACACAAAAAATACCCAATTCTTATAGTACTACATTATTTTAGTCACACACTTCATATTCACAACATTATTATTATTTGGTGTTCCAAAATAATTAGACAAAATGGATTCATTCATTATCATATTTGATTCCATGATCAGGGATTGTATAACAAATAAATTAAATTTCCAATTAAAAGATATATATTTTCGTAATAGTGAACACTTTTTATAGGAAATGGGTATGGTTATCAATACACAATTATTTTTTCATGTAAATTTTCTAGGAACATTTGTCAACATAACGACATCACATTAAACTTTATAAAAAGTGTCAATGATATTGAATGTGGTATATCATAATAAGAGCTTAATATTAAAATAATCAGGACACATAAATACATATTCTATCACTTAAAATGTGAAATAAATGTCACAAGATAACAAATAAACTTGAAATAAGTTGATAAGGTGAGGATCCCTTAGATGAGTTTGTGACTCCAAATGATTGGGAGATGCTTATTGAAAGCATGGTGGGACATTAGGAGGAATTTATAGAGGGGTGGGAAGAGTAATAATTTGGTCCAAGAATTTTTAGATAAGAAAATTGGAATCTTGGTTAGGTTTCTGTAGGAAATGAGTGTGCATTTCATTATAATTTATCAAACATAGGTTATGGATTATATATAATAAAAAAACTAATACCGAAAAACATATAATGTGTTTTGACAATGGATTCAGACAAATTGGAGTGATTTTCATTATTATATAATTAAAAGGACTGATATTAATAAAATATTTCACATTTTTATTTGGAGGTGAGTCATACTTCTAGAAAACTTATTTTGAAACCATAACATATTTTATTGGATTAGGATGATTAAAATGTATTTATTAAAATAAATAAAATAGATATAAATCATTTTTTATTAAATAGGAAACATATATTTGGTATTTGATACTCTATATAGTATTTTTTTAATCAATTTTGGGTCATAATGATATCATAATACACAAAATATTTTTTTACTATATTTAATTTTTACCAAAAAATTATATATTCACATAAAATTATAAAAAAAATACAATTTTGGATAATTTTTATTCCAAAAATAATATTCATATTCTCTAAATAATTTTACAAATATGTGAATATTTACTTTTATAATAAAATAATCATTTATTGATAAATGATATTTTTTGCAATAACAAATTTCAAATCCTTATAAAAATAATATTTGCATTTATAAATATTATGTGCACTTTTATATATGAAAAGAAATTATTCAGTAATTATATTTTATTAAAATATTAAAAAATATATCACCTAATAGAAATAAGCACCTTAATTGAATTTGAATAATAATGAAAAACACTATTTGCGTTTTATTTTATTAAAATAAAAATAATTTATAAGTATATAATTATAAGTTGAAAATATATACATTATTCTATAAAAATAATGTATATATTCAAATTGAATGCTTTGTGATACACATCACTTTAATATACCAGAAAATGACTAATGGTTAATGTAGTTCATGGTATTACTTTCATTGGGTGGTTCGGCGTATATGGTTTGGGTCTTGATATTGATGGCCTTGACATTTTCTCGTAAATGGTTTCACAAATACATTAGTTGTTGGATCTATACGTGGACATAGTCATGGGAGAATCCCAATGATGCTATCTCACTCAGAAGGTCAAATAAATGGAATTTATAGTTCATAATACTACATGTGGAGGCCATCACATCCTTTGTTTGTGTAAATTGGATTTTTTAAAACACTATATATATAATAATTATATGATAACTATTCAATGGATATATTATGAATATTTATGATGTTTTGATGTCTTTTAAATCCAATAGTTTGTAACAATAAAAATGTGGGTAATTTTTTATATAACCATATTATATAATAAGAAAATTAATTTATTCAAAAGGATTATTTTTCATTTAAAACAATTTGGGTCATTACATTTTCAAAATGATATTATCTCTTCATGAATTTCATCATCGGTTTACTAATGAAATGGCATGTCATTTAGGTTATTTCACATTACATTTTGATTATTACTTATATTATTATCCATGAAGTTTTCCATATGATATTATCTCTATGTACATTCCATTTTCATCTTATTTATGAAGGTAATGTGCTTTTATTTATTTATCTTTTCAGGTTGATTATACTTGTTTATTATTGATAGCTTATGTTGTGTATAACAGTTAAAGAGGTTTTTATATCACCTTGATTTGATTCCATTCCACAAATCCATGAGGTGTGCTATGATTTTTAAGAATTGATATGCTAGAGGTAATGTCATTAATCTAAAAATATATTGTTGTAATTTATGTTTTCAAATATAATATGGGAATCATGTATCCATCTAATTTATCAAGGATATGAATCCATTTGGCTATTTGGGATCCAATTTCATATATCATATGAAAATGTAATAAAGGTGAAAAAGGATACAAGATGTTTTGGTTAGGGTCCCTACAATTTGTATCAACAATAGTTTATTTTAATCCTTAGGATGTCTATTTTTGGAAACTAGATTATTGAACAAGACATTATGATAAACTCTAATGATAGAATATATTAAAATACAAATTTATTTAAGGAAGTGATTTTATGGTTTTAAAAGAAATTAATCCATTTCTAGACACTAAATGTATATTTGGTTCTATTATGTACATAAAAAAAGGGTTAATAAAAAAGAAAATGGATTATTTTGATTCACCCAATAATGACATAGTGCAAGAAAATTGGACTTACCTCTCACCTATTTTGACAGAACTAGGAGATTTTCTTTGGAAAATATACATTTTATTTACAAAAAATTATGAATTGTTTTAATAGATGAAGATAATGAATGAATTTTTTTACAGCTAATGTGTCTAAAATTTAAAACATGGTGTCATTATTTAGACATCATATAAATTATTATATGATTTTCTCAATATGATTAATGTACCTCACACTATGTATGACAACCCTGATTTTTATTACAACGTAAACATGATTTATTACATAAAACTTCACTTGATACAAAAAAGAAGATTGAGCGTTTTAGTGTATTTGGGGCTTAGTATCAATACATAAAAACATAAAACATGAAATACAACATCTTTATTGAAAACATCCCTTACATGACCGCTACATTCCTTCGTACTTAGCATTGCATGGGATCACCTGAGGACATGCATAAGAAAAGGGTGAGCTATAAAGCCCAGTAAGGGAGTACGCATGAAATAACATGAGGAGTAAAGTAAAATTTAGACAATAGGAGTATCAATAGATCATATGAATAAAATGAACATAAAGGCATGATAAATCATGATAATCATAACATGGAAATGTGGCAACAACACTTAACATAGAATTAGCATGAGCCAAGGATCATTGCCCATGGAGCATGATTAAAACCACATTGCACATAAAGCATGAGTAAAACCTCATTTCACTTGAATTATCATGAGTAAACACTCATTTCACATGACGTATCATGATATTATACTTTACCCAATGCATTGGAGTGCTATAAGGGCACACCCTTCTTAAACATTTCATTTCAGGCATAAATGTTCCACGTGGATCATAAAACATGGAATCATAAAACATAATCATTTATTCCATGATAAAGGAATGTGTAATTCATACATGAAACTTTAAAATCAATAAGTAAATGTGCATAAATGTGAATACCCTTGATGGAGAAATGGGCATGGTATTCACTACACAATGACATTAGATTAGAAAATCGGTGCGATTTCGGTAGCGTAACGGAGTGACATAAGAATTCATAAAAATGGTTGATGAGATAGAAAGTGGTTTCGCATCATATATACATGTAATTTATAGTATAGAGGTCATATAGATACATGTACCAAAAATTTTAATGGAATTTAGATTCATGATACAAATGTATTTCTTGAATGTAAAAGAGGAGAGAGAAGTTCCTTTCAGAATTCCAGCATAGTAATGGGTGTACATGGGAGGCATTTAATGAGAGGAAAAGGGTCTCCCATAATTCAAAGAAAAATAGGGTAGTATGAGGGAGGTGAGAAACCATACCCCAACATTTATAATTGAAATTAAAAGGGAAAAACATCTTAAAGAAAATTGTACAAAAATGAGAAAGGAAGAAAAAAAACCCTTAATTGGATGCGTGCTTCCAAAGGCTAGAGAGAGGCTTGTGAGAGGATTATTCATAGCTTGGGGAACCTAGTAAAGATTATAGATAGAGTAGGGAAGAGGATGGACGAACTCCAAAGGAATTGAGTGAGGAGGAAGTGGGATATTGGGTGGGGTCATATAGGAAAGGTGAGGGAATTCTTTATTATTTAGGTTTGGGACCCCTTATATTAAAATAATCCAAACCACAAACCATACCATGGTTTTTGCCCATGGTTTTTGGAAAAGGGAAGAGGAAAATAATATTTTATAAAGCCAAAGTCCGAACTTCTTAAAATATTATGGTTGCTTATGTGGAGGCGAGTTACACTCCCATGGAAGTTAATTTTAAAAAAAAGGGTGTTTAATAAGTCTTGAGGGGTCCATTAATGCTTTGAAAAGTAATCCAAACAAACCCAAAATCACATTATTTTAATGGTAAAACATATATTGGCTGAACATAATTATTATATTATTTTATTAAATCACTATTGGGTCATTATGATGTCATAAAACACATTATATATTTAAACGGTATTTAATATTTACTCAAAAATTTGACTGTCTCAGAAAATTATGAAAATTTTACCATTGGATAATTTCGACATCCCGATTCCAAAAATAAAATTTACTTTATCAAAATAATTTTCTAAATATGTTAATTTTCACTTTTAAAATAAAAACGGACATTATAAAATATTCACAGGTTTTGACATAAATGGCTTTCAAACCGTAATAAAAATTATAATTGAATTCATACAAATACATGATCATTTATTTATAATAAAATTAATCTATTAATAATAATAATATTTTATTAAAATAATATTTAATTCAAAAATTCCTTAATTTAATAAAATAGATTTCTTAATTAAATAATAACTAAAAACACCATTTGTACATTAAAAACTATTTTTAATGTATCAATTATCACACGAAATTATCTTCATTATTATATAAAAAAAAATTACATGCACATAGTACTATTGATTAGTTACATAACACCTTAAAATAGCCATATAAGACCTAAGAGTAACGTGTGCGATCACTAGGTAGGTAATTATTCTTATGTGACCAATGATGATAGTGTACACAGGAACCGACATGATCACTTATCATAAGAAATCACCCCAATCCAAATCATAATCCATAAATGAAGACCACAGAACCAGGCATGTCTTCTGCAAGGGAAAACACTAAAATTGTTGTCAAAATATGCATCATCTAAACAATAGAACTCTATAATTTGTTATCATTGGAAAACAATACTTTATTATGTGATAGTGTTTTCATTAGAGAGGATAACTTTTATAATTCATTTACCAACTCGTAAATATCAATAAACCAAAACCAAGAGCATTGAATCCTAAAAATATTTCTTCTTTATTCCTAAGTAATAAAAATTACAACTTTTCATGATCAAGTGAAATACCTTGTTTTGACATCATTAGAACCTAGAGAAAAACAACCCAGATTAATAAATCATATATTTATTTCATGAAAAAATGACCCTAAATTCTCATAATTCTATTACAGATCTCTAATGATGCACATGTTCCACCTCAATCATCGAGTAAACAAGAATTTCCTATATAAATATAACCAAAAAAATAAATACACTCCTATAAAATCATTCTTGTAAAATCCATAACGATGTACAATCATTAGTTAGACCATATTTCATGATGAGGTACTTTTGATGGATGTACCCATTCCAAATGGTATTTTTTGATTGTTAGATTCTATTATACCGAACTAATGATAACATGATCGATGATGAATCATTCGAAATCACATTTCCCATTTCAACTAGTCAAACAGATCTATAATCTGTGGAAAATGATACATGTTATTATTCATAACTAAATTATTTTTTCTGTAATAAACACTGTTGTGTAGTTCCATACCATTATTCTTAGGAAAGGGAACTATAAGCACTCAAGGTGTCTCACTAGGGAATATAAATCATGTTTATAGAATATAATCTAACTAATATTTAGTCTCTTTTAGTTTAGATTGTATTATATAGTATTAATGAATAGATACAAGATGAGTAACTAAATCTAAATTGATAGAAAATTGAACCTATATTACCTATTCCAAAACAAATATATTATAATGGAAAATATTATGAAATTTGAAGAAAACTAGAGTGATATCACTACTAGATGATCCCCTCTCCAACTCAAAATCAAAACTAGTTATAACTTTCCCATACTCTGTATATATAGGTCTTCTTATACATATCTAGAAAACTCTAAGAGGACATACTCTGGAAAAGTAGGTCTCGATAAACTCTGGATAAATAGATCTACCACTAATTATACTTCTTTAATATAATGTATTGTGATATCATGTTAAGAACCAAAAATACTCCATGAAATGTCATCATCTTTTAAATAGAACACAGAATCTTGATAACAGATATTCTACACTCTTTTCATTCCATGGGGAGTAGTATTATTCATCTCATAAGATTTAATATCTATTTAAAGATATTTCATATTAATAATTCTATTTTAAATAAATTAATGAGATTTATAAGTATCAAATAATACATTTAGTTATAATGAAGCTATATGATAGAACCTCTCATAGATGATGGTCATGTATCTGCTTCCCCTGTATAATCTCCCATTGTGTGAAATCATATACTGTCAGATGCCTATGAATCAAACCACCTTTTACAGGAATCAACGTATGTCACCTCATTTGTTGTTGGAGTTGATGACACATTTCCAAAATGATAAATAAAAAATATAAGGAATTACATCTATTAGTTACTTGAGTGCCTGTATGAGCCAGAAATATTGGGTGCCTCAGTGAAAACATTCTTCAAAATCCATTCCTATATACATTGTTAGAAAATAAATCATCTTATTACAATAAACGTGATTGGTATATAAAAACTATGATGTTGTGACCCACCGTGAAAATAATCTCGATTCCTCTTTTCCAAAGAGTAATTAAAATTTTAACTAGGGTAAAAAATAACTCATGTAAACCATGAAAGATCCCTCATTCCTATTCCTGCCATCATCCCTCTATCCAAAACATAATAGAACGAAATAATCATTATCAATAAAACATTATAACGATTATCCACTTCATCTCCCAACCCAAACTATTGATTCATCTTATTCTAATTAAAAAAATTCTTAGGTTCATACTACACATTCTCCACAATATGTTTGTGTACTCATTTAAGGAATTTTTAGTATGATCATGTTTGAAAAACAAAATAGGTATATCCAAAACCATAAAAATTAAAATAAATTGTTATTGAGAATATAATT
The DNA here is from genome assembly GCA_963277665.1 of Viscum album. NCBI lineage: Eukaryota > Viridiplantae > Streptophyta > Magnoliopsida > Santalales > Viscaceae > Viscum > Viscum album. Next base: position 1,740,396,231 of record OY728156.1, read on the forward strand.
TATGATTTTTAATCTATGGACTTATTCTTCCTCACAATCACCCTTGTTCCCTAGTCACTTTCGTTATTCCCATCCAACATGATGGTGGGACACAACACCATTATTTATTTAGTTCTGTCTGAGAACCCAGACAATTGATCTATCATGAAAAGCCTCTCTCTATTATCTATTAGTTCATTGTATCCTTTAAACATAGTTTCATTTTTGTTAACAATATCTTAATAAGAATTCCAAAGAACAACTCTTTGGGGTTCCAAACATTATCCTATATAGGAACTGATGGTTGTTCATGTTCTATATATTGGATTGTATGCACGATCACAACTACCATAATCAAGTCCGAGATATGACTTTATTGTTGAGGTTCATTAGAGACATCCTCCAAGATCTTATTGACACATTATTTGAGAGGAAAAATTTTAAAAAGATCAGTAGACAATATTGAAGATATCATTTTAACACTCAAAAAAAATAAAAATGTTAACTTGATCCCCATAGATAGAAACAATATATTTGGATTTAAATCTATACATATTGAAATACTTGAAAATACAAGAACTATTTATTTAAAATACTTTAAAAAATAGACTTAGTGGCTTAAGGCCCATTTATATGAGAAAAAAGAGAGACACTCAATCACAACAACCTTATATGTCCTATCATGATACAAAACATAATAATTACACCAATTAATAGATATAACATAGTTCTCAGATACAACTATTTCATTAAGTGGGCCATGAAACATGGTAAGCCGATAACTGATCTAACACAACCATAGACTCTTGGGAAATTCTAATCCCCATGGTTTGGATACAAGTACTTCAGATAAAAAAAATTGAGGGTGGGAAGTATTTTCTATAATGATTATGAATGAATGATATACAAGTAATTATTAATGCAAGAAAAAAACAATGATATGTGTTCTAGAATCAAAAAATATTAAACAACACAATGTAAGAAATCAATGTACCATAAAATAGAATTTTTGACAACCCATATCTCAATCAACACAACAGTCGAACCACAAGGAGGAAAAAATAACATCTCTAAGTGGTTAATGTACCTTACTTGAACCTGAAATAAGATAATATATAATCACATGAAATAATACATATGGTGTGATCTAAAAGTCCAGTAGGGTCTCACCAAGGAGTCCATTAGAATAAGACACATATAATTATTCAAATAATGATTTTAATATTGAAAATAAACCTATATGTAATAACAAAATTAATATTTAAAAAATCATTTTTTCAATTAATATAACAGAAAACCATTAATGAAATTTCATAATTATCTTTTTATAGAAAATAGTTTATATAAATTCATATGTCATGGTAAAACAATTTAAATATATTGGCAGATATAATTCAAATATAAACACCGAGAGAAATTTTCATCATCCCAAAGTTAAAATAGTTAAAGGCTATAGGAATTCGTTACACATAAATATTTATCACATCAATTTGTGTACGGTCTCCCCTCTAACACGGGTCAAAGAGGAAACATCACCATCCTGTCTGGGAAGTGGCCTACTGTATATGTATTTTTAGAGATGTAAATCATATAGTTTTCTCCCAAATAACTCACTAAAAAATGTGAATGAATGTTATATAATAATAATAAATAATGGGATATCTGTATTATGCGAATGTAAAATTAAATTCATCCCATTTTTCAATTTCAAATAGAAAAAATTTCCATTAAAAACATGTTTTTAAATTATATAAATCCCGTTTTAAGATAAAACTGATGGATTCCTATCACGAAATAATGAATCCATATTTTCAAAATCCTATTTTGAAGTCCATTTCATCATATTATTTACAAAATATAATTTAAATAATAAAATTCCATAACATAATTTCCATAATTCCCATAAATTTTACAAAAACACCCCAAATCAATGGAATTTGGTGTTTTTTCAAATTTTATGGAAAATAAAATCCAATGTGCTAATTCATTAATTTTTTTTAATAAAACAATTTAATGAAATTACTATATAATAATAAAATATAAATCAAACAAAAAAAATTTATTGTTCATCAAATTGGATAATGTAAATGAAAACACCTACCTTAAGATCATTAGTATCACGAAATACATATCCCTAATAAGTAAAATCCAATGATGGGTGTATCCAAGAAATATCTGATAAGAAAACCTATATTAGTGATCTAAAGTTGTTGATAATAGATACTCCAACTACTCATAGATCTATAAAACCCTAACGATGTATTAATATAGAATAAGAGATATAGAATGAAAGATGAAACATACCTGGTAGAGATCGAAGGACATTCTCATAAGATTCGATCCACATATTGGAGGGTGTAGTGGGGAAAATGAACTCTTAGGAGATTCCAAGGAATAAGAATCCAATGTGAATATTTTAGGATAATCATAATCCTAAAAAAAGGGTATTACAGTTTTGAAAAAAAAATCCAGATTAAAAATTTCACATACAAAGACTATCTTGGCAAGACCACATGGTTAGACAAACTATGCCTCCAAGTCTTGCGCCCCAACTGATAGGGTTTTCTTGATTTGTCCTTAGTGGGTTGATGTTTTTTCAATAAGATGAGATGAATTTTCGAAACCTCATTACCTTGAATTGAATGGTTTTTTCATGTAGGGATGTGGTTTGGGAAAACCAAGCACTGCCCAAAATCCCTGCCAAATTTTCAAATTCCTCCCAAACCCACCCTAAACCAAACCCAAATAATGAATGGTCAACAATGGTTCGTAAGAATTTTTAAAAATAGGAAATAGGTTATAAAAGATGTTATCTCATAATTTTAATTTTTAATATCAAAATTTAATAACCCTTAATTACCTGAATAAGATAAAGGTATCAGAAAATTTTATTTATCACCTTAAATTATCGTAACAAAAATCCAAAGAGGGATTTTAAAATAAATTTCCATATGATAAACCATATAAATATAAAACAATGATTGTATTCATAAATAATAGGATAAAAATACATGAAAAAATCTTAATCTACATATTAATCTATACCATACTAAAATACAAATATAAAGAGCCCAATCATATTTAATACGTAATCATGTTATTTTAAAACTAAATATCATATTCATTTCCCAATGATAATTTGTGATTGTAGTTTTATTGAAATAAGAAAAAGTTTTATATATTAAAATAATACTATTTATGTGTGGGCATGATCTATATATAATTATTTTCATTAAAGGAACCCATTTTAAAACAAAAAAATATAAAATGAAATATCTTCAACATATTGATATCAACCCCATCCTTTTCCATAAAATTTCATAAAATCATTTGAAAAACATTTGATAAAATGTTATGAGAAAAAAAATATCATTAAGGTATCAAATAAAAGAAATATTAGGGTCAAGGAAAAACATGGAAACACATTAAAACCTTTTCATAAAAACAGACATTTTCATCTAAATAGAGACTTATTTTCATTTATAGAATATCCTCATCTTACCTGTTGAAATAAATATATTTCCATGAATATAAAATATAAATAATTCTAAATTCATATAGCCCTGAAGGGTAAAAATCACCATATAACTATTACATAACCTTATCAAAACCCATAAAAATTTAGAATGACAATATGAATGACTTCCAAAATAATTTCCTACAGAACAAATTTGTTAACCAATGAATTGGAGTGAAACCAATGTGAAACCATAATATAAGAAATAATGTTCTATCTTGGTTCCATCAAGGATAACCAATTGTGAATAATTTCCATGAACCATATAATGAATAAAAACATTGACAACTCATTTGATCCCATACTCAAAACACATTTGGATATCAAAATACCCATTATTAAAAAAAATAAAAATTTAAAATATCGAAGTTTCTCACATCATAAATAAACTAATTTCTTTTTAATAACATTGAAAACATATAAAGGAAACATAAAATAATTACTAATTTATAAAAATGGTAATTATGTCTCATTCCTTATTAGATAAATAGTTAAATTAGACTTTTGTAAAAAATGTCGATAGATGAACATTAAATTGTATTTTCTAATGAAGATCCCTTAAAAATATCATAACATTGAAGTGATTTTTTTAAAATGAATTTATTATTGAATCAGATTTAAATTAACCTTTATTAAGAGTAAATACAAATATTATATATAAATTTTATTGCACACATGTAAAAGTCAACTATGTAGATGTTTAACCCACTGAATGGAAAATAAGAAAATCACTTACCTCGATTCTGATTTCAAGAAAATTTTATTTCATATTCCTAGATAATAAAATTATGTTTGTAATTTACATTCATTACAAAAAAATCATTTCTATTTTTCATTTTATAACAATTATTTCAAATTTATAACAGGAAAAGAATTATTTAATTCCATATTGGATGTTTTATCTATATTCAATTCATATGATCATAATGAATTATGAAAGTTGACTTTGGTAAAAGAGATCAAAACAACTACATCTCTAAATTATTATAATTTATATAAATAAAATATTTTTACAGTGATTAATATTTAAAATACTTCCATTAAATAGTGTTATGGAAATTTAACTACATTATAGTCAATGTTATGGTAGACCGTAAAAACGCACAATTAATTTTTCTATTATTCAACAATCATTAGGGAAAGAAGGTTTGTATAATATATCCATTCACAAATTATCATAATATAATATATATTATATTTATTATATTAAAACATTATATATTCTTTTATATACAATAAATTTTATGTAGGGATGAAAAACAAATCACATCACCTCATAGAGGTGTTAATCCACAATTATATGAACAACATTATCATTTTTATATGCATGTAATTATAAGAATGCAATTGATATATTAAACATTAATATTGATAACTATTCCATTAGTATCATATAAATTTATATATATTAAAAAATCACATCATTAGAACCAATCATGACATATGATGATGAAAATGAATAATATGGTTTTGTGATGCGGTTTTTGGCCATACAGTTGAATGAGGAATTATTTTCCAATTTGAAGAAATATGATATGGATACAGCTCATGGAACAAATAAAATAAAAGAAATAATATAAATTATATTGGATCTATTAATTTATAATTGTTGAATTATATTTTAAGGATGTAGAAAAATAAATACAACTGAAGCCCTTGATTAAAACAATACATTTTCTTTGTACAACCTTATATTTTTAAAAACATATGACAATTATTCTTGGTTTTATGCATATAATAAGACATATATATTGATTTTAAGAATTCATCAAATTTTATTGAATGATATTGGCCAAACCAAATGTGTTTGTTTTTGGAATGAAATAAGAAGAAGATATTCTCCTTTATATGAGATGAGAGGGTGCTTTGGGAATTTTTTAAAATATGAATTATATATATATTAATTTTTTATTCCTAATGAATAATAAAATTCAAAAATAAGATGATATTGGGTTGAAATCCCTACATATAATAAAAATTAGATAATATATTTCTATATTTTCCCCTTTTATTTTGGATTAAACCCTAATTTTACACTTTTCACATTTTCAATGATGACGACATTTTTTACTCATTAAAGGTTATTATAATTAAAATAGAATAAAAAATACGCATAAATTGATCACTGTTTAAATTTTAAACCATATACCAATCATTTGACAGTGTTTATGATATTTCTTAATTTTCTATGATATAATAAATATCATTTACAAAAACTTATTCATCATTTAAATTTTTAGTACTATTGTATACATTGTATTTAATAATAAAAGATACCACTTATTATATGAAGAAAAGTTTTTAATAATCCCATAAAATTCAATGTTCATTTAGAAAACTCTTTAAATAAATTAATATTCAATAACTATATTTTCTTAAAATTTTTATTAATATTAATATGATATTTCAATTAATAAAATATTTACGACATCAATGTTGTGAAATAATTTATTGTAATTATGTATTCACACTATTTTAAAAAAATTATGAAGATTAATATCAATACTTCTTATCCAACGTACTATTTATATAATAATATTACATCTAGATAACCTAATTTTAAAACATTTAAATTTATTAACAATATGAGTTTGGCATCAATTAATTTTCTATAAAAATTTATTATAAATTTAAAAATAATCTATCAATTGAAAAAAGGATATTTATTATAAATATTAATTATTATTGAATAATATTACTCATACAAAAAATAATAATAAAATATATAGGTAATTAATATTCCTTATCATATTTTTTTACCTATAATTACCTAATATACCATTTATTGATTAACCTAAATTACCATACAAAATATTAATGTTGATGAATAATTAATGATTTCTATTTAATATATTTTGATATAATTTTTTTAATGTGAAATAAATTATTAAAAATTAAAAACAATGAAGATTCATAAATAAATTTAAATTTAAATTGGAATAAAAAATTAAAATAGTTTAAAAAATTGACTTTTTAAATATAATTTTTTTTATAAAAAAATTAAGTAATAATTAATATTTTGAAACCGTCACTTGATTATTTTAAATAAAATAGATGAAATTAAATTATATAACATATATTAAATAAAATATTAGTTATTAATTAGATGAAATGAAATAAAAATTTTCAATAATAATAGGTATTTCTCTATTCATGTAAAAATAAAAAAACTCTAAATTTCATCAAAACATCTAAATAAGTTAATTTCGAAGTTATTCTTTTAATATTATTTTTATTTCATGACATAAAATTTAAAAATGTTCAATAAATTAATTATAATATTTACTCACAAAAAAAGTAATTGTTTTTGAATAAAGTTTTTACGTTTAGTAAGATATCATTTATAATTTTTTTTGACAAATTTTATAAATATTAATTATTAAATTATTAATGAGTAGGTAAATTATATATTTCATAATTAAGTTAATATTATTATTTCATTTTCATTTAATTTTTAGGTTATATTAGACACATATAAAAAATATTTCTTTGTTCATTTAGGAATGGTGCTCCATAGCTTCTACACAAGTGAACATTATCATTCTGATTATAAACTCGGAATATTAAAATCTTAACAAAATATTCAAATTTAATCCTATAAATTTTAAATATGATATAAGAAACATGTTTTCAAAATTTCAAAATAAATTTTTCATAAGACATTTTTTTAAGACATGGGGTATTTTATTGGGAATTTATAATATTAGTATTTACGGAGCCTGTAGTTTTTTAGAACTAACATTGTAACAAAAATAAAATATTTGGAAGAAAAAAATTTGTTTTTTTGTTGGACATGGGTAAATTCCAAAGAGAATTCCTAGGTTTCTTTGTTGAGTTTTGGGAGTATAGGGTCCTAAAAATAAATTGTGTAGGTGCTCCGAATATCAAGAATAGTTTGTCTGAAACTGTGTATCCCCCAACAAGAAACTGTGTAATTACAATATTGGAGAAAAAACTCCCCAAAATGGATTCACATGGTTTACCCAGCCCTTGTTCTTATCATGAAGGGTCTCTTCCACTTTGGATGTTACCGTGCATTATTAATTACTTTGTTGGTGCATAGTTAGGAAAACTGCATGGAACTACTATTTGAGGTGGGTTCCTTATGTAGTGGGTTCCACATGGTAGGCGCATGGTTCAGACAAAGCAATTTTCCCAACTATATGACCTTGTCTAGAGGGTGATAATACCGTTTTTTCATATTAAAATCTTATATCCGTACTTATTTTTCATTCTTATTTCTACAACAACTATCTCCCATCATTAGTGTATTGTGGTATTCTATAATGATTATTCTTGGATTCATTGATATCCTCATATAGTTTTCCAATTCTAGTGTTTATGAAGTCTAGGGATCGACATCAGTAACCTCTCAATTCCATTTTAATTTTTCATTGAATAATTTATCTCAATGAATTTATCAAGGGAAAATTAAATCGTACCTAGTTTCATTGAAAATGCTCATTTTATTGATTTCTTCCAAACTAGATCGAATCAGAGACCCATATTGGACTAGTGGAATGTCTTAATAATGAATTAGGTGGTTTATGAATTTTCATCATTTCACGATCATTTTTTAAATAGAATCATTATTTCAAACACTGTCATTTTCTATAATATTCCTAATATCTTGTTACCTTATATTAATTTAATCATTTAACATTTTATTAGAACCATTGAGAGTTTTTTTGTAATTATAATTTATATATTTAGACCACATAATCCTCATTGGCGTTTAATCATTATTTAACAATTTTTATTCAAATAATTAAAATCTATGACTTCCTTATATGAATTCCTCACAAATGAGAAATGGAATTAATCCTTCTATCTCATTTTCTAAATAAGGATGACACATATTATGTGCTGGTTAGATCTTTAGGAATTAATTTACAATATGTGAGGACTTTCTATAATTATTCTTTTGATAAGTATAACTTTATTGATGGAAATGGATGTTTTTAATGAGTGAATTGTTTACGAAAAAATGATATTTTTATAATAAATATATTGATGGTTGGTTTTTTCATATAAACTAAAAATTAATGTTTTCTGACATAAATCTCTTTTATCTTTTGGTGGTTATTTATATCCTAGGGTTCAATTTCATGTTTACGGATATGTAATGTTTTATACATTTCCTTTATTGAAAATATAAAAAGAATAGAACCCCTTATTTAGGTGACCAATGAACCATACTCCTCTAATGGGATTGGATTGCTTTCTAAATGAGATTAACAATATAGGTAATTGTCGAGTTTAACATGATACCTTCTATATTCCTTATTAAAACATTAATATAGAATTTAAATTCATTTTTTAATAAAATGGAATGTATTAAATTGAAAGGAATTATTCATGATGGATTGAATTCATTGAATAGAATAACCTATTTATTTGAAATGGAATTGAATAGGTTGGTACGACCACACCACATGGTTTAAAAAACAGGCACATAATATGTGGTTTTCCATAATTCTGATTCCCTTGATTATAAAGGACTATTTAAATGATTAATTCAATATGTATTTCATCATGAATTGTATTATAAATATAATGACTCCTTAATATGGGATTGATAAGTGTTAATAATGAATGGTATTTCCTCATGAAAAATTATTATAAATAATAAAATGCTTAATATATATATGATATGGAATAATGGAAAGGATTATTTCAAGCATGGTTACATAATGCCTCCCTAAATTAGGTGTTGTGAATCGCGTCTTGCACCAGCTATATTATATGGTCATTGGGATTTACATGCCATGATCCATTATTATAGTGTTTCTATAGAATCTCACTCCATATATCGATTGTTGTTTCATCACACCTCTTTCTCTATTACATTGTATCTAATGTACCCTATTACCTGAAATTATAGGCTCATTTAGACTAGTTATGGATATCTAAGTTACACAATAGTATATATAGAAACTAGTTTTCTAAAAATTTGAACACATATCTCTTTAAAAAATGTATCCATGTAGGTGGATAAAATATAGTACTAAATTATTTACATATATATTATTACTCTATATGTATAGTAACTGATCATCGTCTTATTCTGGATATTATCCAATGCATTTATTCACGCTAGGTGTCCCTTAGAAACATAGGATACATGTTGTTCATTTTTTCATCACTTATTAGTATTCTTACTATTTATACATGAACACTACATTCTGTTATATTTCACAAACAATACATCTTCATAAACACCATGTGTGTGAACGTACAAGGTTTTTTATATTGCACAATTATTGGGCCACTATTTCACTGGGGTACTCAAGTAGACCATATATTCACATGAGCATGATTGATTACTTGTGCATGGATGTTTAGAGAACATCACCAAATGGGAGATCATGATACTAGTAGAGATAACCCCTGAGTCCAAGTCTTTTCATTTTTTATAGTTATGTAAACATCTGCAATGTATATGTCGTTGGTTTTAGTTTTCATTCATTATTGGGACATTCACACATCTTTTAGATACTTATATTTTCCCTTTATTTATATTCATTTTATATTATTATTCAAGAAATATTTTATATAAATTATTTATAGATTCCTCTATAGTTTTATATTTACATTCTAATTTACCATTGTTATACTCACATCCTAATGGATTAATCACCCATTTGTCACCTACTTAGATAATTCCTCATTGTTGGAAACCTATGACATATGGGGAGGCCCTATTTAGGCCATAAGATTAAACATTATGTCTACCATTTTATTAGTAATTTTACCATCTATTTCACAATGTGGTATCAGAACCTTATTTTTTCGGATGTATTAATATTTGTTTCCAGTAGACAAGGGACTATGGAGGTGTCTACATTTGGTAAATAGACATTTCTCATACTGATCACCCATTCCATTGGGAAATAACCAAGTGTTCAGGGCTGTGGTTTTTTTATATTGTTCAATGTTATGGTTGATTATTATTTCACCTTTAGTGATTGTTTTACATTTAGTTTCCTATAAAAATATGAAATTTGTTGAATTTATCCCTTCACCTAGAATGATAAGGAAGAATAATTACATGCATAATTATAAGAACATGGTAATTCAAATGGCATGGATATGCCAATCTATATAGTTTCATTTATTTATTGACTACATATTTGGAGGTGTTCCTTAACTATTATTCCATGCTATGTATTTATCTTTTCTTCTATTAGCATTCCTTACATATTTATAGGAAATGATTTTACATTCATAAAAGGTTTCTTTATATTCTATTTTTCAATAAGAAGATAGTATTTCGTGAAGTTGGTTGAATGGGAATACTATAATATTTAGGATTTAATGGGAACTTGTTATCAGTTGTATGGTGTATATTCCCTTTATAATTTAGAAATGTTAGCTAGTATACTTGAACTATCAATTTAGGTTTTCAAATGTTTAGAAATATCGTTTAAATTTATAGGAATATTTGTCGTTAAATTATTAAATGGTATGATTTCAAATAAATGGGACCCAAATACCTAACTGTAATGTGTTTATTAACATTATGGGATGGTATAGGGACACTATAAAAAATGATCCATTATAGATGATCATGATACATATATTTGAATACTTTTGAATGAAAAAGACCTACCAGGGTACAATTTTAATATGGATTGGGATCAGTTAAATTGAAACATGACGTTTTTAATAATTGGTATCACCAATTATATGATAGGAACGAAGAACCATATAATTATACCTTGAATATGATAATGTTTCAATTTTAAATGTTTATAAAAATGAAACATGGTTAATTAAGAATTGAAAGGAAAGTGTTTACATTATATAGTCTTATGAGTATATAACAGAAGCCAAAAGATCATGTGAATGGCTTCCTACAATGCACTATTATACCCATGTATGTTATTTGGGACATGTTCTGGATTAGATAACACTTTACAAGTGTTTTAAAATTATAACATCAATGAAAATACTATTGGGGTTTATTTTTATAAACATTTTTTTATTAGCGGTACCATTGTAGGAAGCTTTATCTATTATAAAATAAAATTAATTTAAGCCATTAATTAAAAAAATGATGTATATGTGTTAATGAATGGGTAAAAAAATACAATAATTTCTTTTTGTTCATATATTTTCTTTTTTATATAATATATATTCATAAAATATTATTTTAAACCAATTTAATGACATGAAGTTATTCTTAGAGTGGGTTCTTCTATAAAAACCCACATTTAAGGGTAGTTCAATGTTTTTCAGTGAGTATCCTTAGCATAAAAACATTTGAGTTTCCCATATTCCATTATCCCTTTTAGAAATGGATTACATTATAGGATCCTTAGCCTAATGGGATTTTTTTTAAGAATGACATAGTGATAGGGGCAATGTTTTCTTTAGGAAAGGCCCCAATTCATGGTAGGTAGCACCCATATAGATGAATTCCTTATAATGTTACATGATTTTTATAAAGTCTTGTTATATTGGGTGCTAATTTCTATAGTAAGACTCATATATTATGATGAAATGATTCTTCAGATAGGTAGTCATTGAATCCTTGAATCTTGTTTTGGGCATGAGCATCCATTAATTTTCTATTTCAGTAAGATAGAAATGACTCTGGAATGGTTGGCTATATCATAGGTATATTGATCCATTCATATATTCTAGGGAATGTAGATGGTCCATCATGAATTTTTTACAATCATAGAGATAATTTACATTTAAAATAGGTTATTCATGGTCCATCAGATACATGTAACCATATAGATTAAAATACTATGGGTAATATCTAGGATGCTAAATTTTATTCTGTAATCTTGGGGTAGTATAGGTTCATATACATGGAACCATGTAAGTTGTTAAATGATGTAATAAACTAGTTGATTATAAGTGAATCATAGGGAATTGTGCTATCTAGTATAGTCCGGGGTTATCTCCTAGGTGGAGTGACCTATGTGTTAATGGAATCGAGTTCATTCCAATGGTTCTGACGAATTACAGTTGAATAAATTATTTGGACATGCTGACTGGTTGGTTTCTATTTCATGGAAGATGATTTGATGTGGTGATCATGACTCAGAGGACTCATATGTGTTTGTTTAAATTGGGTTTGATCTAGCTCACTTAGAATCATGTGGATCTATCTTCATTTCAGGAATATAAATCTTCTAAGGTGTATATTTTAAGATCTGTTATGGTCAATGTGGGTTCTTCATAGTGTAACTACAAAAATAGAAAAGACCTTTTATTAATTGATTCTCTCACTTGAATAAATTTGAGGATTCTAAGATTTGAATCATTCTAGTTCTCACACAACAACAAGTCATTAATACGGGTGGATTTGTATAAGACCATATAGAAAAAATGTTTTGTTTGTATGAGCTTCGTTGGTTGATATTGAAAGATCACATGATATCTCGGGTGTAAATGACTAACGATTGGATAATTCTAATAGTGATGGATTTTATTTCATAGTTTCAACGGATATAAAAGTAACGGTCAAAATTCTTATCATAAAACCAATAAAGTGGAAATTTTATGAAAATATTTTATATAAAGAGGCTTTTAATAAGATCAAGAGGGATTTTCCATTACTGAAACTTTGGGTCATTACAAAATTCCCCCTCAAGAAATATCACCCTCGAAATTTTCGTTTTTGCCTCACTAAAACAGATGTGGGTAACTCATCTTCATCACTTCCTCCGATTCCCAAGTTGGTTCTTCAAACATGTGGTTTCTCCGCAACACCTTGACGAGGGGCATTGTATTATTTCGTAGAACATTTTCTCTTCGATCTAAGATCTTCACTGGTTTCTCCTCATAAGAAAGATCATCTTCCAATTGTACCACCTCAGAAAAGAGTACATGTGAAGGGTATGATATGTACTTCCTTAAGAGGGATACATGAAAGACATCATGTACATTTGCCATAGTAGGAGGAAGTGCTAGTCGATAGGCCACAGCCCCGAAACAATCAATAATCTCGAAGGGGCCGATGTACCTTGGACTTAAATTCCCCTTATTTCCAAACCTCATGACCTTCTTCCACGGAGATATGCATAGAAAAACCATGTCTCCAACATTAAATTCAATGTATCGTTTCATGATTACTTGCATAACTCTTCTGCCGACTCTAGGCTGCCTTGATATTCTATTGAATGGTTTTTACCTTCTCTACCATTTCCTCGACCATTTCTAGTCCAAGCATCTCATGTTCACCGACCTCATCCCAACATGACGGTGTTCTGCACCTTTTCCCATACAGGGCTTCATGTAGTGCCATTTGGATGCTCGAGTAGAAACTATTATTATAAGATTACTCAACCAGAGGAAGATGTTGATCCTATCCTCCTTTAATGTCCATTTAGCACGCTCTCTACATATCCTCAAGTGTTCGAATAGTTAGCATGGATTGGCCATCAGTTTGAGGATGATAGGCCGTACTAAAGTTCAGTTCAGAATTTAGAGCATGTTGAAGACTCTTCCAAAACTTATAGGTGAATCATGGATCTCGGTTAGACAAAATAGATAGTGGTACTCCATGCACCTTTAACACTTCCCTAATATATATCCATTCCAGTTGATCGAATGAGAAATCCTCCCAAATAGCAATGAAGTGTGCATTCTTTGTAAGATGATCCACAACAACCCATATTGCATTGTTGCCTTTGGATGTCCTCAGAAGTCCGGTGACAAAGTCCATGGTGATATTTTCCTATTTCCATTCTGGTATGGGCAATGGTTGCATCATCCCCTTAGACTTCTGCCTCTCTGCCTTCACATGTTGACGCACCAGGCACATTGATGTATATTCAGCAATTTCCTTCTTCATATTATCCCACCAAATGTTTTCTCGAAGATCTCGATACATGTTTGTGATCCCTGGGTGAATAGAGAAATTTGAACTATGTGCATCATCAAAAAGTTCCTTCTTCAGCTCCTAACTTTATGGAACACATAGTCTTTTCCAAAACCGCACAATTCCTTCTTCATTAAAATTAAACTCTGAGGATTTCCCTTTTCCGATAGCTCCCTCTTTTTCTTGAATTCCCACATCATCCTTTCGAGCATCCATTAACTTTTGCAAAAGATATGGTTGAGCAATAATTTCTGAAAGGATTGATGATTTTCCCTTCTCTATGATTCCCATGTCCATCTTCATCAAGTCTAAAAAAATGGATCCTTCTCAACTCTCATCATTGATAGAATTGCTGGATCCTTTAAACATAGGGCATCTGCCACCATTTTCGCTTTCCCAGGCTGGTAATGGATTGAACATTCATAATCCTTGATGAGCTCTACCCATCTTCTCTAGTGCATATTAAGCTCTTTCTGTGTGAATATATATTTAAGACTCTTGTGGTTAGTATATATCTCTCATTTCTCTCCATAGAGATAATGCCTCCAGATTTTCAAGGCAAAGATCACTGCCACCAACTCCAGATCATGTGTTGGATAGTTTTTCTCATGGATTTTTAACTACCTTGAGGTATAGGATATCACTTTATCATTCTGCATCAGCACACATCCTAATCCCTTCTTCTAAGCATCACGGAATACCACAAAAAAGCTCCCCACTTGTGGGTAATGTGAGAATGGGCCCAGTTATAAGCCTCCTTTCAACTCCTTGAAGCTTTCATCACATTCATCACTCCACAAAAACTTTACTCACTTTCAAGTTAGCTTGGTAAGTGGGTTGGACAATCGTGAGAAATTTCTCACAAATCGTTGATAATATTCAGCTAACCCCAAGAAGCTATGGATATCTGTTACCGATGTTGGCCTCAGCCAACCCTCAATTGCATCTGTTTTGGAGGGATCCACAGATATCCCATTGCATGTGATGATATGGCCCAATAATGATACCTCCTTCAACCAGAACTCACACTTGCTATACTTTGCGTAGAGCTTCCCCTTGCGCAAAGTCTCTAGTACAGTTCATAAATGCTCTTCATGATCCTCATTGGTTTTGGAGTATATTAGAATATCATCTATAAAGACTACATCAAATTTGTCTAGGTAATCCCTAAAGACTCTATTCATCATTTCCATGAAGATGATTGGATCATTGGTGAGTCCGAAAGGCAATACTATGAATTCATAGTGCCCGTATCTTGTACAAAAAGCAGTCTTGGGGACATCTCCCTTCTTCACCCTTACTTGATAATATCCCGACCACAAATCTACATTGGAGAAGAATTTTGATCCACGCAGCTGATCGAACAAGTCATCAACTCTTGGGAGAGGATACTTGTTCTTTATCGTGATTTTTTTAAGTTCATGATAATCGATCCAAAGCCGCATTGACCTATCCTTCTTCTTGACGAAGTGGACTGGTGCACCCCATGGTGAAGCACTTGGGCGTATAAACCCTTTATCCAGATTCTCCTGTAGTTGTTTCTTCAGCTCATCAAGCTCTAAAACAGCCATTCTATATGGAGTCTTGGATATTTGCAAAGCCCCAGGTATATGTTCAATTGAGAATTCAACATCACTTCCAGGAGGAAGACCAGGAAGTTCCTCGGGAAACACTTCAGCGAATTCCCTCACAATAGGCATTTCATCATGGATGGTTTTTCCTTGGTCTCAATCATCTGAGCCAGATACAAGTGCTCATAAGGCAGTAATATCCATTCTTGAGATGATGGATATAAAGTAGATTCTTCTTCCTCCTTACACTTTTATTGAATCGGGGGGTCGATTCTCTATATAAAGTGTGATTTCCCTCTCCTGAAAATTTAAGTTGGCTCTATATAAGGAAAGCAAATCCATGCCAAGAATTGCAAAAAAATCTACCAGAGTGAGTATGACGCAGTTTGCTGGGAAATTCAATCCACAAATTATAATAGGGGAGGACTTATATTCATGGGATTCATTGATTGCACCATTTCCCGTACTCATCAACATCTTCACTTCCTTGATTTTTGGTGGTGATGGGATTGTTCTACTAAAATTTCGAGTTATTAAAGAATGCATAGAACATGAATCAGAAAGTACGTTCACTATTCTTGAATGAATAACTAGCATACCTGTCACCACTTTGTTGTCGGGGTTCACTTCGGTAGAAGTGATGGAAAAATCTCTTCCTTGTTGCCTTGGAGGTTGTTGGTTGTCTCCGAAAACACTTTGATTAGGGCACTGATTTGAAAAATGACCCAGTTATTGGAATTTGTAGCATTGAACAATGCGTTGAGGATCGAACGGAGTGTTCCTCTTCTCTGTCATAGCTGCGGGTCTTTCTTTCCCACAGTTAACAACTAGGTGCCCTTCTCTTCCACACCTGAAGCATTTCTTCATCCCCTTAAGGAAATTTCTTGGGTGCTTCATTCCTCACTTTTGGTAAGTGGGGTGCTGGATCTTCTTATCACCATTGGATTTATCCACCAGCCCACCAGAATTGAAGTCCACCTTACGATTCTTGTCCCCATGATACCCCTGTGATTCTCTGATCTCTATTTCGACCTAGAGGGCACATCAGACAATTTCCACATAGCTGTCTAAGTCATGGATCGCTAATTCTTTCCGCAGGCTAGGCTTCAACCCACCAAATAAGCTGTCAACCTTGCATTCGAAGGTAATGACAAAGATGTAATCTTATCGTGCATTCCTTGTGAAGTATTCCTCATACGCTCCAACAGATTCTTCATATTTTTTCTTGAGGGAAAGGAAGTCCCTTTCCATCTTAAGCCGGAGGGTGCACGGAAAATTTTTATTGAAAAACATCTTCTATAAATCCTTCCATTCCAATTCCTCAATATCCTCCTCAAGCTTAATATTTTTGATCAACATTGACCATTGATCAGCTTCACCCTCCATACGATAAGCTGCCATGATAACCTTCTCCTGTTCAGAACATTGAAGGATGGAGAAGATCATTTCAATGTAGTTGATCCATTGTTCAACGATCGTGGGATCGGATGATCCACTAAAAGTAAGATGCCTTTATCTCATGATGCTCTCGATAGCGACTTGTTCTTTTTAGGGGTGTTTTGATGTTCCTATTGACCCATTTTTCTATTCAAAACATGAGTTAGCTGAGAGAGTAGGGTGAAAAAGTTCGCGATTCCCACTCCCAATGGATTGGGCATCACATTAGTACAGTCATCACACTGATCTTCACATCGGTTGTTAGGCTGAGTCCACCTATTACCAGCCATTTCTGGAATAGAAGAAATGTTAGGGGTAACACATAAAGGGTAATCCAAAGACAAAATTTGATGTCTTATAAATAAACTTTCATTTACTTAACTCATGATTCTATTGGCTTCAATATAGGCTTTTCATGATCTACTTTCTAACATATATTCTTAGGGGCATTTTTTTAATTACCTTAATAAGTGTTCATACTAAGCTTGTAAATTTACCAAAGCATATCCACCGGGAGTCTCGTAACCAAAAGTGTAGTAAGGCCTGTTGTTTTGCACCAGTTCCCATTCGAGTTTAGCTGAGAGGTATTTGGTTGATAACCCACATAGTCAAGACTCACCAAAACCAGTACTGAAGGCTCAAGTCACGGTACATCTTGGTGACCCTGAGATGAAGTGCCCAAGACGAAGCATAAAACTCTCGCATCAGCTCCTTGCGTATATCCCCTGGAACCCACCCTCGTCCATGGAAACATAGGACCTCATCATCACCTATCATCCAACTAGGAGGTGGGTCCTCACTTGCCACTGACTCCCGTAGAACTATGCCTCCTGAAACCGATAGTTGCCTCACCCTCACTCTGTCCAGGAGGGTAGAACTCACAGCTAACGAGGAAAGATAAGTCTTACCCTGAATATCATGCACCTCTAGATGCATCTCAGAGATCAAAGCCATGAGCTCTCACTCAGCACTGGCCTCTTGCACTGCATGTATCTGTGTCTTCCTGCTTAGTGCGTCATCTACTGCATTACCTTTACCAGGTGTATAGGAAAGCTCAAAATCGAAGGACTGTAGGTACTCAACCCACCTTCTCTGCCTCAGATTCAGGTCACGTTGAGTAAAGATATACTTGAGGCTTTTGTGGTCGGTGAATACCATAAAATTCTCTCCCAACAAATAATGTCTCTAACAGCGCAACACATGAAGAACTGCAGCCAACTTGAGATCATGTGTCGGGTAATTCCTCTCATGTGGCCTCAACTGCCGAGACCCGTATGCAACAACTCAATCGCCCTGCATCAAAACGGATCCCAGCCCAATCCCTGATGCATCACAGTAAACTGTATAACTCTTCCCCTACTCTGGGAGTATCAGGATCGGTGCTGTTGTTAACCTTACCTTCAGGTCCTGGAAAGTTGTCTCGAAAGCTTCTGACCAAACAAACATCACACCCTTCTTAGTCAGACCTGTCAATGGTTCTGCTAAGTGGGAGAAGTCATGTGTGAAGCGTCTGTATTAACCAGCTAGCACTAAGAATCTCTGTATCTCAAAAATGATCTTAGGCTGATCCTAGGAACCTACTGCTCTCACCTTCTCTGGGTCTACTGCAACTCTTGCCTCTGAGATAATGTGACCAAGGAAGTGAATATGGTCCATCCAAAAGTGGAACTTTGAGAGCTTAACATATAGCTGATGCTCTCTTAGTGTACTCAATATGATATCAAGGTGGGTGTAATGGTCGTGTTGAGTGTGGGAGTACACCAAGATGTTGTCCACGAATACTACCACAAATGAATCAAGATATGGATGGAATACATGATTCATCAGAGCCATGAAAACTACTGGCATGTTCGTGAGTCCGAATGGCATAACCGTGTACTCATATTGACAATACCTACTCCTAAAAGCTGTGAGAGGTATATCAGATGGTCTAACATGCAGCAGATGATATCTAGATCGGAAGTCAATCTTCAAGAACACTCGTGATCCACGAAGCTGATCAAAAAGATCATATATCCTCGACAAGGGATATCGGTTCTTAACCGTCAACTGGTTTAGCTTCCGATAATCCACGCAATGTCTGAGGGTACCGTATGCCTTTTTCGCAAAAAGGACCAGAGAACCCCAAGGAGATGTACTGGGTCTGATAAAACCCTTCACCTATAGCTCCTATAACTACCTTTTGAGCTCCTGCAACTCAGACATGGCCGTCCTATAAGGAGGAATGGACACTGGTGCTGCTCCTAGCACATGCTCGATAGATAAATCCACCTCACGCTCTAGAGGTAGACCTAAAATGTCGTCCGAGAAGACATCCATGAAACGATCAACAACTAGAGGGAAATCCGTCTGAAAAGTCCACTGATCATCTAGATATAAACTCACAATCTGGGCAGTGACTCCACCTCGCCCATGATGCTCTGGTTCGGCTCAACTCGCCTGAACATCCCATTCTCCCTTGTATAGAAACTCTCCACCCCCTGGTGATGTGAAACGCACCCTGCGACAATAGTAGTCTACAAAGGCTTGAAAAGGAACCAACCAGTCCATCCGGAGAATGACGTCATAGCTCATCATCTCCAAGACATAGAGGTCCCAAAGGAAGTGAAACCCACCAACCTCAAGGGGGCACTCCTTGCACTGACGCACACCAGCCATCCTAGTCCCCAACGGAGTGTCTAGCGTCATGATAACAGAAGAAGTAGAAACTCTAAGCCCAAGGCTCTCCACAACGGGTACAGATATGAAACTATGTGTAGCACCCGTATCAAAAAGTACTGAAGACAAGACAGAAGCTACTAGAATAGTACCTCTGAATGTAGAAGGTTTGGGATCCTGCTCCTGCTGGGTCTGTTGCACTGTATATTCCTGCCCAGTGCCCGACCAAACGACACAGCCTGGCTACCCAGAGTTGTCCCGCCCTGCTCCCTTTGTGATCCTGGTGTCTGACTACCACGACCACGACCACCATCTCTGCCTGCATGCCCTGACGTATTCCAGTTTCCCGACTGGTATGATGCCACTGGTCCTACTCCTACATGCGGAGTCTGTACAGAACCCCGCTCACTAGCTGGTGGAACTGCCCTGAAAAAGCGCTGCAGATGACCCATCTTGCCGCAAGCTTGGCACTCCACTGGGTCTCGTTGACACTACGGTCTCATGTGCCCCACTCTACCACACTGGTAGCACATAACCTGACCACCTGAAGCATTCTTATAACAGGTAATGTTGCCCTGAGTGAAGTCCATCTGTCTATTCTACTTGCCTGCAGAAATAACACTAGTAACTGGTGTTGATCCACCATGGCCCACACCCCTAGATTCCCGCAGGTTCCTCTCTGTAATCAATGCTTGGTTCACAATCGTGTGTATAGTAGGCAACCTAAAAACATTCACTAGTGCTCGGTTGTCATACTGAAGACCATCCTGAAAACATCTGGCTCTTAACGTCTCATCACCCACCACCACGGGTGCAAAGCGCTGAAGATCCGTAAAACGAGCAGAATAGTCCATCACCGACATAGCGCCCTACTGTAGATTCATGAAATCTTGAGCTCTATCTGCCTCAACATCTCAAGAAAAAAGAAGTCATAGAAGACTGCCTGAAAATCTTCCCACTCCTTGTCCCTGTGATGCTCTGTCTGGGTGGTAACATCCCACCACCTCTTGGTGGAATCACGCAGCATGTAACTCGTGAGCTTGACCCTCTACCCTGGAGGCGTCTCAAGATGCTCAAAAATAGTCTGCATCGATCCTAGGAAAGATTCTACAGCCTGTGGTCCACCATCCCCTGAAAACGTAGGTGGATGCTGCTGCTGAAAGATACGCATCAGCTCGGCCATAGATGTAGCAGCCTACAGTGCTCCCTGAAAGGTCTGCATAAACTGCATAAAACCTTCACGGAACTGTGCCTCCCTGCTTGTGTCCGGTATAACAGCTGGTTTCGCATATGGATCTACTGGAGGATCCACTGGTAGTCCAAGGCCCACCATCTCCGGAGTATAATCGTCGCCGCTCTCCTGGTGAACAACTCACGGTCGTCTAGGCGGCATGACACTAGAAGGTCAATGGCACGCCTCGGATTCAATATTATTAAGACTGAAAAGCGAAGGAACCACAAAAGAAAAAAGAGGAATAAGGCTTTCAAAATTGGCAAAACAAGACTACACGGCATGTACAATGACTACATGACATGTACTTGACTTCCCTTCCCCTACCCGGGTCCTTCTTCACGACTAAACCACACGGCTTCTGTTGAACAAAACTACACGGCGTGTATAATATCTACACGGCGTGTACGATGTTATTTTCCAACTGCCTGTGTCGTCTGTGACACGGCCGAGTACTCGAATTTACACTACATGGTGTGTTACATCCGCACACTGCGTGTACACCATCCCGTTTCCCAGCCACACGGCTAAATCCACACGATCTGTCCTCGGACAAGACTACACGACATGTCCCACAGGTACACGGCGTGTTCAGGGAGAGGTGACACAGGCCCGTGTTGTTAGCTACATGGCCAAGTCCCTAGGTCACACTACACGACATGTCTATTATTGACACGGCGTGTTCTGTCAAGGAGTTCACCGACCCGTGTTGTTAGTTACATGGCCGAACTCCGGGTCACACTACACGGCGTGTCCATTCGGTACACGATGTGTTTTTCTCAAGCCTTTCCCTACCCAGTGTCACTGATCACATGGTTTGTGACACAGGAAGAGACTACACGGCGTGTACTTAGGGTACATGGTGTGTACTCAAAACGATTAGTTTTCTTCCCAAACAGAAGAACATACACAACGTGTATAAAAACACTACATGGCGTGTATACTGGTTTGCCAGACAGTATGCCTCAGAAACTTTTCTAGAACCCAGAAAATACCAAAACCAACACCTAAGTGTCAAATTCCGACCCGTGGGGGCCCATACTCCCCACAAATCAAATTTTGACATCTTATATGTGTTGTAACCAATAAACAGGCAATGATCAACCAAATTCCTGTCAATGGGGGCCCATACTCCACAAAAACCATAGTTTTGCGTCTATTATATAAACAGGCTCACAAAAGGTATTTTTATCAAGAATATATCACAACAGCATTCTTCTATAGCACAACAATTATCACAACAACATGGGAATTTCTAATGCACCTACATGGCATGGAAACTATGCATGGCATGTGATATCTACCAAGTGCCTATATGATGCATGAGACGGCATACCCTCATCTCATCGGGTTGCAACTAAATAGAACCCATAGATAAATTATAAACTGCACAATCTCGAAGTGCGTCACCCAACAGTGAAATCATGTCAACCATAAAATTTCAAAATCAAAAGAATGCAAAATACGAGGTAGACTGGCTTTTTTCCTGTAGATGAGTTAGCTATGCCCGGGCACAACTTATTACCAACTACCATTCGTCCTATCCCTGACTACGGCTCCAAATAGCAAGTAAAAGAAAAGAAACTCCACCTCTAATACAACTTTGTAATGTCCCGGACCTAGGTGCCATGCAACGGGTTCCCCAAGCCCGGTTCGCCACGTGACCTCAAGAGAATTTCCCCAAATGTCAGAGGCTTCCGACTAGCAGCGAGGGCCTTTGTTTGATAGTGAGGAAACTATGACCTCATTTGTCAATGTGTAGCGCAAAAGAATATAAATAAAACATGAAACGAAAGCAGAAGCAGTAAACATACACAACTGAAATAACTAAAATAGTGGATATAACCAACAGTATATAAAAATGATGCTACATGTTTCAAGTTCTAGGAAAACAGCCAAAACATGTTATACATCAATACAGTACACATTAAAATAGGGTACAACAAAACAAAGCAAACAGCTGACAGCGACATCGTGAGCCTAGGCTCGGTCCCATGCCCTCCTACTCCTCTATAATAGTCAAGTACTAGTATAGGGACTATGGCCCATATCTACACCTGTAGCAACATAATCAATTTTGGTCGAAAAGTGTGACCCAAACAGGGTGTGAGAAATATGTCTCAGTATGGACCCACTAAAGGCCCGTGCCCAACTGCGTGTAAGCATGCAACAATAGTGTGTAGTAGTAAAATGAAAATAAGTAATCAGTACTCAAAAGTGACTCATTACCAGTTATATTTCCATTTTATTATCCATTTAATCCATTTAATATAAGAAATCACCACAGTTCATTTCTAGTAAACAACTAGTGTCCTCAGACACATAAACTCCTACCCTCGGGAAATGAGTATCCAAAACAAGATTCCTCCCTCAGGCACAATAGAATTTTCCCTCAGGCGTAGGTAGTGTTGCCCTCAGGCACAGAATCAGCTGCCCACAGGCACAGAAGAAGTTTCCCTCATGCCAAAAATAACTACAGCCCTCGGGCTAAATAGTGCAGTGCCTATAGGCTAATCACAATAATTCCCTCAGGCTAAACAGGTAACTGGGCCATGCCCAACATATCAGAATGTAGTAAACAAGCAATTACTCTCAAGGTAATTCTACAATTACTACATTGAAGTCATACCCTCAAGTATCATGGCCAAACAGCTAAACAGTGAAACACACCCCTGGGGTGGTTCCGAATCCAAGCAATGATCCCAACCAGCATTTTATTATCACAATTTAATCACCTATGAAATTCTAGGCATTGAATATAGAAACGACCTCAGCCACACGACACCCCAACATGGGTTCGTGGAACAAAAACGCACAAAAAACGCATGACAGTTGGAAAATAAACACAAAGCCACCTACATTATACACCAACTAGCATTATACCTGAACACCGACTCTGGAAACGCCCAAGAACGGCATAGATCTGACGAATAAAAAAACACATTCAAACATAAATTACATACGTTAGGAGAAGAATTGGTAAGAACAGTACCAGGAGAGGAGAAGGATTACACGTGCAGTTCCAACGAGATCGTCCGAATCTGAATCGGATTCCAAACGAACGCCCGGTAGATCTTCAAAGATCCAGCCTCCTCCTTTGGTTCCAAAATTGCTCATGTGCCTCCTCTACCAAATGAGGATGCTACTGCCTATTTTAAGCCAAAAAAACAAAGTACACAGCGTGTACTTCTGAGTACACGGCGTGTACTCCCTTCATTTAACTGTTCATTTGGCGGCACCGCCACACTGTTCATTCGTCGATATGAGTACACGACATGTACTCCCATGTACCCAGTGTGTACTGTCGCCCAGCTGGCAGTGACTCCACCACCTTACTAATCATGCCTGTCAACTAACTACATGGCGTGTAAGGTAGCACTACACGACGTGTTGTCAGTTCCTACACCCTTCGTTGCTGGCATGGCTACACGCCTCGTGTACTCATCCCAACATGGCCAAAAGTACACGGTGTGTGGATAAAGTACATGGCGTGTAGTTCCAAAATTCAGGATTTTTTCCATTTTCCATATTTTGTCAAATACACTTAAGGAAAAGGAAAATAAGGAGCCCGTACCTCTAAAATAAGAACTGGGTTCTTATAACTGAAGAATCCATCAACTTTACTTTTCGGTGGGATGATAAAGCCAGATGCATACCTTGCAAGTATTGTAAAATTATCTTCGTATATCCCAACAGATTCATCATCCTTCTGCTTAAGCTTAAGAAACTCCTTTTCCATCTTTGTTCGAAGAATACGAGGGAAGTACTTACTGAAATACAAGTTCTTGAACTCGTCCCATTCAATGGATTTAATCTCATCTTGGGGCCTTGTATTCTTAGTTAGAGTCCACCACTGGTCTGCTTCACCTTGTAAACGGTAAATTTCTAGAATGAATTTATCATGCTTTGAATAGTGAAGTATGGAAAATATCATTTCAATGGTACTGATCCATTGTTCCACAATAAGTGGATCAGAATACCCATTGAAAGAAGGTGTATGTTGCCTCATGAAGGACTCCATAGAATATTATTCCCTTGTCTTCTCATTCGGAAGTCCATAATGATTCATAGCTTGCATAAGTTTAGCAATAAGATTTTGCACTCCATCTCCCATAACAACTGTTTTTTCAGGAGGACAATCATTGCAATGTCCGTTACATTGATCAACATAGTTCCTTCGGGTTCCAGCCATCTTCTAAAACCCAAAAAAGAATAGTGTGAGAGACAAAAATCATGCTATGGAAAACAACATAATAAAGGGGGAGTACCTTCAATATTTAACATCATAGGTTTAATTCTAATATCGTTACAGTAATTCTAGGACTATAACCTATACTTATACTTAACCATAGGGACATCCCAAGATATACATAGAAATATCTCTAGGGGTCTCACTAAAGTTTTTACATCCTAGTTTCCAAAGGTTACCTAAACCTTTCCTCTGATACCAACTGTAGAGACCCGAAGCTTGATGTACATGGAAATTACATTACTTTTGTGGAATACTTAATACATAAAAAAACCGGACACCAAAGGACCGTAATAGTTTAGTGTCTTTGGAAACATGCAACATAATATTCTAATCGTGGTGAAAGATCTTAAACATCTCCCATAAAGATCTTCCCCTTTTTGTATTCTTACCTAAAACCTTTCTTTAAATCCTGGGGAAATGAAAACATATAAAGGGAGAGCTCAAATGCTCAGTATGGGTAATAATGGATAAAATAAAACACATCATATACAATTGTACTAAAAAACATGAACATAATGTTTAAACATCAAAACCTTGAGAAATGACATAAAACATGGAAGTACATAAGGCACAGATCATAAAGAAACATTAATCATGATAAGATAGCTTGGGAATAAAACATGTGATTATGGAAACCATTAAACACATGATATGATTTCCAAAGTAGCAAAGGGATTGCTTCTAAGACCATCTTAGTGGACAAAGTCCCTTTTTGAGTCGAGTTCACTCCTCATTCTAGTCCTATAACACTGAACTGGATTAACTTACCTTTCCATCCATGTCTATCTCATGAGATATAAATCTTCACCCAATGAATTGGAGGGAGATATAGGTCCCACCCATCTCATAATGAAATCATTCTTTCTTTTTCCAACAAATAAACTTAAAACATTCATCATAACCCAAATAATAAAATGGGTTTCATAAACATCATCCCATCATCACATAATCTATATAAAACAAATGGATATTTCATCATAAGAAAAGTGAAACCATGTAAATCATAAAGACATTATACTTGAAACATACACAAATGAAATAATGTCATCTTATATGTAAAATGGTTTTGATAAAACAGATGAAATGAGTTCTTGAGGAAAATATCCTTTCCTCTTCAAAATCATTTTCTTTTCACAAAATGCCATGAAATTTTAAAAGAAAAGGATTTTGTTGAAAATAGTCATTAAATAATGTATATTAAGCTTCTTGAAAATAAGGAGTTATGAAACCGTAAAAATCTTTTCATGCCATATAAGTTAAAAAATGATTCTTCTCGTACTTTTTCCAGAAAAGACAAAAAGGACCTCGTATGGTAAATAGAAGAAAGATTCCATCCATACGATGTGGTAAAAGTAAAAAAAGGGTGAAAATGACTTTAAACATAAATGAAAGAAATGTAAACATTTTATGAAAACATTTTGAGAACATATGAAAATGGATAATAAACATAACCTCAGTAAATACTAATGAATAAACAATCTCGGATAAGAATGAGATTGGAATAATTATCCCTTACCTTATGTCTGATATGCTTCGTATGTATCCGAACCTCCTATATAATGATTTAAATAATGTCATTGACATATTATAGAATCAAATTCATTGTTATGATATCATATATGGTTCACTTATGACTTTATATTACCCGTTCTTTTGTAAATTCCATGTTAAAGCATCATTTTGGGTAAAATCGTTTCATTTGTCGTATGTGTTTCGACTTGTTGTTCTTGATATTATTACTGATATAATGATTTACATAATTCCAGAACTTAAAACCTGATTTATATATAATATATATTCATAATATACATATATATATGATAGATCGATAAATGGAATGAAATACACCATTAATGGAGACGGTAGGCTGTATGTATGCTTGAACACTATTTTTGTTTCCTTATGGAATGGAGTGGAATTAAGTATATGACATACATATATATATAGATAAATCCAGTATCATTATTATTTCATATATTTCATTATTATTCATTATGTATACTTTATAATCATTCATGAAAAGTTAACATGGAGAATGAATCTCATCGCGTCGTGGAGACGGTAGTCCGTACGTACGCATGAGCGATGATATCATTCCCATGAACGTGGAATTTAATTGAAGTGTATGTATAATATTTCAGAATCAATATCACTTTACAATAATCATATATAGTTATTTATTTACACCATTATACCCATCCATGTAAGGTGGTGGTCGAAAACAGATTACACCACGATGTGGAGATGGTATTCCATACATACGCACACGCGGTGATTTTGTTTTCCATAGGATGGATAGAAGGTGAAATAAGGTTGTTTCATATTTATAATAATATATAAGTATATAAGTAATACTGATTTTTTTACTTCATAATGAGACAACTAAAGAATAAGAAGTAGAAGAAGAAAGAAACTTGAGAGAATCAGAAGAAGAGATTACCTCTTCTTCGACGAACATCCTTTAAGCCTTCTCTTAAGGAAGTAGAGATGGTATTTTGAGAATACCATAACCTAAAAAATTTTCCTAGGGATGTGTATAAGAGAAATTCTCAGGTTTTGTCCAAGCTTCAAGGCACAAAATGGTGTGAAGAGAAGAGGGAAGGGGAGCCCTTTTTATAAGGGAGGAGAGGGGCACCTTTAGAAAAACTCAAAATATTATTTTATTATAGAGTCATATTCGGTTTTTAATAGCTCCAAATTGATTTATTTAGAATATAAGGTTGCTATGGGTCGAAATAATCTCATCCAATAGAATTTAAACATATTTAGGTTTCTATTTTAACCTTATCATTTAGATTTATCTTTAAGTTAAATAATTTTACTTTTACCGTGTCTTCTTGTTTTCATACACTATAAGGTTAATAAACTTACGATAACAAGCCAAAATAACCCCAAGTTGTTTATTATTAATATATATAACCTTATATATGTCATATGGCCTAACCTTAGATTTATAGTAATAAAATAACAATTAAAAATATAATATTTGTTTTAAAAACAATTTCTTGTCAATTTTGACAATATTTGTTAATTTATTTTTTTGAAAATCATAATAGAATGAATAGATCAAAAAAAGTTTCTTAACTCAATACTAACATGTAATATTAACCTGGAAAATTAGTGGAATTCATAAAAAGTATCAAATTACATTTATTGAGGTATTTATAACATCAATTATGTCAATATTTCATTAATAAGATAACTACTACATCATCATTGTGTCATTAATAAATTAACTTATATAATGTCTAAAAATTATTAATAAAATACCATTAAGTATTAAATATTTTTATCTTTATAATGAATATTTATAGTCGAATTTATCTTATGTATATCCCTATATTAAAAATGATTCAGTTATTAACCTTTGATTTTAACTATTTTAACCTTTCTTTAAAGAAATGTATAATAAATGTCATAATCTAATCCATGTGGGCCTAAATGGTAATATTTTATTCCTAAGGTTGTTTTTGGTCGAATTAAACTTATCAAATAGATTTAGAACATGTGTTAGGGTAATAATAATATCATATGTACCCTTAATTACTCTATTTACTTTTAACCGTGGTAAAAAAAAGTAAGAAGTTACTATTCACCAAAAATTATTTTCATCTCATTGAACCACATTTTAGTCCTTGATATTAACCATGTCTCTCATATTTTCTAAATTCCACTTACAGAAGCGGTAAAATTATGTTTTATGTGAATTTACAAATTCTCCTAAGAGGTGGGTAAAAGACGGGGAAAAGTTCAATAAAATATTTATATGTCAAAAATTATTATAAAATGACTCCAATGAATTACATTGAACTTATATAGGTATTATGTATCAATTTTGACCTAAAATAAATTAAAATAAAATAAATAATTATTTAAATAACAAGTCGGTTTTTAAATAGTAACCCAGTGTTTTCATTATTCATCAAAAATTGAATGTTTTCAGAAAAATACCAAAAATTCACCCTATGCTAATTACGATATTCCGAATCCAAAAATGAAGTCCATTTTGAAAGATAAAATTTATATAATATTAAAAAGTGGGTATTACTATTCATAATGGCTAGTTCATAAAAATAACATCTCTGTTAGTGAAACTCGGTATTGCGTACTACACATGCTATCGAGGAAGGTCTTTATTTTGTGTAATGCAAGCCAAGTTAGGGCTGCATGTAGTGAAATCTTTGTTTGGTGTTTCGTATAACATAATAAAAACTTATTTCATTTATACATTAAACAAAATCTATACATAATGTTTTTTAGAATATTTTATGCAAAATGAACTTGAAATTGTGTGTAACACAGCCAAGAATAGTGTTGCGTATACTGCAAGAAAATACAATGTTGCGTATATCACAAGCTAATTTTGGTTTAGCGTACAACACAAGACATCAATGAAATTAAAAAAAATAATTCTCATAAAATCATGAGTTGTTATAGTTTTACTATTTAAATTATCGATATATTCTCCATATGGCTATCTTTTCAAACCCTCATCGCTAGTTGGATGATTCTGGTATACATTATAGCACGCCTGAGGTCTTGTGACTGACCGGATCAGGACACCGGTGTGCAAAACAAAGGTAGGGATGTTAAATATAATGATTTTGTATTTTTGTTTCATAAATAAATTCTTAAACACATTTTTATTATTTATAGAGTTATGCATACTAAATCTATTTTGAAAAAAAAATTCTTAGGAAAACATTCATATAAATATTTTAAAATTGTGTCATTTTAAAATTTTGTCATATAATGATATATATAAGGATAATATATTTATTATCTTAAAATACATATTATTGAATAATCCTTAAAAAATTATTCTTTTCCATTATCATGTTTTTAATAAAAAATGTATTTTAATTATCATTAATTTTATAAAAATGATAAACATCATCATAAGAAGATAACTAATTATCCAATGTTGAGGAATATTATTTATCTTAATATATTGAATTTTTCCCCACTAGATTATTTTTATTCAAATAAATATTTGACAGGTATTTAGTAGATCATACCATTTCAATAAAATATCTATTTACCATTGTTTGTTTCTTACAAAATAAAATATTTCCCTATAATGAAAATTCATTATCATACGAAATGTATAAATATTCACAACCATTTATAATTCATGTGTCATAATATTTAAAAACAATATTACATTTAGATTATTAATATTTTGTGGTGTTCTTTTCTGAATATTTTTTCTTTCTTTCTTTCCACTTTAACATCAGATTTTTTTTGAGATATTTCCTTATTTCTTGCATTTATTACATGTTACTTTATAATCAATCATGTCACCTTTATCATTAATATTTTTTTGAATGGATATTTTAAATATTTTTTCCAAAAATATTTTTCCCCCTTTTTGAAATGTTATCCCCTTTATTTTGAGAATGTCCAGTAGTATTTTATTCTGATTAGATAACAAATTTAATATTTTTATTCTATTTACCATGATTTTCATTAGTTTGAGTTTTTATAGGAATATTAATAGTATGAAAAGAAACACTTCCATTTCACTTCATATATTACCTAGAAACTCTATTCAATCATACCTTGTATTTTTTGAGAGTTACTATGAGATGATCAAGAGTACTATATTTACAATTATTATCTCATCCACATCTATTAACTCGGATTCCCATTCATTAGAAAAAATAAAAATAATATTTTCTACTAGTATATCATCATCAAGACCATTTTGAAGAATATATTGTAAAATACAATTGATTTTCATGAACCTATGGTGAATCATAGTAACTTATTTTTTATGTAACAAATAAAAATCATTATATTATTATTTTAACATTGATTATATAGTATCAATAATTGTATAATACATAGTGTCTGTGAGTTATAACATTTGGCAACAAAAATTTCTTCTGCAGATGATGAAATTTTAGAATTTATGATTTATTTCATGTTTCAAAAAAGTAGATTACAAACGTGGTTGTTTAATTGATATTATAGATTTTAATTATGTGTAAATGTAGTAACATCATTATCATGAATATTATAGTCTCATGTTAGCCTAACAAAATTATCAACTCCTGTATTGTTAAAAACGGTTTCATCTAATCTCTTGAGTAATCGTAATTAACACCATCAATGATGGGTTAGAATATTGTATTCAGTTGTCAATATAAAAACCATTATGTCTTTCCATCATAAAATCAATTCAAACTATTTTTTCATTTAATATGTTAGTCTAAAAAACATATAAATATATGTTATATGAAAATATAATTAAACATAATATTGATAGAATTAGTTAATAGACCGCATGTATAAGTATTAGAAACATCATTTCATAACAATTATTGGATCGTAAGAGTCAGATTATGTTTGTAATACTTATAAGAGTGACGAGACTAGTATTTTAGAAAATTTATTTAATTGATTTCAACTACAAAATAATTCCTCTTTATTTAGACTTATTAGACACAGACTTAATCCATTTATCATAGTCAAAGTATTTGAACCAGAAAGTAATTGATTATAACAATGTTTACATATATTAGTCATAATAGATCCGATAATAATAGTGTATTTTCGTTAACATAATCAAAATATTTCCAATTAATTTAATTGTAGAAAAATATATGTATGATTATTAACACTCTATTATATGAAATTTTGAATTTAACATTGGTAAAAAAATAATATATATTATACTAGTAAAAGTATTAATTACATAAATATTATTATTAAAATTATAAATTTTTTAATCTTATGAGATATGTAGTCAATAACTTTGAATAATGGTATACATTATTTTATAAATATAGTAAATTTATTCTTTCTTTACATATTAAAGACCTAAAATATAAATATCGTAGTTTATATTTATTCACATTCCATGACTCCCTTCATATGAATATCTTATTGTTCTATCATTATATCCCTGGATGCCTTCAATATGAATATCACATCTACCTTCGTAGATCTGGAATTCCTCAATCTGATAAATCTGATTCACTATATTCCAATCACGGGATGGTGTCTATCATAAGATTTATAATAAATAGATTAATGTTGATAAAAATTTATTAAACAAAAATAACTAAT
The DNA here is from genome assembly GCA_963277665.1 of Viscum album. NCBI lineage: Eukaryota > Viridiplantae > Streptophyta > Magnoliopsida > Santalales > Viscaceae > Viscum > Viscum album. Next base: position 1,740,428,790 of record OY728156.1, read on the forward strand.
AAGGATACCTTAGAACAGGAAAAATATAGACAAATACATTGACTAAGAACACGTAATTCAATATTTAGTATCCTCGGAGCTCTAAAAAATAAAAATAAAATAAAAATGAAAAATTTTATTCATCTACATACTCTAAAAATGAATCATCTTCTATATAAATTTTCCCAATAATTATATTTTTTAGTTTGTTGCCGAAGGATTGGACAACTTGTAGTTAAAAGATCACTTTTTACAAGATGCACAATGTTATATTGATTTAAACAATTATAATATTAATGATACATTTTTTTAAATATATACGGATTATTATAATGATTATGTATATAAATTTTCCTGATACACTTCCTTTTAGATACCGATATTAAAATCATAATGTTAGTCAGTCTGATTGTATAACTACATGAACTATTCTAATAGTGATGGATTTTTTAGTATGAAATAAAATCCATCACTATTACAGCGGATATAAAATCCATCACTATTACAGCAGTTTCCCATTCCAGAGTGGAAATGGTATGATGTCACGATGGATTTCATGACAGGATTGCCGAGGTCACCTCGGGGTAATGACAGCGTGTGGTTTGTCGTGGACAGACTCACGAAGTTAGCTCACTTCTTTCTGATCAAGGATACCATTGGTGTGGATGAGCTTAGAAGGCTGTATATCTGAGAGATCGTACATCTTCATGGGGTCCCTTGTTCTATTGTTTCAGATAGGGACGCTTACTTTACATCTCGTTTCTAGGAGATTTTTTAGATGGCACTGGGTACATAGGTGATTCTGAGCACAACATACCACCCCCAGATAGATGGCCAGTCAGAGCGGACGATACAGGTGCTAGAGGACATGTTGTGCTCATGCGTCCTAGAAATTGGGGGCTCTTTGGAGAAGCATATAAACTTAGTTGAGTTTTCCTATAATAATATTTTTCTTGAAACTATTGAGATGGCACCATACGAGCCTTATATGGTAGGCCACGCTGATCACCTTTTTGCTAGTTAGAGGTGGGTGAGGCTGCTTTAATGGGGCCACAGCTCATACAGGAGACATCTGAGCAGGTCCAGTTGATTCGGATACAGATGGCTACTGCAGAGTCTCGTCAGAAGTCTTATGTTGATTGTCGCAGATGACCTTTGGAGTTCGTCGGCAGGGATCAGGTTTTTCTACATGTTTCGCCGAGGCTGGGACACAAACGGATTAGGAGATAGGGTAAGATTTCACCAAGGTATGTCGAGCCATCCGAGATTCTGGAGAGAGTCGGTCTAGTCTCCTATTGGTTGCAGTTACCGCAGAGGTACCAAGCCATGCACAATGTCTTCCACGTGTCTCAGTTGCATCGCTACCATTCAGACCCATCTCACACCTTTCAGGAAGATGAGTTTGAGCTTCAGCAGGATGCATCCTTTGAGAAGCATCTGATCCGTATCATTGACACGAGCACGAAGGTTCTCTGAGGCCGGTCAGTTCCTCTTGTACAGGTGTTATGGCAGCATGGCCGAGTGTAGGACGAGACCTGGGTGCGGGAGGCCAACGTACGTGCTCAGTGTCCAGAGCTGTTCTGAGCTTTATCTTCGCCACCCTTGGATGGGAAATTCGGGGATGAATTGCTATAAGGGGGAAGGTTTTTAAGAAACCGGTTCTTATTTTAGAGGTACGAGCTTCTTCATTTCCTTTTCCTTAAGTGTATTTGAGAAAATATGTAAAATGGGGAAAATCCTGAATTTTGGAACTACATGCCGTGTACTTTATCCACACGCCGTGTACTTTTGGTCATGTTGGGATGAGTACACGGGCTGTGTAGCCATGCCAGTGATGAAGGGTGTAGGAACCGACAACACGCCGTGTAGTCAGTCAGTAGGCTTGATTAGTAAGGCGATGTAGTCGCCGCCAGCTAGGCGATAGTACACACTGTGTATTTGGGAGTACTTGTTGTGTACTCATGTCGATGGATGAACTGTGTGGAGGTGCCACCAAATGAACAGATAAATGTAGGGAGTATACTCTGTGTATTTAGAATTACACGCCGTGTACTTTGTTTTTCGGCTTAAAACAGGTAGTAGCCTCCTCATTTGGAAGAGGAGGCACTTGAGCCATTTTGGAGTGAATGGAGGAGGCCATATCTTTGAAGATCCACTAGGCGTTCGTCTGGAATCCGATTCGGATTCAGACGATCTCTTTGGAACCGCATGGGTAAGCCCTCTCTTCTCCTGGTACCGTTCTTAACAATTCTTCTCCTAATGTAAGTCATTTACATTTGAATGGGTTTTGTTCTTCATCAGATCTACGCCGTTCATGGGCATTTCAGGAGTCGGTGTTCGAGTATAATGCTCGTTGACATATAATGTAGGTGGATTTGTGTTTATTTTCCAACCATCGTGCGTTTTTTTTTTTGCGTTTTTGTGCCACGAACCCAGGTTGGGATGTCGTGTGGCTGGGGCTATTGCTATATTCAATGCCTAGAATTTCATATGTGATTAAATTGTGATAAAAAATTGCTGGTTGGGATCATTGCTTGGATCCGGAACCACCCCGGGGGTGTGTTTCACTGTTTCCCCATTTGGCCAAGATACCCGAGGGTATGTCTTCAATGTAGTAATTGTAGAATTTCCATGAGAGGAATTTCTTGTTTACTGCATTCTAATATGTTGGGCATGGCCCAGTTACCTATTTATCCTGAGGGTGTTGTTGTTCTTAGCCTGTGGGCACTGCACTGTTTAGCCCGAGGGCTGTAGTTATTTCGCCCTGAGTGCAACTTCTTCCTTGCCTGTGGGCAGCTGATTCTATGCCTGAGGGCGACACTACCTACACCTGAAGACAAATTCTATTGTGCCTGAGGGCAGATTCTTATTTTGGATACTTGTTTCCTGAGGGTAGGAGTTTACGTGTCTAAGGACACTAGTTGTTTACTAGAAATGCACTGTGGTGATTTCTTATATTAAATGGATTAAATGGATAATAAAATGGCAATATAACTGGTAATGAGTCACTTTTGAGTACTGCATACTTATTTTCATTTTACTACTGCACACTATTGTTGCATGCTTACACGCAGTTGGGAACGAGCATTTGGTGGGTGCCTACTGAGACATATTTCTCACACCCTATTTGGGTCACGCTTTTCGGCCTAAACAGATTACGTTGCTGCAGGTGTAGATAGGTCAAGAGTCCCTATACAGGTACTTGACTGTTGCAGAGGAGTAGGAGGGCATGGGAAAGAGCCTAGGCTCGCGATGCCACTGCCAAATGTTTTCTTTTTTTTGTTATACCCTGTTTTCTACTGTACTATATTGATGTATAACATGTTCTGGCTATTTTCATAGAACATGAAGCATGTAACATAATCTTTTATATATTGTTGGTTATATCCAGTATTGTAGTTATTTAAGTTGTGTATGTTTATTGCTTCTGCTGTCGTTTCCTGTTTTATTTATATTCCGTTATGATACACTTTGACAAATGAGGGCATAGTTTCCCCACTATCAGACCTAGGCCCTCGCTGCTAGTCCGCAGCCTCTAGAATTTGGGGAAATTCTCTTGAGGCTACCTGGTGAACCGGGCTCGGGGCACCCGTTGCATGGCACCCTGGTCCGGGACGTTACATCAGTGGCTTAAATCCAAGTCTTCGAAGGGCATTATCTATAAGTGACTTAAATAGCTATGAAGAAATTGTGCGTTGTGCTATCAAGGTAGAAATGGAATATGATGTTAAATATTCATCTCATGGTTTTGACAAGAAACGAAAGATGGAGTTCAAGGAGAAATCTCAGAATAATGTTGAAAAGAAGATAAATGTTTCTTTATGCACAAATTGTGGAATGAATCATGTTGGAGATTGTCTTAAAGGGACTAGAAAATTTTTTAAGCGTGAAAAAAGGTCATCGAGCAGTTGATTGTCGGAATAATGGGAAAAAGGTTTCTAATGATGTTAATAGAGAAAAGACTACAGAGAAAACTCCACCAACACTTCAATGCTTCAAGTGCAAGGAAATGGGGCATTATGCTAATCAATGCCCTAATCCAAGGGTTAATGATGAACAACGTGAGCATCCTCTTAAGGCAATGGACAAAGCGAAGTCACATGCGATAACTATTACCAATGTTGAGTATGACAATGATGTGGTGGAATGATTATGTGTTTATGTAAAGGGATTTCAAAATAATGTTGTGGAATCTCATTTATAGTATTATGGAACATTGGAATATCTATGTAATGGTTTCTTGTGGTTTTTGATTATTATATGGTACCAGTAACCAGGAAAAGTGATTTCATTATTTTGAAAAGCAGATGATATGTGCATAAAGAAGGGATAAATAGATAATGAAATGTTTGATAGTATTAATGAGCTCATGACTAATATAAAGAAAAGGTGATATCATGGTTTGAGTATATAGAATTTTTGGGATTTTTGTATATTGAAAGAGTTACCTTGTGACAACATTCATGTTTTCACTATCTTTAAAGAGAATAAATGATTATGGTATTCACATGTTTGGGATGTGACCAACAAGATATATCATATGATATATGGGGGATAAATAATGGTATCCACATGCTTGGTAGATGAAATTTCTAGTAATTTTTTTCTTTATACTATGAGCTTAGAAAGAAGTATTTTGGATAATCCTAAAGATTGAAATGATTTAAATTAGACATAAGATAGTATTTTTTTTCTATTTTATTGTTGGAATGTTATTATAATGTAGTTTTAGAAAAAGGGACAACCTGTAGGATGAGATACAACCCGTTGCATCGGACAAGGTTGCAGGAATCAAACCCACAACTGAAGTGCGACTGGCCTTTATCGCCTACCACTGGCCTACAGGAAGTCCTCGATTAGTATGAATGTGTTTTAATTTATTATCTTATAAGATATATTAAGTATACGTCCATTTTAGGAACCAAATATGATTAATCTCACTATAGACAGACTTATGTATATTTGATAACTTTTTCTAACCATTTGTTTGAGACAGATGGAATGACCCATCATTCTATCACCATATCTACTAACACATCGCGAATGACAAATTCAAATTCATCTCTTTAAGAGATGAAGTGGAAATTGTCCATGGAATGGACAACGGTGAGATTGTACCAAAATTAAGTAAGTATTTCATCTAATTCAAAATTTTCAACTTTAGGGAAATGATATTGAAAACCAAAATTGTTGTCCAAGTGCCCTTATATCCGATGAATCAAATGGTACCATTGATCATCACAAATTTATGGATTTGTGATTGTTGGCTTTCTCATATCCATGTTCTCTACCACTCTTCATCAGAACATAATGATTAGATTTTTCTTCCAAATCCATATTTCCACTTATGTTCTCCTATGTGGAAACCCAGTGATGAGTTAATCTGGGTAACCATTATATTTAGAACACTCCTTTTTAAAATGATGTTTTAGTATTCCTTTTTACGATGTGGGTTTCTATGAAAGAAACTTTCAAGTAGTAAACCATTTATAACCCCAAAGAATTTCAAGGGTGAAATTCATTTTTTGGGGGGTAGAATGTAACAACCTAAGATTTTATGAGAATTATTCTTTTGAATATCATTGATGTCTTTATTTGTACGCTACACTAAAATTAACTTATGATATACACAACACTATTCTTGGCTCATGTTATACACAACTTCAAATTCGTTTTGTAGACATTATTCTACGCAACATTATGTATAGATTTGTTTAATGTATAAATGAAATAAGTTTTGATTATGTTATATGCAACACCAAACAGAGCTTTCACTACACGAATCCCTGACTTGGCTTGTATTACATGCAATAAATACCTTCCTCGATAGTGTGTGTAGTGCGCAATACTGAGTTTCACAAAACGAGATATTATTATTATGAACTAGCCGTTATGAATAGTAATACCTATTTTTTGAAATTTTATAAATTTTATCTTTCAAAATGGACTTCATTTTTGGATTCGGAATATCGGAATTATCCTAGGGTGTGTTTTTGGTATTTTTCTGAAAACGTTAAATTTTTTATGAATAGTGAAAACACTAGGTTACTATTTAAAAACCAACTTTTTATTTAAACAATTATTTATTTTATTTAAATTTATTTTAGCTCAAAATTGATACATAATACCTATATAAGTTCAATTTAATTCATTGGAGTCATTTTATAATAATTTAAGATATATAAAAATTTTATTGAACTTTTCACCGACTTTTACCCACCTCCTAGGAGAATTTGTAAATTTACAGAAAACATAATTTTACCGATTCTGTGAGTGGAAATTCAAAAATCCGAGAGACATGGTTAATATCAAGGACTAAAATGTGCTTTAATGAGATGAAAATAATTTTTGGTGAATAGTAACTTTTTACTCTTTTTAACCACGGTTAAAAGTAAATAGAGTAATTAATGGTAAAAATGATATTATTATTACCCTAAAACATGTCATAATTCTATTGGATAAGTGTAATTCGACCAAAAAAACCTTAGGAATAAAAATTGACATTTAGGCCCACTTGGATTAGATTAGGACATTAATTATTAATTTATTTAAAGAAGGGTTAAAATAGTTTAAATCAAAGTTTAATAACTAAATCATTTTAAATATATGGTTATAAATAAGATAAATTCTACTAAAAATATTAATTAGAAATATAAATATATTTCCTACATAATGGTATTTTATTTATAATTTTTAGACATTAAATATTTTAATTTATTTATGACACAATGATGATGCAGTAATTATCTTATTAATAAAATATTGACATAATTGATGTTATAAATACCCAAATAAATGTAATTTGAGACTTTTTATGAATTAAAATAATTTTCTAGGATAATATGACATGTTAGTATTGATTTAATTAACTTATTTAGAACTAATAATTCTGTTATGATTTTCACAAAAATCAATTACCAAATAGTGTCAAAATTGACATAAAATAGTTTTTAAAACAAATATTATATTATTAACTGTTATTTTATTCATAAAAATATAAGGGTCGGCCAAATGACTTAGATATGGTTATATATATTAATAATACACAACTTGGGGTTCTTTTGGATTGTTATAGTAAGTTTATTAACCTTATAGTGTAAGAAAACAAGAAGACATGGTAAAAGTAAATTTATTTAACTTAAAGTTAAATCTAAATGATAAGGTTAAAATAGAAAACTAAACTTATCTAAATTATATTAGATGGAAGGATTTGGACCCATACCCACCTTAGTTTCTAAATAAATCAATTTGGATCTATTAAAAACCAAATATGACTTTATAATAAAATAATATTTTGAGTTTTTTCAAAGGTGCCCCTCTCCTCCCTTATAAAAAGGGAACCCCTTCCTTCTTCTCTTCACACCCTTTGGAGCCTTGAAGCTCGGCCAAACCCTTCCCATTTCTCTTCTCCACTTCCCTAGAAACATTATGGAGGTTCTGGTCTTCTCAAAAGACCAACTCTACTTCCTTAAGAGAAGGCTTAAAGGAGGTGCATCGAAGAAGATGTAATCTCCTCTTTCGATTCTCTCAAGTTTCTTTCAACTTATAATTCTTCTTATTTAGTTGTATCATTATGAAGTAATAACATCAGTATTAATTATATACTGATATGTTATTATAAATATGAAATAACCTTATTTCACCTTCTATCCATCCTATGGAAAACGAAATCACCGCGCGTGCGTACGTACGGAATACCATATCTACATCGTGGTGTAATCTGTTTTCGACCACCACCTTACTTGGAGGGGTATAATGGTGTAAATAAATTACTATATATGATTATTTTAAAGTGATATTGATTCTGAAATATTACACATACACTTCAATACAATTCCACGATCATGGGAATGATATCATCGCTCGTGCATACGTACGGACTACTATTTCCACGACTCGAAGAGATTCATTCTCCATGTTAACCATTCATGAATTGTTATAAAGTATACATAATTAATAATAATGAAATATATGACATAATAATGTAATATATTTATGTATATATATATATGTATGTCATCTACTTAATTCCATTCAATTCCATAAGGAAACGAAAACAGTGTTAATGCGTACGTATGACCTACCGTCTCCATGAACGGTGTATTTCATTTCATTTATCGATCTATTATATATATATGTATATGTTTAATATATATTATATATAAATAAATTTTTAAATTCTGGAATTATTTTAATCAATATATAATTAAAAATATCAAGAACAACAAGTCGAAAAACGTATGACAACTGAAACGATTTTACCCAAAATGATGCTTTTACATGGAATTTACAAAAGAAAACGTAATATAAAGTCATAAGTGAACCATATATTGTATCATAAAAATTAATATGATTCTTTAATAAGCCAATGACATTATTTAAATCATTATACAGTATGTTTGGATACATACGAAGAATATCAGACGTAAGGTAAGGGATAATTATTCCAATCTCATTCTTATCTGAGATTGTTTATTCGTAAGTATTTACTAGGGTTATGTTTATTATCCATGTCCATATGTTCTCAAAATGTTTTCATAAAATGTTTAATTTTCTTCCATGTACGTTTAATGTCATTTTTACCCTTTTTTTCGTTTACCACATCGTATGGAAGGAATCTTTCTTTTGTTTACCATACGAGGTACATTTTTACTTTTCTGGAAAAAGTACTAGAAGAATGTTTTTTAACTTATACAGCATGAATAGATTTTTATAGTTTCATAACTCGTTATTTTAAAGAATATTACTATACAATATTTAAGGACTATTTTTAAAAAAAATCTTTTCTTTTAAAATTTCATGGCATTTTGTGAAAAGAAAAATATTTTGAAGAAGAAATGATATTTTCCTCAGGAACTCATTACAAGTTTTTTATCAAAACAAATTTACATCTAAGATAACATTATTTCATATGTGAATGTTTCAAGTATAATTTCTCTATGATTTACATGGCTTCACTTTTCTTATGATGAAATATCCATTTGTTTTATATGGATTATGTGATAATGGGATGATGATTATGAAACCCATTTTATTATTTGGGTTGTGATGAATGTTTTACGTTTTTTATAGCACAAGTAAGAATGACTTCATTATGAGATGGGTGGGACCTCTATCTCCCTCCAATGCATTGGGTAAAGATTTATATCTCATGATATAGACATGGTTGGAACGGTAAGTTAATCCGGCTCAGTGTTACAGGACTGGAACGAGGAGTGAAATCGATTCAGAAAAGGACTTTTTCCACTAAGATGGTCTTGGCACCAATGCCTTGGAAACTATGGAAATCATATCATGTTATTAATGGTTGCCACAATCACATGTTTTATTCCCATGCTATTTTATCATGATTAATGTTTCTTTATGATCTATTCCTTATGTACTGCCATGTTTTATTTCATTGCTCAAGGTTTAGATGTTTTAACATTATGTTCATGTTTTTTAGTACAATTGTATATGATTTGTTTTATTTTATCCATTTTTACCCTTACTGAGAATTTTAGCTCACCCTTTATATGGTTTCTTTTCTCCAGGATTTAAATAAAGGTTTTAGGTAAGAAAACAAAAACAGGAACATCTTTATGGGAGATGTTGAAGATCATTCGCCATGATTAGAAGATTATGTTTCGAGTTTCCAAAGACACTAAACTATTACAGTCCTTTGGTGTCTGGTTTTGTTATGTATTAAGTATTCTGAAAAATTAATGTAATGTCCATATACGTCAAGATTCAGGTCTCTACAAAAACACCAGTGGAAGTAAATATGAAATTAAACAAGCATATATAATAATAAATAGTTTCAATGTCGCATGATAACCAAAATAGGAAATACAGTAGTCAACTAAAAGGGAAACAAGCCATTCCATTCCAAATAAGTGTAAAAGTCTCTCAGAAAGAAATGGAAGAACATACACTAATGACTCTCAAGTGGGTCACGAACTTTTTTTGGATCCCTAATCCATGCTTCATCCCCAATCAACAATATAATTTAGGTCCCTTTCCAATATCCTTCCTACCAATAATAAATTCTATTTATATAACAATCAATCATCCCGAGTAGGGTGTGAGTACAACTCAGTATGTCACCTCCAATGGTGGCTAAAGTATTCCTTAAAATAACAGTTTCAGTTATATAAAGTATAATAAATAAATAATGTAAAACCTTTTAAAGTTTTCCAGTTACACTTAATTTTACTACATTTACTTCTGTGTTCCCATGAACACCCATCCAACAATACCTTCTACTTCCCTCACCAATGTCTAACCCATTTCCAAAGGGATATTAAACACTATGATTTCCATGCTACAATTCATTATCATAATTCATATGGAATTTTTCAAATTCATAATACATGTAAGTCATATATCCTTGTGTAATGTGAATTGTGGTTCATAGCCTCAAAGGTTTGAAGCGAGTAATACGAAAATAAGAATAAATGATTAATACATTTTATGGGAAATATCTCATTGTATTTTCCATTGAATGATCATGTATTCCTTAGAAAAAATTGGAATATCACGCATTATTATTCCTCAAAGGCTCACATGGTCCTTCCAAAAACAATAATAGAAGCAATCTCAGACTTTATAACACCTTGGTTATCCCATGTGCTACTCCATGCCATCATATTCACAACCAATAAAGATTTAAAAATCATTATTTCATTTAATTCCATATTAATAATCATAAAAAACACTTTATTTAATTCAAAAATTAATTTGTCTTTTCAACAAACTCAATTAATTCAATAATTAAATAACTACCTCAACTTCAATTATACCATTATCCAATTAATTAACCACAAAACATTTCCATTAATTAACCCAAATATAAATTAAACACATCAATTTCATTAATTAATTTTAATAAATAATTAATCATAACAAATCTTTTAATTAATTCAAAAGTTAATTAACCATGTCTTTCTTATTAAATAATCACAACCCATTGGTTAATTAAATCATAAATTATTTATCAATATAATTTTAAATAATTAATTCAATGATTAATTACTCATTTCACATCTCAAAATCCAATTATTTAATCACCAATTCATTATTAAAAAATTTCATTACTAATTCAACAATTTTTTCATAAAATTATTCCTATTTAAATTCCTCATTATTTATATACAGTATTCCAGTTAAATAATTGAAAAATTAATAATTCGATACCCACCAACTAGAAATTACATAATAAATTAACTATTAATTATATCACTCACAATTTCAACATATCTATAATTAATTTGAAAATTAAGTACTGAAATAATAATTTCATATTGCAATCCATTCCCATCAAATAATTATATAATTAAATAATCAAGTTCAAAAATCTCAACAACCCTATAATTAATTTAATAATTAATTATTCATGATCTAAACTACCAACATCGCAATTCCTAACTTCCATTAATTTAATAATTCTCCAAATTAATTAAATTAATCATGAATATTTTTTTAAACATCTTATTGGAATTATATAGTTTCAAACAATGAAATTCAACCAATACTTCTGGATTTTAAATTTATACCACCTACATCTTTTCATTGACTGGAGTTTTCTCATGGGAAATCCCCAAAATTTGGTAAGTAGAATGACCCAGATCTGAGTTCTTAATTAAGATCCTTAAATCAATATGAATGATATAATGATCTGATCAATCAATATCTATATATAAAATCTTATATATAGATCATACAGAAAACATTTTAGATATAAATAACCAGAGGCTAAAATCCACTAAGGATAGAGGGAAGAAGGAAGAATATATGGAATGTGGATAAAGATGAGATCCACCTACTAGTAGAAGCGTGGATCCTTTTTTCATTCTTTGAATTTTGATGAATAAAGGTCATAATAAGTTAGAACCCCTCTAGAAAGATTTTAAATCACAAAAAATCATTATGTTTTGATCCAATGTTGAAATACGGGTGTTTCAGGGGTTGAAGGGATTTGAAAATGAATTATTGGGTGAACTGAAACCACAAGCTTGGTTTTTCTAATAAGGGTCTGATAGATTAGCATAACATGCACTAACTATGCAAGACCTCACAACTTGGTTCGGCACAGTTAGCTGGGTTGAGTGCACTGTTTACTTCAACAATGTTCCAACCTTGCATAATCCCATTTACTGAAAACTTTCATAAAACTACCCCTAAATGAACCATCTATTATTAATCCATCCCAAATATAATTAATTAAACAAATTTATCTTAATTTTCACCCAATATAACCATAGAAAATGTCAGACTCATCCAATTTCCACAGATTATTAAAGCACATCCACAAGTTATACATCATAGTTTTTCTAAGAGGCAGAGGAAAAATAACTGAGCCATTGATCCCTTGTATATACTTTCTATTACAAATTTTCATCTTGAAAAATTCCACGATTCCCTAAAACATGATATATCAGCCCGATAAATTTATCCAACACACTTATCGGAATATCCCCAATGGATGCATCTATCTCAAGATCAACATAATTCACATCGATCCATGAGAAGATTATGGGTGATACCCTTGTAGTAGTGAAACAAGGAAAACATCCTATATTGAACTATATTTATAAGGAAATACCAATCAGTATGCCACTGCACCGATTTTATCCACAATATCGAATGTTCCAAAAAAACATGGCTCTAAATATTTATGTCTTTGTATCCTATAGTGAACCAACCAGGGTGGAACGTGTGGGAATACAAGATCACCACCTATAACATATAGTGATCTTCTCTATCATCACAATATGACTTACTCCATCTCTGAGCCATATCTGTATGTTTTTGAGTCATTTTTACCTACTCTGATATCATTTTCTTGAGACTAAGCCTCCACAGCTGACACTTTCCGACTTTCTCCCCATAGAGTGGTGATCTAAAAAGACTATAATAAATTGCTTCATAGGGTCCAATATTTAAGGTTTCTTGATTTGTATTTTTTTAGGAAAAATCCAGTAAATCCAACTTGTTATGAAAAAAATAACTAGATTCTATAAAACATGTTCAAAACATATCCTCAAGCACCTGTATAGTATTCTCTGAATTCCAATCCTTCTATGGGTGACAATCACTACTTAGTAAAATCTAGGAACACAACACCTTTTATAATCATGGGTAGTAGGGGGGTCGTAAAGCATGAATAATGGTATGAAACTATTGTCCATGGAACCCCATGAAGATGTACTATGTCCAGAACATATAGTTCTCTCAAGTTATCTGTTATGATGGTTTCCCATATTTTAATGAAATGTGTTACTTTAGCGAATTGATCCGCAACATACCAGATTGAATCATTCTTCCAATTATTCTTCAAAATTCCAACCATAATTTCTATAGTAATTTCATCCAAATTCTATTCCAGAATGTGAAATAGTTGCAACAGACCTCCAAGTCATTGATTCTTTTCCATCACCTACGGAAATGTGTTGCATATTGACACAAACAATTGTGTATCCTTTTTCATGCCCTGCCACCAAAATCATCTTCATATGTTAGAGTGCATTTAAAACATTCTTGGATGTACAACCCACCTTGAGAGATGAAATTCTCATATGAGATCATATCGCATGATCATATGTACAAAAACTCAATTCTACACGTAGATGACATCGTCCTAATCTATTGACTAATCAAATGGTGTCTCCCCACCTTCAATGATTTCCCTCGAGGATAAGAATTTTAAATCCTCATATTTTGTATCTATTGTCCATATCAAAAGTGTAGACTTCGAATTCATTAATACTAGAGTCATATTCTTCAGACTTCAATGTTCCACCACATGCATTTCGGCCAGAAAAGTCATCATCTTCGACTCAACAATTGACTCCTTAACCATATCATTCTATATTTTCCTACTTAAGGAATCAACCACACTATTTCCCTTCCTAGGTGTTTATTATAGTTTGGAGTCGAATGACTACATATATTCAACCCATCTCCTATTCTAAATACTCAAATGTATGTGTGTAAAGATATACTTCAAGAACACCTTCCTAAATCTGCACAACACCAACTCAAGATCGGGGTAGGGTTATTCCGTCCATGTGGCCTAAACTACCTAGTCCCATAATTCTAAAAACACGATCTCCTTAAATATGCACAACACCAAGACTATCCTCAGATGTGTCAAAATACACTATGTAATCCTCACCTAACAATGGAAGCATAATAATTGGTGCTGAAGTAAAACACATATGTAGCTCTAGAAATGAATTCTCACATGCATCTATCCTCTCAAATTTTATACCCTTCTAGGTAAAGCTAGAAATTTGTGATTCCAAATAAGAAAGATAATGGATTGATATCTTATAATATACATCCAATAATATAAAGAGTTAGATATTGAAAACATTATTGGGATGATCCAAACAAACCACTACAAGAACATTCTCATGGTCTACTTACACACCTTCCTCCAAGATTATGTTCCCCAAGAAGTTTACTTGTTCAATCCCAAACTGACACACTAATATCATTGATTATAGAAGATTATATATTAGTGTACTCATGATTATGTCAACATATTGGGAATTGTTGTCATGATTCTTCGAGTACATAATGATTTTATCCAGGAATAGTACACCCAAGCGATCTACATACAGATTGAATATTCAGTTCATCAAGGCTATAAATCATGCATGTTCATTTTTACACCCAAATGGAACTACAAAAAACTCATATAAGACATAGACGATTTTTATTGTATTCTTCTATATATCATAATTTCAAACTCTCAGTTGATGATAACATATCTCTTTTCAATCTCTGAGAACACAGATTCACTTTTTATTAGATCAAAAAGATCTCTAATACGTGGAAGTGGATACCTGTTCTTTATAGTCATCGAGTTCAATTTATAGTAATCAACACACAATCATAAACTTCTATCATCCATTATTGTGAACAATGTAGGTAATCCCCAAAGAAAATACTGGTACAAACAAATCTTGTGTCCTCCAACTCCTCTATCCATGTATTGACCTCTTAATGCCTAGTCTATTCCATTTTTTTATGGTGGAAGAAATACAAGTTCATCACCCCTACATGATATCATGATTTATTTTTTACATCTCTTTTAGGTGGTATCCTATAGAAGTATTCATGAAATTTGTCACGGATTTGTTCACCGCATGGGGGAATGATATATTTTCTTACACCCCCATCATCAAGCAATATAGTAGATACATAGTTTGAAAGCTCTTCTATTTTTTGTGTAATTATCCCAGCTTGGCCTCCTTGGATATCCCACTCTCCACAGTTAAAGTAATGGTCACCCCTAAGGGAGATAAACCTAAATAACTTTTGGTAATAGTATATGTGGGATGGTATTAGATAAGCTTGTCCATACCTATAATTTGATCGAAGAATATAATCTCAATGACATAAATATCCTATAAAAAAAGTCAGTCCCTGATCTCCAGACAACACCCCATTGAAATACAGATGTCTCTAGATCCTAATCCCAATGGTGTATTTATCTTCCTAACCCTGCTCCCAAACTCTACTACTATGTTTGTACCATTAACATGTTTTGAAGATATAATGGAATAAGATGCCCTAATATCAAACAAGGCACTAGATAATATTGAATCTACAATAATATTACCTATCACATTCAATGGTCTATCAACATTATCAACAAGTGTAGGATTTATTGAATGGAACTTTTATGCCAAACTTATATGTGATGTCCTCTAAATCTCCTGAGTTGCACCACTATGGTGATGTGGGCTCTCATTCCTAGATGCTCCATATCCATTTCCTCTACCACCTCATCGAGTATAACATTAGTATCCCAACTGATATGGTGTTGAATGTCCCCTTCATATGCTGTGATTATTCCTAGTTGTATAATCACTGATTTTCTTCCCCATGTTCCAATAGAACCTCTATTGATATACCAACATTCTGTAGCTTAGGTACCCCACTAGTGGTTGGTGAAAATTCTTCCAGAAATTCCCCATACTATCACACATGTGGAAAACCACCTTGGTATGGTATTGTATAGCAAACATCCCCCTAGACACTCTTCTGATCAATACTCTACGAGAATGTTCTGTAAAAACTTTTCCTACACATAAAAGACAAACATCCACACTTTCTAGAATAAACCAAATTTCCACCACTTTAATCCACCCTCAAGTTCACAATAGAAGTGATAGAATGATTCGCCACCTCTGTAAACTTCTACAAACTTGAATATATTTAATTGAGACATAATTTCACATTTGTGTCCATATTGAATTCCCTTTTCCATTGTAACCTCACCTCATTTCTGATCCAAAATTAAGTGATGAATATCTGTGAAGCATTCATAATATTTTATCATGGGAATATTCCCCTAAGTCAGCATTATGAACTCATACACTCTCTCATGCCTTACAACATCTAGGTAGTCTTTCTCGGAGAACTTCTACTGAATTTCCTTCAATTCCATATCTTGTAGTTTTCCTTCCTTAATTTGGATGTTCCACCTATGTTTCTTATGACCCCACAACATAAAACCTGAAATTTTGAATCACATCTCAAAAAGAGTATCTAGTTGGTCATTTATAGTCTTGATAGATTCAATCCATAACACAACTTTCTCATGTCCACCTTCTTCAGTAAAAGTCAAAGGGTGATACAATGGAAACTCATTCATCAAGTCATAAAGAATTTTAATAACCCACCCAAGGTACCATTCCATTAATTTCATGAAACATGGGAAATTATCATGGATATTTTCTTCTGATTCCTCACATGGAACTATCGGTGGCTCAGGTTCCACCACTAGAGGATTATCCACAACCATGTACTATCGTCATCTACTCAACAAGATTCATTAAAGAGGAATTTATATATAATAAAAAAAATATTAAGGATAATAACACAAAATTATCACATTTATGTTTGGGTAAAACATAAAAAAACATTATATCCTCTCCACAGCCCTCAACATATGATCAAAACTGAGGCTCTTTAACTAATATTAATGATTATACATCTAACCCCATTTAAAAAGGGTAACCACATTATCATTTTTAAATTTTCTCATTTAGAAACCCATTTATTCGTATTATTGCATCATTATATCCTTTTCAAGTTCATATTAAGAAACATTTTCAATTCAGTCTAGTAAACAATAAAAATAATTGATTTTTAAAAACATACACAAAACTTATTTCCTCGTGTGTTAATATGATGATGAATGTAACAAAATAGTCATGAGTTTATATAATGATTCTTGAGTAATAAAATCTCATGAAATTAAGGTATAGAAGTAAATTATCATAAATATCAAGAAAATCAATAATAATACAAAACAACTGTGTCTCCAGTGGTGAAATAATATTCAACAATAGCAGTAAAGAAAAATAACAAAAATCCCACACAATGTACATTGGTTTTACCACGTACATGGGTATGTAAATCACATGAAGAATATCATTACCAATCCCTAAATCCTCATAGTATCTTATCTACCATTCAAAAAAAGTTATAAAAAAGTTGATGAAATGAAAAATGGACCCTTACATACAAAATTTTATCATCCCAACCAAA
This sequence comes from Viscum album, assembly GCA_963277665.1. Taxonomy (NCBI): domain Eukaryota; kingdom Viridiplantae; phylum Streptophyta; class Magnoliopsida; order Santalales; family Viscaceae; genus Viscum; species Viscum album. The sequence goes on from OY728156.1 coordinate 1,740,446,316, forward strand.
GTTCCACACAATGGTGCACCATTAAGGTCGGTCAGATGACCCCAGGTGTGCCTCCCTATACACAAGAGGCTACCTATAAGAAATTTTTTCCTGGTATGAAACTCATAGTGAGACTATACCCTCTTTAATTAGAGTAAAACACCAGTGGATGAAAATAAGAAATATCAAAACCATATAAAATGATAAACATTACAAATATCACAAGATATCTAAATCATGAAATGCCAATCTAAAATTAAATGGAATAATTCTATGCCATTCAAAAGTATGTTCCAATGAGTCTAAAATTCAACTTCAATTAATTACACTCATGACTCCCAATTAGGTCCCAAGCCATGTATGATTCCCTCAACCATCCTCCATAGCCAATCTGCAATCTAATGCAGATCCATTGTCTTTAACATGTACCACAATAATAAAGTCTATTAAAATACCGATCTAGAATACCCAATTGGGTGTGAGTACAACTCAGTAGGCTAAAAAAATGTTGTCTAAAACAAATTCAGTCAATAGTAGTGTATAGAGTTGTATAAAGAATAAATAAATCAAGAATAAAAACATAATTTATTTATTTATTTATTTATTTACACATTATTTAACAAAATTTTCTTTTTTTCTCTCATGGAAACCATTTCAAAAATACTTAATTCGGACCTCATCGGTGCCTTAACAATTCAAAAGGAGTATCAAAATCCTGAATATCTACACTACCATTCATTAAAAAAATTCACATAGAATTTATCAAATACATAAAACCTGTATATCTGATAGGTATGAGAAATGTAAACTATGGGTCCTATCCTCAAAGGTTTGAATTGATTAATAGGAAACGAATCATATATTATTCCTAGGAAAAACATGAAATCAATCTCAGAATATTACCTCGAAGGATGACTAGGTCCGTAGAAAAAGAGACAAAATCTCACATAGTCTTCTTCTTTGAATGATTACACATTCCTTATGAAAACAAAAAGATGTCTCCCATATAATTTTTATTCAAATCCTCCCATGGAATTTTCATAAAAAATAATAGAATTAATCTCTGTATTCCACCCACGCAAGTTATCACATCTGTTACTTCATTCTAACATAGTAACAACTAATAGCCATTTCACCAATCAATCCATTAATTAATTGATAATTAATTAATCATATAAAACCCTTTAATCAATTAAATAATTAATCATTCATTTCAACTCTAGAAATTAATTCAACAATTAATTTATTACCCTAATTTACATTAAATAATTCAAGAATTAATTAAACAAAACCAATTTCCATCAATTAACCTAATGATTAATTAAATATGTTAATTTCATTAATATATTCCGTAATTAATTTATCATAAAATACACTCTAATTAATTAGTCATCTAATTTACAATGATTTTCCCAGTTTTTAATTCAAATATTAATTAATCACCAACCTTCGATGAATTAATTCAAAAATTAATTAACGATGTAAAGTACATTATTTATTACAATAATAAATTAATCATTCCACATTGTAACATCCAATAATTATTTCACCAATTAATTATTCCCAAATTTCATTACTAGTTCAAAAATTTGTTTTCCAAAAATACCCTTAATTAATTTTCTAAAAAATTAAGACCATCTTACCATTAACTAATTCCACAATTAATTAATCAATATCCACAAACTAAAAAACCCATAATTAATTCCCAATAAATAACAAATTCACAATTTACATATATAAATAATTAATTAGAAAACTAATTATTCAAATCACAATTTCATAATCCAAACCATTCTGACCAAATAATAATACAACTAATTAATCATGTTCAAAAATATCTATGAATCAATAATTAATTTAATAATTAATTATTCATGATCAAAAATACCAACATCAAAATCCTACATTTCCTTTAATTAATTTATTCACCAAATTAATTAATTTAATAATTAACACAACTTGTAAACATCTAATATCAATTCTATAATTACATACATGTAATTATAATCAAGACTGATATTTGAAATGTAGACCACTAACCACAATTCATTGGTATATGTTCTCTAAAAGGAAATCCCAAATTTCTAGCAGCACAACAACATAGATTTGAGTTCCGAATCTAGATCCCAAATACAATAAAATCTATATCATGATATAATCAATCTAGAACTAGATATACAATTATAGATCTATATCTCTCCAAAATGGGTTAGATCTGAAGAAAGAGATCATAAACTACACCAAGGTATCAAGAGATAAGTGAATAAGAGATGGACTGAGGATCATGATCAGATCTACATACTAGGAGAAGAGAAAATCTTAGATTTAGGCTTTCAATTGTAAATAATTAAGGTCTTATAGACTTAGAACCATACTATAATTCTCTTTAATTCCCAAAATATGTTAATTATTGATCTGAGGTCGAAATAAGGGTGTTTTAGGAGTTTGAGAGATTTTAAAATAAATTTTCTAGTGAAAGAAACCCACATACATGATTTTATTAGGTAAGGGAACATGGTTTAACAAACTATGTCCTAATAGTGCAACCCTTATTTCATGGATCAACATTATTAATTAGTTTGGGAGAATAGTTTTATATAACCATGATCTGACAGTGCACAATCCCCTTCAGTCTAAATTTTCTTAAACCACCACCCAAATGAACCCCAAAGTCATTACTCTAACCAGTGGTACATAGATAAAACATAAAAGTACATGAACATTCACCCAATATAAGCATATAAATGGTCAGGAGCATACAATATATTTATGAAACATTAATTGAATACTAACTATTCAATGGAAAATTTTGATCAAATGTAAAAACATTAAACAACAGGGTACCAGCTCTAGAAGGGTTTTATATAATAAAGAAACTATTTTTTAAAATGATTACATTCTTCTACGAAGATATCCATTTTTTACTAAATGTAAAAGTGTTAGTAATTTATATTAGAAGTCATATCATAATAATATTTAATATTTTGTTTTCTATAAATCGTATTTTTCAAAATAAATGAATTTTCACATAATAATGTTAGACAAATTTGGTTTTTTATAATTGTTTCTAAAAATAGCAGACCATGGAATGTATAGTATCCAAATTTCTATTCTTCTTCTTTAGGAGAAAAAATATAATACCAAAAATAAAAATACATGGTATTGAGATAATGGATGATCAAATATGTGACTAAAAAATGAATTATTCATGATGATTATCAAAATTAATGATGTAAAAGTAACATTCAGAGAAAATAATAATGGTAAAATAAATGGCATATATAAAATTGTTCTTATTGATAAAAAATATTATGTCAAATGTTATAATTGTTGCACAAAATAAGAAAAACATTATATTTCTATATAAATTATGTGAGTGATGTTACCTATTAATATTTTGGAATGATAAATATGTAGCACATACATACATTAATGATTTTTTTCTTTCAGACCATAGGAATGAGAATGTTTATACACATAACATATAAGTCCTTAGGAGGAAATAAACACCTTGACATAGTGAATTTGAAGATAAATATGGGTTATAAAATAGAATTTTACAACAAATTAACCATATAAATATATATAAATTGGATAATAACAGACATGTATATGATCTATAGTAACATAGGATTGATATAGAAATCATTTGTGGAAAATTTAAATATGGTAATGAACTTGAGCCTAGTTTTTAAATCTTGTAGGGATGTATCAACAAATGATGATTTTTAGTTCGGGGACTCAGACATACCTTTTCCTACACAAACTGGGAGTATTGGTGTAAAATAATATGTATATGTTTTAGTTTATAACTATAATAAATATAAATGGGACTATTTACCCACAATGAAATCAAAATATATTTAATACTATAATAATTTTGAAGAAAAATTTTAAATTTAGGAAAACCTCTCCTGGTAATCCCTTCATTGTGGTCATAGTGGATAATTTTTATGTCCTTATATTTAATCATTTTATAGTAAGAATTTTATTTAACAAAACATTAAAACATATATAACTCCCCAAAAATGAGTTTAGTTGAATGAAAAAATATTATCATTCATTAAATAAATAGAACCATTCTTAGTGAATACTCATTTTCTAATATTTTCGGTTTCAAGTCTAGATTACTAAAATCTATAATCAAAATATAATTATAATTGTATATTATACTAATAAATATCCATAATAATTATGGATATAATGAAACAAACTTCATCTTACATCACAGGATTAGGTTGTAACATATTCATCCTGAAAAAAAGTTAAGTGACATGATTTTTCACCCATATCTAATTATGGAATTGATTATGGATATTTCATTACATTTTTAAAATATATATAGTTTTTCTAAAAAAAATTATTAATATATTCAGGATTGAATTATTGTTTTGTTTACTGAAACCCATCCTTTTGTTTTAAACAAATCTTAACCTACATCCTCATATGTGATTTATTAAACTGAATTTCAAACATTTTTAGAATGTTCTTCTCATAAAAAAGTAACTAAATAATTAGATTCTAATGTTATTACTCATAATTATTTTATATCTATTGTGTATGAAAATAATTTTCAATTACCTAATAATTCATTGGATTCTGATGAATTATCACAGTGAATGAATAATTGGGTTTGCAGATCAAAAAGTTAGGACTATAAATTTTCAATTAAATGAAATTGATTATATGGATTTACTATCCCAATTTTAACTTAATAATTCCTATGAGTAATTAGGTGATAATGATAGGATTAATGCAATAAAAGATGAACCCAATAAGTTTGAGAGGAACAAATTATTGAAATTAGTTGAATGAACTGCATAAGCTTCTATTAGTGATTTAAAATGTGGTTTTCAGAAGAAATTAGTTGATAATGGAATAATTGTTAGAAATAAATATTGACTTGTTTCTAAGGGATATTATAATCAATAGGGAATTGGTAATGAAGAATAATATGCTCTTGTAGCAATACATGAAGATATCTGAATGATTTTAGATATTGTAGCTTTCATTAATTTCAAACAATTTCACATGGATAAGAAATGTGATTTTATTAATTGATATGTTATAGAGGATGTTTATGTATAACAACATCTATTTTTGAAAATAAAAGACTTCAAAAACGTTTAAAAAAATTTAAATCTTGATGCATATTAAAATAACTTGATAAAGCTTTATAAGATAGATTAATTTGATTATTAATTAAAAAACATTTTTTTTATTTTAGCGTGGGATCCATACCATTTTATTATAAAAGTTAATAAATATATTATGATTATTTATATTTATGTTAATTATAGAAAACATAGTTCAACTCAAAAATCATTTTTTGATTCCTTTGTTGTTATTATAATTTCTGAGTATTAAATGAGAATGTTGGGTGAGCAATTATATATTATAGGTTATCAAATCTCAATGAAACCAAGATGAACATTTATATTTTAACATAAATGAAGATAAATTATTCATAATAATTTTTAATATGAATATACTAAATTTAATTTTAATCCAATAAGTACCTCAAATAAATTAGATCTGGATGAGGCTAGTCAACCGTTTGATAAAATTATATCAAGATGTTTGATATGATTTTTACTCTATATTACTTATAATTATCAAAATTTATTGTTTTCAATATTCTCGTGTGCCTGATATCAATGTAATCCAAAAAAATAACATTTAATAGTTGTAGAATGAATTTTTAGTTATCATAACGGAACTACAAATTTAGTCCTTTGATATTATTAGTGAATTGTTATAATTAACATTTTTATTTAATGATAACATTTATGGATATAATGTGGATAATAAAAGTAAATTTGGAACAATTTTTTTTGAGATATTATTTATTTTTTGGTGATTCATAAACCAATATTCAATAGAACATTTCACTACTAAAGCCGAATATGTGTTAGTAGGAAGTTTTTATGCTCATGTGATCTAGATGAAACACGCTCTCTCTGACAATGGCATGAGTTCTAAAAAGAATAAAATAATTTTCAATAATATGAGTGCCATTTTATTAGGTAAATAACCAAAAGAACTCTCACATTCTAATCATCAGGACATAATTGACTATTTTTGTTGGTATCAGACAATTAAAGGATATATAATTTCACAATTGATCAAAACAGAAGAACTACCTGTTAATATTTTTAGAAAAATACATTTCCTTTATATATTTGAATATATCCAACATAAGTTAATAATGATAAATTTTGTTAAATAATTTATATATTCTTATTGTTGACATATATCCTATGATTAATTTATTATATTATACAGGGAGAGTACATAAAATTTTAAAAAAATAATTTTTATTAAAAAATTTTGTTTTTCAATTTGGTATGTTTTTCTTAAAATACATTCAAAATGAGTTTTTCATATTCACTATTTTTATAATAATTTCAAATTAAAAATTAAAAAATATTTTTTCAATCATATAGTTTATTATATATTTCTCAGACTTTTTTTGTAAAAATTATCTTCTAGATTTTATAATAAATTAATATTTTTCATAAAATTCATAATTTAGTATTTATTTCAAAACTATAATAATCAGCTTACAAATAACAATAACAAGTTATTATCATATGAATGAATATTTTTACTTTATAAGGTACTAATATGCTCTTTTATTTTATTAATACATTATTATTAGTTTATAATATTTTTAATATTAATTTTAAAAAAATTCAATCTTTTGTCATAAATTCATTCAAATCAAATTTATTCTTAATAAAATTACTATTTTATAAAACTAAAATGTTAAAAAACACTTTTAAACTTATTGTTTAATAAATATTTGGATAATATGTGAGATGGTTGTCAAACGAAATCACTGATTATTTTAATAATGAAGAATAGTCAACCTCATTTAATATATATATATAGTGGGACACCCTATATCCCACATCGGTTCTACATTTATTAACTCTTGACTTATTGCACCCCTGAAAGCATCAGTCCAATAAAATTATATTTTCATTTGATTCATTTTTCCAGTTTTAGTACATATAGAAACAAAATAATATTTTAATAGGTTGTTTTTTTAATTGAGAGGGTAGTTTAATGATAATTGTGTAAAAAATATTATTTAAATATCAAAATTTAGTTGATTCTAAAATATGGGAGCATGGAAGTGTAGAAAATGAATATCAGTATTCAGAATTTTATATCCTTTTTAGGTCATGATTTTTATGAATTAGTAAGTTTTGTAAAAGTGGATGAAAAAGAAATGATTATTTTTACGTACAAGTATAAATATATGATTATAAATAAGAAACTCTTGGAAATAGTTGTATTTTCATCATAAGGTGATGAATAATGTCATTCTCATAACTATTTTGAAAAAATTTGAACATTTAACTTGACCAAATATAATGATTCACTATTTTGGAATATAATATTACTCTGAATCTGTCACATCCCACTTTAGAAAATAGTGTGTATTCACATTGGATGAAATGATATATAATTAGGAGAAATGTATATAGAGATACCATGAAAGTATGAGATGATTTTTTGTTTTATCTAGTAAATATAATGAAGATAGATCTTGCAATGTTAATCATTTTCACTATGGATAAAATCATGTCAGCTATTATTAAATTCCAAATTTTAATTTTTTTTCCTTAATCAACAATGTTTTTGTGCAATGTATGAATGTTTTTATGATTAAAATAAATCACATCCAATAAGTGAAAAAAGTTATTTTATCAGTGAGGATATGATAAATATAATGAGGACCATTTTTGATAACATATAAATGATTTTTTTTTGAGAAAGACGATGGTACAATTTTAGAGGCACAACCATAAAAAATTTAATAAAAAATATTAAATGAAAAATATAAAAATAAAGAAGAGATTTATCCTCTAGGAATGATATAGAAAAAATAGAATGCAGTAGATAATGTTTATAAAAATGGGATAACATATAAAGCTAAGATGAATCATGGGGATCCAAATTTAATAATAAAAAATAATAAATCCCATATACTTAATGTTAATTTTTATAATATGATATAATAATTATATGTGAAAAAAGAGAATACAATATGCCTATATTTATGAAATTCATTTGGAAAGAGTTGATAGGGTATTAAAAATCATTATACTCCAAGATTCCCATACCGGTCTGATCATCCGGTTAAAAGGGTTAGTTTTAATTGAAATATCATTTGTACTATATGAAATTACTTAATTCATATAAAACAAAATATAAAATGTTTTTTTTGAGTAATTAGTCTTAGAGGTCCTTAAAAAAACAATTAGAACCAAAATTACTAGGAAAAGAAGTTCTGAGAACATCTCAGCAGTAAAAAACAAATATTGATAAGGTTGTTTTAGAAGTATTATATGATAATGAAAATGATGAATAAGAAGAAAAAATATTATTAATATGATAAGGAACAAGATTTTTTTAAAGAGGAGGTTAAAGTTGAAGATGATTGAGTATATGAATATGAATAAGAAGGTAATCAATAGATGATGAATAAAATAAAATACATATGGATTCTTAGGAATATTACTAATCCTAACCATTTCACCCTCCAAGTATTATAATTCATAATAATAACTAAATACCGATGAGGAAGAATCATCTAATGAAAATGATAATTAATCATCTAAAGAAGAATAAGATGATCAAAATTTTATGAGCATAGATGATGATACATCCTAAACAAATATAGACCTAGATATCTGGGAAATATAATACTATAATAAAATTTCAATTAAATTTGATATTTTTTATCAATGATATATAAAAGGATTGTTAAAAAATTGGAATTTAGAACAAGATGAAAAAAACCTTTACAATATGATCCATAACAATCAGATTCATGAGTAACAATAGAAAAAATATTGTTTGACTATATTTTTCATTTGTTGAGGAGAATAGAAATAATTATTAATTTCTTCCACAGTATTTTAGAATGGTTAATTATTATTAACTATATTCTTTTCAAAAATCATAATTGATTAAAATATTAATAGAGTTAGTAATACTTATAGAGGATGAATTTAAAACCCATTAGTAAAAATTTAACACTCATAAAAATTAATGTAATCATATGGTCAATTATCGTAACCATGATGATGTTAGATGTATGAAAAATAATTTTATGAAGAAATAAATGTCATTGTTTAATTGAAAGAATCAATTAATCAATTATCCAAATACTTGGCCAATGGATGTATGTTGGTTCAGTAATTTAATTACGTGATTAATGATAATAATATAAATGTAAATGAAATTTCATATATGATATATGGTATGAAGTTAGAGATTAAGATAATGAAACCATGTGATCATTAACTAACTATTTTAAGATATCATATTAATGAATATGTTATGGATATTAAAATGATGAAGTCTCAGGTTCAGACTTTGAATGAGAATGTTTAGAATATGTAGAGAATTTTAAATGAGTAAAAAAATATTAAAATCAATTTGATGACCTTAGTAAATAAATAATGACCATTTTTTATTATTGATGTATTTAATCCTTCAAAAAATATTGATAGTTATTTTTAATAAAAGAATCATATACTCATCAAAATAGAAATTAGTTGGATGTTTTCCAACATTGATTATATATATGTTATATCTCATTTTTATGGATGAATATGTTATTCAATATAGTTTTGAACATTAGTTTTCTAACATTATAAGATACATTTGATTTATTCCAATTATTTTTGAATATCACAAATAGAGAAAAATTATTTAATGGGGGATATGTTCTTAAATTATGTGAATATTTTTTTAAAAAGTTGAAATATAATGGATGAGATTTTTATTTTAATGGTAAAATATCATTTTAAGAAATACAATTAATTTAAAGGGGTTGATATTATATTAATGGGGTTTTCCTCATATTCTACAACATTCACTACATCATATTCAGGTGATTTTTTATCTTAGTGTGAGTTAATGATCAAATAGTAACTCTGAATACAATGTTATTAAAAGAAAAAATTGATTTCTGTTTTTCTTGTCATTTTTCATTAAGGAATTTTGTTTATGTTCCTTACAAAAAGTTGGTGATTATTATATTAGAGGATCTAATTATTATATTTATTTTCTATTAGTTTTAAAAAACACACACACATTAAAAAAATCATTATTTACTAACATTATAATGTACCAAGTATTTATAATGTTGTTATAAAAAAGTATGTTTTAACATAAATAGAATAAGTTATAAAGTATTATCAATATAAAATTATATTTTTCATTATGTTAATCATATGGAGTATGTGTTCTATCCATCAGAATCAATTTTTTAATCAGACCTAGAGAATATATAATTTCTTGTTAATCATATTGAAAAATTCTCTCAGATTCATATTGGTTCATGTATTGATAAAATCATAAATAATCACATTATGGTATATGTATTGACTATAGAATTGAAGTACATCAGAGTAACTGATTATTACAATCATAATACAAAGACATATATTTAATAATAGGAATATATTTAGAAATTTAATATTGTTAATAAAAAAATTGTTGGAACTTAAGTTACATGTGATCTATCAAGAACATGGTGTTTCAAGTCATTGAAAAAAACATTTAAATATGAATTTTGAGAAACTTTTATAAATACAGAGTCATTTAATGAGTTTGGAGATTATTCACATATTTCATTTTCATTAATTTATAATAGCCCTATAGAAACTAAACATCGAAATGCTCATTAATAGCCTTTGATTTTCTTTAGAGTTTTTTAGTTATATGGAATCCTTGTTAAGGATTATTCTTTAAAAACATTTTACAATTATAATATGTGTAACATCATTATTACAACTGATGGATTTCAAAAATAAGGAGATGGTGTGTCTTATCAATCATATCAAGGGCTTCTGGGGATTGGATGATAGATGCTGGTATTTGTATCGATAGATTCTATGGAAAGAATGATAGATAAATATAATATTTGTATCATGGGATTCTAGGGATAAAAAGGTATAGAAAATACAATCATTGTATCAAGTGAAATTAGTTTTAATAGAAAGTCACCATAATTGTATGTATAAAATAATGGATACTGTTAGACATGATTATTTACCGGATTTGTTATATGATTAAAATATTTTTATCTTTAATAATATATTTTCTTTAATTTATATATTTACATAGGTATTTAATTTATTGTTTTTACATTTTCTTAAATACACTGTTAATATCATAGAAAGTTGGTAGTCGTACTAAGATTTCAATATATTTGGTTTAATTTTTTCTATTCTGATTATTATAATGATTATACATTCATATTATCACATAAAATATGATTATTATATGTTCAATTTGATATAATTGGACACTATCTGGTTCTGATTTTGATTCTCTAATAATACAACGGAGTTTGTATCCAAAAATATACTTCAATATACTTCTTATTTATTTAGATTTACTATTTAAATCAATGTTTTTAAACTATAATTCAACCCTATTATATGTATATCCATTATAATATAACTCTTACAATCCATATATATTTAGTGTAGCTAAACATGGCCTCAAATTTTACACTTCATGTCCCTTGAATGCTGTATAATTATTTTTTTTGACAAAAACCAAATTAATGTTCCAATTAATCCCATATAGAATATAGGAATTGATAACATCATATTGGGACATTTTTAAGATAACTAATAATATCAAATATAAATATATAATGTTTTCATGAACTACCCATCTTGTTTTGATGATTCAAGATGAAAAACACTGGAGAACATCCCAATGAAAGACATTTCAACACAAATCACCCTTGATGGGCTATAATTCATATACATATATTTATCTTAGTATAAATCATGGAAGATATCAATATAATTAATACATTAATAATAAATAATTAAAAAGTTTGACCTCATTATCAATCATCAAGTCATTATTTTCCAATGTTGACGATCTATGATTTATGTTTATAGAGTCTAGATCTACCTTTAATCGACCAAATTTGGTGTGGGTCCACTTATCTATCAACTAATATCATCTCCCAGTTCTAAATAATTAAATAGGTGATGTGTTTTCACTTCAAATCATGGTCATAAGGAGTAAGATATGGATAATGGAATATAATTAAAAAATTAAATAAAATTAATATGACTGTTAAAAGGATATACCAAGGAAAATGACCCAAAAATGTTTATAACTAGGTTGGTTAAAACACTCCATTTAGGAATTAAGTGTAATGTAAGAAATTAAATAAAAATATTTTTTTGGTTGATATAAATTTTATATAATATAAAAATGAAAATATTATTTTTATTTTTAAAATATTAAATAAAATTAAAAATACTAATATTCATGAAACTAAAAAATCCCATCAAAATGTAAAATTCCAATACAAAGAACAATAGTAAAATAAGTTTTTCATCTATGAGTGTTTACTATAATAAATCAATGTTCTACAATTCTAATGTATTTGGGTAACCAAATCCAATAAATTATAATAATTTAATTTTCAAAGGAAAATAATGCATAGTATATGCTCCCCACCTTAAAAAATTTTGAATCTCAATAAACTGATAACCCAAATGGATCACTAAGAATCCAAAAAACCCATTTATAATATTGGATGAAAACTCACTCATCAATTATATCCTATTTATTTTTAATATCCAAACAACCATAAGGTCAATTATTGAAAAATCACAAAGGAATGCATCCCTTTTCTATCGCTCTAATAAGGGACCTAACATTTGTGACTCATGATCTTCAGGTTATAAAAATCATAATAGGAGATACTCAATAAAAAATCATGAATCATTTCAAATCACATTATGATATCCATTTAGATGTTCTTCCTCTAACCATTGAATTACCTTCAATTCAAACCTGATGATCTATAATGAACCACTAATATTACTCTGATATTATCCATATAATAATGTATATCTCATGGGGTATTCTTAGTATCCACCATTTGGAATAGGTGGCTAGAATAACATTAATTCACCGACAGTATTGCCACATGAATCTCATCCTTCAGGATCCTCAGTAAGAGACCTAATCTACATCACCAAACCATATTACTACTCAATATCTATAGTCATTATGTTCACAAAAAAATAGGTTTTAGTAATATCTATGATAATAAAATAAAAATTTTATCATTCAAATTAAAAAATAATAGGGACAACACACATCAAAAAGTACACTCTAAGAGGTCCATATACACCATATCTGAACTGATATATTTCTCATTAATCCTTGATAATCATCATCAAAATACTAATGATCATGTAAATAAAATCCATTTGAGGGTAACATGTCATCAGTACATACAGGATAGCATATATGATATCTCTCTAATACTCTCTCCACACCCCCTTCGTAACCACATTACTTAGATGTAAAAATGTTATATTGAGAAATAATCACAATTATAGTACCTATATTGTCTAGCCCAACCCTTCCATATCTCATAATATGGCAAAATGATATGGAAATAATAGACAACTACTCACATGGATACATCCCATAACCAATAAAAAATGTATCAAACTCAATATATTCAATATCTCTTATAAATATACCAAAATATTGAACTTTTTAATGATTAGTACACATCTCTAAATGATCAAATAAGTCATATCTATAGAATGAATAATCCCCTACTCCTCAAATGTAAGCTAAATCTATAAATAAATAAATAAAATAATGCATCAATCCATAAGATCTTATGTTTTAGTTGATCACCCCTAACCAATGGAATCACTACTATGCCATAGTCCACCTTAGTAGAATCCTAGGAGATAATATCTCTCCCAAGGATGTCTCACATTGAATTATTAAATGAGGGATGATTAGATCCTTGTGTAAGTATATGAATACAAACATTTCACATTTGAATTATTTTTTGGATATATGTCTCCTAGTATTATATAAATCAATTAAAAAATGATTCATTATAGTTTTAAAAATCATTAGGAAAGAAAATACCCACAAATATAACATTATGATGAAACATGAAATACCCAATATTATTATTCACTACAAAAATCAATAGAAAATAATAAAATTGATCATCCTATGTAATTTTACAAAATCGAATCTGACGTGATGAAAAATAATGATATACCATATTCTAAAAATGTATAATCCTCTATAGGTAAGGATCTAATGCCTTGTCAACCACTGAAAATAATCACCATCCATTTTATATATGATCATAATAAAAATATTTAATGCATACTAATTTATCATCGTGGATATTCACTAAGAAATAGGGGATAATACTATAATATCATGAACCAATGATAATAACAAAAATCAATAAGATACAATGATAGAGAAACAATATAACATGTGTCTAAAAAATACTCAATGTGGGGGGACCTTCACAAAGGAGTATATTCATTTTATGAATCCATATAATTAGATAATATGTGTTGTTTCATCATGGTATAGAGAATCCATCATAGTTTGAGGGCATTGAACCATATTAGGGTCGAATGAGTTTCATCCCTAGGCTAGTATAATGAATCCAAGTTCCTCTAAATTGAATTTGGTAATCCTATATATATTAGATGTGCCATATCATATTGATTTAATATACAAAACAAGATTCTTAATTTTTATAACCAAAACATATAAATGATTTTGATGATGTCTAATAGGTTATTATGGATCCTAATTTATGGCGGGGAACCCACAAAATATCAAGATATCAAGACTACTGAAACCCATTTCAAAATCGAAGAATCATACCCCATGAATATTATGCTATTACAGTATATCTATAAGGGAGATCAAAACACTATAATATCAATCATATGGCCTTAACCTAAAAGGAATATATGTTGAATAAAAGAAGTAATTACCATGTTGGACTAGCCTAGGTCTTGACAAAGATCATAGATGTGGTGAAAATATAGTCTATATGTAGGGTTTTCAATTACCTAAGTATAAAATGGGATAGTACACATAAATTGAAATAAAATATAAATATAGAATCATTTACCCGAAGTAAATAGTGAGACTAGAAACCTACCAATATGATGAGAGATAGGATACCAGTCACTGGTATATAATGGTTTATTTTGATCCTATTTATAAACTATAAAATTAAATCATGTTATTCACATAATTTATTGATGTACTAACACAACCTTAAATAATTCACACTATAGTTCTTATAAAACTAAAATTCATTTTATATTCCCAAAAATAATTTAGTTTAACAGTATTATAGAATTAAGAAAAACTCATATATTTTAATCCTATACAATAAAAGTGGACACATATATACAATGTCTATTTTTCACACCAATGGAATGCTTTGAAAATAATTTTTTCCATGGTTTATATATGAAAATTTTACCTTCATCTCATTCTTATCCATAATAATACATAAAACATTTAAAAACATTAAATGAGTTAGAAATTTTTATTAAGGGATAATAGAAATAAAACCATTAGTTTAGTAAACACATGAGAAACCATTAACACATTTCTTTAAAAACATTCATTTTCATCTGAATAGAGATTCATCTCTCCATTATAAATATCCTTATATAATCCTTTTAAGTAAATATATTTACTTAAAAACTCATTATCAATAATTAAAAGTAATTTATTTTTCTCGGGATGTCATCAAAATTTAACATAAATATAACTCTTTAAAAAACCCCAAAAAATAGGAATAACCATAGAATCCACTTCTAATATAAATATCGTTAGATAAAATTTATTACCCTATGTATTGGAGTGCTATCATTGTGCACTCGTAAAATAAGATATTACCGGCACACGAAGTTCTATCTAGGTCAACCAATTATAAAATATGTAAATGGACCATATAATGAATAAAACTTTTTAAAAATCATTTAAATCCATGGGAAAATACTTTCAGATATCAAAATATCTATTTTATTAAAAATATCACTTTCTTTTCTTAAGGCTTCTGAAATCATAAAGAATAAATTTTCATTAAATATATCTAGAAAAATATATAAAGACAAAAACTAAACCATTAAATATTTATTAAATTTTGGAAATACACTGTTTAAATTAGTTCAATAACATTAATTTATAATATTTCATAAATATTTTAATGTGAAATGTTAAATATGATTTTAAAAATAATCTACTTAAAACTATTATATCATTGAAGTGAGAATTAATGAAATGAATAGACTGTGTGTGTCAATAATAAATGTACATAAAATATGTTGAAATATATATAATATAATTAAAATTCATTTAACAAGTGAAATAATCAAACAGTTAAACATTACATCACCAAAACAATATTCATTACATAATTTACTTTTTATTCATAAATTAAATTTTTAAATACATCCATTATATATGAAGATTAAAAATTGATTTACTTAAATTCAAGGATATGGTCAAACATATGTATATTAGAGTAAAATTGCATCATTTTAACTTGTCTTCAGAGCCAGTTATGTAAAATAATTACATTAGATTATGTGGATGTAGTCCACTATACAAAGAGATGATGAATTATTTTCATATTTCATAGAACTGGATATGGATATGTCTAAATACACAAATATAATAAATTCAATTTATATTGGGGATAGTAGAGTTACTAATTTAACTTTGATGAAAAATATTTTAAGGAGGTGGAAGAAGAAAGAAAATATGAATTCTTGATTAAAATGATACATCTTTATTAGATAACCTCCATTTCTATAATGTCGTAAGACAAATATATATGGTTTGAAAAATAAAATAATACATATATAATGACTGTAGGGATTCCAATAAGGTATTTATGAAGATATTGGATAAAATAAATGGGTTTTGAGTATGTTCAAATGAGAGTAAGAGGACACATTTTTAGGACAAAGTAGTGGAAGAGTTTTAATTTCCAATAATTTTAAATTAATTAAAATTAAAATTAAATTATACTTTTATTTAAACATATTAAATTATGATATATGATTTTTATGGATCTATATTCCTTAATCAAATAAAATTTAGATATTTTTTGACTCTATTTCTAACCTTTTAATTTTGTTTTAAGCAATATTTATCAACATTAACTCTTACCACTACAACATGGGTTTTTAGAATTTTATGGTTAATATTTTTAAAATAATATGTCAAACTACACATAAATTTCATCATTTATGATATTTAATACCATTTACATATCATTAGGGAAATCATATGATTATTAGCCACATTATATATTTTAGAAAAAGAAATTTACAACAAAATATTTAAAATATCAATTTTAATGAGAATTCATTAAATTAACATTAATAACAACATGATAACACATATAATTTGAATAAATTATTTTATTAAATCCCCAACATGTCTTGGAAATAAAAAATTCTTTCTAAAATTAATATAATCAATTATATATCATTTTATATATTTTTAAAAATATTTATTTGATATTTCCCTTGAATAAAACAACAAATCCACCACAGTTAATAGGCTTTTAATCAAATTATTGTTTACTGAACATTGTATGTAAATAAATTTACGAAATATAAATCATTAATATTTCAAATTAATATTATTTTAAAATATGTCCTCGATATAAAACAATATTAAAAATTATCAATTGTTTAAAAATATGTGTATGGCATCATTGACTTTTCATTAAATAAATATTAGAAATTTTTAAAATCTAATACATATGGGAAAAAATTCAAATATTACAAATTTGACTTCTTATGTACTAATTTTAATCAAAATAATTTCTTGGAGTAATATTAAGGGTAATTTTAATGTTTTAATCATATTATGTTCAACCATAATTACATGGTTTACCATATACTAGGGTAACAAAAATTACCAAGGTTATTATTCATATTGCAAAAAAATAAAAAACACATAGTTAATAAATTTAAAAATACAGATAAAAATATGAGATTTTTTTAAAAAATTCTGAAAAAATATGTTCTATAATTTAATTTAAATTAATATCATATAATTGCAATGAAAATTCATTTTCAAAAAATACCATGTTTAAATGTGATATGTATTGATGAAAAATTATACTAAAAAATCTACATCAAAAACAATAATTTTATTATTTTAAATGAAAATGAAGAAATTAATTGTTAAAAATAATATAAATTATAAATTTAATTTATATACCTTTGAAAATAAAAATTAATTTATAATAAAAATGGGTATTTTTACAAGTCATTGAATATTAAATACTTTCGGAAAATTATAAATATTTAACTATAACCTAATTTTGTAATAACGATTTTAAATCATAATATTTATACATTTAAATAATTTTTTTGAAAATTTTCATAAAATTTATTATATTTTATCCTGTAAAAAATAAAAATCTTTTTGTAAGATAGATTTTTTAATGAATAAAATGATTTTACTAAAATTTATTGCCTAATATTAAATGAATTCTTGATTAAAATGATACATTTTTATTATATTTTATGGGTAAAAACTCTATTCGTTTCCTAGTAAGAAATTTAAAATGATAATTTTTTAAATATATTTTCTTAAGATGTTGAATTATTTTACATTGTAAAATATGATCATAAAGAAATAAAGGTACTTGAGTAGAATATTTTCATCTATTTATATGTTTCCATAAAAATCTGTTCATTTTCCATGAATGGTGTGTTTGATTTTTGTTATTCCTGATTCACTAGAATCAATAGATACATGTCAAAAAATATAAAAAACTATAAAACAAATATTTCTACTATAATAAAGTAAATAATGAAATGAAAATTTATAGGATCAAATATGAAAATTCCAAAAACATAAAATATTGAAAAACTAATTTTAATCTAAAAAATCAAGCATTAGTGGCCAAAATTAATCCTGAATCCTTTAAAAAATAACAATACATAAATTACTAAAAAAATACCAACTAATTATGGAAATATAAAATTAATAATGATTCTTTCACAAAGACATCCATGAAAATTTTAATCCTTATTTCCATGTAATATCTCCCACTCTTAATTTTTTATAGAAAGATATAATTCAAATAATATCTTAATCACCATTATCAGCTAACCACTTCAATGAATAACATAAATAACCATAAAAAATAATAAAATAACATAATACTCTAAAATATAATCCATCCCTTATTCGTAATATGATATTACAAATTATTCATTCTACCTTAATCAAATATGATTCTCCAAATATTGACTCTCTTTTAAAATAACATTAATCACATAATCAAATAACTAATTTAAAATGATATTATTTTGAATATTAAAATAAACTTGTTATAAATTAAGATGACCATTATATGTTTGATAGGATAAAACATTAAAAAGTATTCATACTAAATTTGACATCATAGAGGCTAGTGGAAGTCACAACACCCACATCCCCTTTAATAAGTGTGTTTAATTCCTTCAGTAATGCCACATGTCATGGTTGTCTCCTGGATTGTGAGTTTTACATTTTGAAAACTATAAAATAATTATAACATTCCAAAAAAATATGATAAAATTAATAAAATAACAATAATATAATCAACATTAAACATATTTTTTAACATCAATTTTATCATGTACCAGACTGGGTACCACGGTAAACAAAAAATCATGGTAGAAATGATGTATCTCGAAAGGTATTCTTGATCCCCACGAGTTGGTGAAAAGAAATTTTCTCATAGAAAATGGGAGTGCGGATTAATTTTCAACAAAAATTGTGGAAGAATGATAAACAAGTATGTATTCAAACAGGAAAATTGTCATAGAGAGAACTGTACCACACACCAAACAAGAACCTATAAAGAAGTACCATAATAATGTAACATAAATTAATAAGGTAAGAAACCCAAATCCCAATGGACGCAACTCTCTATGAATAAGGATTAACCACAATTACAACCCCCATGTTGCTCTATTACCTTGCTCTACCATAGAAGAAGATAACCAACAAACACTAAAAGGAAAAACTATAGTTTGATATAAAATACCAATATTGGTTCACCATGGATTCTACTAGAAGATTTTAAATTCAATTAACCTATTTGATATTTTAATTATAAAATAAATGGGTATGCAATTTCCCAAAAATAATTTAAAAAAATTCATTATTTACAAGAAATATGATGGAGAAAATTTAAAAAATGAATTAATTTTTTTAATATAAAATAGTTTATATAAATTATGAATTCATGGTAATATATTTTAAAAATATTTTCTTATGTATTTCAAATATAAAAAATATTAAACCTATCCATCTATAAAAAGATAAAATTGTTCAACGCTATCGCCCTCCCCCACACAATTTGTTATCATAAAAATATGTGTAAAAACTGCTCACTAAAACTGGTGAAGAAGGACCAGTAAATATCCCATCAATATTGTGACCTTCCCAATATGTACTATTATTATTGTAAAATAAAGACTGACCTCATGAAATACTCAATAACTACCATGCATTGAATGTTCTCAAATTAATATTAGTAATGGTAATAATTTTTAAATATTTTAAAAAATAATTCATTCCATTATTCCATTTCCAATATTCCAATGTTCAATTTAAATACTACAATTTCTTTTAATCTAAATATTCCACTTAAAAGATAAAATAATTTTTTAATATCAAAAAAATATGATTCTATTTTTCTTAAATATCAATTTAAATTTAATTTTAGAAAATTAAATGAAAATTTTAAATTCAAAAATGAAACTTCACAATTTAATTTTTCAAATTTCAATTAATTTCAATAACACACACAAATTCAATAAAAATACAAGGTTTTCTAAATTTCATTCCAAAACAAATTGAATTCCCAAATAAATTTTATATGGGTTTTTGATATATAAATTGAATAAAATTCCATTTTAATGTTATATTATAAATCATATCATGAATTTTATGGATAATTATATTTGATATTTTAATTTGAACCACCGACCTATAGATCATGAGATCTTGAAATGAAAGGCTCTAATTAGGATACTAAAATGAAGAACGTCATTAATAAATATATTAGAATCAAACCTATATTCAAATCTAATAAAGTGGATATTAAATCCTTAAATAACGTAGAGAAATATAAAACCCTAAGGAAGAAAAAAGTACTAAATGGAGAAAGATAATGAGACATAGGAACCTATCAGGTAGATATTGATCATCATTAATATACCTTAAATCCACTTTTGGGAGAGTGTAAAGGGGGAAAAATCCCTTCATCAGTTCATCTATGTAATACGCCACTATATGGGGGTCTTATTTGAAGATCGACCACCTAAAAGGAGGGTTTCATTATATTAATACCAATTCATTGATTACAAATTTTTATTATACATGGTTATTTGGGAAGGGCCACACAGTTAGACAAACAATGTACCTAAGAACTACAACACTACTGATGGAGTTTTATAGTTTCCCCATGGTAGGTTCATAGTTATTCAAATAATGTGTCAATAACGAAACCCTAAAATACTTGGTTATCATAGTTATCACTAATGGGGTTTATTAATTGGGAAAACAATGTTCGAAACATGAAAATCCCAAAATCTCTTAACAAATGTAAATTTCAATCGAAATCTAATATAAAAGAATACAAAACAAATCATTGTAAAATGCAGGGTTTAGGAATACCTGAAAATATTATGAGGATGTCACAACCTCACCACCATATAAACTTTTTTATCCACTGAGAGAATGATAAGAATATTCCATTCAAAAAATATAGGACCACTTCTCTCCCATCAGTTCTAAAATTCACACATCTCATGAGAACAGGATCCATGATTCCATACCACCCAAATGAAATGCGATATCATCTATTGAAGTACCTTGTATTTACAGTGAAATATATTAACTGGATGCTTAGTGACTGATAAAATAGGTTCAACCTAATGTTCACTCCATGAATGATCATGATATTGATTAGAAATATATTTTAATATAAAATATAAAAGGAAAGAATTATGTATTAACCCAAACTATGGTGGATGATCCAAATGACAGGAAACTTTCCCCATATGAAAAACAACCTCAAAAGGTCCCAAAAAAACCAAATCTTTCCATTCCTCCAAAGCCATTTATGACCCAAACATGGTGAATGTTTCAAGAACACCTTATCACCAACTGAAAATTCCAATTCTCGATGATGACGTTCAGAATAATATGTATACAAAATCTGAACCATCAATAATCATGATGAATATATTGAATCTTTTTTTTCATATTTTGAACCAAGATTACTCGTACCAAGGTAAATTCATCAATCTTCTACCAACATAATAGTGATTTTCATGAATATCCATATATTCCCTCAACCAGAGATATTCTAATCATATAATGGTAACTATTGTTATAATAAACCGTAACCATCCTATAATGGTCATCCCATTCCACACCAAAGATTATTACAAAAGAACAAAGCATGTTCTCTAGAATTTGTATTGCTCTTTCAGTCTTTCATTATGAGTTCAGGTGGTGTGTCAAATCAAACAGACCTCATATCCCATTTCCTCTTAAAGGTATATCTATTATAAAAAATCTATTATGGGATATCTATTAGAATCTATAGTTGAAAAAAACACCCTTAAAATGAAAATAACATTCACATAGATATGAACCAGGTCCATAAGATTTGATATATCATTAATGGGTATAAATTTATCATATATAGTCATTTTATCCCTCACAACCCATAATGACTTATTTTTTCATTGGGTACGTGGAAAACTATCTAATAATTATATATTGATCACATCCCACATCCATGTCAGGACATGAATTGTCTATAGAAAAACCAATGTCCTATAGTGCTCATTCTTGACTTGATGTCCTGAATAACAGTTAGATATGAATTATAAAATACAACATCTCATAAATTTCGTACAAAATTTATGCTAGATTTCTTAGATCAATGTTGTGGTTCCCCACTACACTGCCCAGTGGGATCTATGAATATCCCCCATAACTGATTTTATGACTAATAAAGGTACAAAAATGGATCAAAAAGCAAAAAATGTACTCTTTCTAGAATGAAAAAATAGCAATAATCTTCCCACTATATAGAGAGTCCATAATGATAATGAAATCATCCCCAGGATTCTATTCCAGATAAATAATTTTGCGAATAATGGATATCTAATAAATGATTTCCTTTAAAATCATTGATGTTGATTCCTAGAAAATAGTATGAAAATGTGTTAAATTTTTTATGAGAACCCTTCTTTTCATTACAACTTAAATATTTAAAAATGTATCCTTTGATACCAATTATGAGAACCATTTTTTTCATTACAACTTAATCATGATTTATTATATAAAACATCACTTGATACAACAATGAAGATCGAGAGTTTTAGAGTCTTTGGGGCTTAAGATCAATACATAAAAACCTAAAACATGAAATACAACATCATTATTGAAAACATCTTTTACATGACCACTATATTCCTTTGTACTTAGCATTGCGTTGGATAACCTGAGGACATGCATAATAAAAGGGTGAGCTATAAAGCCCAGTAAGGGAGTACACATGGAATAACATGAGGTGTACAATACATGATAAACAATATGAATATCAATAGAGAATAAGAAAAACATTAACATAAAGTCATGATAAATCATGACAATCATAACATCGAAATGTGGCAACAACACTTAACATGGAATTAGCTTGAGCCAAGGCTCATTGCTCATGGAGCATGAGTAAATCCTCATTGCACATAAAGAACGAGTAAAACCTCGTCGCACTTAAATTAGCATGAGTCAACACTCATTAAACATGATGTATCATGATACTATACTTTACCCAATGCATTGGAGCGCTATAAGGGCGCACCCTTCTTAAACATTTTATTACATGCATAAGTGTGCCACATGGATCATAAAACATGGATTCATAAAACATAATCAATTATTCCACGATAAAAAAATGTGGAAATAATACATGAAACATTAAAATCAATAAGAAAATGTGCATAATGGTGAATACCCTTTATGGAGAAATGGGCAAGGTATTCACTACACAATGACATTGGCTTAGAAAATCGGTGCAATTTCGGCAGTGTAACAGCATGACATAAGAATTCATAAAAATGGTTAATGAGAGAGAAAGGGTTTTTTCATAAAATTTAGATGTAATGAAAATTAAGGAGGTTATATAGATACATTTCCCAACAACTGTAATGGAATTTAGATTCATGGTACAAAAGTATTGCTTGAATGTAAAAGAGGAGAGAGAAGTTCCTTTTGGAATTTCGGCATAGTAACGGGTGTACATGGGAGGCATTTAATGAGAGAGAAATGGTATACCATCATTCAAACATAAAAAGAGAATTATAAGGGAGGTGAAAAAGAATACCCCAACATTTATAATTGACATTAAAAGGGAACAACAACTTTAAGAAAATTGGTCAAAATTGAGAAAGGAAGAAAAAAACCATTACTTGGAATTGTGCTTCCAATGGGTAGAGAGAGGGTTGTTAGAGTCTTCTTGGGAGCATGGGTTACTTTGGGAGGATTCTAGAGAGAGTAGGGCAGAGGTTGGATGAACTCCAAAGGCTTTGAGGGAGGAGTTAGTGGGAGCTTGGGTGGGTTTATTTAGGAAAGGTGAGGGAATTCTTTATTATTTAGGTTTGGGACCCCTAATATTAAATTAATCCAAACCCCAAACCATACCATGATTTTTGCCAATGGTTTTTAGAAAATTAAAGGGGAAAACAATATTTTATATGGCCACAGTCTGAACTTCTTAAAATATATGGGTTGCTTATGTGGAGGTGAGTCACACTCCCATGGAAATTAATTTAAAAAGACAAGGTGTTTAATAAGTCTTAAGGGTCCATTAATGCTTTGAAAAGTAAGACAAAAAACACAAAATTACATTATTTTAATGGTAAAAAATATATTGGCTGAATAAAAATATTATTTTATTTTATTACATCACTATTAGTTCATTATGATGTCATAAAACACATTATATATTTAAATGGTACTTAATTTTTACTCAAAAATTTGACTGTCTCAAGAAAATTATGAAAAATTCACCGTTGGATAATTTCGAAGTCCTAATTCCAAAAACCACATTTATTTTATTTAAATAATTTTCAAAATATGTTAAATTTCACTTTTAAAATAAAAACCAATAATTATAAAAAATTCACAGGTTTTAAAAAAAATGGATTTCAAAACATAATAAAAATTATAATTGCATTCATACAATTACATGATCATTTATATATAATAAAATTAATCTAATAATAATAATATTATTATTTTATTAAAATATTATTTAATTCACAAATCCCAAAATTTAATAAAATATATTTCTTAATTAAATAATAAGTAAGAACACCATTTGTACTTTAAAAACTATTTAAAATAATTTACATGAAAATAGTACTATCTATTAGTTACATAACCCCTTAAAACAGACACATACGACCTAAGGGTAAGGTGTGCGATGGTGGCAGACTCTTGGGGTGGCTCGGATAACATCGCTCGAGTGGTAATTTCTATCAACTTCCACTTCTCCCGTAGATGGTCCCGTTCAAGCTTGACATGGTGAAGCTCAGCTTGGGCATGGTCAAGAGTGAAGCCCAAGGACGCAACCTCTTTTTCGAGTTCTGATAAATGGGTTTTGTATGGGGAAATTCTACTGGATGAAGCCATCACTTCCTTTGTCTAAGTAAAATTGGATGTGTTAAATCCCTATATTTATATAATCATGTGATCACTGTTCAACGTCTATAAATGTAACGGTCACAATTCTTATCATAAAACCAATGATGTTGACATTTTATAAAAACATTTTATATAAATAGACATTTAATAAAATCAAGAGGGATTTTCTATTAATGAAACATTGGGTCATTACACTATGATTAATTAAACCATTGATGTATCATTAAAAAATATTGTTAATATTTAATATGAAAGAGAATATTGTGGATATGATCCAATATTGTATCTTGATTTGAGGGAATAATATTGTGATTATGCATAATCAGTTGTCCTAGAATATGATTAAAAAACTATAACAGAACCAACACCTAGACTCACAAATGTAGAATAGGATGGAGTTTTATAAGAGCTAGAGATGTATATAACATTGATGAAACAAGTATTTATATGTATCATGTCAGAAATGTGAAATGTGACATATAATGAAGTCTCCCATAAGATCAAAAAACGATTTATGTTTGAAAAACATTGAAAAGAATAAAATATTATTCAATATAATTGTATTGTATGTTGATTGGGAATAAATTTCAAACTATATATTTATTTTTAGTTTGTAGTTTTAAAAATGTAGAAAATGTGAATTTTCTAAGTTAATTACCAATTATAATATACTACCCCAACACCACAAGAGTACTTATTTGAAAATAAAATTAATGAAATATTTATTCATTAATATTAATGAATTAAATTGAAAATAAAATTTATTCACAATGATATTTTTACATATGAAAATCTAATCATTTATGAATTGTGTTGAATTTTTTAAACACATGTATATTAAATAACATAAGACTTATGGACATCATCATGTGATTATGATTAAAAACTGAATTAAAACTTCAAAATCAAAAAATACCATTTATTATATATGGTACTATAATATAACATGATTTTGAATTTTTTTTAAAAACATACAGCATTACAACATGTTTTTTATTATAAGAACGAATGATTTAATTACGAATTCCATTATATTTTTTGGATGAAAGATAAACGATATTGGAAACAATATGTTTTATCATATAATTTATATTTTAGTAATTATGTTATGTAACAATTAATAAAATCTATATGAATTTTATTACATTCATTTTATGAAAAGGATAACCTGTATATCTGGTGACAACATATCATGTCTGGAAAGGCCATGGGGCATGATCCTATAGTTAATGAGGATAATGGTTTAGAACCTACCAATGACCTATGTGTTGTCCTGGTTACTATGAAATTTTTTATAGAAATAAATTTCCTAAAAAATAATGATAAACTAGTTTTTTCACTATTTATGATTAGAGATTAATGCATTATAATCAATAACATTTGCAAACAAAATTGGGTTTTTAAAAAAGATAGTGAAAAATGGAAATTGTGGTCACTTTATAAATGAAATATGGATATGTTAAATGATACTTTTATTTAATTGGAAATATGAAATTAATTTTTGGATAATCATTTCGTCGAGAGATGTTGAATAAAAAATTCATTCTAGGGAATCCAATTTAAAAAATTGTTTTTATAAACCAGAATCATATCATGCAAATATATTTCTATATATTCATTTATAGAATATTATTTCCAAAAATTTTGGAAAATGATATAAAAAATATTCATAGTAACATAATGTATTATGATCTAAATGGGGTTTTAATTCATCATATTTTTATGTTTTTTGGTTATTAACCATCTGTATATCAACAACTTTATTGTGATCAATAATATATATCATTTTCTATTAAACAATTGGTATTATAACTCTTTTCCATGTCCAAGTTTAAATTCACACCATTGTAATGATACTTTTAATCTTAGTAATGTGTTATTGTAGATGATGTTCATTATTCAATTTGCCTCTTATCATGATGATGATTTATTATAAATTGTCATGATGCGAGGTTTAAAAAGTAATTTTCAAATACCATAGTCCATATTTCTATGCAAAACAAAAAATTGCGAGGATTCATTTTAGTTATAGATGGGAGAATAAAAAACCAACAATTATTAAAGGAGATTAATTTATTGGACAATCTATGTGATATGAAACACCTATATTAGACAACCTAGAAAATATATTTCATAAAATTGTAATCTCTTTGATATGTTGTTACACAATCCACCATCTGTCTAGATGAACCGTAATATGATATACTACTATAACACAACCATTAAATTAGATGGTGTAAAGAGTAATTAAAAAATTATTCAAAATATAAGTTTTAAATATGTTTGATTTTTTTTTGTTTTCTAACGATTATAATTAAAAAGACATTCATTTAATAAAAAATTAATTATTTTGAAAAAAATAATTTTCTTTGAAAAGGCGGTTTAGTCGTTCATTATAGAAATTATTTATTTTCATTTAAATTTTATAAATTTTATTTTGTGAAATTAAATTTATTTTCTTAAAAATAATATAATATTTATATTAGGTGTAATTGTTTTGTTTTTTTAAATGATTGAATTTTTATTCAATAGAATAAAATACTGTTATTTAAAAGTTTTTCTTGTATATAAATTAAGTAATTTAAATCTAAAAAAATTATTCGAATATTATTTATATAAAATTATAATTTATTTAATTATATTTAATCAAAATATTTTAATTGTTATAAATATAATATTTTATTTTATTATATTCATTTTGGGGTTTAAAACAATTTTTTTGGAAACTGTTTTAATTTTCATAACGGTTCGTCATTAGAATTAATTAAAATAATTGATAATTAGAAATGATTTAAATGAAATATATTAATTATATAGGAATAAATATAAATTTCGTTTAAAAAATTATTATTACTAATCATAGAGTTTCTATATACAATTCTTTTTCGTGAAAAATACACTTATTAAAATACTGCTTTTCCCTTCACTGAGGCATGTCTTGTTTTAAAGTTATTATTTTAACTTCTATAAATTGTATTTGATAAAATGGTTCAAATGTTTTTGTTCACCATAATTTATATTTTATAATATATTAGACATAAATTTTGACAATAATGAATATTAAAATTTTAAAAATTAATTAAAATGGTTAAGGTAAATCATGTTCACCATGAGGTCAAACTAAATCGATTAGAGAAAAATGAATTAAAAAATATAATAAAATATATTTTAAAAAAATAATTAGACCTTTTAAAATCTAATTATATATAATACTATATTTATGAACATTTTTTCATGCAAAAAACATGTGTACACATTTTTCTATAAAACATATCAACTGTTATGTAACATCACTTATAAAATCACACCCACTGTGCTACCTTATTGACACTATAAAATATTTTTTTAGAGAATAACTGACTAGATAACATCCAAAATTAAATAAAATAATTTGAGAATAATTTTTTTATCAAATAAATTCTTGACATACATTAGATATATTCTTAATAAGGTGGTCTGAGAATTTATAAAAATCCAAAATTTGTGATTTGTATAATTTCTTTTTAAAATTAGTAAAATATTATTATATTATCATTATATTATAAAAAGGTATCTACCATAATTGAGGATAATATTATGTTAAGATAATGAAAAATATATATATGTTATTCCCTTAAATGAGAGACAATAACCTCTCTCTTGTGTACAACAAACAACCTCCTCACTAACTAATGTGAGACATTTTCTATAAAAAACCATAAAAAAATTGGTATGATGAAGGATTTAAAATTTATATATTGTAAATATAACATAATTATACCTCCATAATAAATTTATCACATATAACATTTAATTTTCCATTCTGTAGAGGATACAATAATGATGTTCGTGTGTACGATGGATTACCGCATCACAAAGTGATGTGATTATTTATTCAATAACGATTTAGATGGATGATATTGTTGGTAATGTTAATGAATATATGAAATATAAATGAAATATCTATGATATTAATTAAATATTTATAATTTTTAATATATAATATTTCATTTTCATTCTTGCACAAAAAAATGATAATGTCAGATTTGTACGTGAGGACAACCACCTTCAAGAATCGATGAGAATCTATTTTGATAACCAAAATACATGGATGAATTATATAATTATATAAAAAAATTATGTGGTATATTGGATACTATTATTATTAAATAATGATATAATATAACATACCTTCTTTCTTTAATTATCAGTATTAAATGAAAATGTTACTTATGTGTATGTACGGCCTACCATCTAAATGATTGTAATATAGATCATTTTTAATTACCATATTTCATGATTGGTTTCAATAGTATAATTTTATAATTATTTTGATCATTCTTTCTTGAAAATTATTATGGTTATTTCTAAATAATTACTACTTTGATCGTAGCCACCCAACCAAAGGCATTATAGAAGCATAATCAAAATAACACCGAAACATCTCATATAAATATAATTGATTAATCTTATATAACATCGTAATAACTTAAATAAAAGGAATAATACACCTGAAAATGGATCATATGAATGTAAATAGTTGAACTAAGTTTATTATCATGGATATTAAATAATTTTTGTGATAATTCAGACACTAGGTAAGGAACTTTGTGATAGTTTCCATTAGTTGTAGCGTATTATATTGGTATTCACCTAATTTAACTTATTTTGTGTTCATATATCCTATTATACATGTTATAACTTGATTAATTCATATATAACTAAATTTATTTTTTAATTTTAGTTACTTTTTCTAATGATTTTCTACATTATAGTAACCAAATGGTAAATAATTTAATAACCCACATTCATTACATTAGATTATATTACATCATCATTTTTGTTATATTCTAATTTTATATGTTAAGATAATTTTCATTATATTTTGATATATTTAAACATGTTTTATAAATATTTACATTTGATAGCCATAATAAATTAATTGATTATTTCTATCATCAATGTTCTGATTATATAAGGCCCCAGCCTTAAACCATACTTAATCTTGACTTATTACAAGATTACAAATTGAGGATCATTTCGGGTTTAGAGTTTTATAGAATTAGATCATAAAACATGCATTACATTCCACATATAAACAAAGTGGTTACATAAAGATATTATTCTCCATTCCCATAAATGGAAACATATTTAAAATAATACATGGATTCTTTCTTGACACTTGATCGTATCATGTACTTTTCCCTTGACCTGTGAAAAACATTTCAAAAAACATGGGATGAGAATAAAATGATCAGTAAGGGATATAAAAATATGGAAATGAAACATGGGTACATATATACATAAGAATTAGATCATACATTACCCATAAAACATAAGCACGTTATCATACCTCATCAAATCATGAATAAATAATAGAAATAATAAGACAAAAAGGTAACTTGAGGCATTCATAACATTCTTATGTAGGGAGTAACCCTCTTGGTTACGTTTGGAATACCCATCACAGTATAATCCCTAAATCTTTTAGGAGAAACCTTAACGTTTCACTCCTTCGCGTTACCCAATGCATTGGATTGATATATCAGGCGCACCCGACCTTAGTTTATCACAGAACCACCCATATTCATAATAATGCCCAAGAACCTCAACATAATCTTATCACATAAACCATGAATAAAGGAAACATAACATTTCCACCATTAAATCACATGATATCAATACAACACATTGATATAAAAACATTTTGAAAACCATTTTCAATACTAAAATAAAAGAAAAGTAAAGCATTGTATTTATTTTTCTTTTAAAAAAAGGTATGGCTTGTAGAGGAAGTTGAAACTCAAATAAGTGTCATGGCGGCGGAGAAGTCATTGTCACCGCAAACGTACGACAAAACATTCCCTTTTGTCATTTAGTAAACACTTCGTATAAAAAAGGTTCCTTTTGAATAAACCTAAATGTAAAAGGGGTTTATACACCGTATAAAAGAAGTTTGTGTAAAAAAAATATGCCTCAATGAAAGGAGACTGAGATGAAGTCCCATACCTCGGGTCCGGCTTGACTCGATCGCTCTTTAATCACCTAAAAAATAAACTTGAGTTAATTTCTACTTGTTTAATAACCTTATTCAAGTTCATTATTCCTTTTATATCACTTATTTCCATGTCATGAACACTATATAATTATTTAAGTTAATAACGGTCATTTTAACGATCATTAGTACTTGAGTCAAAAAGAAGCCCTTTATAATTACAAGTTGTTCATGTATCCATTATATTCAGAATGGTATTCATGATGTAGATATTATATATTTCATATATATCCAGTACATGAATGCATTTATAATATTACATAATCATTTAGATGTAAGAAATGAAATGCACCGTTCATGGAGACGGTAAGACGTACGTACGCATGAACGCTACTTTCATTTCTATTTCGTATTTTATTGAATGGAATCATAATTATATAAGGGTATATTATAATTGCAGTATAATATCATATATAATATCATAGTTCCATCTTTTATACGTCCCATATATGATATTTAACGAATCAAATCACTTTGAGGGGGCGGTAGTCCGCACTTCCTTAAATGAAGATATCGCGTTTACCCATAATGGAAACCATAAAGGTATGAACAGAATAAAAAATACAGAATATTAAGGAAAACATAAAGATATTATATATCATATAAAAATATAGTGACATCTTAATGGCCACCTTTGAAGGTGTTAAAAGAATGTTGAACAATCATCGTTTCGGGAGGCATAAATTCACCATCCACGGAAACAGTATGCTCTTTAACCATTAGATGTAGGTGTGTGTAAGCGTAGCTTGAATCCATCTTATAAAATCATCCTAGTATATTTAAGATACTGGATTTGTTACAAAAGAAATAAATAAAAAGAGTTTAGGGGGTTGGAGAAGCAAAATAAAACAAAAGGACTCAAGTGAAGACATTACCTTAAAATCGAGTAACTCCCTTTTGTTTGAGATCAAAGGCTTCCTTGGGAAGACTTCTGTCCAAAGTGAGGCTTTAAAGTGTAATAGTGGGAAGTGTAGAGACAAAATGGGCATGTTTTGGCCGAGCCAAAGGCTTTGGGAGTGTGGGTATGGAGGTAGAGGTGGGGGCCTTTTATAAGAGGAGAGGAGGGGCACTCTTGGAATGTAAAGAAAAGTCACTTTATTTTAAAATGGTATTCGGATTTAAGAGGAAAAAAATTGATATAATTCTAGGATAAGGAGATAAGGGTTCTAAATACACACATCTAATAGGTTTTAGACATGTGTAGGTCTTATATTTTACAATATATTTCCATTTTATTTAAATCGTCAAATAATGAGGTCATTGCTGCATCATTATGATGTCATAAATAATTTACATTATATAAATTATAAAAATTATAAAAAACTACAATGATGTAGGAAATCTTTTTAGCTTTCCAATTAATATTTATAGTCAAAATTTGGACTTGTATAACCCCATTTAAAAATTGTTTTTATAAAACATATTATGTTTGTGTCATTTTTACTTTTTCATTAAATAAAATGTTATTTATGTCATTTCCCTACCAAAGTGGCTCCATGGGGTCCCCAAGATGTCCCATGTATTGTCTTGGTCGGACATGACACATCCAATTAGGGTAGGACATGTGTCATGCTCATCGCATACTATTAAAACATTATTTTTACCTTAAACTACACTAATTACCACTAATCGCGATTAAGAACTTAAAAGTTACTATTCACCAAAAAATTAATTTAATCCCATTGAACCACATTTTTCTTCTTAATGACAACCATGTATGTCGGATTTTTGAAATTCAAAACACTAAGGTGGAAAATTTTCATTTAAATGAAAAATCAGTTTCTTTAACTACCACTTAGTGGATTCACTATTCATCAAAAATTGAAGTTTTTCAGAAAGATACCAAAACTTCACCCTAAGCTATATTTGATATTATGAATTCAAAAATTATGTCTATTTTACAAAATTCAAATCATATAAGTTACAGTAATTTATTTAATAATTAATTTCCGCTGTCATGACAAATAGCGTGTTTTTATGAAACAATAAGTATCAAAAGATTGACACTAGTTTAAGTCCAATTTAAAGTGAAATTGATTCCAATAACCACTATTGGATTAAATGGTAAAAATATATTCTAATTTCACTTTAAAACCAATTGAAAAGATAATCCAATCATATAAATAAATTAGATTAAAAAGCTGTTTTGATGTAAAATGCAGTATTTTTCACTATTCATTAAAAAATGAACATTGTCAGAAAAATATTAAAAATTCACACAAAGTAAATTTTGTTGTCCCAATCATAATGAATAAGTATATTTTGACAAACATAGTTTATAGAATTGTCAAAAGATAGATTCAAAAATGGTTTGCCATCAAAAGGCAGTAAAAAAATCTTTTAAAAATATTAGTGTATTTCATGCTTAAGATTGGATTTATTTTCATTTTAAGAATCTAAAACACTATCTAATTCATTAATAGACATAGATAAAAATATCTATTATTCATTACTTACATGGGATGTTACATCTTTTCCCCCTTTATAAAATTGCATCCCCGCAATTTATTTACTTATCGAATAAATGGGGGTACTTATCCCTCATTGCATTTTGAGATTCCCATGTTGCCTCTTCCATCATGTGGTTTTTCCAAAAAAACCTTTACCTGATTAATCACCTTATTTCATAACACTTGCTCCCTGTGGTCATGAATCTAGACTAGTTCTTCCTCAGAAGATAGGTTCTCTTCCAGCTGAACTACCTCTGGACTCAAAACATGAGATAGATCGGGCATGTACTTCCTTAACATTGAAACATGAAAAACATTGTGTACCTGAGATAAACTCGGAGGTAAAGCCACTTGGTAAGCAACTGATCCAACTTTCTCCAGAATTTCATATGGTCCAATAAACCTCGGACTCAGCTTTCCTTTCTTACCTAATATCATCACACTTTTCCAAGGAGAAACCTTGAGAAAAACATGATCACCTACCTCGAAAGATAGATCCTTCCTCCGAAAGCTAGAGTTCGACACTGCTTCCCATATAATGCCTCAAATGGTGCCATCTATATACTATAATAAAAACTGTTATAATATGAAAATTCAACCAAAGAACGATATTGGTCCCAACTTCCCTGATAATCCGTCGAACAAGCTCATAGCATATCCTCCATGGTCTGAATTGTTCATTCTGACTGCCCATCTGTTTGAGGATGAAAAGCTGTACTAAAATTTAATTCAGTACCCAACGACTTCTGAAGGCCTTTCCAAAAGTTATTAGCGAACCTGGGATCATGGTCAGATAAAATGGAGAGCGGAACTCCATGTAACCTGAATATCGCTTTATGATACAAACGGGAAAGTTGATCTAGGGTAAAGTTATCTCGTATAGAAAGGAAATTAGCAGATTTAGTCAAGCGATCAACAATAACCCAGATTGCATTATTACCTCGATATGTCTTTGGTAATCCCACAACAATGTCCATGGATATATTCACTCATTTCTATTCTGGCACTGGTAAAGGCTAAAGCATCTCTTTAGGTAACTTCCGCTCTGCTTTAACTTGCTGACAAGTCGAACACTTCACAGTAAAATCAGCAATATCTCTTTTCATTCCATCCCACCAGTAATACTCCCGCAGATCATTGTACATCTTAGTACTTCCAGGATAAACTGAAAACGAAGAACTATGAGCTTAACATAATAACTCTCTCTTCAACTGTGAATCACAAGGGACACACAATATCTTCCCAAATCTCAAAACACAATCATTATCAATGTTGAATTCATGCAACTTACCTTTTTGAACCAGCTCTACCTTTTTCTTCAACTCACTGTCTTGTTTCTGTGCTTGTTTGATTCTGTCTGATAGAGAAGATTTCACTGATACCTAAATCAAAACAGAAGAACTTCCTGCACCAACAACCTCGATTCCAAATTTCATCAAATCCTTAACCAAAGGATCACATTCCAAACACAAAATTGTTAATGAAGCATTACTTTTTTGACTCAAAGCATCAGCCACTTTATTTGCTTTTCCTGGATGGTAATGAATTGTACAATCATAATACTTGATTAATTCTAGCCATCTCCTTTGACCCATGTTCAATTCTTTCAGAGTGAATATATACTTTAAACTTTTGTGATCTGTATATATTCCACACTTTACTCCATACAAATGATGCCTCCATATTTTTAAATCAAAAACAACAGCAGCTAATTCCAAATCATGTGTAGGGTAATTTACCTCATGAGTTTTCAAGTGACGTGAAGCAAAAGCAATTACCTAGTCATTCTGCATTAGGAAACAACCAAGTCCTTTCAATGAAGCATCACTATATATAACAAACTCACCATTCTTGGAAGGTAGTGCTAAAACTAGATAATTCACCAATCTTCTTTTCATTTCCTGAAAACAATCATCACATTCTTTAGTCCAGATAAACTTGAAACCCTTCCGAGTTGGCTTAGTCATTGGACTAGATAACCGTGAAAAGTTTCTAATAAACCTTCGGTAATAGCCTTCCAAACCAAGCAAGCTACGAATCTTAGTTACATTTGTGGGTCTTGGCCAGTCTTCCACAACTTTTGTTTTTGCTGGATCAATGGTTATCCCATCTTTAGAAACAGTGTGACCAAGGAAAGAATTTTTTTGCAACCAAAACTCGCACTTGGTGAATTCTCCATACAGTTTATTTTCTTTTAAGGTTTGCAAGATAACCCTTAAATGTCTTTAATGCTCCTCTTTACATTTAGAAAACACCAAAATATCATCAATGAAAACCACCACAAACATATCTAAGAACTCATGTAAAATTTTATTCATTAAGTCCATGAATACAGCAGGTGCATTGGTTAGCCCAAAAGGAATTACTAAAAATTCATAAGGGCCATATCTTATACGAAACACAGTCTTCGGAACATCTGCTTCCTTTACCTTCAGCTGATGGTACCCCGATCTCAGGTCAATCTTTGATAAATACTGAGCTCCCTGGAGCTGATCAAACAAATCATCGATATGAGGCAAAGGATATATGTTCTTAAAAGTGGTATTATTCAAGGCCCTATAATCAATACAAAGTCTCATTGAGCCATCTTTCTTTTTAACAAACAAGACAAGAGCACCCCATGGTGATGTGCTAGGTTGAATGAAACCTTTATCTAATAAATCTTGAAATTTCTCCTTCAACTCTAAAAGTTCAATTTGTGCCATTCGATAAGGGGTTTTTGAAATTTTCTTACCTTCAAGAACTAAGTCAACAGGAAACTCAACTTCCCGATCTGGTATTATTCCAGGAAACTCATCAGGAAAAACATCAGGATACTAATTTACCACTGGCACATCATTAATCTGAACAGTTCCTTTATTTTCAACAATGTGTGCATGGTAACATTCATTTCCATCTATTACAAGTTTCTTGGCCTCTTGATAAGTTATCAAAAGTAAGGGTTCATTCTTGTACACAAACTGAAAGTCTTTTTGAAAAGAAACTTCTTTAGCTCTACAATCAATCTTAGAATGGTAAATAGAGGTCCAATCCATACCCAGGATAACATCAAACTCTACTAGAGTTAGAACAATAAGGTTTGCAAGTAGGTTATTTCCACAGATAAGGATAGGAAGATTCTTATAAATTCTTTTTTCCTCAACATTTCCCCCATGTGTTTTTACCAATAGTTTAGGAGTCATTTCTTGAGATGGTATTCCCATTTTACTAGAAAAGGTTTCAGAGATGAAAGAATGTGTAGACCCCGAATCAAACATCACACTGGCATAATCTGAAAAAACAAACAAAGTACCTGATATAACTTTATTTGATGGCCTGAAATCTGCTGAAGTAGTTGAAAAGGATTTCCCCACCCCTTTATACTTGTAGTCTAGCTGTTTCCCATCACTCAAGATCTTTGTCGGACACTCGTTTGCATAGTGACCCATTTCATTGCACTTATAACATTTCACTAACTGTAAATCAAATTTGGTCATACCATCACCCTGATCGTTTTCAGTGCAATCACGAGCCTTATGTACCATCTTACCACATCGGTAGCACTTCCTAGAATTCAGAAGACATTCCCCAGCATGCCTTTTGCCACATTTATCACAAAATGGAAACTTAGTTTTCTTACCATCAGACTTTTTTGAAGAATTATTACCTTTATCCTGCCACCTCGGTCTCTTCTTCTGTTGGTTGTTATATAACACTTGATCATCGGCAAACTCCATTTCACCTTCTCAGCACATCGAACAAGCTTTTCATAACTTTTAAACTCACGAGAAGCTAATGACCTTCGATATTTTGGCTTTAATCCTATGTAAAAAGGATTTATTTTACTATCAAGGTCTCGGATAAAATTTGGAGCATACCTTGCCAATCGAGTGAACCTTTCTTCATAGGCAGCCACTGAGTCTTCCTCTGGCCTCAATTCCAATAATTGCTTTTCCATCCTAAGTCGAACAGCCTTAGGAAAATACTTCTCAAGAAACATAACTTTGAATTCATCCCAGTCAAGAGCATCAATCTCATCAGCATCCCTGATATTTTTAACCATCGACCACCACTGATCTTTTTCACCCTCCAAACGGTAAATAGAAAGACTAACATTTTGATTGTCTAAACACCCCATGACATCGAAAATCTTCTCCAGTGCTTTAATCCACCCTTCAGCTAGCACAAGGTCAGATGATCCTCTGAATGATGGGGGATGTTTCCTCATGAAATGTTCCACCACTAACATGTTTCTCTATGGTTGATCTAGCGGATCTCGTGCATGGATACCACCGCCATTTATCGCTTGAGTCAACTGCGCCATTACTGCAACAAACTGTTCAGTTCCAATTCCGACCATCTCAGGTTGTTAATTCAGAAGGTTATTTCCTTCTGTATGCCTTCCTAGCACTGCTTCCCTATTTCCTCTACGGAAAAACTTTCTGAACAAACATGTCTTAGATGAAGCAACATGGTAATCTTCAAATGCTATTTCATTTCAATTCCACCATAAAAAACAATATATTTTTGGATAAACAATTAATAGAATTCTAACTCCTAAAGTTATCTAAACCGACATTTGATACCAACTATAAGGCCCCAGCCTTAAACCTTACTTAATCTTGAGTTATTACAAGATTACACATTGAGGATCTTTTCAGGTTTAGAGTTTTAGAGAATTAGATCATAAAACTTGCATTACATTCCACATATAAACAAAGTGGTTACATAAAGATAGTATTCTTCATTCCCATCAATAGAAACATATTTAAAATAAAACATGGATTCTTTCTTGACACTTGATCATATCATGAACCTTTCCCTTGACCAATGAATATCATTTCAAAAAACTTGGGATGAGCATAAAAAGCTCAGTAAGGGATATAAAAATATGGAAAGGAAACATGGTTACATATATACATAAGAATGATATCATACTTTACCCATAAAACATAAGCACTTTAACATACCTCATCAAATCATGAATAAATCATAGAAATTATAAGACATAAAGGTAACTTGAGGCATTCATAACATTCTTACGTAGGGAGTAACACTCTTGGTTACATTTGGAATACCCATCACAGTATATTCCCTAAATCTTTTCAGAGAAACCTTAACGTTTCACTCCTTCGCGTTACCCAAGGCATTGGAGACTTATATTGGGCTCACCCACCCTTAGTTTATCACGGAACCACCCATCTTCATAATAATTCCCAAGAACCTCAACATAATCGTATCACATAAAACATGTATAATGGAAACATGACATTTCAACCTTTCAATCACAAGATATCAATACAAAACATTGATATGAAAACATTATGAAAACCATTTTCAATACCAAAATAAATGAAAATTAAAACATGGTATTTATTTTTCTTTTAAAAAAAGGTATGGCTTGTAGAGGAAGCCGAAACTCAAATAAGTGTCACAATGGTGGAGAAGTCATTGTCGCCGCATACGTACGACAAAATATTCCCTTTTGTCCTCTAGTAAACGCTTCATATAAAAAAGGTTCCTTTTTAATAAACTTAAAAGTCAAAGGGGTTTATACACCGTATACAAGAAGGTAGTGTATAAAACAATATATTCCTCAATGAAAGGAGATTGAGACGAAGTCCCATACCTCATGTCTGACTTGACTCGATCATTCTTTAATCTCCTGAATAAAAAACATGAGTTAATTTATACTTGATTAAGAACCTTTATCAAGTTCATTATTCCTTTTATATCACTTATTGCCATGTCATGAACACTATGTAAATATTTAAGTTAATAACGGTCATTTTAACGATCATTGGTACTTGAGTCAGAAATAAGCCCTTTATAATTACAAGTTGATCATGTATCCATTATATCCAGAATGGTATTCATTATGTAGATATTATATATGTCATATATATCCAGTACATGCATGAATTTATAATATTACATAATCATTTAGAGGTAAGAAATGAAATGCACCGTTCCTGGAGACGGTAAGCCGTACGTACGCATGAACACTACTTTCATTTCTATTTCATATTTTATCGAATGGAATCATAATGATATAAAGGTATATTATAATTACAGTATAATATCATATATAATATCATAGTTCCATCCTTTATAAGACCCACATATGGTATTTAACAAATCAAATCACTTTGACGGGGCTGTAGTCCGCAGTTCCTTAAATGAAGATATCGCGTTTACCCATAATGGAAAGCATAATGTTATTCCAAAAATGAAAAATACAGAAGCATAAGGAAAACATAAACATATTATATATCATATATAAATATAGTTACATCTTAATGGCCACCTTTTAAGGTGTTAAAGGAATGTTGAATAATCATCATTTCGGGAGGCATAAATTCACCATCCACGGAAACAGTATGTTCTTTAACCATTAGATGTAGGTGTGGGTATGTGTAGCTTTAATCCTTCTTATAACAACATCCTAGTATATTTTAGACACTGGAGTGGTTACAAAAGAAATAAATAAAAAGATTTAAGGGGTTTGGAGAAGCAAAATAAAACAAAAGGAATCAAGTGAATACATTATCTTAAAATCGAGTAACTCCCTTTTGTTTGAGCTCAAAGGCATCTATAACGACCCATACTTTACATACATTGTTAATACTTCAAAATTCTAACATACTTATTACAACATATGACAAAACCACAAAGGACCGTATAGGTATAGTGTCTTTAGAAACTGGGAAACATAAACAACTGGTTCATAAATCTTCTACAGTGTATCCCATTTATTTCATCATATCTAAGGTCCCTTTTAGCATATTCTACTTAATATCCATCTTCCTGACCTGGGGAGAAGAAAACATAAAAAGGTGAGCTCAAATGATCAGTAAGGGTAAGCAAAAGAAAAATCAATCACATCATATTCATAAGAACATAACTTTTGGAAATCTTAACCTGCAAAAGACATCATAATTTCATATCATTGGATAAATCATAGTGGTGAAATGAAAACCCAATAAGCATAACTTAAAACATGAAACTTTGTGGCATACACACATAATCATAGAGAATCATTTCTTGTTAGTCAAGACTCATTGCCAAGACAATCTTAGTGGACAAAGTCCCTTTCTGAACCGAGTCACCCTCGTTCCAGTCCTGTTTCACTGAACCGGTATAACCTACCGTTCCAGCCATGTCTATCTCATGAGATATAAAATATTTACCCAATGCATTGGAGGTAGATATAGGTCCCACCCATCTTATAATGAATCATTTCTTATGTTTGCCACATAATCATAAATCATACATCATCGCATAACCCATGCAATAAAAATGGGATTCTTAAACAACATGACATCAAAAACAATTCATAAAAGATAAAGGAATTCATAAAAATATTTCCATCACAACATAATCAAACCAATGTAATAATAGGGATAAAAACAGAACCCTTTTATTATCTTAGATGGAAAATAATTTTGATAAAATACTTGAACTCCATTCTTGAGGAAAATATCCTTTCTTCTTTAAAAACATTTTTCCTTTCTTAACATGTCATACGACTTTAATCTAATACAAGGTGATTAAAAATAAACTTGAAAACTTGTAAAGGAAGTTTCTTGGAAATAATTTTTTAAAAATCCATTCATGCCGTATAAGTTAAAAAAAACATTCTTCTCGTACTTTTGTCAGAAAAGTCAAAAAAGTACCTCGTACGAAAAACGACAAAAGATTCCTTTCATATCTTTTACTAAAAACTCACCAAAGGGTAATATAGGTTTTAAACAATTGTAGGTGGATGGAAATAATATTACATATTAAGGGAACATGGATGTGGATGATAAAATACACCCCAGTAAATACCAATGTATAAGCAATCTCAGATAAAAATGAGATTGTGATATTTCCCTTACCTTAGGTCCGATTTGCTTTGTACGTGTCCGAAGCTCCTGTATAATGGTTTAAATAATGTTATTGACTTATTCCAGAATCATACATATTGATATGATATCATATATGGTCATATTCTTAGCTTCTTGTTAGTAATATTTCATTGTTACTTGTTACTCGGGTCTTTATTGCCTTTTGTTCTTATGCATGTTTTTACGAATACATTCTTATTCTTCCTTTAAGGTTATTGGTACCTTATATCCAGAATGGTATTAGTGTAACATATATCATATTTATTAATTCAATTCATTTATATAATTA
Organism: Viscum album; assembly: GCA_963277665.1. Classification (NCBI taxonomy): domain Eukaryota; kingdom Viridiplantae; phylum Streptophyta; class Magnoliopsida; order Santalales; family Viscaceae; genus Viscum; species Viscum album. The sequence goes on from OY728156.1 coordinate 1,740,488,550, forward strand.
CTATGTAATGATGATCATGTAGAACGAGTCGCATCACATCGTGGAGACGGTATTCCGTACGTACGCACGAGTGATGATATCGTTCCTATGATCGTGGAACTGTATTAGAGTATATATTTATTATTTCAGTATCAATATTACTTTATAATAATCATAAATAGTTACTCATTACACCATTATACCCATCCTTGTAATGTGATGGTGGAAAAATAGATTACACCACGGCGTGGAGACGGTATTCCGTACGTACACACGCGCGATGATTTCATTTTTCCGTGGGATGGATAGAAGGTGAATTAGGGTTGTTTCATATTTATAATAACATATCAGTATGTAAGTAATACTGATGTTATTACTTTATCATGAAACAAATAAAGAAGAAGAAGTTTGAAGAAGAATGAAATTGAAAAGATCGGTAATGGATATTACCTCTTCTTTGGAACGCCTCTTTGAATCCTCCGCTTAGGGAACTAAGATTTGTCTTTGAAGAAGACCAGGACCTCTAGGATTATTCTAGGAAAGTGGAGAGGAGAAAATGGCAGGGGTTGGCCGAGCTTGAGTACTCAAATTTGTGTGAGGAGGAGGGGGAGGAGGTGCCCTTTTATAAGGGAGGAGAGGGGCACCTTAGGAATATCTCAAAATATTATTTTATATTAAAGTCAAAATCGGTTTATAATGGTTCCAAAGGGTCTTATTTAGAAGCTAAAGTGGGTATGGGTCGAAATACTATCAACCAATAGGTTTTAGAAAAGTTTAGGGTATTATTTTAACCTTATCAATTAGATTTAACTCTAAGTTAAATAATTTAACTTTTACCGTGTCTTTTTGTTTTCTTTCACTATATGGTTAATACACTTACTATAACATGCCAAAAGAACCCCAAATTGTTTATTATTAATATATATATCCTTATCTAAGTTATTTGGCCGAACCTTAGATTTTTAGGAATAAAATAACAATTAATAATATTATATTTGATTTAAAAACTATTTTGTGTCAATTTTGACACTATTTGATATATGATTTTTTGTGAAAGTCATAACAGAATTATATGTTCGAAAAAAGATGATTAAATCAACATTAATATATCATAGTAACTTAGAAAATTAGTGGAATTCATAAAAAGTCTCAAATTACATTTATTTTGGTGTTTATAACATCAACTATGTCAATATTTCATTAATAAGATAATTACTGCATCATCATTGTGTGATAAATAAATTAAATTATTTAATGTCTAAAAATTACAAATAAAATACCATTATGTAGGAAATCATTTTAGATTTCTAATGAATATCTATTGTCGAATTTATCTAATGTATAACCCCATATTAAAAATGATTTACTTATTAAACTTTGATTTTAACTATTTTAACCCTTCTTTAAATAAATTAATAATAAATGTCCTAATCTAATCCAAGTGGGCCTAAATGGTCATATTTTTATTCCTAAGTTTATTTTTGGTCGAATTACACTTGTCCAATACAATTAGGACATGTGTTAGGGTAATATTAATATCATATTTACCCTTAGTTACCCTATTTACTATTAACCGCAGTAAAAAAAAATAAAAAGTTACTATTCACCAAAAAATTATTTTTATCTCATTGAACCACATTTTACTTACTGATATCAACCGTGTCTGTCGGATTTTTTAAATTCAATTCACAAAAGCGGTAAAATTAAGTTTTATGCAAAATTCAGTTTTTAACCTACCACTTAGTGGTTTCACTATTCATCAAAAATTGACAGTTTTCAGAAAAATACCAAAATTTCACCCTAGGCTAATTTCGATATTCTGAGTCCAAAAATGAAGTCCATTTTGAAAAATAAAATTTATAAAATTTCAAAAAGTGGTTATTACTATTCATAACGGCTAGTTTTAATAGCATATTGTTGTTTAGTGAAACTCGGTATTACGTACGACGCAAGCTATCGAGGAAGGTCGCGATTGCGTGTAAAGCAAGCCAAGCAAGTGTTGTGTACAAAAAGATTCCTTTGATGATTTATATAACATAAAAGTCTCGGGTGTTACATTCTACCCCCCTTAAAAAGAATTTCACCCTCGAAATTCGTCACTTTGTAACAAACAGATGAGGATACTTCTCCCTCATCATATCCTCAAGCTCCCATGTAGCTTCTTCAAGTTGGTGGTTCCTCCATTAATCTTTCACCAATCGAGTTGTCTTGTTTCGTAGGACTTTTTCTCTACGATCCAGAATCTCTATCGGCTGTTCATCATAAGAAAGATCTTGCTCCAGCGGTACAACTTCTGAGATGAGTACATGTGAAGGATCTGGTATGTACTTTCTCAGGAGAGATACATGGAACACATCGTGAACTTGAGAGTGATTCGGTGGAAGCGCCAATCGGTAAGCTACCTTCCCAACACGATCCAGTATTTCGAAAGGACCGATATATCTAGGGCTCAACTTCCCCTTCTTTCCAAATCTCATAACCCTCTTCCAGGGAGATATTCGTAAGAACACTTTATCACCCACTTCAAACTCTAGGTCTTTTCTTCGTTTGTCGGCATAACTTTTCTGTCGACTCTGAGCAGCTCTTATGTGTTGTTGAATAGATCTGACCTTTTCTGCCATTTCATCAATGAGATCAGGTCCTAATAGCTCTCCTTCCCCAACTTCATCCCAGCAAGTTGGAGTCCTGCATTTCTTTCCATAGAGAGCTTCATAAGGAGCCATCTGAATACTGGAGTGAAAGATATTATTATAAGAAAATTCAACCAAAGGTAGGTTTTGATCCTAACCTCCTTTGAAATCCATAGAGCAAGCTCTCAACATATCTTCTAGGTTTTGAATTGTTCTCTCAGACTGACCGTCTGTTTGGGGATGATAAGTAGTGCTGAAACTCAACTCTGTATCCAGAGTATGCTGAAGACTTCGCCATAACATCGAGGTAAATCTCGGATCTCGATCAGATATAATAGAAAGTGGTACTCCATGCAATATTACCACTTCCATTACATATATCCTGGCAAGATGATCTAGAGAGAAATCCTCTCTAATAGCAATGAAGTGTGCAGAATTTGTAAGACGATCAACTATGACCCAGATAGCATTATTGCCTTTGGATGTTTTAGGAAGTCCTGTGACAAAGTCCATAGTGATTTTTTCCCATTTCCATTAGGGTATGGGTAATGGTTGTAACATCCCCTTAGACTTTTGTCTCTCATCTTTAACTTGTTGACAAACCAAGCATCGAGAGACATATTCAGCAACATCTCTTTTTATGCCATCCCACTAGAAGTACTCTTTTAGGTCCCTATACATCTTCGTGCTTCCAGGATGAATAGAAAATGATGAACTATGAGCCTCATCCAGCAGCTCCTTCTTTAATTCGGGGATGGGAGGAACACAAACCTGATTCCTGAACTTTATTATCCCATCACAATCAAGGTTGAATTCAGGAACATTTCTCACCTTCTTTTGTAACTCGACATCTTCTTTCTGTGCCTCTTTAATCTTCACATGTATAGATGGTTGAACATTCATTTGAGAAAGATAAGATTTTTCCCCTTCCATTATAATTCCAAGATCCATCCTTTGTAAATCCATAAATATTGGATCTTTTGTGATCCTCATCATGGATAAACTAGCATGGTCTTGTCAACTTAATGCATCTGCCACCTTGTTTGCTTTCCCAGGGTGGTAATGGATTGAGCAGTCATAATCCTTAATCAGCTCCAACCATCTTCTTTGGCGCATATTCAGCTCCTTTTGTGTGAAAACATACTTTAAACTTTTATGATCAGTATAAATATCACACATTTCACCATAAAGGTAATACCTCCAAATCTTTAATGCAAAGATTGCCGCAGCCAACTGCAAATCATGTGTTGGGTAATTTTTCTCATGGATTTTCAACTGTCGTGAGGCATAAGCAATCACCATATCATTTTGCATAAGAACACACCCCAATCCCTTCTTGGATGCATCACTGTAGATCCCAAACCATTCTCCACTACAAGGCAGTGTGAGCACAGGTGCACTGGATAACCTTCTTTTCAACTCCATGAAATTCTCTTCACATTCCTCTGTCCAGACAAACTTAACTCCTTTCCGAGTCAACTTGGTGAGTGGATTAGATAATCGTGAAAAATCTTTTACAAAACATCAATAATATCCAGCAAAACCAAGAAAACTTCGAATCTCAGTTACTGTTGTTGGTCTCGACCATCTTTCGATAACCTCTGTTTTTGCTGGATCCACAGATATCCCCTCTTTTGAGATTATGTGACCCAAAAATGCTACATTTTGAAGCCAAAATTCACACTTGGTAAATTTGGCATAAAGCTTCTCCTTTCTCAGGGTCTTCAATATAGTTCTCAAGTGATCTTCATGATCTTCCTTGCTCTTTGAATAGACAAGAATATCGTCTATAAAAACTACCACAAATTGATCAAGATAGTCTCTAAAGACTCTATTCATTAGATCCATGAAGATAGCATGGGCATTAGTAAGACCAAACGGCATCACTATAAATTCATAGTGTCCATACCTTGTACGGAAAGCTGTCTTTGGTATATCCTCCCTTTTGACCCTTAATTGATGATACCCTGAATGAAGATCAATCTTGGAAAAGTATTGAGCTCTGCTTAGTTGGTCAAATAAGTCATCAATGCGTGGGAGAGGATATTTGTTCTTGATAGTGATCTTGTTAAGTTCTCGATAATCAATGCAGAGTCTCATTGATCCATCTTTCTTCTTAACAAATAGAACAGGTGCTCTCCAAGGTGACGCACTAGTGCGTATGAATCCCTTATCAAGATTCTCTTGGAGTTGCTTCTTCAATTCCTGCAACTCAATTGGGGCCATTCTATATGGTGTCTTTGAAATAGGCAAAGCACCCGGTACGAGTTCTATTGAAAACTCAACTTCACGATTTGGTGGAAGACCCGGTAATTCCTCCGGAAAGACATCATCAAACTCCCGTACAATGGGCATATTCTTAATCGCGAGTTTCTCACCAACCATTTGAGATAAATAACCTTCATTTAGTGGAATCAAGACCCATAAGATGGAAGGAATTTCCACTGGAAGGTTATGTTCATCCATGCATTGATAGACAATCGTAGATTGATTTGGAATATGAAATGTGACTTCCCTTCTTTGGTAATTGATATGAGCTCCATGTAGAGAAAGCCAATCCATGCCAAGAATCACATCAAATTACACTAAAGGAAGGATCACAAGATTTGCAGGAATCACTTTCCCACAAACATCGATCAGAGAAGAATTATAAACTTTTGATGCCACTGTTGTGCCATTAGGTGTTGTCACAGCTAACTCAACATCTAATTGTTGAGGTAATACGGTGATACCCTTAGAAAATTCTTTAGAAATAAAAGAGTGGGTGGATCCAGAATCAAATAAAACATTTTCTACTTTAGAGTGGATGGTAAGTGTACCTTTCACCACTTCGTTATCGTACTCCACATCGCTGATAGAAATTGCATGTGACTTTCCTTTGTCTTTAGCCTTAAGATTTTGTTGACGTCGACCATCATCATCAACCCTTGGATTTGGGCATTGATTGGCATAATGCCCCATCTCCTTGCACTTGAAACATTGAAGTGTAGTAGGTTCATTCTGTGTATCCCTTCATTTGTTTGCGTCATTAGACATCTTCTTCCCATTATCACGGCATTCAAATGCCTGATGACCTTCCTTTCCACATTTAAAACATTTACTTGTACCTTTAAGAAAACTCCCTCCATGTTTCTTTCCACACTTTGAGCATTAGGGAAAGCTCATCTTCTTTTCAGTGTGCTCTTTAGATTTTCCTTTGAATTCCATCTTCCTCTTCTTATCAAACCCATGTGACTGATGGGATACTCTAATCTCCATCTCAACTTTGAGAGCACATCGAACGATTTCCTCGTAGGTATTGAAGTCCCTTATGGCTAACGCCCTTCGAAGACTTGGTTTTAAGCCACTAAAGAATCGATCGATCTTACTCTCAGGTTGGATAATAATACCAGAAGCGTACCTTGCAAGTCTTGTAAAATTTGCTTCATAGGTACCAACAGATTCATCATCCCTTTTCTTCAGTTCAAGAAACACTTTCTTCATCTTTGTTCGGAGAATACGAGGGAAGTACTTATAGAAAAATAAGTTCTTGAACTCGTCCCATTCCATAGACTCAATTTCATCCTTTTGCCTCGTATTCTTAATAAGATTCCACCATTGATCAGCATCTCCTTCCTAACGATACACTGCTAGGATGACTTTGTCATTTTCAGAACATTGAAGAACTGAAAATATCTTTTCTGTAGTACTAATCCATTGTTCAGCAACTAATGGATTAGTAGACCCGCTGAAAGAAGGTGGACGTTGCCTCATGAAGGATTCAACAGAATTTTGCTTTTTCCTATGCTCGTTTGGAAGTCCTGCATGATTCATATCTTGAGAAAGTTGTGTGAGTATGGCTACAAGATTTTTCATTCCAGCTGTAATATCGTTTGGTTGCTCAGGGGGACAATCATTGCATTGCCCATCTCATTCCGCATTAACACGGTTCCTTCGGGTTCCAGCCATTGAATAAAACCAAGAAGAATAGTGTGAGCAACAATAATTATAATAGGAAAACCACATAATTCAAGAATAAAATTTTCATGATTAAGGTCTTATCCTAGGGTATTCATGTCCATTTCTAAAACACTAAGATTGTGTTCTATGCTTAGACTTATCCTTATGGTTCTTACTAAGGCTTTCACATCCTAGTTTCCAAAGGTTGACTATACCTTTCCTCTGATACCGACTATAACGACCCATACTTTACATACATTATTAATACTTAAAAATTGAAACACACTTATTACAACATATGACAAAACCACAAAGGACCGTATAGGTATAGTGTCTTTAGAAACTGGGAAACATAAACAACTGGTTCATAAATCTTCTACAGTGTCTCCCATTTATTTCATCATATCTAAGGTCCCTTTTAGCATATTCTACTTAATATCCATCTTCCTGACCTAGGGAGAAGAAAACATAAAAGGGTGAGCTCAAATGCTCAGTAAGGGTAAGAAAAAGAAAAATCAATCACATCATATTCATAAGAACATAAATTTTGGAAATCTTAACCTGCAAAAGACAGTATAATTTCATATCATTGGATAAATCATAGTGGTGAAATGAAAACCCAATAAGCATAAATTAAAACATGAAACTTTGTGGCATACACACATAATCATAGAGAATCATTTCTTGTTAGTCAAGACTCATTTCCAAGACTATCTTAGTGGACAAAGTCCCTTTCTGAACCGAGTCACCCTCGTTGCAGTCCTGTTTCACTGAACCGGTATAACCTACCGTTCTAGCCATGTCTATCTCATGAGATATAAAATCTTTACCCAATGCATTAGAGGGAGATATAGGTCCCACCCATCTTATAATGAATCCTTTCTTATGTGTGCCACATAATCATAAATCATACATCATCGCATAACCCATGCAATAAAAATGGGATTCTTAAACAACATGACATCATAAAACAATTCATAAAAGATAAAGGAATTCATAAAAATATTTCCATCACAACATAATCAAACCAATGTAATAATAGGGATAGAAACAGAACCCTTTTATTATCATATATGGAAAATAATTTTGATAAAATACTTGAACTCCATTCTTGAGGAAAATATCCTTTCTTTTTTAAAAACATTTTTCCTTTCTTAACATGTCATACGACTTTAATCAAAAACAAGGTGATTAAAAATAAAATTGAAAACTTGTAAAGGAAGAATCTTGGAAATAATGTTTTAAAAATCCATTCATGCCGTATATGTTAAAAAAACATTCTTCTCGTACTTTTGTCAGAAAAGTCAAAAAAGTACCTCGTACGAAAAACGACAAAAGATTCCTTTCATATCTTTTACTAAAAACTCACCAAAGGGTAAAAAAGTTTTAAACAATTGTAGGTGGATGGAAATAATATTACATATTAAGGGAACATGGATGTGGATGATAAAATACACCCCAGTAAATACCAACGTATAAGCAATCTCGGATAAAAATGAGATTGTGATATTTCCCTTACCTTAGGTCCGATTTGCTTTGTACGTGTCTGAAGCTCCTGTATAATGGTTTAAATAATGTTATTGACTTATTACAGATTCATACATATTGATATGATATCATATAGGGTCATATTATTAGCTTCTTGTTAGTAATATTTCATTGTTACTTGTTACTCGGGTCTTTATTGCCTTTTGTTCTTATGCGTGTTTTGCCGAATACATTCTTATTCTTCTTTTAAGGTTATAGATAACTTATATCCAGAATGGTATTAGTGTAACATATATTATATTTATTAATTCAATTCGTTTATATAATTACTATGTAATGATGATCATGTAAAACGAGTCGCATCACATCGTGGAGACGGTATTCCGTACGTACGCACGAGTGATGATTTCGTTCCTATGATCATGGAACTGTATTGGAGTATATATTTATTATTTCAGTATAAATATTACTTTATAATAATCATAAATAGTTACTCATAACACCATTATACCCATCCTTGTAAAGTGATGGTGGAAAAATATATTACACCACGGCGTGGAGACGGTATTCCGTACGTACGCACGCGCGATGATTTCATTTTTCCGTGGGATGGATAGAAGGCGAATTAGGGTTGTTTCATATTTATAATAACATATCAGTATGTAAGTAATAATGATGTTATTACTTTATCATGAAACAACTAAAGAAGAAGAAGTTTGAAGAAGAAAGAAATTGAAAAGATCAGTAATGGATATTACCTCTTCTTTGGAACGCCTCTTTGAATCCTCCACTTAGGGAACTAAGATTTGTCTTTGAAGAAGACCAGGACCTATAGGATTATTCTAGGGAAGTGGATATAAGAAAATGGCAGGGTTTGGCCGAGCTTGAGTGCTCAAATTGGTGTGAGGAGGAGGGGGAGGAGGTGCCCTTTTATAAGGGAGGAGAGGGGCACCTTAGGAATATCTCAAAATATTATTTTATATTAAAGTCAAAATCGGTTTATAATGGTTCCAAAGGGTCTTATTTCGAAGCTAAAGTGGGGATGGGTCGAAATCCTATCAAACAATAGGATTTAGACAAGTTTAGGGTATTATTTTAACCTTATCAATTAGATTAAACTCTAAGTTAAATAATTTAACTTTTACCGTGTCTTTTTGTTTTCTTTCACTATATGGTTAATACACTTACTATAACATGCCAAACGAACCCCAAATTTTTTATTATTAATATATATATCCTTATCTAAGTTATTTGGCCGAACCTTATATTTTTAGGAATAAAATAACAATTAATAATATTATATTTGACTTAAAAACTATTTTGTGTCAATTTTGACACTATTTGATATATGATTTTTTTTGAAAGTCATAACAGAATTATATGTTCGAAACAAGTTGCTTAAATCAACATTAATATATCATAGTAACCTAAAAAATTAGTTGAATTCATAAAAAGTCTCAAATTACATTTATTTTGGTGTTTATAACATCAATTATGTCAATATTTCATTAATAAGATAATTACTGCATCATCATTGTGTCATAAATAAATTAAATTATTTAATGTCTAAAAATTACAAATAAAATACCATTATGTAGGAAATCTTTTTATCTTTCTAATGAATATTTATAGTCGAATTTATCTTATGTATATTCCCATATTAAGAATGATTTACTTATTAAACTTTGATTTTAACTATTTTAACCCTTCTTTAAATAAATTAATAATAAATGTCCTAATCTAATCCAAGTGGGCCTAAATGGTCATATTTTTATTCCTAAGTTTGTTTTTGGTCGAATTACACTTGTCCAATACAATTAGGACATGTGTTAGGGTAATATTAATATCATATTTACCCTTAGTTACCCTATGTACTATTAACCGCGGTAAAAAAATAAAAAGTTACTATTCACCAAAAAATTATTTTTTTCTCATTGAACCACATTTTACTTACTGATATCAACCGTGTCTGTCGGATTTTTGAAATTCAATTCACAAAAGCGGTAAAATTATGTTTTATGCAAAAATTCAGTTTTTAACCTACCACTTAGTGGTTTCACTATTCATCAAAAATTGAAAGTTTTCAGAAAAATACCAAAATTTCACCCTAGGCTAATTTCGATATTCTGAGTCCAAAAATGAAGTCCATTTTGAAAAATAAAATTTATAAAATTTCAAAAAGTGGTTATTACTATTCATAACGGCTAGTTTTAATATCATATTGTTGTTTAGTGAAACTCGGTATTGCGTACGACGCAAGCTATCGAGGAAGGTCGTGATTGCGTGTAAAGCAAGCCAAGCAAGTGTTGTGTAGAAAAATATTCCTTTGATGATTTATATAACATAAAAGTCTCGGGTGTTACAGCATCCTTGGGAAAAATTCTCCCCAAAGTGAGGCTTCAAGGAGTAAGAGAGGGAAGTGGAGAGACAAAATGGGCAGGGTTTGGTAGAGCCAAAGGCTTTGGGAGTGTGGGTAAGGAGGTAGAGGTGGGGGCCTTTTATAAGAGGAGAGGAGGGGCACTCTTGGAAAGTAAAGAAAAGTCACATTATTTTAAAATGGTATTCGGATTTAAGAGGACCCACATTGATTTAATTCTAGGATAAGGTGAAAAGGGTTCTAAGTCCACCGATCCAATAGGTTTTAGACATGTGTAGGTCTTAGATTTTACATTATCTTTCCATTTTATTTAAATCGTCAAATAATGAGGTCATCACTGCATCATTATGATGTCATAAATAATTTAATTTATTTAAGTATAAAAATTAAAAAAAATACTATGATGTAGGAAATCCTATTATCTTTTCAATGAATATTTATAGTAAAAAATCTTAGTTGTATAAACCCATTTAAAAATTGTTTTCGTAAAACATATTATGTTTGTGTCATTTTTACTTTTTCATTAAATAAAAAGTTATTTATGTCATTTCCCAACCAAGGTGGCTCTATGGGGTCCCCAAGTTGACTCATGGATTTTCTTGGCCGTCCATGACACATCAAATGATGGGAGGACATGTGTCAATATCATCTCATACTATTAAAACATTATTTTTACCTTAAACTACACTAATTACCACTAATCACGATTAAAAACATAAAAGTTACTATTCACAGAAAAATTATTTTAATCCCATTGGACCACATTTTACTTCTTAATGACAACCATGTATGTCATATTTTTGAAATAAAAAACAAAAAGGTTGTAAAATTAGATTTAAACGAAAAATTAGTTTCTTTAACTACCACTTAGTGGTTTCACTATTAATCAAAAATTGAAGTTTTTCAGAAAGATACCAAAACATCACCCTAAGATATATTTGATATTATGAATTCAAAAATGATGTCTATTTTACAAAATTAAAATAATATAAGTAACATTAATTAATTTAATAATTAATTCCCGCTGTCATGACAAAGAGTGTGTTTTTATGAAACAACAAGTATCAAAAGATTGACACTAGTTTAAGTCCAATTTCAAATTGAAATTGATTCCAATGACCACTATTATATTAAATGGTAAAAATATATTCTAATTTCACTTTAAAACCAATTAATAAGATAATCTAATCATATAAATAAATGTGATTAAAAAGCTGTTTTGATGTAAAATGCAGTATTTTTCACTATTCATTAAAAAATGAACATTGTCAGAAAAATACTAAATATTCACATAAAGTAAATTTTGATGTCCCAATCATAAATAATAAGTTTATTTTGACAAACATAGTTTATATAATTGTCAAAATATAGATTCAAAAATGGTTTCCCATCAGAAGGAAGTAAAAAAATCTTTTAAAAATATTAGTGTATTCCATGCTTAAGATTGGATTTATTTTCATTTTAAGCATCTAAAACACAATCTAATTCATTAATAGACATAGATAAAAATATCTATTATTCATTACTTACTTGGGATGTTACATCCGTCCCCCCTTTAGAAAATTGCTACCCTGCAATTTATTTACTTATCGAATAAATGGGGGTGCTTATCCCTCATTGCATTTTCAGATTCCCATGTTGCCTCTTCCATCATGTAGTTTTTCCACAAAACCATTACCTGATTAATCACCTTATTTCATAACACTTTCTCCCTGTGGTCAAGAATCTGGACCGGTTGTTCCTCATAAGATAAGTTCTCTTCCAGCTGAACTACCTATGGACTCAAAACATGAGATGGATCTAGCATGTACTTCCTTAACATTGAAACATGAAAAACATTGTGTACCTGAGATAAACTCGGAGGTAAAGCCACTCGGTAAGCAACTGATCCAACTTTTTCCAGAATTTCATATGGTCAAATAAACTTTGGACTCAGCTTTCCTTTCTTACCAAATCTCATCACACACTTCTAAGGAGAATCATTGAGAAAAACATGATCACCTACCATGAAAGATAGATCCTTCCTCCGGTTATCCACATAACACTTCTGCCTGCTCTTAGCTGTTCTCATGTGCTTCTAAATCAGCTGAACTTTTTCTGCCATCTCTTCTACCAGTTCTGGTCCCATCAACTTCCTTTCACCCACATCATCCCAGAAAGCTGGAGTTTGACACCGCTTCCCATATAACGCCTCAAATGGTGCCATTTGTATACTGGAATTAAAACTGTTATTATATGAAAATTCAACCAAAGAAAGATGTTGGTCCCAAATTCCCTAATAATCCATCGAACAAGCTCGTAGAATATCCTCCAAGGTCTGAATTGTTCATTCTGACTACCCATCTGGTTGAGGATGAAAAGTTGTACTAAAATTTAATTTAGTACCCAACGACTTCTGAAGGCTTTTCCAAAAGTTAGAAGTGAACCTGGGATCACGGTCAGATACAATGGAGAGAGGAACTCCATGTAACCTGACTATCTCTTTAAGATACAAATGAGAAAGTTGATCTAGGAAAAGTTATCTCGTATAGCAATGAAATGAGCAGATTTAGTCAAGCGATCAACAATAACCTAGATTAAATTATTACCTCGAGATGTCTTCGGTAATCCCAAAACAAAGTCCATGTATATATTCTCCTATTTCCACTCTGGCACTGGGAAAGGCTGAAGCATCACTTTCAGTAACTGCCACTCTGATTTAACCTGCTGACAAGTCAAACACTTCACAGTAAAATCAGCAATATCTCCTTTCATTCCATCCCACCAGTAATACTCCCACAGATCTCTGTACATCTTAGTAATTCTAGGATGAACTGAAAACGGAGAACTATGAGCTTCACATAATAACTCTCTCTTCAAATATGAATCACAAGGCACACAAAATCTCTTCCCAAATCTCAAAACGCAATCATTATCAATGTTGAATTCAGGCAACTTACCTTTCTGAACCAGCTCTACCTTTTTCTGCAACTCACTATCTTGCTTCTGTTCTTGCTTGATTCTATATGATAGAGAAGATTTCACTGATACCTGAAACAAAAAAGAAGAACTTCCTGCACCAACAACTTCTATGCCAATGTTCATCAAATCCTTAACCAAAAGATCGCATTCCAAACACAACATTGTTAATGAAGCATTACTTTTTCGACTCAAAGCATCAGCCACTTTATTTTCTTTTCCTGGATGGTAATGAATTGTACAATCATAATCCTTGATTAATTCTAGCCATCTCCTTTGTCTCATGTTCAATTCTTTCAGAGTGAATATATATACTTTAAACTTTTGTGATCGGTATATATTTCACACTTTATTCCATACAAATGATGCCTCCATATTTTTAAAGCAAAAACAACAGCATCTAATTCCAAATCATGTGTAGGGTAATTTACCTCATGAGTTTTCATCTGATGTGAAGCATAAGCAATTACCTGATCATTCTGCATTAGGACACAACCAAGTCCTTTCAATGAAGCATCACTATATATAACAAACTCACCATTCCTGGAAGGTAGTGCCATAACTAGAGCATTCACCAATCCTATTTTCAATTCCTGAAAACAATCAACACATTATTTTGTCTAGATAAACATAACACCCTTCTGAGTTTGCTTAGTCATTGGACAAGATAACCGTGAAAAATTTCTAGGAAACCTTCGGTAATAGCCTCCCAAACCATGGAAGCTACGAATCTCAGTTACATTTGTGGGTCTTGGCCAGTCTTCCACAACTTTTGTTTTTTCAGGATCAACGGTTATCCCATCATTAGAAACAATGTGACCAAGGAAAGAAATTTGTTGCAACCAAAACTCGCACTTGCTGAATTTTCCATACAGTTTCTTTTCTTTTAAGGTTTGCAAGATAACCCTTAAATGTCTTTCATGATCCTCATTACATTTAGAAAACACCGAAATATCATCAATGAAAACCATCACAAACATATCCAAGAACTCATGGAAAATTTTATTCTTTAAGTCCATGAATACAGCTGGTGCATTGGTTAGCCCAAAAGGCATTACTGCAAATTCATAATGGCCATATCTTGTACGAAACACAGTCTTTAGAATTGATTATAATATTTTACACCCCACATGCATTTTTTTATAAAATTTATTTCTTTTCAATGATATATTATTGTATATTTCATTTATTTTTTTAAAAAACACACACTATATGATTTGTAAACCATTTTCTAATTTTATGAATCGATTATTGATGATTCATTTAAAAAGATAATGTATTTATATGATTTTAGATCACTATTTTTAAAAAAATATTCATTGATTTACTATTTTAATTTTCCCTTTTAATATTTTCATATTTTAAGAAATTTTCTCTTCATATTTTTATAAATTACTTTTCAATGTAACCAAAACTTCAACATTGCACTAAATTAAAAATAATATTTTTTTAAGATATATTATTTCACCACTATTTTACTATTTATCTCTAAATTCATTATTTCATAGGAAAATAATTTTCATGAGTCTCCGTTAAAATGTTTTAAAGAAATATTGTTTTTGGGTGTATGAATTTTCAATAATAACCAAATACATTCGTGATGTTTATTTTATTGATACCACATCAAAATATCGTGAGTCCAAATTTTCATTCCATATGGACACTATGATTTGATTAATGAAAATCATTTTATTCCCATGGGTTTTCATGAAATGTTTATTAATTTTTAATTTATAAAACACGTTCTTAATGATGGTTGATGTACAATATCTACCACTAATGTATTAGTTCACATTATGTATATAATTATACATTGATCACTTTTTATGAACCATTTTGTGGTTATGTTATTTTAATATGGTGGTGTATAGACTTATTTGTGGTTAAAATATATTCAAAAGGCTACTAATGAATGTAGTTCTATATTTGATATATTAATATGAATATCTGTAGAGAAAATTGGGGATAATCAATGTCTATATGGCATTATGTGGACCTATTTGCAGATATGAAATGTTTGAATGACATTATCAAGGATTATTTATGGTTATGATATGTTTATAAAGTTTGTGTTGTCTTAGTTACATAAAAAATGTTAATTGTGATATTGTTTTTCATATGAATATGACTGTTCAACATCCAAATATTTTTTCTGAAATCTCTTATTATGATGACTCTAGTGTTATTTTATTATCTTATCTATATTATATTCTCATTATACTGACATTTTCTTGTTTATACAATTACTAGTCCATTTTGATAGATAGAGGTGTTTGAGAGGAGGATTGGGTTTTTTTTTATGAATGTCGACATTGTGGTTGAACGATAAAAAGAGATTAACCTTTTAGTGTAATTCATGATCTGAATTTCAGTTTCAAGGATTGAATGGCTAGAAATTAATGACATGTGTTTTCGTGAGCTATAATATTAAAATTGTTTCATTAAATGTAATTATAATTCAAGACATTTAATAATAAAGGGGGAAGAACTAGGAAATTTATATAAAAAACTATATGTAAATAAATAATTTTTCATAAATGATTTCATGTATTGTAATCTATTGACCTTGTGGAAAAAAATCGTGAATATAGAATTATCATCCCAAATACTATGAATTTTTTTCTATATAAATGTTGTATCCAAGATGAGTGTTTTCTCATTCATCAATTCCTTCTCCTTTTGTGGGAAAACCAAAATCGTTTTGGGAGATGTTCTACCTAATATTCCTTTGATATTAATCGATGGGTTCTGATAGAATGCCATTCGATATAAATGGTGAGTATTTCACCTATTCCACAAGTATTTTATTTTCCTACTTATTAAATTATCTATAATGTTTTTTCTTTGGTAAGAGATAATATTTGTTTTCTCTTTATGATTCCTTTGGGAGGTTTAATAAAATACATGTTTTCTAGTGCAATTTTGGTTTCTAAGTTGTTTATTATTCAATTTTTGGTGCACGGTGAGAACATAAATAATTCCTTGAGGTAGGGGATTAGCATTATCATTGTTTTAATTTCTATGTGTCATGATTTCCTTCTTTTTATTTCATATTGGTTTATAGTAAGGCCTGACATTATAATGATAAAAAATTGGCATAACATAAAAATCACATGTTTTTATACACATCGATAACATTGATGATGAGGTTACAAAATTGTGAGTCAATTCAATAATATCATGGATATTGGTAGACATATTTTTAAAATAGATGTCATGTGGTGGGACCAATTACATGTTTCTATATGATAAAAACCTAAATATGCTTGTAATGAATATATATGTATAATAAATTTGTTCCCATATAAATGTTGTTTTGTGATAATAAACTTGTTTATAAAATAAGTAATTTGATAAAAACCATTAATTAAATTATAGAATTATTAATGTTCTATTATTGTGTGAAATTATTTGTGTGTGTTTACTTCTGTGTTTCATTCTTTTATACAGTTTTATTGGATACCATATGCTAAATATAATGTGTGGGGACTTTATATAGTGGTTGTTTGGCATAATGTGGTGTGGCGATTCGTATAATGTTTATGGTGTGTAGTGGTGGATATACATGATTGATATGATATCTGGTTGTGGGGTTTATTGAACCTATGGTTTTGTGGAAATATAGATTTTTGGTACTGAAAATATTTTGTGGAATAGACAAGTAGTTGTTAATGATTTATGGTTTGGGGTATGTGGGTACAATACGATGGATAGTGTGTGATGGTTTTGTTGATTTTTGGTGTGGTTGTGTTAGTTTCCCAGTTATACTTGTAATAGCCAGTAATGAGGTAAATTAATAAAGAAGGGTTATAAACATTTGATATATATTATCCTAAATTAATTTAATAAATCAATGGGTTATGCAATGTGAAATGGAATGGATTAATGAATAAATGAAGTGGATTGTGTAACTGATAAGGGAAATGTGTGTCTTTTTTTAGGTTGTGTGATGCATTTTATATAATGGTTGAAGAATTTTTTATTATTGTTGTGTGTTTTAGTTGTTGGGATGTGTTTTATATTAGTTCAATTGGTTTGAACTCATATGTTGGGTACTATGTTCTATCTATATTTCATCTATTTTATGTAATACCTATATCAACCACACCTGAGTTAGATAAATATATAATGATTAGAGGTTTTCTAATATATTTTTTTCTTATACATTAATGATGGTGGTGATAATGATTTATAACTACCCCCTCTCTCTGACACATCCTGTTGTAATAGGGATGATATGTGTTGGTGTGGTAGATTACCAAATAGTTTTGGAAGAAAGACTACTTGTGTTTCATGCGACGTGATATTAAAATTGTTCATGGTGATTTGTGTTGGTGGTCATCTGTGAATGGTTGATGGAGTAAATTAGTTTTCATTTACATTCATAATTTTTTACTACTTCGGCAATATTATGAGTTATACTATGAGGACAAAGGTATCCATGGGTGATATGAGATGCAAATTAATGATTCGTGATGGTAGCATTTTATTATAAACCATGATAGTGTTTTATTAATAGAGATGCATCCTGACCCACATCAGATATGTGTAATTATATATGATATATATATAAGGTATGAGATAATATGATGTTTTCAAATGTTTAATTAGGGAGAAAAATCAAGGTGAAGAAGTGGATGGGTGTTCTTAAATATTTATTACATGTTACTATATTCAATGCATCATTTGGGGAGAGATTAATGGTTAGTTTGGAATTGGGCAGTTGAACCTTCTATGTTAATTTTGGTTCTAATGTTTTTTAATAGTTAAAAAGAATGAAATTTTATCATGTGTGGACGATTCCTTGGGAATGATCCTAAAGAGTATACATGTTATTCTAAACTATTATATATACGCCATATTTCTAGTTTCCAGGGAGAATTTTTGGATTATGAATGGGATTTCTAGACTACTTTGGAGTTTATGTTGAGTCATTGTTATATGAATTTTCTTTTGGTACTTTTTTTTGGAACTTTTTTTTATATATGTTGACATTGGTCACACTATATGGGATGATTTTGGTTTTATTTTAACATTACATGATGCAGATTATTTTTTTGTTTATCCTATTCTAAATCTGATTTTTTAGAAGGTAATCCCTCTCATTTGTCGGTTTCTTTTAACCTCGGGGATTTTCTCCAACCCAAGGCATTATATACGTGGGACTTAGTGGTCATAATATCTACAAATTCATTTTCAACCATGGAGTGGTATCTTTATATTGATTGGGATTAATTTAGTGGTATCAGAGTCATTTCATGATATATTCCATGGAGTTTAGTTTTAGTAACTTTAATTATTTCATGAATTTTAAAATAAACAATTACTATTGATATTGGAGTGTGAAATAGTCCTAGGATACTAGTGCTGGCATGTGATTTTTGGATGCCTCGTGATCAAGTACATCATATCTAAGAACATTGAATGACTATGTTTGGTGAACTTGTTTGTAGTGTATTATCCTCGGAGAGTTAAAATCATCTTGATTTATTATATTCATGTATTAATTGGGATTTTTGGAGAAATTAAATGAATTTATTAAATAAAACCAGCTTAATATATAATGATATTGGTTTTCAGAGTAGTCCTTGGTTTTTAGTAATGAATCATTTTCATCTTTTGGGTTTGGTTCAGGTTGTTGAATTCTATTTGGATCATTAGGTTCATTAAATATAGATCATTATAATAGTGTAGTATGACGCTTGGTAGTGGTATTTACATACCTTTTACTAGATCATTTCGGTGAAATATACATGGAGTATCTATGGTGTGGATGTGAAGCAGTATTTGGAGACTATTGAGATCATTTTAATTTTCACATTAGCATTGTCTAATTTCTAGGTGTTAATAGATTTATATCTATGGTTAGGAGATACTAATTAGTGATAGATTGATTTCATGGTGACCATTTGGATGTAGGTGTTTGGTGGCCTAAATTTCACACGAAGCTCCATTTAGAATTCATATAATTTATGATTAGGGATGTTAAAAGGGTGGTGGAATTCTAGATTCACTAGGTGATGTTGTACCTTTAAGATTAGGGAATCATGTTTATGTACTATCTAAAATTTTCCAAAAATGTTATTCTATATGAGGATTACAAAAAGTGAGATCAATAAAATTATTTTAACCAAATGACTTGGTATGTAGTCGACCTATTAACACATTCTATGTACATAGTAGAGAGAAATATATTAATGGTAATAAAAAAGATAGTTGCATTTAGATTTGATTCTTGAGAGAGTGGCCAGTAGGGACTCTCAATGATTAGTATTTTAGACAATGATCTATGGGTGTTTAGCCATTCAAATATTTCGTCAAATGGGGAGTTGATTATGGATGATCTCATCCTATCTTTATATTTCATGATTCTTTAATGAACCAAGTCAGAGATTCCCATTTTCAGGTTCATTCTATTGGGATCTTGTAATTATTTGTCTTATTGTCTAACCAATTTTTTCAGTTATAATCATATTATTGTACCTACCCCTAGTGTATGATAGTATGAGGATGTGTGTAGACTAGAATAGGATGAATCATATAAATATCATGAACTATTACATTACACCATATGATTGATGATCTATTCCTCCAGCTGAGAGGTGCTAGTTTTTTAATGAGATTAATATCTATTCTTAATGACTCTATTGAGCGTAAAGTAGTATGATATTCTGAAGACTATATTCAGTTATTAGTATGAGTATTTTGATTTTTTATTCATGATTTTAGTTGTTATGAATATAAAATTCATCATTATGGGACTCATCAACTCTATATTCCCTGGGAATGTTGATATGATATTCATTAGGTTCATAGAATATATCTTGATCAACTCAATGTCATAAGATGTGTATACTGAGGATATAAAAACTATTTCATAGGCAGTTCGACACACCCCATTTTAAGGAATTTTATCCATGTGTTATTTCATGACACAAGAAGTGCGTTTCAGTGGACTTGTGGCATCTGAACATGGTGTGGCCATTGAACCATTAATTTTTAATGAATTATTTTCTATTGTAATAACCATGACATGGTTGATATTTATGATTAATTGGTCTGATAGTCTACTATCATATGTACTGACCTTATTTCAATTGAGTTACAAACCCACTAATAGTATTGAACATAAAGAACCAATATTTTGGGTGGAATTATTAGTAATAAGAATCATTCGATATCCCAATTGATAATTAGCACAATTATCCAATACTTTAAATTCATGTGTAGTGTTTTTATGAAGTTTTATATAATACATCTTTTTTGGTCCTGGATTCATGTTTTCATAGTCGAGGTAAGTGATCACTAATGTTTGTAGGCAGTAACATATAATCAAGAATATCTATATGAAAAATTATATGGGGTTAGATACAGTGTTTATTTAAATAAATATGTTACAGTATTACGTTATCAATGACATATTTTTGATTTGTGGGGACCAAAAGAGAATATAATATTAATTTTCTCTATAGAACATGAATATACACCATGGTAGGTGTGCAGATTTTCTAAAATATTATGATTTTCACATCACATACACATTGGGGAACAAAAAACCTTCTCGAATGCATTGATTCAGATTTCCCATGGATATTTTGTTCAAGAGTCTGTATATGATTGGAAATGGACGGATGAGCTTGTATTTAGGAATCATAATATAGGAAAGATAAGTTCTATGATTTATTTATCATATGAATATGGGGTCAATAATGATGTAGGTGGTTGTGAAGTATCACTAGGGAGACTCAGAGGAAGAGGTAATGTATGATTGTGTTACCCATGGGGAACCATCCAACAATTGATTAGAGGTTTATCTGAATTGGATGCTTGTTCTGTCGGTGGTGAGAGAGTGAATTATCTATGATCTATGTAGATCACCGTTGGCCATATATCCCATTTTGTAAATTATTTTCATGTATTGATAAGTAATGTTTGTCCTTATTGTTTTAGGTAGGATTTTGTTTATTATTTAATATATCCCCGCGGAGATGGTGGTGGATTTTTGTAAGGGTCTATATTCTTTCTCTAAAGATATTTAGTCTCTTAGATGGTGTTTATTTTAGTTTTCATGGTGATTTATAGGTTAAAAAATAAATAATGATAGGATATGATCCTCGAATTATTCCACATTTCATTGATCTGTTGATATCTACATGATAACCCACACATAATTGACTAAGGAGAGTCTTATATTTATAAAGATACAAAAATCACAGGCTAAGAAGTATATATAAAGAATAATGGAGAGACGATATTCCATGGATGTTTTATTCACTTATTTATCATATTATGGAGGTAAGGTGGACTAGAGAATTGTATTTGGGAGAAAGAGAGGGAAATTCATGCACTATTTCATGAGTCTTTCTGTACTATTTTTTAGTGCATCAATAGTTATGTATTATTTGGATACTATTTAGATATATGATTTTAGTTGCTAATGTGAAGTGTTATAAATATTCCATAATGTAATGAGATAAAAACCTCTGTGTTAATCATAATGTGTTATACTGTGAAATTTTGAAAACCATGTCAGTGGGTATGCTCACCAAAAAAATATAATATCTTGATTTGAAATATGGGAATCATTAGTTTTTTCTCATAGAAAAATTTCATCTGTTGGTTGTTATAAATATTACAGTGGTCTATGTGGATGTTTATATATTTCTTACAGTTGTTTATTTGAAAAATCATGGCTTGTATCAAGTTCTGAATGGTGTGGTTTTTATCCTAGTGGGAGGTTGTGACATTGTTTTGAGAGGTGGTTTTTTTATTTCAGTTGGATGTGTATGGTTAGATTTAGTGTTGACATGTAATAAGGTCCTTGATAAGAATCCCATTGGGTGGATGTTTCTGAATGTTTTTTCCGTTCATACTATTTTTTTATTCATGATGAATAAAATCATTTGAGAGGTACGTAATGTTTTTTCATATGCCATTCCAAACTATTACAATAGAATTATGATGGTTAGAGGTGTTTCATTGTAGTATTTAGGTTGTTTAGTAGATTTTGTACATTACAGAAGACTACACTATGTGATTCATGTAGTGGTAGTTATTTTTTATTCTCTTATATGTTTCATCACATGGGTGACTACCGATTCACAACATATCTTTGGGTGAGGTGTGATGCATGAAAAAGCTCACAATGTGTAATCATAAATAATTATGTGTATTAATTCAAGATGAGGAACATTGAATTATAAAATATATTGAAGATATAAATAAACATCATTATGAATTTCATTCATTGATTTTAATCCATAGACCTTGTATAATTTTGAATGTGAATATATAATTCACACCAATAGTATGGTGAACTATATCAAAGTTATACGTTATCTCCTAGCTGATATTATACTCATTCATTGTTTTATTTTCTATTTTTGAAAAAAAATCAATTCTTTTTAGGTTATTTTTATGAAAATATATCTATGGTCTTTACGTATAGATTTTTTCGGATGATTTTTGGTGATTAGTGGGGAGTTTTCCCATATTTCCCCTATGTTTTGCTATTTTTTTAATTAACATCAATTTTATTACATTAGTTTAGGGTTATCTTTTGTTGATATAATCTTGTAGTTCACGATGTTCTTGGGTTTCTTATTGTGGTTTTTTGTGGGGAATTTCATCATTTCATTTTGGTGAACAATGAGATCAAAAAATACATCATAATGTAGCGGATCCTCATTCTAACCAATTTAAATGCTTTATATCGGTATCGAATTAATATTATTTCATATGGGTGGATAATAAGTGTTGAGAAAATAATGATCATATGGTCGAATAATCTAATATTTATGGTAATGGAAAGATGAAATTATTTTTTTACCTTGGATATCTGGTTTTTCCTATAATACACATGATAAATAAAAAAGTAAAGTAATGAAATGCAAAAATATATTATTGGAGATGAGATTTATTATAACTTTGTGAGGTTGTTTTTTGTGTGTATCTTTTTGGGTTCTAGTATTTCAGACTATGATGGTGGCCATCATCTAGGCATTGTAGAGTTTGGAGCTATGATGTGGTGGTTCATTTGGTGGACGAGTTGTGGGATGTATAGTGGTCATTACAGAGTGCCTTGGAAGAGATGTGTGACAATGATGATATTAAGTTGTGGTTTGTCTTGTAGTATCTTTTGTGTGGTATTTATGATGTGTGTTAGTGGTGGTGTGTGGTGGATAAGAGTTTTGGTTATTATAGTTAGGTAGCTTCGTTGATTTGGAATTATGTAGATGGTTGATGTGAGAATATTGAGTTGGTTTTTGGTTTGGTTGTGTTGGTTTTTAAATAAGAAATAGAATAATTGGTAATGTGGTAACGAAATATTATGGTGTTTGAAATATGTTTTGGGTGTTTCATTAAATTATTTGAATAAATCTATGTGGATGTAGTGTTAAATGTAATGGATTAATGAATAAAATCATTACAGCAAGAAATTGAATGTGGAAATGTGTAACTTATGTGGAGGATGCCTAGTGTTTTTCACATAGTGGTTGTAGAGGTTGTGACAATAGCAATTTTGTGCATTATATTGTAATGACCTACCAATTCTCATTGGCTTGAGAGCTTAACGAGTCATTACTAGTCCTTAAGCGATATCCCTATGATTCCAAATGCTGGAAATAAATGCTGAAGGGTTTCAATGCAAGTGGGGGACGATTTACCCTTTGAGAAACAAACCAACCAAAACATAATTAACAACCACTATATGATGCATGTAAATGAAACAACCAACTATTGCATTACCAAAAGAGAACTACAGTATTCCACAAACCAATACATAACCAACACAATATGAGAGTACCAACTGAAAGACTAAACAAAATACCCGAAACAAGCCAAGAAACACTCCACAGCTCCACACCGAGATCCATGCACCAAGAACCACCACATCTCCCAAGAATCACCACGAACCATTAGTAATTAGATGTCATACCTTTTCATGTGCCTCAGAATACAACATATGCAAGAGCACCAAAGTGCCAAAGCAGGGGTGAGTATAGAACTCAGTAGGATTTCCCCAATGAATTGTCTACTCATGCCACTAGGATAGAAGTGTTAGCAACAATTATATAAAACAATTTATATAAAACAATTTCTCAAAAACATTTTATAAAAAAATATTACAATTTTCCCAAAACCATTAATAACCAAAAATATACAAGTGAAATTGAAACCAATTTTCCTGCAAGTTATTTTTTTCAGAAAAATAACTAAATAAGCATTAAAACCATTTGTCAAACGTTACCTTTGTTATTGGCACACCCAACCATTCCACAAACCCATGAAACCAACCATGTATGCTACCTGGAAGAGGCAGAAGCCCAAACCCTTATCCATCCAAGAATAGTGGGGGAGACTTCTTAACCTTATCCGACCCCAAATCAAATATGAATGTTTGATGGGGGAGATCCCTAAACCTTATCCATCCCAGAATGATGGGGATACCCCTATCCCTTATCCTTCACAAATGTAATATGAATGTTTGATGGGGGAGAGTCCTAACCCTTATCCATCCCAGAATGATGGGGGAGACCCCAAACCCTTATCCGCCTAGAATGCAATATGAATGTTTGATGGAGGAGAGCCCAAAACCTTATCGATCCCAGAATGATGGGGGAGACCCCTAACCCTTATCCATCCTGAATTCAATATGAACACACACCAAACTTTCCCAACAATCATTCCAAAACCACCCTTTCAATAAAAACCCTTTTATTGAAAACCACTTCCATCAAAACCACATGTGTTCAACCAAATCAAACCATTTCAATAAACATGTACTTTTATTGAAAACCAATGAATAAACCAATTTCATCAAAGCCATTTTAATACCAAATCATTTCAATAAAACATTCTTTTTATTGAAAACCCATCATTCATCAAACCATTTACCATTCTAGAAAATCAATAATTTGAAATCATCATTTTTAATTCAAGAAGACAAAAAACATTGCACAAAAAATCACTAAGATTTTACTATTTCACTAAAACTATAAATCATCACTAAAAAACATTTATTCCATGATTTTCACAATCAATTATATTCAATAACCCAATATTAAACTAATCAAATCAATTCTAACAAGAGGAGTCAAGAGAGAATTCTCCTACCTCAATGGTTTTCACGAAACCCCAACAAACGAAGAACGCACGAGAAAACTGGGATGATTCTCCAAGAATCCTATTTATATATCTCCTCCTAACACAACCATGACCAAAAATCATAATATTTGGGATCCACACATGTATATCTACTAATAAAGGGCATTGATCTAAGAAAATGAGAGAAGAGGACAAGTAGATCTAAGTAGATCTAAGAAACCAAACAAGAACGATCACATACCTCAAGAATCCGGCTTTGATTCGTCATGAGAAGCCGTCAGATCACCTTTAGAATGATGGGAAAATCCTCCCTGACCTTAGGAGAAATAAATTCGCATGTTATGG
The DNA here is from genome assembly GCA_963277665.1 of Viscum album. Classification (NCBI taxonomy): domain Eukaryota; kingdom Viridiplantae; phylum Streptophyta; class Magnoliopsida; order Santalales; family Viscaceae; genus Viscum; species Viscum album. The sequence continues at coordinate 1,740,514,374 of OY728156.1, forward strand.
ACTCATAGGAGCTTAAACAAGGCATTTAGATGCAAAAACACATGAGATACACAATTTAAGTATCTCATTTAAGTGCTTATACGGTTAGTTCGCACGGTTTGACAAACTGTGTGCTAACTGTGTGTTAGCTACTACCTCGACCACGCTTCTCACTCTATTTGGCCCCATGGATAGAAAAACGTTGTGCTGAACGTGCAGAAGACACTCCCTCCATGACCGATTGTGCATGGTTAGGACACATGGTTTAGTCAAACCGTGCACCTCCCGTGCGACTTCCCCTTTACCTAAAAACATCATTCGCAGTTCTCACAAATATCCCACTCAATACCCTTAACATTAAAACCATGAAAAGCATCAAGTAAGGGTTACATACCAGTAACCGTGGGTACTACATTCTCCCCACCATTGGTCTTTCCATCCCCGAAAAGTAGAAAACCTTCTCCCAGCTAAAAGACTTCCAGCCATTGCTCTTTCAGTTCCTTTTCACATTCCGATGTCTCTTCTTGAATCTGATCGTGCTACCATAAAACACGCACTAGGCCGATGCTTTTTCAACAGAAGACATTCTCTTGCGTATCGACTATCCATACCGGAATATGCATTAATGAAGCATCCAGATCTAGGTCAATGTGATCCCATCTGATCACATGGTCAGGATCAGGTTGATACTTTTTCAATTGAGATACATGGAAGAAATTATGCACCTAATTATACCGTGGTGGTAATGCCAACCGATATGCCACCTCTCCAACCTATTATAGTATCTCAAAAGGGCCAATGTATCTTAGAGATAACTTTCCCTACATCCTGAAACGACAATTTCCATGCCTTGGGGAGATCCTTATGAATACATAATCACCCACTACAAATGACAACGGTCTTCGACATTTATCTACATAAGATTTATGATGACTCTGATCCATCATCATTCTCTTTCTCATCAATTGGATCTTCCCTGTTGTTTCTTGGACATGTCTCAACCCAACAAGTGTAGTTTCACCAGTTTCCACCTAGTATAGTAGGGAATGACAAGTACGTCCATACAATGTCTCAAACTCAGCCATGCGTATCGAGGCTTGGTAGTTATTATTGTATGAGAACTCCAATAAGGGTATATTATCCTCCCATGAGCCACCAAATTCCATTACACAATCACAGAACATATCTTCCAAGGTTTGTATCATCCACTCAGATTTCCTATCCGACAGAGGATGATATGTTGTGCTCATAGTCAACTGATTCCCAAGGGCTAGGTGTAATGATTTCTTGAAACGAGATTTGAACCTCAGATATCTATTGTAGACTTTTGAAAATGGTACACGATGCCTCTTTACTACATGTTAGATATATATTTTTTGAAATATCTTCTACTATATGATTTCCATGAATAAGGATAAAATGGGCCGACATAGTTAGACAATCCACTATCACCCAAATGGAATTGTGTTTTCGGACTGTTCTTGGAAGACCTGTAACAAAATACATTGCTATCTTATCCCATTTTCACACTGGTATATGTAAGGATTGTAACATACCATCTGATCTATGATGCTATTCTTTAACCTGCTTAAAAGTTAAACACCACGTGACAACCACCTTCTTTTTCTTGTCGCTCCACAAAAAATGTGCCTTCAATGCCATTTACATATTCCGTGTACCTGGGTGTACGACCCATCTTGAATGGTGGTAAGCATGTATGCATTGTTATTGATAACCATATGTATGACCATCCAATCACTAAAACCAAAACCTGGACCCCCATAATGTTTCTAGCCATCAATGGTCTCCCCAAAATTGAGTTTCGAACTTGAAAACATACATTCTGCTTCATATGTTTGTTATTCTTTGATTATCCTTACCAAATCAGGAACAACCGTGGTTGAAAAGAAAGTTGCAACATCACCTCAGTCTTCATATTCCACATGCATGTCAGCTAAGACCGGCATCATCTAACATTCATCTGATGAAAATCCATTGAGACTGCTGGTGCATTCGTTAGACCGAAAGGCATGACAACATATTCATAGTGGTCATATATGCTTCTCAAAGCTGTCTTTGTAATATCCACCTTCCGATCTTGCAATTGGTGATATCCTGATCGAAATTAAATCTTGTAGAACCACTGAGCTCCTCTTAATTGATCGAACAGATCACCAATGCATGGAATGGTTTTCTATTCTTTATCGTAACTTGGTTAATCTTACGATAATCAACACATAGTCAAAGAGTCCAATCTTCCTTCTCCACAAACAACACTGGTACTTCCCATAGAGAAGTACTTGGTTGAATGAAACCATTACTTTCCAGCTCCTCTAATTACACATTCAATTCCCATAACTCTGTTGGTTCCATCCTATAATACATAAGGGAAATAGGACAGGTCCCTAGAAGGAGATAAATCATAAACTCATATTCTCATAGAGGTGATAAACCTGAGAAGTTATTGGGAAAGACATTTAGAAATTGATCCACCACAGTTGTAAAACTATTTTCCTCAATTTCTTCTATTGATATCATAGTTAGCACTTACATTTGATAAGATATCGTTCCCACAATTGGTTCCAACAAGGTTATTGCACCTTTCATTCCCATTCTCTCTCCCCTTAAGAGATAGTTGATGTCGTCCTCAGTTGTGAAGCTAACCATTCTCCCATAACAGTCGATGTCAGCCTAAAACATTATCAACCAATCCATACCTAGGATTACATCATATACATCAATTTCCATCAACATGAAGTCCCATTTTATCAAAACTCCATCAATAGTTGTAGCACATGCTTTACACACAAAGGATTAACATTCTCTTTCACTAAGAGGAGTTTTCAGTTTCAAAAAGAAGACATAATTTCCATTTTTAAACATAGAAAATTAACAGCACAAGAAGCAATAAAGGAATGTGACACACCAGTATCAGACAACACTTTCACAATGATAGAATTCAACAGAATCGTACCTCACACTGTAGATGGTCCAGCCAGATCATCGAAAACCATCTGCTCAGCTCCATACAATTGCTTTGTTGTTGAACGTTTCTCCTTGTTTATGGATTACACTCATTTCATCGAAGCATATGTTGTTTGTGACACCAGAGAAGTGTCATTGACACCCAACCTTAGAGAAGTGCAACAAAATGGCTTAAGGTGTCCCATCTTGTTGCAATTGGGGCTTGCTCTCAGTTGTGCCTTATAGTCCTGCTTGATGTGGCTCGTAGAGCCACAGTGGAAACATCCATGATTTCTCTTGGGTCTCGAAGAAAGGTTAATTCCTCCTATGGTTTGATTATGATGTGTTATCCATCCTTGATAAAAGGTGTCTTATTTCCTCTTTCTCTTTGTGTTAGATTTCCCAGCTCCTCTGGTGAAGATAACCGTACTTCCTCCAATTGAATTTTCAGCAGTGACAAATGTAGTAAACAAAGTATCTGGTTGCAGTCCCAACTCAATGTTTTTAAAGGCCTGAGAATTGATTTGGACCAACAGTTGGTTCACATGTGGTTCAGGTGAAACCACATTCTCACTGCCCTCTTCAGCCTAGACTCTATTACGCCTACCGAGTACCATTTCCTAAACCAACAACAAACATTGTCACTCTCACTCTCTAGAATCTAATGTCTTATCATTTAAAATTTTATCATATCATCTATCACAAAATTGTTTTCAAAAAAACTATTTTCCATGTTCAACCATTTTTGAAATCATTCAACATGGTTTTTCAAAATCAACCAATTTTCAAAATATACACAATACTCTCTTTTCAAAACATTCACTTGAAAACAATTTCTGCATTTCTCAAAAATTCACACCTTCCAAAAAATCCATCCTCATTCCTCACAATGAGATATGCAATCCTTGTGGTAATTCATTCCTCTACAATGCATGTCATGCTCATCTCATTTTCTAAACCCATGATAATGAGATTTCAAACATTTTAGAAGTGTATCTGAAACACTTATGTACACAACACCCTGGTAACTTGAAAATCATCATAAATGGGTTTGGTACATCTTTTTATGATATACATTTCAAGTTCCGACAATCCTACTCATGTATAAGATTTCGAACCATGGAATAGACAACAAAGAATTTCAACTCCAAGACCAAGAACATCGATGAAAACATGTTAGGAAAGGACCGAATCAAGCTGATACCATTTGTAATGTCCCACTAATTCTCATTGGTTTGAAAGAATAAAGAGTCATTACTAGGACTTAAGCTACATCCCCAAGACACCAAAGGCTGGCAATAAATGCTGAAGGGTTTCAATTCAATTGGGGGATGATTTACCCTTTGAGAAACAAACCAACCGAAACATCATTAACAGTCACTATATAATGCATGTAAATGAAACAACCAACTCATGTATTACCAAAAGAGAACTACACTGTTCCAAAAACCCATACATAACCAATAAAATATCAGAGTACCGAGAGGATGTCTAAACAAAAGACACGAAACAATCAAAAACTCACTCCATGGCTCCACACCGAGCTCCATGCACCAAGCACCACCACATCTCCCAAGCATCACCACGAACCAATAGAAATGAGATGTCATACCATTACCTGTGTCTTGGAATACGATATCTACAAAATCACCAAAGTGCCAAATAAGGGGTGATTATAAAACTCAGTAGGTTTTCCCCAATGACTTACCTACTCACGCCACTAGGATATAAGAGTTAGCAACAATTATATAAAACAATTTATAGAAATTTTTTTCTCAAAAACAGTTTATATCAAAATATAACAAGTTTCTTAAAACAATTTATAACCAAAAACATACATGTGAAATTTAATCCAATTTTCCAGCAAGTTATTTTTTTCAGAAAAATAACTAAATAAGCTTTAAAACCATTTCTCATATATTACCTTTTTTTTGGCACACCCAACCATTCCACAAACCCATGCAACCAACCATGCATACTACCAGGAAGAGGGGGAAGCCCTAACCCTTATCCGTCCTAGAATGATGGGGGAGTCTTCTTACCCTTATCCCACCCCAAATGAAATATGAATGGTTTACGGGGGAGGGGACTAACCCTTATCCATCATAGAATGATGGGGGAGACCCTTAACCCTTATCCGTCCCGAATGCAATATGATAGTTTGACGGGGGAGATCCCTAACCCTTATCCATCCTAGATTGATGGGGAAGACCCCTAACCCATATCTGTCCCTAATGCAACATGAATGTTTGATGGGGGAGAGCCCTAACCATAATCCATCCCAAAATGATGGGGGAGACCCCTATCCCTTATTCTTCCCGAATGCAATATGAACACGCACCACACATTCCCAGAAATCATTCCAAAACCTCCCTTTCAATAAAACAACTTTTATTGAATACCATTTCCATCAAACCAAATGTGTTCAACCAATTCAAACCATTTCAATAAACATGTACTTTTATTGAAAACAATAGAATAAAACAATTTCATCAAAGCCATTTCAATACAAAATCATTTAAATAAAACACCATTTTTATTGAAAACCCACCTTTTATCAAACCATTTACCATTCCGGCAAATCAATAATTTAAAATCATCATTTTTAGTCATGAATCCAAAACACTTTGAACAACAAATTACCAAGATTTCACAATTTCAATACAACCATAAATCATCACTAAAAAAGATTTATGTAATGACTTTCACAATAAATTCAATTAAATAACCCAATTTAAAACTAATCAAATAAATTCTAAAATGAGGAGTCGATAGAGAAGCCTCCTAACACAAAGGTTTTGATGAAACCCCTACAAATGAAGAAAACACGAGAATACCAGGTTGATTCTCCAAGAATCCTCCTTAGATATCTTCTCCTAACACAACCACGTCCAAAACATGTCATATTTGGCATAAAAAAACATAGATCTACCCATAACGGGTTTAGATCTAAGAAACCGAGAGAAGAGGAGAAGTAGATCTAAGAAGATCTAAGAAACCAAACAAGAACGATCACATACCTCAAGAATCCGGCTTCGATTCGTCAAAAGAAGCCTTCAGATCATCTCCGTAATGATGGGAGAACCCTCCATGACCTTAGGAGAACATAAATCCTGAGTTAGGGCCTCATAGGAGCTTAATCGAGGCATTTAGAGGAAAAAATTCGTGAGATCCACAATTTAATAATTTCATTTAAGTGCCTGCATGGTTAGTTTGCACGGTTTGAAAAACTGTGTTCTAACCATGCGTTAGCTACTGCCTCGATCGCCCTTCTCTCACGGTCTGGCAACACGGTTAGTCAATCCATGTGCCGACCGTGTGGAAACCACTTCCTCCAAGACCCACGACACATGGTTTGGCAGCACGATTTAGACAAATCGTGCACCTCCAGTGCGACTTCCCCTTTACCTCAAAACATCATTCCATGTTCTCCTGACTCTCCCATTCAACACCCTTAAATTTAAAACCTTTAAAATCATCATGTAAGGGTTACATAACAGAAACTCAGGGTACTACATAGATTATATGTGGTGTAAAATAGTGTATTTAGTGTGAAAACAAAGGATAAGTAACATGTTCTATTAAAATATCATGTACTCTATGATACACCCACACATATATATATATATATGCTCCTGCATGCACTAGAAAAAATTACCATTGATCAGGTGTTCTAATTTAGAAGATTCCTCTTTATTATCTTGGAGAGTGGTGATATAGATGGTTTGATTCCCCCACTTATTCTCACTTCTTTCAGTAGTACTGATGATATGTGTTGGTGTTAGAGGTGACCCAGTTATGTTATACAAGGAGATCATGAGTGAGATTTAATTTGATGAGGCAGTAATGTGATGTGATTTATAATGGGGTCATGTGTTGGGGTAGGAGGGAATATTATTCATGTCGTTCACATTCATGATATGAATCTTCATTAGATATGTGATCAATTATGTTGTCGTGTCCCATGCATATTTTGGTGAGATGTGTATTGATATGATGGTTCTTGATGATTAAACATGATATTAGACCATGTAATATTTGTTTATATAGGGACACATACCCACCCAAAGTAGGTTGGGTTTTGAGATATTATTTTAATAGAATAGATCTGTGCATAAGAATATCAATGTTGGGGAATGGTAGTGGAAAATTAGTCAGGATATAGCGGCCATGGACATTGTTATTTCTGATTGTAATGTTACTATATTGGATGAATTATTTTTTGAATGTACCAATGTATAGGAAAACTCATATTTCATACCTTAATAATACATAACATTAGAGGAATACTTATAAAATATACAAATAGATGACCAAAGACACCAATAGCCTATCGAATTTGGAATCATGTAAACATGAACAATACTATATAAGTGATCTACAATATCTTATACAAGGTTCATATAAAATAGAACCACTCTTAATGTCATAAAAAAAATACATATCTTCATATCTTGAGGAAGGGAACATAAAAATGTGTAAACTCATATTCTTAGTAAGAGTAAAAAAAGGGAGATATTTAAGAATAATCATGATCATAATGGTGTGATAACAATATCTTGAAAATTTAATGTAATACCATCCATATCAATTATTATATACATGAATAATAAGAAAACGATTGGTAATTCATATGCCATGAATATTAAAGAAATAAAGAAAATAATCTACAAAATAATAACATAGAAATAAAACATCAAAATTTCCCAGACACATAAGAATATATAATTATTTCCAGAGTAGTTAATCAATTGCATCCAAGACCATCTTGTTAGACAATGTCCATTATTGAACCAGGTTGACACCCCGTTCTAGCCATATATTATTGAACCGAGTTGATCCCTCATTCCAGCCCTATATTACTGATCCGAGTTCATTTCTTTTTTAATCCTATAATACTAAACTATGTTCATTGTTCATTATATACATGCCCATATAATGAGATAGAAATTATTAGACAATTCACTGGAGGGAGACATTGGTCTTACCTATCTCATTATGTAATCACACAAACATATGAAAATAAATAATAATCAATCACGTCATATCCCCTCAAAAGAAATTGGTATTTTAAAAATGTGGAAAAATATATAAGTGTTATAATCATTTCATTATAATAATAAAATTTTAACATATTTGTGTTTCAAATGTGTAGAACACGTGATAAAAATGAGTTTCATAAATATCATTCCATTAAACAAAGTAATCCTATTATATAAATAATCAGAATGGAAATATTGAATATTTCTCCCAAAATGAATGAGTAACACCAAATGGTGTTATCTTAGATTGGAAATAATTTTTAAATATATTTCAAAACATTTAATGAGTAAAATATCTTTTCAACATTAATTTTTTTAAAAATAAAACCATTTGAAACAATTTTTCATTTAAAAAATTATTGATAACATACAAATGAATTATGTAAAACAATATTATTTTTTAAAATAACATTTTATTTATTGTGTTCTTCATGGTTGATTTGAAAAAAAAATTTTCTTTGAATACATGGATTTCAAATAGAAAAGATTTTAAATAGAAGAGGGAAGCCATCAGATTTTATTTGAAAATAATATCTTAAGAACCAAATAGTAGAAACATTTTAAAATTACATGATTTTCTCTTGAATAACCAGAGGACAAGAAAAATTAAGAGTTCTATTGAGAGACAGATCATAATATTTCATCAAATGAAGTCAAAATATAATCAATCTCGAAAAAAGATGAGATTGTCTCAATAAACTCTTATGACGTGGTACCATGGAATAATAATATACATGAATGAAAAATAAATTAGATGAAAAATAATTATCATTAGTGAAATTAAATTCATGACATATCTTGTAATATGAAATTATATATACCTTGAAAGTGAATTTAGGAGCATAATAATACATGAGTCTCAAAAATTGAAAATTGAGACAAAATTAGTTTACCGATTTGGTATTTTTAAAATAATAAACACCATTAATGAAATATCATAAAAATGATATTTTAGTTCCAATAAATTTATTTACTATATAAATATTAGACAATAATGGGTAGTAAATACACCACATAAAAAGAATAAGTGGTGAACATATCATGTATCTCACAGAAATAAAACGTGAGATGAAATCCCCATACCTTGGGAATTGACTCTTGTCTTACTTCTTAAATCCACATGTACAATAAATAAAAATATATTATAAATCATTAAAATATCATATACATATGTCTAGTACCATATATAGTTTAATTATGTCTTTATATTACCCACTTGTTAACAATCCTATGGTATGGTACCCATTTCAGATAATATTCAGTTTATTCTTCGCATATATCTTAATTTATTATATCATCAATACTTATAATTTAAATAATAATTCAATATTTTATTACATGACTTAAATATAATTTCTGGAAATTATATGTTTATTTTAAAAATATATATATTATATATGTATGAAATATAATACACGGTTCATGAAGATGGTAGGTTGTACGTACATATGAACTCCATTTCCGATTAATTGTCATGTTTGAAATAAGAAAATTAAAAGAAATATATGTATATTTATATATCATTATTATATTAGATTTATTATATAATATGTATCTTATATATTCTATAAAACCATCCTTAATACAATCCATTTAGGGTATGAACTCATAATATAGCTTTGAAGGGGTGGTAGTCCAAACATCCTCAAATCAAATTAGTATATAAACACCAAAAAGAAAGAAAATTGTATACGTGTTGAAAAAGTAATAAATTAGAATAAAAGAATAATATAGAAAATAAATAACTGAAATATGTTGATTATCCATCTTAATTTACACCATGCGATGTGATAAGAAATGTTTTCCAATCACTGTTTAATGAGGCAGTAGTTCATCGTACACATAAACAGAATGTATGTTACCCATTAGATAGTGGTTTGTGAAATTTGAGTATGAAACCATATCATAGAAAATACTATTATATTGAGTATATTGGTATTTTTAAACAATAATGGAATAATTATAGTGGATGGTTTGGAGAAGGAATATAAAATAAAGGACCTTGAGAGAAGATGTTACATATTAATCGAATAACACCTTTGAGTTTGATCTTCATGGCCTCCTTGGATTAACTTATTCACATGGTAAGGAATATTTTTTGAAAATTTGATTTCAAGAAAGTGTATTGGGTAGATATTTTAAAATTTAAATATGTTTATGAGGTGCGATGAAATGATAGAGTTGGTGGACTATTATTGGGAAGGGAAATGACTCACGTGGACTTTTTTAAAACAATTTATGTTTACAAATGTAATTACCTAATATAAGTAATACTAAACAGAATAAAAAAAATAATATAATTTTTATGGTAGAAATATTTCTAGAAAATTTATTTGGGAAAATTGATAGGTCATATAGTCCTTAATATTTTTTTGGTCCCTAATTATGCGTCATTTGACCATAATCACTATGATTAATTTTAATTAGTATTTCTAATAATTTTTGTAAAAAATTAACATGATATAATTTGAATATAAATATTAAAACAAAATATGATTTTTTTGGTTTTTATAAATTCAATTCATGGATGCAGAATTTATAATAATAATAATTCTAACACCACAAATGAGATGAAATTACAGGTTCATAATATAGATAGAAGTTCAAAAGATTTTATATTTTTTATATTCATTTTAAAAGGGAAATTTATTCTAGTGACCTAATTGTATTAAGGGAGTGATAACTTATATAATTATACCTTCAACTAAATTTATTATATAATTTATCATTAATAATTAATTATACAAAAATTATGTTTTCACCTAAAAGTATTATTTTTCACTATTAATCAAAAAATAATGTGTCTTAGAAAAATCCCTAAAATTAACAATAAGATAAATTAAAAGTTATATATTTATATATAATGATTATTTAAAAAACTTATAGTTAAAAAATGAATATAAAATGATATTTATTATTATATTTGGTTCACTTAAGAGTATACCATTTTTATAGATAAAAATAACATTACCAAAAATGATATATTTCATTATCAAAACTATTAACCTATATAAAACCATTATAAAAATATTTTAAATTTCTTATCAATATTAATATTAAAATATTTAATGTATATTTTATAATTTTTTAAATTTAATAATTATAATAATTAAATGTTGTTTCGTATCAACATCAATTTTGCGTTAACGTACACCATGTCGGTGTTGCATGTAATGTTCTCTAATTTGGTGACATGTAATATATACAATGTAATTGAGGTGTGGAAGAATTGTTTTAATTATTCAATATAAATAAATTTATTAAAATTTATTTTATTCAAGAATAAAGGCCCACAAAAACATGGGATGTTACATTCAACCCCCCTTTAATTGAAATTAACCCACAAAATTTGTTACTCATGTAAAAACAGTTGATGATACTTCTACTTAATCATATCCCCTTGTTCCTTTTTATAATCCTCTAAATGGTTATTTCTCCATAAATCATTGACCATGTGAGTGGTATTATTTAAAATATCATTCTCTTTACGATCTAGAATTTCAACACATTACTCGTCATAAGAAAGATCCTTCTGCAGTAGTATGAACACTCTATTCAGTTCACATTAAGGGTCAGAAATTTAATTTCTCATTAAAGATACATGGAAAGCATTTGGGACTTGAAATATATTTAGAAGAAGTTGAATTCTATTTTATACCTTCCTAATATTATTATGAATCTCAATGGGACTGATATACATAGTGCTTAATTTCCATTTTATCCCCAATCTCATTAAATTCTTCTAGGGTGAGATTCATAGGAAAAAATTTTCACCAACATAAAATTCTAGATCTCACCGATGGTTATCAGCATAAATTTTTTGCCAAAAATGAGATTCCTTGATATGATGGTTAATGGTTTTATCCTTCTTGACCATTTCTTCAGAAATATCATGTCGTAATACCTTTCATCCTCCAACATCACCCCAACACATTGGAGCACTAAATTTATTCACATAAAGGGATTCATATTGTAAAATTAGAATGGTTGATTGAAATATATTATTTTAAGACATCTCAACTAGAGGAATGCGTTTATCCCTAAAACATTCAAATCCTGAGAAAAAGATCTCAATATTTAATCTAGGTTTTGAATTATTCCTTCTGAAATTACATCTGTCTTATGATGATAAATATTGCTGAAACTCAATTCTTAATAGAGATATTGACGAATACATCACAATAAATTTGGGGAAAAACTCAATTAATGATCTCATACAACAGAATAAGAAACTCGATGAAACCCTAGAAATTACATAGTTTATTTCCTAGAAAGATAATTCAGAGATAATTCTTCTCTGATAGAGATGAACTATGTAAACCCTGTAATGAGATTGACTAACCCCATACAGCATTAGACCCGTATGATGGTTTGTTTAGCCCATGAAAAAATACATAGGGATTCTCTACCATTTCAATTTTGTTATGGAAAATTGATCCATCATCACCTTTGACATCTTTCATTCATCCTTAACTTGTTGGAATACCAAAAACTAAGATACAAACTATGTGATATCTCTAATTATACCATCCCACCAGAAGAACTATTTCATATCCCAATATATCTTCGTACAACCCGGATGAAAAGTGAATGATGAAATTTGAGCCCACATAAAAAGATCCTTCTTGAAATCTTGTATGGAAAGAATACATACATAGTTCATGAACCTTAGCATTCCATGTTGATAAAGGTTAAACTCAAAAACATTTCTAGCATTCTTTTGCAGCACTTTATCTTAATTATATGGCTTCTAAATCATCACTAGGATAAAGGGATGAAAATTCATATTAGAAGGATTATATTTTCAACTTCTATCAGGATATCTAGATCCCTCCATTATAAATTTAAAAATATTGAATCATTAGTGCCCCTAATCATGGATAAGCTAGCATGGTCCTTCCATCACAAAGCATTTCCCACTGTGTTCTCTTTCCTAGGGTGTTAATTTATTGACCAGTGATAATCCTTTATCATCTCTAACCTTATTATATAGAGCATGATAAACTCCTTCTATATTGGTATATATTTCAAAATTATTTCATTAGTATATATATCACACTTTTTAACAGATATATAATTCCTCTATATCTGTAAGGAAAAAAATACAACTACTAATTCCAAATCCTGAGATGGATATATTTAATAATGAATATTCACCATGAATAAGGAACAAGAGATAACCATTTAATTCTTCATAATAACACATCCCAATACATTATTGGATGCATCACTATATATTTGAAACCCATATCCACTATAGGGTAATGTATGGCAAGATGCATTGTCTAGCATTTTCTTCAGTTCCTTGAAATTTTCTTTACATTCATCTGTTAAGAAGAAATTGACCCCATCACAATTTAATTTGTCCAGGTTATTATATATTCAGGAAAAATTATATAAAAACTATCGAAATTTTCTACCTAATCAATGAAATCAATGGATCTCAATCATAATGGTCAGTCTAGTCTATCATTCAATATCCCCTATTATTAAAAGATCTACTACTATACCATATTTTGAAATTATGTGAAAATAAAATGAATTTTTTTAGAAAATTAATAAATTATATGTTTTCAACATATTGTCACCTTTACTATGGTATTTATTACAAATATCATGTGATATTCATGATCTTCCTTTTCCTTTAAATTGATAAGAATATGATCAATAAAGACAACCACAAATAGATCAAGGTACTATCTAAATATTTTAATTATTAAATCCATAAAGATATCAGGGGTTAGTAATACAATAAGTCATAACTATTTATTCATATTTTAGATACCTTGTAATGAATTCCACCAAGGGTAGGTCCACTTTTTGACCGTCAATTGATGATGTCAAAAAACAATTCACTATTTGAATAGTATTGACCTCTGTGTACATGATAAACAAGCCATAAATATGGGGGATATGATACTTATTCTTGATCATGATATTTTTCAACTTTTGATAATCAATGTATATCCACATTGATCCATCTCCCTTTCTCATAAAAAAACATATAAATCCCATGGTGACACACAAGGCTAAATGAATCCTTTATCTATTTTTTGGTGTTTCATCTTCTATTAATATAACTCAATTGGAGCCATTATATAAGGTGTCTTTGAAAATTATTTAGAATAACTTATGAGGTCTATTGTGAACTAAACTCCACATTTTGGTGGAAGGATAGGAAACACATCAGGAAATAAATCCACAAAATTCTCAAACAATAGGCATATCATCGATGTCGATTTTCTCCAAAACCATTTGATATATAAAAACAATTCTAACAAATTATTAAGACCCATAAATACTGTGTAATTTCGACAAGATATTCATACATGTTTTCCAGTTTATTTATTATCATATGAGGGTTTGAGTTATAAATCATAACATCCCATCCTTGACAATTGATGTGGTATTCATGCAATGAATGTAAATCAAAGCCATAGAAGACATAAAATCAATCCAAACGAATAATGGGAGGATTCCCAGGATTTACATTCACATTATCTTCTACAAGACATGAATCATAGATTTTATTTGAAATCAACATACTATTAGGGGAGACTATTCCCCCACACAAGTGAAAGAAAAAAATACAGAAATAGCTAAGTATGATACACAGTGAAATCTAAGAAAAGTGCGGAAGAAATAAACTACTCTAATATTAAAATCTTTAATAGTATAATGATGTAAAATTCTAAAAAACTATGTTATACAATACATAACTAGTCATCCACTAGTATAACTATATATATAAAAGTACAATTAAATCCAAATGTAAATGTATAGGGCTCTACAACTGACTCTGATCCAACCCACGTACTCGATCTTCATAGACTACTGAACTACATCAACCCGATTAGTAGAACCGCTCGAGCAACTCCACTTGATAATATAATACTGGTTATCAGTGCTATCCATCGTGCAACTCATGCTCAACCTAAAAAGTACACATAATTTTGAAAAGTAAACTAAGGAGCACATGCGGGGGTGAGAAATGATCCCAGTAGGCCTCACCGACTAGAAACCTATAATTGTTCCACGTAATGTGTATGGAACACAAATGTGATCAGCCTATCTTGAACACAACAAAAATAAGATTCCCAAATGTGCAACAACAGTCGAACCTATAGTTTTTAATCCTTCTTAACTGGGTATGTTAGACAATGGATGTCCATATTTATATATATATATACATGTATAGTCCCATAGCAATACACATATACATCAATATTAATATTGATGTGTTTGTTAATCAAATTACAAGTAAACACATAACCGGTTGATCCTTGGGCCCTAATCCAATCCAAATATACCTAATTTGGTCATCACTGGAATTATATCTCTGACCAAGCTACGTCACCACATGGGGAAACTTATCCTACACCTGGGTTTATTCATTCTCACCTCCAATCACATATATATTTACGAATACCTATGGTAAAACCTGTAATGAATGATACCCTATAGTGACATTCAATGCTAACTGACCTCAAAGAGCATAATCATTTTGATCATGTAACATCCATCATATTAGCCTGCCTAAGGAATTCCTAAATGGGAATACAAATATCACTGAAGGAATAGCAGTCATAAACCAATTGAGGCCGTACAAGGAATCCCTCATCAAGATCCATGAATAACTCAAGGAAAATAAGTAAATCACACACTGAGCTCATTCATGGAATCTCTGTATTGGATCCATGTATCACTCAAGGTATATTAATATCAAACCTATGATCTCGTTCATGCATTTCCTACAATAGGAATCGATGTATCACTACAGGTATAATCTTATCAAACTAATGAGCATGTTCATGGAATCCCTTCAATGAGTTTCTATATATCATTCATGGTTTAACAATATCCAACCAATGAGACCATTCATTGATTTCATACAATGGGAATCCTTGTATCACTCATAGTTTAATTACAATAAACATTCCACTAAGCTCATCCAAGGAATTCATAATAAAGTCAACCATGTGTAACTGAGGGAACATAAATAAACAACCCAATGAGTCCGTCTAAGGAATTCCAACAATGGGAATCCTTGAATCACTAAAGGTACATAAAAATCCCAATGAGTCTGTCCAAGGAAATATTATAATGAGAATCCATGTATCTCTTAGGGAATAAAATTCAACACAAATTGATCAAAAGATGTATTCCACGAAAAACCATTGGACATTCAAAACAAATATATATCACAATATATGTATATATATATACATTTTGGCTCAATATCCATGTCCTAAGTAATAACTATGGGTACCTATAAAATCATATTAATAAGATGGCTAAGAAGCCGGATCCCAGGAGAGCATGTCTAAGCATCCCAACAAGAAAAAAAGATGCCTCGCATCGTGATCAACAACCACAAACTAAGTAACACCTATGAAGAAAATCACTGCATCAGATATAATAATGTGAAACATAATAAAGAATGTGGGTGGCTCGAATTCCCTAACCAACACTATAGTCACAGCCCCTTGGGCTTAACAGTTTGGAATGTGTTCTAGGTGACACTCGAACACCATATCTACCCAAAACCTGAATTAATCTCATTGTCTGTCAAACCATGGGCACCCATTGGGTCCCTCAATTAAAACACAAGGGAGGAATCCTACTCAGAATACTTCAGGTGTACCTAAGAAAAGGCATTATATACAGGATACATGGTGAAGAGTGATGGAGGAATCCTATATCCCATGTCAAACTCCCATGTCACAACTGAACTCAATAACTAATGGAATAACCAATACATATAATTAGAACCCCCAAAACATCATTTAAATTACATTTAAATATCATGAGGATTCCATCATTGTGATCTACATAGAAAAATTATCAAAATGTACTTCTCACACAACCAAAGCGGTCATCCGTTGAAAAAAGCTAATATTCACCATAACGATCCCCAGTGGGCCCACTCATAATTTATTTTTTATCACCTGAAATCTATTTCTAAACGTCATCCATTAATTTACTGTCATGAATCCATTAACGGTGTGTTAAACGGACATCAGACGTAGAAGAAAATTCCTTTTCAAAAATCACCAAATAATAATAATAATTAATTCTTATTATTATTATTTTAGACATTTCATACCACTAAGAATCATACACAAAAAAAATCTCCATCAACCCTCAAAATTTCCACCATAATGTAAGGGTCATGTTGTCGTAGACTGTACATTAAACGGACCCCTGGATTGCATCTTACGGGGGTTTAAAGAACCCCCTGACCAAAACAACCAGGACAAAGTACATGGCATGTACTCTGGAGTACACATGGTCTTCCCATATAAAATTACAGGACATGTATGTTACTGTACTCAGGTTTTACTATTCATAATAGACCATCCCATTTGCATTTTCACCAGGACACATGCCCATGTGCCATTACACGGCGTGTACTCCTAGTACCCGACATGTTCTATTTAGAATCCCACATTTCGAGTTCTTTTTTCAGATGGAAAGACTCATGTCCAACCACCACACATCATGTACTTATGGAAACTCATTGTTCCCAAAATTTTCTAGACACACATCATTTCCCCCTGGAAGACACATCGTGTAACCAAGGTTTTGACAGTAGAACTCTCAAAAAACTAGAAACACTTGTTTTCACCCACAAAACAACAGATCTCGCATTAATGGGACACAAGAAAGAATAAAATGCATTAAAACATAAAAAAAATTTAAATACGAAATATGGTGACACAATAAATGGACCTACCTTCGGGTACAAACCGCCGATGCTTCGATTGATTTCACCATCCAAAGATGTCGCACGCCGTCTTAGCACGACAAGAGTTTAGAAAGGGTACCCCATTTCCATCCATCTATCTATGTTTTCCAATATCCATATTCTCCCATAGGTCATGACGAAGGAGGATGATAATGTGCCGATGAATAATGTGGAAAGAAGAAGAAGGAAAAAAAGATGAAAAGAAAAGAAATGAAAACGAGGCACCGACCGACCCCAGCACCTACTCGAGTTTATGCCTTACCTATTCCAAAATCACCATTATAGACTAAATGGTGAAAATGTAATCTCAATACGATTCTCCATAAAAAATTTAATTCCAAACGAACCTACGTAAATAATTTAATTATTAATTTAATAATATTTAATATTTAATATTATGGTAAAATTCAAACAACATAGATTTCCACCAAACTCTTGTCCTAGGGTAGTCATCCTCTTCCGTGACCAATAGAGTGGTTAAAAAAATTATTCATGAAAAAATGGAAGAGTAAAATTCCATTTTACCCCTCACAAGCATCCTATATAAAAAATTAAAATTTTTTCTCAAAAATACAATCCAGAAAAACATGGGTTCATCCAACGTAAAATGTTTTACAAACAGACACCTAAATACAGTATAAGGATAATTTATTTGGAAATATTAGAACATTAAAAGTAGTAAATATATTAGGTACATTATATACCACTAGTGTTTTCTTTACTAGAACAATTCTTTGAAACATAAAAAATATATATCTTCATATCCCAGGGTTGGAAACATAAAAAGGGGTTAGATAAAATGATCAGTAACTATAAAAAAGGGAGACATGTAAGAATAATCATGGGAATAATAGTATTATAACATGAACATGAATATATAATATCATACACTACATGTAAAATATCATATACGTAAACCATTCAACAATGGCATAAGATCAAAAGGAATGGATCTAATGGAAATGAATAACCTAACCATAAAAGAATACCATAGGAATAAAACCTGTAATTTATGTAGAAACATAAAATATGTAAAATTATTTCTAGATTAGTCAAGGAATTTTTTATGAGACCATCATTTTGGAAAATGTTTTTTACTGAATCGGGTTCACACTATGTTTTAGGCATGTTTTAATGAACTGACTTCACCCCTTGTTCTAGACCTGTATTACTAAATCGAGTTCCTTTCCCATTCCAGTCCTTTAATAATTATTTGAAATCATTTATCATTACAACATTTCCTATAAAATTCGATATAAATCTTTATTAAATTCAATTGAGCTAGATATAGGTCCTACCAATCTCATAACATAAGC
Organism: Viscum album; assembly: GCA_963277665.1. Classification (NCBI taxonomy): domain Eukaryota; kingdom Viridiplantae; phylum Streptophyta; class Magnoliopsida; order Santalales; family Viscaceae; genus Viscum; species Viscum album. Next base: position 1,740,533,423 of record OY728156.1, read on the forward strand.
ATGCAAACATCTTCCACAAAATCATAAACAATCATTTCATAACCCATGTAATGAAATGGGAATCATAAACATTTAACCATATCATAAAATATGGAAAATGATAGAGCATCACTATAATTTTAATATAAAAGTAACTCATGAAATGAAAAGAGTTTTTATATCATATAACAGGTGAATGAAAAGGGATTACATAAATATCATGCCATGAAACATTATATATTCATAGAATTAATATGAATGAAAATAATGAATAATTTTTCCAAACAATCATGAGTAACGCCAATGGATGTTCTCATAGACAGGAATTCATTTAGAAATATCATTTAAAAACATATCTTGAGGAAATTATTCTTACTATGTAGAAAAAATTCTTTTTTCAAAAAAAATCCTTCTAAAATTTTTTTTATTGAAGATTTTGTTGAAATCATATAAAGGAATCATTGAATATAGAAAAAAATTTAAAAACTATTTCCATGAAAATGTTCTTCAAAGATCATTTGAAATCTTTTTTGAAAACACGGTTTTCGATACAATAGATTATCAATCGAAGAGTAATATTGTCAAATATTACATAATAAAATTATCTTAATTACAAAAGAGTTTAAGATGGTACCAATACATGAGGATATATTTATTGACAAAGGGATAATAAAAAAAATGAGTTTACAAGATATATAAATCATAATAATTCATCAAAGTATGCCTAAACATATACAATATCGAGAAGTGATGATATTGTCTCAATACACTCTTACAACAGGGTAACATGGGATCATACACTCCATGTGTGAAAAATAAATTAAATATAACATTAAATATCATAAAAACGAAATTAATTAATTATATAACAAGACAAATGGAAGTATATAGATCGATAAATATAATTTAGTTACATAACAAAACATAAGCATTATCGATGGAAAATTGAGACAAAACAATTATATCGATTTGTTGACATGTGAAATTTAATCCCCATGAATGAAATATCATAACATGGGTATGTAAATAACAATAAATTTAATTATAATAAACATATAATATAATCATTGTAGTTTCATAGTCCACATGAATAGAATGAGTTGAGAACATAACATATATCTCATGAATATAAAAAGTAAAATGAAGTCCCCTAACCCTGTGTCTTGACTCTCATCATACTCATTAAATCCACATGAATAATAATTATAATTTTATTTGAAAATATTATCCAAAACCATATTAGTATAAGTATTACAATAAATGGTTTTATTGTAATCTTATATTAATCTCTGTTTAACATTGCTATATTAAGGTTTCACATTGGGTAATATTCACTATATTCTTCACATGTGTCTTAATTTGATCAATCATTGGTACTTTTTGATTATATCATTATTTTAAGAATGATAATGATTATATAAATATAATTTTTATTTACTATCTATTTATTATAATAATCTATTGAATTTATAAATATTAAACTGAATACACATTTCATGGAGATGTAATGTTGTACGTACAGATGAAAGCTATTTCCCATTAATTGACGTGTTTCAAAGAAAGAAAGTATATGAAAATATAGATATATATTTATATATATATCCTTATTATATTAGACTTATGATATCATACATATTTTATATAATCACTAAAAACATTCTTAATATAATCCATTTAGTTAATAAATGTATCATATCTCCTTGGGGGGGGGGGGTAGTCCACACTTACTCAAATGAAATTCCCATATTACCATAAAATGGAAAGTAAACTGATATGTTTTGTAAAAGGAATAAAATATATTAAAAAGATTAATTATAACATATAATATATATGAATATATTACCCATCACAATTTCCACCCTGAAAGCTGATAATCAAAATTGAACAATCATTATTTATTGAGTTGGTAGTTCACTGAACACATAAATATTTTGTTGGAAACCCATTAGATAGAGGTGTGTAAAAGTGTTTGTAAAATTTATTACATAAAAATATATTAATATATAAAGGATACTATTGATTTTATACAATAATGGAATAATGAGAGTGGATGGGATGATAATGAAAATAAAACAAAGGACCATGAGAGGAGTCATTACATATCAATCGTGTAGCTTGATTTGGTTTATTCCAAAAGGCTTTTATTGATTTACTTCATCTAAAGGGAAGGAATTTAAGAATAATGGATAATTTATGGGATGTGTATTGGCCGTATATTGGATGATCTTAAGAGGATAGAGAGGTTTGGAGTAGTGGGAGTGGATATGGCCTTTATAGGGAAGGAAAAGGATTCAAATGAATATTTTAAAAATAGGTTAGGTGTACAATTGTTCTAACTTAAAAATCATAAAAATTATTCCTAAAGGATTAATGGATTGTTTATGGATGAAATAACTCTATAAAATGGGATCTGGAAAATTTTATAGGTAATATGGGCCCCTATTATTAGTGTTTAGTCTCTAATTATGCTTAATTTCACCTTAATCATAATGATTAATTTAAACAAAATTTACTAATCAATTTGGCCAAAAATAATCATGTTATAACTTGAATATAAATATTATACCGACTAAAATGGAGTTTTCAATTTTTTGTAATTAAAATCTTGGAAATATGAAAATAAAGATTAATTATAATCCTCTAAATGAGAAGAAATTATAGGTATTTAAAGTAAAAAGAAGTTCAAAAGTTTATTATGTTATTATATTCATTTTCAAAGTTAAATTGATTCAAATGACCTATATTGTATTAAAATATGTATTATGGATGTATTAGGGAATTGATAATTGTAAAATAAAATGAAAAATGTAAAATTAAAAATTAATTATACGAAAATGTAATTTTAAAATGAAAGTCAATATATTTCAACATTAATAAAAAATGATGTTCCTTAGAAAAATGAAAAAAAAACCACCCTATAATAATTTTGGAATTATAAATTTATATTTCTTATTTTTATAAAATAAAATTTCATAAATGTGTTTAAAATAATTTTTATTATTAAACGAAGTTCATTCAAGAATGTGTAATGTTTAAACATTAAAATGTGTTTTTCTAAAATCAAATCATTCATTACCAAAATTTTTTATCTATAAAATAATTTTATCAAAAATATTCTTAAATAATTCATTACTATTCTTATTAATATTTCCATTGATTATATTATTATTATCTCATTTTAATAACTATAATAACAAAATTATGTTTCATTGAAACATTACGGTTGAATGTATCATATATCAATTTAATGACATGTAATGTAGGCCCAGTCATTGACGTGTTAATGGATTTCATGACATAGTTCGTTGAAATTAAAAAATAGAAATTTTATATATTTAAGGAATAAAGGTCCATAAAAACTGGGGCTGTTGAACAATGTGATGTTGGGTTTGGATAACTGACTTTTATTAGTTCTTGTAACTTCTTTATTTTGGTTACAAGAGTAATAGTATGTTCCTTTGACTTGTTTAATTGAAACATCGGTTATGATCCTCTTATGTAGGCTTGCATCTCTCACCCTACATATAGAAACTATTTTCATGATTCTAGGAGGACATTGGGGATCCAAGAGGACATTTATATCATGGGTTTGATCTAGAATTGGGTTAATTATATCTTCAAATCCTATTTTTTTTTGAGTTCAATGCCTCTCACTTGTTTGATTTTTATATCCATGAATATTGTCTCCCTAATGAGGAAACTGGATGTGGGACTGAAATGTAATTTTATCTATTATTTTCATTTTTATCCCTAAATGGGAAATATTGGGGTCACAAGGTTATTAATAACATATTTTTATGATCCATGATAATTTTTTAGGAACTCCTCTTGTGATTCTCATGGATCATGAATAATTTATTGTACCACATTGTTTCATATATTAAAAGATGAACATTGATTATTATCTTAAATGTTTTCCCATACACATTATTTAATACCATTGGTTTTTATGTTTCCCTACATAATTCAATGAATAGGTTTACATCTTTTGAAAAGTCTCAAATTTTATCCATTATGGTTCGAATATATAGAGTTGTTTGAAAATGATACAGAATCAGTTATTTCTGAAATTGTACCTCAACAAAACAAATCCCTGTATTCCAACGAATATGTTAGTATTTGTGTGGTTTCAAAATTATTTTCTGTAATGTTTTTAATATATTTCTAGGATCATATCACTTTTTATTTTATATAAACCGTATAAAATATTTCTTAGCACATGTTTCTAGAGTGTGGGGCCTATGGATTTCATTTCGTATCAAAGTAGGGTTTATTTATTCATTAGTATTAGTTTCATTAGATTTGGTATTAGAAGAAGATCACTATTATGAAACCCCAAGGGATAGGTGTAATTTATATGTAATATTATATGATAAAATATTTATAATTTTGTAATGTAGATATTGTGTTGTTCTACTATCAATTTAATCTTTCAAGAGATATTAGAAAGTGGATGTGACTATGGAACAAATTTTCTGAGGTATAATCACTCTGGAAAGGCTAGTTTACTTTTTACTAAGTCTTCACATATTTACATGATGAGTGGTGATGATACCAAAACCCTAAGACAAAATCTCTACACAACCCCTAGATTATTTGAATTCTTTGTTTCGAATTAATTTAACATCATTGATATTTTTTCATTTCAAAAAACATTTAATATAGTTTTTTAAATGGATGTACTAATAATTTCTTGTCTTATACCATGAACCAAGATAATATTTCTGATCTAAGAACACATATATTATTATTTGGTTCATAAAACACTGGGCTTGGCTTCAATTTTATAACATTCCATGTTCCCTCAATAGATTGTGTTACATGCAAGATAATGTTTTACTAAACATAAATATACCACTAATATTGTTATTAAAATATTATTATCATTAGAAACAATACATTAAAATAAAAACTAAAAATTAATATTAACTAAATTCAGAAAATATTATTTTAAAATTTGTTTAAAATTAACACACTTTGGTTATCAATTATCTATAATTGAAATTAATAAATATTTGAAAATAATGAAATTCAATTTACATGAGAACTACTTGTGTTTGTAAAAACACCAGTATATATCTTTAAATAAAACAAACAAGTATTGATATCTATTTAAAATATAATTTATATATTTTATATTATATATATATTTTAAAACTCATTCAAAAGGCATGAAAAGCATAAGATTAGTATAAATCCAAATTTGTTAATAAACAAGTGTATTTCTATATAAGGTGCATATACTATACATTGAGTCAATGTCTATGTTATGAACCAATATATTATATGAGGTGCATATACTATACTTTGATTTTTTATATTCTTAATTTTATTATTTTAAGGACATTATAATCTATATGTATCGTTATTCTGTCATGGTAATCAGGATTTAATGTTACAAATGTGGTAGAAAATTATTGTTAGTGTATCATATTTTATCAGCATTTTTTTTCTTATAATACTATTGATAATCTATTTTCATCATCCTCTCATGAAATTTTCTTATTTTCTTTTTTCCCATGATTATTCATGATATAATCATATAATAGTACCATTTTTCAACTTTTTGATACTTATGATGATTATTGTATTTTTTTATAAAACCCATCTTTACTTCTCATTTTCACTATAAATATCTTTCATACAAAACACATGTTTTATAAAATTGATTTCATGTTTATTTAAATTATCTATAATGATAAATTTCATGGAAAATTATTTTAATGAAATTATTAAAATTTTGAAGTGTTTAAATTGGGTTTCAAAGAATCCATTATAATTTTTCAAATATTTTATAAAGGTCAAATGTTTTCGAAATTTATTTCAAAATTAATTATAATTATTCCAAAGGTATTTTCAATGAAATTTTGTTGAAAATTTTGAAAACGTTTCATTACATTTTCTTATGATATAGTTTAAACAATTATTTTCAAAGTAGTTACATGTTTTCAATATTATTCTAATAATTATTTTAAAAGAAAATTTTTTTTGTAATGTTTTGACGCTTTCATTTTGATTTATCAAATTATTTTTCATGGAACTGGTATTATAATGGGTTTCATGAATTATTTATCTGTTTTTAAAGCTATTTTCATGGAAAAATCTATTCAAAATGATTTATGTATAAAAAAAATTCTTGAAAATATATTTAACTAAAGGAGTTTTTAAAATGAATTATTATTGATTAATATATAATAAATGTTTAATTGTAAATGTTTCATCCTAATTTATTTTCAAATAAAAGGTATTTTAATTAGGAAATGTTCCATGTGATCCGTCCACAATCCTTCTACATCTAATATGACATAATTTATTATCATTTATTCAGTTTAGGGGTTATGATAGAAGAATGAAAATTAAATTATTTTTGAACGGTTTATGTTATGATTGAATGATTTTTTTGAAACCCATATAACTTTTATAGGTAATTGTATTTTTAAAAATTATTATTTTAACATGTTATGATTTGATGAATTTGTTATGGAACACATCTCTTTTCCATAGTTAATGATACGATGGAATTTTTTGGATACCAAGTTATGTTCATGGGTTATGATTTGATGATTAGGAAACCTGTCACATTCTATGTACTAGATATGATGAAAGGTTTATTTGGTTTATAGTTCATATGTGTATGATTTTATTATTTCTTGGGTGGGACCTATATCTCTCTCTAATGAATTGGGTAATGATAAATATATTATGAGATAATAATTACAAACATGTTGAAGGGAATGATACTAAAATGAAAATGTTTCATACTGAACCATAATGAAAAACAATTATGTCCACATCCACAATTGAATGATGGGGAAGAATTATTTATTATGATAATTTTGGGAAACCAGTTCCATTATGGTGAAGATGGGAATATGAAATCCCTTATAAGTATGGGACCGTGACAAGGGATGGGGGTGTTTTTCACCCATTACGTGTAGTCCCAATGATATTCCTTAATATTTTTGGGTAATGTTTCATGAATTATAGGGAATGATATTACATTTTAATATTTTTTTAGAAAAAAAACTACATGTTATTCCAATATTATTTAGTCATGAATTATTCCCATTGGCTTCTTAGAAATCATGTATTACAAAATGAATATATTTATGAAATTTATATTGATTAGTATATTTTATATGTACAGTATGATATTATAATGTAATAATCATGTTATTATACCGTTATTCTCATGTTATTATTATATATCTCCCTTGATATCTCTTTTTAAGTACACTATTGCACTATAATATTTTGTTTCATTTATATAGATTAGGAATAAATGCTATCAGTGGGAGTTATAAAAGGGGAATATCTTTATTAGTGATGTTGAATAATTTTTTCAAAATATGAAGATATATGTTATTGGTTACAAAATACCCCAAACTATTGTGGTCTATAGGCATGAACCTTTTTAATTAGTAAAATATTTATTAAAAATGATGTAATATCCTTATTTTTAATGTCTGGGTTCATATAATGTGTATCAAAGTCAATGAATAGACATCCATTGGAAACAATGTCGATTATGAATTAGTGAGATCGTTTAGGATATTTCTAGGAATATGTAATGGGTTCTATCTATGGAAATGTAGAATGTGGAATATATTTTTATGAAAATTTATGATAAATATGGTTATGGTTTATGTTAGTAGTTTCGAGAAATATATAAATGACTAACTACTAAAAGTGAATTACCTATATAATAGATGTACATAGGTTTAATAACACAAAAAAATATGTTTTATGCTTGACTAGATCAGGAACTGGTGTAGGACAACATGCCATATTGCACAGGTCGTTTGGCACTCCTGTGGGATATGAGTTGAGAATTTACAAACACATTAAAAACAATCACAAATTATTTAAATAGAATTTAAGTATTAATAACATAGGATAATCCCAAGTTATCGTAGTATAAAAAAGTATGTTCCATGATTTTGGCATCTAATAAATAATATTACATGATTATATGTTCTTCCTTTAAGATAAATATTTATCACACTATGACTGCTAGTTTTTGTCAGTGGAAGTGCCTAGAAGGATCTAAATTATAAGTGGAAAGTATGAGTATTATGAAAATCAGTCTCCTATTCTAAAATATCATGAAGATAATGAATAAGGTCTATAATTACTCGTTATACTGCTGAAGAAAAAGAGATGATGAATGGAGACATAGAAAATTTATCTAAGAGAAAGCGTACATTAAGGGAATGTAGAGCTCCAAAGTTTGACGTACATGGAAAATACATTAATTTTTCAGAATACTTAATACATAACAACAAAAAAAACTCAAGGATTGTAATAGTTTAGTTTATTTGGAAACTCAGAATGTAATCATCTGATCTTGGTGAAAGATCTTCCACATCTCCCATATAGATCTCCCCCTTTTGGTTTTCTTACCTAAAACCTTTCTTGAAATCCTGGTGAAAAGAAAACATATAAAGGGTGAGCTCAAATTCCCAATAAGGGTAATAATGGAGAAAATAAAACAATCCCTATACAATTGAACTTAAAAACATGAACATAATGTTTAAACATAAAAATCTCGAGCAATGACATAAATCATTGATGTACGTAAGGCATATATCATAAAAGAACATCAATCATGATAAAATACAATAGGAATAAACATGTAATTGTGGAAAACCATTACAAAAATGTTATTATTTTCCATAGTGTCCAAGGCATTGCTTCCACGACCATCTTAGATAAAAAAGTCCCTTTCTGAATCGAGTTCACTCCTCGTTTCAGTCCTATAACACTGAACAAGATTAACATACCATAACAGCCATGTCTATCTCATGAGATATAAATCTTTACACAATTAATTAGAGGGAGATATAGGTCTAACCCTCTCTTAATGAAATCATTATTACTTGTACCACAACATAAACATAAATCATTTATCATAACCCAAAGAATAAAATGGGGTTCATAAACATCATCCCATAATAACATAAACCATATAAAACAAATGGATATCATTTCATCATAAGAAAAGTGAAACCATGTAAATAATAGCGACATTAGACTTGAATCATACTCACATGAAATAATTTCATCTTAGATGGAAAATGGTTTTGATAAAACACTTCAAATGAATTCTTGAGGAAAATATCATTTATCTCTCAAAATCATTTTCTTTTCACAAAATTCCATGAAATTTTAAATGAAATGTATTTTGATGAAAATATTCATAAAATATTATAGAGTAAGAATCAGGAAAATGAGGTGTTATGATTCTGTAAAAATCCATTCACGCCATATATGTTAAAAATAACATTCTTCTCATACTTTTGTATGAAAAGTCCAAAATTTCCCTGTGTGGTAAACAAAAGTAAGATTCCATTCATATCATGTGGTACATATCAAAAATGGGTAAAAAGGTCTTTAAAAATAAATGAAAACAGTTTTAAAAAACATGGGCATGGATGATAACAATAACCCCAGTAAACACTTACGAATTATAATCTCTAATAATAATGAGATTGGAATAGTTATCCCTTACCTTATGTATGAAATTATTTGTATGTTTCCGAACCTCCTGTATAATGAGTTAAATAAAGTCATTTAATTATTATAGAATAATATTCAGTGTTATGATATCATATATGGTTCACTTATGACTTTATATTACTCGTTCTTTTGTAAAGTCCATGTTAAAGCACCGTTTTTTGTAAAATCGTTTCATTTATCGTATGAGTTTTGACTTGTTGTTCTTGATATTATCACTTATATTCTGATTTACAGAATTATAGATCTTCAAACATGATTTATATATAATATATATTTTTCTTATAAATATATATGATAGGACGATTAATGGAATGAAATACACGATTTATGGAGACTGTAGGCCATACGTACGCAAAAACACTGTTTTCGTTTCCTTATTGAATTGAATGGAATTATGTAGATGAAATAAATATATATATATATACATAAATCCAGTATCATTTTTATGTCATATATTTCATTATAATTAATTATATATACTTTATAATCATTCATAAATGGTTAACATGGAGAATGAATCTCATCGCGTCATGGAGACGGTAGTCCCTACATACGCACGAGCGAAGATAACATTCCCATGAACATGGAATTTTATTGAAGTGTATGTATAATATTTTAGAATCAATATAACTTTACAACAATCATATATAGTTATTTATTTACACCATTATACCCATCCAAGTAAGGTGGTAGTCGAAAATAGATTACACCATGGCGTGGAGACGGTATTTCGTACGCACGCACGCGCGATGATTTTGTTTTTCGTAGGATGGATAGAAGGTCAAATAGGGTTGTTTCATATTTATAATAAAATATAAGTACATAATTAATACTTATGTCAAAACTTTATAATGATAAATCTAAATAAAAATAAGAATAAGTAGAAAGAAACTTGAGAGAATCGGAAGAAGAGATTACCTCTTCTTTGACGCCCCACCTTTATGCTTCCTCTTAGGGAAGTAGAGTTGGTCTTTTGAGAAGACCAGAACCTCCAGAATGTTTCTAGGGATGTGGATTAGAGAAATGGACAGGTTTTGGAAGAGCTTCAAGGCTCAAATGGGTTTTAAGAGAAGAGGTATGGGGTTCCCTTTTTATAAGGGAGGAGAGGGCCACCTTAGGAAAACTTAAAATATTATTTTATAATAAAGTCATATTCGGTTTTTAATAGCTCCAAATTGATTTATTTCGAATATAAGGTGGGTATGGGTCGAATGTATCTCATAAAATTGGTTTTATACAAGTTTAGGTTAGTATTTTATCCTTATCATTTAGATTTAAATCTATGTTAAACAATTTATCTTTTACCGTGTCTTTTTGTTTTCATACAATATAGGGTTAATAAACATACAATAACAAGCCAAACGAACCCCAAGTGGTGAATTATTAATTTTCATATCCTTATCTAAGTAATTTGGCTGAACCGTAGATTTTTATGAAGAAAATAACAATTAAAAATATAATATTTGTTTAAAAAACTATTTTATATCAATTTTGACACTATTTGGTACATGATTTTTTTAAAACATATAACATAATGTTTAGTTCGAAAAAAGATAAAATAATCAATAATAACATGTCATATTAACTTATGAAATTAGTTGAATTCATAAATAGTCTAAAATTACATTTATTTGTGTATTTATAACATCAACTATGTTAATATTTCATAAATAAGGTAATTACTGCATCATCATTGTGTCATAAATAAATTAAATTATATAAGGTCTAAAAATTATAAATAAAATACAATTATGTATAAAATATTTTTATATTTATAATCAATATTTATAGTCTAATTTATCTTATGTATAACCCTATATTAAAAATGATTTAGTTATTAGACGTTGATTTTAACTATTTTAACCCTTGTTTAAATAAATTAATAATAAATATCTTCATCTAATCCATGTGGACCTCAATTGTCAAATTTTATTATTATGGTTTTTTTGTTCGAATTACACTTATATAATAGAATGAGGACATGTGTTAGGGAAATAATAATATCATTTTTACACTTAATTACCCTATTTACTTTTAACCGTGGTAAATAAAAGTAAAAAGTTGCTATTCAATAAAATTATTTTAATCTCTTTGAACTAAATTTTAGTCCTTTATATTAACTGTGTCTCTCAGATTTTCAAAATTACACTCACTAATCTGGTAAATTTTGTTTTATGTGAATTTCTAAATTCTCATAGGAGGTGGGTAAAAGACGGTGAAAAGTTCAAAAAAATTTATATATCTAAAATGACTCCAATGAATTACATTGAAATTATATAGGTATTATGTATCAATTTTGACCTAAAATATATTTAAATAAAATAAATAATTATTTAAATTAAATGTCGGTTTTAAAATAGTAACCCAGTGTTTTACTATTCATCATAAATTGAATGTTTTCAGAAAAATACCAAAAATTCACCATAGTCTAATTTCGATATTCCGAATCCAAAAATGAAGTCCATTTTTAATGATATTATTTATAAAATTCTAAAAATTGTGTATTAATATTCATAACGAATAGTTTAAATAATATTTTAATAGTATATATTTGTTTAGTGAAACTCGGTATTGCATACAACACATGTTGTCGTGGAAGTTTGTGATTGCGTGTAATGTAAGCCATGTCAGGGTTGTGTGTAGTGCAAGACTCCTTTGTTGTTTCATATAACAAAATACAACCTTATTTTATTTATACATTGAATATATGTATATATATACACTCAATGTTGCGTAGAATAACTACTATCAAACAAACTTAAAATTGTGAGTAACACGATGCAAGATTAGTGTTGCGTATACTGCAAGCTAATACGGTGTTGTGTATATCATAATATAATCTTGTTGTAGCGTACAACATAAGATATGAAAGAAATTAAAAATAATATATCTTATAAAATTTCGGGTTGTTACATTCTACCCCCCTAAAATGAATTTCGCCCTCGAAATTCATCGGGGTTATAAATAGTTTACTATTTATAGAAACCCACATCTTAAAAAGGAACACTAAAACTTATTTTTTATAACTAATGTATGAAACATAACGATTACCCAAAGTCACTGGGTTTCTGTATAGGATTTCATAGGTGAAAATATGGATATCAAAGAAAAATATAACCATTATGTTCTAATGGAGAGTGGTATAGAACATGGGTTTGAAAAATCCAACAATCACAAAGCAATAATTTTGTGATGTTCTAAGGTACCATCTGATTCATCAAATATGAGGGCACTAGGACACAATTTTTAGTTTTCAAGATCATTTCCCTAATGTTGATGAATATTCGAATCAATTGAAATACTTACTTGATTTTGGTATAATCTCACCATTGTTCGTGCCTTGAACAATTTCCACTTCATCTATTAATGAAATGAGGATGAATTTTTCATTCGTGAAGTGTTAGCAGATCATGTGATAGAATGAAGAGTCATTCCATCTGTTTTAAACAAAAGGTTAGAAAAATTTATCAAATATACATAAGTCCATGTATGGTGAGGTTAATCGTATATGATTCCAAAAATCGACTTACACTTCATCTATCATACCTCTTAATAAGATAATACTAGTTTATACTAACCAGTGACTTCATGTAGGCCAGTGGTAGGTGATAAAGGCATGTCACAATTTGGTTTTGAGTTCGATTCCCGCATCCTTGTCCGACACGACGGGTTGTCGCCCATTCTGTAGGTTATACCTTTTCTTAAACTACACTATTATAACATTTTATCAACAATTCCGAACAAAACTCTATCCTTAAACAACACTAAATTATGTTCAACATAATCCATTCCAATCATTAGGCTAATCCAAAACACTCCTCATAGTATAAATAGAACAATTACAAAAAAAATGTCATATAACAAGAATATGAATACCATCATTTATCCCTCATATATCAAAAGATATATCTTGTTGATCACATTCCAAACATGTAAATAACTTAATCTTATATTCTCTTGAAAAATGAATACCCATTGAATCTTAGTGAAAACATGAATACTGTCATAAGTTAAATCTTTAAACATACAAAAATCCAAAAATTCTATACACTCAAACCATGATATAACATATTCCTTATATCAGTCATGAGATCAAGAATACTATCAAACATTTAATTTTCTCTTTATCCCTTCATTATGCACATATCATCTACTTTCCAAAATATTTGAATAACTTTTCATGGTAACCGGTACCATATAATTATCGAAAACCACAATAGACCAATACATAAATATTCCAATATTCTACGATACTATATACAACATTAATTTGGAATCCCATTACATAAACACTTAATCATTCCACCACATCGTTGTCATATTCATCATTTCTAATAGTGATCTCATGCGACTTCCCTTTGTCCTTTTCCTTAAGAGGATTCTCAGGTTGATCATCATTAACCCTTTGATTAGGGCATTGATTAGGAAAATGCCACATTTCCATGTACTTGAAGAATTGAAGTGTTGCTAGTGCGTTCTCTACAGTCTGCTGTTTATTCATATCATTATTTACCCTTTCTCTATTACTTCAACACTTAGTTGCTCGATGACCTTCTTTTCCACAGTTAATGAATTTTCTAGTCCCTTTCTGACAATCTCCACCATGCTTCATTCAACACTTTGAGCATCAAGAAACATTTATCTTCTTTTCACCATTATTCTGAGATTTCTCCTTGAACTCCATCTTTAATTTCTTGTCAAAACCAATAGATGGATATGTAACACCAACTTCTATTTCTACCTTGATAGTACAACATAAAATTTCTTCACAGCTACTGAAGTCTCTAATAGCTAATTCCCTTCGAAGACTTGTTTTTAGCCACTGAATAATTGATCAACATTAAATTCATGTTGGATGATAAAGCCAGATGCATACCTTGAAAGCCTTGTAAAATTCTCTTCGTATATACCAAGAGATTTATCATACTTTTGCGTAAGCCCAAGGAACTCCTTTTCCATAATTATTGGAAGAATACTAGGGAAATACTTACTAAAAAGCATGTTCTTAAACTCGTCCCATTCCATGGATTCAATTTCATCTCGGGGCCTTGTATTCATAATTATAGTCCACCATTGATCCGCTTCACCTATTAAAAGGTAAATATCCAGAATGACTTTTTCATGTTCAGAACAATGAAGTATGGAAAATATCATTTCAAGGGTAATGATCCACTGTTCTACAACAAGTGGATCAGAAGACCCACTGAAAGAAGGTGGACGTTGCCTCATGAAAGACTCAATAGAATATTGTTCCCTTCTCAGATCTTTTGGAAATCCAGAATCATTCATAGCTTGTGTAAGTATAGAAATAAGATTTTTCACTCCATCTCCCATCACATTTGGTTGTTCAAGAGGAAAATCATGGCATTTCCCATTACATTGATCAACACGGTTTCTTCTGGGTTCCATCCATCATCTAAAATACAAAAAAAAAATAGTGTGAGAGGCAAAAATCATCTTAGGGAAAACAACATAATAAAGGGGGAGTACCTTCAATATATAACGTCTTAGAGTTAATTTTAATATTATTTCCATAATTCTAGGACTATAACCTATACTTATAATTAACCTTAGGTACATCCCTAGACATAGCTTAGAAATATATCTATGGATCTCACTAATGTTTTTGCATCTTCGTTTTTGAAGGTTAACCAAACCTTTCCTCTAATACTAACTGTAGAGGTCGAAAGCATCACCTACATGGAAAATTCATTACTTTTTCCGAATAAGTAATACATAACAAAAACCATAACTCAAGGATCATAATAGTTTAGTGTCATTTGAAATTTGGAACTTAATCTTCTAATCTTGGTGAAAGATCTTCAACATATCCCATAAAGATCTTCTACTTTTGTTATTCTTACCTAAAACCTTTTTTGAATTCCTTGGGAAAAGAAAACATATAAAGGGTGAGCTAAATTTCTCATTATGGTTAATCATGGAGAAAATAAAATAAACCATATACAATTGAACTTAAATACATGAACATAATGTTTAAACATCAAAATCTTGAGAAAAGACATAAATCTTGGAAGTATATAAGGCATATATCATAAAGGAACATCAATCGTGATAAATTTGAACTTAAAAAAACATGTAATTGTGTAAAACCATTAATCACATGTTATTGTTTCCATATTATCCAAGGCATTGCTGCCAAGACCATCTTAGTGGAGAAAGTCCCTTTCTAAATCGAGTTCACTCCTCGTTTCAGCCCTATAAAACTGAACCAGATTAACTTACCATTCTAGCCATGTCTATCTCATGAGATATTAATCTTTACCCAATGTATTGGAGGATGATATATTTCCACCGCTTCTCATAATGAAATCATTCTTAATTTTTCCACAACATAAACATAAATCATTCATCATAACCCAATGAATAAAATGGGTTTCATTAACATCATCCCATCATAACATAATCTATATAAAACAAATGGATATAATTTCACCCTAAGAAAAGTAAAACCATGTAAATAATTGAGACATTATACTTGAAACATACACATATGAAATAATTTCATCTTAGATGGAAAATGGTTTTGATAAAACACATGAAATGAATTTTTGAGGAAAATTTCTTTTCTTTCTCAAAATCATTTTCTTTTCACAATATTCCATGAAATTTTAAAAGAAAAGTATTTTGTTAAAAATATTCATATTAACTTGTAGATTATGCTTCATGAAAATGAGGTGTTATGAATCCTTAAAAATCCGTTCATGCAATATATGTTAAAAATTACATTCTTCTCGTACTTTTTTCTTGAAAAGTCTAAATGTTCCCCGTGTGGTAAACTAAAGTAAGATTCCTTTCATATAATGTGGTAAATTTAAAAAATGGGTAAAAAGGACTTTAAAAATACATGGAAACATTTTTAGAAAACATTGGAATGGATGATGGCAATAACCCCAGTAAACACTTACGAATTACAATCTCGGATAAGAATGAGATTGGAATAGTTATCCCTTACCTAATGTCTGATATGTTTTGTATGATTCTGAAACTCCGGTATAATGATTTAAATAATGTTATTGAATTATTACAGAATAATATTCATTGTTATTATATCATATATGGTTCACTTATGACTTTATATAACCCGTTCTTTTGTAAATACCATGTTAAAGCAACATTTTGGGTAAAATCGTTTCATTTATCGTATGAGTTTCGACTTGTTTTTCTTGATATTATTTCTTAAATTATAATTCACATTATTATAGAATGTAAAACATGATTTATATAAATTATATATTTTATATATAAATATATATGATAGATCGATAAATGGAATGTGGTGAAATATATTTATATTAATGTCAAAAAATATATTAATTTACTTGTTTATAAGAGATAAAATTATTTGATTATATAAAAATTGGACATTGTTAATAATTCAATGATTTGAATAAAATATATTTACCGATATCATAGAAAATATCCTTAATATTAGTAATCATAAACTAGTTTCAATAAATAAATTTGAACATATGTAATATTATAAAAAAAAATAATCTAAAATTTGATATTTATTTATTTTAGATTTAATTTATATATGGCATAAAAATGAATTTTATAATACAATAACATTAATATTCTTTTTTGATTAAAATATTATTTATGTCTCCAAAATGATAATAAAAGGTTTTAAAAAAATATATTTATAACGAATTTATTTTATATTATATATATATATATATATTTTTATAATATATTAAAATCATTCCTGTTTTTTTTATCGTGTCATCAAAGTGATGATAATTGAAAATTAATTTTTCACAATTTGCATAAAAATAAAATATTTTTAAGGAACATAAAAATTCACCATAAGAATATTATTTTTAATATTTATAAATTATTTAATTTTGTAAATTTAAAATTCTATAATTTATATTTTTTACATTTTAATCCAATTTCATTATATAAAATGAAAAATCCTTTTATGAAAACATTATTTTATTTTGTATGTATTTTAAAAATGATTAGAATATTTTTTTTATTTACTCGATGTTTTATTATTCATAAATATTTTTAATAATATTATTATAAAATGGTACATATCAATTTAAAAAGGTGTTTCACGTGAAATAGTTAATTTAACATAAAAATAATTTAGAAAAAATAATATTCCATGATTCTGAAGAATTCCATATCACCCCAACCAAATTAATCATGTACATGTAAATTTAATTTTTTTTATAATAGAATAACACAAGTCATCTATAATAAAAATATTAACGTAGGTTTTATTATTAATTCTACTATATTATTTGTTGTAGGAATAAAAATTATTTACCAACTATGTAGAAATTTAAGAGTTATTAGGGACATAACATTTATAGTATCATTTCCATTATATTATATCAAAACATATTTTGTAACCCAAAAAATAATGGCAACAACAAATGAAATTAGATGACATTATTACATGAACAAAAAAATCAATCATGATATATAATCTATAAGGACACCTTCATTACAAAATATGATACATTAATTTCAACTTTGATTTAATTGGACCAACCTATTACTCCTTAAATATAACCTTCTATGTATATTTTCAATTTCTAATTAGATTTTGAAACATAAACCAACATTGAAATCAAAAATATCAAAATTCATTATATTAAACTATAATGAGAATCTAATTAACTAAATCATATCCTATGGGAGATTATAGAGACCCAATAATAACATAAATTATGACAGATCAAAAATTTTATTAATATATAGTCCATTACAAAAGTATATGACCGATGACCATAACATTTTACTGTCCTCGTGAACTCGGAATGAATTTCTTCTAATTTGATTAATGATCATCAACATCCCTAATATTGTTCTTCCCGTCTTGTCACTCTTACATAAATAAATTATTCAAAACCTGGGGAATAAGAACATAATAAATAGGTTAGGTCAGATTTATGATAAAGGTAATGAAGGGATATATGTAAACATATATGAAAATAGGGGTAAAATTACATGATTATAAAATTAAAACATATCACCCTTCATGTCAAAGATCGTAGTCAAGATTCAAGTCATAAATATTTAATGTTTATAACATTATAAAAATAAGAAATTCAAGGGTAATATGTCATGAAAACATAACATATTCATAAGACAGAGAATTTATGATATACACATTGGCATGTAATATCATTCCATATAAATCAAGGCTAATTTCCAGAAACATATCAAAAAACATAATGGGGACTATATCAACTAGTAGGTAATGCACTACCCCAAGTCAAATTACTTTATTTATAAGGGATCAGGTTTTACCATCACCCTATTATGGTTTGGGTTTCACAATCTTCCCATAACAGATCAAAGATCCCAATCATCCCATTGTGGATAAGGGCACACATGTTTCCCATTTTTGATTTTTACTAACATATTTATCATTATGGATAAATCCACTCATCTATTTTCCAATCATTATCAATTGAGATTGAAATTTTTAAAAAATTCATTGGTTTGAGATATAGGTCAAAACTATTAAAAAATAAGATTATACATCCCTAGGCGTCAAAATAATCAGACATTTATGAATTAATAAACCATGAAAATTGACATGTTTCATAATATTCATACCATAACCCATGAAACAAAATTAGAATCATAAAAATTTCATCATGTCATTAACTATGGAAAATGGATTGGATTCATAATCCTTTCATTAAAGAATAACCCATAAAACTAAGCATGTTTAAAAATCATATAACATATGGAATAGAAAAGGGTGTCATAAATGTTATTGCAAACAAATCATTCAATAATGTATAAGAATGGAATACTTGGATCACGTTCCCAGTAAATAATTAACTATAATTAACTATATATTCTTAGATAAAGAATTATTTTTGATTGCTTATTTGTAATAATTTTGAATGAAAATATTATTTCATTAAAAATCATTTTCATAAAAAAGTTTCCAAAATGATTTTGCTATAAATTAATAATTTTGAGTTAATTTAAAACATTTCATGAAAAACCTATCTATTCAAATTTGAATTTTTTATAAAAATTAAATAAATTTGAAAAAACTAATTACATGACAGTGTCTTTGCCAAAACATAAATAAATCATGAAGTCCTTTTAAAAACTTTTTATTTGAAAATAAATTTAAAACTCATAAATAAGAATTGAAAATAGTTTGAAAAACGTTTTCATTGAAAATATAATAAAAACTTCTGAAAAATTCTAGGAACCCTTTGGAAGGTAATTTGTTTTAAAATACTTTCAAAAACATATATTGAATGTTTGAAAAAGAATTAGAAAAAATATAAATGAAACATTAAAACCACTTCAAAACGATTTTCCATGAAAATATATTTTAAAACATATAAAGCAATCATTGAAAACTATTTTAAACACATACTAACATGATATATTTAGTTTAAAAACATTTTCCTAGAAAGTGGTTATATGAGATAATTTAAAAACAATTTTGATAGAATTTTTAGAAAAAATAGATATTAAATGAAATATATTTCATAAAAAATGGAGAAATAAATTCATGATTTGTTCGAAACATGTTTTTAATCATCATATGTTCCAAAGAGGATGGAATGATTCCATAATATGAGCATATCATGAATAAACAGAGTATAAGAATACTAATGAGTTCTCTTGAGTGATAGATCATAAATTTATTCGATGGAATCATAATCATAAAAAATACAAATAAATAATGATATTATAGAAATAAAATGTTAAAATTTTGGTATTATAAAATTCAGATCCCCATTGAAGAATAAAATTACATGAAGATTATAAAATGATTAAATGATTAAAATTGATGATATAATATAACAAGGGGCAGATTATATACTTAATTTAGAATATATGATACTAACATGGAATGTTCTTTGATGATTAAAAATTGAGAGAAATTTTCATTCCCTATTTGTTGACATTTGAAAAATAAACACCAAGAAAGAGGTATCATAAAATCGATATTTAAATATTTTTAAATTTAAGTATTGGAAATATTGATTAAACTAATAGGTGGTATATACACCATAAAAAATGAATATGTGGTTATTAAGTTATAAGCCTCAACAAAATAATAGTGAGATGGTAAAAACCGTACCTTAAGTCTTAAATTTATTAACTTTCATTAAAACACCTCATCTTTGTGTAACACATTTTTGTTGTAACAAAATGGATTACATGGATGTAATTATTCCTAGAGATAGGTTTTATGTATAAATGGAGGATAATTTAGAAGAAATTTGGGTAGGTGATGGTTGAGCTAAATGTAGTTGAGAGGTGAGATGAGAGGGGGAGGAGAGGATGCCATTTATAGTTGGGGAATGCAATACATTATTAAAATTTAATAATAATTCTATCCCACCCAAATTTGAACTATCAATAAATTGTTAAAAATGACCATTTCATATCCATATATTTGAAATTATCTAACTATGGATTTCTAAAAAAATTATACATATGTAGGGTCATCTTTAAAACTTATTTTATAAGTTTAGTCATTAATTAAGATTTTTTTCCTTAATCATTGTAATTAATTTTAATTACATTAACTAATAATTTATTTTTAAAATATTTGATTTACATATTTGAAAACAAAAATTAAGCTGATTATAAATATGCAATATATCGTTTGAAGTCAAATTAAAAAATGTTTGTCAATATAAATAAAAAATTATTTTGTAACTAGGACATGATGACCAGTTTTAAAAGGGATAATGTCTAAAACATTGAATTATTTTTATTTATAATTTCAGTGTTATATTGGCTCAAATGACCTAAATTATATTCATTTATTAATAATTAATCTATATATATAAAAAATCAAATTAATTTTTTTATTAAATATATAAATAAAATAGATATCTAAAAAATTTATTTGAACTTTATTATTTTTCATTATTCATAGGATAATGAATTCATTCATAATAATATTAAAAAAATTATTACAAAGTAGATTTTTATATTATTTTATAAAAAAAATTTATTTTGTCAAATTAATTTTTTAAAATCCTAAAAATTGTGACTTAATATTGGTTCTCCACTATAAAAAGGTAAAATTCAAATTTATAAGATAAACTCATTTTTTAGAAAAATAAATTTATTCTTGTCAAATGCGTATAAATCAATTTTCATGACTGTCAAAAAAATATATTATATATATAATATATAAATTTTATAAAAAAAACATTAATCAATAGTGGTTTGTTTAATTTATTGATGTATAATTGTCAGTTTACATATAAAAATAT
Source organism: Viscum album (assembly GCA_963277665.1). Taxonomy (NCBI): domain Eukaryota; kingdom Viridiplantae; phylum Streptophyta; class Magnoliopsida; order Santalales; family Viscaceae; genus Viscum; species Viscum album. The sequence continues at coordinate 1,740,555,169 of OY728156.1, forward strand.
TTTTCATAGAACATTAATTTCGTAATTCCAAGTTGTTTTTAGATTTATTTCTATAAAATTGATAACAAATGGTTTCATTTAATATACACATATAAATCATATTTTCATAATTTGGTTAATCTTATATTTAGTTTCCATTCCAATAAAAATGTTGTATGTGTAATAATATTTTAATAAAAATATTCATAGTTTATTGTGGTATGGTAAAACACAGTATTGCATACAACACAAGCTATTGACGGAACTCATTATTGGTTGTAACACAATCCAAACATTGTTTTTCATGAACTGTAATCTAATCTGAGTGTTCATTTTTTAAAAATATTACCTTGTTTTTTTGTATATCAAAGGCCATACTTAGCACCTTCGTATAAAAATATTATAATAATTATTATGTGAAATTAAAAAATATCAAATGATTTATTTAAAATATAAATAAATAAATCCCAAAATCTCATGGTGTTACATTATACCCCCTTTCAAATGAATTTTTCCTTCAAAATTTATCTTATTTATCGAAGGTTTAATACATTTTTTTTATTTCATAAAAACCCACACTGAAAAAATGAATACAAGAACATCCATTAAATGATGAATGTTTGAAACATTAATGTCACCCAATGTTACTCATAACATGTCTCCCACATAGGATAACATAGGTGGGAATTGAAAACATGGACACGAAAGAAACATGTATCAGTCAAGTACTAATGGAGAGTGGTATATAACATAGTTAGAAGAATGAAAACTATCACAAAAACTTAAACACGTGATGATCTAAGGGACAATATGATTCATCAGAAACAATGTTACTCGAATAACATTTTTTTAATAATTTTGTTCCAAAATTTTATAATGTTAGACAATAATAAATGCATACATGATTTCATTCCATTCCATATGCACAATATAACAATTTGGTTTTTTCATGATCAATTCAAACTTCATCTCCTACTATAGGTAATGATGGTTAATTTTTCATTCGTGAAGAACTAACATGACATTAGATACATAAATAGAATGACAAGTCATTCCATCTATATTTTATTATCATCACACAAAAATGTATATTACATGTAATTAAATATAAATATACCAAATATGGTGATATAATAAATTAATCTCTCAATCCTAATTTGATGTTTAACATAAACCCTGACATAAATGGACAACCTTGTAACCATTTTAAAAGATCATGATCTAAAAACATTTAATGTTGTTCACTAAATTATCTTATCGTTTTTCCAACATTTATTATAAAATATATCATACTTGTCACATTCCAAAAATATGAATACCTTCATCATATATTCTCATGAGATATGGTAAAAACCTGAATAAGAATACATCCTTTTGGAAATCATGCATGTCATGACCCATCCTCGGGGCTCGTGCCGTGAATACCCCAAGCCATCCTTCTATAGGCCAGGGGTTGGAGATAAGAACCAAAGGCATAAATCCCGATAAAAAGGGAAGGCATTACCTTTAAAAAATAAACAACCAGAACAGAGTACGCAACAGAACATAAAAAATAAGTATACACTGTATACAAAAGAAAGTGATGAAAGGAAAGGGGCCAGAAATACAATCCCACAGAAAAGTACAGGTACAACAGAAAGAAAGTACAACTATAAAAGGTGAAAAACTAAAAGATGGATGCAGCTCCTGGATCATCCTCTAGGTTCCTACCTGAAGGATAGCTACATATGTGCCCCTCATCACTCCGCATCTTTTGGCCCGCTATGTGTGCCATCACGCCAAGTGTCCACCTCCGGGTACCTTCCAGTCCTCGTACACTCTTCCTCGGTCAGTGTTGTTCGTCGTCTGCATCCAACATAATGAGGTACAGACATAGCCCGTGCAGGGGTGAGTATAACGATACTCAGTAGGGTCCCCAAGACCCTCATGGTCTCACAAAATCCAACAAAGATAATCCACCAAGAAATATCTCAACATATAATCTTTATATAGGTATATTCCCATATATATACCTAATTTATCAAGTAACCCATCTCAATCATGAGGAAAACACAAAGGTCAGTGACTCAGCTCAAACCAGAATTTTCATTATCGAAACCACAACTGTTGGAGAACTCATCCTCTGTCAAGTACAGTGGCCATGTAACGACTCTGTGGCATTACTCACTAACCATAGACTGTTGAGGTACTTCTCATGTCGAGTACCGCTGGTCTGCTACCAAACAGGGTGCTCCTCCGCTGTGGGTCTGCCGCCAAACTGGGTGCACCCCCTAATAGCCATCAGATGTAATCTTCATGTCGAGTACCGTGGATCTGATACAAAACCGAGAGCTCTGTCAACCGTGGGCGCCACACTAGGTTCTCCATCCACATTGCTAATCAAATCTCTCCGAGTTGAATTGGTCAAGCAGTCATCCGGTATACAGCCACTGGGTCTCCGTACTCCGTATGCTTGTCTCCGAGAGGATCCTCTCCACAGGATTCTGGTCAACACTCCAAGTGTCACTAATTCTCATATAGAAGTCTCAAAAATAACCTCCTTATCATAAGGGTCTCAACACAACATACGACGTGTCAATTAGACGCCCGATTTGTGAGTTATTACCCTTTTTGTCCTAGGGGCCTAGTTGGTTTCGTGGACGAACCAACCAGACCATATCTCAACTTTACCCCAAACTCCCATGGGGTAAACTCAAGGGGTCGTTTCTCAAAGAGATTACCAGCGCCGCTGACAGTTCGTCAAATGGATGTCCAGTCTGAGAGTTATTGGCTTTTCCTTTCCAAGAGCCCAGTTGGTTTCTAAGCTAAACCAACCTAACCATACTCCAACTGCATCCAAACCTGAAGTGGAGTATTCCAAAATAACCATCTCATCATATGTAATTCAACATAATTGACAACACATCAATCGAACATCCGGTCCTTAAGTTATAAGCGTTTAAGCTCCGAGGGTCTGGTTGGTTTTGGATCCAAACCAACCCAGTCGTACCCAAACATTACGGAAAAGATAAATGTAATATACCAAAATGACCACCTCGATTGTTGGAATCCTACGCAACTGAAGTTTTGTCGATCGGAGGTCCGTAGCTCACTTTAAGGGAAATCAACTGAAAAAGGACCAAAAGGGGGGGGGGGTTGGGACAAGTCCGACCCAGACCAACCCACCCTAGGTCGGCCCAAACCGGGTGGACATGAGTCGGGTCTAGGTCCGGCCCGGTAGGGCGCAACCCGGCCTGCGTGACCTTCCCCGGCCTGGCCGGGGGGTGGGGGGCTTGCTCAGCCAGCTTGCACGGTGTTAAGTCACACCTCTTAAATTCCGGAACGGATGAGTTGTTCCGGTTCCACCCTTCGCTGCCTTCTACGGACCACCGGACGAACTCTGGTCATCCATTTCACCCACACTCTACCCCTAAGATCATCTAAGGACCTGAACTCCACTTCAAAATCTCCAAATTTCCATTGAGGTCCCATTTAGTCATTGCCAATCCTTCCGCACATCAAGAATGATACGGTGATGGGTCTGGACATGTTCTAGTCCGTACCCACTGCATTAGTGGATCAAATAATCAGCCATCAAATAAACTCCCATTCTCAAGGGTATGAATAACATAAATGAAAATTATACAAAAAATTATCTTACCATGAAAAGATGTCGCATGTCGTTGAATCGCAGAAGACGAATGTCGCGGTGGTCGGGCATCATGGGGGAAAACGAGGTAGTCGTCATTCAGCGTACGCTTCCTTTTCTGATCTCATGTGTCGGTCCATTGACGATGAAGAGGAAGATATAAGAGTCATCGGAGAAGTACAACATCGAAAGGGGGTTCTGGAGAAGAAGCTGAGGAAGAAGCATCATTGTCGGCATCTTCACAATCTTCAAGACTTGGAGTGTTCTTCGTTGAGAGAAGACCACTATTCTTTATTTCTCTAGATCATTCTCCAAACTCTCCCAACACAACGAATTCCAAAATAAAATAATAGAATAAGAAAATATTTTATTCTCCAATAATATAATATTTCCATGCACTTTCAAAATGATTCAAATCCTTCCAAAGTAAGTAATTCATGGTGTTGTCAAATTAATGACTATGTGGAATGTGGATGGTTTAGCAATTAAAGAGGGGAGTTTACAAGAATTAAAAAAAGGGTTTAAGGGTAGTAATGGGAAAATGAAGAGTCAAGGCTTCTATGGGCCCCACCTCTCAAATTTCCTCACATGGGATGTTATGTGGGTGTGGGCCCCACCATTAACTTCTCCATGTATGATTTAAATTCCCATGATATATAAAATTTTTCACACCAATTTTATTTAACTTTCTAATTAAACCCCTAAAATTAACATTCAACCCACATAAAATGCAACTACAGTAAAGGTCCCCTTAAGCGAATACTGGTGCTACGAGTTCATCAGTGTCTTTGGTTTTCGATTCTGACCACTGGTTCAAAATATAGAAAAACATGCATGTATGTTTACTGAACATACCTGAACCGAACTTCATAAATTGATTCCCAGCACACCGGGCCTCAGAATCAGGTGCTGTTAGAAACTAAAGACTTGTAAAATTCCAAATAATTACCAAAAAAAAATCATTGAAATTTCAGGTGTTTAAATTACTCCCACATAAGGGCTTTACATCCTCATAAATCTACAACACACACTAGGGAATCAAATGACGGTACTGAGCTTGATTCTTAGCCTTCCGATCCCATGAGCTCTCCTAGAGGTTCCCTTGCTGCCATCAAATGTGCACCAGAGGAATCGATCGTCTATGTAGGACCTGCTTCTATCGATCCTCGATCTCTAATGGGACCTCTGTGAATGTCCCCCCATCATTGTTGTCCAGCTCTCTCTGTTCATTGATGTGTGACGGGTCATTCATGTATATCCTCAGCTAAGATACATGAAAAATGTCGGGCTCCCGATGCAACTGAGGTGGAAGGGCCAGACGGTAAGCCACCTCACCTACCCTACTAAGGAACTTGAATGGTCTGATGAATCGTTGATATAACATTCCGCCTCAGCCAAATCATCACAGACCTCATCGAGGTGAGACCCGTAAGAAGGCATCGTCGCCATCCTCGAACTCCAATGGTCTTTGCCTCCTATCAGCATAGGACTTCTGTCTGCTCTGTCTAGTATTCATCTACTCCTGGATGATATACAGTTTTTCCAATATAGCTTGAACCATCGCTGGTCCTACAAGAGCTGCTACGATTTTTCATTTCCCAAGAATTGAAATCTGGTCTCATCTCATGGACGAACAACATTCTTCACCTAAAATAGTCAATCCTGACATGAACGGTACTATTTCATGCCCTGGACGAAGTCATAAGGCATTGACGCTACAACCATGACATCCAACCATTACTCTTGCCTCCAAGGGTTGAGTCACACTGTCGGCATCAATGTGTGGTCACTGGATCCCCTCAGTAGAAATCTCTAAAGTGAGGGTCAAGACAACAGTTTTAACCGGAACCTCTAGGTATTAACCACACAAAATGGAAGGGAATCAAATGTCACATGGGCAAGTGTATTTTATTAATATAGCTGAATGTAAAAAAGCAGAGTGAAAAAACAATAACGGCATTAATGAAGCTAGAAAAATCATTAATAAATGCCTCCCTACCTCGAACTAGTCCCACTCATGTCCACCTTCTTCCGGAACTCCATAGTCACATGCTTAAACTACCTAAAGTTGTGCTCTCACGTGTCCAACTATTCCTTGTGGTCGGGGTGGACCTCATGGTGGTGGTGGTGGAAACACCTCGAAGCATCATCCACCACTAGCTACACGATCAACTTCTCTGCCTCAGTCTCCTACTCCTTTTGGTCTGCCTCAATCGAACCTCTACCCTTTCCGAGGAGGTCCTTCATCTATATGTTGATCATCTGTATGGCAGGTCGGATAGACACGTGCCATGTGAACAAGCCCGCCAAAGGAGAAACACTATACGTTCCGGGTATTCCTAGCTCTATCTCCACTCAGGGTTCCCCGCACAACCGATCCCGAGTCGTGTGGTCGACCAATTGTGGGTCTGGTCCTCTTTGACCTTCGCGTCATCTATCTACTTCCAGCAGCAGAATAATCCATTGCGTGTCAAATAGTGGTGGGTTCTTCTTCTGTAGATTTCTCAGAAAGGAATCTTTCCACTATGAGGGATCACTCCAACACCCAAGCATGCGTCAAGATGCTGTAAGGAACAACTGAAACACTAATCTCTCACCTAAGTCCCTGCTTGAAGGTCTGGGCCCTGAAGAACGGGTCTCGTACAATATCTGTAGAGTAGCATGAGAGGTCATTGAACCTAGGTGAGTAATGTGATACTATCATGTTTCCCTGCTGCAGATGAAGTTGCTCCTATATATGAATCAATCTATGGGTGGCCAGTAAAAACTCCACCCGAAACAGGCTCTCGAAGTCCGCATATAGAAGTGATGCCTCATCATGCATCTGAAGCATCAGGCTCCACCATCTTCCTACTACTTCCTAAAGGAGGCTAGTGGAAAGGATCAACATAAAGTTAGCTGGCATCCCTACTATCCTGAAGACTCTCACCAAGCCTCCAGCAAATCCTCAACCGCCTCTGGGTCCGTCTCTCCCCTGAACCTGGGTGGCCTCTAGCGCTAGAACTCGTGCAGTGCACTAAAGCAGCGTGCACTCTCTGCTGCTGGGGCGGGTGGAATCGGTGGCCCAATGGGTGGTAGTACCGCTGGTGCCTCCAATGGTGCCTCAACCGGAATAGGGCCCAGCCCAGAGGCCAAGTCTCTCGACGAGCTGTCAGTACGTACAACTCTCGTGGCTCAAACTGGTCATCAGCGGGGAGGCATCTTATCAGAAAAGATGTGACATGGTTAAAAGTCTTTACCTGGTGATCTGACCTAGTTTGAGCTGACTTAAAGGAAACTTTTGTAAAACTAACAAGTAATCAGTTTTTCGTGAACCAATTTGGAAACCAGTAGTCAGGGTCCTGGTGTATGGATACATCGTCCACCACACCATCATTGGACTATCACAACGGAAAACCACACTCGGTACTCTTAACAATATTGCTTCACAGAAAGAATGATCATAGTCTTGAGTTCTGTAGTAGAACCGACTCCTCTGATACCAATTTTTCACGACCCATCCTCGGGGCCCGTTCCATGACTACCCCATGCCCGCCTTCCATAGGCCAAGAGCTGGCAACTAGCACCAAAGGTGTAAATCCTGATAAAGAGGGAATGAATTTCCTTTAACAAATAAACCACCACAACTGAGTAAGAAACCAAAAGTAAACACTATTTAAACACTGTATACAAAATAAATTTATAAATGGAAAGGGTCGGGAAATAAAATCCCTACAGTAAAGTACAGCTACAACAGAATGTAAGTACAACCGAAAAAAAGACAACAGCTAAAAGATAGAAGAAACTCCGGGATTGTCCACAGGTTTCCTACCTGAAGGGTAGGTACATATGTCCTCATCATAACTCCATGTCTTTCGGTCCCCTTCGTGAGCCTTCATGCAGAGGGTCCACCTCCGGTTACCTTCCAGTCCTCGTACACTCTACCTCGGTCAGCGTTGTTCGTCGTCTGCATCCAACACAACAACGTGCGAGCATAACCCATGAAGGGGTGAGTATAACGATACTCATTAGAGACCCTGAGAACCTCAAGGTCTCACAAAATCCAACAAAGATAGACCAAAAACAAAGATCGCAACAGATAACCATAACATAGGTATATGCCTAGACATATACCTAAGTTATCATGTAACCCATCTCAATCATGTGGAAAACACAATGGTCATTGACTCAGCTCAAACCAGGATTTTAATTATAAAAACCCCAACTACTGGAGAACTCCTCCTCTATCGAGTAAAATGGCCTGGTCATGACTCTGAGTCACTACTCACTAACCTTAAACTGCTGAGGTAATCCTCCTGTCGAGTATCGCGAGTCTGCTTCCAAATCGGGTGCTCCTTCACTGTGGGACTGCCGCCAAAACTGGCGCTCCACCTAATAACCATCATAGGTAATCCTCCTATCGAGTATCATGGGTCATCTACCAAACCAGGTGCTCCATCTGCTGTGGGTCTTATTCCAAACCAGGCACTCCGTCCCCTGGGCTAATCAAATCACTCTTAGTCAAATCGGTCTACAAGTCGTCACGTCTACAGCTACTAGGTCTCCGCACTCAATGTGCTCGTCTCCGGGAGGATCCTCCCCATCAGCTACTAGTCGATACTTCAATTTTCACTAATTATCATGTAGAAGTATCTCAAAGGACCTCCCCATCATTGGGGTCTCAACGCAATATGCGACACGTCAATCAGACGCTCGGTCTGTGAGTTATTATCTTTTTTGTCCTGGGGTCTGGGATGGTTTCGTGTATGAACCAACCCGACCATATGTCAACTATAACCCAAACTCCCATGGGGTATACTCAAAGGATTATTTCTCAATGATATTACTAGTGTCGCTGACGGTTCATCAAACGAACGTCTGGTATGAGAGTTATTGGCTTTTACTTTCAAGGAGCCCGATTTGTTTTTAAGTTTAACCAACCCGACCGTACTCCAACTGTGTCCAACCCTCAAGTATATTATTCCAAAAGAACCCTCTAATAATAAGTAATTAATCTTAATTGATGGCACATCAATCAGACGTCCGGTCCTTAAGTTTTCAGTGTTTCTGCTCCGAGTGCCCGGTTAGTTTCGGGTTCAAACCAACCCGGTAGTATACATACTTTGTCGAATCCTTTAGTGTAATATACCTAAATGACTGTCTAGATCCGAGGAATCCTACGCAATTGAAGGTGCATCGATTGGAGGTCCGTAGCTCAAATTATGTACAATCAACCGAAAAAGGTCCAAAAGGGGGGGTATGCACCCGGTCTGACCTGGCCCAACCCACCCTGGGTCGGCACGAACTTGGTCGACCTGACTCGGGTCTGGGTCTGGCCTGGCTAGCATGGCCCAACCCATGTGGCCAGCCCCGGCTTAGCCGCAATGGCCATCTCCAGCTGCGCATCTCCACCGTCTTCAACGGACCCACGGATGTGCTCCGGTGGTCTGTTTCACCCACCGTCTGCTCCTAAGATCATCTCTGGACCCGAACTCTACTACAAAAGCTCCAAATCGCTATTTTTGTCCCATTTTGTAGTCTCCAAACATTCCACACATCAAGAACGATACGGTGATGTTTCCGGACTTCTTCTACTCCGTACCCACCATGTTAGTGGTTCAAATAATCACCCGAAAAATAAATTCATTTGCTCGAGGGTATGAATCACATAAATGAAAATTATACAAAAAATTCCCTTCCCTGAAAAGACGTCACATGTCATCGAATCGCAGAAGATGAATGGCGTGGTAATCGTGCGCCGTGGGGGAAGACGAGGTTGTCGTCGTTCACCATACGCTTCCTCTTCCGAGCTTGTGTGCCGGTTCGTTGATGATGAAGAGGAAGATAGAAGAGTCTTCAGAGATTTCCCGCATCAGAAGGGGGTTCCGAAGAAGAGGCCGAGGAAGAATCATCATTGTCAGCGTCTTCGTATTCTTTGAGACGTGGAGTTTTCTTTGTTGAGAGAAGAACACTATTCTCTATTTCTCTAGAGCTTTCTCCAAACTCTCCCAACAGAACGAATGCCAAACTAAAATAATAGCCTAAGATATTATCTTACTATACCATAATATAACATTGCCATGCTCTGTAAAAATGATTCAAATCCTCCAAAAGCAATTAATTCATGGTGTTTTCATATTAATGGCCAAGTGGAAGGTGGAGTGTTTAGAAATTAAAGAGGGGATTTTTCAAGAATTAAATAAGGGGTTTAAGGGGAGTAAAGGTAAAATGAAGAGTTAAGGCTCCTGTGTTTTCCACCTCACAAATTTCCTCACATGGGAAGTTATGTGGGAGTGGGCCCCACCATTAACTTCACAAGATATATAATATTGTTCACAACAATTTTATTTTACTTTTTAATTAATCCTCTAAAATTAACTTTCATCCCGCGTAAAACGAAAATGCGGTAAAGGTCCACTTAAGTGAATATCGGCGCTATGAGTTCATCGATGTCCTCATTTTTCTATTTTGAGCACCGGTTCAAAACATAGAAAAACCCTCATGTACGATTATTGAACGTACCCGAACCAAACTTCAGAAATTGATTCCGGGAACACTAGACCTCAGAATCAGGTTCTATCAGAAACTGTGGACTCGAAAAATTACAAAATATTAAGAAAAAACATTCCATGAAAATTCTCGGTCATTACAATGTATTCTTCCATATTATATGTATTACTGGTTATATTGAATAAATTAATGTTGTTTTAAACTTCATCCTGGATAATGTTAATTACATTTTTAATATATCCTTCATTAGTTACGAGGTCGTACTAATTATCCAATTAAAAATATCCATATCATAATCTCTTTATACATATACAATATCATTTTTTCATCCTTTTGAACATGTCATGGGTCACCTTCCCTGTAAAAACCCGAGATTTTATAAGATATTTTTTTTAATTTGTTTCATATCTTTTGTTGTACACTAAACCTAGATTATCTTGCACTATACGCAACACCTTATTAGCATGCAGTACACACAACACTAATCATGGATCGTGTTACACACAGTTTCCAGTTTGTTTGATAGTAGTTATTCTACGCATCATTGAGTGTATATATATATATATTCAATGTATAAATGAAATTTTGTTGGATTTTGTTATATGAAACAACAAAGGAGTCTTGAACTACACGCAACCCGGACTTGGCTTACATTACAAGCAATCGCAGCCTTCCACGATATCATGTGTTGTACGCAATACTATGTTTCACTAAACAATGATATGCTATTAAAATATTATATAAACTATCCATTATGAATAGTAATACCCACTTGTTGGAATTTTATAAATTTTATCTTCCAAAATGGACTTCATTTTTGGATGGGGAGTATAGAAATCATCCCGGGCTGAATTTTTGGTATTTTTCTGAAAACATTCAATTTGTGATGTGTTGTGAAAACACTGGGTTACTATATAAAAACCAAATTGTTATTAAAATAATTATTTATTTTATTTAAATTTATTTTAGGTCAAAATTTATACATAATAGATATATATGTTAAATGTAAATCATTGGAGTCATTTTATATATATAAAAATTTTATTGAACTTTTCACCGTCTTTTACCCATCTCATAGGAGAATTTGGGAATTCACATAAAACATAATTTTACTACATCTGTGAGTGGAATTTTGAAAATTTTATAGAAACGGTTAATATCAAGTAATAAAATTTGGATCAACGAGATAAAAATAATTTTTGGTGAATAGTAACTTTTTACATTTATTTACCACGGTTAAAAGTAAATAGAGTAATTGAGGGTAAAAATGATATTATTATTACACTAACACATGTCCTAATTCTATTGGATAAGTTTAATTCGATGAAAAACAATCTTAGGAATAATATAGGACCATTTAGGATCACATGGATTAGATTAGGACATTTATTATTAATTTATTTAAAGAAGGGTTAGAATAGTTATAATCAAAGTTTAATAACTAAATCATTTTTAATATAGGGTTATACGTAAGATAAATTTGACTATAAATATTAATTATAAATATTAACATATTTACTACATAATGATATTTAATTTATAATTTTTAGACATTAAATAATTTAATTTATTTATGACATAATGATGATGCAGTAATTACATTATTATGGAAATGTTATTATAAATGACGTTATAAATACCCAAATAAATGTAATTTTAGACATTTAATGAATTCCACTAATTTCATCGGTTAATATGACATCTTAGTATTGATTATTTTAACTTTGGATGAACTAATCAGGCTGTTATAAGATTCAAAAAAATCAAGTACCCAATAGTGTCAAAATTGACATGAAATAGTTTTTTAAACAAATATTATATTATTATTTGTTATTTTATTCCTAAAAATATAAGGTATGTTCAAATGACTTAGATAAGGATATATATATTAATAATGAACCACTTGGGGTTCGTTTGGCTTGTAATAGTATGTTTATTAAATATATAGTGTAAGAAAACAAAAAGACATGGTAAAAGATAAATTATTTAACATAGAGTTAAATCTAAATGATAAAGATAAAATAGAATCCTAAACTAGTCTAAAACCTATTGGATGAGAGAATTTCGACCCATCCCCACCTTATTTTCTAAATAATTTATTTTGGATCTATTAAAAACCAAATATGATTTTATTATAAAATAATATTTTATGTTTTCCTAAGGTGCCCATCTCCTTCATTATAAAAAGGGCACCCCTTCCCTCTTCTCTTCACAGCCTTTTGAGCCTTAACTCTTGGCCAAAACCTGCCCATTTCTCTTCTACACTTCCCCAGAAACATTCTGGAGGATTTTTTCTTCTCAAAAGACCAACTCTACTTCCTTAAGAGGAACCTTAAAAGAGGTGCGTCGAAGAAGAGGTAATCTCTTCTTCTGATTCTGTCAAGTTTCTTTCTTCTTCTACTTCTTCTTCTATAGTTGTCTAATTATAAAGTAAATACATCAGTATTAATTATATACTGATAGATTATTATAAATATGAAACAACCCTATTTCACCTTCTATCCATCCTATGAAAAACAAAATCACCGCGCGTGCGTAGGTACGGAATACCGTCTCCACGCTGTGCTGTAATCTGTTTTTGACTACCACCTTACATGGATGGGTATATTGTTTTTAATAAATTACTATATATGATTATTTCCAATTTATATTGATTCTGAAATATTATACATACACTTCAATAGAATTCCATGATCATGGGAATGATATCACCGCTTGTGCGTACGTACGGACTACTGTCTCCACGATGCAATGAGATTCATTCTCCATGTTAACCATTCATGAATGGTTATAAAGTATATATAATGAATAATAATGATATATATTAAATAATAATCATACCATATTTATGTATATATATATATTTATTTCATCTACTTAATTCCATTCAAGTCAATAAGGAAATGATAACAATGTTCATGCGTATGTACGACCCACCGTCTCCATGAACGGTGTATTTCATTACATTTATCGATCTATCATATATATTTATATATAAAATATATATTTTATATAAATATCACACACACAAGATATATTTTTTTTGTGTATTTCTCTCCACTCTCAACACTCAATTCAAATTCAATGCTCTTATGAAATATAATAGATTGTTTTGGGTGATCACTTGCCACCAATATTTCCCCAATAAAGATTGTGTTGGGGGCTGGTATAACACAACCCACTTGAGTGGAAAAGGGTAAAGGGTGAAAAGAGGGTAGAAAATGGAAAAAGGGTGGATGGAAAAGGGGGGTAGAAATGTGGTATTTGGGTTTTTCCTGATTGTGCAAGATAAGATAAATGAATAAAAATATGAGCCAAATAAAAAATGGGGATGAAGTAAAATGATGGAAAACGTGATATATGGAAATGGAAAGTGCTAATAAGGAAAAGCACAAAGGAGTAATTGTATCTGCTTTTTTTAATTTTTTTGGTCAATTCTCCCCAAAAAGTGTTGTGCTTGGAGATTTAAAGCACAAGATGATTGAACGGACGGTAAGAAATTTTTTTTTCAAAATATCTCAAATAAAGGATGTGCTAAATTTTGAAAAGAACAAATTGATGAGTTGAGAGAATTTAGTTTTTTTTCCGGATACAAATCACATATAGAGAATTAAATGCGGAAAGAAGATGAATGAAAATTCGGCTCAATTTATAGTAATCCAAGCTTGCAAAAACTGGGCTAATTCAGAAGGGTTTCATGAAAATGATTTTTTTGAATGGGAGGATAATAAGGAAAGCTGAGAAGGGTAATGGATAAAAGAAATATAAAAGAAGGTATAGATTATTACCATGTCAACCGAAGAACTAATACCAACAGATGTGAGATGCATAGGGTGGCCCGATCTTCAAGAGTAGGGCGGCGGATGAAGGAGGTGGTTCGGGGCTATGTGGCAGATGATGGGTATGGATAGTGGATGCAAGTAATCAATCAACTCGATAAGGAGCGTGACCTACTACTTAGACAATGCACTCAAGGGGGGGATGTGATAACCAATCCACACAACAACCCACTTGGGTTGAGGCATGGAATTGGGGGCTTTGTGATCTTGGATCACAAATATAACTTGTATATTGACAAGGCCAGAATTCACAAGAGCAAGGGAGAAAACCCAGGATAATCCTCACACAATGGATAGAAACAAAGCATAAGCTCTCAATTAATTCTTGAATGAAAATACAATTCCATAGGGTGGCTATTTATGGCCAAGGAGGTGATACAATGGTCAAGGGTTTAATACCCTAAAGTCATAAAGTATAATCCTACCTTGTCCACTTAAAAGTCAAAAATATAAAGTCCAACAAAGACTTTTGGAAAAGTAGCACACAACTTTCCATCATAGCCCACCAGACGTGACTTTGAGTGCATAGCCCACCGAATTTGACTTTGGTGTCCAAAGATGCCATTTCTAGAATCCTCCATGTGGGAACGACATCCAAATTCGTGAAACTATGTGTGCCAAGCTTTAAAAATCATGTTTGGCCTTGAATAAGTGAGATAGTAGGACCATTTTCTCCATCCATGAAAGGTAAGATCCATTGGGCCTTTAATAAATCAAGATGGGCACCTATTGTTGCATTCAGCCTCTTTAATCTCCCACGCGTCATCGGGCCCTGCAAATCCAACTCCTCCACTTGGGTAATCGGCTCGGTGCCTTCAACATGGTTCACATCATTCACCCTAAAAACATATTTTCATGCACAAAAAATCCAAAACCCTATGCTAAAAATCACACATAACCCATAGCAGCAAAAAATCCGTTAATGGTTGAAAAAACCCCATACACCAAAATACATAAACCATTATCCCAATAAAACTCCAAACCATCGTCCAAAAATAACTAAACCATAGAATCAATAAATCCACAAACCCTTGACCCCTAAAACATTAACCATCATCTCAGAAACCCCAATTACTCAACCATATAATATTATAAAAATTATTCCCCAAAAAACATCAAAACCTAATCCTCGATAAATATAACCCTTGAACCTCAACAATCCTAATAACCTCATACATAGAAACCCCAAACCCTCAGCCATAGAGACACTAAAACCCTCATCCCCAAAAAACCCCAAACCCTCAACCCCAAATAAACCCAAACACTAAACAAAAAACCATAAAAAATCATCCATCTGAAACCCTAATCCTTTATCCAAGAGAACCTAAAAACCTTCTCCCAAAAGCCCTTAAACCCTCTCCATGAAAAAACGTGAAACCCACTTCCCAAAAAAACCTAAACCATGTTCCTAAAAATAAATAAACCCTCATGCACAAAAAATTTCCAAAACCTAATCCCCTTAATTACTAAACCATCAGACCCAAAAGAACCCAATTCCCTATTCAATATAAACACTATACCCCCATCCTCAAAAAACTATAAAACCCCAATCCGAAAAAACAATAAACACTAAGCCCTAAAAAATGCTAAAACATTATCCCCCAAAACCCCCAAATCCTCATACAAAAAAATTATATCTCATCAACCCCATAAGACCATAGATAATCAGCCCAAAAAATACCTAAACCCTATTACTCAAAAAAAATTAAAACCCTCCCCTAGAAAAACCCTGAAACCTCGACCCCCAAAAATCATAGACCCTCAGCCCAAAAAAAACCCAAAACCATCATCCTCCAATAACCAGAAACCAATATCCCAGTGAAACATAATACTCTTATGTCCAAAATACACAAAACCCTCATTCTCAAAAATACAAAACGCATATCCCCACAAAAAACTCTAAACTATCAACCAAAAAACCATAAACCCATATCACATGAAAACACAATAACCACATCCCCAAAAAACTGTAAACACACAGCCCTACAAAATATGCCTTCATAAAAAAATATAAAACCAAATCCTACAAAAACACTAAAACCTTATCTAATGAATCTTTAAACTACCTGTCCCAAAAATCCCAAAAATACACATCCAAAAAAACAGAAAACAATTGGCCATAAAAAATCCAAAATCCTAAGAAATAGAAAAAATGAAAACTGAGAACTGAAAAACCCTAAACCCCAACTAAAAAAATTCTTAAACCCCCATTCCCAAGAAAATAATATACCCTCATCCTAAAAAAACCCATAACAATCATCCCAAAACCCATAAAAGCCACAATCTGACAAAATCATAAACCCTCATCCAAAAAACCCCTAAACCATCATTACCTATAAAACCATCAACCATGTCCCACAAAACCATAAACAATCTACCCCCAAACCCCCAAAAACTATCATCCAAAAAAAGTACCAACCCTCATCCAATTAAAATCCTAAAGCCGCAGCCCCAAAAACCCCTAATGCCTTATCTCAGAAAACAATATTCCCATTCTATAAAAAGCTGAATCCCAAATCCACAAAAACACTAAACCCATGTCTCAAAAACATCAAACACTATGCCTAAAAAATAGAAACCCTTTTCCCCCAACAATCATAAACCCTTACACCCCAAACCCTCATCCCAAAAATACCCCAAACCTATAACCACAAAAAATATAAATTTTCATCCCCAAAAACATCAATCCATCCACACTAAAAAACCACAAAGCCTAAGGAAAAAAATAAATACCCTCATTAGAAAAATACTTGTTCCCCTCATCTCCAAAAAAACACCAATCCTACTATCCCTAAACCACCTATTTATCAGACTCAAAAATTATAGAACCCTTATATCCAAAAATCCCAAACCCTCATAGACAAAACATCCAAATCACACATCCCCAAAACCCCCAAAACCTCATCCAAAGATAACCCAAACCCGAATCCCTAGAAAATAGTAATCCCTTAACCCAAAAAAACCCAAAAACCTCTTTTTTAGAAAACTATAACCCATCATCACCATGAAATCCTAACCTATCATTCCTAATAACTTAAACCCTCATCCCAAAAATCCATGATTCCTCATTCCCAAAAAACAAAAACATTGATCCTCAAAATACTAAAAACCCTAAAATCATTAGATAATCTAAACCCTCAACCCATAAAAACCCGAAACCAAAATTTAAAAAAATAACCAAAACCATTATACCTCAATAAAAATTAACAGACAACCCAAAAAATTTAAAAAACACTCCCCAAAATAAAACCAGAAACTGTTATACCCAAAAAAATCCTATGCTCTTAGTTAAGATATCCTAAAACCCAATCAACTGAAAAACTCTAATCCCTACGTTCCAAAATAATCCAAATATTTTGGTATAAAAAAAATACCTCACCCCAAGAAAACCTAATGTTCTTATCAATAGATACCCCTAAACCCTTTTCCTTAAATTAACCATACCCTCACCCAAAAAAACCAGAAACCCTTAGCCAAAAAAGCCATTCGGTTTTCTCCAAATGAACCCAAAATACTCACCCCTATACTCCCTAACAACTCAGCCCCAAAAAAACTGAAAACAAAACCAATATATTATCATACACTCATCCCCATATAACCACAAATCATTTTTCTAAAGAAATACACCATCATTCCCAAAAACCCCAAACCCTCCTCCCAAATAACAATAGGACGCAAACCCCAAAAAACCCCAAATTCTCATTCAATAAAACTACAAGCCCACAACCCAAAAAAACCTAGAACAAAAAATAAACCCTAAATAGACATCCCAAAAAACACAACACAAGAAACAACAAATAATACTAAACCTCATCCCCAATAATTAATATACCCCCACCCCTAAGAGACCTAAATCCCCATCCCCCAAATCACAAATCTCTCATCCCAAAAAAACCCTCAAACCATCATCCCAAAAAGAAGTTAACCCCATAGTCCAAAAACCTCCAAAACACTCTTCTCCAAAATATTGTAAATCCTCATCACAAAACACTCTAAATCTTACTCCCCATATAACCACAAACCCTAATCCCAGAAATACCCTATTACATTGTACCCAAATAACCCAAAACCTCATATACAATAAACCCCAACCACTCATCCCCCAAAACACCATTCCAACATTCCAGAAAACCCCTAAAGCATCATACCCAAAACATCTATAAGATCATCACCAAAAAACTGTAAACCCTCTTCACCAGAAAAACATGGAACCTCAAGACCATAAAAATTGAATACCTCATCCCCAAAAAATATCAAACCCATCGCCATAAAAATATCTCAAACAATCAGTACAAAAAAAATAATGCTTCATCCCCCAAAAACAATAACCATTAATCCCAAAATATTCCAAAACAATCAGTTACAAAAACACCCAATCCACCAGCCATAAAAAAACCTCAAACTCACATCTGAAGAAAATCCTAAAACCTAAACCCTATAAAACCATGAACTATCATTCCTAGAAAAGAATAAACACTCAAACCCAAAAAATCCTAAATCCAAAAAACAATAGAAAAACTACATTCAACCATAGATAACCATAAAAACAAAACATTAAGAAAACATCATCCCTCATCCCCTAAAAACCCAAAACCCTTATCCCAAAACGCATTAATTACCTAGTCCTAGAAACCATGAAACCAATATCCTAGATATCCCTAGACCATCAACCCTATAACACCCTACATAATAATCCCATTGAAAACATAGGAAATAGTCCCATGGAAAACATAAATCCATTCCAAAAAAATAACCATAAAACCATATTTATAGATAACTCCACACCATCAAACATAGAAAAACATATACCTTCAACACTAGAAATTGATAAGCCCATGTATCCTAAAAAACATAAACACTCTTCCCTAGAAAACCCTAAAACCTGATCTCATGAAAAATATAAAACATAATAAATATAAAACAATAGAATTTCATCCATTTAATCCTCTATACCATCAACTATAGAAATCCCTTTCATCCCATCCTATGAAAACCCAATACCCTCCTCCTAACAAAATTGTAAACACTCAACCCCATAAACCCTAATCAGTAATACCCTTAAAAAATAGACCCTCATCCCTAAAAAACCCCAAAAACTAATCCCATGAAAACCAAAAAACATTATCCCTAGAAAACCATAAAAACCACGCCTCGTGTAATCCTAAAACTCCATCCCTCCATAAAACCTAAACTTTCATCATAATAAAACAATAAACCCTTTGTGACAAAAAACCCTATACACTAACCCCAAGGAAACACTATTCCATCTACAACAATAAACCCCAAAAACATATATTCCCAACCCCTAGACACTCATATTTAAAAACCCCTTAACCCACCTCCTCAAAATAACCTCAAACCCTATGTCCCAAAATCCCAAAACCCTTAGACAATAAAATCCCCAAAAACTCATCCCCAAAAAACCCTAAAACATAAAACTCAAAAAAACCACAAACCCTCATCACTTAAAAATACACAACCCTCATCAAAAAATTACTTCATTCCCTCATCAATGAAAAACATGAAACCCTTAACCACAAAGAAAATCCAAATGCTCAACTACAAAAATACATAAACCCTAATTCCAAAAAAATAAATCCCCTTCCTTAAAAATACTAAACCTCTTTCTACATAAAATTTCAAATCCACTTCCACAAATAAACTCCAAATAATCACTCCTAAAAACCAAAAAACCCTCAAACCCAAATAAAAAAACCCTCCACCCCAAAATTCATTAAAAATAAATATATTTATTGTTATGTTATAATAATATTAGGTGGAATAATAAAATCCCTTAACGATACTCACTGATGAGTTTTAGTGTGATCATTTTGTGGATGGTTTGACCACCAACCAGAATGATTATATGAAAATATTACAGATGTGAATATAGAAACACTAATAAAAATAATATCATATGTTAATATTAAAAAAAGAATTTTTACAGTTCTATAATGGTTATATTAAATATTTAATTTATTACATAAAATCCATATCTGATTTCTAATAATATAGAAATAAGATGACACAAATTACGTCATCATCGAACATAAAAAAAACTTGTGAAATGAGATAAAAAACTTCAAAAAAAACTCTATATTTACTTTACCATAAATGATATTTCATTGACCGAAATTGTACCAGATATTGGTTACTAAATTATTCATTATATATTATACAAAATACAATAATGATTAGGAACATTCGATGATGAAAATAAATTATATCTGAGTAGAAGATTTATAATAAATTATTATTATTCATGTTATTTAAAGTTTATAGATATTAATATGGTTCTTAAATAGGGTATCTTGAATTTTTTTATATCGGTTTTTTGACTGTGTTCGATTAAGAAGTAATTCATTGTACATGTTCCAGTCTCAAAATTTTATTTCATGAGTCATATTTCATATTTAAAACCCTGGTTCAATTTTTTTGGTTTATATAATGTCCCTTTAAAATTTTATTTATCTTGATACCCTCATTATTCATTATATTTAATGTTTTATTTTAATATATATATTTTTTTAGGTGGTTTGATTTGAATGATTCTAATATTTTAATAATTTATCTCTCTCATTATCTAATATGTGGGGATTGATTAATATTGAATAATATAATTTAATGCATTCGGTACATTCCTTTCCCAATTACATCATTTGATATTTTTATCATTAATTTTATTTTATGTGAATTTATTTTCCATTGTATCCCTTTTTAGTTATTTTATTTATTCATTACCATCACCATAAGTGTTTTTGTTAACTCAACTCTAATCATTACGTTACAATATTAATTTTTTACATTATTTCATGTAATATTTAATTATAACGTAATTATATTTTTTACATCATTAATTATATTTTTCTCTAATGTAAATAACATTTTTCAGTAAAATTTTATTCATATATGAATTTTATCCTCATAAAAATAATATCATTATTGTGAATAATTATTATCCAATCTAATAAAGTTTCCACTCCATTTTAATATTTATCCACCCCAAAAATATCCTCCTTAATGATCAAAAATAATATTATGGGTTATCTCATGTGGCCTTCATATTTTCATTCGTCTTTTAAATATCAGTTTGGTAAATTGTTTACAATTTCAGGTTTCAACATTTTTATTTCAATATATTTAAATGAATTTTTTAGCCTATGAAAATAAAATTTTTTACCTATCACTACACATTCATTTTTAATAAAAATAATTCCTTTTCAAATATATATTTTTTTTAGACTGTTATTTCAACAAATGTTTTGAATAATTTTTAACTTCACATTTTATGACATTTTGTAACATTTGAAACAACTGATTAATTAATTATGTATGAAAATATATATATAAATTTTAAAGAATACAAATTATTTTTAGGGGTTTGAATATGATTTATGTTTTCAGAAAACAAGTTATTTTCATGGATTCTAATTTGATGTTTTATTTTAGAACATTTAGAAAAAATAGGTGTGATATTCAATATATGATTGTAGTAAAATAATAACCATCTATGATGGTGAATTCATAATGAATAATGGTTATTAATGTATAATCTAGACTAGTGGTACATATATCTCCCTATAATGGATATGGTATAGTTTGATATCTCATGAGATAAAAAGGTTCTGGAGTGGGTGTTATCCTAGTTCCGGATGGAAAATTTTCCATTAGGATGGTCTCAAGAGGCGACCATGAGTAGTACGATGGTTTTGGAGTTAACCTATTCCACTATAATATTCTTGATGAATATCCTTGAAATAATAGGGAAATTATTTTATATTCATATGTGAATGGAACAAATCTTTTCCCTCTACCAATTTTATGTCTTCATAATTCAAATACATGATTTCATTTTGATCTATGGCTCATGAACATCTATTATTAATTACATTTCAAAATTTAATGTTCTCTAAAATGAATTTTATCATTTTTAAATGTTATTATCATGTTATCTTACCCTTATAATCAAGATATATTGATTTATCCCTCGTTTACCCATACTAAGATCTTATGATCACCATTTAGTAGGCCTTTTTTTCCTTGTATATGTTGATTGATAATATTGTTTCCATGTCTATGAAGGTTTATAATTATGAATTAGTTGGTGGAAAAAAATTTATATGTCTTATGGACCAGTTTATTAAGCCCCAAGCATCCCTATGCAATGGATTTAAACGATTCTGGTGTGGATACTTATCTTGGGTAATAAATATTCGCCTATTAATATCTTATATTTATGTATGATGTTTCTCGGTCTTTATTATTGGTATTAGAGAAGAGGATTAGTTGAAATTTTATAACTACGATGATAAAACATCACTGAGATCTATCAGGACATTTCTAAGGATATGTCTAATGAAATGTTGAAGAATGAGTCAGTGTATAAGAAAATGTAGTGGAATTTTTAAATATAGAGCTGGAGATGTGTAAGAAATTATAACAATGTATAGATAAAAAAAGTCTTTGTGCATGTAGAATAGTTGTACATAGGGGTAATAACTCTAAAAATGATTCATTGAGATGAAATCGATCATTACCCATTGCATGAAAATGTTCCTTACTCCACACCATGCTCAACACTTCGCAGTGATTTTTTTTTGAAAAATTTTAAACTCTTAAAAAACTATGTTGATTTAGTTGAATAATTACCACGAATGAACAAGGATAAGAATAAGGTGTCCTATATTTAAAATAGGGTGTTAGTATTTAGATATCATATTCATTATTTTTCATAAATATGTTTTTTACCTCTATGAATATTATTACCCACAATATTCTATTTAGTATTAGTCAATGGATAGAAACTGAAAGAGTAATGGTAATAGTAAATGTGATGGGAAATTCCATGTTTTTCAGAAACCAAATTCATTGATTACTAAAGAGATTGATAGTGTGCCTATTTCTAATCATCTATTGGGAATCATCATAAAAAATATGAACTTTGACGAGATTACTAAAGCACAAAATAATAATAAGATGAACATAAATGGAATTTCATGTGTTGATGAATATAGATGAATGAATATTCAACTTCCTACATATAAATAAGGTTGGATAAATCACTTATACGGGTCTCTTAAATGTATAAAAAGATGTTGTCAATGTTGAAAATAACTTCATACATTGTGAAATTGAAGGATGATTTAAGCTAAAAATGTTTTGGGAAGATATAAATTATCATCGACAATGATTTTACCATCAGATCATCTTCTAAACAATGAAGGAACCAATTCTAGGTCAATTATTGAATTGTAAGGATTTATGTATATATTTATTACTATTCATTCATGATGAGATAGATGTTAATTTTTCAAAAGATATATGTGTTGAATGGATCATTAAACATATAAGGATTACATTAGTATATGTAGAATATATATCTATATGAATGATTACCATAAATGTTTAAGATGACATCCTAGGATTCAGAATTTATTGTTTATCATAATTTAATTTTCTAAGGTAAAAAAGATGATGTATTATTTGATTTTATTTTATTATTATTGATTATATTATGTGGGACATTAATTTAAATTTAACATTTTAATTTTACATGTTATTATAATGAAATTTGGAAGAGGATTGAGTTTACATTTTCATTAAAAATAATTAAGGGCACTGGTAATAATAAGTGTTTATCTTATCAATGATGTTGAGGTTATTAAGGGTTTTAGAAGATCAATATATAATTTTAGTAAACTTTTTTATATCAATTTTTTCCCTATAATATCATTAAATAATGTTGATTAAGGGCATGGTAGGGTTACATTGAGTGCCACATTAAATTATATCAGATCAGTATCTAATGTATAACATGATGTTTTTGTGATTTATTCAGTATGATATGGAATCAATGTTGAGTTTTAGCATTGTAAATCATAATCAAACAAATTTTCTTTAAGATAGAACAATTCAAACCCACTAGGATATGCTATAATAATTTTCTAAGTATTTAATGATTTAATATAATCAATACATTACTCTATATTTTTTTATTAATAAAATAAAATTAACTCCAAATTAATTATGGACCCTTATGATTCCATTTATAGATATATGTTTATTAATAATTTATTCATTATTGATGATATAGAATAAAAACTATTGGGACCCCAGCTAGAAGATGTATTGTAATAGAAAAATATATGAATTCTGTAACACATAAGGTCAGTAAAATGTTTTAAAAATATTATTTTTATAATCATTAATTTTATTTTAAATTGAAAAAGGGAAATATTATTTTTATATGAATATATTTTTGGATTTTATAAGGGAAAACTTGTCCATGAAATATTGGTCCCAATGAAATTATTGACCGTATCAGGACTATATCTTATCTAATAGTGTATGATGTATTCCTTGTATCTATATAGAAGAATTATATACTAGATCCATCACATGTAATAATCATTGAGTACAAAATGATGGATGATGATCTTTTTTATGTGGAAAAATTGGGGCAGATTAAGGATCATACAATGAAGGTGTGAGGAAACAAGAACACTCACATGGTCAATGTTTAGTGGTTATTCCAATATCTTTATAATATAAATGGTAACTAATAGATGTAATGGGGAATAATTATCATTGGTTTTTTGTTCCAAATTGATTAGTTTTTAACGATACATTCATTTTATAGGGATGGAATGTGACACCCATAGAAAATGTTATATATATATATATATTGAAGTAAAAATTACATTATTTATATTTTGTGTATTAAGAAACAACATTTTATTATTATATTACATGAAATGATGGGTTTATCTTCTATTACATGTAACCTTCAGTTTATAATGTTTTACACGTAACCCATTTTTTATCTTGAGTTACACGCAACACCAACTATAAAAAAAGCACGACATATTTATAATATGTTATTTTTAAATGTTATAATTATCACTAATAATGGAATTGTGGGAAAAATAAGATTAAATAATTTTGGAAAATATAGGGTTTTGACATGTATATGAAATGAAATATTTTGTGACCTATAAATTATAAATTAAAAAAAACATTGAAAATATAGGATATATTTTTATGGAAAAATATTATTAAGTACATAAATTTTTTCCAGATAATAATCTATAAAAATAATAGTTTGAGAATTATTTTAGTTAAATATTTTTTATATATATTATATTATTTTTTAATATTTTTCATTCATGTTTTCTAGACACGAAATATTAATAATTATAAATATAGTTTTAAAAAATATATTTTGATCTATAATAATGATTTTTCGCCTTCTTCCCACATATAATAAAAATAATTTTTGAATCATTTATAAATATAATTTTAATAAATCAAATATAATTTTTAATAAATCAGTTACAAAATAAAATGTAGTGAAATTTCAACTTTTTTTGAAAGATGTAGTTCTTCGGGGGGTAATAAAAAAAAGTTTATTTTTATTCATAATTTTCATTTCATGTAATTGAATATAGAGACAAAAAAATATATTCAGATGAATATAAATATAATACTAGGTCAATTAAATATATATTAAAATATTTTAGTGAATTTGAATAAATTTAAAGTTTATTTTATATTTATATATTGTTTCTACTATTTTGAAACTTTTCTCTATCGAAAACATCTTTTTTTATCATGATGTCATGAATGATTTAAAATAAAATTTCCCAAAATATATATATTTAATTTTGGAAATTTAGATAATATTTATAAAATGGATAATTTATATTCTCTAACATGATTTACCTAATTTTTGGATTAATAATTCTATAATAATTATAATTTTAAAAAAAGTTAAGGAAAAAATTTAGTTACTGGGGTTCAACTAAAATATTTGTGTTAAATGTGACAAAAAAACCATTCCAAAAACAATATTATTACCATATTTACACCTTAACTTTTTTTCTGTATTGATATTATTTTATTTTAGTGCTATTAGGAATGGTAAAAACATGGGTACTCCTTTTTCTATCAAATTTTTTCTAGGTTTTTTGCCATCATACTTATAAAAGGCCCACACCTCTCAAATTCGCTTCAGACATCCAAAAACAATTTTCAGGAAAACAATTACCATAGTAAAATAATAAATATTATCATCCCATTATAAAATTATTTTTTTTTCATCAATCATTCATAGAAATGATTTTGGTACAACCTTAAAGAGGTTACCTAAAGAAGTGTTGATGGGTTTTAATGAGTGTTTTTATTTTATTTCATCCATCAACTATATCAATTATTATGAATAAATTACGATATAATAACATATTTATATTTAATATAATTTTAAATTTTTATTTTATTGCAATTACCTACACACATATCTTCATCTATCAAGTGTGATATGAAATCATCATTTTTGTGGATGATGGACTATTACTTGACAAGTCAATGTTATTTATTTTCTATAACGACCTATCATAGTTGTATATAAGGATACATTTAATAATTATACCATATATATGTATGATATTATAATAGTCATGTAATTATAAAACCCCATATACCTTATTAATTCAAGACCTATTGGAATATAATATTGTCAATCTTGTGTATGGCAGACCACTGCATCGCTAGTAGATATGATGTGTTTTTAATTTTTTTAGATGGATGATAATAAGGATAGAATAAATTATGAAATATTAAAAATATAATATTATTATAATTATATTATTAGTATATGACATATATCTTCATACATTCTATTCTATGGGGGATATGTTAAAATCATTCGTGTATATGGAGTACTTCTACCTCACAATGGGATGCGAGTTATTTTTCAAATAAACATTATGTGAAATGTAATAAGGACATGAAATATAGTTATATATGATATATATAAATTTAAAATTAATCTATAATTGAAATTGATTACTCACAAATCTTCATTCATTCCATGATGAAAATAGAAATATTGTTCATGCGTGCATACGACCTACAGTCTCTTTAAATGTTGTAAGTGATTTTTTATCTTTAAAATTTTTGGATTACTCTAAACAACAATATAATTTATATATATGAATTTTATAAAATGTAATTTTTTTTAGATATTTGGAACCATGATCATAATAAGAGGCCCAGATATTAAAATTCAAAACATATAGGAACAACCGAGTAGATATTTCCAAAAACATTATTTGAAGAAGGATTTATAGATAAAATAATAATATGTCATGTTTAAATTATATATTGTATGATATATATATTTATGGTTCTGTAATTTATATATAATAAAATTATTTCCATAAATGATTTTTGAACATGTACTATGGACATCAAAACTTATGGCAGCAGATTCCTTTATCGCATTTATTTTCATTAAGCAACTCTGCATGTCCACCACATGATTCATTCATGTGTTTTATATACTAACAATGAGTATATTTTAAAACTATTCTACTTAAAATAATGGGGATTTACATATCTATATGTGTATCAATAATTATTGGGGTCTATGTTTTAATAGTAACAATTGTTCTAATGTATATTTTCCTCAAATAGTCATCATTGAGAAATATATGTTTTATGAAACTATCATATTATATGAAATGTATATATGGCCTCATTGACTTCCAATATAATGAATTTAATTATTATAATAAAATTTGAAGATTTATTTTATTATATTTAATTATACTTTTTTATTTAATCCTACCAAATGGGTGATGGGTCAACTTTCTATTCATATAGTTTATTGGTATTGTTTATGTTAATACTCTTGAAGATAAAATATTATGATATATATCTCAAGATAGTCATTAAATTTCATCTCGTATTGCTATTTTATGATAATAAATGTTTTAAATTAATTTTCATCCATTTATATACTCGCAATTAAAAAAGAATGTTTTTAAGGTAAACCGACAGTATTTATATAATCTCTTAAAAACCCCTTATTCATTCATATCCATTTTGTTTAAAAATTTATTAAATATGTATTAAAAAATTCTAAAGTATTTATAATATTAATTATTTAAAAAATATATATAAAGAATAATATAAAAGGAAACTTAACATTATTTTCAAGAAACATTTCCAATATATTCCTAAAGACGATTTTAGAAAAATATTTATTTTAATGTGTTGGAAAGGATTTTATACCATCTTGAAAAAACAATTTTTAATTTTTTTTCATAATATCATCTCTTGTTTATTTTCAAATACAATGATATTAATATTTATTTTTCTTTTCTATGGGAAAAGTTAATTTTCATCATGAAATATTCCATGAGGTATTTTAATATAATTTCCCTACATAGATGACATTAATTGATGGTACACATGCTTTAAAGGGTATATTAACCAATGATATCATTATTATTATTTCATTAAATTTTTTTGAATGATGACAAGATTCATAATAATCCTACTTTGTTTTCTATGGTTTATGATATGATGACATTATGAAAATATAATAAGGAATTTTTCTTTTTCCCATGTTATTATTTGATGAAATGTTAATGAAGACCATTCAATTTAATAGTTTCTTTTATGATCCATATTTTATGTAACACATTAATTTTCATTGGTTCTGATATTAGGGATATTTTGAGATCTTATGGAATTCCTAACTGTTATTTTCATAATCTTATTGTTGTTACATTGTTACTAAGGAAGGTGGATGAGATATATTAATGTATTGTGGTTACATTAAAACATAGATGGGAGATAACAACATATCCCTACAATGAATTAGGTAAATAATCATTGATAATTAAAATATATGATGAAATGGGTAGTAGACCCGATTCATTAAGGGAATCATTCCACTATTATATCTTGGTGGTGAATCTTTTTTTCTAGGATGGTTTGGGAAGTAAAGTAACTCCACTATGATAGCATTCACATTGTTCAATAAAATACTATGTAAATTATTTTTTATTATTAGGTAAATTAAAATA
Organism: Viscum album; assembly: GCA_963277665.1. NCBI lineage: Eukaryota > Viridiplantae > Streptophyta > Magnoliopsida > Santalales > Viscaceae > Viscum > Viscum album. Next base: position 1,740,583,977 of record OY728156.1, read on the forward strand.
ATATAGGCCTTATTCAAAATTTATGTTATCATAGTTCATGTTTTTATGTTGCATTATGATTTATGTCATAACAATGTTCCATTATTAATGCGATGAATCATGTTTGTGATATATTAATTTGAAGTTATGTTTTGAAATTATTATTCTTGTGATCTCATACCATTACACTCAGAATATGATGATATCTCATATTTTGACCTTAATGACAATAAGAGATGCCCATTTATTATGTTCCATTTCCCTTGGTTATGATAACATATATTATGTATGATATTTCTAAAAATGGTGGTTGTAATGATGAATATATTTTTATATGACATAAATATCTTATAGACCACTTCTATATGTTTCCATGTTTCCAAAGGCACTACACAAAAAATAATATATCATTTATTTTCATTTTATAATTAATATTACTCTATCTCAAAATAATAATTATCTGGTATAAACAAGGATATTTACAAATAACAGCCTTAGAAATTACATATAGCGATGAGAATGGCTGGATTGTGGCTATAGACATGTCAATGTCAAAATAATAATAAGTTTATACGAATATATATAAATATAAATATATGGATATTTATATTCCAACAAATTAATAAACAATTTTCTATATTAGAGGCAGTGGATAATGTCTACTATATTAGTGATGTAGATTCTATATCCCAAGGATGATAATATATTTTATGACCAATAGCCATGGGAAAAGATCATGGCTATACAGTGGTCCCTTTGAACTCAGGATGTATCCTTGGGTGATGTCCATAAATATATGCCATTCAACATAGACCAAGAAATCTCTATATTTAGGGATCCATGTGGAACCCCTATATAAATGAGAACATATTATGGCTATAGCTATGGGTTCCAGTTTGTATAGCTTCTAGGATATAGCCATTCCAATAAAATATAAATGCCTTCTTCCTAAGGAAATAGATTATAAACATGTACTTTGATATTATTTTCAGTTGTATCTCTACTGGATATAATTTCATTTTTCAACTTGTGATTACATACAAATATATAATCACCTATTAAAGTATAACATGAAAAATGAACCACATCACATCGTTTAGGTGGTAATCAAGGCGTACACACGAGTAAAATTATATTTTTTTTACTATCAGAAGGATATGAATTTAGATGATGTAAAATATTCCTATAATTTCAATTATTTATTAAATATCATATATATTGATTTTTTATCATCAAACCCATCCATGTACTTTTGTTTTAAAAACCTATTACACAACTTCATTGAGATGGTATGTCATACAAAAGCAGGTGTGGTGTTTTCAATTTCTATTTGATGGAAAGGAGGTGGATAAGGATTTTCCATCATCATAAAAAAAATATTTAATAGATGTAATTAATTATATTATAAAAGTCACAATATATTTAATGGGGTGCAAGAATAAATAAATGTAAAAGAACATATTTAAAGTTATACCTATTCTTTGGAAAAAATCCTTTTGGTTTCCACCATGGTCATGGTGATTAAACAAATTATTGGTATTGAAACTCTTCTTCCTCCATGTGGCGCGTTGACATCCTCATCGTCCTCTGTTCATCTATAATCGATGGATATAACTCGGAAATCCACCATTTTCAGCACCTATGATGTTACAGAGAAGTCGATAATCTCATCATGCAATTGTCCAGCCTTGGATATATGTCTAGGTTCCAGATTTGGCGATGCTTCGTAGTGATTTGAGTTCTAGAGGTCTGCCGAGGCGGTTGTTTCTACTAAAAATTTTATGGATGACCCAAAGAATGATGATTCGAGGGAGGCAATCACTCGGGATATTGATGTAGTGGAAATTGGATTTGATAATGTTTTTTTACTTGAAGCTCAGGAAAATGAGGTCCTACCCGGTGTTGATATTTTTTGTAGATCTCAATGTGTGTCATATACTAATTTTTTGAATAACTCACTCTCAAATTATGGTCTGAAGTCTGATATAGTCCAGTCACTAAAACTTTTAATGGGATCAAGTTGTTGGAGAATTGATCATCAGGGATCATCAGAATGAAGTTTATGAAATTATATTGTGATAAATAAGAGAATGGAAATTGTTAGAAACTCATTGAATGCATGAATTTTTTTACTTAAATGTGAAAACCCTTATAATAATGATGGTTTGGTTCAAATGATCTCGTTATTATGGAATGTATCTAACTATAATTGGTTGATTTGTGGTTGAGGTTTTTTTCACTATCTTTTCGCATTAAATTAATATAAGCTTCACACATAGAGAATTGGGTCCTTGTTATTGAAACCTGGATGGCTTCATTTAAATCAATGTTCATTGGACATTATTGTCTCACATGTAATGAATTATTTACGTAGGTTTGGTTTCATCTTCCGGGAATCAATTGGGTCTTTTTCAATTTTATGATCTTACATGACATTGGTACAACATTTGGGACACCTATTCTCTTTGATAAAGAAACTAAATATGGTTTGTTAGGAAACATTACTAGGATGTTGGTTATGATTAACCACAACTCATCTATGATTGGTAAGGTACATTTTTATACACCTACCGATAATATCCTACCTGATTTGGAGTATGTATGAAAACCACTTATCTATAATGAATGTATGGTTTTTGGGAACTGGTCAGTGCTATGTCGGAGAGGGTTTCATGTGGGAGATGTGGGATGAAAGTTCATCCTGAATATCTCATTCGATGGAAGCAAAAGTTGAAGGATTCTAATTTATCAAATCCTATTGATCAAAATGGTGATAAAACCCTAGAGCCATCAGCCACTATAGATGATATGCTTATTTCTGTAAAATCTTCTTTTTAGGAGCCTAATTTAAAATTAAAGGAGCTGCTGGTGGATGAGTCAGCAGTGATATCTAATCGTGGGCCCTTGAATATATGAGTTGATTTTGAAAAGTATTTTACATCAATGGAGGGCACTACTACATGGTCTAGTAAATTTATGTAATTGGTGACCTCTGATCCCCCACATGATGTATTCAATTAAAATTATTTAAAACAACATGTTTATTGTCTTCAAGAAATTCAAAAACAAATTAATTCCCATTGATTTACTAATAAATGGGGTAAAGAATTTGAGGATGAAAGGTTGAATGTTGATACCAATATTTGGTCTTCATGTAGTTGTGTATATGCCTCTTTTAGGGACTCATTCTTAAGAATCAAGACAAATATGAATGATAGTGTCAGCTTTACCACTATTCCTCTAACAAATGACCATGGAAGTACTATTATACTGTTCTTTGGATTGTTTCTACTAGATCATCTTCTAATATATCATGGAAGGTGGATGCAGATATAAATAATATTTTCAATTAGGGTATGTCTCAATCTAAGTTGGAAACATGTGATGATTCTGATTATGGTAATGATAACTCATATTATGATCTCTATTATTATTTTTTGATGGATAAGGGAATGTCTGTTTTTTGACCCCGTACTCCTTTTTTGTACATTTCCTTTATTTGTATCATATGGTCAGAGGCTTTGCTTTTGGCTTGACATGTTTAGTATAATACACCGTGAATATGATGGTCCCTTTTATATGTTACTGAAAGGAAATAATAGGAATTACATTAATTATTAAATAATATATATATCATAATCATGTCAAGTAGTACCATGACCTCCAATATTGTTTAAAATTTTAGATAAGGTAAAAATAAATAATGCTAATCACATTAAGAAAATCATCCGAAAAATTATAATCCAAATAACAAAGTAAATCCACATTAAACAAATTTAAACCCAAACTTTGATACATTAAATTGATTCCCTCGTTAAAAAATTATATGAAGAGAAATAAAATGGTCAATGAAATAAATTTTGGAATTTATTATTTAATATTTAGAATGATTCTTAACATAATTTATTTCAATCATTAATATAAACCAGTGTAAAAATAAGAATAAACAAATAATGGAAAATTACTTTTAGGAAGAGACCTGATTTAAGAGTAAAAATATTTTTATATTGAAATTTAGAAAAAACACAGTTTCTATAGTTTTTATATTAAAAAATGGATATTTATCTTTTGAATCTATATAAAACCTATTTTAACCATTATACCATATCGTTAAATATATATCCCAAAAATTATATTTAAATTGAATGACTATAGATATCATAAACGAAATAATGATTGGGATATTGAATAAAAAAATTAAAATGCATTAAATAAATTCTAAAACATATATATTTCATAACAACACACATCCAATTTTATAAAAAATATGTTATAGATATTTCAAATATTTACCAAATCGATTTATTGTTTTTTTCTAGATTTTCACATATTGACGTTACAAATCATTACGATGGTTTCCACTAATAATGAAAATATTAAAAGTGAAAAATTTACAAAATATTAAAACTATTATATAAAAAAGATACCATTTTCTTTGATTCGATTTTAATAAGTCGAAAAAGAAATATTAATATTACTAGACAAAATTAAATGAAAAACATCATTTAAAAAATGATTTCCTTTGATAAAAATGATACCATACAAATTTCTATTATAACTATTAATCATATGTATATATTTATAATTTTATTATTTCTTGATAATTATTAAAAAATTAAAAATGTAAAACCATAATAATACTTTGTTATTCCATTTTATGTTCAACGAAAATGCTTTTTTATAAAAATCAATATTTATATACTATTAAATTTAAATTAAAATTTAAATAGACAATACCAAAAATTCATCCCTAATGTAATATTCAAATATTTACTTTTTGAAATGTAATTTATTTCACTATAATAAATTTAAAATAATTTTGAATTAATGTTTTATTCATGTACTTTTATAGAGCCCTGAATATTGTGTAATTTTGTTTTAGAAAGAACAATTAACGATAATTGTTGATTTGGTGTCACACTATATATAAATTAGGGTAAATAATTAAATTTTACCAGTCATAATAATTTTTTTTCATTTTTTCATGTCACATTTTCATGACTTGATGCAAATAGGGAACAATTCAGAACTACCCCAAGCCCACCTCTATAGGACAACTATAACTACAAGGGATGAATAGAATACCCTAAATGTGATACCTTTTTCTAAGTACCACTAAATAAAAACCCAACAATCTCAATGTCTAACTGTAATATAGTTATAATAAAATGTATCAACACCTATAAAAAAAATTAAAAAACCTCTAGGTTGTTCAATAATATGAAAGTTAAAATTGAAAATAAAGTTTGGTGGGATACACGCCCTAAAAGAATTTTGTCCCAAAATAAAAAAACCAGAAAAGTAAATTATTGGTAGATCCTAGATATAGATCTCTAATATATGACCAATATACATAGTCAATATAAAATTGTATCCCTAATCCTTCTAAAGTCACCACTAATGTATCATTATTATGCATATGGCATGATATGTGTTGGAAAAGAACATATAAGGATGAGTATATACATACCCAGTAGGACTCCTCAAAATGTGAAATGGGGAATATTTTTTGATAAAATGAAAATTTAATAGTTTTATATAGTATAATTGATATAGATCAATCCAAATAACAAGAAATATTAACCATATCCATGAACAAGGGGCTTAACATAGTTAACAGATAAACTACACATTGAGTCATTTCCTCTTATAGAGGGAGAGTGAGCTCATCTAACTATGAGAATCTAATCACGGAATGAACATAGAATATCCAGTGCGTCATCTCATCCCATGGATAGGGAGTAACCAAATCTAATGATTTGGATATGTCTGTGTGTGTGTGTGCGTGTTTATGTGTGCATGTGTGTTAAGTCAAAGAAACCAAAATGAGAGAAAATTAGGTTCTCAATCTCAAAAATCATCGTAGGATGAAAAGTCCCCAATGTTGTTAAATGTCCCTCAATGATGCCCATCATCTCACATGACCTCCTAGAAGTAACCATCCTTGTCAAGGCATTCCTTATCACATCTGCAACATGGTTGAGGGGAAATAGTCTCTAGGTAATGTAACCATGTACTGGTACAATAGGTGTTTTCTACCCTGATAGTTGATTGAGGACCCATTCCTTGACTAGTATGAGTGTTCAACTATAGTGGTAGGGGACCCATTGCTAGACCAAAAAGAGGGTTCCACTCCATAATTCATTGAGTACCCATGCCCTTCTTGACTGGAGAATTCAAATTGTGTAGTCATGGAGGACCCATGGCTATCTCTACAAGAGTACCCCACTAATGAATCAGAAGAGGTACCATACCCAGACCACATGGATGGTTTTATACAAGAACTTGGTGTAGGTCCAATGTCATATTCTGAAAATATGATTCCACTTTAGATAGCAAGTATATATTCATAACTGATCTTGACGGTTCTACTCTATAATACTTCGGCAACCCATGCCCATCATAAATGGAGTGTTACACTTGGGATGTCATGGGTGATCCAATACGATCACTATTGTAAAGCATGAACTAAGCGAGATTCATCACTAGAACAAAAAAAATTGTATCCAAAAAGTAACGATAGAGGAAAATATATAATTTGATGTGTAAAAAACACATTATAGGTTTTTCACATTCCCAAATATGAGTACCAATGAAAGAGATATGAAGCCTTGATGTTTCCTCATAAAGAACCAAGTAGTACACAAAGTGTGTGGCGACGCACATGAAATGTGTCTACACTCCACTAGATGGCTATTCAATTTTTTAGCACAGAATTCACAATCGATTTGAAATTACACACAGTGTAGGTGGACTACATTGCATACCCATGATATTCAAAACCATGCCATGTTCTTATGGATGTGTATATTTACTCCTACAATTTCTATATACTTTGGAACATGGAATTATTCATCACATTGGGTGTTTCACAAATTCCTTAGATGTGTCAGTGTACTGAGGTACATGGAATATGCTTGGACATGTGTTTTATGACACATCTCGTCTACATGAGGTAGGTGGACATAACATGTGGGAGGGAAACATGCCATGCCATATTTACAATTTTCTGAAACCCTAGTAACCACTGCATGAGAGGTACTCAACAAGTAGCCATCAATATACATGTCTTGTTGCTGGTTTTTTCATAGTATCTTTGACCCTTTCCCGGGATGGTAGATTTAAACTACATCTTTCAGTAAATCATTTTTTTTCTCATGAAATCAACATATCTGGTCAATATTTTTCATTTGTGGTCATCAGGGGGCTAGGAATTCCATATCATCGTTCCTTTTATGTCTTTTTCATGTACATTAAACACATGATCCTTCCACCATTGACGATTTGATTAAAATCATCAAAAACGGAAAACCATCCAAGATCATTCCTTCATTCAACGATTTGTCCCTCATTTATTTGCAATGATTTAGTTTTTTTGTTTAGGCTCGGTACCACTCCAAATCCTTGAACCATGTCTACGGGGGTCCATCTAGTGAATATTATGAATAATTCATTGGGTAAAGGAACAAGATCAATGGTTTAATTAATATTTCCAAGATTTCATGGCCATATATCAATAATTTATTTAATTGGAGTGAGTGAAGTTAATAATCAATCGAATTTCAATCAGGTGATTTATTTGACCAATTGATTTAATCAATATGGGACCCAAATAAATTTTTGAGTTCTACTTGGTTAATGTATAGGTCATTGTTGAATAACACGATTACCTATGACTAAATGATGTTTTGTCCTCACCGCATCCTGATCATCTTCCACATTGAGTTTTGAAAATATCAAATTTGATTTCATAATGGTAGGAGGTGAAGATGCCTTGCAATCCTATAAGGGTTATGGAAGATAAAAATGGAGGACTATTAATAGAAATCAATTTTTAGAAAATTTAAATAGTTCAAAAAAATTTATTAATTAACATAATTTATTTAACTAATCCTCTAACGATCCTCCAATGTACAAGTTTTATGAATGCCCTGTGCTAACCCATTTTAGGCTATGCCTAGGGTAAACAATATATTTTGGAATCAACCGTTGTATGTATTTTCTGATCCTAGATTCCATTTATGATTTATCATATTTTATAAATGAGACTGCATGCCAACAATGTAGAATATATTTTATATATTTATAATACAAATTTCAGGCACACTAAGCCCTGTAATTGTACATTTTATCAGTTCCTAGCTCTAAAAATATTGGTAGATATATTTCAATGGCATATAAGGAAAAATTGGTTCAATATATCATTCCATCTTATTATTATTTTCCCTCAAAAGGAAAACATTAAAAATGTGGGAACGTCCGCCTGTACCAAGATCTCCCACTCCCAGAAACAGTCTTTCACATTCCTATACCACCACAAAACATGATCCAATGGTATATTATATCCACGGAAGGTCCTCTCATATGTATCCCTAGTCCTCGTATGGTTCTCTACAAAGTTGGATCTATCTTCAATGTCCATATCCTACTAGTTGATGATGTGAATGGGTAATTCTTGTATCAAATCTACCATAACATGTAGAAGACATCATGGACCCTTTACAGTTTTGGGACTTGGTCAAGGCATACAAAACCATTCCAGTATACTATACGATCTCAAATGACCCGAGGATCCTCGAGGATTGGTTTCCCCTTAGATGATGCTCCACAATTCTTATCACGACGATACAACCAAGAAAACATCGTGTCCCTCGTCAAACTCCAATAGCAGACAATGGTGACATACATAAGATTTATGCCTCCTCTAGTTCATCTTGATATGCTCATGGATGACCTAGAAATTTTCTATTGTCTCTTACACCACCTCTAGGACCACAAGAGATGTCTCACTGATCACAATCAATCACAACGAAGACTAGAACAATCTTCCGTACAAGGCCTCAAATGGTTCCATAAGAATTTTATAGTGTTTGATTGTTGTTTTACTCAAAATAATACAAGGTAAGTTGTTCCTCATAGCTATGGACAACTTCTAACATGAAATCCAAAAACATATCCTCAACCACAGGGATAGTGTACTCATTCTTCCCATCATTCTTCAAGTGAAATGATTTTCAAATCCTTATTTTTTTCATGATTTCCTCCAGAATTCCTCCCCATAACCATTCCATAAACCCCACATCATATGTGGATATGATCTTCATGGTCATCCCACAAACGAAAATAATTTCCCATATGTGAAACAACCCCAAATTCTCCACCAAACTATATTCACTGATAGTGAGGAATTGTTCAGATGAATTGAGTCAAGAAGATATCTCATAGACAGAGTGACAACCATTCACTATTAGTCAATACCCTTTAAAAATTTCCATTTATATGTTATATTACTTCCACTTTTTGATTTTAATGGGTTGTATGCAACATGTCGTAACTTTGTTCTCCGCCATCACCTACTTAGAAGTTAGGAATCACGAGTTGATATCACAAACTCATTGTCTCATTTTCAACAACCAAAAAATCCACTGAAGGTCTCCATTAATCTTCCCCATATTAGGATTTATATATATGGGAGTTTCATAGAAATCTCCCATTACCACCTCCCCCATCGTGTCTAGAACCACTTTCTATCCCTGAAAATTAATACCACGATTCCTCCCATTAAAATATATATTTAGTTTATACAATCTGTATATATATTCAATAAATAACTAATAGGTTTTTATCCCAATTTTAAATCTATCACTCACTTTATATGAGGATTAGTCGACAAAATTAACTAAAGAAATGTTATACCCTTTTTCTTAACATGGGTTATCTTAATAGAATCAAACTACATCATATAATCATTCATCCAGGGAGCCTATGAGTTTCTTTTATTAGAATATGATACTATATTTATATTATTATTATGTAGACTATATATAATTCATAGTCATTAATGAAATCCAACCAATCCTATATCTCAGGTTGTTGATGTTGGTGTGAGGACACACCCTAGACTCTAATGTACTGAGTAAACCTTAAAGCCGTCACCCAGATGATAGTGCCTCCATCTACCTAGGGATAACACTACCACTCTCAACTCTAGGTCATGAGTTTCATATTCCATATCCTCTTGTCTCAACAACTTTTCCATATATGATATAGTATCCCACCACTACATTGACATATATGAAAGCCCATCTATTGGGGTATAGAAATATACTACGTATTATAAGTCTCCTTCAAAAGTCTTAACAAATGAGAAATATTCATCCTATCCCTGAGATTATGGAAGGTACTCTAGTTATCGCTCATTCATTAAAAATGAATTCACTTTATATGTCAGTTAGTCAATGGGTATATAAACATAGAATATTTGGAAACAAACCTCCCATAGTACTCCACAATTAAAAGAAAGCTTTTCACCTCTAACACATTCTTTGGTGGATCCCTGAAAAGCACTTAATTGATATTGACTAGGTCCATGAATAAATATGTCTACAAACTACCACATAGAGATATTTCTATAATTCTAGTTCTCTTGATGTAAATCAAAAACCATCCTCAATTTCTATGTATTCTCTAAATCTAATATATAACAGATGAGTATGTCATTCAACAACGATCACTAAAAAATGCTCTAAATAAGTCTAGAAAATCTAGTTTATCAAATACATAAATATTGTGTGGGAATATGTCACACAAAATGAAATTAAATGGAACTCGTACTCTATAGAGTGAAATCAGATTTCTAACTTTTTGGAATATATTCCTCGAGAAAATAGAACCGGTTGTAGCTACACCATATAACGATCATTGCGAAAAACACATTCTTCACCACTTGTTATAGTGGTTTTCGATCCTCGTCAAGGGGTACTTGTTATTTAACATGTAGTAGTTTAGGCAATTATTATCCATTCAATTCAACTAGATCTGATCTTCTTTATTCATGAACAATAATAGTTCTACCTCTGGGGACACAATGGGTTTGATGAATCACTTATTTTAATGTCATCCACCTAGAGTCACAACTCTCAGATCTCAGTTATAGTAATATGATCTGACCCAAATGATATTAGAGCGGTCCCGAGATAAAAATAAATTATATCCCTTTCTCCCACATTAGACGTAGCCCCAGAATACCCTTATGGAAGACATCAAAATAAATTTTTTTGACTGATGAAATATAGTTTCCAAAAGAGATTTATAACATGAATAATATAATTGGTAATAGATGGGTTATGGGATGAAACCTCATTCTCAAAGAACCCAACCATCCCACAATCAGATATCTCCCATCTATAATGGTTAATCTCATCTGATTAGTGTGACGGAGTCTAAAAAATCATTAGCGATATCCATCCTAGGATTTGAAAATAGCAAATAATTCCATAGAAAAATAGAACATCATAAGGTTCCATCATGATGACAAAAAGGTATTACATGAACCTATTACACCTACTGATAGATCAAGATGTCAGCTGATAAAAGATACTAAAGAAGATTTCCCTATAGGAACCTCAAGAAAACACTCCTCAAAAGCTCCTCAAATAGGAACTCTAACTATCACACTAAGAGTATAGAGAATAAGTAATGTATAGTGAATGTGTGTACTAATACTGAATATGGAGATTATTAAACACATATTGTACCTCTAATCATCTCGTGTGATGAAGAGTTATAATAATATAGAGCCTATATCGATCTATGGTCCCAACAGTGAACTCCTTATGCGTACTATGGATCACCTAGTGGTGTTGGTGAAAGGATATCCTAGATAATTCCACCACCCATATACTCTCTTACTCCTCTTCCTTATTAGACTCTCAAGGGACCACCCTGGTTGTTTTTGTGAGATTCTAGATCACAAATCTTCTTATGTTGTGGTGGTATGTTAGTTACCTAGTTATGCTCCTCAACAGGACTAGTCAAACAATAACATGATATGTGACCTCAACCATCAGAAGAATAGAACCAATCCCCTATGTTCATCCATGGCACTCTATAATGTCCATGTACTATATGAAAACACACCTGACTATGATCACAAAGGGATATACTAGGCCAATAACTCACTAAATGGAAGAAGCATGCTCATATAGATGTATCATCTCTGGGATTCCCACTCCCATCTATAGTTATCAGTAAAAAATCATAATATAATATATCAGTCACCATTTCCTTCTCCAACACCCCGACATAGGTGGGGATTTATAACAGAACACGCAAGTACATATATCCTTACGGAGACATCCCTAAAATATTAATGCTCATAATTATCCTTCAATTAACATCATGATTGAGTAATGGGTATGTTTTGTGATCCTTTTTGTATACTTATACACTATCATACCTTTCTGTTATAGCAATAGATTCTCTTGAATCAAAACAGAGTGCAAGAAATAGTTTTATTACTCCTCACATAACGAATGATGGATGTTAGGTCATTATAGTGCCTACTCATCATGCATCTGAGTAAGATTAATCCACAAACACCGAACTAATATATAGAAAAGGATAAATTATAGTGAAATAATTTATCTTTTTGGTCTTATTGATCATTAAAAATGAACCAAGAACACTAGCCAATCATGTACTACATGGGAACCTGGCATGCAAGACAACATCAATAGCCTTTCATTCATGAACCCATAGAGTGAAAAATTTATATATGAAATCATAGATTTAATCTCCCGGAAATTTCAATAAAGTTTTTTCGTAAATAATTTGAAATTTTATGAGTCTGTGGATTCTGACGGCACTTGATTCCGAGGCCCGTTGTGCCTAGAATAAATTTCCGAAGTCTATCTTGTGTACGTTCTGTAAACTAATGAGCGTGTTTTTCTATATTTTGAACCAGTGCTTGGAATTGAAATCCGAGGGCACTGATAAATTTGCAACATCGATAATTGCTTAAGGGGACCTTTTCCATAGTAGCGTTTGTGAGGGAGGAGAAGTTAAAAATTACGGATTAAATAAGAAGTAAATAAAAATGTGGAACAATTTTTATTCTATATATAATTGGTTATATACTACATGGGGGAGTTGGGGTGGGTCCCTAACTACCCATTTTGTAGTTATAATATATTTTTATGGTACCATTATTAATTTTTCAGGGTGTTAAAAAATGGTTGACAGTTTTAAAATTATTATATTTCAAATAAATAATGATTTTAATTAAAAATATAACATCAAATATTTAAAATATGATTATGAATAAATTGGGATCATTTTGGAATTCGAAATTTCAAAAAAATGTGGGGTGATTTTTACGTATTTTTCTGAAATTCTTGAATTTTTTAGGAATAATAAAATATGATAAAATAAAATAAATTCTAAGTACTCGTTTTACAACATCATAGATGAAACATGGCTGATTTAAGCACACATGGTTCGAAATCACATGCAATTATAACTATATGGGGTCACATAAATCAAAAATATTCCTAGTCTTGAGAAGAAAATATTAAACTATGGATAAAATTAATGTAAAACCCCTTCTATCCACCACGTTAAATACAACCATCACGCCCTCTTCCTCACTAACCTCTAAAGAATTGATCATTGTCTATGTTCTAAATAATATCCTTCACATGGATCTTCTGCACTTGAATAACCATCTTGTCTCACCAAAATTCCACAACCATGGTCTTTATGGATGATCTCAAGGAGAAGAGATAGAGAGGTAAAATCCACTTTCTTAATATCATGATTTATTTTCAATTACATTTCATTAAAAAAATTATATTTTCTTCTCCATATTAAAGAGACATGAAGGAAATGAAATCATATAAATCAATGATGTTATAATATTTATGGAAAATATTTTTCAACTTACTTTATTTCCTCCAACTCTTAAAAGGACAGTGTTTGTGATGTGTTGTTTACCAAAATCATGGATGATATATTTACAATTTCCATTACTTCATTCAAAAAAGTTTGTAAAACCATTTTTAGGGGTGAAATAAAATGTAATGTTTATTATATAACATATTTTATGATTTGGAGTTATATTTTATTAATAAAATTAATGTATATAATGAAACAAGTTCATCATTATTGAGGAACCTCGAAAAATGATCTAAACCAATATCATTAATGTTTTGTCTAATGGTTGATCATCATTTATGATTGAAAACATACTCATGGTATCCTTAATTACACTTGAAAAATATATATACCACTTCATTCAACTTCCAGAATTTCATTTCTATATGACAAGAAATCCGATACAAATTGGAAATGGAAATCATGTTAAGAACTGACCCAAAACAATGTAACGAACAAAACATTTTTAATTAATTATGTAATTATATTATAAAATGATAACATAAGGTTTTATAAAAAGGAATATATTTCATTAATTTTATAATAATACACTTTTTACCAATATAAATGAGGTCTAAACTAGTATTATGTGTGACAAACCCGAGGTAAGGGAATTCATAACCAGATTTTCATTCTTTGGGTTATCATTCTACTACATTATTTATGTGGTCTTAAAATTGTTTTGGAGGTGAATTTGGATTATATTATGTTACATTATGTGTATTTAAATTTTTTATACATATTGCTTCAAATATATTATGTCTCACTTCAGTTATATGATATTTTTATTGGGGTTTTCTATTAAAATCGTTTTTTAAATTCTATTTTAAAAATTCAATAGAAATGTTTTTATATAGTTATTCTTGATGTATGATGATTCTATTGTTATTGAGAATTGATTATTATAATGGGTGAGACTAATATTTCTCCCTAATTTATTGGGAATGTGTAAGTTAAAGGTCATCCATATGGTTACTCCAAGTGTAAATGTTATGGTTACACAATAAGGTAGTCCTGAGGGTTACAATGTATGGTAGTCATTAGGATTACAATTCATAAGGTACCCAAGAGGGCTTCAAGATTATATAATTAATACCCCTGATACATTTACAGTTCTATTTATGTTATTTTTTAAAAAATCTCATGAAAATATCATTTTTCATAGAGTAATTATATATGGGTGACTAGTAAATTTTCTAAAAAATATTTCATACTTTTATAAGTATTCATAAAATAATGTTTTCTTTTTAGAGTTTTTATATCCCATGCTGAGATTTTTGTGCTTATCCAATGTTTTTAAATTATTTCATAGTTTTTAAAAATGCATAAGACAATGAATGAATCTAAGTTAAATGTAATTAATATTTGTTAATGAAATTATGTTTCCTTTGATGCGGTTTTATTTGGGACGAAATAGATAATGTTTTAATGGTTTTCAAATGTATGATTAAGGGATACTATGTATGTTTTATGTCCTAATTAGCTAAAATACTAATCATTAAATGATTCTCAATGTGTAAAAATGTATTTTATTGTCTAAAATTTATGTTTATGTAATGTGATAAGGTCGGTTCCTTTTAGTTGCTATCAAAGGATGGTTTGGGTAACTTTTTAGGATCGGTAGTTTATTAAGGATAAAATTAGAGTTTCTTTATAACCAAAATGGTTACTATCATATGGAAAAAATGGTTTATGAAAACACATGTATATTTGATGAAAACCTAACTCAAATGATATATATAACAAGGATGTCAAATTTTAGTTTTTTATTATTATGTTAACCCAATAGTGTATTTTTCTTTTATCAAATAATTTCATGTTTAAGAGATATTCATTTCAACAGATCAAGGATTGTATGTCAATATGGAAGGAAAAATATCACACACAACCTTTTTATCAATCAACGATGATTTTATCATAAATATTATTACAAAGGATTGTTCAAATGATTTTGATATCTTTTTTAGTATTTAAATAACCAACAGGAAATTGTTTAATTTATCTAACACCTACACAATTCTGAAAAAAATTAACATGTAATAGTATTTTTTTCATTTGATTTCATGATCTCAATACATTAAAATATCTTCCTTAGAGAAAAACTAGGAGTGGTATGAAGAGAAACTTTTTGAATGAATGATAGCACACTGAAAGAAAAACGGATCATCATGAAGATCATGAAATCTAGATTTGAGGTATGAATTATTTTCATATCTATAAAGTATCAAACATAATAGGATTTATATTTATGAATCATGATGTTATAATTCATATATTTGAGTAGTAGGAATTCATCAATATTAAATAAGGTGGAAATGCTTAATTTATGGATAATGAATCACTGGTAATGATTAATATGCCTTCATATAGTGGATCCATGAGTTATGGTAGACATAATGAAGATGCAATTTTTAGAATCTCTAGAACACATTTGATGATGGATGTACATTGGGATTATTTTATTGAGTTTGAGTTATATGTAATACATATTATTTATGTAAAAAAAATTATTTGAGAATCATCTTTTATTTTGTGGACATTATTTTATATTATTAATAATATTTGGATTTATATGATCTTTGATTTTGAGTTAATTATGTATTTGGGAAATAATTTCATGAATAAGATTACTAGAATACCAAATATTTTTTTATGAATGAAGGATAAATTTTATTTTTAAGGAAAATATTTTTTTATTTAACCTTAGAGAGACTTATTGAAATAACTATCATTTCATGGAGATTTTATGATTTTGACATATAATTTGGGATGTGATACTTTATGAACTCATCAATGATTCATTGCTAATAAATTTTAATACTTTATTGGTGGTATATGAGACTAAATCCTTACGAATTTTTCATTTTAATATTAGTTTATAATTTTTTTTGAGGATTTATAATGATAAATATTGGTGGAATGATCAATGTTTAACCATGGGAATTAATATTTTGTGATTAATTTTTTTGGGAATTATATAATATAATCCCAACCATTTTTTCATAATACCTAAACACATGAGGAATGATTTTTTTTTCATTTTATGGAGTTAGAGATCTGTATAATTTTTTCATGTGCTATAAGAATGAATGTTAAATGGTCTTCATTTGATGATACAGATGAGTTTGTGGTGAAAAATATATTACAGAATGCCACTTTACTTTTCATGTATGTACATATCCATATGTTATTTGTATAAATCATAAGTTAATTCTTCCAAACCATGTAAATGAATATTTACATAAAAACATTACCCATTTTCTTTTCATACTATTAAATTTATATCCTAGTTAACCAGTTATATATTTACAGTTTTGTGGTTGTTAACAATATCTTGACCTTGTTCTATCTCAGACTCTATCAATATTTGAGAGTATGATTTCTCTTTTGTATCCATATTTTCCATTATTAAAAACTAATATTTATTACCTCATGTGTTTCTCATACATTCTTTTAACTCTTATAGAGTGGATATATTAATAAAAAAAGTTATGATGAGGGTTTTAAACAATGGTATTTTGATCAGAGAACCCTAGTTGTGATTCCCAATTTTAAATTGCGAGGACACAATTAACAAAAGGATGAAAGAGTGTAACAATGTAGGTATTTATTGAACAATATTTTTTTTTATTTTTATCATTATTACTTAAAATAGTAGTTCTAAGTTAAAAAAATTATTACATTGTTATTTAATTTATAATATTAACTTTTAAATTTTAGATAATTTTTTTTTGGAAAAAAATATCATTTTTGAATTCATCATGTTGAAATTATCTTAGTATGAGAATTTTAGATTTTTCTAAAAAAGTTCAATTTTTGATAAATAGTGAAAAATAATATTTTTTATACAATGTATTTTGTCACATTAGGATGAAATATTTGTGATATAAAATGTCTTAATGATATTATATGAAAAATATTGTTCATATATAACATAGAACTTGATAATTATATTATATTAATGATTAATATAGAAATTATTTTCAATTTTAGCACGGTGCCTGCGTGTCTTAGTTACAACTTTGGTACATTTACTGTAATTATCATTAAACATAAATTTTCTTCTTCTGTGTTATGAAATAAAAAAGACTGACATACACGGTTTTGATCAGTAAGTTATTTTGAGGCTGATAAGTCCAACATAATATTTGGTGAATAGTTGACTAACATTATGAATAGTAACATACCCTGATGAATTGTAATATGACCCTTATGAATAGTAAATTTTACAAATGAATAGTAATATCACAAATACATGTTTAATAAGATTGAATCTTATAAGCGACAATTTGACCATATTTTACTTGTTGGGTTTTCTATAAGTCGTAAGTATTTTTTTTACAATTTTTTGATTATTTAAATAATTTAAATATAAATTTTTTATCATAAAATGTAATAATAAATTAATATTATATTTTATTATGGTGAGAAGTTATTTTTATGGGACCTTATGTAAGAACCCGGTTTTTGATGAGAAATACTTTGGAATATTCTTGATGATATTCCAGAGTAGCGCCTTCAGACGACGTGCGATTCCGAGCCCCAGAGTGGCCGAAATTTAATTTTCAGTGCGTTCACAATGGAAACGCCAAATAAATGTGATAACTCCTAAAAAGAGTTCCGTATCAGAGATCTGAGTGTACGGATGGGTTTGGAATGGGGTGTTTACCATAGGAACGACATAAAACTTGTCAGTGTGGGACGTTTGGACCCCTCGCCCGCTTCTGGATTGTTAAACGGATACATTAATTAATTAATTTATATTTTTAATGGCGAAAAGCTAGTATATCTTAAACGGTGGCGTGGATTTAAAAACTAAGGGCCCTGTTCAGTTTGGAGCGTGCCATTTACCCTAGGAGGGGTATAAGATTCGCGGGCGCAGGCCGTCTGGGAAAAATGGCACCAAGGGCGTTTTCGTAATTTGGCGCCCTCGGCCGTTGAGTTTATAACATTTGAACGGGGTCTCTAATTAAATTTCTGAGACAGTCGTTGCTCTTGGAGCATGGTTTTTAGCCTAGGGGAGTCTTTATCCCGACCCCACCAAAATTTCGGGTTCGGGGCTATCGGGCGGCGTTAAAGTATTTTCTACTTAAACGCATCCCCTCCCCTCTTCTCCTTCTTCTTCCTCAAACCCTACCCTCTCCTTCACCTCTGGAAAGGATGCTCCGGAGAGGCAGCTCCGACGAGGCGCGACCACCACGGCGGGTTGATGACGAAGCGTCGGTCTACACCCATCGAGGTAGGGGTTATCGTTTTCGTTTTAAATTTTCCTGCAATTTTTGAGCCCAGTTTATAGCGTCGAACTGCTATCTGACCATCGATATATTCCGATCATCACGTAGTACATTATCCAAGCATTCCAATGCTCGTCACAGATTCGAAATCCGACCTCCAAAGCCTCCTCAGCGGCTCGGTGAAGATCGGCGGGTTTTTTGGGTTTTCTGGCCGGCACGGTGGTCCGGCGGGTGTCTAGCGGTGGCGGCGCGGTGGTCCAGCGATCACTAGGCGGAGGCGGCACGGTGGTCCGGTGGCTCCGGGAAGGCGGTGCGGCGGCCGCAGCTTCGAAAGGCCGCGACGACGCTTGGAGCGGCGATGGTAGGCCAGTGGCTCCGGCAGGGCACCGGCGAGAGGGAGAGGGGCCGCGAGGCGGTGGCCCCGTGCGGCGCAACAACGACCCGGACTTTACGGGTCATTGCGTGGAAGGTGCAACCGACCCTCGTGGTCGGTCGGTGGAGAATCCCGCGCGGCAGGCACGTGGGTGTGAAGGGGAGCGGGCCGGCCCAAGCAGGGCGGACCGGCCGGACCAAGCCGGTCTGGCCCAAGGGGCTTTGCCCCTCAGTCTTCGGATGCCCGCATTTTGGGCTATGGGCGTCCGTATTGCACGCCGTCAGCGGCAGCGAAGACCTTGCGTCGAGGGGAATGTTTTGATATGGTTTTGGGAATTTATAATTCTGAGACGATGGGACTCAGAAGCGCGACGCGTCTTAATGTGGAATGTCGTTTTTTCGGGAATCTTGTTTTGAGCGGCGCGGACGCATCCAGCGTCCGTTTTTTGTGCCGTCATGGGCGTTGCGACCCTGGAACTGGGGAAACGTTTTCTAGGGTGGTGTCGGGAGCTGAAGCCGGAGTTGAGACGCGGGCCCCATGACCCATCTTTGGAGCTGCCTACAGCTTTTAGCGACTTTTTCCTCGAACGTCCGTTCGGGGCCTGCGAGCAGTCGATGTTGGGTGTTTTTCTGAGGGGATTGCAATGGTGTAATCCACCCCCCCTAATTAGGCATGATGGTGCGGGACCCATGAGGTCCGTTTGGGCATCGACGGTGATTTTCTATCTTTATCACCAGGTGACTGTTTTGGACAAGGGAGTGGTCCATCTTGTGTGATTTTTCAAGAGGATCGCAACGGTGCGATCCGTTCGTTGAGTTTCGTGACCTGGTTGTGGGTCCCATGTGGCACCGCTCATGTGCGGTGTGCCGGAATGCATCTTTTTCTCTAGATATCTGTTTCACTCATGTGAGTAGTGATTTTGAAGTGTTTTCTCGAGGGGATCGCAATGGTGCGATGCGCCCGACTATTTTCGGGGCCGAGGATCGGGATCACGGGACGCCGTTCGGGCAGGAGTTGGTGTTGGTGAATTTTATGTCGGATATCCGTTCAAGGGGATTAAGTAGTCTATCTCGTTTGTTTTTTCCTGAGGATTACAACGGTGCAATTCATTTGGTTTTGCAGAGCCTCTTGCGCGATCTTGTTAAATGTTGAAGCATGGAGATGCTCCAGTGGTGGTTCGCCCTACCTTGTTTGTAGCGGACCCTTGGCATGTGATCGTGCATTCAGGAGAGAGTGATATAGATGGTTCGTGAAATGTGGTTGGTTGTGCCTCAGCCGATGAGGTGGCATGTTGGAGTTGTTATGTCACGCCTTCGCGTTGACGTTGGGTGTCGTGTGCACGATAGCCTTAGGGCTGGAACAAGGTATACTCTGGGAGTATACGGGAGGGCTTGGTGGTACGTGTGGTTTGTACCTAAGATGTTCGGGTGCTTGGTTGGGGTTGATTCGGGGCCACACGTCGTGTGGGACCCATGTGCATGCTGTGTTCGGCTTTGCGTACTTGGACCTCTCACAGCATAGAGGGTCCCTTTGTGCTCGTTTGTTTGGCTAGTAGGGTGGAGTTTATTTCCCCTGTATTTGTGCTCGTTTGTTTGACCAGCAGTGTTGAGTGGTCTCCCCCTGGTTTCACTCGCGATGGATTGGCCGGTAGCGGTGCCAGTGACACCCAGTGCTGGAGTAGACACAGCACCTCTTCTGGGAAAGTTGTTCTGGAGTTGGGTGCTTGCGCGACACAAACTCTGTGTTCAGTTGGCCAGTGTTGTTCCCTCTAGTGGAGATGTATAGAGAAGTTCTGAGTTCTACCCTCCAGTAGGGCTGGGCAGTGGTTTACTCATCGACTTCTTCGGATTTACCCTCCATCAGGGTTGGGCAGTGGGTTGCTCACTGACTTCTAGTGTTTACCCTCCTACAGAGACTGGGTAGTGGGTCACCCGACGCTATAAGGGTCTACCCTCCAGCAGAGACTGGGTGGTGGGTCACCCGATGCTCTTAGGGTCTACCCTTCAGCAGAGACTGGGCAGTGTGTCACCCGACGACCTCTTAGGGTCTACCCTCTAGCAGGGCTGGGCAGTGGGTCACCCGTCGTCTAGTTCCAGGACTACCCTCCAGCAAGGCTGGGCAGTGGGTCGTCTGTCGACTTATTCCAGGTTTACCCTCCAGCGGGGCTGGGCAGTGGGTCTCCGGATGATGTGTTATAGTTTACCCTCTAGCAGGGCTGGGTACTGGGTCACCCAGTATCTTATTATGGTTTACCCTCCAGCGGGGCTGGGCAGTGGGTCGCCGGTTGATGTATTAGGGTTTACCCTCCAGCAGGGATGGGCAGTGGGTCACCTAATATTTGGTTATGAATTACCCTCCAGCGGGGCTGGGCAGTGGGACACCTGTTAGCATTCTAGACTCAGTCCTCTCAACTAGGCTAGTCTGTGGATTTCCTCCGTGATTAGTGGAGCAGGACCCTTGGTGGTACAGGTCGTTGATGGAACAAATTTGGCTTTGAGGAGACCTCTCAACTACAGGGCAGTGACGAGGTGTGGTTTGACTTTCCCTAGAACTCTCATGCATGAGGGGCACTTTCCCCTCCGAGACGCGTTCTTGTGAAGCGATCTAAATCCGTGCGGGCGAGTCAGTGCCGCCCAAAGCGGATAGTGTCGAGGTGCGGTGATTGAGCCCCTAGGCTAGCGCATCGAGGTAGACATGCAGGATGCTGGGCATTGATGGAGTTTACTTCTGGGACTGTTGGCGACTCATTTTCTTGGGCTGAGATACAGGATGGAGATCCCCTTCCGATGTTGTTCGTGCTTCTCGACAGGGCATATGGATTTGTATGTAACATGTTCCGAGTACTCACTCCTTGGGTTTTGGCTACTCTCCTTCAGGATAGGCGAAGGCGCTCGGGGTATGCCACATGCTTTCCGCATCCAGCTTCTCGTGGTTGGATGTGTCTACTCTCCTGGTATAGGCAGCAAAAGCTCGATTATAAGTGCATCTTCTCATCGTTCCTAGCTCCTTGTGTTAGGACGAGTCTTCTTCCTTTCTCTTGTTGGGTTGAGCTGGACTCTTTACTGCACCCTCGGTTGTACTTATCTACTTTTCTGTTCGCTCTATTGCTCACCCTTCAGTACCTCCATTGTTGCTCCCTCGAGCCTTCTGGGTATCCTACTGAGTATTTTTATACTCACCCCTGCTTGGGCTTTTCCCGCACTTGTTGTGCCCTTGCAGATGACGGATAGGTGGAGCGTGACTTCAGTGGAGCATAGGATCATGGGATCTTGGACCGCGTGCGGTGGTCGTGGCCGGGATCCAGGTGGGAGACCTGTCCACTATTTCATTTTGTTTACCTATTGCCGGGTTGTGGACATTTTGGTTGGGCTCGTGTTTTTCCCCTTTTCTTTTCAGCTTGTACATTGTACTGTTTGGAGGTCGATGCACTTCTGTGGCTTATTTATATAGCAGATGTTCTTTTTTACTCTGTTAGTTCTTTCTTTACTCTGCACTTTTCCATTGAGTGTGTTGCGTGTGTGTGTATAGGTGCTTAGCCAAAGGCCTCCCCGAGTTATTGTGCCTTCGCCGCTGGTCTCCAGCCCCTGGCCTATGGAGGCGGGCCTGGGGTAGTTGCGGCTCGAGCCCGGGTAGGGTCGGGCCGTGACACCTTGATTAATTTTCCAATGTGCTATAAAATGAGTTATAGTTTTAAAATTATAATTTGTTGAATAAATTATTATTTAAATTAAATATATATATTCTCATATTTAGAAACATATTTTGATAAAATGTGATTTATTTTAAAATTCTAAATGTTAATAAATGGATGGGGTAAATTTTTAGGATTTGTCTAAAATTATTTATTTTTTTAATGAATAGAAAAATACGATAAATTATGATAAATTATAAATACTTGTATAACTACATCATAGGCGATTCAAGGTTAATTTAATCACACTTATTTTGAACTCACATGCAATTATTACTATTTTAGGGTCACAAGAATCAATAATACTCAAATTTGCGAGCAAAAAAAGTTAAACTAATGATTTAATGAATGTAAACCCCCTATACTCCACTATAATTACCACTATCCCCCCTCTTCCTCACACAAATATCATGTTTTGATCATTTTCTATGTTCTTAAAAATAATATTCCAAAGGATCATCACCACATTCATGATCTTCTGGTCTCACCAAAAGGCCAAAACTGAGGGCCTAATGGAGGATCTCTAGGAGAAGAGATCATGATGTAAAAATCCCCATTCTTATTCTCATGATTTCAGTTCAATTAATTTTCTTTTGTTATACTCTCTACTATTTCACTTATCCAAGAGTTTTGGAAGCTCCAAAATATTATATATTCTGGAAGTTATCATGTTTATGGATATATTTCTTAAACTTACTTCTTTCTTCAACCCCATATAAAGTCACTGTTTGTGATGTGTCGTCTACAAAAAATGTGGAAAATGTATTTGCAATTGGCATCAAATCATTCAAAACAGTTTCTAAAGAAATTTTGATGGTTGAAAATTAATTTAAAATTTATTATGTAACATATTTTATGTTTTTGATGGAACTTATTTTCATTAAATTAATTTATATATTGAAATAAGTACATGACTACCAAGGAACCACGAATAATTATAAAAACTAATATCATTATTGTTTTTCCTATTGACTGATCATCATATTTGATAAATAATTCTTTATGGTTTCATTAGTTATACATTAAAAATATGAATACCACTTCATTCCACTTAAAGAATTTCATTTCCATATGACATGAAAATCAAATACAAACCGGCCATGGAAATCAAATAAAGAGCACACCCAATACAATATTAAGAATGAAATGATATGAATTAACAGATGGAATGATGTTATAAAATGATCATATAAGGTGTTATAAACATTAATTTTTATCTATAAGATATTAATAACACTCTTTTAACCATTATAATACTGTTTTAAAAAAATTTGATGTTAGAAAAACTAAGGTAATGGAAATATTAACTTGATTTTCATTCTTTTAGTTATCCTTATAATTCAATATTTATGTGTTATTAAAATTATATGTGTCATGAATTTTTTTTATATTATATTAAAATATGTGTATTTATAGTAAATATGAATATTCCATCTACTCCATTATGTCTCAGTTCCAATATATGATATTTTTAATGGGATATTCTTTCAAAATTGACTTTTGAAATACTGTCTTACAAAATTCAAAAGCATTGTTTTTATGCAGTTATCATGTTGTATGATTATGTTCATCTTTTTGGGAACAGTTAATGATATTTGGTGGGACCTATATTTCTCTCTAATGCTTTGGGTATGTGTATTTTGGGGTTTTTCTATATGGTTACATCTCGTTTAGCTGTTATGGTTTCACAATAAAGTTATCGGGAGGGTTACAAATCATAAGGTAGATGAGAGGGTTTCATGATTATACAAGTAGTAACCCAAGACAAATTTAAGGTTTTATATATGTTTTTTTGGTGGAAATGTCATATAATTATCATGTTTACAATGTAAGTATATATGGGTGAAAAGTTTGGCTTTTTGAAAATGATTTCACATATTTATAAGTATTCATGGACTAATATTTTCTTTTTCCACATTTTATATACCTGACAGATTTTTTTCCTCATCCCATGTTTTTAAATGATTTTAATAGTTTATAAGGATGTATACAAAAATAGAGGAATCAATGTTAAATTTAATAATATTCATCAAACAAGTCATGTTTATTTGATTTTTTTTATTTTGGATGAAATGGATAATGTTTTTCGGGTATCCAAATATACGACTATAGGGTATTATTTATGTTTTATGTACTAATTCTATATAACTCTAAACCGGAAAAGATCCTCGATGTTTAAAAATGTATTTTCTTGTCTAAAATTTATGATTATGTAAGAAAATAAGTCACATTCCTTATAATTTCCCATCTATAAGTCTGATTCATGTTCAATGGGGCTTTACTAATCAAATTTTTTTGATGCTCATAAGGAATATTGTTTGATTAATTGAAATTTTCATTGTTATCTATTATGAATGATTTGAAATGTTATGATCACTGATGTATTAGTATATGAAATTTATGTCATGTGAAATGATTTTGATTTCCTCTGAATGATTTTCGATTTTTTATTAGCATAATAAAATTTTTATAATGACATTGTAAACCATTTTGGTTTTAATAAGAGAATGATGATTGAATGATAATTCTGAGGTGGTTATAAGTATGAACATATATTGAAGAATACTATATCATCATAGTTATATTAATACATATATATTAAGAGAAATCACAAGTAATGTTAATTCATATAATCATTAATTAAATAGTTAATTGGATTTGATAATACCTAATTGTAAAGAAATCAAATCTCAAGACTACAACTCATCTATATTAGAGGTGTTTGGGAATATGGTTATAATTTTGTTTAATTAACTATCTTGTGGAATTTAATTTTATTTTTGGTATGTGTTTGATTTATTTTTATAAAGATTATACCAACTACTTCGGACGAGATGTAATATTTGATAATACAATAAAACTATTAATTCTATCAATATGAGGATAAATATGAACATCCGATTAAAATTATATCAATTACATGAGTCTAAATTATTATACAAAGGTGTGTTTATATAATGTTGTCAGAGATAAACACCATACTAATTGTATTCCAATAATAGATGATTTTTTGTGGCTTTAGGAAATATTTTTAAATTCGTCCCAAAAATCATGAATTCCAAATTTGAATTGAACTCATCCTTGGTCATACACATGTTTTACGGAGTCCATATAAAAGGGGAATACTTAAGATCGATAAATTGATTATGAAATAAGATAAGAATTTTGATATTTATTCATTATGAGTTGTGAATAAACATGGTGATCTCATGAACATCTTATTAATAATAAATATAAATCAATGTAATACATCATTAATTTTAGGGATATTTATTATCATAATTAATATGTTTTATTTTGTAGCCCATATTGATGATTTTTTTATCATTTATGAGGATGTCAATATTTTTTCAAGAACGATAATCTATATAGAAACTATTATATATTGTTTAAAATTGATTAAATACCCAAGAAGAAATTTTGTTTAAGTAATGGACACTATGAATCTAATGTGTCAATATTTGGTTAAAATGAATCAAATTCTATAAAATTATATTTCATAAATATTTTCATTCAAAATAATCAAGATTAGATTTTGTATGTTATTTTTTGATATTATTATATATTCAATGAGATGGTAATATAATAATGATTATTTATTGTTTGTATTTAATTCGAAATAGTAGGATAAACTATATGATAAATTTTCCATGAATGAATTTTGGAATAAAATGCGACATTCTATGGGTCATACGATATGAAGTGATAGTATATAGATAATCCCTTTCAAGGGTGGATATTAATTACAAATAAAACATCTCATCCATGGTAACCAATACCCATAATTTTTTAAGTGATGACTAGAAACTCCTAGGGATTTGTAAAGGATTTATGAAGGCTATGTAAACCAATAATCAAGAGGAGTGTGAAGTGAACCAAGTATCATTGTCAATGAAAATGTGAGGAAAATTTAATGGGGGAGATAAAAGGTTATCCATCATAAAAAGACCTCAATCATAGTAACATATAGATGAAATCTAAATTATTATATTATTATGGATATAAATTTTGAAATAATAAAGGATTGATCAGTTGAACAGTTTTAGCGATCAAGATACATACATGATAGACATTTTACATTTGAAATGTAAATGAAGTAATACATCATAAATAAAAATGGAATGCATCACTAAAAACTCATTCTATGAATTAAAATTCCTAATCTATTGAAATAAAATAATGCATGGGCGATCTCAAAATATTTATTTATTTTAAATATAGTGGAATCCATTAATCATCTATAAGCATAATCATCACGGAATGATAAATAAATAACACACATTCAATTTAAACTACATGACTATCATGATATGATTAAGAATAATAATTTGGGAAATTAAAATAAATGAGACAAAATTCTAATAATTCAATAAGAATAAAAAATTAATATTATACAACATAATAAATATATAATATTAAATAACTAAACATCCATGCCTTTAAATCAGTAATCATAGAGTGAATGGAACTCATAGATAATATCACTATGAAAATATCCGAGATAATAACATCTATATTTTTAATAATTGTATTCAAAATTATTATATGTCATATCTCAAGAATATCATACCTCTACTATCATGATTTATCCTCAATATATTTTAAAAGTTATAGGTAAATGCCTATCAATGTGTCCAACTATATTATCTCGTGAGTTTCACTAATTTATCGAGATGCTATATGTAAATTTACCACATCAATAAATTAATGTAATAATAATTATTTACATATAAATTTCTCAATATTAATCATTAAAATTTTTCATAATCATCTAAAACATGTATTGTATAATGGATAATGATTTATCCCTATTTTCATTATTTTTGAAATTATAATAAAATTAAAAACCATTTGGAAGAATGGTAAATGGTTTTGCAAATAATTATATCCATTATTTATAAATCTAAATATTTAAGATGAATAAAATGTATGAATAAAAATCATCACATGAATGTAATAATTTGATTATAATGTTAAATATTCAGAATGAAATTGAGATTGCACTATAGCTTTTAAAAACAATATAATTTTATACTCAAATGAATATGGATAAAATAATTCAAATTGAATCATTAAAAACCATAAATTATTATGTAATCAATATATTACATATTAATGGAGATTATATACAAAATAAAAAATTAATTAGGTTTATAACATCAAAATATTACTCATTTGAGGGAAAATAAGACGAAGTATCTTACCTCACAATTAGTTTTAGTTGAACATGATTTTCTATTAGTTATAATGGTTTGATGATAAAATTAACTTATATAAGAACCATATTAATATTTTTAATATCAAATTTTATTCATTTATGAAATCTTATCACCCATTGGTTAAAAATCGCTCATCATTTGCATTCCATATATTGATTATTACCTTATTTTCTCATTTGTAATTTACCATGATGGTTATAGTTATTGATAAAATTATACAATGTCATCATATCTTTAATAAAAAGATATAAATAAATAAAATATTTATATCACAACTAAAATTTTAATACCACTCAGGATAGATGGTTTATGAAATGAAGTACCGTATGATCCTAGAGACGGAGGAACATATATACGCATGAGTAACATTTCCTATTTTTAAAGATTATTATGGAAATGGAATAAGTAATATTTTACCTCTAAATAAAGATAATAAGAACATATTATTTATTGAAATAAAAATATTTATATAATTCATGTTGCGTAATAATGAAAATAGTGTCACATATCATTTTGTGGGTGGTAGTCTATGTTTATAAAAATGTTGTTTTAATAATTAAGTGAATGTTTTAGAAAAAAATTAAATATAATAATATATTTTATGAGTTAATAATATTTCATGAATATAATAACTATTTAATTTCTATCACATATAATATTTATAATTATCTTTATCATCTTTCATGTAATGAAATAGTGAATGATAAATAACATCACATCGTGAGGTGGTAGTCTATCGTACACATGAGTGACTTTATCATATGTTTTAAAAAAATGAATACAAGAATATATATATGATATAATGACTCTATTATTATAATCATTTTAAAAATTATATATATATATATATAATTTATATCAACCATCATACCAAATTATAAGAGGTTGTAGTGGAAGAACGAATTGTATAGGTTCTGGAGGCGGTAGTCTTCAATACACATGATTGATTATTTAATAACCCATTTTATATAAGTGGTGACATTTTTAGTCCATGAATTTATCATAAAAAAATATAAATATATCAAATATAATGATTTTATTATATAATCATTGTATAATATGAATTTAATGGGTTTAGGAATGCAATAAAATAAAAACAATCATTAAAGGACACTACTTCTTCTTATTTTTGCCACCATATGTTTTCAACAAAATACGACCTATGATTGATTTCTATGCAAAAAAATTCTTCAAGGATTAGTGGATGAATAAGGTGGACAGATTTTTATAATTCAATTCCAATCAAAAATTGTGCGAAGGTGTGAAAATGTAGGGAGAGTTGTGGCCTCTTATATGTCAGGTGGGTGGAAGACATGTAATATTTTTAAAAAGAAAAATATGTACCAATGATTTTCACATGCCACAAAAGAATCAAATAGGTTATTATCGAAAATTATACATTATAGAGGGATAATATGAGAATATAGTATATTTTACTCATGTTTTTCAATTGATCCCTTATCATTATAGTTTAACTTATGTTAAATCCATTTTTACCTTATAATTATAAATAATTTCTAACTATATTTATTAATAATTATGGTCAATTTATCTCATAAAATAGTAGATAATATAAATTATTATGATTCCAAATATATAATCCAGTTCACACATTCAAATAACTAAAGTGAATTTTTTTTATGTTTTAATTACACTCAGAGACACAGCGAGAAAGAATGTTTTCAAAGAGAAATTGAACAAAGGATTAAACTATTTTTATATTAAAATTCACTATAAAAATTAATAAAAACACATAATCTATATTAGTAGATATATAAATAGAATAATTTCACACTAAAAAAATATACTAATATTTACTCTTTAGGAAAAAAATAAACGAAAAGCCACTTGAGTTTGAATTTTGTATTTGCCACAACATATTAATAAATAGATCTTCTCAGAAAAAAATACACTCTATGATAATTTTGAAAACTATATTTGATTAATTAACCATGTTTATTTAAATTATAATATTGGAATAAATTAATTTTCAAATTATGTGTGCACCACATGACTAATCCACATTCATGAAAAATACCATTTTTGAAAAATATTTTTTCTTTCAAATGGTATTGTATTTATTACTATACTATAAATATCAATATTATTTATAGTTATTTTGTTTGAAAAAAAGAATTTTAGTAATTTAGTTATTAATATTTATAGAATCCAATTTAATGGTTACGTTATAGTGGTAATTTTTAAATAATAATTTGTTCAAAGTGTATCATCTTTAATTAAAACCTGATGTTTCATTATTTTCTTCTATAAAAGATATTTAAATAATTTTACTATAAATATATCATACTGATACATTTGTAATTAAATTATATACATTGTGTCAAATATAATTTTTGTATTTTAAAATTTTGTGTTGTTACATTCAACCCGTTATAAATAAATTACTTCTCACAATTTAATCATGATATTTATAATCAAGCTATTTTAATTTGAAAATACACTTCATAAAATTTTTCGTCATTAGAATTGTTAATAAAACATCTTATTAACAAGATATAAGTGAAATACAAGGTTAATATTGAATAATAGATAAAATGGTTTCTTTATAGGAAAACATTAGTGGAATTTTAATATATGGACATGGTAGAAATGAATATATAATTACCATGAGTGATAGAGGTCATTGATAACAATTATGTGAATTATCAATGGTGTGTAATGGAAATTAAACCATATATATGTGGTGTTATAAAAACAATTAGTTCTAAAATATATGAACCCATTAAGGTAATTTCTTTTAATTTTCTTTTACTATGGATGAAAAAATGGATTTACCATCTATGATGAGAATATAGAAAAATATATATAGTTGATATATATATGTTTTATAAGAGAGATTTCATATTTTGGTCTCTCTTTAACCATTTTTGACTTCATTTATTACTATAACAATTGACTATCCAAGATGAATGATTTTATGTCTTGAGTAAAAAAATTCACATTCAACAGATCCTAAGATCCATATTGTATGATAGAAAATTCCATGGATACTTTTTGATTTTCATAAAATAATTTTGTTGTATTTTATTGAATATATTCAAATATTCATATCATGAAGTATTACATTAATATTAACAACACATCCCAATTTCATGAGAATCCATTTAATTAATGGTTATCCATTTGACCCTTTTCAAATATTATTTTTCAAGTCATTAGGAAATAGATTACTAAATTTAAAAAATTAACTTATTGGTAATATCTCAAAAAATGAGTATCTCTTAATATTCACATACCAAAAATTTGAATACCTTCTTCATGAATTATCATAAAATGTGGTAATGAACTTAATTATGATAATTTTTTTTTGAAAAGATGCATTATTATTTATTATATAAAAATAAAATAAAATAACATATGTATTCCATAAATAATTTTTCTAAAACTCCATTAACGACATCACAAACCACATTTTCATTAAATCATTAGTTAGTTCCAAGGTAGTTACAACTATCCAAATTAGATTATCCATATAAATAATCTATTTATCCAAATATCATTATATCATAATAAGGAACATATTTAGGGTGATAATTACCTCGATCATGTGTTCCATAAAGTTCATCATCCCACCAAATCATCTTTCATGGTCATCAATTGCATTCAATATATAGTTTATAACCCATCATGGAAATTTCAACATTAAAATCATTTTACATTTCATAATTATTATAATGAGGATAGTTTTGATGACATAATCAAATGGAAGAATTGTTGAATATAAACATAAAAAAATTAATCACCCATCTTTGTCTTTCGTAATTGAATATGTTTTACCATTATATATTTAATAATTTTTATGGAATATTCATTTTACAAATCGATAATTCTTTTTCGTTGGACCTCACAATATAATGTTTAATCATTTATCCTTAGAAGATTTTTTCATTACCTTTCAATCATGAGTATGTTGTCTCTTCTCTCGACACATGTAGTAAAATCTTATTCCCATTATGAAACATACACGATCATCAATTCTTCAAATATCACATGAAGGAAAATGATTCATTACCTAATTCCATTTATCCATATTTTCCATTACCTCATTATTCTTCTCTTTCTTCCCATAAAATAAAAAATCCATGTATAATTACTTCTATATCTTTTTATCACTGTAAAATATATCTTAATTTGATATGAATGATTTGGATACTAGTTCACTAAAAAATACATTCATATAATCATCAAGGAAAGCTTCATTATTTTGCATTGGAAAATGATGAATAAGAAGATTCCAGTTCATTCTTCTTGGTGTAATTTATAGATGACACCACAAACTATATTATATTAAAAATTATTACAAATAATGTATTGTCCCTAAACTATTTAGGATCATAACACAAATTGAAAAATATAAGCCTAAATAAACCCATAATTATTTATATGATTACATTGGGAATGTTTTAAAATCTAAATAAATATAAATACAACATAAAGTTTTTAAAGAATAATATAATTAACAAAAGAATATCCCTTGGTAGTATTAAACACAGTGTGCATTATGAATCATTAACATGAACCAATTGGTTGTTAGGTCATGAATGAAGTTCCCAATCTAGAGGATTTACCACTAGGGACATCTATTACTGAACCACATCTACTAATTGTATTTAGAAATGGATTTAACTTCATATAAAATCACGATAATATCATAATTAAAAAAACATTATGATCTTATTATATACATATAATAAATTAGTATCATATGGTTATGTTTCCAAATATATGATTTCCTAAAATGATTTCGCAATGTTTATCGTAGAAAAATCTTTCATACTATGTTTAACAACCATAAACCCAATAACCATGATATGTTTCCTGCATTATTACATATTCATAGATATGAAAGACTAAATCTGAAGGACATATAATTTTAGTATTTTTAGGGAATAATATAATTACATTATACTAATTTTAAATTAGTAATGAAAAATTAAACAAAATACCATACAATAGAAAATGAATTAAATAATTTGAAACTCACTACAAAAGTTATTTTTCTTATCATGGGGAAATAAAAAAAATAAGGGTGAAAAGAATTATTTTTTAGATTTATAGAGAATGAAATATACCATAAGTCAATATGAATTATCAACATGGAAATAAAAATATGTATACAAATAATTAATTTTTATTATCATGAAAATATAATGAATAATAAATATGGTAAAGAAAATAACAAAAAATATGGTCAATTTAAACAATATCATGACTATATTTACTATATAAGTTATAGTAAATATGGAAAGGTAAATAACACAACACATATTCAATTTAAGCAAAAATATTGAAATCAAATGAATCCATATGATATATCATTTTCATAATCACATAGAAAATAATAACTGAATTCATCATTTTATAAATCCATAATTATATAATGTCATATCTCAAGAACATCATACCTCTACCATCAATATTTATACTCTAGATTGTTTATAATTGATAGGTAAAATTTAACATATTTTTCTAACAAATTTGTCTCATAATACTTGTTGATAAATTAATGGGATATCTATAACAAGTACACATGTTACAACTCCATCCTTTGTATCCGAGAACCATTTATTTTATTTATTACATTTTTATGGACACAAACTATCTAATCATGATGAATGGTCAGTTTTTTGTTGGAGAAACATATACATAAATGACTCCTATTTTACATTTAGAATAGAAAATAAAACATAAGACATTCACATTCCTATGAAATATCTATCATGTAATAAATAATCATGTTTCTCCTATTCATAACATAGAATAATTATATAAAGGTAAATAATTACATACAAAATCCATTTAATCAGTAAGAAAAGAATTAAATGAATCCATAGATAAGATCATTTAGAAAATACCATTGATAAATATATGAAGTTATTTTTAAATGAAGAAAATTTCAATTGGTTGGACATCATGTTTCACAAGAACATGATCCTTTTACCCTCAATATCTATTACATCATGTGTTAAAACATAATGGGGGAAAACTAATTATATTTAGCGAGCCGATTCAAATAATGTGATTACTGATGCCTCGAGGGGATATAATTAACTAGGGAACACCAATGACAATAATTTCCAACAATTCCACATATATTGAATAATAAATT
The DNA here is from genome assembly GCA_963277665.1 of Viscum album. NCBI lineage: Eukaryota > Viridiplantae > Streptophyta > Magnoliopsida > Santalales > Viscaceae > Viscum > Viscum album. The sequence continues at coordinate 1,740,618,316 of OY728156.1, forward strand.
GACATTAATGAATAATGTTCCTTATCACTAAATATATTTATTATATAATTAATACACATTTATAAATATTTCTCTAGACATAAACATTAGATTAAAAGTATACATGACATGTAAAATTGTTATAAAGCTTAGAAAATAATCATACAATTCATAAAATAATATGGATATCCAATAAAAACGTAACATAAATAGAAAAATTATTTCAAGAAATTGAATGTTTCAAAATAATGACATCAATTACAAAATAAGGTGACATTATATAACAAGTTTAATAACAATATAATTTTCTAGACAAATACCCTATGAAGAAATGAATAAAATTGAAAAATAAAATACTGATAAATATGAATGGATCATGATATTAGTCATTAAATGTTATTTATTTAGACCAAAAAATGTTAATTGGTGAATAAAAAATTGGCCCCAATAGAATGTATATTGAGATTAAACCCCCTACTATATGCTACCTTTTGGTTGAACATGACATAACCCCTAGTATTGTAGTTTTAAACATGTTGTTTCCATTTTATATATCCTTATTAATATTTATGATATCATATATGATCTTTTTATAACATATTATCAAACATTCATTAATAATAGTATATTATATTCATTTTTTCTAGTGTTAATTGGATTATTTTCTCATGTATGCTACGTTAAGACAGATCCTACTCTTGTGCATATTATAAATATCTATTTTCTCTATAATAATAATCATTATATAATTATAATATTAATAGGTAAAAATTATGATTATAAACAATAATTAATCTTGGTTAGAATTTCTGATGTATGTTTGGATCACATAGCCTATTGGCCATACATATGAATGAGTATCATTTTACATTCATCATTGATCAATATGCGATGTGTGTAAGTAATATTTTATCATTAATAATTGACTAGAAAATCATATATAAAATGTTAAATCGTTAATTATTATTATATATATCATTCATGTGGATTAGTGGAGAAAAGTGGGTAACATTGCTTTGTGAATGTGGTAGTCATCACAACTCACACATATCATCATCTACATGTCAAAGTCACTAGGTCCCCTTCTCAAATAAATAATATCTCAAGAAAATACATATTTTTTCACACACCAAATTATAGATGATAACTTACATGTTAAATAACCCACTCAAGTTATAATATATCCATACACATCATTAACATCACAAATGCTACTTATCATCCAACTATGCCAATGTTTATTAATAAGAATCTTAATATTATACAACCAATTATAAATTTTGAAATCATATCCAAATACAATGTTATATGTTGACACCACATAAATAAACGGAATATAATTCTTGAATCTAATCCTTATTAAGCATTTGAATATGTGTAACCCAAGTGATGTATGACAATCATATGCTGATCATCATTAGGACATTACAAATAAGAGTATATAGATAGAGATAACAGTCTAAAACTAATACACATGAATATAATGTATCAAACCTACCATGATATATGTTTTTTAATCCATAGAAATATATTTTAGTTATGTATAATTCCATAGATAATAAATACACAAAAACACCATATATGTTGAGTAAAAAAATATGTTCTGTTAATAATAATGAATGGATTCAACCATTGAAACAAACATTATATAAATTCGTATTAGGGTCACCACACATCCAAAAAACCAAGATAATATATATTATTAATAAAGGACCACCCCTATATATATTCACATGAACTATCAAATAAGGACACTAAACTATAGTACAATGAGTATAAAACCACATCAATGTTATATAATGGGGAAAGGTACATGTTTACATTGAAATTTTAAAATGAAGGTCCTTATAATCAATTATATAAATTTCACACATGTATGTGAATTCCATTTTCATACTATACACCAAAAATTTGTATGTATGTAAGCATCATGTCATCAAGACCTTACCAAAGAATTCAAAATTTATACATCTTAGAAAAACTCAAATTCATTATTCTATGTAAAATCATACTATTATAAAATGTATTCAAATCAATGGTAATTGTTTTTACTCATAACTGAAATTTCATAGCAACAAATGTTTTCGTAATGCACTATTCCAACATCCACCAAATGCCACGTCACATTCCAATTCCACATGTCTAGAATATGAATAAATAATAAGGGAAATTATCTCTAATAGGTTATATGATATCAGTCATATATATGATATGACACTACTATGTAATATATTCCCCCTTGTAGCAAAAAATAAGCAGTTCCCATACTAGATAAGTAGTCGCAAGTGCCCCAAGTGTTCCACCTTGTATGTCAGAGGATGTTAACTAGCAGTGAGTTGTTATGTAGTATCATATAGAGAATATACACCACTATCATAGTGTGAAATAAAATAAAATAAAAACTAAATATCAAACAAAATAAATAAATATTATTGTATAATAAATAATTATTGAAAATAATAAATATTGTTTGATATAAAACAAGGAATCATACAAACTCACGATCATATATGAATAAAATACTGATATCCCAAAGGGATAGTCACATTTATATATGAAACAAATAAAATTATAATATTAAATAAGTCATTGTTACCATACATGAGATTCATCTCATTCCTATATTTGATCATGAATGTTAAGTCTCTCTTTTTCCTAAAATAGTAGAACAAATCCAAAAACGATCCTATAAATATGGTGGCATGCTTGGTAACATAATTATTGTTATCTCGAGTTATGATTTTTTTTACATCTTAGTATAGAAAACCCAAAAATGTATATTACAAAACATATATATAAAGGGTTTAATAATAATATTAGATTATAAGAATAAATAAATTACAATGAAATCATAAACCAACAGCCATTTTTGATCATCAGGGTCTTAAATAGAATACATAATCAACAAAAATCAGATTCTGGAAGAATCATGGTTACTCTAAGAACATAAGTCAAGAATGCCTTCGTGTATTAATATAGATGATTCCTATGAATGTACACTAAGAAAACCAATGTATACATGGTATAATATGTAGAAGTTAAATATTTTAAATATATTTTTTCCCTATATATAAACATGATTCATTTCATATCATGTTATATACATGAACTTGACTCTAAATGAAGCATAATATAGTATAATTTAGTAACAAATTAATCAAATATGATATATAAATAAGAAATATAAAATTATTGAAAACATTGATAAATGATATATATAATGATTATATATTGACTAAATCATAACAAATGAGAATTCATTATTTTTTGAACTAATATTATTTTTAAAAAATATAAATTCTTCAAAAATGTTATGTATTAAAAATTGATAATTATAATTATGATTTATAACATCCACTATTAAAAAATTTAACTTATAAAGTAAAAATATTTTTTTATTGTCATACCTAAATTATTTTATGGTGAACTATTTCTATATATATAGAAATAATTAATAGTCAATGAATAGTTAAATGTACTGATTTTTTTAAAATTAGAACATATATTCAACTAAATGAATTAAAATAATTATAAATTTATCATTTTTCTAAATAAAAATAAAATAATTATATTTAATAGAGTTAGAAAATAGTTATAATAATACTACATTATTTATGTATAATATCATATTTAGGTTCAATATGAAAAACATTTTTGAACCAATTTCTTATGACTGAATGTTGTTTTTATATTAATAAGGTTAATAAATAATTATTTACTTTTATTTCTATTGAAATTAATAGATTATATTTTAAATAATATATTTCAAAATTCATTTTATTTTATTAACTAGCCATTGAATGTTTTTAAATTCTATTATATGCTATAAATGTATAGTTCAAAAATAGGGTATCTATTCATTTTGTCACCTTATCTAAAATTATGTTCCAAATAATTTTGTAATTTATTTATTATAATGTATTAAAAACTTATATTTATCATGATAATATATTTTATCATGTTTATATTAATTTATTTTTATAATAATATATATAAATTATTAAATTTATTATAATTATAATGGGTAAAATAAGTTTTGCAAGGAGTGAGAGGGGGTAAACTACGATATCAGTATAATATTTCCACATGAACATGTATAAATACAATTTTCATATCAAACATAGAATATAATCTTTATTATATTTTAAAAGGAGTCATTTTGAATGATTTATATTGATTATGATACTTATATATTATATTATTTTGAAAAAAATTTGTTATTTCATATCACTCTATAATAAAAGGATATCAACAAATATCTCTTCCTATCACACTATGAGGATTCATTATTACCAAAAAAGTACTATAATACATTCCTCAAATTTCATACAATATCTTATATGAATTTTTTTACTATAACACCATCCAAAAATATATTAGCGTGTAAGCCAAAAAAATATCAATGAAATGGTATAAATCTTAATTGAGTAATTTGAATTTTATCTATCCATAATCTACTTATAAATATATGTAATTTATATTAAAATAAATTATTAATTATATTAATTATAAATAACCTTTATTATGGTTATTGATCGACCATTTCCCATCGCATTTCCATTAAATTGTAAATGGAAGATATCACTCGTCAGTACATGTGAACTACTGCATCCATGTATCGATGTTTGTAATTCTCTACCACAAAAATTAATGGTTACATACAATGATGGATTTAATTTTTATATATTTTATACATGAAATATGTATTCTTATTGAATTATATTATCTTCTATTCTTTATTAACACTAAATATATTTAAAATGGTAATTCCCTTTCTATGAAAGTGTGCAATACCCACTCCATAGAGAGATGTGATTCATTTTTCATTTCACCTATATATAGTTGAAAATAAAGATAAATTTAATTAGTCATAATGGTATCTATTATATAATAAATGATATTTAATTGTGAGTTTTTATTCCTATATCATTAATTCCAATAATAATGAATTGGAATCAATATTCATGTGTATGTACAGACAATGCACTCAAAAAAGACATTCATTCATTTTCCAACCCCAGTTTATATAAATAAATATGAAATTATATATGATTTATATATATTATATTTATATTAGGATTTATAGATTGTATATGTTGAAATAATTTCCATGTATTAGAACCATTAAACAATGACGTAAATGAAAAATAGAGTAGTTATATCTGAGAAAATTGATTATATTAATTAACTTTTAAGAAAATGATAAAAATGATTTTAACTAAATCAGATAGGGTATGATATATATTAATATTTTTACATAATATATAGGATGAAAATAAAAAATTCAATTTTTTTATTCCATATGTCATAGAAAACAACTTGAGATATAATTTATTTTACAATCACATTTGTCATTGAGATTACCTATGAAAAATATATATTGATGGAAATTATATTAATTAAATCCATTAAATCAATTTTATATTACTATACAATATTTATTTGTTAATTTTTTTGATTTATTACCATTTACTTCTTTTTGGTATATAAAATTATCAAGAACATTTTGTTAAGGAAATGTCATCAATATTCCTTTTTTGGATGATGAAAATTTTCTTTTATGTATAGGCTTCTGAAAACAAATTTATGTATTATTTTACCAATAATATTTTTTTTTAATTCATTATACTTATATCATACATTATTTATGATATTTTTTAACTAATTCTTCAAAAAGAATCATTTACCAAAAAATACATTTTTGACATTGTAAATATGTGTGAATGTACTGTTTTATTAAAATATATAATGAATGAATAGATTTCATAAACATTATGACTGTTTTTTTCATTGAATATACCATTAAAATATTACTTTATATTTTTAATATTAAAATATTTATCTAAATATCCAAATCTTTTTACTTAAAATATAATCTATGGAAAATGATATTTTTCTATGATTTCCAAGGAATATTTGTATTGATCCATTAATGGTGTTTATCATCAATATAGATACATTTTTAGAAAAGTTATTCACCACTAGGAATATGGCCTTTGGATTAAATCAACATTATTTATCTCGATGGATGATAATGATGATTGTTCATTTATGATTCTATGAAACCCTTTCCTATCACACTGGTTAAATAGCTTATTATAAATCCTTTATAAACCCAATATATTTTCCAGGTGTTATAAAATATTGAAATGATGGAATTTTTATGTTACATATTTACATTAAAATAGGTATGATATTATTTTAGGGTATATTTTTATGATTATTGAATAAAAAAATATATTTTTCATTATATTGTTTTTGAGGACATATTATATATCCCTGAAATGAATTTGGGAAAATATGGATTACTCATTAGATAGTTTTTTATTCCTAATATTTATTTCATGTCAAAAAGATATTGTGTGGACCTTTTTTAAATCAATAATATTATTAGTTGATATGGTTTCTTAGAGAAAATAGTTTGAATGGGATTAGAATCATGTTGACATGTTCATGAATTGACCCAATTTCATATCTATATGATTATGATAAATAAATAAGACATTAATCATTATTAATGATATATACTAGATTGGTCACGAAAAATAATTTCATTAATTTTTAAAAACGTTGTGCTCGATTATCATCATTAATTGATATATCTATTTATTTCCCTTACTGATCATATGAGCACACCCTTTATTATGTATTACATCCATGAGAATATATTTGTTGGTTTTAAGTTGTATATGTAATGAAATTAAAGTAATATTAATAACATTGTGAGAGATAATAAAGATCTATTCATAAATAAGATGTTTTTGTGACATGTCTACCAAGAAAATAAATATTATATAATAACTACAAGGTATAATTTAGTAATGTATTCAGTATTCATGTGAGTTGATTGAATATGAATATATGAAATTATATGGTCATATAAGATGGTATCATAGATGTGTTTTGTAAATTATTAAATATTATGATTAATAAATATTACTAAAAAATGTAGAGATAATAATATCTATAATATAATATAATAATGTTTTTATAAGGTATATATTCTGTGGGTTTATTAAAAATACATCATTTTATGGATAATAAAAGTGTATATGGTCATGGAATAGATTAATATTTGGGTAATATTAACAATAGGTGTCCTCTAAATATATCGCATACATAATTATAGTGCATTTGTAATTGTTTTTTATTGAGCACATCATTTGACACTCATAGGGAAACTTTATTTGTTAACTCATATTTTCTCTATGAGTTATTCATAAACAATTTGAACATATATTGACCAATGATAACATAGGATAAACCAATGTTGTCAAATATTGAAAATAATTTTTCATGATTTAGATAGAAAATGATTTATTATCCATTATTTTTCACTATGATAAATAATGTTCGACAAACATAACTTAATATTTTTGTTTTAACAATTGATTGGCATAGAAAGATATTGTATGTGTGGTTATAGTTCTACAAAAATATGGATGAATATTATTTTATCTACGTTATATGATTTCATGTATATATTTATAATAATAAAGTTATTTTTATTCATATCTTCAATAATTAAAGGTTGACTTATTAGTTAACACCACATATTGTATTTCAATCACAACTCAAGACTATGACTTCCCTATGATAGAAGTGTCTGTGAATATACTTATTAGAAATTTATTATTATACCTATTATTAAATTAGATATAATTTTAGTGACGTGTTAGATTCATTTTTATAAATCCCTAATCAATTACTGATAAATGGAAGTAGCATTTGATATTCCAAACAAACCTATTATTGGCAGTGAGAGTGAGGATAAATATAAACATCCAATAAAAAAAAGATCTATTTTTTGAGTCCTTTATTCTATCCAATGTAGATATTTATCATTCATGTTTGGAGATAATCCCAACATCAAAGATATTCTTATCATACATTAGTGTTCTATGCATTTTTGAATGATCATTATTGTCTACCCTCAAATAATAAAAATATAGTGTTCAATATAACTCAATTATTATGTTACACCTATTTTAATGAATTCATATATAATGGACCAAATTGAGTAGTAAGAATTGACAAAATAACTCTGACAATTATGTTAGGGGGTTTATTAGGAAAAAAACTCAATATTTCATCCCCAAATACGTTTCATTATGAATACATATGATTCTATGAAAATCTATATTAATTATCAGGATTTTTCAGAACATGATGTAAGATATAATCCATCACTAATAATTAATGACTATTTATCAATTTGGGGGGAGTGTAATAAAAAAATATTTAATCTCTATCTAGATAACATCAATTGAGGGTTAAAATATTAGGCATAACAAATATGTAATTTTTTCAAGGTAGGTAGACTGTTAATTTATAGTGATGTCATTTGGTCTAAATAATTCAATATATATCATCTTTTATTTAATGAAGAGATTCATTATAAATTTCCTTGAATAATTTATAGAATTTAGTATAGTATATATTCTTATATATTCCAACATATGTTAATAGAATCAAGATTACATGAGGATTTTGAAGAATTCCCAATGGGAGGAGAAACTATATGATTAATTAATAGAGTTTGAATTATTGTTACATGATTCTAAATTTATGGGTCATATAATATCATATGTGGATATATAAATGGATACTAAAAAGATATAATTCATTAATAAATAAAATAGAATAAACACAGTAACTAATACCCAGATGTTTCACGTGTTGATTGGACTACCCCAATTATTTTTGAAGGAGTTACCAAGATTATGTAATCAAAATAACATGGTGACTAGGAAGGAAAATAATTTAAATTAAATACATTAATGTGAGAAAATATAATGCTTAATAAAAAGGCTTGGTAAGCATGTAATGACCCCAATCCTGGTATCCATGATCTAATTTCTACCTTATTATAGTGTTATTGAAACAAATGGTGAAATCTAGAAGGACAAATTGGTTTCGTTGTTTTGGGGAACCAAATACTTAAATTTTAACATTTTTTACATTATTAATGGAAAATAAATCCCAATACATCATAAAATAAAATGAACTATATCCATGAAAATTAGGTCCATGAATTCATATTCATATCATTAATAATGGATATAAAATAAGATTGAGCTAAAATACTCAGAATGTGTTAATTATTGAGCAATCTATTTTTAATTAGATATCATAATAAACATTGAATAGTAAATATATGATATAAAATTCCATTAAAATTTCTTGACTATCATTAAAATATAGGTAATAATCAATAGTAAACATTAAAACAATAAAAACACAAGAAATTTATTTAATTAGATGAAAATAATAATATTATTAGGAAAAATAAATATCCAAATCTAAATAACAGACCACAAATAATATTTAGAAGAAAATCCAATAATGAATGGAATTTTACAGTGAAATCACTGTTAAAATAAAATAGAATAATATGAATTAAATTCATATTATTTCAATTATTAAATCTTGGAGATTTTCTCTCTATAACATAATGTATCTACTATCATGATCTATCTAAAAGATAGTTTATATCTACTAGGTGAAACCCAAAATGATATGGGAAACTAGTTTGTCTCATGGGATATCTCAATGCATTGATGGGATATCTATAATTGCATCCAAACAATATTTTCATGTCCAATACCTTCCTTATATAGGTAATAATAAATTCATTTCATGATAAATGTATATTATCATGAAATATTCATATTGAGTAGAAGATATATACTAATCAATATTTATCTAGTTAATAAAATAACAGTCACTGTATAAATCATGTGTAATAATAATATTTTATTTTTGAAATAAGTATATACCATATATAATTACATGGATATTTAAGATAATGTCATGGTTTAGAGAAAAATGATCACAATAATTACATTGTTTCTTGGTGAAGATAACAATCACAAAAGAAAGTTAGATTGTAGAATAACTTTTTCCACCTTTTAATATAGAAGTATAATACACATGGAAAAAATATTTTAAATTAAAAAATAAAATACCAATAATTAATAATGATTCATGAAATTAAATTTTATGGGTCCCTATGTAATACATATAAAATTAATTACATTCATAACATTACAATATGCCTTAGTTAAGGGAAAATGTGAAATTATCCCTTACTATATGATTCCTTTTCGATGAACAAAAATTTTCCACATGTATAATGGATTTAAACATGTAATTAGAGTAATGAAGAAATTTATCAATATTTATAATATCATATATTAAAAATTTACTATATATTTTCACCTATAAGTTCAGAATACTTCATTATTTTTATTGCTTCATTTATTAAATGCCCGGATTTATATTTCATTATTTTTCAAGAAAGATACCCTTAATATTTATATTCATTAGTACCATCAAATATATAGTAATAATACAGAAATAAATATCTATTTTATAAATCAATTATATATTTATGATCTATCATGAAAGAAGTTTTCTTCAAATCAACAATGTTTCGATCATGAAGATGATAGGTTGTGTGTATTCATGAGTATCATTTAAATTTTTATATAAACATTATAAAAAATCCTAAAAAAATATTTTATCATTACAAAATGATAATAATAAATTTATTATTTCATTATGTGTATTTGAATGGTCTATGATCGATTTGGATTGACCCTTTGTGAAATTTCAAAGACCAAGTTTCTATGACATGGATTGTATGAATTATGGAGTATTTAGTTATCTAGAAGATCGAAGTAGGGATATTTTTGGATGTGTAAAGGTTTTAAATGATTTGAAAGTCTGTTTCATGATGTGTAATATAATAGGAATTTAAAAACAAATAAAATTAATAAGTGATGTGTTTTTCGGCAGAAACCAAACCTTGAGGATTAGACTTAGGGAAAGGGGATTTCATGTTATGAATGTACTCTGCGCTTTCTGCTTTAAAATATTTATAGATTCTCAGGATATCAATCCCTATAGCTATATTGTGTTTCATTCGATTCAAGGTGACCTGATGACACCTCTTTAAAATTTTAGATTATTTTTTCATGATTGATTTCATGATTCGATCTTTGATCTGTGGTGATTCAAAGTGTGTTCTTCATTCATTTTATTTAATCACCTCATAGTTTTCTATAGTTTCCTCCAATATATTATCTATGTGCTATGTTGTTTTCATTCCTATGATTATAATGGAGTTTATCTTGTTTTTTTCATAGTTATAGGGCTATGAACTCTATGGATGGATGCAGTTCCTGCAAGAGGGGTGATTGGATATTCATTGCACTGTCTAATATTAGGAGAAGAACATCAATATAGTTTTAGGTTGTGGATTCATGGAATATATATTCAATAATGTGAAATAATATATTTAACATCACTTTTCCCTTTGATCATATTGATATTAACGTAATAATTACTCTAACCAAATTAATGAATTAGTTTTAGTCACAAGGAAATGTTTTCATTTGTTCCATGATAATAGATTTCCTCTTGATTATCTAGATAGTATGAAATCTAATATTTTCTTTTTTATTCTTGGTTTAACATGTGGATATTGGTATATAGATAATAGCTATAGTCAATTGATAATTAATTTGATTAAAAATTAATTTGGTGTTTCTAATTAATATGTTTGTCATTATTATAATTTGATGATTATAAAATTTGTAAAACATTGTATGTTTAATTTATTTGTTTAGTGATCTTTAATCATACTGATTCTCATTGATAAAAGAATAATAGTAATATTAAATTTTTTATTTAATTAATTTGGGATAGCTATGATATCATTTTTTCCCATAATTCCAACTTATGATAATTAATTATTTAATTTGACATTGAATAATACTATTTGTGTGCTAAAATATAATGCCTTTATAGGTATTGAGTATCTCACTTTCATGTGAAGGGCATGTGGTGTGAGCTTTGGAGCCATGAGATTTTGTTTGGTGTCAAGGATGATTGCATTTTTGTATGATGAATAACCCAGTTTCGAAGATTTTTTTTTTGAATTCCTGTGTTGTAAGCTACGGATGGATTAGCTTGTATGGTAGTTATATTATGTGGGGGATGGGAGGGACAAATGTAACATAAATATAGGATGGATTAACGTGGAAGGATGTTATGGTATGATGTGTAGGAAGAACTGTTTTTTGTGGAAGGAGTTGATTCTTTGATTGTAATGGTGCATTAGTATATAAATGTGAGTGTCGGAGAGGACACTAGAGATGAAATAATTGGTTGAAGATGGGATTACAAATTTTATAGAAGATGAATTTTTGTTTGAAATGGATGTTTGGCTGATATCCATGTTTTTGTTTATATACATTTCTCTCACCACTGCATGTGGGAGATTGTTTTTATTACTCTACTTCAAAGTGTAGTTTTGATGAATGGGGCATGTCATGTGAATTCTATATTTACATTCTCATGGTTGGATGATTTTATGCTACTATTATTGTTGTCAAACACTTAGAGGGTATTTTATATACTCATTGTGATGAGACCCTTGAGTATTGTAACATAGAATGTTTTCCTATAATACCTTCAGGAATGGAATTTAATACTGATAAAAAATGGATAAATTTTAAACCCATTGGGTTGATCTTACTAGTATTAAATATTGAGGTTTCAATGCTTATAAGCTGTTGACTTGGATTAATAATGCCTAGAAGAAATGGATCATTGTTGAAAAGCTAATATAATGTAATATTAAAAATTATAATCATTAATTAATGGTAATGAATTAATTAACAAAATGTGAAACTATTGAAAAGGAATAAGATAAATAAAAGTTTCACAATAAACTATTGTGTTATTATAGAATATATAGTCTTATAAAAGGAAACCAGGAGTCCGAGATACATTTTCTCTAGTTGAGTCTGAGATTTGGTTCCACCCATAGAGGTGTTTTGAGAAATACTATTATCAATTATTTTTTTGGTCCTATACACTCATCCACTATGTCGGTTAGGGAAACTGACACCCCGGTGATTCTATACCCGGGGGGTATTTTCCCCTACATCCCATTGGGAGGATGGATGGATAACTACACCCATTATCCATACTCTATTCTCTTGGTTGTTACTTGTTCTGGTTTTCATGGAGGTCTAAATTCACCAAAAATTTGTATAGAGTGATTTAATGTCTTCTTCGTTATTTTACACACATTTATTATGGATATAGCTTCTTAAATAATACTATCGATATGTTATGTATAACATGTTATGACATAAGGATCCTTACATGGTGTGTGGGCTTTGATATATTGATGTATAATTACTAATGTATGATACTTGTTATGGTGGATGTGGTGGCTCCAGGAAAATACGTAGTTAATTTTGGTTAGATGGACCGGGTGGTGTGTTGCATGGGGTTCATATTGAGGTGCATTGCAGAAGAATCTTCACTATAGAATTTTCTGAGAGAGATTCTTAGGACGTGCAATGTTGTGGAAGATAGGAAAACCTGTGGGTAATTAGTATCAAGGTACCATTAATATATTTTATTATATCATATTATCATCTATGCGATAAAGGGTTATAGTTCCAGGGAAAGTATATGAACATAGTCTATCTATTTATCTGATGATATAGTTTCCCTTGTTGTTCAGTCTACTCTAGAATACTATCAGTATGATTTTAATGAGAGACTATTTGAAATATCCTACCGTGTATTATGTTATACATTCCCTACGAACATATAATATGTTATTCAGGTCTGTTGGATTATGTTGGAGATTAGGCTTCTTACTACTAGCTTGTGGTTTTTAAGACCAATTTGGGGTTCGTGGTCACAATAGTCATTACTTTTCCTTTAGTTGTTTATTTTTCCATTCAGTTATAGTCGATCTTTTGTGATATTACATATGTGTACATTTTAATTTTTCGGTTTTTTGATTATTATTAGGATATGGTTGGTCTCTATCTTATCTCTCTCTTTCACATGTCCTATTATCGAGGGTAATTACTACCATATACACGTTTTATATAGCCTATGTCTTAGTCACAAACATGGGGCCTGTTGGAGTTGGTACTCAAGTGTCAATATCTCTCTTATCCCACTGTCTGCAAGTGAGGGGTACACCATATGGGGATGGGTTCATATCTTAGTGGTTTCAATGATCTGGTTGAGGGATACAATTGAATTATGAATTAGGAATTAGTGATGTTTCATGTGATTTAAGGTAATCAATGTCATATATGTTTACTGAGTATTGTAACCATATGAGACCATAAGTGGCATGGGTATGTTGGTCCCTATATAATCCTTGACATGGTCCTTTAAGCATACAATGGCTACTAAATAAGGTGATAATACATTAAGGGTATATAAATATGATTGTATCATGCATTATTATTTGTTGATTATGTCTTTAAATGGTTAGTCCATGGGATAGGATAACCTAAAATGATTAAAAGATAAAATTAATTGATATTAATATCTTCCATAATCATTGTTTTTGATCTCTAGCTATTTTTATTTTTTAAATCATGAATATAGGTTGATATTATTGTTAGTTTTTCAGAAAATATGTTCTCTAGGAAATGATATATGATAACCACATAGTAGAGGTTGACAACAAGAACACATGGAGGATGAAACTCTGAGTGTTTTAGTACCCCACACTATATAGGTATGAGAGAAAAATTTCAAATGTAGTCATAGATGATTAATTTGAGTAGCTTGTGATTACCTTCCTTTTGATACAAGCATAGAAATATCACTAGATATCATTGGATATGAATATGTTTTGAAGGGCAGTGAGATAATGGTGGTTCTTGATCCTCAAAGACTATGAGGAGTCGAAAGTCTCATGGGAGGTGTTTTGAGACTAGTTTACTAAATATCTTCATTCATTGACTATGAATGAGTACACATTCCAAGAGACTAATACTCTTTGTTTGGGGGGATCCATAGTATTATATTTGGGGATCTGTTTCATGAAACATTTTAAATAAGCTCTAGAACATTTCGTAGATTATGATGCCAGTGAGAGGCATTTGGAGGAGGCTTTGAATTAAGATATCCAATAGTACGTCATTCCATTTACGTTGTAGCCATATCTCAAAGTGTTGGAAAAAGAATGTCATCATCAAGAAATTGTTATCCAGAACCTAATCATAATGGGGGGGGAATAATTAGGATTCCATATGAATTAGATTTGTGTCTTTGGGTCTATATTGTTAGGAATGAAGCGATTATGATCAGCAGGGAGTAGGTTCCAACTATCAACATCTCTTTTCTACAAGGGCCACAACACTAAATAATAATTCAATGTTTTAGAAACATTTTTTTCTTGAGGCTGATGGTGTGATCATTGGTAATAGTGACCAACCATTCTATTTAGTCTATGTGTACCAGATGTTCTGCTTCAGGTTCATCCATTGAGGTAGTTCTAGTGAAGGCATCAGTAGTAGGTTTCTCTAGATAGGGATTAGTATAGAGTGGATGTTGTAGTCAGTGTTTATCCCAATGATACTCCTCATCCCTAGAGATTAGAGTGTGGCTATTTAAGTGGTTATCATCATAGAGAGATAGTTTATTGAGTAGATTGTGGTCAGCATTCTAGTTTAGTATTAATACTTTCAGGTGATCTAGATGTCAACAGAGTTACCATTTTCATTTCCTCTAATTTGGTAAATTCCATTTTTGATCTAAGAGTGACACACTCATTTATATCACATACCCATTTAAATGAATTTATAATTGATGTATAGAGTCTTCTAGTTTCATTGGTTTTGAAAATGCCAATTGGGGTTTGAGTTGATGTGTTTGATGTATGCAGAGACTATGATCTATTGTTGGGGAAACACTTCTCTTATAGTGATTTTCTATGTTTCCAGATACAACAATATAAAATAAAAATCTTCTTACATTCATTGTGTCTAGTGTAGGCTATCATTGATCTATTCAAGATTATGGTTGTGTTCTTAAATATTGGTTTAGAGAAAATTGTGTTTGTATCCAAGCAAGACCCTCAGGTGGGTTAGAGGCATGTTACTTCCTTATCATCATTTATTGATGATATTTTGATAAATTCATCAGTGGTTCGGCAGTTAGCATCTCTTGGGTCATAGAAGACCACCCTCATGTCTTTCTAGAATAGGCTGTAGAGTTTCCCCCTCAATTAGAGATCTAGTTTGTGATCAAACTATAGAAAATCAAGTCTATAATCTCAATAAATAATAGTAAGATGGTTCCTTTTTGTTTTGAGGGATGAATATATTTCTAGATGGTCTGTTTTGCTTTGTTTTTTAACATGTTTTGCACCATAGTGTGCACAATTTATGTCCATAAATAAGGTTGACAAAAACTTGAGGTTTTTTTTACCAATTATCATCACTTGAACCATGTGATTTTGAAGAACCTTTGTCATCATCCATGAATTTATTATTTATTCAATTAACTGAATTTTTCATGTTGGTTTTCAATTATCAATTATTAGTGAGGATATCATCATATGCATGTAATGAATGAGGAAATCCCAAACACATCATTCAATTTTCTACATGTAGATAATGATATGTTTGTGATTTCTTTTTCTGTGAAGAATTATCCAACAATGTTCAACGTGTTAATGAAAGATGTGTTTTATGAGATGTTAGACAATATCATGGTGTTTTTCATTGATGGAATCCATGTGTAATCTAATTCCGAGGAGGTTAATATAGTGAATATTCATGCCCTTTTTGGATTTATTCTTCGTGAGAATCTATATGTGTGGTTTTTAAAGGGTGAGTGTATGGTATAATAAGTCTATTTAATAGGGAATGTTGAATCCCAATAGGGAGTAGATGTGTCTCTTTTGATTATATGAGTAGTTATGTCTTTGGTAGATCCTATGATAATAGTAGAGGTTAAAATTTTCATTGGCCTTATAAGCTATTAAATGAGGTTCATATCTGATTGCACATGGATTATGACTACTGTGAAAGCATTTACATTAATTAATTATGTATTATTGTGGATTTATTATTGTCAAAGATATTTTTAATATCTTATGTAGATGTCATTCCAAGATCTAGTTATTTGTTTTCAATTAGATGGATTTCCATTTGATGTTTTTTGTGATGATTCACATCATGGGATAAAATATGTTCTGATGTAGGAGACAGTGGTTGCTTCATGTGGGTCTCATTAGTTATATAGCTATGAGTGTGACTATGTCAAACATGATCTCAATACAGTGGTGTTAGTGTGTTCCTTGATGCTTTTAGTACATTACCTCATAGATGAAAATTTTGTGATCATCACCAATCATAAGATAATGAGTTTTTCTGTCTCCCATCATGATGTAAACATGAATAATTATTTATAGATAGAGTTCTTATTATATTAAAACTTATATAATTTTATACCCATGGAAAGGTTAATTTTAATGATGATGCACTGACAATGATGTTGTAGAATGATTCAATGATTGAATCTACTGATTCCTTGAGACTGATGAACTAAATTTCTTCATTTAATTAATATATATGATATTTTAGGGTAAAAGGTTTTCCTTTTAAGAAGATAGTGCAATCATATCTGATGTATTTTGTGGAGGAGTTCCAATTGGGGGACCATGAGGGGGAGTTATTGAGATATTGAGTTGTTTGTGGTGAGGTCCATGATTGTTGGTCTGAAGATGAACCACACTGACTATTGTTTCAAATATTGTTTTTAATTCCATTGAAAACGTGTGATATGGTTCTCATAGAGTTCCATGATTCTTCAATAGTAGTACATCCATGTGTTTCAAATATATAATAAACATTAATAGGTCTATATTGGTGGTCTATAATGAGGCATGTAGTTGTATCGTTTGTATAAGGCCCCGACCTTAAACCTTACTTAATATTGAATTAAATGAATAATTCACGTTGAGGATCTTTTCAGGATTAGAGTTTTAGAGAATTAGAACATAACTATTACATCTCAAAAGATTATAGAGTAGTCACTTCTACTAAGTTTCCATAATAAAAAAAACTCTTAAAAAGAAATGTGTCTAGTTCCATGTTTTATATAGGATGACATTCCCTTGATCCCATCCTTGACCTTATTCCACATTAAGTCCTGTGAAAACATTTCATAAAAACTTGGGGTGAGCATAAAAAGCACAGTAAAGGATACATAAAGAATGAAAACTGTTAGTTTTTCAAACATCAAGTAAACCATATATACTCTATCAAAGTAATACCTTCACCTTCATGAAGTAATAAAAACTCTTCACTGAATAAAGTATCATTACATACATTTTTGTAACCAATGTATTACCATAAAAACCATAAAAAGAACACATAACATATATAAAGGTAACTTGGGACATAAACATACTTAAGTGGAATAACCAAACGGTCGACTTCCACACATATCACTTAATGGAATAGCCATACAGCCAATTTCCATACATACTTAATGGAATAGCCATACGGCCGACTTCCATACCCAATGCATTGGAGGTTATAACATAACCACCCGTCCTGGTATTCACGGCACCACCCTTCATATGGTTTATAACGTAACCACCTGTTAAAATGTCCATGTACCAATATAAAATCAAAAAACATAAAACCAATATAAATAAATGATAACATTTCCACATTTCAATCACAATATATCATAAATATATTGACATAATAGAATCCTTTTCCAAAACTATTTTCAATATAAAAATACATAAAAGATTATATGGTATTTATTTTATTCTAAAAACATTACGGCTTGTTGAGAAAGCCAAAGACCAAATAATACTCGCGGCGGCGGAAAAGGTCGTTGTCACCGCGTACGTTAAAAGAAACATTCCTTTTTCTTGTTCTGTAAAACGGTTCGTAGAAAAAGATTCCTTTTGTATAAAAGTAAAATTTAAAGGGGTTTATACACCGTATAAAAGAAAGTTGTGTATAAAACGAAATATGCAACAATGAAAGGAGATTGAGACGAAGTCCCTTACCTCAGGTCCGATTTGACTCGATCGTTCTTTAACGTCCTAAATAATAAACTTGAGTTAATTTATACTTGATTAAGAACCTTTTCAAAGTTTATTATTCCTTTTATACCACTTAATTTCATGTTATAAACATTATGTAACCATTTAAGTTAATAATGTTTGTTTTGTCAATATTTGGTTCTTATGTCGAAAGTGGACTTCTTACAATTACATGTTGTTCGTGTGGTCAAATGTTATTTATATCCAGAATGAAATTCCTGATTTGGATATAATATGTATCACATATATCCAGCATATAAATGTATTTATAATATTACATAATCATTTAGAGGTAAGAAATGAGATGCACCGTTCATGGAGACGGTAAGCCGTACGTACGCATGAACGCTACTTTCATTTCTTTGTCATATTAATGGAATTAAAACTAAATGAGAGGTATGTATATTTTAATTCTAGAATTATATTAATAATTTAGATATATCATTAATTATATATATCCATTATATACATGTACATTTAATAGTACATTACATTTGGGGATAAGAAATGAAATGCACCGTTCATGGAGACAGTAAGCCGTACGTACGCATGAACACTACTTTCATTTCTATCTCATACTTTAATGGAAAGAAATAATAATTATATAGAGGTATATTATAATTCCAGTATAACATCATTTATAATATCTTTAAATCCATCCTTTACACGTCCCACATATGTCATTAACGAATCACATCACTTTGAGGGGGCGGTAGTCCACACTTCCTTAAATGAAGATATCGTGTTTACCCATAATGGAAACCATAAAGGAATGCCCAAAATGAAAAATACAGAAGATTAAAGAAAAATAAACCTATTATATATCATATATAAAAGTAGTGACATCATAATGTCCACCTTTGAAGGTGTTAAATGAGTATTGAACAATAATCGTTTCAGGAGGCAGAATTTCGCCATCCACGGAAACCGTATGTTCGTTATCCATTTGATGTTGTTGTGTGAGAGTGTATCTAGAATAATTCTTATAACAATATCATAGTATATTAAAGATACTGGTGTTTTTACAAAAGAAGTAAATAAAAAGAGTTTAGGGGGTTGGAGAAGAAAAATAAAACAAATGAACAAGAGAGAATTAATTACCTTTAAAAGTGTAACTCCTTTTGTTTTGAGCCTAAAGGCTTCCTTTGAAAGGATTCTACCCAATGGTAATCGTCTAGAATTAGGAGAGGGATGTGGAGAGAGTAAATGGGCCGGGGTTGGCCGAGCCAAAGGCTTGAGGAGTTTGTGTAAGGTGGTAGAGGTGGGTCCTTTTATAAGAGGAGAGGAGGGGCACTTTTAGAAAGTAAAGAAATATTACATTATTTGAAAATGTGTTTCGGTTTTAAAAGGTCCCACATTGATATAATTCGTGGATAAGGTGATAAGGGTTCTAAATCCACCCATACAATAAGTTTTGGAAATGTTTAGTTCAAGGATTTTACATCATCTTTCTATTTTATTTAAATCGTTAAATAATGAGGTCATAGCTGCATCATTATTATGTCATAAATAATTTAATTTATTTAATGTCTAAAAATTATAAAAAACTACTATGATGTAGAAAATCGTTTTATCTTTCCAATTAATATTTATAATCTAAAATCTGACTTGTATAACCCCATTTAAAAATTGTTTTAGTAAAAAATATAATGTTTGTGTCATTTTTACTTTTACATTAAATAAAAAGTTATTTATGTCATTTCCCAACCAAAGTGTCTCCATCGGGTCCCCAAGTTGACCATGGCTTGTCTTGGTCGGTCACGACACAACCAATATGGTTGGGACATGTGTCTAGGTCATTTCATATTATTAAAGAATTATTTATATTTTAAACTACCCTAATTACCACTAATCACGATTAAGAACTTAATAAGTTACTATTCACCAAAAAATTATTATAATCTCATTTGAACACGTTTTACTTCTTAATGAAAACCTTGTATGTCGGATTTTTGAAATTCAAAACACAATGATGGCAAAATTTCATTTAAACGGAAAATCAGTTTTTATAAGTACCACTTAGTGGTTTCACTGTTCATCAAAAATTGATGTTTTTCAGAAAATTTACAAAAATTCACCCTAAGATATATTTGATATTACGAATTCAAAAATGAAGTCTATTTTACAAAATTCAAAACATATAAGTCACATTAATAATTTAATAATTAATTCCCACTGTCAGAGCAAATAGCGTGTTTTTATGAAATAATAAGTATCAAAAGAGTGACACTAGTTTAAGTCCGATTTCAAAGTGAAATTAATTCCAACGACCACTATTGGATTTAATGGTAAAAATATTTTCTAATTTCACTTTAAAACCAATTCAAAAGGTAATCTAATCATATAAATAAATTAGATTAAAAAGAGGTTTTGAATTAAAATACAACATTTTACACTATTCATAAAAAAATGAACTTTATCAGAAATGTACAAAAATTTACACAAAGTAAATTTTGATGTCCTGATTCCAAAGAAGAGTTATATTTGGTCCAATAGAATATATAAGATCGATCAAAACTATATTTAATGACGGTTCTCCGTCAAAAGGTTATAAGTGGACCTTTCGTGAAAATTAGGGTATAAATGCCTAAAATTGAACTCTTTCTGTATTTTAAGCCTTTATCTTTTATTGGGTAAATGTAAAAACATGTATAATCATATTTTAGTTATTTATATCCATTCCAACTAGTACAATGGCTACTCGTTAACTAACATTTAAAATAATATTATTTTATTACTTGTGTGCAACGTAAGTTTTCAAAAAAACTCATCGTTGCGTACCAAGTACGCTATCGAACGTAGAAACCCTTTTTAATTAAAATTAATATTTAATTCGTAAATATTAATAAATATGGAAATTCTTTATTCTTTATTTACCTGGGATGTTATATCCTTCCCCCCTTTTGGGAATTATGTCCCCGCAATTTTATTCACTTATCCAAATAAGTGGGGGTATTTATCCCTCATAGCATTTTCAGATTCCCACGTTCCCTCTTCAATCACATGGTTTTTCCACAAAACCTTTACCTGACGAATCACCTTATTCTGTAACACCTGCTCCCTATGGTCCAGAATCTGGACTGGTTTTTCTTCATAAGATAGGTTCTCTTCCAGCTGAACTACCTCTGGACTCAAAACATGAGATGGATATGGCATATACTTCCTCAACATTGAAACATGAAAATCATTGTGTACCTGAGATAAACTCAGAGGTAAATACACCCGGTATGCAACTGATCCAACTCTCTCCATAATTTCATATGGTCCAATAAACCTTGGACTCAGCTTTCCTTTCTTACCAAATCTCATCACACTTTTCCAAGGATAATCCTTAAGAAAAACATGATCACCAACCTCGAAAGACAGATCCTTCCTCCGGTTATCCGCATAACTCTTCTGCCTGCTCTGAGCAGTTCTCATGTGCTTTTGAATCAGCCGAACTTTTTCTGCCATCTCTTCTACCAATTCTGGTCCCATCACCTTCCTTTCACCCACTTCATCCCAAAATGCTGGAGTTCGACACCGCTTTCCATATAATGCCTCAAATGGTTCCATCTGTATACTGGAATGAAAACTATTATTATAAGAAAACTCAACCAAAGAAAGATGTTGGTCCCAACTTCCCTGATAATCCATTGAACAAGCTCGTAGAATATCCTCCAAGGTCTGAATTGTTCGTTCTGACTGCCCATCTGATTGAGGATGAAAAGCTGTACTAAAATTTAATTCAGTACCCAACGACTTCTGAAGGCCTTTCCAAAAGTTTGATGTAAACCTGGGATCAAGATCCGATACAATGGGGAGAGGAACTCCATGTAACCTGACTATCTCTTTAAGATACAAACGGGAAATTTGATCTAGAGAGAAAGTATCTCTTATAGAAAGGAAATGAGCAGATTTGGTCAAGCGATCAACAATAACCCAGATTGCATTATTACCTCGAGATTTCCTCGGTAATCCAACAACAAAGTCCATGGATATGTTTTCCCATTTCCACTCTAGCACTAGTAAAGGCTGAAGCATCCCTTTCGGTAACTGCCGCTCTGCTTTAACCTGTTGACATGTCAAACACTTCACAGTAAAATCAGAAATATCTTTTTTCATTCCATCCCACTAGTAATACTCCCGCAGATATCTGTAAATCTTAGTACTGCCAGGATGAACTGAAAACTGGGAACTATGAGCCTCAGATAACAACTCACTCTTCAACTGTGAATCACAAGGAACACATAACCTCTTCCCAAACCTCAAAACACAAACACAAACTTATCCAAGAACTCATGGAAAATTTTATTAATAAGGTCCATGAATACCGTAGGTGCATTGGTTAACCCAAAAGGAATAACTACAAATTCCTAATGGCCATATCTTGTACGGAACGCAGTCTTCGGAACGTCTTCTTCTTTTACTTTATACTGATGGTACCCCGACCTCAAGTCAATCTTTGAAAAAAACTGAGCTCCATGGAGCTGATACCACTTCATTCGATGTCCCAACATTTGCTGAAGTTTTTTCAAAGGGTTTTACCACCCCTTTCTGCTTGTAGTCTGGCTGCATTCCCCCAGTTGAGTTATTCGTTGGACACTCTTTTGCAAAATGACCCATTTCATTACACTTAAAACATCTTACCACTGGCTTTTCATTTCCTTCTTGATCATCTTCCTTACAGTTACGAGCAATATGACCAGACTTACCACACTGAAAGCACTTACCAGACATGGATAAAAATTCTCCAGGATGCATTTTACCACACTTCTCACAGGATGGATATTTGGTTTTCTTACCTCCTTTCTTATTTGATGAATTCTTCCCCTTTGCCTGCCAACTAGACCTCTTATTCTGTTGTTTGTCATAGAACACCTGATCATCGGAAAACTCCATTTCCACCTTCTCCGAACATCGAACAAGTTTTTCATAACTTTTGAACTCACGAGAAGCTAAATCCCTTCGATACTTTGGCTTTAACCCTGAGTAAAAACGGTTTATTTTACTATCAAGATATCATATGAAGTTTGGAGCATACCTTGCCAATCGAGTGAACTTTTCTTCATAAGCAGCCACTGAATCATCCTCCTGCCTCAATTCTAGGAACTGTTTTTCCATCCTAAGACGAACCACCTTAGGAAAATATTTCTCAAGAAACATACCTTTGAATTCGTCCTAGTAAAGATCCTCAATCTCATCACTATCCCTTATATTTTTCACCATCGACCACTACTGATCTGCTTCACCTACAAAATGGTAAATAGCAAGACTAACCTTTTGATGTTCTGAACAACCCCATGACATCAAAAATCTTCTCCACTGTTTTAATCCACCCTTCATCTTGCATAGGGTCAGATGATCCTCTGAATGATGGGGGATGTTGCCTCAAGAAATGTTCCACCAATGACATGTTCCTCTGCAGTTGATCTGGCTGATCTCGTGCATGGATACCACCACCATTTATAACTTGAGTCAAATGTGCCATCACTGTAACAAACTATTCAGTTCTGATTCCGACTATATAAGGTTGCTGATTTGGAAGGTTATCTTCCTCATAATGTTGTCCCAACATAGCTTCTTTGTTTCCTCTGCGGAAAACCATTCTGAACACAGAAATATCTTAAGCGAAGGAACATGGTAATCCGTAAATGCTATATCATTTCAATCATATTATAATTTAACACTTTTATAACTCCTAAAGTTGTCTAAACCGACCTCTGATACCAACTAAAAGGCCCTGGCCTTAAACCTTACTTAATATTGAATTAAATGAATAATTCAGGTTGAGGATCTTTTCAGGTTTAGAGTTTTAGAGAATTATAACATAACTATTACATCTCAAAAGATTACAAATTAGTCACTTCTACTAAGTTTCCATAATAAAAAAAACTCTTAAAAAACATGTCTAGTTCCATGTTTTATATAGGATGACATTCCCTTGATCCCATCCTTGACCTTATTCCACATTATGTGCTGTGAAAACATTTCAAAAAAACTTGGGGTGAGCATAAAAAGCTCAGTAAGGGATACAGAAAGAATGAAAACTGTTCGTTTTTAAAACATCAAGTAAACCATATATACTCTATCAAAGTAATACCTTCACCTTCATGAAGTAGTAAAAACTCTTCACTGAATAAAGTATCATTACTTTCCTTTTTGTAAGCAAAGGATTACCATAAAACCCATAAAAAGAACACATAACATATATAAAGGTAACTTGGGACATAAACATACTTAAGTGGAATAACCAAACGGTCGACTTCCACACATATCACTTAATGGAATAGCCAAACGACCAATTTCCATACAAACTTAATGGAATAGCCATACGGCCGACTTCCATACCCAATGCATTGGAGGTTATAACGTAACCACCTGTCCTGGTATTCACGGCACCACCCGTCATATGGTTTATAACGTAACCACCCGTTAAAATGTCCAAGTACCAATATAAAATCATAAAACATAAAACAAATATAAAGGAATGATAACATTTCCACATTTCAATCACAATATATCATAAATATATTGACATAATAGAATCCTTTTTCAAAACCATTTTCAATACCAAAATACATAAAAGAGTATATGATATTTATTTTATTCTAAAAGCATTACGGCTTGTTGAGAAATCCAAAGACCAAATAATACTCGCGGCGGCGAAAAAGGTCGTTGTCGCCGCGTACGTTAAAAGAAACATTCCTTTTTGTCATTTTGTAAAACGCTTCATAGAAAAAGATTCTTTTTGTATAAAAGTCAAATTCAAAGTGGTTTATACACTGTATAAAAGAAAGTTGTGTATAAAACGAAATATGCCTCAATGAAAGGAGACTGAGACAAAGTCCCTTACCTCGGGTCCGACTTGACTCGATCGTTCTTTAACATCCTGAATAGTAAACTTGAGTTAATTTATACTTGATTAAGAACCTTTTAAAAGTTTATTATTAATTTTATTTCACTTATTGTCATGTTATATACATTATGTAACCATTTATGTTTATAATGTTTGTTTTGTCAATATTTGGTTCTTAAGTCGAAAGTGGACTTCTTACAATTACATGTTGTTCGTGTGGTCAAAGGTTCTTTATATCCAGAATGAAATTCCCAATTTGGATATAATATGTATCATATATATCCAGCATATATATTTATTTATAATATTACATAATCATTTAGAGGTAAGAAATGAAATGCACCGTTCATGGAGACGGTAAGCCGTATGTACGCATTAACGCTACTTTCATTTCTTTGTCATATTAATGGAATTAAAACTAAATGAGAGGTATGTATATTTTGATTCCAGAATTATAATCATCATTTAGATATACCATTAATTATATATATCCATTATATACATGTACTTTTAAAAGTAAATTACATTAGGGGATAAGAAATGAAATGCACCGTTCATGGAGACGGTAAGCCGTACGTACGCATGAACGCTACTTTCATTTCTATCTCATACTTTAATGGAATGAAATAATAATTATATAGAGGTATATTATAATTCCAGTATAACATAATATATAATAACTATAAATACATCCTTTACACATCCCACATATGGCATTAACGAATCAAATCACTTTGAGGGGGCGGTAGTCCGCACTTCCTTAAATGATGATATTGTGTTTACCCATAATGGAAACCATAAAGGTATGCCCAAAATGAAAAATACAGAAGCTTAAAGAAAAATAAACATATTATATATCATATATAAAAATAGTGACAACATAATGGCCACATTTGAAGGTGTTAAATGAGTATTGAACAATCATCGTTTCGTGTGGCAGAATTTCGCCATCCACGGAAACCGTATGTTCGTAAACCATTTGATGTAGTTGTGTGAGAGTGTAGCTCGAATAAATCATATAACAACATCATAGTATATTAAAGATCCTGGTTATGTTACAAAAGAAGTAAATAATAAGAGTTTAGGGGGTTGGAGAAGCAAAATAAAACAAATGAACAAGAGAGAATGAATTACCTTTAAAAGTGTAACTCCTTTTGTTTTGAGCCTAAAGGCTTCCTTTGAAAGGCTTCTGCCCAAAGGGAATCCTCTAGGATGAGGATAGGTATGTGGAGAGAGTAAATGGGCAGGGGTTGGCCGAGCCAAAGGCTTGAGGAGTGTCTATAAGGTGGTAGAGATGGGGGGCCTTTTATAAGAGGAGAGGAGGGGCACTTTTGGAAAGTAAAGAAATATTACTTTATTTGAAAATGTGTTTCGGTTTTAAAAGGTCCCACATTGATATAATTCGTGGATAAGGTGATAAGGGTTCGAAATCCACCCATTCAATAAGTTTTGGACAAGTGTAGTTCATATATTTTACATTATCTTTCAATTTTATTTAAATCGTTAAATAATGAGGTCATCGCTGCATCATTATTATGTCATAAATAATTTAATTTATTTAATGTCTAAATATTATAAAAAAAATACTATGATGTAGGAAATCTGTCAATATTTCCAATGACAATTTATAATCCAAAATATGACTTGTATAACCCCATTTAAAAGTTTTTTTAGTAAA
This sequence comes from Viscum album, assembly GCA_963277665.1. NCBI lineage: Eukaryota > Viridiplantae > Streptophyta > Magnoliopsida > Santalales > Viscaceae > Viscum > Viscum album. The sequence continues at coordinate 1,740,645,718 of OY728156.1, forward strand.
ACATATCATGTTTGTGTCATTTTTACTTTTACATTAAATAAAAAGTTATTTATGTCATTTCCCAAACAAAATGTGTCCATGGGGTCACCAAGTTGACCCATGGCTTGTCTTGGTCGGCCACGACACAACCAATAAGGTTGGGACATGTGTCTAGGTCATTTCATATTATTAAAGCATTATTTATACCTTAAACTACCCTAATTACCACTAATCGTGATTAAGAACTTAATAAGTTACTATTCACCAAAAAATTATTATAATCTCATTGAACCACATTTTACTTCTTAATGACAACCATGTATGTAGGATTTTTGAAATTTGAAACACAATGATGGCAAAATTTCATTTAAACAGAAAATCAGTTTTTATAAGTACCACTTAGTGGTTTCACTATTCATAAAAAATTGATGTTTTTCAAAAAATTACCAAAAATTCACCCTCAGCTATATTTGATATTACGAATTCAAAAATTAAGTCTATTTTACAAAATTCAAAACATATAAGTCACATTAATTAATTTAATAATTAATTCCCGCTGTCAGAGCAAATAGCGTGTTTTTATGAAACAATAAGTATCAAAAGATTGACACTAGTTTAAGTCCGATTTCAAAGTGAAATTAATTCCAACGACCAATATTAGATTTAATGGTAAAAATATTTTCTAATTTCACTTTAAAACCAATTCAAAATATAATCTAATCATATAAATAAATTAGATTAAAATGAGGTTTTGAATTAAAATACAACATTTTACACTATTCATAAAAAATGAACTTTATCAGAAAGGTACCAAAAATTTACACAAAGTAAATTTTGATGTCCCGATTCTAAAGAAGAGTTATATTTGGTCCAATATAATTTATAAGATCGATCAAAACTATATTTAATGACGGTTCTCCATCAAAAGGTGATAAGTGGGCCTTTCGTGAAAATTAGGGTATAAATGCCTAAAATTGAACTCTTTCCGTATTTTAAGCCTTTATCTTTTATTGGGTAAATGTAAAAACATATATAATCAAATTTTAGTTATTTATATCCATTCCCGCCATTACAACGGCTACTCGTTAACTAGAATTTAAAATAATATTATTTTATTACTTGTGTGCAACGTAAGTTTTCAAAGAAACTCATCGTTGCGTACCGAGTACGCTATCAAACGTAGAAACCCCTTTTAATTAAAATTAATATTTAATTTGTAAATATTAATAAATATGAAAATTCTTTATTCTTTATTTACCTGGGATGTTACAGTTTGTGTCTTGATGTATGGATTTCCAGAATGTGAAGGTCCAATACCATGTTCCTAGTAGTTTTTTCCAGTCATTAGATGTTTAATAGTGAATGTGGAAGAGCATCTCGATGGTCTTTGTTTCTAGTCAACCTTGAGATCTAGAAGGTGATGATGCAAAATGTGTGGTAGTGGATCATTAGATAAAATCATACCACATTAGTGCACTCAATGAGTCGAGCTCATATTTGGTTTTGTTGAGGCAGTATATGAAAGAGGTGTAGACACTGAATGATATCATGAGGAAGATACTTTTTTATTTAGATCCTCATTTAATATCAATGGCATGGAGAGATATATACAATGAGTTTGTTTCATAGATATGCACAAGCACTGATTTTCATTCGCATAAGGATAGTCAGATAGAGAGAACCTTCCATACTCTTAATGACATGTTTCACTCTTATGTCCAATATATCAGAGCTTTAGAGATGAGGAACCTGCCACAAGAAGATTAATATTACAACATTATTATTAAATCCATCATGATTATGGAACCATTTTAAGCCGTGTATTGGTGATATTTCCCTTATAAATTCTGCAGGAAAAGTGTTGGAGAGTTAGTAATTTTCTTGCTGAAACTTTTACATAATACAATAGAGATGATTCATGTGATTCATGAGAAGAATAATGTAGTGAAGGATCATCAGAAACCCTATTATGATTATGGGAGGAGTCCTCTGGATTTCGAAGTTGGTGATCATGTAATCATGAAGGAGACTTCCTATCATGGGTATCGATGGTTTGTTCATGGGAGTAACCATTCTCCCTTTTTTGAGTGGCATTTTGAGGTATTTATTCATGTTAGATATATGGTTCATCAAATAGTGCATCCACCATAGATGAGTCAGACACATGTTATTTTCATGTGCCATAGCTCAATAATTATCTTCATGATGACCCTCCCATCATTGACTGGGGGAGAGATAAATGTTTATGATCATGTGACCTTTAAGGATCAATCTGTAAAGATCAAGGAAATCCAAGAGAAAGTGTTTCCTGGGAATTTTAACCCTATGGTTCAAGACATTCGGTGGAATGATGGAGTAGAGGGGCGTACCAGAGAACTTATGTCATAGATTCGTGCTCAGTACGCTGAGCTATTTGAAATTATTATCTCCTCTTATAACAACATCTATTTTGTGGTTGTAGAAAATTTTACGGTTGATGATATGGATTTCTATTTTTTGTGACTTAATATCTATTGAGATGTATCTACTCTAAGATATTTTATTTTAGATGGTTGTTCTTGTTGCGTGTTTTCAAATTTTATCTTTGGTGAGGTGGTTGTGCTACAATGGTGGCGAGAGGCTCGAGAGGTGTCTCGTGTTGTGGATATTCAGATGTCCAGATTATCTTTCCTTTAATGGATGGTTTTGGATTCTCAAGGATGAGTACATATTGATAGGTATATAATATAGGGGTCAGGATCCATAGTGACTGATCCTTTGCATGTCTTCAAAGTCCAAGGGTCCCATAGATGGCTAAGAGGAATTTTGGAGTAGTTCGGTTTCAATAAGAATGATATAGGGACATTTCATGATTTTAATATATATTACACGATTTTAAAGTTGGATTCATGATGTGTTATATATTTTTATTAAAATAAAATAAAATTATTTTTTAATACTTTTTTCAGTGGAAACCATATCCTAAGGATTACACAGAATGAATGGGGATTTAATGTCATGTAATTTTCCTATGATGTATGTTTCAAAACATTTCCAATCACTCATGTTGTCAAAACCTAATGTTGGAGTGTATCTATCATGATTCCAGGTGACCCAGATATCAACTCATCGATGTTTTTGGAATTCATTGTTTTAGAATGAATTCATAGAATACATTGAAGATCTGTGGTGATATAATTTGTGTTCTCAATTTAATTTCAATTAGTTACTCCATGTTTTAACTTATTTTTACCATTTATTCACTCCATTATATGGTTTTTTATTACTATGTTTATAATGAGGTTTCTATTAGTTATTTTTGGAGAGGATGGGCTACAACATCCACATATGGATTTAGTTCATGCAGGTTGGGTGATTGGAGATCCGTTGATTGGAACATTCATGAGTGAATAACATTCCCTACCTTTTGAATAATGGGATTCCTTACATCGCTATTTAATTAAGAAAAATGATATAGTTAGAATGATTTATCCCATTTTATCACAATAAAATATACCTAACAATTAATTGAAATAGATTAAAGAATTCGTATTAGTAGCATGGATATGCCATTTTTCTTCCATGATAATGGGTATACTCTTGAATTTATAGATACTGTGATATTAATTTGTGCTTTTTATTCTAGGTATTTCATGTGAAAGTCAGTAAATAATGTAAATAATGTATTATTTGGGAATTAATTAGATAAATGATTAAATAGGATTGTTTAATGAATTTGGGATTCACTGTTTCAATTTCATGATAATCAAATTAATGAAAGTATGCATATTTATTTCATTTGGTTCATTAATCTGAAGCATGATGATGATTTTTGATAAATGAATTAATTGAATGATAAATTTATTATTTAATTAATTATTGATAGTTATGATACCTTATTTCAGAGGTTTCATAATTTTGTAACTTGTAATAATTAATCAATTAATTAGTGGTAGAATAAGAACCAATTATAAGATAATATATAATGTAATTGTAGGGCCTGATTTTCCCAATTTCTCTTAAATTCCATGTGAATTGTTCTATGGATTCGTGAGATATTATTGTGTGTGAATACTGAAGGAATTCTTTAGGGCCCCAATCCCCATTGATATACATGTCTCTTGCTTCTTGAGAAGTGAGTTTGGAATGTCTTAACCGATAGTGTTTTAGGCCCGAATGTGATGTTAGCCTCGGATAGATAAGTCTAGAGGGTTTTTGTGCCGTTCAGTATGGGAATTCCATGTTTCTATGTTGAATTTGATGCCTAGAGTGGTGATATGTATTAGTATATGCATGTGAGTGTCGGTGAGCACACATGAGATGAGATAACAAGTTGATGTTGGGATTATCAATTATTATAGAAGTTGGATTCTAATTTTAATTTGTTTTTTGGACAAAAACCATGTTTTTCATCTACAATCATTTTCCCATGACAAGGTGCCAATGATTTTTTTTACTCTCATTACAATAGTGGTGATGACACATATCGTATGCTAACTTATTTTTGTTTATAGCTTCACGTTTTTTATGATTCTATTCTCATTTTGTAGGTTGTGATGACTCTATTAGTAGTTCAAATACTAGCCATGTTGAACCCAATTTGTTTAGAAGCATATAATTTTTTCCAAGAGTAACTGGAATTATAGACAGTCATAATGTTAATTAATGAATGCATGTTTAACCCATGAGGTTGGAGATTTACAGGATGCAATTCTGTGGTCATAATTATAAGATTCCGTCGAATCATATTTCTTATTCAAGGAGGGAATGGATCTTTTTTGAAATGCTAATATATGGTATTGTGAAGAATGAAAATGGTTATTTAACGGAAATGAGTTTCGTATCTTAATGTGAAACTAATGAAATAAAATAAGATAAATAAATACATATCTTTAAATTGTTGTGATTTTATGAGATATTTGGTCTTATCAGAGGCAGTTTGGAGTCCGATAGACGTTTACTATAGTTGAGTATGATACTAGGTTATTCCCATAGTGTGGTTAAGAGACATTTCAAATCATGTACTTTTTTGTTTCTATAAACTATTCCATCATGTTGGTTAGGGAAATTGACACTCACCGAATTATGAGCGTTGGGGTGTTTTCCCCCAAGATCCCGATGGGAAGATAGATGTATGCCTAAACCCTTTTCCCCAGTCTATTCTCTTATTAGTTAAATATTTTCATTATAAATAGTGGTTATATATCCCAATATATTTGTGTAGAGGGATCTTCTAGCTTGTTTTTTCTTAACATACATGTATTTTAGCTATATTTTCATAAGAACTACTATAGCTATAATTTATATATATTGTTATTTCTTGATGATCCTTATTCGTTGTATGGGTTTTGATGGATTGAGGTATAACACGTGGTGTATGATATAAGTTATTTGTGTTTTTGTGGATACAAAAAATTTCTTGGTTACATTTGGTCATGTGGAATTGGTAGTGTATTTCATGATGTTCTTTTATTTGTGGTTTTACTAGGAGATTATGGGATATAGTTTTTAGATTGAGATTCTCAGGATGTGTGAATTTGGGGAAGAGAAACACATTACTGGTGATGTAGTAGATGCTTAATCCATGATATTCTTTAATATGTTATATTCTATTAAATTATATACTTAGTGAGAGTTGACATTTTGAGGTCAGGAACATAATATACCTATTTTGATGATGAGTTAGTTTTAGTTGTCATGAAATGTTATTTAGGATGATCTCATTACCTTTTTTACTAGAGGCTCAGAGGAGGATCCTAATGTATATACTATTATAATAACATTATGTATGGATAATGTATTTTCATGTAAATTGAACAAAGTTGGATATTAGGCTACATGCTGGTAGATTTTTCTTTGTAGGACCTACATGTGATTTTTGGTCCCAGTCGCCTTTATAATTGCTTTGGTACCTTCAATTTCTATTTACATTATAAGAGTTCTTACAAGAAATTGCATATGTTCACCTTGGATTTAAATTATATTTTTGTCTATTACATTTATGGTTGGTGTTTTCAATTTCTCTCCCTTGATCATATATTATCTTATAGGGTAATTCCTCCCATTTATGGGATTACAATACCCTCAGTGCTCGTCACCAAACCAGAGCCTATTTGAGGCGAGACTCGGCTATCACTATCTCTCTTCTCCCATTTTTGTACAAGTCGGGGTACACCTTGTGGGGAGGGGGTTGTGAAAATACTTTTACAATCCATTTGTAACGCCCCGACCCCAGCTACCCAGAGTCGGTGCATTACTTCGTAACATTGGCATGATCACAAGAAAGATCAAATCTCGAAAGACCGATTAGTTTAGTAGCCTTGGAAACACTAGATATAAACATAAAGTTTTACATTACATTTCACAGTGAAAAACTACTACAACAACAAAGTCTTCATATCCACACTATTAACCCCTCATAATATCCCTGCAAGTCAATCATAATTTACTTCTTCACTACCTGGGAAAAATAAAACATAGAAAAGGGGTGAGCTCAAATGCCCAGTAAGGATAACAATATAGCGGAACATTCAAAATAAGCATAAAAATTTAAGGCAATGAATTACTAAAACAAAAGCCTTTAAAACTTGAACTTCAACATAGTATGGCAAAAGTAAAATGAAATAATGCCATTTACTTATTCACATGGATATTCTACTAATCGAATAATCACATGCAAAAATCAATAACCACTTTCATAATGTTGGAATGCATAATGCTAAACGTTAATTTCTTTGTCTAGGCCTCATCCCAAGACCTAGGGGTTACTTCTAACCGGAACCCAACCCGGAGTGCCTCTAATAACCGGACACCAACCCGGAGTGCCTCTAATAACCGGACACCAACCCGGAGTGCCTCTAATAACCGGACACCAACCCGGAGGGCATACTTTTACCAGTCCCTAACCTGGAGGGCTTACTTTAACCAGTCCCCAACCTGGAGGGCTTACTTTTACCAGTCCCCAACCTGGAGGGCTTACTTTTACCAGTCCCTAACCCGGAACATACTTGTTTAGCACATTCATCTGAAGAAAAGTTTGAAATATAACATAAACATTCGGATTAAAACTAGCATACGAAATGTCAATAGTTTCACCATAAACTATGAATGGTATAAAATAGCACATCCATAGTCAAACATATCACAAAACTTTAAATACAATATAGAAGTTTTGTATTATAATAAATCAACTTCAAATAAGCGTAAAATCCATTAAAGGATGTTGACATAGATGAAATCAAAACACTTTTTAGAGAAATATCTCTTTCTATTTTTGAAATCATTTAAGAGCCATATAAAATAAAACATTTTCTTGAAAATATTCTTGTAAGCTTGTAAGGAAAGCTTTGACGATTTTATAACGGCGGAAAATAACCGCACCCGCCGTATAAGTAAAAAAAAACATTCTTATCTCAATTCTGTCGAAAAGGTTAAAAAGGACCTTGTTTTGAAAACGACGGAATGATTCCTTTATAAACCTCTTATAAAAAGTCAAACAAGGGTATAAATGACATTAACCCATATTCTTGTAAATATTAAAAATGTTTTGAAATACATTTCGAAGAAACATGGATGTGGATGATAAAGAGATCCCAGTAGATTATTACGTATAATACAACCTCGGATAATGAAGAGATTGTGAAATAACCCTTACCTTGTACTTTTCCTTGGTTGGGGTAGGTTAACCTCCTGTATAATGGTGAAATAGTTGTTATTAAATTATACAAGAATCATATACATTAATATAATATCATATATGATCTTTTAACATTGCTTTATTAATAATATCTTAGTATTATCGTCGTTTCGGGTGATAATCGATTCGTTCTTCTTAAATGTTTGGTTATGTAAGACATGTTTGTAATGGATAGATTATATCTTATTCATAATCAGAATGATATTAACATTATTTTTAACCCCAAAATGAGAATAAGACTTGAATGGATATGATGGAGAATGAATCTTATCGCGTTCGTGGAGACGGTAGTCCGTACGTGTGCACGAACGCTACTTCCATTTAATTTTTTATTTTAAAAGAATCTAATCCAAATGATACATAGGTATATTACTATTCCAGTATAGTATTTTATATATGTTACTTAAGTTCATTAACACCATCCTTTATACGTTCCATGTGTGGTATGAACGAGTCATATCATTTTAAGGGGGCGGTAGTCCGCACTTCCTCAAATGAAATTATCGTATGTATATACAACATGAAACGAATAATGGTATGAAATAAAATGGAATTACAGAAGCTTATATATAAAATATATATCATTAATATCATATTTAATTACAGTGCCATCATAATGGCCACCATGAGAGGTGGTAAGATGTATTTGAACAATCATCGTTTCGTGAGGCGTTAGTTTGCCATCCACAGAAACATTATGTTCATCATCCATTAGATGGAGTTGTGTGTATGTGTAGTTTGAATCCTTCTTATAACAACATCCTAGTATATTGTGGATACCGGTGTTGTTACAAAAGAAAGGAAATAAAAAGAGTTTGGGGGTTGGATAAGCAAAATAAATGAAAATAATTTAAGAGAAATCGTTACCTTTAATCTAGGTAACTCACTTTGGTTGGAACTAAAGGACTTCTTGAAATGCTTTCTGCCTAAGGGGAAGCTTCAAGGAGGAGGAGAGGGATGTGGGGAGCTTATTTGGGCAGAGTTTGGGCGAGCCAAGTGGCTTGAGAGGTGTGAGGAATGAGTAGAAGGAGTGCCCTTTTATAAGAGGGGTGAGGGGCACCTTTGGAAAAGCTAGAAATATTAATTTATAATAAATTCATATTCGGTTTCCAATGGCTCCAAAGTTCACTATTCAAAGTTTGAGGAGGGGATAGGTCGAAAACAACTCATCCAATAGAATTTAGACAGGTTTGGGTACTTATATTAACCTTATCTTTAAGTATTAACTCTAAGTTAATTAGTTTCACTTTTACAATGTCTCTTTGTATTTTTATATAATATGGTTAATAAACTTACTATATACATCCAAGAGACCCCCAAGTGGTCCATTAATGATTAACCTATCATAATATAAGTCTCTTGTCTGAACCGTAGATTTTTAGGAATTTAATATCAATTAATAATATAATATTTGTTTTAAGAACTCTTTTATGTCAATTTTGACACTATTCAATAGTTGATTTTTGTGAAACTCATAACAGATTGATTACTTCGAACAAAGTCCATTACATCAATCCCAATATATCATATTAGCCTAGAAAATTAGTTTAATTCATTAAAAGTTTCATATTATATTTATTTGGGTATTTATAATATCAATTATTTTAATTTTTCACTATTATAGTAATTACTGCATCATCATTGTGTCATAAATAAAATAAATTATTTAATGTCTAAAAATTATAAATAAAATATCATTATGTAGGAAATCTTTTTAGCTTTCTAATGAATATTTATAATCGAAAATCCAACATGTATAACCCTATGTACAAATTGTTCTTCTAAAAGATGTAAGCTTATGCCATTTTTATTTTTATTTTAGCTTTATTAATATAATGTGTCATTATCACTTACAAGTGGATCCATGGGGTCCCAAAATAGACCCAAAGATGCCCATGGTCGACCATTTATCAACAAATAGGGTTAAGACACGTTTTAGGGTAATTTAGTATTATTATAATATTATTTTTTAACCCTTATTTACCGGATTTACCCTTAACCATGGTAAATAAAATATTTACCGCAGTAATTATTCAAAATGTCTAAAAATAAAAGTTACCTATTTACACAATTTGAACATCCTAATTCCAAATATGGAATCCATTTCTCTAAATTCAAAACACAGAAGTGGCAGAAATTAATTTAAAATTAATTCCCGCTGTCAAAACAAAAAGCGTGTTTTTAAGAGATAATAACTATCAAAAGATTGACACTTGTTTATGTTCGGTTTAACTGTAAAATTTTGTCTAATGACCAACATTATATTAAATTGTAAAAATATATTCTAAATATACTTTAAAACCACTCAAATTCATAATTTACCACTATTAATTATTTCGATTAAAAAAGTTGTTTTTAATTAAAATTTAGTAATTTTCACTATTCATCAAAATATGAAAGTTATCCGAAAAGTACCAAAATTTCACCTTAGGCTAAATTTGATATTCCGAAACCAAAAATGAAGTCCATTTTAAAATATATATAACTTAAAAAAGTAGGTATCACTATTCATAACAACTAGTTTGATTGGTTACGGTGTGTTAGAACTCGGTGTTGCGTACAACACACGCTAGCGTACCGTGGAAGCTTGGGATGTTTCATTTTAAATTTTTGATGTCCCCATTTAGTCAAAAAGTTTAAAATATAGTATCTAAAAAGGGTTCACTATTAAAATTTGGTAAAAGTGCAATACTGAAAATGAATTTGTTCTTACATTATGTCTAAGAAACTCATAATATGGATTCTAAAATTATAAGGATTATATAAAGTTTAAAATTTAGTTAACACTATTCATAACCTCTTTTGAATGGATTTTTTTGTAAGTCATGGTGTGATTGATCTCGGTGTTGTGTGTAGTGCAAGTTATTGAATTATTTTGAAAAAATAACACACTATGAAATCTTGGGGTGTTACATTCTCCCCTCCTTCAATAAATTGCGTCCTCACAATTTGAAATTGTTCTTCGAAAATAAAAGGTTGAAAGTAGAAAATATATTTGTTGGAAAACCCACATTGAAAATTGGGTTACTAAAATTTAGTCTTAATACGAGGAAAAAGGGAAATGAAAGGGTCACCACCAAATTATGATCTCGATTTGGAGAACATTGGTGGCAATTAGAGACATATAATTGGAGGAAAAACGTAAATATTTATAGGTAGTGATTGAGGTCATCAATCACAAACAATTGTATAATTGAGGTCCTTAAATTCATCAATCTATGATGATTTGAAATACCATCGGTTCAACAGAACACAGGGTATTAGGATAACACATTTTTGACGTTTCAAAATATCTTAGTTGAAATCCCACATCGAAAAATGAATTAACGAGGCCTCTATTTAAAATAAAGAGTGGAAAGTATGAAGATTACCGAAAATAACACATACTAGGGTTCCATGTAGGAAAATATGGATATGGAAGAGAAATCTAACCATCAATTATCTGATGGAGAGTGGTAGAGAACATGGCTATAAAAAGGCCAACAATCTCAAAGCCATAAATTAGTGACGATTTAAGGTACCATCTAGGAAAATATTTTTGCTCAAAGTTGCTTTTCTTAATGTTGAGGAATTTATTTATGAGATTGGATAAGATCATAAGGAGATACACTTACATTATAATTAGAGTTTTATCCATTAATAAATTTCAACCACAAACTCATCTTTCACTCTAAAAGATAATAGAATGTAAAAAAAATTCTATTTACACTATTCGTATAGGGTTCCAAAATAAACGAATTTATAATTCATCTATAAGATCTTTTAATAAAAACTACATTATTTAATCCAGGACATCTCGTGGGCCAGTGGTAGGTGATACACCCTTGTCGCCCTTCGGTTGCGGGTTCAAGTCTCGCAGCCTTTCCGGACGCGACGGGTTGCCGTCCGACCTCCGGGTTGTCCTTTTATGGTAATCCAAAATAATCCAAACTAGAACTATCCAAAATACTTCCATCCAAACTCATAGTCCAACATTTATAAGGAAGGTAAACATAATGTAGATCCTTGTTACCGCGTAATAGCATATGAATACCTTCATCATGTATTCCTTTAATACACTGAAACATCCTGAATTACCATATTCCTTATTGATTACATTCATGCTTCCTTATTCCATATAGAATGCTGGATATACTTCATTAATCCAAAAAATGTTTTAAACCCCAAAAATGATGGAATATACAAATCATTAATCAGTTCGAAGGTAGTCAAGAATATCCAAAATAATTTATCCAAAACAATCATGTATTATTCTAAAATCACTACTTCGGTATTAGAACTATATTATGGTTTATCAATCTCTTAACCATATATTTTCCAAAAATTTAACCTGCTACTAAGTCACTTTTCTTTGTTCCACACCATCTCAAGTCCTTAATGAAATAGTACTGCAGTACAATCCTTATATACTCCATAATTATTATAACAAGTACATTGTTGATACAACACTCAATTGATATAATCAACATAATAACTCTAATTATTCCTCTTCTTCTGTGGTAGTATCATAACATGATTATTATCCAATAGCATCATTTGCGGCATAGTCTGATGACTGGGACATAGGTTCGCGTAGTGTCCAAACTCCTTTCAAATGAAGCATTGTACATTTGAAACCATTTTCTTACCCTTGCAGTCACGTACTTTGTGCCCTTTTCCTCCACACTTATAACAAACTCCCATTCCTTTCAGGCAAGTTCCAGGGTGTTTCTTTCCACAGTTACCACATATGGGAAAATTATTTTTTTCCCCTCTTCCCTTTATCCATCTTTCTCTCTTCCATCCTTTTCTTCTCTTGCTTCCCTTCAAAGCCATAGGACTCAGTAAACTCTTTACTTATCTTATCAACACATGATATTATTTCTTCATATGATGATAATACAAGGGAGACTATTTCTCTTATCAATTCTAGCTTAAGACCATGAAATATATGATCCTTCCTTCTCTTTGGATCATGTGCATTTCTGGAGTTCTCATTCCTTCTACTGGGCGTCATTTCTAAACAATGGAATACACTAGATCAGTTTATGAATCAAAATACATAATCCCATACTTATAAAACACTTAACATAAATTGAACTATTTATGGATATAATCCATAAAAATGTCTCCTTTGAGGATGTATATACTCATAAACCCTTCATAATGGTTTGTAAAGAAAATGAGAATTATCCTAAGCATATCCCCCGGGAGTGTCGTAACCAAGAGTGCAGCAAGGCCCGTTGTCGTGCACCAGTTCCCGTTCGAGTCTAGCTCAAAGCGGTGTTTTCGGGTTTTACCCCTAGGTACATCTGTGCCAGAGCCGCCTCTACCTGCTCGTATCCAGACAGGGATGTATTGCTCGGAAAACTCACAAAATCTCTACAATACCAAAATTCTAGGAAGTTCTTCTATACTAATCCTCAAAGTTCATCTTAGGTCTACGTGCTCTAATCAGAGTTTATCTAAATCTAGCTTCCAAGGTTTGTACTAAACTTCCTCTGATACCAACTGTAACGCCCCGACCCCAGCTACCCAGAGTCGGTGCATTACTTCGTAACATTGGCATGATCACAAGAAAGATCAAATCTCGAAAGACCGATTAGTTTAGTAGCCTTGGAAACACTAGATATAAACATAAAGTTTTACATTACATTTCACAGTGAAAAACTACTACAACAACAAAGTCTTCATATCCACACTATTAACCCCTCATAATATCCCTGCAAGTCAATCATAATTTACTTCTTCACTACCTGGGAAAAATAAAACATAGAAAAGGGGTGAGCTCAAATGCCCAGTAAGGATAACAATATAGCGGAACATTCAAAATAAGCATAAAACTTTAAGGCAATGAATTACTAAAACAAAAGCCTTTAAAACTTGAACTTCAACATAGTATGGCAAAAGTAAAATGAAATAATGCCATTTACTTATTCACATGGATATTCTACTAATCGAATAATCACATGCAAAAATCAATAACCACTTTCATAATGTTGGAATGCATAATTCTAAACGTTAATTTCTTTGTCTAGGCCTCATCCCAAGACCTAGGGGGTTACTTCTAACCGGAACCCAACCCGGAGTGCCTCTAATAACCGGACACCAACCCGGAGTGCCTCTAATAACCGGACACCAACCCGGAGTGCCTCTAATAACCGGACACCAACCCGGAGGGCATACTTTTACCAGTCCCTAACCTGGAGGGCTTACTTTAACCAGTCCCCAACCTGGAGGGCATACTTTTACCAGTCCCCAACCTGGAGGGCTTACTTTTACCAGTCCCTAACCCGGAACATACTTGTTTAGCACATTCATCTGAAGAAAAGTTTGAAATATAACATAAACATTCGGATTAAAACTAGCATACGAAATGTCAATAGTTTCACCATAATCTATGAATGGTATAAAATAGCACATCCATAGTCAAACATATCACAAAACCTTCAATACAATATAGAAGTTTTGTATTATAATAAATCAACTTCAAATAAGCGTAAAATCCATTAAAGGATGTTGACATAGATGAAATCAAAACACTTTTTAGAGAAATATCTCTTTCTATTTTTGAAATCATTTAAGAGCCATATAAAATAAAACATTTTCTTGAAAATATTCTTGTAAGCTTGTAAGGAAAGCTTTGACGATTTTATAACGGCGGAAAATAACCGCACCCGCCGTATAAGTAAAAAAAAACATTCTTATCTCAATTCTGTCGAAAAGGTTAAAAAGGACCTTGTTTTGAAAACGACGGAAAGATTCCTTTATAAACCTCTTATAAAAAGTCAAACAAGGGTATAAATGACTTTAACCCATATTCTTGTAAATAGTAAAAATGTTTTGAAATACATTTCGAAGAAACATGGATGTGGATGATAAAGAGATCCCAGTAGATTATTACGTATAATACAACCTCGGATAATGAAGAGATTGTGAAATAACCCTTACCTTGTACTTTTCCTTGGTTGGGGTAGGTTAACCTCCTGTATAATGGTGAAATAGTTGTTATTAAATTATACAAGAATCATATACATTAATATGATATCATATATGATCTTTTAACATTGCTTTATTAATAATATCTTAGTATTATCGTCGTTTCGGGTGATAATCGATTCGTTCTTCTTAAATGTTTGGTTATGTAAGACATGTTTGTAATGGATATATTATATCTTATTCATAATCAGAATGATATTAACATTATTTTTAACCCCAAAATGAGAATAAGACTTGAATGGATATGATGGAGAATGAATCTTATTGCGTTCGTGGAGACGGTAGTCCGTACGTGCGCACGAACGCTACTTCCATTTAATTTTTTATTTTAAAAGAATCTAATCCAAATGATACATAGGTATATTACTATTCCAGTATAGTATTTTATATATGTTACTTAAGTTCATTAACACCATCCTTTATACGTTCCATGTGTGGTATGAACGAGTCATATCATTTTAAGAGGGGCGGTAGTCCGCACTTCCTCAAATGAAATTATCGTATGTATATACAACATGAAACGAATAATGGTATGAAATAAAATGGAATTACAGAAGCTTATATATAAAATATATATCATTAATATCATATTTAATTACAGTGCCATCATAATGGCCACCATGAGAGGTGGTAAGATGTATTTGAACAATCATCGTTTCGTGAGGCGTTAGTTTGCCATCCACAGAAACATTATGTTCATCATCCATTAGATGGAGTTGTGTGTATGTGTAGTTTGAATCCTTCTTATAACAACATCCTAGTATATTGTGGATACCGGTGTTGTTACAAAAGAAAGGAAATAAATAGAGTTTGGGGGTTGGATAAGCAAAATAAATGAAAATAATTTAAGAGAAATCGTTACCTTTAATCTAGGTAACTCACTTTGGTTGGAACCAAAGGACTTCTTGAAATGCTTTCTGCCTAAGGGGAAGCTTCAAGGAGGAGGAGAGGGATGTGGGGAGCTTATTTGGGCAGACTTTGGGCGAGCCAAGTGGCTTGAGAGGTGTGAGGAATGAGTAGAAGGAGTGCCCTTTTATAAGAGGGGTGACGGGCACCTTTGGAAAAGCTAGAAATATTAATTTATAATAAATTCATATTCGGTTTCCAATGGCTCCAAAGTTGACTATTCAAAGTTTGAGGAGGGGATAGGTCGAAAACAACTCATCCAATAGAATTTAGACAGGTTTGGGTACTTATATTAACCTTATCTTTAAGTATTAACTCTAAGTTAATTAGTTTCACTTTTACAATGTCTCTTTGTATTTTTATATAATATGGTTAATAAACTTACTATATACATCCAAGAGACACCCAAGTGGTCCATTAATGATTAACCTATCATAATATAAGTCTCTTGGCCGAACCTTAGATTTTTAGGAATTTAATATCAATTACTAATATAATATTTATTTTAAGAACTCTTTTATGTCAATTTTGACACTATTCAATAGTTGATTTTTGTGAAACTCATAACAGATTGATTACTTCGAACAAAGTCCATTACATCAATCCTAATATATCATATTAGCCTATAAAATTAGTATAATTCATTAAAAGTTTCATATTATATTTATTTGGGTATTTATAATATCAATTATTTTAATTTTTCACTATTATAGTAATTACTGAATCATCATTGTGTCATAAATAAAATAAATTATTTAATGTCTAAAAAATATAAATAAAATATTATTATGTAGGAAATCTTTTTAGCTTTCTAATGAATATTTATAATCGAAAATCCAACATGTATAACCCTATGTACAAATTGTTCTTCTAAAAGATGTAAGCTTATGCCATTTTTATTTTTATTTTAGCTTTATTAATATAATGTGTCATTATCACTTACAAGTGGATCCATGGGGTCCCAAAATAGACCCAAAGATGCCCATGGTCGACCATTTATCAACCAATAGGGTTAAGACACGTTTTAGGGTAATTTATTATTATTATAATATTATGTTTTAACCCTTATTTACCGGATTTACCCTTAACCATGGTAAATAAAATATTTACCGCAGTAATTATTCAAAATGTCTAAAAATAAAAGTTACCTATTTACACAATTTGAACATCCTAATTCCAAATATGGAATCCATTTCTCTAAATTCAAAACACAGAAGTGGCAGAAATTAATTTAAAATTAATTCCCGCTGTCAAAACAAAAAGCGTGTTTTTAAGAGATAATAACTATCAAAAGATTGACACTTGTTTATGTTCGGTTTAACTGTAAAATTTTGTCTAATGACCAACATTATATTAAATTGTAAAAATATATTCTAAATATACTTTAAAACCACTCAAATTCATAATTTACTACTATTAATTATTTCGATTAAAAAAGTTGTTTTTAATTAAAATTTAGTAATTTTCACTATTCATCAAAATATGAAAGTTATCCGAAAAGTACCAAAATTTCACCTTAGGCTAAATTTGATATTCCGAATCCAAAAATGAAGTCCATTTTAAAATATATATAACTTAAAAAAGTAGGTATCACTATTCATAACAGCTAGTTTGATTGGTTACGGTGTGTTAGAACTCGGTGTTGCGTACAACACACGCTAGCGTACCGTGGAAGCTTGGGATGTTTCATTTTAAATTTTTGATGTCCCCATTTAGTCAAAAAGTTTAAAATATAGTATCTAAAAAGGGATCACTATTAAAATTTGGTAAAAGTGCAATACTGAAAATGAATTTGTTCTTACATTATGTCTAAGAAACTCATAATATGGATTCTAAAATTATAAGGATTATATAAAGTTTAAAATTTAGTTAACACTATTCATAACCTCTTTTGAATGGATTTTTTTGTAAGTCATGGTGTGATTGATCTCGGTGTTGTGTGTAGTGCAAGTTATTGAATTATTTTGAAGAAATAACACACTATTAAATCTTGGGGTGTTACACCATTCATGTGGTTTGGGTATGAAAATAGTTTCACATTACTTCATGAAGCTGGTATTCCACATGTATAGGAATGATGTTATCATCATTAGGTGAGTTATAAGGTAAGAATGAATATGATATATTAAATCATTATAATGATTATTATTAATTTAATGTAATATTAATATCACAAATATCACATATAACCAATTTTTTTATTTTTATCACGTAACATATAAAGGTTTATAGAAATATTAATAACATCAATTCTTGATGAAATAGTTCGTCGTAGTAATGTGTGACATTATTTTATGTCCTACGGAATGGAGAGTAAAATAGTATATATGATAAAATTGTTGTATAGATAAAATTATTCTATAATAATGATATATATATATATATTATTATTATCATCACAACCAATCTTGATAGGTGGTAATTAACAAATGAATTACATTTTTTCATGAGGTGGTAGTCCACTGAACACAAAAATTATGATTTTGTAAACAATCTGAGTGAAGAGGGGATGTTTTAACGTCATCAATGTAATAGAAAAATATAAATATATATAGGATAATTTTTATATTATGAAAATATGTTTAAAAAATATGATGATGGGTGGATTATGAAATGAAATAAAAACACTGACTGGTGTATATTACATATTGTTCAGATAACCCCCTTATATTTTCCAAAAAATACATTATTTGTATGATTTATGAATAAGATAATTAATCAAGGATTACAGTAAAGATGTTAGGGAGTTATTTTAAAATACAAATGATGAATCCAAATTTTTTTATGGTTTGAATAAGAGATGATATTGGTTTTCCTTTTATATCTATGGTGGGTGGATCACTTGACATTTTTTTTAAAAAAGGAGAACCGACATTTTTTAGATGGAATAAGGAATCGAAATTGAGTATTAATGATACATAAGAATTATAGGGTTGTATTGTGGCTAGAAAAATATATTATACTTGTTTGAAGTATAATTTAAAACATATCATACTAGTTCAACCCCAATAAAACCTATTTTTGCCGTAATCATTGTAAATTATTATTTTCATTTTTATCTAATCATAATGGTAAATAGTTAATATGACCTTATGAAATAATATAAACTATATTTATTGGAAATATGTAATCCAAATATGTAATTCATTTTCATATATGATGTAAATTTTAATTTTAGATTAATCCCATAGACACGACAAGAAATCATGTTTTTAATGAAAAAATGTTCCTAATTTTACAAAATTCTATATCAAAATTAAAATTTTAGATATATTAAAATTATATAAATTGTAATAATAGATATATAAATGATATTATTTTAAATTAATATCCATTGAAAATATAAAATAACAACAAAAAATATTTAAATGAAAATCTAGTTTTTAATTGATATTCAGTATTTCATAGTATTCATCGAAAACATATACTTTTAAAAAACCCCAAAAAATAATAGTAAGGTATATATTTTTATTTCATAAAATAAATTAACTAATATTGGTAACTATTATTTATAAAATATTTTCCAAATTCATTACTAATACTCCATATTAAAAAATTCATTTTAGGAAATTATTTCATTATATTTAGAATGGTATTAAATTTATCTCTAATTAATATATATCCATAATATATATATTTTTTCTATAATCCAAATAATTTTCAAAATTTAATTAGGACTATTCATTACAAACTATGTAACCACTATTTTATAATTTTAATGTTAAATATAATATTTTTTTAATAGAATGTCACATTTTGTTGAAACCATGTGTTATGTGCATTGAAATCTATCAAAGAGATTGAATTTAAATAAAAGTAAATATATCATAAATTTTTGGGATGATATATTCCCAAATAAACTTGGTTTTTTGGTTCATACATTCTATTGATTATGTATTTTTTATTTTCAATTCATGAGGTGTTGTATAACACACATATCCTTACAATACATTAAAATGGAGTTGGTTTTGTGATCATTTGTGATGAATCAATAAAGTGACTAGGTTGGATCCACATGTAGATTAATATGGTGATTTATTAGGTCGCAAACAAATTAAAAATTGCGATAAAAATTACCACACCCACGAGTATGAGTTGTATGAATAAATGTTTACATCAAATATGTTGATGTATTATCTTTATAGTGAAGGGGTCATAAATATACATATCATAAGAACATGACGTATATATCCACGTAAAAAGAGTTGAATATGAACTATAAGAATTTTTATAGAGTTTATCCATGATTGTAACAACTCATTACATTACCACCTTATGAGAGAGAATAATGTGGCTGATTATATGATTTAGAAATACCATAATTGTTTTTATGATGATGATTAGAAGAGATACCATATTTTCGGATACTATAAAAGGTGGTTCATGAAAAAATTATTAACTTTGAAATATATCATCATTATTTGATAAATACTCAATCAACCAACTCATTATTTATTGATATAGAATAAAATATGGATGCATAAAATATATACAGTGTGAAATGTGCATAAAGTCAACCATAATTATGTCTTAAAGAGAGGGTTCAATAACAAGATATTTTTACCATAAATACCTAAATGATATGGGATCTGTTTTCAATGTTCATTGTTCTAAGTTCTCTATTTATAAATAATGTAGAAAGATTTATATAGATCTAAATCTGTATTTATGGAAGAATAACACAAAAAGGTATATTGAAGAGTATGAATCTTGATACCTTGTATAAAAAAGGGTTAGATGAGAGAAAAAAGTCTATAGGGTATGTTAAAAACTCTACCAATGAATGAATAGAAATGGCAAAAACACCACAATGTATTTTTTATTAGACTAAAAAATATATAAAGGGTGTAATTATATATGAGTTACGATCACATACCTTATAAAATCATCAAATTTAATTTCTATTAGATATAATTTTTAAGTTAATCAACATAAATGGATATATGTTATGTGGTAAATATTCAAGGCCTAAAACCCTCAATTATATCTGATCTTTATATAAATTTTACCTCAATTTTCCAAAAAATACTTTGTCAGGCTCTTTAAATAGTGTTGCAGTTTTAAAACATCATATCGTCCTTAGAATAATAATCAGAAAGAATATACTATTCAAAATATATTAGAAATATTTAGTATATCTGTATGGATATGATGGTTATTGGGATAAATGCCATAATTTGGTGTATTTTTCCTACATTAATAGTGTTCACTAGTGAATTATGGTGGATCCTTTTGAAACCATAAATTAAAAGAAGTTTCAAACACCAAATTTGTCTTCAAAATGTATTTAATTAAATATATTCGGACATGAACTAGTGTAGGAAATGGAAGATATAAATTTATCTAGTAAACACCACATTATGGAACCTTAGAGTCTTTATGAGAGTCATTCCAGAAATAATCACTAAAATTTTAAAAAAAAGAGTAGAAAACTATTGTTATGAATTTTTCCACAGAAGATAGTTATGATATTCATAAAAATGGAATTATAAACCGAATATATATCTAGCCTTTAGAGAATATCGATTGGGTTGTGATGATTTATTATCCCTTGTCACTCCCACCAAACCTATTTCACAATTATGATGTTTTCCATGTATATCTCTAGAGGAAGTATGTAAACGGTCCTTCAAATTTAATGAATTTAGATGTTTTACCACTAGAACCTTATCTTTTTTGTGAATAACAATAAGTAGAAATCATTTATTCTATATATAAAGTGGTATAGAATAATACACCACACCAACTTATTGTTTCTTGGATAAAATAAATGTTTGAAGAAGCTAAATTGGAGCATGAGGATGTGATAATGTAGAGATATCCCCATTCATTTGTTACATTATGATTAAATTTCAAGGGTAAAATTAATTTTACGTTTTATATAATTTAGTACCCCAATATTATAAATGGAATTTTTTTTCTTTTTAAATAATCTTATCAATTTTATAGAATGCTATATAAACATCCCATAGTTTAAATATACAAAAATATATTATGACATTAAAAAGTAGCATTCAAATTAGTGGATTAGAAATTAATAAAATCATTATGATAATATTTATTCGGTTTCAAAATAAAACCATTTTATTTATTAATGAAAAATAAATATGAAAAAAATATTGGATTATGTAATTTAATAAATCAAAAATATCTTTTATTAAAAAAAATGTTATTTAATTTTGAAGATTGATATTATAAATAATTATTCCATAGATAAAAATAATATATTATGATACAAATATAATTTTTAAATTCATAATAACCAAATTATTCTATAGTGAATTTATTTATTTTTCTAAATGGAATATTTGTTTGTAAATTGTGAAAAATTTCAATTTTTTTAAAATACTATCATTTCTATTTAACTAAAAGTTTCATTATATTTTTATTTTGATATTAAATGAACAATGTAATCCACTAATTTTATATGATATTATTCATTACATTCGAATAAAAATTATAAAATATTTTTGTATATATATATCTTTAGTTTAATTTTTTTTCAAAAAAAAAAATATTATTCCACTATGTTATTAATATAAATATCCATTAATTTAATATATTTTTTTAATTATTTAAATGAAATTTATAAGTTATTCAAGTAATAAAATAATATAATTTCATTTAATATTTTATATATATATTTTTTTAGACGAACATACACTAAAGTTCATCCTCTTATATAATTTTAAAATTAAAAAATGGATTCGATATTTGTAATAATAATAATTAATATTATTTGATCATTTGAATAATGTTTTTGGTCATATTGTCTACTTAGAATATTAAAATGTTGATTCCACATTTATTTTTAAATCATGTTTTCTAGGGTGGTTATGCTAATTGATAATAAAAATATTGAGACACAGGAAATTTAAAATTCATTTTGTATAGTCATATTTATATGATATATATTGTTCTATTTGAAAATGAATCAGTTGGAATTATTTTTTTTATTTTTTTATTATTATATGTTCATATATTGAAAAATATAAATTATGTCCACTCTCTGCCATGTAAACAGATATCACATCTACTCAGTTCCTCAAACACCATGAGACTTCTATTATAGTAAATACCTACCCTACTCCCTTTTTAACATTTTAGACATGTCCTAAAAGTCATATTTTATCATAATTCCATCTTTTAAAGGATTAAGGTGTATTGAAAAGGTGTTTTCACAATGACGAGGTATAACTCATATGTGAAAAAAATAAACTTTATTTCCCCTCCCATATTATAAAATATTTTTTATCTATTATAAAATAATACATTTAGTATCTTAAATATAATTTATTATAATATAAGAACATTGTATTTAAAAATTTAAAATATAAGCACATTGTATTTGACAAATTATGTGACACAAATCACCATCAATAAAAGGAAATATAACACCCCAATAATTTATGATATATTTATTTTTTGAAAATTAATCTTATCATTTACTTTAATTGCATGAAAAAATGAGTTTATAATCCATTACATGTATGTTTGAGTAGTACTAAACCATAACATACAACTAATAATGCTATTAAAAATGAATGTTATTACCTTGATATATGAGTTATTGTTGTGAATAGTGTTAATTTGATTATGAATATATATATATCTAATAAAAATATATTATTTATCTATTTAGTATAAATAATTCACTAATAATTTTTAATAGAAAAGAAATGTTTTATAATAAAGTGTATTTTTATATAATATTTTTCAGTATTGATTTTCACAAAAGATATAAAATTATTTCATACTCTATTAAACAATTTTTTTATAAAATAAACATGATATATATAATAGTAATACAAACTTTTTCTTCTTGGGAATTTTATTGATTTATGTAAATGGTTTCATTTTTTGATGAATAGTAAAAATGAAGAATTTTAATTGAAAACTATCATTTATTGTAAATAATTAGAAATGATATATGATGTATTTAATTAGTTATAATGTAAAAAAATTATATTATTAACAATTAATATAACATAGTTAATTTTTATCATTTTTATCTATTATTTTAACATGAAAACATAGTAATATTTTTATCATATCTCATCAAAAGCATCACTTATCATTACTTATATTGGGATAAATTTTAATTAAAATTATCCTCTTCTATGAATTGAATTTTTAAAAATATATTCTATATATGGAATCATAAAATTTATATTTTAAAATAATTTCAACCTAGGTTTTGACAAGAATGTATTTTAGAAACATAAAATATTTATTATTATGCTAATTTTAAAAACCGATTTACATTCGGGGTTTTAATCTAAGAAGATAAGGGTCCGGAAGAACCTACAAAATTTTTCATCACCAAATGGATGAAAATTTTTACACCATAACTCTTATGGGATCTATTGTCCCCCATTCTAGAGGATTAATTTTCAAGATTAAAATGATGGTATGGTTGAATCTTTTATAAAAATTAAATGTTCTACTCACCTCACTTATAAGCGGCCATCCAATATCATCTATTATTCTCCAATTCAATACACTTTGGCTATGAAATTATCTTTCTAACAAAAATTCTAAATTACCCCCCCACCCCACAACCATGAATCATTAGTTTTTTATAAATCCAACATATTATTGATTTGGGCCAAACATATAAAAGACACCCAAAGAAGTGGAAACAATCTTCAATTATTATTTTTCATTGCTTCATCCTCGATCATAAATATTTGTAAAACTAACATTATATAATAAAATAAATATCATTTATATAATTATAAATTGGTTTTTTAATGTAATAACATATAATCATCTCAACATCAATAAAATGGTTTATTAAATTGTTATTTATGTGTATAGTGGACTACCTCCTTACAAACTGATGACATTAATCATTCCAGTAACCCATCTAGATGTTAAGTATAAATATGTATATAAAGTATATATAATATATTTAAAACATAATTATATAGCTGGAGTAATTATATAACATATAAATTTTTTATTTTCCAATATATAAGGTATATGAAAATATATCGTTTGTGTAAAATGGTGTACCAACTCCTAAGGTGATGTGATTCAATTTTCACTAAATATTTACATGGATGGTAATAAGGATAAATTTAACATATATATATTATATAAATGATAAAATAATAATATTTATATAATAATTATCATTATGAATTATTGATATATATCATTTTTAGTCTTAAATTTATACTCAGCGAATGATGATAACGTTGTTCGTATACATCTAGAATACCGTATTCAAAAAACGATGTGACCCACTTTTTTCACCATCCAAAATAGAAGATATATATATATATATATGTATATTTATTGAAATAATATGTTAATTATGATATTTTGGTCAATCTGAAAAAGTAAAACATAACTCCATTCAATAATTATCATTGAAAATAAAACATTTCCCATGTGTAATAGGGCCAATAATCTCCATGATTATAACATACTTCATTTTTCATAAACATATTTAATGTTTTTTTTAAAATGAAATATCATTTTAATGTATGATAATAATTATATAAATATTAGTATTTATATTATGAAACTATATAATATGAAAAATAACTAGAACATTCATGGGAGAGAACGAATTTGAAAACAAGGAAATTAACACATGAGACGACAATAATAATCAAATATTATTAATGAATGGATAATAAGATATTATAAAATGATTATATAAGAGATTATGAATATTAATACGGATTGAGTAAATGATAATAATTTTTTAAAAAAACTGTATAACAAAGGATAAATCACGTTCTACCAAACGTAATAATAATGTAAAATATTTCGCATCAATTTGATTTCATTGAAGAATATTTTAATGTTATGAAAATATTTTCTTTTATATAGTGAATATTATTCCAATATGACATGTATTATCATAAATAATTAATTATTAATTGCTTTCGGGGTTTCTATTAAAATTATGTCATCTAATGGGATTTAACATAAGAGTTACCATGTGGGACATAATTTTATAACTCAATTTCATTTCATTGGGAAATATTACTTCACCACTTTAAAAGGTATTAGAAAAATTATTTTCTAAAAACATTTATTTAAAATATGTTGAATTTTAATGTTTTTATATATATTTTTGATAGCATAATTGACTCATCGAATAATTATCCCTTCCACATTATGATCATTACAAGGGTTTATTTGACAACATAATTCTCATCGATATTGTCGATGTGTTAATTTATGTTGAACCAAAATATTTGAATATTGACTATTAAACCCATTTCATTTTATCACACTCCTGTAAATAATTATATTTTCATGTAATTGTATGATTTTTACAGTCATTGGTATATCAAAAATTTTAAGATATTTTTGTAATAAAATTCGACTTTAATTCTATCTTCAATATGAAATATGTATTATTCCTGAACCACATTTAAAATATAAATATTTTAAAAGTGATCCTAACCCCATACATATAATTAGTGAAATAATTTTTTACCAATTTTTACATTTTCCAATATGATTTTAAACTAAGAATCTTTCAATTTTCTTAACAAGGAACATTTCCTTCGTTTTTATATGGGACAAAGAATTTTCTTTTTATCATGTACGACATGTACATAAATTTCCAACATCATGATCTCCATTTCATTGAAGACTACACATAATGATTTGAATTTTTTATTTAAATAAATTTTCCCCAAATATTCATAACATAAAATGTTTTTAAATTATATTATCGATGAAAATTATTTTCAAAATGTTTTACATTCTAAAAATATGTTTAAAAAATGATATTATCATTTTCATAATGATTTTCTTAAAAGAATTTTTATAGTATTTTTATTCATAAAATATAAAAAAACATTCATTTATATATACTCCAATAGGGATATGTTGTATTGAAACCATAACTATCTTACCTCAGATGGTTTTTGATTTTATTGAAAAATTATATTATTCACATTCACTTGTTTTATTTTTGTAATCATTAATACCCCATTGAAATATTATTTTTTATATGATATTTAGATTCCAAATATCCAATCAATATCTGAATTATTTATCTTTTATATGCTTGTTTTCTAAACCATATCTCGTTTATACAACGTCAATTTTACTTGGAATGTTATTTCATTGACCGTGGAAATATTGGTCAATTTGTATCCTATACTCAATAATTTAAATCGATGTTATGAAATACTGATTAAATAATTAAACCAATTATTTGATATATATGTAATTATATTTGAGCTATAGTTATTGGTGGGGAATGATAATATATAACCCCGCGATGAATCAATACATATCCCGAGACAAATATGTATTCTAGAATTAATTGGTATTTATCTTTAGTTTAAATAGTATTGTAAAATGTATTGGTGAAATAAGTATCAGGTGCTAGAAATTATTTTCCCATGATTAATAATTTCCATAATTAAGTAGTTATTTATCATTATCCATTAGATCTTCATAATAATATTATATACTATTTCCATTCAATATTATTTTATTAATTAAATTGAATGTTTTATCAATTATTAAACATTCCATATTGATTTTCCATTATATAAGTATTCATGTTATTTTCAGAATTATATTATCTTTGGATGAATTTTATTGTCAATTTATCGACTAAATGGAATGTTTTTTAGTTATTTAACTTTCCATAATTAATTTTTCTTATCTTATTATATATCAGATTTTCATAGTGATATTATCTCTCAATACATATCATTATCAGTTTATTGATCAAATGAATAGTGTTTTCATGTTATATAGCATACCTTATATATTATTTCTTATATAATTGTGATAAATTTTTGTTATTAAATTCCATGGGCGTTGAGAAATGTTCTTGGTCATATTCATGATTATTTATTGATTAAAGATGGATTCCAATGTAAAGGATCCTTACTGAACATTTTTGCTCAATATTATTTTGTTTCGTTCCCCAAGAAAATGTGAAGTTAATAATAATTATATTCAAGGTTATTTTATATAAAATCATTCTGTGCTAAAAAAACAATTTTCAATTTTTTATTTTCTAATATAATATATGAATCATTATTATATATCGTTAACGAGCCCTATTATGTTATTCAGTAATTCATGATTTGATTACTTATTTATTATTCAAATATAATTTAGAATAAATTTTCTTCGTGATTTTGGGGTCACAGTTGCAATACAGATCAAGAATATTCTATATCATTCCTTTAAAATTTATAAATGAAATTTATCGCTTGTGAATATGTCCTGTATTCCACCCACACATATGTTATGATTTATTCTGAGTCTCCCAAAATCATTGTTTTTTTACTTTGGTGGATTTTATTTTTCAGTAATGTATTAATTTAATAGTTATACATTATAAATTATACTATATTCAGTTCTTTATTTTGATTATATATATTTAATAAACAGTGTGTTTCTCAGGTGCACGACTGTACTCCAGCATCCAAAAACAAATGGGATTTACATTTCAGTCCCACGTTATATTGATAATAATAAGAATTTAAATGATGTATATATATTATATTTATATTATAATTATTATTATATTATAATGAGTTATTATTTACCTTTGTTTCATTCCTACAATCGAAGTGTGGAAACATGACTCCTTCGTATGTATAAACTATGGTCTCTACAAAGTGTTGTAATTCTTTTTTCAACATTTATTAATGTTAAACACTTAAAATTTGTATATGATTAATATATATTAAACATATTTATTCATTTATTTTTTTATAACGGTAAACTTGGCCAAGAATAAAGTACCATATACATCATACCAAAGATGAAATTGAATGTGTATCCATTGTCACTTCGAACAATTATTTTAATAAGGAATTAAATATAAATTGTTGATATGATGTTATAAATAAATCATATACGATACGGAATGTAAAAATATCAGTTTTTAATAGATATATAGTAAATTTATATTTCATATTTTCATATTATTTAACATTATAAAATTTAAGAAAATAGTTGAGTTAAGGGGTTTATGTTACACTCTCATTACCTTTGGGAATTACCATTCTAAGGTTTATATTAAGGGAAATTATTTAGATCATAAAATTTTTTACCGATATAATCTATCATCTTCATGTTATTATTTTAAATCTACAAATTATTAAAATTATATTTAATTTGGTACATAAAACGGATATGGAATTTTTCTTATAGAAAATATTCATGATTTATTTATTTTCGATGAAATTTTAATTCCATGTCTATCAACTTGAAAATTTATTTATCTAATTCATTACTTATAGATACAAATTTTATGAGATTATCATTTAATTAATAATTAAAAATAATTAAAAATATTAAAAATAATCCTTTTTAGGGAATTATATAGAGAATAAGTCATTTTTGAATTTTTACCATGTAATGAGATAATAGTTTTATTCTAACATATATGACATAACAAAATTCACATCATCAAAGCCATTTTAATAATTAATAATGCAATTCCATGTTTCTAGTATTATTTAAATTTAAAATCATTTTATCATTTCATTGTGAATTTCTATTAAAATGTTTTCATGTAAAAGGTTATTTTTCAAATCCATTCAAAAAAGTAGTCAATAATCATTTAATGTAATTTTTATATTGGTAAACACCCTTTATGGGTTTTTGGGACTCATTTGGAAATAATCTTATAATACCATTCAATTTATATATCTAAAAGGATTTTGATTAAGAATATTTACGTACGATTCAATGAAACCCATTTCTTTACTATATGATAAATATGATATGATGACACCTTTATGAAAACAATTTTATTTTCAATAGTTATTCTATAATGAGATGAAGAAATTTCTGTTAAACAGGTTTCCTTTCAATCGGTTATTATATTATGATATGATGAATTTTATATGATCTTCTTACGTGTATATATATTGTTTTAAGTATGTGATGGGTGGGCCCAAGTTTATTTATCCCTAAAATGAAATGGGTAATGATGGAAAAAATGAGTGAATTATGGTATGAGTGAAATTGATATAATTTTCACCACAAGATTCATAGACCTAGTTTCATGTATTTATGTATCAAAATTTACATAGATTCATGACCATATGTTTATGCATAAAAAAATTCATTTACTTGATTTTTACATGCATCAAGAATCATGTTCATAAGTATGTTTGAGATCCGAATTTGATGTATATAACATAATAAATGAACCAGATTCTAGTTGTGCATTTACAATATTTTAAATGATTATGGTTTTCCCCATATTACTATGTTTGTAATATTCACTCGTTGATTTTGATTGATTTTTTATGATTCCATACTTGTAAGAATGTTTTCATTTGTTTAAAGAAATCCTTATTCCATGATTCAAGATTAAATTATTTTAAAATATTAGTTATGGAATACTTATGTTATGGTTATGTTCGCATACCCTTATTCTCATGTATTATCATTGTTTGATATCTTCTATGCTTACAATAACTAAATAAATGTTCTAACCCAATCAAACATTTTTCTTTTTCTAGGATTCTATTAATGTTTCTATGTATGATATGTCCCAATGGTTAAATATTTTATGAAAATAGTGGGAGATGTTTATGGTGATTTATTTATTAATATATATTTTTTGTTCCATTATCCAAAAGAGCTAACCCTTTATTGTTATGGGGAATGTATAACTATTTAATACATTTAATATTCTTCTAAAATGACATAATATTTATCTATGAAATTATCAAATCACCTCAAAATAAAAGGAGAATGTCCATGTGGAGAAGAAATATAATTTATGATTTATATCCCTTGAATTAAATTCAATTACAACAATTGATTTCTTTTCCTGCAACACCTAGATTAGATGATTTATAATATTTTATTGAGTTACTATTTTTAATTGTGAAAGTAGTCACATAGTTTTGGTATTGGTGATTGGAAAAGGAATAAACTAGTTAATAAAAATTGTATATTATACATAAGTAAAATAATTATATATTTAATAATTGGATAGAAAATAAAATAAAATCATTTAAACGTTATATTAGTTTTAATTCAAAAAAATTATTTTTATGTATTTAATGAGTAGTTGTGTAAATAAATTAAATTTATAACTATTAATGAATAATTTTAATTAAAATTTTAAAAAATATATTCAAAAATATATATTAAAATTAATTTAATAATTTTAATTAGGTATATAATGATAATGGTTTTGTTTTATTCATTAGAAGTACATTTTCATCGAAATGTTTTTAGTGTATTTTTAAAATATTTATTTTAAATTTTATTTCAAATATTATAAATTTTATTTTGAAATATTGATATAGAATTTTAAATAATAATTTTTTATATGATTTGGAATTTTTTTTTAAATTTTATGAAAATATTGATTTGTATATCACTAGTGAAAAAAGTAATTTTTTAAATATTTTCTTGTGCATGCAATTATTCTTATTTTAGTCTGAATTAAAAAATTATATAACAATTTATATATTATTAAATATTTTTATAGTGTATAAAAATTATTATAAAAGATTATTTTTAAATTGTAATCACATTCATGACCATTGAAAAAATAAGTAATATTTTATTAAAATATGAAACAATATTTGGGTCATTTCATTTAATTTTATTATCGGATGGATCCATTAGTTTTTTAAAGGTTAAAAGTGTCAAAACACAATCATTTATTAATTTAATTACCAATAAAAATCATCTCATTTTTATTTTTTCATGATTTTAAGGGAAGTTTTCTTTTACACATAAAAAATTAATTTTCATAAAAACTATTTTTTGGTGTTCTGCGTCCCTATATAAAACATATTTCATTCCAAATATAGAAATTTTACCATTTATAATGGATTTTAATATTAGAATTATCTATTATATTTTCTTTTGAATTAAATTTTTTTTTAATTATATATTATTTTCCTAAAAAAGTTTGGTTATCATGGTTAAAGAAACAATGGGTGCAATATTGTTTAGAAAAGAGATAATACAAAAAATGTATCAAAACAATAACCCGATGGAATCATATGAGTTTAGTTTTTGTTTATATGGAGATATAATTATATATGGATGACAAGGTGCCACATGAAATAATTATGATATGTATTATATTTAAATATTTTTTATAATCCCAAATGGGTCATTTCCCTCTGTTATAATTTGTTACCAAAAGTCATCCCATATTGAAAACATATTATCCTTATAAAAACAATCCTTTATCGCGTACATTTATATCATAATTCCCAAGAGCTTATAGATCTGTATTTTCCTAACAAAATCTTATGCGGTCTTCTCCTGTAAGCTAATGTAGATCTATCATGGAATATAAAATTATCTTACCTTAGTCATTCAATATTATTTTTACATATAAATAATCAAAATATATTGAATCTATCCTATTGTAAGTACACTAGTAAAATAAATAATGTTATATTTTATTATGATTATGGGACATACTTTTTTAAATTCCATTATATTAAATTAGTAATCTAATCATCACTCATGTGTATATGTAGACTACCACCACAGTGTGTTGATGTGAATAGGATTACATAACATGATAAAATCAATATTCATAATTATAAAATTTATTAATATATATTATATTAATGAAAACAGAATTGTTATTTAAAGGTGAAGTACTAATTAATATTAATTTATTACATCCATCAAAATGTTAAAACAACACTCATGTGTACATACTGACTAATTTATCCATGAAGGGATATAATTAGTTTCTCATTTCTACCTTATATTAATTGTTTAAAATATGTCAATATTGAATATATCTAATATTTTTATGAATATTACAATTTTTAATAATATTAAACAATGATCGAGGACAAAATACTATAATTTTAAAACCAAAACGTACATGAAAATGATTTATTTAACATAATAAACCATGATGATAATAAAAGAATATTAATCAATGGTGATAATATTATATATTTAAAAATTTTAATTTTTTTGATGCCTGAATATGGTGATCATATATATTTAAAAAGAACATAAATGTATTATACTGAATTATATAGTAATTATAAATAAATATGAACTTTATATAAGGGTTTATTGACTCATATTATCTTCATAGGGACATGTGATATTTTTAGAACCAACAGTATTTTATAAGGATTACATATTAACTATTTGACCTCTTATAATTCGATTAATTTTTAAATAATGATATTTATTCTTACAATTCATGGTATTTCATCCGCACTTTTAGGATTCCAATGTAAGAAAAGATGTAAGAGATTTATATTACAATATCATTTCATCATGGTAAAGTCTATGATAAAGCTTTATTATCATCAATTTTTTAGATATCATCCACTAAATTGTATATATTTAATTCTCATCTGGGATTTCATGTACTTTGATTAAATTTTTAGTAATTTCCACTCATTGGAACATAAAATGAAGGTGGAATTTTTTTTATGAAAAGCATACCTTATTAATAATTTAGAAGTGATAATTTTTCTTCATTGTATATGCTCTTAAAAATGATTTTGTAAAATAATATACTTATATTTGAAATGTATTAAGAAGTTTAATTTCATTTCCTTATACATTATATATATATTGAATATAATTTTTTTAAGGAAAATGTTATGGACAATATTGCATAGACTCATTATTAATGTGTGAAATTCATATTCTATTTTAGCATATTTGATATGAGTTAATTTTCCATCCATCAAGAATTTTTATATTGATAAATCATCCATTAATGTATATCATTATTATTCTATTGGAAATTGTTTTATAAACATTATATAAATTTTTACTAAATATTTTTTCCAATTAATGTGATAATTTAACCATTTGTTAAAATAAATATATGATGTTTTGTTAATGGTTTTTATCTATGTACATATACATTATTTTTATTATTACAACTCATGGGGGGATATTATATTATGAATCCATCCAAATTATTGATTTATTATTATGATGTTCTTGTGAAGATTATATTAACCCAATTTATTTTCATTCGGAAAATTATAGTAGGATTAAATTTTAATGAATCCCAAATCTTATTCAGGAGGAATTCTATAATGAAATAAGGAAGTGTTTATATAAAAGGAAGAATCATTAATGGTTATGATAAAATTAATGTGTTAATTTTTATGGAAATGTTGAACATAAATGCATGTTTTTATAATCAGAATGGTGGGTCTGGAACTATATAGTTATCCTTTAAATCCTATAAGGATTCATATCATGTGGGATAATAATTACTAGAATTATAAGTGGACTAAATTCAGTTATGTAAATTATCTACTAAGATAGTATGAAAAGTAAAATTTTATTACATAAATGAGTGAATATAGGGAGAACCTAATCTATGGTGATATCCTTTCCATTGAAACATTAATTTAGAAATTCATTTCTATCTATCGTTGTATGAAACAAAATTATATCTTTTTCTTATGTTAAGTTGAAATGGATCATGATTGATTAATTATAATGAAACACATTTAAGATGTTTTTTTATTTAATGGCCATGTTTTATGTCGTGACTACTAATTTAGGATATATGAGAGAATAGATATGATCGTTTTATGTTCTGATCATGATACTATACCCTCCTTCACAACTTATTATTTGATACGATCATAAATTTATATATATTATACTCACCTTTACAAAGCATTTGACAATAAATTTATATATCGTTTCCTTCATCATATTATGAACAATTTAATAAATTATGTTATGTCTAAAAATGATAGTACATGTAATGAGCTTTCTGTCATTTTTAAAGAATATTTGATAAATATTTCGATTATGTATCATGAAAAAAATGAAACTGATTCATAATTTTTATTAGTTATAAATTTCAGTGAAATGTATTAAATATTCATATATTGTAATATAATATTTATGATTTTATTTCATGTGTCTCATTACCATGGAATTCCCCCACAATAACCACGAGTTGAATCAATGTACATTGTCCATGTAATTCATACGAAACTAAATAAAACCTAAATACATGAAAAATGTTAAATGAATTCTATATCTAATAGAATATATATATCCACGAAATATTTTAAATGATTCTATGAACCAATAGGGGACACCTACTTCCATGACTGAAACAAGTGTATTCATCTTGGATCTATGTAAAATTATAGAGGAAACCAATAAATTATAAGGACCCTATGTCTATAAAATGACATTGAAAACATATATTCAGGTAGAATGTCTAAGGAATTATATAAATTCATATTTTTGTGAATGGTAAATCCATCCAAATTGATACATGAATCATATCCCGGGTATCTCCTACTATATAATAAAAAACCCATGCTTCATTTCTATAGCATCGAAGACCAACATCATGAGCGTAGGATGAATCCAAGGTGTCAATCCAATTAATCCCAGTCAGATCATTATTTCATGGTATCTACTACATCCTAGATGAATCATTTCTTTATAATAACTATATCCTCCATGGACATAAATTTTTATATTTGGGGTACTATGTGACACCATTAATCATCACTATAATTATGACAGAAACTCACTCTATAGGGTCAAAATAGCATTGGAAACGTTAAATTGTTCCCTTGGTCCTATTTATTTAAAACCATGGTATTTTATGATATATTTATCAACAAAAAAATAAATTTATGGGACTTCATGGTTTACAGGTAACATTGTGTTTTAATACCCGTAATGTATTATGGAATTATTTTTCTTTGATGCAATTATGATATACC
The DNA here is from genome assembly GCA_963277665.1 of Viscum album. Taxonomy (NCBI): domain Eukaryota; kingdom Viridiplantae; phylum Streptophyta; class Magnoliopsida; order Santalales; family Viscaceae; genus Viscum; species Viscum album. Next base: position 1,740,680,950 of record OY728156.1, read on the forward strand.
ATGGGAACTTAAGATATGGGTATGAAAATAAAAATTCTGAAAATATATCTTTCAAACATTGAAAAATTGAATTAATTGGTTTTAATTTTATTATAAAATAAAATTAAATCATTTGATGATTAAATTATTTGTTTTTCTAGAGAAATTATTATTTTTGTTACATTATAATTATCATAATAAAATAAAATAATAAATACTATTGATTTATTTTAAATAAATGGTTATATAATATGTGAAATCAATTATATTAACATAAATTTTATTAGTGTTATTTGGTATGAAATCAAAATAAATTATTTTTTATGCTCCATAAATATATTAATTTTAAAAAGGAAGAAAGTTTTGGGGAAATATTATAATTATGTTCTAAGATGTATATAAATTACATCCGAAAAAAGGATATCATATTTCAAATACTCATATAATAATTGCTTTGGGATGAAATTTTAGAGATTTAAGGAAAATAATAATTTTTTTGAACAATGACAATTTTTTATTATTCAAATGATCTATATTCTATAAATTTTTTATTATATATGCATAAATTAATAAATTATAAAAAATTAATCTGTATAAAATAATTATATGAATTAAAATAAATCACCTATAAAATTATTTTTAATTTAAGATTATAATATTGAAATTATATAATAGAAGTTTTAATTAATTTTATTAAACAATATTTTTTTCATTCTATTTAATTGTGTGGATGGAATGTGTAATTCAGATTTTTCATGATAAAAATGTTATTTTTTTAAATATAATTAAATAAAAAATCATAGAAACAAAATAATAATTTAATTTCATTTAGAAAAATTATACAAAAATTTGATATTTTCATAAAAACTATCTTAGGTGATTTTTTATCGTTATATTATGTGTTATTGTTTCTATATATATGAATTGGATTTGAAAATGAATATAAATTATGGAAAAATGACTTCAAAAAATTTATATATTTCTCTTTTAATATTAGGTCTTATTATTTTGTTATTATTAAAAAATCATAACATGGATTGGTTAATGTTAAAAAGGGTTTACTGTGTTATAGTATGGAGAAAATTGTTAGAATTACTCTAAAACAGGTATAAATGTCTTTGTTTGAGTTTATTATAACCCCAGAACATTATATATATATATATATATATCATTACATGGTGACACTTAAAATTGTTTTTATATATAATATATTTAACTATTTTAGTAAATTTATATTGTGCCTTTTACCTCAGTTATATATTTTCATATCCTTTACTCTATTATCCAAAATATTCAATCCTTATATGATGACCACTTAGATCCCTAATTCCATTCATGACACCTTATCCATAATAATAGCTCTTATGTTCTTCCCCATGTACCATATAAAGTTGTAATAAGGTGTAATCTAAAGGAATCTTCTCAAAGAGGTGGTAATCATCTTACTCAAGTCATTCAATCCTTATTTATTCGTCTAATTCCTATAAATATGTTTTATTTATCCTAAAATAATAAATCAAATATCATCAATATAATTTTTTTTTTGTGATTATGGGATACCAATTGTAACGTAATTTAATTATAAATGAAGAACATTGTATTCTATAGCGTATGAGACACGTAACACATTTCCTAAATGACCCCAAAAATATATTTCCTTATATTTATTATCCTTAAAAGCTTGTAGAACATATAATATGGATCCTGAATTAACTGTAACATAGTTTAGAATTATTTAATAGAAATTAAATATTTATTTATGAATATTACTAAATAAATTAATAATATTATTCGTATATTTTTACAAAAAATAAATTATTATGCATTTAATAGAAAAAGAAATTATTTCTGAAAAAAATTAATATATTTTTAAAAGTTGGTTTAATGACAATATTTACAAATAATTTTATACTAATTTTTACAAATAGTATACGAACAACTAAATAAAATTAATATAATTTTTTGAAATGATAAAAAAATATCATAGGGTTATGTTTGGATTTTCTTAATATTTTATTTTTCATTGAAGTGAGAAAAATACATATTTTTGTAGGAAAAGTCATATCTATTAAATAAATTAAGTAACAAAAAATTTACAACATTATTTGTGTATTATTTTAATTAAATATGAATTGTGATTATATATATATCAAAAATAATTAATTTTAAAATAAATATATATTAGACTTTATTATATATTTATTATTGGGTTTAAAATTGGTTTTTTGAAAATTGTATCATTATGAATATATATTCTTCTATTTAATTACTTAATTAATTGCTAACGAGGAATATTTTTAATGGATTATATATATTATATATAAATATATTCAAATTTACATTCATAAAATAATTAATAGTAGTAATAGAGTTAATAAAAATTATTCTTTTCCTTGGGAAATACATTACTGGATATCGATGTTTTTCGCCACATTATCAGGTTAAATTATATATTAAGATTATCATCATTTCTGAATTTAATTTATAAAAAATACTTATATATTTTACACTTCATAATTTATATTCTCTTATATTTGAATCTTAATTTCAAACCAAAAATAATTGTAATAATAGTAAAAAATAATTACAACGGTTTTGGTAAAAATAGATTTACCAGTGTTCACACTAATAATATAAGGGTTAAAATGAAATTAAAACTCATTTAAAATATATTTTATTTCCTTATTTATTGCATAAAATTATCAATACCCATTAAGGCATAATTGTTTTCCTTTTTTCCTGTGATAAATTTGGGTAATACTTTATCTCTTGAAAAATTAAAAATATTTTCCTCTCCTCGACTATAAAAGGCCACATTGTCTCCTCTATTCATCCAATATTTAAAAAAATATTTATCAAGTATCTTCAAAAATGACATTTTAACATACATACCATAATAATAAAATCAATATTTTTATGAATGATGATCTATAAATAATAATGGTACAAACTAAAAGAGGTTGTCTTGGATAATGTAAATTTTTTTACTATTAATTTTTGTATTATATCTTATTTGTATAAATAAAATATTATTCCTTTATTATTATGACAACCATGCTTTTTATTACAACATAAGCATTATTTATTACATAAAACTTCACTTGATACAAAAAAGAAGATCGAGAGGTTTACTGTCTTTCGGGCTTAGGATCATTACATAAAAACATTAAACTTGAAAAAGAACATCCTTATTGAAAACTTCCTTTACATGACCACTACATTCCTTCGTACTTAGCATTGCATGGGATAACCTGAGGACATGCATAAGAAAATGGTGAGCTATAAAGCCCAGTAAGGGAGTACACAATGAATAACATGAGGAGTACAATACATTTTAATAAATAGGAACATCATTAGAGCATTAGAGTAACATGAACATAAAGGCATGATAAAGCATGATAACCATAACATGGAAATGTGGCAACAACACTTAACCTTGAATTAGCATGAGCCAAGGCTCATTGCACATGGAGCATGAGTAAACTCTCATTGCACTTGAAGCATGAGTAAACCCTCATTGCACTTGAATTAGCATTAGTCAACACTCATTTCACATGACGTATCATGATACTATACTTTACCCAATGCATTGGAGCGCTATAAGGGCGCACCCTTCTTAAACAATTCATTTCATGCATAAGTGTGCCGCATGGATCACAAAACATGGATTCATACAACATAATCATTTATTCCACGATAAAGGAATGTGGAATTCATACATGAAACTTTATAATCAATAATTAAATGTCCATAATGGTGAATACCCTTGATGGAGAAATGGGCATGGTATTCACTACACAATGATATTGGCTTAGAAAATCGGTGTGATTTCGGCAGCGTAACGGCATGACATAAAAATTCATAAAAAAGGTTGATGAGAGAGAAAGGGGTTCCTCATCAAATTTACATGTAATGGACAGTAAGGAGGTCATATAGATACATGTCCCAACAATTGAAATGGAATTTAGATTCATGATAAAAAAGTATTGCTTGAATATAAAAGAGGAGAAAAAAGGTTTCTTTCGGAATTTCGGCATAGTAATGGGTGTTCATGGGAGGATTTTAATGAGAGAGAAAGGGGTCTCCCATCATTAAAAAAATAAGTGGGAATTATGGGAGAGGTGCGAAACCATACCCCAACATTCATAATTGAAATTAAAAGGGCAATACAACTTAAAAAAAATTGACAAAAATGAGAAAGGAAGAAAAAACCCTTACTTGGAAGTGTGCTTCCAAAGGATAGAGAGAGGCTTGTGAGAGGATTCTTGGGAGCATGGGACACCTTGGGAGGATTCTAGAGATAGTAGGGCAGAGGTTGGAAGAACTTGAAGGGATTTTAGTGAGGAGGTAGTGGGAGCTTGGGTGGGTTTATATAGGAAAGGTGAGATAATTCTTTATTATTTAGGTTTGGGACCCCTTATATTAAAATAATCCAAACCACAAACCATCCCATGGTATTTGCCCACGGTTTCTAGAAAATTAAAGAGGAAAACAATATTTTACATGGCCAAGGTCCGAACTTATTAAAAATTTGGGTTGCTTATGTGGAGGTGAGTCACACTCCCATGGTAATTAATTTAAAAAGGAAAAGTGTTGAATAAGTCTTGAGGGCTCCATTAATGCATTGAAAAGTAATTCAAACAAACCCAAAACCTCATTATTTTAATGATAAAACACAAATTGGCCGAACATAAGGATTATGTTATTTTATTACATCACCATTGGGTCATTATAATGTCATAAAACACATTATATATTTAAATGGTATTTAATTTTTACCCAAAATTTTGACTGTCTCAGAAAATTATGAAAAACTCACCATTGGATAATTTCGACGTCCTGATTCCAAAAATAATATTTATTTTATCTAAATAATTTTCTAAATATGTGTATTTTCACATTTAAAATAAAAACCAACATTTATAAAAAAATTCACGGGTTTTGACAGAAATGGATTTCAAACATTAATAAAAATTTTAATTGCATTCATAAAATTATAAGATCATTTATACTTAATAAAAATATAATTTAATATTAATAATAATATTTTATTTAAATATTATTTAATTCAAAAATCCTTTATTTTAATAAAATATAATTATTAATTAAATAATAACTAAAAACAACATTTGTACATTAAAAACTAATTACAATGTATCAAAAATGACTAGAAATTATATTCATTATTATATAAAAAAATAATGTACACGAACATGGTGCTACTTATTTGTAATATAACCCCTTAAAATAGCCGCATAAGACCTAATGGTAAGGTGTGCGATGGTGACAGACTCTTGGGGCGGCTCGGATAACATCGCTCGAGTGGTAATTTCAATAAACTTCCACTTTTCCCGTAAACGATCACGTTCGAGCTTGACATGATGAAGCTCATCTTGGGCTTGGTCAAGAGAAAAGCGCATGGTCGGCACCTCTTTTCCGAGCTCTGACAAATGGGCTTCGTAAGGGGCAATTCTACTAGATTAGGCCATCAATTCCTTTGTCTGAGTAGAAATGGGTTCGTTAAAGCCTTATATTTATACTACTCGGATGATCACTATTCAACGAAAATAAAAGTAACAGTCACAAATCTTAACGTAATACTAAAGAAGTTGACATCTTATAAAAACATTTTTCATAAAGAAACATTTAACTGGATCAAGAGGTATTTTCTTATAATAAAACTTTGGGTCGTTACAATATTCCCCCCTTAAGAAATTTCAACCTTGAAATTTTCCTTTTCCCACACTAAAACAAATGTGGGTAACTTAGCATTATCATATCCTCCGACTCCCAAGTTACTTCTTCAAACTTTTGGTTTCTCCACAACACCTTGATGAGGGGCATTGTCTTATATCGTAGAACTTTTTCTCTACGATCTAAGATCTTCACTGGTTGCTCCTCATAAGAAAGATCGTCTTCAAATTGTACCACCTCGGAAGAGAGTACATGTGAAGGGTCTGGTATGTACTTCCTTAAGAGGGATACATGGAATACATCATGCACCTTGGCCATAGTAGGTGGAAGTGCTATTCGATAGGCGACAACCCCAACATGATCAAGTATCTCGAAGGGGTCGATGTACCTTTGACTTAAGTTCCCTTTCTTTCCAAACCTCATGACCTTCTTCCATGGAGATATGCGTAAAAACACAATGTATCCGTCTTTAAACTCAAGGTATCATCGACGATTATCTTCATAACTCTTCTGTCAACTTTGGGCTGTCTTGATATGCTGATGAATGGTTTTCACCTTCTCCACGATTTCTTCGACCATTTCAGGTCCAAGCAGCTTATGTTCACCGACCTCATCCCAACATGCTGGTGTTCTACACCTTTTCCCATACAGGGCTTTATATGGTTCCATTTGGATGCTCATGTGGAAACTATTATTATAAGAGAACTCAACCAAAGGAAGATGTTGATCCCATCCTCCTTTAAAGTCCACTGACCATGCTCTAAACATATCCTCATGTTTTTGGATAGTCCGCTCGGATTGGCCATCAGTTTTAGGATGATAGGCCGTACTGAAGTTCAGTTCAGTATTCATAGAATGTTGAAGACTCTTCCAAAACTTAGAGGTGAATCTTGGATCTCGGTCAGAAACATTAGATAGTGGTACTCCATGCAACTGTACCACTTCCCTGATATATATTCGTGCCAGTTGATCCATAGAGAAATCCTCTCGAATAGTAATGAAGTGTGCTGTCTTTGTTAGACGATCCACAACAACCCAGATTACATTGTTTCCTTTGGATTTCCTAGGAAGTCCAGTGACAATGTCTATGGTGATGTTCTACCATTTCCATTCTGGTATGGGCAATGGTTGCATCATCCCCTTAGACTTCTGCCTCTCTACCTTCACTTTCTGACACACCAGGCACTTTGATGTATATTCAGCGATCACCTTCTTCATATTATCCCACCAAAAGTTTTCTCAGATATCTCGATACATATTTGTGCTCCCTGGGTGAATAGAGAAATTTGAACTATGTGCATCATCCAAAATTTCCTTCTTCAGCTCTGAACTTGATGGAACACATAGTCTTTTCCCAAACGGCACAATTCCTTCTTCATTAACATTAAACTCTGTGGATTTTCCCTTTTTTATAGCTTCCAATTTTTCTTGGATTCCCACATCATCCTTTTGAGCATCCTTTAACCTTTCCAAAAGAGATGGTTGCGCAATCATTTGTGAAAGGATTGATGATGTTCCCTTCTTTATGATTCCCATATCCATCTTCATTAAGTCTAAGAAGATTGGATGCTTCTCAATTTTCATCATTGATAGAATCACTGGATCCTTTCTACTTAGGGAATCTTCCACCTTGTTCGCTTTCCCAGGGTGGTAATGTATTGAACAGTAATAATCCTTGATGAGCTCTATACATCTTCTCTGGCGCATATTAACCTCTTTCTATGTGAATATATATTTAATACTTTTGTGGTCAGTATATATCTCAAATTTTTCTCCATAGAGATAATTCAGCAAGATTTTCAAGGTAATGATCACCGCCGCCAACTCCAGATCATGCGTTGGATAGTTTCTCTCATGGATTTTCAACTGCCTTGAGGCATAGGATATCACTTTATCATTCTGCATCAACACAAATCCTAAGCCCTTCTTCAAAGCATCGCTGAATACCACAAAAAGCTCACCAATTGTGGGTAATGTGAGCACGGGTGCAGTGATAAACCTCCTTTCCACTCCTTGAAGCTTTCTTCACATTCATCACTCCAAGAAAACTTTACTCCCTTTCGAGTTATCTTGGTAAGAGGGTTGGACAATCGTGAGAAATTTCTCACAAATCGTCGATAATATCCAGCAAACCCCAAGAAGCTACGGATATCAGTTAAAGATGTTGGCCTCGTCCATCCCTCAATTGCATCTGTTTTGGAGGGGTCCATAGATATACCATTTCTTGTGATGATATGGCCCATGAATGAGACTTCCTTTAACCAAAATTCACACTTTCTGTACTTTGCATAGTGCTTCTACTTGCGTAAAGTCTCTAGTACAGTTTTTAAATGCTCCTCATGGTCCTCCTTGGTTTTGGGGTATTTTAGAATATCATCTATAAAGACTACCACAAATTTTTCAAGGTAATCTCTAAAGACTCTATTCATCAAGTCGATGAATATTTCTGGAGCTTTGGTGAGTCCAAAAGGCATTACTATGAATTCATAGTGCCCGTACCTTGTACGAAAATCAGTCTTGGGGATATCTTCCTTCTTCACCCTTACTTGATAATATCCCGACCGCAAGTCCACCTTGGAGAGGTATTGTGCTCCATGCAGCTGATCGAACAAGTCATCGATTATTGGGAGAGGATACTTGTTCTTTATCATTATTTTGTTAAGTTCATGATAATCGATGCAAAGCCGCATTGACCCATCCTTCTTCTTAACGAAGAGGACCGGTGCACCCCATGGTGATGCACTTGGGCGTATAAAACCTTTATCCAGATTCTCCTATAGTTGTTTCTTCAGCTCTTCAAGCTTAACAACAACCATTCTATATGGAGTCTTGGATATTTGTAGCACCCCAGCTATAAGTTCAATTGAGAACTCAACATCTCTTCTTGGAGGAAGACCAGGAAGTTACTCGGGACATACTTCAGCGAATTCCCTCACAATAGGCATTTCTTCAAGGGTGGTTTCTTCCTTGGACTCAATCATCTGAGCCAGATATGCATGCTCATAAGGCAGTAATATCAATGCTTGAGATGATGGAGGTAAAGGAGATTCATCTTCCTCCTAACACTTGTAATGAATTGGGGGTCGATTCTCCATATGGAGTGTGATTTCCCTCTCCCGACAATTTATGTTGGATCTATATAAGGAAAGCCAATCCATGCCAATAATTGCATAAAATTCCACAAAAGGGAGTGTGACGAGGTTCGCCGGGAAATTCAATCCACAGATTTTTACAGGGGAGGACTTATATTCATGGGACACAATGATTTCTGCATTTTCCATACTCACCGACATCTTTACTTCCAGGATTTGTGGTGGTGCTGGGATTGTTCTACTAAACATTCGAGATATAAAAGAATGCGTAGAACCTGAATCAAAAAGTACCTTCGCTATTCTTGAATGAATAACTAGCGTACCTGTCACCACTTCATTGTCGAGGTTCACTACGGAAGAAGTGATGACAAAAGCTCTTCCTTGCTGTCTTGGAGGTTGTTGGTTGCCTCCGATAACCCTTGGATTAGGGCACTGATTCGCAAAATGACCCAGTTCTTTGCATTTGTAGCATTGAACAACGCTTTGAGGTTCGAATGGAGCATTCCTCTCCTCTGTCGCAGCCGCGAGTCCTTCTTGTCGACAGTTAATAGCTAGGTTCCCTTCTCTTCCACAGCTAAAGCATTTTCTCGTCCCCCTAAGGCAATTTCCAGGGTGCTTCTTTCTGTACTTTTGGAAATTGGGGTGCTGGAACTTCTTAGCACCGATGGATTTATCCATTAGACCACCAGCATTGAAGTCCACTTTACACTTCCTGTCCCCATGATACCCCTGTGATTCTCCGATCTCCATTTCAACCTTGAGGGCACATCAGACAATTTCCTCATAGCTGTCAAAGTCACGGATTGTTAATACTTTCCGCAACCTAGGTTTCAGCCCACCAAAGAAGCGGTCAACCTTGCATTCGGGGGTAACGACAAAGCCGAAAGCGTATCGTGAAAGCCTTGTGAAGTTTGCCTCGTACGCTCCCACAGATTCTTCATCTTTCTGCTTGAGGGAAAGGAAGTCCCTTTCCATCTTAAGACGGAGGGTGCGCGGAAAATATTTATCGAAAAACATCGTCCGAAATTCCTTCCATTCCAAAGCCTCGATTTCCTCCTCAGGCATCGTATTTTTGATCAACGTCCACCATTGATCATCTTCACCCTCCATATTATATGCCGCCGGGAGAACCTTCTCTTGTTCAGAACATTGAAGGATAGATAAGATCTTTTCAATGGAGTTGATCCATTGCTAAGCGATCGTGGGATCTGATGATCCACTAAATGTAGGAGGCCTTTGTCTCATGAAGCTCTTGATAGCGACTTGTTCTTTCTTAGGGGGGGTCGAACATTCCTCTTGACCCGTGTTTATATTCAAAACATGAGTTAGCTGAGAGAGAAGTGTGACAAAGTTCGTGATTCCCGCTACCATTGGAATGGGCATCTCATTAGTACAATCATCACACAGATCTTCACAACAGTTGTTATCCCGAGTTCTCCTATTACCGGCCATTGGCTGGAATAAAAGGAATGTTAGGGTAACACATAAAGGGTAATCCAAAGACAAAAGTTGATGACATATAAATAAACTTTAATCTCTTTAACTCATGAGTCTATAGGATTCAATCAAGGCTTTTCATGATCTTCCTTCTAACATATATTCATAGGGGCATTTTTCCCTTAATAAGGGTTCATACTATGATTGTGAATTTATCAAAACATATCCATCGGGAGTGTCGTAACCAAGAGTGCAGCAAGGCCCGTTGTCGTGCACCAGTTCCCGTTCGAGTCTAGCTCAAAGTGGTGTTTTCGAGTTTTACCCCTAGGATACATCTGTGCCAGAGCCGCCTCTACCTGCTCGTATCCAGACAGGGATGTATTTGTTTTATAAACCACTTACTTAGTATTTACCAAAACTTAATTATGTTTTTATTAGGCATAGTCCTGTATCTAAGGCTTTACTAGGGTTTCCTAATCCCAAAAATAACTAAACCTATCCTCTGATACCAACTATGACAACCCTTCTTTTTATTACAACTTCAGCATGCTTTATTACATAAAAATTAACATGATACAACAAAGAAGATCGAGAGGATTAGTGTATTTGGGGCTTAGGATCATAACATAAAAACATTAAACTTGAAAAACAACATCCTTATTGAAAACTTATTTTACATGACCACTATATTCCTTCGTACTTAGCATTGCGTGGGATAACCTGAGGACATGCATAAGAAAAGGGTGAGCTATACAGCCCAGTAAGGGAGTACAAAATGAATAACATGAGGAGTACAATACATGTTAGGCAATAGGAACATCAATATAGCATTAGAGTAACATGAACATAAAGTCATGATAAAGCATGATAACCATAACATGGAAATGTGGCAACAACACTTAACATTGAATTAGCATGAGCCAAGGCTCATTGCACATGGAGCATGAGTAAACCCTCATTGAACTTGAAGCATGAGTAAACCCTCGTTGCACTTGAATTACAATGAGTCAACACTCATTGCACATGACCTATCATGATACTATACTTTACCCAATGCATTGGAGCGCTATAAGGGCGCACCCTTCTTAAACATTTCATTTCATGCATAAGTGTGCCACATGGATCATAAAACATGGATTCATAAAACATAATCATTTATTCCACGATAAAGGAGTGTGGAATTCATACATGAAACATTATAATCAATAAGTAAATGTGCATAAAGGTGAATAAACTAGATGGAGAAATGGGAATGGTATTCACTACACAATGATATTGTCTTATAAAATCGGTGTGATTTCGGCAGCGTAATGGCGTGATATAAGAATTCATAAAAAAGGTTGATGACAGAGAAAGGGGTTCCTCATCATATTTACATGTAATGGATAGTTATGAGGTCATATAGATACATGTCCCAAAAATTGAAAAGGAATTTATATTCATGGTACAAAAGTATTGCATGAATATAAAAGAGGAGAAAAAGTTTTCTTTCGGAATTTCGGCATAGTAACAGGTATACATGGGAGGCTTTTAATGAGAGAGAAAGGGGTCTCCAATCATTCAAACAATAAGAGGGCAGTATGGGAGAGGTGAAAAACCATACCCTAACATTCATAATTGAAATTAAAAGGGCAATACAACTTAAAAAAAATTGACAAAAATGAGAAAGGAAGAAAAAACCCTTACTTGGAAGTGAGCTTCCAAAGGCTAGAGAGAGGATTGTGAGAGGAATATTGGGAGCTTGGGGCAACTTGGGAGGATTATAGAGAGAGTAGGGAAGATGTTTGAGGAACTACAAGGGATTTTAGTGAGGAGGATGTGGGAGCTTGGGTGGGTTTATACAGGAAAGGTGAGATAATTCTTTATTATTTATGTTTGGGACCCCTTATATTAAAATAATCCAAACCACAAACCATCCCATGGTATTTGCCCTTGGTTTCTGGAAAAGGAAAGAGGAAAAAAATATTTTACAAGGCCAAGGTCCGAACATATTAAAAAATTACGGTTGCTTATGTGGAGGTGAGTCACACTCACATGGAAATTAATTTAAAAAGGCAAAGTGTTGAATAAGTCTTGAGGGCTCCATTAATGCTTTGAAAAGTAAGTCAAACAAACCCAAAACCTCATTATTTTAATGATAAAACACATATTGTCCGAACATAAGGATTAGTTTATTTTATTACATCACCATTGGGTCATTATGATGTCATGAAATACATTATATATTTAAATGGTATTTAATTTTTACCCAAAAATTTGACTATCTCAGAAAATAATGAAAAATTCACCATTGGATAATTTCGACGTCCTGATTCCAAAAATAATATTTATTTTATCTAAATAATTTTCTAAATATGTGAATATTCACATTTAAAATAAAAACCGACATTTAAAAAAAAATTCACGGGTTTTGACAGAAATGACTTTCAAGCCTTAATAAAAATTTTAATTGCATTCATAAAATTATAAGATCATTTATACTTAATAAAAAATTAATTTAATATTAATAATAATATTTTATTAAAATATTATTTAATTCAAAAATCCTTTAATTTAATAAAATATAATTCTTAATTAAATAATAACTAAAAACACCATTTGTACATTAAAAACTAATTACAATGTATCAAAAATGACTAGAAATTATATTCATTATTATATAAAAAATTAATGTACATGAAAATAGTGCTACTTATTTGTTACATAACCCCTTAAAATAGCCCCATAAGACCTAAGGGTAAGGTGTGCGATGGTGACAGACTCTTGGGGCGACTCGGATAACATCGCTCGAGTGGTAATTTCAATCAACTTCTAATTTTCTCGTAGAAGATCACGTTCGAGCTTGACTTGATGAAGCTCAGCTTGGTCTTGGTCAAGGGAAAAGCCCAAAGATGCCACCTCTTTTCCGAGCTCTGCCAAATGCTCTTCGTAAGGGGAAATTCTACTAGATGAGGCCATCGCTTCCTTTGTCTGAGTAGAAATGGGTTCGTTAGAGCCTTATATTTATACTAATCAGATGATCACTGTTCAACGACTATAAAAGTAACGGTCACAAATCATAACATAAAACTAAAGAATTTGACATCTTATAAAAACATTTTTCATAAAGAAACATTTAACTGGATCAAGAGGTATTTTCTAATAATTAACCTTTGGGTCGTTACAATTATTATAAAATAAATATACTATACCCTATATAAATATAATTTGTTATGTTTAGATAATGAAATTTATCATCATTAGATTCCCTCAAATGCTTATCGATAGTGTCACTTGTCTATACGGTGAACTACATCCTTGTGAATTAATGTGACACATTATCTATTAAAATCTTTATCGATTGGGTATGATGATTGATATAATGTATAAATTTTGTATTTATATAAAAAAATACATATTCAATAATTATATAATATAAAAAAATTTACCTTCCATTCCATAGGGGATATGGTTACATCACTCTTCTGTATGATCAATTATCACCTAATAATGATACGTGATTTGTTATCATTAACTAATTAACTAAAAGGTAAGAGAGAAATATTTTAATACTAAATTTGATATAAATTAAATTATATTGATAATAATATAATACTATCATTTTTAAAATATATTATACCATTTATGTTTCTACACTGAAAAATGAAAACATTGTCTGTGTATATGTAGACTAAAGCCTTCAAGAAGCAATGAAACACACTTTTAATTAACACACCAAATTAATGGCAAATATATGATAATTTAAAGAAATAATATTATATATAATATATAGATATAATTTTTAATGGTAAAATGTTACATTCATAATATCCATAAATATTACCGTAAAATTGAAATGTTATTAATTTCTATATATGACCTACCTTTTCCACGATTGAAAGGTAGTAAATTTTTTATAAAAATGAAATAATTACTATTTTCAAAATTTCAATTTCAATCTAAATTTAATATTTTTTATCGATTATTGTTTATGATATTTTTAAATAATGTCCTCTTTGACTATAGTTAATATACAAAATCCATTTTGACACACTATCCAAATATAATGGAAACATCCAATATAAACATTATTGATAATGTAATCTTATATAAAATTGTTATAAGTGTAATAAAAGAAAAAATAAAAATTGAAATAATTCTTAAGATAGTATATAATTATTATAAGTGTATTATTTACTGAATATAAGGAACATATATGATTAGTAATACTCATGGTAATGGGTTTCATCTCAATTTCACTTCATTGAGAAAAATTTAATTATTGGTCTGTTAATTTATTTTATAAGGTCTATAAAATTCTTTTTTTACATGTGATATCTTAAATAATTGATAAATAATATCTTTTTATGTTTTATTTTTTTTATAAATTCATCAAAGGTGATTTTAGATGATTTCTATAAAGAGGTAAGGGATTCGTTTTACATTTCCCATAATTTTGGAATGTTTTATGTAATGCAAATAATTTCTTTTATATGTATAATATATTGCCACTAAAAAATATAATGTCATGAAAAATTATCACTTCATTTTATTTTGAATATCAATTTTAATTACATCACCCAAGGGGATTTGAATATAAATGTATTATGTTGTTAAGTATATCATAACTCCATTTTTTATCATTGACTTATAAAACCTATTCATATCTTAGGATATAAGTTGATTGTGTCTGTAATCAATTTTGAATATCTTATATTGAATTTTCTGATTTATTATATTTACATTTGATACATATAATATATTCATTTATTATTCCTCACTTCTACATTTTGATATATGTTAGGGTTTTTTCAGTAATCTCATTTTAATCTGTATTGGTTATAAATTATGGTCAATGATTTGAAATTAATTATAATTATCATGTACACCACTTTTACTTTCTAATTATCTCATTATTCATAATGTTTCCAGGTAACAGTACAGTTTTGTTGCACTAATTTATACTTGAAATGATTTATTTATTTTTGGAAATATATTTCACCATTTCACTCTTCAGTTGAAGATTAATTTTTTAAAAATCATGTTCTCGGAAATTGTTTTCAAATTTTATTAACATTAAAAAAATTATTAAATAAATTATAAACCATTTTTTACTCTTAAAAAATTGTATTTAGTGGAATAATCATGTCATTTGACAAAAAAGTTCCAATTTAGATTTGAGCAATAAATTGAAAGGAACAATTGTTTTAATGGGTATACCTTTTATGTAATCTATATCCATCTTGACCACTAGTTGTTTTAAAGAATAATTTTTACATTTCAATGTTTATTTTTAAATTAAAGTATTTTCAACTTTAAATATGAACATTTACTATTAAATTTTATTTTCCAAAATGAAAATATTATTTTTTACAAAAAATTGATCTAAACATATTTTTATAGTATTTTTATTAATTGAAGAAAAAATGCCTTTATTTTAGTTACTCTTAACTGATTATATGTTGTACAGAAACCATCCATTTTATTTTTTTGGATGGTTTTTGATCATTTTGAACGTGGAAGGTACTAAAATTTAATATGATAATTCATTTATGTATTCATTAAAACTCACTTCAATAATTCTCTATCCTGTGATTATGGAAAATTAAATTTCCCCAAAATTTCTATATAATTTATCATTGATATTATTATTTATTAAAAAATACATGATTTACATATAAGGTTATTAACATTGATTTATATTTTATATACTATTTAAATATTGATAATTTGTTTATTTTATAAATTTTGATATTTATTAGTAAGAGAAATTTTTATTGAATTAGATCAGTTCATATATATATATAAGGAATACTATGGAATAATAGATATGTTTGGGGGATATTAATAGATAGCTCATCAGTTATTCAAAACACTCATTAGCTGAATTAGTAATATGAAATAAATCGATTTCCTACCTTATTATTAAAATTGTTTGCGAATGGACATAATAGTATACATATCAAGTTCCTTAGAATATGATATCCAATTAATAATTATTTAACCCATTAATAATTATAGTAATATTATCTATAATATTCTTCCAATGATATTTTATGTTTTAGTTTATTCTTAGATAATTCATTAAATGCCTTGTTTGTTCAGTAATTTACCTTATAATACTGAATATGCATTATCTTATTACCAATGAGGATTTTGTAATGATATCGTATCTTGATTCATTTCATTATCATTTTATTGATTAAATGGAAGAGGTCTTATGTTATATAGATTCACATATTAATTATTAATTATCATATTATCCATGATATTATTCACAATGATATTATCTATATATGCATTCCATTTTTAGTTTATTAATTAAATTTAATTTGTTTTCAATAATCAATATTTTCTAATTGAATATGACATATCTTGATCTCAATTAAATTTATCCAGTTATTTTATCTCAAAATAAATTTCATTTATACTTTATTGATTTAATGGGACATCTGTTCAATTATAAATATTGAAATGCTGATTATTCTTATTATTTTTGTAATAGATTCAACTCTATATTACACTTACTGGTCACTTGAGCTCACGTCTATTTTTTCGTTTCCTAGGAATCTATGAATTGTAAGATGATTAATATTTATAGTTTTGAAAGTGGAAATAGTGATATTGTTGAAATAAAATATTGGAATTTGGGAATTGAAATATAATAATGTAATTATGTATTTTTCCAGTTTACTATGACAACTAATCTATTTGGACCTTTAGTATTGTATTACTTATATCATATGAAAATTTAATATAGCATACACTCGCTCCATGTTTCAAGATATAGGGTCTCTAATAATGATATTAGAGAATCTTTAGTAGAATTATTGGTAACTAGATTAAGTAAAACAAAGAATGGTGATCATAACCCTATGACAGACTATGAGGATAAGTATATAATAATACCTTAAATTTTTTATGTATGATATTATTGTTTTTTCCAATAAATACGTTCTTTTATGTAAAATACAAGAATACATGGTACCTATATTATTGTACTTATTAGTAATAACACGAAAATGGGAACATTGGGATTGAAACAATTCTTAGATTGTGCATGATAATGAGCCTTATTTCACACCTCATTAGACACACACATTGTATGATTTATAAATATCATATTTTCTTTACAATCCATTATGGTGGACATAATTAGATGATGCAATTTAATGTCCTTGGTTAAGCCTACATCATCATAGAATGAAAATTTGGTTTTATATTTTAAAAACAATATAATGAATTATATCGGTTTCCCACTATGATAATTTTTTCCCACATTTTGTTTTATCATATTAATCAATTTTCAGATCCCAATGGTATCATGTTATCATTCAATATGAAGGAAAGTGTTGTTTCTGTGAGAATCTTAGTTGAATAATGGTATGAGTGAATTACAATATGATTATTCTCAATTAATTACCATGAACTATGATGTACAGCATATACCATAACAAAGTTTTCATCTCACAAAAAAATGGAATGATCTAGATATATATAAGCTCAAGTGTTTATGTTTATTAACAACAAAATGATTTATTTCCACTATGTCATAAATAGGGAAATATTCAACATAGAACATTCTTTAATGTAAGGGTAGAATTAATTTTTTTTTAATATGAAGGGAAAAAATAAATGAATTTATGAGGATAAATAATTAGTAGGATGAATTGAAATAAATATCATTATTCAACAATATTTATAATTAATTGTCTTCAATGTAGGAAACATGGGAATTATCCAAGAAAATGAACTATTCTTCTTGTCAATATTAAGACAAAGTAATTACGTAGTATGAAAACCAATGATATATTTATGTATTGGTATTAATGAATCCAATTGAGAATTAATTTTGTTAATAATGGTATATTAGATATTAGAAAAATTAATCATTTATGTATTTTTTGAATCATGTGTTCATAATTGTATACATTAACATAGAATTTGTTGAAACCATCATGAAATTTTTATTTTTGTTTTCTTCCTTTGATCATTGTCTTAAATCACCATTTTAAATACTATTTGGTTGGAATGACCCATGATGACAGATATTTGTGGAAATCATTTATAGAAAAATAACAATTTTTTTAGTACACAAAAGATTTATTGGAGATTGAATGCATTTACATTTCCGTGGATATAAGAATAATGGTATCAGAATAATTAATGGTTTACATTATCTTATATGTTATAGTGATTTGGTGTAATTAAAATTTAGAAACATTATTATAATTATTTGAATATGTGTTTTGAATAAGGATAATATAACATACCAGCTGACAACCCATCACATCAGTCAAACTGTAGGTATTGAAACCGAAATTGAAGGATATTAATGGTTTGTCACCTAACAATAACATACATGATATTCTAGTTTATATGTCCAAAATTTTAGTTAAATTTTTTGAACAATAAAATTTTTATGGTGAAGCTGTGTTGTTATAGTTGGTTTTTAAATATTAAGGTATTATATTAGACAACGTGTTATAAAAAATTGTTTTTCA
This sequence comes from Viscum album, assembly GCA_963277665.1. NCBI lineage: Eukaryota > Viridiplantae > Streptophyta > Magnoliopsida > Santalales > Viscaceae > Viscum > Viscum album. The sequence goes on from OY728156.1 coordinate 1,740,699,635, forward strand.
AAAAAGTTAAATATGGGCTGGAATATAGTTCAATGTTTTATAGATCTTACAATCTGTTTAAAGTAAATCTATGGTCTTCAATTATAAAATAATTCCTTTGGATAGATATTTCTCGATGTCTGTCATGAATTTGAAATTGATGGAAGCTCTACCATTGAATGAAATTTCTCTTATGAGATATTAATATATCAAATTAATATATCTCCTTATATTTGTAGGCAATAAATTAATTCATCAAATTTAGTAAAATGGTAATGAAAAAAACTTAATCCCATTACTTTATTATCACTGATATCCAATTGTGTTTTAAATTCTCATAATATTATGTTTTTCTGGTCCATAACTATTCATTGATCATTCACTTTCTTCTGACCAATTAACAACATTAAATTATAAAATTATATATTATTTTCATCTATATACATTTATTTATTATCCAAAAATATTATTCTACATAGATAAATTGTTATGTTTTATGTCATATAATCATTATAATTCCTAGTTTCTCTATTTTAAGAGGATTTTAGATTAATTTAATTTAGATATGTCTTTTCAACTAACAAATTTTAAAACAGCCATGCATTGTTTTATGAGTGAATGCTCGAATTACGGGGATTATAATTTTTAAAGGTGGGATGAATGTATCTCCACATAAATATTAATATTAAAATATTTATTGGATGTATTATATGACGTGAAACAATACTCTTAAAGAACTCATGAAATATATTACTTTAAGTTTTTAATTTCAATAGCTTGGGATACAAACAACCCCAAGTTTAAATAAACTATAATATAGTTTATCATTATAACCTATATTTTAAATTTTGCGGCATAAATTTTAATTAATAATATATTAATTACATGTATATCAATTTATATGAAAAAAATTAGATTCATTAAAATGAAAAAGAAGAGTTTCCAGAAAACCTATAATTTTTATAAAAATAGTTTATAGTAAATTTTATCTAGTAATTTAAAATTATGATTCCCTTATAGTAGATGTATTATTTTATAAAATAATATGAATATATATTTTCATTGTATCATAATTAGATTAAGTTTAATTTTTGGTATTTTTTGAAATGATTCTTTTATCGGTGAATACTTAAAAAGGAAATTTTTGTATGAAAAGTCACATCATTTCAATTAATTAAGTTATATATAATTAAATAGAATATATGACTATAGTTTGAAGAAAAATAACTACTAAATAGTTATATGTATTCCACTTAATTACTTATAATTGAATTTATTGAATTTATTCATTTTCAGTTTGCGTATAAAAATAGGATTTCCAGAATATTATTGAAAGTGAATAATGTTAATTATAATTAATTAAATAAAATTACCACTAATTAATAATGTGTTAAATTAAATAATTCATTTTAAATATTATTTTACACTATAGAATATTATATTTCTAAAAATAAATTAGAACTATTAATTCAAAAATGGGGTTACTGTGATGTTAATCTAAATAGAGAATGGTTAAAAGTAACATAAAAAAATATACTAGAGAATCCATTATATGGAAATATATCAACATTATCATGTTTAATGCCCAATAATACTTCATTTTTTTCTTTCCTGTTAATAGAATCAGTACTCTTTTTTCATTTAAAAAATTATAGAGGCCACTCACTGCACCTACATAAGGCCTCACCCTCTCATATATTTTTAATATATTAAATACCAATTTTTTCGATTACCGAACTATATAAAATAAAAATTAATTTTTCTAATAATATAATAATTTTATCGGAAGAAAATGCATTTTAGGATTACATTATATATAATCTATAAGTGGTGGGCTGAGAAGATGTTAAATTTATAATTATGCATTTTTTTTATTTATTCTTCTTCCTCTATGATATAATATAAATATATGATTATACAATAAAACTATTATCTAACATATAATAATATTACATTATTTCAATATAAATACCCATACCAATCTTAAATTATCTCAAATGAGAAATGATAATGTCGCACTTCTGAATGGCAGACTACAACCTCTTAAACTAAGACGACACGTTTTCCATAAAAATATCTCTTGGATGGTATTGATGGTGGATATAAATTATATATTCTATTAGAAATTAATAATACATTAGTATTAATTAAATCAAATATAACATTTTTACATTCTATTCTACATGGGAAAAAAGAACGTTGCTCGTGTGTATGAAAGTCTACCGCCTCACGAAGAAATGTGATTCATTTCTCACTAATGTTTAAATGGACTGGTTTAAGATAAGGTTAATGATTATATTTTATATAAATTAATTAAATTTGAAATAAATCACATATTTAAAATTCATAATTGATAATGTATCATTGTCATTCTTTCACAGAAAACATATAGCGTCGTTCGTGTAAGTGTCGACTGCTACTGTCACAAATGGATGTGACTCACTTTTCATCATCAAACCAAATTACTGAAATATATATTTATATTTATGTAAATATTATCTTATTTATGATATATTATCATTATATAATGATAAAATATTAATTACCTGCATTTCATAATGATCAATGAAAATTTGAGACGTTACTCGTGCGTACGTTCGACCTACCATCTCTATTATTGTAAAATATATAAGTATTCATAATAATTAACCATTATTGATTCGAAAAGGATAAATTATGTTAAAATATTATAATCATATTTTTAATCTTATTTTCGATATGAATAAAATTTTCCCTTTTGAACATAGTCAACATATAAAATTATGTTTTGATAAATAATCCAAATATAGTTGAATCATTAAATTCAAAATTAATTTATTAAGAAGTGATATATATCTTGGTATTAAGTGAATGAAATATAAAATCAAATTTAAAATGTTTCATAAGAAATTAAATAATAAACTAATGATTATTATCTAGGATGATAATGAACTTCTGTGATGATTAAAACTCAAGGAATGGAATATTTTCTTAGTTTCCCTTCTCTCAGTCATATTTTATAATTTTGTGTCTTAATTCATATATACAGTGTGAATACTACATATTTTATAATTACTTTAACTAATTAATTATATATAATAATATTTTATGCATAAAATTTAATGTTTCTTCCATCGTGGTTTTACTTGTATATTACCATGTGGTATGGGACTTCGTGTTAATTTATCTTCATTAAGGAATACCTAAAGTGTGAAGGGACTATTAATTTTATCATGTAAAATATGTATTAAATTTAATTAATTTATGGAAAATAAATCATTTCATTAATTATTTATTGTTTTCATATGACATTTTCAATTTATTTTTTTTTAATTTTTTTTTGATCATTTAGTATTAAATAGTGAATCTCAATATGAGAATGATGTTTTCCTCGTGTTATTTTTTAAATGAATTTGTATAATAATTGTATTATTAAATGTAAACTATGCTTTATTTTACCTTTATTTCACTAGGGATATTTTTTATTAGTAGAATAATTATTCTTCATATGGATGTTTTATAATTATTGAACAATAATTTTTTTGAACCAAACTTCCTTGATTAATACCATTAGCCAGAAATGATTTTTCGAATCATTCACCATACTGTGATTCTTGGACATTAAATTATTCCTAAATATAAAAACTATTTATCATTTACATTCTTATTTTTTACCTATATATTATTTCTAAATTTGATTTTATATATTCAATGATATTAGATGATTGGAGAAATATTGATACGTTTATTCGGTCCTCAATACATATGTTTAATGATATGGAATATTATACATGAATTAAATATATTATTCAATAAATGAGGATTATTTGGAAATGATGATATGGATTAGTCATTTTCATAGATATCCACTCAATGCAACAATTTTTTCATGAGGGGAATCAATAGTTGAGAATTAAATGGGGTCATACTTGTATTTTTAAACTATCTTATGAAAGTTCTTGAATGTACAAGTAGAATGTTCTTATGAATAATACATTCAAATATAAATAATTTCATCAATTATTAATCCAAAAGCTATTTTCAGTGATGTTTTTGAACTTATATATTTTCTAGATTCATTTTATTCTAATATTATTGATTAAATGTAATGTGTTTCCAATTATTTACTATTCCATATTTATTATTATTTATATTATAGTCCACGATATTTTCTCAATGGTATTAAATTTGGATTTATTTCATTATTTTCATATTGATTAAATGGAACAAGTTTTCAATTCTTTACATTTTCATATATATTATGCCTAATCTTATAATCAATGATATTTTAATAATGATATCATCTCTCGATACAATAATTCCTAGTTTTATATTAAATGTAATTTGATAAAAAGTATCTATCATTCTATATTGATTATTATTTATCTTTTTATCTTCGTGATTTTTGAAATTATATATCTTTGAAATAATTTTAGTGCCAGTTTTGTTGATTAAATAGTATTTGTGTTCAATTATTAACCTTTTATAGTTGATTGGGATTATTGATTCATGATATCTTAGATTGTACATTGTCACTAATTATAATATTAGTTTACAATTCTTCTCTTTATTTTCCTTGAAATATATGATGCTTAATATGATTTATTTAAAATTATTATCCGAGAAAACCCATATTCTCTAAAAAATATTTATCTTAATTTTTTATTCAAATTTAATATAAGAATATAGTATGTATCTATTTTATAAAGGATACTATAAAATTTGGTATTTCATGATGCAATTTTTTATATCTTATTCCAATCCAATAAATAAGACATCAATGATGGGTTACTAAATTTGGGGCCACTACAACCATTTTCATCCTCTTTCTACCAAATGGCTAACTAATGTATCACTTGACCAAATGGGTGGTCTACAACCTCAACATAATAACATGATTCATTTTCCATAAAAAATTCACATAGATGTATATAATGATTTATTTGTGAAATATATACTATATTTATGGTATTACACATGTTTTTAATGGAATATAATTATTATTTTTCTATGGAACAAACATTTGAAACATCACCAAATTGTATATATAAAATACCATATCTTTGATGTTATGTAAATAAATTTAATCAATTCTCTATATGAATGTTTATAAATATGAAAGTAATTATTTTATATTTTATATATACAACATGAATAAATTTTTTTATTATGACTACAAATTGATCAATATGAATGGACTAAAAACAAATATGAAAAACATACCTGTAAAATGAACATGTTAACACCCGGAATGATGATAATATTGAATTTTTTAAATAAATGAATGAAAATAAGTAACAATTAAATCATATATGAAATTATATGCAAGAATGTGGTCATTTAAAAATTTATAATAATAATAAATATATTTTACCAGAATTTATTTTTTTTTGGTGATATTATATCTTGATTGGTTAATCATATCGTATTTTGTTCTTTGGGACATAAGTTCTATTATACACCTAACATCATTAAAAAGATATAAATTCTACCCCATTGATATGTTATATAATGAATCATTATTATATCATGATATTCAATTTTAAAGTTCATTTTTTTCATCCAAGGGGATATGAATTTGAATTAACTATGAGGTAATGGATTTAAAAACATCATTTATTTTTGAGATTATCAACGATAAATATCCATTGGAGTAAATGATATGGACAATTTATTTTATGTAATATATATTTTAATCTTTACTATTTATTCTTAGAATTTTGTTCATGTAAAATAACCCCTTATATGGTAATTAAAATGAATGCTATTTCTTTAATGAAAAAATGTACTAAATTTCCATATTAGATGATGGTCAATTATTCCATGTTCATGATCTAAAAAATTATTCTATTGATGATTATATTTATACATTAAATGTTTCATTATGATAAATTTCATATAGATTTACTTTATTTATAATTCTTTAATAAATGTTATTCGAATAACAGTTTCCAAACATGTTTTTTTAAAAATATTATAAATATTTCAATGTTATTCATTCATACAACATATATGGTATTAATATTTTTAATGTACTGATTTTTCATTAATTTACATCATACATTATAGGATTCAATATTATATTGATATGAATTAATGTTCATAATCTTAATTTAGTTGTTAATAATTTTTCATCACAACACAATATTTTCTCATATTTTCATAGAATGACATGAATATTAATTTTGTGAAATATTTCATCTTTGTTAATATATTTCATGTTTTTAATGTTTCATTGGGTAGATGATTTTATAATGAAAAAAAATTTTCAAGATGAAATAATTTTATAATGATATTTAGATTATTATAAAATTACCATTTTTCCTAGGGGAAAATTATTTAATATTGAAATCATTAGAAAAAAACAGTTATATCACACATGTTTTAAATGGTCATGTATTTTAATGTTTTCTATACATTTTTAAATAACATGAGTAATTATATTATGAATTGAATACTATTTTTGGATCATTTTTAAAACAAATATTTTGTTTTCATTATGTTATGTGTGGCATCATAATTATTTTTCTCTCCAATCCATTTAGGTTTTCAATTGTAGAAACTCAAATAAAAATACCCTTAGTGTCCCCCAATCATATTTTCCACATTACCCCATGTATTCCACCCCATATTCCAAAAGTTTTCAATAGGTATCTAGTTCCATGGGTGAGTTCATGGGGACACTCTTCCCACTTCGTAATTGGGTATTAAAGAGAAATTCAGTTATGAAGAATAGTGGAATAATTTGTTAATAACCATCTGCTTGGTAATAAAAAATTTAGATGAATAAATTGGTAGATGATCAATCAGTGACATATAAAAAAACGATTATCGTATAATGATTATATAAAAAATAGAAATACATGTGATAATAGGGTAAATTAATGTACAATAATATTAGACAAAATATACCAAATTATTACTCATATAGAATCATGATAATAGGCTATTTTCTTCACTTTTGTACTCCATCCATGTACTGAGAATCGAACAACGAATAAGAGGTTCATCATTTTACATTTACCTATTGTCACGTTCTTGTTTGACTACCATGTATAGCTTGAACATTGTGTGAGATATACTTATATGTACCCCTCCAAATGTGTCTATAACTATGGTGTATTTTCATTAAGAATGAGATATATTGAGGTAGGGAAACTAGAATGAAAAAAATAAAAAATAAACTATATTAATCTAGTTTCATAATTTGAATCCTAAACCATAGTATCCGCTTCAACATAATCCAGATTTATATGAAATAAGGTCAACCACTATATATATAATATGTATGTGAATTTACATATTTTGATACAAAATAATTATCTAATAATAATTGAATGGATACATGACTATGAAACCTTAATTATCAACTGAAAGCATGGACCTAACCTACTAACATTATATGGATTAGAGGGTACATCCTCAAACATGGTTAAAAGGAATCCTATGTTCTTAATAAAAAGAACTATTATGTTATTGAGAAAAAATGGATACAGGTACCTTCCAATGTGATCTGTGAAGTAGTATGCTAGTACTAATAGCGGAGAACAACAAATACCATTCAACATTTGATTCCATCTATAGTGATCCATATAAGGAACCAATTTATCACTCTTGATATAGTGTAAGATAGAACCTACATATTTTTTAAATGGTGTTCCACATACAGGAGAAATAGACACTTGTGGAATTGTGAATTAACCTCCAAACATGATGAAAATACATGGAAATACACTATGGGACCATTTATAAATCAATGGTATAAAAGACTCCACCAGGTGAGCCTTTCCTTGTTATTCTGCCAAATAATTCTATTATCACCCCATGAAAATTTATATTTGATTACGAATTTTTATAATTATAATGATCAGTGATCCCATTGTAGGAATCCATAATTAGGTAACCTTGTATCTCCCTCAATAGGATATGAGGATATGATTGTATCTATAATTATATTCACACCTTTTAAGAAAAGAAGAATAATCGTTATAAGGGTAAACGTAGTCACATAAATGTGCTGGTTGCAAATAAATTAATGTCTGTGATATTTTACAATTAAGGAACGAACATCAATATGGTGGGATCACAGTGTAGGTTTCACCGTATAAAAATGATTTCTCTATTTATATAACTACCTTTACATGTTAATATCATTATGATTAATTTATTATTCAATTGGGAGGAATCATTTGAATGGTTTGGAGAGGTGAACAACGATGCACTATATAAGGAATAAAATATTTTGGGAAAAAACATCCCACCTGACATTGGTTTGTAGATGACCCCTTACTGATTTATTGAATTTAAAATGACATATAATGGATGAAAAAGTGAGAATAGTCTAATATCCCAAAAATATGGAATTATATCTTTAACCAAAATAACATCGATGATAGAGAAAAAAATGAGGATTGTAGATTGAAGGCCTTACAAAGTGGGATCAAATGAGGCATGTTATGCTCTGAGAAAATTTCAGATAAGGATGTTTATTAAATTAATCACTTTATGTAATTATTTTTCTCCTAGATATTTAGTATATGAATGAGAAAATTTAGTGGAGGTGGTTGAAAAGATTAGAAAGATATATTCAACATTAAAAACCCTAACCATATTCACAATGTGAATATGCTTCACAATGTGAATATTATTCACATCCTGAAATGATAATAGGTTTACCTATTCAGTAAAAACCAATAAACATCTTCAATGGCCTAATAATATAAAAATTCTATATTCAATTGAATACAGAACGAGAATTTAATTCACACCATAAATGATTCTCACATCCAAATCAGTCCCACATAATACTTTTCATCCCAAATCAAAAGAACCATAATTTATAATGTAATGGTACCTAGCATCTAATATGAAAATTAAAATGAAACAAGGGATTGAATTTTTTTTTTAAATAATCCATACCTCTTTTGAAATTTTGGAATCTAAACCCACCCTTAACTAATACCACCCATCCATGTGTTTCCTTCCCGATGGTTTTAAAATGTTGTTTAAGAACATTTACTACCACTGAGCACATAAGTTTGGAATCTATTTACTAGATAATATCATGCATAAAGAATACATCCATAACAACCAAAACAAAGGAATTGAACTACCATATAGATCTTCACACTTGGGTCATTGATAAATATGAGATTGTTCTAAAAGAAGCCATCTACCTCTTGCTCATTATCCTTGTGATTAGATTAATTAGATGGGTAATAATAATTAAGAGATGGATGAGATATAGGGATGATGTATTGAATAGATCAATTCATATACATTAATAGTATATTGAGATGTCTTAGTGATTTTATATCTTGACATTCATATGATTCCATCTATGACCAATTCATTACGGAACACATAGAATGAATCGAAGTAGCTTGTATAAATCAAGAGGTCAATAGTGATAATCGGTATTATACATCATCCAATACATAGTTATATACATATAAATCAGAATATAATTCAATATTTCTAAAGTCTCATAAATGAGAAGAGGTCTTAGTTGGGTTGCGTCACAAGCCTCTAACCAACATGGTGGTGAAAGAAATGCCCTACCACATAGGGCGTCAAAGGGAACCATATGGATAGTTTATAGAAAAATATAATCATTGGAATAATAATTGGGATGATGGATTTTTTCACATGTACAAATACATTCAAGGGAACATTCTTAGAACATCTCCCTTAAAACCAGTATCGTGTGGCTGGACTGACCATCAATCATTGGGTGATATGTTGTCCATAGAAGAACCTATGAGCCCCTTATATTTTAAATAATTGTAATTACTATAATGTAAACATGACACCTCTATCTAACTAGATAGAACATATAATTATATTATATAACTAATCTCATTTTCATTTATTGAAATGTACTATGTAATAATTAATTACATCATGACCAATGAATGTTTTTCAATGATCACCCATAATGAATCGCTTCCATGAGGTAATATCGATATAAACATTATGAAATCAATAGTGATATCTTCCCATTTTTAATAGGAAATTTAATGACACTATAAAACAATTTTAGGTCTCTTGTGATAAGAATGATCCTACATAAAGTGGATAATAATGTGATAAATCCTACAATATACATATTAATTCAAGAAAATCTATACTGACGATGAATGATTTTTTAAATCATTGTATAGATAGTATGTAATGTCAAAATAGATGCCTGATATTATTATATTAATTCTTCAAGTATGGCTAGAAAACAAATATATGTCAATTAAGTTTATAATATCAAAATCATCAGTAACTGAACATGGTATTTAGTCCTTATCCATTACACTATCACTTGTAGCTATTCTCTTGTAGTTTGAAAGCTTCCCCATTAATAGCCATTAAAAATGGGAGGATTTAATTTCCAAATCTATTGATATATTCTAACAATGAAATTCACAATCATCTATGTAAATTGCAGAAAAAGTAGTCTCTACTACTACTCACAAATTGATTCCCAGATGACATGTGTCATTGTGCTCTAGCTCAGGGTGTCATCCTTAGATTTCCTTTTTTAGTTGTAGAAGAAACGACATTGTTTAATTATTTATGTAATTTTACCCACCTCCATTTTCTATGATTCATGTTGCGCTATGTGGAAATACATAGATTACATTTTTTCGAGGTAAAAATGATGAACCAATCTCACTATCGATAGTGCTTACTATAGTGTAATTCTTGAACCATATCTACAAACTCAAATTCATTCATTCGGAAATGTTTCTAGTTATGTCGTATATGGTGGGGCTAAAACCCCACAATTGGATCTCCCACCATTAGATCTAAATGGAGTCTATCTCATGACTCATCAAAATGAAAAATATATTTTTTTTATTGTTCTGGAGATATCACTAATGGCATTGAACTGTGTCCCACATTATACTCTAAAAAGAATACCTTTAAGGATTCAAAAACACTTCATTATATCTGATAATTTGTTATTCTATGTGGGAAATGTTGTCAAAAAAACACATGTAACAAATAGTAGGCCTAATGAAACTACACACATTCAAGATATTTCTTCGATGCTCTCTAGAAACTATGATGCCCAAATTCTATGGGTCAATAGACACTTCTACCTCAAGGATTATATGACCAATTAATAGAATATTATTAAAAAATATTGGAAATTAGTGAAAATTACATGTATCTAGCTCTATATCAGTGTATTCATCGAGATATCATTATTTTTTCCATGTTGATGTGAAGTACGAAAATCAATAAATATATCAACAATGAAGACAACAACAAAATAACCCATAAATGTTGGAAACCCAATTCATAACCACCATAAAAATATTTGGAACATTCATAATATAGTGAAATAAACTTATCATACATGGATAATACATCAATTTTGATGAATATTCAATAAATTAAAATTGACAATGTATGAGGACAGTAATAGTTTAGTGCATTTGAATACATCTAACAGAATCCACTTATCATGGGGAATGATATTAAATGTTTTCACAAATATTTTCCCATTTAATACTCATACATAAAACCAATATTAATCCCTATGGGAAGGGAAACATTGGATTGGATGAGATAAGATGTATCGTATGGTTTAATAAACGATATATTTATTAATCACATGGAAATAAGGGTTCATGAAAATGAGGAAAAAATAGATGTTTATACACTGCATATAAAATATCATATTCATGAGTCAAGGAATATAGATTATAAGCTCATAAGGCATGAATCAGAAGAAAATAAGACTACATGAGTGACGAGATTATAGAATTCAGAAAATACATATACTTTTGGCATATACATAAGAATATAAAAACAATCCCTATATTTCAAGGCACATTTCGAAAACATATCAGTGAAATTCAGGGGGACAAAACCTACTGGGAATGACACACCCACATCCCATGTTATAGTACATTCCTTTTAGTTGATCATATTACACCATTCCCCGATAGTGGATCTAGTTTCCCCTACTACCAATATTGGATTGGATTTTCAATTCCTACTACACTGTATCTAGCCCATCGACTTCTTTGGAAACATTATATGATGAGAAATAAATCATAACCCAATGAATTTTATTTAGATATAGGTCCAAGACATAACATAAGGAGGTCATACATACATGGTTAACATGAAAATAACACATTCATCATATCATGACTTTTAAAATAGTTGGGTTTTATAAACATCATACCATGACCCATTATATGAAATGTGTTTCATAAAGATTTTATTTTAACATAAAATATGAAAAATATAATGGATTAATTATCATTTTATCGTAGAATAACTCTTGAAAAAAGTGGGCTTCAGAAGTATTGTATCATGGTCTAACATGTGGAAGAGAAAAACGCTTCATAATCAATATTTAAATTTAACCATTAACCACTGAGTTAAAAAAATATGAATGTTTTATTTGAATCATATGACTTGTAAATAATAAACTATATCAATATATTCAATCTAATATGGAATATGATTTTGAAATATCAATTATATCATTTCATAAGGAGGATAAAGTTTTATTAAAATAGTTATTATGAAGACCAAAAATTATTTCAAGTCTTATTCATTGAAAAACACTTCGAAAAAATATAAAATATGAATTAAAATGAATTAAAACATTAAATGAGGGATATATCCTTTCCTAAATAAAAATTCATTTTAAAACATAAACATGTTTTTAAAAATTACTTTAAAATAATAATGAAAAAATATAAATAAAGATTGAAATAATTATGAAAATTATTTAATTGAATACATCATGTAAAATTTATAAATATTTCTTCAAATAGTTTTAAAAACGTTTTTCATTGAAAAAATATTAGAACATATAATGATTGCTTGAAAATGTTTTGAAAACACGTTTCATTGGAAAAAGATTCGATAAAAATTATTTAAATAATTTTATTGGATTTTTTTCTTTAAATATATCATTCTAAACATGACATGGATAATTCCATGAAATTACATTCATGAGAATGGTTAAATCCACACATTTCAAACATTCATTTTTCACCATAAAATGATTACAAAAGTTCCATTTAGGAAAATTTCATGATTATTCCATTTCAAACCATATTTTAAATTGTAAAACTTCTGTAAAAGTTTAATTAATTAATCATTATAAAATAGTATAACAATTTGGAAAATAATATTTAGAGAACATAGGATTTATGGAAAACCAGATTCTGACAGAAGGGAGAAATAAACTCAAATTTTTATAAAATACATTCGTAATAATAATAAGTACCATGTTATAGAATATGATTCCATTACATTAATATATCATGAATAACTATATGGGAAAAACTTTTAGGATATATATTGAGAGGTGGATCATAATTGTACATAAATTAAAGAGAAATCAAAAAACATCCTGGTAAATGATGAGGTTGTAGCAATGGACTCTTAAAACTTTGGTAACATTAAATCATAATCCACAAAAGGTAATAAAATTAAATGTGTGTTAAAGTATAATTAAAATAAGGTGATTCATGATGAATCATTTTACGGAATGTATATACACCTCATTAAAGAATATACTTACATAACAAAACTCATGTCTATTCGAAAGAAATAAGTTGCAAAATTACCTTTCTAATTTGATAATGTTCGAACCACAAAACCCAAGAAATAGATGTTATAAAATTCATATGTAAATACCAATTAAATTCAGTATATTAATCATACTCTACAGTAATTTTTATGAAATACCTGACACAAGATAATGGAGTGGTGAATATGGAAGATGATTCATTGAAATAAATGCTAGGCCAGAAATCCTCATCCCACTAGTGTAATTTTTAAAACATGATATGTGTGAATGAATTAAATTTTAATAACATTAAATTTTATAAAATAAAGTACAATATTTATATAAATTTAATATAGATTTTTATATAACAAATTTAATCACTTGGAATGTACATGTAAATTTTTTTACACACTCAAGTCTCTGAGAGTAGAGTTGGTTTTCTACCTTCCTACTTCTAACATTCTCTGGATATATCGGCTCAGCCAAATAACATTCGAGCACAAAGGCTCTATCGAGATTTCTAACTTAATTAGGAATATGTTGAGGAATTGTGATGGATCAGATGTCCTTTAAACTCACCTCACTCGGATGTTTTATCCCTAAAGCACGAATCATACCATATTCATCAAGTACCAGGAAAGATTGGTATGCCTCAATTAAAACTCAGCAACCGAAACATCATCCTGCTGAATCTATAGAGGTTCTAGGGAACTCTCAACCATGTCTTCAAGCTAGTCATCATCCGCATGTGATTCAGGCTTTCATCAGAACCTGAGGGGTATCTGATACTGAAACATGTGTAAGGTACTAAGCCTATAAGTGTCCTATACCGGTACTGCAGGTCACAACTACGGACCAACAGGTAGTGATGTAGCTGACACATTACCCAGAGGTACTATCTCGAGTAATGGTCCACGTACCAAGGCCTCATCACTATGTGGACCATTCTCATGGTCGCTCACTAGAAAAAACAAATATCTAAGATCACTATCTGCGCTACGGGTGTCTCAACTAGGCAGAGAACTCTAGAAATCGCCTCCAGCCAATCCTAGGATGCTTGGGAATCTGTCTCACCTTGTAACCTCAAAGGCCTCTGCTGTTGGAACTCCTGCAACGTGCTCAGTCGGGGTGCACTGTCTGCCAGTGCTGCTGGGGGAATCTGATGCCCAATGGGTGGTGGTGTTGCTGGTACAACACCTGAAGTTGCCAACATAGTATGAAGGCCCTGCACCAGAGCCTCTTCACTCGGTGGGCTGCCATAAGGTACTATCTCAAAACTCCAACTGGATATCTGTGTGGATGAATCTTGAACGAATGTGCCACGGTCAAAATACTATACCTAGTGAGCTGACCTGGTTGAGCTAACATAAACAATTCAAAAAAGAAAAAAACACATGCAATTAGTGTTTTTGTGCACTGAGTCGTAAATTAGATGTCAGGGTCCTGGTGTATGGATATGTTGGCCGATCACACCAACATTGGACTCCCTAAACAGAAAAGATGTACCAGGACATTTGACGACAACACTGGTGGACAGGTATGAAGAAGGTTGTAGTGGAGTTTTTCTCTTGATGCCTCACTTGTTACCAATTGAAGGTGGAGCACGAGGTACCAGCAGGCTTGGTTCAACCATTAGAGGTCTCAGAGTGGAAGTGGTATTAAATATCCATGGATTTTGTGACGGGTCTAACACATATATCAAGGGGTCACGACTCGTTTTGGGTGATCGTCGACTGACTCACCAAGTCATCCGACTTCCTACTGATCAGAGAGCATGGTTCTATATAGATTCTGGGATTAATTTATGTGCAGAAGATTGTTCATTTGCATGGAGTACATTTTTATATTTTCTCCGAACATGACGCACAGTTTACTTCCTCGCTATGGAAGGGGTTGCAGGAGAGTTTCGAGACATAGATTTGCTTGAGAACTGCCTTCCATCCACAGACTGATGCTCAGACTGAGCGGACCATTCTGATCTTGAGGACATGCTATGAGCTTGTGTCCTTGAAATTGGTCACCACTGGGAGCATCACTTACCGTTGGTCGAGTTTTCATACAACAACATATATCACTCCACCATCAGTATGACACCTTTTGAGGCCTTGTATGGTCGGCCTTGCAAATTGCCACTGGGTTAGATAGACCCAGGGGAGTCAGCACTAGTGGGACCGGAGACGGTACGGGCTACCATTGAGAAGGTGAAGATCATCCAGGAGTGGATGAAGACTGCACAGAGCAGACAAAAGTCATATGCAGACAAGAGACGGAGACCTGTGGAGTTCATGGATGGAGACCGCGTCTTTCTATAGGTCTCACGTAGATGAGGCCTAAAGAGATTTGGCCGAGGAGGAATGTTATCTCTATGGCTCATCAGACATTTTTAGGTCCTCAATATTGTTGGTGAGGTGACATACTGCCTAGCCCTTCCACCTCAGTTGCACCGGGTTCACGATGTCTTCCACGTATCTTAGCTGAGGAGATATATGCACGACCCCTCCCACATCATAGACCATGGAGAGATGAACATTGATGATGGGGAAACATTTACAAAGGTTGCAGTAGATATTGAGGATCGACAGGAGTGGGTCTTTCGTGGATGGTGTATATCTCTGTTGCACGTTCACTGGAAGTACGAGAACCTCATAGAGAGCACATGGGAAGTGGGAGGATCAAATTAATGCTCAATAACCCTACTTTCTCCCATTAGTTGTGATTTGTGGCTTATGTGGACGTAGACCCCTGAGATGGGGAGAATGTGAAGACCCAAAAATTCCATGTAAATTTTATTTTGTCACATATCGTCCTCGGGACCCGTGCCGTGACTTCCCCAAGCTTGCCTTCCATAGGCCAGGGGCTGGCGACTAGCAACAAAGGTGTAAAACCCAATGTAGGAAAGGAATTGCCTTTATAAAAGTAAACACACACAATCAGAGTACACAACTGGAAGAAAAACACTATGCAATACTGAATAAAGAAGAAGTGATAGAAAGTAAAAGGGGCCGTAAATACAAGACCAACTATAATGTAAAGGTACAACAGAATGAAAGTACAACTGAAAAAGGGACAAATAGATGAAAGGTAAAGAGAACCTTCTGAATATTCCTCTGGAGTTCCTACCTGATGGGTAGGAATAGATGGACACCTCGGCACTCAATATCTGTCAGACACCTCTGTATACTGACTTGTTGTATCTTCCACCTCTTGGTACCGTCCGATCCTTGTGCTCTCATCCTCCATCAACGCTTTCTGTCGTCTGCATCCAACAAAACGATGTTCAGGCATAGCCCGTGCAGGGGTGAGTATAACGATACTCAGTAGAGACCCTGAGATCCTCGAGGTCTTAGAAAATCCAACAAGGATAAACCAAAAAGTGTGAAATCAATGGATAAAAATTACTTAGGTATATACTCACAAATATACCTATGATATCTAGTAACCCATCTCAATCATGAAGAAAACACAAAAGTCATTGACAAAACTCAAACCAAGATTTTTATTCACAATGTCAAAAACATGGCTGCTGGAGAACTCCTCCAATATCGAGTACAGTGGGCACGTCTCTACCACCAAGCACTTCCCACTAACCTTGGACAACAGAGGTACTCCACCTGTCAAATATTGTGGGTCTTCCGCACTCACACAGAGGCACTCCCCACCATGGGTCTTCTACTACAACCAAGCACTCCGCCTCATAGCCTATAGAGGTACTCCTTATATCGATTACTGCAGGCCTGCCGCTACAACAGAGTGCTCCTTCACAGTGGTTCTGCTTCTACCACAAAGCGCTCCCCATTGGACCATCTGAATCACACCGAGTCAATCGATCAATAGTACCCAAGTCTCATCTAGCTACTAGGTCTCTGCAATCTACTCGATCGTCACCAGGAGGTTCCACTCCGTGAGCTAATATTAGATACACCATGTGCCGTGAATTTGCACGTAGAAGTATCTCAAAGGTCCGCCTCATCAAAGGGGTCTCAATGCAATAGACGGCGTGTCAATCGGACACCTTGTCTGTGAGTTATTATCCTTTTAGTCCCAGGGGCCTGGTTAGATTCATGTACGAACTAACATAACCATGTTTCAACTATACCCCAAACTCCAGTGGTTTATTCTCAATGGGATCAAATCTCTACAAGATTACCAGTGCCGCTAACGGTTCTTCAAACGGACGTGTGGTATCAAAGATATGACCAAAGTAAGAAAATGGGCAATAGTGGGCATGGGTCTGGTCCGAACCAGTCGGACCGACTCGGCCCAACCCATTCTGAGCCGACCCGGTCTGGGTCAACCCGGAAAGTCCCGAAGAACATGACAGAAAAAGTACTTCTGTAGGCTATGAGGGAGAGTTCTTGGTTGTAGCGGGAGACCCATTGTGGGGAGTCCCTTTGTGTGAGTGCAGCAGGCCCACAATACTCGACAAGTGGACTACCTTAGTAGTTGAAGGTTAGTGGGAAGAAATTGGTTGTAGCAGTAGGCCCACAGTACTTGACAAAGGAGGAGTTCTCCAGTAGCCATTGTTTTGAAATAATGAATTAAAATCCTCATTTGAGCTATTTCAATGAATTTTGGGTTTTCCTCATGATTGACATGGGTTATTATATAACATAGTTATATGCATGGGCATATAACTAAGTAATGGTTATCCTTTGATTTCATTCTTTTTGGTTTATCCGTGTTGGATTTTGTGAGACCTTGAGGTTGTTGGTGTCCCTAAAGAGTATCGTTATACTCACCCCTGCATGGGTAATGCATGCACCTCATTTTTTGGATGCAGACGACGAACAACATTGACGGAGGCTGAGAGCACTAGGACTGGACGATACCCAGAAGTGTATCATATGATGAGTCTGTATACCGAGGAGTTTAAATGACATGGAGTGTTGACGTGGACATCTGTTCTTACCCTTTAGGTAGTAACCCCAGAGGATGATCCAGGAACTTTTGTTTACCTTTCAGATGTTTGTCACCTTTTCAGTTGTACTTGCTTTCAGTTGTACTTGTACTTTTCTATTAGTCTTGTATTTAAATCCCCTTTTACTTTCTAGCACTTCTTCTGTATTCATTATTTCATAGTGTTTTGCTTTCAATTATGTACTCGGATTGTATGTGTTTACTTTTATTCAGGCAATGCCTTCCCAGCTTTGGGTTTTACGCCTTTGGTGCTAGTCACAAACCCCTGAAGTATGGAAGAAGGGTTTGAGGTAGTCATGGCATGGGTCCTAAGGACGGATCGTGACACCAAACAAAAAAAAGGTTAAATATATCATATATCTCAATGAAATAAATATGAGGCATGAACAACCATACATTATGTATTTACATTCACTGTTCACATTTAAACCTCATGTATATTAAATATTATTATATTATAAATTTACATATTAAAAATATTCATATATAACATAAAATATATTATTTAAATATGACTTTAAAATTTTAAATTATTAATAATTTCATGTCAATGTTTCTTTTAGGTTTATAAATTATTATTTTCATATATGTTTTGAATTGTTATTCATCATCCTCTTACATAGATTATGATGTAGTTTCTTCTATTATTTAAATCAATATATAAATATCACATATATTTACAATATTTGATTTTATAAAAACCTATAAATCATATAAATTGGAAATGAAATATACTGTTTATGGGGATGGTAGGTCATACATACACATGAACCTTGTTTACATTTAATAGAGTATGTAATGAAAGAAATTAAATTAATTATATGTATATATATATATATCATCATTATATAACAGTTATTATTTCATATATCATATAACTATATTAAATACATTTTAAATATATTCCTTGTAATGCGTGAATGAATCACATTTCTTTGAGGTGGCATTTGTCCAGATGTCATTAAATTAAGTTTTTTTATTTCCAAATAATTAAAAACTGAAGTTCTGTGTTATATAATAATTGTATAATAATAAATAACACATAAATATCAAATATATATATTATAAAAATATAAATTACATCATTATTCCCATCCATGAATGTTTGTATTTTATGAATCAATAACTTCTGTTCAGGCAGCGGTAGTCCGTCGTACACAGAAACAGTGATTACATATACCTTTTAATGGATGTGTGTGCATGTGTAGGATGTAAAATGAAAATATTATAATATTAATATATTTAAGACATGTTGGTTATTATATAAGAATCTAATATTTGTAATTTTTGCAGCAGAGAATGAAATAAAATTGTAGTTCTTGTGAATTATATTACATATTCACTGGGTAACACATATTTTCTATACCAAAAGGATACCATGCTTGGATATCTATAAAATGAGAGGATTATATAATTAATGGATGGATTTTGGGTGGATATTTTTGAAGGTTTCAGCCAAGACAATGATTCATGAGTGTTGTGAATAATTCAGGGGGTTGAGTGCACTTTTTATAGTGGAGGAGTGAAATTCTTGTTAGTATAAAATGTTAAACAATATTGAGAGGTCTCCCATTGATCATATGCCTCCACTAAATTTCTATATTCTATAAAATAAGTGGAATTGGTTGATATATATACATGAATTGGATTCATTACATTTCTAAATGCTATTTGGAAACATCAATTAAATATTAATAAAACTAAACTCATTCTTACCTTAATCTTTATAATTAATTTTAATTATATCCAGAAATCACTTAGAGAAAAAATTAATTTGATGTGACTCAAAATTATTAATTATGAAGTTTAGAAATATGGAATCTATTGTAATAAATAATAATTATATATGTTTTATAAATTAATTTAATATTATTCTTATATTCCGGACAAGACAACATTTTTAAGTGAAATTATTTAAAATATTGAAGGGGTTTTATATCCAATGTCAATGTGAAATTGTCTATAATTACATAAATTTCATTTAATAATTAACAATTTACCTATTTATAAATTTTAAAAAATTTGGAATATAATTTATCTATACTGATATTTAAAATGAAAATTATTTTTTCATTTAAAATTAATTATTTTCCATGATTCACCCAAAATGAAATATTTCAAAAAAATTCATAAAAATCACCCAATGAAGTTTTCTATATTACAATTTAAAAATTGAGATATATTTTTTAAATTATATATTATAAAATATTCCAAAATTATATTAATATTTTTTTTGCCATTAAAAGGCGATAAAGTTACATTTAAGAAAAAATATAATTTTTAAGAATGAAATTAGATTTTTTATTTTCTCATGTGAAGAAAACAAAGATGATGATTGTTGGATAGTTGAATGTAGAATATATATATATATATATATATCATTTAATCCATTCATCAAATTTATTTTAATTAATATATTTATTTAACACATGATTGAATTGGTAAATATATATTTCAAACAAAATATTTCCTATATTTTCGAATGAGTTTATATTCATTTATAGATAATCCTTCCCAAAATAATTCATATTATATATATGTGTAAAAGGTTTTTTTGATAATTAAATTAATATATTTTTCACCATAATTACAATGGATAGGGTGCTAATATAGTAATATTTTAAAAATAATAATAGTTTAACGTTATATTTGGGTTGAAATTGGTCTTTAATATCATGAAATTCAGTGAAGGTACTCAATAATGTATATGAAAAACTAAAATCATAGTCATTAAAATGATACAAGAAAATATAGGGGTTGTATGAATAAAAACACAACATAGTATTTCGTACAAAGTAACAATAACATTTTAATTTCAAATAACACATGTTTTATTCAATGTTATGTGAAAGGAATAATATTGAAAAGGGTAAATTAATTCAAAAAATATATTTCAAAAAATATTTTTGTGTTACATTCTACCCCACCCCCCATAAAATGAATGTCAACCTCAAAATACAATTTTGTTATAAAATAATTAATACATTAATGTTACATTCATATAAATTCAAATCATCAAAACAAATACTAAAACATCCTCTAAAATAGGAATACAGGAACAAAAACGTTATGTGTTAATGTTTCTGTTCGGTTTAAAAATATCTTGTTTTTCATATTTGTTTTGATTTGTTCTTCCTTATCCTCTTATATATATTATTGTATAATTAGTTCCATAAACTAATATGATATATAAATATGATATATATTTAGTATATATGTATTTATAAAAACTTATTAAACATATAAATTGGAAAGCAAATAAACTATTCATGGAGATGGTGGGTCATACATACACATTACATTGTTTACATCTAGTGGAGTATTTAAAGATAGAATGTGAATTAAATGTATTTATATATATCATCATTCCAAGATAATTATTATTTCATATATAACATATAACATTACTAAACCAATTCTCATTATATTTCATGTAATGTGTCAATGAATCACGTTGCATTGAGGAGGCGGTAGTCCACAAGTCCATAAATTCTGTTTTCGTATTACCAAAAAATGGAAAAAATTATGTTATGTGTTATATAATATTTACATAATCATAAACACATCCTAAATATCATATATATATTATATTAAATTAAAAATCACATGATTATTCCCAAATAATGAATGTAGGAAATTGATGGATGAATGAAATCAGTTCGTGATGCAGTAGTTTGTTATACCCAGGAATGGCGATTTCATATAACTTTTAGTGGATGTGTGTGTGAGTGTAAGTTGTAAAATGAATATAATAAAATATTTATATATTTTAGATAATTACGTTGTTATATAAGTACCAAATAAGAGTAATTCTTGGTGGGAAGAATTAAATAAAACAATAGTTCTTGCTAGAATATATTATATATTCATTAGGTGGCTCATTTATATCTATACCAAATGGATTCCTTGGATAGATATTGGATAAATTAACATATTATATATTTAATTTATGGATTTTTGGAGTGTATTTGGGAAGTGTTTGGTCAAGACAATGTGGAATGAGAGTTGTGAATAATTTAGGGGGTTGAGTACACTTGTTATAGTGTAAGAGTTACAATCTTGTAAATAAAAAACGTAAAAACTATTGAGAGGTCTCGCATTGATAATGTGCCACCACTAATTTTCTATTCTAAATATAATAAGATTAATTTGTTTTTATATATACAATAAATGGATTATATACACATTAATAAGCTATTTGGAAATAGAAATTAAATACTAACCCGAAGTAAACACCATCTTACCTTAATCAATGTAACTAATAATAATTATATCCACATATCACTATAGAAATTATTTTTATTTGATGCAGCTATAAATTATTATTTTTTAGTATTAGAAATATGTATTCCATTTTAATAAATTATATTAATATATTTAAAATAAATTTAGAGACCCGTAAATTTCAAAGATATTTTTTTCTTAAAATCATTGTAATTTTACGAGTCTGCAGTTTTTGACGGAAACTGATTCTAAAGCCCAGTGTGCCAGGAATAATTTTTTGAAGCATTGTTAAGATTAAATAAACGAGTGTAATCAGTTTTACTGAAAAGTGGAATAAAACATAAACAGTTACTTGGATCAGAAACTTGAGGGCACCGTGCACTCAGAATGGCGGGTTTACCTTAGAAGTGACTTACGTTTAGTCAGCGTGGGCCTCCTGTGAGAATTGAAAAAATGGAAAAACCATAAATAAAATAATCAAATAAATTATTTTATTTTTCAAAAGGTTATAACTCACAATATGTAGCTCAGATTAAAAATCTGAGACCACCGTCAAACTCGTGAGGGAATTCGTTATTTATGAAAATACTAACTTTGGCCGGCACGGGCCACCAGAAAAAGTTGGTTTTTTGCCGCAAATAAAATAATTATGTGACAATTATTTTATTGTAAAATTCATAACTTCTAAACGGTATCTCGGATTAAAAATCCGAGAGTATCAATGGGTTATTTGGGGTGTGTTTTACTTATACAGAGCCTAACCTCGACCGGCGCGGGTTGAGGGTGACTGATAATAATTTTCCAAACTTGTTTTCAGGTACGTTCAGTAAACATACATGTGAGTTTTTTATATCTTTTCAACCGGTGCTTGGAATTGAAATCTGATGGCACCGATAAAATCTCAATGCCGGTAATTTCTTAAGGGAACATATACTGCTGTTGCGTTTTAAGCTGGTTGAGAATTAATAATTTGGAATTTAGAATTAAATAAATATAATTGGTGGTACTCAATTTTATTTATATATATGGTAGTTATACCCTACAAAGGGGTATAAATGGTGAGACCCATAACCACCAACTACCCATGTGTGGATAAATTAGTGGTGGGGCCCACACGATCCCCAACCTTTTAATTCCCCATAACCTCTCTTAAACCCCCCCCCCCCCCCCTTAAACCCACATTTTTTATTAATTTGTTTACTCCTCAACTCCCCTATTAACGAGATCTCTCCACATTCCTCTACATAATTTTGTCAACATAATTATATTAATGGTTTCATTAATTAAATTGATGCATCACAATTTTAATTATTATGTGTTGCATGACACTTCTTTAAATGGGAGAAGTCTTTCGTAATATTTGCGATAGAAAATATTTCAATGGGGAACCTCTAGAGGATTAGAAAGAGAGGTTACCTCCAACGAAAAACGTGAAGTCACCGACGATGTGCCTTCACTTCCTCTTCCTCCAAATAAAGGGAGGAAATACAACCACGGGGAACTTGCCAACAATGATGGTTTTTCCCGTCATTGATGGAGTGATATCCCTTTCCGCGTCTATGATGAACGAACAATTTTCAAGGTAGGGGGATTTTTTTATATTTATATATAGGATTTATCTTTTTGGATTCCTTACCCTAATTGAATTTTTCATGAATAATGTGAAATAAATTAATTAATGCACGGATCGAAAAACCTTGGGCTGAATCAATTTATTTTTGTTTTTCCAGAAAATATAGAAGTATGATGAAAAACATGTTGTCAATTCCACATGTTATTGATTCTAAAAAATGACGGACAAACCAAACACGACCATCGATACACACACAAACCATGCCCTTTTATATTTAATTCTATGCGTGTTCATTGTGTGTTCTTCATCGAAAAATAAATAAGTGCATTAAATTCCCAATGTCATGTTGAGTGCGGCAAACAGACACGGTGATCTCAACCCGAGGAATGCGAGTCAGTAGTCGTCACAATTTCTGAACATAGAACGGTGATGCGGCAGCCCACAGAAGGGGCGACGCAGTGGCCAGCGGAAGGCATGTGCGGTGGAAACCCTGAGGGCGGTGTCCATCCTAGGAAGGGGCAGCACATTTAATTTTTTTGTCTAGTATGCCATTATGATGATTGATGTGTGGAATCAAGAATTATGGTGGAGGGTGAGTAATTTGTGGGATATAGAATAGATTTGAGAGAGAATATAAATATGATGGAGAAATAATAAAACAAAATAAAAAGAAATCAATCAAAGGTGGAGTGGGGCACACAAGTATTGGTGCGTGGATGTTTTGTGTGTGATAGGTTAATAGGTTAAATTAAATTTAAAATTATAATAAAATATTATTATTATTATTATTTTCGTTTGGAGAACCGTATTTTAAGGGTATCTTTTTCGTGTAACCTCGGTTTCACGAACTGTTTGTGGTAGTGCGACCCTGTCTTTATGACGATCGATTCATGTCTAATGTTGGATACTAAATTCCTGTTCGTCGCTCGGGCCCACGAAACACCGAATAATAATATTATTATTATTATTAAGGGATCTTGTATCAGACACATCTCTCTCATATGATTTCAGAATGAAAAACCATCTAAGACATTGCGAACCTTAAATTAAGATGGATGTTTCAAGACCAATTTTTCAAATTTAAGTTGAGGTTGATGCTTGGGCCTCAGAAGGCCCGATTTGTGCATGTTTCGGTGAAATGAAACATTTTCACCTGCTATCCATTTTGGACCAATGGGTAGTCCATCTCGTGTGTTTTTTCGTATGGATTTTAATGGTGTGAAATTTTGGTTAACCAGTGTCATTTGAATTATGACCAGGTTGGATCGAACATGAATCGAATCGGGCCCTCGGCAATAAAACACTTATAAAATAAGGATCGGACGTCTGATTGACGTGTCTTCAACAATGTTGGTTTCATCTTGATGAGACGGTTCTTTTGGCATACTTCACCTGAGGTTTGGACGCAGTTGGAGTATGGACAAGTTGGTTTGTCCCCGAAATCCAACCGGGCCCCTGAATAGAAAATGCTAATAACTCACAGACCGTGCATCTGATTGACGTGTCGTCTGTTGCGTTGACACCCCAATGATGAGGCGGTCCTTTGAGATACTTATACATGAGATGTCATGACACTTGGATGTAACGACTAGTAGCTCGTAGAGAGGACCCTCCCGGAGATGAGCATACAGAGTGCGGAGACATAGTAGCTGTAGACCAGATGACTGCTTGACCAACTCGACTCGAAGTGAATCGATTAGCCCAGTGGATGGAGCGCCCTGTATTTGGTGGCAGACCCACGATAGATGGAGTGCCTGGTAGTTTGAAGCATTCCCACGGTACTCGATAGGAGGAGTACCTCTGTAGGCTATTAGGGGGAGCGTCGGGTATTTGGCAGCAGATCAACATCGGACGGAGAGCCCGATATTTGGCAGCAGACCCGCGAAACTCGACAGGAGGAGTACCTCAGCAGTCTAAGGTTAGTGAGTAGCTACTCAGAGTTGTGATAGGGCCATTGTACTAGACCGAGGAGGATTTCTCCAGCATTTTTGGTTTCGATAATAAAAATCCTAGTTTGAGCTGAGTCAAGGACCTTTGTTTTTTCCTCTTGATTGAGATGGGTTACAATATAACATAGATATATGTATGGGCATATACCTAAGTAGAGGTTATCTGTTCTGTTCATTATTTTTAGTTTATCCATGTTGGATTTAGTGAGACCTTGAGGGTCTCAGGGTCCCTTCTGAGTATCGTTATACAAACCCCTGCACAGGCTATGCCCGCACCTCATTGTTTTGGATGCATACAACAAACATCGCTGACCGAGGTAGAGTGTTTGAGGACTGGACGGTTCCCGGAGGTTGATAATCAGTGTGACAGCACACGGATCTGACCGATTGATGTAGAGTTCTGAGGATGACATCTGTACCTACCCTTCACGTTGGAACCCAGATGATGTTCCAGGAGTTGCTTCCATCTTCCATCTATTTGTCTTCCAGTTGGACATTCATTCAGTTGTAGTTGTACCTTTCTGTTGGGATTGTATTCTGTCCCCTTTGTACATTCGTCACACTTGTTATACTGCTTTACTTTGTTTTTTCTTTCACTTGTACTCTGGTTGTGTGTATGTGTTTACATTTCATAAAGAAAATTCCTTCCCGGTTTTAAGGATTTATGCCATTGGTGCTACTCACCAGCCCCTGGCCTATGAAATACGGGCATGTGGTAGTTACGACATGGGACCTGGGAGACAGGTCGTGACAAATTGGTATCAGAGGAGTCAGTTCTACCACAGAACTCAGGACTCTGATTTTTCTTTCTGTGAAGCAATAGTGTTAAGGGTACTGAGTGTGGTTCTCAGTTTAGGGAGTCCAGTGTTGGTGTGGTGGCCTATGTATCCATACATGAGGACCCTAACTTCTGATTTCATACTCACTTCATGAAAACACTTAATGAGTGTCTTTTTTCAAATGTTTCTTTAAGTCATCTCCACCAGGTCAGCTCACCGGGTTTAAATAGTTTGACTGTGTCACATCTGTCCAAGATGCCTCCACGCAGACATTCAGTTGGAGATCCGATAGAGTACCTGATGACAGCCCACAGAGTGATGAGGATTTGGTGCACGACTCTCTTAATATGTTGGCACCTTCGGGTGGTGCACCAGAAGCACCACCACTCGTTAGGCAACAGATGCCACCAGCCACACTGGTGGATGGTGCACACTGACAAAGCGCATTTCACGAGTTCCAAAAGAAAGGGCCTCTGGGTTTACGAGGCGTGGTAGATTCCCAGGTAGTAGTGGACTTGCTGGACGTGATTTCTAGAGATCTACACCTAGTTTAGACACTAGTAGAGCAAATGGTGATCTTAGATACTAGTGTTTTCCCGTGAGTGACCATGAGGTTAGTCTGCATATTGATGAGGCTTTGTTACATAGACAGATTCCTGAGATAGTACCTTCGGGTAGTGTGCCAATGCCACTCTCTGAGACATGGGTATGTAAAATTTTTCGTGAAGAATAATTGTTAAAGACAGATGAATCTGCAGAGCAGCAGATGTGGAAGCAGAGCTAGGAGAGCAACATGAGGTGGTGTACATTTCGACATGTTACAACCACATGCCTTTGTAGTCCCTGCTAGGCTCAGGGAGTAGGAGGACAGGGGAATAGTGTAGCTGCATGCGGTCAAAGGGTGTGACCCAAGGGCTCTAGGAATGATTTGAGGTACATTTTGTGTCTACTACTAGTTGTCGTATCAATAGACTTAGGTAACAATCATCCCATCCTTTGATGAATCTTGTCCCAGACCTAGAGTTTCTAGTTAAAACCATTTACTTGACCCTCACATCTGGAGATACCTATGGGAGGACACTCGATAATCACACTTACGCCGACGGTGTGATCTACCCCTTGAGGCGAGAGTTTCAGTTGGAACCTCTTGGTGGCAGCATCGAGGCCTTATGACGTTGGTTTGGGTATGGATTGGATTCACAGCTCATACTCAGATTGACTGTATTAGGAAAAATGGTTTTGTTTATCTACAACTTTGGGATGGTGTTTTCCTTGGTCAGCTAAAAGGGAATCCCAGGCAGCACATGATAATATCATTCTTAGGAGGGTGAAACCGATCACTCTTGAGTCAGACAACTTTACCCTCATGGCAGTAAGAGTTTTGAATATTCAGTTCCACCAAGACTAAGACTTTGAGATAGTCTATACACCTAGGAAGGGGAACGTTGTTGCAGATGCGCTCAGAAGGAGGACTGGTATTCAGCTAGTAGAAGAGGCGACATAGCAGCTGGCTGCCATAAATATATCCCTTGTGGATAGAGACGATGTAGCCTAACATCAGTATCTTACAATCACTCCCCTTTCTTCATCAATAGAGTAGGCGAGGTGGCTTACCGCCTGGCCCTTCAACCTTTGTTGCACCGAGTGCACGACGTCATCCATGTATCTCAGCTGGGGAGATACGTGCATGGCCAATATGTCATCATCGACCACAGGAAGCTGTACATCGATAGCGGGGTGACATTATCGGAGGTTCCGGTGAAGATCGAGGATCGACGGGTGTGGGTCCTACATGGATGGACGATTCTTCTAGTGTGAATTCGCTGGCAGCACAAGATCCTCCAGGAGATCACATGGGAGCGGGAGACTTAGATTCCTGCTCAGTACACTTATTTGTATCCCTAACATGTGTTGTATCTTTACAGGAACGTAATGTCCTAAGGTGGGGGTAATGTAATGACCCGTAAATTTCAAAGAAAATTTTATACATAAATTCTTTGAAATTTTACAAGTCTACAGATTATAACGGCACCTAAATCTATGGTCCGGTGTGCCCAAAATAATTTTCTGATGTTTTTTAAGCTTAAATTAACATGAGTAAGAAATTTTGCTGAAAAAGTAGAATAACATTTAAACGGTTACTCGGATCAAAAATCGGAGGGCACCGTGCGCTCAGTATGGTGGGTATACCCTTGATGCGACTTAAGTTTAGTCGGCACATGCCTCCTCTGAGAAATTCCAAAAATGTCATAACCGTAAATAAAATAATTAAATAAATTATTTTATTTTTCAAATGGTTATAACTCACAAACGGTGGATCCGATTATAAATATGAGACCATCGCTGGACTCGTAATTGCATTATTTATTTAAGCAGATACTATCTTTGGCCGGTACGGGCCACCAGAAAATGTTAGTTTTTGGCCGCAAATAAAATAATTATGTGAAAATTATTTTGTTGTAAAATTCATAACATCTAAATGGTAACTCAGATTGAATATACGAGAGTATCAGTGGGTTAGTTGTGGTGTTTTTTCCTTAGGAAAAGCCTACCCTTGACCAGCGCGGTTTGAGGGTGACTGATAATAATTTTCCGAACTTTTTATCGGGTATGTTCAGTAAACGTACGTGCGGGATTTTTCTATCATTTCAACCGGTGCTCAGAATTGAAATCCGAAGGTGCTGATGAACTTGTAGCACTGGTAATTGAATAAGGGAACCTTTACCGCAGTTACGTTTTAAGAGGGTTGAGAATTAATAATTTGGGATTTAGAAATAAATATATAAAATTGGTGGTACACAATTTTTTTAATATCTATTGTAGTTATAACCTACAAAAAGGTAGTTAAGGGTGAGGCCCATAACTACCAACTACCCATGTGTGGATAAATGAGAGGTGGGTCCCACATGGGCCCCAACATTTCAAATCCCCATATCCTCTCTTAAACAACCATTAAACCCCCCTTTTTATTAATTTTTTAACTCCTCAACTCCCCGATTAATGAGATCTCTCCACCTTCCACTAATTAAGTTTGTCAACATGATTGAATTAATGGTTTCATTAATTAAATTGGTGCATCACAATTTGAATTTTTTTGTTTCTTGATACTTCTATAAATGGGAGAATTATTTAATAATATTCACGATAGAAAATACTTCGGTGGGGAACCTCTAGAGGATTAGAATGCGAGGTTCCCTCCGACGAAGAATGTGAAGTCACCGACAATGTGCATTCTCTTCCTCTTCCTCCCCATCAAGGGAGGAAATAAAATCGTTGGGAACTCACCAACAATGACAGTTCTTTCCCGGTGTTGACAGAGAGACATCGCTTTCCGCGTTTATGAAAAACGAACCATTTTTGAGGTAGGGGGATTTTTGTATATTTTTATGTAGGATTTGTCTTTGTGGATTCCTTAACCCAATTGATTTTTTCATGAAGAATGCGAATTAAATATATTAGTTCGTGGATCATAAAACCATGGGTTGAATCAATTTTTTATTGTTTTTCTTGTAAATATCAATATATGATGAATATCTTCTTGTCAATTCCACATGTTATTGATTATCAAAAATGATGGCCAAACCAAACATGGCCATCAATCCGCACACAAACCATGCATTTTTCAATTTCATTCTCCATGAGTTCATTGCTTGTTCTTCATCTCAAAATAATTATGTGCATTAAACGCTCAATGTCATGTTGAGCACGACATACAGACGTGGAGATCTCGACCCGAGGAATGCGAGTCTATGGTCGTCACAATTTCCGAACATAGAATGGAGATACGGCAGCCCATAGAAGGGGCGACACAGTGGCTGGCCGAAGGTGGGTGCAGTGGAAACCCAGATGGTGGTGTCTATGTGTTGAAGGGGCAGTACATTTAATTTTTTTGACTGGGATACCGTTATGTGTATGGATGTGCGGCGAATGGAATTAGGGTGGAGCGTGAGTAATTTGTGGGATATAGAATAGATTGGAGAGAGAATTGAAATAAGATTGAGAAATAATAAAACAAAATAAAAAGAAATAAATCAATGGTGGAGTCAGGTGCGCAAGTATTTGTGCATGGGTGTTTTGGGTGAGATAAGTTAATGGGTTAAATTAAAAAAAAATCTAATAAATTTTTTATTATTTTCATTGGGAAAATTGTATTTTAAATGTTTCTTCTTCGTGTGTCTTCGTTTTTACGATCCATCACTTTCAGTGTGACCCTGTATATAAGATGGTCGATTCATGTCTAATATTGGATACTAAATTCGGGATCGTGGCTTGGGCCCACAAAACACGGAATATTATTATTATTATTATTATTATTATTATTATTATTATTATTATTATTATGGGATCTTGTATGAAGCATATCTCACTCATACGGTGTCAGAATGATGGACCGTCTCTGATGTTGCAACCCTGGAATTAAGATGGATGTTTGAAGACCAATTTTGGATATTTAGGTTGAGGTTGAGGCGCGGGCCCCACGAGGCCTGGTTCGCGCATGTTGCGGTGAAATGAAACATTTTCACCAGTTATCCATTTTGGACCAATGTGTAGTCCAACCCATGTGTTTTCCATATGGATTGCAATGGTGTGATTGTTTTGGTTAACCGATGTCATTTGAAGTACGACTGGGTTGGATCGAACATGAATCCAACCAGGCCCTCAGTAAAAAATTCTTATAACATAAGGAATGGGCGTCTGATTGACGCGCCATTGACAATGTTGGATTCCTCTCAATGAGACGGTTCTTTTGGCATACTTCACATAAGGTTTGGACATATCTGTAGTATGGCCGGGTTGGATTCTACCCGAAATCCAACCAGGCCCCTGGAACAGAAATGATAATTACTCACAGACCGAGCGTCCTATTAACATGTTTTCTATTGTGATGAGACCACTATGAAAAGGCAGTCCTTTGAGATACTTCTATGTGAGACTTCATGAAACATAGAAGTAACGACCAGTAGCTTGTAGAGTGGACCCTCTTGGAGACGAGCATACGGAGTACGGAGACCTAGTAGTAGTAGAACTAATGACAGCTTGACCACTTCGACTCGGAGTGATTCGATTTTCCCAATAGACGGAGTGCCCAGTATTTTGCGGCAGTCCCACGGTAGACGGAGAGCCTGGAAGTTAGAAGCAGATCCATGATATCGACAGGAGGAGTACCTCTGTAGGCTATTAGGTGGAGCGCCTGATATTTGGCTGCAGAACCATAGCGGATAGAGCGCCTGTATTTGGCATCAAACCCATGGTACTCAACAGGAGAAGTACCTCAGCAGTCTAAGGATAGTGATTAGCACCTCCGAGTCATGACAGTGCCATTGTACTCAACTGAGGATGAGTTCTCCAACAGTTTTAGTTTCGATAATGAAGATCCTGGTTTGATCTGAGTCAATGACCTTTTTGTTTTCCGCATGATTGAGATGGGTTACAAGATAACTTAGGTATATGTATGGGAATATATCTAATTAAAGGTTATGTGTTGAGATATTTCATTGTGGTTTATCCTTGTTGGATTTAGTGACACCATTAGGGTCTCAGGGTCCATACTGGGAATCGTTATACTTACCCCTGCACGGGCTATGCCCGCACCTCGTTGTGTTGGATGTAGACGACGAACAACACTAACGAAGTCATAGTGTATGAGGACTGGATGGTACCTGGAGGTGGATACTCAGCGTGACGGCACACAGATCATACCGATTGACATGGAGTGATGAGGATTACAACTGTACCTACCCTTCATGTTGGATCCCGGAGGATGATCCAGAAGCTTCTTCCATTTTATAGTTGTTCGTCTTAACTTTGTACATTCTTTCAGTTGTAGTTATACCTTTCTATTAGACTTGTATTCTGGTTCCTTTGTACTTTCAGCACACTTGTTATATTGCTTTACATAGTGTTTTCTTCCATTTGTACTCTGGTTCTGTGTGTGTGTTTATGTTTTATAAAGGAAATTCCTTCCCAGTTATAGGGTTTTACACCTTCGATGCTAGTCCCCAGCCACTGGCCTATAGAAGGCGGGCATAGGGTAGTTACAACATGGGTCTCAGGGGATTGGTCGTGACATAAATTAATTTAAATTTATTCTTATATGTGGGACAAGACAACATGTTTTTAAAGTGAAATTATTTAAAAGTTTGATATGTGTTTATATCCAATGTCAATGTGATATTGGCTACACTGACATTTATTTAATTTATTAATTAATAGTTTATTAATTTATATATTTTATAAAAATTTAAATATCATATATCTATATTGATAAATAAAATTAAAAATCAGTTTTTAATTAAAATTAGTTATTATAGACGATTAACCAAAAAATATATATTTCATTAAAATTCCACAAATTCACACATTGAAATTTTCTGTATTTCAATTTAAAAATAAAAATATATTTTTTAAAGTATAAATTATAAAATATTCCAAAATAATATTTAAATTTGATGTTCCATTAAAAGGGGACAATGTCACCTATTATGAAAACACAATTTTTTTAATCATAAAATTAGATTTTTTCTTATATCATGTCTAGAATACACATAAGAGGAAAGCAGGATAGTTGAAAGAATAATATTTATATATCTCATTGAATCCATTGATCAATTTTTTTTAATTAATATATTTATTTGAAACATGATTGAATTGGTAAATATTGATTTTGAACAAAATATTTCTTATATTTTCAAAGGGATTATTTTCATTTATAGTTAACTGTTCACCAAAAAATTCTTATTAAATAAATATGTAAAAGATACTGTAATAATTGAATAAATATTATTCTTAACCATAAATGAAATTCATAGGGTAGTCTTATAGAAATATTTTATTTTTAAAAATAATTATACATTATATTTTGGTAGAACTAGGTATTTCATTTCATGAAAGTCAGTGAATGTACTAAACATTGTATAGAAAAATGAAATCAAAATTTCTTCAAATTTAACAAGCAAATATAACTATTTTATGTATCAAAAACTTATCTTAGAATTTTGTACAAAGAAATAATAACTTGGTACTATCATATACCACATGCTCTACTCAAATTTTTCATGAAATGAAGAATATTGAAATGAATAAATTTTCTAAGAAAATATATTACACCAAAAAATTTGTATTCCATTCTACCACCAATTAAATGATTTTCCACATCAAAATTAATCTGGGTTATAAAATATATAATACTTTAATGTTAATTTCAAATAAATCCTCTTTGTAAAAATTAATACGAAAACATCCCCTAAACTAGGAATGTTGGAACATCATTGGATACCAAATGTAAGTCATAATATTGATTTCAATTAGAAAATTAGATTATGAATGGAAAAACATGGAAATATAAGTGATATAATATTGTAGTTTTATTATAGAAATTAATAATGAATATGGTTAGGGGAATGTTGATTATCACAAATCCATAACCCAATTAGGGTTTGTAATTTTCATTGATATCATAAAAATATATCATTCCCTGATAAAACTATTATTTCAAGACCCTATTTCCAGTGATGAATAATTTTAAAAAGAAAATATAATAAAATGAATCTTAGATAACCTCACCATTTTTTGTCCAAAAATTAATTTATAGTTCATCTCTTATTCAATGAAATAAAGTTGAATTTTTCATTCATGATATAATAGATTATAACAAGATACATAAATTGAATAATAATTCTATCCATATATATTTTTAGATAAAAAAATTTTATCACATGTTATATTGTAAATTTAAATCCATATTTGTTGGGGTACTACATTAACCTCTAAAACATCATTTGAAATCTAAATAAAACATGCGATAAATTTTTAACCATATAACCATACCAAAAATGAATGTCCAAAACATTATAAATATGGTCAATAACTTTATCCAAATTAGTTCAGTATTGATCTACCATATATTATAATATATTTTTTTTGTCACAAACCAAAACACGTGAATATACATATCTTGTATTCATATAAAACATGGTAATTACGATAATTTTTTTTAAAACATTCTTTAATTAATCCTCCATATATAATTATATATATTCATTATGTATTAAATTTTTTAAACACAATTGGTGTGAACATTAACCACATTGTCAAAAACTTCTTTTTCAATTTCAAGGTTATCAATAATTTCCAATAGACATATTCATATCAAATACATATATATATATATATATAAACATCATTATATCACTATTTGGAATATATTTACGAGTATCATTTCAGTAATCTTATGTTTAACATTAATTTTACATTTCCATTAAATCAGTTTTATGGAATATAAAAACCATTCAACTAATTATTGTAAACACTTGGAGAAAATAATAATGTGATCACCCCTCAAAATTTTCACAACTCATAATTCTTGAATCCAAATTCATAAATTATTTAATTCATTAACTGAAATGATATGTATTGAATTGTTCATTCTATTTCTGAGAGACACAATTGTTGGGGTTATGGTATTTAGTGAGGTAATTCCAACATTCTCTATAGGTAGTACACTTAAATTTCTGTAATTTTTCCACTTTATACACCATTTTCACCTAGATAACATGTTCCAATCCATTTTAGATATTCCTTTACGGGTATCATCCCTGATTTCTAACATGTATGATGAAAATTATTCATTCTAATATGTTAATTAACAAATGAGAATTCTTAAAATCCAATCATCAAGTTATTATATGTGTCAAGAAAATAACATAATTTCATGTTTCTAATCACATACCTCTATAGATGATTAGGAATTATTACAATATTCATTACTAATATCATTTCCCCATTTAGAATATCATTAGTAAATCATACCTCAAACTAAATTTTACCCTCATTCTTTCATTATCCATCCATTGCTGAAGACATTACAACATAGATTGAGAAAATTTTATTAGAGTAGATAATAACATAATCAGGAAAAGTCAATTAGTAGATGTCAAAATCATGACACCTACTTGTATGATCCATTACACTATAATTTTATTTTATGTTATACAGAGACATATTATTTTTAAATTATTCTTGATGGTTTATAATTTTTTTGTAATTTCCCAAATCATATCCCTAAGAGTGTCAAACTAGGTGTGCAATAAGTGCCATTTTCATGAACCAGTTCACTATCGAGTCTAGCTCAATACAATGCTTTTGGTTTGTTACAGCTACGAAAATTTTCACTAAAGACACATACACTTGAAGTATATAGAAAATATTATATTTTAAATAAAACACTCACATAATCCGTTAACAAAATTCAAGGAAATTGTTTTAACTATTAAATCATCCATAGAATAATCTTTTTAGATATTAGCATTCATATCCATAAAAATATTCATAGGGAACTCACTAATATTTTCACATCCAAGTTTCAAAGTGATAGCTAATTAATTCATTTGATAAGATCTATATTGACCTATGATTAATAGAAAATGAATATAACATAGTTTTAGATTTATATTTAGCAGATTATAAATGTTCATACTCAAGGACAGTCTCATATTAGTTTCTTCTGAAATATGTTACATAATATTATATTTTTGGTGAAAAATGTTCAATTATTTTTAAAAAAGAACATCCAATATAGTAATCCTACTTAAAATCATTCATTATAACTTGGGTAAAGGAAATATATGAATGGGTGACATTAGATTCCAAGAATGTGAAAATAAAGGAGACATATAATCACAACAATTTAATAAGGATAAAATAACCTGATCACAACATTTGAAGTTCATTTCCTCCATATAAAGGATCACAATCAATAGTCATGTAATAGATATAACTAGCTCATAAGACATGAATGTAAAGGAAATTGAAGAACACTTGTATTGTGATCAAAAAATTGATATAAGAAATAATTTTTTTCATACAATTAATAATATAAAAAAATTCCATATAAGTCAAGGATCATTGAAAAAAATATATCCAGGAACATAATGGGGACTGCACATATTTTTTGGGAAAAAAATCCACAGTTGTAGTCGAATTTTTAAGGTGGATAAGGATACAGAGTCTTCCCATAGTTGATCAGGATTCCCCTTCATCGCAAAGTTGATCAAGACTGTCGACTTGTTTCACATCATTTTATCATGAGATATAAGTTCTTTTCCAATTAATTGGAGTGAGATATAAGTACCTCCAATTAGATAATGAAATCATACATATGTTTCTACAGAATTTAATAAAACATTCATCCCAACATGACCCATAAAATAGATAGGTTTCCCAAATATCATACTAGAACCCATGATATGAAATGGGTTACAACAAAATTATATAGAATGATATCCTATTGTATATAGACATGTTTCATATTCATTCCATCATTGAATAACCCAGGATATTATGTGGGATTTATAATATCTTATCATTGTAAAAAATGTGGAAGATGAAAAAATTTCATAAAATCATATTAATTTAATGGTAAAATAATAAAATAAAAAATAATATTTGTCTATTTTGATAATATCAATAGTAAGGCATAAACACTATCAATGGATCCCATATTAGATTAATGATAATATTGAATTATCTTTTTGGTATGTTCTTATAAGAAATAAAATTTAATTACAAATATTTATTTTTATGGCATAAAACATTTTCAAAATCCTTATCTTTGAAAACCACATTAACTAAAATAATTTATGATATTTAAAAATAATATTACATTTCTTGGGGACAATATATGATCCCATTTTAAAAAATATTTTTAAAACAGAAAACCTTTAGAAGAAAAAGATTGGAAATATATTTGAATCCTTATAAAAGAAGCATGAAAACATATTGATAACCATTTCAATGAAAATATATTTGAAAAAATAAAATTATATCATAAATGTTTTTTGAAAAACATTGTTATTGAAAGTAATAAAGTACATGTAATGAAGTATTAAGGAAATTTTAAAAACAATATTTATTGAATACAAATTAAAAACCAAGAATTTCTTTCATATTAAGAGTATAATTAAATAAAAAATGACCTTTAAAACATGTAAGGTAATCTTCATTGTTTTATTTCCCTTATAGTGGGTAAATCATTACATTTTGAACATTCCAGTTCAACCATTAATTTCATAAAGAACTTCCATGATCATAATGTAGTGAGATACTCTAGTTCATACACTTTACATAATAACATATCAGTATATTTTGAATAAAAAGTTTAATATATAATCATTTAATATGAATTATTGAGGGTGTGGAGAATAAAATAAAACAAAAGTTCTTTTTGAAGCATGCTACCTATTCTTTTGGAATATTATTTTTGGATTGAAACAAAATGATTCCCCAATTGGATATATTTGCAAAGGGAGGAATCTATGATCAATAGATTGATGTTGGATAAAAATTTTGGAAGGTGTTTTTCAAGACAATGGAACATGAGGTGTAGTGATGTGAGGGCCGTGAGTGCCCTTTTTATAGTGGAGTTGGAGTGTCAATGTTGTAAATAAAAAAATTTATGCACTATTGAATGGTCTCCCTTAAATCATGCTCATCAAATAATTTTTATTATTTAATGTAGGAGGATTTTAGGTCGAAATATGTTCATACTATGAATTTTGGACATGTATATAGGTCATTTAGAATCACAAAACAATTTTTATCAACTATGTAGACTCGTTTCAACCTTAATCACTAAAATTAATTTTAATTACTGTAACTAATCACATTAGTCAATGATTATGTTTATATAATTTAAAATTATTAATTACAGTTATTTAAAATATAGAATTTGTTTTCCAAATTATAATCATCGAAGTTTCATAAATAAATTTAAATTTAATTCGACAGAGACTATGCGACTTTGAGTTTCATAAAGTGAAAAGGATGAAAATATTTTAAAATTTTAATATCTAATTTCAATGAGAAATTTATTCTTGTGGCCTAAATATAATTAATAGATTTATAAATGATATAATTTTACTTCAAACCCAAATTGAATCATAACATAATTTTATAAATAATAATAAAACAATTAATTTGTCAATTAAAATTTATTATTTTTATGTATTTATTAGAAAATGTAATATTTTAGAGAAAAATAAGAAAATTACCCAAATTAAATTTTGGTAACAAAATTAAAAAAATGAATTTTATTTTTTTGAATATAAATTATAATAATTTGAGAATTTTATTTAAATTTGGTGTTTTTTTAAAAGAGTGTAAA
Organism: Viscum album; assembly: GCA_963277665.1. NCBI lineage: Eukaryota > Viridiplantae > Streptophyta > Magnoliopsida > Santalales > Viscaceae > Viscum > Viscum album. Next base: position 1,740,738,732 of record OY728156.1, read on the forward strand.
ATATTATATCATAAAAATACAATAGTTTTCATAAAATTTGATTTATGCTTCTATCTTATCAAGAAAATATGTATGTGGAAAGATATATAAATGAATGAGTAAATTAATATATATATATATATAATTTAAATTATTTATAAAAATTAATTTAATTATATTATTTTTGTAAAACATGATTGACATCGTCAATATATTTTTCCAACAAAAGAGTTCTTAAATTAGAAAAAAGTATTACTTTTCATTTATTGTTTATAAGTCAAAAAATAATTCATATTTCAAAAAAGAGTAAATGATATTTTCATAAATTAATAATTCATATTCATAAACAAAATTAACAAAACTATAAGACAACCATGATAATATTTTGTTAATTATATTAATAGTGAAATGTAGTTTGGTAATTATAGATGTTTTATTTCACAAAAGATATCAAATGAACATAAAATAGTTTTAAAAAATTCCATAAGTACTGTTTAGTGAATGAAATTATAATCAATGTATTATGTTTAGTATATGCTCAACCTGGTGTGGTGTAGAATGGAAGAAAAACATGGATATTTCATATAACACAACAAATATTCAGGGTTGAATAAAATTTTGAAACATTAGAAGATTTACTTAATTCAAAAATAAAATTATAAAAAATCTCATGGTGTTAAATTCTACCCCCCCCCCCCAATGAATTTTCTCTCAAAATGAATCATGGTTATCAAATGTTTAATTCTTCAAAAATAATTTCATAGAATCCCCTAGAGAAAAAAATCTACACAGAAAAATATTTTTAAATTAGAATGTTTGAACCATAATAGCTACACAATGTAAATCAAAACTATTTTTATTAATATGATAATTTTTTTTAATGTTAATAAATAGATATTTTAGGGAACTATAACTATCATGTTCTGATGAAGAGTGATGATGAACATGGTTAAGAGAAAGCTAATGATAACATATCCATAAACCAAAGGTTCTTGTAAAATTACATTGATATCCTAAAAAATGATGAAATTAAGACAAAATATTATTTCAAGGCCAATTTTACTAATGATAATGAATTTCAATTAGATGATATTATTTATTTATTTTATTAAAATGAATCCCATTGTTTGTTCTTGATCAATTTACACATCATCAATTATTCCATGAAATAAATGTGAATTTTTTTAATTAATATATATGATATCATTACATTAATTAATATAATGAATGTTCAATACATCTATATTTTCCATGAAAAATTGGAAAACGCATGTTATCCAATATGAAAAAAATCACATACGCTGAAATAATACTATAATACCAAAAAACTAATCCCATGTTTTACATTATCAATTACATACATGGTTATCCTTATAAACATTTTGAAAAATTAAACACAGAGACATTATTAATAGGGTAAATTGATTTATGTAGAGTAGCTTAAGAATTTATCACCTATAAATCAAGTTGTATCACATGTTGGTAACATACAAAGCATACAAATACCTTGATCTAGAATTAATTTTAAACATGAAAATTAACATAAATAATTATTCAATACATGTGTTCATTCTTATAAGAAATTCTATTGGGTATGTTATTTATTATAATTTTTTAAAAATACATCCATAAGAACATAATCCATATGGTCAAAAAATAATTTGTTAGTTATAAGGTAATCATTACCATCTAATTCACATATTAATATCAACCATATCAGTATAAAAACATAATTAACTCAAAAATAGGAATTTAATATGAGTTATATTTCACTTAATATTCTTTTCTCATGAATTTAATATTTCCATTAAATCAATTTCTTATGATATCAGAAACATTCAACATATTCTTGTACATCCGTAGAGGAAAACATAAAGTGAACAATACTTACATATTATAAAACATGTTATTCTTGAATCATAAAACATAAATACTTTAATGCACTCACTCTAATGATTTGAATGGAATAGTTCCTTAATCTTCATAGAATTAAATTCTATGTATAGAAAAATTATTTAAATAATTTCCATGTTCTCTATAGATAAGAAATTTGACATCAACAAAAATTGGCCAATCTAAAAGCATTTATTGACATGGATAAAATATTACTCTCTATTTGAGTTATTCCATTATGTATTTCTTCCCACATACTTGAAATTTATGAACTTAGGTCTTTTATCCACTATGTTAATTAACAAAATATAATTCATAAAATCCCTCATTCCTCTTATTTGATGATTCTTGAATCTCATTTAATAAAATGATGATAATATTATACATCAATTGATTATTACAAATAATCACGTCATGCTTTATGGATTTCATCATAAAAATAGGATTCATATTAGTAAATAAGCCATTGTAGTCATGTCTTTCTTACTTCCTTCTTGATATTTCAGTTAACTAAAACCAAAAATCATAGCATGAACACAATTTATCATAGAATAAAACCTCATAATCATGATAATTAATTTATAGAATATATAAATCATGACAAGTAATTCCTTAGTCAATGAAACCTAATTTTTGTCACATATTACTAATAGAGACAATCTAATTGAATCCTTATTGGTAGTTTGTAGTGAGTATATGAATTCACAATGTATTGCACTAGGGAGTTTCATACTAGGCTTTAAGTGAGGTTGGATTTTTTCCACCAGTCCCTAATAGATTGTAGCTCAATATAGTGTTTTCAATGTTTTTACCCCAATAAACATCGATGTTGGATCAACATACACTATAGTATCAAGACTTAGATGTATTTATAGGAAACAATTCACTCTATCCATCACAAAAAATTTAGTACTTTTTCCTAAATTTTAACACATCCTTATACATATCAATCGAGAAATCCTATGATATATCCATAGAAATATCCAAAGGAATCCATCAAATTTATTTTCCTCATAGTTCCTTATGAATGTGTAAACTATTTCATTTATTCCATCTATTTTGATCCAGGATTAACATCCATCGATATCAAATCATTTTAGATAATTATTCAGTATAATAAAAAATTACATGATTGATGACTTTAATTTTTTACTATCTTTTGAACCATGCATTATAATTTTACAATATTGGTTAAATATATTAAATATTTTCAAAAAATATCTTCAAAATTAATAATCCTAAAATAAAAATATCTTCAAAACCTGGGGAAGGGGAACATTAGAAATGGTGAGCATATAATTTCAATCAGGGTGAATAAATGATATATCAAAGCATGAAATAGACATAACGTTATGTGAACATGATAAACAAAATTTTAGTATATACACTATGTTTCATATATCATAATTAGGGGTTATTTAATATATATTTTTAGATTATAATAAATGATTCGTATGTATATCAAAAAAATGTGTTCAGAGAGCACAATAGGGGCATAAAATTACATGTGGAATAGATGGAAGCATAAAACCTCCCTATATGTTAAGGAACATTTAAAAAAACTATCCATTATATTCATGGAAACTAAACCAATTATAAAGAATACAATACTACCCCCAATCCTTGTACATTAATTATTTTGGATCCGGTAAATATTTAGTCCCATGGTGGATCAGGTTTAGGCTTCTTTACACAGTGGATCAGGTTTCCCCTTCTTCCTGTAGTGGATCTCATTTCACCTCTAACCCCTGGGAAATAATTTTCATTTAATTTTTCCTATCATTTTCTAATGAGATGTTAATATTTATCTAATGGGTTGGAGGAAGATATATGTCCAACCTATCAAATAATGAAATCATAAATAGGTGTAAAACAAGATTATAAAAAATTGATTATAATAATACATATAAAAGGGATGGATTTCATATATATAAAAACATAACAAATGAAATGAAATTTGTATATAACACATTTCATCTTATAATAACCATTGACCAAATGAAAAGTTTAATAAAAATATCATTATATAATACACCATTAAATAAGTAGGGTTTCACAAGAATTTAATCATGGCATAACCCAGGGTAGAGAATTATGTTTCATAAAAAAAATTCAATTTAAACATAAATAATGAAAATAAAAAATAAGATATTTTTAAGTAGACATCCCTAATAAATTATAAAAAATATAAAATATTCCATGTTTGATGGAAACGGTAATTGAAAGGCCACATTCAGTAAATTATATGGGTAATTACATTTAAAAAATTCATTTTAATGCATAAATTATATTTATTATTTATTTAATGGAAAACATCATAAAAAATATATGGAATTAATAATTAAAATTAAATTAAAACATTTATTGATGAAAACATCATTTCATCATTGGAAAGTTATTTTTAAAACCTAAAAAAATCAGAAATTATTTTTACTTGAAAATAACCATGAAAACAAAAAACAATTATGCTTGTAATCTTTTTGAAAAACATTTAATTAAAACAATATATCAACATATATGAGTACATCTTGTAATAATTGTGAAAAATAATTTCCTTTTAAACTAATTTCTAAATATACATTGAAGGTCTACTTGTGTTTTTGAGAAACTAAGTTTTATAACACTTTTAAAAATTATTTTTCTAAATATTACAAAAAATTATTTCAATTAAAAATAACATTTTACGCATTAAAAGAATGCTTCATGGAAATAAATAATATAGTGATGGGAATATTTGAATATAGTGAACATTCTTTTGGCACAAGAAAATATTTTGGAATGTTCTTTGTTCAAAACATAAAAAGAATATTACTTCTTAACCATTATGTAAAAATTTAAAACCATGGTAGAAATATCATTTAAAAATAATAAGATAATAGTATTTTTTTAGAGTTTTATAATGAAACAACTGTTTTTATTAAAAATAGATTTCTTACTGATGGTATAACTAAATATAATTTTATAATAACATTATTTTAATTATATTAAACAAAAAATTGAAGAAAATGGTTCCATTACATGAAGATATCAATAATAATCATTATGGAAGAAAGTTAATGAGATATATTTAGTGATGGAATATATATATCCATTAATTGAATCATAATAAAAAATAATCTTGATAAATGATGAAATTTTATAAATATACCCTTACCCTTCCGTAAATATCAATCATAATCACCAAAAATCAAGAGACAACATTTCAAAACAAATTTGGTTAATTTAAATATATAAACACTATGAATGTACATATAATAAAATAGATATTAAAATACATATAAATTTAAAGAGAATAATCATATATTTAATTCATGGGTATTATAAACACCAGACAAAATAAATGAGTGGTGAATATGTCATTAGTTTAACAAAAATAACAGTGAGACTAGAAATCCACTTACTACTTGTGTAACATTTGAATACTCAAATCCATGAAATAATAATGTTTATTTGAAGTTTTAATATCATGAAATAAATTAAATTCATGATATAAACTATCACATGGAATTATATATAGTACAAAACAATGATAATTGCTGAATATAGGATATATTTCACAAAATAAAAGTGAGATGAGAAAACCCTTACCTAAAGTATTGACATTCATTATATATATTAAAAAATTTAATATAATAAATAATTTATCTTTTATAAATATATAAATATAAATTTGTTAACACTTTATACCATAAATTATTTTTTTCTTACATTACATGATATTTTTATTAATTATATCATGTTAAGGTTACGTTTCCTGTAGTAAGTGCTTTGTTATTCGTAACTACTTTGACTTGTTAGTAATGATAATCATAAGTAGATTATTATTTATGTATTTACAGAATAATAAAATGATATAAATGCCATATATTTTAATTATATATGTATTTATAATAATCTATAAAATATAGAAATAGGAAATAAACAATACCAGTAATGGAGATGGTAGGTCATACATATGCATGAATGAAAGTTTCAAATTTTACGTTGTATTGATGGAATGTTTATAACTGAAATATATATTTTTAGTAAATATGAATTATTATGACGTATATATAATATAAGTTCACTAAAACCATTTTTAATGAATTCCTTATATTGTGTGAATAGACCACATCACATTCACGAGGTGGTTGTCTAGCCAACCACAAACAATGTTATAAAATTTTCACAAAATGTATATCATTATAAACTTGTGATAAGTAATATTAAAAAACTAATAAATAAATCATTAATATCATATATATTTAATAAAAATATAAAATCAATCACAATTACCATAATTTAAAGGTTGAAATGGAACAACTAACGACATCAATTTGCATGGTGGTTTTCTTCCATACATACAAACAACTATTGGATATACAATTTTATGGAAGTGGGTGTGATTATAAGATGTACCATTAACATAACAAAATATCTCTATATTTATGTTACTCATGATATTATAATATAATGTAATATTAATAATTTATGCAGTGTAGAAATAAATAACAAAATATATTGTTGAAGGATGATACCTCTTCGTTGGGTAACTTAATTTGGTTTGCATAAAAGTGATTCCATGGATAGATTTACTGTTAAAGGGATTATTCTACTAGAATTGTACATATTTTTTTTACCATATCTGATATGGGATTAGTTAATTCAATGGTTATTATCAGCTATGAAGAGATGATGGGGGTGAGTTACCTTTTTACTGTGGTGGAGGAGTTACATTCATGTAAATATAATAAAAAATAATGAGAGGACTCTCTTTCATATTGTGAAGCCAATAAATTTATAGATTAGATAAAATAGTGTAATTGGTCAAAAATATATTCTAGAAAATTGATATGATAAATCATTCCATGTAATTTGTTGCTTAAAATTACTGATTAAACACTATGTAAACATATATATACATTACTTTCTATAATTAATTTAGTTTACTTTCACTAATCACATTGGAAAAAAAAATAAGCTGACCTTATTAATAATTATAAATTTTTATAATTCCAAATATTTAATCCTTTTTCCCAAGTTATAATAACAAAAGTGTCATATATTAATTTATATATAATTCCATAGATAGGACGAGACAAAATTTTTTTAAAGAGAAAATGGAAAAAAATTGTAATATTTTTATATCCATTTTCAATTTTAAATTTTTTAAACTGGACCAAATATTACTATTTTATATATAATTTATATCATTATAATTGAATTTAAATTAAATTTTGTTTAATTATATATGAAAAATCAGTGTTCAATTATAATTCATAATTTTTCATAATTAATCCCAAAATAAAATATTTCAAAAAAACAACAACTTACCGAAAATATGTTTTTAAATACGAATTTCTAAATAATTTTATTTTCAATGAAATATTATAAATTTGTAAAAATTTTAATTTATAATATGTCCTCTATTAAATGACGGTACGTTTACCATTTAGAAAAAACACACCAATTTTCCATAAAATTTGATTTATTTTAATACCTTTTCTAAAAAACACATTATATGAGTGTTAAAAAGGTTACTAATATATATATATCTATAATAAATTGAAATATTTTATCAATACTATTTTAATAAATTTTTTGAGGTAATATGTATATATTTTTGTAAATATTGTTTTCCAGCAAATGACAACAAATATTCTCAAAAGGGTTTTATTATGATTTCTATATAATTAGTGATAAAATAATTCTTATATATACATGTTTAAAAACATATTTCATAATTAGTTAATCCTATTTATAAAGAGTATACCTATACCTATGTGAAAAATATAATAATATTTCAATAATATGTTTAATAATTCATTTTTTTGGAAAAAAAATGTCTTCTAAGAATGAAAGTTATAGAATGATCTTGGAATTGTATATAAAATAAGACAAAAGTAGTTTTGGTTGTACCAAAATATAATTTGAGTGTTTTTTGATTCTAATTATTGACATTCTATTGTGTAAAAAGTAATTATAACTTTCTGAATTTATATAACACAAGATATATTTAGCATTGCATTAAATAAATAATATTACAAAAATTAAATTCCTTTTATTTTTTCACTAAATATTGAGGTTGTACACAAAATAATAAACTATATGAATCAATATAAATATAGGCTATACATAGTAAGGAATTCCAAATATATATTTTTGAATGACTAACATGCACTTGATGGTATCCTGAGCTCAAATATATATAGTAGAAACTCACCAATCCTCAAATGATGTCGAACATGACACCTATATGAGGAGTAGATTTTTCTTATTAATCGTATGGCGGTTCAACAATAAATAATTCAATCAAAGCCTAATGGTGATGTCCTCCATCTTGGTGAATATCATTAGATGTCCATGTGGTGAAGTAGTCAGTTTAATAATACACTTATATCAAAAAAAAATAATATCTACATATTTAGTTCATTAATCTCAGTATGATAAATTTTGTAAGTTGGAGTGCAATCAATTTTAGCTTTTATAACTATCTTGATGGTGAACAACACCCCTTTCATATGTAAAAATACACAGAATTCATCATAGAAATCCTCTATGAAACTATCAATCATTGAAACGGACTACGCATGCCTCATTCACAACTTCTTCATAAAAAAAATATCATTCGAGTATTTCAGTACAAGAATCCCATGATGATCTAGTCTATATTGAGTAACTTTGGTATCTCATTTCCCCTTATGAAAGAAGTCACTACACTAAATGGATGTAAAAGATAACATATAGTGATATAAATAATGGTCGGTATTGTTGGGATCCAAAAATTCCATCTAAAAAATGAAACTAGAGACCATAAGTTTTTTGAGTAAATGATTATACAGGAAGATATATGCTCAAATGTCCAAAGGAAAATCCAAGCACTAGCATATACTCTCAGATTATTCTCACAACAGAGTATATAATCTAATAAGAGTAAAAATATTTCCAATTTCTATTGTAATCATATCAAAAATTATTATAGATAAAATGGACTGGGAATATACTATATGAAATAATAATGAAACTAAATCCAAGCACTAGCATATACTCTCGTGCATTGTTGGTTCTTATAGGAAACCCTACAAAATTGGTAAAGAACCACAAGATAATTTATTTGTTCCATGAAAATAATTCTTCCAATGAGACCAAACTCGAATATACTTTTAATGAAACTATATGAACTACCTCTACCCCCTCAACGTTGAAACAATGTAACTCATACTACTAAATTCCATTAGGTACCTCTTAGTGATGGGGGTCAACATGAATATCTCTAAATAGGTGTCTAGATGATTGACATTTTCACATGATCATATAGAATATGGCATGCTATCAAAAATCTATAACATTATAAATATCTCATTATTGGACAATGTTGGGATGAAACATTAATGTCTATTAAAATTGGAAGAATACTCCATCACGTCTATAGCGGAATACTATTGGGGATTAAATTTCCTAGTTTTTTTATTCTAATGGTTTTTTTAGAGAGTGATAAATCTTATAAGGTTGATTGTAAATCCTCCCAAAACATTCCCAAATAATGACTAACCTGAGAGATGATATCCCACCAGAATTTAGAAGAGTCGTGAACCATATAAGTGAAGATCATGACACCCCACAATAAAATAATCTATAAATACAATGATGATTAGTAATGATCATAAATGGGTTATGGAATGTAAAATTCATCTATTCAAATCAATAAACATCATAAATTTTATTCAAATATTAAATGTTTCTTCTAACCGACTCCAACCCACATGATAAATTTCATCCCAAATCAAAAGAACCATCTTTCCTAAAGTAATAGTTACCTACTATCTAAATAAAAATTTCAAATGAAACATGGGTTGAAAAAATTTAAATTAATCAAAACATATATGAAAATTTGGAACCATAAAACCACCCCTCCTTAAAACAACTCATCCACGAGTTTCCCTCCTGATGGAGGTAAAACGTCATTTGAGAAAATTCCCAGCCACTGAGCACATAAATTGTACTCTATATCTTAGTTGACATCCTAAACAAGGTCATACATCCATACATAAAAAATATAAGGAACTTAAATACCACTCAGAGACATCATTCTTTGGACAATGATACAAATTGAATTCTCCTAAAAGAGTGAATTTACATGTAGCACGATACCCTCCGGATCATATGAATTAGATGGTTCAGAGTAATAACATCAATGTTGAGATACTTGGATGATGTATTGAATGTATTTATTCATATGAGGTAAATTCAACTAATAGTATATCAACATGACTCCCTTCTTGATGTTCCACTTCATGATGTTGTTATGTGATATCTACAATTTCATATGATTCCATCTATGACCAAATCCTTATAAAACACAAAGAATAGATCAAAGTCACAGGTAGATTTGAATAGGTTAGCATTGATGATATGTATAAGGCATCATCATGACTGAGTGGTATACATATTATTCTATATATTCTTCACCATTTGTTGAAGCCTTTTAAATGAGATTATGTCTAAGTAGGGTTTACTCACCTACCTCTTACTAGCATAGTGATGAAGGAAATTACCTACCACATAATTCCCCATATGGAATCATATGAATTGTTTATATAAATCTATAATAATAGAAAAATTAATTCATAGGACCATTTTTGTCTCTTGTAGAGAAATATTCAAGGACACATGCATATATCTTTTCCTATGAAAATTTCATCATGTGGTCATACATACCATCAGTCTTAGGTGATATGTTGTCCTCAAGTGAACCAATGAAACTTATTATTTTTTTAACCCATGATATTAATATGATGTATACTAGTCAATTAAATCTAAAATGATAGAACATGGAATAACATGAAGGTGTAAAATTTCCAGAATGAATATTCATTCATAACCATATACTAAAATGTAATCCTTAATGAGTAGATAGATCAATATCATGGTGATTTTTCCAATGATCATCCATACTAAATCACCTCTATGATGGAATCTGAGGAAGGACATTATGAAATCCATAGTGATGTCTTCCCATTTCCACCCAATAATGGAATGTGGCTACAAAACATTTGTAGGCCACCAGTTATAATCGTTAACATACTAAAAGTTAAGAACTATGTGATATGTTCTTCAAATATACCACTTTATATCAAGACCCCAGTATTGACAATGAATGTATTAGTACATTCTGATATGGTTAGTATGTATTGTCTAAATTGTGGTATTATATTACCACATAAATTTTTACAGTACGTGTAAAGGAACACAAATACATCAATGAATTGTATAATATCATCCTCATTGGTAACCCAACCTAGTAGTTTGTAATTAGACATTGCACTCTCACTCTGAAATAATACCTCTAGGTATAAAATCATTCTCATTCATTCCCTTTCCAAATTTTATGATTTCATTTTCTAATCTAATGGTATATGATACCCATGATATTCAAGATCCTCTATGTGAATTGCAGAAAAATGATCATAAGCAGCACTAAAATATTTACACCTAGATGGCCCATGTCATAGTCTTTTACAATAGGGGTTTAGTAACTATATTTCCCTTTTATTCTGTATTATCAAACTTAGTTATTACCAATTGATGGTATTATACACACCTTTATCATATAAGATTCAAGTAACACTGTTTGGAAATATATGGATGACTTTTTTCCTAGAATAAATGATTATCCATATATATATATATAATTCCTCAAATTGTTTAATTCCTAGTCCGCAGATACCAACATAAGGTTATTAGTTGGGTAATTCTATATAGGAGGTCTTATTTTGTAGGGATGAAACCCCAAAAGTCAATATAATATCATAGGAAGAACTATAATACCATTTCATGAATCATCACAATGAGAAAAATAAATTCTGAATTTCTATAGAGATATCTGGATGAGTCTGGAAATATGTCTCCCATTAATCTCTTGAATGGATTCCTCATAGGATTCAAGGCAATTTTATTAAATCATATATGATGTGATTATATGGGAGAAATGTTGTTAAATAAATGTAATATCAATGGATAACATAGAAACTACATTTGTTTATGTTATTATTAGGATACTCTCAAGAAACTATGATTATAAAACTATTTGGATTGGTTGAAACTCCGACCTCCTGGATGATGTGAACCATTAAGTGAAGATTTTTAATAAAAAAGTTTCATTTAGTGATAATTACATAATGTTATCTCTCTCTGTGTGTAATCAGTACAATATCAAGATTCTTGGCATGATCATGCCGAGAATGAGAGTAAATTAATATATCATACATGAAGACTACAACACAAAAATCCATATTCATGTGGAAAAAAATTAAAAAGGTCCTAGAAAATCAGAGCAACACTTGTAATATAGAGAAACAGACTTAACATACATGTATAATAAATTAATTTAGATGAATATTCAGCTCATTAAAAAACTAAATGCCTGAGGACAGTAGTAGTATACTGTATTTAGATACATTTCAGACAATAAAATAATCTTTCTAAAAGATCTTCATTATTTTCCACAAATATCATCATATTGAATACACATACATAAAATTATTCTTCCTAATATCGGAAAAGTAAACATTGGATAAGGTTATATCAAATGATGAATAAGGGTAAATAATAATGAGATATAATATTAAAATTGTAATAAATGTATTTTATCATAAATAAACAATTTATGTTCATCACTACAAATAAAATTTCATATTCATGTGTTTGGGAATAAAGATTAACATCTCATAAGACATTAACCCAATTGAAATCACAAAAAATGAGTCATAAGAGAATAAAATTGGGAAAATACATAGACTTGTGGCATACACATTAGAAGATAAAAACATTCTCTACTAGTCACAGTTAATTGAAAAAAAATATCAATACACGTTATGGGGGATAATCCAACTAGGTAGGACACACCACCATCCTATTACATAGTAAATTCCTTATATTGTAGAATATAACACCTTCTTTTCATAGTGGATCATTGTTCCCCAACTTCCCATAGTGGATCCATAATTCCCTTATTCATATTATTATTCTAGAAATTCGAATTGTTTCCAATCATTATCTTATGAGAAGTAAATCATTACTAATATAAATGGATGGATATATAGATCCCAACCATCATTTAATTAATTCATACATACATCCTTTAGTAGATAATAAATCATTCAATATATTACAATCGATAAAATAATTGGGTTTTAAAAACATCACATCATAACCCATTAAATGAAATGGGTGTTACTAATATTTAATCTTATCACATGCAATAAAAAATTGATTGGATTCATAAAAATTTCATAATAGAATAAAATATCATAGGAAAGAGGTTTCAAAACCATTGGATCAGTTTATAACCTATACAAGAGAAAAAGCTTCATAATCAACCATTCAATTTAATCAGAAATTAGTCAATGAACAAATACGAGTGATTAATTTGATTCATACCCCTAGTAAATACAAAAATTTAACAATAAATACAACATTATATGGAGATGGATTTTGAAATATCAATTGGAGAATATCATAAGGAAAATCATATATCAATACAATTATTTATTTTAAAAATATTACAATTGAAAAATCATTTTATTTTAAAAAACACTTTTGAAATAGATTAATTAAAATTAAAAAAAATAAAACATTTTTGGAGTAACACAACCATTATTCTATAAAATTTTAATTTTTAAAAGTAAACATTTTTAAGGAAAATTTTATTTTAAAATTACCTTGAAAACATTTATATAAATATTAAAATCATTTATCAAATATTTCTATTGAATATATCAATGGAATTTTTTAAATAATTATTGAAAAAATTTTCAAAATCATTTTCTTAGAGAAAAAAACATACAAAGAAGGCATTAAAAAATTTAAAACATTTTGCTCAGAATAAACATTAAAAACAAAGTATTTTATGAATTTAATAAGATATTGTTACTTTAAAATGACATTATAAACAAAATGGATGATTCAAGGAAAATATAGATACCACGGTGGGTAAATCCAGTCATTCCGAACATTCGTTTTGCACTATAAATATATTAAAATAGTTCCTTTATAAAAAATTGACAAGAATAATCCTTTTTAAAAAATTAAAAATATTAAAAAGGTTAAAAATTTAATATATAAACCATCATAGATTTGTATAGTATTTTATAAAATTATTTCCTGGGAACATAGGTCCAAAGGAATATTTATTTCTTATCGAAGGGAGAAATAAACTCATATATTCATAAAACAAATTAATAACTCTCTAAGGTACTGAATAGTAGAAAGTGGTGAAATTACATAAATATATCATTTATAACTATAGGAAAACAATTATGATATATACTTAGATATATATCATAATAATTCATTAATTGAAGAAAAATCATAACAATTCTTTATAAACGATGAGATTGTAGTAATAGACTCTTTCTACTTTGGTAAATTTGAATCACAATCCCCAAAAAAGAATAACATTAATTGGGGCGTTCAATATAATCGAAATAAGGTTATATATGATTAATATTTTTTAAGGGAATTATATACACCTCATTATAGAATATATGTTCATAACAAAACATGTGTCCAATAGAAAGAAACATGAGATGAAATTACAAAACTGATTTGTTATCTTTTGAGCCGTAAACCTATGGAAGATAAATCATACAATGGATATATAAATTCCCCTATGTTTATATATAAAACCAAGAATAAATTCACTTTTAGTATATATATTACATAAAATAAATGTGTATTTAATATGGCATTTTTTCCATGGAAATAAAAGTGAGAAGGAAAATCCACGTTCTACATGAGTGACTTATGAATGATAACATTAGTTAATTAATAATATTAAGTTAAACATTAATTTTAATTAAATAATGTAAATTATTGATATAAAATTTTATTTCATTGTATATACACCACAAAACAGGAACAAGTTTTGAATATAACATATATCTCAATGAAATAAATGTGAGATGGGAAAACCCTTCCATTATGTTTTGACTTTCATCATTCACATAAAAACACATTTAGAATAAAAATTATTTTATTATACATATAAAAAAGTGAAAAAGTATTATATATCATAAAATGTATGATTTTATTATGACTATACATTACCTGATTATTAACAATTTCATGTTAATGTTATATTATTGGTTTACAACTAATTGGGTTTTCATATATGTTTTGAGATGATATTGTGATACTATCACATGTAATCTGATTTAATTATTTCAAAAATTTGAAAAACTATTGAAATATAATATATATTGAGTATATATGTGTTTATAAAATTCTATAAAATATAAAAATATAAATGAAATACACTAGTCATGGAGATGGTATTCGTATATACACATGAACACTGTTTATATTTTCATAGATTACATAATGTAGAATGTGAATGATATATATATATATCATCATTATAGTATCATTTAAATTTTTATATATCATATACCTTTACTAAACCCATACATAATACATTCAATGTAATGTTTTAATTAATGAAATCTCTTTGAGATGGCGGTTGTCCATATATCCTTAAATTAAGTGATCATATTTTGAAAAAAAAATGAAAGAAAAGAAGTTATATGTTATATATTAATTACAGAATCATAACTAAATCATAAATATCATAAATATAATATAAAAAATAACTCATTATTACCAATTATGAATGGTGGGAAATGATGAATGAGTTACATCGGTTTTTAAGGTCGTAGTTCTCCATACATAGAAACAATGATTTCATATCACTTTTTATTGATGTGTGTCTATGTATAGGTTATAAAATAAAAATAATAATATATTTTTTAATTGAGTATAAAATGTATGTTATATTATCATGTAAAATGTATTATTGAGTTTGTGGAAAATGAAATAAAATACAATTTCTTGTTGAAGGATGATACATATTCTTTTTGTAGATTGTTTTGTCTGTACAAAAGGGATTCATTTGGTTGATTTTGAAAAAATTAGAGAATTATAGAAAGAAAAAATGGAATTTGGGTGGAGATATAGGTAGGGTTTTCCAATCCAAAGTGTACTGAGATGTGTGAACATGTTAGGGGGTTTAGTTCAGTTTTTCTTACGGAGAACATGTGGCATTCCTACAAAAATAAAAATTTAAAAACTATTGAGAGGTCTCCCATTCATCATATGCCTCCAATAATTTTCCATTTTTGATAAAATATGTGGAATATTTTGATATATATACTGTCATAGGATTATTTCACATGTTTCTAGGTAATTTTAAAATATAAATTAAATATTATCCTAATGTATAATCAATTTTATCATAATCAGTGAAATTAATATTAATTACATTCACAAATCTCATTGGAGAAAAAATTATGTTATCTCTCTTAAAAATAATTATTTATTATGATTTGAAATATTTAATAAATTTTCCAATTTATAGTTATATAATAACTAGAAATTAACCTAATATTGTTCATACATATAGGACATGTTAACAAGCGTTTTTAGATTTAAATTGTTTAAATGTCTGTAATTTTTTTATGTGAAATATCAATATGAAATAGGTTCCAATGAAATAATTATTATTTATTTATTATTTATATTATTAAAATATAAATAATAAAAAATAATACACTTATATTAATAAATATGTTGAAAATGAAATTGTTTAATAAAATTTAGAAATTTACTCGATTCAGCCAAAAATTTTATATTCCTGCAAAATTCGAAAAAAAACACACAAAAAGATTTATATAATACCCATTATAAATAGAAAAATATTTTTAAAAATATAAAATATAAATTATTGAAAAATATATTTAAATCATATGTCCCATTAAAAGGAACAAATGTTTTCTTTTAGAAAAACATATATTTTTTAATCATAAAATTGGATTTATTCTTATATCATTTCTAGAATAAACATGACATGAAAGAATGATGGATGATTTAGTAATATATATATATATATATCATTTAATAAATTTATCAAATATTTCTATGAACATATTTCTTTAAAATGTGATTGATTTCTGACATATGGTTTTCCATCAAAATGTTTCATATTTTCTTAAAAATAGGATTATTCTTATTTTAGTTAATTGTCTACAAAATAAATATGATTATACACATTTATATACCATATTTTCATAATTAAATTAATATTTTTCATAACCACCTCTCCAATGGGTATGGGACAACTATAGTAATATTTTAATTACATAATTTACATTATAATTTATTTTTTTAAACTATGTCATGCATGTCACGAACGTCATGGAAGGTACTCAACAATATATGTGAAAAAACCCAAACATAGTTTTTTAGATACTGCATTCCCACCATTGTGTTGATTTTATCACAATCTCAACATGGTGTTTTGTACAATATAGGAATGACATGGTACATTCATATAACACATTCTATATTCAATTATGTGTGAAATGAAAAAATATTGAATATATTAAAATGATTGGAAAATATATATTTTAGAAAATATTTGGGTGTTCCATTCTAGCCCCATAAAATGAATTTAATCATTATTATTCCTAGTAGTTCTCAACAGTTTAATACATTAATGTTACTTTTATAAAACCCCAAATTTTAAAAATGAATAATAAAACATCCTATAAAAAAGAATTTGAGGTTAGTAACGGTGAACCAATGTCACTAAAAACTTAATTTCCTCATAGGAGAATATAGAATGAATCTAAAAAAATGGACATTGAAGGGAAATATGACTATTTTGTTCTGATGGATAGTGATAATGAAAATTTGTAGGATAATGTTAATTATCACAAATCTATAACCCAAATAAGATTTGAAAAGGTCATAAATATCATAAAAATAGATTATTTTGTGATGATTTTATTTTTCAAGACCCTTATTCCTATTGTTGAAGAATTTTCATTAGAAATTATACTTACATGGTTCCAGGACAACCTCACAATTTTTTTTCCTTGATCAATTTCCACATGATCACTTATCAAATAAAAGGAAGGTTAATTTTTCATTCCTAATGCATGATAAGATAATGAGGTCCAGATATTGAATGATATGTCATTCTATCAATCTTTATCATAGTAGAATAGTTATCATAATTTATCTAGTATGTTGAAATAATCATATGTAGATTTAATAAATTAAAACTAAAACCCCCTTCCAACAATAACATAAAACATTCCTTAAATGTTTATCCTTGTAACCCTTAAAAATTATATATTTATAAATAATTATAAATAATATCAGTAAATTTATCCAAAATAGTTTTGAATTGATCCCACGAATATTATAATATAATTATTTTCTATCACACACCAACCATATGAATAGATCCATATTGTTTTATCATGAATCTTGTTTATTAAGATTAATATTTATGGAAACCATGAATTATTTCATATTCAAAATATTATTGGATATATTCATTAAGTTTATAAAAATTTAAACACAATCAGTGATAACATACACCACATTATCAAGTAATCATTAATCATATCAATAGTAGTCCATATATTATATTTTACATATTCATATCTAACATATATTTATCCCAACATAATTATATCATCATTAAGAATATAATTATGTCAATATTTCTTGAAATCATTTATTTCCTTTGAATATCACCCTTCCATAAAATCAATTTTCTATCCCATCATAATCATTCAACATAATATAGTAAATGATAGAAAAAAACAAAATTTGAACAATCCCTACATATTTTGAAACTCATAATTATTCAATCCAAATGCTTGTATAATTCAATTTATTCAAATCAATGATGTCCATTGAATAAGTTATTCTATTTACGAGAAGTAAAGTCTTATGTTAGGGCATTTAGTTGGGTAGTTCCCATGTTTTCTATAGAAAAGAAATTTAAATCCTAGACAATTTGTCACTCTATGATGTTTTTTTCACATATAAAACATCTTCCTATCCAATTGATATATTACTGTGGGTTTTTTCGTCTATGATTTCTGACATGTTCAAAGACAGTTATTTATTCCACAATGTCCATTTCAACATGATATTTCATAAAATAAAATATTAATCTTAATATATGTTTTAGTAAATGTCATTTTTAACATTTTAATCATATACACCAATTGATGATTTGGAATAATAACTATATTATTTACTCATATCATTCACCAATTTTGAGGCGCATCAGTAAATCCCCAATCACATTAAATGTTAACCATGTTAATTATTTTTCCCTCAACTGACTAATATTATAATGCATTGACTAGGAAACATTTACCATAGTAGAAAACTACATAATCCAGAAATATAGCATATTAGATTTCAAAATTGTGACATCAAATTCTATAATCCATGGAACTGTAATTTAATTATATTTCATACCTAGATATATTTTATTTAAATACATCATGATGTTACATAATGTGTTTTGGATTCCAACATAATATCCACGTGGAGTGTCAAACATGGTACGGAAGAAGGACCATTTTCATGAACCGGTCCCATATCATGTATAGCTCAATACAATGATTTTAGTTTGTTACCCCAAGGTACAAATATGATAAATACACATCCATTTGTTGTATATAGACATGTATTAGTTTCAAGGAAAACACTCACTCAATCCTTTACGCCAATTATGGGACATTTTCTAAAATATTTAATAATTGTTAGACTCTTCCTTAGAGACATCAGTATGCATATGAATAAAAAATATCCCTACATATCTTAATAATATTTATTCATCATTGATTCACAATGATTAATAAGAAATTAATATTATACCAACCATATCGATACATGATTAACATACAATGAATACTACATAATTTCAAATTATTATTCTAGATATTATAAAATTAAATTCCCAAGGACAACGATAGTTTATATTCTTTCAAAAATTAGAACATAATATTAATATTTTGGTGAAAGAGATTCAATGCTTTCTAAATAGATAAATTTATTTAGGAATCCTTCTTAACACTATATATCATAAATCAATATAGTGAAACAAAAGATTTGGTGTGATTTTTTTCTCATTAACTTAATATAAATCATGAATGTAAGCATAAAAACACATATGTTCTTGGGAACATGACTAGAATATTATATGTTCACACCCTAAAAATAGAGGATAATAATCAAGATTCATGTAAAATATTTTTTTTGTTCCTATGACATTGAACATATGGAAATCAAAGAACATGATTAATGAGAGAAAAAAAATTCTTAATACATAGATGTTTGTCATACACGTATGAATATAAAAAATTTTCCCAACATGTAAATGATCATTTCCAAAACATATCAAGGCACATAATATGGACTACAACTATTTGGAAATACACAACAACATCACCAGTTGTAGTTCATTCCTTATGGTGGATCATGATACACTTTCTTCCCATAGTGGATCAATATTCAACTTATTCACATTGTTGATCAATCTCATAAACTTTTTTCCCATCATTATCTCTTGAGATATATATCATTTCTTAATAAATCATTGGGAGATATAGGTCCCACTTATTAAATAATAAAAACATACATATGTGTCTTAAAAGATAATGAAAAATTCATCATATGATTACTAATAAAATAAATGGGTTCCATAAAAATCATATCATAACCTATGATTTAAAAAGGACTCCATTATCATTATATCTTATGAAAACATGTAAAATAGATATATGAGTAATAGTAATTTAATCATAGAATACCCCATGAAATGAAGTGGGTTTAACATGATTTTTATCAAGGTATAACACACTGAAGAGAAATGATTTTCATATACAACTTTTTAATTATAACAATCACCAATAAAAAATAACATAATAATTGTGTATTTGGATGATATCCCTAGTGTTGAATAAACTTTAAAAATGTATACCATGTAATATGGGGAAATAAAACAAAAGGTCATTGCATTTTTTATTAATGAAAATATAGTTTCATTAAAAATCATTATTATTTTTGAGATAAAACGTTTTCAAAATACATTTGTTAAAATACCACTTTGAATACATAGGATATATGATTTAAAAATAAGTTCAAACTCTTATTGATGAAAATATAACTTCCTCTTCAAATTTTTTTAAAACAAAACATATTGTAAAAAATAATAATTGAAGATAACCATGAACTCTTGTAAAAGAACCTTGACACATTTTTGAAAACCATTTTTTGAGAATATATTAAAAAATAATATGAAATATTAAAATCATTTTGAAAATAATTTTACTTGAAAAGAATAAAACAATTTTAAATAAGGCTTGAAGAAATATTAAATACTATTTTCATTGATTTCAAAATAAAAATAATGACATTTTTTAATATTAAAAAAAATCTTCCATAATTTCAATGTAAAATTTGAAAACTATTCTTCAATGAAATTATGGTCATTATGAATAGAATATCTAAAAAAACTCTCTAATAAATATTGTGTGTTCCTTTTGATTGATGTTTTTGGGAGATAAATTTAAACACATAAAATAATAACTTATTAATATATTTAGGATACTAATTTTATTCTATAAAAATGGAATATAATTGATTAAGGGTAGGGAGAATGAAATAAAAAAGAAGTCATTTTTTAAAATATATTACCTCTTATTTGGATAAATCATTTTTTCAGCAAAGGGGATCATCGGTTGAATATATTTAAAAAATGCATCTATGATAAATAGATGGAAGATGGATATTGATTTTGGCAGTGGTTATCCAGGACAAAAGGGATTTATGAGAGAAGATTTGAGTATAGTGACTTCCATTTTTATAGTGGAGTGGGATTGAAATTTTTCTAAATAAAAAATGAAAGCACTATTGAGAGGTCCCCATTTCATAAGGCACCTCATATAATTTTACATTTTTGAGAGAAGAAGGGGTTTTGGTCGAAATATTTTCACACAATGTCTTTACGACATTTATATTGGTTATGTGGCCACATAAAATAATGTTTTATTAATAAGTAAACTCATTTCAACCTCAATCACTTTAAATAATATTAGTTACTTTCACTAATCACTTTGGTCAGTGATAATGTTAGAATTATTATAAACTATTATTTCTTTCGATTCTAAATATTGAAAATAATATTCCAAATTCAAATAATAGTAGGGTAATAAATGAATTTAAAATTAATCTAGTAGATATGACGGGACAATAAGTTTTTTAATGTGAAAAGGTTTCAATTATTGATTATTTTTTATATAAAAATTTTATATGATCTTTATTATATAGACTTATATATGAATAAATATTATATAAATGAAGTAATTATTTTATAAAACTAGATTAAAATATAACATAACTATATATATAATTATATGAAAATTTAATTTTCTATGAAATTTTAGTATTATGTACTATTCATCTAAAAATGAGATATATTAGAGAAAAATAAAATAAAATTACCCAATGTAAAATATTATAATCCAGTTAAAATAAATTTGAACAAAACATCTAATAGTATCAAAATTTTTGTCTACGACACATGTTTATTTAAAATACTGGAAAATAACCATTTCAAAAAATACATCTTTTTATTCACAAAAATTTATTTATTAATCTATTTTTATATAAAAAACATAATATGCATGTTAACAAGATGATTGTATATATATATATATATATATTATAAATTATTCATGAAAATGGTATAAAAAAATTATTGATGTGGAACAAGATTTAGTACATTAATACTATTTTCCAATAAAACATTTCATATATTTTGAAAATATTTTTATTTTCATTTATTGTTTATTAGTAATAAAACTATTCATAGTGAATTGATGTGAAAAAAATATTTTCACAATTTAATTATTATTATTCATAAACAATATTCCAATATCTCGGATGCAAAAATAATAATAATTTATTAAGAATATTAATATTAATTTTTTTTTGTAAAAAATTGTCTTTGGTGTCATGAATGTTATCAAAGGAACAAGAAATTTAAATTACAAATTTACAAGCATTGTTTTATGTGTTCCAAAATATATTATAAGAGTTATTTGATGTGAAAGCTTGACTTGATGTTATTTATAAATAAATAATAATGTTCCTCTATCATATAATAAATGTAATATTCAATATTCAAAAAAAAGAAAAATATTGATAAAAATAAATTAATAAGGAAAAAAAATTATAAATAATATCAAAGTAATACATTCTACCCCCTTAGAATAAATTATTCCATCTAAATTCAACTCGGCTAACAAATTTTTAATAAGTGAATTATTCTTTGGTAGAAAACACGTTATATCAATCAATACTAAAAATTCCAATTTCAATTTGAATGTTTGAACCATAAAATTTACCCAAAGTAACTCAAAACCAGGTTTATGAAATTGATAATAAAGGATGAAAGTGTAAAAATGGACACGAAAGAGAAATATTACTATCACATTATAATGGAGAGTTATAATGATCATGGGTTAGGGAAAGCTAATAATCACAAAGCAATTACCCAAAGTGTAATAAAAAATGAAATTGATATCATAAAAAATTATGATAACCTGATAAATTTTATTTTAATAATGGTCTTCCTAATTTACTGAATTTTCACTAGAAATTATACTTACATTATTTCTGGATAGCCTCACCCATTATTGTTCCATGATCAATTTTTACATCATCACTTATAATAATAAATGAAACATAATTTTTCATTCCCAATGATTTTAGACATCATGTTGTCCATGAACATAATGATATGTCATTCCATCTATCATTTTCACAAAAAATATGTTATAAAAATATATCTATAATGAATTAATCCTAAAACGATTATATTATAATATTATATCAAAAAAACATATTATATTTATCATTAAATGTTATATAAATTATTATCCTTGTAACCATTTTGAATGATGAATGTCCAAATCATTGGTTAAAAGGTTTATAAATTTATGAAAAGTGTCTTATCATTTTTAACACCCAGACATTTTTATGAAATATTTTTATTAAATAATTTTTATTCTTCAGTATCTTATGTTGCACACAATCACGAGTTTAAAAAACCTGTGAGTTTCTTTTAGTTTAAAATTACTATTATAGCCTAGCTGTTAGGTTTGCAGGAATAAATATATCAAACTTAAGAAAAGGTATTGTGAATTAATTGGCTATCAATTATTTATGAAAACAATAAATTAGATATTTAACTTTTTGAGTCAATTACTATTTGTAGTAAAATTAATGAGATATATATGTCATATTGAAAATTTTATATTCAAAGAATGTATATTATAATAATAGAGTTCAAATAAACCCGATTTGTTGTATAAAATTACATATTTTTATTAAAATAGTAATCTTACGTCATTGACAGTCAAAACCCTTTTAATTTATTATTTTTTCACATTAATAATTTTAATATGTTGACAAATATATGTTTTTTAATTCAGTATATAATAATTTACATGGGACCTGTTACTTATATTTTCTGATAACATTCATGTTTTTATGAATACTAAAAACACACAATATATTATGTGAAATAAACTTCATTATTTAAAATAATCTATATGGATAAATTATAATATTGAATGATTTTAAAGTATAAATAAGCTAAATTTTTATCATTAAATATAATTTACTTCATTAGTATTATTTTGACATTGAGTTCACATGAAAAAAAAATCAATATTTTGAAATGATTCAAATTTTAAATACACGGTCTCTAATTCTGATCAAGACATTGATTTTAAATTAATTTCTAACAAATATATATTTTTAATTTATAAAAATGGATTCAATATTTCTAATTTTAATGCCCAAATTTTTTAAATTGGTAGCATTATGTTTTTGGACATTATGAATTGTAAATTTAGAAATTATTTCGATTTAACATGGTTAAAAATTATATCTTGAAAATGATGGTAAACAATAATATTATAGTAATATGAAAATACCCTAAAACAATAATTTGTCCTATTTTTTGAGATATGATCGACGAAGTTTATCCATAGGCCGATTTTAGGACCTTATAACGACACATGGTGGTGATAATGAGATGTTTTATTAATTAGTTTAATGTAAAGAGAAATATGACGTAAACATGTATCTTTTACCAAAACTTTTTTAATATATGGTAATATTACTGATATATTTGAATATAAATATTAATCATAAATATAAAACAATTTCCTATAAAATTTTTGTTTATATATAATTTTTAGACATTAAATAAATAAATTTATTTATCACATAATGATGGCACAATGATTACCATATTAATGAACGATTCAAATAAATGATATTTTAAATATTAAAATAAATTTAGTTTGATCATATTGATGCCATATAATAATTTTTTGGATGATCCAAACATTTTATATTTTCATTAATTAAGATTACTAGAATTAATAATGTTTTATGTCTTTATAAAAAATCAATTTACTAAATAGTGTCAAAATAAACATAAACATGTTTTTAAAAACAATACTATTTTATAAAATGATATAATAGTATTAAAAATGTATTATTCGTCCAAATGTCTTTTATAATGATAAAAATTTAATTAATGATCCACTTTTTGTTCACTTTTTGTTTTATTGTAACAATAATTCCCATATATTATGAAAATACAACTTAACATGATAAGAGTTAATGTTTTAATCTAAGGGTTAAAGATAAATTAAAATTTTATCTTCTGAAATAAAATTTTATAAAACCTATTGGATGAGAGGTCTAAAATTCATACTAATCATATATTCGAAAGTAATCACTTTGGAACTATAATAATTTTAAATTAATTTTATAATAAAATTATATTTCAAAACATTTCTAAAGTGCCCCTCCTCATTCTTATAAAAGGCAACCACTTATACCAACATTCTCACACCTCTCAATCCCCCTGGTTCATAAAAATTTTACACCAATATGTTCCAAAAACCCCATAATTAATATTTGGGGAAACAAACTATTCATAAATCTATCCTATGGAGACCATTTTTTAAAATCAATAGCAGATGCTCGAAAAATAGGTAATTGTTTAATCACCACATTCAAAATTCATTTGTTCATATAATGCATCATCTTATAATTATTCCATAAAAATTACATTTTCATATATATGATTAAGTTTTATTATAAGTATGGTAAAACCTTATAAATACTTTTATCCATCCTATGATTGAAAATATTAACATGCATGTGTACATACAACATACAGTATGCACGTTGTGGTGTAATTTTTTTTTTTCAAAAAACATTACTTGAATCCATATAATTATGACTATAAATATTTTAAATAATTAATATAACATTATAATTATTCTCTATAATTAATATCCCATCAAATTCCATATAATTTATCAATAAATTGAATGATATCATCGCAGATGTGTATATACAGCTTACCGTCTCCGCAATGAAATAGGATTCATTATACATGATTTTAATTAAACCATGATTATATTCATGTATGGAATGAATTAATATGATATATATTATACTAATATAATTATTTAAATTATATGAATATAACCTATGAATTTGATGATGAACTCATTTGACAAATGATGCATAAAAATATAATGTAGTTAATATTTGAATAACATGTGACAATATAGTTTACTAAAAAAATGATGATAATGAAATCTTATATGATATGATAAAAATTATATTATTTGGTAATAAAGAAATAATATTATTTAAATAATTACACATGAGGTTCAGATATATACAAAGGATACTAGACCTAATGTAAGGGATAATTTTGCAATCTCATTTTTATCTGGGATTATTGACATGTAAGTATTTGTTGGTATATATTTATCATCCAAACTCATATTTCCAAATTTTGTAATATTTCTTCAATTCATATAAAATATTTTGAAGAAAATTTAACATAAGGTGATTTTTTTAAAAATTTAATCAAAGGAATCTTTTGTCATTATTCAATATAAGGTACTTTTTGACTTTTCTGGTAAAAGTACGAGGAGATTGTTTTTTTTAATTGATATTGTAGGCATTGATTTTTATAGTTACATGAAACATTACAACCATGAAGATTATTCTACACGGTTTCATGATTATCTTCAACTAATTTTTTTTCATTTTAAATTTCATGGCATTTTGATAAAAGAATATGTTTTTGGAAAAAACAAGATATTTTCCTAAAGAATTATTTTCGTGTGATTTATCAAAATTATTTTCCATCTAATATGATAATTTTTCTTTTCTTATTCATATTATTTATATGAATTTATTGTGTTAATTATATATTGAAATTTTATATGGATTATGTTATGATGTAATTATTTTTAACAATCTCATTTTATTTCTTAGGGTATGATATGGTTAATGATTTGTCTTTTTGTAGACCATTTATGAATAATTTTATTAAGAGATGGCTGAGACCTATATCTCACTCCAATTGATTGGGTAAAGATTTATATACTAGTATATAGACAGTAATAGAGTGTAAAATATAATTGGTTTAGTAATATAGGGCTGGAATTACATGTAAACCCAGTTCTGTAATATAATTTGTCCGTTTTGATGGTCATAGATATGTGCCTTGAAAAATATGAAAATGAATATCTAAGTTTATGTGAATAGAGAAAAACATCATGTCTTGTGTTTTTAGTATTGGGATTATGTCCAATAATATTTATGAACATTTGTCCTTTGATGCGAAATCATGATTTTGATATATAGGATAAGACCTCCAAATGTTATGTTCTTACGTATTACGATTTTGATATGATTGATATTATCCATTGTTTACCGTTATTAAGCATTTCAGACCACCGTTTTAAATTTTTCTTTTCACCAAGTCATAAATAACGGTATTAAGTATGATATTCCAAATATGCGTCTATTAAAAAAGAAATATGTGGGAGACAATCTAGATGTTTTACGAACTAATTGTTTATGCTTCCAAGATTATAAAGATATTATACATATAATCTATTTAATTGATTTTTTATTTGTTGAAATTAATATTCATCAATTTTGATGTTAAATCGATGAGTGTGATTATGGGTCTCTATAGTTGGTATTAGATGAAGGGTATGGTTAAAGTTTGGAAACTAGAATGAGAAAGCTCTAGTAAAAGCCCTAACGATATGTATATGTATATTATACAATAATAATGATTTAAAAATTATCATGAATAACCTAAGATAAATCCTAGTATCGTAAAACAAAATTTTATTATTGATTATGCAGTTTTTCTATTATGATTAGTTTTTTTCACACTATGCAACATTGTTTTAGTCAATGTATGGAACCTAAAGAAACCGTGGTAACGCTGAATGTGACCCAAAAATAAATTATTATCTCCATGAGCAACCAAAAGGTTATGGGTGAAAGAATTAAAATTATTGTATCCATGATCACACAACATTTTCAAGCTATGAATCATGTAGGACATCCAAACGAGCCAATATGGGAGAATCATTCTATTGAGTCCTTCATGAGGAAGCATCCACATTCATTCAGCGGTTCTTCTGAATCATTAGCTACTGATCAAAAGATCAGTAACACTAAAATTATATTTTCAGTTCTATAATGCTTTGAACATGGTAATGCCCTATTTGCAGTCTATCATTTGGAAGGTGAATCTTATCAATGGTGAAATATTATCAATAATACGAGGTAATACATTGAAAGTGTGTCCATGTAATGGGAGAAGGTCTATAACATATTTCTCAATGAGTACATTCCTTGTATACATTTAAAAAATATGAATAAGGTGTTCTTTGAACATGAGAAAATGTATGATGAATCTGTTGGTACATAAAATGAAAATTTTATAATAATTACAAGGTACACTTATGGAATAATTATCCAACCATAGAGTAATAATGGTGAATTATTTAGTGGCCCAAAACCATGTCTTTTATGGGATTTAACCAGAATGGACTTTAATAAATACGAGGAAATTGTTTAATGTGCTATAATAGATGAGAAGAAGATTGGAGTAACCCATCTATCATATAGTTCTTATAATTGGAGGAAGATGGAAATCAAATGAATATATAAAGAACATAATGAAAACAAGACTAGATTACCCTTATACTCAAATTGTAGAATAAAACATGGAATACATTATCTTAAAGGCACTCGTAAATGTTAAAGTGTAGAAAATATGGTCTTTGAGATTTTGAATGTCAATGTGATCGGAAAATAATGTCTAATGATGCGAACATAGAACACACTACACATATTGCAGATCATATGCATCAATGCTACAAGTTCATGGAAATTGGGAATTATTCCAATAAATTACATAGTCCAATAATTATTTAATTTTATTTATATCATGAAACACTTAAATCCAAATACAAAGGAATGTCACATGCAATCACTATTAGTGATGTGGAGTAGGATATTGATGTGGTGAAAGGTAAAATTATCACCCACTATATAGTACCAAATGTTTTTTTATTCTAGATACATACACCCGTATATTGATGAATAATTACCTGAGTGTATCTCAATATTACCTCAATAATCAGAATTGGAATTAGCGGTGACGACTCTTAATGGCACAACAGTCTGATCAAGATTCTATAATTCTTCTTTGATTGATGTTTTTGGGAAATTTCTTCATCGAAATATGTTGATCCTTATTATAGTGTTATTTTTTTCAGTCGTGGCATGGATTGTATTTCACAATAAGGAACTCTTGTTAGTTTCTATGGAAGGAAAGTCACTAATCATATTACAGATCAATCTAAGATCAAATATCATATTAAGGATGAATATAATCTTTCAACAGAAATTTATTCCATAATATGGGATTAGATTCCTATAAAAGAAGGTTATTTATCTCAAATGGTTAGGAAAAATCAAGATTAATAAAACACCCAATTTAAAGGAATTTGTTGATTTCCCTTTGGAGTAATTTCGAGGTCGTCCACTAAATCACGATGTTTAGTTGTCCATATAACTCGTAACAGATGCTATGACTATTTCAATGACACATTATTAAATTTCCCTAATTTATTTGCATGAATTATATATGAAAGTCAATGGGAATCCTGATATGGGATTCATACACAATAGTGAATCACCTTAAGGATAACCTGGACTATTTTCTAATAAATAATATGGATAAATTAGACACTTCATTTATTATCGAAAAAATAAGAAAATCACTATATTGAAAAAATATTATCATCCAAGAATTGATGTCTTATTTGACTAAATACATGGATCTTCATACATTTACAATATTTATCATCATTCAAAATATCATGAATTAAGATTCAAAATGAGGATATAACAAATATATCATTCAATACAGGATATGGACACTATAAATTTATAGGGATGCAATTTGGTATTACTAATTCCCCAACCACCTTTAGGTATGTAATGAATAATATTATTAGAGATTATCGTTGATCAGTTTCTGGTAGTCTTTATACAAGATATTCTTGATTATACAATGATTATGGAAGAACATTATGATCACTTAATAATTTTACTAATCACCCTCAAAAAGAGATAATTTATTAAAAATTTAACATGTGTGAATTTTGGCTTCAAAATTATTAATTTTTTGTTCACATAATCTCATGATATGTGATGTGTGTTGATCCATTGAAAACAGAGGTTTTTTAAAGTTGTCTTAGACTAATAACTATAAATGAGATCTGTTATTTTCTTATTTTGGATGCATATTATCAATGTTTTGTGATTTTGTTTTCAAAATATCTAATCCACTCACCATGTTAACTCGGAAATAAGTTTTGTTTTATGTACGGATGAATGTGAAGAGTATTCCAAAGATCCAAAAAAGGTTATCTAGTTCACATGTGCCCACTATGCCTTGTAGTTGTGAAATATTTGTGATCTACCATGATGAATCCAAGAAGGGGTAGGGATTTATCCCATGAAAAATGATATTGTGATAGCTTATGCATTATGTTATTTAAAAATCAATGAGAAATTTTTCCCAATTCTAGAAGTGGAGTTAGTTGTGGTATTATTTGTATTAATGATATGTAGGAATTATCTTTATTCTAAATGGTGTTTTATTTATTCTGACCATAAAACATTAAAGTATATTTTCAAACAAATGGATCTAAATATGCACCAATGAAGATGGTTGGAGTTGAATAATGGTTACGACTGCTCAACACAATACCATCGTAGGAAAACAAACTGGATGACAGATGCATTGAGTGTACAAGAACATTATAGCCTATCCATGATGAGGATCACAAAATATCCAACATTTATTGATATTCAGAGGATGGATCTGAAAATTTTAATGGAAGGGGGGGAGATATATTATTTCTCAAATGAATTTCCAACCATCAATACATGTGAAGATTAAGGATGCACATAACAACAATGAAGATCTACAAAATAAGGTGAGAAATGTTCCTAAATTCAACCTTGATTGTGATGAAATAATAAGCTTTAAGAATTGAGATTGTATTCCTCCCAAACCAGAATTAAATAAGGTTCTATTGAATGAGGTTCGTAGTTCATCATTCTATATTCACCTTTAAAGCACAAAAATTTATAGTTTCCAGATAGAGTATTTACGGCGGGATGGCATAAAAACTGATTTCACTGAATATGTCTCTTGATGCTTGGATTGGCATAAAGTTAATGATGATATATAGAAGTCTAAAGATATGTTACAACCATTATCCATACCCAAATGAAAATGTGAAAACATCACTATGTACATTATTGTTAGACATACAAAAATATCCAAAGTCAATTATGCTATATGGGTTCTAGTTGATCTCATTATGATATCGGCACACTTTATTCCTATTAGAGAGAATTTATCTCTTGATCAAATTTCCATTATATATGTAAATGATGAGTAATTATTCTTAATTTTAGACATTAAATTATATCTAATTGAAATATGTGGTTTAACATGATGTTCTGAAGAAGTATTCCATAGGCTCTAAATATCTAGTTATGTTTTAATCAATACTAATCATCCTCATACAGACTGTTAGCCTGAGAGGACAATTCAAACATTAGAAGGCATGTATACAATTTTCTCTATGGATTTCATAGATAATGGTGATCAACAACTACCATTGGTGAATTTTTTTGACAATAATATCTTTCACTATAGAATTAAAATGGCTTCGTATAAATCCCCCAATAGAACAAAATGCTATACTGTAACATTCTCAGATGATGTTGGAAAATGGAAGCAATTAAGACATGATCATTTTGATAAATTGGAACAAAAGGAAAAATATATTCAACAACACATAAGAAAATATTATATTTAAAAAAATGAAATGATGACAACTGATGAAAATACCTTGGTGGGTGATAAAAAGTTTATTTGAATATCTCCTAGGAAGAGTGTACTGAAATATGGAAATAAGGGAATGTTGAGCCATAGGTATATCAGTCCATTTGAAATTATGTATCAACTATGGAAGGAAGCTTACCTATTGGATATTCTAATGAATCTATCTCATGTTCATGATGTGATCAATGTATTTCTCTCCTGATAATATATATTCATAATCCTTCACATGTACTAAACACAGATGTTATATCGCTGGATAATGATCATTCTTATGAAGAACAAGTTATAGAGATTCTGGATCATAGAGAAGATGTTATATGTAATAAGACCACTCACTTGGTTAATGTTTTATGGAGGATCAAAAAATTTGATGAAGATACATGGTGACTTGAGGATATTATGATTGATAGGTATCCTCATCTTTTTGTTTCACGTGATGAATTTTGATGGAGAAATTAATTTTATGTTATAATATAACACTCAGATGTTTTATAAAATATTTTCATTAAATAATTTATTCTTTAAAAGCTTGTGTTGCTGATAATTGTGAGTTTAAATAAATCGTGAGATACCCTTAGTATAAAATTACCATAATACCCTAGTAATTAGGTTAGCTGGAATACATATACCTAATTTAATAAAATGTATTTTGAAATCATTGGCTATCATTTATTTATGAAAAATATAAATTAGATATTATGATTTTTTAGTGAACATGTATTGTAACTGATATTTTTGAGATCTATATGTTTTATAAAATATTAAGATATTAATCCAATTGATGTTTTAATCATAGGGTGTGAATAAACCCTCTATGTTGTATAAAAGCATATATTTTTTGAAAAGGTTAATCTTATGCCTTTGAATGGAGAACCCATTTAAAATTAATATTTTGAAAAATTAATAGTTTTTTATGAAAAGATGTACATTTTATTTTATTGTGGATATAAAAACAGTATTTGGTTGAGTTTCTGATATTTTCTATGACATTAATGTTTTAATGAGTAGTAAAAACAAAGTAAATTTTATTTGAAAACAAATTTTTCATCAAAATAATTTATATAATGATATTATAATATAGAATGGTTTTAATGTATAAATAGAATATATTTTTTTAATTCAATATAATTTATGTCATTAAATTAATTTTACATTGATTTCGTATGAAAAATCATTTCAATATTTTGTAATGTTTTATATTTTAAAAACATGGTCTCTCATTCTGATAAAAGGATTTATTTTAAATTAATTTATATTAATTATTTATATTGGACTTAGAAAAATGGATTACTTATTTAGAATCAGTGGGTCAAAATATTGTAATTAGATACCATTTATTCTTTGAAATTATGAACAGTTACTTCAGTGATTATTTTTCTTTCCCATGGTTAAAGGGGATATCTGATAAATAAGATTATAAAATAATATTTTAATAATATAAACTTACACTAAAATGTGTCAGAATCATTTTGGATGAGATATTTCCAACAATTAGCATTGTAGGGTGGATTTTAGGCCCCATAATGCCACCTGGGTGTGATAAAGAAATTATATAATAATTAATTTAAAGTAAAAAGAAAAATAACATAAAAATATATCTTTCACTAAAACATTTTTAATATAGGGTTATATAACAGATATCCTTGAATATAAATATTAGTAAGAAATATAAAAATATTTAACACATCATGGTTTTTTATTTATAATTTTTTATAAATTATATTTTTAATTTTTTTATGACACAATGATGATATAATGATTACCTTGTTAACGAATGAAACAAATAAATGATATTAAAAATTTTAAAATAATTTTACATTGAACATTTATATTTCTACCATTATTTTTTTGGATGATTATGACTTTTTATATTTCAGTTAATGTTGTTTTTTAGAATGAATAATGTTTTTATGAATTTATAAAAAATCAGTTACTAAATAGTGTCAAAATTGACATAAATGATATTTTTAAAAAATACTATATTATTAAATCTAATAAGAGTCCTAAAAATATAATAATTTCAATATGACTTATATTATGATATAAATTTCATTAATTATTCACTTTTGGTTTACATGTAATTTTATAGTAACTATATTAACCATATATTATGATAGTACAAGAAGACATGGTAAGAATTAATGTTTTTAACATAGGATAAAATTTATTGGTAACATTAATTTTGTAACATAAAAATGTATAAAACCACTTGGCTTAAAGGATATAAACCCATATTAATTTTATCCTCTATATTAATCACATTGAAAATATTATAATTCAAAAATAATTTTATAAATAAAATATTATTTTGAAACATTCCTAAAGTGACCTTCTTCCCTCTTATAAAATGCCACAACCTCTACCCACATACTCACACCTATAAATCCCATTGGATCATCCAAATTATTCTCTAATAATTTTCCAAAATCCCTATCATCCTCTAATAATCCACACATTTGATATAAATCTAACCTATGGTGACATTTTTTACAAATCAAAAGCAGATACTTGAAAATGATGTAATTATTTTATAACCTCTTTCAAAATTATTTTTTCTTATACTTTCTTTTGTTAACCTTCTTCCATTATAATGTATTAAATCCATTATCATATATATAATTATATATTATAATAATTATGGTAAAACCTTACACCTATATTTATTCATCCTACGAATAACAATATCACCATGCGTTTGTACGTATGACATACCGTGTCCACATCATGGTATAATTATTTATTATAAAATATTACAATTGGATGGGTATAATGATGAGTATAATTAAATTATATAATTAATATAATATGATAATTAAAATTTATTATTAATATACCATCATATTCCATATCATTTAATAATTAATTGAATGATATTGTCACTCGTGCGTGTGTACGACGAAAAGTCTTTACATTTTGATTTTATTTATTCTTCATTATATTCATTAAACCAATATTATATAAAAGAATATAATAGTATAAATATTATATATATGATAATAATATAATTATGTACACCATAAAACTATAATCTAATAAGGGGAATATGATCTCATCTGATAAAACTAGAATAAGAACATAAAGCAATTAATATATGAATAATGAGTGAAAATGAAATGTTACTAAAATACAGATGAAAATAGAATCATATATAATACATAAAAATAATTATCATTCTTACAAAATTCAATAAAATTTTTTAAATCATTATACATGCGGTTTAGATACATACAAAAGATACTCGGCCAAAGGTAAGGGAAAACTTTTCAATATAATTTTTTATCCGAGATTGTTTATATGTAGTTATTTTTAGGGGTATATTTATCATCAAAATTCATTATTCTTAAATATTTAATATTATTTATATTAACCATTAATTTTTTAAAGTCTATTTTACACATTCATGACTATTTGTTAAATGGTACCAAAGGAATCATTATTCTTCATTTGATTTGAGGTACTTTTAGATTTTTTATTAAAAGTATGAGGAGATTTTTTTTCTACTTATAAGGTATGAATTTATTTTTATAGTTCTTTTACATGATGCCTCCTCTACTAAATAAATTTTTTATTTTCAACTAAATTTATTTCTTTCAAAATTGTGTTGGATTTTGAGAAAGGAAATGTTCTTGATAAATAATAGATATTTTCCTCAATAATTAAGTTCGTGTGTTCTATAATAATTAATTTCTATCTAAGATGTCATAGCTCTATGTTTATAATCATATTATAAAAAATATTTTATTTTGTAATTGTTGGAATGATATTTTACATGGATTTTTTTATAATGGAATGATGTTTAATAAACCCATTTTATTTCTTGTGTTATGCTATGCAAAATTGATTTACATTTTTCTGGAATATTTATAATGGTTTAATTATGAGATGGGTGGGAATTATATCTCCCTTGAATTCATGGGGATATGATTTATATCTCATTATATTGATATTAATGGAACAGAATTTTAATCTGGTTTAGTAATACAGGATTGTAATGGCATGTATACCCAGTTTAGTAATGGACTTTGTCCGTTATAATGGTATTCGTTGTTAGGCATGGATAATATGGAAATGATTTTCTATGCCTATGTGTATTCCAGAATACATAATGTATTATTATTTTTTATTTTGGGGTTATTAGCATTAATTCTTATGAACCTTTATCCTATTATATGATATAAAAATATTCCATATGTAGGATAAGACCTCCCAATGTTATGTTCCTACATCTTATAATTTTGATATTATCGATCTCTTCCTTATTTACCGTAACTAAGCATTTGAGCTCACCCATTAAAATTTTTCATTTCCCCATGACATAAATAAGGGTATTAAGTATGATATTAATGAAATTAGTTTATTTATAATGAAACATGTGGGATACAATATAGATTTATTATGAACCAGATTTTTATGTTTTCGAGTTTTTAAAGACACTATACCAATACTATAATATCGTGGAATTATTAGAGGTAGTAATGAATATATATCTATTTTTAGGTAATATCAATGTATGTATAGTATGGTTCTCTATATCAATGATCCCCTGATATATCATAATGTATCTATTATTTTTTCACATAAGAAACATATGAACACATTTATCACGTTATCTTTAGAAATAAGGAAATTAACAAAAATCCTAATTGAAAAAATGTGTAATTAATTAGTCAAAATATTATTGAATGCATCTTTTATGTCCAAAATGTCATAAAATCCATATGTCATAGCATAAAACACATTTTAGAAAAACATAATCAGTTTCAAGGTAATTTTTACCATTAAATATACTTATTCGTATCCAATATATTAATATCCATCCCTAATTATCTCACCATTTAGAATATATGATGGTTTATATTTCCCATAATTTTTTTACCATGAATATCATATTACTATTAAATCTATTTTCTAGTGTATCAGATGCATTCAACATAATATTGTATATCCTTAGTGTCAAACATAATATAAAAAATATTTATATATTAAACAACTCATAATTCATGAATAAAAATAAATACATACATTAATCAATTCATTCTAATAATTTCTATAGAATAGTATTTTCCTTTTCCAATAAGTAAATTATTAGTCATGGTTATTGATCTTTTAAATTCTCATGTTCTAATAAGATAACACATTAAACTCTATGAAATATGACCTTTTTAATCATGGATAAAATATTCCATTCCATTTGAGATACTCTTTTAGGTTTTTTCCATCCTTCATGAAATGTTGGATGTTGAGTGTTCTATCCTTTATGTTCATTAACCCATTAAAATTCATAAAATCCAATATTTCTATTATTTCATGTGTCTATAATATCATTTAATATCATGTTGTTAATCATATACTTGAATAGAAAATTTTTATTTATCAGAACATGCATTATAAATGGCATCATACCATATGGATTTTCATGAGCAAATCATACATGACATTCAATTTTGACCAACTTCCTTCTAGTTATATGAATTATCTAAAACAAAAAATCATAGCATGATAATAATTTCTCATAGAAATCATCTTCAATATCAAGAAAAATAAATTATATAATATAGAAATCATGATAAGTATTTCCTCACTATGTGAAACATTATGTTTAACATGGCGTATTAATATTACTCTTCAAATAAAATGATACATGATGGTTCATAAAGACTATATAAATTCCCAAATCAGATCTCTCATGAGTTTTAAAATATGCTTGGAGGAAAATATTTTTTTTCCAATCTGTTCTTGATTAATGATAGCTGAATACAATGATTTGAATATTTTTACCCCTATGTATATCTATACAGGAGTCATATCCACTTGCTGTGTCTAAATGAGTATATATATCTAGTAAAACAATGACTCTATCTATAACAAAAAATTATCACATTTTAATAAATATTATATCATAATTATACTTATTCAAATATGCATTCCATGATATATCCATTTAAATATCCACAGGTATCTATCAAATGTTATTTCATCATAGTTATTAAAGGTCGAATAATTCATTAAGATGATTCTAACTATAATGATACATGATTATTTTCCTTTCATGATCCATTATTTTTTATAAATATTCAGCACATTACAAAATTACATGATTGAATATTTTAATTGCATAGTGATTTTGGAACCATGGGACATAATCTACCAATCATTGTGAAATATCTTCAATTTATTCAAAATAGTTCTTCCCAATTAACATTTCTAATTTAATAAAATATTCATAACATGTGTAATGGGTACATTATAAAGGGTTTTTTTATATTCTAACAAATGGTGAATAATTAATACATGCAACCATAACATGGAGATATGGGAATGTAAATATGAGAACTATATTATCAGTCTAATCCCTTCATATCAATTATCAAAATTATGGGTCATCGAATAGAGATTAAATGTTATGTCGACATGAATCTTTATAAAATCAAGTAACATGAGTTGTGAGATTAAAAAAATTTAATAAGAAAAATACTTTTGTTACAAGAATAAGAAAACAAAAAAATTCCCCTATAAGTCAATGGACATTTAAAAATCATATTATGGAAATTCATGCAGAATATGACTACTATTCATGACACCAAAAAATCCCAAGTCATAATCCTTTAATTTAGTGGATCAGATTACACATTACTCCTATTATGTATAGGGTGTCTCATTCCTCACGAAGTGGATCATGTTTACCATTGTTCTTGTAGTGGATTGGGTTTCACCTTTATTAGATGCAAAATCAGGCTTCTAAATTTTTTCCAATCCTTGTCTCATGAGATAAAAATATATAACAAATGAAATGATTTATGATACAGGTACAACCAATCAAATAATGAAATCATACATACCTATTCCACATGATTATAAGACATTCAATATATCATTACCCATAAAATAGATGGATTTCATATACGTGCTATGATAACCAATTGAATGAAATGGGAATCACACATATTTTATCTATTATATCTTATGGAGAAAAGAAAAGTTTCATAAAAATTTCATTATATAATACCCCATGAAATCAAGTAGGTTTCACAAGAATAAATTCATTTCATATCCCATGGAAGAGAAAAATGTTTCTATAAATATTTACTATTTATAAATAATTCATTCAATGAAAAAACAATGAAGGTGACATTGAATCAAATAAATGGTAATGCATAGACTATATCCATAGATTCACTGTTATAAGGAGGAGGATTTTGTAAGATCAAATGGAGAATATCATTCAGAAAGTAACAATTATTTAAAAATATTTCATTTTAATAAAAAAATCATTTTCAATGTCAATTCATATAAAAAACGAAAACATTGATGTAATAATTAAAAATCAATTAAATTGTTTCTTAAGGACAATATTCATTCCTCATTGATAAAATATTTTTAAAACATAAAATATATTGAAAATATTTTTCTTTAAAAATAACCTTTACAACATATAATGTATGCTTCAAATAATTTTAAAAAAATATTTTATTGAAAACATATTTTAAAAAAAATGATTTTATCTTGAAATCCATTTTCTTTTTAAATTAATAAAAAACATAAAATGATCACTGGAATTTTTTGTAAAACCAATTTTGTTAAAACATATCAAAAATATTTTAGCTTTAGAATATAAAGAAATAAATTTTCTTCAAAAACAACATTATAAATAAAAAATGAATCTTTATGGAATTTTAGGTCATGAACATATGTAAATCGGTGAATCAAGATCATTCCTTTTTATCCGTAAAATGTTTACAAATGTGCCTTCATTGGAAAATTACAAAATAATACATTTAAATCCATTCTTAACATTAGAAAACTTATTTAAAAAATATCATTAATATTCATATGATAATAATATAATTTTATTAGCTATTTTATTTAGAAAACACGATATTGAAGAATAACATATTTTCTACTAAAGGGATTAATAACATGAATTTTCATAATAAATGATTCTTAATTATATTACAGTTCAAAATTACTGAAAAATCGATAGATTGCATGAATATATCATGAATAAGAATTGGGGAAGAAAATCTATGAGATAAATTTCGAGATAGATTATAATTTTTCATTAATGGATGAATAATAATAAAAAAATTATGATAAAAGATGAGATTTTATAAATAGACACTTAGCACTTTAGTAAATATGAATCATAATCCCCAAGAGAACTAGAGAAAAAATAATTCATCGAATTTGGTAAATTTTGAATGTAAACACCATCACTGTGAGATCAAAAAATGAAAATTAAAATAATGAAAAAATTTAGAATAGGAATTAGATAATTTATTGATGGGTAGTATATGCACCCGCACAAATTAAAAGGGTGGTGATCATAGTATTATACTCTTTGAAATAAATTTGATGCTCAAATCCCTTTACATCTTGAGTTACATTTGATTCATGAAATCTATGAAAATATAATGATAATTGAAATATTTAATATCATAAAATAAATTAAATTCATGATATAAAATTTCATATGGATTTATATACGCCACTAATCAATGATAAGTGGTGAATATAGCTTATATCTCACGAAAATGAAAAGTGAGACGAAAAAACCCTTACGTCTTAACTTAAAATTATTCATAAAATTTCAATAATCCAATATAATAAATATTTTTGTAATTATAAATATAAATATATCCATATTATTATATATTATATCATATATAATTATATTATATATTTACGTTACTTTTTTGTAAGCAATTTCATGTTAATGTAATATTTTATTTAACAACCCCTTTGATTTTCGTATTTGTCTTTACTTATTTGTAATGATAAACATTAGTATATCATGATTTATGTCTCTAAAGAGTAAAAAACATCAAAAAAATTCATTATATAATTATTATATATTTATATATAATTATATATATATATATAATTAAATACACCAGTCATGTAGATGGTAGGCCGTACACATGCATGAATGATGTTTCAATTTTCATAGTGTATTAAATAAAAGTATTTAAATAAAATATACTTTTATAGATATAAATTATCATTATGGTTGAAATATTATGTAATATATATCATATATGATTACAAAACCCACCATTAAGACATATGATCAAAAAGTCTAAATGAACCACATCGCTTCGAGGAAGCAGTACTCCTGTAATCTCAAAAAATGTATCATATTTACACTAAAATTAAACCATGATGGAATGTATTATAGATTAATTTCTAATAGATAAATAAATCATTTATATCATATATATCATAAAAAATATAAAATGAATCAGTATATACAACATTGAATGGTTGAAACAGAAGAACGAACGACATTAGTTTGCAATGTTGTACTCCACATACACCAGAACAATTATTGTGTATCTCATTGGATGGAAGTGTTTCGCATTGTAGGCCAACCCATAATATAAAAACATATCACAATATTTAGGATACTTATGATATGATAAAATCTGGTAATATAATGAATTTAGGTGATGGATAAATGAATGAAACAAATGTTCTTATTGAAGGATGTTACAAATTATTTAGAAAACTAGTTTTGGTTTGCATCAAATGTATTCCTTAGTATTATTAATTCCAAAATGGATGATAGAAGAATTATGGTAGGTAATTCTTTAGGATAATTGACCTATGTTTTTATGTTCTTATGGGGATTGAGAGATGTTAAAAATGTAGAGGGTTGAGTTCACTTTATTATAGTGGTGAAAGGGTTACATTTTTTTAAATATAAAAATGTAACCACTATTGAATGGTCTACCTAGAATCATCTGTAAAAAATTACTATCCATTTTAGATAAAATAATATAAATGGTGGATAAATATTTTTGGAAGGAGATTTTATAAATCATTCTACGTAATTGGACGTTCAAATTAAAGAATAACCATAATGAAAACACATTTTAACCTTACATTTCATAATTAATTATAAATAACATCACTAATAACATTGTTAAATAATATATAGACCATGTAAGAAATTAGTAATTATTCTGATTCCAAATATTTGATCAATTTACCAAATTATAATAACATAAGTCTCATAAATGAATTTAAATTTAATTTCATTGATGAGGTGAGAAAAAAAATTATACACATTTCTGTTGTGAAATTGGTTACAGTGGGATAAATATTATTAATTTATTTTTTAAATGATCTAATTATAATTTAGAAACAAATTAAAATATAATTTAATGCTATATATAAATTAGATAAAAATCAGTTTACAATTAAAATCCATTAATTTTCAAAATTAATCCAAAAATGAAATATTCCATTAGAAGAACCAAAACATAGTAAAACGATATTTCTATATACCAATTTCAAATGTAATTGTTTATTTTTCAAATAAATATTCTATAAGTGTCAAATTTACTTTTATTATATGCGATCCATTTGAATTTTTTAAATCTACAATTTAAAAAATACATTATTTTAAACATAAAATTGAATATTTTCTTATCATTCACCTAGAAGACACATAAGGTGAATGTCATATATATACATGAATAATATATATATCATTAATATAATATATCAACAATGTTTTAAATAACTTATTGAGGTAAAATATAATTGATTTCATAAATATTGTTTCCCATTAAATGATTTCATATATTCTCAAAATGGTTTTATTTTTAATTTATAGTTAATTGGTAATCAAATAATTATTGTTCACTAAATGAATAAGACAATTTTAATTAATTTAATTAATTTTATCCATGAAAACTATTTCAATATCTTGATGACAACTATAATAATATAGTAATATTAGTATTAATAGTAAATAAATTTTTTTTTGGTGAAGTAAATGCTCTACATTTTTTTGGGTTCAATGAAAAACAACGTGTTCCCCTCATATGACATGTTCTATATTCTATTTTGTGTTCAATGAATAATAATGGAAAGATTAAACAAATTCTATTTTTTAACAAAATCAGGGGATGTTACACGTAAGACTAAACCTTATAACTATATATAAATACAATATATTTGTACCATAGAATCCAAAAGTGGAATTTCGGATGGTCCTATATGCATTCAATTAATGGTATCCTGACCATAAATAGATTTAGTAGAATCTATTCTCTCATATGAGATAGTATAACATGTTTTATATATGTGGTATTATATTATAGTTATTAATAATATGATGCTTTAACATTAAATAATACATGAAAATCCAATGTTTCATTTCATCTATTTGGTGAATAACACAATAGAATCTTTATATGAAAGAATCAGTTAGAAAATAAACCATTTCATAAATTTTCAAGCTAAATATTGTATTCATTAAGATCAATATGTTCACTAATATTTGTTGTGTGGACACTTGTTTTTCTCTTGGATCTATATCAATGGTGAAATCCACCGATTTAATTAGTGAAAATATCGTGAATTTATCATGAAAAAACACTCTGAAAAAATCTATCATATGAGGAAACTACACAAACCACATTAAATATTATCTAATAAAAAGACTATCCGTATAATCTTTCACTCTGTGGATCCCATTATGATCAGTTCAATGTTGAATTTCTTCGATATCCCATTTTCTCTTATGAAAAAAGATACTACCCTCGAGATATTTAAAAGATAGTATATAGAGATAAGAATGAAAATGGGCGTGGTGTGGAACCAATATTCCCGTCTCAAGAATTATTTTTGAGCTTATAATTTAAATATTAAAATATTTATAAAGGAAGTGATAACCATAATATTAAATTGAGAAATCCATTCCCCTACAAATAATCTCAAATTATGCTCACATATGAGTATCTGAGGTCATAACAAAAAAAATGTTCAATATTATTAGTGTATGGGTCTACACAATTATAGTATATAAAACTGAGTTTGATTAAAAATTATCAAATACATATGAAAATAAATTTGAGGCTACAATAATAGTACACCAACCTTTAAAATTCCAAGAATCTTTCCCTTGACAATAGTTTTCAATGCATATATTTTTCTTAATATGTATCCCTTTGATTCAGCCTGACTAACCTGGATACGTATATGTTGTTGTGGATGTACATTTGAGGTATGGATACCATGTCAACATCCACCAACATAGCCTAATCAGCTGTTAGTATACTAGATCCCAAGGTGATGTGAAACTATTGATATTGTTCTTAAATGAGGTTTTCACTAGGATCCCTTCCCACTAGGCACATGATGGAATGTAATAATGAAATGATAATAGTGAAACATCCCTCCATAAGATTGGCACAGAAATTGTTTCTACTTGTATTGTAAATTCATAAATAATTCCATACAAAACAACTGAATACCAACATAACTAATGTTGTCTACCTTCGGACTAATGCATCCAATTAAACCAGACTCAAAGAGTCATTTCCAACACATATATTAAATACCTTCATACCGACATGATGATACATTGTTTCTCAAACTATTATATTCCTATAAGGTCTGCTTTTTAATGATGCGGTAGTTAAATATCCCGGAAATGGTGTATATTTGAAAGGTATTCACATATGATTATATAGAATTTGAGATCCCTTCGACAGTCTATATCATAGTAATAAATTCATTACTTGTCAATGTTGTTACAAAAACCTAATGTTTGTTAAAATTTTAGGAAT
The DNA here is from genome assembly GCA_963277665.1 of Viscum album. Lineage (NCBI taxonomy): Eukaryota > Viridiplantae > Streptophyta > Magnoliopsida > Santalales > Viscaceae > Viscum > Viscum album. The sequence goes on from OY728156.1 coordinate 1,740,783,375, forward strand.
ACTCCATCATGTATATAAAAGTCTATTATTGGAGTATAAATTACATAGTTTAGTCTTCTCATAGTGTTAGAAGGAAAAATAACTCATATATGGTTGTTTAGATGTCCTCTAACACCATTCCCAAAAAATGATATGCTAGATAGATGAGATCCCACCAATATCATGAGAATTCAAGTGTAATATAGGTGAAGAGACTAAACCCCCAGTTTAGAGGCTTCTAAAAATTCTCAAATATTCAAAACATGGAATATTACCATGATATTGTATCCTTAGGACCATCGTACCTTGTGTACATAAGAGGATAAATCTACTGAAATTATAGTGACAATTCATCCATATTCGGGGAATGTAATGTAGAACCATGTATAAATTGAGTGAACCTAAAGTAGATCTCTTGAAATTAAGGTTCATTCACCAGTTCCAAAAGGACATGAGGTTCGTGAAGTGTCACATTAATAGGTATTAATGTTGTACCAAGGACCTGAAACCCTATTTTGTGGTCATCAGTAACCTCCTAGTGCATGAATAATGGAAGAAATCTTTGCATAGCTCTTCAATTTCCAATTGCATTCCTCGGATATGATTTAATAAAATTATAATAATATATCCTAATAGAAAATGAAATGAAAAAATAATTCGTAAAAAAGAGTCACACATCTCTTCCATATCGTAATGGATGTAATTAAAAAAAATCATAGAATCCACTAGTGAAACTACCTACTACACATCACTATGCTTGGTATATGGCTGGCGTATCAGATAACACCATGAATGATCTTTTATATGGTCATGAAATTTCAATGTTTTGACTAAAACACCAGTTAGATTGAAATTTTAATCTCTAGTTAATAGTAACCATCTAAATTAAAATATTATATTTATTTAGGTTTATACATTTTTATTTTCATATATATGTTGATGTCATGATTGATTCATCACTATTGAAATGTTTTAATGTACCAAAATCTTTGTAAATTATAATCAGTATGTTACGTAAGTAAAAAAAAATCCAATATCTTGTATATAGGGATAAAATGTCATGAAAACGATATGTTTAAATGAGTCATCATTATCAATTTATAGTAGTACATGTTTTATAAATTACAAATCTCATTCATGTAATCAAATTAACATATTTTCTATCCCATATAAAAAAAGATTCTTGGGTCAAACATTGCGTATTTTGTAAATTTATGATTCATATTCAATATATATTGGAAAAAAAATTTAGATTGATTCATGAAAATTATTTAGTCAATTTATTTAATTCGTAAAATTTTAATTGAAAAAATTTCCATATATAATAACCAATTTACATACAACACTCTCAATCATTACATGCTATTGGTGAAAAAAATATACCTATATGGGTTTGAATAATGCACGATATGTGAATACTTAATTGATTATAAAGAATCATGACATGATGCCTCCAATGATTACTAGGGAATGAGAAACAAATTCCATAATAATAATACCATCAATAGTAATTCCTCAAAATATGTGCATCACACAGCAGTGAAATTCTTATAGATATAATAATATCAAACCAATGACAATAATATCACTAACCATGCTATTTTTCATTACGAAGTAAATTGGAAAATAACTCACATTATTAGGTTTATTACCGAATTCTAAAACATTCCTAGTTTATTGTCTAATATAAAAATAATTAGACATAAATAAAAAGAATAATATGAAACATCTTCATATAATGTTGTCTTGTATGCCAATAAGTAGTGCCCCAGTCAAATTTCACACATTGAACTCAAGCATGCCTCCCCAGATTTTATATGCTTTTGACTAGTAACGAGTGTCTATGGTGTGTCTACGGGAATATTATTCCCTCCCTGTTAGAGTTTAGCACAATGGTCTTCTATTATTATTAATATAATATATAGTAATATATAAAAAACCTCCTAATAAAAAATGACTAGAAAAAAATATGGTGGATTCTAAATTAGTATCAGATACAAAAATTAAGATCATTTCAAAATTATATTCAAAAATAATGTTCATGAGATATATGGTAACTTACATATACAATCATGTAAAAAATAATAAGTGACAATAATTTTACTCTAATAAAATCATGACAATATGCTTGTTCTTTTATTACCATATTATGTTATAGTACTATGAATCAAACATAAGAGGTTGGAAACATCCCTTTTTATATAGCTGCAGTAATGAATTATTTTATTCTAACCAATACGTCCCTAAAAGGGTGTGAGATATACAAAGAAGGGAACTATAAATGGTGTCTATATATATCCAGTATGTCTTTGTAAAAGGAGTAGTGTACCAGTAATCCTAATGGAAAATAAACCATAAATAAATAAATAATCCCAGTTGGTCTGGTTTCCACATTGGATACCTGACTAACACTATATGCATTGGCATAAATCGGATTTCCAAATAATAAGGTCCACATGTATAGATAGAAATTTTTTAATATATATAGACAAACATTACATTTCCCCAGATATAAAATTATTGATACAAAAAAGTGAAATAATAAAATCCAAATGTAAAAACGGATAACACCCAAGAATGTTTATTGGGTAAAGGACACATCCTTAGACTTGGTAAAAATGCATCAAGAATTTCTAATAAAAACTAATCTAGAGTTATGAATGAAATGGAACCCATGGCACATACATAGTGATTTATATATATTAACCCATGCATTACTCTAAGAGCATAAAGATTTCCCACCAATATCTGAGTCTACCTATAGTGATCAAATAGCAGAACCTATTTATCACTCACACCATATTATAAGACATCACCCACTATAAAAAACCATGTAAAACTTAATAGGAAACAATGTATTACTTATGGATTCGAACATACACATCCACCTACCAAGAACATCCATAGTAAACAACTATTGAAAATGGTCTCAATCAAAGTTTATTAAACAACCCACACAATAATACCATTAATGTTATTCTACAAAACAATCCATATTTCACTCCTCGTGAATTGATATTTAATTAAAAATTATGATTATAATGCTAGATGGTCCCTCTAAGGAATAATTATGTTAGTACCCTAGTATCACTCTCAACATGATATAAGGATATCGATTTATCTAACGTGAATTTCATAAAACCTATGAAAATTAGAAAAATATTTATATATTGAAATCTAAACACCTAAAATTTTTGGTTTTAATTAAACTATATTTATGGGCCTTTTAGGACATTATTTAAGGAACACCTACTGGAGAGGATCACTTCATGTTGGTCACCCTGTTTCATTGAATATAGTATTTCTTGGACTACCATGAAATGTAAATAAAATATACTTAGATTAATTAAAAATTTTGGAGGAATCACTTGAAAGGAATGGAATATTGTAAAATGGATCATTTAACAAAGCATAACATATTTTGGGAAAACAAAAATAGACTACCTACCAGAAATATGTAGACAAATAATCAATATTATACAGCCATAGACACCTGCTAAAAAATATGAAAATAGAAAAAGAGAACAACTACATAAAAGTGGAGTAAATAATGTCACAAAAAATAGCACTAAATATAGAAGAATAAAATGAGAAATTGGGATTCTAGATCAAATCATATACCAATAGTGATCTAAAGGGAAAAGAAGTGGTGTTATCAGAGTCTTGAGGTGAATGTTCTTTCAGATCCCATATTTATCACTTATTAGAGAAACTGTAGAAGGAATACATGTATGCTAATAAATATTAAACCTCAAATTAAAAAATATGGTCATTTTTTTGTAGAAGAAATCACTAGAAAAAATGAGATTATATTGTGTTTTAGATAACAATATGTTTCTTCTCAAGCATTCATTAAATGAAATACTAATTTTTTCTATAAAAAATATACTATTAATATTATTATATAATATGAAAATTATCACCCATCAATTAGAATGAAATTTAAAAATATAATTAACTAACCTCTAAAAACATGTAGTTTACACATGTACATTTTTTTATTGGTAATAAATGAAAATAATTAGGATGAAGAAGAAATGTTATGAGGAAAAATTATCTTTCTAATAGACAATTTTGACATGCGTAATGGACATAAATTAAAATAAATGATTTCAATATTTCCATATTATATATTTTAAATAAACCTCATTTTGGAAATTATAATACCAAAAATATCATTGGGTGCAATTTTAAGATTTTTTATAGAATATTAATGTTTCCAATAATAATGAAAATTAATTAATATAAATTGAGAATGTTCTCTTAATTAAAAAATTTTACAATGTTAAATTAGACTTTTATTTTTTAGAAAGTAATGTTAGTTCATCAGGATATCATTTAACATAATTTATGCCATTGAAATCATTTATATAAAAAATTATGATATAAAAACAATGAATCATTTTAAACATTTTAAAAAAATACATTATCTTATCTCATCTTTGGGATTAATTTTATATTAAAATATTCAATATAAATTAATTAAATATGAAAAAATTTATAACATATTTTTAATCGGAATAATTAATATTTTCTTATATGTTCCATTTGTTTTTGGACCAAAAAGAATTGTGAAAAGAGAAAAAATTAATTATCATTGTTAAGGTAAATTTAGTTTACTGAAGGGTTAAAATAAAGAGAAAATGGATAACATTTAATATCAATTTGAAAGAGATCTATTTGTTGGTATATTTATTCCCCCATGATATTAGGCACAATTTATTATGTTTTTGGGACAATTTCCCATAAATGTGATCTATATAATTTGTTATGTACATAAAAAGAAAAATATGAACCTATGTGTTGTTAAATATATAAGAATCTTTGGCCTAAGGAGAAAAAAAACTTCTATTATCTTATAAATATCATTTGAAGAGTTAAATTTCTTTTTTATAATGATTATTTATTATATTTTTTTGATGAAATAATTACTTTAAATTCTCATAAAATTCCAAAATATTAAGTATTTAGTTACTAATAAAATAAATGACAGATATTAAATAATTAGAAATTAAATTGAATGGAATGAATTATTTTATTACATTATGTCTCTAGATTCATATATAATGTTACACATGTGATAATATATTATAATCAAATTCCATAATTATAATGATCTTTTTAAATTCATTGTAAATTTATTATATTAGAAATGATATTATATTATTTTTCAATAAATTATATTTTATTTATAAATTTAAAATTACTAAAAATCCCATATAATTTAAATTCATATATGTATAAATATGTTAATAATAATTAAATAATGATAGTTAAGGGTCCAAATATTCTGTTAAAATGCATATATTGACCCCTAAATAGTATAAAACATCGTTATCATTGTTGTGATAAAAAGAATGTTTTCAATCCTAAATGAACTTTTTTGAAAATTAGTTTTCGACACACATAGTCTTTTTATTTGATAATTTTTTTAATATATAGAATAATTGTATAAAACTATCTAAATAGGATCAATTAAAATTTTCAATTATTGAAATAATTATAATTTATATAAAGCTATTAACCTTTGTGGGAGCCCAAAATTGTTATATAAGATAAACATAGAATTTATTGGAAAAAATGTTTATAAAATGAATTTTTTTGTTTGGTTGAAGTTTTTTTCAACCCTAAAATCCCACTATCCCATAATTATTAATTTTAGAGCGACATATGGATCTCCCACTGTTGAAAACATTTGGGTATTTAAAAAAAAATCACTACTCCTCAACCAGGAAAACACCCTCACTCCCCTCACATGTTCTCAATATCATTTATATTTGAATCATACCAGACCTTTTGAAATAGCATTAAAATCGAATCCGCTAAATATATAATATTTATTTCAGTCATAAATCAATCATCTGATTGATTGTAGTGAAAACTAAAGGAAGGTACCCAAATAAATGTTAATGTTATTCAATGTGATTTTTCATTTTATTTTTTCTTCCTTATATGTCAGGTATTATTAGACCACAGTTATATAATATCTGTCATGAACCAAGTTGGGTGGCCATCGAACTGATGCCCGACCCTAGTCCGCGGGAGGTCTCTAAGGGCTTTCCTGATCCCCATGGGTTGGCACAAGTGCTCGAGTATCAAAATTAACACTTTGGAATGAGTTACCCGAATAATAAAATATAAAACAAACAACATGTTGAATAAAATGAAACTGAAACTAGAAAACCAAATAGAAACATACACCATGATTCGATTTAATTTTCACAACATGAACTAGAAACCCAAAAGATACTACACCAAATGAAAACCAAAAATCCCTCAAAAGCCTCTGTGAAACATGACGACTCACATCCCCAACCCACCACCACTAAACCAAAACCATGGGGCCACTGACAACCCAAACCATCAACTCTATGATGGATGCCTCAACCTATAATGCAGAAAAAATGCAATCTATATACACCCAAAGGTGTATGAAGGGTGTGTACAAAAAGGCCAGTAGTATTCCATAGAGAAATGGTTCCAAATGTAATTATTAAATTATAAAAACATTTTCAATTTAAAAGAAGAAAAATAAGTAAATGGTAAATCATTTTCAATGGAAAAAATATTAATAAAATCTACATTAATGAAAGGTAACTTAAATTAAAACACACACTCTCTCTTTAGTTGTTACCCGAATGTCACACCATGTACTGACAGTGAGAAAAAAGAAAAAAAGGTGCACAAAACAAGGGATAGGCTATAAAGATACTAGATAGAAGTGGGACCATAGAACATAATGTCACAGTGATCAGTGGTATAGAAACACAACAATATATGTTCTATTTCATGAGACACTTGTAGGGTAACACAATCATAACCTATTAGTCTATAAACATCATATAAATTTTTATTTAGTGTTTTAGTCTTCAATATAGGTAAGTGAAACTGGGCCAATGCCTCTTCTGTTTATCTAGCGCACTAGTCCTAGTCCGCCCACCTAGTACCCATAATTCCCATTTGTTCTCAAGTACTTTAGAGTTAATTTCATATTTCAATCACAAACAAACAAAACAAATGAGGTGTTATCTCTACCCAACACTACACTCGCACACACAAAAAACCATTTAAAAATTATACGCACACAAAAAATAACCCAACACCAAATCTGAATCACATAGACAGCCAATTAACAACTACACAATTAAAGAAAGCCCATATATTATCATGAAACAATATTAACTGAATTTATTAACCAATTTCCACATACGTCACATGACTTCATGTCGAAGAAACATTTAATCTATTTAACCAAATTAAATTTTCACCCTAATAATTATGTAATAAAACAATTCAAACTATCATAGATAAACTTTAAAGAGAAAAACACCGCTTTATACAACAGACCTACCCAAACCCTCTTTCATAACCATACACACATTACAATCTTTTCAAAACATGGTTTCCACCACCAATATCATTTAACCAAAAATTTTACATCTTATATAATGGAACCATGAAGACCAACATGGGATTACAACAAAAACACACCCAAAACACCAATGCATCCCTTAAACATTTTATTAATGTAACAACTAAGTTTATAAAATAGTAAATAAATCAGCATGTTTTTTTCACAGATGAGCCAAAATCATATTCCATGAACAATCAACTAGTAAATAAATTAAAAATGTAGATTCTGGAATGATTTTCTCCACAATACTTCTTTCAAAAACAAATTTCCATCTTCTATATCAGTTCAAAAACCATTAATAAATTAAAAATAATAATTCCAAGCGACGTCACAATATTTTTCACATACAAAACACCCAAAACACTACATTTATTAACAAATTCACATCAAAACCATTTCAAAATCCAATTCATATCTCTTCCTTAATTATATAAACATATTGCACAACTCATATACCAAAATAAAATCACTCAATATGCGTTTTAAAATTGAACACACTACGCACTATACTAACATGCTACAAAATAAATTAATGCATGTTACTTTATTTTTTAATACATTTTTTTCACCCATGTAATTAATGTATGGCCGTGATTAATTAATCGAACAACCATATTAATTCATCTAGAAATAGTTATACATGGAACCACCTACCTCAGTGTTAACAAACATGGTCAATTTTATGCACAAATTATACACACTTTAATCGCACCACAAATAAAATAACTAAGAACTAAAATAAAGCAATCAGATCAATTACACCATAATTGAACCAAACACAAACCAAACCCTAACAAAAACAATTTACCAACATGGAAGAACAATCTGGTCGGAGGGGAACACACCTACGATGAGGGTGTGTGTGGTCATCCGAAGCTCCGAGGAGGCTGTCGGGGTTGCGCAGAGCCAAAAAAAGGGTGAAAGTAAAATAAAAAAGGAGATAAAATAAAAAGAAAATGAAAAAATAGAACTAAAATAAAAATAAATTGAATACAAAATAAAACCCAAAAAAGAACATTATTACATTTAATAATTATAAAAATAATAATAATAATAATAAATAAATAAATAATTATATAATTATAACATTAATTTAAAATCCTTGACCAAATTAAAATATCAATTGAAATAATAATAATCCCCAAAAATATTATTATTATTATTATCATCATAATCACCATTATTATTAATACAAATCTTAGATAATCTTATTTTATGTTTTCGTTATTTTATTTTATTATCACTTTATTGTTTTCCTCACTAATTAATTAATAGTGTATCGGGTGGGGTGTATTTTGATTTAGTGATGATACACATCTTCATCCGAGCTCTATCCAAGTGTCAGACGTTGCTAGGACAATCGTTCATTTATCAGCAAAACGCAAATACTCAGGTCGAACTCATCCCGCACATCAGAAAAATACATAAATCAAATAAAATTATCAGATAAATGAAATAATTAATAATCATTACCGATATGCGAAGTTGGGGAATCAAACTTCTACCCACCATGACACTTTCTGCCCCACGAATGTCCTATAGACTAGTTTAACCACGGGTTCCAAGCAAGACCATGCAGACACCTAAAACAAACCCTTAATCACCCAATGATTGGGCATTCAAAACACACATGACCTAAAATTGGAAATAACTCTAAACCAAAATCACAACGCAAAATCACCCGCTACAAGGAATTCACCTCAAACAGAACTACAACATTGAACACCCTGACCCATAACTTATGGATCTACGGGGCCTCTTGGGATCTCCATGAATACATGTCCAGCGACCCAATACATGATCTACCCAATTAGCATGGTCGAGGTTGGGCAGATCTGAATGGGATGCCTCACCAATTGCACATTGAAAACAGAGTCTTCAACAAGTTCAACATATGGAGGTCTCCCCAAAATATTAAAATTGTTGTCAAATATTAGTTTTCCAGACAACCTCTAACACTGACATGACCCTCCATGTTCCCTATGTTTAACCAATCCAACATAAGTGAAGATGCTATTGAGACCCACACTTGTTCTCCCCACCATTTTAAATTTTCTTAACAACCCAACACCCATGTAGGTATTCCCAATTTACTTTCAGCGATAAGAACTGAACTCATTATCCCATACCCACCAACACATGCCAACCTACATGGATGACTCCGACACAAGACAAAACACTACCACAAGATATGTCTTTGATATCAGAAACCCCTATCCTTGCCGCAAACAGTACAGGCACGTGTCAATTCCACAAGACATGAGAATTTATGAAACGAGTAAAATTTCGATCCATAACCGATCAAAAGAAGGTTCACAGAGCACGCCCACTAGCTTTAAAATAATACAGGTTCTTTGAACCTCCTTAAAGCCCAAGAGGAACTCCCATAACTTAAGACCACAACAATGAAACAGGGGCTCCATTCCCCTCACGACGAAAATGAAGCCTTCAAAGATGATGACATAATAGGTAAAATTATGTTTTCCACATCCTGAAACTGCTGACTTAAGTCGGTCCAAGCCCATCCCACATCCGAAATGTTCTGACTATGCACAATCATCACCTCGATACCTATGGCTGGGGATCTGATGTTTGAAGCCTCTACCACCTCACATTTATAAGCTGATCACCTCTGACTAAAACTTCCTCTGCAAGGAAATAAATCTACATACATCTCCTTGTGTCTGAAGTGACCACTCCATCAACATGCCACCTTAGAATTAATGTGAAAAACATAGAGTGCCATACTACACACACTAGAGGCAAGATATTGAGTGTTCTGTCTAACACGCAACATGAACTCATCGAAGAAGCACTCCAAGAACAGTCCAATTTGGTTCACACTCCTAATCAAATAATGAAACATAACTTCTTTAGCTAAAACCGCGAGATGAGGCTAGTCCTGAGGAGTGTTCAAGACATACCCATTAGAGAAAAAATGGAATGATCTTCTTTTCTTGTGTAGTATCACTCTTCCAAACATACTGAACGCAACATATTCATTATAAACAGTTAGAGTCCCTCAAAACTAAGGTCATTACCAACATTCTCAAAGAACTCAATGATATCCAACCAACCTCTGCATAAAAAACTATCGACACAACCAAGAAGAACCCAATTTACCAACTCCACTGGGAGTCCGGGCTGAACCATGAACTGAAAGACCCGCTAGAAACCCATGAGTCCTTTCTAGGGGGGCATATCCCGAACAAGAACACAAAACAACTATCCACAAATCCTAACGTATCCTAAAACAAGAATCGACACCTCTAACACAGTTAGGGTAATTCCAATTTAAAACATCAATTATTTTATTCCATAAAAAACACCCACATGAAAAACCAAACACTTCAAAACAATGCCAAAAAGATCATTTCAATTAGTCATCTTCACTCTGAACTCAATGTCATTTTCCAATTTTCAATACTATTTAATCACAATTTTTTTTAGAAAAATGTTTACATTCTAGGAAACAAGAACCAGCCATAAAAATCAAACAATCACCCCTCATATTCCTTGGTGTCTCACAAGTATGCATTTTTGGGACACTATGAGACCCATCCACATGATCAACCAAATGTCCATTAATCACGTGCACATGCACATGAAAGCACCCATAATAATACCACTGAAAAAACAAGGCTACTCCGCTCTAAAAAAACATTCTCAATATCCAAAAATTACATTTTTTTCAAAACCATTTCAATAAGTCATGACAATTTTTTTAAAATGCTACTCATTTCCATGATTACTAACTTAGAATTCAAATTACCAAAGTCGTTATATTAGAAATTTGACTTTGAAAAATCAAATTCCAAATTCTATAAACAAGGTTCAAAATAAACAAACCCCAAGAATCATGCCAAATAGATACCAAAATAAAATAAGAGCAACTCGAAAGTCTGATTTCCTTAAAAAACTATTTCACCCCAAACCAAAACTAAAGCAAGACATCACAAACATTAAATGACATGGATGGAGGACAAGTGTTCAGTTATATCATGGCTACATTGTTTAGTAGACCATGCCCTAGACAAGCAAGATCCACAATGAGTGTCGAACCGTACTCTCGGGCATCACATGGGTCGCTACTCCATTTTAGACGTTGTGTACTTCCATTTACTCTTATCGTCACCCCCCATACACAATGTCCAAAGCCATAACATAAATCCCAAATTATCCCAGGATACTCGATGATCAGAACGAGTAAGTGTTCGTGACCCTCTTCTCTCACCAACCACTCAAGTACCGATAGGCCTATATCAGAAATACCCAACACCCCAAAAAACAAGAAAAAACCTCCTCTGATAACTTTGTTTCATGAACCAAGTTGGGTCTCCATTCAACTGAAGCCCGAACCAGTCCACAGAAAGGCCCGAACGACATTCATGATCCCCACATGCTAGCACAAGTTCCCAGGTATCAGAAATAAAACAAGGGAATGATTTAACTGAATAAACATATATAAAAAACAACAAGCTGAATAAATTGAAATAAAAATCAAACACCAAACATACCCTTACCCCAAGTTTATAATTATTTTTTACAACATGAACTAAAACCCAAAAGAGACTACATCAATGTAAAACCAAAACTCCAACTCAAACCATCGTTAAAAATGAGGAGTCACATATCCTAACCACCACCACCAAACCAACATGAGGATTCCACTGACAACCCGAACCACCAATGATATGCTCAATGCCTCAACCTGGAATGCAGAAGAAATATAAACTATATACACCCAATGGTTTATGTAGGGTGCCACCTAAAATACTTGTAGGATTCCACTGAAAAAGGATCCACACTTAATTATTAAATGGAAAAAACATTTTCAATTTACAGATGAAAAATAAATAACCATGTAACCAATTTTAATGAAAAATTAATTAAGGACAACCACCTTAATGAAAAACAACATAAATTAAAACACACACACACACACAATTTAATGGTAACCCAAAAGTCACATCATGTTCCAATGGTGAGCGCAAAGCAATATAATAGTACAAAACATGGGAGAGGACCTAAGGATACTAGTGAAAAGTGGGACCCTAGAACATTGTGTCTCAGTGAGAAATGGCATAAAAACACAAGAATATATGGTCTAATTCACGAGCCTATTGTAGGGAAATACATCCATAACCAAGTGGTCTCCAATAATCCTCAAAAAATTTATTTATTATTGTAGTCATCCATCCAGCTTAGTGAAATCGGTCAAATGCCACTTTCGTATCACTAGAGCACTAGTCCTAGTCTGCCCACCTAGTAGCCAAGATTCCCATTTGTCCTCAAGTAGTTTAGAGTTAATTTAAAATATCAAACACAAAACAAATTGAGGTCATAACTATACCCAAAAATACAATCGCACACATAATAAACAATTTATTAATTATACACACACTAATGATATCCCAATGAAAATCTGCATCACACAAAATACCAATTAAAAAATTCATAGTTAAACAAGGTACTTACATGGTCAATCAAACCATTAAAATACTATATTAAACAACTTCCACACATGTTTCATAACTTTAAGCACTATAAAGTATTATGACATTTAACCAAAAAAAATTTCTCACATAATAATTATTCAATAAAACAATTTAAATTTTTATAAATAATTTTTATTGATCAAAACACCGCTTTCCACACTAGACCGACCCAAACCCTCTTTTATAACCAAAGACACAATATAATCTTATAAAAACATAGTTTACACCACCAATATAATTTAATTAATCATTTACCTATTTATAAAAACAGAACCATGAATCACCATATGGTATTACCTAAAAGACAACCAAAAGAGCATTGTAGCCCTTAAACATTTTATTAATGTAGATACAGAGTTTATAAAATAGTAAATAATTTGGCATGGTTTTTTCATGAAAAAGTAAAAATCATATGGCATAAACATGCTACTAGTAAATAAATGAAAAATTTCCATTCTAGAATGATGTCCAACCCCAAAAGTGTTTCAAAAACCAATTCTAAACTTCTATATCACTCCATAAACCCATAAGAATGTCTATAAATCAATTCCCAATGACTTCGCTTGATTTTCCACACACAAAACTCACAAAAAACAACTTTTATTACAAAATTCACTTCATAACCACTTCGAAATCTAATTCTCATCTCTTCCTAAAATTTATAAAACATTTTCACAACTCATATAATACAATAAAATGAATCAATAGGGGTTTTCACAAACACGCACTACTCCCTATACTAACATGCTAAAAAATAAATCAGCACATGTTCAAATCTTATTAAAAACTATGTTTTCACCCAACTAATTAATGGAAGGACATGATTAATTAATCAAAAATAAAAATTAATCATTAAAAAAATAGTTATACGTAGAACCACCTACCTCTGTGAAGACCAAAATCATAAATTTAATGTGTAATGTTCACCACACATCAATCACACTGCAAACAAAAAAAATGATGCCCAAAAATCCACAAATCAGATCAATTACAACATAATCGAACCAAAAAACAATAAAAACAAAAATACCCAGAATGGAAGAACAACCTCGTTGGAGGGGAACACAACTATGGAGAGGGTGTGGGAGGTTGAACAATGCTACGAGGAGGCTGTCGGGCTTGTACATCCGAAAAAAATAGAGTGAAAGTAAAATAAAAAAAGAAATGAAATTGAAACTAATTCAAGATTATATAATGAGAATAAAAAGTAATTTTAATGAAAATAAAACCCCAAAAAATAATCATAAGAATTATAATAATAATAAAAATAAGTTAATAATTCTTTAATTATAACATTAATTTAACATCCATGACCAAATTAATATATAAATTGAAATAATAATAATACCCAACAATATTATTATTATTATTATTCTTATCATAATTATTGGGAAAATTCTTAAATAATGTTAATTTATATGATCATTGTTTTATTTTATGATAACTTTAAGGTTTCCCTCACAGATTAATTAATTAACCATGTATCATGCAAGGCTCATGCTGATTTAGCGAAGTGAAAAGTCATCTATCATGCTCTATCCGAGTTTTGGATGCATCTAATCCCAATTGATCATTTATCAGAAAAACAAAAACACTCACATCGGACTTGGCCCGCACCACATCAAATCAATTAATTCAAATAAAATTATCAGATATAGTTAAACAATAAAAATCATTACCAATTTTGGAATTCGGGGTGTGAAAATATCTATACTATATTACATATAATTATATTTTTATGTTAATGGATTTAGGAAGAACCACCTTCACATCCATCAAATGGTTTACAAAATTGTCAGTCTTGTGTACCTTGTAATACCTACTCACAATCCTATGTAGTTAAGTTTTTCAATTAAAAACTTATATAGTTTGTTATTATTAAGGATATATAGTATATATATGGTATTAATATCATAATTATAATTAAGAAGTAAATGTATAAAATATAACATGATACATTCTATTCCTTTGGATATATTATAATGTCACTCATATGTATGATGAACTACAACCTCACAACGTGATGTCATTCATCCATCATTAATGATTTACATGGAAAGTGATAGTGGTAATATTATTGAATTTATGTGACATAAATAACATAAATATAATATTAATTAAATATTATTAATTCATTAATGTAAATATATTCCATTTTTCATACATTTTCAATAAATGAAATGTGATAACGTTATTTGTTTATGTATGGACCATCACCTTCATGATACAATGTGACTATTTTCTTCCCAAGACTCTATGGATGTCGTATATAATTATATTTTTTGAATATAAATTATATTTATAATATTATTATCATTATATAAATATAAAATATTACATAACATCTTTTCATAATGATCTTTTACAAATAGAAACATTATTAATTTATATGTACGAGCTACCACATCCATGAAAATAACATTCAAAATTTATGAAATCCATCATTAATTGTGGTTCATAAAAGTATAATTGATATAAATATATTCGAATTATTTCATTTTTATTATTTTGAATATGACGAAACAATATATTAAGACAATTAATAAGATCATTTATTACAAGATAATAACTAGAAAACCAAGCAATTAACACTTGAAACCAAGAAAATAATTAAATATTATTAATGATCAGGTAAAAATATTTTATATAGATTGTATATGAAAATAAAAATATTAATACGGTTCCATTAAAATTTAATAACATTTTAAAATAAAAATTGAAGAGGATAATGAAGATTCCACACAAATGAAGCATAATGAAAGAAATTTCATATTTATTTACATTCCTTTTAGGCTTAAAAGTTACTATGCACCAATTTAATTATATGAGGTGTATATAATTCCCACATTATATGTATTATCATAAATACATCATTATTTATCTTATATTATGTTTCAATTTTAAATTATTATCATAGGGGATTTGAAATGAAAATTATGATGTGGTGAAATTTATTGTGTGATTTTACATTATTTTCTGATTATTAACATTATCTCAAAACAATTAATTTAATCTAATAATATTTCATTATAAATTAAATTCATATTATATATCATTTAATTTCATGATGGGTTTGATTATAAACTAATTTAAATAAAAAATTTATAAATGGTGTTTATATTATACTGTATTTCTTTATTATTAGAAATATTTTAAAATCATTATCCTTTACTCAATAAAAATACATTATAATTTGGTAATTTTTTTATTAAATAAATAAATGAGATGATATATGTTGAATGAATTGGAAATATTGGACATGGTTCGGGAACCATTAATAAAAATATCTTCGGTACATCGAATGTCTCATGAGAAGAATCAATTGGCCATACCTAATGTGTATTAACCTAGTATGGTTTAAACCATCTTTTGGAAGGTATTGATGTTAAGGTATCATGACACATGGAAACATGAAATATGATAATTATGAATTACCTTCATTTATAATTCATTTATATTTATTTATGATATTTTCTCAATAATATTATTTGTAGATGCATTATGTTATATATTAATTGATTATATAGATTATATTTTTAGTTATTTTTCATGGAATATTTTTTATATATTATCCATTTATTTAATTGGCATGTGTGTTGAGTAAATTGACATTATATATTGATTACAGTTATTTATCATTGATATAATCATCTTTACATAACCATTTTAGAATATTTTATCTCACCCATATTTTCTTTCTTTTCCCATTGATATTATAGTGAAATATTTGAATGAGTTTTAGAAAATTTAGTTTGGTTTGCATTGTTATGTATAATGTTTTAATCTAATATTCCAACTGTATAATTGATTTAATTTATTTATTAGGTTTCCAAGAAATTGTAAACATATTATCCATTTGGGATCCATCCCATTGTATATATGTCATTTTAATACTATCAGACACCATTTCCTTGCTATTGTGGTTAGGGTCATTAAACATTTTATTATAGGAACATTAATAGTATCAATTGGAACTAGATTTAGTATATATTAGTTTAGTAAAAATAATACTAAGACATAAATTTGGTATAGTATATAATAACATCGTATGGTTCTGTTAAGGTAGTGATTGTGTTATCTTTTATAGAAACACATTAATGAATGTATACTACAAGTCAATGTCATTCTGGAAAAGTGGTACCAATGAGTAATAGTTTGAAAAATGTGTGTCTAGACTGACCAGAGAATTACCTATTATAATATACTGGTCTATACAATTTACTTTGTTTGAAAATACTAAGGGATATTATTATGATAATTCAAATTTATTTACAAACGATTATTACTGATATGCAAAATGATATATCCACAAAAAAACATTACAATGTAATTATAAATATATTAAATTTTATATTTCTACTAACTATTTCACTTTTGATGAGATTATACATTACTTTTTTACAATTAAATGATCTAATTTTGTGTTTTCTAGTATATAGAAATGAATCCTGGAAGATGTAATGGGAATAAAAATAATGTGTTTAATTCAAAGTGTAATACTTCTTCTTTATTTTTTTGTTTATGATAATATTTCGAGGAGAACTAGTCTCTTAATCAATCTAATCATATGAGGACATAAAACCATGTTAATATAATATATATAATGAATTTAATATTAATTTTAAATTTGATGTGATTCAAGAGAATAAGAAGTTGTCTGAGGATAACATGGATAAAGGGATGAAGGGAAAGAAGTATTTTCCAACATGAGATAATCATGGAAAGAAACTATCTGGTTATTACTCAATGAGAATGATATTTTTATACATGTTTCAATATAGAGGAAAATATTCTCATGATTTCACTTGTAGGAATGAAATTTACAAAGTGATATGATTAAATTGTATAGAGATGTTGATAATGAAAATTAACTCCCCATCAATCAAAGGAATATACATTAAAATAATCTATGTGATCTAGATCAAAATTATATTATCAATACCACCAAATTAGAATGATTAATATTCATGTCTATTTTGATCCATGATAAATATTGTAAATTTATTTTAAATTTTATATTCTTGTAATATAGTTTATAAAATATATAATTGTTGTACTAAAATTCAATTTAATTAGGTATTTGTGTGGGTTTTTTAAATAGTGATGTCTTTGTTGAAAACTGATTCAGTTTCATGATGAAATTATTGAAAAAACCTGATTGAGGGAAACATAATCCTTAATATGTTCTTGATGTTGAGATAATGATATTGGGATTAAGAGATGATTGACATGGATAACGTAAATTAGATGGTACAAACTGAATGTAAATGGTTTATTATTTATTTACAATGTATCTTATAATTTCATTAATGGTGTTAAAAAATATATTTGGATTTATGAAATATAATAAATAATATATGTTTTACTTATGTTATATGGAATTATTCATCTTTTCAATGTGGTTTTTTGGTTAATTCATGTTATTTCCATGTTATAAAATAATATAAGATGAATGCATTTACATGATTGGGATATGAATATTAAGAGAAATGTTATTTTTTATAGAGAATATAATTTTGATTTAGTGACCCTCTTTATTAATTATTTTAGAAAACATTTTGACCAAATTTATGATAACAATTTCCAAAAATTGATTAAGTTTATCTTTAGATTTCATAAGATAACATTTTCAAAGCATTTTGGTTTTACTAATGATAGGAAAAACATCATGGTACACTTCAATGGATCATATGATCAGAAAAAAAGTATGTCTTGTTCTTCAATAATAAATACTCTCTTTTTGATATTCCTTTTATAAATAAAGGGTTGAATTAGTAATTTATCGAGGCACAAACAAATGATGAAATTATACTTGAAAAAAATAAATAAATCTTGTTAGTATATATAATTTTATTAATTGATAGTCAAATACTTCATGAACACAAAAATTTTGATCACGAAAAATAATTTTTTGTACTATCATCAATTATAATTATATCAATGAAATGATTCACAATATTTTGATTTCTGTATTTATCTTCATTATCCTTTGTATGATCTCTCACTTTCATCCAATCGCTGTTATATTTCTCTCCTTATTAATCCTTGTGATTAGTTTTTTTTAATATCCTGGTTTTCATTTCGCACTAATGTTATCAAACATGTAATCTTACTTATGTTAATATTATAAATGACCTATATAATTCCCCTTCTCTATAATTTTTTGGATGTTTTATTAAATATTTTAATGATGGTCATTTATAAAAAATTATACATTCAAATAGAAACCCCTTGAATTCTAATATCAAGTATAAATTTAAAAGATATAATTTATTTATAGTGGTATAATATAACAACATGATATTTATAATGAATTTAATTATATTTTATAGTGTATGAGACAAGAAACACTGAGTTAATATTAGCCTATACAAGGTAATGATTTTTTTTTAAATCTTGTGTTACATAAAAGACAATGTTTTATAGTACAAAAATATAATAATAATTTTATTATTTATTAAGATATATATTTCCAAACCATTATAATGTATGTTAATAATAGAAGAAAATAACATATTAATGTATTTAATTTACACATGTTCATTTTTATATTTTTATAATAAATAAAAAACATTGGGATGAAAATTAAATTATTTTCTTAAAAACAATATTTTTCTAAATGGACGTGTTGTGTGTCATTTCATAAATAATAAAAAACTAATTTTAATGACATTTAGAAAATTAATTTTTAACAATATATATGACACATCATTAATTGGAATATATATTAGCTTAACTTGGATAAATAACCTTAGGACGGTGAATTAGGGTATGATGGATTAAAACAAATCCTCCATCAGATCTTGTTTCGTCAGCAAATAAAACATCTTTCTCTCTGTTTAATTTCTAATATATTAATAGAAATAAAATCATGCACCAGACACTACAATATTACATGTTTTATCCTCAATGGATTTTTTCCACGTATTATACAATGATAATGTGACGATTGAACAAATATACTAAAAATCACTTAAAACTTATGGTTTGGGTTACATCACTTTAATTCCTAGTCCCACTACCTTTAATATTCCTGGAGAATACTCACTATCCTTCATAGTTTAATACAATCACAATAAAACATCTAAATGCTCTCTAATCTGATGAGTTATCAACACACCTTCAAAAAATTATCTTTCATATATTTGATAAATATGTTTAGACCACAATTAGAGCATCATGAATTTCTATATTCATCAACATGATGAATTCCTATATACAATAGAATAATTTTTAATGTTCATAATAGATTACCAAATTTTTCATTTCATAAATCATTTCCTTGACCTTCATGTATATCTACCATATTGAACACAACATTTAGGTTTTCTTCATTAGTGTCAATATTGGGTGAAACATTTACACTTTGTCAACAAATACATGGACATCCCCACACAATTTTTTTTTTCATTTCACAAAGAACATTATAGTATTTATTTCTCAAAATTATTCTTAGGTGAAACATTCATACTTTTGGTGAAATCTATTTTGATTTAAATCATGATTATTATCTAATGGTTGAGATACTAAAATGAGGGGGGGGTATACACTAATTTATAGACAAGTTAGACCTTGTGTAAACAATCATTATTATCCTTCTTTTTTTCTCTTAACATATTATCAAATGATGAATATATCATCTTGATGTCATATTTGGGTCATGAATCTCGTTCGAGTATGTGAGAAATAATGTCTCTTGTTTCATGGAATCCCATCATTCATGCACATTAAGAAGGTAAGAAAAATTTCATCCTATACTAAATTTTGGAATGTTATCTTTGAATCATTAATATAGTAAAACATCACAAAACAACATCACCCTTGCACACAACATTTTATATATATGTGGGAATTATATTTTTTCATAAAAATACCTTTTTTCATCTTCAAGACTTTAGACCCAACAAGTTGGAAAACACTAGGAAATAACATCACCTTCTATAAAAATTTATGTGTACTAAAAAAAGTGAATAAAAACATATGTCTCGATGTTTTTTCATCACATATTATCAAAAATATAATTATAACACCTCAACTAGCTTTGGATACCATTTTTTTCAATGAACATAATCTGGTCCAAAACACTACTATGTTACCTTGTGGGATTTTTGGCCAAAAATACCCCCCTTTGTGTTTTTGAGATCTGCTGAAAATTTGATACATCATGAATGATTATCAATCATCTACCTTCATTATATTAATTGATTTGATATAGTGAAAAAATATTTACTCAACAAACTCACTAATACAACATGATCCTCAATTGTCATCAGAACAAGCATGGAATAAAAAGTTCATTAATGAATCAAATAATTCCCACACTAGTCATATTTTTTCATCATGAATATCATCATCATTCATATATAACCTTTGATTATCATATTTCTAATATTAGGAGTCAATACTCTCCCAACATAGATTCACATCCTATTTAGATTTCCTCTATAATGATTATGATATTTTACCCCATTTTATATTCATAAATTCTACACCTTCATCACTGAACCAGATTTCCCCACTATTGTGGTTTCAAAAATAGTAAAGATAATAGATAATGACATTAGGGGAAAACACATCATACCTAGGGGAGAAGTGATTCAACATACACACATGTTCAAAAGTGGGGAGTCGACTATGAAGCACAAGTTAATCAATTATTCTCAACAACATCTTTATGTATTTCTTTTTTCATAATTTATTCAACCTATAGTTTATAGGGATATTTTTCAAATTCAAAATCATGGGATCAAACTTCTCCATTAAATGATGATACTAGATTTCAATTTGATTCATCCATGATTTATGGAATTCATTTTTTCTATTATTTATTGAACATTAATTATGAAAATTAACCCTGATCAGATACATCACTTCAACTCCTATACCACCTGGATAATAAATTATTGACAATAACAATGTTAAATTATGATTACCATGATATAATTAGATTATGAAGAGAATAATGATTTAAATCAGGTCTATTAGTTATCTATTAAATAAAAAATAAAAAAAATATTATGCACCAAATCACATTGATTTTAGATCATCTTTTTATCTGGCCCAATCTGTATCTGTATGGCCCAAAACGTTTTTCTGGGATTTATCATTCAATATAAAACATAAAACAACTAACCCTATAATATATCATATTATTAATTGTACTTAATTTATGTGGATTTACATGGTATTTCATGGATTATGTGATATTTCGCATGTGTAAAAATAATATCCAGTCTTGTTTTTGTTATGTACAACAAAATTCTATTGAGTAACATGTATTCTAGGACATTATCAAATTTAAATTCATCATCTTATGATATATTCATCTAGTTTGAAACTTATGTCATCATATATTTGGAAAACTTAAATCCAAATCTTCTAAAAACCTACTTTTCATTCATAGAGTGAGAAATCAATGTTTTATTCCATCCAAGTGTAACATATAAACCATGTAAAAATACCATTTCATCAATCATTGACATTTATAATTCAATTTTCATGGTATTAGTGAAATTAATATACTACACAACATCTGGTGAACTAAATATTATTTCATCAACAAATAGAAACACCATTCTTCATTGATTAATATCAAAGATGAAGAGGAAAATTTAATCAACTCAACCATGCTTAAAATTATGATTCTTCAGTAAATAATCTGGCCTTAAATACCATTCATTTGATACTTGATTCAACCCATATTGTTCCTTACTCATCCAAAAGCTACATTCTCATATTCACGGATAATAAAACCATCATCGTACTGAATATACAATTCTTGTTCCTTAATCCAATTTAGAAATGATATGTTGTCATACATCTATAAGTCATTGAACATTATTTTCACTAATATGACTAAGATTAATATTATTGTCTCAAGACTCAAAAATATTTTATGATGTTTCACCATATTTCAGACCCATGATTTATGTGTAACCTTTTCCCTGAACCCATTTTTTCCTTTGAATCCTTGTTCCATATCCATTTATCATATTTTCAATGAACCATTTGGCCCCAATGAAATTATATGATTTTGGTCTCTAAAAATCCCCCTTTTATTATAAATCTCAATTTTGTCATTATACTCAATCATATCATGAACCAAGTACACATCACCATATTCCTCTTCAATAAATATTTTCACTACATGGGTAATAAAGGATCCATCTAGTAATGAATTCATTCATAATGTTTCAACTACATATTCCAGGTCACTAATGATGTTCTATCTATCAATTTTAGCTTGAATGTTTTTTCATGCAGAAATAGATTTGAATTCCTGATACTCATCTTCAGTATGTTCTTCAAAATGATCATTTCCAACTTCAACTACCCTTTAGGTGAATAATTCCTTATCTCTTTTGTCAAGGACTTGTTCACTGTGTTTCTGATGATCCTGTTCATTCTCTATAATATTGAAGTCATTACATTCAACTACTATTCTAGTCCTTTAATTTCAAATTTTATAGTCTTTTAATTTTTTTGAATATCTAATAAATATACCCTAATATCTAAATAATTAAACTATCATGTGTTTCTCCTAATTGGGAATAAAGAACATTTCTCTAATGATTCAAATAATTTTTAACGTTGCCTTATTCCCATAAAACAACTCATATATAAAAATTTCTTCCACAAAACAAAAAATACAACTTTTGTATATTTAGAACGATGTTATTAGTAGTTCCTTCCAAGATGTATATGGTATGTACTTTTGAATATGATTTATTATGTCATGGTTATTTATTATCAAATTTCTCCTATGAAAAACTACAATATTTTGAGTATTTATCATCGCTAAAACATGATTCCTTTAGATGTATTTCTTGCAATAATCTTCCACATGAATTTTTGTGAAATTTATAACATTATAAATATAAAACATCATATGTTATATCCATGATATCTCTTATATTCCATACAATATGACTTTATACAATTAGACACATCAAAAATATGTGAAATGGAGAATTAACATTAAATTGTGGTAAAATAATCATCGAAAAGAATGACATACATATTTGTATCTTTTTCACATCTTGAGATATGTCAATATAAATCATCATGCACAAATTCAAGCATTATAGTTTAATTATGTTCATTTTCAATGAATCCCATGATTATATTCCTCTCTTGCTAACATGAATCACATGTATGAATTCAATCACATTATTTAGTAGGGAGATCTAGAGTGGAATAAAATTTGACCAGATCTTCTACTGATAGTAAGAATAGATGTCCATGATATTTATTTCAAAACATGTTCTCTTTCTCCTTAGATAAAAATAAAATATACACTTATCAAATTACAAGGAGGATGCTCCATGTCATTATTTTATCAAGTATCAAAACCACACCATCTCTTTAATTTATGATACACATATTTGTAGTAATAATTATTGAATGTCTGATTCACATATTTGACTAAAACTAATAATTTTTTTACTAACACCATGAAATACTATTCCATCTGGACAACTAATTTCATTTCATAAAAATTCAGATTTTCTTAATCCAATAATATTCAGGACTTCATCATAGCCATATTTGAAAAATCCTTCATTGTCATATTTTCTTCATGCCATAATATTATTATTTCATATCATATGAATTTTGAATATGATATAAAGAATCTATACATTAGAATTATATAATGCTTTAATTGAAATCTATCCATCTAATGCCTTCTCGGCTATTTTACTTTTGATCTATGTTTTGTTACTACATCTCTAGTTTGGAATAATAGAACATGATATTCTTTAGAGTATGATGTAATATATTCATTTGATGCTCTCTAAATATATATGTCATTTTCAACTCATTTTATGATATATTGAACAACTGCATATGACCATATCAATATTTCTTGTGCATATTCCTCCATATATTTATATGAGAAATATCATATCATGTATGTAATTTCTCCACACATGAATCAAAATCCATAAAATTATATTATAGAATATTGACCACTCTATGACTACCTATGATGTTCTCATTCTATTTAGTACATCCTGTATATGAAATATACATGTTCCAAGTTTCCCATATTTTTAAAACAATATAAACTAATGTGGGGTGAATTCCTATGTGTCACTACATAACTATTGGATTTCCCTTGGGTTCTTGGAATCTTGTAGTTTTAATTAATAATAAATAAAATATTAAATATTATATAATATTCTTGTTGTTTGAAACCAATAACCACAACATTACAATTTTTATCAAGACCCATACTAGAATTATTAATTATATTTGATTATTACTTGTGTTTTATAAAAATTTATTGCCCACTTCAATAATTTTTCTTGAAAGAAAAATATTCTATACTGAGGTCATAAAAATAATAATGAGTTTATATTAATATTCTGAAACTCATCAATGGTTGATAAATTAATCTTCATTTTATTCGATACTTTTTATTTGATCTTTTCAGTGTCTGTCCAACTATCCATTTCTTTTAAATGTTTCTCTACATTGATATTGTACACACCGACCATTACTTGGAACTATAGAAATGGATACCTAATATTTTCTTTTTCTTCCATCACCCAATACTTGTCTTATTCAATCTATTACATATAATGTTTTGCATCATGAACCACTCAATAGACATTCATTATTTTTTCCCTCCCATCATCTATCTCATCTTGAAAATATTCTAATTCAACATGCATATCAACTCTTCTTTAAAAATATTCTTCATCATGGTAAATTCCAGTACTTTTATGGGATCTACTTGAAACTACCACCATAAATTTTTCTCCACAATAATTGATGTACTCCACCAATTATACTTTATACACATTCAATATATAATTTTCCACTGAAAGAATATTACTATTCTTAAATAAATTTGGATAATTTTTTTTCAATCATTTCAAATAGGCTAATGAATTGTTCATTTTAATTTCTAGATTATCCTCATCATAATCATTATTCTTCATGGGGGATACATTATCCATTATTTAAAACATTTCCACATCTAATTCATGGTATATGATGTATTCCTCTAATAGATAATTTTAGAAATTGTAGATTTGATGAAATAAATTTCAACACATCATCTATCTCTTATTCTACCAATCCATCATAAATGGTGAGATTCATCATGTCCTTGAATGTCACCTCTATTGAATCCAATATTTCCAAAGAATCAATGAGGTAATTTGTCATCTCGTATGTGATAAGAGTAATATGAAATATATCTAATGTATTATCCTTTTCGACTTTATCATCCCACACTAAAACATTCATATTAAAACAAATTGGAAGTTATATCAATATGTTTATAATAACCATTACATAATCAAAAATTTCCTCAAGATCAGATGTGACTTCCACAACATCATTTATCCTAAAAAATAATTCCTCCACATATTTATTGGGGTTCATTATCAGGTCCTCAAATTTCATCCATGGATTATTTATTATTTATTATCTCACATTTAAATATCATACATTGATATTTTGTATATTTTACCACAATTCATGTTTTGAATTACATGAAATCACCTATATAAACACAACATTTGATAAGGATCCCCATAATATACTAATTCCTATAGCGTTAGCATCCCTTTGATTAGCTTCATATAAAACACCATTATCCATATTAGATAAATACCATTTTTTTCTGTGAAGACATCAATAAGAAATGAATGAAAATATTTCTTCATTATATTCTTCTATAATTGAATGTTCATTCCATTGATGTTTAGAATCCATTTATTATTGAAAAACTCAGTTGAAACCCCACTGTGAGAAACACTTAAGTTAACCTTCAATTTTGGTACCTGTTTTTAACACCAATAGGATAAATACCATTGGATGGGGTGTGGTGAATCTAGTTATAATAGATTAAAAAACATCCCCTTCCTATATTTATCTTCACAAATCTAAAAACCTCTTTTCTCCATTTCCAGTAAATATGTAGGTGTAGAAATGAAATCATGTACGAGACTCTGAAAGATTACATGGTTAACCATCACTTGAATATGTCTAAGGAAAATAAAATAAAAATGTGGAAATGTATAATATCTAAAAAGGCTCACTAAAAAATATGGTTATACATATATCAATTCTATTCCCTATATCACTTCCATTATAGTGTTTTTAGTGGACTCAGTGTCCCTGTTGGTTTAAAACCAATACAAATATGAAAGATCACTACTCTTTCAAAAAAAGAGTGTTTCATGCTCCTTCAGTTGTATAATTTTTTGATCATTGAAAACAATTTTATTTACACCACATTCAGTTCACCATTATGATCAAGATTCATCTACTAGATGAATACCCCTTTACCACAGATTTAATTGGAATGTCCTTACATGGTTGCATGAATTTTCCTTTCATGAAACATCTACCAAACATGTAAAAATCTATAACAACATTCAAACTACATTTATGTGACATCAAATAATATACATTTTTTTGAAATTGAAGTGCGTTGTGTTTCATTTGTTGTCAATGAGGCATGAAGTTGTCTTGGAATGAATGGATGTCAAGGAATGTCAAGATGTGAATGAAAAAGGTTGTGATGGTGATGGTGATGAATGGAGAATGGCCGTGGTAATAAGATGCATGTCACTTAGGAGATTCACTAAGTGACATAGGAGATGTGGTTGAAACATTCTCCATGAACATCTGACGATTGTTGAGCTGCTCTTTAAGTTCTATGAACTTGTATCAACTGGATACAATGTCACAACATTGTTTGAAGACCATGCATTGTTAAGACAATGCATGAGGAGATAGAAGATGATCCATTCACATGTTCTACGTGGATGAAGTGGTTTAATGAAATCCATGCACTAACACTTAGTGCATGTGAATCTGAAGAAGTCCCAATCTGATCTCTGATTAGATCAACAAAAATAATTGAAGAAGTTATGTGATTCAGGAGTTCGGTTGATGAAGATCCTTGAGAATTCTCTCCTAAGTATAAAATGAGATGATGAAGAAGAATTATAAATTGAGGAGTTGTTTCTAATCAAGAAGATTAATGTTTGAATTCTCAAGAAGAAGATGAAGGAGAAGAATGGCTTGAAGGGCATGTGGCATTTGGCTTATACTCATAGGAGAACTTTGTATTTGACAAAGTTCCTCATTCTTTGCCTTAGCCAAAAAATATGGCCAGCCATGGACACCTTGAGGATTCAACCCCAAGGCATGGGCGCTAGGCACCACACACATGGGGGAACCCGTGGGGCGAGCCCAGGGCGGCAGGACGCTCCCAAGACACCGCATAGGCGTCTGGGGCACGCCCGGAGGAGCGCGGCAGGGGCGCATGAGCGCACCCGCAAGTGTCAGGCAGTGCATAGTGGGCGACAGTGGCGTGCCCGCAGGGAGCAGAGTGGGCGCAAAGAGCGCCCGCAGGGAGAACTCGGCGCAGGGCGGCACCGAGAGGGGAGAAGTTCAACTGAGCGTATACCGGCAGATGATGTTTGATAAGCCGCGTGAAAACAGGAGGCCGTTTCGATGTGGGACGCGCAAATTTCACCGGGAGCGAATCCCAGCCGCTCATCTGATCTCGCGGACGATCAGCGCCACTCATCTAATCCACCGCGCCCCCGATCTGATCCAAGCCGTCGAAGGTTTTTTGATCACCGCATCCAACGGCCCAGCGTCTGTCTTCAACCTCGAGCATAGCCGCTGCCACCCGCGAGTCCACCTTCGAACCAGGCGCCTCCCGACGACAGAATTTGAGTTCCCGGCCATTGTTGATCGAGCCGAAGTGTCTTTCGTGATCGTCTGGCCTCTACAAACACATTCATGTATAAATATGAGTTTTCATACGATGAGAAGAAGAATTGGAGTTTGGCCAAGGCAAAATAAAATTCCGAGGCCACAGGGTGTTCATGCTTTGCATGCATGAGCCTAAACAGAGGCATGCATGCGTTCAAAACGCATAAACGTGTAGAAGGCAAAGAAAAGGAAACCCTCGTGAAACAGAGAGTAAATTCAAGATTTTGGAAAGATTTTCAAAGAACCGAAAATCTCGGTGGATCAAGATTTAAATCCCGCAGATGTTTTGAGGATTCCTCTGCCTATAAAAGGAGAGCCCGAAGCACATAGATTCTTGCTGATCTATTGAAAACTCGAAGCCCCGTGAGTGTCGTATGTGCCTCGCGAAGTTTTGAAGCCACCACGCAAATACCACTTGCGTGGCTGAGTTCCTTGCATGCTACTTCTTTGCGTGACAAGAAGAAGGATCCTTTTGTGCACTCCTTGCACGAAAGAAGAAAGGGAGTCCCCTGTGCGCCTTCCTTGCGCGACAGGAAGACCCGTGGCCGCATCCTTGCGCGCCCGTGGTTGCATCCTTCTCTGCCCACGGACTTGCGCGGCGGGAGGTGTTTGCGCGACCCTTGTGCACCTTGAGGACTTGCGCGCGGCATTTGAAGACCGTAGATGCCACACTCTTGCAACCTTGCATGGAGAAGAAGTGGATAAGAACCCGAGGGCATACCTTTGTGTGAGCCAAGTGAAGAGAAGAACTCTCTACGGGCAGTAGGTGTTCAAAGTGGAAGGCCAAGGCTTAGCCCTTGTGTGTGCACCAAGTAAAGACAACACCAAAGCCTTGTGTGCAAAGAAGACTAAAAGAATAAATTGTGTGTGCTAAACAAGAACATGGCCGAACCTAGGTGTGTGCACCAAAAGTGAACACACTTAGAAGAAGAAAGAAGTGGAAGACTCACACTAATGTATAACACACTTTTAAGTGTGTAATCAAATTGAATAAAGTGTGTGAAGTTTGAGAAGGTGTGTGCTTAATAAGAATACACCCTTTGTGGGTTTATCACACCAAGACAAGAAAGAGGGGAGTGCATGCATGCATGCACGCACGTGCACACGTGAACAGAGTCAAATCAGTGGTGTGCAATTGAGTTGTCCAAGACAGAAGATTGTGAAGTATTGAGAAGGCCATGCAGTCAGTGCATGAGGAAGCAGAGTTGCCATGCACTCAGTGCATGAAGATGATTTGAAGTGAGACTGAGCCAGACTGAAGTGAAAGATATTGTTTGTCTAAGTTTTCAGTATTTGAGAAGAGCCTGATCAACAGAAGTGATCAGAAGTTGTTGAGCAAGACCAACAGACCTTTCCGAGGCTGTTGAAGATTCTTGGAGAGAGGCCGGGTCATCCTTAGAAGAAGGTGATAAAGCCCGAGCAAGATGAGAAGACCTGTTCACCACAAGTGAGCAGAGGTACAGAGCAAGGCCAGCAGCCTTTATCCCAGGCTGCTGAAGTTACTTGAAGAAGTTAAAGAGGAGAAGGGCTACTTGTGTGACTCGAGGAGCCAGGAGAAGCCCCCTGTGAGACTCAGGGTGGAAGAAGTCTTCAGTGGGATTCTGGAGCAGGCCAGTGGGACTCTGGTAACACTGTGGGACGCAGTATAAAGACCCTCCTGTGGGACTCAGGAGAGATACGGTGGGAAGCTGTATCGACCATTGTAATACTAACAGATTATAATGGGAGAATCCATGCTGGGAGAGCATGGCAAGGATGAAGGCCTTTGGTGCCGAACCTTGTAAATCCTTGTGTCCTGTGCCTTTTCATTACTGCATTATCCGGGAAAGGTTGAGAGACATAAGAAGAGTGGATCGAGGCCTTAACAAGCCATAGAGGTTTAATTGATTAAGAATCAATTAGTAAAAAGTTTTAAAGGATCACTGATTCACCCCCTCCCCCTCTCAGTGATTCACACTGATCTAGGAACTACAATTGGTATCAGAACGAGGTTGCCTCTAAAAGATCCAAGGGAGTCTTTACTAAGTGCAGATTTAATGAAATGAGTGACCAGCCTCAAATGGAGATATCTGCCAAGACTCAGAAGAACAGAAAGAAGAACCAGGCCAAGAAGATGAAGAAGATGGTTGCTACAAACAGAGAAACACCTTCTATGGAAGGTAATGTGAAAGTCACATCAGATGAGAATTCCTTCTATCATTATTCTGATGAAGCATGCTCTAGCTGTGATGAAGTTCAAACATACGATGATCTTCTAAATGCACTCAAATATCTTCAGAAGAGAGTCCCCAAGGAAGTGCCAATGTGTATAGCTACAGGAATCGTTGATCTTCAAGAAGAAAAATTATAGCTAGAAGATGAAGCCAATTCACTGGAAGATCAATTGGCAAAAAGGGTTGGCATAACCAACACTCTCAGAAAGCTGGTGAAGGCTAAAGATGAAACTGTATATCTTTGCAATGAAAGATATGAAGACACTACTGAAGAATTGCAAAGAAGTCTTTCTGAGAAATAATTCTTTAACATAATGGTCAAAGATGTTTTCCATGCACTGGAAAAGAGGCACAATGTTTCAATGAATTTCAGAGATGCTCAACTTGAAGAAAATGTCAAATTGGTGAAGGATATGGACAATTCATTGCAAGAATTGAAGAATGTGCATGAAGACCAGATGAAACAACTGGTGGAGAATTGGGAAGGAAAGCTAAGAACTGTTGAGGATGAGAAGAACTCCATCAACATGAAATACTTAGAACTGGAGGTGATATTGAAACATCTGCAATCACCTAAAGCTGAATCCTCCCAGTCAGCTGGAAGAAGACATGTTGCTACTCAAGTATGCTTTGAGCAGGATGATTCTAAGAGAAAGACATACTCTAATAAAAGTGCAACATCTTCTAGAAAGAAGGTACCATCCATACCATCTTGTACTGATGCTTCTAATTGTGTTTCCATAAAAAGTGCAGGATGGAAGAATAATTCCAAACAAATATGGATGAAGACAGTAAAGAAGCAGAGCTCTCCTGAAACAGCACAACAGGTCAAGAAAAGTACCCTACAATCAGAAGGACTGAAGAGGTCAAGATTCGTGGGACAATGCTGGTGTTGTAACAAGTATGGGCATTGTGCAAAGGATTGTTGGTACAATCCAATGAATGCCAAAGCACAGAGGAAGCCCATGCCAAGGGGGAGCAAGCCAGAAGGAAAAAAAGCAACATCCACAGGTCTAGAGACATCTGTTTACTGCAAATAGATTTGGATTACTTGAAAACATCTGGGATGGTTGCAAAAGTGGTCAAAGAGTTGATACATATCAATCTCCGAATGTATCTGAAGCTAAAATGAAGATAAGATCATTGAACCTGGCTAAGAGAGATTCCTTGGGAAGCAAGCAGAAGAAAGTGGAAGATGCTCCCAAGAAGAGTTTGAAGAATGAAGAGAAGTCCTTGGAATTCAAATCCAAGAAGGGTGATGCATCCAGAAGGACCACCAAGAAATGCTTCTACTGTGGGAAGAAAGGACATATCATGGATCTTTGTAAAGAAGACATGAAATTAAATAGAAGCAGACTGGACTCAAAAAGACAATCAATCCAGAAGAAGAAGAAGGGATTGATTGAAAACAAGTTGCCTAAGAAAGGTAGCTTGACAGCATCTAAGGAACCATGTGGAACTTCCAGAACTGGGGCCACTATTCCAAATGATTTACTTGTCATATGGCCACATCAGTTGCAACTTTCCAGAGAACTAAAAAGAGTTGAAGGTGAAGCACTGGCAATTTCTAAGGCAAAAAGGAAACAAAATATTTCACATGAAGATGTGTTGAGATCCACACCAGCACAATCATCATTGAAGATCAGATGTGCAAGTGTGAAGAATGGTGAAAATGGGGCATCTCGGTTGAGAGAATCTTCTCAACCTTGTTGTTCACATTGATGAACCAAGGAGGTTCCATTTTTATTCCCTTATACTTCTGGTATTTACATGTGCTAACATTGCAGGGAATTGAAGATGATGATTATTCTCCACTAGAGGATGGTTTGTACAAAATGGAGTGCACCCCTTGAGGGGGAGCCAATCTGGAGAAGATGGTATTCTAAGATTTAATACCATCTTGAGAAAAGCTGAAGGTATTCCAATAATACTTTCATACCTTGTTTTTTAATTGTATTCATCATGACAATTAAGGGGGAGTATTGATTGAAGACAAATGAATGAAAGGGGGAGCTTTATCGTTGCACTGAACATTCTAATGACTTTTGTGAAGCATGTGAAGGATTTAGCAATTCATTGAATATCTAAAAATTTCAAACCCCTGAAGCATGATCTCACATGTACAGTGAATGTTGGAAATCATTGTGTACCTTGGTTACATCACTCTTTTTTTCTACACCGGGTTAGCCCAAGTAGACTTAGAGTTGATTTACTAAAGGTTCTTTGCTAAAGAAGAACATGTGGCGTCATCCCTCTCTTAGTGATTTTCAAGAAGATGCTATTCAAAGGGAGGAAGATTTTTGTGGAAGAGAACCACATCACACCATTGCATTTGATTGCCAATAAGGGGGAGAAAATATTGGCACACATATTGACCCATTCATATGTGCTGAAGAAGTGTATTGACAACAAATAAAAAGGGGGAGATTGAAGTGCGTTGTGTTTCATTTGTTGTCAATGAGGCATGAAGTTGTCTTGGTATGAATGGATGTCAAGGAATGTCAAGATGTGAATGAAAAAGGTTGTGATGGTGATGGTGATGAATAGAGAATGGCCATGGTACTAAGATGTATGTCACTTAGGAGATTCACTAAGTGACATAGGAGATGTGGTTGAAACATTATCCATGAACATCTGACGATTGTTGAGCTGCTCTTTAAGTTCTAAGAACTTGTATCAACTGGATACAATGTCACAACATTGTTTGAAGACCATGCATTGTTAAGAAAATGCATGAGGAGATAGAAGATGATCCATTCACATGTTCTAAGTGGATGAAGTGGTTTAATGAAATCCATGCACTAACACTTAGTGCATGTGAATCTGAAGAAGTCCCAATTTGATCTCTGATTAGATCAACAAAGAGAATTGAAGAAGTTATGTGATTCAGGAGTTCGGTTGATGGAGATCCTTCAGAATTCTCTCCTAAGTAGAAAATGAGATGATGAAGAAGAATTATAATTTGAGGAGTTGTTTCTAATCAAGAAGATTAATGTTTGAATTCTCAAGAAGAAGATGAATGAGAAGAATGGATTGAAGGGCATGTGGCATTTTGCTTATACTCATAGGAGAACTTTGTATTTGACAAAGTTCCTCATTCTTTGCCTTAGCCAAAAAATATGGCCAGCCATGGACACCTTGAGGGTTCAACCCCAAGGCATGGGCGCTAGGCACCACACACATGGGGGAACCCATGGGGCGAGCCCAGGGCGGAAGGACGCACCCAAGACACCGCATAGGCGTCGGGGGCACGCCCGGAGGAGCGTGGCAGGGGCGCATGAGCGCACCCGCGAGTGTCAGGCAGTGCATAGTGGGCGCAAAGCGCGCCCGCAGGGAGAACTCAGCGCAGGGCGGCACCGAGAGGGGAGAAGTTCTACTGAGCGTATACCGACAGCGGATGTTTGATAAGCCGCGTGAAAACAGGAGGCCGTTTCGATGTGGGACGCGCAAATTTCACCGGGAGCGAATCCCAGCCGCTCATCTGATCTCGCGGACGATCGGCGCCGCTCATCTAATCCATCGCGCCCCCGATCTGATCCAAGACATCAAAGGTTTTTTGATCACCGCATCCAACGGCCCAGCGTCCGTCTTCATCCTCGAGCATAGCCGCTGCCACCCGCGAGTCCACCTTCGAACCAGGCGCCTCCCGACGACAGAATTTGAGTTCCCGGCCACCGTTGATCGATCCGAAGTGTCTTTCGTGATCGTCTGGCCTCTACGAACACATTCATGTATAAATATGAGTTTGCATGCGATGAGAATAATAATTGGAGTTTGGCCGAGGCAAAATAAAATGTCGAGGCCACGGGGTGTTCATGCTTTGCATGCATGAGCCTAAACAGAGGCATGCATGCGTTCAAAAACGCATAAACGTGTAGAAGGTAAAGAAAAGGAAACCCTCGTGAAACAGAGAGTAAATTCAAGATTTGGAAAGATTTTCAAAGAACCGAAAATCTCGGTGGATCAAGATTTAAATCTCGCGGATGTTTTGAGGATTCCTCTGCCTATAAAAGGAGAGCCCGAAGCATAGAGATGCTTGTTGATCTGTTGAAAACTCGAAGTCCCGTGAGTGCCATATGTGCCTCGCGATGTTTTGAAGCCACCGCGCAAATACCACTTGCATGGCTAAGTTCCATGCGTGCTACTTCTTTGCGTGACAAGAAGAAGGATCCTTTTGTGCACTCCTTGCACGAAAGAAGAAAGGGAGTCCCATGTGCGCCTTCCTTGCGCGACAGGAAGACCCGTGGCCGCATCCTTGCGCGCCCGTGGTTGCATCCTTCTCTGCCCGCGGACTTGCGCGGCAGGAGGTGTTTGCGCGACCATTGTGCACCTTGAGGACTTGCGCGCGACATTTGAAGACAGTAGAGGCCACAATATTGCAACCTTGCATGGAGAAGAAGTGGAGAAGAACCCGAGGGCATACCTTTGTGTGAGCCAAGTGAAGAGAAGAACTCTCTACGGGCAGTAGGTGTTCAAAGTGGAAGGCCAAGGCATATCCCTTGTGTGTGCACTAAGTAAAGACAACACCAAAGCCTTGTGTGCAAAGAAGACTAAAAGAATAAATTGTGTGTGCTAAACAAGAACAAGGCCGAACCTAGGTGTGTGCACCAAAAGTGAACACACTTATAAGAAGAAAGAAGTGGAAGACTCACACTAATGTATAACACACTTTTAAGTGTGTAATCAAATTGAATAAAGTGTGTGAAGTTTGAGAAGGTGTGTGCTTAATAAGAATACTCCCTTTGTGGGTTTATCACACCAAGACAAGAAAGAGGGGAGTGCATGCATGCATGCATGCACGTGCACACGTGAACAGAGTCAAATCAGTGGTGTGCAATTGAGTTGTCCAAGACAGAAGATCATGAAGTATTGAGAAGGCCATGCAGTCAGTGCATGAGGAAGCAGAGTTGCCATGCACTTAGTGCATGAAGATGATTTGAAGTGAGACTGAGCCAGACTGAAGTGAAAGATATTGTTTGTCTGAGTTTTCAGTATTTGAGAAGAGCCTGATCAACAGAAGTGATCAGAAGTTGTTGAGAAAGACCAACAGACCTTTCCGAGGCTATTGAAGATTCTTGGAGAGAGGCCGGGTCATCCTTAGAAGAAGGTGATAAAGCCCGAGCAAGATGAGAAGACCTGTTCACCACAAGTGAGCAGAGGTACAGAGCAAGGCCAGCAGCCTTTATCCCAGGCTACTGAAGTTACTTGAAGAAGTTAAAGAGGAGAAGAGCTACTCATGTGACTCGAGGAGCCAGGAGAAGCCCCATGTGAGACTCAGG
This sequence comes from Viscum album, assembly GCA_963277665.1. NCBI lineage: Eukaryota > Viridiplantae > Streptophyta > Magnoliopsida > Santalales > Viscaceae > Viscum > Viscum album. The sequence goes on from OY728156.1 coordinate 1,740,819,505, forward strand.
GTGGAAGAAGTCTTCAGTGGGATTCTGGAGCAGGCCAGTGGGACTCTGGTAACACTGTGGGACGCAGTATAAAGACCCTCCTGTGGGACTCAGGAGAGATGCGGTGGGAAGCTGTATCGACCATTGTAATACTAACAGATTATAATGGGAGAATCCATGTTGGGAGAGCATGGCAAGGATGTAGGCCTTTGGTGCCGAACCTTGTAAATCGTTGTGTCATGTGCCTTTTCATTACTGCATTATCCGGGAAAGGTTGAGAGACATAAGAAGAGTGGATCGAGGCCTTAACAAGCCATAGCGGTTTAATTGATTAAGAATCAATTAGTAAAAAGTTTTAAAGGATCACTGATTCACCCCCTCCCCCTCTCAGTGATTCACATTGATCTGGGCACTATAGAAATAGTGACTCTCTTAATTAACCTCCATTATTCATTGAGGAATTTGTTATTTCTTATATTTACAAACATTTGAATCATTTCATCCCAAATGTATTCATACTCACAACATATAAATTTATCATTGAACTCATACATGATTCGTATCCCTTATATTCTATAAGGTATTGACTTACTAAATGGTGGTGTTATATGACTATTTATAGACCAAAAAAACCTTAAAAATATCATTACACACATTACTCTATGTGTGCATATTTTATGTGATCACATAAATTTTGATTTTGACAATATATGTGGTGTGTAACATTCCATTTTAGGCATGTGAAACTATATATCTTGTTTTTTACAAAAAAAAATTAATGCAGATTAAGAACCTTTACACAACACATGGCTTTACTTGAGCTGAAACAAAATTTTTTATTATAAAACCATTTAATGAAAAAAATTGAAACCTATATGTACAACCGAGATAATCAAACTTTGTAACATGTGACAAATTTCTTAAAGTACAACTTAAAATTAGATGATGTTCCCACCCTACATAATTTCCTTGATAGAGATGATATCTATGTTACCGGATCATCCATGATGGCATCGTCAAATGGATCATCCAGCTTATCCCATGCCTGCTTGAATTCTTCCACTGTTATCTTCGTAACATTGAAGCCTCTGGAAAAGATTAATTATTGCTTGATGATCCAATCACCTTTCACTGTGGTCAACTCCACTTGAAACTCACTCCAATTTATCCTCTCCACATCCACATTAGACGCATGAAAGGTATTTCTCTACTCTAACATATCTACCTCAGAGTGCATGAGAAGATCCCATGGGTTGTCAAAAATAATTGTCTTAGCAGCCCGCTCTGATCCATTCGTATTAGTTAATGGAAATTCCCTAATGTCAGCCTCATTTCCCAATGACCCCTAAGCCTCCGTTATAGGGGAAAAAAGAGCCATACCATATTCCTAGAGCTGAGAAAATTTGGCCAAACCAGTATCCGAGCATTGAGCTTAATCTTTAGAGGATCATCATTCAATTGTTACACTCACACTCATAGTTTCGATGTGGCCCTCCATTACCTATTCCATTTTATAAGATTCATCATCTATCACATTGGGACCTACCTTTTTAGCTGAACATGTCTCTATAGGTCTTGGAAGATATGAATAATCAATGAGACCTTTGGATTTCCTCCTCCTGCTCACAATGCAGCTACCTGGGTCCCTATTCCCTTTCTGTCCATTCTTTCTTTTTGGGATGTGATCCTTCTTCCTCCCATTGAAATTTAATGCAAAAGTTTTTCATCACTCTCTCTACCCCTCGACATTGTCCCGAAGAAACACCATGAGCTCTTTGGCTCCTGATCATGAGTAACAGAATACAACCCATGAAATTGATTGTTAATGTCAATCGGAGACATGGTCAACCTCTACCTTTCCCTTCTCCCAACATTCACCCACTACCACGTATTGTATGGTAGGTCCTGTATCTGGAAATTAAGCTTTTGATATTCACTATATTTGGCCCATGTCAAATCCAATAAACATCTACATATGAAGGATTGGGAGACTCAGATTGTAGAGGATAAGTGTTACCAGTATCACCTGACCCTGGAACGGAATGTTCAACTAGTTTACATCCGGGAAAATCGTTCCCCAACATATTTAATATATTATCCACCTTTGTATTGGTTGGCCTTAGCTCTATCTAGAGGTTGTTATAGATTGGATCCATGCTATTCAAATGATTCAACGAGGGGGCATCTAGAACAAGAGAGTTCCTGGGTCCCCGACGACATGATGAGTAGGAATGTCTTAACATATTATAGGCTGAACAAAACTCAGTCCAAGATTCGAAAAAAAAACAACTTATTTCAATCTTACTTCTTCTCGAGTAATGATCAAAACCCACTCCACTAGTGGAATTGATACATTGACTTCAACACATATTCGAGGTGAGATTGGGTTACACAGAGCAGTTGTCTGACAATACGATCAGATAAAACATCCTACCATGTTCCCTTTCATGCATAAAATAGAGGTATTCTGATAGGGTTGTCAAAGGTTTGGAAACCATACCCCAACAACGTCATTGTAGTATCATGCTCCATGTTCATGTTGAATGACCCGAAGAATAGAACAAAAGGGAACCCATTAAAAACTATGGGGGATATGGTCCAAGAAATGATCAAATATTATTCAAAATCAAAGCAAACTGTTATGTGCCATTTGTCAAGTAGACCCATGAATGGAAGGTCCTGAAGACCCCATGATCGAAAAATGAACCATTCAAAGTAGTAGACAATGGTCCTTCGTTGACTGAAATGTGCCACCAATGTAAGATGATGAAGAGTTGAAGCCCCCGAAAACTACGACGTTGAGAACAAAAATTATGGATAGCCATTGTAAAGATCTGGAACCTTCGGGTTGAGATCAATATCGGGGAAATATGGAATGTATACCAGGATACATAATGGGATGAAAGGGGTGGATGGGATGAAGGTACAAGAAGATCGTCCCCCCACTCCACGGGAGGAGGGTGGGACAGAAGAGGCTCCGATATCAACCTAGGGCATCGCTGCCCGAAGGTCGATGATTGGAAATTGAGTTGTCCTTTCCCACCCCATGGCTTTACCAAACATTCATATGATGTCTGTGAATGTTCACATGAGGGGAACACTACAAATAATATTTATCAATGCGCCTAACTTTTTTATATTTACATGGTAATACATCTACTGAAAAAAAAACATATTTTTACACCTAATTAGCATTGGATGAAAAAATTGGACAAAAAATAGGAAATGACATCGATTTGTACACTCAATTCACTATACCTCTACCCGAGCATTCATTCCTCTTTTGTGGACCTTGGGTAACATACCATGCCAACAATACCTTTGCAACTCAAAAACTATCCCTGGAATCATTCTTTTTCAAAAAAAATATCAATACAAACAAATTGATGTTTTAAATTAAGGGTGTTTTTAATATCAATATAATAATATTATTAGAGTGAATTTTTTGGGATTTATCTAAAATTTCCCTTTTGATGAATTGTGAAATGTATGCAATTTTAATTGAAAACTACATTTATATTAACATAATTTATAATATTAAATTATATTTAAAATTCATATTAATGTTTAATTAGATGAATTTTATGTGAAATAGATCAAATTAGGTTATTGGATTCATTTTAATATTTACTTATGAAAAAAACATTGTATCATTTTGTATATTTTCTTTTAAAAACACACCTTTGTTGTCTTGTCTTTGATAATATTTTAAAATTTCAATTTTATACATCTATGAACTGAATTTTTTAAAGAATAACACATATTTGAAATCATAATGTTTTATATTTTCTAATATTTAAATCATAATTTATGTCGAAAATGAATTGTGAAAATATTATTAACCAATTATCACGGTTTTGGTAAAAATTGGTATAGTAGGTGGATAATCAATGAAGAAAAGGGTTATTCTGATCAAAACAATTTAAAAACGCATATATTATTTGTGTATATCAACCCTAAAGACTATATGATCTATTTTATATGTTTTTGGGTCAATTTTAAATATAAGGGAACAATATAATATATTAAGAAGAAAAAGAAAAAAATTAAATCCTCGTTAATTTTAAAAACAATATAGCCATGGGTAATGAAAAAAACCAAGTATATCCAATTATACATATAATTTTGAAAGTAGATTTTTTTTCAACAATAATAATATAGTTGTATTTTAGAGATAAAATAGTTACATTAAATGATTATGATACACCAATACAATATTTATATATTTAATGACAACAAAAAATAAATGCTTCTAAAAATATTGTAAGTGAAGCTGTTTTAATGAATTGTTGTGTTCCATAATTTCATAGATTAATATATCATGTTACACTATATTAAAATAATATATTCAAATTAAATTAAATTATTTTCATTTTTGAATTCAAATTTAAGGAATAATGTAAAAATGATATTAATGTAATTTTATAATAAACTATATTTTTTGATGATTTAAAATTAATGTCAATTTTATCATATTCCATGTGATGTATAAATGTAAATAAATATAAAATATTTTCAATAAATATTACAATTATTTTATTTAAATTACTATATTTTCTGATATGTAATGAAAACTTTGGTAACAAGGATAAGGATCAGAAGATATTTTTATATGTACATGTGATTGCATGAATATAAATTTTCAACTCTCATAAAATTTTTATAATATAAAATTTATTTCATATTTATAATCAATGGTTACAAATTTTCAAAATGTTCTCACATTAATTTAGTATTAATTTATTCCATATTCGCCTCACATGGTAGTAAATTATAATAAATATAAATTATATTTATTATAATTGTAACATAATAATACTTTATAAAAATTATTCCATGTATATCTTGTTACCTTAATTTATGTATAAGAGATAATAACCACACTCATGTGTACATAGGACTACCTCCCTGAGTATCGATGTGATTCGTCTTCTACAAACAGTTCACATAGAATATGACAAAGGTAATTTTAATTATTATATTTCATACAATTAACATAATTTCTATAGTAATGAAATATTTATAATTTTTAAAATATAATATATATCATGTTTTTAATATTTTCCATAATTTAAATTGATAATGTTGTTTTTGTACATGTAGACCACCACCTTTATGAAATGATATGAATCTCTTTTCATTTACACCCCACATAGATGATTTATGTATGTATGTTTAATGAAAAAAATTGTATTATAAAATTATTATATTTCATGGAAGATAAAATATAACATACTATATTTCTATAATGGTTATTGAAATGTTGAATCATTACACATGAATATGTATAACATACCATATCCATGTTTATTACATACTTAATTTCTCAAAACTGTAATTCCTGATCAAAAATACAAAATTAACGTATATATATGAGATTAATTTCATGATTATTATTCTGTATATGATGAAACTATCTAATACAAACATGGAAAAAAATTCATGGAAAAACACAAATTGGAATACATTGAAATTAACACCTGAAATAAAGAAAATAAAAAATCATTATTAAAAAATGTGTGATAAGATGTTCTATAAGGGTTATATATGATATTATAGATATTAATATTGTTATATTATATATTAGTTACTTTTTAAAAACCACTATATAAGAGTTTAATTCATTTTGGACCAAAATTAATGATGTGGTATGGGATTTTATCTCATTTTACATTATATTGTGAATTATTTTTGATTATATAGAAATTCACATATATGTGGTGTATATACTAACACATTGAAAATTATTTTGTTAACAGTTATTCTTCCATTGGAATTACTTCATCCAAGCATGCCTGTAATTAAAATTAACAAATGGTAATACTTATTTTTAGTTATTGCATTATTTATTTATTGTTAACTTTTCATTGAACCAATAATTTAATTGTCATATATTTCCACTGCTATTTACATTTTTCATAAATATCAATATTTTTGGATAATGGATATGAATATTTTCTATAATGTTTAAAATTTTTACATGTGATTTTTATAATGACACGTTGTCAATTATATGATTAAAAATTTAGTATTAATTGTTTTTTATGTTTCAATTATAATTATTTCATACAAGGGGATTTAAGATAATAATTATAATGTGGTACAATTTATTTTCTATTAAACATTCAATTGTGATTTTTTCTTTCACATGAAACGAACACATTATTGTATTAATTTTTATTTGAAAATTAATTTCCCCATAAATATCCACATTATAGTGTAATGGATATGGCTATTTCCAAAACCACATACCATATTTACATTTGGGCTTTACATATTTTTTAATGTGATTAAGCATTAAATATTTAAAAATATGAGTTATTTATTAGATAGATATTATTTACGAAAAGGGGCATTATTTATAAAATAAGTTAATTATAGGATATATGAGTAATTCTTTGTTCATTCATGAAATGAGTTTGAGAACATTAATGGAAAGCTCCTCGATGCATTAAAAGTCTCCTGAGAGGAATAAATTGGGTAGATAGGCCATGTTTTTACCCCATATCTTCTAAACCATATTGCATAATGACTTTAAGGTAAAGGTATTATGTTCTATAGGAATAGGATGTATAATAAAAAATCATTTCCTGTATTCAATATTTAGTTATGATTGTGCATTAGAGTTTCACAATGATATTACCTCTTGATGAATTTCATTTTATGTTTATTGACAGAATGGAATCAGATTCCAATAATTTACATTGAAAAATTTATTAATCCTTAACACATTATTTTAGTGAAATGTGTGTTCATTTATTTAAAAATTAATATTGATTATTTTTATTGATTCTGGATAGCTTCCATTGTACATAATCCTCACTGATTATTTAGGATCACCCTTATTTTGTTTCATATACCGATTATACGAATAATAAATCGTTGAATGAGTTTTAAAGGATGCAATTAGATTTATTATTTTGTATTCTATTTTATTTATTATTTGTAATATTATATATATTTCACATATGTATATGATTATCTAAAACTACTAAGTAGATCAATCCTTCAAGATTCAACCCAATAAATAATTTCCAATTTAATTAATTCATACATAATATATGGGATCCTAGGATAAAGGTCATTACAAATGATAATGGTAGTGGTTGTGAATGAAATAAAGGGTTCTTCACTTTTAAAAACCCATGAAATATTAACGATGTGATTATTTTTTAGAACATGAAATTCATTATGTATTCACTATTATGGAGTTCCTAATACATGTATTTATCATTGGCTATCCATACTATAACACATTTTTAATTTTATTCAGATTTTTTATTTTTCCTACCATACTATCTATTACACCTTATGCCTTTCATAAAAACCCAAAATAAAAAATTGGTCTAACAGAGTTGTTACCAAGCTTTTAAACCCAAAATAAATAGTCAATGTGGGTTTTGAAAAAATATTAATAAATATAAACCTCTATAAAAATTCACTATTTAAATAAATAATATAACAAGTGATAATAATTGTTAGAATGGGCAGTAAATCCAGTTCAGTAATGAACTATATCAATTTTCATAGTATTTACTGTAAAACATGACTATGGAAATGAAAGAACGAAAAGTTAACAAAATCAACGATAACTTCCTAGGCATCGACCCCTGACTATGTAAATTAATCACAATGATTATAAGTATGAAATAAATTAAATCTTATGATTATAATATGTTCACATGGATGCAAATTAATTATTTATAATTACAGAAACTCATGAATTTTTTCATTATTTATTAAATCTATATATAAATGAATCATTATTTAAGACCTATAAAAGAAATATATGTGTTTTCTATGTTATGATCATGATCTTTTAGCCTTATGTTTATATTTTCCTTTAATTTTCTCATCAATTAATATCACACATATTTTTACATACTGACAATTTGTGGAATTTTTTATTTATACTTCATTTCCCCATGTTATAATTAATGATATCATAAGGATATATATTAAATGTGAACTCTGAAAGATGTTCCACCTGAGAGGAATTGAAGATCATTTAATAAATATTTTGATTATGTCTCTATACTACAAAAAAACATTATTCTTTGTAATCCCTTAGTGATTATTATTAAAAATGATATTTAATTTTTATATAATAGGAAAAAATATTAATATATGTTATTCATTTGATGAATAACCAAGGCATTACAACTGAATACACATTATCCAAATATATGGATCATATGCAAATATATGGATCATTCCTAATGAATTTCATCTCCACATCCCATCATCTATGTTCATGGAGGTTGTACCTTTAATTACAATTGTAGTAGCATATCTATGTACAAGTAGAATTTCAAAGGAATCCAAAAAACTATATTGGAATCCAACAATACAATAGCGAAACTATTTTATCCTTACATGATTGAATTGAATGTCCAATGAATCCTAGAAACTATAGAGGACCATTTTCCACACCTATGACCAATATATCTAGATCCACATAGCATATTCATTGAATTCCTAAACGGCGTATTATTATTGAAAATATTTAGCACCCCTAGTTTTAGGTATGTAACCCTTATGTATATATTATTAAGTAAATAATGTGGTTTCATGATGTTTTGTGGGGTTAGATTCGTAAAATTATGGAAATTTTTTTGGATATTATATAGATGCAGGGTTCTTGTAATCCATGCTACTCCTACCAGAAACTATGCATATATAGATATATGCTAAGGGGAGGCGTATATTAAGGTACACAATTTTACAAAATGGTGTACCCTCCTAGGAGAAATAGAGAACATTGGGATAGTGGTATTTCACATGGTTGGAACATGGTTTGTCTAACCATGTGGTAAAATCATGTGAGGTCCTCATAAAGGTAGAGGATAGGGCAACGTTAGTGGACAATTTTTCCAAACCGTGTGACTAACTGCACAGTTGTAAAAAAATCCAAAAATAGTACATAAGGATTGGGATTTGGTTTTAGCCCTTAATATTTTCAAAAAAACTAATCTAACTTGAGAATCCTTCTTCCTATTGGTTGAAGAGGCTTTACCCATTGAACATAAATTGATTTATAGTGGTTTATTAGTGTGTTGACACTAAATTATTATGATTAATATATATATTAGAAATATTTCCATGTTTTTTATTTTCTCTACCATCCACTATCATTATTTCATTGATCTAATTAACTAAATAAATATATAAGGTTTTGTATACAAATCATGGTTACAATTGGCCTCTATTATGATAGGGGAAGAGATATGTTCAGGGTTTTTTTGGATATTTAATCCATTTTGTTGGAATTTTAGTTTGGTTATAATTTTCTCCATAATTTTTTAGGTAGTAGCATTTACTCTCAAATACTATTATAATAACATCAACTATTAGTTTCAGATTTGATAAAATGGTTGAATATGATTGTCATATTTATGTTCAATTAATGGTATAAACCCACATTATCTATGGTATTAGTATTTTATGGATTTTTTCCTTAAAATTTAGTAATGTTGAATGTTGTTGTGAAATGTTATATTTTTCATTATTTTAATATAATGATTTTAATTATTTTTATTTTGTAATTTTTTTAAGTGGTTTAATTTATATATTTTAAATAGAGGGGCAGCTTAATTAAATTTTATTGAATTGGTTTTTTGAATCTATTTAAATAAAATAATAGTTTCATCAAATTAGTTGGATTGAAATGGATTGGGAATAAATGGGTTTTAGGATATCATAATTTCAATGTGAACTTAAATAATGGGCCTATAAATTTTTTATACCAATGGAAGTGTCCCTGGATATGGGGTGCAGGTTAATTGGGTAGGACGAGATTGGCCACAATGTGACACCTGAGTGGATGTCTGATAAACTGATCCTGATTATATAACTATCAGAGAAGCATGAATGTGTAGATCTTTGAAGATTTATAGAATGGGTATGAAAAATGGTAATGCTAAATGGGTTAAACTATGGTTTCATTTCCATTACCTGAGAAATATTTTTGTATAGAAAAAGATTTTGATAATAATCTTCATATATTGCTATAAACTGTTTTCAAATGACTTATAAATATTGATTTTTATAATTTTTTTAACATGTTCTATCATGTGGTGTGAGAAATTAAGCCATTCAAGGAAATCATTTTGAGTTTTATTAATATCCACTACATAAAAACATAGGTTCTTTTGCAGATATTTTTAATCCAGACCCATTCAAAAAAAAATATCACACATTTTTTGTTCATCCTTATACATAGGTGGGTTTTTTTAGTTGGAACATTGATCATGTTAAAGCATTGGAGTAAAGTGTTTGTGCTGTGTTTTACTGAAATTCCTTTTTTTGTGCACATTGATGTTTTTTATCTTCTATTCTGGTACTCTATTTTAGTTTTTCTTTGATATCTATGGTATTGCATAGATTGTTTTTCCATTGTTATCGTGCATCATGTTGTGGTTTATTTTTGTGGTATTTTTATGATTGGTTTTATTTCACAAATGAAAAATACTTCCCAAATTTTATTGGATCCCTTGGAATTTACTTCTGGAATTTGGAACCATGGATATGTTTCCTAATGCCTTGTATTGTCCATCATCATTCTCAATCCAATGAGGAGGGGCATGATGTTACAAGTGGTATTAGTCATGGTACATCAAAATATCTGTGTGATGAAGTTGTATAAGCTTATGCAGACCATTAATAACATGTTATCCTCAGTTACATCAATCATGGGGTTGAAATTTATTCGATATTATTCCTCGAGTTCATATTCTAGAATGGAGTAGGATTTTCATAAATTTAAATGTGGAGAATAAAAATATATATATTATCTTTTTATGATGATCATAACATTACTAATAAGTTGGTTACTTATATTTTTGGAATACATATATTCTTTTATTATCTATCTTTTATTGATTTAGGAAATTACATGTGCAAGAAATTCATTTTAAAATTTTCATCCCATCTGGAATGAATATTTCATTTCAAATAGTTATTTCTGATTTGGGGAAAAAAATTATTATTTAAATTTTTAAATTTTTATTTCAACTATGAGATATTTAAAATGCAATTAATTGTTATTTTGAAAATAGTATGATTTTCATTATCAAATTGATGTTTCAAAAAATGGTTGAATGTAAATGAAATCGAATTTTTGATTTTTATTTGGTGATTGTATTATGTGATATATTTTGAAATTTTCAGGCATTAAATATATATAGTGATAAACGTTTTGTGATTGTTGGGTTTATGAAAAATTGAATCTAGTAGGTGTTATAGAATCCATTTGGATGAAGATGCTGAGGATGTTGTTGTACCTAATCCAGAGGTGACCCAATAGCTGGTTTAGGGTAATATCCATTCTTTTAAATATTTTGATAGAGGGAATAAACGGGATGGACCATGGAGGGTGGATCACTCCATCCTTTTCTAATAGTATAATCCATTGATCCTTCACGGTGATTTATAACCAGATAAGGAAGAGGTGTGGATGAATAGAATTAATCAAATATTTGATTTCCATGGAACACGAGAGGAGCATAATATTAAGATAGAAATGTATATATTGATGATATTACATACCAACAGTGAGATATAATTTTTCATAGAGAATTAGAACAAGGCTTGGAATGAGAGGATTTTGAATAATTATTCAATAAACAATTAAATCCTCATATGTTCAGGATCACTAAAATAGATTACTACTACATCATGAAGTATAAGATCCCCAAAATGATAGAGTATCTGGATATATTTATTAATTTACTCAAATTTTCACTTTAAATTAATGATTCAATATTCTTGAAGGAATTAATATTTTAATTGCGGATGAGTTAGGTGATTCACTAGAAAATATTCATGCTCTGTAGGATAAATTATATTATAATAGTCAATAGAGAGACATGGTAAAAAATGGGGCATCTAAAATGATATGGGTGGAGGGAACATGTTGATACCTCTGGGAAATGGTGGGACTTCTAATTTTGGGAGAAAATATAAGAGAGGAACGTATTTTTGTGGTATGGTGATGACTCGTAATTCGATAAATGGGTTGGTGAATCTGCCTACAAAACCCAAGATAAATCGCGATGTTTCAAATGTGGGTCATTCTATCACATGAATCAATCATGTAAAAAACCGCCATTATCATGAAAAACTATCAATGAAATGTGGAATATTCAGCGAAATTGTCTCATTACTACATTTTTAGGTGTTTGAGACACTTTTCATTTCATATACATCAAATGCTACCCTAGGAGAGAGGTATCAAAACAATCCTCATCTATATAAGTTATATAGATATGGTGAATCTATGAATACATTGAACCATCCGTATGGGAAATATTAATATGGAAATAAAGAACAAAGTTTCATGCTGAAGCAATTATATAGAGGCATGTAGGTTATTGAGTATGATCAGTCTAGATCATCAACCGTGAGAGATATGGTTCTTTTCAATTATACCCTTATACATGATTTTTTATACTAGTTTGTCCCATTCCTTTATTATTAGTCATGTAATTTATTATCTAATTTTAAATGTTAATTTGATATTCTCTGTGTGAAAAATAATATCACTTCTCTGTTAAATAGAATGTTGAGCCATTCTGTATAAAGAATTTCCACTAACTATTGGTGAATCCAATATGATATGGAATTTGATTTACTAGAAATAGATATCGATTGTATAATCATGGGTATAGTTTGTTTTCTAACAATCAAGAATGGAATAGAATATTATATATGATATATTTATTTAACAACTGCTGAGAACATCTACCTTATCATTAAATGATACTATAATGAAATGGAATTTGAAACAGTCTTATTTGAACAATTATTTAGAAATATTTATTTATTGTTTGAAACATGGACATTGGGGTTGATTGAAGATATCAAATTGCACTGTTTTATGAGAGAAAAACATAATTTTGGGGAGACCATTGAGTGACAGAACATGGATAAGAGTGTAGTGTTTGGGTTTTTAAATCTAATGGTCATAAATATGGATTTTTTATGAACAAATTTTTCAAATTTAACACCATTCAAATTTGGATTTATATCTTTGGATACAAATGATGTATATCGAATTGAACGAACATGTTTGGTGGGTCTTCATGAAAATATGGCTAGTATATTTTTTTTTGAATATTCTTAACATATCAATATGTTAATTTAAATCATCATAAAAAAGTAGGTATACTACAGTCACTACCTATTCCTATTTTAAAATGGGAGCAGATAGATATAGATTTTGTAATATGTCTCATTAAAAATGTTCAAAAACACAATTCCATATGGTTTATAGTGTAACATCCCCCAAATTTGGACCCATTCATCCCTATTATTTAATCTCATATAGTGGATGAAATTTGAAAAACATATATCTGAAATGTGGTTAAGAGGAATGGCATACCACTATTGATAGTATCAGAAAGATATCATAATTTTATGTCTGGTTTTTTAAAAAAATTATAGAAATATAATAGGTCTCAGTTGTCTATGAGTATGGTGTATCATACCAAGATGGATGGGATATCTGAAAGTATTAAGCCAATTATTTATGACATGTTTTCCTTGAGTAATGGAGTTTTGGTTCTTCTGGGAAGAGAAAATACTTTTTGGTGGAGTTCTTAAATAACAAAATTTATCATTCTTCAATATAATTTGGTCGTATTTAAGAATTGTATCAATATATTTATCATTATCCACATTGTTGGGTGAAAAAAAGCCATCTCATCACTAGTTGGGAAGAGCCTTCACCATGAGGTGACAAATAATATTCATTTGATAATAAAATTAATGGATACAACTAATAGTCATCATATATCATATGAGTATAATGATCGTTTTCCATTTTCATTTGAGGTGAGTTATTATGTTTTCATTATGATCCCTCCAAGGCATAGAAATCAACATTTTTGAATATAGGGAAATGTATCCCCTATATACATAGGCCCTTTGTGATACATGAAAGGGTTGGTGAGGATGAATATTTTTTGGAATTCTCAACATAGTTTAGTGTTGTGAAATTTTTTTTTCATGTATACTAATAGAAAAACAATCATATTGTTCTTTACCATATGAATCCATCAGATTACATCGATCAAGATCACTATGCTTCATAGGTGTACATTCCAGTGAATATTTTGGGTGGACAATATTATGCGGGAATACCATCGGTATAGTGTAGGTTTTTTGGAAACATTTTCAAATTTAGGAAGGGTCATGTCAATGAGAAATATAATTGGTTGAGAAATGGTTGGAAATATTTCAGGACAGTAGTGATTTTATACTTTCTATGAATAGAATGACCAATGGTGGGGATACTATATCACCGATGGTGTCAAGTAAGTATTCCTTGATATATTTATTTTTATTATAATTTTATTGTGATGTGGGAGGGAGGTGTAGAACCATATGAATTGTTTTAAATTATTTTATACATGGGATTGGTTTTATCGAGTTTTGTGGAAACCATGAAACTCCTGACAGATAATATGAACAAAGAGACATGGGCTAAAGGGAAGGCACATGGTTAGGTGCATGGTTTGTCCAATATGTATCGTTGTCTAGGAGAAACAACGAAAATAGTGACAATGTGTTTGTTCATAGTAGGTGAATGGTTTTTATAACCATTATAGAATCCATATAAGGACCTCTTTGAGGCAGTGGATGGAATAAATTTAGCACATTTTTTGTCATAACATTATGCCTATCTATGCATGATATAAATATAATTTATTTCAAAAAACTATATATTTTTTAGGATTATGTTTTAGCCCCGTTATTCTATAAATCAAACCTATATCCAGACTATTTCCTAAAATGGATATAAATACTTCCCCCTATCAAATTAGTGGTGATCCAATGGCGTTTAGTAATGCATTGAATCCCAATTATCATGAAAAGACTTTAATTACGGTAGTATTTCATTGGTTTTCTTAGATATACATTCCTTAGTCTCACAATTTCTTAGATCTAGTCAGCTCTATATATCTCTCTTGTATATGATTCCAATCATGGTTATAATTAGACATGATGACATTATAAGCAGATATTTAAGGTTGGTTTTTGGAGATTCAACCATATTTTGTCTGTGTTTTTGTATTTTCCATCATTTTCTCCATAATTTCTATGGTATGTGACTTCATTATTATACATATTCTTAGGACATGGTGGATTATTTAACAATTTGTTATATTTCTAGAAATTCGCAGTGAAATTTTTCTAAATATCATGGTCGAAACCCTTCTACGTTTTGTTTTGTGTACTTTTTGGAATTTTTTAAAATTATGGATGTGTTGAATGTTGTTGTGGAATGTTCTACATTTAATTAAATTTAAAATTTTAATTTTAAATTATGGATTTGATTGAATTTTTAGTAAATGGTTTATTTGATATTTTTTCAATAAAATCATTATTTTAATAAAATGTAGAGAAATGATTTGTTCGTAATGTTTTCAATAAAATAATTATTTTATCGAAATGGTTTAAAATGGTTTTAGAATACATGGGTTGAGTGTGATCAATATTTCCAAAGGAAACTGAATAATGGTTGTCTACCATTGAGGTGAAAATGGACATGACACTAGATAAGGGGAACATGTAATTGTAGAACAAGGGGATTTCCAATTTGTGATGACTTAGTATATGGATGAGAAACAACTAATGATTATGGAAATATCATAAAAGAATGGATGTTTGGATGTATGTAGGATCAAGGAATTTATATTCCAAAAAGGAACGTGAAATGGTTTAAATCATTTTTTGGTTTCCATTACTATGTAATTGTTTCCATATAGATTTTTTTATATCAAACTTCTTTACTTGATATAAATTAATTTTAATAGTTTTAGATATATTTTTTATAAAATGTGATAACATTTTAAAAAATATTAGAGTGAGTTGGGAAGTCATTTAGAAAAGTCCTATTGAGATTAATCACTCACCCCTGATTTGGATGTTTGATGATTTTTCATATGTCATTTATCGTTAAACATGACCATGTAATGTATCAATCTTATTCAGTGTTGCATCATGATACATGGTTTTTTTTGTGTGGAGTTTGTTCATAGTGCATGTTGAAAATTTGGATTTATGGGGTTCTCATTATGTCTTGATGTTTTTTTCTTCTGATGTGAACTTTGATGTTTATTTTAATCTAGTGTGGTAATATATAGTCGTTAGGTATTGATATTGATTATTTTTCAGAGATTTTTTTTCCAATGATATCATGTATCATGCAGTGGTTTATTTTATAAGGATTATTTGGTTTGATGGGTTTTATTTCATAAAGTGGAAATCATACCCTAATTTTATATAAGTACGTGACATTTATTCCTAGAGTTTCACTCATTGGGGATGTCTCTTACTGCCAAGTAATTTCCTTCCGCATTCTCAAGACAATGAGGAAGGGTTATATGTTACACTACACATCCCACCATATTAATCGATGGAGAGTAACTATGGAATCAAAGACTATATCATATTAATTCATTGGATCATGTCCACAACATTCCAAATTGAGATGAATCATAAAGGATGTATATAATGAAATATTACATGGAATACCATGCGTATCAATATATTTTTTTAGCTAGTATATCCCCCCAGAATCATATCATAGTTGTCACCATAACCTCTTTATGGATACATTTTTGATCGGGGAGAAATGGTGAAACATTTATTCCTCACTACCATTTCCCCATACACACCCTCTCTGAGGTCAACATCTCCCCGAGGAATACATTATTTTCCACTAAGACACTTCATGTATCACTAAATGTATTTATGATATATTTTTATTTAATAAAATTTATATTCATTTTTATTTTTCAATATAAGAAAAACCATGATTATTATAATAGTGATATATTGTTGTATTATAATATAATAATTTGAATTATTTCTTAGATTTGGGATTGGGTTTTTTCTATAGGAACAAATAAAATATCATTTTTACACACATGTATAATTAATTGTTTAGTTTTAAACTATTTATAAAATACAATAAAAGAATTTTATAATCAAAATATTTTTTTTTTCAAAATAATTATTTTATGTGTGAAATTTTTTCGTGTCAAAATAAAAAACATCTGGAACTATCAATGAGATATTTAAATGAAATTTTCATATAACATTTTCCGTAAAACATATTTACATTAATTTAATTATATTTATGAAGCATGTGATGAGGATAATTTCATTTTATTCTTCAAAATATATTTTATTCAAAAAGTATTTCTGGAATTTATTTCTTGAATATTAAATTTAATTTCTACCAATTTCATTACATTTATTTCAAAAATATATATCAATTTTTAAATAAGTATTTCATTATATTCTAAAAATGTTCGATGTGACATTTTTTAAAAATAATTATTTTGGAATGAATGTTGAAAATATTAAATTTATATACACCATTAATTTTAAAACATTATTATAATAAAATAGCGATTCAATTAACTATAAAACCATATTCTTGAAACAAATATGTTTTTGAGATAATATAATTCTTTTATATATTTTTTTTATTAGACCAAACTTTTTTTTCTGAAAAAATTATATATTGTTGTTTTTAAATATATAATTGTCTCTTTGCATTTAATGATATGTTTGGAATGTTCCTCTCAATTTGGAGTTGATCTCGAAACCAAAAAATTTGTTATTAAATAATAAAAAAATTGAAACCACATTTTTACGTTATTTAAGTTTAAAATTATTTTCATTAAAAAGTGTTTTTATTTTCCAAAAAATAGTTTTCTCTGGGTATTGTGACATTATATTGAATGTAATTTCTTTTTTTATAGAAACTATATTTGGTAAAATTTATTCCAAATTTGAAATTAGAATATTCAATAATTTTAAATATAACAATTTTATTTTTTTCCATAATGTTTTTATTTGGTTATAATGTTATTTTATAATGACTAAGGTTTATATAGGTTCAATGTCGGTTAATTGGAATATGATCTTTAAAATGTCTCCAAAACATGTCTTTACATTTTTGGAAGAATTAATTTTCACATTATAACATATTATCTTCCTATTTTAGGTACTTTGGTCCTATATTAAATTAAAATGAGACATATTATATTTAAATACCTTATATAATTCCAACTATGTCCATTCCATCACTTGTATAATGGAACCTCTTATCCTCCACTATTTATAATCATTTAACATTCTAGAAATACCAATACATAATCTAATACCATCAAAAAATTTATATAATATTCTTAGATCTCTTAATATTCAATTAAAACTATAATAACAATTCTTATCGTGAATGTTAAATGAGAATTCCAAAAGTAGAATCAAACCCTTTAGATCAATCAAATATTATTTAATCTAATATATCCAATAAATATATTTTATCCATAAAAAATCGTGATTCATGATTTCTTCATATAATGATATCTATGTTTTATATTGTTATATTTAATATTGAAATCTCTTTTATTAATTGAGAATAAAATTTTTCACTCATGTATATGTGTAGACTACCACTTATACATAGATATGGTATTAAATTTACATTCACACTTTATATTGGTAATCAAAATTATTTATTTGGTGACTAGAAATGGTAATTATATTACTATAATATGTATGAAAATATGATGATTTTTCATTCAATCCTTAGAAAACTAGAATCATCGCTTTTTGATATGTATAAACTAATATCTCTATGAATATATGTAATTCATTTATTATCGCTGATTTATCTGAATAGTTATATGTATATATATATTATGATATTTATATAATAATTGACATTATTTATATGATTCATGAATTAAAAAAGTGTATGGTCCTTAATTATTTACCCAAATCATACATTAAAAATATATCAATTAACTCACAAAATAAAGATAAAAATAAATGATTTTTAATGAACTCAATAAGAAATGTTATAATTTAATGATTCTTCCTATATATTTGTTATTATGGATATTTTATATAAATTTATAAAAATTATAATTATTATAAAAGAGATTAGTTTTCTTAGAATGAAACTCGATCAATGTGTGAGGGCTTGTTTTCTCAAATGGTCTTTTGGGGGAGATAAGATATTCTATGAACATCTATTGTTTTATAAGAAATATATACTAACCATTTAACATTATTTATCATTAAAAATCATTACAAAATCATATTATATGTTAAATTAAATTTTATTTCAAAAAATATGTTATTATTACAATGTTACCAATATACTAATTGATTTATGTTCCAATCTAATTTTTATTTGAGATTATATATTATAAATTTACATTAGGGGAAATTTTATGGATATTATATATTAAACCATTCATAATTTCTTTTCAACTATTTATTCCTCTAATTTTTAGGCATTAATACAAATTTACTCTCTTTGGAATGTTCAACTATTTATAAATTGTTTTTTTTAATAGATGAAATTATTTTTTTAAATTTATGATTTATTTCATACATGTATATTTTTATAAAAAAATTTATATTGATGTGTCTATAATTACATCTTTTTGTAAAAAAAATTAATTTCCTTTTATAATATTTAATATTGATTAAATTTAATTTTTTAAGAATTAATTTCTAAACATGATATTTTTTTATTTTTAAAAAGTGTGATGAGTACGATCTAGTATAACAAATTTGGATTGAGTTGATATTCGAATAATCATGAAAATTAATTTATTTGAATATTATATTAAAATATTAAAATATTTTACACGATTCAATGAAATTTTTCCCTATTATAGGATTAATTAGTTAAAATGTAATCACAATAAAAAGATATTTTTTAATGTTTTCATTCAATTTTCATGTGTTATTTGAAGGGTTTTTCACCATTGTCAACATAATTTATGGATTTTTATGATTTCCTTGTCATCATATCTTATGAATCCACCAAATCTATTTGGATGACATATGAGGATGAAAATAATAAGAGAATTATATGATACCCTTTTCCTTCCCATGTTTTAAATTGTCAAAACCAATTTCATTTACATAGGATTAGATATTATGAATTTATTACTGTTTTATGATCTTGTGTCATATATATGTTTTTATGTTTTCAATTATTTGACAGGTAGTCTTATATTTATATATCCCAATAAATATCTATGTGTATAATTATATAATATGATATAATAAAAAATTATATTTAAAATTAACCTTATTTTATAAGGGATTCTTTCCACAGTGATATTATTGGGAGAGAATATTACCTTTTGAAATGTTATAATGGTGATTAAACAAAATTATCTATGATATCCATTGTACTTTTCCTTGATTAATGAAATTATTTTCTATCCTCATGTGTATGAGAAATTTTTTTTTATTATTATAATATTTTCTCATGAATTATGATTGTTTATTGACAACACATACTAAATTGAAATTGATTATTTGGGATAAATAACAATTCCATAACAAATAATTTTTTATCTAATATATATTGTGTATGAATATATTCTATTAGGATAATGATGATATACACATATTATTATTATATTTTTCAATATCATAAACTATTGTTATCTCCCATGAATAACCGTATGAATATTATGAGGTTACACATTCTTAGTTTTCCATTCCCAAGGTTATTATGACTCATATTATGTGGGGACTAACAAAGATAGGTACAATTATAGAATAACATTGTGAAATATGATTATTATATTTCTTCAATAATTATGATTATGTACCTTTTATATAAATAAAATAAACCATTTTGTACCTTAAGAATGCATAATTATGATATGTGTTCAATGTTCATCCAAAATGACGTAATATTTATGTATGATATTCATGGGTCACATATGTTGGAATCATAGAAAGAGTTTTTTATTTTTCTTGATCATTTTAATAGATAATTATATTGAATACCATGAGGATATTTTATTATGTATGGTACCAACATTAATTTTTTTAATGTAATTATTAGGAATTATTACTAGAAAATGCATCTCTTTCAAGATAATTCAATGTTGAAGTGGTTGTGGAAAAATGCACAATTGGGAAATAACTATAAAACGGGTGGATAGGATATTGAATCATTCATAACCAATGTATAACGAGTTGGTCTAAGGATTCACAGATATCTTGAAAATCTTTGGCAATATGCATTCATTATTTGATATTTTCATTTTGAAACTTTATGAATAATTCAAATTAATGAATACTATAAATGGCCTATTTAAATTTTATGGATTCAAAAAATTAAAACAATGTATCAATATTTATACATCCTATAAATTATTTTTCATGATTTAAATATTTATCACATTTATTATAATTTCTCAATAAATCATTTTTATGATTCCATAAATTGTTGTTATCAGTTGGAATTTACATGATATATATTGTGCTGGTATGTGTGATAATTTTACCATGAGAAACCAAATAAAATGATAGTTGGAATGTGAATTATTTTACTATGAATAAAAATACATATCAATATATTATTTACAAATTTATCATTTTATATTTTCATAACATGACTATTAAGTGTAAAATGGAGTCTCATGGGAGTTCAGATTATTTAAAAATAGAGGAAAGAATATTCAAATTCATAAATGTTGAGAATGATGGTATAATCACCCAATAATTCTATTTAATGAATGAAATGATATTATATGTATATGAAATAAAGGAATTCATCATGTTATTGAATAGGATAATGATGATTGTAATAGAGGGAAATAGTATACATAATAAGGTAACATTTATAGTCTAATAACTAATTATTTGGGAATTTTGGAATTATATGAGCCAATTTATTAATATGAGGACACATAATAAAAATTAATGGTCTATGTAATTTTATTCATTAATTGGAATAATGATTATTACAATGTTATTATCTTGTGATGAATATTTTTTGATTATATTCGGATTGTTTTAGGAATGTTACACATGAAAATATTATTATACCTCTCTTAGTGAATTTTGATGTTATTTTTAGAGTTTATTTAAACACTATAAATAGATTTCAGTTAAATTTCTTAACTAATATGTATCTCCACTAACATTATTGATCAATATATAATTTATATTATTATGTGGATGAATATGGAAATCTAAAAGATAATAAATCATTTATATAGGTTTTCGAACCTATTCATGATCGATATTATTCTAAAATTTTTTGTAGAAAACTCAATAAGGAAAATGTTACATTATTTTAGGAAAAATGATGATGTATTATCTAGATAAATAAATATTCATCCCATGAACCATGTTGTGTAGTTTCCAATAGAACTTATATTTTCTATGACACAAATTTCAAGGACTCCAGAATGAATTTCCCTAATTGAGTTTCTTGAATTGACCTAAAACATATATAAGAGTATACATAATGGATTCAATTGTCTTAGTAATTCAACATAGGTTGAATTGTTTGATTTTTTAATGGAAATTTTTTTAATTAGTCTTTTAATTTATTTCTAAATTATTGAAAGAAAAAACAACTATTAAAACTGGTATCATATACCCTATATTGACAATATGTATGATCAATCATGTAGTGAACATTAATATTCAATCACTAATATTCGAATATGAAATAATGAATAGATGGTTATGATATAGGATATCACCCATATAAACCTTTTTATATTGTATGTTCATTTTGAATTTATAGTAATAGGATTTTGACATGTCAATTCCACATGAAATATTCATTAATTAAATTTTTATAGTCTTTTGAGATACCCTCAAAAAGTTTTTTGTAGTCTTTATATATGATATAATTATATATTTGAAGCATAATGAGGAATATAAAGAATTTTTTAATTTATAAAGAAGAAAAAATGGAAGGATATTTTATTTCTTAAACATAACGTGTCTATATTTTGGATTTATAAAGTCTCTATCTTATTATATATAATCACGTTAGAGGGTATATTGTTGTAGCATTAAAAGATGGAGTTATTGAGTAATACACCAAGATAGACACAATGAACAAGGTATACCTTTATCAGGAGATTATTTTCTACTACTAACTGATAGTGATGAATATTTCATGAATATTTAATCGAATATAAATTTTGTCTCTAAGGGGATCGAATTTATATGTGACTAATGAACATAAGAATACATTCAATGAATATAAAAATATTGTTGTTATGTAAAAAAATGTTTTCCCTGCATAATATTAGATCTGGGTTTGTGATATATAATTATGAATCAGAAATATTATTATGTTCCAACAAAATGAAGAAATAAATTGTGATACATTATGCATCATTCGCAAGGTAATTTGATTAGAAAAATAAATGTGCCTATCTTGACTTGGAGTTACAAAAATTAATTTTTTTTATTTATAAAATGATGGAATTATATATATTGTATAAGGGGTGATATATATTTATATGATAAATATTAAATTATATATTCCAAAAAAATACATGAATATGTTCTAAATGATATTTCATGAATTGGAAAATAACTATGGTTGCTCGTTATATTACCACCCTATGAAAGAGAACAAGGTGGTTGATAAGATGACTCTAAATGGCCATGATATTTTTCCATAATTAGTATAGGAAATAATCTATATTTAATTAATTTAAAACCATGTATCTATAATTCATTTTTGGTAGTAACAAAACCAATATTTCCCACATATTTTTTCATGTATCAATCCCTATGAATAAAAAGAGGCCTAGAAGTTAGATTTGGAACTGTTGAATAAGGTGGGAAATGAACCTATGTTAAACCATGATTTTGATGTAATGATATTTTTTATAATTTCTGAATTTCAACTAATATAACTAGATTTAAATAATGAGTTGTGAGATGAATCTCATAGTATATCATTCTCTATTCAACCTATATGATTGAATGTGTATTTGGATTTGAATGTGTATTTTAATTAGAATAACATGATAATTGATATTTATGATTTTTTATGTCTATTCATGTATATTATAATGTTATATAATATAGAAAAAATCATAATGGTCTTTTACAACCATTAAAAATTCTAGAATGGATATGAGATTACATTAGCTGGGATTTGTTACAATGACACCAAAAATAATTTAATGTGTATATTGATATTTGGGTTTTAGACTATTATATTATTAATTGAGGAAATATATTTTTCAATAAAATAATATTTCACCCTTGATTATATTTCTTATACATACATTAATGATGTGGTAAGGTTTCATGGAGTATTATATTCAATTTTATATGACCAGTAGAATATGTTTACTTAGTTTTGTTGGATAAGTGTTCAGGAAAATATAAATATATTGCTGAACAATAGTACTTCATATAGTCATCAGTAACATGGAAATTATGAGAGGAAAATTAAATATTCCAAGACAATCCCTATATGAATTGAATCGAAATAATACAACATGTTGGGATTTATTCTGTGATAGAATACTGTTGGGACATTATCTATTTGATGAAATTTATGAGTAGTTTTGATTGATTCATCAAAACATATAGGTATCATTGACATGATAAAAAATTTATCCTTACAATCATTAGAAAAATTAAGAGTTTACTTTTGGGGATAAGTTATTCCTATTAATTTCAACTTTGAAGGATATTATGAGATTTGGAATAAATATATATATATTCTAAATATATATTTGTCTTTCAAAAATCTATGATCATTTTAATACTATTTCTTACTTATTGGTTCCTTAAATGAATATAAATTAAGTTTCAGATATCAGACATATAGTTATATATAAGACATAAATACCATATCCCTCTCATGTGAGTACAATAGAGGTTATACCAAAAGATAATTCACTCTAATATAATGAATAATTGATATAAACCTTTAATTCAATAGATAAATTTCTTTAGAACAATACTACTCTCCCAGTTAATTTTTTTAGTGAAATTTAAATTTAATGGAAGCTACATGAGAACATAAGGTTGTCGTGTAGAAAAATTATCCCCATTATCTTCATTGGAGTGAAAAAATCCCAAGGAGAATATTAATTTTATATTGGGTATAATGTATCACTCTAATATTTTATGTTATATTTCTATATAAATAACATTAATTTTATTAATATCATTTTCAAAAGTAACAAATTGTTTAAAATTACCATTATATGCTATATAAATAATATTATTTAATGTTAAACTTTTGAATAAGTATTTGGATTGGAGTTTAAGAATATGACTAAATGATTGACAAAAATATTTTAAATCTTTTTGGAAATTAAATTGATTATGTTATAAAATGTATAGAGAAGAATATAATATAATTTTATAGTTAAAAGGGATGTTTCACTAAACAATAAATTTTTGACACACACTGTGTAATTATCATTATAAATTAAATTAACCACAACCAATGAATCATTTTAATGAAATATTTTGAAAATATATCCAACAAAATATATTATTTTTCATTCATTATGTTTTAATGTAAATAAATGAATAAATACCTTTTATGATTGTAAAAAGAACTTTCTTCCAAATATTTTTTATTTTATTCTCTTTTTTAATATTATAAATTTTTTTCTTTATTTTAAAGATTATATTTGTAGAAATTATTAAATAAATATAAATTATAATTTCATAATAGGATAAGGATTATTTGTTTTCAAATTTTCTATAGAGATTGAGTTTTCACTGAACAGTACAGAAACATAATTTTTCAATACATTTTTTTATGATATTATTATGATTCTTGTAAGAAATATTAAATTATAAATAAATTTTCTCAACTATAATATTTTTGACGAGTCAAATAATTATTTTAAATTATGATTTCATGTTTTGGAACAGAGTCTTGAATTTTGATAATATAATTTATATTTTATTCAGATTTATTTTTTATGTATTTTCATTCAATGATATGGTGGGTAGGATATATTGTTTATTGATCTAATGTTTAAATATGTTCCATTTTTTATTATTTTGAAATATAAATTATTGTAAACAAATTTTGTTAGATTATTTCAATGTAAAATGATTTTTATCCTCAAACATGGTTTTCCCTAATATCTATTGTTCATTTGTTTTTCCCCTGATTTAAAATTAATTTATACCATCAATATGAATAATATATATTTAAATATATTGGTAACTTTGATTTATATGTTAAAATTTTTAATTTGATGCCCCATTTTTTATTGGTCTTGTAAATATGTTATTATGGGAAATATTTAACTTATCATTGTAAATGATTAATTTTATTGGAGTACATTAATTATGTGATAAGATTAGTAATTACTTAAAAATTTATAATATTTCATTATAAGAGTTTATTTTAACATCATCACATCGTGTGATAAAAAATTTGGTTCCTTGGTGCCAAATGAAATGATAATTAGATAAATGATATGAATTTTTTTAATATTTCTTGTATATGCTTCACCATCCTTATAAAAGGAAAGTTATTATTCTATATTATTCCAATATGGTGAGATTAATAGTTCAAAAATACCTTCCAAAATAAAAACCATTATTTATTCACCTTATTCTGTAAATTTTGGTCATTCCCTAATATCATTATAAGAAGTTTGATTGAGTAAGACAAATGAGGTATCCCAAAGAAAAGATAATCACCTTAATCATCTCCTTTAAAATTAGTTTCTTTCTATAATTTTTATAAATTAATTTCATATCTAATAAAATAATTATTCCAGTATTTTAAATTTACAATGATGTTATTTTGATTATGGGACAACCATTTTCTTCTCACATATTGTCAAACAGTGTGTTAGAAAATCGCTTGTGTATACATGTATATTATTTCCTTCACATAGTAGCGTGGTTCATTTTATATACCAGCTTAACATTTATTGGTATATCTATGGATTTACGGATAAAATTTGTTATTTATGGCATTATACAAAATTTTTATATACTTATTATATTTTATTCCATAAACCAAATAGTGGAAACAACACTCATTCCATTGTAAAAAATACAATCGTTTTGAATTTACATAACTCATTTTTAATTATTGAAATATATGAATGGTCATAAATATTGATATTGTTAATGAAAAAAAAATAATTATCAAAAATCAATTTATGATTAACTGAAGATCAAAAATAATGGAACATAACTAATAAACCAAAAAATTAATAAAATTGAAGCCATTAACACCAAAAATGTTGAAGAAAATTTGATATTATTGATTTATTGGTGATATAATGAAAAATATAAATCATTTATGGAATTTAAATAATAATATGGACATTTTTTATATTTATAAAAATTTAAATTTATTATAAATTAGATAAAAGTTCTTATGTGGCGATTCGAAATTGGGGTAAGGCTTTATCATCTAAATGTTACTAATTTAAGACATATATTATTTATGCACCTGTATAATTATTGGAGTTTTATATATATTCCATTTGAAAATTTATATCTTGAATCATCATTCGATTACTATATTTATTTATGTGATTTATTTAATTTAATAAAAAATTTTATGATTCCAATGTTACAAATGTGTTAGTGTATTTATGAACCAATCTCATTTCATTTCAAGATTATATATGAAAAATATTCATTCATGGAAATTATATAAATCATTTCCTTTAATCACTATTTATTATGATCTCCTCAAGTTATTCCTCTTAATTTAATTTATTATTACAATTTTCCAAACTTTTTCACATTAAGTGATTGAGATTTTTTAATGAAAAGATCAAAATATATTTATTTCATTCAATAAAAAATAATTCCATGTATTTGTAAATCAATATTGTTTTTAGATTATTTAAATATTATGTAAATTTCATAAATTTCATAATTATTAACTATATCTACATTCACAATTTTTTAAACTAAATCATTATAATGAATCATTTTTGGAATAAGAAACAAATCAATATTATAAAAATTATGAAATTAATATTATTTTATAATGTGTATTATTTTGAAATATTTTTCTACCATAATGATAGTTACTTTTATCCATCATCCCCTAATAATATTCTGAAATTATTTTAACGGAAAAAATTTTCAAAATATTATCATAATATTAGTAATAAATTTATAAAAAAAGTATATTTTTATTTTATTTTAAAAGAAAATATTGAATTTTATATTCTATGTATTTTTCATTTATATCAACATCTTTTGAAGATTTATATTTTTATCTATGGATATGATCTAGTAATTCCATTAAATTTTTAATAAGACATATGTTGATGATGATATTTAGATGATTACATTAAACACATTACATTCAAACGGTTTAATTTCATTTTAATTAAAGACTTATTAAACCATTTTCATATTTATAATTTTATCCATCGGGAATTTATGGAATTTTTATGAAAGAAATTTCTATTCTATAGGTCATGTTGTAATTAAACGATAACTATTTTATGTCCTTTTGTAATAAATTTATGGTTTTATAAATGTTATATGTGTTCTCAGAATTATATAGGCCACCAATGAAATAGGAAAGAATGATATTTAATGAGATAACAAAGAATGAAATGGAAGAGAGAAACTAGTTTATTAATGGACCCAATAAATTGTAATAATCTTGTCATAAACTTGAGGTATGAAAATTATATAATAGGATTTGAACCAATATATTATGATATATTTTAATACGAGACATGACAATGGAACTTATTTTATATTCTTATGTGTATGAAAAAAACATATATTTTATCTGTATGTGATGTTATCTTGATTCATGATTGCTTATTGGTGATTTTCCACTCATGAAATTTTTATTTTCTTATAAAAATTCATGTTTCCATGACACATAATTTAGTACCTATGAATGATTGGTTATAAAAATGGAATGTTATAGTCATTATTTAATAACATTGTTCTTATCATATGATTGAAATGATAATAAAATGATATAATAAATTTTTAATCATACTGATAATGTTATATCACTAATTCTAAGGTTTTCATTCCCAATACTATAAATAATGATTTGATGTAGGGTATTACCAATAAGGGTACCATGACAGAATAATATCTTTGGTGTTGTTTAAGATCATTAATGAAATAATATAAGCCGACAAATAGTATCCAATGACACTAAACCCTAATAGTAAATGGGAATGAATTGCTAAAATATATTTTGATTATTCATCCATAATGATGTTATAACTGTGTATAGAAAGATTCATAAAATTCTAAAAATAAATAGAACATTGTTCATGGGCCTTATTTTACCAAACATCTCTCAAATGGGAAAAAAATTCACTCACATAGAATAAGGTCCTTCAACATCATGAAATTATTATTAGTAAATCATTGTAACCTATGTATTTCCTTTAGTGGTTAAGGCCTAAAACACATTCCCTATTCAAGTCAATATTATTTAGTCTAAACACCACACTCGTTTTTCACTTTCTAGGAGATCAAAACACCTAGAAACCACATATTAGTGGTAGAGGAATAATAACCACATATCCTTATAAACTAGATATAAGGATCTATGGTTTCTTAATTTTCTCACATGGATAATCTGTATTCCATCCAAATCAATCTATCATCCACCTCTATCTAGAGATTACTAAGGGAGGAAACCACATTAGTGGATACACATAGAAATATCATTCCCATGAATCCCCTAATAGACCAAGTTTCTTATGTAATTTTTTTATAATCTAATCTAAACCATTAGCGGTTGTGGTAATAATTTATTTACATAAGGATTTATCATTGTCATATACACATTGTTATAAAAATATGAATTTCATTTTTAAGAAAATAATTCATAATATGAAAAATGTTACTCCTTTATAATGGAGTGTGAACAAATCTCATGCTATATAAAAAATTAATTATAACTTTAGTTAATTATAAATTAACACTATCATTATATATAGAGTTACTACACAATAATGAATCACATCTATCCTTATTGAAACACATATATGTCCCACCCGTACTCCAATCAACATCTTTGAGAACTTATTGGAGGCATAACATCCAAAAAATATTTTTAAATTAATTTAAAAATATCAAATAAAATAACTCAAAAAATTTATATATGTTTGAAATTTAAATTTAATGAGCCATAAATCCAAAAATATCATTGGGAATCAACTACTATTTGGGACCTTATGCAATGGGGTACCCTCCACTATGTGAATATTGCTTGAAATGTAAATAATTATTTATATTAATAAAAAATAATTTCATTGTTTATCCATATAATAATAATTTTGAAAAAACACTAGGAAACTTTTTCACAAAATAACTTCATCCAAAACCCACATGAGGTACATGATGATATTCATGAATCATTTTTTAAATATTAGAAAAAATAGGAGATTAACTCACATCAAAATGAGTTCAAATTCTTCAAAACCAAATGAGAAATGTATAAGGTTTCATTTTTCATTCAAAAAAAATATAATTGTGTATACCTCATCAATTTTTATCCACTATGTTGTTTGAGGAAAATCCTCATTGAAATCTAATAATTCTACCAATATGTAGTTGAATTGTCCCAGAAATATGTGACAAAATTGGAATAAAATCAACTAAAATCAATGGTAATGAAGAAATGATGAAGGAATAGAGGACAGAAAATATATATTCCAAAAAGTCTCACTAACAACACAATACCCTAAAAGGGGGATCGAATGAGAGATTTTAGTGGGAGATAATTCCTGGAAATAACCTTATCTCAATACCATCCAAACCTAAAAACCAAAACAGCATGACCTTATGAAGGATAAACTTACCCATCACAACAAAAACCCATCCAATAACATTTCTAAGTGTCAAAATAAAGTTTAAACCCATAAATACACAGGTAGTGGCTAGCTCTCTCATCTAACCTCCCATTTATTCACTGAAAAATCCCACAATAAATCCATTCATATATTGTAGAACCTATCACACTGTGAAATGAATTAAACAATTTTTTCTTTATTCCATTCATTGTCCCTCCACATTGATTCTTCATTGAATAACTAAAACACCTAAAAATATTAAACAACAATAAATGAATCCATGTTGGTATGTTTAATCACCCAAAGCGGCACCCTAGTTTTACCTTCTAATAATTAACCCCCAACTAAAATAAACATTATATTTTTTATATTATTCCATGAATTGTCCAAGCAAGAGGAACTAAATCACTACATGTATTATATCCTCTTTCTACATTAACCGACTATAGCGATTCCACAACAGTAACATATAATCATTCCCATTAAATACTATATGGATAGACCATGTCAAAGAAACCCATCCAAAGAATGAATAGCCCATTTAAAGTGAATTTTAAAGATAACTGAGTCCAAAAATAATAAATATGAACCATTAGTGTCTTATTTAAAATGGTATTTTAATATTTCACCTAATTAGAAAAAAAGATCAGAATAATTATATATTTTTTTATTATTTATTTTGATTAACATTTTAACATAATAATTCACTTATAAATAATGTTAGAGACTAAAAAAATAAAGGAAAATAAGATATCACAATTTCATATCTCAATAAAAAATGAAATTAATATATGATTAATTTCATTCAAAAATATAAAACTCACCATATCAAGTTTTCCCGTACTATTTATCTTAGTTTGGATCATTATAATTGGTAAAATATTCCTATCAATTCTACTAAATAATGAAATAAATTATTATGCCACATTAATAAATGAACTAGTGGTACAAAAATTTATTCCCGAGATCAATGGAATATAGATGATTACACCACCATAGGAAACCATAGAAACCTTATGCACCTCGACCATCATTGTGACCAAGATCCAGAATCAAAAATATTGAACCTCTACCACTACACAGGGCATTGATAATGGAAAAATATAGAATTAATAATAGGACAATAGAATAATTCCAATAATAGAATAGAAGTCCATGATTACAGGAATCCAATGACAGATAACCACTAAAATTAGGGAAATTTAGAACCAATATGATAACAATACACATAGTTATTAAATAAAGTCGTAGATATTGAAGATAATCTTCGAGCAATGTATAATATATTTTTATAAAATGGAAACATAGATTCATAATTTGATGTGCATAGATACACTATAATGGTGTCCCAATCAGTGAACCCCATTTGATTTCCATAAATCTCATGGTTGGTGTGAGTGGTTTGGGGGAGGGGGTCAGAATCATATATATTTATCCAAAATAATGTAGATTAATGGGAAAAGTACATTTCTATATCACACTTATAGAACACATGGGAAATGAGAGACATTAAAAGAACTTTTCTATAAGATTTAATTACAAAATAAAATACAATGATGCAATTCACAATACCAATGATTTCTTATCCATGATTTAGTGGAAATAAAATTATATTCTTAAAATCCATGTTCTAATAAGTCATCCCACGTTTCTCTCTAAAACGGATTAGCAATATCCATTTTCCAAAATATGTTTTCCTTCATGAAAAATATACTATGATTTAGAAAACATTTCGTATATTACAACAAAACACACTTTAAGTTAACATGACCCGCCAAAGAAACCATTTCAACAAAAAGATATCATATCATAAGTCACATTTCACAAGATTTAGCCTTATTTAACATCCAAAAAATAAAGTAAATTTAATTTATATATTTCATATTTTTTATTCATTCCATTCTTATATTCTTTATTGTCTTCGAATTTTTTGTTGTGTGTGAGTTTAAAGAATGTATATTGCATCAGTTCATGCCATGATAGGGATCTCACACAATTATAGATTCATCCAATATCTCTATGGGATTATTTGTGGACATCTGGCCACAAAAGGTGGTTAACAATAGGAAATATGTGTCGGTAGAAGTATTCATTGCATTATCCATTTTTGTATTCCAAAATGGGACTTGAGGACCTAATATTTTAAAATTTTATTTTTACCCCATGAATATAAAACCCAATTGAGGGTCTTTTCTTCCATTTTTTCCTGAGTTTTAACGAGGAGGAATCCTAAAGAGTGTCACCAATTTTATCTATCTATTTATGGTGATTTATTTTTTCATCCCAAATAGTTTCTTTGATGTTAGGTTTATTTTATATCTCGTCTTTTTTATTCTATTTTCTCCTCATTTATTTTCCTTGAGTTAACGTTCCCAAACTCTAGGATTCTAATTCCAACTAATGTGTTTTGTCCTATGATGTTACAGTATGTGTTTAGTTGAACAGTAATTAATCATTTTTATTTTATGGTTTCATCACATCTACACAATTTTTGAGGTAGCTGTTTCAATTGTTATCATTTACAAGGAATTACATGATATACTTAGTGTTTTATAAATAAATTTAATTTTTAATTATCATGTTGATGAATTTAATATTATTTTAAAATTTTTTGTGAGTGAATGTATTTATTTAAAAGTTATTCATCAATGCTTTCAATGTGTATATATTTGGGTTGAATATACATCACTAATAAGTGTTGGTTAAAATTACCATAAGGCAATTTCAAATTATTTTGGTGATGGAAAATATTATGAGACATTAATAAATTTATGTAAATTTGTTTTTAACGCATAAAATTGTACTTTTATGTTTATTTATGTTTTTTTGTTGTTTTGGGGTTTTTCATTGAAATTACTATTCATGGATGGGTGGATTGAATTGTGTCCCTTCATTTGATCCATTTACATTCCAAAGATTTTTTATTTATATATATGAATGAATGTGTAATTATAGCTATATATAATTTTCAAAATATCATATTTGGGAATTTATATTCAACTATTACATATCTATTCATTATTCTAATAAACATTAAAAACAATATTTCTTTATCGGTTCTATAAAAAATGATTTAGAGGAGCGATTAAAACCATAAGAAAGAGGATTTACTATTTCATTGGGTTTTGAATTATATATAAAATAAAATAATTTTAAAATGAAAATGATTACTAGTTTTAGATGCATTAACTTAGTTGGTACCTTAAAATTGTTTTCAGAAGAATACTCACCACTTTGGAACCCCTATATCATCTATTATTTTAGGATGTTATTATTCACTATTAAATAGGGTTTGTTTACAATAGTCAGGGTATAGATGTGGGTAGATAATTTTTATTTTTTGATGAATATTAATTATTGATGTTTCGTATTTAAATTCAACTTCAACTTTTATAACTATTAAACCCATGGGATGCTAGTAATATTACTAAGGGATAAGTGATAATGAAAACCTTGTTATAATTAGACAGACTAGATCATATATGGTATCAATGGACAGAGTGGACTTCAACTGATGATGTTGTTTTATAGTATTTTTTTGGTTATTGATATTGGAATTCATCAATATTCCTAAAGATAGTTCCAAAATAATTACATGTAGGGTCTAAACATTGTATTTTTATATGTCTATGATGAATGAATATTATATATTTATTGCTATTAATGTGCATTTTGGTTCTTTTTTCTATTTTACCATTTATATCATCATCCACTATAACATTATATAGTTCTCATAATTAGTATTAGTTATCATCATTAATGTACATATATTTTTTTGAATACATATAGATACTTTTCTTATGGTTGTTTACAATATTGCTTTTATTAAATTGGTAATTTTTAAATAATATTTTAACATGGCTTTCATATTAAATTTCTGCAATAGATGATTTTTTTAAAAAGAAGGCAAGTCTATTTGGGATATTTTAATTTCAAATTAATATTTATTTTTTCTTTTGGAATAGGAAATGCATGGATTTTGTGGTTCTTACCAACAAATCTGTTTTATGCTAACACCATAATTCTTCCACATGATGATGGTCACACCAAGTGTATATTAGTATCTGATTCTCATTTTCGGATTTCATAAGGGGTTGGTTATAATTGTGGATGAATGGTGACCAAGAGGACAAATAGAGACAATGTTAGTTTTTTGGGTTTTTGGTTTATATCTCTATTGAAGTTTTCTTATTAGCATTTTGTAACATGGGTCAGGTTTTTATACTGTGTATATTACATATTTATTTTATATTTTTCATGATTATATATTCTTTCTATTCATCGTATTGTTTTTCATTCATTTTATTTCTATTGTTTTGATTTGATGTGGACATCCATCATTTTGTTGGGTAAAACTATAATTCATAGAGTAATTGTTCTATGTGATAAATAATATTTATTGAATGTAATGAAATCCAACATTATCTCTTTTTTTGAGTCGTTTTTCAGTCTTGTTGGTATCAATGATGCCACATGGGTATTTCGAAGATGATCTTGGGATCTTGGATTATGGTTGGCCTATAGTTGGTTCATTACACCTAATAAGAGATCTGTATTTACCACTATAAAATGCACTAAGACATAGTGACTTCTCATCCTGATAACGTAACATGGTGTGATACAACTAATTATTTCCTGGTCTTCACCTTCATCAAAAACATCAACTCAGGTCCCACCATTCTTCCACTAAACATATACTTAACCCTCACAACAACCACTGTGTTAAATGAATGTGTCTGAGAAATTCTGGGATGTTACATAAAATTAATGAAATGTAATTATTTTACTTATATTAATCCTAACAATTTCATTTTTGAAGAATAATTTATGAACCCTTTATATATATATTAAAAAAAATCCAAATATAAAAATTACGTTATATTATAAAATATTAATAATTTATATTTGATTACTTGAAGATAGAAAACAACTTAGGTCTTACTATTCATATCAACAATGTTTTATAACATTAACATGATGTGTACTTTAATTTTGAAATGTTTACATGATAAATACTCTATACAATTACTATAGAGAATATATTTATTTCCAGGAATAATCTTTCAATGGAACCCTTTTCCCATTTCAAATAACTATTTATTTGTCATGGGAATAGGTGCCTCATCACAAAAGGGTTGGCACACAATACACACCAAACTTCATGGAGGGTAATTATGATGGGTGGCAACAACTATCGCAATTAAGCTTCAGGTCTTCTATAGCATTTTGAGACAAGATTCATCTCTCATAGAAGATACTAGGTATTTGTGATGGGTCCACTTGAAAATGTTAGGTATTTGTGACGGGTCCCATCGCAAATATCACTGTCTTGGGTTAGAATTTGCACCATATACCATCGCAAAAGCAATGTCGTCAGGTAGATATTTACGAGAGGACCCATTGAAAAAACCTTTTCAACTACTAACCCCAATTAATAAGAGGGATTGGATTTGCGACGGGTCCCGACAAAATTATTTTCATCATAAATAATCTATTCTCTACATACCCACATCTAGTCTTTTTCCATTTCCTAACATCCTCAACTCCACTCTCCCTCTCTATACTCCTATTTTTCTCTTATATTATTTTAAATATTCAATTTCTATATCGAATCCCTTTTCAAGCCTTACATCTTACAAAATCTTTTATTTTATGGTATTTTTTTAATACTTCACTTGTTTGCATCTTTTGTTTTATATTTATATAATTTATCATTATTTTTAATTTGGGGGAAAAAATTACAATTAGATAGATTTATTTTTAATTATTTATTTTTCCATATATGTGGTTTTATTATCATCTAATTTTCATAATTTAAAATTAAATAGTTCTAATTACCAATAATTTGGTTCAAATATTATTAATTTATAATAATTACATGTAATTAGTATTATTTATTGTAAATTAGTAGATAATATAAGTAATTATTATTAATTATTTGTAATAAGTTGTAATTATTACTATGTACTAAAAACTAGAAAAAAATTTGTATTAATTAGTAATAATTATTAATATTTATTATTAATTAGAAATAAGTAGTAATAATTAGTTCAAATAGAATTAATTAGTAATAAATAGAAGTAAATAGTAACAAGTAGCATAATGTAATTTAATGAGCCCGTAAAGGGCGATGCGGGTTAGAGTTCCTTCTCGTCGCCGCCATCCTCCCGTTTCTCTCAGACGGCGGTGGTTCCTCCTCGGTCTTCCTGGCATGTTCTTGGTGCGGTGGCTGATTCCGCGGTGAAGGGTGGCCCCGATCGGGAGGCTCGGTGTTCGATCTCCCGCGGTGAGGGTGTTCCGGTTATCTCCGGCATCGGGGTGGTGCTCCGGCTCTTCTGTGACATGGGGTTGAGATTCAGTGTGGCGTCGCAGCCGCGGTCCTCCAATGCGGAGAGGGGGTTCTCGTTCCTGTGCGTCGGGGTCGTGGTTCTGCTTTCTGCGAAGGTAAGGTCTAGATTTGCTTCGGGGTCTTGTTTTTACGGTGAAGGGGATCCAGATCCGGTGCGTTGGGGTGCTGTTCTGCCAGATCTGCGTTGGTGGGGGCGTGCTCAGGGTGTCTTGGGGTCGCGGTTCGTGCCCCGTGGGGATGTGCTCTAGTGGCCGGGGCTGCGATTGCCTTTCCACAGCGGTGGGGTCTTGCTCTGGATGCGCTTGGGGCTGTGAACATCTTCTGCAGAGGCCATGGAGTCAATTCATTCTTCCATGGTGTGGATTGTACTCTGGACCTCTTGCGTAGGGGCTGCAATTCTGATCATTGGTGAACTTGTTTCCCTTGGTGATCGGGCTGTTTTATGTCGATTGTGTCATGTTCCGGTGGGGGGTTCTTTAGATGGTCTATTGCGGTCTTTGCATGCAGGTTGGAGGGTGGCGATAGGAATTTTGTGAGATGTCTGTTTGGTGATGATGAAGGTTTCGCAGTGGGTTGAGCCATGTGGTTTGCATCGGTTTTTTTGGAGTGTTTTGTTGTATGCTTGAATGTTTCATCTTTCCAAGGTGGGAGGTTTGTGATTCCAGACTCGACTTCATGAGTTGACTCCAATGGAGGGTTTAGAGATGGCGGTTCATCCTTGCGGTGTTTTTTGGATTTGGTTGTTTGAGAGGGTATGGAGCCAGCCATCGGATCGGGCCTCAGCTTTGACTGAGGACACTTTCTTGCCGAATCACATTGCAAGGATGGAGAGCTTCTTCACGTTCACATGCTGGGGAGGATTAGTTCTCTGTTGTCATTCTGGTTTTTACTCTTTCTTTATTCGAGTGTGAATGTCCTATGTCCATGATGTCATTGGGTTTCCACCCCCTTCATCCCTTAAAAGGGGGTCTTATCTTATAATAAAAAAATTTGAAGGTCTTCGGGCCGTTGGATGGATGAACAAGTAGCATAAAGTAGTAATAACTACTGCTAAATAGTAATAATTAGAACTAATTTGTAATTAATATTAATAAATATTAATAAATATTAACAATGAATAATACTTATTAATAATTAGTAATAAATATAAAAAATTAGTAATAATTTGTAATAAATATAAATAATAAGTGGTAAAAATATATTATTATAGGTAAATATGAATATTTAATGGTAAATAGTAATAATTAGTAATAAATAGTATTAATTAGTCATAATTACTAATAATTAATAATAACTAGTAAATCATAGTAATAAATAGTAAAAATTAGTACTAAATAGTAAAAGTTAGAAAAAACTATAAATTATTAATAATTAGCAATAAAGAGTAATAATTAGATGTATTTAGTAACAATTAGCGATAATTAACTATAATTAATAATAATTAGTAATAATTTTTAATATTTAGTAATAATTAGTAATAAATGATAAGAAATTGTCATATATAATAATAAATAGTGATAAATATAAATAAAAAGTGACAAATATTAATTAATAGTAATAATTAGAAATAATTAGTAATTAATATAACTTAATAGTATTAATTAGTAATAATTAGCGGTAAATTTTAATAATTTTTCAGTAAATAGTAATAATTAGTTATAATTAGTGATAAATACTAATAATTTGTGATAATTAGTAATAATTATTTACTTGTAATCATAATTTGTGGTAAATCATGGTAATTTGTAATAATTAGCTGCAACAAGTAACAAATAGCAGTAAATAGTATTAAATAGTAATAAATATTTATTAATAGTAATAAATTATAATAATTGGTAATATATTTTAATAATTATTAATCAGTATTAATTAATATTACTAACTAGAAATAATTATTAATAATTACTATTAAATAGTTATAATTATCGATAAACTATAATAATTAGTGGTAATAAGTAATAATTTGTAGTAATTAGTATTAAATAGTAATAATTAAAATAATTAGTAATAATTACTGATAATTATTGATAATTAGTAATAATTAGTAAAAAATATTCTAAATAAGAGGTAATTAGTGATAATTAGTAATAAATATTGATAATAAGTACTAAATATTAAGAAATGTTAATAACTAGTTATAAATAAAAATAAATTGTAATAAATTATAATAAATTATAAAAAATATAAATTAGTAGAATTAAATGTTAATAATGAGTAATAAATATTAATAAATATTTATAATGAGTAGTAATTAGTAATAATTACTAATAATTTGAAGTAATCAATAAACAAGGTAATAATTAATGATAAATTGTAATAATTAGTTGTAAACAGTCATAATTTAAAGTAAATATTAATAAATAGAATTCAATAGTAATAAATATTTTTAAATTCTAATAAATTTTGATAAAAAGTAATAAACAGTGTTAAATTAAAATAATTAGCATTATGTATTAATAAATAATAATAAATAGTAATAATTAAAAATATATATTATTAAATAGTATTAAATATTAATAAATATAAATAATTAGTAATGATTAGTCATAAATATATACATAAGTAGTTATATATAATAATAAATAATAATAAATAGTAATAAATATTAATTAATATTTATAAATATTAATAAATACTAATAAAATGTAACAAATAGAACTAATTAGTAGTTTTTAGTAATAAATAGTAATATTTAGAAATAATTATTAATAAATAATAATAAATATTAATAAATAGTAATAAATATTAATAATTTGTAATATATAGCAATAATTATTAATGATTATTAATAATTATTAATAGATAAAAATATTTAGAAATAATTACTTATAATAAGAAATAATAATTAATAATTAGTAATAATTAGTAATAATTAATAATAATATTATATAATTAGTAATAAATAATAAAAAGTAGAAATATTGTTAATAATTATTGGTAATTAGTAATAATTAGTGGTAAATAATAATAATTATCGATAAATAGTAATAATTAGTGGTAAATAGTAATAACTAACCATAAATGGTAATAAATATCATTAAATAATAACAATTAGAGATTACTATTAAAAATTAGATGTAAATATTCATAATTAGAAATAAATAGTAATAATTATTATTAATTAGTAATAATTATCAATAATTAGTGGTAATTAGTTTTCATTTGTATTAAATGGTGGTCATAAGTAATATATAATGATTGTTAGCAATAAATAGAAAAAAATGTGAAATAATTATTGATAATTTAGAATAAATAAAGAAAAATTGTAATAAATAATGATAAAGAGTAATGAATTGTGGTAATTAGTAATAAATAGTGTCAATTAGTAATTAATAGTGATAATTTGTAATAAATAACAGTATTTAGTAACAAATAGTGGTAATAGGTAATAAATAATAAAAATTACTAATAATCCATAAAATTTTTAATAATTCCTAATAAATTACAATAACTTGTAATAATTAGTAACATATGGTAATAATTGTCAATAAATTTAAATAATAAATTACAAATAATTATAAATTGTAATAATTAATATTATTTAGAATTAATTAACCATGGTTTGTGGTAACTAGAAATCATTTGGAATGATCAGAGGTAATTAGATATAATTTAAAATAATAATAAATAATAAGAATTAATTCGGAATAAATATAAATAATTTTCATTAATTAGAAATAATTAGATATTATAAGATATAATTAGTGATAATGAGCAATAATTAGTAATAACTATAAATAATTAGAAATAATTAGCAGGATGTAAAACTAATTAGAAATAATTAGCAACATTTAACAGTTATTACTAATAATCAGGAATATGTGGGAATAATTAATAATTTTTTATATCATCTTTATCATATATATAATTACTCATAAAAACAGTTTATATTATATTTTCTAGAGTGATATGTAACAAGGAAGTCAAAAAATAATTATTACATGATTCCAATTGTATAACTCAGTATAAGAATACAAATGGTTCTGCTATAAATAGTGAATAAATTGGGGTTGTTTAGATATTCTTATCATTTTCATCATTAAAAAAAGAATTTGCTTCACAAGGTATAATAAATTTTAATTGAAAATATAGTGGTGTGTGGATGATTTTAAATTTTGACAACATCGAGGGTCATCTACTGCATTTTTTTAAATGAAATTAATTTAATTTGTATCCACATAGAGAACATAGTTCTAGATAACATACTACTAATTTTTTTCTAGATCCATTGGGGATTCAAAATTTAGTACAATATGTGGAAAGAGTTTTTTTTCAACAAACTATAACTTAATATAAAATTTATTTTACTATTGAGTAGGAACCGTCTCATTTTTATGAGTTGTAGATTTCTGTTGAGGATGGATTATATCCTATTTGTATGATTAGAAAATTTGAATTGGTTAAAAAATTTATGGTTATAATATCAAAAAATGGAATGTTAAATAGATATTTTAATCAGATATTCTATTTGGTTAAAATAATGTTACTTGAAGGAAATGTATTTCATAAAAATATCCATGAGAGAAAGGGGCTAGTTCGCAATTTGGGTCTTTGTTTTTAAAATATTCATTCATCTTCAAATGATTTAATCTTTTATTATGGTTAAATTTAGTGGTAATAGTGTTTTCATATAGTTAGAAAATTATGGTATAATGTTTATTAACTAGGTATGTGTGGATTGATTCTAGTATGAAATTTGATGTCTTTCTGGCTTATTCCCTGATTTAAGTACTTATTTATGTCTCCAAACAAAATTTCAGTGCTTTCCTTGATCAAAAAAAATATTTCAACCAGTAAAAGCTTAATTCATTTATATAATAATGATTCATGGAATCATTTTGATAATGTCCATCTATATTTTTCATCAGAATACCAAAACATGTGATCAG
Organism: Viscum album; assembly: GCA_963277665.1. Classification (NCBI taxonomy): domain Eukaryota; kingdom Viridiplantae; phylum Streptophyta; class Magnoliopsida; order Santalales; family Viscaceae; genus Viscum; species Viscum album. Next base: position 1,740,861,342 of record OY728156.1, read on the forward strand.
GTATATCTACATAAAGTTTGTGTCTTTTTTGTTCATATAGAAGTTAGTATTCCTGTTGGAAAATCATTACAACTCTGTAAAATTTACATTCATGGAAGTTCGTGAAGGTTCCACATATCATTTCAACCTTACTAATTCCCCTAGATCTGAAAAACTATTTTTATATTTATCTGAAGGAATTTATTTATTAGATAAAATTATTATATAGTATTGATGTTAGATCATATTTTGTTGGGGTGAAACAAAATTTCTTAAAGAAAGCTTCATTTGTGTGGAAAATTATTGACTTCCCAACATATAGATGTTTGTCTAGTTGGAGTACTGATGGAAAAGAATCATTTCCATATTGTAGGAGAGCCTACATAGTGTTTTATGCACATTAGTGAATGAAAACAATATTTCTTTGATTGTCGTCCAATATTCTATCAAAATGATAATACTTTTAGGAGGAACATATATAATATTAGCAAAGGCACAACTGAAAGAGGTAAACCACCAAAAATTATCTCAGGTATGAAGATAGAATAATATTTCTCTTCATTACTGACCATTACATTTGGACCAACTAAAATACAACAAAAAATTTATTTCATTTGGAAAAAATACAATTGGAAAAAAAAGATTATTTTTTAGGATATTCCATATTTGTCTGATTTTCTTGTACATCACATATTTTATGTCTTGCATTTTGAGAAGGAAATTTTTTATAATATATTATATACAGGTTTGGATACATTAGGTAAGAACAATGATAATGTAAATGAATTATTAGATCTTCCATAAATTTGCAGGTGACTAGAACATGAACTATTTGAAAATATAAGATCAAAGAAGTTAGTGAATCCCAATAAATCTTGCACAAATTATAAATAATTGCGATTATTTTTTTGTGGAGTGGCGATTTGAGACATCGAGATGGTTATGAATCTAATTTGGAAAGATGTGTCAGAAATATTCATATTACTAAATTAAAAAGTCATGAATGTCAAGTCATAATGGAAACACATACACTTATAGTATTTAGAGATATCTTGAATTCTCTAATTTGTTATGTGTGAGAATAAATTTCATATTCCTTCCAAGAAATATGTACAGAGAAGACAATCTATAATGAACTATGTAGACATTAAGAATATGTAATTTTAATTTTATATTAACTAGAATAAATATTCCCACCAGTTTTCTTATACTCAACAAATTAGTTGATATTATATTTCCCACCTGAAGGAAATTTTATTGGTCTGATACAGTTCTGATGGATCTTCTCTTTCAAGATATGCATATAGAAATTGAAAAAATGTCAATTACAAAACATTGATTTAATGATAAATTGCAGAATCTTATTTACAGGAGGTAGTTTCTTTTTTTTCTCCCTTATTAATTTTAATGTGAATATATCTCAAGACACAACTCATGGTACATGATAATGAAAAATATAATGATGATTTTATATATAAATTATTATTGTTTAATCAGCATGATAATGGATTTAGGGGAGTTCATAATCGATGGCTTTGAGATAATGAACATCTTTGATCTCATATATATGTTCTTCTCACCTATGATGAAATGATTCCACTTGAAATATGAGTGCCTATATATGATATAATGTAATAATATTTATATTAAATTAATATTCTATTATTTATAGGATATATTATAATCATATAAAGAAAATACCTCCATAAAGTATATTAGATTCTTTTATCGACGTCACAATAATAATTTTTCACACTGGTTTCAATAACATATAAAATAAAATATTTGTGGTTCAAAATTAAAAATAAAATTATTACTAGTTATATTGATAAGTGTTTTAAAAATATTTAGGTATCTCAACATGTTGATTAAATTGATAGAATATTGTGTGTATTGAGTAACCCACCATCGAAAATGGTTAATCATATTATACATAGGTGGTAAATGGTTTTCTATTTCATACACATGCATATGGAGAAACAATTTTATTAATGGTTGTATTTTATTGAGATGATATCATTATAGATAAATTGATTTTGAATTTTATAGCATATTATATGAAATTATTATACTTTGTAATATAGGATATAATTACATAACGATGATTAAATGTTCGTGGTAGGATACTGAGAGAAGATTGCATCTTTATCTGAGCCATGAATAAATGACAATATATATATAACTATACTTTCAATAAATTAACCATTTTCTGTTGTCTATTCAAAAACATCAATATTTTTATGTAAATTATTATTATAATTAATGAGATTTGGGTTATTGGTTGAGGATAATAAAAATGAAATCTCAGGAAAATAAGTTGTTTCAATGTCAATGTGATTCCGCTGAAGTGATAGAAATTTATATTTTTCAAATGATTACTCCATATCAATTTTCCAATGACGAAACGTGAATATTGATGATGACACCCCACATTTAAGAGTTGATGGTGATGGTGATGTTATTGATGAAACAAATGAATTTGAAATGATACGAGATGATGGAACTAAATGTTTTATGGATAATTATGATATTGTGGAGGAATATGATGATATTGAAATAATCATATATGAAAATGAGGATGGAGATGAACATTAACACAATTATGTTTTGTTTATTATTAGATAATACATACATATATATATATATTATGTATTTTAAACTATTTTCTAATAATATTCATTTCATTTTTCAGATGGACTCAAATTTATTTCATGAGTTGGAGGGTACTGATCTACATGATCAAGAGCAGGATATTGGATCATTTATACATTAGACTATCAGCAGTGTATTGTAGACTTAGAGGGGTTTTTATCTTGTGTGATTGATGATTCTAAATCCTATACCAGAGTGATGTCCACATCCTGGAATTGATCAATTCATGATGTGGTATGTTTTTACAAGTATATTTTAAATATTTTTCATTAATTGACCTTAATAAATTTATAAAATAATTATTTGATTATTTATTTCACATAATTTTTAAAATAGAAATTGGACACGGTGTGAAATACTATGAAATCATTTTTATGCAGCATGGATAACATTGGATTAGATTCCCCTATATGTTTAGAAATTTTTTTTGATCATTGGCTAGTACATAAATAAATAATATTTATTTTTTAATTTATTTTTTTATTATATTGATATTATTTATTTTATATAGAGATTTTGGTATCCCATTGATGAGATAGTACATGACTCTATCTAAAAGGCATGAGAGATATGTTTACATGAGTTTTCTTGAGAGTGTTTGAATAATTTAATGATGAGAACAATGAAGAAAATTGGAGTCACAGAGTCTGGATAGATTTTCTGCACCCACCCACCTAATTAAATTTCCTCTCATAGTAGATATGGACTATGTTCACACTAGATGAGGGGTAGTTTTCAAAGGATATCATCAATAAGTTGATGAAAACGGTGGTGACATGAGGCAGCACATTGAGATTCTAGTCATATATTTAGTATGCACATGAAACATATTGTAAGTACATATTTTTAATTAATTTAAAATACTTTAAATATAATATATTGATTTTATAATTATATAGGCATTCGAACAACCCGATATTATAGAGTTCGACCATTATGGATGTTGTACACCGATCCTAACAGTAGAGAGATTAGAGATTATCACATGTCATATATTTTGGTCACTTTAATTTCATTTTGATTTTTAAAATTATATGAAAATAATTTTTCAACTATTTTCAATTTAAATGGAAATTGAAGGAGTCATAGTAGGCTCTGATTTCTCAATAACAAACTAAGAGTCTGCCTTTAACCAGTTAATAGACTATTGTGTCAATATTGGATCAGTAGGTATGGATGTAGGTGACATATAATTCCTTTGATAAAGGTTGAGTTATTGGTATCGACTATCAATTAATGCTTGGAAGTTACTATGGAACCATTGCGATATCGGCGTGTAGCTCAAGAGGAGCTCGTGGAGAGTCATTCTCATCTCTTTCAAAGTATACAGAGTAGCTTCAATCATGGAGTGAGCATATAAGGTGTATGCATAGGGATTAGGAATAGCTCTATCGATAATAGCACTAGTAACAGTAGGAGATGTGTTATGGAAGTAGTAAAAGCACGAGCATATGATGTAGTGCATTTGATGGATGACTAATGGTTTGGGGATGGAGTTCCCTCCACCATTTCCATCACCTCATCTTGATGACCCTCCCCCTCACTGGTGTATTTACTTTTTATGATAAAACATTTGGATGGGAATTTTTTTTGTAATATTATATAATTACATTTCAAGATAGATTATTTTTTATTTTATGCCGATTAATTAATTTTTTTATTTTTTTATTATTTTATTAAATGATTATTTATCTATTTTTTTATTTATTTTTATTTTTATTTATTAGTTATTATTTTATAAAAATTAACAGTATTATTTTATAACAATGTGTATGTTGTTATTATTTATTCATTTTTATGACTATTGAATGTTTTCTTATATTTTAATTTTAGAATATATTAATAATATCTTAAAATTAGATTTTTTTTAAAAATTTATAATAATAATGATATTATTATTATTTTATTATTATTATATTGTTATTATTGTTTTTATTATATTATTATTATTGTTATTAATTTTTTTTGAATATTATTAATATTAATGTTTAATTTTTTATGCTTTTCCGGACGATCTCATTAAAAATACATCATAAATAATTTTTAATAATGTTACATTTTTTTATAATGGGTCAAATGCAACAAGATATTTAAAAAACATAGAGAAACTATTTTTGACGATATTTTCTACAATGGGAAATTTTCGACGGGACATAGTCACAAATGACCATTTAAGATGAGGTCGTGTAAAAAATAACTATTTTTCTAATCATTTATATTACAATGTAAAAATATATAATTCCTACCAATATTATAACTCAAATAGATGAATTTAAAATCTTATTCAATTATTTGAGTGAATTATATTTCAATAAAATTATATTTTTTAAGGAAACATTGTTTATTGACTTATTGAATTACCATTTCATTCAAATTTATTTGTTTCATATGAGATAATGTAAAAAATAAGAACAAAATGATTCTATTTTTTTGATATCTCATTTTGAATTATTATTCATATTCAAACATGGTTCAATAAATATATTAATTAAAAATAGAGAAACTGGTATAAATAAAACCATATATGATTTTATATAATTTATAAATTATTAATCTATATATATTACTTTCATTGATTAATCTGATTGTTTATTATATAAAAAACAATTCAAATTCCATTTATAAAATTTAATAAATCCTTCATAATATGACTTTGATAAAAAAATGGTTGTTTTTTAAGAAATATTAAATATTATAAAGTTTCGATAAATATAAATACCCCAGTCCATGACTAATTATTAGATGTTTTCATAAAATAGAATGTAGAACAATAATAAATTCTATATAGAAGACAATGTATATTATCTTTTATAAAATTTCTTTAACAAACAACGCCAAGAACCATTAATACAATTCATCCATTATTAATTAATAAAAAATACATGCAATAACATATAATTTCTGTAAGATTCTTCATTTCTATATGGCTTAAAAGATTTTTTTAGACCAATGATGGAATAATCTACCACGGTTTTTTAATCTCTTAGTTCATTTGAGAAAAAAATAAATTAATAATACCCCGTGATGGTATCATGGCCACATCCATAATGTTTTATATATGTTCCTCATTTTTTTAATATTTTTATATATTTTTATAAATTTATTTTTTTATAAAAATATTTTATATCTATAAAAATAATCACATTTTAATAAGCTATAAATTACTTTAAATAATAATGTTATATAAAACGGCTATATGAGATATTATCAATAATGATATGGTTCAAATATTCCAAAGATAAATAATTGTAATTTCTACCAATATTAGATAGTCCATGGTATTCAATAATTATAAAATAAAGGATTTTGGAATAACATGATTTGTGATATATTGATATAAGTGTTTGTGATTGAAACATGACTTGCTTCCGCAATGTGATTAATATAAATTAAAACAGTAAAATAATGATATGTAATGATATTATGTGTTATATGGAACAAAATAATGAAAGTGATATGGGACATCTTATGTAATATTATAGTTGAAATATATTTGTTTCTACATCAACAGAACTGATACATGATATGGAACTATTTGTGAAGAAAAATAATTTAAAAAAAATTTCATTTTATTTATTAAAATTATTATTACTAAAAAATATTATAAAATTTGTGTTTAGTGGATTTTTTTTATAATTATATTTATTTACTATGTGTTTATAAATTATAATTAGAATAATATGTGTTTATATTTATCAATTTATTTTTATTAAATGATTAAGTAAAATTAATTTCATTGGATTCCACTTTATGTAATGATCTGATATACATTAAAATTTATAGAATAACTTCTTCTTATTAGTGAATTGGTTCATAGAGGAAATAATTTGGTGACATGATAACCTGTTATAATTGATTTCAGAAGATATTTGATGTTTTAATCTGTACACACTAGTGTAGAAAACGGTTTTTACGTCGGTTATTTTTCATTATTTACGTCGGTTTTTAGGCGACGTTAATACGGACGACGTTATAAATAACGTTTTTTATGTCGGTTATTTAAAACCCGACGTAACATCCCTAACATCACGGTGTTTATCACGTCGGTTCATTAATAACCGACGTTAAAAATGATGGGGGATTGGGATTTATAACGGCGGTTATTATATAACCGCCGTGATAAACCGCGGGTGGGGGGGTTTAGCACGTCGGTTATATAATAACCGACATGATAAATATGCGCGGGGGGGTTTATCACGTCGGTTATTTCTAAACCGGCGTGATAAAACGCCTGGGATATCGTTTATCACGTCGGTTATGACATAACCGACGTGATTAACCCTTCCCTGGGCCTATTATCACGTCGGTTTCTTAAATAACCGACGTGATAAAAAGTCCTGGGAAACGTTTTAGCACGTCAGTTATTGGATAACCGACGTGGTAAATCGATTCCCAGGCCTTTTAGCACGTCGGTTATATTAAGAACCGACGTGATAAAAGCCCGGGAACGGTTTAGCACGTCGGTTCTCGAAAAAACCGACGTGATAAACCCCTACCGATTTATTTACCACGTCGGTTATAAAATAACCGACGTGAAAGCGATATTTTTTTTTAAAATGATTTCACTGCTGTCACCAAAAAGCAACCAGAAACCAAACAACAAAAATAACCATGCCAACCTTCCCCCAAGCCCCCCCTCACCCTCATTTACACCCAACCGACCCCTTGGACAGCCCCAAACACACCTTGGACACCCCTCCCATATCCCATGGACACCCCCACCCTCATTTACACCCAACTGACCCCTTGGACAGCCCCAAACACACCTTGGACACCCCCCGAACACTAGGACAGCCCCAAACACCCCTTGGACACCCCTCCCATATCCCTTGGACACCCCCACCCCTTGGACAGCCCCCCCCCACCCTCATTTACACCCCCAAGACCCCTAGTACAGCCTCAAACACCCATTGGACACCCCCCACACCTTGACAGCCCTCCCAGACCCCTTGGACACCCCCCGACCCCTTGGACACCCCCTCGAGCCCTTGGACAGCCCCAGACACACCTTGGACACCCCTCCCATATCCCTTGGACACCCTCCCACCCCTTGGACACCCCCCCCCCCCCCCACACCTTGGACAGCCCCCCCCCCCCCCCCACCCTCATTTACACCCAACCGGCCCCTTGGACAGAACTCCCAGACACCTTGGACACCACTCTCATATCCCTTGGACACCCCCCACCCCTTGGACACCCCCACCCCTTCGACAGCCCCCCCACCCTCATTTACACCCCCCGAACACTAGGACAACCCCAAACACCCCTTGGACACCCCTCCCATATCCCTTGGACACCCCCCACCCCTTGGACACCCCCCCACCCCTTGGATAGCCCCCCACCCCTGGTCACCCCCCCGACCCCTTGGAACCCCCCCCCCCCCCCCGACCCCTTGGAAACCCCCCCATCCCCTTGGACAGCCCCAAACACCCCTTGGACACCCCTCCTATATCCCTTGGACACCCCCCACCCCTTGGACAGCCCCCCCCCCCCCCACCCTCATTTACACCCAACTGACCCCTTGGACAGCCCCAAACACACCTTGGACACCCCTCCCATATCCCTTGGACACCCACACCCTCATCTACACCCAACCGACCCCTTGGGCAGCCCCAAACACACCTTGGACACCCCCCGAACACTAGGACAGCCCCAAACACCCCTTGGACAGCCCTCCCATATCCCTTGGACACCCCCACCCCTTGGACACCCCCACCCCTTGGACAACCCCCCACCCCCTGGACACCCCCCGACCCCTTGGAAACCCCCCCCCCCGACCCCTTGGAAACCCCCCCCCCCCCATCCCCTTGGAAAGCCCCAAACACCCCTTGGACACCCCTCCTATATCCCTTGGACACCCCCCCACCACTTGGACACCCCCACCCCTTGGACAACCCCCCCCCCCCCCCACCCTCATTTACACCCAACCGACCCCTTGGACAGCCCCCAACACACCTTGGACACCCCCACCCTCATTTACACCCAACCGACCCCTTGGACAGCCCCAAACACACCTTGGACTCCCCCCGAACACTAGGACAGCCCCAAACACCCTTTGGACACCCCTCCCATATCCCTTGGACCCCCCCCCCCCACCCCTTGGACACCCCCACCCCTTGGACAGCCCCCCCACCCCCTGGACACCCCCCCGACCCCTTGGAAACCCCCCCCCCCCCCCCCCCCGACCCCTTGGAAACCCCCCCATCCCCTTGGATAGCCCCAAACACCCCTTGGACACCCCTCCTATATCCCTTGGACACCCCCCCACCACTTGGACACCCCCCCACCCCTTGGACAGCCCCCCCCCCCCCCCACCCTCATTTACACCCAACCGACCCCTTGGACAGCCCCAAACACACCTTAGACACCCCTCCCATATCCCTTGGACACCCCCCAAACACCCACCCACCCCCTTGGAACCTCTCCCCCCATACCAAAATCCAGACCAGAAAAACCATCAACAGTAGACCAAAACAAGAAGTAGAGAAAAATTAAACATTCACTTATATAACATTCAAAACTTACACTGTCAACTTCAAAAAAAACTAAATCCAACCTAAACGACTACGAAATACACAATTACATTGACAATATTCAAAATTACATTTTACATTACAAACAACTAAAAGTGAATCAAACCTGTAAAATAATTTGACCACTCCACTTGTAAGTGTTTGATATCTTCAGCAGTAAAGGGTTGAGGGTCATCAAAAAGCTACAATGGAAAAGGATAGTAGTCAACGTGTATAATGAATAAATCAAATTGAAATATTATGAGAAAGAGGAAATCTTACCAGGTCAAAACTCTGAATTGTCCCAGTTGTTATTATTTCATACATAAATCTTAACATGTAATATCCGCATTCGATGATGCCTTGTTGCTCATGACATTTCTGTTTGAATGAGTGTAAATTCAATATATTATTTTTATGTAATAAATCAAAATGTACAAATTATAAATGGATATTTACCTTAGCATGTACATATTTGATCTTGAAATTCCTTTTCTTTGCGCTTTTTCGAAAGTGGACCCATGCCCTGTTAGAAAATAATACGAATGGGGTAAATTTAAAATTCATTATAATGTATAAAACTATTATGAAATTGAAACTTACGTTTCCAATATATTCTTAAAACTTTCTCGCACATCATCATGGAGAGAGCATATCCAATAAAGTGCTTTCTCCCTAGGACAAAAAACCCCTAACATCCAATGATCCCTGATAAAAGGAAATTTAACGTTAGTGGATTTTTATGTTAAAAGATAATTAACTCTTTGAGAGGGATGTGTTTCATACCTCTCACAAAAAGGCATCATCCAACACTGTGTGATTACATTCTTTTCAAATCTATCAGCAATATAAATCATTCTTTGTTCCTCATCCAATGCACATGCTTCAGGGGAAATCAATTGTGGGTCCACGAATCCATATACATCTGTCAGCTCATTCCTCTCACAAATTTTATACAGATACCTAATACAAAGAAGACATAAGTGTACATTTTTAATAAATATAACGCAAGGAAAAGGTGTTAAGACTTACATGATAAAAATTTGCACCACGTTGATGCCCAACTTATCTCCAGTGACTAACTCCATGATATCAGTTTTCATAATCCACACACTTAGTTCACATCCACAGACATGAGCTTCCATTGTAAAGTCATAATGATCCGCCAACAAATTTGAATATCTTGACAATTTTTCAAGACTGCTAGTATCTGCATTTGATGTCATAGCTATCTGTCTTTGTTGTTGTCTATACAGTATTTCTTTACCTTTGAAGTATTCCTGTAAAAATAAATTGAAAAATATATTAGTTTTCAAATGATAAAACATTAATAAAAATATAAAATAAAAGTTATAACATCCATACCTCTATGGTAATGAGTCGAAGAAGTCTGGATGGACAAAGTAAAAAATGGCCGATACTATGTCCAACTGTCGTCACCTCATCTGTAGGTAATGGTATCCCAGCTGATCTATCTATAATATCCTGTACAGTGACCCTCTGATTCTCTACCTCTAACTGTTGATGATGAACTGTATCTCCTATAAAATATACCAACCCATATGAAACTATATGATGTTGAGGATCATCAACATACAACTCACAATAAGTAGGTAGCTGCGGCGGAGGAGGAGGATCAAAAATGGGGTCCGCAGGCTGAGGTGGGGGAGTGGTAGCTACTGGGAGAGGTGCAGTGGGAGCTGCACCCTGAAATTGTCTTTGCAAGTCTGCAAACATAAACTGCACCGATGCTCTAATCTTGTCCACCATTGTCACATTAATAATATGGACTTCAGCCTCCAAGGATTCTATTTTTTTTATAAACTCCCTCAACGTTAGAAGTTGAGGAACGTGGCAACACTTTTCTTACCGATACACCTGCCGGATATCCTCTTACACGGCCAGGATGTTCGGGCTTTCCCAATGCCACAGATAAAATATCTTCCCTCCCAGATGGTGTAAATGTCCCCTGTGAACTCTTCTCCTCAAGAGAGTCCTGTAATAATTAATTGAACATTTCTATAATGATTGGAAATATATGACGAAAATAGTAATCTTAAATAAATAAAATAGATATCTTACAATCCTCTCAACTACGAGTCTCGATTCTTCCAAAAGATATTGTCCTTTTTTCCCATCCGAGCTCTTTTCCATTTCTCATGTCTAGATGGAGGGGATGGAGGGGCCACCTCTCCAGAGCTTGAAGACTCAGCTCTTAATTGTTGAAATTCTTCTGCCATCATTTGTTCTTCCAATAATGCATACCCTCCCCGAGATAAACTATGAGGGTATACATTTTTAGATTGGATCTCTTGATGAGCTTTCCTTGTTTGCTGTAAATTAAGAATAAGTAATCATTAACAAAACAATAATAAGATCATTTATATAAGAAAGCTTATAAAAGTTTACATTACCCTTACCAAAAATGATTCTTTTCTTCTACATTCAAAAAATTATCTCCATGTGTCTTCATCTATAAAAGGATATATACGACATGGATTCTCACGACTCCTATGACCATAAATGAAATCAGATGAGAGGGTTGATTTGAAATCCCTCCATCTCCTAGCAGCCAACGATAAGAATTTCTTCCTGACTCCTCCAGTGTCAGGAATATCAAATGTCATCTGATAAAAAAGAAGTTAAAAATATTATATATACTAGAAACATTTAAAGAATAGTCAAACAATAGCAAAAGATCTTACCAAAATGGTCTCCCACAACTGAGAAATTATCGCCTTATCCACACTTCTCTAATCATCATAGATAATTCTTACTTTTCTCTTAGCCTGAGTTGCTACAAAACCCTTAAAATCTATAGCATTTGGACCTCTAGGAAGATCATCATCATCAAACTCCACGACTATCCTCTCCTCCTTCGTACGGGCAAGTGATAATTTTGGTAAACGTGTGAACCCATGCTTACCAACCTTTGAACTCTTTTTCGTAATAGGAGCATGTGAATGTTCCTCCCCAGATGTATGACCAATATGCTCATCTCCAGAATCATGTGGCTGATCAACTGATTGATCTGTCATTTTCCTTCAAATCAAAAAAACAAACATTAGTTCACAAATATACAAATTCAAATATTGTAATACTACTTAATTAGAAAATAGAAAAGTGTACTAAATTACATAATAGTAAACATTGGTAATATGGTAAGCATGTTAAACAATGATAAACATGGTAAACACAGTCGGTGATCCACCACCGGCCAGCCGGTGCGCCCAGGACTTCTCCTCTTTACGGTTTTTATTGTTTTATCATTTTGGTTTGATACATGTTTTAATAAGTAAAAAATTTACAATATCTAACATTATATGAAAAAACTAAATGTAAACAAGAAATAAACATGTGTTACCTATAATTTTAGGAATGTACAGTTGGATTGTTTTCCCAAATTCCTTCGTCGTGATTGTTCCTTATGGCACAAACCATGTCTTCAACATACTCATCATTATGTTCTGTTAATCTTTCCATGGAAGTAGGGATCTCACAAAAATCAGCATCTTCATAAAATTCATCCTCACCAACATATTGTTTTTTTCCCTTGTAAAACAACAGCCCACTGCATATCTGATTGATCTACTACATAGAAAATTTGTTTGGCATGTGTTGCCATTATAAAATAATTAGTTGTGTCTTCCAATCTATTCAGATTAACAAGTGTCATTCCAAATTCATCGTGTCTGACAATGTTGTTACCGATAAACCATTTACAGTTAAAAACATGAACTTTAATTTTAAAGTAATCATCCTCCCATATGTCTTAAATCACTCCATAATATGCACTTGATGCCGAAATTGGGTTTCTGTCCTTAGCACTCGAAAAATGCACTGCTTTTGCAAACACCAAGACACCACTATTCTGAACTGCACTTCTGTTGTCCTGAGCTTTCGTATGAAATGTATAGCCATTAATGTCATAAGCGGACCATGTTATCACATTTAAAGATAGACCACCCACTATCCATTTTAATGTCTCTGATACATCTGATCTACCAAGCAAGGTCTTTTTAAACCATGGAAAAAAAGTTTTGTTGTGCTCATTCAAAATACACATTTCTTTCTTCTTTGGATGACATTGTTTCAAATCATTAATATGCAATGTGATATACAGTTGAACATCAGCTATGTTATTCAAGATGTATGATTCTAACTTCTTCATCTGTTCAGCTGACAGTGATTTGACTTTCAAGCCACGAATCCCCTTTCCCTCATTATTAACCCGTTCATGGCGAGATGGAGGCAAACCTATGTGTTGCGCCGTAGCCAAGTATCTCGTACAAAACTCTGCTACCTCCTCAGAAATATACTTTTCAATAATGGAGGCTTCAGGTCGATATGGATTTTTAACATAACCCTTTAATATTTTCATATACCTTTCAAAAGGATACATCCAACGAAGATATACAGGTCCACAAAGCTTTATTTCTCGAACCAGATGAATCATTAAATGCACCATCATATCAAAAAAAGTTGGAGGAAAATACATTTCCAAATGACAAAGTATAAAAATTGCATCCTTTTCCAAAATGTTCAAAGCATTCACATCAATCGCCTTGTTACAAATTGAATTGAAAAAATAACACAACCTCATTATAGTCTTTCTGACACGGATGGGCAATATTCCACGCAGTGCAACTGGTAGAATTTGTTGCATCATGACGTGACAATCATGTGATTTCATACCTATCAACTTCAAGTCTTTCAATGAGTTAAAATTTTTTACATTTGAAGAATAATCTTGAGGTACTTTGATATCATGAAGACACTGACAGAAGCTACTTTTCTCCCTCTTCGATAATTTATGACAAGCCGGGGGAAGAAATGTTCGTCTTCCTTTAGGAGTGGGAGCTAACTCCAAACATATTCCGATTGATAGTAGGTCTAACCTTGCATTCAACCCATCTTTTGTCTGTCCTTTAATATCTAGAAATGTTCCGATCAAAGAATCACAGATATTCTTCTCCACGTGCATGACATCAATATTATGTTTGACTTCATGATACCTCCAATATGGTAGCTCAAAAAATATTGACCTTTTCTTCCAAATATGACTATCATTACCAGATTTCTGTGTCTTTACCAATGTCACATCAAGGTTATTCACCCTCTCAAAATACAAATCTGGGGATAAAGGTTTTGGAGTAGTATCAAATTCTTGTGAGCCATTGAATGCCTTTTTTAGTCTTCTATAAGGGTGATCCATAGGCAAAAACTTTCGATTACCCATGTACACTATTTTCCTCCCATGATGCAATTGACAATATGACATCTGTTGTTCGCAAATTGGACATTCTTTATGCCCTTTAACACTGTATCTAGACAAATTTCCATATGCTGGAAAGTCATTTATAGTGAATAGAAGCACTGCATGCAGTTGAAAATATTCCATTTTATAAGAATCATACACCCTAATACCAACAGCCCATAACAGTTTCAAATCATCAATCAGCGGTGACAAGTATACATCAATATCATTGCCGGGTTGCTTTGGACCAGAGATCATGATACTCAACATGACATATTTGCGCTTCATACAAACTTTAGGAGAGAGGTTGTAAATTACCAATAAAACAGGCCATGAACTATGTGTGCTACTGAGGGTTCGGTATGAATTCATTCCATCTGTGGACAAGCCTAGTCTCAGATTTCTAATTTCATTTCCAAATGTAGGGTACTGGGCATCAATTTTCTTCCATTGTGGACATTCAGCTGGATGACGTATTTTTCCATCACATACTTGCTCATCAGCATGCCATCTTAACCTTTTTGCATCATGTGAATTAGCAAATAAACGTTTGAAACGAGGAATTATAGAAAGATACCAAAATACCTTTGAAGGGAGCTTTGTAATCTCTACATCAGCTTGTGATTTTTCTTTCACCTTATACCGTGATGTCCCACATTTAGGACACTCTTTCAGAAATTCATATTCCTTCCTATATATAATGTAGTCATTCGGACAGGCATGTATTTTCCTATATCCCAATCTCATCGGGCATAATATTTTTTTGGCCTTATAATGTGAATCTAGAAGATCGTTATCTTTTGGAAGAATGTCTTTCATCAATTGTAGCAGCTCTGTAAAACTTCTGTCACTCCATCCATGTTTCTCATTCAGGTTAATCAATCTTAACACCGCCGACAAAACCGTAAAATCTGTACAACCAGGATATAATTGTTTTTCGGCATCACCATATAGACGTGCAACTGTCGGTTCTATCTCAATTTGTTCTGCTACAATATCGCGAATCATTTCTTCAATTCCATCGGAGTTACCATCTTGCGAATCATTATCATCAGTGACATTCTGTCCAGTTTCGCCATGCCAAACCCAAGGGTTTTAACTCGGATTGAAACCATGACAAATCAGATGATCTTTTATCTCTCTACTTTTCAACTTCTTCATATTCAGACATTTCAGGCATGGACTGAAAAAAATGTCACTACTTGGAACATTTCGTTTAGCAAATTCCAAAAAGGCATCAACACCTTCCTCATATTCATTACTCATTCGATGTGCCGTAATCCAACTTCGACTCATTATTACCAATAACAAATAGCAAAAATATATATATTTTTTAGATAAGACAAATATATGTTAATATGAAAAAAATCATAATTTGAATGTAAACAATTTTAAAATATAAAACAAATCGATGTGTATTTAAAAAAATATGCTTGAATATTATTTTCTAAACAAAATATAGTATGATATAACACCCCCCTGGACACCCCCCGACCCCTCTGGACAGCCCCCCGCCCCTCCTGGACACCACCCCCACCCTCTACACCCTTGGACACCCCCCTGGACATCCCCCAACCCTCTGGACAGCCCCCCCACCCACCCGGAAAACCCCAAATACCCTCTGGAGAGGCCGCCACCCACTTGGACAGCCCCCCACACCCATCCACCCCCTTGGACACCCCCCTGGACACCCCACCGACCCCTCTGGACAGGCCGCCACCCCCTTGGACAGCCCCCCACACCCACCCATCCCCTTGGACACCACCCTGGACACCCCCCGACCCCTCTGGACAGCCCCCGACCCCTCTAGAAAGCACCCCCACCCCTCCTGGACACAACCCCCCACCCCCGACCTGCTTGGACACCCCCCTGGACACCCCCAACCCTCTGGACAGCCCCCCACCCCTCCTAAACACCACCCCCACCCCCCACCCCTTTGGCCACCCCCTTAGACACCCCCCAACACCCACCCACACCCTTGGACAACCCCCCACACCCACCCACCCCCTTGTAAACCCCCCTGGACACCCCCCGACCCCTCTGGACAGCCCCCCGCCCCTCCTGGACACCACCCCCACCCCCTACCCCCTTGGACACCCCCCTGGACATCCCCCAACCCTCTAGACAGCCCCCCACCCACCCGGACAACCCCAAATACCCTCTGGAGAGGCCTCCACCCACTTGGACAACCCCCCACACCCATCCACCCCCTTGGACACCCCCTGGACACCCCACCGACCCCTCTGGACAGGCCGCCACCCCCTTGGACAACCCCCCACACCCAACCATCCCCTTGGACACCACCCTGGACACCCCCGACCCCTCTGGACAGCCCCCGACCCCTCTAGAAAGCACCCCCACCCCTCCTGGACACAACCCCCCACCCTCGACCTGCTTGGACACCCCCCTGGACACCCCCCAACCCTCTGGACAGCCACCCACCCCTTCTAAACACTACCTGGCACGCGCGTCGCGATGCGTGCAAATTTGCGAATTTTTTATAACCGACTGGCTACTGTAAAAGTGGCTTGCAGGGTCGAACCACAGAGAGCATGGAATCTAGTCCACTAAAAATATTTCGTTGGACAATGTTTAGATGGACAAGGTTTGAGGGAATTTCTATTTTTGAGTTTTCTCTTTTTTTTTTATTTAAACTAAAAGGTGAGAAGACAACAGATAAAAAGAAAATTGCAAACGGAAATGATGATGGATTCTAAGTCAACAAAATGTGTCGGGGATGTTGGTGTCACAATTAAATTATCACGCAGCCGTGCAAGGTATTCTTTATGTGATTAAATATTTATCCTGTTTAGTTATCGCTAGTTCCAAAAATATGTGCATTTTTTAGATGCTCAATTTTAATTTCCCAATTATATTTAATGTCCCGTTCTCTGGTGTCATAAATAAAATAGAAAACTCGTTCAAGCCCCGAAATACACGGCGAAATGACACAACCCGTTTCTCACAAAGTTGTTTCACTCATTTGCAACCACCATCAGTCAACGCGGTTTACCTTCTCGGACCGTCGCGTCGACTTATAATTAAAATGGCCAGTTTTAATTTTAGCAATTAATTTAGTGCAAAAATAATTTAAACAGATAAATAGTCAATTAAAATAAATCTAATTGACAATTAATCATTAAATAGTACGTTGCATGGCATGCGCAATAATTTTATCATTCAACCAACATCCCGACACTAAGAAAATCACCCCGACATCACAACTGAAAACGCAAGCACGGTAATAATAGGACAAGCCATTTAAAATAAAATCGTGTTACCAACAAAAATGATCGTGTCGGTCTTCACTCTCGGTGCATGCAATTTGCGCTTCACTGCCTGACTGCACCTCGGCACGTGATGACGTCGCGCGCCGGCTTCGCTACCACCGGAACGGATGATATGAGCGGTATGCGGCTGATGATCGACTCCTCGGATGGCGGTGACCGGTCCACTGCAAAGAAAACAAGATAGAGGGAGAGGAGCGGGGTGGTTCGCGGTAAGGGGAGTGGAGCGGGGCCGCCGGGTTGCTTCGGCCGAGGGAGGGAGAGGAGGCCGGCGGGTTGCGGGTTAGTGAGGGAGAGGGTGCGGCAAGGAGGGGAGCCGGCTCGGGATGGGAGAGGCGGCCAGAATAATGGAGAGGGGGCCGACGGCGGGTGAGAGGAGGTGTGCACAGCCGGGAGAGTGGAGAGGCCGAGGCTGGGTAGGCTTCAGGCGCTGGGCAGGGTGGCGGACGGGGTCTCCCGGCCAGCGGCGTGAAGAAGGGAAGCAGGGAGCGGGGTGAGTTCGGACGAGGGGAGAGGATGAGGCGGCCTGGCTGGGTGGTGCACGGGGAGAGGGAAGTGAGGCAGGGAGGGAGAGTGCGGCGAGGGGTGATGGCGCGCGATGGTGAGGGAGGCCGGCGGCGCCGCTGGTTGAGGGGGTGAGAGTGGAGCAGCGGCCGGGTGGGGGCGCCCTGGGGAGATGAGGGGGGCTGTAAAAAAATGGAAGAAGAGTGCGGGATGGAGGGGAGTTGGCCAGGGGGAGTGTGGGTGTGGGTGAAAGGAGGGGAGGCGGCCGGGAGGAGGGTGCGGCGAGGAGAGGGAGAGAGCGGCGAGGGTGCTGGATGAAGAGGAGCAGGGGGTGAGGAGGTCGAGCGGCGGCGTGGAGAGCGGCCAGATGGGGGCGCGCCGTGGGTGGAAGGGAAGAGGGTGGCGGAGAGGGTCCAGTGTGAGAAAAGGGGAGGAGGGGGTGGCGGCTTAGATCGGAGAGGAGGGCCGGGATATGGGTGTATCAGGGTGATGAGCCGCTGGCGAGGAGAAGTTCGGCCCGAGAAAATAGTGGAGCCGCCCGCATGGGAGTGCGGCGGGTGGAGAAAAAAAAGGAACGGGGTGAGGGGAGAGCGGGTCAAGGGGGGGCAGCAGGTGAGGGAAGTAAGGGGGGAAACGAAAAAATTCAAAATTCAAAATAAAATAAACAAAAATTGTTAAATGTTAATAAGATAATAATAACATAATTAAATATATAAAATTCTAATTAACTAAAAAATAATAATAATAATAATAATCAAGAGAAATGTTAATGAAACTAATACTAATATATAAAATTAATATAAACTAATAAAAATACTAAAATACTAATATCAATATATAAATTAACTAAAAATTATCCAAAATAACTAAATTACTATAAACCTACAAAAATACTAAAAAATATTAAAAAATGTTTAAACTAATTAATTAAAACTAAGATAAAAAAATTAAAATACATGTAAAAAACCATGTACATCAAATCCCCCACACTTAAACTTTTGCACTCCTGGGCAAAACAATCAGAAAGAGAACACAAGTGGCCGCAGACAGATCAAAACATCAACATTACAAGTTCAAAATTTGTCAATCTTTTTCCTCATAATATATCATGCCTCATATAAAACTTCAGTTTCAAAAAGAATTTTTCTTTCACTTGCATTTTTTTCAAAACAAGTACGTGCACTCATTCATCATGTGACCTACCTCACCATCACTCTCATCCCTCAAAAACATTTGATCAAAGTTTATCTCAGTTCTCATACACATGCAGGCTTACCATAGGCTTGCCATGAATTTCATATCTCCACTAGTGGAAATCAAAAGAATGCACCAATCTCAAGGACTTAACATGAGGTTCAAATGTTTCTGAAGCTGTGGGACGGTGGGTTTTAAAAAAAATTGACATCTTTTTGGTAAAAAGGAGGGTTGAATCTTGAAATAAATGCATGATAAGTCAATCCAAATGTCTCCCTCAAACTCTCGCTCCCCCACACTTAAAACATTGCTTGTCCCCAAGCATATGATAAGCCAATGTTTCGCTCTTTTTTTTTATTTTTTTTTTAAACACAACTCACTCAAAATATGGTCAGGAAAAACTGGTGAGTATCAACCCAAAAAAAAAACCATGGAATAGGTGTCAGACAATAATCCCAAAGAAAGGTACACAAGTACCATATACGATGTAACATCTCAATGAAGGTAGGTAATATAGAAAACTTTCTAGTTCCTGGAGTAATGGATCATCACTTTAATAGGTATCCCCAAAGTCGAGGGTTACCGCGTAATGACCACCAATGTACCCATTGTTGGAACTGAAAAGGATTCTATATTCCTATATCAAAATGATATGAAATGAATGTGGCTACTGTGAAAAAGAACTCATATGATCAGGATGGGATAATGTCAATCCATGTACATCAAATGACTCACTGCCCTTCGAAGAACCCTCTCCATGAGTAAGTCTCTCTCCCCCACACTTAGATTGAAATAATCATGCATAAATTCAAGAAATTGGTAGGGAAGGGTATCGGCTTGGGCTCATCCTAAAAGGCTCCTGCATGGCTTCTAAGGGCTATACGAAGGAGAAAATGTTTGGGTGGCTCAGTGGGTCAACGGGGCTAAAATATCAAACAGATGCCTCGATCATTTTAGTGTAACTTTCAAAAATTCCTATCGCTTTGATGGAAAAACATGGCAAGTTCTAGAAGACAAACATGGTTGAGATTCCCTCAAGAAAAAGAGAAATAAGAGATGACTTTGAAATGGATTAGAGTCCTCACGGGTATGGAAATATAATGTTGGACAACACAGATGAGAATGAGTGCAAATAAGTGTCTCAAAAATATTCAAGTTTTTGAAAAATCTTTCGAAGCATGAAATAATACCAGCAATCATCTAAGTCATGAGGTCAAGGATTGAAGAAATCCAGAACAAGAATCAGGTGCTCAAACTGCCTAGGGACACAAGTGGTATGTTCCCGACTGGGTTGCGGTAAAAATACAACAGTTCTTATGTGGGTTTATGAATGACAGGAGTGTTAGTTTTTTTTTTCATATGGTGTTTTTGGAAGCAGAAAATATGGAGAAACTAAAAACACTTCCCTGTGTAAGTGCAGATAGATGCGGAGAGGCTGCCTGTATCCGATGAAGTTCCAGAAATGATGTACCTGTAAAAACTACATATGGACAACACATACCCGCATCATATCATAAAGATAACACCAAGAATCATCTAAATAGAAGCAGAGATGCAGAAGAGTGACAGGTGCATACAAATATCAGGAGGAGATAATAAAAATCACACATGCCATGTTTTTTTATTATTATTATTTTTTTATTTTTTTTCAAACAAATTAGAACAGGTAAAAGGAGAAAAAAGGGGGGGGGATGAAACTGGAACATGGGTTGCCTCCCAGGAAGCGCTAAGTTTTACGTCTTCAGCCAGACGGATGGACAATGTTCAATCGTCTTGGTCCATCAGCTCAGAATTCCTCTGCCTCTTACGAGAACTAGTGGCTGTGTCCTCGATCTCACGGGGACGCTTGGTGGGATTAACCACCTCTGGAGCAAAGTGAGCGTGAAGCTGGTGAGGGAGGAATGGAATCTGTGCTCTTTGTGGTGGTGGTGGATGCTGAGCACGAATCTCCAGTGAAAGTTCCTCAAGCCGGCGCTCGATATCAGCCAGCTCCTGAGTTATCCGTCGTACTAAGTCAGAGGGAGGTGGAACAAGCACATCGATGACCACAGAAGAATCAGAAGAGCTAGACATTTTTTTAGCTGCATTCACAAAGCAGATAGAGAGATAGAGATAGAGTAAGAAAACAAAGATCAAAGAATGAAGAAGCAGTCGGGTTGCCTCCCGATCAGCGCTAAGTTTTACGTCTTCAGCCAGACGGATAACTTCTCATTGCAATTGTAGTTCTTCAATGATGCCTATTTTATCCGAAGTGTGGTAAAGTTTAAGGCGTTGACCATTTACTTTGAATGGGGGCATCTTTCCATCAGAAATTTCGATAGCACCATGTGGATAAACAATTGTGACGGTGTAAGGACCTGACCACTTCGATTTGAGTTTTCCAGCCATGATTCGAAGTCGTGAGTTGAATAGGAGAACTTTGTCTCCTGTTGAAAAATGTCTTTGTTGGATCCGTTTGTCATGCCAGGCTCGAGTTTTCTCTTTGTAAATCAAAGCATTGTCATATGCTTCTCTCCTCATCTCATCCAGTTCATTCATTTGTAGAAAACGCTTCTCTTGGGCAGTATTGAGATCAAAATTCAGTTTCTTCACAGCCCAATAAGCTTTATGTTCCAATTCTACAGGTAAGTGGCAGGTTTTCCCAAAGACCAACCTATATGGGGACATTCCAATGGGTGTCTTGTAGGCAGTTCTGTAGGCCCATAGTGCATCATCATGTTTGGTGACCCAATCTTTCCTAGATGTACTTACAGTTTTCTCCAAAATACCCTTAATTTCTCAGTTTGAAACCTCAGCTTGGCCATTGGTCTGTGGATGGTATGGGGTGCTCATGTAGTGGTGACATCCATGGCGAGTCATTAGCTTCTGAAACAGCGCATTATTGAAGTGGGTACCACGGTCACTGATGATGAGCCTTGGAATTCCGAACCGGGTAAAAATGTGTTGCTTCAAAAATTTGATGATGACTCGAGCAGTATTTTCCGATAATGCTTCAGCTTCCACCCATTTTGACACATAGTCCACACATACAAGGATATAGGATTTCCCAAAAGATTTAGGAAAAGGACCCATGATGTCAATTCCCCATATGTCAAAAATTTCAATTCCCATGATTGAGTGTTGTGGCATTTCGCGCTTCCAGCTTATACCCCCGGTTCTTTGGCATTTGTCACAATTCATGACGAATTCACGAATATCACGATTCATGGTTGGCCAGTACAAACCACATTGTAACACCTTGCTGATTGTTCGATGAATCCCATGGTGTCCTCCAGCTTCTCCAGTATGGCATAGGTTCAAAACACTTTCCACTTCTTCTTCAGGGATGCATCTTCTTATCATTCCATCTGCACAGTCTTTGAAAAGTAAAGGTTCATCCCAGTAGTAATGTCTTGATTCATTCAGAAATCTTTTCCTCTGTTCCTTTGATAAATCTGGATGTATCACACCTGAAGCTAAGTAGTTCACGAAATCAGCATACCAAGGTGTGATTGTCTCAATGGCATAGAGTTGTTCGTCAGGAAATGTTTCAGTGATTAGTTCGACATTGATTTCACTTGTGTCATGGTCGAGGCGTGATAAATGATCAGCAACGACGTTCTCTGTTCCCTTTTTGTCCTTGACTTCAATGTCAAATTCCTGAAGTAACAGTATCCATCGAATGAGTCTCAGTTTTGCATCTTTCTTGGCCATTAGATACCAAAGTGTCGCATGATCCGTATAGACAGTGAATTTTGAGAACAACAGATGGGATCGAAATTTATCAAAGGAAAAAACAACTGCTAGCAGCTCTTTTTCAGTTGTTGTGTAGTTATGTTGGGCCTCATTCAAAGTTCGGCTAGCATAGTAGATTGGCCTAAAGATCTTTTCTTTTCTTTGCCCCAAGGCAGCTCCAACTGCCCAGTCACTAGCGTCACACATTAACTCGAATGGTTGCTCCCAATCAGGTGAAATCATTATTGGGGCTTCAACCAAACGCTGCCTTAATAATTTAAATGCTTCCTGACATTCAGGGCCGAAGTGGAACGTGACATCTTTTCCCAATAGATTCGTAAGGGGTCGGGCAATAATAGAGAAATCCTTGATGAAGCGTCTATAGAATCCAACGTGCCCAAGAAAACCTCGAATGGAACGAACTGAAGAAGGCATGGGTAACTCAGAGATTGTACTGATCTTTGCGGAGTCAACTTCAATTCCTTTCTTTGAAATTTGATGGCCTAAGACTATTCCACTTTGGACCATGAAGTGTGACTTTTCCCAATTAAGTACCAGATTCTTTTCTTCGCATCTTGCCAAAACCTTATCCAAATGTTCTAGACAGTCATCAAAAGAATTTCCATACACTGAGAAGTCATCCATGAAGATTTCCAAGAACTCTTCAATCATGTCATGGAATATTGCCATCATGCATCGTTGAAATGTGGCTGGAGCATTACACATTCCAAAAGGCATTCGCCTATAAGCAAATGTACCATATGGACAAGTGAACGTGCTTTTCTCTTGATCCTCTGGTGTCACTGCTATTTGATTATAGCCCGAATATCCATCCAGAAAATAGTAGTAATCTCGTCCTGCCAATCGTTCAAGGATTTGATCAATAAAGGGTAATGGGAAGTGATCCTTTCTAGTGGCATCATTCAATTTACGATAGTCGACGCATACTCTCCATCCAGTCACTGTTCTTGTGGTTATCAATTCTCCTTTATCATTCTCAACCACTGTGGTTCCACCCTTTTTAGGTACCACTTGCAACGGGCTAACCCACTGACTATCGGAGATTGGAAAAATTAAACCGGCATCAAGAAGTTTAATGACTTCTTTCTTGACTACTTCTTTCATGGGAGGTGTCAAGCGTCGTTGTGGTTGCCTGCAGGGTTTTGAATTATCTTCCATATGTATTCTGTGAGTACAGATGGCAGGACTTATACCTTTTAGATCAGCAATCGTCCAACCTATTGCTGGTTTCCTTTGTGACAGGACATTGAGCAATTTGCTCTCTTGTTCACTCGAAAGATTGGCATTTATGATGACTGGTAAGGTGTTTAAATCTCCCAAGTAGCTATATCTCAGGTTTGATGGAAGAGGTTTAAGCTCATGTGTTGGAGGCTTTTCAAGTGATGGAGTAAGTGAAGTGAATTCATGTCTATCTAAAGGCTCGACTATATTCCTGATGAATTCCACTTCCTCGATTGATTAAGTGAACTCTTTATTTTCTTTGTGCAAATCGGCGAGGTCTAGCACATCGCTTGCAAACTCATCCCATTCTTCAATCGTATCCAGGAAATGACAGTCTGCTACAGATGGTTTTTTCATGTCCTTTAGGACGTCAAATGTTATGTTCTCGTCCCCAATTCTAAAAATTAACTTTCCCTCTTGGACATCAACCAGTGCTCTGCATGTCGCCAAGAAGGGTCTCCCGAGAATGAGTGGGACATCCTTATATTCTTCCATATCGAGGACAATGAAGTCAGCAGGGAAGTAATATTTATCAACCTTGACAAGAACGTCCTCTAGAATCCCTCGAGGATGCTTCACTGATCGGTCAGCCATTTGCAAGGCGACTCTCGTTGGCTTTAATTCGGTGATGCCCAGTTCTTCAAGGATTCCAGACGGCATGAGATTGACACTAGCTCCGAGGTCGCACAAAGCTCTTCCGAATTGACATCCTCCAATATTGCAAGGAATAGTGAAACTCCCAGGGTCTCTTAGTTTTGGAGGTATGGATCTGGGTATGACTGCTGAACATTCCTCGTGCATTATGACCGTTCCCACATCATCTAATTTTCTTTTTTTTGACAGAAGTTCTTTGAGAAATTTGGCATAGTGGGGCATTTGTGTGATGGCTTCCGCAAAAGGAATATTTATTTTAAGCTTTTTGAACATCTCCATGAATTTTGAAAATTGAGCATCCAACTTCCTTTGCTTCAGTCTTTGTGGAAATGGAGGAGGTGGTATGTGGGATTTCGCTCTTTCGTTGAGTGCCTCATTTTCCTTCTCCTTTCATGCCTTTTCATTCTTTGCAAGGTTGTTTGGATCTTCCTCCCCTTTGGGTTCAAGTTGGATTGCTTTGTTTGTTGAGTCACCATTTTCAGTGGAAGGTATAGGCGTCTCATCTGTTGGTTGAACATCAGGCTTTTGGTGCTCTGGTAACTGTGTGCCACATCGCAATGTGATGGCTTTTGCTTCTTCTCTTGGGTGGACTCTTGTGCTTCCCGGTAGTGTTCCTTGTTGTCGGTTCTGCATTTGTGCGGCTGTCTGACCGACTTGATTTTCAATGTTACGCATGGAAGCCTGCAGGTTTTGGGTGTTCGTCTGCAAATTTTGAGTTGTTGCTTGCAAATTTTGAGTTGCAATCTCTTGTAACTCAAACCTTGATTGATTGGACATCATTAGTTTAGCAATAGTTGCTCCCCAATCTTGTTGTCCTTGCATTGCAGGAGGGGACAAGTCTGTTTGCTTTTGCTCCTTATTTTGTTGTTGTTGCTGAAATGGGGGTCGGTATTTCTGTTGATATCCTTGCTCTTGCGATTGCATGGCGGGTCTGAAGGAAGATTGAGCAGGAAATCCAGGTGGACCCGCATTCTGGTTTATTGGTTGAGTAGTTGATGGCTCCTTCCAACCTTGATTTTGGTTATTTCCTTGCCAGTTTGTGTTGTAGTTGTTTCCATAATTTCCTTTGTTGTAGATGACAAAGTTAGCTTCAGACATCTTAGTCTCAGATGTGTTATATGGACACATGGGATAATCATGAGGGCCACCACAGTGTGGACAATGTTCAGCTTGAACAACATGGACTGGCTTAGGCGGGTTTATTGACAAGTTGTCAATCCTCTTGTTGAGAGCTTCAAATTGTGCAGCCATGAATGTTTGAGTATCAACGTGATGCACTCCTGCCTTTCGTCTTGAAAAATCTTCTGGCCACTGGAAACTGTGTTCGGCCATGTTTTGAATCAATATGTACAGGTCCTCCGGATCCATTTCCATGAACGCGTTTCCAGTAGCTGTGTTGATGGCAGACTTACTCTCGGATTGAAGTCCATAGTAGAAAGCTTGCAGCTGGTTTGCCAACTTCATCCCATGATGGGGGCAACGTCTTAACATGGACTTGAATCTTTCCCAAGCTTCTCCTAACGATTCATATTCACTTTGACAAAAGGAGTCGAGGTCTCTCTTGTTTTTCAAAGATTGGGCTGTTGTGTAATATCGATCAAGGAATTTTATTCTCAACACTTCCCATGTGAAAACTGTTTCGGGGTCGAGACTCTCCAACCAGTCCTTTGTTTTCCCTTGCAATGAAAATGGAAACAGTCGTAGGATCAACGCATCATCCGTTACTCCGTTATATTTAAATGTGTCACAGACTTCAAGAAATCTGTTCACATGCATATAAGGGTCTTCGCTGCTCAATCCATGAAACTGTGCATGTTGTTGGAGCAGGTTGATCGTGGACGGCTTCAATTCAAAGTGTGTTGCTTGAATTCTGGGTCGTGTTATACCTGAGCTTATTCCGACGGTGTTGGGTCGCAGCTCCTGTCTCATAGTAGTCCGAGGTCGTTGATTATCGAGACGGTTTTGGAAAAGTGGATGGACTTGTCCACTAGGAAGTGTCGGAATATGAGTTTCAACGCTTTCCGCAGGTGGATGCATTGTGTTTGTAGCTGAGGTACCGACTTGTTCTTTTCCCTTTCTTTGATGTTCAAGTTGTGGATCAAGGGGTGTGTCGTTCTTTGACGGATCAGAAGTATGAGTGTTCACCATTTAGGCGAACAGTGCCTAAAGCAAGGTCTACTTGAAATTTTCTTAATGCTAGATGTGCGCGTGCTCCCCGGCAACGGCGCCAGAAATTTGGCACGCGCGTCGCGACGCGTGCAAATTTGCGAATTTTTTATAACCGACTGGCTACTGTAAAAGTGGCGAGCAGGGTCGAACCACAGAGAGCACGGAATCTAGTCCACTAAAAATATTTCGTTGGACAATGTTTAGATGGACAAGGTTTGAGGGAATTCCTATTTTTGAGTTTTCTCTTTTTTTTTATTTAAACTAAAAGGTGAGAAGACAACAGATAAAAAGAAAATTGCAAACGGAAATGATGATGGATTCTAAGTCAACAAAATGTGTCGGGGATGTTGGTGTCACAATTAAATTATCACGCAGCCGTGCAAGGTATTCTTGATGTGATTAAATATTTATCCTGTTTAGTTATCGCCAGTTCCAAAAATATGTGCATTTTTTAGATGCTCAATTTTAATTTCCCAATTATATTTAAAGTCCCGTTCTCTGGTGTCATAAATAAATTAGAAAACTCGTTCAAGCCCCGAACTACACGGCGAAATGACACAACCCGTTTCTCACAAAGTTGTGTCACTCATTTGCAACCACCATCAGTCAACGCGGTTTACCTTCTCGGACCGCCGCGTCGACTTATAATTAAAATGGCCAGTTTTAATTTTAGCAATTAATTCAGTGCAAAAATAATTTAAACAGATAAATAGTCAATTAAAATAAATCTAATTGACAATTAATCATTAAATAGTACGTTGCATGGCATGCACAATAATTTTATCATTCAACCAACATCCTGACACTAAGAAAATCACCCCGACATCACAACTGAAAACGCAAGCACGGTAATAATAGGACAAGCCATTTAAAATAAAACCGTGTTACCAACAAAAATGATCGTGTCGGTCTTCACTCTCGGTGCATGCAATTTGCGCTTCACTGCCTGACTGCACCTCGGCACGTGATGACGTCGCGCGCCGGCTTCGCTACCACCGGAACAGATGATATGAGCGGTATGCGGCTGATGATCGACTCCTCGGATGGCGGTGACCGGTCCACTGCAAAGAAAACAAGATAGAGGGAGAGGAGCGGGGTGGTTCGCGGTAAGGGGAGTGGAGCGGGGCCATCGGGTTGCTTCGGCCGAGGGAGGGAGAGGAGGCCGGCGGGTTGCGGGTTAGTGAGGGAGAGGGTGCGGCAAGGAGGGGGAGCCGGCTCGGGATGGGAGAGGTGGCCGGAATAATGGAGAGGGGGCCGACTGCGGGTGAGAGGAGGTGCGCACGGCCGGGAGAGTGGAGAGGCCGAGGCTGGGTAGGCTTCAGGCGCTGGGCAGTGTGGCGGACGGGGTCTCCGGCCAGCGGCGTGAAGAAGGGAAGCAGGGAGCGGGGTGAGTTCGGACGAGGGGAGAGGATGAGGCGGCCTGGCTGGGTGGTGCATGGGGAGAGGGAAGTGAGGCAGGGAGGGAGAGTGCGGCGAGGGGTGATGGCGCACGATGGTGAGGGAGGCCGGCGGTGCCGCTGGTTGAGGGGGTGAGAGTGGAGCAGCGGCCGGGTGGGGGCGCCGTGGGGAGATGAGGGGGGCTGGAAAAAAATGGAAGAAGAGTGCGGGATGGAGGGGGAGTCGGCCAGGGGGAGTGCGGGTGTGGGTGAAAGGAGGGGAGGCGGCCGGGAGGAGGGTGCGGCGAGGAGAGGGAGAGAGCGGCGAGGGTGCTGGATGAAGAGGAGCAGGGGGTGAGGAGGTCGAGCGGCGGCGTGGAGAGCGGCCAGATGGGGGCGCGCCGTGGGTGGAAGGGAAGAGGGTGGCGGAGAGGGTCCAGCGTGAGAAAAGGGGAGGAGGGGGTGGCGGCTTAGATCGGAGAGGAGGGCCGGGATATGGGTGTATCAGGGTGATGAGCCGCTGGCGAGGAGAAGTTCGGCCCGAGAAAATAGTGGAGCCGCCCGCATGGGAGTGCGGCGGGTGGAGAAAAAAAAGGAACGGGGTGAGGGGAGAGCGGGTAAAGGGGGGGCAGCGGGTGAGGGAAGTAAGGGGGGAAACGAAAAAATTCAAAATTCAAAATAAAATAAACAAAAATTGTTAAATGTTAATAAGATAATAATAACATAATTAAATATATAAAATTCTAATTAACTTAAAAATAATAATAATAATAATAATCAAGAGAAATGTTAATGAAACTAATACTAATATATAAAATTAATATAAACTAATAAAAATACTAAAATACTAATATCAATATATAAATTAACTAAAAATTATCCAAAATAACTAAATTACTATAAACCTACAAAAATACTAAAAAATATTAAAAAAATGTTTAAACTAATTAATTAAAACTAAGTTAAAAAAATTAAAATACATGTAAAAATCCATGTACATCACTACCCCCACCCCCTACCCCCTTGGACACCCCCCTGGACACCCCCCAACACCCACCCACACCCTTGGACAACCCCCCACACCCACCCACCCCCTTGTAAACCCCCCTGGACACCCCCCGACCCCTCGGGACAGCCCACCGCCCCTCCTGGACACCACCCCCCACCCCTACCCCCTTGGACACCCCCCTGGACATCCCCCAACCCTCTGGACAGCCCCCCCCACCCACCCGGACAACCCAAAATACCCTCTGGAGAGGCCGCCACCCACTTGGACAGCCCCCCCACACCCATCCACCCCCTTGGACACCCCCCCTGGACACCCCACCGACCCCTCTGGACAGGCCGCCACCCCCTTGTACAGCCCCCCACACCCACCCATCTCCTTGGACACCACCCTGGACACCCCCCGACCCCTCTGGACAGCCCCCGACCCCTCTAGAAAGCACCCCCACCCCTCCTGGACACAACCCCCCACCCCCGACCTGCTTGGACTCCCCCCTGGACACCCCCCAACCCTCTGGACAGCCCCCCCCCCCCACCCCTCCTAAACACCACCCCCACCCCTACCCCCTTGGACACCCCCCTCGACACCCCCCAACACCCACCCACACCCTTGGACAGCCCCCCACACCCACACACCCCCTTGTAAACCCCCCTGGACACCCCCCGACCCCTCTGGACAGCCCCCCACCCCTCCTGGACACCACCCCCCACACCCTACCCCCTTGGACACCCCCCTGGACATCCCCCAACCCTCTGGACAGCCCCCCCACCCACCCGGACAACCCCAAATACCCTCTGGAGAGGCCTCCACCCACTTGGACAGCCCCCCACACCCATCCACCCCCTTGGACACCCCCCTGGACACCCCACCGACCCCTCTGGACAGGCCGCCACCCCCTTGGACAGCCCCCCACACCCACCCATCCCCTTGGACACCACCCTGGACACCCCCCGACCCCTCTAGACAGCCCCCGGCCCCTCTAGAAAGCACCCCCACCCCTCCTGGACACAACCCCCCACCCCGACCTTCTTGGACACCCCCCTGGACACCCCCAACCCTCTGGACAGCCCCCCACCCCTCCTAAACACCACCCCCACCCCCTACCCCCTTGGGCACCCCCCTGGACACCCCCCAACACCCACCCACACCCGTGGACAGCCCCCCACACCCACCCACCCCCTTATAAACCCCCCTGGACACCCCCCGACCCCCTTAGACAGCCCCCCTCCCTTCCTGGACACCACCCCCCACCCCCTACCCCCTTGGACACCCCCTGGACATCCCCCAACCCTCTGGACTCCCCCCCCCCACCCGGACAACCCCAAATACCCTCTGGAGAGGCCGCCACCCACTTGGACAGCCCCCCACACCCATCCACCCCCTTGGACACCCCCCGAGACACCCCACCGACCCCTCTGGACCGGCCGCCACCCCCTTGGACAGCCCCCCACACCCACCCATCCCCTTGGACACCACCTTGGACACCCCCCAACCCCTCTGGACAGCCCCCGACCCCTCTAGAAAGCACCCCCACCCCTCCTGGACACAACCCCCCACCCCCGACCAGCTTGGACACCCCCTGAACACCCCCCAACCCTCTGGACAGCCCCCCCCCCACCCCTCCTAAACACCACCCCCAACCCCTACCCC
This sequence comes from Viscum album, assembly GCA_963277665.1. Classification (NCBI taxonomy): domain Eukaryota; kingdom Viridiplantae; phylum Streptophyta; class Magnoliopsida; order Santalales; family Viscaceae; genus Viscum; species Viscum album. The sequence goes on from OY728156.1 coordinate 1,740,892,538, forward strand.
CTGGGACACCCCCCTGGACACCCCCCAACACCCACCCACACCCTTGGACAGCCCCCCACACCCACCCAACCCCTTGTAAACCCCCCTGGACACCCCCCGACCCCTCTGGACAGCCCCCCACCCCTCCTGGACACCACCCCCACCCCCTACCCCCTTGGACACCCCCCAGGCCATCCCCCAACCCTCTGGACAGCCCCCCCCCCCACCCACCCGGACAACAACAAATACCCTCTGGAGAGGCCGCCACCCACTTGGACAGCCCCCCACACCCATCCACCCCCTTAGACACCCCCTGGACACCCCACCGACCCCTCTGGACAGGCCGCCACCCCCTTGCACAGCCCCCCACACCCACCCATCCCCTTGGACACCACCCTGGACACCCCCCGACCCCTCTGGACAGCCCCCGACCCCCTCTAGAAAGCACCCCCACCCCTCCTGGACACAACCCCCCACCCTCGACCTGCTTGGACACCCCCCTGGACACCCCCAACCCTCTGGACAACCACCCACCCCTTCTAAACACCACCCCCCACCCCCTACCCCCTTGGACACCCCCCGGGACACCCCCCAACACCCACCCACACCCTTGGACCGCCCCCCACACCCACCCACCCCCTTGTAAACCCCCCTGGACACCCCCCGACCCCTCTGGACAGCCCCCCGCCCCTCCTGGACACCACCCCCCACCCCCTACCCCCTTGGACACCCCCCTGGACATCCCCCAACCATCTGGACAGCCCCCCCACCCACCCGGACAACCCCAAATACCCTCTGGAGAGGCCCCCGCCCACTTGGACAGCCCCCCCACCCACCCGGAAAACCCCAAATACCCTCAGTAAAGGATGTTAGCATCGAACATAAGGCTTAAGGGATGCTTTCAGATCCAAATATGTATGTTGATGGATGTAATGGATCTAGTAGAGGTTCTAGAAATACTGGTGGTTTTATTTTTTTAGGATAAGTAGTGAAGAAAAAACTAGTTAATTTTTTACTTGCTGAATAGAGGGTATCTAAAATTTTTAACATGCCGAGGGGAAATCTGGCGATTCCTCCTCGTGAAACTTTGTTTGCATGGGGTGAAAATGGTGATGCGATCCCAAATCCAAGCACCTATGCCATGGTTGTGTGTGAATAAAGTAGTAACAACTGTAAAAGGGCAACCCATCCAAATGGACACGCCCCAACCCTCTCGGGGATTTATAGAAAACGATGAAAAATTAGTGAAATCATAAAATTAGTCAATATTGCAAGTCGAACTAATAGATCTAGGGATGATAAATAAGATTATGGTGCCAAAACGAGTTAAAAGGGTTCACAATCGAAGAATCTTAGCTAGTTTGAACAAAAAAATCACAACACATATATATATACTATCCGCGAAAAAAAACGAACGAGTGGGAGGATTACCTGAGTGCTGCGAGTTTAGATGATTGATCCGAGGAGATTAATTATGAGAAACGATGATCGCAAAACGAATCTAAACCAACGAAATGGACGAGCCGATTAGGGTTTACGCGCGAGAGAGACGAGTCACGACAGTCGAAGGTAAACTCGCGAATGACATTCCACGGGTCTGGGTAAATTTTTAAATGAGTTATCACGTCGGTTATTCAATAACCGACATTATAATTTTTTTAAAAACATTTATAACGTCAGTTATTCAATAACCGACGTAAAAACCATCCTCCGATTCTTTTTTTACGTCGGTTATTTTATAACCGATGTTATAAAGGGATCAAAATCCGCGTTTTTTTACGTCGGTTATTCCATAACCGACTTCAAAAACATCTGCGGATTCTTTTTTTACGTCGGTTATTTTATAACCGACGTAAAAAGGCCTTCAAAACCCGCGTTTTAACGTCGGTTATTGCATAACCGACGTAATAACTCGTACATATGTCGATTTTTTACGTTGGATATTGAATAACCGACGTTACAAACACCCCCCGCTTCTGTTTTTTACGGCAGTTAATGTATAACCGACGTAAAAAACGAAGCCGCATGATTAATAACGTCGGTTATAAAAATAACCGACGTTAAAGGTGTACTAAACACAGGTTTTTACGTCGGTTATTAAATAACCGACGTAAAAAACCTCGTTTTACATATTATGACGTCAGTTTTATATAACCGACGTAAAAAATGGTGACGTAAAAAACGTTTTCTGCACTAGTGACAAATCTATATTTTTGGACACTGAGAATAGATTTTTATGTTATTATTAACCGTTACATTTTTTTCCTATTATGACATTTATAGACTTCCACTATGATATTTGTTATATATTCTACCAAAATATTTGAAAAAAAAATTATTGGAAATTAAATTTTATATGGGTTGTTATAGAGGGTATCTCCCACCCAACCCCCTATTTATTTATCCAAGATAGGGAATAAACTATTATATTCGAAACAAGGATATATATCCATTAAAAAAATATATTTTATAATTGAATAGTTCCCTTACATGAGTGATTGGATATAAAATACACTTAATCAATATCATCATTCCTTAGGTTCGGTCATCTATAACAGAGATAGTCTTATGAATATCTCTAGATAACTACTTTTATATTGAGAATTATGGGTCTCACATTTATGGGGCTTCGTATCCAATTCAATGTTACAAATCCATTGAGGGTTTTGGTTCCCAATAAATTTCAAAATATAATTATTATGTGATTTAGAATTCATGAAAATTTAGCAGCGTTCCTTGAAAAGAGAGTGTTTTATTTTTGAGACATTTATTGGTGTTTGTATGTTCATTATTTTTTATATTTTTTAAATATGATGTTTAATTTTAAATTAAGAATTTTTTATAATGATGAAAACTGATTAAGATTATTTAAATATAGGAAACTGTAATGACATTAAATCATGTTAATTTTTATTGGACGGTGTCGTTAGATATTCTCACATATTAGTTTTGACCTAGAATAACCATTAGGAAGAATTTTATTATGAGGTCACAACTGTATATATGGAATTTATAACTTTTATTAATACACATGGATTATAACCTCATTAAAATTTACCAAATTACATGAATTCATTATGGGCTACCAAGATTACCCATTCATTAGTAATTTTATGGGGAAAAATATTGATTTAACTATGTTTCAATATCTAAATGAATTTGTGGTAATGTTGAATTAGTTGTGTTTGTATATAGAGGCAAACATTAGTGTGATTGTTGATAATATTTTTTTATATGGAAACATATATAAGATGATATATTCCTTTAGGATTTCATTAATATATAAGAATACTTATTTTTTTGGGTGAATTTTATTCTCTGTATTATTTTTCATAATTTTTACCTCAATTTTCAATCCATTTTTGATAGGAAATCATATATAGTATTATGTGTTTTAATTTTTTTAATGGTCGATGCGTATGATATTTTTCATTAGATATAAGTGGACTAAAAATTTATGTTTCATATATTACTTCATGAAAATAGACAATTGATTTCTGAAAATTAATACTTAATTCAATAGTGTGTACTATGAGAATCATTTAGCATAGATGCACCATGTTATTGAATATGAATATAATTATTCAAATATAATCATTATACCAAATATGTTATATTGGATGGATTTAATAAGGGTAACTAAATTATGAAATACATGTAAAATATTTAACCTAATATTTTTTTTCTATTATTTTGTAGTAAATATTTTCTAAATTCTATATAATATGAACTAAATCTTATACGTTTAAGAATTATAAATATTTTAATTGGTCGTTTTCATATAAAAATTATTTTCGATTTCATTTTTATTTCCAATTAAAATTTATATTTATGAATATTAGAAAATTTAATTGATAATAAGATCAAATTTTTTCTTTCATCATATTAATACTATCAATGGGTGAATTTTTGGAATTTTTAAAAAATAGTTATTTGGGTTGTTAATGAAAATTATTGATACTAAAAATATTATCAATTATATGACATTATAATGATATAAGAAATACATGACTCTTTATTAATACTTTTTATATGCAAAATTATATTTAAAAAATTATATAATTAATTTATAAGTAATATTTTTAAAATAAAAACACATGTTTCACTATTTTTAAATAAATTTAATATTTTTAGTCAAATAAAAACAATTTTTACCAAAACACATTAATCATTTTTTTTAATTACACCATTGGATTTTAAAGTATAAAATAATATTCTATATTTTATATGACCCAAAAAACACAATATTAATAGGATTTAACACCCATATAATTTGTAATACATTTCGAATTATATAAATAAAATCTCACTGATGTTTTGCAATGAATTGAAAACTGAGTTTGAATGATGTGTGAAAATCTATTAAAATATCATTATTTATACATGAATATAATAAAATAGATATTATGGAGATGTTATGAATATTAATAACAAGGTTATTAATGTAACATCCCATAACCTATTTTAGTTGTTTAGACCCATTTATTTTTATATTGAATGATTCAATAACATTTGATATTGTTTCCTGACTTTTATCACACTTATTTTAAATGTTTTTGGTATTTTTTATGATTTTTAATGGTTTTTACATTTTTATCATAATCATAAAAATTGAATAAAATGGAATGAAATGGATTGATCATAGTGAAACAAACAATGCATCATGGTTTTGTAGCTCTTCTAATGGCTCTGTTTTAGGAACATGGTTAGTACTAACTATGTGGCATAACCCAAGATACCATGTCACATGATTAAAATGATCTGAAACATTTATAAAAAATATTTAAACCCCTCTAATTAAACATATATTAATACTACACTAACCAATTTTACTCCTTTTAAATTTTTGGAGAAATCCAAGTGCATTTGTCCTCTCCCAAACACTATTTTTAATGAATGTATGTGAGGATCAAATTGGTGATCCTATTACAGTGATTTCTTCTCTCCTTGGTCTTCAATACCTCTTCTTCTTTTTATTTAATCTTCATAGAGATTATAATGTTATTTTTGTTTTTATTTTATATTGAATGTTTTATGTAGAATTGTGGATCATGATTATTTTGTATCTTCTCGTGAGAACCCTCTTCCTAGATTCAAGTATCTCAATGGGAGGTAATTCATATCATTTCAATTTCAGTTGGATATTATAATTTAATATGTAGGTGATTCCATTTTTTAGTTGTTTTTTAATTCGTTGATTATTGATAACTTCTAGATATGTTCCTCCTTCATACACATTATATATAGTTGTTGATCATGAATTACTCTGTGAAATACTATTTGACATTATTTTAAATAATGTGAGCATGGAAATAATTGAATAAAAATAATCATGATATCTATATTTAATGAGAATTTTTTTAATAAAAAATTTTTAGATGTATTTCCAATAAAAATTTAAAGATGGATTTCTTTTATATTTGTGTATTTGTTCTTAGATATTATTTCTAATATTAAATTACATGATTGAAATGAAATAAGATGAACTATGTGATATTTTTAAAATAGTTTAAAACTCATAAATTTATGAAATTAATAATATCCTTTAATGATTAAATTTTCCATTTTTCAAAAATAGGTTCTGTTTGATGATTTGAGCTGGGTAATCTATTCATATATAATTTAGTTGTAAAAAAATTTCTTTAAACGAAATGAAACCATTTAAAATTGTTATATAGATAATCCATTAGGACTTCTATGAAATAAATTATTGTTTTAATGTATCTATTATCATTAATATGAAGATTTGTGAATGTAAATTTTAATCATTAGAGTTTTTATTGTAAAATTGTATAAATGTTTTTGAATCGAAATTTATGATTCTTAACATCATGGATGACAATGTATAGTTAATATCTAATGTAATATGTATATAGTATATCTTTTTTTATTTTTAGATATCCAATTTTTGGATGTTGAAAATAAGATTATTTATATTGATGGAGATCATCAGGGATAGTGAAATTTGATTTGAGGGAATGATCCCATTATTTATATTAATTAATATCCATGTGTGATCCTAATAAAATGGTAACCACTATCACATATTTTTTCTAGTCATTGGTACATGGATAGTTATATTGGCTATTCTAGATATGAATATCATTATAAGACTCACAAATCGTTTAATGGAACCCAAAGAAACATGAATGGTATAGGGTATACATGTGAAACTAGGAAAGCATGTGAGCATGGATCATGTTTTATTGATACCCATTGGGATTAAATGTAATCCTGATAATTAGTGTGGATAAATTTTGATAATCTATTATGTGGGGAGATCACTATCAGACCTAGGTTGTACCTATAATATCTATATCAATGATACACGATACACAATAGCATTCATTGTCACCACTTTCCACTAGAGTTGTGTGGGGACGATTGGATTGTTAGTCGATATTATGACCCATAACTCTATTCAATTGACACTTGTATAGATCATGATATCAAGTTCATATTATATTTTTTCATGCTTATTCTAATTTACCTATTTATTTTTCAACTATTTTTATGAAAATGATTAGTTTATAAATTTTGAAATTTCATGTTCTATATGTTGGGTTTGATAAATTATTTGTAAATGTATAAAAATCTTTTTTAATCATAAACATAATACTCAATTTATTGTAATCCTTATTTGCCATATTTTTCATACCTCATGAAGTGTATTCATATGATCATTATAGGAATCCATCTTATATCAATATCACATCCTAGTCATTCAATTGGGTGTTTTAAATGATTAAGAGCTTATAGAATGGGTTCCATCATGATATGGTATTGTGGATATGGCTTGAGGGCGGTGCCTCTCGCCATGTAGAGGTTCTTGGGATATCCATTGTGGGTTTATTCAGTTGTTATAGTCTTCTATAATTGTTTTAAATTATTTAATTCAGTTCTAAATTTTTTTAAAAGTTGGTTTTTTTTTAAAATCCCAGATTTTTTTTATTGGATTTTTTCATTGTTTTATGTTTATAAACATGGGGAAATCATTCCCAAAATTCATTTTCTATTACCTGGGCACTTTTCCAGCCCGTGGGGATCAGGAACTCCCTTCTGAACTTGTCACGGGTTGGGTTTGGTTCCGGTTTTGGCGGTGTCCAGATTCGGATCGTGAAAAAATGGTATCAGAGGAGGCTCACTCTCTTTGGGTTATGTTATTTGGGGAACAGTCGGGGTGTTATAGAGTAAGGATTGTCGGGACTTGGAATTTCTGTAATGAGTAGTGTGGATGATCACCACACCTCGTGATGATATTCAAGTATCCAGGGGAATTCGGGACCTTTCAGAGTCCTTTGGTTTTCTTCGTTTAATGATGATTATGGGAAATGAGAAGAGAGTTGGGTTAATGGTCTCAGTATGCTCACAGGGCCAGGAAAGCCATGTGGAGCTGAGGATATTCCCTAGAACACTCTTTATGATAGTGAAGTGATTGGAATATGGCCACCAACCATATGTCCATGTCACCCACTGAAACCAGTTTCCTCTCACATTGTCTTCTGTTCTTTAGTTTTGAAATCTTGGAACATTGGTTTTAAAGTGACTTGGTTTTATGAAGTGTAATTTTTTGTGAAATTATTTTCAAATAAAGATGGAGTGGCCTGATTTTTGAAATTTCGGAACTGAATATTCAGAATTATTTTGAAATGGAAAATGGTGTGATTACACCTCTTTTGAAGGCAAAAACTATATTGAAGTTGGTTTTGAAAAAGTGTTTCCAATAGAGTTTTCTAAACAATGATAGGGTGTTTTAATGGGAGGAGATGTTCTGAAATTTTTGTGAATAACATGAATGTGAGTTCTTGTATAAAATGTTGTGTTTTTTGGAAAATTTTAGTAATATTTGAATTGGGATTTGAAATATTGTGGTTAGCGGTTTTGAGAAAAAGGATGTGTTGGATTACCGTTTTGGTTTTGAAATGTGGAATGAATCATTGTTTTATCCATTGGTATTTCCATGAGCGACCATATGCATGGGGTAATATGGGATGATGGATGGTTGATGGAACAACTGGATGAGTGTCGGGACAGATATGAGGAGGGTGCCCGGTGTGGCACAAAAACATGCATGTGTGAGGCCCATGGGGTACCATTGGTCGATACTCTTAGCACTGAACCGTTTTTTTCAAAGAAATGTTTTTAAAGAAAAACATGATGTATTGATGAATAGTTTGGGATGGTTTGTATTATGGGTTTTTGAAAATGTTGTTTTTGTGGGATGTTTTTTTCGTCCACTAACCCCTTCTATTTGAACTGTGTTTTGGGATTATGTTTGGTCGGTAAGCAGGGTAGAAGGACTGGTTAGTAGCCTCCTCTGAGATATGTTTTGGGACACCATTATGGTGGTTACCTTCATGTGTTTGGATCTGGTTTATGGTTTTTTTACCAATGGACCATCTTGGTTGGGTCCTTGGCTTTCCCGTTGGATAAGGTACACCCCCATTTAGGGTTAGTGCCAACTGAAGTGAAACTTAGATTGTTTCATCATTTGAAAATACTCCAGTTGATCAATGTAAGGAATATTTTCATGAGATTTGAAGAATGAGTCTACACCATTTACATTATTGGTTTTTTGGATCCTCTTTTTGAGGAAGAGTTCTCTTGGATGGTTGAAAGAGACCTTAGTTTTTAAGCTACCTGATTCGTCGAAGGTGGAAGTTCTCTGGGGTTGTCAGTTTGGATAGTGTCTAAGAGGGCCTCTGAGTCCTTCATAGTTTCTTCGAAGAAAGTGTTCACAATAAACTACCAGTGTGGGAAATCTGGTCATGAGAAGGTATTGTGGCCACTTTCTAGAATTTTGTGTTGTTGGGGATGTTTTATAAGGTCACTATCCATGCATTTTTTATTTCAGTCACAATGGTCATGTTTGGTGATGCCTTATGATGTCATGTGCTCGATTGACCATATAGGTGAAAGTAGTGAAATTCTCTGAGAGTCCCTGTTATGTTGGGAAAATTTAACACTCATAAAAAATTCAAAATCATCCATTTGAGAGGAATGTTAGTGTAGGTCTTATTTACTTCTATTGTTCCTCACCTGAAGAAACAAGGTGTGATGTGTGTGAATCTTCTTAGCCATTGTTTCAGTGAAATATCGGGATATGGTAAAGTGAGATTGGAATGTGTTATGTCTGGGAAAATTATCTGGAATTGTGGTGTAGTTTTTGGTGGCACCGAAAGAAGAATTCTCATTCAGTGGGATTCCAAATTCTAACTGCGAGATCGAAGATGCTTTTATCATTTGAGCTCCAGCCATAGGTCTCAGAGAGAATATGGCTCGTAGTCAATGGAAATCACAGGGTCATTTAAACCCTTGTAAAAATTCCTATCCTATATATGAATGAAATGAAGAGTTTAAAACTCTGGTATCATCATCTTTCTTATGTTTTTTAAGTTTGGTGTAATAGCCGGAGGGCCATGTAACCATGTCATCGCCTAATGTCATTCCCTCCCACTTTGGTTTCCATTGAGTCATTGGAGAAGGGATGGAAATTTGTCTAGACAGACTGAGCACATGGTTTGTGATCGATTAAGAGTTAATGTGTTCTTAGAATCCATGTGGGGATATTTATTAGCACAATTAGTTCACTGTTTCACAAACTATGCGGACTAACCGTGTGACCTTCCCATATTGTAAAGACCCGTAAAATTCAAGGTAAATTTTTTCTTAATTTTCTTTGAAATTTTGCAAGAGTGCAGTTTCTGACGGCACCTGATTCCGAGGCCCGGAGTGCCCGGAATTAATTTCTGAAGTTTGGCTCGGATACGTTCAGTGAACGAACGAGCGGGATTTCCTAACTTTTGATCCGGTGCTCGGAATTGAAATCCGGGGACACCGATGAACTCGTAGCGCCGATATTCGCTTAAGGAGACCTTTCCCGAAGTTGTGTTTGCCTAGGAGGAGATGTTTATTTTTTTCTGGATGAAATGAAGAGTAAAATAAATTTGTTATACAATATTTATTTTATTTATCTTCTTAAGTGGTTATATCCTAAGTGTGGAAGTTGGGGTGGAATCACAAGTTCCTAACTAACCAAGTGAGGATTAAGGTGAGGTGGGGCCCACATGAGCCCCAACCCTTCACCTTCCCCTTAACTCTCTTCTACCCCCTTAAACTCCCTTGCACTTAATGTGCCAAAACCCCTCAAATTCCCTAACTCCCCTCTCTCCCTCTTAAAGGCTTGACAACTTAACTTTTAATTAGTTATACAACTCATGTATAATTAATAAGTGAATTTAATTTTGAGTTTATGAAATTCAAACTCTTGAATTCCAAAGGTTGGGTTGTGTTAATAAATTAAGTGTAAGCTTGATTTATTTTTGGGTTAGTTCCTTTGTTACTTGAGAGGATTGAGAGAATCGTTGAGAGACTTGAAGATCTTCTTCGTCTTCGACGATGAACGTGAAGAACGGTTCTTCTCCGACAAAGAACATCGATCCCACGACCATCGAGACTCGGCGTCCGGGATTCTTCCGTCTTCATCTTCCTCCTCGACAAGGGAGAAGTCGCCGACCGTGGTAATCATCGCCAACGACAACGTACCTCTCTTCTTCGTCTTAAGCGACAAGTGAAGAGACGTCGTTCCCTCCTCGGACGCACCCCGACGTCCACAGAATCTACGTCCGAAGCCGCGACGCCTTCCTCCGCGATAACCGACGTGTGACGTCAATTTTCAAGGTAGGGGGTTTGTCCTTTTTAAATTACGTGTTTTCATTCCCTCGAACATGAATGAATAATCCGTTGGGCGTAGTTCCAAATTTTATTAAAAATTGTGAAACATTCTTTGTTGTGTTTATACGATTGGCCAACTGCTATCATTATAACGGGAGGAGACCGGACCGCACGAACACGGCCGATTCTCCTCCCCCTTCTATTCTTTCGTGTAAATTTAGCGGAGACAGCACGATGTCGTCGCAACCGCGCAGGAACAAAAGAATTAATGGACGGAGCGAGCTGCGACGAAGAAACGCGGTGCCGACGCACCGCGTCGTTGTTTACGAAAGAGACCGCGGCCAGAGACGGGCCGCGGCGGAACAAGGAGGCGACCAGCGGCCAGCCGGCGCCGGAGAACAAGAAGGCCGCGGCCCTACGGCCGCGGCGGAGCAGCCAGAAGGCGGCCGACCTCGCCGGCCGCCGGAGATCGGGGAATAGCCGCGGCTACGGCCGCGGCGGAGAAGAAGAAGGCGGCCGGCCGCGCCGGCCGCCGGTTTGGTTAGGAGGCGGGACCCGCGGGACCCGCGTGAGAAAGAAACGGCCGGCCTTAGGCCGGCCGAGATCCGAAAAAAGGGGGGGTTTACCCCCCCCCCCCCCCCCCCCCCCCCGTGTGCGGCACATGCGCGGCTCCCTAGCCGCGCCGCCGCGCCGCCACTGGCCGGGCCGGGTCCAGCGGACCGGGTCGGTCCGACCCGGTTCGGGTCGGATCCGGGTCGGGTCGACCCGGTTCGGGTCAGACCAGGGGGGGTCGGGCCGGGTCGGCCCGGACCCGGACCCCCCGTTTTCGAGACGACTACGGTCTTTTGGCCATAACTTGAGCCACGGACCTCCGATCGATGAACCGTCTACGGCAACGCGATCCTTGGATCGAGACGGTCATTTCAGTATACTATACTCAAGGCGCACCTTCTTTTTCGGGAGCCTACGTGGTTAAAACTCCGTAGTTAAGCGTGCTTGGCTTAGAGTAGTGATCAGGATGGGTGACCTCCTGGGAAGTTTCCCAGGGTGGGTGTGAGACGGAAAGGCTGATATCTTTTCAGACTAGATGTCCGATTGACGAACCGTCAGCGGCGATGCGATCCTTGGATCGAGACGGTCGTTTCGGTTTATCGCACTCAAGGTTTCGGATTACTTTGAGTTCGGCCAGGTTGGTTCGTTTACAAAACCAACCGGGCCTTCGGAGCGGAAACACTCATATCTTGAGCTACGGACGTCCGATCGACGTGCCGTCAGCTTTGTTGTGTTCCTCTTAGTGAGACGGATCTTTTGGCACACTCCGCCCGATGTTTGGACGCAGGTGGAGTATGGTTGGGTTGGTTTTGCCTTAAAAACCAACCGGGCCCCGGGGACGAAAATGCCAATAACTCTCAGACCGGGCGTCTGATCGACGCGCCGTCTGTTGCGTTGAGTTCCTGTTGACGATACGGAACTTTTGGATACATCAACTCTGGACTTTGTGACAGTTGATGTATCAGCCTCTCGGCTCGTGGAGCGGACCCTCCGAACGAGCTTGCTGTGTGCGGGAACCCTAGTGCTGGCTGCGACTGTTACTGTGACTACTACTGCTACTACTGCAACTGTTACTACGACGACGACAGTACAAAGATCCTGTGTGGATTCGACGACGACGACTACAGCACTCAGCGATGCTACGTGGATCAGTGATACAGTTCCTGTGTGGGCCCGATCCTGTGTGGATTCGACGACGACGACTACAGTGCTCAGCGATCCTACGTGGATCAGTGCTACAGGTCCTGTGTGGGCCCGATCCTGTGTGGGTCCGATCCTGTGTGGGTCTTTGCGCTCAGTGGTCCTGTGTGAACCAGCGCCTACAGGTCCTGTGTGGGCCCGATCCTGTGTGGGTCTTTTGCGGGGGTTAGTTACCTATCGATCCTTCGTGGGTCCGACGACTTAGATGGATCAGATATCATCTTTATCGTCTTTTGAAGAAGTATACCTGTGTGAGCTGAATCCTGTTGCTTTCCTGTGTGGATTGTGTTGTGCAATCCTGTGTGGATTACGTTTTGCTTTCCTGTGTGGAATATGTTTACTTTCCTGTGTGGACTGAGTTGTACTTGGGCTCGGAGGTTGGAGCGTATTTGAAATTGAAGACTTAGGTATATGTATGGGCATATACCTAAGCAGTGTCGGTTGTTACTTTGTGATTGTACATTTCTTCATGGTTTATCCTTGTGGATTTGAGAGTCCTTCAGGGGTCTCGGGGTCCCTACTGAGAAGCTTATACTCACCCCTACACGGGCTTTGCCCGCACTATCTTGTGTTGGTTGCAGACAACAGACATCGTTGATCTTAGCTGAGGCTTGCAGAGCAGGACGGTACCTGGAGGTGGACCACTGGGCGGGACGTGCTCAGAGCAGACGGCGGGACCCGTGGAGCAGTGGAGCTATCTGTACCCACCCTTCAGGTGGGATTTCCAGTGGACAGCTCGGTGTAGCGGATTTTACTTTTCAGTTGTTGTTTTCCCTTTCGAGTTGTACTTTACTTTCAGTTTGGGTTTGTATACTGGCCCATTTACTTTTCCGCACTTTCAGTTGTACTCTGCTTTTGCTTAGTGTTTACTTTCCGCTTGCTTACTCTGTGGTGTTTGTTTACTTTACAAAGGCAATGCCTTCCCTTTTTACCGGGATTTACGCCATGGTGCTAGTCGCCAGCCACTGGCCTATGGAAGGCGGGCTTGGGGTAGTCACGGCACGGAACCCGAGGGCGGGTCGTGACACATATCATGAAATTTTTGGGTTTTTCTGTGTCGTCCCATGCTGGTTGGTTAAGATGGTTGGTTCTTATAGTGGGGAGAACCACTATGATTCTCATGTATGTTCCTTCTGAAATTTTGAATGGAATTCTACCCTATGTACCAGGGGGTCATTCAGGCCTCCCCCTATTAGTGTCCTGATTCTATCTCGAGGAAAAAATTTATTGGTTGTCTATTATAGTGGGGAGCATATTAGTGTCCCCCTGTACTAGTAACTTAGATTTATCCATGGTATTGGATTGGTGTAGATAGTATCGTTCGGCGCTATCTAGCTACCAACGTCTTCATTGAGTAAACATGGGGGACTGGAAAGTGCCCAATGGTTTAGTTAATGTAAGGTAAGTGTAACCTTGTTCAAAGATGTTGTTCGTTTGGGTGAATTGCTTGAGTCTTGTTTGGATAGTGTTTGAAGAATTTTCTTTTGGGATAATGTATTAATGTGATAGATCCTTTTATAAAAGTGGTGCATGTTTTTGTTGTGAGAGTAATCCATCCTTAATTGATCACTGGAGGTGTTTTGGCCTTTGGGGGTGAAACCTGGCATAGGAGTACCTATTGGTTTCTCTGTGGGGTTTGGTTGTTGCTTTGACCTTGCTGTGACTTTCTAGGGTGGAATGTTTTCAAGGTGGGGAGAATTTTCACATACATAACTTATTTTAAAGTTTTTTTAATTTATTTTCCATTCATTATTTGTTTTGGGGGTTTCCAAAAGTTTTATGAAAAAGAGGTGAGTTTTCATGAAATGTGCCAAACCGTGAGCCCAATTCCAGATTTAAAAATAAAATTTGTTTCTTTTATAATTTTTTCATTTTTTAATATTTTTCACACATTAAAACTCCTAAATGTCCTTCCCTGATATATTAACACAACTTTTAAATTTGGAGCAATTATAAATTAATAATCACGGGGGGTGTGGGTTTTTATTTGATAATTAGGCCAACCCGAAAACTCATTTTCCAGTTTTAAATTATTTTTTAATTTTTTTAATATTTTAAACATTATCATGCATTTTTCGGTGATTCTACCTCCCTCACGTCCCTGATAATTCCAGGCGTGCTCCCATTTCCTTTCCCCCTATTTGGGGCTCGCTTCCATCGCTATTGAGTGCTGAAATGCTTAGGGTTTCTAAAATCGGGAAGATTTGAGGAGGTAAGATATTTCCATCATAACTCTTTTAATTCTTATTTTTTTTCACCCATTACAATTCCTACATGACCTTCTCATTCTTGTTCTAATATCAATTAAAATTTTATCTGTTTTTAAATTCATATTCTAGTCTATATTGGGTCATTTTCATCCGAATTTTGTTGGGTAAGTGGTTCCTTCATGGTTTCTGCCTTTTCCCTTTGGGTTTCCTCTTTCATTCATTATGTTATAAAATTTCCAGAAGTTAGTGTTCGAATATAGTCTATTATTTGATGACTTTATTTGTAAAATATTGTGGTGTAGGTCTGGATTTAGCTTCCTTGTTGTGCAGCGGTGCTGCGGCTGATGTTTCGCACCAAGTTTTGAGGGATTTGACACTTCTGGTAGGTGATTCCATGTGTAATCATTTGTAGATGTGTTAGTTTTCTTTAATTACTTATTATGCATGTTCCTAATATGATGTGTGTGGTGAGAGAATTGTTTCCATTAAATTTGGTTAAGAATTTATTTTTATTGTTCCATTTTACCTTAGAATTGGGTGTTTTTCATGTGCAACCCTTTGGGAATTGTTTGGGTGTGTATTTTAACATATGAAAATGGTTTTATAAATCTTGTTTGGGCTGAAAATTATGATTTTGTAGGTTATTGGTGTTCCATTATGTTTTAATGAGGGTTTTGTTATTGGTTTAAGGTGTAGAACCATATTGTATATCTTGAAAGTGATTTTGAAAAATGTGCTTTTCATGTGGATCTTTTGTGGAATTGTATGAGGTGTTTGTATAACTCTTGGGGGTAGTTTAATAAATGTTTTTGGGGCAGAAAATTCTGTTTTGAATTTTTATTGGTTTGATTTTTTCCTTGAAATACGGTTTTGAAATGGGTTTTATGTGAAAAGCTTTGGTATACTCTTTAGAATTGATTAATGAAAGTTTTGAATGGTTTAAGGATTCATGTAAGAGGTGAAACCATATTATAAAATTGTTTTGGATTGTTTATAATTTCAAATGGACCATTTAAAATTTGAATAGGTTTTTCATGTTTTGTGTATCCTCTTCGAAATGATTTATAAAAATTTTTAATGGATTTAGTGAAATGTTAAAGAGGTGTGAATGTGATGTGGGCTTTTTGTGTGAGGGCGAGGTGAAAAATGGATTTTGTTAATAAAAAGGGTATTTATGAAACATGTGAGTGGGATGTTATGTGTTTTTTAGAATATTTTTAGGGACATTATCAAATTTATAAAGGATGTGTTGAATTGTGAATGTTATGCAAAAAGTATGTGGGCTATTTTTGCCTGAGTTTGATTTCAAAATGCAATTCAATGAAAAGCAGAATTTGTGGATTCAGTGATGTACATGGGGCTATTTGGTTAATTTGTGAGGTGGAAGTGATATTTTCATGTGAAAACTATATTTCTTGGCTTGTTGAACTTGTTTGAGCACAAACGGAAAACCTGGGTATCTAGGTGGGTGGACGTGTACTAGTATGCTAGTGAATCTGTGGGGTTTGGACTCAGTTTGACTTAGAGAGATTGATACTTACAACACTAACAAAACTATGATGATAATGATTGGGGACCACTAGGTTATGGGTAGGTTTCCTACTAGTGTCTCGTGCATGAGAACATATATTTTTATATTGATACTCTCACCGAGATATGAGGTACCTAGGACCCAAAAACAGCTAGTGCCTAGGGGCTATTTCCTATTTCATGTGCTCTTTAGATCGTCTATACTTACCATCAACATAAGGTATATTTGGTAGTAAAAATTAAGTAGCATTTGAATATATTTTAATAGTGTTGATTCTTTAAATTATCCCACCTGAAAATGGATTTTTTTAGTTGCATCTTTTAGAAATTGTAACTAGAAATTTCATGTTTTTGAAAACTTGCATGATTTTCATCTTTGAATGTTTCTCACATGGAATCTCTTAGTGGTGTTATCCAACTGGGCATTGGTTCACACCCTACATACAACCTTGGGTGTAAGTAGTCTTGGTTATTTTTGTTGTCGCAGGTTTGGGTACATCTTTTGTGCCAACAGTTCGGGTTTTTAGCGGTCCATCATTATACAATGTTGTGGATATGGCTTGAGGGAAGTTCCTCTCGCCATGTAGGGGTTCTTGGGATATCCATTGTGGGTTTATTCAGTTGTTATAGTTATCTATAATTTTTTTAAATTGTGCAATTCAGTTATGAATTTTTTAAAAGATGGTTTTGTTTGAAAAATCCAGATTTGTTTTATTGGATTCATTCATTGTTTTATGTTTATAAACATGGGTAAATCGTTCCCAAATTTTATTTTCTATTATCCGAGAACTTATGCCAGCCCATGGGGATTAGGAATGCCCTTCAAGACTTGTCACGGGTTGGGTTTGGTGCCGGTTTTGGCAGAGACCAGATTCGGTTCGTGACAATTTAACTGATCTAAAAATCCATTAATGATCATTTATGTTGATAGTTAGTGGTTTATTATCCCATATGACCAATTCTTACATAGTAATAACCTATATAAAAAAATATAAATTTATCATTTTTCTTCTAGTTGATTTCAATCATGTCAAGATTGTTAAGAGGGATATGAATGTGGTTTATTTCATGTACTTATGTGTCTTTTCATCATTAAATCACTATTGAAAATTATAAATCCACTTCCTAAAAAAAGTTATGTCATTAATATTTACTTATTTATATATATTGGAAAATTTTAAAATACATATAAGTTATTTTTTTGAAGTGATTTCATTTGAAAATTTATTTTCAAGGATAATCTCATTATTATTCAATGAAATGTTTTAAATTGATATTTATGGGGATAATGAGTTTGAAATAGATATGGTTTTGGTAATATGAAAATTTGATTAATTCATTTGAATCCATTGAATATTTTCTAGGATATAGTAATTTATATAATAAAATGTGTGATAGATTTTTCTGAGGGTTCAGAAATTTTAAACTAAATTGTTATGTTCTATAAAAAGTGAAATGATAGGGGGATTGAAATTAATGATTCTTTGATAATGGAATTTATGGTTTTTTAGGATGTTTTTTTCTTTTTATGTCACTATTTAGGATTTTTTATGACTAAGATGATATATTTGTATTGTATATAGATAAAATAAATGTACCCCATAATTGATGGAAATGTTTATATAATGATAAATCATCGGTCTAGTATATAGACTGGTCTATTTTATTTTCCTAATGTTGTGTCCCTTGATGATGGATATACCCAGACATAAAATTCAGTGATATAGATACATTAATTTCTCAATGTTCCCATTCCTTAAATTCATTGGTTTTAATCCAAAGTTTTTAATGAAGAAAAAGGTTCTCTAGAGCTAGTAAAGTTGATTGTATATCTTTATGGGATAGTCAATTCTCTCAAGACTCATGATATTCTCAAGGACATTTATATCAACTCGTTTTTTGAGGAGACCTATTAATAGTTATGGGATATTATAATCCCATCATATCTACATGATTTAATGCAATACTAATTCATTAAGTCAATCTTCATTTGATAGAAGTATCCAGTGGAATTTATGATATAGAATGACTTTATATTCATGGGTTTTGGTCAAGATGAGAAATTGGTTTGGTAGTATTTCATTAAATTACTATATATGATATGTCCAATACCAAGGATTTATGGTGATGTCCCTAATAATTCATCCTTTTTTAGTAGAGGAACTCACCCATAACTCTAATCCATCATTCCAATGTCCTAGTTTCCCACTTATTCAAGGAACCATAATTGGGATTTTTCATTTGAATAAGAGTCAGCAAAATGACACAATTGAATGAAGTCCTCCTTAGTGGTTTTGAATGGATATCCACCATGGGAATAGAATAAGATTACTATGTGATTCCATAGTGGAGGACCTAATTTCTATAAGTGGTTTGGTTCTAATTCTATGGGATTTTATAAATAGTGTGGCTATTTAGGTCACCATTAGAGGTTGAGTATTTTGGAATTTCAAAAAAGGATATTTGAGTTGGGATCCTCATATCATATGTGTGGAGAAGTATATTATTCATGATAATAGAAATCCAATTATAGGCTAGTGAGCGATTATTTTCACTTAGTGGGGGTGTATTATATTTGTGTTGTGGGATGTGATTGACATTAATAGAGATTTTTTTTCCTTATGTCAATGTCGAAATTACTTGACTTATTCCCTTTTTGTATTTTTGGTTTTTGGAAAGATAATTTTTTTAGAGATATTAGGGTGCTTGTTTTGGTATTTCAGTGGTTGATCACATTCAATCATGAATATTTATTTTGTGGATTGTTTTGATTTCATGTCTCCAATATTTTGTTTCCATAAAGATATGACCTCTTTAATTATGAACAAATTTTTTTGGATGAATATAGTTCCATGATTTTTATTTTTTATCCTAGTTATTGATTTGTGTATTCTTCTGAAATTACTTTATATGTTTTGGAGTTGTTGTTCCTTGGAACACTTTTATTTTTTCCTTGATGGTTAGAATTCAATTTCTATTTATTAGATGATCTACCATGTGAGAGTTTGCTTCCATTTAATTTATTAATCTGCATGTGTGAGATTGTTCAAATCATGCATGGAGAGACCAGGGGAATGTAATCATGTAACCCACACAATGTAGATTTTTCATAGACCGTGCAAAGGGAGGTTTTGGTGATTGATTTGATGATCTCATAAAAGAGTATGGATTAGTTTTAGAATATCCTCTTTTATTATAATCTAAATTCCCATAGTCAAAAACTATTTCAATTTATTACAATTCTAGTGAAAATTTATTGATATTTTATTCACTATGGTTATTAATTGATTTCAATTATTTTTATCAAAGGTAATGATTTTCATTTGATTCCAAATTTTGTAGAATCATTAAATGGTGGGGAGAAAAATTATATGTCCCTAGTCCTTAACTATTTTGGATAAGTTTGATGATCTTGGAGTTTAGTGTGATTTATTAACTCATAAGAAAGTCTCTCTTATAGAAAATTGTCCATCTACCTAACTAGTTGAGTCATTGAGTTATTGTTGTGTTTTCATGCTCAATATTTTGACTTGATAATTTCTATGAACAAAAAAATATATGTTTTTTTTAAAACACGATAAAATGATTTTAGATTTTTGGCCCATTTAAATTACTATATATTGATTGTATATCAACACGGGTTCTTTCTGTAGTTTTTTCATAAATTTTATGTTGGTTTATGGACTCCTACATGGTTTTTTCAGGGTCATAAAGTGGTTTACCAAAAAATGCAACCTTGAATGAATGGTGTAACATGATGGGAACATGGTTAACATAAAATTGTATCCTAAACATAAATCTATTGTAGTGGATATATTTTGGGTGCATGATTAAGAACACTATTTGTGTTAATCATTTATCCTAACTTTGGAAACCGTATGATGGAATTTAATTCTTTAAAAATATTAATTAAATTCCATAATCCCCTTAATTTCCCTCAAACTTATACCACTGAATCGTAATTCGTACAGTATCTTTTGGGATCTATCAATATACATTTTCCTCTCTCATCTTACATTACAGGTGGACCTTTTTACTGATCCATGTGGAAATCCTCTTCTGAATAGTTAATTTATTCTTGGTCATCTATATGTCTACTTTTATAGATTACTTCTATCTAAAGGCTGTGATGAATTTAATTATAGATATTGAATGATTGATGTGTAATTTTGGATCTTGGGTATTTTCTATAATCTCTCTACATAAAACTTCCTATATTCCGCAATATTCATCTGTGGGGACACATCTGGGGTCCTTTGCAGTTGGATCTCTTATTTTAAAGGTGGGTATTTATATGCTTTTCCATTATTTGTAATTAATTTTTTCCCAATAATTTACAGATATTTTCCTCCTCGCAATACTTTTCTAAATTGGTTCATCTTCATTTACCATTAGAATACCTTTTTTACCATTCATTAAATAAATTGAACATGATAATAATTGAATGCTATTAATCATGATCTCTATCACCTTTTTAATGAATTTTGTCTTCTTCCATGTGTATTATTAATTTTTTAAAATGATCATTCCATCTATTTTTGGTTAAATTGATAGAGGTTTTCTATTTTTGATTTCTAAAATAAAATTCATTTATTGAAATTAAATGAGTTGATCTTTTAGATGTTGTATAATTTTTCCCAAAATCATATATTTATTAAATTACTAATAACCATATTTAAATGATTATATTATTTTATTTAACATAATTTCAATTCTGAGATTTGAAATGGGTAATTAATTGACATGGAATGAGGGTCTAAAATCATGTTTTGGAATTAGTTAAGTAGTTTCAGAATTGTAATAATCACTTTGAATTCTTATGGGTTTCCAATAAAATGTGATTGTTATAAAGGAACGATTGGAGTTATTGTGTTAATATGTGAATGGATGTGGGAATGATTACCCTTTTTAATGATGAATTTTATAGATTGTCTCATATTTAAATTGATGATGCTTGATGATCTAGTTTTCACACTATGATATTTATAAATTGTAAAATTTCATTATTATACCTTATTTTTTTTATAAATATATTTGATTAGTGATGAAAAGGATAATATTTACAATGCGGGGATTCAGGGGGGTGAGATGTTATTGGAGGGAATGATTCCATGACTGATATTGATAATGATCCATTTTTTATCCCCATAACTTGATTATCTCACCCATAACTTGTAACTAGTCATGTGAACCTATATTATATGATAGTATTTCTTAGATATGTTCATTAATTGCACTCTCCCACCACAAATATTAGATCAATAGAGAACATGGATGTTTTATGCTATGGATGTGTTGATAGGAAAGCGGTTGTATGCAGAACTAGTTTTCTTAAGACCCCATCACACAAGATGTAATCTAATTTTTTACTAATGAGTATTAATTAGATATTTTTTGGAGGACCCAATATTGTACCTAGGTTGTACTCATGGAATTCATTTACTCTATATTCAATATATGGAAGAATTCATCACCACCACATGTAAATGGTGTTTCCTTATTAGATTTGTCTATTTATTGATATAATGAAACGTTAATTCGTTAAATTTATTATTTTATAGTTATTTATATTAGGTGAATATTATCAGTTTTTCATGATTATTTTACATTATAGTGTGATTTTTTTAATTCAAATATTTTTTTTTATAAATTGATTAATTTTTTAATGGTTAAAATGAATGTTTTATAATTTCTTATTGAGTAATGATATTTAATTGTTTAATAAATTTTTTAAAAAAATGCCTCATACACATATTATTATACTTATATTGAATCATATCTGACATAGATTATAATGTAACTCTACAATATCTTTGGGGGAATACTACTAATCCATTTTTCTCTAACCTTTATTGTATTATCTTGTGTTTTCATAATTTATAATATTTTAGAAGGAGATAATTATATGATAATTATTTTGGGTTTTTTTAAGGGTGACCAATGATGGGTGACATGGGGCATGGTTGGTGGTCCTAGAACACCAGGAGGAGGGTTTCTGGTATATTTTTTCATTTCTTGATCTTTATCATCTTCTAAAACATGATATGAGTGCACTAATGTATCGATATGATGTATATTATATATTTTAATATTAATATTGTATCGTTTTGGGATGAAATAATTTATAATGTTCTTTTATTGATGTCCCAGTTTTTCTATGTCATCCCATGGAGATCAAGAACAATCCATGGGTTATTTGATAATCTTCTCAGATATTAGTCTAGATGGTACTCTAGGTAGGTTTGGCATAGTGAAATTAATATTCATTACATATGTAAAAAATAAATTAAAATGATACATATATATTATAAATAATTTAATATCTATTTTATAAAAAACATTATTATATAAAAAATTATATTTTTCAAAGAAAATTGTTTCATCCCTTTTTTCATTCATATGGTAAACTTAAAAATTTAATCTTTTAGAAATTTTTTTATTAATGTAACATAATTTTTCTAAATCATTATATCATAATTATATAAAGTTTAATTATTATCATATTTTTCACAAATGTTTCATTTTTTGAATCTTTTTCAAAAAACAAAGATATTTATTGGAAACTAGAATTTTTTTAAAAAATATATAAAGATATAATGAATTTTAATTTTCATATTGTTAAATTCATTAATATATATTCAAATAAACTAAATTTATTTTATTTGAATAAATTTCATATTAAATCAAGAGATGAAAAACATATTTACTAATGTGAATTTTCTATTTTGACATATCCTTTTTCAATATGACATTATGTCTAATATGAAATTTAATTCTTCCATTTTTTCTGAAAATAATTTGAAGTAATTGTATTCCACATTTATAATGTTAAAAATATATATTTTATAAAATTGAAAACTTTAATAGAACCATAGTGAATAATAAAATCTCTTAACATTAAATTCCATGATTAAGGAAAAAAATGGTTTTACAACGGTCTAAACTAAGATGACTAGGGGAAATAATGATCTAAAAAATTTAAAATACCATATTATGGGAATATTTATGCACAAAAATATCTATTATTCTATAATTTCCCATTCTTGATGATTTTGGAAATAGGAAAATATGGGTATCACATTATCATTTCAAATATCCCATGTGTGTCCAATCCACAAATTATACAATTCCACCCAATATCTCCCCTTAGTAATACATATTAAAAATTTTAATAGTTAATACCCACAAAAATTCGTTCCATTCAACAATAAATTCATTTAAGAGTCTTTGGATATATCATATATCCAATCTATATTGACTTTAGGTCAATCCAACTAAGTTTCCATATAGAATAGGTAATGTTTTTAACTATGTATTTTAATATCAATAATCCATATATATAATTATAATAATATTAAAAAATAATAATATAATAATAAATATTACCTTATATGTGATGATATTTTATAATGTTAATGAAATTTCCTATAATGATCTTCATAATAATCAAATGGGAATCAAAAGTTTCAATCTTCTATATGGAAGACTGCCCCCTCTTGAATAAGATATAATAATGTTTCTCATGAGTACAGAGCACTACTACCTCGAAATGCTGTGTAATCCGTCATTCACATAAATATTACATGGATGATATTAAGGATAAAAATAATGAATCTATGTCCCACTTCCATCCATCAAATCTATTATAAATCAAAAACATCTCTTGTGTCTGTGTGTCAACTATTGCCTCCACATATCAATAGGAAATGATATGAACATTTATTTCAATTTATTTAAATTGTTATTTATATGATATATTAACATATTAAATATGATATATAATTAATAATAATGTTCATTTCCTTCCAAATGTCATATGAATTGGAAACATCTTTCGTACGTATACATGACGAACCGTCACCAAGAACGGTGTGATCCATTATATATATATATAATATTAATAGATAAATCTAAATAAAATTATATTGAAAATATATAATATTTATATAATGGATAAAAATATGCATACTATTTAACCATAGTAAAATTTAACGGTCCCAAATTACGGATTGAATCATACATGAAAAACAAAAAAACACCCAAAATAGTGTTTTTATAAATAATTGTTCATTATTGGGGTATATAAGAATTTAAGTAAATATTTTATTCTATGAAATATATTTTATATTATTCTATAATACATTTATTATAATTTTATATTCATTATTTAGGATTTGTAGACAAATTAGAATATAGTCGAACTTAGGGTAAGAGTTTCTTGTATAACTTTTACTCCCATGAGATATAAGACATATTCAAAAGTTTTTGTTTTTTGTTGTGTATTTACACCCCATATAATATTTTTTATCATATATTTATATTTATATTTATGGTATTCTAAATTTCTTCTTATGTTACTTCTTTTACAAGGCATATGATTTGGATGTTAACAATGTGGTTAGTCTTTATGTCACAATCTTATCATTATTCAAAAAAAATTTACTTAAGTTTCCCTTGTATGAATTATATGATATTGTATAATGAAATAAATATATTTTCTTCTCATATGGATATTATTTTAATTATTAATGTAATAGTACAATTTTTACAGTAATTTGAACACTACATTATTGAATAAATGTTCTTAAGAAAATATTATTTTATTCCCGTCATTGGAGGGATTTTTTTATCAAAATAAAGTAATTATTAAAAAATTTATAAATATTACGTATAAAATTTGTAAAATGTCTATTAATGTTATTTTTTAATATTATTACTTTTATATTTTTATGAGGCATCTTCTTTTCATTTTTAAAATAACACCCATTTTCCATTTCCAAAAACTATAAAAGTAATCATTTTTTAAACGATGTTGACAAAAAAGAAATTTCACACCCTCATTAATAATAAATGTTTCATAGATTATGTTACATTATTTACAAATTTGTTTTCACAAATATATATTTATAAAATTTCATTTTAACTTTTTTTATATTTTTTTTTAAATTGAAGAGATTATTTTCAAAAAAAATGTTTTAGTGACATTTTTATTGTATTTCAATTCATCAATAATGTCAACACTTTATATTATATATAATCCACTATAGATATATTGAATTTATTTATTCATTATTATCCCATTAGTATTATTATGATCATTTTGGATAAGGATGTTAAAATTTATTTCAATTCGCTTTATTAATCTTGAATGTTTATGACTAAATTTTTTTATCTGTGTAATTATTTATATTTCAAATCTAATTTTTTAATATGAGTGTTTATTTTGATTATTTTTCAGTACTATCATGTGATTAATTAATTTGACATGATTAGTTATGGGTAGGGCCCGTTTAGAGATATGCTTTCTATGCATCATCAGTTCCCATGATAAAATGATGTTAGAAAAATTCGAGAAGTTTTTACATATAAATTTAAACTCTCTCAAAATGTAATGATTATATTTTTCAAATATTTTACATTATGAATTCATCCATTATTAGATATTCAATATCAATTTTATTATTATCCTAGTTATAATATCTATCGATAATATGCAATATTATCTATTTATTTATATGTCATTATTCAATCTTTATGTATTTATTATATATTATGCTCAGTTTGTTTTCAAAATAGAAGATTTTTTAGTCCTAAAAGATTTCCAATTTATGATTCATAATAATTAAGGGTAGATTTTTGGTTGGGTAACCAATAATTAGTATCCGAGCTCACCCCTTTTTATGGATTATTTTTCCCAGAACACCATGATTTGACTTGAGATTCTGTGCATGGATACAGTAAGGGGAATAATGGCTTTCCCAAAAAATATTCTGAATATTCATAATTAAAATATAAATTTATATTAAATAATATATCTAAGTTATCATCATTACTAATTTTTTTTGTTTTTATTTTATTGCATGTATACAATGATAATGTAATAAAGAATAAATATTTTATGGGTTACAATGATGGAGAACATCATAGTTAGTATTAATGCGAGATTAGTTGAATCCTCTAGGACATGATTCTTGAAATTATTAACTAAAAAAATATAACTCTATAAAATAATGTGAGGATACTTATATAACATCAACCTAATGTATTGATATGATATAGATTATATGGTTTTTAATTGAAATAAATTTCTTTCTATAAACATCAGCTGGACATGGTTCTTAAAGAGATATACCCAGGGGTAATAAAATGGTGAATGTTTTGTGGAAAATGACTCAAGTGATACCTGGTACATGATGATGATCCTTACTATAGAACTAGTTTGAAACAACCAATTAGTATGTTTTAGTTATATAACATTTTTTAACAATACATTATGAATGAATTGATTCTTTTCATTCGGAATCATTCAATAATATATCATATTTATATTTATGTGATAATAAATGAATAAAATTTTCAATTTATTCTTCAGGATTCAAAATTTATTGTATAATAAATTAATAGAACTAATTTAATGATATAATATAGTGTATTCGAAATTATATAAATGGAACATTGAGGAAGGAATGAGAACCATGTCAATGGAAGTAATTTCAAAGTAAGGATGATAATTTTAATGATAGTATTTATCTAATCATATGATGTCATTTATTCTCCCAAAAATTATATCATATGATAAAATATTGTCATATACTATTAAAATAGTTAAATAATTCAATAATTATATATATTCAAAAGGAATAAATAGAAGTGAATAATGGAAATGAAAAAATGGATTAGGAGGAGAAAGGAATTAAGGGACTTTACACAACTGATAAATGTGGCATGATAAACCATGGGATGCGATTAAAGTGAACAAAATTTTATTACAAGTGTTTAGTGAAAGGAAAATGGTCAGGTAATTATATATTCCATAAATAAATTCCCAATATTCAATGATTAAACTATAACTATATGGGGATCTTTGAAAAAAAATTCCACTATTATTATTTCACTATACATCAAATAAATAATATAGAACATGACCAATCATATGTTACTACAAAATTATAATAAAATTGATTAATGAAATTATTTTGGAATTAAATATTTATTTAAAAGAAGTATTATATAAATTATATTCTTATTATAATATAAATGAAATATATATTTCTTTAATTGTAGTACTACAAATTATGGAATTTCAGAGAATAATTTAATTGCATTGATGAGTAACAAAATTAAATCACTAATTTGTTAATGCTCTTAGAAAACTAATCATTATTGCATGAGAACAATTAATGTGTTCTTAATTTTGTGATAATAATATTATGATAATGGGATAGTGTATGTGAAAATGATTTTTTTTTGGGATATATGGTTTTTGTAATGTTTGATGTAGTTTATTGTATTTAATGATTTATGGACTATATTTGGTAACATGAGATTTTATTCATTAAAGTTTTTATCTTTTTAGTATTGTTTTATCATTATCTATACAGTAACATATTTTGAATTCACCCTTAATAGCCTCTTTATATTTTTTGTGGAATATAATATTAATCTACCGACCATCGGTAAAATTTTTAGGACACTGATTTTGTGTACAATTATTTTGGATGAGTATTAGGGAAAAATATATAGGTAATTGATTTTGTTGAGTGGTGGGTGTTATTGGATAAATTTTGATAACAATTTTATTTTATTTAATATCTAGAAATTTGAGTAATGACTATTAATTTTAATGACCTATCAAATGAGTTTTGGGGATAAAAAATCATTTTGGATATTAATATATTATAATGATAATTGAAGTTGAAATTGATTAAAGAGAAACAAAAGGATGGAATTCTATCTATGAAATAAAAATATTGAAATTATATTTTAATTTTCTCTGATCTTATATTGGATAATAATTTCTAAACTCCAAAAAAATGATCATGAATGAAAACATTTATCTGTGTACCTACAATTACAATTAATAAAAAATACCCTTAACTCATAACAACTATATTACTCTATGGTTATTGACTTTTTATTACTCATTCACATTATTCAAATCAGTCAACTCTCTCACCATTCATCATTATATAGGAAATATGATCATCCGCTTTGTAAATATATTCATTTCTATCATATGTTCTTATATTTGGAATCCTATTTATGTGAGTATTCTATATGATCTTATAAAATATTCATATATATTATAAAGAAGTTTGTTTATTAATCCCTATAAGAATGTGTGATGTTGAGAAAGGTATTTTACAATTTATAACAATTTATTATTGAGAACCATAATAAATTATAACGGAAAAAATATTTTAGTGTCGAAGAATATAGCACTCTAAGATATAAAAAGTGGACAATCAAATTTGATAGAATATATTACATAAAGAAATATTATATGATGACGTAAAACCCTTATAATTGTAAATATATTTTCTTTCATATTAATCCAATCTCTTAAATATTTTAAAATTCACACCACACGGATTTTGAATTAAACTCAATAATCTAATAAAATATTATTGTTTATTTATTAATATTGTAACATATAATTTAAGATGGATTGTGTAAAAATTAAATAAAACTACTACACAAATAATATGGTTTAGATATACATAATATAATTTCAATGGTGATATAATAATAAAAATATTAGTATCTGATTGAACCTGATACTGGGATAATTTTTATAAAAAATAACGTAAAGAAATATATTGTTAGGTATTACTACATATATGAGTGTGTATAACACCATTAATATCCACATTCACCATTTGAACATAATAATAATCTTCTATAAAAGAATGCATCATTTTCAACACCATGGATGATTTATTCAAGAGGCATTCTTCCACATGATTTTAATTTCTATATGCATGTGAGATAAGAAGGTTAGGTCAAGTGATAACACTAAGGAAGTCCAACCAATGAGGAAGGACTTTTTTATATACTTCAATTTTCTTAGTTGCATAGTTTTTATATAAATTTCAAACAAAGAGATAATACATAAAGAGATACATTTATATTGAATAGTGTACATGATTTCGTGTACAATATCCAATGACCATTCTTCTTGTTCCACTCCAATTATAGCGTGACGATTGAAACACCCCATGAAAAATCCGAGATGTATCTAAAAAACACCACTAGATCATGATGGTCCTTAAATTACATCTTATTCACTATGAACAATGACCATGATCCATGGATTTATTGGTGGGATCCAGTGTATGTATTTTAAAATTCTTGATTTCCTCAGCCAACATGTATCACCCAATAACCTACAAGTTTTCAAATCTGGATAAAATGTTTAAATACATTATGTTTGTATCAATGATATTTTTTATGATTATTTATATAGTTAAATAATTATCAGATGAAAATATGGATATTTATTATTGAATATAATTTTATTTTTTTCAGATAGTATATAAAATTTAAGGTATTATCATCTGTAAGATGTCCTACACTTGTTCACTATGGATAATAGTGGTCAACCTGTCACTGAGTTTGGGTACCAATATGTATGTATCAAAATCCATTACAAAACCATGAGTTTGGTGGTCAGCATTATTTCCTATTAAATATATTTCATCTATAAGATATTTCAATTGTTTCTTACACTATACATTATGTGATTCAATTTTAAAATATGAAATGAATTAAAATAAATTTCTAGAACCCATTAGGATTTGTTTAAGTCCCAAAATTCATATGTTTAGATGTAGAAAACTCCAATAGTACCACACATTAATGTGGGTTTCTGAAATCACATAATAATATTAGATCATATTATGAAAAACCAACATTGGTGTCAGGGAATTAAAATTTTTACTCTTATATTGATCATATAATGTTATTCATAAGCTCTTGATCACCACATTTTTGTGTATTAAATATTATGATGTGAGTGAGATTCAAAAATTTATTTAGGAGGATTATTTGATGAAGATAAAATGTTCTCTAATAAAACAACAAATTCAGGTGACCTAGCTTACAAGTCATATGCTACTATACTTTGTGGTGTGTGGTGATATTTCATATGGAATTGATTTTTTCATATTGACTTTAAGTGATTTATATATAAAATGGCCATGTTTTATGTATTTTATTATTTATTACATTTTTATTAACATGGGATATTTTTTATTTGAATATAATTTATTGAATGACTTGTGTATTCTTTGAGTTTTATTAGGGTCCATCCATAAATAACATTGATTATGAGATCAAAGGTTTCATTATTTATAATAATCCTTGAGTTATTATGGGATGAAATTATAAGAACTCTATGGATGGTCTCTTAGAGAGAGTTTTTTATAATTTTCATCAATTGATTCTAGGAATCCAATTTATTAATTACATAGATGATATTTCATAATGTTAATGAAATTTCCTATAACGATCATCATAAGAATCAAATGGGAATCAAAATTTTCAATTTTCTTATATGGAAGACTGCCCCTCTTGAAACTTGTATCTTAGTTTAGATTACAAAGGTGGAATAATTGTAAAGGCTATTATACCTTTCCATGTGCGATACTCAGTATCTTGCATGAGATACCTAGGGTGGGCCTGGTTGAATATGAATTATAATATTTTGAGAGTGCTACATAGAAGTCATTTTATGGGTCACCATTGAGATAATTTATTATAATGCTCATAGAGTGGTTCATGTGATTCATTTTATAGATCTACCAAAATAGGTTCACAATTCATTGTATTAACCTCTCTGAATGTGATTTATATAAAAAACATGGAAAGAATAACTATAGTCATATGAGAGAATACACTTAAAATATATGATACATGGGTTCGGTCCATTGTTGATGTTTGTTTTAAGATAAATACTATTACAGCCACATATTGTAATTATAGGTTGACCTAGGCTCTGATATATCCCCACAATGGCTGAACCAGGTATTGTTGGCCATGTGTCCTTGAGGAACATAACACCGACTAATTAAAATTAAATATTACTACAACGAATTAATTTTGATATACTTAAACAATACTCTATTTTGTAATAATAGTGATGATTATTCATTAGACACTGGTTTGGATGGACTACTATGTATATCTGAAATCATATTCAATCATCCATTTACATTGGGTACCTAAAGTTATCTATTGTTTTTATGATTAGGTTAAGGGTTCTACATTCATGCTTTTATAGTTCAAGGCTTGGATGAGAATGTGAAAAAATGATAGATTTAATGATCTTGAATCTTTTAGAGACATTTCATATTTATTTTATTTCTATTTCTTCTCATTAGTTATTTCTCTATAATGTATATATATTAATGTAATTTATCAAGAGAATGTACAAGCATTCTCATTTATTCATTCATTACTAAATTTAGGTCATTATTATTTTTTACTTCCTATATATTTATTTATTCGTCTTCATTTACTACTGATCCTAACTGCATAATCTTTACACTATACAACCAATGATACCCCTACTACTAATCGGTATCCTTCGTCAAATTGGAGGCACCCATGAGGTATATTGGATAAACTTATTTGGGAAACATATTATTTTATAATTGGTTTGGAAGATAAAAATGATATTAGAGTTTTATTTACCCCATTGGGTTTATAATTTTATGATTATAGATAGTTGAATAAATTTTTCTGGAACATGGTAAATAGAATATGTTTAGCTACAGACAACCCATGCACAATGGAAGGATCATGTTTCAAAGGAAAGGTATTACTAATTATACTATTTTTATGGTTGATAGATATTCCATAACTAGTTTTTGATGTATTTTCCATAGTTATGGATTTTGTAGATAATTATATTTTCCACTTGGACATGTATGGAATGTAAATTGAGGTTTATTCATGAATCATACCATGCATGCATAATTTCAAATGTCATGTATTGTAGGTTAAATTATATATTTTCCATTAAATGTTATACAACATTCTTATAATCTTCTATGCTTCTAGGATTATGTTCCATGTTTTTCTTTAGACCATGATTGGATGATTTGTGTCTTTATTTCCATTATTAATTCTTTTTTATAGCATTCTTAGTGATAAATTTAATTCATAGATGATTAAATAATGTTCCTACAACAACCTAAATAGTTTTTACAACATATATTGATGATGAAATTATATTTAACCAACCAATATAAACTTTTTATAGCCATGTGCATTTTATTCATGTGAGGAAAAAATAATAATTTAGATTAAATGGATTTCATAGTTCAGTTTATAATGTGTACTGGTGCTTTATTAATTAAGAAGTGGTGACTCATATAATTGAAAAATCTCATATTGTATTCTTACTTAATAAAATCAATAGTTTTCAACCCAATTAAAATAAATGGTATCCTATCATCCAATCTATAATAATTGATTGGGGTTTTAAAATGGTGTGTTGTAAAACATATAATTAAATAGTTATATAGTACACTTCATTTTGAAATCAAAGGAGAAAACATGGTTATATCTATATGAATGTAATTTCTACATTGTAATGTAATATACATTTATAAATTGGGAATTAATGTTCATCTAACATAACCAAGATTCTTATAAAGATATGATAAATTCGGTTTTTTAAAGAATATAACATTATTTTCTAGGACATTACATTTATATTTTGGGCTTAACGACCCAGGTGAATAAATATTCAAATGCAAAACTAGACCAAAGTAGGTCAGTAGAGACATGTTACTAATGTAATAACTAGAATCTGAAAAAAGTATGATCATCATGATATGATATTATTATCTATTATTCAATAATGTTGTTTTAAAAAATATTGAATAAAAATGTAGAGACCATAATAGGATTCATTTTCCATTCATATTCATTTTTAGATGACCTCATGGAGGCATTCTTATGTTGATGGGAGAGTAATTTAAAGTTTATGTCAAAAGTGACATGGTTAAGAATACTAACAATTGGTGGAATATTACTTGAAAATATCATATAATTAATAAAATCCATTTTATATACATATTAGTTTAATTATTACAAGGATTCAGTTAATTAAAAATCCAATTACAAACCAAAGAGTGTTTCCACACTAAATTTAAAATTAACATTTTCATTAAATGAGACAGTTGATTTCTTTTGAATACTATATATTGATATGAATTAAAGTATAAGATAATTTCATGGAAATAATCTACGATATGAGACAGTTAATGTGAATAGCGAAGTTTTTTTTTAAAACTATCACATGAAATCCCTTTATTCTATATGTTCAAATATTTAATAAATGATCATATTTTAATTTTATTAAAATTGTAACCTGGTATCTTTTTTAATACATGTAATCCTCTGATAAGGGTTAGTTTGTTATATTCTCTTAGAGAGAGAACATTTGTGTCTTATGTAGACCCTAGTGCACATATTCCTAGGTGTGATGGACATAGAGATTAGGAAATGATGCATAATATTAGTTTTAAGTGATAACATTTTGTTGGATCAATGAGTTATGATTTAGTTAGATGATATCATTATTGATATCATACCATCATAAATTCTAAAAATTTATAAATTCATGCAATAAGTTATTAGTGGAGTGGTTCCATTTGTCTTCCAATTTTCCTTAATAAGACACCTTAATAATAGAGGAACCCAGCTGTATATTGGTAGTTGTCTGTTTAGTTAATCATAAATATATTATCATAGATGGGTACCACCGAGTAGCATCTCACTATATATTGTTTAGTTTTGTGACCATTCAATAAAAACAACTTTATTCATATTTTTGGTGATTATCAATTATATATATAGACAAGTATGTAAGGTGATTCTATTCAGCCAATAATGACAGGTTCAAGAACTGGTAGGTTAATGATGTTGTTATTTTAAGGGAAACAACTTTAAGGGACCTATCTGAGAATAAATATTGTTTACAATATTATTATTTTCATGCTCGTATCCATTCCAATACATATCAGGTTATCTAGTGTTTAGATTTAATTATCATGTTATCCTAGGGGAGCATCCTTGAATCCAAATGACATTAATGGGTTCAACTTGTTATTGATTATTGTTTTTAAAAGTCCATTGTTACTCCCATATCATATATTTAGATGCTGACTATGGTTCATAGATATCATGGAATATGCCATAGTAGGTATAGTCATCCGAATGTCCTTGATAAAATAGATCTTGAAATTATTAAATTTAATATTACAATGCTTCATTAATTGTGATTTACCTTCACAATACTCATTTATTTATTCAGGGATGGTGTTATTCTATAAAAACTATTGGAGTTTGTATAATGTGTATATCAAACTCCATGTTGGAACCTCCTTTACGTTAGGGTATCCAAGAAGATATAGTGTTTTCTAGATCCTGTTTATGGTTCAGCTTTATTTTTTATTTCATTATTCTAACAGATAGATTATTTTACTATATGACTATCCTTTTGATCATGATTATTTCAGAGAAATGTAGAATGTATTTTTTTATCTTTGTTGGTAGTCTTCTTATGTATTGTGTATATTCATAGGTTTTTTATTTCATATACTTTTCGTGGAAGATATTTTATTAATTCTTCTAGTCAATATTATATTTTTCTAACATATTTTTATTCTATATTCTATATTTATTACTAATCTTGTGGGTATAGTCTCCCCATAGTACGACCATTATTACCATTAATTTTGCTCAACAACCTCATGCATAAAAGTATGCAGGCTTGATCACTAGTTGCTAAAAATTTTGGGGAACAATTTTAGTTGTTCTTAGTCAAGTACACTATGATAGTCCATAATAGATTTTTAAAAGAGGAAAAAACTAGAAACAAATACATTAATCATACTTTTTAGTCCCCACACTTTCCCCATAAATGGATGTAACATAATTTGGATGATATGGTGGCCAACATAAATAAAAAAAAATTCTTATACAAGTAACACCACGATATAGTGGGGGTTCATATAATCTAATTTGATTTTCAAAAAATTACAATAATGATCTCAAAATAAGGATTTACCATTTCATTATGATGAAACAATGGATGTTTTAGTCATACCATGCCCTATACCACAGCATGGTTGAGGTTGAAATGGTAATGGTGAATATGAAGAATCCCTATTCCCCACACATGAGACCACACCTTATAGAAGAAATATTTTTCATTCTCATGATACAAAGGATATTCATTGGATAAACACATAACGATATATAGTGTGGACAAGCTAGCATGATACTAATATATTATAAAAAATATTTATAACCTCGGAGCACAAAAACACACATCCCAAAACATAAATTAATAACACCAAAATTCAAATATTGATCATACCTCAATTAGGTATGGGAAAATCACCCCGTAATAGAATTTTGTTTCTCATTAAAATCTTGTTTCATAATATTTTCCAATAATTAATAAAGGGAATTTATCCCCCATCCTTATTTATATTCCCCACATCTTGTGATAATACATTCTATGATGTGATATTATGTATTTAAATGGAATATTCATTCATCTAGTGGAATATTTTTGAGAATAAAAACCATAAACTGATTTTTCATTCTAGAAAACATCAATGTTAAAAAAAATCTTTCTTGCTGAAAACTTGGGAGAAGTCATGAATGCCTTTCTTAAGTTGATATACATTGATTTCATCATGGATCAAATTCATCTTATTTATAAATATAACATATAATACACCTATCAAAAATTCTATGAGATGAAAAATAGTTCCATGTATCTCAGAGTTAATTTCTCTTAATTTCATGTCTTGTTGACCAAACTATGGTGAGAATTTTAGGAAAACCTCTTCATGAACATAAAATTCAAATTGATACCAAATAAAATCTACAGATTATATTTATCCAACATAAAAAATCACCCATATTAGAGATATATTCTACTTCATCGTTGATTTCTTATAGAAAAGGGTTGTTCAAAAAATATATTCATCTCCCACACATGACTATCAATGTGTTTTATTGATATGGAATCTATTAAGTGCATCATGAGTAGTTATTTTAAGGGGTGAATAACAAATATTATTACAAGAAAACACTTCCAGTACAAAATTGATACCCCAATATTTTAACAACCTCATATTTTCAGTGAATAATTTTGGGTTATATAGAATATATGACATTAACCATAAACATTATAATTTACGGCCATGATACATTATTTTATATTTATTATTAGATAATTACAATAGCGTCAATAGATTTCTTGACACTCAAACCAATTCTAAATATACTATAATATAGTATATTATTACAAACTACACATTAATAGGATGTTATAAATATTAATAACTAAAAAAAATATTTTTAAAATGATTAAAAATAAAAAAAGAATTCTTTTTTTGAATTTTTTTTTCTAAATGACACTTTAGTCGGGCTTTGTAGACATATATAGAAATTCCAATTACCAATTTTAGAAAAACTATTTTATAAAAGTAAATTCCTTTTTTAAAACATAATATCTAAATTATCCTTGGGTAAATTTTTAATATTTTCATTAAATAAATCATTTTTCAATGAATAGGGAAATATAGAACATTTATTGGAAAATTAAATTTTATGTTAAATAATATAGAAGAGCAAATTATATTATAAATTTACTTTAAGGTAAAAATTTTTTACTTAAAATTTATATTATCTAATTTATGTATTTTTAATCAATTTAATGTTTAATATTATTTTTAAAACCTTTTATAAATATGAAACATTTCTAGATCATAACCCACTTTTTCATTGCTTATAAGGGTATAATTCTAAATATGATACTGCCAAATCAATGGATTGAATGTGGAAATATTAATTGAATATTTGGAATAATAATAATATATAATATAAAATATGTTCCACATAATTTTATAAAATTATGAATTTTAAATAAAGTAAAAATTAATTACTATGGATAATGAATTAAATTAATTTACCATGGAGATTAAATAAAATGATAAGGGATAAAATTACATTACAATATGTCTAAATACAATTAAATTGATATAATAAGAACTTATAACCTATAATTATTAATAAGGAATGTTTTTTTAGGCTTTTAAAAAAAAATTTTGTGTAGTTTATTCATTTTAAAAAATCATTGTGTTTCATCTCCGGTGTTTATAAATGTCCACCACCTATGCACCTCTCTTCATAGATTCAACGAAATTTGTATCCAATAATAAATTACCAAATCATATCCTTACAAACCCAAAAATTATTTTATATATATTAAATTTCATATATCCATCCTATGATTTATATTTTTTTGGCTCCCTAATTATGTTGTATGAAGAAGTAAAAATGTTCATAAACAATTATTTTAATTGTTTTCTTCTTTCACATCTTTCAGATATAGATAATCCTTGATAATATGTTAAAATAATTATATAACCTAATAATATACCTTATTATGATTTGGAAATTAACATTATCCATTTGATCTTCTATGAAATGGGAAATTAAACCATTGATTATATAATGAACAAACTATCACTACACGAACAGATATAAATCATTTTCTATAAAAACATTTCATCGAAGGATATAATGATATATTTTAAAATTTTATATGATATTAATGTTATTATTATTAGTTAGTAATTTTAATATGACATATAAATTCACAAATAATATTATATTTAATAAAAGTTAATGTTTCTCGTGGGTATATTAGACTACTGCTTCTCGAAGAAATATGATAAGTGTTTTACTTATTATTTACAGTGAATTTCATATGGAAAATTTTAATTAATATGTGTTATATATTTTTCAACATAATTATTTTTTAGAATTTAATATGTCACCCACATTGTTACCGTTTCACTCATTAATGGATTGATATTATTGGTTATGTGTATGTA
The DNA here is from genome assembly GCA_963277665.1 of Viscum album. Taxonomy (NCBI): domain Eukaryota; kingdom Viridiplantae; phylum Streptophyta; class Magnoliopsida; order Santalales; family Viscaceae; genus Viscum; species Viscum album. Next base: position 1,740,930,393 of record OY728156.1, read on the forward strand.
TGACATACCATCTCCACCAAGAAATGTTATTCAATTTCTAATTGAATTATTAGAAACTTATTATAAAAATATATATATGAGTAAATATGATATTTTTAAAAATAATAATGTAATGGTTTTGATGTATCAATATCATATTCCAATTAACTAGAAATATCGATAGAAAGAAGACATGGGAAAACAAGGAAATTAAAAGTCAAAATAATGAAAAGAATGAAATATAATTATAAAATTGGTGATAAAATGTTATAATAGGATAATATATGACAATATATATTTTTATATTATTTTGGAATAATTATATAACATCCATAAAACCTTTCAAGATGTGGTTATATTAAATTCGACCAAAATGATGTTTGAGGTACGGGCATCCATCTCAATATCTATTATTAGAGTCGTATTATAATTTTCTTCACCAAATTTATTTTAAATATTTTTTATAAATCCCTTATTTCATATAATATCAAGAAATATCAAATATTTAGGTTATTTTATGTGTGAATTTTATTTATTTCATCTAATGTTATTTGATATGAAAATTTTCATGGGGTAAATAATTTCATTACTCAATTTCAGTCCATTGGGTGATATTACTTCTTCATTGTATTTAACACTCTTAGACCACATTTGTAAATAATTTTAACTGTCATATTTTTTATATACACTTTTTATGATGTCTTACTTTGGATACCCCTAATTTACGTGATGATTTATTCTAACTTCTACGTCATGATTGTTGTTGTGGTTTATTTTACAATATATATTTAATTGGGATTTTTTATTCATGAATTCCCATTCAAGGTAATCATCAGATTATTATATAATAAAACCATTTCAATTTCACCTTATCTGTTTATTAAGGAAATTTTACTGTTATAGTATAATTTCTATATTTATGATTATTAAAACGATTGAGAAAACATTGATATGTTAATATGGCCTATTTCTGTTTTTTCTCAAAAATCCTATTCATCCAAATCGATTTATTTTTAAAAGAAAAATTTAAAAATGGTTTGTAAATACTATAAAATAATAATGACATATATGTTTTCATATGTCTCTCTATTTTAATATTTTTTTTAAATAAAATTTATCTTTTTTTTTTCAAAATACGGTTTATTTTTCTTGTATTGAAAAAGTGAATGGGAATTTTTGTTTTAACACAAATTGAATGAACATAATTTTTTGGAGTCATGATAAATAAATCAATTATATATATATATTATATTATATATTATATTATATTATATTATATGTTCCAAAAATATTACATGAAATTGATTTATATTATTTTTTGTGGACATTTAGTTTTAAAATTTTATTTTCAAAGTGAAAATTTTATTTTCCCCAAGAATTATTTTAATTAAATTTTTATTTCATTTCTATTCATCAATGACATAAATAGTTTATTATACTTATGATTAAATGGGATTATACTATAATGATAATATCCTTACCAATTAATTGAATTTTTATTAGGAAATTTAAAGGAAATTATTTTCCTTCAATTTATTAACCAATTATTATAGTAATAAACATTCCTTCAAAATTTTCACCAACTTGTTATCATTGAAAGTTAACTTTCCATTAAATATGTACAATTTTTTAATTAATATACTTTAAAAAATAATCTATATATATTTTCATAATGATATATTTTTCTCATAATGGTATATTATTTAATGGTAAAGTTATTTTTAATCTGTATTCTTTTCTCAATTTGGAAATTTTTTGAAACATGTTTTTTTCATTAAAAATATATGGAATATGTGGAACGCAAACACACATAGATATATATATGTGTGTGCATGTGTGTTTGTGTGGTTAGGGGGGGAACTATAGGAATCCCCTTGAGGAATCATCGATCTCGTATGATTATTCTGTTCTATATCAGTAGTTATATGATCTTCTTGTGTATACATAATTTTCAGTTTTATACATTCATAAAAAGGGTTCTAACCATATAGGTACAATGATTTCTATGATCATGATGTAATATAATTAATAATTTCTTTCACTTATATAAATTTTTTAATGTATTTTATATTTTTAAAAATATGTTTTATCTAGTTTCATTTTATTCTCATTATAGTTAATGATTTATATAAAAGATTATGGAAAATATAGACTAGGAAACATTATTCATTGATAATAATTAAGTATAAGTATATAATATTATCTTAATATATTAGTATGTTCTATTTTTTTTCTTGAAACACATCACTCTGTGGATACTAATGTTGAAATTGTTCCAGAACAGATGTACAAATGGGTAATACCTCAGAAAAATGATAATTAGGCTTCACTTGAGCAGTACCTGGTATATGAAAATTGTTCTTACAACAATACTTGTTTGAGACTCCAATGGGGAATAATTTAGATTTCCAATATTTTTTTTAAAAACCATCATTAATGATTCGAAAATGTGATTAAAAACAATTATATTGGTTAAAAATAAAGTTTATTAGATTGAAAATTTTCACATTATGATTATTATTTCTCACACTATATAATTTTCTGAAAAATGGATAGAACCAAAAGGAATAGTCTTAATATTGAACCCGAAGGAAAATGTGTTTACAAAGAGAAATTTTTTTAAGATGATAGAAGTCATTGATATCATTATTATTCATTATCTGTTATCCTGAAAATTATTGAGAACTTATACCATAACAATCTCTCGATCAAACCAATTAATAGACGGATGGAGTTTACTAAGATATCAGGTAATGAAAAATAGGGTGTAATGAAATAATTATTGCCTTCATGTCCGAAATTTTGATAGTGAAATAATATATGAAGTCTCCATGTATTAGGAAAACTTTATATGTGTAGAAAATATGGGATGTAAAAAAATATAATTCCATGGAAGAATGAAGAGTATGATGGAAATAAATAAATCTCATATCAAGGATGCATTTCTATCATTTAATACAATATTGGGAAATAGAAAATAAACTAAAATAATTAGATTCTCTAAAGGTTAACTCACAGACCAAGGATAAATATATTTTAATATAAAATGGGTGAATAATTTTTTTTTTCAAGACTAATATTATATTAGTTTTGAATGAATGGTTTTTTTATATGAATAAAGAAAAATTAATATAATATTTTAAATAATTAAATCATATATGCCTTCATTATATTATGAGTTATTGATACCCCCATGGGTGTGTGATTTTATGGTTAATAATGAGTTCAATGTATTAAAGAACCCCTTTGAGTATTTCTGTTTAAGGAAGATGGTCTTATTAATGATATTTTGTGAAAATAAATTTTTCAATACGATTGATTGGTTTAGAATTTTAAAAATGATTTTTATAAGGAATTAATTTATATTTAATTGAAATTAGATTACAAATATTGGTAATCATTAATGTTTTTCTTATATTTGATGTTATAGTAATTATCAATAAAAAATATTTGGTTACATTATATGAATTATATTAATATTGATATAAAAATTGACAACCAATATACTGAGTGACAAGCCATTACAACTGATGAAGGTTGTTGGTATTGAACCCATAACGAAAGGGAGAAAAAATATTTTTTGATGATAGTGCATGTAAGGTAGCATGTATCAATGATCTCATGGCTCGAGGCATTTAGTTGGTGCAGTGATTGATGTGGTTGTTTCAAATTTTGAATTTTGCATTTTGGTACCCACGGTTTTCAATTCATGTATATGGTTTTATGAAATATGTTATCTGGTTTTGTATTTAGAAATTTGAGGTTACCATTTTACCTTAAAAATTATTTTTCATAATAAAAAAAATATGGATTTGGAGGACAATGGAGTTGTGTCTAGAAATAGCATATGTTATTTTATAGTGATTATATCATTGTGCTTACCTAAAAAAGTGAAGGAAATATATTAATATCTATCAAATGGTTTTACAATTTGGGGTCATATATTAATATATTATATTTCATCAAATGTGCGGATCATATCATTTAAAAAAAAATATAGAATCATCAGAATTTATATTTCACACATTAATAGACATTAGGTTCTATTAAAATTTTATATTAGTTCCTCAGAAAGAAATAATTCATCTTTTACTATTAAATTCTTGATCTAAGATAAGATGAGGAAATTTTATTGGACCATATCTAAATGATGAAATTTATTTTCTTAAATGGGAAGATATCAAGTATGTATATTACATTATATTCATAGATTTTAAAATAATTCCTAAAATTATGTATGAGGTTCTAAAAAAATAATTTATTAAATTCATATCCTATGAATAAAATGGTATTTTAAATCCTAACATATTTATGGGTTTTAGGGTTTTATCTCAACATTCATCATTTATTTTCGTGCGATCCAGGATATATACCCTTCTCTATAATTATTTATCCCTTTTTCCATGTCTATATAATCAAAACACACAAATTTTCTATTATATTGAACTATAGTTTTGTGTTATTCTATATGATCATTGTATTTATGTTATTCTATTTTCTAGAATAATTTTAATTAACCCTTTTAGGATATATGGGTTTCATCAATGTTATTTCAAAATATTATGCCATTAATTATAAACCTCAAGATTAATGTTAGAGGATGAAATTTATTGATGTTTGTGACAATGTAACAGCAAATATATTATAAATGATGAAGTTTGGGATCTATCATGACTTGCCTTATTCAATATGAAGGAGCGATAAACCCCCCCTTCCCCCCAAGTCCCGCCTACAATTGTCCCCAAGGTGGAAACTATCATCATGAGTAGGTAAACATTCAAAAAATATGGGATTAATTAGCCATTTAATTAAAAAAGATTGTTAAATAAGGTGTTTCATCCTCAATCGACTCCATGTCACATATATATAACAATAAAAATCCACACCACATGCATTTTTAATGTTAAACTACATTAAATATCAGAGATCTGTAATGTAAGTAAGAAAATAAAAAAAAAAGACACATCAACCATCTCAAATGTCTGAGCTAGTATTGTCCAGAAGGGTCCACACAATCTCCATGGAAACCTAAAAACAATTTTTTGTACGCAGGGTGATCATACAAGTATACTAATTTGGGAAAAACAAATTTCACCCATGCACAAGTGAGAGAATCATACTAATTCCCCTATAAAAAACTACATAAACAAAAAATCACCTAACAACATCTACAATCCACAAAATCCACACCAAGGAATTCTCACTAAATAATGATAATTATGTAAAGTAATGTAGTAAGAAAAATTATATTAGGTTACCCCACATCATTTCCCACTGTTTTACTTCTCTTATCTAAGATAAAATTCCCTTACACTTCTATTCTCTTCCATAATACCCACCGTGACAACCTTCCCCCTACACATCTGGGCCACATACCACATCACAGCTTGACCAAAAACATCTGGGACACAGACCAAAATATCTTTCTAAGGAAACATGGGAATCTCCATACAACTTATCCAAATGAAACCTATGAAGCACACCACATCCACACATAGTTGGGCCTCATTAACACACCACAACCCACTTGAACATTCGTGGGGTACCAATTCCCATACAACCAATTACTATACATTTGGTAGTAAACCTCACACCATTATATCTTCCGAGAAGTGAATTGTGTGATAAAATTAATCAAAGTTGGTATATATAAGATCAAATAACATTCCATCAATCCTACCACCAGGATGTTGGGAAAGGACTCCCTCACCCATAACAATGGGGGGTTTGGCCCGTAGTGCACATCATTGGGGGGGTTTGAGTAGAAATAAAAAGGAAATAAATGAATATATATAGGAACCAAACACATATCCCATCCTATGTGTTTTAAGAATAGACAAGAATCCCATACAAAACTATCCATGCTATAACATAAATATTCATAAATGAAAAATAAAGTAAATCGTATCCCAATTTGATAAATGATCACTGCTTCACTATAACTAACTACATGAAACATACCCCCAGCCAACTCATTTAACTAGTTTTCATTCTTATTTATATATTAATTAATCCATTTATTCCATCCCTTCTTAGGAAACTACCAAAAACATAAAATCTTACATGGTGTAGAAACCATACCAACCCCAAAAAAAATCCAAACTAGGAATAGATAGTAGAGGATAAAGAATCCACTATAACAACCATTAATAAATTTACAGTCTCTGGATAATCTTAGTGAAAGGAATATGCTCGTTATCACCATCCTTATTCAAAATCATCCATCCTAAACCATCCTTCGAAACGCTGAAGTATGTAAAGCACCACATCTAGAAAAACACTAAAAAATCAACCATCTTGCAGTCCCATTTGGTACTCCCCTTTCATTAAGACTCATTCAACCACTAAAACAATTATTCATCGGTTGTTTTTCCTTTTCCTCCCTCTAAACATGTAACCCCTCCCCCAAAAATAACATTACTACCCCCAATAGGTAGCCTTGATGAATTATAATACCAAACCCAGAACATTTATAAACATGAACATGACACAACCTAGTCCTGCACCTCCACCCTTCACAAACACTTTCCATATGGAGTTCCACTTCATAGAAAGATCTTACATTCCATTATTAATGAATTCATAAACCTGAGATACAATAACGCCACCCATACCACCGTATACTCATATCCACACTCCCAGTCACATCCTCGGACCAACATCACAAGCAGAAGGTCGTATAGAACCTTACATAGTGCACAAAAACAACAAAGAACAATTTTTTTCAGATTTCATAGAACATGGTCTTTATTTCATGTTTCATTATTCTGGGGTCATTACAGAACAAGTTCAATCCTGATTCATCCATTTATTTAACTAGATATGTGTCGTTAACCAATTTAAAATTAGTGAAAAAGTGATTCACAATTCATATAGGATTGATTTTAGAGACCACAAATGACCAAGATTTCAAAAATAATATAACCCAAAAAATAGTATATGGATAAACGAAAAAATATAAAACCAGTGATCAACACCATCACATCCCAGCACTTCATTTATTACTTATTATTATATTTGTTAAATTTTTCTCAACTGTAATCGGATAAAGATATTCGTACAACCACCCCACATGACAAAAATATTTAAAAGAAACAAAATAATACATACATAGAACAAATGATCAAAAATTATTCCTTGCACAAAAAATATGGGTCATGCGAGCATCATGAAAGACTCTACGAGAAACCCAAATAGAATGAAACACCACATGCCGATGACTCATGGCAGAAGAAGGGTTCATGGTGCACAAAGTGAAAATGGAGGGGTTTAATGGATGTGGATATTTAGATTTATAAATCCCATATCCTTAATCTATGGGGAAAAGGTTTCAAAGGCCATTAAAGATGAATCACGATCAAGTCCACACAGTATTAGAGGAAAATGATGATTCAAGTTTTTGGAAGATAAATACCATTTTAAATGGCCCAAAACTCATTGAATATGGAATTCAACTAATTTAACGGCAAAAAGATGTAGAACTAAAAAAATTGGAAATAATAGACATTGACTAACCGATGGGAAAGTCACCAACATGATTCATCGATAAGATGACCAACTAATTCATTGACCTACTAATGCAATGATCTACTGACACCTTGTGTCACTAATTCTGCGAGTCACCGATGCAATGAAAAACCAATTCCCTGACATGCCGATGGTATGACCTATAGAGGACCTATGCCACTATCCCCCTTAGTTATCAACACCCTATGTTATAGACATGATGACCAACTGACTCAGAGATAATGACACAGACCTGCCGATTCTAACATACCAATGTAGACCTGCCAATATCAACAGAAAAATGCAAAGCTACTTACATGACTCTACAATGCCAGACTCCCTAAAGGAAAAAATAATAATTTTGTTAACTCTTGATATGGTCTTCCATTGCCTCCCATAACACCCCATACACAGGATTTTGACAATGTAATGGACCATGGAGGTCCATTCCTTTACCTCATATACCTCTCGGACTATTATCAATATCAAGAATTTAAAACCAATCCTTGATGAAAGAGGGATCTAAAAAACCACCGCATATTATACATTTTAATAAAAAACAACACAATATTGTTTTGAAAACTAGAGTGATAGAACCAAATCCAAGATTACCTCCTCCATGATTTTCTTACCCAAAAAATTGCAAGAAAAAACACACCAGCACGAAAAATCACACATCTTAATCATATAGATCATAATTTACTTCCTCCATGTCATGATACGATCAACATTGGGTTGAACGGACTCTCCATCGTAGGTTTAATAGCATCTCTATTAATGCATCATGATTATGGACCAGGTCATCCACTCCTGTTAACTTACGACATTATCTTACGTTAGAGAACAAGGAAACAAATCATCTCATAGAAAAAATAGATCATTAATTACATGGAAATACATTACATGGAAGAACGAAAAACAAATCCAGGTACTGGGCACACATATATGTTTCCCCTCCCAATGGACTCTAATCCAGGCCACCATTCATCCTCTAAACACAAACAAACGAAGTTTTCCATCAACGAAATACCTTCTCTCAATGATCCTAGATCTCTAATGATCGCTAAAAGAATATTGAATCATCATCCATTTCCTACTATCCCTAGTTCATAATTGGGATTCATCATGAAGATATCAGAGATACTGGGAGACATGAAAGACATTCTGGATCGTCCTTAACTATGGTGGAAATTCTAAATGGTCTGAGACGTCTCCATTCATTCAAACAACATTAAGGGTCCAGTGAACATAGTAGAAAGGTTACTACCTCTACCAAACTTTAGCATCCCACTTCTATGGTAAACCATTATGAACATGTGGTCCCTAACCATGAAATCTAATGTTCGTCTCCTACAAGAAACATACAACTTCGGTATGTCTTGAGCTTCCTTCATCCTCTCACAGACAAGCCGCACCATATCTGTCATACTTTAAACCATGTATGGATCAAGAAGAGGTGCCTCCGCAACATCAATCCAACTCAATGATAAACACCAATTTTCCTCATATATGGATTCGAATGGATCCATGTCAATGGAAACATGATATATTTAATTGGATAAAAACTCTACCATAGGCAAGTGTCACAACCAAGAACCACCAAGGTCTAAAAATCTTTCTTGCAGTATGTCGTCCAACGTCTGTATAAACCTCTATGTCTTCCCATCTAGCTGATGGTGGAATGAATTTATGAGGCATTAATAATTTCCAAAGGAATTCTGCAATCACATCCATACTTGTGACATAAAATTCATATCATAATTTTAGATGATGGATCTGGTAACTCAATGCAACTTCACCACCTCATCCACAACCCTCTATTCTAAGGAATCTAATGCGCTTGACTCATTTATTTCTTATAAGTGAGATGATTTCATAAATTGATCCATTACTATGCAGAGGGAACCATATCCTTCCCACCCCAGTGTATCCCTATGACTAGATCCATTATGATTTCATCCCTATTCCACTGGACGAATATAAGGAATGAAACAAACCACCATGAATATGGATCTTAGCCATGACATACTGGCAGAGCATGCAATATTACAAAAACACTACCATAGATCGCTTGACCCCAAGCCACCTGAATTATTCCCTCAAGCCATAGTACATCCTGTAAATCATTGGGTGTACTTTTAAGGGTGAGCCATGAAACTCATGGAGAACTCCATCAGACACAGTAATGGGAAAAAATAGCATCCCATGGAATGAAATATGTTTCTGACCGTCTCTTGACCATCCCTCCAAAGTATGTCCTTGGTAAATTCTTTCTCACATCACCATTGCATCCTAATCTCCCCACTGATACTCTTCCTCTTACATGCTAAGAGTTTACTGCAACGTCATCCAAAAACGATAGCCTCTACCTCTATTCATTTATACAAATAAGTGAAAGGATACAAACTCCTCCATCACTATTCAATCATTCATAGATTCTCAAACTACCTCTCTCTACATCATTTTTTGAATGCATCATCCACAATATTATAATTTAATGAGGTATAGGATAACTCACTATCATAATCCTTGAGAAACTCCATCCACATCCATATCCAAAAATCCAGATATCCCTAGAAAATGATGTACATAAAGCTCTTGTGATCCATGAAGACCAAAAAGCTCTCCCCAATGAGGTTATATCTCCAAAAAAATTTCATATATATGACTATTGATATAACAGATCATTGGTAGAATATTTAGGTTCATTGTGATGAAACTTCCTATACACATAAACGAATCATCCATATTACAACATCATTACAAAGCCCAAGAATAGATGTGAAGCATCACATAACTCATCAAACACCACCCCTTCAATTGGAAACCAGAGAACTATGGGGATGACAGGCTTCCCCATCAAATTTTTGAATGATTCCTATTATTTCTCGATCCAAACAAATGCATGGACATTTCTGGTCAGATCAATCTATATATTATCTAATCAAAAATAAAAATGTATGAATTTCTTATAATATCCTACTTAAATAAGAAAACAAGGAACATGTGCCAAAATATAGGGTTCTTACCAATAGGAAATCACCTGGTGCTTCGACGACTCCATTTTGACACCCTTTCTAGACACCACAGTTCCAAGAATGTTAAATTCTTGTGTCCAAAAGATTACCCAATAAATCTTTCTGAAGAGAAGGTGGGGACAAAGAAAATCTTGGATAATCTTGAGATTTTAGTTATTCTACTCCTCTGAATTTGAGAAGATACGGATGTCATTGATGAATATGATGATGATTTGGTCCATGAACTCATGAAAGATGCTATTCATAATGTAACACTGTAATGACTTTAAAAATAATTTTTTAAATGCAGAAAATAATGGGTTTCTACATAAAGAGAAATTGTTTTATGACTATATTTTTAAACTAGTTATTAAAAATAATTGTTCAGATTCTATGATAGGAATTATTAAAAACATAAATCGATGGTTGCAATCTGTATGTTATTTGATGTTTGATAGAACCAACATGATTTTTTGCTGAAGCATAACAAACCCTTATGAATAGTAATATTAATTTTAACATGACCATAATGAATAATAAATCATAATATTATTTTATTTTAATAATTTTATAAGATAATGAGATATTTATTACTTTTTCTAGGTTAAATGAATTGAGTTTTTGTTTTAAAATTTATATTTTTTGAATAAATTTTATTTTTAGTTAAAAATTAATTAGATATTTTTTAGATATTTATTTTAAGAAAAATATTTAATATTTGAATTCTACATGTCTAAAAATGGTTAGGGTGTTTTTTGGGAATTTTTCTAAATTTCATGATTTTTTGATGAATAGTGAAATATTATAATATATATATATACATTACTAGTTAAATAAACTGTTCCTAAAACCCCAGATGATGTAAAAACCACTGGATTGAACTCCCGTGATCAAATTAATATATGCGTCCCATGAATAATGACTATTTATAGTCTTGTGAAAATTATTTAACTAATGATTAAAATATTGGAAGACCCCTCCTATGCCCCACTATAAATACAACCCTCAACACATCTTTCTCTAGCTCCTATAATGTTTTAATAATTGTATAAATTATTCCACATCCACTTCCAATGGCTCTTCCCCACATCCAACACCTACTAGACTCAACAAAAGGCCAAAACCATAGTCTTTATGGAGGACACCAAGGAGAATATATTAAGAGGTTCAAATCCTCATTCATTTTCTTGTGTTTCCTTTTCAATTAATTTATTTAATTATAATCTATTCATCCAAAATTATGAAAGAGTCATGAAATATCATGTATCATATATATTTTGGTTTTTTATTATGTTTATGGAAAAATTAATGATATTTTTTTTCATTCCCCTTAATCTTATTTTAAAAATAAAAACACCTCCTCTGTGATTTGTCGACCTAACACCATATGGATGAGGTGTGTAAAATATCAATTACATCCATAAAATATGGTTGTAAAAACATTATACTTATTTAAATAGATTGTGATGTGTTTTTTATGAATACTATTATGTTCATTAATTAGCTTATATACATAGTATTATGTTTTATATTGAAAAAAATTTGGGATTATCAAAGAACTGCAAAAATGGTATTAACAAATATCACTAATGATTTATCTAACAAATCATCCTAATAACATATATCAAAAATGATTTATTTTATCCTCTAATATTTTGGAAATATATTAATACCATTTTATTCAACTTTTGTAATTTATCTTCCATTCTATAAGGAAATCCATTATGAACTGACCACAGAAATCATGTAAAAATGAAACTAAAACAATGGAAATAACTAAATATTAATAATTAATGGGTTAAATGATATAATAAAATGATCATATATAGTTTAATAACCCAAAATTTTACTTTTTATGGTATTAATAACACTCTTTTAAATATTATATAGGTAGATTAAAAAACATTGAAAAAATACTAAATCTAGCTAATGGAATTCATAACCCATTTTCCATTCGATGTGTTAACTGTGTACTTCATTGATTTAATAATACTAAGATTATATGTGTAGTTAATATATTTTATATTATGATTTATTATGTGGATTCATAGTTTATATGAATATTCCTTTAATTTTATTAAATATTAGTTCATTTATACGATATTTTATAGGATCCTTTCTTATAAAATCCGCTTTTCAAATTCTCTTTTATGAAATTCAAAATAAATGTTATTGTGTAATTATTCAAGTATTATAATTATTTTATGGTAATTTTTAATTGTTTATGATAGTTGGTTGGAACTATATCTCCCTAAAAATCATTGATTATGTGTTATTTGGAGGACATTTATGTGGTTACTCTAACTGTAACTGTGATGGTTACACCATAAGGTAGCCAAGAAGGTCAAATTGTAAGGTATCAGGGAAGGTTACGAATCATAAGGTAGTCCCAATGAATAAAATATAAGTAGGTAATGAACCATGTTACCGTTATGGTTTAATATAGTTTCTCAAATGTTTTATGGAAATCTCATTTTTCACAATGAAAGTATATATGGGATAGAAGAATGTCTTTCTAAAAATTATTTTATATGTTTATAAGTATTCATGAATTTGAGGTTTTATTCTTTCATTTTATATCCCATAATGATAATTTTATGATCAAAACTTTTTTAAATGTTTTCCACATTTTATAAGAATTATTAATAGAAATAATGAAGTCATTTTAAATGATATGAGGTTTTGGAAAACAAATAATGTATCAGTTTTTATTGTTACAAAATTAATGTTTTGGAAGAAATGGATGCTTGTTTAATTGTACACACATTGTATTGTTGTGGATTTATATGTATGATTTATGTTCTCAATTTCAATAATTCTAATCTAAAAATATCTTTGGGAATGTAATTATGTGAAATCTAGCTGAAATAGCTAGATTACGTAATGTTTAAGTCCATGTCCATAAAATTTCTATAATATCATGGTTTAGATAACATTAGGAGCTAGTATGATGTCAACAGAATACAATAAATGATTTTTACCTTATTCTTTTATTAAAAATGTATATCATTTTACAATTAAATTTTATTCTTCATCTAATATATGTCTGTTTAGAATGTTTTTTATAGAAGAAATGTGGAACCTGATGTTGGAATAAACCTTGAGCCTGATATATTTCTGAATCTGCAACCATGAATGGTTGGAATTGGAACTGATAAGTTTGGGATAATAATGGATCAACTGACATAGGTAATAAATGGAAGCAGCATCCATGAAAGGAAACAACTATAGCCACCACAGTGGAACATGATGATAGATGGACATTTTATGGGGAAACAACCTCCAACTTTCAGTAGGGCTTTTACCCTAGTTGTAGGTGAAGTATGGATTATATTTTAAAAAAAAGACATTCTATATTATGGGAATTTTATAATATCAAAATATTAATCTTTCTATTTATCATTTTTATTGTGAATCTGATCAGTTGTGGTCAATGTTCAAGAATATCAACGATAGAGAGGATATTTAAGCAGTCGAGTGGGATGAAGTTAAAATTATTTTACTTGAAAAATGTTTTCCTAAGGTTTTTTGACATTGAATGGAGAAGAAATTATTTTAATGGAGACAATGGGAGAATGATTCAGTGGTTATGTTTGAAGAAAATCTCACCCGACTGGCACGATAGACTCCAAATCTTAATCAAGATCATGATAGAAAAATCATTAGTTATTACTCAGGACTAATTCCAAGATATAAACTGGAATTGGTTGCATGTGAGTTCAAAAATTATGAGAAACATGTCTGACGTGTGGAGAGGGTAAAAATTTATCTCTATAAGGAAAATGTTTACTTTGAAAACATAAAGATGAATCGGTCCACAGAGAAAGTGATGGATAATACCCAATAAAAGAAATATGATAGTATGAATGTTCATTTTATTGTTTGTGAATTTTGTGGTAAAAAAGGACCATGGGGAATGCCATACTAAAATGGGGAAGTGCATTTGATGTTTTAATTTTGCAAGTTTTCCTGTGATTATAGGAAAAATGATCTAAATACTAATCCTGGAAATAAAACTATAATGTGTCTTAACTGTGGCGATATGTTTAATTATACAAATGCCTTCCCAAATAATGATCTATCTGATGGAAAGTATACAGACTATATTCCAAAAGCTGTAGTAATATCCTTTTCTAGTGTGTATGCAATTATCGTGTCATTCAATGAAGGGGTATCTGGTACATTTTTTATTTACTCATATTTTTCTAATGTATATTATGATACATGGTCTACACATTCCATTAATTTTGAGAATTGTTTTAGTAAATTATAAATTTCACCTAAAAAATGAGTGATTAAATTATTGTTAAAACACTAGGATAAATGATTAAAACAAATTAAATTTGAATAGTGTTTTTATTTGTTATCTACGGAAATTAATTACATAAAAACATTGATATTTTTTCTTTATTAGAGATTTATGTCATTTTGTGCATGGATTTGATTTTAGTTTATCATGAAATGAATTATTGTTGAGCTACAAGGTTTGTATTCATGAATGAAGTGATACAATAGATAACATATTAGGAACCTGAGAAACTATTAAAATATACAAATGAGTGTTATATTTCATAGATATTTTAAAATAATGGAACTATTTAGATTAATGATCTGATAATGTTAAATGAATACCTTGATATTTTTCTTGATGGGTCACATAGTGTTATAAATGATTAGGAAGATGAATTCACATTTTATTTAGTTCATGATGATAAGACATTTTCAAATCCCTCGTATCAAATTGCACAAATGGAACTTTATGAATTGAAAAATCAGCTGTAAGAGTTTCTTGATAAGGGATTCATCTATCATATCAGTTCACCATAGCGATCTCATAATATTCCCTTTAAAAATAAAGATAGGATCACACGTATTTTCATTTATTATAGAGACTTGAATAAAATTATTGTTAAAAATAACCATCCTTTTCCTCACATCGATGAATTAGTTCTTCACCTCCCAGGAGATCAGTATTTTATCAATTACTGACATGAGATCATGGTAACATTATATAAGGGTGAAGGAAGATGATATTATAAAAATAGATTTTTGAACTAGATACGGCCTGTATGAATTTTTGTTATGTCGTTCGTGTTAACTAATGCAATTGATATATTCATGGATTATATGAATATAATATTTTATGTGTTCTTGGATAAGTTCGTGGTTGTGTTTATTTATTAAATTTTGGTTTATTATTGAATTAAATATGATCCTAAAAAATGTGAAAGAGTTTATTTGCAAACCATTAAATTAAACAATATGTATTGAAAATTTTCCAAGCGTGAATTTTCGATGAAAAAAACATCATTCAATGGTCATATTATCTTATAATATGGAATATCTTTCTATCATGCTAAAACAATTGTTTTTGAATAATGGACACACCAAAATATATCATCGAGAATCATAGTTTATCTTAGTTTGAAGGCCATTACCATAGGATTGTTAGAAACATTATATGTTTATATTGTACTATGAATAAGATAACTAGAAAAGGATTAAAATTCCTATGGAAAAAAATTGATGATTGTTTTCTTGTGTTGTAAATAATATTGGTGAATGCTTCAAATCTTAACCTAACTTCCATAAATGGAAGGTTTTTCATATATAGTGATTACTCATTATAGAGACTTGTTTAGTTTCTCATATATTAATTACTAGGTAATTGATTATGCATCAAGTGAACTGAAACCTCTTGTGTTAAATTATCCCACACATGAATTCGAATTATTTAATTTTTTTAATTAAATAAATGGAGGAAAATATGTATAGATTAAATTTTGAAATATATTCTGACCACATAAGCATGACATATATATTCTCTCAGAAGGAATTAAACATGAGGTAGAGAAGATAAATTTAAGTGATAAATGATTATGATTGCATGATCAATTATAACCCTTGAAACAAAAATAGTGTGTTAAATTACATTAGTAAAAAACATCATGCATCATTAACTATGATACAACTTAAGCAAAACCCTTTGATTAATGATAAAATGAAAATTTTCATTGAATTTGTTCATATAGGAAATTCCTATGTTTTCTTTCTAGTTTCAATGAAGCCATTTTTGTTTGACAAAATTAAAAAAGGGTATGAGGTAGATGGTGAGTTATGTAAAATGGTAGAATTGGTTAAAATGATTAGGTTTCTAGGATTTAACATTGATAAATATTGTGTTATAATATTGGGAAAGTGATAATGTGTTCATTGTGATTACCAAATGAATAAATAATAGTTGTACAATGTTAGTATATCTATTTTTTAAGTTCATCCTGGTATCATAATGATGTACAAAGAACATCAAGAGTATTACGGGTGGGATGGAATAAAAATAGATATTTCTTATTTTACCATCAACTGATTAACATGTAATTAGATAAAAGAAGTGTGGTAGTTACTGAAGAGGAGTTTTTATACTTTTCATATGTCATTGTGGAAATGAGAATATATATCCATGAAATTCATTATTAGGATTCCAAAGACTCTCTATAAAGAAATAAAATATTGGTTATTGCTGATCGACTGACTGTATATTCTCATTTCAGTATGGTGTCCCTCTATCCATTATATCTGACTCTAATCCGTGGTTCACTTATATCATTTGTAAAGTCCTTCAGAAGTCATTGGGAATATAATTAAATTTATGTATATCATTTCATCCTCAATTAGATGAACAGTCAGAACGGATGATCTAGACATTAGAGGATTTTCTTTGTGTTTATTAAATGGATTATCAGGGAAGTTGGGAAGATAATATTTCTTAATTGAATTTTACTATAATAACAGCTTTTATTATAGTGTGAAAAAGTATCCTTTTGAGTAATTATATAGAAATCAGTGTCAACCCCTATATTTTTGGGATGATTTGAGGTAATGGTTGTTGACATGACTATAATTCGTAGAGTAAGTGGATGATAAATTGAAGATGATCTAGCAACACATGAGGATAGATTAGAAAACGTAAAAATTCATTGCAAAAAATAAGAGGAAAGAAATTTCTTTTGATGAAAGTGATTATGTTTTCCCAAGAATGTCACAATATAAATGTAGTTTTCATTTTGGTAAGAAAATAATGTTATGTCCATGGTTCGTTTTACCTTATCAATTCTTATAAAATGTTGGAAAATTTTCATACCGAGTATCTTTCCTCTGAGTTTTTCTCATGTACACAATGCTTTCATGTTTTGATATTCAAAAAGTATGTGCCATTTTTATTTCCTGGTGTGATCCAAAGAAGAAGTTCACCTGGAAGAGAACAATTCTTATGAAGGTTAACCTTTTCAGATTCTTCATCGATGTGAACATGTATAACAAAATAAGATATTATTCAAGGTAATGGTTTTGGAAGAAACCACATGGTTAAAAAAGAAACACGAGAGTCTAAAATTTTATGAGGGAACGAAACCCTAAATATTTAATAAAAACATATAATTGTAAGGACTTAATTTCTAAAAGGTGGGGATAATTTAATAGAAATATTCTTTTAAAATTAATATTAAAATACATGATATACAGAGTCTATGCATAATGAAAAATCTTTTTAAAGAGATAGTTATAAAATATATGATAAAAAAATTTCGCCTCTATGATTTGAATTTCAAAAAACAGACATCTATGGTTGCGATAAGTATGTTAGTTGATGTCTGATAGATACTTCATGATTTTTTAGTGAATAGTAACATTTCATTATGAAAATTAATATGAATAGTAATTTGACCATGTCAAATTACATCATGTATTATTATTTTTTTGAATTATGTGTATAAAATAATGAGATCTTGATTAATTTTTAAAGCATATACAAATGAGTTGTAGTTTAAAATTGTTATTTTTCAAATATTTTGGGATTTTATATAAAAAAGAAATTGATCATATTTAGAAAATTATTTCCAAAAAAGTTGGAAATTTTTTAATTCTACTCATCGACACATGGTTATGATATTTATTTGGAATTGTTTATGGAATTCATGATATTTTTATGAACATTACAATATGGTAACATACCGTATGTATACATTATCAAATAAATAAACCATTCCCTACATCATGGATGATTTTATAACCAATAGTTATAACTCACGTAACCAAATTACTATTTGGGATACATGAATCATGACTATTCATAGTCTTTATAAATGTAATTAATCTAATGATTAAAATATGGAAAACCACTCCTATCCTCCACTATAAATACCACCCAACCCCACTCTTCCTCTCCCAACTATCAATCATTTAGAATTGTCTAAATTCTACCAAATTCCCTTCTCATGTCTCATCACCATGCTCAGGTCTATATGATGTCACCAAAAGATCAAAACCAAAGTCTTTAAGGAGGATCTCAAGGATAAAGGATCAAGAGGTAAAAATTTTCTTTCATTTTCAGGTGTTTTCTAATCAATTATTTTCTATTCTTATACTCTGTTAATGTAACCAAATACAAGAGGAATGAAATATAGATTAAAATATATATTCTAAACTGTTATCATATTTATAGAAAATTAATAATCATTCTTCCTATCATCTTCCTCTTATAAAAAAATATAAACACTATCCGTGATGTGTTCATCTACCGAAATCATAGACGATATGTCTTCAAATACCTTTACATCCATCAAATATCATTGTAAAACCATTTTAATGGTTGATTTTTTAAAATA
Source organism: Viscum album (assembly GCA_963277665.1). Lineage (NCBI taxonomy): Eukaryota > Viridiplantae > Streptophyta > Magnoliopsida > Santalales > Viscaceae > Viscum > Viscum album. Next base: position 1,740,949,558 of record OY728156.1, read on the forward strand.
TTATGATATTACCTATCATATTTTTAGGAATAAACATATATACATAATATTATGTTATATAATGAAACATGTTTTTGATTGTCGAAGAATCACCAAAATGATCTAAACAGATATCACTATTGATTTATCTATTAATTTATCCCCGTTAAATATAACCAAAATTACTTATGTATTCATTTAATATTCTATAAACTTATTAATACAATTTCAAGAAACATTTGAAATATTTCATGCATTTGAAAATGAAATCCTTTACAAACTGGCCATGGAAATCATGCGATTAATGCCTAAAAACAATGGAAATAACAATATATTAACGATTAATGGGCTAAATGATGTTATAAAATGATGATATATGGTGTTATAAACATTAATATTTTTCTGTAAGATATAAATAGCACTCCTCTAAAAATTATACATGATGGTAAAATATGGTTCCCGTAAGATGAACCCGAGTTAAAGGAATTCATAACCCAATTTCCATTCATTGTGTTAAACACAAACTTCATCAATTAAGTTATATTGAGATTATTTTTGTAATGAATTTAAATTATAATATGATGTATTATGTTTATTTTAATTTTATAAACATAATCCATTCATTATAGTAATTTTTACGTCAATTATAAGATATTTGAAAGGGAAATTTATTTTAAATTCTTCTTTTAAAATTCATTTTTAAAAAACATATAACCAATGTTTTTATGAAATTATTCATGTTTTATAATTATGTTCTTGTTATTATTAATTGTTAATAATGATGTGTGGGGCCAAAATATCCCTCCAATGCATTGCGTGTGTGTAATTTGGTGGTCTTTCATGTTGTTACTCAAAGTGTAACTTTGATGGTTGCACCATAATGTATCTATGAGGGTTAAATTTTATGGTAGTAGTGATGGTTACAAATCATATGGTAGCCAATAGGGTTTAAATATAAATAATTAATTACCCAAATCCATTCACTGTAATATTAATATTCTCTAAAATTTTATTAAAATCTCATCTTTCACAATATTTGTATATATGGGGGAAAAGAACCGATTTGTGAAAATGATTTCATATGCTTATGAGTTTTCATGATAGAATGGTTCCCTTACTTATTTTTCTTCCACATAATGACATTTTAATACTCATCATTTTTTTTAAAAAAATTCACTTTCATAAGGATCTGTAATAAAAATAATTTACTGATGATATATGTTATGGTGTTTTCATATAAAAATCATATTGTTGTACTGTGTTAAAAAAATATGGTTTTTGAAGAAATTGATACTATTTTAATGGTATCCACTTTTTTCCCTTGTCAGATGATATGTTTGTGTATTATTATAACAATATAAAAATACAAAATGAAAATACCCTTGGGAATTTAAGGAAGTTAAAGTCTAGATGAAATAGCTATTATATGTATTTTTTAAAGTTGGTTCCTTATACATAAGCCCCATGAACTCGGTCGGTGTGTTCGTAACACCAAACAACATAACCATGAACTTGATGTGCCCATACCTTCACAAAAAATAATTCTCCAGGTTTCTACCCTCATTTACCCTAAACTAGTGATACCTATATATTAAATCGACCATATATAACCAACATGATCCCCTCATCTGTTTAAAAATATGGTATATCCTCGGTTGAGGGTAAAATTTCATGAATGTTAGCTAAATCAACATCTGGAAGTATATTAATGGACTTAGACAACCATTATCCTTCTTTGAAAACAAGACCTGAGAACCCCCGAACAACACAATATGTTAGATAAATCACTTATTCATTAAATTGTAAATCTGAATCCATATATCCTGTAGCTCAAAATGTTTCATCTGATAAGAAGCCATCAGAATCAGAGAATCATGGGGGTGTAAGTCTATCCCAAACTCAATTTCATGTCAATGGGGAAGAGTAAAAACCACCTCAAGAAAAAACATCAATGAACTCTCTACCAGCTCTCTGAAGCCCCACTATCCCAGAATCTATTGATTCAACTATAATCTTGTACAAAATGGAATTAATTGGATCCACACTCTGGATACCCACCTAACATCTCTTCTCACCAACGAAAGCTACAGACTGGCCATTCATGTCTAAAAACCAAACTCTTCATTAGAATTAGTAGATATCATAATTAATAGAGGAAAACTAGAATATTTTAATGATAAAATTATATGGATTCATCTATAGCCGAAAGAGATCCCCACTAGACTGATGTGACGCCAACATTAGTCGATATCCCAGAAAAACATCATAAAAGATGGCATGGTATCCAACTATTATACATGACATCAGGGGAACCAAAAGTATCTATATGTTCAGTCACAGAGCATTGTCTAGGCCTGGTGAAACAAGGATGTACGAAGCTCCTGAATCAACCAAACCGCAAACAAGATTACTGAACAAACTGATGGAACCTTGAAAGATCTCTGGAAATGGTGGAGCTACCACCTCAGTGGTGTGAAATAGACCACACACAAATCATTTATCCATATACTAATGATCACATACACAAACATGACATAGTCATGGTTCCTGTGGAAATCCTTAAGGTTGGACATGCTGGGAACATCTAATTACGTGGGTGCTAGAGTAGCACACCTCCACCATACTGATAATGATCATGGACACAATCTAAAGGATCAAATTTCCTCAACAAGTGAATCACATCAATCAGATGCCTATGGGGAAAGGATGAGTACCAGAACGTCAGAACTGAAAATGATGGGGTCGGCTACTCGCCAACCGATACCTGGAAGTTCCCAATTCCAGAGACATGCTACTAAAAACCATCCCCTTTGAAGATCTCATCTTGCTATACTATCATGGTATACATCCTCATGTTTTATTCCTTTACCCTTCCCAATCATTCTTCTAAAAATTTATGTATCTTTGTAAGGATAATTGATTAAATACATACGTGAGAGAAGGACAATGTTCCTACTCTAAAAATCTTTCCCAGGACTCCTCATCTAGAAAGAGATATGGAGAAAAGCAATATAGATCCTTGAACATGATCTCCATGTACCATACCAATATAGTCCCCTACAAGAGATAGATTTGTTCCTTTCACGTATCTTCCTTAATCTTCAAAGAGAGGAATTCCACCCGATACTACTTCTCAAAGTCATCCCCAGAAAAATCAGTCCCCTTCTTCTCTCTATAGTAATGTTCCAACTACTAATGTGTTTCTCCCCTAATCTAGATGACTATCAGAGGGATGCAATACTCCATCAAATCTTTTATCCATCTTAAAAGGATCTCTATATCCTCAATCCAACTCTATATCTCAGTATCTGAAATGATACCTTCATACATTGCCGGTTACTTCCACAGAAAATCAAGAAGTATATTCGGAAAATTGTTTTCCTCCTCCTCTTGATCAACCCTTCCTTAGTTGACTGGGTTATCCTTGTGAGCTTCCACTACCTGAGTCACTCATGGACGAATACTGGGTTCCATGGTAGAAAATTAAACAAGGAACTCCTAATTAAAAGTATTATGGATTTTATTTAGGGTTCTTTTATCTCATTATTTATTTAAATTTCCCATGGATCCCAAGAAAATAGAACAAAATACATCATGGTTCATATATCTATCATAGGACCTCTACCCTACTAATAAAGAAGCCTCACTTGGACATTTAGAAGGTTTATAGTTTGTTCTTCGGATCACAGGGGGCCCTAAAATACAATGTCTTAATTAGTCTTACGTAGTGTATGTCACAAAAAAAAAATCACCTAACATAGTTTCCCTATGATCACAAGATTTCCTCTATATTCTTAACTCATGTTTCCATCATATCTCTCAAAAATCAGCCTCGTATCACATTCTACGAAGACCCGCCTTCTTTAAGATGAAGGAGACATAAGGACCCCCAGGTCTCACCTCTAATCAGGCCTGTTGTGGTGATAGGCACCAGGGGTAGTAAAAACATCACATAATATGTGTGGAATTTACATTTTTAAAGAAAACAAGATCATGATATAATATGTATCATCCCCAAACAACAAAAAGCCACAAATATATAGAAACCCAAATCCATCCCTCAAGAATGTTTGATGTACCTATCCATGAAGTATACGAAAACTCCTATGTATGTACAAATATGAAACTAAAGAGTGGCACAGAAACCATCCCCAATGTCTTGGCTGGTATGTTCTAGCATGGTCTTTATAGTCTTCTTGGAAACCTACAAACATTTTTCTATATGTAGGGTGAGAATACAATTATAGCCACTAGGGAAAAACCATACTCACTAATGCATAAGTGGGAGAGGCATACAAATTCCCCTATGAGAAAACAACAAAAACTCCAAAAAATATAATAATGTATACAATCCACCACAGCCTCACGAAGGAATTATCACCAAATAACACAAGTACTGAAATGTTTATTATTAATCAAATTGATATTTAGGTACTGTATACCACTTCACACAAGTTAACTAGTCACCTCTAACAGAAAATGACTGCACTCTACCATGATCTTGCACAATATGCACGATCACAACGTACCTGCACAAATCTGGGCCACATACAACGTAACATTTCACTGATAATAACATGGGCCACAAACCAGAACCTCATCCTAAAGACACCTGCGAATCACAACACATGTCTTCCCAAATACACATGGGAAGCGCACCGTCCCACAAACACCTCGACCTCGCAACAGCAACACAACCTTTCCAAATATCTTCGGGATACCATATACCACACAACCAATTACCATTGATATGGTGTTAACTATAAATCCATTATATCATTCACGAAGGGTATTGGGATATAAAATTCATTGATGACATATCAGAGAAGAACCAATAACTAGTCATCCATTCTCCCATCAGGATTTTTGGAAACGATACCCTCTCCCATAATAATGGCGGTGTTTGGAATGTAGTTCTCAACACAGGTTGGGTGCATATTTAAATAAAAAGGAACTATATGTAATATAATGGTACCATACTCTCACCCCATACTATATTTTTCCAGAATAAAATACCATACCACAATAAAATTCCCATGTTTTCACCCATAAATGAGTGTATCAAAACAAATGATGGTCACTTCCCAATTAGATAAATGATTGCTGCTTCACTATAAGGTAAAACAAAAAGTTCCCATGTTTTCACCTCTAAATGAGCATATCAAAACAAATGATGGTCACTTCCCAATTAGAGAAATGAATGCTTCTTCACTATAAGGAACAACTCAAAATGTACCCCCATCAAGTTAATTTAACCAATTTTAATTCTACATTACTCATTCATTTATTAATACCATCCATCCCAACACAGGAAACTAAAAACACTTAAAACATTATTAGTCCATGAATCCATACCAACCACTTCAAAATCAATGAATGCAAAAAATAAACAATGTAAAAAAAATCCAATAAAACTCTCGCTCATAAAATTATGGTCCCTGAAAACTCAGGACGAAATGCCCATGCAACGTAACACCATCCTTCTTTATAATAATCACCCGTAACCCATCCTCAGTAGACCTGCGGCATGAAAATCACCACATCCAATAGATAAAATAAAAACTAAACCAACTTGTAAAACAATCACACACTCCCCTCTCTTGAACACCAATTCAACCCCTTCTACCATCATTCATTAATGTAATAAAGCAGTGTCTTTCCTATAAACAAGTAAACCCCCTATAACACATCATTGTAACAATACTCAGAAGCCCCAATTCATAAAAACACCACAACTGATACACCTATAAACATGAACATGACATGACTCAGTCCTACAACCCCTCATCCAAACCACTACCCAGATGTAGTCGCACAACATAATAGCTTCATTTATTCCATAATCAACCAATTTCTCATCCTGAGATAGCATCACACCACTATTACCACTACATAATAAGAGCCGCACCCCCTACCAAAAATTCTCATTACTAACACATGCACATGGTCAAAAAGATCCATACAAAACACACATCTTCACCAAATAGAAGGGTGTAATCAGATTCAATAGGATTCATTCTTTAAATCCACATTGATTATTTAGGGGTGATCACATAACATGTTCAATCTTTGGGCATCCATTTATTTATCATAATATACATTTCAAACCAATTTTCAATTCATACAAAAGTGATTCATAATTCATATATGTGTGGAAATAGAGACGACCAACGAAAATGATTTTTATAAGAATAACACCCATAAAAAACACTAAATAGATCATGGATAACATATAAAACTAGTGATCATCATCATGACATCCCAACCACTCATTTATTACTTCATATTATATTAGTTAAACTATTCTAAACTATAATTGCAATATGATATTATCAAACACACCCCACATCACACACAAATTAAATAGATATAATGGAATACATACAATAAACAAACAATTAAAAACTCTCCCTGACACCAGAAATTGTGGGTCACACGAGCGGTTGAAAAGACTACGTGGGAAAAACAAATATAATGATACGCCACAGGTGCATGAATCCTCATACATAAATTGTTGTCATCGCAACCATAGAATATATAAGGAGTCAAAGGTAGAGAAGATTCAACATTATACATCCCAAATCCTAAATCTATGAGGATACAGTTTCGAAGGCCATTATAGTTACTAACTGAACAACCAATTGATGCCCAGACCTACTAATTCCCTATCATACTGATGCCATGAGTCACTAACCCCCTGAGTTACTGACACCCTATGTTACAAACGTGGAAACCTATCAATGCTAAACTACATACACTGAGGTAATGATGCCATCCTACTGACTCTGAGATACTGACACCGACCTACCAACAATGAGCAACCGACACGACTCGCTGACTCCTGACTCATTGATGAAAAAAGGAAATATGTAAAATTTTTGAATGATATACAATTGCCTCCTTGAACACCCCAAAAACTGGATTATGAAAAAAATAATGGACCACAGAAGCTTGGGTCATTACATGATTGATATATTATATGACACACAACGACAATATTATCAAATAATGTTAGAACCATATACATTATGAGATATTTCTTTTTATAGGAATCTTAAATCTTTGATATATTTTGGATCATATAAATGTTGTAATTTGTACCATTCAAGTAAATCTCCACAATATATATTTTGGATATTAAAAAAATCCATAATTTTATTAGGAGATGTTTGTTAACAATTTTAGATTGAATTCATCTTACCATGTGTTCTCATGTATTCATCTCACGAAAGAACATTATTATAAAATGTTCAAGGAAGATATTCATTTACTTAGAAATAGAATTAGAAAAATAAGAATTTATCTCATAAAAATTTTCATAGATAGAAGAAGAAGAAAAAAAATTGAATGCTACATTAGTAACTCTTTAACATAAATAATAATATTATATGACGATCCATCATTGGATAATTATCTAAAGAGGTATAATTTCATTATCATATGGAAGAGATATTTGAAGATTAATATATTGGTCAAATTATATCATTTGAATATTTTATATTACATAATGTCTGGATTATATATTATAATCTCTGGATAATTCATTTCATACATTTTTAATACATTCAAAAAATTTATCTATTTAATAAATGGTTGGACTGCGTAAGACATACAATGAATATGAAATTTTAGAGAGCTGGAAGTTATCTAACATTAATTTCACAAAGGAAATTCCATATATTGATGGAACCGGTACATACTTTATTTAGAATGTATTATCAAGATATCTATATAAATCATTCAACCATTATAACTATCTTATTCCCAAGTTCAAAATAGTATATGTAAGGGACTGTTATAAACAACATAAACTAAGATACACATGTGTGGAAAACATTGATTGTAAAGGGAATGAAAAAAGAGTTCCTCTATCTAGAACTGGAGATATGTACATATTGAAAATTCAAAGGTCAATAGGTATGAGTATAAAACACAACATTAACTCTTAATATAATCTGGAGCTATGAAAGAAGCATATCATTTATCAAGATATATCATCAGCTAATATATGGTTCGACATGGATCTATGTACCGAAATCATTAATCAATACTTATATTTTATTATTACCAAGTTTTCACTATATATATGAGTGTGGTTATGAATGTGGATATGTATTTAAAATATATATCCTTGTTTAATTGTGTTTGATCATTATATTAATGGGAAACTACATATACTATGGTGGGAGCCCATGGAGAAAAGGTTATTTAATGAAAATAACCATTCTTGTGGAGTAGAGTCTTTATGGAGTGGACTAGGGGATTTATGCACCCTAACAATTTTTAAAAATTGTATTCAATTTAATTTTTTTAATGTTTTACTTTTCGGTTGTATATACTATTAATAATGTAAATGTAATGCATATATTTCATAGTGGGTGGTATATATCTTAATGAATATTTTACAAAATCAATTCACCCACTCTTTAGTAATTTGGTCTATCATTGTCTACATTAAAAATTTGTGTCATAAGAAGTGAGTATCACGTTAAAAACTATAAATGGTTTATGTTAAATGATCTATGATCAAAAGTGTTCTTTGGATGATAACTTAGATGGTATGTCAATTATTAGAGATCCATACATCAATGGTGAAAGCTACAATTCCTAGAATGATTATATGATACTTTATCTAAATAATCATGGACATAATTTCCACCTCACAGATGATAATCCCTTTGAAATTCCTAATATAAAACTTAAAACATGGGATTAGATAAATGAATCACACTATGATCTAAATACAAAATATATGTATTATATTATTATTTTTTCAGGATATATATGTTTTACCAATCTCTCAATGTCAAATACCACATGAAACGTTGGCTACTATAGATTTATAATAGGATTGTACTAAAAATGTTAACACTATTCCATTTTTTCGAACTATTATAATGTTAGATACTTTCAAAATAGTTGATGGAGACGAATATTACTAAAAAAATGAAATACTCATGGAGGTCATGAATAACATTTCTACACTAGAAATGCATGCTGATGAGCCAGATCTATATCTAAATGTTCCTAGAGTATTACAACCATATTGTAGAGGAATCTTTGATTTTGTAAAACATTATATATAAGTTATAAATTTCAAGATAAAATTCCTATTGTAACTGTTATGATGTATGATGTTAAGAAGGAAACAAAAAATTATGATTCATATATCCTCAAAAAAATGCTTCATTAAAGGTATTTACTTCTAATGATGACAGAAAGAGAATAAGTGGACATATTTCTAAAGAATATGAAGTAGAATGATTCTATATGAAAACCTAATCAAGTGATTATATTTCATAATATTTAAAAATGTTCAAAATACTATAATAATATATTTGGATTTAGAATTTCCAATAGGAATAGAAGTAATTTTGAAAACTCTAATGGGTTGAGTTGTTATGAATGAAAATATTTGGATACAAAGATGATGGGATTAAAATAATCAAATATGAAAATCTATAAAAAATATTACAAAAATAAATTATAAAAGAAATCATAGAATTCCATTTTGTCTATCTAGAGATCATATGGGTATTCTAGAGAATTCACATCACTAAAATCACAAGATGAAGATAAAAAAAATACAATATATGATATATGGAAAAATAATTCAAGTTACACTCTTAATACTCTTATGAGAATGAACATATTATAGATAATGGTGACTGAACATACAATGAGTTCAATTAATACATAACCATAATGGAAATAATTATTTAATCCCAAAATAAGAAAAAATCAATATCTTTTTAATGCCTATAACAAAATCATTGGCGGAAAAAAAGTATGAGTAATCATATTTTTTCAATTGAATGAATAGAGGGAAATTTATTATTTTAAATATTGAGTAAATCAATATTACTATGAAACTACTAATGATGTTCATAATTTTAATGATGATACAATTTTTTTTACAGAAGTATATAACTATTTAAAAAAACATGTGATCAACATCTACAAAGAAAAATAAAATTTGGATGTGGAAAAAAATGGGAAAATTAAATACATTATAATTTTTTTTGACTATTTGAAAAAACAAATATCTCTGTAATGTTACATTTTTTCGTTTATGTGATGTAATACACTATGAATATAATTTTAGTTAGAAGAATCATTAAATTGGTGAAAATAAAAATTCATTTCATGCAATTTAATGATCAGACGGAAATTGCTTAATTTAAATGTTGAACAAAATCAATATTACTAAAAAAACTACAAATGATGATAATAATTTTAATTACTAAGCAAATTTTTTAAAAAAAATATTTAACTATTTAAAAAACATGTGGTTAACATCTACTAAGAAAAATAAAATTTGGATTTCGAAATAAAAGGGAAAATACAAACATTAAAAAAACATTCTAACCTATTGAAAAAATAAATATCTTTATAATATTACATTTTTGATTTCTGTGTTGTGGGACACTATGAAAATATGTTAATTAGAAAAATAATTAAATTTGAGAAATTGATAATTTATTTCTTTCAATGGATTTTTGAAAACAGCTCACGATGTTTTATAGAAAACAAATGAAAGTACAGATGTCTAAATTCATTATACCTAACATATCTAGATCCTAAATAATTATGGTAAAATGGTATTCAATTATTTTTATTCTTGGAAAAAAGTAACATGAACATCAATTAAAATTGGTTTATGGATAGAGGATGTTGTATAAATTTGAGTGTAGATTACTCCAATTTTCATTATTTAACCAAATTATATTGATGATTCCTAATTATTTCATATAATAAAAAAGGAAAAATGTATGTAATTTGACTAGTTAAAAACCAAAATAAATAATTTTCATCAATGTAAATTTTTTTGAACTCTTAAAGGACTTCCTAACATGTATTTTTCAACTTTTTGCTGATGTTTTTTGTTTACTTTTAAAAAAAATTGTACTGTGTTTTTAATGAAATATTTACTAAATTTAATGCTCCTAGAATAATTTTTTTTACACATTAGATAATAATTCATTTTGTAAGAAAATGTAAAATTCTAGATGTTTTTTTGATGAATCATAGAGTTGGCCTAAAAGGCACGAACACTATAATGTTAATTCTATAAGAAAAATTTCAAAAAAAAAATTATATTTATGACATTCCTACTCATAGAACGGATATAAAAAATTTTGATTCATGCCAAATGGGAAACAAACAGAATTCATCAATCAAATTAATTAATTAATTTTCTATTTCTAGTCCACTTTAGTATATCCAGATAGATTTTTTATGACAACTAGAATTGAGAGTCTTGCTGGAATGCCTTTTTAAGAATTATTTAATATTTTTATATTTATGTGGGTTTAACTTTATAGACACAAATTTTGAGAATGAGTTATGTTTATCTACTTTTTTAGACATTAAAAAAACATATCAAAATTTTATCTTTAAGAAGTTATCGTAGAGGATATATTTACTATCATGAATTTAATTCATACTACTATATGTATGTAATTAAACAAACTTTCTCTACCCCCACGACACCTCACCCAAATGGTGTAGTTGAATGGAGAAATAGGACATTACATGAATGTTTTAATGCGATGTTATTTGAATATAATAGGCCCACTAGTTTTATATATGTGTTTATTAACACAAGATGTTATATAATTATGAGAATCATAATACGTACAATTTTTAATAAAAAACCTATGATTTGTAGATTTATAGAAAACCAATGTTATTCTATATCAATGAATTTTTTGTAATGTTTACATCATTATTTTGATTGAAAATCCTAGATATTTCTATTAAATGGAAGAAGAGGGTATCTTCCTTTGTTAATATACTATTCCTTTAGCATATATTGTTTTCAATAAAAGTTGAAGGATTTTTTAGGAATTAGCTCATGTGAAATTTTATGAAATTGACTTTTTAGTAGAAAAATTTCATAAATTGATGATTTGAAATATTCAGTCAAGAATATGAAACCCAGAACATTATTTTATAACAAAAAGGATAATTATCTTGATATATATTACATTATACCAAATTCAATAAGGCAAGATACCAGAGAACTATAAAGTTTGTTTCCTAAATCACATAGATTCCTTATAGCACATTGATAATAAATTGCTATAGGAAACAAATATGAAGGAGTATAAACCTGAAGAAATATAAAAATCACAGTAGAATTTGATTCCTTTCATTCCCAATTATAACATAAATCTATTAAAGAATAATAATCATAAGAATGTTGATTTGTATAAATTCATAAAGAACTAAATATGTTCAAATGAAATACTTTTTTTTTGAATTATTTAAAAGAACCATGATCCATTATATAATTGGAAGAAAATGTTTTTTTAGAAAAAAGAAAGCTGACAGGGTATAATACAGTGAAATAAAGAAATATGGTTTTCCAAGGGTTATAATCATCAATAAACAATAGATTACAAGGAAACAACATCCCTAGTACCAAGATTATATTCCATTAAAATTATTCAATCATATTCATCCTATATTAATTTTTAATTATATCTATGGGATGTAAAATATACCTTTCTAGATTGGTTTTAATGAATGGTGTTTATGATGAACAACACCCTGGTTTTGATTATCCACATTTTAATAACACTATTTTTAAAACATATCAAATATATATATGGACATAATGATGATCCAAGGGTGTTGCAAGAAAGATGATGTTCTCTAATTATATTAAATTTGCTTAGAGTTTGAAAAGAATATCCAATCATATTAATGAAATTTTGTTTTTATGAAATAATAGTAATACAAATACAAGTAGATGATGTATTTTAGGGATAAAAAATTCAATATATTTGAAGTTATTATTCAAAAATATTTTATTAATATCTCCAAATTATCCTGATGGGAGAAATAAACTATATTATATTATATCAAGGTTATCAAAAGAAATTAATAAATATTTCAAATAAATGAAAATACGTTCTTGACTTACTGATGAAGTTTGTAGTTGAAAATAATATATAATACTAAAAAATAATCATATGAAATATTAAACATGATTTAGAGGGAATTGGAAAACCATTTAACAATAAGTTTTATAGAGATATGAATCATGTTTTATATACCATTCTTCATGTAGACCTTAAATTATTTTTTCGGTATTTCATTGTGCATGATTTAGATAGAGTCCTAATTAATCAAATATAAATGATAAAAATTGAATCTAATATATTTAAATGGAATTTTAACCCTTTCCCTTATTTTTCCAAATAATCCTCAAATTGTTATTTAATTTCATAATTAAATAGAAATTTTTTTGGATATAGATTAGATAGAAGATTCACCTTATGAAACTATCATTGTTTAAATCCCATGTGTCTTGGTCATGTAAAAATAATCATTCAATTACAATGTAAATGTACAAAGATGAATATATTTCCACAGCAATTTTCTATAAATTATTTTTATAGATGAAACACACCTTTATTAATTATGGATTTAATTTCAATCATGTTCCATTTGGATGTGAATAAACTAGAGCTATAAAAATCTCAAAAAATCTAGTAAACCGTTCAAGAGAAGAACACATGTAAATAAGACATCATTTATAATAGATCATGAAGAAAAAGGTGATATCACACTATATTTTTTTAATTGACAAATAACGATTAGATAACTTTATAAAACCCTTTTAACTGAGATATTTTATTATATTAAATTTGAATTAGGTTTGTTTCATCTTAAAAACGATAATTTTATTTTATGTACAATTTATATCATGAGTGTTATATGATTTATTTAAATATCTATATGCACTACTGTTTTGAGTAATATTCACATATCATAGGCTTCATCGCTTATATTTTGTAATATTTAATTTGAAATTTCTATGTGACTCATCATTTATCATAAAATAAATAATATTTCATATCAATTCTACGCATGAAAATGTCTCTCATACACATTGAAACTATGTTTCTCTTCACTGGAACCCTTCTTATCCTATATTTATTATACATCAAATCCCTAAAACCTCTGTAACTGGATAAAGAAATGTATTTGATCAGTGTTCTTCTAAATGAATGAAATGAAATAAGATATGAATATATTTTTTGAGTGGTACATCCATCGAATTCAAGTAGTTGGAGAAAACATATGTTCCATTGAATAATGTTATAAATAACCAAGTATGGGAATATGTTTGTGATTATTTAAGTACCCATATAGTTTTTTTTGAATATTTTCATATGTTTTATGAGTAAATATTTATTATCATTGATAATGAAGAAGGAATAGTCACTACAATAGTCAACACAAAAGAGATTTCCTAAATAATATTCAAGGTCGATGACCTGTAGAAAGTCCCCCATAAAGGTTATCCATTCTTTTCACATATCTATATTTTGTAGATTGTGTATATCTTACAAATATATTGAAATCACCCATTCGAATTGGTGTTGTGGAGATGAATCATGTAAAGACCCTAGAACTAGAAAGAATGTAACTAGTCAAGTTGATTCAGTATATGCTTTTCCCAAGAATTTATGAGTTTGAAAACATTATTTTACATGATTTTTATTATCATTAACTTTTGATGGATGATGAAAAAAATCATATTTTCTGTATATAAAATTTGAAATATCTTTCCGGTCAAGGATATAAAACTAAAATTATATCATTATGGATGAATTCATACCATACATTTTCAAAATGATGCACTTTTATTCACTAATAATGGTGTAATAAAATTGCATTCTTTAAATACTCATAATCCATGTGCTTTGAGGAATATTAGTATTCATGAGGAATTATCTTTGTAAATTCATATAACATATAGTTTGATGATTTAAATATACCCTACTTTGATTTATAGAGACTCTTAGAATTTAGATAAATCGCCAATAATTTTAGAATTATCACATAATTGGTCTAAGAAATGAACAAAAGCAGTGAAGAAGAAGAAGAATATCTCAGTATGAGAAGGAAATTTCAGATTTTTATTCCTCTTCCCAATCAATTTATCATTCAGGAAAATACAGTTCCATTTTCTGCCTCTCTACCAGTTCAAAATTAAAACGATAGGATAATAAAAGCACTAACTCAAATTTTATCCATTGGTAAAGACAAGTCTATCTATATATTTAAAAGGTGGTATTATCTTATATATCCCTCTACATACTATTAAATTTAAGGATTTGGTGAATTTTTTTAAAAATATATACACAATAATAACTCCATAAATATGGTGTACCAAATGTCACGAAAAATATAATATTAATGAAAAGTGTACTTAAGTTCAAGAGTAATGAGATTCTTCAATACCTCAGAAACTCATAATGAAGAATTAGTAGGAAAATAAAGGAAAATTTCATTGTTATCCCCTAATGTTGAGAGTCTACAATATCTTGTTTCTGATGTATTGGGATACAAAAGAATCAGTTTTAGTAGATGGTCTCTAAGGATTATTTTTGAGAAAATAAAATATTGGTACAATCTATTTAAAAAAATGATCAGAATGACATACTTTTGAAATCATACTACTTTCAGATGTTCAATCAACACTCTTGAAACATTCTCATGATTTTGACTCCATCACTAAAGCTATTGATTCAATTCAGTGTGATTTGTGACAAGAGAAGTATGTTAATAATTTCAAAAAAAATATTGTTGTTGAAGAAGGAAGAGTGAAAATTGCAGTAAAAGATGTTATTTGAAATGTTGATAAATCATCCCAAGAGATAATCTCTATTAGTAGTAAAATGATAGAATAATATCCAGAACACTCTTTACACGTGAATAAAGGAATATGTTTCATTATTACATTATTAGTATGTCTATTTGGATCCTTAATGAATTGTTATTCTGAGATTGAGAATAAATATTATGATATTCATTAAGTAGTAAAGAAAACCCTCAGAAAAGCATCTCAAATAAAAATAATGTAGATAGTGATATTTTTTAGTGTACATTGTTAGAAATAAACCCTCTACTGAAAATGGAATAATATCTATCACGGGGATGTCACTGAATGAGGCAATTGTTTTTATAAAGTCGAGATGATATTGTGCAATGAAAGGAGACCACAAGACTATTATTAGAAATTTATCTCAAAGGATATAGAATGGATTTACAAGAATTATAGAATTATGAAAAAAATAATTTGGTTAGAATAATTACTTGTTATATAGATCATAACTTCAAATTTATTGAATAAGACTACCTCGAACCCAAATCTCCATTTGATACACACTTTTCTCGCATTGTCGGAAATAAGTTTTCAGTCCCAGAGTGGATATGCCCATTGAATATACAAGGTTATTAAGAATATAAATATACATTCATACATAAACCGTTATTTAAATTACCCATTACACATAAAGATAAAATTGACATGGTGTGAGTATAAAAAATATCTCACAATATTCAATGAATACAAGTATTGTTTTCCCATGAAGACCATGTTGGTCGGGTAACTTCATAACTGTTGTTAGGAGATGTTGTTTCAATAATAGATTATGCTATTCTACTGTTATAATTATTAGATCTTTACCAACACCTCCCATTCATGAATAAACCTCCTGAAATCCATATTTAGTAGTCCAATTGATACTTATACCCTGATAAGTTCATGATGTTCTTTTCCAAATGGATTGGCCATTTAAAACATTTAAAACATGCTTATGATTATATATAATTTTAATCATTTTCATCATTTTTAATCATTTCCATCAATTTAATAATATATTTTCTATGAATGATATTATTTTACTACCATTACATTATTTGACCTTTTTATGTGAATGTTATCATATTTAATTCATTACCTTCAATTTTTTTTGTTTATTTGTAAAATTTATTTTTCATTATTAAAATATTTATTATTTCTCTTATTATGTTATTTTAGTGAAATATTATGCACTAATATTTCTATCTATCCTATTTTTTTTTATAATATCAGGGTTCAATAGAATTTTTTCTCTTCCATACACTTCTTTTTATTATACAAAATCAAGGTTAATAATTGGTAATTAAAAAGTTTTACTATTTTTTAAAAAATAATATCATATTTCAAAAAAGAATAAATTTATTTATGGATATAAATGTGATTATATACCATTGAAAATATAAAAAACAATTTTTTAGGGATTTATTTTCAAACAATATTTTTAATGATAATCAAAATGACGGAGCTTATTGTAAAGTGTATTCTTCCTATACATATCATCGCTATGTTTATTTATGATTAAAAAATACATATATTTTTTATATTAGATTGAGAAGTGTTTCATATATAATTAATAGTACGTTCAATGTTCAAATATTTCTCTTGCACATTTATATTATCTTATGATGTATAATGAACCTCATTATTTACTCAGAAACATAAATAAAAATGTAACACATTAACTTATAAAAGTCTTCATATTTAGAAAATGTTGATGAAATGTGATTTATATGTGACTAATTATTTATCTTACACCAAAAAATTATCTTTTTATTCATCAAGGAATGATTATTTTACAAATAAAAATGTCGCAATCATATAGAAAATATATCCAATGTTGAATAGTATGATGAGGTGATATCATTCAAATATTTGATTGTATATAATTTATTGATTAATATTGTTAATATAATACCATGTAATGTAATAAATTTTAATTAAATCAAGTGATGATTGTCTTTCAAATACTTTATTATAATTCACAAGACATACCATAAATAAGAAATTCTAGAGAGTGAAAAAATCTATGACATTGCGTTCCTAACAGAAATTAAGAATTTGGAAGAAATAAATATATACTCTCTTTTGGATGTTTTATCAGAATGAAAATATAGTTAATTTTACTGTTACAACTGTCATGTATACATGTTCAAAACAATAAAAAAAGAAACATTAGGAAAAATCACAAGCAATGATATAGATGTGCTAAAAAACATGTGAAGTGAAAGAAATAAGGTTACCACTCCCCAACACTAGAGATTTGTACGTAATAAAAATACATTCACAATGTGATATGATTATCTTAATCACCATTATATATGAATATTATCCAAATCTATGTTTGAAGCATATATTTTCTCAGGACTCATATCCATGTATAGTAAATTTCTACATTATAATGTGTTCCACTATCATTTCCAAAACCGTTTATCCTATAAAAATAATATTTT
The DNA here is from genome assembly GCA_963277665.1 of Viscum album. NCBI lineage: Eukaryota > Viridiplantae > Streptophyta > Magnoliopsida > Santalales > Viscaceae > Viscum > Viscum album. The sequence continues at coordinate 1,740,967,651 of OY728156.1, forward strand.
CACTCCATGTATGATGGTGGTTAAGAATATTTGTAGTACTTGTAAATGGATATATTAGTTAATAGATAATTTAACTTTTTATATAGTTACAACTACTTGTACTTTGCTGGGATCCCCAATAAAAGCGCTGTTTTTTGAAAATCACCATGATCATGGAGTACATTTTTGGTGGTGTGGATGTAAGGATTTATTCTCTCCAAAACACTATAAATTGTTGCCTTTAATTAAAATTCTACATCATTACATATAATATAAATACACTATTAATAATAATAATTAGACATACATACATCGAAGTGGGCGGTCTACATTTAAAGGAATATTTTAAGAACAAAATCCACCACCCTCTTGAGTTATTTAGTTTGTTAGTATCTAGGACAAGAAAAACCATATGACTAAAAGAACTATAATATAGTAAAATTTCATTACATTGATATTCAATAAAACGGTGTTATTATTACAAACTATATTATGAAAACTATGGTTACATATTGATTATAATAAAAATTAATATTTGATTGAAAAAGTAATGGTTTCATAAAAACTATATTTTTTCAAAATATAGTTTATTCACGATTTTTACACATAATATAACATTATTTTTAAAATATTTATGAAAATAAATTTGATTAAATTAAAATAAAATGTTAAATTAGGGAATAAATAATTATCTTATGGTTATTTTTTTTGATTTTTCTGAAATGAATATTTTTTCAATTAATCTTGAAATTAATGATTTATATTTAAAATTTCCTATAATTTATATAATTTAATGGATAATTTATATTAAAAATTAATTTAAAATAAAAATTTGTTAAATTATATATAAATTTAACAAATTTACTTATTTAGAATAAATTTCATATTAAATTCTTATATTAGGGCCACATATACTTATCAGAATTTATTCATGGGAAACCAATTTTTTCAATGCATATGTAGGTATAATTTAATAATTTCTTGGGCCACTTATATAATATGAATTTTGAAAAAATAAATATATTCAAATGTTAGAAAAATTGTATAATCTATTAATTTCAGCATAATTTTTGATCATTACGAATAATAAAATTTGTCCATCGTAATTACCATGGAAATGTTAAATATTGAGTTATTGGGGGATGAACTGAAATGATATTGGTTAAAATGGATAGAAAAGTTTTACATATCCATTTATATAGAAAATTATAGACATATAACCCACATGATATGAAAATAATCCATTTTTTGGCTTTTAAAAAGATAAATTAATTATTGTAATAGATTCATTTCGAAATGTGCATGTGTTTCCTCTCTTCCAGTTATAAATGGACATGCTATCTTGTCCTATATTCAAAATTCCATAGAAATTTTTTTCATATTCCTACACAAATAAATTCTTCAATACCTTACCAATATTCTAGATAATTTATTTTATAATGATTTCATCAAAGGATGAAATTTTCTACAATACTAAATATATTTTCAAAGGAAGTGGGGTCATTATTAAAGGAGTTTTAATTAAATTACTATAATTTTCCTCAAAACTCTCTTATTCCATCAAATGGGAAATAGAAAATTCAATTGGGTGTGTGGAGGAATACTTCCTCACATAACAATTCAATTATTTTTCCCTCACAACATCAGAATGATAGATATAATGATGGATTTAAAACATTTATATTTTATTTATGATATTATTAATTTTTTTTAATATTAATATCATGTTTAAAATCATTTATTTATTCGGTATAAAATAATACAATTTATTTCATCTATACAATAGACTACTAACTCACAAATTGATATGATTAGTTTTTAACATAAAATTTACATAGAATGTAACGAGGAAAATATTAATAAATATACAGGATATATATGACATGATATTGATTCTATAAAATTAATATATCCCATACATAATTACCCTTTCACTCATTATTGGAATGATATCATTTCTCATGTGTACGTACAGACTATCGTCTCTATGAAGTGATGTAATTATATTTTCTTTATTTGTACTTAAATTATGGTTATAAAAATGCTTGCACTGAGTATGTATTGAATTTATTAAATTAATTTGATTATGCATATATATATATATATATATATATCATATAGCCATGAATTGTAACATTTATGGACATGAACAAATTAGGTAGAAAAGAAATTGCACCCAAAATAATGAAAATAGATAAATATTATTGAAATAAAAGTGGTTAAATTTAATATGAGGAAAAAATGATATAAGAAAACATATATGGTTATATAACAAATTAATAACATGATTAAACTAATTTAATTTAGTTTAATTAATATTAATCCAAAAGGAACAATGAGGTAAGTGAATTTCTATAAATTTCCCATCATGAAGTAATATTGTAATGTTATACCAATAATTTATTTTTAATGGATTATAAACATCAATTATTTATTTAATATAAATAAAAAATCATTCTTCATCGTTTTATATGTTTTAATTTTAATTATTTCATTTAATAGGGTAATAAATTGTGTAACTCAATATCATTTTTTGGTTTATATATCATCGTCAATATTTTTTAAATTATTATCTTAAATGAGTAATTGTTTTTAATCTCTTATGATGTATTTACATTTTTATATTTGTATTTATATATTATTCACATCATCAATTCACTGATTAGTTTTCAATCCAAAATCATGACCGATGAATGGGTTTATTTTACAACAGCACTTTAATAAGGAATATTTTTTCAAGAATTTAAATTGATGGAAATAATTTTATTGTTGTCTAATAAAACATATCATATTATTCATCTCCATATATTCATGATAATTTAATTCAATATTACAGTTTTCTATTCTGTTTTACTTTAAATTAAAAATAAAATGTTTTTATTAAAATATGAGTACGTTTCTCTCTTCATTGGAAAAATTATTTCCCATATAAATCAATGTTTTATATTATTTTTTCAAAATGGTTATTAAAATTATGAAAAGAAATTATTAAATGAAAATTTTAAAAATTTCTAATTAGAAATATTTTTAAAGAACACAATTTTCATTTCCTTAACATGCTTCATTTGAATTTTATAGAAATTGTGTAATGAATTACTATTTTAATATATATTGTATATATATAATTTCTATCATTCATGAGAGCTAAATTTTTGAAATATTATTATATAAGATTAAATTTTATAATTAATTTTTTTTTCAATATAGCTTTATATAAATTTTTTATCAAAAATTATTAATAATGTGAAAAGAAATCGTAAAGATTTAAATTAAGGAACACTTATTTATTTTCTACTTTTCAAGGAAATTACTATATCATTGAATGTTTGATTCACAATAGATATATTATACCCATACTATCCTTATTATTTCAGTGGTATTCATATGATTATTTTGACCAATAAATTTATTGAAATTCTATTCCTTGATTATTTTTTTGTAATCATTAACATTACCTTAAAATTTTCACTTTTTTGTATCAATGGGAAATTAAATTTTCAATAAATTTATCTATAATATCTCAGGGTTATATTTATTTATTATACTATATTGCATTTTTATATTTGTTATCTAACATTTAATGATATATTATTGAGTATTGGAATTATTATAAATCCATATTCTTTATTCGATACAATTTTTTTTTTAAATAATCATTTTCATGAATTAAATCAATCATTCCATATATGTGGAATGAATTAGAAATATAGATATTGTTGGGACCTTTTTATATATATCCCTTTGATGTATCTGTACTCTCCTAAGACAAATAAACTATAAAGCCTTAGATAAATGGGATTCAATTGAATAGCTAGACATCATTTTAAATCATTCTCATGAATGTTTTTAGTATTAGAGTTATAATAAATATTGAGATAATGATGTCAAATAATTAATTATTCCCTTCTAATAGAATTTACATATTACTATCCATAAAATTTATTAATGATATTATCTCTAGATAATTTTTTTTATTGATTAAATGAAATGTGTTATCAATTATTAAGATTTCAAAAATGATTATTCCATATATCATCATTATAGTAACGTTATTGAGTTAATTTAATGTGTGTTATCATATTTATGGTCCCATATTGATAATACCTTGTTGAAAATTTTTTATTTACTCTTGATATGAACTTACGTATCTATCCCTTACTAGGAATTTAAGATCACCCTATATTTTGAAAACATTATTAGGAATACATTATATGTACATTGAATGTTAAGCTATAATATCCCATATGGGTTAATGATTTTATCATAATATAATATTTTCGTAATCATTGGATTCAAATTTAATATATTAATTATGAGTGTATATAATTTACAAATAATAATATACTATTTAGTTTATTGGGATGAAATTAATTAAATATAATTCGAATGTCCTAAAGTTGATGCAAAATAAAGTTTACTTGTTTTGGGTACATGACTAAGAATCAATATAGTACTTTACACAATAATTGATAACATCCTCCAAAATCAAAATCCCATCATCCCTTTTTAAACTCATTTATATCTGAAAAGACATATTAAACACTACTTTAGAATCCATCACCTCTTGGAAATATTCCAAAAAATAGTAGGTAAACTAGAATTCCCAATAAATGATATTAGAATATGATATAATGTGAAAACTCAAAATTTAATTCATGAATATAATAATTATATTTTAAAAAATGGTGGTGTCCTAAATAAACATAATGATGGAAAAAAATCATTCGATCAATCACCACCCAAATAGAATTCATTCCCCTTGGAATCCGTGGTACTGATAATTTAGAATTCATTGACACATCATAAAACATATAAAAATGTAGATGAATAGGATGAAAGAAAATCGAATTAACATAGTACTAATACATATTTTGATAGTATGTTTATAAATGACTAAAAAATAAGCTACATCATGTTTTATGTGTGATCACAATAGTTAAATTTTGATATCGTAGTACTTAATATGAGATCCTTAAGGAATAAAATAATGTGAAAGTTGTAAATACATCACCGCATAATTCAAAAAAATACATTTAAAATGTACAATGTTCAGATAAAAAGAGTTCCTTTTGAAGGGGGAGACCATTTAGTGATGTAATGTTCAGAATATAATGAATCCTGATTAATCATAAACTCATCATACTATTTATGCACATGAATAATGGACTCATGAATGGTTTCCTACCAATTCATTAGATCTATAATAATACCTGTAAAATATTAAATCATATACTATTGAATAATATAAAAATGTCACATGAATTATTATTGGTACCTTAAATTTATCTCCTCTAAAAATAAAAAATTTACTATAATTTCCATCAGCAACAATATTCTCATTTCGATGGGTATATGAAATATGAATGTCGAAGGTGTATATCTACATCACCCATAAAATCTTCATTAATTTCATTTCCATATATGATTATATAAAAAATTTAAATTTATTTATAATAATATAAAATGATCATTTTCTATGAAATAAATATATTTACAACACTTATGTGAAGAATTTTTTTTTTCATTTCATGTTTTTGAGTTGGGTGATTCATATTGTGAGGCTGAAGATGGTGGGATCTGTATACAATCACATGATCTCCTTATATAAAAAACGTCGAATATAGAAACCTATTAAATCAAAACAAAATAAACTCCCATGTTATTCTCCATGAAAGAACAAAAATGGTGATAACGTCAGAAATCATTTCAATTCATCAAAATTAGATGAACACATAAAATCCCTAAATAATGTTAAATCATTTTGGGTATGAATGGTTTTAGGTGATTAATGTTTCAATAAATAATGTATGAATACCCAAAAATATTTTACTAAGCCCAATATTAATCCAATATCTTGTAAATTCCAGGGATATTTCAATAATAAGGCAATTTTAACTCTTTATGAATAACCTGAGACATATTTTGGTAGTACCATATGTCACAATAACATAACTACCTAAATATTTAAGTTTAATTAATATTATTTTGTAAATAAATGCTGATACCTTAGAATTATAAAATTACTTTCAATTTTTAATATCATAATCATCCTTAAAAATCGAATAACATAGAATTTTAACTATGAATTCCTTGAATAATGAATCAGGGAAATGGTACAATATCACATTAAAAAATTCCATTAAAACTAAATAGTTGTTATTATAGTTAAATGGAATCAAAAGATATTCAATGTTTCTATACATTCTCTTCAAATAAAAAATTTTAGTATCATGTCTGTAACACTAAAATTATGATAACTAGAATGAATCCCAAAATTCAAAGAACACATTACCCATATCAATTAGTCAAACAAGTCATCGATATGTGTTAAAAGGTAGTAATTATAAATCATTAATGTTATGATTATTATAATAGACTATAGGATAAATTTTTTAATCATTCATTGCATAAAAAATATTAGGTTCATCCCAAAAGTATCCACATGGATAAATGACAACATTTTTCACTTAAATTATCCAATAAAATATCCAACTCATTCAATTCATATAGTTCCATATGTTTAGAACGTAATATTATTGATTAACATCCACAGATCATGTCAATCATGAATCTCACCCTTACATATATAGGAAATCAAGAAACTAGTTTGGAAACACTTCATGAAATCCCCATAAGAAATAATAGAGCATAAAAATTGAAGGTTCGTCTCAAAATATTGTCCATAAAAAATATATTACTTATCTATGTCATGTTATATAATTTCTCACTCAAGTAGGCCATAAAATCCAATCAGAATGGAAACTTAGGTTCTCACATCATTTGAAATAATGGAAGCCAAATGATGACAATAATCACTATTTTCATTGTTGGTGATAATCCAAGACATAATAATAACAACATATTATTTATTTATGTAGATCCCTAAATGAATCCAAAAATAGATAAAATGTATACATGAGGAAAAAAAGAGGGACATTATAAACACTAAACCATCGTCTAGCAATGAGGAATCACTGACTCCATCACAAATTTCAAGAGATATGCTGTATTTTTTAAAATATAAAAAATTTGGGTATATATGAATGAGTTGGAAGAACCAATACCAAATTACATAGATGTTAATGGGGAAAATTATCAATAACAACACTCACTATTAATGAACCCAAAACAACTCTTATAAGAGACTCGTCTACATTCTTTGACATCTTCGTTTCATATACTTGAGGCCTAAAATATGTTGAATTATTAAAACTATTCTATTGATCATTTATTGTTTTATTGACCTAATACATAACATGGAGTATTATTATCCTTCTATATTTTATACATTTTACCTATATGTCTGAATGAATTTTGATATTTGGATGTGAGGGTGAAAAATGTCACATGTTACTACTAATTATAAATTGTTTTAAATTCAAATGAATAATGATGAAAACTAATTTATATAACTCTATAGGAATATATGATATATTTTAATTTAAATATAATTTAATTAATTGATAATGTCACAAACTGTCCTAGGTTATCCCCAAACCTGACACCTTACCTATTCTATAACATAATAGAAGGGTGTTCTTGATCCCTAAAGGATGGTGATTAGAACTTGTGAATCAAACAAAATACCAGAGATAATGACTTCTCACATCCATAATGAACATGTGGAATATATATACATTGTGAAAGTAGGAAACATATAAATGTAATAAATATATTCCATTCTACTAATAAAACACCCAAAACCAAAATAGAAGAAAAAAGCCCACAAAATCTCAACGATACAAGTCCAACTACAAACGAATAAAAAAACATATACTCCATGTGTAATGGCTGGGGTAATTGGATGACCATTACTTAGTAAAAATCTGATTCTTGAGGTGTTCTGGTTGGTCAGGGAGGCGATCCCAACTTCTCAGTGATGTTTGACCCATGGTAGGCCTACCGGTAGCGTTATCCTACCGGTAGAAGGCCTACCGGTAGCTCGGTCTACCGGTAGCCGCAGCATACAGGTAGCTCGGTCTACTGGTAGCCGCAACATACCAATAGCCCCGTCTACCGGTAGCTACAACATACCTTTATCTATGTCTACCGGTAGCTCGGTCTACTGGTTTCTACAACCCTCCGGTAGCTCGGTCTACTGGTAGCCACAGCCTACCGGTGGCTCGGTCTATAGGTAGCTCAGACTACCGGTCGCTGAAACTTACCGGTATCTCTTGGCTACCTGTGGCTCTTGCCTACCCCCACGAGTTTTTCCAATAGCGCTCATTTTTGCGCAAATCGAGTTTTAAACCCTATTTTTTGCCCTTTAGGTTTTTTTTAAAGCCCAGTAACACCCATATATGACATTTTTTTTAATATTTAAATAAATTAACATTTTTTGTGCATCGGTTTAAACCGCCCCAAGGGATGGGGACCAATTAATGACATGTGGGGTTGCGTTGTCAACCCACGACCCCGCTCCTTACGCAGTTTTGTGTTCTTATCTCAACCGTCCCCAGCATTTATACACTAAAAGGGTAATCATTGTTTTCTTTTCTCGATCACCCTCCGATTAATTCATCTGATTGTGATTGATTTTCCGAAGCCCCACCCCTACACCTTTCACACTCCTCTATTCCTGGCGTGTGAAGATAAACTCTGATCGTTAATAAATCAAGTAAAAAATTTCTCCTTCGTCTCTCTTTTTTGTGTATCATGTTGGGTGGGTATTCTATTGCTTCTGTAGAATTATATTATCCAAACCATAATGAATATAATAAACATACTCTAAGAAATGAAGGGGGACTGTGATCGATGATGCTGCTTTGTTTTCTGATCGTTTTTTATGAATTGTGTGGGCTTACGCCTACTAAAAATCATGGCCGTTGGTGGTCTTTCTTTGTGCACTAATGAACCCTTGCCTATGGTTATGATTAAATGGATTGTATTGCGGTTGTGAACCCTTGTCGTGTAAAAGAATTTGGTTAATTACATAAATCAGGCTAAATAAAATTAAAAGCACCAGGATCAACCCTTTTATGTGATAACCCCGGTTAAAGCATAGAGAAGTTGGAATCATGGAGTGTGTTAAATCTTTTAAATCTGAAAATACTATCACGGGCCAACATTGTCTTAGTGTTGGTGGTTTGGTTGTTTTCATTCACGGGCCGATTGTTGGGTGATGTGGATGGGGATGGGATCCCATGTTGTTACAGATTCGGTGGTTATGAATTTAAGGTCGGGTGGTTACCTTGATTATATCACGAATTGGGGAAGGATCATCTATTATTGAGAAACCGTTAGCTCCTAGATCTTGGGAACATGGGCCTATACCTTGGGGTTTTTCTTTTGGTTCCAGTACTTCAAGGGATATTACTTATCACTTTGTTGTTGTGACTTTACAAGAAAACTGGGTGTGAATGTTTAAGTTGATGATTTACTGTACTATTTACTTGGCTTGTGCTTATGTTTGATAGTTGCCTAAGTAGGTGGAGAAACTTATTTAAACATTATCAATGAATATGAAACATGTATGGGACAAATGGGTTTTGTTTTGGTGTGAGTTGTGACTTGGGCGCTGGTTATGTTCTTTAGGCTCGGTGAAGAAAAACCTAGATTGGGTGAGTGATTGTTATTTATACAAATACCCGTAGTATTGTGTTTCTTATTCAAACCCCGGCGAAGATGAGATCTTAGTTTTGAAACACCCCCATTTCATGGGGGGAGGGTGTTTTTAACAACACTTCTATTAGTGGCTGGTTATTAGATCTTTTATGCTCCCTTTCCCGGATAGCCCATGTATCTTGGGGTAGGCTATGATATCCTGAAGTCCATTATTAGCCCAAGAACCTTTGGGAGTGGTTGTGTAGTGGTTATGGCCCAGGTGTGTGTGGGAAGGAGGTTTCCCAAGTGTCTTCGGGATGAGGCCTAGGTGTCTTCGGGCGTGGCAGTGGATCTTCTAGCCCAGGTGTCTTCGGGCGTGATGGTGGTTGTTCTGGCCTAGGTATTTACAGGTGTGGTTACATGAGACAGTTGTGGCCCAGGTGTTTGCAGTCGGGGTTTGGCAGTGGGACTGCTTGAGGTTATGGCCCAGGTGTGTGTTGGCAGGGTGTGGAAGTGGGACTACAGTGAGAATGGAGGGATTCGTTCGATTTGTAGGATGTCTTCAATAACCAGTGGGAATGTGGTGTGGGGTACCCAATCATCGATGTTATTTGTTATATATTACTTTTCATGCGTTATTTGGGGAGTATGCTCGGTGACCGGGATGGGTGAACTCCTCGATACTGTTGGTTTCATGTTTCTCACAGGGCTTTAGTATGTATCCCCACTTGTGCACGAGATTATTTGGTTTTTCTATACTGAGTATACTTGTATACTTACACTACATATATAAAACTGCTTCTAGGTATCTAGGAGGACATCATGGATCGCGTGGGACTATACTAGCTCAGACATTTGGGGTAGTTGCAGTTGTTGTTTTTCCTTATTTTAGTACATTACCCTTGTAGTCACTTTGTACTTTGATGTATTTACTTTTTGAGCATGCATATGGGAATGGTTGTTTTGGATTTTCTTGAACATCTTGTTTTGGTGTTGGGAATTTTACTATCTTATTTCCCGATCCTATTAAAATAAAAATGGTAACGCATTCCATTTTGTGTGTGATTCTATACCCTTGGCACTGGTCGCCACTTTGGGACCTATTGAAGGGGGTTTCAGGGGTAATTATCTCTCCTTCAACTTGAAGAAGGTAGGGCCAGGAAATCTGGTGACCCTTCCATCCTTTTGGTGAAGGCGGTTCATGATAGAATGGTATCAGAGGTGGCTGATGGTTGAAAGATAGGATGATGTTTGGAGTTAGGAATAATTAGGATTGCATGGGATGGTAGGGAAATAGTGTATTGTGAACTTGGTGCGTCAATTATGCTAGGGAAGACCGTTTAAGACACGGGATTTTAGGTCACCCCATGATCCGATGCAAGGACTCTGGACCTAACAAACGACCATGTGAGGCCACACTGATTGCAGGGTAGAGACCCTAGGAAAGGTACATGCATTATAATGACTTGTGTTCTCATGTTTCATGGGTGTTTTGGGAAATGAAATCAATAAGAAGTTTAAGTAATTTTAATAACAATATTCTGCACTACTTGGGCTTAGGAATTCCTTGTTTACCTTGTAGCTATGGCACCTAGGAGGTGACAATGTGTGGTGTGGGCGATCGAGGCCCCGGAGACTACCTTTGCCGATTGGTAGAGAGCTGATCAAGAGGAGGAAGACAACCAGTGGAAGAAGACACTTCGGGCCTTCCAGTGACAGGCCCTCGAGAGGTATGAGGGTAGCACCTCTGACATAAAGACATAGGGCTTTCTAGATGAGCTGGTGATAGCCTTCAGCCAGATTTGGGCCTCAACCAAGTACTGGGTTCCTCTGCCCATCATCCAGATGCGGGGAGTGACACGTCAGTGGTGGACGCTTTACCTAGGGGAGATGAGAGAGGTTGAGGTGGCATGGGCTGATTTCGAGAGGGAGTTCTGGGCGGAATTCCTCTCTTCGACAATGAAGGTGGAGAAGAGGAGAGAAAAACGCTTCCTCCAGTAGAGGAGTATGTCGGTATGGGAGATGGGAGTCAAGTTCAAGGACCTACTACATTTTTCTCCGCTCCACTTTCATGATGAGGAGTCTCGAGCAAGACGTTTAGAGGAGGTGCTCCGACCCTCCCTCATGTATGATGTTACCCACTTTACCCTGCTGACATACCAGGAGGTCTAGAAGAAGGACGAAGTGGTATAGAGGATGTAATCTCTAAGAGGTGTGTCATGAGAGGATATCCAGCTGAGACCATCGAATGGTAAGGCCGTCAGCACTAGGCCTCCAGTGTCAGGACCCTCCAGGTTCCGACTAGCAGGGAGCAGGCCTTAGTAGTTTCAGTTCTGGTCCCCTGATCCTCGCCCTTTTCCTTCGGGCCCAGGACTGCGGTGACTCTTCTGTGGGATCTATGGACATCTCTGACGTCAGTTCCCAGAGTGGGTACAGTACGGAGGTGGCAGACAGACCCAACACACGCCCCAGAAGCAGCTTCCAGCTGGGTCTTTCCAACAGCAACAACAGGTGTATCGAGCTCCAGCTCCTCCGAGGGAAGACACTGCAGGAGGAGGCCGACCTTAGGGTGCTCCTTAGGGACCTTGACTGGGGCGTGGTCGGGGAGGTGGCTGACATCTGAGGGGTATAGGAGCTGGGCGTGCACAGTTACAGACCACAGAGGCAGCAGTTCCAGCATGGACTGAGGTCGTTCGAGGTACGAGCAGTTTGTTTAGAACCATTACTTATGCCTTGTTTGATACCAGACATTTGCACTCCGTTGTTGCACACAATATAGCCCATGCCTGGGGTCTAGATGTTGAGAGATTTCTAGTCCCCTGGTGCTTATCACACCAGTCGGAGGTCAGATCAACTTGTTATATATTTGTCGAGGATGCATACTAATAATAGGGCCACATCTGTTGGCCAAAGATCTACTAGTGATGCTGATACATCGATACGATGTCATCTTAGGAATCAACGCGTTGTTCTCTGTGTGTACCGTCATCGACTTCATTCGAGGAAGGGTTGTTTTATCAGACTTCAGCGGTCGGTATGTTGCCTTCACCGGTGAGCGGAACAGTCAAAGGGTAGCAGGCGAGAGGAACCCCTCCTCTCCTTATTAGCTGAGCTGTCAGTAGAGTCAGTAGATTCTGAAATTGTGGAGGTGAAAGAGATCGCCCATGAGTTTATGTACGTCTTTCCTGATGAAGTGAAGACTCTACCCCCTCGATGGGATATCGAGATTGGGATAGAATTGCATCCTGGTGCTCGTCCGATCTCGATGGCTCCTTACCGGATGGAACCTTTGGTGATACGGGAGTTGCGGATTCAGATTGACAATCTGATGAAGAGGGGTTATATTTGACCAAGTGCATCACCATGGGGTGCTCTAGTCTTGTTCGAAAAGGAGGAATATGGTGGTCTCAGGTTGTGCATAGACTACAAAAGGCTGAATCAGCTAACAATCAAGAATTTCTACCCTCTTCCGAGGATAGACGATCTTTTCGACCATCTGAATGGGGCAGTGTGGTTCTCGAAGATCGACCTGGGGTCTGGGTATCACCAGTTGTGAGTTAAAGAGGGAAACATCCCAAATACATCGTTCAAGTGAAGATATGGACACTTCGAGTTCATAGTCATTCCTCCTAGAGTTACGAATTCCCTTGCTGTGTTCATGGGGCTTATGAAATCCATATTCTCGTAGTACCTGGATCAGTTTGTAGTTGTGTTCATCACCGATATCATGATCTATTCAAGATTATAGGAGGATCATGCAGAGCACCTGGGGAGGGTTTTGGAGGTCCTCCAAAAGCATGAGCACTATCGTAAGTTATTGAAATGAAATTTCTGGATGCGAGAAGTGCACATCCTTGGGCACATAGTGTCCGAGCGGGGGGTAGTGGTGGACCCATAAAAGGTATAGGTGGTTGTTTCTTGGGCAGAACCAAAGAATGTTGTTGAGTTTTATAGTTTCCATGGGGTGGCGGGTTACTATCAGAGGTTCTTATCCAACATCTCCCGAGATGCAGCCCCTTTGACAGACTTGACCAAGAAAGACCATGTTTTCGTGTGGAGTGAGCAGTGCGAGGTAGCCTTTAGCTACCTGAAGGAGAAGTTGGTTAGTTCCCCAGTGCGGAGATTACCCGAAGAAGGGGTGGCATATGAGGTGTTCTGTGATGGTTCAGGGCAAGGCCTTGGATGTGTGTTGATGCAACAATAAGGGGTGATCACTTATGGGTCTAGGAAGTTATGACCTCATGAGCATAATTATGCCACCTACAACCTAGACCTTACAGTGGTCGTTTTTGCGCTAATGTTATGGTCGAATTACCTCAGCGAAGAATGATTTTTGGTCTTCACAGATCACAACTGTTTGAGTTATATCTTCTCCCAGTGGGAACTAAACTTGCGGTAGTGATGGTCGGTGGAGTTCCTCAAGGATTACGACTTCGAGATTTCCTACACATCAGGGAAGGGTAAAGTAGTGGATGATTCCATGAGTAGGAGATCATAGTATAATGTGGTCTGAGAGTTGGCAGAAACCTGGAAGGCAATGGAGGAGTTTGATGCCTTACACTAGGATGTGAGGATGGATGGCGGTAGATGATTCCTGTATCAGATGGCAGTGCAGTATTCTCTATGTCAGCAAGTGGAGGAGTCTCAGTGGTGAGACCCAGAGAGTGAAGTGATGTGTGACCGAGTTGACCAGAGCAATGCTCCGGAAGGAAGGACGGAGGATGCTCAAAACCAGATTTTTTCCAAGGGAAGTTGTTTGTTCCAAAGGTGATGCACGAAATTTTTCTCAGTGAGTTCCAAAACTCACCCCTAGAGGTACACCCAAGAGTTTACAAGATGTACCTGGGTCTGAAGAGATATTTTCGTTGCCCCGGAGTAAAGTGAGTAGTGGCGGAGTATGTGGCCAAGTTCCTATTATGTCAGCAGTTGAAGGATGAACACCGAGTTCCAAGATGCCTACTGCAGTCTCTAGATGTCCCCTAGTGGAAGTGGGAGGGCATCTCGATGGATTTATTCATGGGAATACCCAAGGATTATGGGGGGTACGATTCCATCTGGGAAGTAGTGCACCGATTGATGAAATTGGCTCACTTTCTGGAGATTAAGGAGTCAAGTCAAGTGGACTCATTGGAGCAATTGTATGTAGATGAGGTGGTGCGGTTGCATGGATTTCCGAGGACCATAGTCTCGGATAGGGTTGCACGTTTTACCTCAAGAGTCTATAGAGGATATCAACATGCTTTTGGAACCCAGCTACATCTTAGCACTACTTTCCATCTCCAGACAGATGGGTAGATAGAGAACACCATTTAGACCTTGGAGTATATGTTGTGGGCATCCGTTCTCGACTCGGGAGGATCATGGGTACGACACTTTCCTCTGGTAGAGTTCTCCTAAAATAATTTATATCACTCTACCATTGGTATGGCCTTGTACGAAGGCTTTTACGGGAGTCCAGGACGCTCACCTGTGTGTCGGACCGAATTTGGAGAGGCGGTCATCCTTGGCACGGAGGTAGTGTGGAGCCCGACAGATAAGGTTCAGCTTATACGATAAAGGATGAAGGCAGCCCAAGTCCGACAAAAGTTTTATGTTGATACCATGAGAAGGCCCATGGATTTTTAAGATGGAGACCACGTGTTCTTGAAGGTCTCCCCTCGGCGTAGACAACTGTGTTTTGAAACTGGAGTAAGATTCCTCCCAGGTTCATCGGACCCTTCGAAGTGCTGTGGCGGGTCGGTGAAGTGGATTATCAGCTTGCATTACCACCGTCACTACTAAGGATACATGACTTCTTCCATGTGTACCAGCTCTATCGTTATCTGCACACCATTCACACATCCTTGACTGGGGAGAGCTAGCCATCGATGACGACATGGCCTTTTTGGAAAGACCAGTGATGATTGATGATCGTGAGGAGAAGGTGCTTCGTGGGTGAACCATTCCCTTGGTTCATGTGTTATGGAGACACGGTGGGCTTGAGGAGAGTATTTGGGAGAGGGAATCACATATGCGTTCCCATTACCGAGAGTTGTTTTGAGATTTGTGCTGTTCTTTTTATACTTGTTGTGGTCGATCGTTTTACATTGTTGGCTATGAAATTTGTGGATTTTCATTCCTCTCTGAATGTGTTTGAAAATTACGAGGTATGGTGAGTGGAGGATCGGACCCCTAATCACGACGCATTAAGGTGGATGTAATTAAACTCGTGAGGGTGAGTCTGTGCCGCCCAAAGCCGATAGTATCTTGACATGGGGGAAGAGACTCCCCAACACACAGACTGGGCAGTCTGACATGGTATGTTGTTGGGTTCAAATGAGGAAGGTGTTTTTAGTTAACAATGGGGTTTACTCTTGAGAGGTATATTTTGAGGTGGTTGTTCGGACCCTCTCTTTTATCGTGGGTTGTTTTGATTCTCTAGGGTGTGAATAGTTTGAGAGGTATCTAATGTAATAGGTCAGGTTTTTGGGAGGACCATTACTTAGTAAAAATATGATGCTTAAGGTGTTCTGAGTGGTTTGGGAGGCCATCCCAACATCTCGGTGAAATTTGACCCACGATAGGCCTACCAGAATCCTTACCCTATCGGTAGCAGGCCTACCGGAAGCTCGGTCTACTGGTAGCCACAGCCTATCAGTGGCTCGGTCTACCGGTAGCCGCAGCCTACCGGTAGCTCGGTCTACCGGTAGCTCCGTCTACCGATAGCTCAGTCTACTGGTAGCTCCAGCTTACCAGTAGCTAAGTCTATCGGTGGTCACAGTCTAAAAGTAGCTCATTCTACGGGTAGCTCAGTCTACCGGTTGCTAAATCATACCCGTAACTTGAAAGCCACCGGTAGCTCTCGGCTACCGGTCGCTCTTGCCTACCCCCACAGGTTTTTCCAGTAGCGCTCCTTTTTGCGCAAATCGAGTTTTAAACCCTCTTTTACCATTTATGTTTATTTTAAAGCCCAATAACACCCATAAATGTTGTTTAATTAAATATTTAATTAATGTAACTTGGTGTACGCGTTGGTTTAAACCGCCCCAAGGGACGAGGAACCTTTAATGACGTGTGGGGCTGAATGGTCAACCAACAACCCCGCTCCTTACGCGGTTTCACATTCTTATCTCAACTGTCCTCGGCCTTTATAAACTAAAAGTTTTCTCCTTGATTTATTTTCTCGATCATCCACCGATCGATTCATCTTCTTGTGCTTGAGTTTCTGATTCCCCACCCATGTACCTTGTGCACTCCTCTGTTCCTGGCACGTGAAGATAAACGTTGATCGTCGATTAATCATGTAGGGAATTTCTCCATTGTCCCTCTTTATTGTGTTTCGTACTGGGTTGGTATGCAATTGCTTCTGTAGAATTCAATTAACCAATCCTTAATGAAGATTATGAACGGACTCTAAGGAATGAAGCGGTGACTGTGATCGATGATGCTACTTTGTTTTATGATCTTCTTTTCTGAATTGTGTGGGCTTATGCCTACTGAAAATCGTGGACATTAGTGGTCTTTCTTTGTGCACTAATGAACCCTTACCTCTGGTGATGTTTAAACGAATTTTATTGTGGTTGTGAACCCTTTCCGTGTAAAAGAATTTGGTTAACTATGTAAATCCGGCTAAATAAATTTAAAAGCACTAGGATCAACCATTTTCTGCGATAAACCCGATTAAAGCACAACGATGTTGGAATCATGGAGTGTGTTAAATCTTTTAAATCTAAAAATACTGGCATGAGCATGCTTTGTGTTGATGGTGGTAGTCTGGTTGTTTTAATTCATGGGCCGATCGTTGGGTGACGTGGGTGGGGATGAGATCCCATGTTGTTATGGATTCGGTGGTTATGAATTTATGGCTGGGTGGTTACCTTGATTATATCACGAATAGGGGAGGGATCATCTGTTGTTGAGAAACTGTTGGCTCCTGGATATTGGGGACATGGGGATGTACCTAGGGGTTTTTCTTTTGGTTCCATTACATCAAGGGATATCACTTGTCCATTTGTTGTTGTGACTTTACAAGAGAACCAAGTGTGAATGTTTAAGTTGATGTTTGACTGTACTCTTTCCTTGACTTGTGCTTATGCTTCCTAGTTTCCTAACTAGGTGCCGAAACTTATTTTAAAATTATTAATGAACATGAAACAAGTACGGGACAAATGGGTTTTGGTTTGGTGTGAGTCGTGACTAGGACACTGATTGTGTTCTTTAGGTTGGCTGAAGAAAAACCTAGATTGGTTGACTGCTTGTAACTTATACAAATACTTGTAATTTTGTGTTTCTTATTCACGCCCACCCAAGTTGAGAACTTAGTTCCGAACACTCCCATTTCAGGGGGGGTGTTTTTTCCAACACTTTTATTAGTGGCTGGTTATTAGCTCCTTTCAACTCTCTTTCCCGGATATCCCAAGTATATTCGGGTAGGCTGTGGAAGAATGAAGTTCATTATTAGACTAAGAACCTTCGGGCTGGGTAGTGTGGTGGTTATGGCCCAGGTGTGTGTGGGAAGGTGGTTTCCCAAGTGTCTTCGTGATGAGGCTCAGGTGTCTTAGGGCACGGTAGTGGATCTTCTAGCCTAGGTGTCTTCGGGCTTGATGGTGGTTGTTCTGGAATAGGTGTTTGCAGGCATGGTTATGTGAGATAGTTGTGGCCCAGGTATTTGCAGGCAGGGTTTAGCAGTGGGACTAGGTGAGGTTATGGCCCAGGTGTGTGCCCACAGGGTGTGGTAGTGGGACTGCAGTGAGAATGACAAGATTGGTTCGATTCATAGGATGTCTTCAATAACCCGTGGGAAAGTGGCGTGGGGTACCCAAACATCGATGTGCTTTATTATACATTACTTTTCTTGCATTATTTGGTGAGTGTGGCCGGTGAGCGAGATGGGTGATCTCCTCGATAGTGTTGGTTGTCTGATTCTTAGGGTGATTTAGTATGTCTCCTCACTTGTGCATGAGAGTTTTTGGTTTTTCCCTATTGAGTATACTTGTATGGTCAACCTTTGTATATAAAACTACTTTTAGGTTTCAAGAGGACTTCAGGGATCATGCGGGACCATACTAGCTCTGAAATTTGGGGATGTTTCAGTTGCTATTTTTCCTTCTTTGGTACTTTACCCTTGTTGTCACTTTGTACTTTGTGGTATTTACTTTTGGAACATGCATATGGGAATGATTGTTTTGGATTTTCTTGAACTTCTAGTTTATGTGTTGCGGGATTTACTATCTTATCCCCCAATCCAAGTAAAAGAAAAAATTGTAATTCCTTCCATTTAATGAGTGATTCTATACCCTTGGTGTTGTTCGCCACTCCGGGACCTATTGAAGGCGGGGTTTGGGGGTCATTA
The DNA here is from genome assembly GCA_963277665.1 of Viscum album. Classification (NCBI taxonomy): domain Eukaryota; kingdom Viridiplantae; phylum Streptophyta; class Magnoliopsida; order Santalales; family Viscaceae; genus Viscum; species Viscum album. The sequence continues at coordinate 1,740,986,504 of OY728156.1, forward strand.
TCTATCCTTCATCTTGAAGAAGGTAGGGCATGGCAATCTGCTGACCCTTCCCTTCTTTTGGTGAAGGCATGTCGTGACACCGTGTGATGGTTTTAATGAAATCCCACTATCTCACAAAACGAGTCCCATCATAGCTGACATGAAACCTCACCACTTCATTGTGGTACTATACCTTTCCTTGCATTAGAAGACATACATAGGTCTACATACCACTAAATAGGTGCACTATGTGTGAGCAAAGAGGCTCAATAGGATCACATCAATGTGTTCTATAATAAGTATTTATATAACAATTATAATATTATTATTTCAATTTAAAATTTTCATATTAAACAATAATGTTGTTTTATATAAAATATTATTAAAATTTCACTTATATCATCATTCTAAATACAAAATCAAGTAAATAAATTTCAAAGAATAATTACTATGTAAAATTTTTTATTTATAAACATGCACAAAAAGGATAAAAAAATTCCATCCAATAAAAAAGAATAACATGAATTAGTACAACGGATCACTATAGGATAGACTAATAAGTAATCACACCATAATCAATCATGTCAACAATCCATTTCCTAAAACACATGCCAAGGAACCATAGCAATACCCCATGAGTAAAAACCTACCCCTAAAAAACTGTCAATATCAGTCCCCTAGAACAATGGTCTAATTAAATAGAAGAATGACCCAAGAAAAAACCTCAAGGTAATCACAAACAAATAGATAATGGCTTCAAGCTCAACATCCACCTATGTTCCCAAAGGTAACTCATATGATCATTGTCACAATTCATTCTAATGCTTTGGAACCAACTTCAATATCATTTCACAATCCATAATAAAGGTTAAAAAATACATCTTTTCAATTAATTTATTAAAAAATGAATTTTTTTAAAACAATTTTTTCATCACACCAGAAAAAATCCTGAAAATTGTATTAAAAATTTATTTTATAAAAATTGAACCAAAATGCTCAACAATATAGACTATACCTGAAACCACATAACACTACACTCGAGTCACATGATCCTACAATGGGATCCACCATAAAAAACCCAAAAGCACAAACGATGTCCCTAGAATAAAATCTATACATCTAATGATTTATCCAATTGAGAAATAGGGTTGTAGGAGATATAAAACATCACATAAATGAAAAATGAATACAAATTCTACGACAAAAAACCATGTAATAACCTTATAGAATGGGATCAGAAGACAGATCATTGAAGGAGAACATAAAAAACACCAATTTTGATCAATGGATCTAATAATGCAACCCTTGGGTGCCACTATGATCAATGACCATAAAGATGCTAAAAAGTATCTTGCCCAAAGAGATTCACAACAACTACAATAGAGATCAAATTTATAATAGATCATTCTAGAAAGAGAGTATTATCCTTAAATTTCCATGTATGTTCTCTTTTTCCAGAGAAATGAATTCTAGAGAATAAACCAGAACAAAATAATCCGCATAAATGTTTTAACAACTATACAAACGATGTTACATGACGTATAACCATGTTAAATGATATGTAACATCCAAAGTATCATATAATCTAGATAAAATGGATCATTTGATTAAAATATATCCTTTTATTAACTCACGATGTTTATCATCTCTTTATATTGAGTAAATTTTCAATACATGAATCCTTTAATAACTTTCATCAAACAACACTAATATGTCGTGTAACCTAGTTACATGATATGAAATATATCTGTAGCCTATAGAGAATGTTGATTAAATATGTGTATCCAAAAAAATATGCTTCTTCAACATTATAGGTATCCTCCTAATTCTTTATTGGATTTATAATAATTGAAAATGGATAAACATCCTGATTTGTAAGATGTACTTGATAGAACAGTAATGGGATTTTACAAAAAAACCCAATATAATTACTTTCCATTATCCAGAATTCTTGTAGAAGATGTAATGTATAAAAAAATATACGTCCACTACTCCATCATCGACGAATTGTGTTCCCAAGTCTCATGAAAAAATGATCTATTTTACCAATTAACTATATCCGAAGTCATTTACTTCCCATGAATGAATTTCAATTAAGAATCAATGATCTCAACTAGGATATCCCAAACAAACACAAATGGCAATAAATCAGTTTTTTTACAAACACATAACATCAGAGGGATCAATATGATACTCTCTCAGCTGAGACATGTGGAAAAAATCGTGAATACCTATCAACTAAACCAGAAATGCTAACTCATAATTAATATGTCATAGTAGCTTAGTAATTCCAAATGGTCAAACATATATTAAATCCATCTTCCCATGATATTCAATCTGACATTCACATAAATGAGGAGAAGTATTCAAGAAAACACAGTCATTAATATAATTCTCTAAAGGATTATTTCTCTAAGCTGTGTATGATTTCTGTCAACAATGGGATTTAATTAAACAACGATGTACTTCTTGAATCCTCACAGATGTCTCATGAACCTAAATCGGTCCATCCAAAGCAACATCAACCACCTCGTTCCAACAGAGAGTTGATGTTCATGGGAGATCATACAACGACTCAATGGTTTCCATTATAATCAACGATAGATAAATGTTCTTGTAAAAAATCCAAAGCATCCCCAACTGGCTATCCGAAGATTCAACAAAATATAATACCCATGGAAAATGAACGAATTCGATGATCTGAATTACTCACTCCATTTAGCCATCTATATATGGATCGTAATTTACAATCAACTTGAAATCAGTTCACATTGCCTCTTAGAGGCTACTACTGAACCATGAGGTAAAACTAGAGTTTCTATATGAAAAAAATGTATAAGGACTCCCCTGTGGCCTAAAAATATCCTACAAAAACATATTACCACGATCCTCAAACATAGAGGTATCCCTGATTGGAATTAAATGATAATACTTCCTTAACTGATCAAAAAATACCCAGATAGATTATTTTCCCTTGGGGAGACCATGGAAATAGGGAAAAAAAATCCATCTATACCTCATCCAATTTACAGATCATCACCAGATGAGGCTTCAAAAAACTATAGTGTTTCACATGTTTTGCCTCTATCTGCTGGAAAGTGTTATAGTTGGACACATAATTTGGAATGGCATGAATCATACCTGGAAACCAGAATCATCGTCTCATGTCATAATACTTATTATTTGTTCTTGTATGGATGACGAAAAATGATATATGGTAATCAAAAAAATACAAATATCATCACAAATGACGGAATGTCAACCTAATTCTCAAATTGGAGTATACCACCTAAAGATAGAGACCAACTTGAAATGATATACCCACCATAAAGGAATTCCCATATATTTACGAAATCATAATCCGTATACTGACTCTATAAAATAGAATATATGAGAGATGACGATTACTCAAAACTGATCATTACTATACCTAAAACATCCTCATGATAATCTAGGTGAAACTTAGTGATAATACCCATATGGTTCCACTCCTCATTTGATTCCCAAGCATCTTGCGAAGCTACATTTCTACTAAGAGTGTATGCAGTGACATTTCCCTTTCATGGGGTGTACGAAATACCAAAGTCAAATTTTGTAATGTATTCTACCAATAATATCTATCTGAGAATCAAGACATTTTGTTAAAGGATATAGGGGAAACATTGTACCTAGAGATTAATATGAATCTCCCCCCAAAAATACAGTGCCTGCAACATTTAAAAAGAAGCATAAGTGTGACATGATCTAATTCAAGGGTGGGTTAATTCTTCTCATGTACCCAAAGATGATGAGAATTAAAAAGAACCACCTAGGAATCATATACAAGAACATATCCCAAATAATCAACTGAATCATCACAAAACACCAGAAACCCTTTTCAAGGATTAGGTACAATTAGAGTAGGAGTGGATGTTAGAATATAGTTTTGTTAATAGAAATAATACTAACATTTTTAATCCCATGTGAACATAACTACATTCGTGGTAATAAAAGTAAATTGTTCTAATGGCTTGGAGAAATCATCAACGAATCATCGGTATTATAAATCAAGACCAAGGAAGATCTATATCTCAAATACATTCTACATATCCTTCCATGTCCAGACGACCTTCACATTCTCAGGAACAAAAGATAATCCTGGTTCAAAAATATTCTACCCTATGAACATTACATCATGAATCCAGAATCTATATTTTTAAATCATCCAATACAAAAACTCAACTCTCTAATCATCCAGAACTAATAATATATGGTTCTCTTGATCAAACATGAATTTATATTAAAGAATAATATTATCCAAGAACACTACTACAAAATCCTCCTGATATTTATGGAATATTTAATTAATAAATGACATAAAAAATGCAGAATTTTTACTCTTACCAAAATGAATGAAAAAATAATCACAATATCCATACAAGCTCCTCAATGTTGTATTTAGTATATCAGACTCCCAAACTCCAATATGATGATAACCATACTGATGTTCAAAATTTAAAACAATATATACATATTTAAATGGTTAATCCAGCCATCCACATGTGAAAAATGATATTTCATCTTAGTTGTTTCCTGGATCCACATCTGATAGTCTACACAAAATTGAGGTAATCATCTAAATTATAAGAAATGAGCATACGGTCATCCTATGAAGATCCACTAGTGAAAACATAAACATTTCCCAACAGTTCATCCTAAAATATCATGAGCTCATTCATGTAGATAAGTTCTATACAATAAAAATGATTGATATAGGCTATACACCAGGAACCAAGTCTATCATAAAATATAACTCTCTCTCTCTCTCTGAAGTAAGACTATATAATTAATTTGGGAATACATTATAAATTCCCTAACATCAATAGTAAACATATCAAAAATCTATATGACATCAGGCTCACTGTTAGTAGATGAAAATAAAATCCTGATCCTGTGGTGGGAAGGGCATACACTACCTAACCTCAGGTCCCACTCCAGTAAAATACATAGGTTCCCCAATCGACAAAAAAAACATACATGTTGATGATAATAAAAAACACCATATCAATGATTTAAATTCAATCCATACAGATGATAACATCAAAATAATTCAGATCTAGAATGTGAAGATACCAAACCACATTGATATCAGATACCAATAATGAATAAGAAGGATACAAAAACCCATTATATATAAACTTCCCAATATGTGTCGATAAATACATTAAAATGATATATGTTATTTAATATTATTAGGTATATCAATCAAACATGTAGATATAAATGTGTGTGATGAAATTTTATTTGATATAGAAATAACTACAGAATATTTAGTAATGATAATAAATCTCACTGTTTCCACACCTACATTGTATTCCTATAGACACTCATCTATCACATGAATATTAAACACTTATAATGCCTATGGATGGATCCTTATAATATTTTATGATTTTTTCCACACTGTAGTAGACTTTAGAGCTGATGAAACCAAACAATAACAAGGTGTATTCATATCTCGATAAAAGCTTGGTGAATGTCAAACGCATCTACTGATTTTCCACATATCCAGGGGAATCAGATAATAATGTATCATATGTTCCAACATTCTAAATTGACACCTATTTAGAGGCCCACTAATATCCATTACAGATGGTTTAGGGGAGGCATGCATTTGAGACCCACCAACACCACTTATGTGATGATCATTCCCCTAATTTTTCCTCCCTTGAACATCACTAATTCTACCATTGGATGGAAGATAATATGTGTAAAATACATAATTTCATTAAATATTAATCTCATTCATCATATACTTATATAAAATATCCCCGTTGGAAGAATTTCTCATCATAAATACATGTGGTATGATATCTGGTTGCAATCTCCTTATGTACTTTAGAGCCTTTAGGTGGTCATTCGACACCACATCTGGAGAAAACAAATAGAATTTCATAAATTGATTTGTTTATTATGACACTGAATTCTCTGTCTATTGCATGGATATTAACTCTAGAGACCATTCTAACATTTGATACTTTGTAGTAAACTGCCGAAAGAATAGCGTTTTGAATCCCTTCCAATCCAAATCCACATGAATATCTTCCTGGACCATGGAATCCCACTATCGCATATAGCATCCCTCGATCTTGAGCATAGCACAATTCACCCGAATATTCCTAGTTTTTATAGGAAGTATAATATTTTATTGATCCTATATTGTGAGTCATATTTCTATGGAGGTTCATTATTTCCTTCAATAAAAGATCACTTCTTACACATGAATTCCCTCAATCGAACACTCTATCCTCTAGCCTCTATTTATAGCTCACGAAATATATTCTGAATATGTTGTACATCCTGATCTAAAACAAGAAAAAAATAATATGATAGTGTAAAATAGATTATTACCTTTTAGATGATTCCCTTAATGGGAATCATCTGCACCCTCCTATGGAACTCGTGGATTACATTTTGGAGGCATAATACTACACATAGAAACATAAGTATAATCAATATTCAAAACAAATCACAGTTTCAACAAAAAAACACATAAGAAGAAAATGATATTTACAATAAAACCCCACACTATGAAAAAATATCCCTATATCCAATGGTGTCTTTTGTCTCATCACGATAAGAGATATCTAGGAACATATCACAACATACCTCTGATTTCATGATAATCATACCTCCAGTCTAATAGATTTATAATGTTACAGACTGTCAGGGATAGTCGTCCATTGATACAAAATTGTAACGAATAGACCAAGGTTAACCTCAAACATGTAACCTTACCCAATCCATCACACAATCAATGGGAATTCCCAATCCCCACGGGCTGTTGACAAGTACTATGATATAGAATAAAAATTTGAGGTAATAAATTATCCCATCTTGAAAAACATATGAAATATATATACACGTAGATAGAAATAAAATTGAATAGCTAATAAATATATTCAACTATAAAAATAAAATAGTGCAAACCATAACAAATGACAAATGACTCTAAAATCACCATTAGAAATCTCCAACTATAATTGACCAAAATCAAAAGCTACTCCATATGACAGTGTTGAGGAACTTCCACCATCTCACCACCATCTACGCAAATATGTTGATGCATTGTGTCTCATTTATTTTCCCTACATTGGAAGATATATGTAGTCTAACACACACAAAAAGGTGTTCACGGTGTGAGCTAACAGGCTCCATAAGATCCCACCACTTTGTTACATCTAAATTCATTGTATAACAGTCTATTTATAAATATTTTAAATTAAACATGGCATCATAAGTAATAACGGAGTTTTATATAAATCATTATAAACAATCCCCCTTTATGAAATTTCTAAAAACAAAAGCTATTATATCAAATTCAATGCTTATTTTTCATATCATTTTTTAAAAGGATAAACATGCATATTAAGGATAAAACAATAATGAAAATAAACAAAAAAAAGAAGCATAGGTTTCAGCATCAATGATCTCTATAGGTCTTATTAGCAGACTACTCATACCATAATCAATCATGTTCAAAATATTTTTAATAGAAAATTTTCTTATGAAGTAGAGGAAAACCGCATGAGTAAACCCCCCCTCCCATATCAATGTCAATTTACAATAACTATGAGACTTGAAAAAAAGGAAATTAACATGGGATAAACTCTGATAATTAAAATATATAGATGATGGCTTCAAGCCAAACCTTCCACATAAGTTCTCTAGGGAACCGAGGTCTTAATTTCAACAACCCATTAAAATGAATTTAAAACTACCTCTTAGCCCTTCCACAATTAATTTTAATTATTTGAAAGTACAACTTTTCATTCCATTTATTAAAAAATATTATTTTTTAAACACTCATTTCAACATAGACCAAAACAATCCATCCAATTCCACTAATAAATCATGCTATAAAACATGAACAATATTTTTCATCAACATAGGATAGATAATGATCCACCTAGCTCTAAACATATCATACAACCAACTGAAATATGATCCATCAAAAATTAAGCCCAACAATTTGAATTAAGTCACTAGAATAAAATAAAGACATCTTAGGATTGTTTTAATTTTGAAAGAGGGTCAGTGGGGAAGATGAAAAACCACATTCTTCATTAATGAATACCCGACCAAACCACAATGGAAACGTGAACAACCTTCTAAATGGGATCAGATAATGGATTTCGTAAGAAGATAAGAAGTAACACCAACTTAGTAAGATAGATCTAAGAAGGCTACCCATTGGAGCCATTGCGATCAATGGAAATGAAGAAACATAATGATCAGTAATTGGAGATACTCACCACATCTTCAATAGATATAAAACTCTAAATAAATAAATCTAGGATGTGTAGAATCTCCCATATTAACCTAGTAATTTCTAGATGTCAAGATAATGGGATTCTAGATAATCAACAAAAAAAATTAGGTATAGGACTATTTTAAAAACATCATGCATGGTGTAACATGATGTGTATCTAGGATACTTAATGTGTAACTTCCAAGGTCTAATATATGCTAGAAAAGTCATTTCCTCGTAAGAAAATATGACCTTTTATTTACTAAATACAGTTAATAGGTCTTCACATCATGTTACATTTCATTGTTTGATGCCTTTCACGACATGAATCCAACAACTCTTACACATCATGTAACCACGTTTTATGGCATGAAATCCTACTACATACTATAGAAAAGTTTGGTTAAATATGAGAGTCCAAAAAATATGTGACATAAATATTAATATTATGTTTCAATATAATTCCTAGCCCTATACAAACAAAAAAAATTGAAAACCATGATGATGTTAAAGATATAGTAGACCAATCGGTAATAAGATGTTATAGAAAACATTTTTAACATTCAACACCTATCATTTGGTTACTTTGAATACACTATATATATATTACTTCATTGATGCAATAATTACAAAAAATCCTATTGAATTTTTGCTAATGAATATGTTTAACTAAAATATGATATATATATATATATATAATGGTGCTACTAAATTCAAATGTATTGAAAAATTTAATGGATCTTAGATATCAATTTTTATTGAAGACATTTTATGTTTTAACAACACATTTTCATCAAAAGTACATTATATTATATTTTTTAAAAAATATAATTAATTTATTCTTGTATTTTGTATTATATTTATAAAAAGGATATAGTTTTCTAATATATCATAAGAAGTAATATTTAGTTTCAATTTTGGGATTTTCTTTTAAAATCTATTTTTTAGTGAATATTGAAATATACAATTAAAAAAAATATCATTGTATTTCAGTTAATATCACCATTGTACATTTAATGTTTTTTTAAATTTACATAACTATTTTTTATTTATATTTTATAATGAAGTTTATATTATTTTAGATAAAGGGTGATTCCAAAATATGACACTACCTGTTTCATTTCTATTATATGTTCAGATTAAGATAATATGTTGTTATTAATTAATGTAAAATATTATTTAGATATATAAAAATTTCTAATTAATGATGAATATTGATTTTTAATTTTTAGTGATTTTATAATTTGACAAAAATCATGCACAACACTGATTGAAAACATGTTCATGTATAAGATAAATCGTCTAATTATTTTTAAAAAAGAAGTTAGTAAAATATGGTTTCGTTATTCTGTCCCATAAATTTTATAGACAATTATAACATATTATTGATTCTTTAGTGGTGTTTATTAAAATTACATTTCTATATTTTCTTCATTAATGTCAAAGAATTTGATTATTTATTAATATATATATATTTATTTTTTTAAATAATATAATCAAACATGATTTAATATAATAAAAATATTTTTTGGGGACAATGTGGTAGGGATGTGAGATTTAAATTAATCCCTTTCAGTTTTTTCAACAACTTTCATTCGGATTTGTAAATTTATAACACTTTTATTGAAATTTTTTTATTATAGTTAAGGTTAAACAAGGATACCAGTGATGTTAAACAAAAAATATAAATGTATAAATATCGAGAAATTTGGTGAAATATTAATGGGTGATGATATTTCAACCATACCCTATCTTATCTTCAAATAAATTTCCATTTAGTTCAATATTTGAATGAAAAATATTTTATTATATTTAAATATTTTATGGAATTATATGTGTGTAATTGGTTACATTTTAAAATATTGCACCCCTATTTCAGGTACATGACTCTTTATGTATATATTTTATGTATATAATGTTATTAGGAAAAGTCATGAGATGTCCAAGGGAGGGTTAGATTGTTTTTTTGGATTTTAGGGAGTTGTAAAGTTTAATCACAATCAGTATAAACCATGAAACACAACATATATAATATTACAACAGAAATATTGGGCACCAGGTAGGAACAAGATAAAAAAAATGTGTGACCACCCATGAGAAACTATATAATGTTGCACTGCAGGTTTTGGAAAGGATGATTGATAGTTCTTCAAACCATGTGATATATTCATGTGAAATTGGTATAGAAGTAGTGGTTTATGCATGATTAGTTCATGGTTTTCCTAGCCACGCACCAAAAACATTCTCTACTAAAAATTAGATTGGGATTATGCACGTAACACTCTTATTAAACACTGCATCCATACTTTTCTCTTAAATAGTTTATATCCTTAATTTCAATTTCATCCAACATTTAGTAGACAATCCCCTTTGATCCTAGATCAATAAATATGTGAATCGTAGTGTCTCGGTTACTTATATTGCGTGTCATGTGCCAATTCTTGATTTGAATCCATATATTTAATCATTTTTCCCATCATGGAATCATAGATACAATTTATATATGATATATAGATAGTGTGTGATGTTAATAAGGATGATATATTTGCATTCATTCAATGGAACAATAAATATATATTTTAGTCGTTCATGTTTTTTGGTGTTCTCTGTTGTCCATCATTTTCACCAACAGTTTGACATAGGTAGATGTACAATCATCATATATTTAATAATACATGAAGGATTTATTTAAAAATTATTATATTTTATAAAATTATATGGAAAATTGATGTGTCATTTTGGGTTCTGAATCCTATTTAGTTATTATTTTGTGAATGTATTCAATTGGATGGGTTTTGTTTAATGTTTGTTGGTTCATTATATTGAAATTATGAATTTCAAATTATGGTTCGGTTCTAATGAATATAATATCTTTTATAATTTTATTTATAAAATGTAATTTTTTTTGAAATGTAATGTTAATGGTTTGTTCATACATTATTTTCTTATTGTCATCGGCATTTTCTTAGGATATGTTCATTGAGACCCCCCTCATAAAAATTAGAGGGGTATGGGTGTAATGATTACCTCATCAACATGAATCACCTTGTGAAGTCCTAGGGAGTGGTTGATTCAACACTATTGAGTATTGGTAGGTTCATTAGTTTCAAGATTGGTTGTATATGTGGATGTGAGGAAATTTAATATGAATGAAAAAATGTAATTTCATTAATGGATTTCATGAAATTTTTAATATCATTCCTTGGGAAATTGTTTTGGTTCAGAAAGCTCATTGGGGATTTTATATAAAATAGATATGAATTATTTTTAAATAGTTTTATAAAAGAGTTATATCATCTTCATTCCTAAAGGTTTCGGTAGGATATAGTTGGGGGAATTATATGGATTTTTATAGTCACCCCTTCAACGGGGATATTGGTTCATTTATTAATTTGATATATCAAGACATAGGTAAATTTAAGGTTTTTTATTTCTATTGTGATTCAACGTGATGGAACATGACCATATTGTGTAGATGGATCTTCGATTATGATGGGAGACTAAATGTTGATCCTTTATATATCTATGTGTTTTTTGTATTTTTTCCACATCGTACTCTGATATAGTTTACTATTTGTCTGGTTACTCATTTATTTTTATCATGTTTCCCTCATGAATCATATAGTTGACATTTGGTTATAGTTTTCAGGATACTATTTATAGTTTCCAAGATGGTTAATTGAAAAAAATTATTTTATGATTCCTTTGAAATTATTTTTTTCTCTTTGTGTTCTACTTATGTCACTCATGTCAAAATAACATGTCACTGCATTCCCATTAAAATTTGGAGGTATGTGATGTTACATAAGATAGCATAACCTATCCTATATAATTCACACCAAAATGTGACATATTTCTCAACCAAAATATAAATAATGTTTTTTATACTCTACTCTACCCATTATATATTAGTTATGGGGATTTTAAAAGAAAAATCCAATTTTCGTAATAAGGTATCTAAAGAAGTCATATTGAAGAAGAGGGAATCATTCTACCCGGTCTTTTTCAATTTATGTCTTCTTCTACCTTGTTCAAATCAATGTTATTCATCGTAAAATAATATCATCAGTGTCATTAATATACAAAAAATTTAATATATTTATGGATTCTCCATTATCCATCAAATATTAATTCATAATTTTCATAAAAGTATCACTTGTTTTTATATATTAGCTACCACATTCAAATTGACATATAATTAATATTCAACAACCATTATTCATGGTTAATTTTTATAATTCAATAAATTTATATATGTAATATTTGTTTCATAATTTTTCTCTTAATGATAAAAATTTATTTAAATTTATTTCATTTTTTGATAGAAAATTATATCCACATTATTGCATATGTAGAACATACCATCTCCATTAATGATTAAAATAATTTTGTATCCCTAAATTTTTTGTGTTTTATTTAATTTGTATTTTATTAATAAATTTCATATTTATATCATCATTAAAATAATTTTGATGATAAACAGATAATACAACTAAAAAATAATTTCCAAACGAAAACATCCATTAAATAAAAAAACTCGTAACAAAGAAAAATGATAAATTTAATATAGAATTATAAATAAATGTCCACTAAAATGTGATATGTTTATTTTATATGATATAAAAAGTATGTGATTTATTATTTAATTAGATTATAATAAATTTTAATTTATTATTCATTTGTTTAGAGTTATTTTTATGAAGATAATTCATGAGGTATGAGATTTAGTAATCATTGTTATTATAATAAGGATTTTTGCAATTTTTTATGAATTTCTGTAATTTATATCATCATTATATAATAAAACCATTTAAATTTATAATCCTTCATTTATTCATGATATTTACCAATAATTTTATCATTTTCCTCTATTTTATGTTTCAAATTAATTAGATTTTTATGAACAATAGAATTTTGCCCTCTGTATTTGAATAATTTTCTTCCGGAAAAAATTTTTCATCAAAAAGTACTCAATAATTTTATTTTATATTACTCAATGAACTTTTAAAAACATTTTAGCAACTTCATAATTATATATTTTTTCTAAGTAATCTTCTTTTCAATTTATCAATTAGGTATTTTGACATGTCATTCATATTGTGGTTGGATATTTTTATTATTATATTGTATTAATTCCATATTATTCCAAGTAATATATTAATTAAATATTCAATTAATATTTTCCATGATTATTTTAAAATAGAAACTCCTCATAAAATTTTAGGGAAATATTTGGATTTTAAAAAAATTATAATTAAAAAGGTAATATTCCTCTATAAATATTGAAGTGGTATTTAAAAGTAATTATTCATATAGAATTACATCCTTTGATTATAAATATTCATAGATGGGGATATAATCCACAAATAAATAAAAATTCATTATCTTGTTGTATTATTATTATGAATATGATGTGTTAATTAAAACTAATTTATTTCTATTAGTTATGAATGTATGGTATAATTAAATTTTATTATAAATTTTTTCATTTCATGTGTTATATTATTATAAAATGATCAAAGTTTTATGATTTTGTGGAACAAAAATGTATATTTTAATTTATAGAATCGTTGGGGATAAAATTATATATCCTTATAATTCATTGATAGGTAATGTTTATATCATGAGATAATTCAACCTATAATGGGGTGTGGAACCATTTCAGTGAGGGACTCAATCCACTATGAAATATTGAAAGTGAAATGTAGTTAATGAAATTATTGAATGGGTAGTGATATTGGTCCACTATATTAGTCACAAAATTTATCTTCAAATACAAATTTTTTTTTGTGATTATCACTCAAATTTTTTCCTTATTAAAATTTTATTGCCGCACAGATAAAATTCCATGATATCAATATGATTTAGTTCTCACAAAATTAAAGGTTTTATAAACTAAATATTTTTTATGATAAATTTCTTGATGTTTATGGTTTTTATATTTTAATATTAAATTCTAACAAGTTTATGCTCATGTTATGATTAAAAGATTGTTAACAACTTTATTACACTTTATAACCATATGAGATCATACTTTATTATGCTTCCATTTCCATAATATATAAATAAAGGTTTGATGAATGTTTTCACTAGGAATGTTTCAATTTGTAAGCTACATAATGTGTGACGATGTAGATATTTATTTTCAATGATATTTATATGTCTATATTTCCAAATAAAATAATCCAACACTATTGTGTACTATATTTTGAAGATATGTAATGAATAATCATCTAAGATGATCTGTTATATATATATATATCAAATCCATGTGTCACAATAATTTATATTAAAGAAAGGATTAGTGATTATATTAGAATCTAGTATGGGGATAATTTTTTGGAAATTTTTTGATAACCTTATATGGTATGATATCTTAATTAATGGTATGTGGTTTATTGTTGTTTTATTAGAATATATATTCCAATCTTGAAATTATAATGTGGATGTGTTTATCTGTTAGATTCTAATAGGGGTATCAAATCTGAATAGGGATGTGGGGTGGATTTGATATTATATCAATCATAATTGGTGAATTATTTTTTGACCTCATGTTTCACACTTTTATAAAAACTCCTAGGGGTTATGTATTGGAAAATTCCCATGTTTTTATAAATTATTATGTTTTATTTCAATAAATATTGAATGCCTAAGGCCAAGGATAAGCATAAGGTGTCATGGATTAAAAATAAATGATCATTATTTATAAATCATATGAATCTTAATTCTCCATTTTATTATTTCTATATATAAATAAAAATTCATAAAATAATGTTATTTTAATCTATGTATAAAACATGAAGAGATCGTATTAATGAATAATGTGATGGAAAATGCACTGATTTCCATACTATAAAATAAATTTTTTTTCGTATTGAATTAAAAACCATATTTCCATGATTAGAAAACAATATCCTGAATTGAATCAAGTTGGTATAGAAATACAGGAAAGGAGAAAATAACATTTTGTTGAGTCCTTCATGTGGAGAAATCCAAATTCTTTTAGTGGGGTTATTGATCAACTAGTTTTTTAGAAATGGATCATTATAAAATTAAATATATTATTAAATCAATAATGTTCGAATAATGAAAAAAATGGATGTTTATCATTTTTATTGTGAAATATAAAAATATTGGAATATCATTAGTTACATAAGGCAATATGATGAAATTAACTCTATGAAGTGGGAGGATATTAGATTTTAATTTTTTATAAGATTCTTTCTTATTATTATTCATATGAATTTGGAGATGGAATTTCATAATCTAAGGTAGAGTGATTATAATCCCTTAGTATGTATGGGGAAAAGTTTACAAGAAGAGTGAAAGATACTTATTTTATTATAATCAATCTAAAAATTAATATTGAATAATTATTTAGTGGTATAAATCTAATTATCTAAAGGAAATTATTAATAATAGACATTAATATTTATTATGAAATAATATGATGGTATGATGAGGTAGAATTTTATATTTTAGTTACTGAATAATATAATGATTTTGATAATAAATGATAGAATGTTTGTAAAATACAATCTAATAAAAAATTTGGGAAAATATGATTTTTCTTTTATAATGTAACCATATATGAAAAAATGGTGGAAATTTCCTTATAAAGATATTAAATACATTAATTAACTAAATTATTAACTTGAAAAATTAAAATTTTTATGTGATGTGAATATCCAATTAAATGAATTAAATGATGAAAATTTTCAATATAATACAACACCAAAAATACAATGTCACAAATATATGGAGTACAACCATTACTACAACCAGTTTCTGAATTTTAATGTTAATGAAAATGATCAACATCAGTAACCTTGTTAGACTAGAGTCGATGGAAATCTAAAAAAATCAGTATTTTTTATTTTTGTTGTATATTACCAATGGGGTAAAAGGTACACCTTCCTTGAAAACTAGAAATGCTAATGTATTATTTCATTTTGGATCTAACTACTCCTTTATATATGAATAATGTTTTAAATGTATCAAAATACCACATTATTGGTTATATGTTGAAATATTTTTGATTACATATTATGTTATGATGATCACATCTCACATGTACTATTATATTAGGATTTATTTTTGGTGGAATATTAATCGTAAAAATGTTATTATTCTAAGTATTGAGGAAATTGATTTTATTTTGGACCAGGATTTTCTATTTCTAAAAAATACCACTACTATTATAGAGGAAATGAATAGTCATTTGATATTCTAAACTATCTAATGATCATATCATAGAGTGAGGGTACCTATGAAATCTAAATGAAATTAAATCCATTTTATGGGAATTGAAGCCAATAAAAAATGTTATATTTATATCATATGGTGGGTGATTAGCACAATAATATTAATATGCCTATTGTATGATAATTGGTTGAGGATATTTTGGATGATTCGCGTATTATTACTATAAATTGTAAAGATTATATATCAATAGAAGTCATGCCTAGAGATAAAAGTATTTGAAAAACCCATATATATAATTTCCCTATTTTAATTGTAAAAATTGATGAAAAAACACTAAAATATTGATATGGGAAACATTTTAAAAAGTGTGTCACCATGGGGTACACCTTTTATTTCTATTAATAAGAATTATGAATCAATTAAAATATGTATTATTTATAAAAAAATCAAGTAGATCAAAAATATTGAATAAAGATACTATAGTTCGTATTGGTAAGTTATTTGACCAATTATAAGGAGCTCAGAGTGCATCATCATATTTTCTTCCATGATGTATAACGATTTATTGAGATCTAAATGACTATTTATTACAGGATATCAAAATTTGATAATTTTAGAGTATGTATCTTAGATCTCTTTATATTAGAATGTTATATCATTTAGAAAGATTTATAATATAATATTGCAATTCATATATTTAATTGAATGAAAATGGAAAAAATGACCATGGATTTCATTATCATACTTAGAAAAATATCAAAAAGACTTAATTATATTTATGATATAGTTAATCGGTTTTAGAATTCATCACACAACATTACCAATAGAAAATTTTCCTCATGTAATCATATTTTAAGGATATACATTATGGTAGTGGTGATATTTCATATAGTATCACTCACAATTTTATCTTATTTTTATATAGAGGATTAACTCAATTCTATGGATAATACATCAATATTATACAAATATAGAGTAATGTTTAGATACAAATTATCATCCAAAAAAATAGATAGAGTTATAGAATCATTGATACCCTTGCATTTTTTTGGGAACCTATTATCCACATATCAATTTTTATGGGATAAACACGTACTTATTATTCAATTATCATAGAAAATACCTCTCAATATATAATTTTGATGGTTTTTTATGAATACCTATATGGATGGTATTTTAGAACTCCAATATGTGGGAAAGAACGTGGATAAATAAATTTGTCGAGGAATGATATATAAGATACAATGTATTATATGAATTGAGCTACTCAAAACTGGATCCTTATTTCATATAATCAACAGAAAATTAATAATGATAACCACTTAAAATATCTAGAAGATAATGTGTTTTATTATGAATCTCAATGAATTTATATATGAAGAACTTTTCGACATTTCAATGATGAAAAATCTAACAACTTCACATATTGTTCCCATAAATAACCGTTATAGAGTAGGAAATGTTACAAATCAATTGAGTCTTCCACCAATCATCTATCATGTTCATAAAATACTCCATGTATTTCTCATGAGGAAGTACATTATCGATATATCACATGTAATAAACAATGAGGTTATAACAATGGATAACGATCCTTAAATTGAAGAACAAAAAGTATAAATCATAAAATGTATGGATAATGAGATATATATGAAGGATGATTACATGGTAAGAGATCTCTAGGGGAATCCAAAATTTGAAGAATCAACTTACGTACATGGGGATATGATAAATTAAATATTTCCATGTTTTCAGTTATTAATGTGATGGAATTTTGAAGTAAAAAATTCAATTTATGGTCAGTAAAATTTATCACCATTTTATTTTAATAATTTAATTTTTAAATAGTTTTTATATCTTTGATATAATGATGATCGTGCAACACCAAGATTTATTAAATTATATTTACAATAAAGACATATTATTTTTTAATTGTGACCATTATTAAATAGACAATGAATTGGTGATTATGTATATTACTAACAAAAATATTAATTATGTGTCTGATGTTCATACAATATAAAAATAAATTGAGTACTTATTAGTAAAAATTATCTCAATTTTTACTACATTACATTTACACTTCAAAAATTTTATTTTCATCAAAAATAAATTTAATTATTTTTTGGTATTATATTATAATTAATGTGTTGAAATATTATTGATTTAATTTTATAAAAAAATTTAACATTTATATAATATTCATATAAATAAAAACATAGAAGAAATTTTGATATTTTAATTAACATAATAATTATTTAATAAATAGTTCAAAATCCATATTATTTAAAACAATCATTTATTTTTCAAGTAGGGGTCAAATTATTTTATTTATTGGATCCTAAAGTTATATAATAATAATCTCAATATATATAATCTAATTAATAACATAATAATCAAATTTATAATTGATTTTTGTGTAACTTATATTTAGGCCTAAATAAACATATATCTACAACTATAGATTCATCTAATGTATTTAAATTTAATATAATTTATTTAACATCTCGAAAATAATTCAGGAAAATTTTATACTATGTATTTCATCCGAACATTCATATTTGGGATATATATCTCCTTTATTTGTTTTCATTATGATTATTTTCCTTGTTAAATAATTTTTACCTCTATAAGTGCAAAACATTAAAAACAGTTAAAACTATGGGACAATGCATATAAATTTCTAAAACAATTTTCCGTTATTATATTGGATGAGTTTTATTCACATTTTATTTTACATGCTTTAAAATTTTATATATTTGGATGCATTTCTCTTTTTTAAACAACATTATATTAACTTTTGTAAAGGAGGATTCTCAAATGTCCATGTATATATATATATTTAATATTTCTAAATAAGATAAAATTTTGATAATATGTTGTTATGAATGGATATAAATTTTTATTTGATATGTAATAACATATTTTTATGATGTAAAATTGTTTTTAATTTTTAGTTATTTTGTAGTTACCTTAAAAACATATGAATCACATTCAATTTTTGTTCATGTAATTGAAATATCCAATAAAAAAATTCAAAATATTTAATTTAATTCCATATTGACTAATTATTATGTAACATGAATTTCAGATATATATATATATATATATAATATTTGTGATGTGTTAGAAGTTTAAATTCTTATTTAATTGATATATTATTACCAATAAATTCAATATATGTTAATTTTTCATAAATTGAATATAAATTTATTTTATAAAAAATAATATAATATTAAATAATTGAAAATCATTAATATATTTATATTGGTATTTGGTATAATATATGGTACAAACGTTGATCAAGTAATTTTTCGATCTAGTTGATACATTCAATAAAAATTTATAAACCCTTTGTTTTGAAGTTATTTTACAAATGATAAGGTTAAAATTAGTTAAAGAATTAATTAATCCAATAAAAAAGGCTTAAAATCCAATATAAATAAGCGTCTTTTTATTAAATGATGGTATTTAAACATTAAATTTTAATTTATTTTATCTTTCATTTTTTTTCAACCTTAATAAAAAATATAGTTTATTATATTTAATTATATTTAGTAATTTTAACTGTATCCATTCTATCACTATAAAATGACACCACCTCTCATATATTATTCAAACCACCATGAAACAGCTATCTCAAAAAAGGGAAAAATAATTTAATTATATGTATACCTATACATGATGAAAAGGTTTTGTTATTTTAGAAACATGATTCTAATGGTCCTTAATATGGCATCTAATGGAGATCTACTGAATACTAGGTAATCATATTACCTAACCACATTAAATTCATCACTTTTCTTCACCAATTAAATATTTCTTAATGATAATAAAATAATGAATTGATTATCCTAAATATACTAAATTTTTATAATGATTATCTTAAATCTATTATCCATAATCTATTAAATCAAATGGTTAGAAAATGTAGCATTCATGTGTATGTGTGGACTACCCCCCCCCCCAAAAAATAGAGATATTATTCATTTTCCATCACCATAAATCATTATTTATTGTAAATATGTATTTATTATCCATATATGATATTTATGATTAAATAAATAAATATTAATGATAATGTGAAATTTATATTTCATTTTTGTTTTATATAGAAAATGAAAAAAATGCATACATATGAAATACTATCTAGTTGAATGGTATAAATACTTTTACTATCTTTAAATAATAGGGATGATTTTAAATTTGTATATGATGAATTTTTATGATATTTTAATAAATATTTTAATTATGTAGACGATTTTACGATGACCAATGCAGGTTTACCAAAACTACCAAACTGAAACATCAATAAAATGAATGAAAGAGACAAAAAATAGAAATAACAATTTTAATTGGTAATTATTATTAAATTTGTGTTGAAATTTTGTAATTTGATCACATAAGGTATTATAATAATGTAAATTTTAATTTTATATAAATATTTTATATTAAAATTATTTTAATTAGATTACTTTTCATTCGAATCCAGTAAAACATGATGTGTGTCATTCTTGTTTCAATCTAATTTTAGTAAAACAATATTCATACATATTATTTGAAAAATATTATTAGATAAATTTATAAAAAATTTATAGTATTTTACTTTGAATATTAGTAATAATGTTTTTTAGAAGTACCATTTTCCTCTAGTCGGTACATAAAAATATAAGAATTTTTTTTATGAAAAATAAAATTTATTTCATCATCAGTCTGGAATTATGTTTCTTCTATTTATTATATTTCAAAATGGTTTACTAGTTTCATTTTATTTTATTAAGGGAATTTTAAATCATTTATTACATTTGATAAAATTATTTTTATGGAATTTTCTTTTCAAAATTATATTTTTTTTATATTTTTTAAAATATAAATTAAATCAATATATCAACATATGTAAATGTAATGAAGATTATTACCTTCATGAACACTATATGAAATTAGTATTCCATTTCATGTTTCGATGTGTATTTTAAAATAAATAATTTTCATTCATAATTTATATTCATTTGGATTATGAATATTAGATTTCAAAATAAATAAGGTATATTTCTCAATAAGTATTCTTGCTATGATTAAATAGAAATTTTAATCAATGATATCATATTGAAATATCAATGATTTCATACATGATATATGACATTTTTATGTCATCATTATTATTTCTCTACATGGTTTATCATTTTGATGATAGTTTGTTTGAAAAATACTATAATATTTTAATTGATATGCCAATATTAAATAATGAATTTTTTGAACATATATATATATATATATATATATTTACATGGTCTACGATTAAATTATAAAAAAAGTGTTTCATGATCTTGTGCAACACATATGTGTTTATTTCATTATATAATGGGTGGGGTTTGAATTATATATCCATATAATGCATTAGGTAATGATGGATATCGCGTGATATAATAATATCTTGAATGGGGTGTGAAACATGTTGAGTATGGGAAAAATCACCAATGAAAACATTTAGACTGAAACATGAATAATAATATTTTAGAATGTAGAGTTAACCCAAAACTTATATACAATAATTCTATTTATCCTTATCAAAGGGAATTTTTTTATATTGTTATATTTATAAAAATATATTATGAAGATTTTCATTTCACATGCATCATTTTCTTTGATTACTTTTTGATTCATGTATTACGATATTCCATGGATTATGTAATCACTCTTATTTATGATATAAAATTTTATATTTAACCTATAAAATGACAATATAATGTTATCATACCCTAATATGAATGTTATTATTAAATTATCATTAATATGTCTTTTGTTTACACCTACTGAGAATCTGAGCTCACAATATGTTATGTTCCCATTTCCTAGGATATGAGGAATTTTTCTAATAATGATATGAATATGGTGAGTGTGAGACAATAATAACATAATGGTATATTATTACATGTTTTATGCACAATTTTTAAGGCTTATATGTTTTAACATATAGTAAAAATTAATTTTTTTTGGATTTGATCATGTTTATTAATACTTCATTTTAATAAAATAACATTTAATATATATGTATAAAAAGTTTTTGTATTTATATTTCATTCCTTGGAAAACTCTATCATCAATGTTCTATTAACCACCTCAACCAAAGTGGTATCCGTATACAATAGATATTGATTTTTAAAAACATACCAAAGTCCCATATCAAACATTTGGTCTTTTAACATGTCGTTTGATACCACATCTATAGAGATAACATACTATCTCTACTAAATTCCTGGTATACATAGTTACATTATTATAATTTATGAATTATGATAGGAATTGTGTTTATTTATAAATCATCATTTATTTCAGATAACAATTCTTTAAATATATTTTCTTTAATATTTTAAAACCCAAACGTTCATTTTTCTATTCCAAAACCTATGTGTCTGACCATATTCTATAAAGTCTTTCAATAAAAAATGAATAACACTTTCTTTAAGATAATATGGGTTATGAAATATATATATATATAACTCATTCAATCTCCCGTAATGTTACTTCTAGATCATGGTGATTTTTTATGCCTTAATTGGATTGTGTTTTATAGTGGATAAACTATTTGGTTTCATGTTTACCTCCTATATTTTCAGGTTTTTCCACTATATCTTGTTGGATTGTTTGAAAAAGAATTTGGTTAATGGAATATTATTCTTATAAAAATATTTCCCCAATATTATGATCAAATTTATTGTTTACACATAGAAAAATATTTTTAGAACTCTATTTATTAACTCTAAAATATTTTTTGTGGATCTGATAGTGGATTGAATTATGTAATGAGACAAATAATATTAGAATTTTATTTTTTTTATTAACGATATCATAATCATGGAAATGTTATTAGATGAAAAATTAAAATTATACACATGATTAAAAACATACCTCGGTATCTTAAGGATCATTGTTGTGTGATCTATCCAAGAAAGACTATTAATGAAACTCTAAACTTGATTCATCCAAATCAGTTGTATACTGTAACATTACAGGATAAGAATTATTTTATATAAAAAGGAATACATTCCATTAATACCAATTATTCAAAAACTGATCTTAGTCATCCAAAAACTAGGAACCCAAGGTAGACCAAAAAATATCATGATGAAATTTATTTATGCACATGAGATAAATGAAAGCACTTGAGAATCATGTACTATATATTAGGAACATTTTATCCCAAAATAATAACCATGGAAATCAACAACGATATAAATTAAAATTAATTTCATCATTATAATACATAGTTATAATATAGATTAAGGATGCGTATATGAAGAAACATGTTCCATAACAATGTTCTAAAAAGAATTATAACCCATCATCGTGTGATACATGAGTCAACAAATCACCTTGTCACTTCCAAACTCAAAAACATTGTGAACAAAGATACATTTAGCATCTAAATGTCATGAAGACCTTACCTACATAAAATATAATATTATAAAAACTCACGAAAAGTTATGTAGACTGTGTGAGTAAACAACGACTATAATTGCCCACAATGATATTTATATGTAGTTTTTATAAGGTTAACATAGTTATCTAATGTAAAAACAATTTCATGGAATAAATTTACCATATTTTTTCAATAAATGGAAAATTATCCACTATAAATTGTTTGAAATAACTATACAAAATAATACAATTTTACTGAACAATTAATAAATCAATTTTCTTTGGAAAAAATACAATTTATGATACAAAATTATAAATAAATATAAATATTGAATTCACGAATAAATGAAATACAAAATATAAACATCATGGAGAAAATATAAAATTATATTTTTATTTCATATTAGATATGATATACATGCCATATAAGTGATAAATAGTCTATTAGTTATGCACATTACACTAGGACTAGGGCCTATGGGGTAAGAGTCATCTCATGTAAGTGTATACTAGCCAAAATAATTTTTAATATTGTTTTATAATAACATACCCAATCTAGGAAAAACATAAAATTCATATAGTTATTATGTTAACTTTATCCCCACATAAATGTCCTATCTTCCCATGTTTTATAACCAAAACATTTCAATTTAAATATTTCATTTCATATCTGTACATGATTTACACTCCCAAAAAAATATAAATTTGAATATTTAATTTCATACCTATTCAAGAATTGAATTAATTTATTTAATAAAACTATATTATTCTGAAAAAAAATTGTTTACTAGACAAATAAATATAACCTCATTTCACAAAGATTGAATAAATCTAAACAATTCATGATTTTTGAATCACTCAACTCACCAATTCCAATATAAAATATAAAAATAAAAATCATGTATAGTTCCTAAAATAATATTTTTTTTATATTACCAAATTGTTGAGAACATATCATATTTCTAAAAATATTTCTGAAAATTAAAAATTCATAGGAATGAGGTATCTAGGAATGAAAATAAAGATCCTAAGCTAAGGATTCCATAACACAAATTAAAAAAATATAATATTTCAATAATTGGAAATCCTAAGAGGAATCACAAAACAAAATTATTTCTGATAAAACAAATTACATAAAAATATGAAATAGCATTTATATATTTATGAATGAATGGTCCTAATGTAGAACAGAATAATTTCTTATATGGTTGTTATCAGACAAGAAAATGGAATGAATGAATATAAATTAAAAACTCTGACTAAAATTTTGTAAATCCCAAACCATAGAATGGTAATGAATTAAATATTCTTAAAATATATAAAATAAAGAATAAAATATTATAATGATCCCATAATGATCACATATTCCCTTATCACATAGTGTAAAACACTCAAAAATAAATGGATAAAAATCCATAAAGTCATATTTATGAAAAATGTGACACCATGACATCATTTGAATTCACCACTACCTTGACATTTTCAAGAATCCAAATCTATGTTTCTCGACACATTGACTGAAAACAAAATGTTGATAAAAATTTTAAATTTTTGGACAGTCCAAACCCCACTTAATATGACAGTGGACATTTTAATAACCACAGTTCATATGAAGAATCCTCTGGCCGCATTCCTGATTCCATTCCCTTACCTGGGTGTATTTGTACTATACATGGTACATTGTCTATTGATAGGAATAAAATGGATTTTACCATAATGTGGTATAGTCTAGGTTACAAATAGAAATGTTAAAAGTCCATTTCAAGGAACTAGAACCCAATAAACACTTTAAAAAACCTTGAAAGAACCATCACCTACGAGGAAAATATACAATATATGACGTCAAAATGTGACAAACCCTTCCCTGTTGAATGTTCCTTATTTATTAATGATTCAATATTTAAACAATATATTTATTTACATGTTAGTTATATTGGATCTTTGAGAGTAAATTCCATGATAATATCAATGGTTATAATACATTGATAACGTGAAACATAGATTGAATTTATTTCTTAATGAACTCATTGTATTGAAATATCTATTCATATAGATAATACCAATAAAGGATCATGTCGTGAGCACAAGTATCATCAATATTATAATGATGTTAGTTACAAGAATTGTATGGTTATCCAGTCTATTCAAGATGATGTTTTTTAATTGTTTACATGAATTCCTCGACAAGAATTGGTGGATTTAAATGCCCCTAGTTAGAGTGATTGAATATGCATCTTACAGATTTAATCATTTAACTAATTTTTAATGTTATAATTAATTTTCTATTTTTATTTTCTATTATTAAAGATTTCATTCAATTATATGAGTTCATTTAATCATTTATGTGGTTTGGAAATCCATTGAATGTATTTATTTATATTAACGAATAATTACAACACATAAAAATCGAGGTAGATTATCTAAAATACAATCCTTTTAGATTATTCTTTTTAGTTTGGATGCATGTTGTTGTATTATCTTTCAACTGGGGATTGTTCCCCTTGATTAAAAAATTTAATGAATTTTTCTATATACAAATTTAAATGTTCAATGTAAAAAAATGGACAGAACTATAAAATACCATAGTAAAGTGGGATAATGTTCATAGGCCATATTGGTCATAGTGAACTGGCTTAATAGAATTGCTACTAAAGTCAAATGAATATAATAATGTATTCCATGTGTCTACCAGACACTATGTGGGAGTTAAAATTCTATAAGAGGATTTTTGGTCCTATTATATAATCCCATAACCACCCCATCAGGGGAGACTGTGCTATCTTGAGGTTACCAACCCAAGATGGACTATGAAGACATTTGATATACATGGTGACGTCAAGACAACTCGAGACATGTTGAAGGACATACTATATCTGGTTACCTAGTAAAACGAAGATTATGGTCGCTTCTTCTTTTTAGTGACATATGAATTTGATGACCTTGACCACTTGGGTAGGGGTTCTATAGAGGTCCCTTTCTTTGAAATCAATTAATTGGGATGATAGGAAGATTTGTATATGAGAAAACCTATACAGTATAACATGGTAAATATTTTATTAGTTAACCATGGATGGGTTTTATTTTTTGGGTTATTTAAAATTCATGGACTCGTCTTGGACAATTATATGGTCCTGGATCCATCTCTAGTGGATAACATAGTTTATAATTTCATATGAGGCTGAGTTACCACTATGATCATTACTAGGGGATTTACATCCAACATGATATCTTTTATGACTATATAGATTATGGATTCTATAAGGGAACATTTTTATTTTATTAATATGTTTTATGACTTGCAGGACCTTAGTAGGTACCCTAATGACAAGACGAAACATACTAAGTAATATTTTCTACAAACATCACTGACCTGCTAAGTCATTAGGCCATCTATGTAATTTCTTATAAATTTATATAATTTGGAAATCTCTGTCTGGGAAGTTGATATATATTATTTGGATAAAATGGATTTATTGGTGGATATATATTTTGGTACCATGTATTTGGGGACTTTTACTTTTAGGTAATATATTGTATTAACATTCCCTTTTATTGTTACCATGGTTTTGGAGTTCATATGTGTGACTTCTTCAGGATGGGACCCCATGGTCATGAGAACCCTTGAATTCATGGGGATTAGTTAGAGAACCCTTGAATGTTGATATCTAATTGTACATATTTTCATGTTCAACATGAAATTTTCAATGAAACCCCAAAACTGGATAAAGTAGTTATGGTTTATTGAGGTGATGAAAATAAGGATAGATGTAGATTTTTTATTGTTATATAGTATATTGATTTAGGATTATCTTGTTACTTGACCATATAAAATAATTTTTGGAATTGCTTTATACCACATTTGTTGTGACCTATTGAGATATGTAATCAAACACAACTTGGGAATCCATAGTACATGGGTACCTAAAAAGAAATTCACTTAGATTCATTAATAGCTTAGGATATGGATGATTATTTATCAAGTGGGAAAACACAGACATATACATTGAAAATATGATTTGTTGTGTCATATAAATATTATGGATTGAGAAAAATTATTTAATTTGATTTATATTTCCATTAAATTTTAGACTATTCGGTGATGAGTTGTATGTATGGGATGACTATTTCCGACATTAAATAATTTCATTTACCATTTACATCGTTAAATTTAACCTCTCCCATTTTTATTTTATTTCGAATAGATTATTCATATGAATATTATATTATAATAATCATATTTCAATTGGGGGTATATCCTTAACAAGATACCTCATTGAGACCTTGAAACTTGTTGACAACCTCTTGCATTTGGTGAGGTGTGCTCGAGGTAACATATCATGATAGTCTAGTTTTGATTCATATAGAATAAGAGGCAATGTTATCACATAAATTGAATTCCTTTTACATTGAATTATACCATATCATGGTATAGTTATTGATATAATTCGGTTTAGATTCATATCACAAGTAGAAAAAACATGTTTATGATTAATTATAATGACATATTGGATGGTAACAGATTAAATAAATTTTTATATATACTGGTAGTGTACCTTATTATTATTAATTACTGTGATACTAATTATAAAATAATTTTTATATTAATTTTAAAATAAGAAATGTCAAAAATTCCATTTTTAAATTTGTTATTATTTAAGGATTTTCATTAAATGAAAATGATCAATTCACTAATATTTTAATTGAAAACTTGTCCATATGTCATATAAAAATACCTACATTTTGATAAATTTTTTGTTATGAGTATTTCATTAAAGATATTTTTTTAGTTTCGTGAGACTGTAATGGATTTATGAGATGCATAATATTTAATTAAAAACGATACATTACCATTATAAAAAACATTTGGAATCTTAATTATTTTTCATTTTAATTCATAAATGCATGAGTTATATTGAGTCATTTTAATATAGGTATTAAATGTAACTAGACTTATTTTATTTCAAATAATAATTGATGTAGGGACCTACAGAGAATTGAATTATATTTTTACTATCATTTATTATTTTAAGGGTTTATTATATCATATACAAATGTATTGAAATTACAGGTAATTAAAATGTTGACTTTTATAACTCATAGTGTGCTTCATTCATACAAATCCATCTGGTATTGTTAATTTAAATGAATATATTATTATAAGGTTAAATGTGGATGAGTGATTTCATGTTATCCATCATATTTATCTTCTTAATGGTAGGGAAAATTATCCAGTCTTTTATGAATGATGATATTTTTAGTATAGGTTTAAATAAAAAATTTCTAATGATTTTCACACTATTAATATGTTGGCACACAATTTTCTTTCAAATGATTTTTTCATAAAATGAATTTTTTTTATTGTAATACAATTTCACATAATGAATGTGTTCATGGATCAATAAATGACCACAAAGAAGGCTAGAAGATAGATGTATTCCACCGTTGTCCCCCATCAATAGATTCACATAATAATTGGAGCTCATATTCGTCAATCCATATGGTTTCTACCCACTAGTTGAGATCCCAACAATGAAACCTCATCCATATCAAATTATTTTGATGACATTATATATTTTATAGATGAATTAGTATTTATTTGTAAAAAAAATTAAATATATATTAATTTTAAAAATCATTTCATTATATTTTGTTAAGCCTGTGTTTTAGTGTTTCCTAGTATATTTGAGTTACAAATTATTATTATGGGTTTTGAATAAATTTATGACAAATCTTTTTTATGACCCACCATAATTTTTTTTAAAACTACATGACATTTGATGATAGATTATTTAATATTATAATTATTTTTTAATTTGATGGTTATTTAATATCTAGCCCTAGTGGTTAGTACACATTAATGTATATTGCTGAGACTATATTACAAAAATTAAGTCTTCTAAAAACTATCTATAATAACCAGTATGTTTTAAATTCATATTCCTTAAGGAGATCGTGAATTTTATTAGATAGTTGTATCTATTTATGTATATTTTTTACTCATTAGTTTATTTTTTCGAAAATAATGTGGTAATGTTCTCAATAACATATAAAAACAAATAATTTTTCACTTTTCATAAAATCTAGACAAAATAAATTCTAGACAATAATTTGTTCAAATGTAACTAAACAGTGGTATTAATAATTCTTAAGATCAAATTAATTATTTTATTTGTTCATGTATCAGTTGGAGTTACATACCCCTATTATTGTTATCAAAATATGATAAATTCATGAAATCTGTCATGATTATTAACATTAATGGTTTTATAGGAATGAGATGTATTCATTACACATTTATTTGTGAATATGAATGATTTTTAATATTTTTTTCTTATATTTTTACACTGGGTTACAAGACAATAGTATTCGATTAGTATATCCTCCATGTATTGGTTTTTGGGAAAAAAGAATTATAAATTTTTAGATTTTATTAATCTATGTTTGAATTATTAATGGATTATCATTGCATTATAATTATTATATTAATATTTACTCTATTAGATTATTAAAAACTTATATTTATTAAATTTGTCTTTTATATAACCTATTTAGTCTATCTATGATGTTATAAATGAAATGAATAATTTGTAATTTCACCTAAAAAACAAGAAATGTTATTCAAAATGTAGTAAAAATCGTATAATTTTCTTCCTAATGACCATGATGCATGTTTTCTTTCATTGGGAATAATTATAGTGAATATAATTGGATTTTATAATTAAAAATATTCTTATTAATTAACTATTTCACTAATTAAATATAATTCACCACATATTTTAATTTTTAGTGAAAAATTCATCTAAGAAACTGTACATTTAATTAAGAATATGTAGAAATTATTTTCACATCATATATTGTTTTCTATAACACTAACATAATCTTTTTGTCCAACTCCATTCCTAGATGAATATTTTTTTATATATGGATGGTCTCTTTCCTTTGATCATTATTGGAGAATGATTCGTCATATGGGTAACTTGTGTTTTATTATGATCATGTAGGATCTTTCCATTCCATATGATCAAATTAATAAGCCATTTTAACAAATTTTTAAACCAATAATGACTATAAATTAAGAATTTTGTAAATTAGATAATTAATAATTTTACATGATAAATTTATTTATGCAAATATAATGATTTTTAATTCTTTAGAATTGATTTTTTATTTGATCAAATAAAACCTAGTGGATAATCCCAGGATTTATAACAATTCAATAAAATATTTCAATCTTTCTTTTACCCAGATATTTCAAATTAAAATTATATATTCTATCAATAAATATTGTAACATATAATTATTTATTTTTCAAAAAAAAATTGAGATTTATTTTTAAATTGGTACAATGTTAATGAAATTCATTATTATAATTATATTAATATAAACCAATAATAGTTATATTCGTTAATGTGTAAAGTGAAAAAATTATATTTTGAAAATAATATTATGAACACAATTATTTTTTCTTATTACATTATAAAAAATATAGATTAATATATTATTATAATGAATATAAAAATATTTATCATTCTGAATTGTAATTTTTTGAAATTGAATCAATATTTTGTTTTCAAAATAAAATTTAAATTAATAAAAAGTATATTATAATTATTAGTATTACTTTATGACATTTATTCCTTATAATATGTATATAACAAAATAAAACTTTTTGATGAATGATATCTTGTGATGTGATGGATATGTTGCATGAGACGTGATGTGGATACTTTATAATTTTGGTGGCCACCATTTCATTGATCCAAAATTAGTATGAAAATACATTGTAACTCCCCGAACATATAATCTATATCATTTTAAGGAAGGATTCATAATAAAAACAACAGCCTTTTAAAAAAATAATAAAGAAAATATGCAAGAATTAATACAAAAATTATCACATAAACAACACATGATTATTCTACTAGTCCTATAATTACAATTAATAACTAATATCAATATGTGGGAAATCGTAATGATGGGCATCATAACCACATAGTCAAGTCCCCATTCCAAGATTACAAAAACAATTTCAAGGCCTTTTCCAAAGACACTAATTTGTCTCATATGACATAATGATTAATTGAGGGGCTACAGTGGGCCCTTCCCATCACATAATAAGTCCAAATCATTCCTTATAGGAAAAATAGTGAAACATATCATAAACATTCATACTAAAACTTGCACAAAAATTGTCAATACTTTAAACATAAACCATGAACAGTATAATAAATAAAAAATCCATAGTCATGCATATTATAAATCATACAATACATTATTAAATATTTTATTATAGCAAATCAACATAAATCATGAATAATATCCAATAACGGATTTTTAAATAGTTGAAAAATAATCAATAAAACTCTTTGAAAAAATTACACATTTTCAGGAAATCATTTAAAATCTACAGAATTTGTAAAGGATGTGATTTAATAGATATCATTGTATCAAAGTGTACCATACATCATTGAAACTTTTTAAAGAATTTCACTATTCAAAACAATCATGTCCATGTAAATAAATCCTTAAAAATATTTTCAAAAACATGAACATTATTAAAATGATTTAGACAAATAAATCCTTAGAAACATTTAAAAAGATAATCATGTTAAAGGTTCCCTTCTATAAAACCTTAAAATATTAAATTTTATACATTTTAATGATACATAGACATTGATGATAAAAATTTCCCAGTAGATACATACAGATAAACCATCTAGGATAATAATGAGATTGAGGAAATAATCCTTGCCGATTACTTTCCTTTGGTCGAGGGTACGTTTAACATCATGTATAATAAACATAGTATGTTTTAAATTATTCTGAAAAACCATATTTAAATTTATTAGATCATACTTGATTAATTTGAGCTTTTATACTACCCTTTCAATAAAAATTTCCATGTTAAAATAACATTTTGTTTAATAATCACTTTCATTATCGTACGTGTTTGACCTTGTTATTCTTGATCGTATAACTTATATCATGATTTAATTGATTCTAGAATATATAAAATTATTTATTTATCATTTATATTCATAATAAATATATTTATAAAAGATATATATGTGAAATGGAATACACCATTTGTAGAGATGTCATGTCATACGTACTCATGAACGTTGTTTTTGTTTTCATATCGTATTGAACGGAAGTTAGTGAATGAGATATATGTATATTTATATATATGTATATATTATTGTATAGTTATTATGCCATATTCTACATAATTATTAATAATATATATTTTTATACTCATCTAAATAATTATGTTTTGAATAACAGACTACACCACGATGTGGAGATGGTATGTCATATGTATGCACATATGTTGTCTTTGACAGTTATATGATAGATAAAAAAATTAATATAGATGTAACATATTTATAATAACATAATAATAACAACACAGTATTTATAATTTACTTGAGTAATTATTTTGGTATGGAAACTAAAACGAAAGAGGAAGTGGAAGAAAAAAGAACATTTAAAGAGGTAACACAATAATTACCTTCTTTTTCAGGTTCTTCCTATTGATTTGAACATAAGAGATGAATAGTTTGTCTTTATGATCAATTAAGTTCCTCTAGGTTTAATTGAGGGTAGTTTTTAGGATATTTGAATAGGGTTTGGATGAGCCAAATTCTTATGGATGTGTGAATTTAATAGAAGGTGAAGTACCCTATTATAAGAGTGGTGAGGGGTACTTTTAGAAGAGTTAAATAAATAATTTATTATAAAATAATTTTCAACATGTAATTGCTCCAAATTGATTTATATAGATTTTATGGTGGTTATGGGTCTAAATCCTTTCATCCAATATATTTTATAAATGTTTTGGTCACCATTATACTGTATCTTTTAGATTTTACTTTTAGTTAAATATTTTAACTTTTACCATGTCTTATTATATATTTACACTATAGGGTTAATAAAAAGACTATAAAATTCCAATTGATCCTCAATTTGATAATTAATTATATGTAAAACCTTATTTATTTCATTATGATGAATATACGATTTTTGGAATATTATATCATATAATAATATAATATTTCTTTTATAAATTCATTTATGTCAATTTTTACACTATTTAGTATTTATTTGAAAGTCATAAAAAATAAATTCCATCAAAAAAATACATTGAATCCATACTAAAATTTTGTATCCAAATATAAAATATTTTTTGGTATCTGTCCATTCATATAATATTTATGATAATGTTAATAATATCTGTTGATTGATTCATTCATTAATAATGAAAATACTGCATCATTATTATGTCATAAATAAATATAATTATTTTATTTATAAAAATTTTAAATAAAATATCAGGATTTGGGAACTCTTTTAATATTTATAATGACTATTAATAGTAAAAATATCATTAATATTACACAATATAATTTTTTTAATAAAATATATATGTTTATGTTACATTTTCCTTATCTTTTAATTAATTTTTATAATGTTTTAGTTTCATTACAAGTGGATCCATGGGGTCTCCAAATTGACCCAGGTATGAACATGGTTTGAATTATATCAGATCATCTGGTTAGGAAACATTTATAGTCATTTTATATTAAATAATATTATTTTTCCCTTATTTTTATGACTTACCCTTTAACCATGATAAATTTAATATTTACTTAAGTTAATATTCATAATGACTAAAAAAAGATACCTATTTAAAAAATTTGGACATCTACATTCAAAATATTAAATCCATTATTCCAAATTTAAGACACCTAATTTGAAAGTCTTTATATAAAATTAAATCTTGTTGTTAGAATGAAAAAACGGGTTTTTAGGGAAAAAACTATATAATGATTGATATGTGTTTATGTACAATTTAAATGTGAAATTATTTCCAATGACCTAATTTATATTAAACAAAAAAATTAACATAATTATACTTTTAGTCCACTCAAATGTATAATTTTACGCTATAAATTATTTTGATAAAATTAGAAGTTTCCAATTAAAATTTTGAATTTATCACTATTCATCAAAATATGAATGTTATCCGAATAGTACAAAAAAATTATCAAAACTAATTTTTTATGTCACACTTTTTGAGAAGAATTTAATTTCATAATATTGAATAAATAAAAGTGTAAGATATTGAATTTAAGAAGTGTTTTCCATTAAAAGGTGTGAGATCTACATTTTTTTGAAAAGTTCTTATTATTTCTAAAAAAATGAATAAGTCCATATATTATGTCTCAAAAGATGAATGTTAAAATTATATAGTATATAAAAATTTCAAATTATGGTTACTAATATTAATAACTACTTTTTAAACCACTAGTTTGATAGGTTGTTGTGCGCGTGAACTTTTCGTTTCGTATATTATAGGCTATAGAATTATTTAAAAATGAATTATACCATAGAATCATAGGGCCTTACATTATCCCATCCTTTAATAAATTACATTATTCATATTTAAACTCAATATTGATAACTAATGTTTTTAAATTTAAAAATGTCTTAGTTGAAATCCCAGATTGAAAATTGTATTAATGAGGCCACTATTTAACAATAAATAATGGTATGTATGTAGGTTACTGAGAATAACACATACTAGGGTTACATGTATGAAAACAGGGATATATAAGAGAAAAATAACCATCATATTCTGATATAGTGTGATAGAGGATATTAATAGGGGGAAGTCCACAATTTAAAAACCATAAATCTATGATGATCCATTGTACCAATTGATTCATTGAAACATAATGTAATAGGGAAACATTTTTTTATGATCATTTTCCATGTATTATAGAATTAATTTAATTGAAAGTCTAATAACACCTGAAATCATACATTATTTACATATAATGTTTCATCCCTTAGAAAAATCCTACCACAAACTCCTCTTTCTCTTCAAAAAATAAAAATAAAAAATATTTTATTTACCTCAATCATATAATTTTCAAAAAAATATTCCATTTAGATAACGAAAATTATTTTATAATAACAAAGGAATTATTATAGGATAGTGGTTAGAGATAAATAATTTTATATCTTTAGTTGTCGGTTCAATTATCACATATTTTTTCAATGTGATAGGTCATCACAAGACCTGTAGGTTTTTATTTTTCTAAAAGTATGGTATTATAACATTCAAAAATAATATTAAAAAATGTTTAATCCCTAAACAACACTATCCAATGTTCAAAATCATCGATTACAAACATTATATTTATCCAAAATGCATCTTCCCAATCTCTATTTATTAGGACACTAAATTTAAAAAACAAAATTTTATCATCAGATTTCCCAAACAATGTAAAGTTGATCGTATTGTCCCATGATGAATATATAATCTCTTTTTTCATATTAAAACCATAATGAAAAAGAAATTTACAATAGCACATAACTAATTTATATCACATTTGTCTTATAAGTTGAATATAATTCATGAATAGAAAGAACAAAATAGATTTATAATTCAACGTTAACTATAGTAAAAGAATAAGTTAGACCTTGATACATTTTCTTTTTATGAGATATATTTCCTTGATGTTATGGTTAATTGTTTGAATAATGTCCTATATTTTTAAAATTTTAACATCACACATATTCCTTCTTTCCCATACAATCACGAGCCTAATGACCTTTTTCTCCACATTTTTAACAAACTCACATACTTTTTAGGCATATACATAGGTGTTTCCTACCACAATTATCATATACATAAAAATCCTTCTTTCCTTTTTCCCTTTATCTGTCTCTATCTCCACCATTATCATGTTCTCTTTCTTTACTTTAATGTCGCGAGTCACAGATAATTCCATTTCATTATTGATAACACATGAGACTATATCATTGTACGATGAAAAAAAAATTCTAATCAATGACATTTGAAGGCATGCATTTAACCCATCAAAAAATTGATCAATATTACATCATGGGTTACGTATGTAGTCTGTAGAATGACTTTATGACCTTCCGAGACTAATTCTATTTATTCCATATTTTCTACTTCTTCATCCTCCTTCGTGTTTTGAATTAATGACAACCACTAATATCCATCTCCTGGGAGTCAATAAACTTACATAACAACCTTCTCCCTTTCATTACATCCAAAAGCAAGAAATAATATCACTATGTAACATATCTATTGATCATCCACAAATGGATTTTTAGACACCTTTAATTCTTTATGTTTTTCTCTCATGAAGCATTCAAACATTGATCATCTGCATTGTATATCCGGATGCTCCATACGGGTATGGTTATTATTCAATACTTATTCATAACCTAAGTTTGCAGTCTCAATATGGTTATAAACTATTATTTATCACGTGTTTCACAAAACCCAATATAATTATATTTTGTATGAGGGAAATCAATTCATGGATTACGTGCATTGATAGGATTTCTATTCCTTTAAACAGGTGTTATTTATAATCATTGCAATACACTATATTGTATTATGAATCATAATTCATAACTCCAAAAAAATATAATACTTTCTATAAGTTGAAACATTTATGCATATATAATCCATAATCATATATAGGGTTCCTTTGAGGAAATATTTACCGATAAATGCTTCATAATGGTTTCAAATGAATATATGAATTATCCTAAGCAAATCTCCCTAGACTGTCTAACCAGGTGTGTAATAGGGCTCATAAAAGTGTACCCGGTTACCCCGATTCAATCTCAAACCACCTTGTCTACATTTTCACCCCATGGTATTTCTATTCCAGAACTACATGCTCATGTAGTATCCAGATAGGGATGTACTGATTGGAATTTCAACATAATCTCTACTTTTCCACTATTCTATGGAGTTCTTATATACATATCCTCAATGTTTATATTTGGGTTATGAACTCTAATAGAAGTTCCGTAAAATATATTTCCATGGTTTTTACTAAATATCCACTAATACCAACTGTAACACCCCAACCCCAGAATCCAGGAGCTAGTGCATTATTTTAATACAATGCCATGATTAAATTAAATCAAATCCCGAATGACTGATCATTTAATCAATCATGAAAAATAGATTACATACATGAACATTACATTACACTTTATAACATAAATCACAGCATAAGTAATCCATTGAGAATTGAATTATTATATTTTATAAACCCTACATATGAAACATAAGAACCTTCTTTGAATCTTGGGGAATTAAAACATAATAAAGGGGTGATCTCAAATTCTAATTAAAGGTATATAATTTAGTGAAAGCTATATTATTTTAAGGAATGATTCATAATAAGAAAATCAAAATTTTAAACATAAAACATGAACATAGTATGATATAAATGATTTGAATATTATAATATAAAAAGGAACATGGTTACTCTACTAGTATAAAAATCACAAGTAAAAAAAATTGTGTAATGAGGGAATTCTTAATGCCAGACATCATAACCACATAGTCAAGGCCTCGTGCCAACACTAAAAATATATTTTTTTTTCAAAGCCTTGTGCCAAGACACTAATTTTCCTCAAGGGACCTACTGATGCATCTAGGGGCTCTATCAGGCCCCACCCGTTCACTTACTATGTCAAATGAAATCACCATATAGAAAAATGTGACACATAACATAAACATTCATACTAAAACATGCATAAAAATGTTAATACATTAACCTAAAATCCTAAATGGTATAAAAATAGGACATCCATATTAAATAATATCATAAGACATTCCATATAATATGGAATATTATATTATAGTAAATCAACATCAATCATCAATAATATCCAATAGCAGATATTGAAATAGTTGAAAATGACCAATAGAACTCTTTGAGAGAAATACCCATTTTCATGAAATCATTTAAAAGTCACACAATTTATAAAAAAATTCAATTAAAACAGATCTTTGAATAAAACTATCCCATATCACTTTGAATCACTTGATTGAGATTAACACATTAAAATAATCATTTCCACATAAATAAATACTTATAATAATTTTTAAAACATGAATATTAATTAAAAAGATTTAGAAAAATAAATCATTAAAAACATTTAATATGATGATCTAGATAAATAATCTCTTCCAAAAAACAAGAAAATATTTATTTTCAAAACATTTTAAGGATACAATGACATAGATGAGAAATTTTTCCTATCATATACATAGTG
This sequence comes from Viscum album, assembly GCA_963277665.1. Taxonomy (NCBI): domain Eukaryota; kingdom Viridiplantae; phylum Streptophyta; class Magnoliopsida; order Santalales; family Viscaceae; genus Viscum; species Viscum album. The sequence goes on from OY728156.1 coordinate 1,741,025,520, forward strand.
ACAAACAATCTCAGATAATAATTAGATTAGGGAAATAACCCTTACCTTGTACTTTCCATTCGTTGAATGTATGTATAATCTCCTATATAATGACCATAATATGTTATTAATTTATTCCAGAACACTATTCTTATTTATTATATCATACATGAATCATTTTTTACTTTATATGACCCTTTTAATAATAATTTCACTGTTAAAATAACATTTCAGTTAATAATCGCTTTCTTTATCATTAATGTTTTAACATGATATTCTTGATCGTATTACTTATATAATGATTTAACTAATTCTATAATGTCAAACATTATTTATGTATCATATATATTCACAATATAAATCTGTATAATAGATAGATATATGAAATGGAAAACACTATTTATGGATATGATAGGCCGTACATATGCATAAACGCAGTTTCTGTTTTCATGTCTTATTGAATGAATGTAAGTGAATGAGATATGCATATATATATATAAATTAGCATAGAATTATTTTTTCATATATTACTTATGTAGGAATAATATTTTTTTTCAATCATCGTTGAATGGTGAACGTGGAAATGAATCTCATCGTGTCGTGGAGACGGTAAGTCGTACGTACAAACGAGCGACGATATCATACAATTAATGGTGAAATCGTATATAATTGGATGTTATTTTATATATACATAATAATTACAATGTTATATTTATTATTCCCATCAATTAGACTAATTATTATACCCATCCAATAAATTACGCATTAAATAACAAACTACACCATGACTTAGAGACGGTAATCCATATGTATGCACGTATGGTGTCTTTTTCATTCATAGGATAGATTGAATAATAAATATCACCGTACCGTATTTATAGTAACATCACAGAAACATCCCAATATGTAGAAGGTTACTTTATATATTATTTCGTAATTAAAACAACAAAGAAATAGGAATTGGAAGAAGAAATGATCTTTGGAAGAGGTGAGGAAATAATTACCTTCCCTTCGGGTTCTTTCTTTTGATTTGAACAAAAGAGCGCCATATTTTGTCTTTATGGTCGAATTAAGGCCTCTAGGATGAAGTAAGGGGATTTTTTAGGAGACTATTGTATGTTTTGGTAGAGACAAAGTTATTTGGAGGTTTGAATTTAAGATAAGGGAAAAAATACCATTTTATAAGTGAGGTGAGGGGTAGTTTTGGAAGAGCTTCAAATAGTAAATAGTTATAAAATATTTTTTCGATTATAATTGCTCAAAATGGAATTATTTATAAGATAATGAGGGTATGGTTATAATTCATCTCAACTAATATCGTTTAGACATGTTTATATTGACATATTAACCATATCTTTTAAATTTAACTCTTAGTTAAATAATTTAACTTTTACCATGTATTCATGCATTCAAACACTATATGGTTAATAAACATACCTTAAAATTACAAACAATCCTCATGTGGTACATTAATTATATATTTAAAATTATGTATGTGTTTTTGAAAATTATTATATTTTTAGTAATATTATATCATTTTAAAATTTAATATTTAAAAAAACACCTTTATGTGATTTTTGACACTTTATTATTCAGTTTTTCTGAAATTAATAAAAATATTAATTCAAAAAAATACATTAAAACATCCATAAAATATTATATTCATCTAGAGATTTCTTGAATGGAATCAAAAAATTAAGTTTATATTTTTTTAATATTTATAATACCGTTTATTTGATTAGTTCATTAATGTGGAATATATTGTATCATTACTGTTTCATAAATAAATATATTTATTTTGTGTCTAAATATTATAATTAAAATATCATGATGTAGAAAATAGTTTTATCTTTCTAGTTATAATTTATAGTAAAAAAATTTCACTTATATTAACCCATATATATTTTTTAATAAAAGATATATGTTTATGTTACATTTTCCATAACATTAATGTAATCTTTATAAAGTGTCATTTTCAATGAAAAGTGGCTCCATGGGGTGACAAAATTAACCCAAGGATTCCCATGGTTAGAAAAGTATGATAATATAAGAATAGAACATGTGTTAGTGTAATTTAAAATTATAATAATATTATTTTTTACAATTATTTAACATATTTACCCTTTAACCATTGCAAATAAAATATATACCGATCTTACTATTCATAATGATTAAAAGTAAAAGTTTCCAATTTGTATGAGAAATTAATTTCAATGAATTAAATTATATCAAATATAAAAATATTATCTAATTATACTATAAACCCACTTAAATTTATAATTTAACACTGTATATTATTTCGATTAATAATTTGTTTTCAATGATAATTTAGTATTTTACATTATTCATTAAAATATGAATTTTATCAGAATTGTACCAAAAATGATACAAACTATATTTTTCCCCTACTTAAATAAGTTTTTTATTAGCAATTTAAAATCATTATTGAAACTAGGGTTTTGACTTTTCAAAATATCTTAGTTGAACGCTGACATTGAAAAATGGATTAACGAGGTCACTATTTGAAAATAATGAAATGTAAGTCTAAGGGTTACTGATAATAACACATAATAGGTTCCATGTGGGAAAAATGGATATTGATAAAAAAAATAACCATCATATTCTGATGGAGAGTGATAGAGGATATTATTATGAGATTGTAAAAAATCTGAATAATTTAAATCTATTATAATTTAAAGGACTATTTGATTCATTAAATAAAAATGTATTAGGAAAACATTTATTTTTAGTTTTATGAATTTTTCCTAGTATTTTAAAATTAATTTAATTCTCATACTAAGAACACCTAGAATCATACATAATTTACTGGTAGAGTTTCTTCTTTTAACTAATTCCTACCACAAACTCATCTTTCTCTTCAAAAGATAAAACTCAAAAATATTCTATTTATCTCAATCGTATAAGGTTTCAAAAATTTACTATTTAAATGAAGAAAACTATTTTATAATTACCAGGGACTTAACGTAGGTCATTGGTAGGTGATAAATCATTTTATTCACTTCTATAGAGAAATTGATTATCACAACTTTTTCCGAAGCAACAAGTTATCACCCGACCTGTAGGTTGTCTTTTTTCAAAAACTATAGTATTATAACAGTTCAAAAACAATATTAAAATTGTTCTGACTATAAAAAATACTATGCAATGTTCAAAAAAGTCATTGACAACAATTAGAGTTATGCAAAATACATATGTCCAATATTTGTTTAAAAGGCCTATAAATTTCCAAAATCAATTGGTAACATCAGATTCCACAAACAACACATTGATGATCATATTGTCACATGTTGAATATATGGTCACCTTCGTCTTATTAAAAAATTAAAAAAACAATGTACTTCAAAAAAAAACTTATATAACACATTCTTCTTATAACCCTAATATAATTAATGACTCCAAATACAAAAATACATTAATTATTCCACTTTGATTGTATTTACAAAATAAGATTGTAATTGATCCATTTTCATTTTATGAGATATATTTCCTCAGTGCACTGGGTAAATGTTTGCCTAATGTCCCATATCTTTACAATTACATAATTACATTGATTCATTCTATCACATACAATCACTATCCCGGTGTTTTTTAACTCCACATTTATAAAATACTCGCATTCCTTTTAGGCAAGTAATAGGGAGTTTCTTCCACAATTACCACATAAGGAAAAATACTTCATTCCATATTTCCCTTTATAAGTATATTCCTCCATCGTTTTGTTCTTCACTTGCATTACTTTAATGTCATAATACATAATGAAATTATTTTTCTGTCTTGATTGCACACAACACTATATATTTGTACGATGAGAAAGACTTTGAGACCAATTCCCTTCGAAGGAATGGTTTTAACCCATCATTGAATTGATAAATCTTACTTATTGGGTTACGTATGTGGTTTGTAGAAATTCGTGATAACCATATGATGTTAGCCTGAATCATTGCAACATTCTCATACAAATTTAGTCTCATTATCAAAAATTGCCTCTCCATTTCATCTCGTTGGTCACGATAACAGTATTAATATAGGAAAAGTTCATTAAAATCCCTCCATTCCATATTTTATAATTCTTCATCCAAATTTGGTCTTTAATTAATAACTGTCATTGATCTGTATGTCTTGAGAGATGATATGTTTTTATGTCAACCATTTTCCTTTCATTACTTCCCAATGAAAGATATATTTTTTCAATGGATATTATCCTATGATCAGCAAGAAATGGATTTATAGTCCCATTTAATGATGGAGTTAGTTGTCTCATGAAGAGGGATAACATTGATCCTCTATGTTGTTGATCAGGATGCTTCATACTAGTAAGGTTATTATCATAACATGAGCCAGATGTATCATAATGGTTATAAGTTGTTCCGAACTATTTGTTTCACAAGTTCCGCTATCACTATCTTTTATAGGATGAAAATCCATACATTGATTATGTGCATTGATTGGATTTCTATTCTATCCACTAGGCGCAATTTATAGATAATGGTATATAGTAGATTATGTTTTGAATCATAATTCGTACCTCCAATAAAGTAAAATACATAACATAAATTGAAAAATTTATCAATATCTAATTCATATTCATAAATATGGTTTCTTTGGGGACATATTTACTCATATATACATCATAATGGTTTGTAAAAAATTAATGAATTATCCTTAGAATACCCCCTTAGAGTGTCAATCAAGGTGGGTAGTAAGGACCTTTGTCGTGTAGTAGGTTACCCAAAGTCATGCTCAGAACACCTTGTCAGAGTTTTCACCCCATGGTACATCTGTTCCAGAACTACATCCACATTAAGTATTTAGACAAGGTAGTAATTTATGTAATTTCTACATAATCCCCACATTACGAAAATTCTAGGGGGTATTCTATACTTATCCTCAAAGTTCGTATTAGGGTTATTAACCCTAATCAATGTTTTCAAAATCTATATCCATGATTTTTTCAAAACTTCCTCTGATACCAACTGTGACACTTTGACCCCAGAAGCCTAGAGCTGATACATTATTTTAATACATTGGCATGATTTCATGAAATATAGTCTTGAAGAACCGATCAGTTTAGCAGTCCTGGAAAATATATTACATACATGAACATTACATTAATCCCTATAACATAAAACACACCATAAATAATCCTTTCATAACCCCATTATGATCTTTGATTAACCTTGTATATCAAACATAAAACTCATCATGGAATCATGGGAAAATAAAAAAGGAGAAAGAGGTGTGGTAATATGCTTAGTAAGGGTATATAATCCCGCAAAAGCAATAAGCATATAAGGCAGATGCATAATAAATAGAGAATCCTTTTAAACATAAAAAATGAACATAATATGCTAGAAGTATTTTAAAAATTTCCATATAAACATTCACATGGTTAGTCTACTAGTCGAATAATCACATGTAATTACTCATTTCTTAACTAAGGAATGTATAATGTTGTACATCATTACCACATAGTCAAGGCCTTGTGCCAAGGCTATAAATAAAATTTTTTCAAGGACATGTGTAAAGTCACTAATTTGTCTTAGGAGACCTACTGATCCATAGCTGGACTATAGTGGGCCCCTCCCGTCACCTACTATGTGCAATACATTTTTCATTTGAAAAAGGGTCAAACATAACATAAAAATTCATCCTAAAACTAGAATACGAAATATCAATTAATTAATCGTAAACAAAGAATGGAATAAAAATCACATATCCATAGTCAGGCATATAATAACTCATTCAATAAAATGTTGAAGATTGTATTTTATTAAGTAATACTCATTCTATAATATTATTCAATAAATGATGATAAAAATATTAAAATAATCAATAAACATATTTTTGAAAAATACACATTTTCATAAAATCAGTAAAAAGGCTCCCAATTAATAAATGAATTACATTAAAGTAGATATTTGAATCCAAATGTCCCATAACACATTGGACCTTTTGAATGAGATTAACACATATTTTCAATCATATTCACATGAATAAATACATAAAAACATTTTGAAATCAGTGACATTAATTAAAAATATTTATAAAAATAAATCTATAAAAACATTTTAATTGATGATCTAGTTAAAGAGTCCCTTTAGTAAAACCATAAAATAATACTTTTTAAAACATTTTAATGAATCATGGACATAGATGAAAAGTATGTAATAGTATATATTTGCAGATAAACAATCTCAGATAATAATGAGATATAGGAGTTAACCCCGACCATGAACATTCATTTTGTCGAGGGTACGTTTAGCCTCTTGTATAATGACCATATTATGTTATTAAATTATAACATAACCATATTCATATTTTTATATCATAATTTATTCACTATTGACATTATACTAATTATTTAATAATAATTTCCATGTTAAAATAACATTTCAAGTAACAATCGTGTTTTTATCATTAGGGATTTATCTTTTTATTCATTATAATATCACTTATATAATGATATAATTCATTTCAAAATATATATAATTTTTTATATATCATATATATTCAGAATATAAATATGCATAATAGAACAATATATGAAAAGTTAAACACCGTTTATTGAGATGGTAGGTCGTACATTGGCATAAACAATGTTTCTGTTTTCTTATTGTATTGAATGGTAGTAAATGAATGAGATATATATATATATATATTACAATGTCATTATTATTCCATACATTAAGTACATATTAATGATATATCTTTATATAAATACCATTTAATGGTAAACATGGAAATGAATGACATCACGTCGTGGATACAGTAAGTTGTATGTACGTTTGAGCGATAATATCATTCTAGTAAAGGTGAAATAATATATCATTTGATGTAATATTATATATAAATATTCAAAAAAAAATTATATTTATTATTAACATCAATTATACTAATTATAATACCCATACATATAATGAAGTGTTTAATAACAACACACAGCAAGATGTGGAGATAGTAAGTTGTACGTACGCACGTATGGCACTTTGACATTAATAGGATAGATATAATAATTATTATGGTTTCAAAATATTTATAAAAAATTCATAGTAACATCACAGTTTGTATAAGGTACTTGAGTTATTTTTTTGGTATAGAAACAACAAAGAAATAGAACGTGGAAGAAGAAAATAACATTGAAAGAGGTGGTGAAATAATTACGTCTTCTTTGGGTTCTTCATTTTTATTTGAAAAAGGGGATCCATAGGATGGCATTAGAATCAATGTAAGGCCTCTAGGTTGAATTGAGGGAAATTTTAAGGAGATTTGAGTAGGTGTTGGTCTATCCAAACTGTAACATCCCAAGTAATTAATGAATAATAGAATTTTTTATCTATGTCTATTAATGAATTAGATAGTGTTTTAGAGGCATAAAATAAAAATAAATCCAATCTTAAGCATGGAATACACTAATATTTTTAAAAGATTGTTTTACTGCCTTTTGATGGGAAACCATTTTAGAATCTGTATTTTGACAATTTTATAAACAATATTTGTCAAAATAAACTTATTATTTATGATTGGGACATCAAAATTTACTTTGTGTGAATTTTTGGTATTTTTCTGACAATGTTTATTTTTTAATGAATAGTGAAAAATACTGCATTTTACATCAAAACTACTTTTTAATCTAATTTAGTTATATGATTAGATTATCTTTTGATTTGGTTTTAAGTGAAATTATAATATATTGTTAACATTTAATCCAATGGTGGTCATTGGAATCAATTTCACTTTGAAATTGGACTTAAACTGGTGTCAATCTTTTGATACTTATTGTTTAATAAAAACACGCTATTTCTCATGACAGTGGGAATTAATTATTAAAATAATTAATATAACTTATATGATTTGAATTTTGTAAAATAGTCATCATTTTTGAATTCAGAATATCAAATATAGCTTTGGGTGATGTTTTGGTATTTTTCTAAAAAACTTCAATTTTTGATGAATAGTGAAACCACTAAGTGGTACTTATAAAAAATGATTTTCCATTTAAATGAAAATTTTACACCTATGTGATTTGATTTTCAAAAATCCAACATACATGGTTTTCATTAAGAAGTAAATTGTGGATCAATGAGATTAAAATAATTTTTTGGTGAATAGTAACTTTTATGTTTTTAATCGCGATTAGTGGTAATTAGTGTAGTTTAAGGTAAAAATAATGTTTTAATAGCATGGGATGAGCTTGACACATGTCCTACCCAAATTAGATGTGTCATGGCCGACCATGAATATCCATGGGTCAACTTGGGGACCCCATGGAGCCACTTTGGTTGGGAAATGACATAAATAACTTTTTATTTAATGAAAAAGTAAAAATGACACAAACATAATATGTTTTACGAAAACAATTTTTAAATGGGGTTATACAAGTCAAGATTTTTATTATAAATAGTAATTGGAAACCTAAAAAGCATTCCTACATCATAGTATTATTTTTATAATTTTAGGACTTTAAATAAATTAAATTATTTATGAAATCATGATGATGCAGCAATTACCTCATTAATAAAGGATTCAAATAAAATAAAATGATAATGTAAATTATATTACCTAAACATTTCAAAAACCTATTGAGTTTGTATATTTCGAACCCCTATAACCTTATCCTAGAATTATAGAAATCTGGGACCTTTTAAATCCGAAACTCATTTTCAAATAAAGTAATATTTCTTTACATTCCAAGAGTGCCCCTCCTCTCCTCTTATAAAAGGCCCCCACCTCTAGCTCCTTACCCACACTCTCAAAGCCTTTGGCTCAGCCAACCCCTGCTCAAATTGTCTCTAAACTTCCCTATCTTACAATTTGAAGTCTCACTTTGGGCAGAAGTTTTCTCAAGGAAGCCTTTGGGCTCAAACCAAAGGGAGTTACCTGATTTTAAGGTAATGAATTCACTTGAGTCCTTTTGTTTTATTTTGCTTCTCCAACCCCCTAAACTCTTTTTATTCATTTCTTTTGTAACAACTCCAGTATCTTCAATATACTAGGATGTTGTTATAAAACGGATTCGTGCTACACTTACACACACCTACATCTAATGGTCAAAGAACATACTATTTCCGTGGATGGTGAATTTATGCCTCCTGAAACGATGATTGTTAAACATTCTTTTAACACCTTTAAAGGTGGCCATTAAGATGTAACTATATTTATATATGATATATTATATTTTTATGCTTTCCTTAAGCTTATGTATTTTTCATTTTGGGCATACCTTATGGTTTCCATTATGGGTAAATGTGATATCTTCATTTAAGGAAGTGCGGACTACCGCCTCCTCAAAGTGATTTGATTCGTTAAATACCATATGTGGGACATATAAAGGATGGAACTATGATATTATATATTATATTATACTGGAATTATAATATTCCTTTATATCATCATGATTCCATTCTATATAATATGAAATAGAAATGAATGTAGCGTTCATGCGTACGTACGGCTTACCGTCTCCATGAACGGTGCATTTCATTTCTTACCTCTAAATGATTATGTAATATTATAAATGAATGCATGTACTAGATATATACTAAATATATGATATCTACATCATGAATACCATTCTGGATATAATGGATACATGAACAACTTGTAATTATAAAGGGATTATTTTTTACTCAAGTACCAATGATCTTTAAAACGACCGTTATTTACATAAATAATTACATAGTGTTCATGACATGGAAGTAAGTGATATAAAAGAAGTAATTAACTTGAAAAAAGGTTCTTAAGAAAGTACAAATTAACTAATGTTTATTATTCAGGACATTAAAGAACGATCGAGTCAAGTCGGACCCGAGGTATGGGACTTCGTCTCAATCTCCTTTCATTGAGGCATATTTTATTTTATAAAAAACTTTCTTTTATACATTGTATAAACCCCTTTGACTTTTATGTTTATTCAAATGGAATATTTTTTATACGAAGCATTTACTAAACGACAAAAGGGAATGTTTTTGGCCTACGCGGCGACAACGACTTCTCTGCCGCCATGACCATTATTTGAGTTTCGACTTCCTCTACAAGCCATACCTTCTTTTTAAAAGAAAAATAAATACCATGTTTTACTTTTCTGTTATTTTGGTATTGAAAATGGTTTTCATAATGTTTTTATATCAGTGAGTTTTATTGATATCTTGTTATTGAACGGTGGAAATTTTATGTTTCCTTTATGCATGTTTTATGTGATATGATTATTTTGTGGTTCTTGTGCATTATTATGAAGACGGGAAGTTCCGTGATAAAATAAGGGAGGGTGAGCCCGATATAGCTCTCCAATGCATTGGTTAATGCGAAGGAGTGGAACGTTAAGGTTTCTCCAAAGATATTTAGGGAATATACTGTGATGGGTATTCCTAACGTAACCAAGAGGGTTACTCCCTACGTAAGAATGTTATGAATGCCTCAAGTTACCTTTATGTCTTATGATTTCTATGATTTATTCATGATTTTATGAGGTATGTTAAGGTGCTTATGGTTTATGGGTAAAGTATGACTTTATTCTTATGTATATATGTCCCCATGTTTCCCTTCCATATATTTTTATATCCCTTACTGTGCTTTTTATGCTCATCCGATTTTTTTTTGAAATGTTTTTCACAGGTCAAGGGAAAGGTACATGATATGAAGATAGTGTCAAGGAAGTGTCAAGAATGAATCCATGTCTTATTTTAAATATGTTTCCATTGATGGGAAAAGTGAATAGTATCTTTATGTAACCACTTTGTTTATATGTGGAATGTAATGAAAGTTTTATGTTCTAACTCTCTATAACTATAAACCCGAAACGATCCTCCATGTGTAATCTTGTAATAACTCAAGATTAAGTAAGGTTTAAGGCTGGGGCCTTATACAAATGGATTTGGAGGTGTGAATTTATGAAAAGGGGAAGTATCCATTATAAGAGAGGTGAGGTGCACTTTAAGAAGAGCATGAAATATGAATTTATTGTAAAATAATATTCAGATTCAAATAGCTCCAAATGGATTTATTTATAGTATAAGGTGGGTACATGTATAAATACTCTCAACATAGAGTGTTTTGAAATTTTATGTCACCATATTTACCTTACCTTTTATATTTTACTCTTAGTTAATTAGTTTATCTTTTACCATGTCTTCTTGTATTTTTACACTATATGGTTAATAAAAATACTATAAAATGCCAAAAGCACATAAAGTGGTTCATCAATGATATATCTAAGATAATTTACATTCTTCAGCCAAATAATAGATTTATAGAAATATCATATCATTTAATAATATAATATTCATTTTAAAAATTCATTTGTGTCAATTTTGACTCTATTTGGTATTTGGTTTTGGTGAATGTCATAAAAACATGATTAATTCAATAAAAATATATTAAATCAAACCTAAAATTTCATATTCACCATGAAAATTCATGGATGGAATTAAAACATTCAAATTATATTTACTTTAATATTTATAATTCCATTTATTTGATTCATTCATTAATAATGAAAATATTGGATCATTATTGTGTCATACATATATATATTCATTTTATTTATAAAAATATAAAATAAAATTTAATGATATAGTAAATATTTTATATTTATAATGAATATTTACAGTTGAAAAAAACAAATATATTATCCCATATAAAATTTTTTTACTAAAAGATATATATTTATATTACATTTTCCTTAACATTAAATTAATTTTTATAAAATGATATTTTCAATTACAAGTGGTTCCATGGGGTCAGAAAATCGACCCAAGGATTCCCATTGTCGGAATTGTATCATAAAATAGGTTTAGGACATGTGTTAGTGTAATATAATATTATTATAATATTATTTCATACCTTTATTTAGCAGATTTATCCTTTAACCCTTGTAAATAAAACATCTATTAATGTTACTATTCATAATTTCTAAAAATAAATGTTACATTTTTAAACAATTCAGACATCTTGATTCCAAATATGGGTCATCTTACCTAGTAGTGGTCTGAGGATGGATTGAAGCCCTTGATAAGATATTCAATGCTATGAAATTTTTATGTAATCAAAATAATATACTTTCTATTTAACTTTTTGATGGTTATGATAATCAGTGGTGGTCAATGGTCAAGAATATCAAGGATAGAGAGGAGATTGAAACATTAGACTCGAATGAATATAAATGTTTTTTCTTTGAAATTTTTTTACTATTCGTTAGACATATTACAGAGATTAAATTACATTAAATGAGGATAAAGAAGGAAGATTTATTGGTCGTGTATGTAGCAAACATTTCCTGATTGGAAATGTACACATCAAAATTTATTTTGGATCCTAATAGAAAAATTAGCATGTTTTGATCAAGATTGAAACCATGGTAACGAAGGAAATTATCCTCATGAGGATTCAAAGGTTAGGAGAAACTTATAAAATGTGATGAAATCGAAGAAATGGAGTTCTCTGATGACCTTGTGTACTTTGAGAACAAAGAGAAGAAGACGTCTAGATTGTAAGGATGTCTAAAAATCCATCAAATAAATTTCATAGTAAGAAATTTCAGATTCTATTTTATAATAACTATTATCAGAAGAACCATGGGGAATGTTGTAGTAAAAATATTATGTGTTTTTTTATTTTTTTTATTTTGGACATATGACCCGAGATTGTAATAAAAATGATTATAAGATTAATCCTGATATTAGTATTGTAATGTGTTTCAAATGTGGCGAGATGAGTCATTAATAAAAATTTCTTCCAAAAGAATGATACGAGTCATGGAAATCAACTAGACTATAAGTAAAATGTTATAGTGGGATCCTTTACTACTATTTTATTAGATTTCAAGGCATGAAATGAATTTGTATCAGGTAATTTTTTTCCCATAATTTTCAAAGGTCTTGTTTGATAAGAGGTCCACACATCCCATCATTTATGAAAATTTGGTTTGTAAATTAGAAATATCACCTCAGCAATTGAGGCCAAAGATATTGTTAAAACACCAAGGGGGAAATATTACATAAAAAATGTATTTCAAGAATTTTCCTATAGTTATCTATGGAAAGACATTACATGGACACATTGGGGGGTTTCGCTTAGTAGAGTTATATTTCATTCTGGGTATAGATTGGCTTTTGTTTTTCATTCTATGATTTATTATATTGCTAATGAAGATGTTTTTAAGAATATGACTCAGTTATCATAGAAGAAAAAAACCATACAATTGATATCATATTAAGAAACTGAGAAACTATGGAATGATGTAAATGAATATATCTAGCTCTTATATTTTAAAATAAGGGAACATTTTTGAATAATGATATTCCAATGGAAAATTAATACCATGATGTTTTTGTATGATGAGGTACCTGATGTTATACCTTATTGGGAATTATAATTCACAATTGACTTTGTTCCGAATGCTTAACCAATTTCCAATCCCCCTAATCAAATGGCTCAAATACAACTTGTTGAATTAGATAATCAATTGCAAGAGTTTCTTCAAAAATGAATCATTCTTCCTATAACATCAGCATAGGGATCTCTTATTTTGTTTTTTTAAATAAATATGTTTCCATGAGACTTTTCATTGCCTATATTGCATTTAATAACATTAATGTTATGAATAAGTATCATTTTTCTCATATAGATGACTAGTATGATTAGCTCCAGGTAGATTATTATTTTTCCAACATTGACATCAGATCTCGGTCTGTCAATTGAAGGTTAGTGAACATGACATTCCAAAAATAATATTTTCAATCCGGATGTGGTCATTATGAATTTATATTCAATCTATATGGGTTAAATAATTATACTTTTGTATTCTTTGATCTTATGAATAGAATAATTCAGTATTTCTTGGATATGTTTGTGGTTGTGTTTTTTTATGAAATTATGGTATATTATATAAGTTAGTGGTAGAATGAAAATATAGCTATCGAATGTTTCTCAATCATTAAAAGAAATAATATTTTATGGATAATTCAATAATTGTTAATTTTTCTTGCAAAAAATTTGTTTCCATGGTCACATAGATTGTAAAGATGGCATAACTATTGTTTCTTTTAAAACTAAAGTTGTTGAGAAAGGAAAAGACCCAAAAAGATAATAGAGATTCATTAATTTGTTATATTGGAAAGATATTACTGAGGGATTTTTGAAAACTTTTCACAGTTATCTAATACACTGAGTATGTTATCCCTAAGAAAAGATAAATTCATCTCGATAGAATAATGTGATGATTTATTTAAGGAAATAAAAGGGGAATGGTGAATTTTCTAGTTATGACCATACCATTAAGAAATGGTCTGTTTTTCATCTATAATGATTCCTCATTAATGGTATGTGGTTGTGCTATGGTGCTAAATTCTCAGGTAATTTCTTATGATTCAAGACTACTAAAACCTCAGAAGAAAAATTATCCAACACGTGATTTATAATTCTAAGATTTAGTTTTTTTCTTGAATATTTTGGAGCCATCATTTATAAAGATCTTGATTTTGAATATATACTAACCAAATAAGTATGAACTATATATTAACTCATAAATAATGAAACATGAGGTTGAGACAATGGATATAATTGATATAATATTACGATTTCATGATCAGTTACCATTCTAGAAAATAATACAATGTGGCAGATGCCTTGAGGCGAAAACATCATGAATCAGTAAGTATGTTATGGTCTAAACAAGAATATTTGATTTTAGATTTGAGGAATTTTGGGCCGGATGTTGTTGGTGAACTAAATTCTTCATTTTTGTTTTAGTTTTTAGTGTTTTAATATTTGTTAGAATGAATAAACAAGCATATAATGTTGATGAAAAGTTATAGAAAATGTTATAATTGGTTAAAATGGGTATGTTTCCAGAATTAAACATTGATAAATATTGTGTTATTGGATTTGGAAAAATATTATGTGTGCCTTGAGTTTCCCATATGAAGAATGAATTGTTGTTAAAATCTCATAGATCACCATTTTGTTTTCATTCTTTTTTCACAATGATTTATATACACCTTTAAATGTATTATAGGTTGTATGTATTGAAATACGATATTGGCACTTTTATCATGAAATGTTAAATATATCAATAGTTTAAAGAGAAATTGATGTTTCTGAATTGGGTTATTTAGCCATTAACATTTACATCATGGAAATAGTAAAATATATCCATGTAAATAATTATGGGACAACCAATGACATCTCAAGGTAAGAATTCAATCTGGGTTATTATTTATCGAATGACTAAATCATCTCAATACCTTCTTATTTGAGATATTATGTCATTAGATCATCTTTATCGACTATACCATAAAGATATAGTCAAATTGCCAAGAGTTTTCTTTTCCATTATATTTTATTGTGATCCCACATTCACTTTTAACTATTTTAAATTCCTTCAAAATTCATTGCGAAGATAATTAAATTTTTGTACATCCATTCATCCTCAATCAAATGGGCAGTCAGAACAATCATTTCAAAATTTGGAGGATATTCTTCAATCTTTTTCAATGGATTACCTGTGCAGTTATTTTCATCATACTTCATTATATTAATTTTCCTATAATAACAATTCTCGTTTAAGTATATATTTGGAACCTTTTGAGGATTTATATGGGAAGAATTGACAAACTCCATCATTTAGAGATTGAATCTTGTAAATGATGATTATAGGACCATAATAAGTAGAGTTAGTGGATGATAAAATGAATATGATCTAGTAATATATGACAATAAATCACAGAAAGTAGAAACGTTATATAAATAAAATGATAAAAGACTTTAGTTTCAAGTTAGGTGATAATTTTTTTCACCGAATCATACCATGGAAAAGTGTTCTATATTTTGGTAAGAAAGGAAAACTAGGTCCATATTTCATTGGACCTTATGAAATCCTAGAGAAAGGAAGACCAGTCTCCTAAAAAGTATCATTTCCTCCAAGTTTATCTTAGGTACAGAATGTTTTTCATGTTTCAATGTTGAGAACATAAGTTCTATATTCATATCATTTTTTTATCCTTGAAGTAGTTAGTTGTATAAGAACACTTCTTATGAAGAGAAACATGTTAAGATTATTGATCAGTGTTCAGAAGTATTTCAAAATAAGGCAATCCACCATGTATTGGTTTGGTGTAAAATTCATTTGGTTAAAAAAGAAATTTGGAAATATGAAAATTCAATTAGGGAATGTTACCCTTAGTTGTTTAATAAGTAAAAAATATTTCGAGGACTGATTTTCTAAAATGTGGGGAGAATGTAACACCACATGTTTTTGAAATTACATTTAGAATAATGAAATAATTAATATCAAAATAATGAATATTTTTTAAAGATATATTCATAAACTATCTATTAAGAATACTTTTCCACTTCTATGTTCTTATTTTTAAGAAAAGACATCTACGGTTATGATCAGTACCTTATTTAGAGTCTGATAGAACTGATTTGTTTGGTGAATTGTAACATACCCATATTAAAAGTAATTAGAATATCAATATAAAACATATACATTGTAAATCATATAATTATTTTATTTCGTCATGGTTATATGACAATGAGATAAAAAATTAAACAAATGTTTAAAATAATGGATAACACCTCATATCTTCTACTATAAATACCACTCTCACCTCCTCTTCCTCTCAAACCTCTCAATATTTTTTAATTTCCTAAATTCTTCCCAAACCCTTACAAGGGTTCTTCCCAACGTCCAGGACCTTCTAGCTCCAATAAAAATACCAAACCAAATGTCAAGAGGAGGATGTCAAGGGGAATATAACAAGAGGTAAAAATCATCTTTCATTTTCCTATTTTTCTTTTTCAATTCATTAATTTTATGTTACTCTCTCCATCTACACATATCAAAAAGGCATGAAATATCAATTATTTAATATATGATTTATTTTTAACATGTTTAAATAATAATTAATCGTCATTATATTTCTTATCATACTCTTATTAAAAAAATAAAACCCTTGTTCATGATGTGTCGATTTACAGACATTGTGGACAGTGTGTCTTCTATTTCGTTTACTTCTTTAAAATATGGTTGTACAACCATTTTAATGGTAATATTTTTTACGGTGTATCATATGATCTCTCGTATATTCTTAATTATCTTTTATGCAAAATATTAAAGGAATATGAGGAAACAAATTCATGATACTTGATGAACTGCCAAAATGATCTAAATGAGTATCAATAATGATTTATGTAATGATTAATCGACATAACATATAAACTAAATAATTTATGGACTAATTTAATAATTTAGAGAATATTAATACGAATTCATTCAATACTTGTAGTTTCTCTTCCATTTGACATGAAAATTCATTACTAATCGACAGTGGATATCATGTGAAGCACACACTCGAAATAATGGAAATAAAAAAAATATTATTAATAAATGGGTCCCATGATATAATAAATTGATAATATAAGGTGTTATAAAACAATAATATGGTTCATTAAAATATTTATAAAAGTATTTTTACCATGCTACAAGAGGTTTAAAAATTTATTTATTTAAGACGAACCTGAGGTAAAGTAATTCATAACCAAATTACCATTCACTGGATTGACCTTCTATTTCATAAATTATGAGGCACTGAGATTATTTTTTTATTGAATTAAATTTATATTATGTTGCATTATGTGTATTCGTAGTGTATAAACATATTCATTTCATTCTATCAAATATCACTTCAATTATATGATATTTTTAAGGGGAACATCTTTAAAAAATATATTTTATAATTCAGTTAACAAAATTCAAAAGCAATGTTTTTATAATGTTTTTCATGTTTTATGATTGTGTTCTGGTTCATTGGAATTGTTTATTATTAATGGTATAACATATATATACCTCCAATTTATTGGGTATGATTATTTTAGACATCAGCAGTATGGTTACTCCAAGTTTAACTGCGTTGGATACACCATAAGGTAGCTATGGGTTAAATTGTAAGGTAATCGTGAGGGTTACAAATCATAAAGGTACTCAAAAGGGTTGCAATATAAGTAAGTAATTCACCAAGATAACATTATAGTTTTATTTATGTTATCTAATGATTTGAGGAAATGTTATGTTTCACATAATAAATATATAAAGGTGGGGATTATGTCTTTGTGAAAATGATTTCATAGGCTTATAATTTCCAACGGACTAATGGCTTATTTTCTTCATTTTATATCCCATCATTAAAATTTTATGCTTATACCTTGTTTTTAAATATTTTTAATAGGATATAAGGACATAAATGTGATATATTGATTTCAGGTTTACTGCTATGATGTTTTTTCAACGAAATCATGCCATTGTATTATGTTAAAAGTTTTTCAATGAAATGGATACTGATTTAATTGTACACACATTGTATTCTTGTCAGGTGAAATTTGTGACTTATTTCATAGCATTAAAAATAATAATTTTAAAATATATTTTTTATTGTAAAGAAGTGAAATCTATTTTAAATAATTATATTATGTAATTTGTATGTCTGAGTCTTAATAATAAATTCATCCAATGACAAAAAATAATTTTTTCAAAAATTTTGAATAAAAAAATATTAAATGGAGAATGTATTATATATTGAAATGTAACATTATCGGTGCGATGATTTTTCTCAATAGGGTAATTTATAGACCCAAAAATTCAACATGTGTATCATTTAAAAAAAACATGCGAGGCCCCTACATCCTCAACTAAGACCAATGATCACATTTTCTAATGGTAACACAATTATGATTCTATAAAACCAAAATTACTACAACTAAGATTCCATAAAATAGTTGATACAATAATCCAGTATTTTAACTAGATGATTGATTGTCTGAGCATCATTCTAAATTTACAATTTATCTTAATAAACATGTTATGTTGAATTTTTATAATAATTCATTTTCTAAGAGACATTAAATGTGTTATAAATTGATAAGAATTTTGGTGGTAATTCAAACTTTTACATAGTGCTCTATATCCTACAAATAGTCTCAAATGTTCCAATATAATGATGTGATATTTTAATATAATTTTTACTCTAATTGTTCAAAATATTTTTTATTGCTTTCTATAAATTAGGTAATATACTATAATGACCATTTAATATGCTTAGACCATTAACCCCTAGCCATTGAATTATAATGTATAAATTATTGTTGCACAATTATAAAATATATTAATATATAGAAATTTTATTTTATAAAAATTTTCATAATTCATTATTGTGTTCGAGAATCTCCGTTTTATTATGTTATATAAATGAATAAAATTAATTTTATTAAATGATTATTTTAAGAAATTGAACTATTTACTTGTTAATTATATCATTATTTGTGTTTTCTAGAAACTAATAATGAAGAAGAATAATATTTCATTATTAAAACATTATCTTATTGTTTTTATGATGATTTTTTAACATCTATAATAACGAAAATTAGAAATGGAATTTTTGAAAATTAATATATTTGGTTTTTTGATGTTTTTATTTCATTTATTTATTGGGGTTTTTCTGAATATATTTATTTTTAGTTGAATACAATAAAAAAGATATTTATAAATAAAATGATTTTTATGGAGGAATTATAAAATAAGTTTTAATTATAAATTTCATAAAACATTTACCATTGGAAAAAATGTATTTTTCATGTGATTAAAACAACTCAAACTTTTTTTTAATTTAAAAACCCATAATTAACATTTTGCAGTCTTGGTTAAATATTTAATTTTTTAACACTAAAATAATATTTTATTTTATTATTTATTTTTATATCATTTACAAATTTTGATAAAAAATGGATCATAAATCTTGAATTAGTTTTTAAAAATTTTATGGGATGTATCATTTGATCTTTTGAAAAAATGTATAAGTTACCTTATAAAAAAATTTGTTATTAGGGTATAAACTAAACTGTAAATAATGAAAAAATATAATGGAAGTGATTTTTAAGAAATTTTAATACCATGTGTGAGAGTGGGTGGTTGAGTCCTAGATTGACCTTCTCTCATACCATGTATAATATTTTTCAAAATCATAGGAATATAATTTGACCATAACATAAAATTGTAAAATAAAGCTCTGCATTTACAAAATTAAATCACTTATAAAATACAAAATTGATATACACTACCCACTTCCTCTCACATTAAAACCATCTTGGATTGACTAATAGTCCGACAAAAAATAATTTATAAATTATTAAAAACCTTAAATTTATTATGGTCATCTCAAACATCTATCTCTCAAGGGATTATTAAATTTTTATTGGAGTAATCATATATGAGAGGAATAAACACCTAACTACTCCTTCTTCATTTATATTTCATTATGAGCCTATATTCATCATGAAATTTAATTAATTTAAAAAAATTTATAAAATATATGTAAATACTTTTTTATTATTATGATATTATAATAATTAGTCATATTTACCCTTTCCATTAACAAAAAATAACTTGTAAATCATGCGTATACATGGACTACAACCTCTAAAAATTAAAATGATTGTTTTGATTCAAATGCAAGAATTTATTTTTCAGTAAGGGGAATTAATATATTATTATATATATTTTTTATTTATGATTTTGAAATAATAACTCAAATTATTAATATATCCCATCTAAAGAAAAAAACATCATACATGCATATATACATATTACATATTCGATTGAATGGTGAGTTATTTAATTCATTATTAATTTTCATGCCTCAAATATTTAATTTTTTTAATGATTAAATATGATTCATTTTTAAATAATATGGACATATTAATGAATTTAATGAAAATTTAATTATATGAATTGTACACAATCATTATAAAATTATTCATCTCAAACAAAGAGTACACTTAAAAAAATCTCTATTTATTATATATAATGAATTTATATAAATTAAATTATCATTATAATTATTTTATATATTGATATAATACTCGTTTTAATATTAATAATGATCACTAATATTCTATTATTTAAATAGTATTGTTTTTCACTTCATAACCATCCACTACAATATGGTATACGTTTGATTGGGTTGATTTGATAAATAATATAAACAATAAAATAGAATTATATCATTCTTTTTTATGAGTACATCAATACTAATAATAATTGTTGAACATATTTAAATAATAAATTTATTTTTTTCCAATGTTATCTCTGATATTTAATTTATTAATTAAGATACCATAGTTATTTTATAAAAAATCAATGAACCATACTCCACACAAATTTCAGCATCATGCAGCATAGAGTAATCTATCATCAAGTTTATTTATAACTACATATATAATTAAAAATAATCATTCATTATAAAAAAACATATAAATTATCTATGAATTTTTTTAATTGAATAAATATTGACACCACTATTATGAAACTATTTTAAAATATTTGAAATTACTCACACATGATATTGAAGAAATGTGAAAACATTATAATATACGTACTGAGAATTAATTATAATTAAGGTTATAAACTGTAACTAGAATTAATAATTTTCTAAAACTAGTAAATATACTAAGTATTTTTTAATACATAATCAATGATATAGTTTATCGAAGTCATGATAAATGGTAGGGACATCCATCTTAATCACACATCAATGGGGCACATAATGATATTAAACTCCATTATTAGTTTTTATGGTGTTAAAACATTACCCATAAAATATATTATCAATAATTATTAATAGAATTTAAAACATCTCTTCATCTGATTCTATTCCTTACATTTGGCTATGATGGATAGAACTACTCAATAATTTTTATTTTTTCATAACTCAATATTTTTTCTCATGTTATAATGTTTCCCCTTAATATTAATAAATAATTTCATACCGTATAAATTTTTTCTATCTTAAGAAGTTAATTTTGTTTAAAATAATATATATTGAATATTTCAATTCATTATAAAAATAGAATCTTGTTATATATAATTCACATTCTCTTATACAAAATAATTCCCAACATTATGTATAATTTCACGTCACAACAAGGTTCCCCATTTAACATATAAAACTATATTTATGTTATGTTATGTAAAAAAATATATCGAATCCATTATTTTCAAAATAATATTTTATCATCCTTTTTAAAATGTTGGATTACATCAATCGACAATTTTAATATAAAATTTGAAATTTATGATTCCTTATTTCATGAAATGTTTCACAACTATAAATGATTTTTCATAACGAATAGATTCTGAATGAAAAAATTGATGGAAAATCATTCTGTTTGATTTATTTTATAATTGAAAATAAAAATATATTTCCATCATAAATCTACATATTCTATGTTAAAAAAGTAATAACCTATACCCATCATTTAGCTTTAATTTTATCATTATAATGAATTTACCTCCACTATTACTCGTCATTTTGATATATGTATCTCTCTTATAATCTAAATTTTATAAATAATTTTATTTATTCAAATCCTAGGAATGATGATGATTTATACTTCATTTATTTTTTTAATTATAATTATGGATCACAGTTTCTTCTCATGTGTTTTATCTATCCTATGTATAATTTATGGTTTATTACCATCAGGTAGAACATGTAATCAAATAGAAAATGTTATTATTTTATCACTAGGACCTGAATTTTATTGCACCATAATCCATTGGTAAAGATTTATATCTCATGAGATAATATTTATGGAATTAGGGAGTAAACATAATCCATGTTGAACATTTAGCACCCTGTTTGTGTGAATAGGGAGTAGACCTAATCAACATTGGGAATCTTGGCTCTATGGTTTTCTTGGAAGCATGTCTAAATTTATTATTTGGTTGTCATTTCTCTCCATATATTCCATGCTTAAAATATATTATGATATCATTTACTCGTGATATGTTTCCATGATTTTGAACATTCCCTTTTTGGTTATAAATTTTATACATTCTGGTCATGTTTCTGTCATACATTCTCATGCAGATTTTTTCATCTTAAAGACACCTCTACTCTTTAACTGTTTCTGTTATATTCAGATATACTAATAATTTAGTCTCACCCATTATTATGTTTTCATTTAACTAGGTTATTATGAAAATTATTATAACTGCTATATCTTATCGGGTAGATTTTAAAGACAATCTTAGGGGGACATTGAATAATTTTGTTTCAAATTAGTTTCCACTATAAAGGAAAATATATAATTTTTTTACAATTAATTGGGTTTTGGTTATTTTATTTTCCATGTACTTTTAAACTATTTACCTAAAATGTGTTTGCTTTATATTTTGTGCATTATTTTCTTTATTTAATGTATTTATTAGATTTTTATGTTTGGTATGTGACTATTTCATTCATATAAAAAATTATAAAACAATAGAGGTTAGGTATTTACATGAAGGTATTATAAGGGTGAAAATAATTTAATGATAATATTATCAATGATACAGATACAAAATTAGATTATTTGTGGTAATATGGGATATCATGGGGATTAGGATCAGTGAACATTACTCTAACCCCTACGGATAACCCTATGTATATCAACACATCCTAAAGATTTGGATAGATTTGAGTATGTGTTATTCATAGTTTTTATCTCCTAATAATTAACAATAAGGAAATTAATTCTCTATATATGATGTACCTAGGGGTAATACCCATTATAATGAAAGACTGGGTATAAACTATATCAACACATGGATCAATATAAAGAGGACTAACTATAAACCATGTTTAATAGTCACTACTAATATTATTTTCTGAATCATATTCCCATTATGATCCACTATGATGGATTGAATCCCATTCAATATTATTTAATTTGATTATGAATTATGAGTGAACACAACATAAATCACATAGGTTGATTCAATATTGATATAAGTGGAACATTGAGAGATATAGGTTTAACTAAATGAACTATATTATCACTTGATAGTCACATAAATTAATAAATATTGTGGTTAAAATAATTGTGTACTATTTACAAAAATAATTTGAATATTTTAATTATTACCCACTTATATCACTTCTGTTATTTTAGTAGTGGAGGAAAAAATAAGAAACCATTTGTGTGAGGAACCACATTGACAGTTCCTTAATGTAAAAATTACATCCACTATAATTAATACACATTATTTCATTATTCATTACATAATTATAAATATAATACAATCCATAAATGTTATCATTAATAGATTCTTTGTGTGTTTACATTCATAGTGAAAAAACATGAATCATTTGTGCAATGATATTTTTAAAAAAATACATAACATTCATCTAAATTTTCTTGATATTCTTAAAAAAATGGATAATCTGGGGGCATAGATTTGATATAGGTTACTTGTAAAGTCAGATGAAGATATAATGGAAGCATAACATAAAGTAACATATTAAATATGAGTCAAGGGTCATAACATGGGGATATAATTGGCTTATAAGTATAATCATGAACACATATTCTCGATATAAGATGATAACATAAATGTATCATACGAATGTTGAATCACCATATAAAAAATATATCAGAGGAATTTGTTATGGATAACTACCAAAACATCAAAACGTAGTATTATTTGGAAAGTCTAAAATAAATCATACATTTATCTCAGGAGAATAAAAATTAAAAAAAATATTTGATGTATATGGAACTAAGGAATCACCCATGAAATTCATGTCATATACATATATTGATTTATCCAATACATGATACAACGTATAAATATATTTAATTAATTTTGATACCCTATTTATGGAGTTATTGTAACATACCATGATGTCTCTAATCAAATGATGATATTTACTGGTTGGTGAATAAACATGAGTTGAAATGGTGGTGAAAACTCAAAATTCATATTTTGGGAATAAGAAATTATAGGATATTCCTATCACATAATTTCTAAAAATAATGTTAGATGAATTTTCTTAATTATAGTGATACATGGTCAGTGATTTCATTGAGATCATACGAACTATAGTGGAATGTTTAAGGGCACATTTAAACATTAAAAAATAGATATCAGTGGATTCATACAAATAATGAACAAGAATAAAATAGAAGAGGAAGAAAGTCCTTTGATAATGTATTTTCATAAATAGTCATCGTAAGAGTGTCTTAAATGATTTAGAACTAATCGTGAGGGAATTAGAGATATATTTGAAGAGTAAAATAATGCTCAATGATTTTTTAGAGTTTTGTAATGTGAGTTTCGATTGGTATTTTTTTCATGAATATAAGATTTTATTATTATTTTCTAAAAAAATGTTTTGGAAAATATATAATAAAATTAAACAAAACAAAAACAATTTCAAGGGTTTTTCTTTGATTTATGATATAGTTGATTCGTTATTTTTATTTTCATGAACTAGGAACCATAAACCTATAATTTATACAATTGATTATGTAGATGTGGGTCATTTTTAAACCATAAATTATAATATTTCATTTAAATGAATCAATAATGTTTTTTTGATATGAATAAATAAAAATAAAATAAAATTATTTCAATGTGGAAATCCATATTTTGGAAATGGATTACAAATATAGATTTCATTAACTCCCTTTTACTCTATTCTGATGTCATAATACATAACATATATGTATAATATAGATCAATTTTTATAGAAAATTAAACTAGCTTATAAAACTATTTAAAATTTATAATTGGATAATTTTGATATGATGATTTGAAAAATAGTTCATAATTATACAAAATAATTTAGAGAAAATTATAATATATAATTTTAATTTTAATTTCCTTATTTATTAGAGAATACTATTATATTTGATGATAAAAACATTCTACCACTTAAAATAATTAAATTAATATTTATGAAATTATATTATCATTTATATGAAAACAAAAATTTCATAATATGAATATTTTATAAACTGTTTTTTAAAAAATATATGATTTATCAAAATGTTTGTTTAAATTCAAAATAAATATTTCAAATGAATACAATTTTCAAATATTAGTATGTAAATTTAAATCATAACAAACTGATTATATATATATTCCCACATATAAAAAAACAATAATAATGGATAAATAAAATTATGATATAATTAAAAGGAAAATAAAAAATTTCATACAACCAGGTTCATGTTACATAATGCCTAATTACTCGAGTGAATTCCATAACAGTAAGGTGTGTGATGTGGGTATATTCATATTATTGTTCAGTGAATATGGTATGGGGTTATTTTGATAATCATTACCTTCCCCAACATATATTTTTTCATCTATTTTAATGATATAATACCATTTGGGATTTGTCAATGAAATATCACAGTTATTCAACGTCCTACTTAGGCTCCAATATATAGGCATTATAGGTACAATCCTATTGGTGGAGGATAAATCATTATTTATTTCTGTCGAATAGAATTTATCATAAGCCTTAGTATATAGTAATCATAATATTCACTTCACCATGTTAATATTATCAACCATTATGATTCTTAACGGTATATTAATCTCTATAGAATAATTATGGGAATATTTTATAATCGTAACAAAGTGAAAAATGAAATGTTGTTCTTGTGTTTTTTTAAAAAAAATACATAATAATTAAAATAATATTTTATAGTGGAATATTAATTTATAAGGGTTTATTTTATTATATTTTTCCTACTTCAAAAAATTGACAAAAAAATATATCATATACTAAAGAATATTAGGTCACTTCAATTTCATCATCTGATTAAATTATATTTTTCCACTGCAACATTATGGTTCTACCAAAAAAAACAAATAAAATGAGTTTTTCATTCCATACTAAATTTTTATCTATGATCTAATATCAACCACAAAGACTAATCATATGATATATCATTTTCGTGTGTACCTCATGTGGATTACATACATGTCAGATATCTGATATGTTCTTCCATAAGTGAGATTCCCTAAAAATATCATTAAAATACCATAGTTTATGGAGAGATATATTTCATCACCCATATCTCCAATTTGATCAGTTATATCATATCTATTGATTCATTATGGATAATGAATTCGGTTCTTCCAAAACCACATAATTATCTTCAACGATGATATATAAAGTAATTTTACTCGGTAATATCATTCTTCAGGTCCCTTTGAAAATTGAATGCATTTTTTTAAATTGGTTGCATTTTATATAATGAATAATGGATTAGATCATCTCTATCGTCCATTTGATAATATTAGGTCCTATCATATTCCTCACTCAGGCATCATAAACACATTGTATTAAATTCAATTAATTAAAAAATATAGATATATACATCAAATTTAATTAGGATTCGTAAGATGAAATCAATGTTTTTAATATACCTTTCCCATATAGGTATAAGAATTTGTTTAATTATACCATTATTTTTTTAATCCACCATTACCTAATGGATGACCAATCGTTGTTATACAAATTGTGTTGTCTCCCTTTTATTGTTATATGACTGTAAGTTTTTCATCACATATATATATATATATATCATAGTGTAAAATAGATGAGTGTAGAAGGATGAGAAATGTGAATCATTGTGAAGTTAACTCTTCAGTCTTAGTTTTTATGGCACATATATGTATGTTCTGATCCTTATAACTCAATATTAAGGATTATTTAATTATAAGTTCCCCTCTCACTTTATATATATATATTCTCATCTTCTTTCTGAAACTCCTATAACATAAAAGGAATATATTGATGAGATTTTATTTCATAATGTAAAGATGCTATTTATTTAATGATTCCCAAGTGTATCTGTATCATGTCTAGAAAAAATATTTCTATCTCAATCCTCATCATGGATTGTGTTATTAGATCCATTTTACTGGAATGATCATCCACATTATTCAACTTCCATTCATGATAATGGATTGAACAATCATAACATGTGACAATCAATTATTACCTTCATTGGATGGTTTTTTTGTTCCTTTTGTGAGAGTAGAAACATGGGACTTTTATGATCCATATATATTTCAAGCATCCATGTGTAGAGAATCTATCACCAAATACTAAATGTACATATCATAGAATCCAATTATAGATCATGTGCTTAATTTTTTATCTTCACTGATATTTAATTGTATATAGGAATATAAATTTTTTATTTATTTTTTATGATTACAAAACCCAATTACTTTTTGGTTGCATCATTGCTGATAAAAAATTCATTAACTTATTTTATATATTGTGACAATATTTATATGAAGTAAATTTTTATTTACATATTTATATAATAATTGACATTCATTAGTCGAAAAAACATCAATACATTAATATTTATTATAGTTTATTTGGATGTACAATCATGGAATGATTCTCAACAATTGATGATAGTATGATCTAATCCATTAAAAATAGAGATCTCTATCACATATGTTGGTAATAGTGATCCTCCAATTTCATTTATATTCGATGTATCAATAAATATTCCTTTTATAGATATAAAATTCCCTATGAATGATACATTGTTGATCGTAATTTCAAAATCTCTAAACATTTTCAAAAAATAGTACCTTGAATATGGTTAATAGTAATACATTGAAATAAGAATCACCTTCTCCCATAATTTTTAAATAGATAAGAAAATTATTTATAACAAATAACATAATTTCTTAAACATGATCTTTAAATTCGCAGGTACTTATGTCAAGGAATATTGCTAGATATCAATTATGTATAAATATAATCCCCATGAACTGATGATGCACATACCATTTAAAAAAACCATCCTTGGGTATATACTAGTCTTACAACATTACATGATTATATACTGACCAAATTTTCAAAATAGAGAACTACTATGATCTAAATAAATTAAAGAATATTTCATAATTCAAGCGAAGAGGATAATTTTTCTTTATCATTTTCGTTTTGAGCTCATGACAGTCAATGTATACACAGATTAAGAAATATTAATTCCTAAAAAAAATTAATTTCTCCCTAATAAATATTTCACCTGATCATATCCAAAAATTATGTAGATTCTATTATAGTTTATTCACTATGTAATTAGGCTAAATAGTTGATATTTTATATAAATATTTGGATTTTTTAAAATATATGATCATAATATTAATTTTGAAATAAAACTCTCAACTAATGGGAATTCTTGAAAAAATTTCAGCTAACACATCAATATATTCTACCATAATTGTAATTTCATAAAGGATGATCATTCAATTAATTTCCATCATTTGAGAATTTAATTATTGTTCATATGTCAATTATATCAATGTTTGAGATCAATATTCTGAAGGATATCAATATTCTTCATGAAACATGTATAGAATTAATGGTTTTATCACTATATTGAGGAATATTTACTTATCCACAAGATTTGTGTTTGATTTATAGATGGAATTAAAATTTAGACATATAATTGCATAAAAATATTATAAAAATATTAATACAAGGGTTATTGTGAAGATGATCATGAAAATATTGATAGAGGAGATTTAATATTCATTGCATTCAATAATATACCAATTTTATATTATCATTGATTACATGACTTATATATATTCAGGTTGTTATTGAATAGTTGTACTAAACATGGGTGATATGACTGAATGTGTAGATACATTTCCACTTAGGAAATTTAAAAATCCTAAAAAGATATTAATCCAACATTTCACTATTTTATTCTCTCTCTAATAAATAATTTTCGTTATTGAAGGATTTTGGTATGAGAATTTTTAAACATCTAACCGTATAAAACGAGGATATTGAACATTGAAGGTGTATCCTATAAATCCCATGTATTTACCAACCTATGAATTTATATGATTCCGTCTAGTATATTTACATTCTATTTTTTTAAATAAAAGTTCATGGAATATTTTTCCATTCATTATTGTTTGTTATAAGAAAAAAATTAACAAAACAATTTCCCTCTTGGTTTTTGGTAGTTGTTATATCTTATGAGTCTTTATCCTATACCAACTATAGATAATATCAAAAAAAATCCTCCCATTTTGGGTTAATTTCCCATATTTAAATATATTCTATTTCCACTTCTACACTAGTGTATCAATAATGGGATGTATTTTCTTATAAAACAAATTAGTCTGTGCTTTACATTAAAAATGGTTTTTTCTTTTAATTAATTTTTTCCCTGTAGTTTTCCAAGAGGTTTTGTAATCCTAATCCCCAAAAATTATTAGGCATTTATCTAATTACAACTATTATAACACATATCTAAGTACACATAATAATTAATATTTATTTAATTTCTTTTAATGAATACATTTTCTTATTAGGGATCCTGACTAACACATTCAAAAAATCATTTTGATAATCATAGCCACCACAAATAAAAATTTAATAAATTTCATATGAAACTGAATCCATAATTATTTCCTTCAGCCATGCACCACCTACCGCCTTGCACCCTAAAATAATTCATACAAACTTTCTACACTATTTCACTGATGAGAACCATCAATTTAAATCCATCAATGTCTCTATAAAGGAACCATGATAGGAAATCAAATAAAATTTAGAGGAGTAAATGCCATCAATCAGTGTATCCGAAATATAAAAATGGAATCCTAATAAATATATCAATATTTATGAAAACATAATTAAAAAAATATAAGTCTATATCCTCATAGTTGAACCTCTTTAACCACCTTGAGGGTCAAATAAGGAAGACTCCAAATTAAATATATGAATCCACATTGAGATATTCTACCTGGAATTCCATCATCCACTAAGCCTTTATGTAAAAAAATACATTGAAAGACATAAAGGAATTGTGAATAAATGATATGTAATGGAATGATAGAAAAAGATAAGATAATGGATTGGATTAATTAATTGACCATGATAAGGGACTATGTCCTTGAACTCCAAACCATTGTTCGAATACTGCCGAAATAAAACAACAACCTACCACAATCTCACATGGTCATGTGAATAAACACACAACAAACAAAACCTCTAGAGAAACCAAAAATAATAACATCAAACCATAGATTTAATTTGTAAAAAATAATAAAATATAATATAAGAATGAAGAAATATATACATTACATCAAAACTATATAAGGAGATACAACCTAAAGAATTTATATCCTATACAGACCATAACAATGAAAACTATTTCAGATATATGAGAACAAAAAAACCCATCAGCATCAAGGATCACTCTGTGACATTATCCACCAAACAGACCACCGTTATATAGATTAAAATTTGACAATTAAAATTATGAATTAAATACTTCCAATATACAGCATTGATCATGTTCTATAGATAACAAAAAAAAGTGGGTGTCCAAGATGTGCTAAACTAAATAATGATCGTAGGTTCGACCATCATTGATGATGAAGATACCCACACAAAATAAACCATGGTATTATGGTATAGGATAAAATCATTACTAATACATATTCATTTATATCAACCATTGCATTTTATAGATCCATAATCATGTACTGGATTTAGATGCCATTGCCAGTGTCCTTTCTATGTTCATATGATCATCACACCAATTTGGCCATCACCGTATACTAATTCATAATGAATCCACTATTTTACCCAGTGTTTTATTTACAGCATAATGATACCATGTGACATCAACATATACTTGATCAGGATGATACCACATCTCACCCAACAGTATTCCATCCACAGTTATACCCAGAGGAAGAGAGTATTCATTCACAAGAATGCGGATGAAAATTATAGAAGTGTGATAAGGTATTTTACCCTTACCCCAAATGGACATCTACAATAGATGTTTCTTCTAGGGGGAAGCCATGATCATATATATAATGTGGATGGAAGATTAATTTATATATATGAAAATAATCTCCCCTCTCATACTACATGTATGGTAATTACAAGTGTGAGATATAGTGGAGGATGTTACTCAATAGAATATTTAATAAACTTAATTTTATCATTTTATACATAAATGAAATCATAATAAAATAAAAAATTGTCAGGGATAATAGTTTCCAAGGGTATTTTGATATATTTAAAAATTAAATTGAACATGGGTAAAATGATAATGTTTAAAAACATCATAACATAGCCATAAATGCCAACATTTTTAAAGAACTATTGGATTTAACCAAGAGATGTAAATATGAAATGGGTGATATATAAATACAAATAAATGTAAAATCAAATTTTAGCATGAGTTAATGTCGTACAAGAGAGAAAAGGACAAAGCATTGTCATATAAAATGTGATAGTCATAATCCCCAACATCCAATATAGATATATAATGATAATATTAAGGGATAATAGTAATTTTAAAATAATATAAACCGTGTCACCATAATGATTATTCAAGGAGTAACCCCAATACATTATATCCTAGTATGAATATGATAACTACCCTTCACCATTAATTATATCTCATGTTATAAAAAATATCAAATGAATTGGTTGTTTATATAATTTTAGCCTTATATGTCTCAATACTTTAATGTAGATGAATTCGGTTTCCACATTTATCATATTACATAAGAAAAACGTTAATCAAATTAAATAGGTTGATTATAGTTTCAGTAACATGAATGGATGTCCGAAATCTATTTAGGATATTAACAAATAAGTAAATGACTCCGAGATTAAATAGGGATGACTAATGATAAAA
Organism: Viscum album; assembly: GCA_963277665.1. NCBI lineage: Eukaryota > Viridiplantae > Streptophyta > Magnoliopsida > Santalales > Viscaceae > Viscum > Viscum album. The sequence continues at coordinate 1,741,058,061 of OY728156.1, forward strand.
AAATTATCCATTGAAAATGACAGGACAATTTTGGTAGTAATGTGGTTGTGAAAAAGTGACATGGAATGGTTTTTTAATATCAAAATATAGTCTACCATTACATATGAATTATAATTATATAAATTAAAAAATTTTAAAAACATTATATCTGGATTTTTTAAATGAAATGGGTAATCATGGGGATTAACAGGAATAATAAATAAGTGGGAGATACCCATACTTGATAGGTTTCCTCTAAATGATTTTTAGAAGATTTTTACGATCTTAGTAACATATATGGAGGGATTTTGAGTAGGGTATGTATAGTAATTTCAATTTCAATGTTATTTTATTGATTAGAAGATAGATTTTTTGTTTGTATTTATAGCCCGATTGTGGGGAATTATTTTTTAATTTGTAAACATTGGTTTTGAACGTAGTAATAATTAATAAGAAAAACATTTAATGGTTTTTCCCCAAGGATTTTACAAATTTAGATTTGTATTAAATTTTATATTTTGGAAAAAACCAATCTCCATAAATTAAAAAAAACCTGACTTAATAGTGATTCATGAAAATATAGAAATATTTTTAAAACCATAACAAATAATATATGATATAGAGGATTCATTATTGGTATTTTGAATTAATAAAATAGATTCAATAAGGAATTATTTAATAGGGTATTTTTTTGTAATGTATTCCATTTATAGTATTTATTCAACAATTATTCTCTATAATAATGTCATAATACATTCCATATATTTATTCATAATTTTATTTTTAAAATAATATATGATTTTAATAGAAAATTATAAAAAATACCCATTAGTTAATATTTCAAAAACTGATTTTTTTTACCTGAAATAATTTTATTTCTTTTTTCATAACCCATTTAATATTAAATTCTCATTTAATAGGAAATAATATTATTTACAACACTAAAAAATAATAACATTAAAAAATATTACATTTCACTTCATTATATTATTTTTTAACTAATATTTAATTAAATATTATCTATTACGAATAATTTTTGCAAATAAAATTTATATAAAATTTGTTGAATTAAATAAAAAGTTATTTGAGCTTATTACTTCATCCCAACACTAAGACCAGATCACGATAGATGAGGCCTCTGAGCGGCGTCTTCCTTCACCCTCGCGGAAGCTAGGGTTTCCCATCGTTTCACCGTCTTATTCCCCCTCCGGCTTGGATCGACTTGCCGCTCCATCTGGCCTCGGCTCGTCGTAGGTGTGGCTTGGCATCGGGGGTGTGCATCGGCATCTGGTGGTTCTCCGGCTCCCGTTCTCAACGTCGTCGCTCAGTTCGACGTGTCGCTTCCAAACGAGGGCCGAAGGTGGATCCGGTTCGGTGAGTCCTTTGTGACCTTGCCTCACTTTCGGCAGGCTCCTTGTGTTGCTCGACGTCGATTCCATGTTCCCAGAGGGGGAGGATTTGGGCTTCGGATTCGATGAGCTTTTGCAGGTTCTTCGTTTTGGTTGTTCTGGATATTTCTGGTGATTTGGGTTTTCGTCGATTGGTTTTGAATCTGGTGGATTTTTGCTGATTTCTGTCACTGGTCCCTCTATTTTCATGCTGATTTTATCAACATCGCGAATGGCCTTCTTCGGAACCCGATTAGGGTTCATCCGTGGTCTGATTGGAACAGATCTATGCCCTTGGTGGCGTTTCTGGTTCATGACGACTCGGATCCTCCCATCGGTGGCTTTCCTTTGGTATAATGTTGGACTTTCCAGTCTTGGTGATGATGGCGTTATCGCGTGTCCCTTGGAATGTCTTCTGAGCTTATGCACCGGTGATGCTGTGATTCCTCATGGAGTACAATGGTACTCTCCCATGATGGTGGTAATGTGTTGTTGAAAGCTAGATGCAATGGTGACTTTTTGATGAAGCGGGAGAGCTGTTGGTTGAATGTGTTGACTCTGCTGAATGGGTTTTGTTGAATGTGTTGACTCAGTTGAATGGTTTTTTGGTTTTGTGGTAATATGGTGGGGACTCTTGATAGGGTTTGGGCAAGATGTTCGCCCTCATCCATTTCCTTGTTTACTGCACTTTTTATTTTTATTTAATAAATGGTCAGAGGTTTTCCTCTGACTAAACTTTCCTGGTAAATAAAAAGTTATTTTAATTGAAACTAAATATTTCCATAAAAACATATTTTATTATATCAAAATATAATTTTTCAAAAAATCATTATATCATATTATATTTATAATAAAAAAATGAAATAGGTAAACAATAATTTTTTCTTTATTGATGATAAAATTTATAAATTAATAATACTAATGTCTATATTCAAATCCCTATATAACAATAGTATATACCCAAAGAGTTATAGGTGGGTTGGTGGAACATTTCTGTGCTGAATAGAAAAAAATGGTTTTGGTGGTGATCCTTATGATCTTGAACATTTCCAAAAAATGGTGTTACCCAGTATAATTTATTCTATATCAGATTGAGATTGTTTAATGGAAATCCCAATGATTCCATCTCTAGGGGAATATATGAAACAATTGTATGTCTTTTACAGTCTTACTAGTTTATTCCATCACGACTTCTAAGTAATTAAAGTATATTATATCATGATCCCTAATAAATATTAATCTTAAATGTAAATGTAAAATAGTCATATTATCAATGGTTATGATGTGTAGTTGTATTTTATGCATGATAGTGAAATTATTTCCTGATTTTATAGTGGTTATAATGTCACAAATGATATATAGTGTATTTGTTTTCAATATATACATTTCATAGTAAGTAATTGATTTATTTAAAATGGAATTTTATTTATATATTATTTATTCAGTACAAAAAACCATCATAACGAGATCAAGAGTATGAAACCATGTTATTAGGAAATATTATTTACAATGTGAAAAAATATGAATTTCAGAACACATCAAAGAAAAGAAGGATTCAAACAAATGATTTGTCATTTGATAAGGAGAATAATTGAATGAAGATGTAATTCCCTATAAATAAAAAATTTGGAAGGTATAATTGGTGAAGTTCTCATAATGGGATGACTGGATGATAGAATTTCGAGAGAGAAGGCAATCAAAAAAAATATTTAGTATAAATTAGAGAATAAATAAAATTAGGTCATCAATTCAAAGGAATTTTGACATTATTAAAATAAATTCTATAATAAATTGGATTAAGATGAATAGAGGAACCAATGATGTATTATACCATATGAGCAAGGAAATATATATTCAAAAAATATATTTTTATGTATAAAGTTATTTTCACTATATATTTTCTTAACTATAATGTTATATATGTTTTAACCAATGAAATATATAAATATAAAAAAATTGTGGTATAAATATTATTTCGATATTATGACGTTCATATTCATGGTTTATGGTTTTTCTTATGGAATTATCATTCCATCACTTATTATGTTTGTATTAGGAATAGACAATAACTTTTTACAAAGGGTTAAATCGAATATCATATAGGTAAATTTCACTTCATATCCTAAATCAACCCATGATAAACTACGTGTTTATAGTCTATTAGTATAATCCTATTCAAATTACAAGAATCTGGTATATTTAAATATTATATGGAATCAAATTTTTGATAAATTTTATAGATAATCTTATAACATGTAATTTATAAAAATATTTTCCATTAATTATGTGATATATGTGGGATATATGTTTCATATCATTCTTGATGTGAAACACTTAACAAAAGGAAGATGTATATTTTTTATACAGTAAATCACTGGTTTACAATTATTAGGTATTTTCAACATTAAACAACTTCATAAATATTTTGGTATATATATGTTTATTTAATGTTTATATTATACAGACTTAATTAGTTAATTATAATGTATTAGAACCAATCTCTTCCTATAATGTACTAAATAAAAATGATTATATTATTACTAATAAATTATTTTAATTAATATTATATTTGTAAAATAATTTTATCATACTTTTTTATTTATATAAATTATTAATATAGATAACTGATATTTTGGAAATTAATTCTATGATAAAAAAATTGAAGTGTATTTTCAGACACTAATTTAATAATAAAATATAGAATTATAAAAATTATTTTTTCAAAGTAAAAAACAATATTTTTTATATTTTAAATTTATTTTTATTAATTTTTGTCATTAATAATAATAAATTGGTGAATAATGTATAATACCATTTTTTGAATTAACATCACATTTATGAAATCATTAATTTGTATGAATAAATTGAAAATAAATGACAACTATTTTTATGACCAAAAATATATTTTCAAAGCGAATTTAATATTTAAAAAAGATTTTTTTAATATTATGACAATATTATTTTATTTTATAAGATTTAATGTTTTATGATATGTATTTTGTAAATAATACATTAATTATTTTAATATTTATTTTCATAAATTTAATAAATTTAAAAAACATAAGGGATTAACATTTTTGAAATAATATGAATAAATTATTTAAAAATCCCTTTTCCAAAGAAGGATATGTTATATTGGGTAAAAAAAGTTCAAATAGTACACGCTACAGTAGTAATAGAATGAATAATATTATGATAATGAGTTGAAGGAATTTTTATTATATAAGTCATAATGGATGATGGGGGAATATCAGTGAAATATCAATTGAAATAACAATAATTAGATTAACATGACATCAAAATGAATTTCATTATTGAAAATATATTATTATTAAAAAAATCATACATTTTCACTTATATAAGTGGATATCCTCTACTAGATTACAATCATAAAAACACATTAGATTGGTAATTGACATATCCAATACTATTATAAAAATTAACAGACACTGTAAATTTTTTCTTTTCTTCTCAAAATACTATCCATCAAGGTTTTATTTGTTTTCTAGTTATATAATAAAAAAATGATGTATTTACATCATCAATTATATTCCATGATGTTAACTTAAATATTTTTTAATTTTCATTATGAAGTAAAGAAATTATTATATGAATAATTACTATAATTTTATGATATTATAATTATAGAAAAATCATTATTAACCATTACATATTCTATTTAGATAAATGAAATGGTGAATCTTTTATACCAAGGAGCTACCACATATATGAATTAGCAATGATTTTATTCGTCGTCACATACCATGGATGGTGTCAAAAAATTAGTATATCATTATGATAAATATGATTTATTTTGGACTCATAAATGATAAACTATATTTATCCCATCTTATGTTCTAAGTAAAAAAATGCATCATCCAAGTCAATGTGGGCATTATTGCATTCATATAATGATGTCTTCTATTAACCAATAAATCAATTTTTGATGGATTTATGTATTTATTAAAATTGAAAATATAATATTCTTATAATTAATATCATTATGGATTGATAGATTTAATAAAATATTAATGATATTAATATTATAAAATTGTAATAAATTTAACTATATTAAAACAATCTTACTAAAAGGGAAAATTTATTTTTACTCAAAGTAATTTATTTTTTAAAATATTATTCACATTATAAATTTTTTATATATAAGTATGTAATATATATATATATTAAAAAAATATAAGATTGTTGTACCTATGGTATAGAGATATTACAGCTTAACCGCTTCATAACTATCTAGTTCATTATTTTATTTTTTTTGTTTGGGTATGTTCTAACACCAATGTAAATAATTCAAATATTGATATAATTCTTTACTAGTATAATGTGAAAATAGATTATAATTGATATAAATAACTATATAATGATCTTATTTAGATTTTTTAATTGTATAATTTTTCAAAACACACTATTTATGTTACCACTATTATCTAGTTAAAAATTTATAAAACTAACCTTTCTCCAATTTCATCATTGATTATCATAGTCAAATATCGCATGAAAATAAATTATAACATTATAAATAATTATAAATAATGCATTATATTTAATTTAGTTGTGTAATAAAGATAAATTTTTGTAATAGAATTAACTCTGACACTGCTATTATGAAAGTATTTCAAAAGAATCAGAATTTATGACACACAATAATTAATATTGGTTAAAAATAACTAATTCAAATGTACAGAACAAATATAAAATATAGTTATGAATTTTAATAATAATTATTATAGATATTAAATTATTAATTTTGATAGTCTTGTTTTTCATAAAGGATGTTAGGGTGTTTTGAAGGAAATAAATATAAATGTTAATGGTTACCATCTCAACCCCTATTAATTTGGACATTCATTATTATTATTCACCAATATTCTTTAATATGGTGAAATAATACTGTAATTATTCATAATATCAAAAAAAAAAAATATTTAAAGCATCAAAACTACTTATCATCCCCATTTTTTGGGTTAAAAACAATATTTTCCCTAATCTCTAGGAATTTTTTCATAAAAAATCATTTTTATTTAGTTATAATATTTCTCCATAAGATTCATCAAGAATTTAAAAATACTTTCCCTATTTCAAAATTGGTAGATTAATTTTTCATTAAATATTACTCATTGATGATGTATCATCATTATTATAAATTAAAATATTATTATAAAAATTCCCATCATCTTAAATTATGGATTCACATCCTAGTCATTAATTTAAATTATCTATAATGTTATACTTAAAATTGAGAATATAATTTTGACTTAACACATGATATCATCATACATCCCATTCCATCTATCAAAATAATGTCTTATCGTCTTTTTAATGAAATGGGATTCCAACAAAGGTGTTTTTGAAACATATTATAGTTCTATTCTAGTGACCTATTTAAGGAATATGTCACCTCAAAACATATTATTTAACCCTGAATGGCATATCAAAACCCCTATTTTTTAGTGATAAAAACCTCTAATAAGTTATGTTCTAAAGGGATTAATAAATTATTTCATCCCTTAAAATATTATTTTCCATTTTTGAAAAGAAATAAATTTATAGTAAATTTTTACACCACTTTTATCATTCTTATGATTTTACTATATTTGAACTCATAATTTTGGAAGTACATTTTTCCCTAAAATATAAACACTCTAAAATAATTTAGTTACTTCTTATCTAGAAAATCACTTTGATTTAAAATTTTATTTCAACCTGAATCATAATTATTATTCAATTATCTTATAATTGGATTTTTTAATTCCAATGATTTATATATAGTTTCATTTACAATCATGGGATATATATTCTGGTACATATAATTTTTATCAGATGGGTGGGTATACATATATATATCCATCGAATATATTGGTTTACAATTTATATCATTGGAGTTGTTATGAATGAGATTATGGAGTGAACCTAATCCACCATGAAAATATTCCCATTGTGTAAATGGTAATTATTAGTGAAACTAGTTCACCATGGCACTCTATCCAATATGATAGTATTTTCATTTATGATTGAAGTATGATAAGATTTTATGTACTATATTGTTTCAATATTTATGATTATTACAATATCTAAAGATATAATTTTGTATGTAGTGTATTAATGATTATAATCATCATGTTTTGTGGTTATGAGTTATAGGTTTTCTGTTCATGTTTCTAATATATAGTCTCATACCCATTTATTTATCACATTATAAATTAAAATCTTTGATACTTATTTTTTATTCACACCATTACCAATCATTTGATTTCTTGCATCTTATGATTTCATTCACCCAAGATATAATTTAACGTCTTAAAGACCATATTTATAAAATGACAGTTTTTGGTTAATTTTTCAATAAATTTTAATATTTATTAGAAAAGTGTATCTTGTAATATAGTTTTCAAAAATTCTTTTTACATGATGAAAATATTTTCTGTAACTGTTTTATCTAAATTTTCATGAACTGCCCCCCAGGGCCCATATCGTGACTACCCCAAACCTGCCATCCATAGGCAAGGGGCTGGCGACTAGCACCAAAGGCGTAACTCCCAAAAACGTGCGTGGAATTATCTTTAAAAATTATAAACACACACACAACTAGATTACAAGAAGAAGTAAACACCATGTAAAAGTTGTATAACAAGTGTACTAAAAGTAAACAGTCCGGAAATATGAGACCAATAGTAAAGTACAAGGAATGGAAAAACAAGTACAACTAAAATTTCAAACAGCTGGAAGGTGTCTAGCAGCTCGTGGATCAGCCACCACGGATCCTACCTAAAGGGTAGGTATATATAGCCTACTCAATGCTCCACGTCTGTTCGTCTCCTCCAGTTAGCAACTCATCAAGAGGTGTTCCGGGTACCATCCAGTCCCCGTACACTCCTCCTTGGTTTGTGCTATCCATCGTCTGCATCCAACACAATGAGGTGAGGGCATATATCGGGCATGGGTCAGTATAACGATACTCAGTAGGGACCCCATGACCATTGACGTATCACAAAAATACAAAAATTATAAACCAAAAATTATTATTTCAACAGATAACCATTAAATAGGTATATGCTAATACATATACCTATGTTATCACATAACCCAACTCAATTATGAGGAAAAGACAAAGGTCATTAACACATCTCAGACCAAGATTTTTATTCACGATGCAAAATCCATGGCTATTGGATAACTCCTCCTATATCGAGTACAGTGGGGATACTACTATGACCAAGTGCTTCCCACTATCCTTGGAAGGCTGAGGTACTCCACCTGTTGAGTATTGTGGGTATGTCGTGCTCACACAGAGGCACTCCCCACCATGGGCCTGCCGCTACAACCAAGCGTTGCCCCCATAGCCTACAGAGGTTCTACATCTGTAAAGTACCACGGGTCTGCGTCTATAACTAATCACTCCTCCGTCGTGGGTCTGCTAATACAACCAAGCGCTCCCCACTAGGCCATCTGAATCACTCTGAGTCGATTGGTCAGTAGTCGTCAAGTCTCAGCAAGCTACTATGTCTCTAAAATCTGCTCACTCGTCATCAAGAGGGTCCTCTCCATGAGATACAAGTCAATACTCCATGTGTCGTGAAGTCCCACATAGAAGTGTCTCAACAGTCTGCCTCGTCATAGGGGTCTCAATGCAACAGACGACGCATCAATCAGATGCTCGTTCTGTGAGTTATTGGTATTTTAGTCCCAGGGGCCCGGTTGGATTCATGTGCGAATGAAAATTATTGTATCACAACTATACCTCGAATTCCACTGGTCTATTCTCAAAGGTAACACCTCTCAATGAGATTAATAGTGCTGTAGACGGTTCATCAGGCAGACATTCGGTGTCAAAGATATGACCAAAGTAAGGAAATGGTCGGTAGTGGGCTCGGGTCTGTTCTGACCCGGTTGGTCCGACTCGGCCCCACCCTATCTGAGCTGACCCAATCTCGGTCAACCTAGAATGAGCCTATGGGTCTGACCCAACACATTGGGTGGGTTATCCCGCCATGTTAGGCTCAGTCCACTGGGCCCGACCCAGCAGTCTGTGAGGGCTGTTCTGACCGGATACATCCATGTAGGCGGCTCGGCCTGTTGGTCGGGGCTGGTTCGGCCAGCGTCGCGAGGGATGTGGCTCGGGAGGTCAGCAAATGGAAGGCCAGCGGGCAGGTTTCACGGGGCGCATGTAGGCGGCTAGACATTGGGTACTTTGCGGGTGCACCATGAAGGCCGCGGCAGGCCACAGTGTAGGTCGCAGGGGCGCCGGGTATGGTGCGGGGGCGCTGGGCCGGATGTGGAAGGGGCCACTCAAGGGGGTCGTATGTCGGGAAAGCCACCGGCTGGGCACGGGGGTGCCGGCGCGGGCTGCCGACAGGGCGCAGGGGTGCCGGGCGGGCCGCCGGTAGAGCACGGGCAGCGCGCGGGGATGTCGTGCAGGGCGCAGGTTAGGTGAGGCATGCCGCAGGTTCGATTGGCGCACATGCCAGACAAGGCGTTGGGTGGCCACGAGTAGGTGGTTCAGGAACCTCATGGTCGGCGGTGTTCGGTCGGGAGTAACGGTGCACCTTAGGGGCAGCACGATTCACCGAGGTAGCGGGTAGTGTGACCTTCGTTGTTGCTGCCATCATCATCGTCGCCTCAACCCCATACCATAGAATGTCACCATAAGGAAACAAACTGACGGAGGGTGTCAGGACATGTTAGGGTAGTCTGCACACACTGCGTTAAGGGAGTTATCATTTGGTTCATCATGAAAAGTAGATGATCAATAACACATCTCAAACAATCTCTTTTAATCAGATGAAGAAGATAAGAATAGGGTATAATAATATCAAGAAATAAACCCCCTATCATTGTTCCCATGATTTCGATAGAGAAACAAGGAATGAGGTGATGTTTCCATTGTTCATATCGTCCGCCACACACCTCCAATTTCGGCCTCGTGCGTCGGTTCTTCGTAGTCAAAGATGCAGACGTCCCATATTGTCAGAAGTCCCATGGAAGAAGGTCGAAGGAGGTCGGTGTTCTTCATTGGTGGGGCATTCTTTAATGGAGAGTGTAATCCTCTAAGTGTTGGGAATCATGGCACATTACCAGCGCTTCGTCGCTTGGTGAAGCCATCCCAAATCATCCTCCCAAGCTCCATATAGATAAGATAGGGGGGAGGTAGGTAACGATCATTGGAATTTATGACGGTTCATTTATTACGAACCTTCCTAAATTCCAATGACAATGTTACCTAATTTAAAAAGGGAGAAGCTAATTAATTTACGCTGGTGCAATGATGCAGTGCATTGGTAAAATTAATTGTATGTGTGTTGACACAATTATGGTGGACGATGTCAAGACTTACAAGGGGTGATAGCACATGTGGTCCCCACGTTAATTTTCCATTGAAGGGAGGTTATGTGCGGGTGGGCCCCACCAAAATAACCTCTCATGGGAGGTTATGGTGTGGTGGCCCCCCCCTCCAACCCCCACTTGGATATTTTTACCGCAACATAATAATAATCCATACTTATTTTTATTTAACTTTATTCTCAAAAACTCCAAAAACTAACATCCATTCTCTCTAGAATGAAACTGGTGTGAATGTATCACTAAGAAATTACCGACGCTACAAGATCAATGCTGCCCTCATATTTCAATTCCAAGCACCAGTTCAAAAGTTACAAAAATCCACTCACATGTTTAGCAAACGTACATGAAAAAATGTTCGGAAAATTTTAATCAGTCACCATCGACTCACTGCAGTCAAGATTAGGCTATTCCTAGGTGAAACACGCTCCAAAAAATCCCAAAGGTACTCTCGGATTTTCAATCTGAGTTACCATTTAGATGTTATGAATTTCACAATAAAACAATTCTCACTTAATTATTTTATTTGAGGCCACAAACTAACTTTTTCTAATGGCCCGCGCCATCCAAAGATAGTATCTTCCTAAATAAATAATGCCCTCACGAGTTCTGTGGTGGTCTTATATATTTAATCTAATCTACCGTTTGTGAGTTATAAGAATTTAAAGAATAAAATAATTTATTTAATTTTTTTATTTATGGTTATACCATTTTTGGGATTTATCACATGATGCTCATGCTGACTAAACATAAGTCAGGCCCAGGGTAAACCTGTCATCCTAAGCTTAACGGTGCCCTTAGATTTCATATATGAGTAATAATATAAGATTTAATTCACTTTTTCAGGAAAACTGCTTGCACACTTTTACTAAAGCCTAAGAAGAACATCAAACATTGAATCCAGGCACACTCGGCCTCGGAATCATGCACCGTCAGAAACTGCGGACTCGTAAAATTTTTGTGTATTTAAGAAAAAAAATTCCCATGGAATTTTCTGGTCTTTACATTCTACCCACCTATGAGCTTTACGTCTTCAAAAGCTATAACTCGAACTAAGGGTACAATTGGGGGTACTGAGCAAACATATGAGCCTCCTCCTCTCATGTGCTATCCTGGATGTTCTTGTGCTATCAATGAATGTGCACTAGAGGTATCGACCATCTATACATGACCTGATCATGTCGATCCTCTATCTCCATTGGAACCTCGATGAATGTCGCTCCATCACCGATGTCCAATTATCCATGGTCGATGATATGGGTAGGGTCGTGCACGTATCTCATCAGTTGTGATGAGTGGCAGACGTCGTGCACATGGTGCAACTGAGGTAGAAGAGCTATGCGGTATGCCACCTCTCCAACTCTACCATGGACCTGAAAATGTCAATTGAATCTTAGAGATAACTTTTCATCTCATCGAAATATCTATAGACCTCGTTGAGGTGAGACCCGTAGAATGACATGCTCACCATTCTAAAACATTATAGGTCATTTTCTCATGTTAGCATAAGACTTCTATCTACTATGTGCAGTATTTATCTGCTACTGGAGGACCTACACCTTCTCCGTGGTAGCTCGTGCCATCTCTGGTTAGTAGGAAGTCGGACGACATAGTGACTTAGTTGATGATCACCCAAATAGAGTCAAGTACCCTGGGCATACGTGGATGAACCATCACAAAGTCCATAGATATCTCATCCATCTTCCATATTGGGACCTTCAAGGGCTGAACCAAGCCTGATGGAACCTAAATCTCTGCCTTCACTTGCTGACAAGTGAGGCATCGAGAGTCAAACTCTGCTACCAATTTATTCATACCTTGCCACCACTGCTGTCGTCGAAGGTCCTGCCACATCTTCACCACACCTAGATGTACCGCTAGACGGGATGTGTGGAAATCACTCAAAACATCCTCCTGATGTGCTACTAGTACCATGGTACGTCATCTGAGGGGAATGACATGCTCTCCACCTTCATAAAATCCATCGTGTGCCTCTCCTGTGGATATCTTGGCACGTCATGTCTCACGGTTAGCATCACAATGCTGCACCTCCATGACATACAAAAGAAGTGGGGGAGTGACTATAAGAGACTATAGAAAGGATGCTCCATTTCTATCAACAAATGATACCTGTAGGGCAGCAAGTTGCTTTGTCACCTCTCCTAGCAGCTGAATGATTGTTCTCCTGCTGAGCGCATTCGCAACAATGTTCCCCTTCCCAGGAGTATACACTATCTTAATGTCATTGTCCTAGTGGATCTCGATAAATATCCACTATATCTAGTTTTTTTCCTTTCGAGAGAAGATATATCGGAGACTTTTGTGATCATAGTACATGGTAAAATGTTCACCCATCGATATTGTCGCCAAATCTTCAAGGCGGAGACCACTACTGCTACTTTTAGGTCATGAATAGCATAGTTCTACTCATGATGCCCCAACTGTCGAGAACTATACCTGATCAAAGTTCGCGCCTCCATCAGGACACACCCGAGTCTGGTCCATGATGTGTCGTAGTAGACTACGTACCCTACGGCTGCATCTAGAAACCTCAAAATAGGGGGCACTAGTCAACCTCTGCCTCATCTCCTGAAAGCTCAGATGCCATCTCTCTAACCAAATGAAGGGATTCCCATTCTTCGTCAAGGAAAAATGTGATTTTGTAACTCTGGAGAAGTATAGAATGATCATCTAGTAGTATCTAGCCAAAGTAGATGTCCCTCCCCCTTGGGGAGGGGGGTAATCCTGGAAACATCTTTTGAAAAGATGTCACTATGTTCTGCCACTCTTGTTTGGAACTAAAATCTCAAAATTTCCTGCTGTCACAATGGTAAGGCTGGCTGACTCATGAGGGATCAACTGCACCCTCCAATGCATGAGTTTTTTCTTTGCTTCCCGGGATCCATTTTTCACCGACTATGGAAAACCTTCATCCCAACATTGTAGATAAACCACAACCTTTTTTCCTAATACGTTCAATCTGTGTATGACCTATGGTTTCCCAGTCCATACCCAAAATAACGTCGTAAGGCCTCTATGCTTCCACCAATAGGTTCCAAACGAGACTCTCACCTGAAGGGTAAGATCACACCGTCGTCGTAAGTGTTATTATCGAGTGTCATCCCAATGGTCTCTCCAGACTTGGGGGTCAAGTCAACAATTTAACCAGAAACTCTAGGTCTGGGACAAGATTTGTGGATGGAAAGAATGATTGGTACCTATGTCTATCGATACGACAACTAGTTGTAGAAAACGATCGTACCTTGAATCATTCATAGAGACCTTGGGTCAGACTCTTTGACTGCATGCAATTCCTCTCATCAACTACCCTTCATCTCCCTGTGCCTGGCAGGGACTACAATGGTGGGTGGTTGTAACATGTCAAAATGTACACCACCTCATGATGCCCTCCTAGCTCTACTTCCATGTCTACTGTCCTATAGATTCATATGTCCCTGTCACATCCTCTTTCTAAAATAGTTTACACGCCCATGTCTTTGAGACTAGCGCTAGTTTCCTACATTCTCATAACAAACATTCATTGGTTGAATCCACTCCACCATTGAACATTCAACCACAAAGGTTATATATAGAATACTAAAATATGTATGAATGCACAGAGTAAAAATAAAGTGATGGATCAGATGTCCCTAAACACATCTTACATGGAGGCCCAAGATCTGAAGAACTGATCATTTTATATTCATCGAGTAATAGGAACGATCAGTAAGACTCGATGAATAATCTGCTACTGACATGTCTTCCTACTGAAGTTGTAGATGTTCCAGAGAACTCTCATCCACCTCCTCAAGACATTCCTCATACACCTGTATGTCGGGCTCTCCTCAGAAACTAAGGGGTATCTGATGCTGAGACATGTAAAAGGAACTATTCCTACATGTGTCATCTACCGGTACTACGAGTTGAAACTCTTGACCAACAGGCAGTGATATAGCTAACACACTACCTGAAGGTACAATCTCGGGGAACATTCTATGTACCGAATCCTCATCACTATGAGGACCAACCTCATGGTCACTCACTAGAAAACAGTAGTACCTAAGATCACTATATGCTCAATGGGTGTCTCAACTAGGCGGAGAACTCTAGTAATCGCCTACAGCCAAGCCTCTGCTGTTAGGGAATTTGTGTCGCCTCGTAACCTCAGAGGCCTCTGCCACTGGAACACATGCAACGCGCTCAGTCGGTGTACATCGTCCTCCAATGCGGCTAATGGAATATGCTTCCAAATGGGTGTCGGTGCTGCTGGTACACCACCTGAAGGTGCCAACATAGTTAGAGGGCCCTGCACCAAAGCCTCGTCGCTCAGTAGGTCGTCATCGTGTGCTCCCTCGGAACTCCAACTGGCAATCTACGTGCAGGCATCCTAAACAGATGCGACATTGTCAAATGATTAAACCTGGTGAGATGACTTGGTTAAGATGACCTAAATCAAACGTTTGAAACACAGTCACTCAATGTTTTCAGGAACAATGTCGAAAATCAGTAGTCATGGTCTTGGTGTACGGATATGTCGGTTGTCACACCAACACTTGACTCCCTGAATTGAAAACCACACTTGGAACCCTTAACATTATTGGTTCACATAAAAGAAATATCAAAGAACTATATTCTATGGTAGAACCATCTCCATAGATACCAATTTGTCATGAACCGTCCCCCAGGCCCCGTGTCATGACTATCCCAAACCTGCCTTCCATAGGCCAGGGGTTGTCAACTTGCACCAAATGTGTAACACCCTAAAACTAGGAAGGAATTTCCTTTATAAATCGTAAACACACACATAGCCAGAGTACTAGGGGAAGCCAACACTATGTAAAAGCTGTATAACAAGTGTACTAGATGTAAAGGGGCCAGTAACATAATCCCAACAGTAATGTACAAGTAAAAGAAATAAAATAAAACTAAAAAGACAAACAGCTTAAATGTTTCTAGAAACTATTGGATAATCCACCACAGATCCTACCTGAAGGGTATCTACAGATAGCCTCCTTAGTGCTCTACGTCCATCCATCTCCTATGGTTACTGACTCATCCTGAGGTCCACCTCCAGGTACCATCCAGTCCTTGTACAATTTTCCACTGTCACTGTTGTTCGTGGTCTGCATCAAACACAACGTGGTGCGGGCATAGCCCATGCAGTGGTGAGTATAACGATACTCAGTAAGGACCCCGAGACCCTCAAGGTCTCACAAAAATCCAACAAGGATAAACCCCATAGTATGATTTAAACAGATAACCCTTACATAGGTATATGCGCATACATATACCTAAGTTATCAACTAACCCATCTCAATCATGAGAAAATCACAAAGGTCATTTCCATAGCTCAAGCCAGGATTTTTATTCACGATGTTGAAACCACGGCTGCTGGGGAACTCCTCCTCTGTCGAGTATAGTGGGCATGCCACTACAACCAAGGGCTTCCCACAAACCTAGGACTGTTGAGGTACTCCACCTGTGGAGTACTGTGCGTCTGCCATGCTCACACAGAGCAGGTCCCCACCATGGGTCTGCCGCTACAACCATGCACTCCCCCTCATTGACTATATAGGTACTCCTTATATCGAGTACCGTAGTTCTACCTCTACAACCAAGTGCTCATCCACCGTGGGTCTGCTGCTACAACCATGCACACCCCACTGAGCTATATGAATCACTCTGAGTCGATCGGTCAGCACTCATCATGTCTCAACCAGCTACTAGGTCTCTGCAATCAACTCGGTCTTCATTGAGAGATTGTACTCCACGAGCTACAAGTCGACACTCCAAGTGTCAGGAAGTCCCACATAAAAGTATCTCAATGTTCTACCACGTAATAGGGGTATCAATGCAACAGACGATCCCATAATCAAACACCCGGTCTGTGAATTATTAGCCTTTTAATACCAGTGGCCCGGTTGGATTTGTGTACGATATAACCTGACCGTATCTCAACTATACCTAGAACTATAGTGTGATATTATCAAAGGTACTATCATTCAACGAAATTACCAGTGTCACTGACGGTTCGTCAAAATAACATCTGGTGTCAATGATATGACCAATTTAAGCAAAGGGTCAGTAGTGGGCTCGGGTCCGTTCTAACCCAGTCGGTCAGACTCGGCCCAACACAGTCTGAGCTAACCCGGTCTGGGTCAACACATATAGACCTGGTGGGTCCGACCAGGCCCATTGGGTAGGTTAGCCCGCTATGTTAGGCACGGTCCGCTGGGCATAGCCTAGCGGACTACGAAGGCGGTTTAGGCTGGATGTCGTCATGCGGGTGGGTCGGCCCAAAGGACGAGGATGGTTCAGCTAGCACCGTGAGGGACACATCTCAGGTGGTCAACAGTAGAGAGGCCAGCGGGCAAGCCGCGCTAGGTGCGGCTTGGCAAGATGGACACCAGGAAGGCTGCAGGTGCACCGGGCAGGGAGCGGAAGGGTGCAAGGGTGCCGGGTACGGCACGATACGGTGCGGGGGGGCCGAGCAGGACACGACAGGGTGCAGGGGTGCCGGGAAGGCCACTGCCGGGGCCGAGCTGGTTGTCCGCATGTCGGGTAGGACACTGGTAGGGCTCGGTTGCACCGGGCGGGCCGCTGGCAGGGCTCGGGGGTGTCGGGCACGCCGCCGGCTGGGCACGGGGGTGCGGGAAGCGCGCTGAGGCACCGGGCTGGGCATTGGCAGGGCCATGGGCTTGGCCAGTGCACCCGCCAGGTAGGGCAGAGAGAGGCTGTTAGTGTGTGGTGTGGGCACCGATTGGTCATCGGTGTTCATACTGGAGCACCATTATGCCGTGGGGGAGTTGCGATTCGCAGAGGTCACGGGTAGTGTGGCCTTCGTCGTTGATTCCTTCATCATCGTTGCGTCATCGCCTTGCCATAGAACATTAACATAAGGATGAAAACCAAAAAATGGTGTCGGGACATTTTAGGTTTTCGTGCACCATCTATGTTTATGGAGGTATCATTTAGCTCATCATGAAAAGTTGATGATCAATAACCCGTCCTCAACAAATCACTTTTTATCTGATGAAGATGATAAAAATGGGGTACAATAATATCAAGCAATAAACCCCCTTCCATTGTTCTCTTTATGTCGATGGCGTAAGAAGGAAGGAGGTGAAGTTTTCAATGTTCATCTCCTCCACCACACACCTCCAATTCCAAGCTCGTGTGTCAGTTCTTCATAGTCGAAGATGCGGACGTCCCACGTTGGAAGAAGTCTGAAGGAAGAAGTATGAAGGAGGTCATCATTCCTCGTTTCTGGGGAATTCTTCATTGGAGAGTGTAATCCTCTATGTGATGGGCATCGCGCCACTTTACCAGCACTTCGTTGCTTGGTGAAGCCGTTTGAAATCCTCCTCCCAAGATCCATATATATAGGAGAGGGGGGTGGTAGGAAACGATCATTGAAATTTATGATGGTTCATTTATTAGGAAACTTACTAAATTCCAAATACACTGTTACTTGGTTTAAAAAGGGGAATTCCAAATTATTTAAGTTGGCTCAATGATGCGGTGTGTTGGAAAAATGAATTGTATGTGCGTTGACAATATTCGGGTGGAGGAGGTCAGGATTTACAAGGGGTTATAGCTCATATAGTCCCAACGTTAATTATCCTCCAACGAGAGGTTAAGTGCGGGTGGGCTCCAACACCATAACCTCTCATGGGAGGTTATGGTGTGGTGGCCCCCATCTCCAATCCCAACTTGGATATTTTAACGGCCAAAATAAAAATAAGCCACCCTTATTTTCATTTAACCATATTCTTTAAAACTCAAAAAACTAACTTCCATTTTCACTAGAACATAATAGTGATGAAGGTCCCATTACAGAATTCAAGAAACTATGAGATCAAAAATTCCCTCATATTTCAATTACGAGCCCCAGTTCAAAAGTTACGAAACACTGCTCGCGCATTTTCTGAACGTACCTGAAAAAATGTTTGGAAAATTATTATCAGCAACCCTTGACTCACGGCGGTCAGGGTTTTTCACTACCTAGGTCAAAAACACCCCAAAAAACCCAACAGTACTCCTGGTTTTTTAATCCATGTTACCATTTATATGTTATAAATTTTAAAATAAAATTATTGTCACTTAATTAATTTAGATACGGCAAAATACTAACTTTTTCGGGCGGACCGCGACGACCAATGTTAGTATCTACTTAAATAAAGAATTCCCTCATGAGTTCTGCGGTGGTCTCAGATTTTTAATCTGAGATACCTTTATTGTGTTATTAGCATTTGAAAAAAAAATAATTTCTTTAATTATTTTATTTACGGTTATGCCATTTTTGGGATTTATCACAGGAGGCTCACGACGAAAAAACATAAGTCACACCTTGGGTAAAACATCGGTCCTGAGCGCAACAGTGCCCTCAGATTTCTAATCTGAGTAACTGTTTAAGTATTATTCCACTTTTTATGGAAAACCACTTTTGTGCATTAACGTAATCTTAACAAAAACGTTAGAAATTGATTTCGGGCACACCGGGCCTCAGAAACATGTGCTGTCAGATATAGAGGACTAGTAAATTTCCCATGTATTTAAGAAAACAAATTCCATAGAATTTATGAGTCTTTACATAAACACTCTAAACCACTAACAAAAATTGTACATGGGAATATATTTTATGAAAAAAAATTAATGTAATTATTTCAGGCATATGTATGAGAGATTAGTGGGGTAAATAGATCATATTTATGTAAAATTGGAGGATATGTTTTTATATGTGATAATTTAGGGTTTGATAATATATTATAAAGAAATTCAAATAAATATAATATGTTTATTTCATTATGGTTAAAATGAATATTTTTCTATATGAGGTGAATAGAAACTTTTTAATGGACAAGGCATAATTCTATGGACTCGTTATCATCCTTAAATATTTCATACTTATGAGTTATTATTTTATTTGTATAGAAATTACTGAAAAAAATAATATATGTGGATGAAGGACCAAGTATATATATATCTAGAGGTAATTATCATGAAAAGGGTGGATGTGAAGTAACATTTACATAACCTTGTGCAACAAAATGATGCATAATTGCATAGCTAATTTTAAACTCACATAAGATGTTTTATTAAAAATCATTTTGAATTTATAGAACATCATATATGTTTGATTCTATTATTAATATAATTTATTGGATTACATTACTGACAATAATCAACATAAATTAACCTACGATTAATCAATAATTATATATGTGGAAATAAGATAACGATATATTAATAAATATAATTCTGGTTTAACGTTATAATATCATAATGTAATGAATTCAAGGTATAAGTGATGGTTACTTTTTTTGATATCTTAAATGACATGTAAAATTAGTATTAGATGAGAATGTTTCAACCCAATAAAATAAGGTATATTTTAAAAAAAATACAATATCATAAATTTCATTTGGTTTACTCATCACTGTGATTGTTATTTTTGATATCCTATTGAACATGAAAGAGTAAGGTTAAACAGCCCATTATATATAAAACCATCATAACCTATCTATAAATTTGAGCATATAAATAACATTATGTACATTATTTCCACACTCAATATGTTCTACAGAGAAAATTCAGTAAATAATCAGTGAATTTTAATTAATGTAATTTTATTCATTAATAATATTTTCTTTATCAAATAATATTTATATTATTTTTGTAAAAAATTAATATAATTAATTTTTGGATAAATTATATCTTTTAATATATATAATTAATTTCAATTTTTTAATCAAAATATCAAAATCTATTTTGGTCCATATTTTGAGAATTTTTGAAAAATATTTAATTCTACTGAATATCTAAAAATACAAATTTTTTTGAATTGTAATTTCTATTTAAAATTAATGTAATTTAAAATTTTCAATATTTATCAAAAATTATTTCCTCTTATAATTTTACAATTAACATATATCAAATCCTGTTTATTACATTGAATCGACAATATATTGTTTTTTATTATAATATTATTTGTGAGTTTAAATACTAGAATTCCATAAAATTAATATTACAATACAAAATTTATCTCAATTTTAAATAAATTTTCTATAACATAATGGGGATTTATTTAAATAAAATTTATTTTTTAGATATCAAAATATAAAAAAAAATCAATCATGTATAATAATTATGGTTAAACCTTGACTTAATATAAAATCATATTTTTATTCAAAAAACACCAAATGAAACCCTTATTTTTCATCTCATTTACATGTTTTATTTTAAATTTTATTATTAATTTTATAAAATTTAGTTTGAAAATTATATATCCTTTTTTAAAACTAAAATCCAAAATTATGATAGGTTTAGTTTTGCTAATTTTATTAAACATATCATTTTTGTTCATGAATAAAAAATTATACATTTTAATTAGGGACATAATTTTCATATAATTTAACTATGAAGATAAATTATATTTTTAATATAAATAAATCTAATTTATGATAAATTTTATAATAATTATTTTAGAAATTTTTTATTTGAATAATTTTAATTTTAAATCATGATATAAAAACATGCCAAACATAAGACAATTTTCTATATAAAAACCCACATTCTCCTCACCTATGCAAGATAAATATTTAGAATAAATTTTCCAGTTATTTTATTTGAATTTGAAAAAATGGATATAATATTTTTAGTCATAATAATTAATAATGATAAAACATATTAGCATAATATTTCATCACCCAGGAATTTTTAATGAAGTAAAAAAATTAATTACCAAGTTAACGTTTAAATTGGGTATATATGGTGGGTGGGATAAAATAAAAAGATAAATAAAAATTGGCTAATATTTCTCAAAAAAATAATTTTCATGACATATATCAACCCTTAAAATTATAATTTTTCATATTGGACCATGTCTGAAACTTGTGAAATATGAGAAACATGGCTCCACCCAATTCATCATAGAAATAAAAAAAATTCATATCCCCCACTTATAAAAGGCAACCACTCTCACTTATTATCCACATATGAACTCAATTTTTTCATTAATAATCAGATCACGTCTCTTCCAAAAATCCATCGTCAATTCATATAATCCTTATATTAGTCACAAGTACAACATTGGATGGCTTTAGTGAAATCATATGGATGATACCTGAAGTAGAGGTAGTGTTATTCAAAGAGAGTGTTAATTTTATTTCCTTATCCAACCCCTAAATTATTTATAAAACAAGATGATAGAATTAGATTATTATCTTACATATACTGTGTTGTGTTTAAAATATGGTAATGACCTACTATTATCTCCACTTCTATAAAATTGGTTACAAAATCAAAGTTCGTGTGTACTGCTGACTACCTCCTCCTGAACCTATGTCATTTGACCTTACATTACAAACATTAATGGTATGGTATTGTGATGGATATAAAGTATATATATTATAGTAATTCAATTATTCAACCTATATATCCATTATATAAAATAAATATTTTTTACATCTCATTTCACATGGCATACCCCAGTATCGTTCATGTGTATGGTGGACTAACACCACAGGAAGCAATGTGATTCGTTTTCTCAAAAACGAACTACGTTGATGGTAATAAGTATATGTTTAATGATTAAATGTTATATAAATAAAATTAATATGATACTATTTAATTTTTTTAATTTTTATATGTTTTTATATATCATTATTGATTAATGAAAAATATGATAACATCATTCTTGTACGTGTCGACTACCTCCTCCACAATGCGATGAGACACTCATTTTATCACAACACAACATAAACTATATATAAGTTAATTAAATGAAATAATAAGAGAAATATGATATAATTATAATTAATAATAGATAAAATATAAAGTACCATATTATCATGATGTTCACTAAAAATTAGAAACATTACTTTTGTGTATTGATGTCCTACCATCTCCATGACCATAACGTACTTTATCATTCATAAAAACATTAAATTATTGATTTTAAATGTATAATTTATTTATAAATATTATAATAATTTATTTATTTTTATTTTGGTGATCATATAATTATTATATATGAATTGAACCAATACATTAATAATAATCTTGATTATGAGATTAGGGATATTAAAACCTAAATCAGTGAAAATAATTAATGATTACAAACATGTGGTGGATAGGTTGACTTAATGGGATCATAAAATATATTATAAATAATAATATCGTTTTTAATAAAGATTATAACATATTTAAAACCACTATAATAGATTATGAATCACATCCAATGAAAAGAAATCCTGATGTTAGGGATTTCGTCTCTATTTCATTTCATTGAAGAATATTGTAATTATATGCACATAATTTCATCTATATTTTATATATACTTCCCATTTGACTTTTTTCTATTATGAATAATCATAATAAAATTATATTTTATGTTTTATTGGGGAATATAATTTTGAATATAATAAATTTGTTTAATGTTTTTTTGTTGTATTTTTTAAAAATTGAGACATATGATTGTTATCCATTGATATTATTTTTTTATTATGATTAATTGTCCCCATTCACACGTAATGTGATACATTTATTTACTATCATCGTATATTAAGATTCATTTAATGATGTCCTTTCATGGTTCTTAGGATTCAATGTTACCAAGGTTGTATTATTTTTATGTTACAATCTCATTTTTTACAAGGACTATTTTTATTAAATATCTGATTTTTTAAGATTATGATGTTACATTAAGTAATTATAACGAATTTTGTTTTCAAATTTTTATTTCATGATAATAAGTTTTTCCCATATATTTTCCTCTCATTTTATACTCAATATTTCAAAATAATTGTTTTATGAAAAATCATATTTCATTCACTCTTAAGTATGAAATAACTTATATTTCTTCCAAAAAAATATTCTTACTAAAAACAATTAAAAATGTATTTATTATATTTCAATTTATTTTAAAAATTCATTATAAAACTTATTTACATTTCTATAAATTATTTTATATGAATATTCATAACTATTTTCAAATAATTCACATTCGACTATTACAGATAATGTCAAAAGAATCGTTATTTTAACATGTAGGACATGAAAATAAATTACTTCCATCATGGCCATTATTTTTATTACGGCTTATTTTATATTTTTTTAGGTTATTTTAAAATAAATTAATTTTAGTATATTTTTAAATTATTTTTCTAATATAGAATTTATATTTTTCTCAAAAATGCTTTAATTGATTTTAAATATATATTTTTCGATTCTAATATTTTTTTATGGAAATAAAAATTTTCATTGTATTATATAATATATTATTTATTATAAAGAAAAATTTAATAGTTTAATTTTCATATATTTTTTCGTAATTATATTTTAATGGAATTAAAAAAAATAAAAGAAAATTATTTCTACTCATTCCTCATTTCATGTATTTTGTATTAAAAAAATCATTATCATTATGGATGAAATAAGATTATTTCTATTTAATTGTTGTGGGTGTATTTTTTTCATTGTTTAATCATGACTCAAAGATATATTTATGTATTGTGTTTCTTTTACATTGATTATTAATGTTATCAACGAAATGATGTTTGTTTTATGTGTTTTATGATGATGTCTATTATCTATTTACATTAATTATGGTTCTTCAATGGTATATATTATGGGGTCTCCCATATATTATCAGTTATTCCCTTTATTTCATATATGATGGGTGTGCACATATAGTGCTATGATGTATCAGGTAAGGACTATGATATGAATAAAATTATATAAGTGTCATATTTAATATTATTCCAATTATAAGTGAATTATGATAATTATATGATGGGAATTTTACTAGATACAATCATGTTTCATCTATGATTTAAATTTGATCATGATTGATATGAAATCTCTGATGATTAAAGATTCTTATGACTCATAACATTGGTAAATCCTTATTTAGTGTTTTTATATTTGATGATCAAGATATTTCTTGGTATAAATATTATTATGGGATAATCATGCAATATAATATGTCATCAAAGCCATTTAATCTTCCTATTCCTGCTAATGAAGTTCATCTATAAATAATTACATTTATTCTTTCTAATTTTTTGAGCACAACCTTCATATGTTTCAATTTTTTAGATAATAAAATGTATGGTAGAAAAAACTATTTTTAAAATGGAATTCAAATGGATGTGGATGATGAAATAATTTTATGTATTAAAATCTATGTTAATTGGGAGAAATTATAATTTAATGACATTGGTATTATATATGTAGTTTTTTTGAAATAATACAATACTATAATCATAAAATGAAAATTATTATAAATGTTATCCTATTATTCTATATGATATTTTTTGGTTTGGATGGTAAAAAAATTTTCGTAATAATTATTATCAATGAAAGTAATTTAATGCTTATGATTTCAATAAAAAATAAAAGAATTTATGTTTTTTTCTATTATAATTGTTATCTGATCCTAGTTTAGATAAATTTATTGATTTTAATTTAATCATGAGAGGTTATTTCAATAGTTATTGATATTAAATTATTTCTATATTGTTTTATTAATTTAAAGATCAACATACAAGACACCTCTTTTAGGTTTTGTTAGATGATATCATAATGGGAAAATGAAACATTAATAGATGACTTATTTAGTTGATGTAAATTTAACCATTTTGTTTAATGTCAATTATTACATTAGATTGTATTGTAATATAATTAATTGAATTTATAATATCTTACGACTTATATGATATTCATGAATATTATGGGAGAAAATGTTTTATCATATAGAAAACCACATGATTAAAAAAATATGGATTATATGTTACTAATAGTTATTAAAAAAGATAAATAATGATATTTTTTATCAGTTAATATGAATAGTATGATATAAAATTTGACCTCAAAAGACCATTTCATTATATGTTTATTTAAGAATTATTTGTTTTCATTTTATATAACTGTTAAAATTTAATGCCTAATATACAATAAGATGGTTTACATCTTTTCAGAATTATTTTACCATGTTCATAACATTTTAAGTTCGGTTAATTATGATAGTGTGGTGGAATAAATTTTTACCCTATTTTAGTTTTATGATCCTTTAGTAGTTATTTTTAATATCATCATTTTTGAAAACATAATATAAAATACATATCATAGAGATAAAAAGCCGAGATTCTAATGTAAATTATCTTAAATGATGAAATGATACAAGACATGTATGTGTATTTCATTATGTATTCTTCCTAGATGGTAAAATAATTTCTAACCTCATGGAAAATTATCTTAAAAAATATTTATCAAATAAAACTCAAATATAATGAATTAGATTTTTGTTCATGTTATCAATGAAGTATGGTTATGATGCCCCTAACAATATACTTATCTTTCACATCTCTGTGATCAATGTACTTAATCAATATCATGAATTATTTATGATGTTATTCATTTCCCACCATTGTTCCTTATGTTTTAATCATAATGTTGTGTTATTACATCTGGCCACTGAAAACCACATACTCTATATTAATGAGGATATTTTCTTACCCCCAATTTCTAATGTAGGTTAAAAAAATATTAAAAATGTATATGACTAGATTACCAAGGTAAATTAAAAATTACAATGATGGAAATTTTATTAAAGGGTGTATATGAAACTAACCGAAGTCTTAAATAAATGGAATTATGTTTGATAGCCTAAAACAATTAATATCAATGTTTATAGAATAATGATACACCCTGAGACCATAATATATATATTTTAATAAAAATAAAACTACAGAAATTTCTTTTTGTTTTTTAAATAATAATAATTTTATGTTCAATTTCATATTCATCACATAACATCGAGCTTAAACGACCTATGGTATACATTATTGCTATAACATATCTTTTAATTTTTCTTGTAAGAATATTGTTTAATACATTAAGAAATATGTGTGTGTGTGTGTGTGAATATATATATATATATATATATATATCTGTGTGTGTGTGTGTGTGTGAATATGAGTATATATATATATATATATATATATTTCATAGCCTATATAATATGTTGAATAGTATTTATTAAATAATTAGTCAATTTTTAGTAAAGTAACATTATTTTTAAAAAATATGTTTCCGTTAAAAATTTTATTTATATCATTTTACAGAAATAAATTATTAATAAATATTAGAAAATTTATAAAATATTTTTGTTGAAAATAATATTATTTATGAAATCATATATCAAAATTTATTTTTTGATTTATTTTTGGAATTTATCTGAAAAATAATGATATTTGATTAATATAAACAAAATATAGTTTTTCTATAGAAATTACACATCATTATAATAACATGAAAATTTTAAAAATAAAATTCTATTACAATATTATTTAATTTTATCTATGTATTGTTTATTTATATTAGATTCCCTTAATTAAATCAGAACAATAATATATTTGGATTTAGTCTGATATTGTATTGGGGTTTATAAAAATTATTTTTATAAAAATTATTTTAAAATTCTTGATGTTTATCTATTTTAATTAATTAAAATAATCCACATGGGGTAATGGATTAAATTTAATATATAGATTAATTTTCCATATAAATTAATTGATATTCATATAATTATTTCTATCTTATGATATTTTTTATAATTTAAAAGCATCATGTGTTTTAAAAAATACAGTTATTGGAAACCTATATTTTGGTTATTTCTCTGAGTTTTATAAAATTTAATTGGTATTTTTTAGAAAATTTATTAGAAAAAATAAATTACATTTTTCAAATAATAATTTTAAAAAAATATTAAAATGTGTATATTCATGAATTTTTTGTAACATTTATGGTTTTAATAAATAGTGAAAAAATGAATATTATTTGAAAATTTCACGTTCTATTAATTTATTTATTAAATTGAAATATATATTAAAATTATTTTAAATAAACGTTAGATAAATTTTTTAGAATAACTCTTCTTTAATTAATTGTTATAATTTTAACATTTAATTTTTATATAAAAAAACTGTAAAGTTTTGAAAAAAGTATCTTTTATAATAATTAATTTGTTAATAATAAATTTTTTTAGGGTATTCCAAGTTTAACCCAAAAGAAGAGCAGGGTAAAGGATTTAATCTAGATTTCATTTCATTGAGTATCATTTTAATTTCATGAAACTGTTTTATTTTATATGGTATATATAATGTACCATTTCCATTTTAAATCATTAATATCTATAATTTCATGATATATTTAGTTTCGTTGTGTCTTATTATAAAAAATATAACCAAATTGGTAATGGATTTGTGTCAAAAGTTTCCTTCATTGAGACTCATCTAATGTTATAAAGATATATTAACTTTTGAGGTGTCTATACAACCGCATTCATATGTAATATCCTGAATTTATTTTTTTCATCATATTTTAATTACCATATACATTTAGCCTTTTATGATTTTTATGAATTATAGTTACGAATGTGTTATGTGTCTTCTGTTATAATCACATCATTTTTCTATATTGTTTATGATAATGTCTAAAATGTTAAAATAATATAGTACAACTGAAACTAATTCATATTAAATTTATTACCCTCTGTTTATGTCATTATAATAAACCTATTATGTTTATTTTTCCCAATTTATGTACTCATGATTTAAAAATAATGTCTTTATGACAAGTTGTATTGACATCTCTCTTTAGTTAGAAAGACATTTTTCTTCCAAAAACATTGTTTACTATACATTATATAAAAAATTGTTTCTGATATTCCTCACATGATTTATAAAATTTTTATACACATGGTTAATTTTTTTGAAAACTATGTAATGAATTTTCATTTCATTTTTAAAAAAATATCATTTTCATTATTTTAAAAATGAAATGTAATATTTTTTAATAGATATGATATGGTTGTATTTATCATATTTCAAGATGATTATTATCATTCAAGATTCAAATATATGTTTTAATGGGATGTTTAAATGTTTTTTTAGAAAAATATTTTAAAAAATGATTTCCAGGATCGAAAAAATATTTTAATCAAAAAATGTTTTACATGATATTAAATACTATTTAATATGATTCCATATATTTTAAATAGTAAAATGTTATTTTTAATATATTCTGAATCATTATTTTTTACAAGTTTGTTCCATATTTAAAATGATTATTTTATAGAAAATTAATTTAATGAAATATTCATCGTATTTTAATTCATCAATGTCAAAAACCATTGTTGTTTCATAAGAGCCTATGGGGATAATTTTCACACATAATATCATCATTCATTATATGGAAGGATTAGTATAATGTCAATGATTTTTTAGGGAACCCATTCCTTTTCTATGGGTTAGTCATGTTTCGATGTGATTTTTATGTAACCCATTTTTCAATCATGGGACAATGAAGTTGTAAAAGGAACACTAAATATTTTTATGAGTTCAATGGCGATGGAGAAGAACTGTGTAATGATTATGTTCAAATTATATTAATTTCAGATGTTAACATCACTGTTGGTCCAATTTTAATGGTTTAGTAAGATTGATATGGTATTAATTTGCTAAGAGACCAAGATAATTATATATTCTTTCTATGGTTGTATGATTTTTGATTTGATCAGGATTTATATCACATGGATCCTATTAATTTATTATTATAAAAATTTACATTGTAAAATTGTTATTCTATGTTTTTAATTTTTTATAATATAGGTATTTATGGTCATTCATATTATTATGTGACAATAATTGACATTTATAATGTCATAAATCCCATTTTATATTCTAATACTCACAAATGTCATTAAATTTTTCATTCATACACTTACTTTCAAAAGTATGTGATGTAACCCTTCTTAAGTTACCTTTTACCTTTATTTTAAATAATGTTGTGAAAAGAAATATGTTTAGAATTTATTTTATATGTATTATGAGGATGACTTAACATGAAATATGAAAATGCGGGATAAGTGGTATGAATGGTAAATTACTGATATGGGTTGTATTTATATAGGAGTTTTTTATAAATCCAAAAAAATGTTATCATAAAATTTTCATTACAATTTATGTGATCATACTTTTTTATTTTTAATAGTTACATTTATTGTGGAAAAAAAGTGGGTCACTATTATCAATATCATAACTAAAAATATAATTATTATTATTTCATCTATAGCTTCAATGGTTGGGGTTCTTGGTTGTTCTATAAAAAATGGAATCATGTGGTTAATGTCTAATTAGAATATTTGTTAAAATAATTTTAAAATTTGTTATGCTAATCACTCATGTCAACCAGATTTAGTCTTACTAATGGATGAAATAGAAGAAACCATCTATGTGTGGAAAAATGTAGAGATTACCTCAATGATCATCCAATATGAATATAAGATCAAGTGAGAATACTTAATATTATTCCAAAATAGTCAAAATAAAATATTATTATTATTGTTATCACTACTGACGTTCCAAAAACATCAAATAATATAAGGATTTATTCACATAGACGTTCATATGACAATGATATGAATGAATTATGAAAAAATCTGTAGTTGTTAAAATGTGGAATGAATAATGGTGGAAATATCCAATAATGGGTGGGTAATTACTAACAAATGGGAGATGACTACCATCTATTCCAATAGTTTGAGGTAAATAAATAACATACACAAATTAAATTCATCAATTTGAATTAAAATTAAAATTATTCAATTAAAATCCATATTCCAAGTGATAATGAGGAAAATATAAACGGACAACCCTTTAGACCATGGGAATATGTAATGGCCTATGGATCCAATTCTATTACTTTAGTGAGTTAATTTTAAATCAATATTTTGTAATATATTATATTGTGTATGTTTTTTCCTATTTGATATTAATGTAAAAGTAATAAAATATTGTGGTATATTTATTATATACATATATAAATATATTTTCCCTTGTATTGTAGATTTAACTTTTTTTATATTTATATATTATTCTCTTACTATGAATTTATTGGTATTGGACTATATATTTTTAAAAATGAATCATATAATTTTTCATTTACGGAAATATCACCCCATATCTAGAATAAAAACATGATCAACTAAATCTATGTGGTTAACTAGGGGGCCTATATATAAATTCCTCCCATAATATGAGTTCCAAAATGGTGAGGTCCCAAATTATTTGTGGGGTGGAAGGATTCAATAAAATAATTTAATATTTTATTTCCTATAATTGTGATAATTCTATTCAATAACATACTGGATACATGACACCAAAAAAAATGAAAATATGATATATTTATATAGATAAAAACATGTCACTAAATTGAAAGGTATTAATAGAAGTTAAAAATTAATAAAAAATATTACTATATACTTTTATAATATTAATGATATTTTATAAACATATATAATGAAAACCATGTGTTACAACCTAACCTCAGAAGGCTTGGAAAAATGACTAAAACTATTTACACAGGCATTATTAGAAGGAATAAAGCCCGAAGGACCGATCAGTTTACTAGTCATGGTAAAAAAATTACAAAAATGAGCCTTGTATTGTAAAATAATACACTAATTACAAAATAGTTTTTTTTCCTATTTCAAAATATATAACATCGATGATAACATTTTTCATCTAGAAAATCATTTCATATCATTCGTAGTTTTATATATGTATTCCTAGGGAAAGAAAGTGTTAAGGGTGGGTTCAAATTCTTAGTATGGGAAAATATATTGGTATCAATAATGAATAACTAATAGTAGTAATATGGAATGAAAAATCGTGGAACATAGATGACATGTAATCAATAAAATAAATGGTAGTGTGTACACAACATAGAAAGGTAATAAAAAAACACATGCAATTCAAATAATGAGTTAAGGACAAATCAATATGTGAGGGAAGGAAAATGAAACCCACACCATCTAATCAATGAACTAATATTGAATATATCCATTGATATTTCGATGCAAAATCTCTTGGATGGATATTAAAAATCACCTTCTCAATAAACAAAATTGAAATTATTGGACTTTATGTTTCACATGAACATAATACATTTACCATTAATAGATATTTTAAACCATTACAAACATCGTAACTAATTCATCCCATGAGACAATTGACCCATCGCGGGGATTTCCTTAACTGGTCCCCAACACGTAGAACTTACATTAACAGGCCAAGAACCTGTAGATATTATATTTAATGGTCCACAACCGTTATACTACATATCCCAAGAATTAAATAAAGTTCCTTATAAAATATATTCATTAAAAAATGGATATGATTTTATCAATATTTATGCAAATAATCATATAACATCCATATAAAAAAATAGATGAAAATAGTATATGGATTAGGAAATAATCATATACAAGAGGAATGAAAGGGATATTAAGGTTAAATTCAATTTCAAATGATCATAGGAAATTGAATATTTCAATGGGACTAAAAGGAATCAAGGAAGTGAATGTGAAAAAATATCATTGGATAAATCAATCATAATCCATCCATATAAATATTAAGTATTGTATCTATATAGCATAACCAACCTAGAGTAAAATAAAGTGTTATTTTCATAAATGAATGGAAACATTATAAAAAGATATTACAAAAACATTCTTGGGGAAATAATATTTTATTTTGAAATATGTTATGAAAACACATTTCTTTGAAACACACATTTGAAAATATTATTTTTAAAAAGTAACATTTAATCACTAAATGTTATCTTTATTTAGATGAATGTGAGTAAATCAATTCCATCCATATGAAGTAAAGAAGAACATTCATTTTACATGGTTTATGGATAGATATTTTCAATATTCTAAAAGCGACAAGACTATTGTTCTGAAAAAAATGGAAAAATTATTAATCATAAAAATATCATTAAAAATATCTTTGAAGTCATTTTAGAAATCATTTTAACAAAACATGGGTTTTAAAAGAAAACAGATCCACTAAAAAAAGTGAGAAACAAATTAGTGTTTTATTAAAAACTTTTTTTAAATAATTTTGACTACTAATGAGTTGAAATATTGTATTAATACTTAAAAATGGTTTGGAATAATCATATGAAAGAAAATGAAATATATATTTGAGAAATGTTAAAATAATTTTCTATAATTGAAATAATGTTATCCAATTATTGAATTTATTATTGAGTAAAATTATCTTTAAAAATTCCAAAGTTTCTCATACTTCTTTGAACCATTTTCAATAATAATCCTCATGGATGAATAACCTAAAATTAATGTATAAAATACAATGAAGATAAAATTATTAATAATATAATATAACAAAAGGTTTAATAGATACACCAAACAAAAGATGTACGTTAAAAACATAGTATTTATCTCAGAGAAGTAAAAAGTGAGATAAGACTCCATTACCTTGAGTTTCCTTTTAGGGGGTAGCATACATTAACATCAAGTTAAATTTTTTATTATTATGTAAAAATAATTTTAAGCACAATCTGAGAAAGCCCAAGAAAAAAAGTTTTAAAAGTAAACTTATGCCTATTGACAATTTTATCGTTAAGAAGTTCCCAGGAAAAAGAAGTTACCAATGTTTCTGGATCATCCTACTTAAAGACTTAAAATCGACGAACCAGCCAGTCCCAAAATGGCATGTATTCCTCTTGGTTGATTTTCTCCGAATTGAGACATCTTACAAGGATATAATTATTCTTTTCAATATAGTCTTTCTATTTCTTATTGGTGTCCACTTGAATGGTACTTTCCATAATTTTATCATCACTATCTGTTCAGGCATCGGTCAAAAGAGATTCATCCTCTATTTCTTCTATAGAATGAAGTAGTAGCTCAATGTGATACTCAACATCGATGCATGTATTCTACATCACATTCCAGGTGGTGACAATCACTTTTACCATAACAGTCACAACCCCTGGTTGACCTGCATTTTTATTGATGTTGGGAACACCTTCCCTCACTTGGGAATTCACATTCCTGACATATTGGGTCTCCATTGATGATGGTGGGTATGAATAATACCTGTGTCGTTTCATCCTACAACGCCGACCATTCGACCTCCCCAGACTGCATGTGTCACTAACATAAAATGCATGAGCACTGACTCGAGATAGCTAGATCAAAGGGTCATCACTAGACTTCTCCCACGGGCAACCCTGATCCTCATTGTGAGGTAATGTATGTTCATCCTCTTAGTTTATCCAATCATAATCCCAGCTCCCAAAGCGGTTACATAACATAATAACAGAAAACAATATCCATGAGAATGACCTAATTACTAGATGTGACACAACCTCGGGAATCAAAAATCACTAGGTCTCATGTCCTACAAGAATAACCCACTATAAAAAGATTCCTTGGGTGTTTTCGACCTTCCTTAGTGGCCATTCGAGTTCCCACAGCTAGGTTAGATCCATCTGCAGGGGCCCGAACAACTGCATCATCGAGTTTATCCATTCAATATTCCACTTATACCATTTTCTCACCAGCAAGGGTCATACCCAAGTATCTTAAAAAATTATTGATAAAATCAGAAACAAATTAATTTCCTTTTTATGCCTCTCGATGAACACCCTTCGCCAAAAATAAGTCAGATCCTGTAGACCTTATTGCTGACGATCCTTCCCAAGTAACCAAGGGAAAATTTGTCTTCATAGATCTTGCGATAGCCGCATCAAAATAGTGACCTAAAGATTCAGCATCCAAGATGTACATTTCACCAACCCCCATGGACTACAAAAGCTGACCCTCTTCAAGAGCTGATCGAGAGACCCCCATCAACCAGTTTGAGTAACTAGATGCATCATGGTCGAGACGACTGCAGGATGAATAGAAGGGGACCCAAGATTCATAGAAATCTTTTTGATACCATCAAATATCACATTAAATTTCGATGAATATATTATCTAACATAACCATAGATACTTCTACATCAATGTAGAGTCTAGGAGAGATCTGGAGGCAAAAGACATTTGTTCGCTGGTTCGAGCATAGGAAACATCCCAAAATATTTCCAATCAAATGAAGAATATCTAGATTCTAAAACAGTAGGGGTAGTCGAGGGTGGGAGATCCAAATGATCATGAACATAGGGTTACTTTTCAGGTTGAAATTGATCAACCAAAAAAAGAAAAATAATCACAATCATGAGATTAGTCACAGATCACTTGCCCAAGCACAGATGAGATCTTCTTCCGATGAGAAGTGAATTAGGTTGTTTCAAGAATCGTGGAGCCCAATAATCACCAAATTCCTAAAGCATCAACTGGTTGGAGAAAATTATTTCAAATGCATCAATTACGAGACATCTCTTATCAAAATGAGTGACCAGTGAATGGTTTGTTAGTGACGAGGCTTTGGTAAAATCAAGAGAAGAGAGTTTAGAAATGGGGAAACCATCGATGAGCGAGTGGACTTTAGGACTGATGTGAATGGATGGAAAATATAAATCAATGAGGGATTCGTGGAAGGAATGAAAGCTGAGGGATGAGGGGGTGCAGGAGGAGGAGGAAGACACTCCCCCTTTGCATGGGGTGGCTGAGGAGGGGAGGCGCTGGGGTAACCATACCCTAAGTCATCAGGGGACGATGATGTGAGAGCCTGATAAAATCAAGGGGTTCAATGTTTCTCTATGACTATAAATTATACTATTTTATAATTAATTAATGTTAAATTTATACTTTTTGGAGAAAAATTTTCATTTTATAATTACTTTCAATTCATTTTTAATTAGTTTTTATACAACTACATAGATAATTAATTTTAAATTTAGTGTTTTGAAGAAATTTTATTTATGTGTCAATAAAATATTTGGTAGGTTAACTACCATCATAGGGATAATTATATATTATTTGTAGAATAACAACCCTGACATAATTACTATATGTAGGGTCTCCTGACATGTGCATCGTCTCTACTACTTTATATTTATTCTAAAAATATTTTAATGCCAATATAGTGGAGAGAGTAACGACATAATGAAGAGATGGTCGGAGAGCCTCTACTAAGTGTCTTTACCAAGACTCCCCATTCGAGAATGGTCTAGAGAAAAATGAAGAAGATACTAGGACATGATCCAAAAATCTCTTACTAACATAATCCCTTTTTAGTGAGAGAGTATCTCTTGCCTCTTTTTTTCTTCAACGTAAAATAAAGAAATTATGCCCAGAACTCATTCTCAAAGTCATCGCATAAAACCTCATTCTCCATCCTCTCTCATAGGTAGAGAATCCACCACTGACCTGTTGATCCCCTCATATAACTAACTACCAACATAACCCAGTACTCCCATAGAGATCAAATCATGGTAATGTTGATCGCTAGCTCCTCTAGCGAAGCCTCTGTCTCCTAGTCAGAAATGTTGCCATCGTACATCCCCAGAGTCTGCCGCTAGAACGAATTTAGAGTTCTCTTCAACTTGTAATTCACTTCTTAGCAGTAAATAAAACACTTATTGATGAATTAAACATGCTGGGAGTAGAATTCTTGTTCCACTCATAGATGTTGTCTAGGTTCTATAGCTAAAAAGTGAAACATATAATTCTTATTCCCAAGTAGTGATGAGAAGCATTGTATAAATTTTGTTTTAGATTTCATTTTTTTAACTTCCAAAAATACCAAAGACATAGAAGGAGAAAGGACATTATTATGCATGTTTATTTTCATAGGTTCACTTTCTTGAAAATCAGCGTATCCTCTCTTATTTGTTTAGTAGGTCTATAGTCCTTGCATTAGATCATGGGGGGACCTAAAATCTATTGTCTTAGTCGGTATTCACTAACCTACATCATGCACAATATTGTCTAACTATTTTTCCCTACCATCCCTAGAAATCCTCACTATGACTAATACCGAAATCCATATAAATATCACCCATCACCTCTAATACCACTCTGTCATGTGACACCTTCTCCAAGATGGGGAAACGAACAACAAAATGCCAGACCCTTCCTTCTTCATGTTGAGGGAGAGATAATGACACCTGAGTCCCACATTTAATAGTCCCTAGGGTGTTGAATAATACCAATGGTATAGAATCTCAAGTAATATGTAAGAAATTTAATAATTTTAGAATACTATTTGTAGATAAGATGGTGAAACGAAAACTACACAAAAAAATGAAAGTAAATTTAAAGCCAAAAATTCTATTCCCATAAGAATGATTAGAAAAATTGATACAAGGTATGTGTAAAATTTGAAAATGTGTACCAAAAGAAATGAAAAATATAAATGAAAACCCTTGAATATAGAGCTTGTATAGTCTGGAAAGTTCTTCAAATCCATCCAATAGACCTAAAAGTAATTTTATATATGTAGGAGGATTATACAAGTATACATAGTATTGAAAACCAAAATCACTCGTGCAAATGTGGGTAGAAATTCTAATGCACCGTGGGAAACAGAATAAACCAAATCATCTAGCAAGAAATAATATCTACCAAGCCTCACTAAGGCACACTTCCCAAATAATGCATGTTAGGTAATGTAATAGAAATAGAACATCAATATTTGGGTATGCCGCACCTCAATCCCACTAGTTATATAGAACATCAGATGCATCAGACCTCCCCCACCATTTCAACTATAGTCCCACTACTATACCCCACCCATACACACATGGGCCACAATAACCTCACACAACCAATACCACAGACACAAGGGCCATAACCAAAAAAACCAATCCTGAAAAATCCTTGTCCAGGACATCCACTACCACACACTAAGACACATGGGACTTATCTTGAAGACACATGAAAAACAAGCATTCCTACACACACCTGGTCCAACTTACCACATCACATCATTCCTGAAGATTCCTAAGCTATAATGGACCTCATACCATTATTTCCTACCCAATGAGTCATGGTCTACCAAATAGATGCAGAAAAAATGATCTAATAACCAGTCACACATATGAATGAGGGAAAACACCCTCTTCTATTATATAGGGTTTTTCGATACAATGTATTAAACATGGGTGGTGTGATTATAATAAATATAAGAACTATAATATGTACATATAGGCAATCAAGAACTCATTTGCACATAATAGATTCACGCGATCAGGTAATATCCCACACCATCACCGGTTTTTCTGATACCCCAACATGCACAAGTAGATAACAACCCAAACCAAAGCACAATAGATTTTGGAAAAAAGTTCCCCATTGTACTTGTTCTCAGTATCATGTTCATGTGATTCGATTTAAATATTAGTCACATAATTACAAACTAACATGAAATAACCACAATCCAAAAAAAACTAATGAATTCAACCAAGTTGGTTTTTAATCATTCATCCTAGTTTTGCTCGAAAGTGACATCATTAAAAGTGATTTGTGAGATCCCTTGAAGTACCGGAAATAAAACAAAACTCTACATACCATCTCTACAAGGGTTCAGATTCACAAACCAACATCTTCTCAACCATATATTACATTACCTTCTACATCACCCCATAAGGCATCAAGAAGAACCATTATGAATATCACTAAAACAAACTGTGAAATTATCAGATTTAGCAAAAACCGTTCATTATGTTTTATTATTTTCTATTTGATTAACTAGGGTGATAACACAATGATTATTATTCATTGGGAATCCATTTAATCAACCACATTTTAGTGATTAACCAGTTTCCATGTTACGGTCATTCAATCATAAGATTATAAAAAACTGAGAATCATTAGTGTACAAGAAAGGACCACCAATGACCACGATTTTCAGATGACATAAGCTCATAAAATTCACAACATAATAACAAAGGTAAAAAATAATAACAAAATCATCATACCCACACCATGATTATTTAAATGTTCATTTATTATCTTCATTAATATTGGATTCATCCACTTCCCAAAGGAACATCATCATACCCACCCTGCATGATGCACAAAAAATAGAGATGAAGGAATCACCTGTACATGGATTATCAAATATTGATGTTTTCCCAATGGAGTATGAACTGGTGAAGAGATACTTAAAATAAGAACTTCATGGTTAAGCAGAAAGAGCTCCAACACGGGTGCACAATTCGCATCTAGAAGAGATACAACAAGAATAATAGGAAAAAGAAAGATACCAAATAAGAATAAGATCAATGCATGCTAAAAGTCCGGATCCTAGAGTTACAGGATATTTCATATTAATGTTCTTAAAAAAGATTGTGGTTTAACCACCTAGTGGGTGGTTGCACACAACTTAATTAATTTTGATTTAATAACTCTCCTTGTAGATGGTGAATATATAATAGAGTAGGAATGTGAGTTGATAGATTCCCATAAAAATTAGTGAAACACGTAATAGGGGTGGAACTGAAAAAACAGGAAGTTAAAAAACACGACAAAGGGAGTGGGACTGAGTGAAAAGGCCACATGTTTTTTTGTAAATCAAGGATCTCACAAATGGGAATTTAATATATCATTTATGGAATTTAAAATGGGCTTGAACCACTTAATTAAACATTAAAAGTAATTATGTAGATATTATGGAAGAAAACCCGACACCCCTTTTGTGGCACTGTTTGGGTGAAGCACTAATCTGTGAGACCGATCGGTGCCACCGATCAGTGATACCCTACAACTGACATTGTTGCCCTCCTAAAACAATGATGGTGTTACGGACACCCCAAAAACTAGAATTTGTTAAATTAATGGACCAGGGGTGTAGGCAATTACATAATTGGTAATAGGAAAAATAGAAAAATTTATATAACATATATTTTTATAAAAAAAATTAATTCATTTTAATAAATCATTGTTTTTAGAAGAAAATACCTTATCCATCTAGAGAGAGAAACAATGTAGGGTTTTCTTTAAAAAAAATTATAACATTTTGTGTACCAAATAGTGAAAAATGGTACTAACATAAGAAAATGGTCATGAATATCCAAATTATAGTGAATATAAGGTTTCATATAACAATGGTAACATAATATAAATGAATGAAAATAAAATTTATAGAGAAGTAAAGTTATTATTAAGGAAAATAATAGCTAAACATTCCAATGTGTTTCATACCACTTTGAAAAATTTTAAATCATAATCTTAATGGAGTAATAAAATAAAATGATAATATAAATACATGAAGAAAAAATGAATAATGGTATAATATAACAGAAGGTGTAGTAGATACACCACAATAAATATGTAAGTGGTGAACATGACATTTATCTCATTGATGCAAAAGGTGATATGAGAATCCCTTACCATGATTATGCATTCAGATGAATGTCATTTAACCTAATTTTTAAATAACTTATGGAAATATTCTACTTTAATAATAACCTTTCTTATTTTTATCAATATTTAATTTTACTGTTACCTATGTTGGATACAACTACTAAAAAAATTATGTTTTCATCAGGTTTTTTGACTACATTCAGTTTATGTGTCAAAAAAACATTGGTAGATCATCTATGGTTAAAGGGGTCATTATATAAAATATATAGAATAATAAAAATGACATAATTGACATATTTATACATCAATTATAATTTTAAAATATATAATTACCTATTTTACAGAAAATGAATAAATGTTATAATCACGGAGACAGTATGTCACATGTACACATGAGTAACATTCCCATTTTTCAAAGATCGTTATGGAATCTAGGTAAGTAACACCATATAATTCCAGAAAGTTAATTATATAATAAATAACAAGTTATTTAATAACATATACTTATATATAGAATTATTTTGATGTAAAATGATTCACATATTGTAAATGATGGGTATTCCACATGTCTAGGTCATACGTTATCAGTTTTTGTATGTGTGGAAATGTAATAACATCATTGATATATATATATAAAGTTTATTATTTAAGAAATATCATATTTTTTTTGTGTATGTATCATAAGATTAATTATAAAAATAAATTATACATTCCATGTATCGTGTGAATGAATCACATTGATTTGAGGAGGCGAGGTCCACACTTCATCCCATGATTTTATCATATTACCGTAAAATGGAATGAATTAAATGTATGTTTAATTGAAGGATAAAATTAGTATAATGAAATATTAAATATCATATATATAATATATAAACAATTTTTATATCATAATTTACTCCATGATAAATGGTATGGGAAAAATGACTAATCAGCATTCCATGAGGAAGTATTTTCCAATCATAGAAACAATATATATTTTACCCATTACATAGAGTTAGGATTAATTATAAGTTGCAACCATTTCAAAAAAACAGAATAGTATATTGATGATATCGTTGTTGTTATACAGGATTTTAATATGAATAGTATCAGGAGTTCATAATGGAAATAAAATTATAAAACATGAGAGAAGATGTTACCACATAATCAGCTAACTAATTTTTTTTGAACATAGAGGCTTCCTTTTAAGATATTATAAATAGTGAAAATTATGAAGTTCTTAATGCTATTAGGAATCATTTAATTTATCATCCTATTATTTCTATAATCATAATTATGTATTCCACATCCTTCTTTGGGGATTATTGATGCTATTAATATATGAATGATTTCTTTTCCCCATGTTGTATACTGATTAAATGTAATTACTATAAATATGTTATGGGTGGATAAGTAATTATATATCCCTCCAATTCATTAAGTAAGGATTTAGATCAAATGAGATGTTATTTTTTTGTATTAGTGATTTATGAAAATCCAACATAGTACATTTTATAGTTTTTTAAAAGATTAGACCTTGAACATAGTCCACCGTGGGACTCTATAAAATATGTTAGTCTTGTAATTGAGACTTGATGTATATATTTTTTTTCCATTTATTATATTTTGATTCACATTTTCCATGATTCCATGATATTATGACATCATTTTTATGTTTTATGTTTCGATACATATTATCATCCTCTATATTAGTTGTAAATTATTTACTTCATCTTTTTTCCATAATTAAATTGTTATACCCATATATTTAAGTTTCTTCCACTTATGAACATTTTTTATTATCTCTTATGTTCACCCATATCGATCTTTTGATATCACCCATTCTAATTTTTTTATATCAAAATATTATGATGGATTGTATAATACATTGGATACATAAAATGACAACATGTGTGGATAATTGGTAATAGACATTGAAGACTTATTAAATATTATATAGTGTCTCATATAGAATTAATAAATTATGATTTGGTAAAAATAACATGGATTTATTAATAAATTTTTTATCTCAATGTTATATAACATTAAACTATAAAGTTTTAGGATTTTATGTATGCCATTATTTCTTAAAATATTTCATTTACCAAGTGTCTTGGTGTGCGATGAAATAGATTAAACAAATATAGGGTTTAGATACCATTATTAGTTTAGACAATACATGGGAATGATTTCCTATAATTGATTTTATGTATTATCAAAATATTAATTTCATAGATAAAAATATAGATTATTTGATGAAATATTGAATGTTATGGTGATTTGAAATTGGAATATAAGTGAAAACCCTATTCAAATGTTTATGTATATATTGAAATCCTAAAATTATAGAATTTTTTCAGTGTTTTATTTTTAATGTGATGAACTCCATGTCTATATGCAATATGTTTATATAGACTCATGAGTAGAATAACCTAGGGAAAATATATCCAAATATGTTATATTAGGTATTAAATCGTTCATAAACTAGTTCTTGATAAAGAGGAATAACTAAACAACTTGTATGATACACATGTGGAATTTTCTTTTGGTAGTCATATTCCATTTAAAACCTAATATTATGTATTCATTTACATTTTATTTAATGTTATTTATTTTAAAAATATGATAAAAATCATTAAAATATATCCCATCTTGAGTCCATAATGACATACATGGAACTAATCAGTGATAGGTTGATCTAAAATAAATGTATTATAGCATGATAATATAATAAAGTCTGAAATATTGTAGTTAAATATTTCTAAATCTAATATATTAATAATCATATAATGTTATTTTTTATCACTTATTTTTAAAAAAAATTGGTTTTATGAATGGATTGAAAAAGTTGGAACTATGGTTGTAATGGATGATATAGAAATTACATTAATTAAGAACACCTAAAAATGGTAGAGAGTTTAATAAAACCTTCAATTTTTCTTAATTTGAATTCAATAAATATAATTAACTATTTAAATATAGTGATTTTTCCAAACACAGCGGTGAAATGACTGAATGAATCAGTAGTGATTTTTGGTGATAATTGTAATGAAGGAATGTAGATTAAAATATTATTTTGAAGTAGGGGAAACATGACCTAATAGGATAGGTAAATAATTAAATTATAGAGATGAATCCCCTCAAAAAATCCTAAGGTAAATAGTGAATTTATAATAAAGACATCACATAAATTTCAATAAAAGTAGATATTAATAATAAAAATTACATAATCGATGGTTGAAATGTGAAATATGCCCCAACAACCGCCTAGAAAATATGATCAATGAAAATCCATTGCAATAGAATCTATTAAATAATAAAATGATTTTTCACTATATAATTTCGCATCTATTGCAACATATAAATGTTACAAAATTTTTCTTTATATTATAAAAAAAAGTTCTCAAATGAATCATCTTGGATCCTCCATCATCATGGATCCTACAATTTTCCCCCATGGTGACCATGGAAATATCCCCTTAATTCAATAGAACATAGTAATTATATAAAGTTCTATTTCATGATTATTTAATTCACAATTTTCTAAAATCCTTCCATGAATTCCATAATTTTTCAACACTATTAAAAATTAATTTTTTACATGATTTGGAAATCATGTTTTCCTAGTGGATTCTTCTGATTGGTTTGTTTTTAAATTAAATTAATATCATAAATAGGTGATCAAATATATTAAATATAGACAATAATTTTTAATTAATGTTTACTCTTAGTAAATACTTTTCTCAAACTATTCTAATTCCAAACAA
Organism: Viscum album; assembly: GCA_963277665.1. NCBI lineage: Eukaryota > Viridiplantae > Streptophyta > Magnoliopsida > Santalales > Viscaceae > Viscum > Viscum album. The sequence goes on from OY728156.1 coordinate 1,741,101,661, forward strand.
TCCTTCAATTGTATTATATTCTCTATTTCTTATAGACGTTATAATTCCACTTGAAATATTATTGTACAAGATGAGAATTTAATTTTCATATCTTTATTTCCACTTTTAGTCTATTATTTTGTGACCCTTTTTTTGATTTTAAATGAGGTGGTTCACTTATTATGTGTGGATTTTTTACCATGATCATCTATCCACACTATGAATCCTTGAATTTTGGTTGAAGATTATTTTTTAAATGAACTGGAGAATTTTTATTATCACTGATATTTAAGAGAATATTAAATTGATGCAAAAAGGCCACTTTGAACCTGGAGTGCATTTTTTTCATCCCATAGATATCACAATAATGATTAATTCAAATATTGTATGGGGATGTGAATGAAGATTTTCACATTGTCTTTATACATGGTTTGTTTTATAAAAAATTTAATGCTGATGAATTGATTCAATTACTCACTGAACCATAATTTCAGTTTTGGAATGACCTAATATATGTACGATTAAGGTCCCATAAAATTTTTGGAATAGGTGAGGAAACTATAATAAAAACTCAGAAACTCTTGAATCATAAATATTTCAACTATAATTTTCTTTATTTTATAGGAATCCCTAATTTACCGAGATCCAAAAAGTATAACAATTATCACTACATATCCTATAGATATTTAGAAAATGGACCCAATATATTGTTCTATATTTAATTTTATTATTAAATGATTAGATAATGAAATTCTAATTAAAATTTCATTTATTCATTTTAGGCGTTCAATCATAATACAAGTTATTCACGGATAAAAATTCATGATGGACCAGGTATCCTATCTGGGTACATTAGAATTCAAGGAAATATAATTGTGTTCGAAAAGCTAATATTTTCAAGGTTAAAAAATAGTTAAAAACCCTATATATGACTATTTGGTTCTATACTATAAAGAGGGATATTATTATTGAAAGTCAAAATGTAATAGGAATAAAAATAATGGTATGAAATCATCGGATAAAAAACCAGATCACAGTGAAAGAGAAAAACCCAATTAATTTCATTCAAATTATCCATGGGTTGGAATACATTTCTTGGATATATTTTCGTTGGAATTATATGGCAATGATTTAATATTGTCTATAATGTAAGAATATTCTTCAAATTGTCTGATTATATTTGGAATATTATATAGTAAAAATATAAAATAATAACTAAATGAGTAATGTTTATTTTAAATATTCCAGAACTAAATCCCATGAAATTTTCAAAGAATGATCAATGATTTAGGGTTCATTATAGGGGACACTGAATAGTGACATCTCGAAACAAATATATAATATGAACAGCCCATTTACACGTATATGATATCCCAATATGAGAGTAAGAGGATGCATATGTCATTTCAGACCTTATCAAATTAAATCCGAATACCAATGATCAATAATGTGGGGGATTTCACAATATACAATACTAGAAAATATAGAATAAAATTATAAATCCAGTTAGATTGGTTATTTCATTCAAATTAATATGTTTTGGAAGTGTCTTTGGAAATCACAGACTCATCATAAAATTTCAAAATAATGTACCAATAGACACTATGAGCTGATATAAATGTGTAAGAATCATCAATTAATGAAAAAATTTGAATTTTATCATTAGTTTCAATGAAATAATGATAAATATGGATTAGTTCATGATGACATGGTATAAGATAATTTACTTCATCAAGGAGCTTATATTTGAAGAACATTTGGTGAGAGAGTCACACATTAATTTTAGATCTTACAAAGTGATAATATTAAATATGATATATTATTTCCAGGATTAACAATTGGTTATCATACACAGTTTTATAATTTTTTTGGGATTATGTTTTATTTTTGGGTTCTCATTAATCGATAAAATGTAATTCCTATGAAAATAATTTAATTACGAGGAAATACTATCTCATTTTAAAAAATTCTCATATGAAATTTAATATAGGTAAATATTTCTTCATAGACTAAATCGACCAATGATCAATAATATTTGTATTGTTTATTAGGATATCTCTATTAAAATTACTCCCATCATATGAGATTCAAAATTATGAAGACCTAATTTTTTTGGGGGGTGGGGTGGGATGAATGTAATGTATCAATATTTTAATCTATATTTTCCTCTAGTTAATTCTTCTATTCTTCATATATTTTAAAAAAGCATACAATAAATAAAAATAAAAATGTGATATGTTTATGTGATTAAAACTATTCCCTTGAAGTATAATTTATTAATACTGGTAACCTAATTATGATATATATATATATATATATATATATATCTGTGTCTTAGTCTCTATCTCTGTTAGTGTGTGTTGAAATGTCATTTTAGACTAATTTACATAATTTACTAATACTATCAAGAATATATATTTTAATGTATTGTTTTAAAAATAAAAAAATAATTTTTGTAATATTATTAATTTAAAAAATATATAATATAAATTGATTAAAGAAATATGTATTAGTGTTTTATAGGAATTATGAATTTTATTATCTTGAATTTTGAAAATTAATTTTCTTATAAAAATATTTTCTACTTATATTTTAAGATTTTATTTGATGGGAAAAAAAGTAATAAAAAAAATTATTTCATTTTTGGGCTTATAATTTCAACATTTCTTTAAGATTAATATATTGTTTTTCCGAAATTTAATTATGTTTTTTTGAATTGTGAAGAAATAATTTTTTTATCAATAACAAGAAATTTATGACATTATCTATATATAAGTGAGAATTTTTTATTCATGATAAAAGTTTTATATGAATTAATATGTAATATTTATTTAAAAGTGTACTTTTATTAAAATTTTCTGTTAATTTAGATGACCATATTAGAAATTTTATTTGTGATGAAATTTTTTTATAAAATATTTTTCATAATATATATATATATATATATATATATATAAGAAGTTATTATGAAATTTACAGTTTTTTAGAAATAATTTTGTTTTAAATTATGAATAAGTTTTTCTAAATTAATAAATAAATACAATGTTTTACATAAAGGATATGATATAGAATATAAAGATAATTTACCATCATAACAAAAGAAATTTTCAATGTGAAAAATGTGTAATGGAAATGAATTTCATACATTTTTAAATATTAATTGTTATTTTTAGATGATGATAATATATACATTATTAATGATAATATCATTTACTTATCAACTTTTGGTTACTCATTCGATGAGAGTGATTTAACATTATTTTAATATTTTGGGAATTTACAGAAATTTTAACTATTTTAACTAAAAAAATTGAAATTCATATCCTCACATACCCTTACATAATTATGTAATTATTTTATCACAATATATTCCCTAATATCTCATAAAACCTATTAAATACCATAAATAAGTAATAATATTCTCAAGATACTATCCATCAAGGTATTATTACTTTTACAATATAAATTATCCTTCAACCATGATATAAAATTCTTACCACATTGTATTAATTTATATCCTTTAATGTGAAAATTTTCATCATAAATTCTAATATCCCTTCATAACATGATAACATAAAACAAATAGTGTAATTTTTTTGTTATAATTATTTTAAAGGCCATAACCACCCTTCCATTTTCTATTATGAAAAAGAAAAAAACTAATCATGTGTTTGTGTAGACTACCATAACTATGATGAAACATGGTATTTTTCCTTAGCATATAATATATGTGATTTAAAACTGCAATATAATATATTTTTATGTTGAAAATAAATTATTTATGATTATGAAAAAATAAACCATGTTACTTCAATCCCCATTTGTATGTAAAACAAACACAACTCCTCTGTTTATGTGATGATTACCAAATCCATGGAATTGTGTGATCAATTTATCACAACATCTAATCATAGATGGATTTATAAATTTTATTAATGGGAATATATATTTTCTATGTTCTTATTAATGTTCTTAAATGGAACATTTAATATTATATTTTTCATATGAATAAAAAAAAATTTATAAATTGAGGCATCCTAAAAAATTCACAGAATTAGGAAAACCATATTTTTATTCTATATAAAAGAATTATATATTGTATAATCTTGATAGAATTACTTAATATTTTAAAATATCACAACTACAAACACAAAAATAACATCCATAATCGTTTTTTATAGGGAAATTAAAACATAAAAACTTCATAACTATACATTAAATTATGTTATGTTTATGTTTGGGCATGTTTGACTTCCCATATCAACCATAATATATAATAATAGAATTGATCACTAGGAGAACATGAGAAGTGAAAATTTAGGAAAATAATAAGTAAATACTGAATTTATTTTTCTTATTAATGGATACATTAATAATTAAATCTTTATATATGATACCTTCGTCCATTAAAAAAATATAATTGAATCATGTTAATCTCAAGTTTCAAAATCAATGATTGTATCCACAATATATATTGGAATTAAATTATTGAATAATATTTGATTAAAATGAAAAATTTATAGTACATTGTATAGCATATTAATGATGATTTTTTGGAAAAAATTGGCATCATTGTTATGAAACATGTTTCGAACGATCATGGTTAGTAACATCAGATATATAAAATATTTAAAAATGAAAAACATATTAATGTAGAAAAAAAATTTAATTGAGGGTAAAATATGAAAAAATTTATTTTTAACCTTATAAGTTTATTAATTAATATTTTTTATGTTTGTATACAAAATAATATGTCACATTAAATAAAATAAAGATGTGGGGTATGGTTTTTAGTCTCATTAATCCAACATTGAGTGATATATTGAAATTATGCACCATATTCATTTGAGTGGTGATATAAAATCCCCAAATAATTATAACATATTCATGTATTTTTGAACTATTAATATTAACCACTGTATAATCTATTACATCTTATTTATTTAATTCCCCCACTTAAGCCATGTGGACTGATTTAAAGAGCCACATGGCCACATACAAACACTCCACTAAAGTGGTCGATGAATTGCAGGAAGCTTTTAAGTACAATAGTGGTGACACTATACACTTATTAAATAATAATTATGGAAATAATATTAAAAAGAACATTATAAATTATAATAATAATAATTAACTTGTATAATGTAAAGCTATTAAAATATTTTTCATCAAAATTCATAAACAGGGTTCCCATTTTCGATGGACAAAGAAAAATGTAAATAAAATAAAATAAAATAAAATGTTTCATAGGAATTCTGATTGTTTCCCTATTCACTACTACCTCCATTAACATATACTCAAATATCATCCTTGGGACCCTTTCTAATACTCGAATGTCATTCAAATTAGTACTCATAGGTATTGTGATTCTTTTTCTATGTGTGACTAATAAAATACATTATAAAAACTACAATTCATGATTGTGAAATGTTCAATTATAAAAAATATGTATTCTATGGTAACATAAATTTTCTTCAGTATAAGAATCCTATGGTCATGTATCAAGAGTTAATTGACTAACCAAGGCTACACAAAACCCTAGTAATATTCGCTTCAGCTCCATCATAAATATAATCACAATGATCATTAGAAAACATAAATAACTATCTAGAAGGATGATAAAAATGATATATTATATTTTAATGTAATTGAATCTCAATATAGAAAAATGGATAACTATTGAACATGTACTCATGATCTGAAAGGATTCAAGATTTATATGGTTATGTGTTTTTCAAAAGGCATGTGGTTGTTGAACATCACATGGTAATAAAAATTATTGAAGTCCCATATAGAACACAATGATATCATTATCTCAACAAAATGATCAGCCATCATTCTCATTGTTGAAAGTCATGAATGATCTCCCTACGAAGGGTAAGAATAACATAATGAACATTAGCCACATACCATGTAACAAACTCCAATGAAATGATAATTAACTATAACAAAAATAATGAAAATCTTTTCATTTAAGATAATCATGAAAAATATATAACATAAAATAACATTATGTGATAAAAACCATGAATTTTAAAATGCATCAATAGAAATTATAATGAAAAAATTAATTATATATGGGATTCATGATTTCAAAAAGGCCCACATGAAATTATAATCAATGAAGGGTACAATTCCTTTGAACACTTGAATCCTTCCTAGTATACTATAGTATATGAGTTCCAAAAAACATATGAACAATATTATATAATGTAGTTGATGTAAAAATTATGGTTTTCCGATAATCATAACACAAATCATATCCACATATATTAGGGCTAAAATATCCCATCCATAATTCATAGAACCAAATCTATTAAATTATTCAATAAGAAAATGAATCCACAAATGAAATTAAACATTTCTCATTCATATATAATTTAAAATTATCATTTTATGTTTAAATATGATCTAATTATTTTTTCCTAGGATAAAATCTTATTTTAAATATAATAATAAATTTCTATCAATGAATACTCATTGATAAGCATGATATAATAATTTTTTGTACTAATCGTGGATAATTCTCCTATTGTTATAACTTAATAAAAATTTATTTATTTACTCTTGAATGAATACTATATCATATTTTGTAAATTGATTATGAAAATAATATATTTGGAGCATTAATTTTTATAATGATAGAACATAAAGAAGTGGAGAGAGGATGTAAGTCCCTCTAAACAAAGAAACCTAAAGAAAGGATCTGATTGATCAATGAATGAATTCTTAATATTGACTAATTGGATTCCTAGTCTTCATCACATGAAGAGAAAACACATAAATAAAAGGTTGATGTTTATTGTATTTTTAAATTAATCATAAATTATTCTAGTTTTACGAAATTTGAAAACACTAAATTAAATTTATCATTTAATTTTATAGTAATTAGTTTCCTAATTATAATCCATTTATATCCTTGAATAATAGTTATTACAAATACTAAGTTTGAAATGGAATTAATTACCAATATTTGACACTTCTAGAGACATAAAAACCCATTTTAGGGTTGTGTTGGGGATGAACAAGTCTGAATATAGATTTTATGAGAATTTCATTACAGAATGAAATAAATTAGGTGTAATATGGTTATACCATATATAGATCATATCCATAAATTATGATTAGTGTGTTTTTAATTAATCACTGATTCAAGCATCTTCCCAAATATTCACATCTTTTCTTTACATTTAACCATCCTTTTGAAATAATGGTCTACCCTTAGGCACAATCTAGGATACCCATACATAACATATTTAAATCTAATTAGTCCTTTATGTAGGCCATATCATACCATTTTTAACCATTATAAAACTTGGGATAGCCTTATAAAACCACATTAAATTGGTCTCTACCGTTATACATTCAATAAAATACCTATAATATGCACATAAAATAAAATTCCTACTAATAAAAAAACTGGTAAATTCTTCCATCCTAAAAAAAGAAATTTTACAAGAACTGTAATTCTTATGGAAATAATATTTCATACAAAATGTTAAAAATTTTCCTTTAATGTCATTATTTATTATATAAGAAAATTACAAAATTAATCAAAAAATATAGTTTTAAATCATTTAAAAACTAATTTTTTTCTGTTATCGCCTCTATTATCATAAGATTTTCACGATTTCTCTTTTTATGTCTTTCTCACACATCATATTCCACATAGATTTAACTTCATAATCCCACTCCAATGTTTCATCTTTCACCCATAAATCATGCTATCTTAAAAAAAATTTGTATCATCCTCCCTCAGAGGAATTTATTTATCTGGCCTACAGTTTTTATTGAAAACATCACACAAAATGCATCATGATCAGGAACAAACCCCTTAGAGAAATTAATATGTATTTTGTGGGGTATGTATCTTAAGTGCTGATATAAATGAAAAATGTCATTCAATATTCTTTAATAAAAAGGGACAATAATGTTGCAGAATGTGGATCTAAAGAGCATAGTGATCTAAAATATTTTAACATATCATGATGTTATATTCCCTTGTTTTCCAAATAATTGATGACCAAACCAAAGATTCTTTCCCTGGAAAAAACAATCTCTGATATCTATCTCTATAAATTAAAATTCTCTCTATATTTGGCATATAACATATACATTTTGTAATGTATAATTAAACCCTTCTAGTTTAAATGAACTATATTAGAGGGCTCTCATTCCATACAACGCATAAAATCCATTGATTCACCATCTCCCTTCAAGTAGAGTGGTAAATGATTAATTCAACCATAATGAATGTAAATGGATTACATCTATATCATATCTTGGTAACTATTTTTGTATGGAAAATCAACCAAGGATTTCTGATCACTTAGTTAAGTATTGGAAAAAAGAAATATTGAATTGTATTTTTAAATATTAAAACATTGTTATAAATATATATTAATATATAAAAAATTTAAATTTGAACATTCCATGTGGTTTTATATAAAAAAGATTCCTAATCATTCTATATTAATAAACATAAATGTACTTTTAAATATGTTTTTTAAAAAATTATTATTTAATTAATCAATAGATTAATTTATATTAAATTTACATGGAAATCCATCATGAAATTTATTATTAATGTATTCTAACGTTAGTTTCTTCTAATATTCACTTTGAATCCGAACCCAGATTACTTTGTATATTGGTATTGCTAAAAATTTATATTCAAAATTGAATTTTTTGGAAAAATATTACAAATTAACATGATACCCCATATTAAAACTAAAAATATTGAAAAAAATTATATTAAATAGAAAAGTGTATAAAAAATGTTGAGAATATTTAAATTTCCCTTCATCATATATATATAATAATGAATCTAATAGACTGAATTTTTTAAACAATAAAATTATTCATCATATTGTTTTTGATGGTGTTTCATGTTGTTTGATGTATATGATGAATCATCTCAAAAAACATAAAAAATAATGTGTTATGAATTAAACAATGAAATTTCTATTAAAATTATATGTGTTATAATGAAACTAGACTTTTTCAAAATATAATGATATTAATTTTTTATTATCAAATAATTTAATCAAAAATCATAATATCCAAATTCAAAAAACCATTATCATTGATGACAATATAGATATCGAAATGCATTTTAAAAATATAAAAATTTATATGTAATAAAAAAATGTGTTCAATGATGTAAAATTCAAATGATTGAACATTCATATATTCAATTAATTATAGTTCATGTATTTAGTATTGATCTCTATGATAAATAATTATTGTCCATATATAATTTCAAATATTAATTTACAAATCAAATTTAAGCTAGCATTGTTATTGTTAAATAACATGAATAATAAAAAAACATAATTATGTAATAGTTGGATAAAATATCTTAGAAAATTACCCATTATAAATTATTAACAATATCCCTTAATTTTTTTGGTAAAAACAAACATATTATCCAATTACCACTAAAATATGATTAAAAAAAGAGTAATAATAATATAAAAAATATAGGTTTATTATTATATATGTGACCCCAAAATTCAGGTAATTTAAATAATTACATGTAATATGTGCCTTTATAATTTTTCATATACATATTCAATTTTGGAACTGTGGTTCATCTATTTTATGTTAATCGTAAAGAATTATAGATATATAAAACCATAAACTGAATTAAAATAATATTATACACAATGAGTGTGGAGATATCCAATTAGAAATTTGATTCATTTATTTACAATAAAATATGTTTACTTATTGAAAATAAATTTATAATTAAATATAATGACATGAAAAACAACTACAACATCTTTATACTGATTCGATCACCCTTCACAAAACTAATTTCGACATTCCTAAAAATATTCAATGTATATCATTTTGTAAATTTATGAATGTTGAAATCAATGTATTATTGTTATAAAATTTATAAAAAACATGTGACAAGTTTATTAACAAATAATCCTCATGAATAATATATGAGGGTAATGTAATAATAAATTTTCATTTAATTAGATGTAAATAAATTTATTTGAGATAAAATTATATATGTTATGAGTAAGAAAGTATTTCTTGATGTAATTTATTTAATTATATAGAATATCTGAAAAATTAGATATCCTTTGTAATAAAAAGAAAATGATATGTTGGAAAAAGTTAAAAATACGAATACAATATAAAAATATGGACACATATAATGTAGGAATCAACAATGGAGATTTTAGATTCATAATGTAATGATCATATACTCTTACATAACCCACATGAATTAGAATGGGTTAAATATAATCCCACAGAAATGTTATCTTTTATAAGGTATAATATTTACATGAGATCCCTATCATGAAACAAATTTTAAAAAGTTTAATCTGAACTATGTGGTCACTTATTTTTGTATTCCAGATTCATTGAACCCATATTATATATATATATCATTTATTATTCATGAATGAGCAATATATATGATTTAAATCAAACATTTTTGACTTTATCATGTTTGATATCATAGCTTTCAAAATAAAATTTCAGTCTTATACTTTCCCCCATATACGCTGCCTTAGTTGCACGACCCATTTTCATAAAAATACCATATTTACATCCTATTTCTTCTATTGATTTTTTTTATTTCCTAATTTACATGAATGAACAAAATTCATAACCTTGAGAAAAAAGTCACATGTGTCATCTTCTACTTATGGTAATATTGAATTAATATTTTAAAATGTAATATTAGTTACATAAATATACAAAATAATTATATTAATTAAATGTAATAATCTATTTCATAAATCTGTATCTATTTCCATCTTCTGATGGATCAAATATACAATTCCCCTTTTTTCATTCTCAACAGTTAACATTTTTTATGATTTAAGAGAGGAGTTTGATTTTAAAATTGTACATCATAAGAGATTTCACATGACATGGCTCATATTTCAATAAAAAATTTTAAAAATCATTTTATTTTATAATAAATTATACTATCCAGTGCCAATATTACATCCCTAATCATTATTACCCACATAAACATGATTTATTACATAAGAAACTTCAGTTGACACAACATAGAAGATCGAGAGGACTACTGTCTTTTGGGGATAAAGAATAATACATAACTACATAGAACATAAAACACAACATATATATTGAGAACCTCTTTTACATGAGAACTACATTCATTTTTAGTTAGCATTGCAATGGATAAGCTAAGGAAATGCATAAGAAAAGGGTGAGATATAAAGCCCAGTAAGGGATTAAGCATGTAATAACATGAAGAATACAACACATGTTATCCAATATGCATATACATATTTCATTAGAGAAACATGAACCTAATGGAATGATATGACATGATTAATATAAAATTTATATGTGGAAACAACATTTATCAAGATATTATCATGAGGAAAGGCCCATTGCACTTGAAGCATGAGTAAACCATCATTTCACTGGACGTATCATGAAAATACTCATTACCCAATGCATTGGATATCTATCAGGGAACACCTGTAAGAACTCGGTTTTTTATATAAAATACATTGAAAAATTGTTGATGTTATTCCAGAGCAGCTCCTTCAGACAGCAAGCGATTCCAAGCCCCGGTGTGGCTAGAATTAATTTTTTTTCATTGCGTTCACAATAGAAACGCCAAATAAATAGGATATCTCCTAAAAGATAGCTCAGATGGGAAACCCATGGGTATTGTTGAGTCTTGAGTGTACCATATACCTTAGGAGGTGTGCATTTTTTGTTGGCACGACCCTTCAATGGAAAATGCCACAAGGGGAATTTTCGTGATTTGGCGGTTAGAGGTGTTATGTTGTATAACTATCGAACAACGATGCAGATTAAAATTTTGAGACCTACATTACACTCAGGGCATGGTTTTTAACCTAGGAGAGATTTATTCTCGACCCCGCTGAGGGTTCGGGAATGGGCCTACTGGTGGGGGATTAAAGTTAATTAATTTTAAATTGAGCTAATTCTCTACATAAGTCATAACACCTCTCATCCCTCCCATTTGCATCCTCTGGTGAAACTCAACCAAAGAGACCCCCTCAACACCATTTTATCCATATCCTCCTCCTCTCCAAGGTGTTGCGGCAAGGGGATCTTTGCGAAGCGACGGGCTAAGCCCCTGAGGTAGGATCATGCGTTTATTTTTTTTCAATTACCACATCTACACCGAACTTGAATTACATCATGAATTCTTTGTTAAATTATAGAGAAAAGACCATATGCGAGTAGGGATCATTTTAAGCTTTCAAATTCATGATTTTTATTGAATATTTGAGGCTCAAGGTGTCCGCAATGATCCAACAATGTTTTATGAGGATATGGGTTTTTTTCCAGTGGTCATGGCCAGTCCGGCGGCTCTCCAGGCGGCGGCGTTCTTCAGCGATAGTGGCGTCGGGGCTCCCAAAAGGGGGTGGTCTTTGGTCGGGTGAGGCAGTGTTGGCTAGGAAAGGTGGTGTCAGCTGGTTGAGGTCGTGAGAAACCAGGAGAGCGAGTAGGGGGTGCCAGCGGGGCGCAACGACGCGGCCGGACCGACTTTCACCGACCGACACGCGTGGGACACAAGGGTCTTCGGACCCTGGTTGGATAATAGGGACCCGTAATATGCGGGTCCTGTAGAGGTAAATCTGGACTGACATAAGCTAGTCTGGGTGACGCAGGCCAGCCCGCACGATAAACCGCTGGCCGGTTCAGGTATAAGGGGGGGCCGGCCGAACAGGCCCGGCCCACCCGTTCGGTCCTTTAAAAAAATTTATAATGACCACAAAACTATGGCTATGTTTCGGATTCATGTACTGCCTATGGCGACACTTTTCTAAAATTGAGACAAACATTTTGAGAAGGTTTCAGGGGTTTTTAATTCCCGAGAGGGGGGACCTCAGTGGTGTGACACGCCCATATAGTGGATTGGCGTTATTCTAGTAGGTTCTTGTTTTGGGCAGTGTAGACACATCCAGAGTCTATTATGATAGCGGCCTTGGGACCCTAGCACTAAGGCAGAGTTCTCCAACTTTGTTTCATTCTTTGAAACTAAAGTTATGTGTGGGGTCCACGTCCCGTCTTTTAATCTGCGAGCAACATTTAGCAAAATTTTAATTGGATGCCCGTTCAGGGTGTGTGAGAAGTTGATTATGGGTGTCTTTTTGAGGGCATTGTGATGGCGCAATACACCCTTTTTAATTCATCATGGTGGAGAGGGACCCATAGGGGGTGTTTTTGGCATTGGAGGTGATTTATATCCTCTTCACCAGGTGTCCGTTTCGGACAAGTGAATAGTCAATCATGGGAGCTTTTTCGAGAGGATCGCAATGCTACGATCTGTTGGCAACGCTTCTGGACTGTGTTGCGGGTCCCACATAGAACCGCTCGTGTGTGGTATGAAAAAATGGATCAATTTCTCCAGATATTTGTTCCACACATGTAAGCAGTCCATTTGACATGTTTTTTTCGAGGGGATCACAATGGTCTGATGCGCTCGACTGTATTTGGGATCAAGGATTGGGACCACGGGACGTCATTTGGGTGTAAATCTATTTTGGACAACTTCTCAGTCAGATATCCATTTAAGGTGTGTAGATAGCATATCTTACAAGTTTTTTTCAAGTATTACAATGGTACAATCAGTTTGGATGTACGAAGCATCAATTAGAGTTATCATTTAATGTAAAGGCATTAAAGGTGAATGGGTGGAGGTTCTTCCCACGGTGTTTGCAAATAACCCTTGGCATTTGATTGTGAGCACTTCTATGATATGAAGTAAATGTTTGAAGAGGTGTGGTTGGTCATTCTAGGGTCGTGGTGGAAGCAAGTTGGAGAACAAACATTTTCTCCCTTTTGTGTTGATGTTGGACATCATGTGAATGATAGCATTTGGGCTGGAAATGTTTTACACTCTGGTAGTATACTGGTTTTCCAAGACGTACATGTTGTAGTTTGTACCTGAGAATGTTTGTGTACATGGTTTGGATATGAGATAGGGACACACATCGTGGGGGCCTCATGCGCATATTGTGTTCTACATTACATAGATTTGACCTATCATGACGTAGATGGTCCTTCTTTTAACGATGGTTTAGACCAACAGGGTTGAGTGGTTTCCCCTAGTTCTGTTCTCGAATGTTTGATCTGCGGAGTTTTCTGGGTTCCCCTATTCCTTTTGTCATGTGTGCTTTCAGTATCACATCTCTTCGTGTTCCCTAGTAGGGTTATTGGGGAATCGGTGTGACCAATACATTACGTGGACACTGATCCTCTACCTCGGAGTTTGTTTCAAGTAGTGTGCGGAGCCCAGTGAGCCCTGGGCACACACTCCCTAGATGCGTATCAAGATCATATCTTCCTTCCGCAATCTACCTTGATGTTTTTCCCGAGTTAATATTCCAGAGATCAGAGTGGCCCACACTACACAGGCATTGACCCTCTGCTAGGTGAGTTGTTCCGGAGTCAGGTTGTGGTGCGCTACCCACTTTGTGTTTCGTTGGCCAGTGTTATACCTTATGGTAGGGATGGCAAGAGAAGTTCTGGGTTTACCCTCTACTGGGGCTGGGAGTGGGTTTCCCATCGACTTCTCAGAGTTTACCATCCATCAGGACTGGGAAGTGGATTACCTGAAAACCTTTTTGGTTTTACCCTCTAGCTGGTCTGGGTAGTGGGTTACCCAATGACCTATTAGGTTTTACCATTCAGTTGGGTGGTGCAGTGGGTTACCCGATGACCTTTTAGGGTTTACCCCCCAGCTGGGCTGGGTAGTGGGTTACCCGACGACCTCTTAGGGTTTGCCTTCCAACTGGGTTGGGAAGTGGGTAACCCGATGTCTTCTCTCAGACTCAGTCCTCTCTAAAATTCTAATCTGTGGCTTTTCTTCGTGACTACCAGAGCAGGACCCTTGGTTGTACGGGTCAGTGATGTGACAACATTGACTCTGAGGAGACCTCTCGATTGGGTGATAGTGACGAGGTGTGGTTTGACTTTTCCCAGAACTCTCAAGAATGAGGGGAGCATTCCCAACTGAGATGCGTCCTTGTGACGTGACCTAAAACCTCTTGGGAAAGTTAGTACCACCCAAAGATGATAGTGTCACAGTGCTGTGATTTGGGCCCCTTAACTTGAAGTTTGGGGCATACGTGCAGAATACTGGGCATCAATGGTGTTTACTTCTTGGACTGTTGGTGACTCACTTTCTTGGGCTAAGCGATGAGATGTAGATCCCCTTACGATCTTGTTCGGGTTTCTTGTTTGAGCATATAGATATATATATATATACCTTTTTCTAGTACGCACTTATTGGGTTTTGTTTACTCTCTTTCCAAGAGAGGAGAAGACGAACGGGGTATGCCACATGATTTCCGTGTCTAGCTTCTCATTGTTGGATGAGTCTATTCTCCTGCTATAGGTAACGATGGATTGATGGGAATTTCATCTTCTCACCATTTCTACTTCTTGGGTTATGAAGAGTCTACTTCCTTCCTCTTATTGGGTTGATCTGTACCCTTTACTGCACTCTCTTTTGTGCTCCTTTACAATTCCATGTTCGATCTACATCTCATTCTTCGGTACATCCTTTTTTGCTCTCTCGAGTCTTCGGGGTATCTAACTGAGTATTTTTATATTCATCCCTGCTTGGGATTTTCCGCACTTGGTGTGCCCATGCAGACGAGTGACAGGTTTATCATGACTATAGAGGATATTAGGTGTTCGGTAGCTTGGACCGCGTGTGGTGTTCATATTCGAGATCCAGGTGTGGGAATCTCCATTCTATTTTACTTTTGATTACCTTTTTTCAGGTTATGGCACATTTCTGGTTGGTAATGTTTTATGCCCTTTTCTTTTCTGTTTACCTTCAGCACTCATTTTTTACTGTTTATAGGTCGATACACCTTAATGGTTTGTTTATAGAAGCTAGTACATTACTTTTCCTTTTACTCTGCACTTCTTCATTGAGTGGGATGCATGTGTGTGTACAGGTACTTAGGCAAAGGCCTCCTTGATTTGTTTAGCTTTTAGTGCTTGTTTCCAGCTCCTGGAATATGGAGGTGGACATGGGGTAGTTGAGGCTCGATCCTTGATAGGGTCATGTTTTGATAGAGTTGTATCAAAGGTTGTTCGTTTCATGAGACATTGTTCAGAAGTCCCTAAAAAGAATTGGATGGGATCTATGGAAACATTGTCAATGTTTCTGGAGAGCATCTCTCAGGATAGATAGTTCAGTGATGGTGCGACAGCTGACATATCCATTTACAAGGACCATGATCCCCCTCATGTTGACTAGGCATGCTGAGACACCTGTTGTAGGGAAAATAGGATTGTGCATCACATAATACTGAGTCTTATTCAATCCTTCTTGATTCTGCTCCCCATTATTGTTTTTGTCATATACATATATGCTCATCTGAACGTGGTGAGCCTTGATAACATTCAGGATGCCTCCGCAAAGACATCCAGACAAGATTCCAACTTTGGTTCGTGACGATGACCCTATGAGCAATGAGGCCTCAGTCCAGGACCCATCATACGAGTCCCTTTCTCTGGGTGGGTCAGTAGAAACCCCTCGCCTAGTGATCAGCAGACAGCGTCAACATTGCAGACTGATATTGTGCACCAGTGGAGCGCACTCTGTGAGTTCTAGCAGAAGAGACCGTTGAGGTTCAGTGGTGAACCATATTCTCAGGCAGCATATGTTTTTCTAGAGACAGAGGTTCACCTCTTCAGGCTTATGTAGACACCGGGAGAACTTTTGTTGGCTTTGGCCGCGAGCCTTTTCCAAGGAGCAGCTGGGTGTTTGTGGAGTTTGGTGACTCAGTTACTCGATGAGTTATCACTTTCATGGTGAAACTTTCAGCTGATGTTTTGTGAGAAGTGTTACCCCTCCTGCTTACGCTCCGTTCGGATCCACGAGCTCTTATAGTTATAGTAGGGAGGGATGACTGTGACTGATTACGCGACAATGTTCTCAGACCGTGCATGCTTTTACCCGGACATGGTCCCTAATGAAAACTTCTGAGTGTGGATGTTTGAGAAGGGTCTCCGTAGATGGATTCATGCCATCATTATAACCATGTGC
Organism: Viscum album; assembly: GCA_963277665.1. NCBI lineage: Eukaryota > Viridiplantae > Streptophyta > Magnoliopsida > Santalales > Viscaceae > Viscum > Viscum album. The sequence continues at coordinate 1,741,118,690 of OY728156.1, forward strand.
ATCCCTAGTAATGCTGAGGTGCTACATCAAGCGTTGGTGAACGATTTATTCATGTCACATTTAAATGTTGGTGGAGGCAGTAGGTATGATAGAGCCGAGATATCTTCCACAGCTAGAAGGCACAGGATGATAGAACCTCCGCACAGGTGGCCTTCCCACCACCGGTTTTGGAGACGTGGTCGTGCACCACTGTTTCTACAATGTGCAAGGCCTCAGCCGAGAAGACCCTTGTTTGAGTGGACTCCGGGACGTGGTCGTACACCACAGTGGCACCAGAGGCCACCAGGGAAGCCCAGAGAGCATATGTGGTATGTCTGTGCTGGGCGAGGTCACATGGCATTGGACTGACATACTAGGTATGATGAGAACCTCGTCCAGGAAGCAGGCGCACCACCACGTCAGAGGCAGCGCCGTGATCAGAGTAGTGCCCAGAGATCTGTTGCTAGCAGAGGAGCGGGAGGAGATTGAAGAGCGGGACGACATTACGAGGTCTTCCCATCACCACCAGGTAGTCCACATCATGCTCCAGGAGCTGATAGTTGGGACCACGGATATCCGTGAGCTTTGGATGTCTATGATTCTGCATAGCATGAGGTGATAAGATGTACACTCTACTGCTCTTCTACTTTTTGCAGTTGAATTGTTAGACTATATATGTGAAAGGATTTTCTCCTTGATCCATGTTTGAGGTGTTACTATGGTGACGCGAGGCGTCGATGTAACCATGTTTCAGTGTAGTAGAAGAAGTGGAACCTTCTTTTAGTCGATGGTATCGACTCCTCCGCTTTCCGAGTGCGTAAGAGATTCATGGTTGTTGGACATCGACTGTGAAACCTTGCGTGACAAGATATCCTTGGGTGTTTAAACATATGGATATTATGAAGGAGGTAATCACAGTGCTTTTTCTCATGTCCAAACGGTGAATCCATTCATAGCATGCGACATGGGGGTTTGACCAAGGAGGTGAGCTACCCCTGAGGCCCTTTGGGCCGTTAGAGACAGTGCGAAGGGATGGCAAGGTTGTCTACTGCCTTTGGCTAAACCCCCAATTTCTGGAGTGGGTAACCAAAGCCTCTTACGCAACATTCCTGAGGAGATGTGTGCATGCTCTTATGCATGCCATCATCGAGGATAGACCATGCGTGAACGAATCAAATCCTTTGAGTGCGGTGATGCAGAACCGTGAAATATTTTTCATGGGTATTAGAGAGCTAGGTGTGGTCGTAGTACCATGTGTTGTTCCATGGTTTTTCTTTTTGAGGGAAAAAATTTTGAATGAGGGAATGATATAAGAACACTGTTTTTCTATAAAAGACTTTGTAAAATTCTTAATGTTTTTCTAGTGCAGCGCATTCAGACGGCGTGCGATTCTGACCCCGATGTTGCCGGAATTACCTTTTTTTAAGTGCATTAACACTCGGAACGCCAAATAAATATGATAGATCCTAAACTATTGCTCGGATGGGAAAAATATGGGAACTGTTGAGTCTGGAGCATTTCGTTTACCCTTGGAGGGGTGCAATTTTCTTGGGTGTGACCCTTCGGTGGAAAACGCCACTAGGCGCATTTTTGTAATTTGGCTGCCTCGGGCGTTATGTTTTATAACGTTCGAACAGAGGCCCGGATTAAAATTTCGAGACTTCCATTGTGCTGAAGGAATGGATTTTACCCTAGGAGAGACTTAATACGGACGCTGATGAGTTTTAAAGAATGGGCCTACTTGTGGGGATTAATGTTAATTAATTTAAAATTGACCTAATTTTCTACATATTTCATAACCCCTCTCCTCCCTCCCATTTTCATCCTCTAGAAAAACTCATTCAAGGTTCCCCTCTCAACAACAATCTCTCCATCTCCACATCCTCTCCATGGTTTTGCGGCCGGTGGATCACTATGATGCGATGTTCTAAGACCCCAAGGTAGGATCGTGCATTTTTTTTCAATTATCGCATCTACTTATAGCTTGAATTACAGCATGAAATATATGTTAAATTATCGATAAAATCTGAAATAAAAGTTTGGATCATTATATGATTTCTATCGAATTATTAGGATTGAAAATATATGTCCCGAGGTGACCGCAGGGATCCGACGAAGATTCAGAAGGATATGGGTATTTTTCCGGGGTGTCCTGGCCGGTCCGGCTGCTCTCCGGGCAGTGGCGGTCATCAGTGGCGGAGGCGTGGGGGATCCCAGGCATCGGCGGTCTTGGGCTGGGTTAGGCTGCGCTGGCTGACTGAGGCGGCATCAGCCGAGCGAGGCGGGGAGCGGCCGGGTGAGCGAGCAGGGGGCGACAGCGGGGCGCGACGACGCAGCCAGACCGTCTTTTTCCGGCCGACATGCGTGGGAGACCAGGGTCATTGAACCCCAATGAGTAGATAGGGACCCACAATACGTGGGGTCTCGTGGAGGTAATGTCGGAGTGGCTTAATCCGGTTTGGGGGAGGTGGGCCAGCCCACATCGTGATCCTCGGGCCGGTTCAGTTATATGGTCGGCCAGCCGAACCGGCCCAATCCACCCATTCGGTCCATTAAACAAAATTAAAACGGCCATAAAAATCAGTCCCGGTATCAGATTTGTGTGCCGTCTAAGATGACGCATTCCTGGAATCGATAATGTCATATTGAGAGGTTTTCAAGGGTTTTTAATTCCTAAGACGGGGCATCAGTGGCGTGACACACCCGTTAAGTGGATTGATGTTATTCTGGGGTTTCTTGTTTTGGGCTGCGTAGACACATCCAGAGTCCATTTTGCGCACCTTCAGTGATGTTGAGACACAAGAATTGAGGCGAAGTATAACAGGGTGGTTTCTGGTTTTGAAACCTGGTTGGTGGGTGGGACCCACGCCCCATCTTTTAAGCTGTGAGCAGCGTTTAGCAATAGTTTCATCGGACGTTTGTTCGGGAAATGCAAGCAGTATATTCGGAGTGTCATTCTGATGGAATTGCAATTTTTCAATCCACCCACTTTATTTCATCATGGTGTAGCGGGCCTCACGGGGGTCATTTTGGGCGTTGGCGGTGATTTCTATCCTCTTCACCGGGTGTCCGTTTCGAACAAGTGAATAGTCAATCATAGATGCTTTATAGAGAGGATCGCAACAGTGTGATCCATTTGCAATGCTTCGAGACTATGATATGGGTCCCAAGTAGCACCACTCATGCGTTGTATGATGAAATACATAATTTTCTCCGGATATCCATTTCACGCATGTAAGCAGTCAATTTGATGTTTTTTTTCGAGGGGATCACAATGGTGAGATGCACTCGACTATTTTCGGGAACGAGGCTCGGGACCACGAGATGTTGTTCAGGCTTAAAGTTGTTTTGGACAACTTCTCTATTGGATATCCGTATGAGGTGAGTAGATAGTCTATCTTGCGTGTTTATTTCGCAAGGATTACCATGGTACAATCCATTTAGATGTGCGGAGCCTTATTCAAGATCTCATAAAATGTGGAGGCATGAATGGTGTATGGGTGGAGTTTTATCCCACAATGCTTGCAGAGAACCCTTGTAGTGTAATTTTGAGCACTCCTATGGGAGTGATGTATATGTTTGAAGAGGTTTTGTTGGTTGTTCTAGGGCTATGGTGGAAGCATGTTGGAGAAATTACATTTTCTCCCTTTTACGTTGACGATGGACATAATGTACAAGATTGCATTTGGGATGGAAATGTGGTATACTCTAGGATTATACAGGTTTTCCAGGAGTTATATGTTGAATTTTTACCTGAGAATGTTTGTGTATGTTTTTTGAAGATGATATAGGGCCACACATTGTGGGGGCTCTAGGTGCATAAGATGTTCTACTTTACCTACCTTTGACCTCTCAGGATGTAGAGGGTCCTTCTGTTAATGACAGTTTAGACCAGAAAGGTTGTGTGGTTTCTCCTAGTTCTATTCTTGATGGTTTGATTGGCGTAGTTTTTTAGGTTCCCCTATTCCTTTATCCATGTGGGCTTTCAGTATCACATCCCTTCATCTTCTATGGTAGGTTTATTGTGGATTTAGAGTGACCAATACTTTACATGGGCTCGATCCCCTACCAGGGAGGTTGTTTTTAGTATGTTGTGGAGTCCATTGAGCCTTGTGCAAAGACTCCCTAGCCAAGTATTGAGATCATATCTTCCTTCCACGATCTATTGGGATGCATTTCCTAAGGTAGAGTTCCAGTTATCGGTGTGACCCACACTGCATGGGCGTCGACCCTCTGCTAGGTTAGTTGTTCCGGAGTTGGGTTATTGTGCGGTACCCACTACGTGTTCCATTTTCTAGTATTTTACCATCCGGTAGGGATAGCTAGAGCAGTTCTGGGTTTACCTTGATGCAGTGATGGGAAGTGGGTTTCCCATCGAATTATTCGGGATTACCCTCTAGCGGAGCAAGGCAGTGGGTTACCTGACAAACTCATAGGGTTTACCCTCCAGGTGGGCTGGGCAGTGGGTTACCTGATGACCTCTTAGGGTTTACACTCCATCTGGGATGGGTAGTGGGTTACCCGTCGACCTCTTAGGGTTTACCCTCTAGCTAGGCTGGGCAGTGGGTTACCTGACGACCTCTTAGGGATTACCCTCCAGCTGGGCTGGGCAGTGAGTTACCCGACGCCTTCTCTTAGACATAGTCAATTCTACTAGGCTAGTGTGTGGATTTTCCCCATTACTACCAAAGTGGGACCCTTGGTTTTATGGGTCAGTGATGTGACATCTTTGACTTTGAGGAGACCTCTCCACTGTGTGATTGTGATGATGTTTGGTTTGACTTTTCCCAGAACTCTCAAGAACGAGTGGCGCTTTCCCCACCCATATGCGTCCTTGTGACGCGACCTAAAACTGTGTGGGCGATTCTGTACTACCAAAAGTATATAGTGTTGAGGGGTGATTATTTGAGCCCCTTGACTTGTAGTTCGGGGCAGACGTGTGGGATACTGGGCATCGATGGTGTTTACCTCTAGGACTGTTGGAGACGCACTTTCTTAGGCTGATCTATGAGATGGTGATCCCCTTATGATCTTGTTTGGGATTTCTTTTTGAGCAGATGGATATGTATATATATTGTTCCAGTACCCACTTATTGGGTTTTGGCTACTCTCTTTTCAGGAGAGGCGAAGACGCGTGGGGTTTGACACTTGCTTACTATGTCTAGATTCTCGTGGATGGATGAGTCTACTATTCTTTTATAGGTAGCGATGGGTCGATGATAACTTCATATTTTCACCGTTTCTTGCTCCTTGTGTTAGGATGTGTCTTCTTCCTTCCTCTTTTTGGGTGGAAGTGTACTCTTTACTACAATCTCTATTGTACTGTTTTATAATTTCATGTTTGATCCACTGCTCAGTCTGTGGTACCTCCATTGTTGCTCCCTCGAGCCATCAATGTATCCTATTGAGTATTTTTATACATAACCCTTCTTGGGATTTTCCTGCACTTGGTGTGCCATTACAGATGACAGACAGGTTCCTCGTGACAACAGAAGAGATTAGGAGTTCAATATCTTGGACCGTGTGTAGTGGTCGTAGTTGGGTTCCTACTGCGGGACTCTTCCAGCTTTTTTACTTTTGTATACCTATTGCTAGGTTGTGGGACTTTTCTAGTTTGGTGTGTGTTTGGCCCTTATCTTTTAAGTTTACCTTCAGTACTCACTTTTTACTATTTAGAGTTCGATTCAGCTTTGTGGTTTGTTTATAGAAGCAGGTACTTTACTTTTTATTTTACTCTGCACTTCTCCATTGAGTGGGCTGTGTGTGTGTGTGTACAAGTACTTAGGAAAAGGCCTCCCCGATTTGTTTAGCCTCTGGCTCTTGTCACCAGCCCCTGGCCTATGAAGGCGGTCTTGCGGTAGTTGCAGCTTGAGCCTGGGTAGGGTCAGGTCGTGACAACACCCTTCTTAATACTTATATTTCATGCCTAAGTGCGCCACATATATCATATTACATGTATTCATTAAACATCATAATTTTATCCATGAAAAAGGAATTTTGACCTCATTCATAAAAATATATATTCAATAAGTAAATTTTTATAATGGTGAAAACCCTTGATAGAGAAATGGGCATCGTACTAACCACACAATCACATTGACTTGGAAAATCATTGTGAAATTTTGGCAGAATAACGGTGGGACATAAGAAATTATAAAAATTGTTTATTAGAGAGAAAGGGGTGCTTCACCATATTTAAATTAAATTTACAGTAAGGGGAGTAATATAGATACATTTCCAATCATATGTAATGAAATTCAAATTCACAATAAAAATTTTTGTTAACTGTAGGTGAAGAGAGAGAAATTCCTTAAGAAATTAAGTCATGATAACAGTTGTACATGGGAATAATTAATGAGAAGAAAAGGGGTCATGCATCTTTCAAACATAAATAGAAATGTATGGGGGAGGTTTAAAAACATTCCCCAAAATTTATAATATAATTTATAAGGGAATAAAAACATTAAGAAACATGGATAAAATGAGGATGGAATGAATCCCTTACATGGAAGTGTGATACCTAATGCTTGGGAGTGGATTGAGAGAATCATATTGAGAGATTGGGTATCCTTTGGAGGAATATTTATAGTGGCGTTTTGGTGTTGTTTGAGCTCCAAATTCGTTGATTGAAGAGGATGTGGGAGCTAGGACAGATTTATATATGAAGATGGAGGGAATTACTTATTATTTAGGTTTTGGACCCTACACCTTAAACTAATCATAAACAAAATCCAACGCATGAATATTCCAATGGAGTTTTCCAAAGGGAAATGAAAAACATTATTTTATAAGGCCAATTTCCAAAATTCATAAAATATTGGGGTTTCATAAGTGGAGGTGACTTAGACTCTCAAAGAAATCATTTTTAAAAAGATTAAATGCATTATTAATCATGGAGAGTAAAATAATGCTTTGTAAAATAAATCAAAAAAATATAAACTCACATTTTTTTAATGGTAAAACATATATTTTCTGAAAATTGTATTTATAGAATTTTATTACATCACTATTTGTCAATTAAGATGTCATAAAACACATTATATAATTAAATGATATAAAATTTTAAACCAAATATTACATTGTCTCTGAAAATTATGAAAAATTTACCATTAGATAATTTCAAAGACCAGATTATCAAAATTATATTAATCTTATCTAAATAATTTTTTAAATATTTGAATTACCACTTTTAATGTAAAAATTGACAATTATCGAAAATTTATAGGATTTGACAAAAACAACTGTCAGTCCATAATAAAAATTACAATTGTAGACATAACATTAATATTATTATTTTTATTTAATAAATAGTAATTTAATAAGAAAATTTTATTAAAATATTATTATATTCATAAATCCATTAATTCATTTATATAAATTTCTTAGTTGAAAATTATCTAAAAATACTATTTGTTATTAATAAAATTATTTTCAATGTAACAATAAAAAATAAATATATATTCATTATATAAAAAATAAAATACATAGTCATAGTGTATGGTTTTTGTTACATTAACCCTTAAAACACTTTCATAAGACCATAGGGTAAGGTCTGTGATGGTGACTGATAGTTGGGGTGACATAGATATCATCCCTCAAGTGGTAATCTATATTGACATCCACTTATACCGTAGGCGATCCACTCGAGCATAACGTATTCTATCGTGGCATGAGATTGTTCATGAGAAAATAACAAAGTCGCCACCTCCTTTCCTAGCATTGGAAAATGGGCCTCGTACTGAGCAATTCTACTAGATGAGGTCATCACTTCATCTGTCTATGTAAATTGGATTTGTTAAAGAACAATATTTATACTAATCATGTGATTGTTGTTCAAGAGATATATTAGAAATTGTAACAATTCTCAACTGTTCATTGAAATCCAAAAAAATGATGTTCATATGTTTTATATGATCATTCTAAATAATAACACCTTTCATAAGATCAAGATGAATTATCATTAATAAATTATTGGGTCGTTAAAATCTTCCACCCTTTAGAAATTTAGCCCTAAAAATTTCATTTTCCCACACTAAAAAATAACTAGGTATCTCTACCTCATTACATCCTCTAGTTCACACATTTCTTCTTCAAACTTATGGTTTCTCCATAAAACTTTTATGTGGTGCATTGTCTTATTTCGTAGACCTTTTTACCTACCATCTATCATCTTCACCAATATATCTTCATATGAGAGATTGTTCTCCAATAGTACCAACTCTAGATTCAGTACCTGTTATGGGTCAGGTTTGTACTTCATGAGGAGTGATAAATGGAATACTTTTTGTACGTGAAACATGTTCGGTGGGAGTACTAGTTGATAGGCCATTGTTCCAATGCGATCAAGGTTCTCAAAAGAGCCGATGTACCTTAGACTATGATTTACCTTATTCTAAAGTCTCATAACTCTCTTCCAATGTGATATGCAGAAAAATACCATGTCTCTGAAATCAAACTCTAGGCCTCGTCTCGCATTATCCTCATAGAACATTGGTTGAATCTGAGAATCATTAATGTGTTGCTGGATGTTCTTATCTATATTCCCCATTTCGAAGACCATTTTTGGACCTAAGAGTTTTCTCTCCCAAACATCCTCCCAACATGTTCATATTCTAAACCTCTTTCCATACCGGGCTTCATAAAGAACTATATGGATGCATGAGTGGAACCTATTGTCGTAATAGAACTCAACTAGGGAATTATGCTGATCCCATAATGCTTTGATGTTTATTTACAATTCTCTCATCATGTCCCCTAGTTTCAGGATTGTCCAATCTAATTGGACATAAGTTTGAGGATGATAAGTCATTATGATGTTCAGCTCTGTGTTCAGGGCATGTTGGAGACACTTTCAAAATTGATATGTAAATCCTGGATCTCAATTTGATAACATTGATAGTGGTATTCCATGAATCCTTACCACATATCTGATGTATATTAATTCCAGTAGATGCAATAATAAATCCTCTCCAATTGAAATGAAATGCCCATTATTTGTAATAAAATCCACAACAAACTGGATATCATTGTTTCCTTTTGATGTCATCAGATGATTGATGAAAAATTCCATGATGATGTTATCCCATTTCCATTCTTGTATGAGTAATTTTTTCATCACCCCCTTAGAATTCTACCTCTCATCCTTCACATTCTAACATTCCATGTACTTTGATGAATGCTCAGTGATCTCTCTCTTCATGTTACCCCACCAATAATTCAATTTGAGATCATGATTTATCTTTGTGTTTCCAAGGTTGATGGATAAATTTTAACTATGTGATTTATCCAAATCAATTTTCTATAACATTGGATTTTATGGAACACATAGTCATGTATGAAATCCCACAATTTATTCTTCATTAATAATGAAATCCAATAATTTCCCGTTTCTAATAGTTTACACTTTCTTCTAAATTCCCACATCATCCTTTTGAGCATTCATTAACCTTTCGAAAAGAGATAGTGAGAAATAAATTGTTAAATGATTGGTGATTTTACATTCCTTATGATTTCCATGCACTTCTTCATCAAATTTAATAACATTGGATCATTTTCAATTTTAATCAATGATAGAATTTATGGGTCGTTTCTACTTTAAGATGCTGCCACCTTTTTTGCTTTCCTAGGGTTATAATGGATTGAGCAGTCATAGTCAATGATCGGCTCTAACCATATTCTTTAAAGCTTGTTCATTTCATTCTATCTGAATATATACTTGAGGCTTTTGTGGTCTGTATATATTTCACACTTCTCCCCAAAAATGCAATGTAGCCAAATTTTTTAATTGATGATCACCAAATCCAAATCCAGATCATGTGGTGGATAGTTTTGTTCGTGAAAATTAATTTTCCTTGAAGCATAGGAAATGATTTTTTCATTTTGCATCAACACATAGTCCATGTATTTCATTGAAGCATCAATAAATACCATAAAAATTTCTACACATGTGGGAAGTATGAGTACGGGTGTGTGATAAGAGTCCTTTTCAACTCCGTGAAGCTTTATTCCAAACCATCAATCCAAAAAAAATTTACTCTATTTTGAATTATCTTTGATAGATTGTAGGAAAATCATTAGAAATTTCTCACAAATCAGTGATAAATATCTAGATAACTCATAGAAGAAATGAATGTTCATTAGTTACATTGGCCTCGACCATCCCTCTGTTGCAACTGTCTTCAAGAGATCCCCAGATATCACAATTCATGTGATGATATGACCCAATAATGAGATCTCCTTCAACTTGAACTCACACTATTAGTACTTTTCCCACAGCTTCTCTTTTTAGAAGGTCTCTATTACAGTTCTTATATTCTCCTCATGACCCTTCTTGGTTTTGGAGAATATTAGAATATATTCTATAAACACTACAAAAAATTTGTAAAGGTAATATATAAAGACTTATTCATCATTTTCATGATGATTATTGGTGAATTAGTGATTCAAGAAGGCATTACTATGAATTCATAGTACCCTTACCTTGTACGAAAAGCAGTCCTAGGGATATCATCCTTCATCACCCTTACATGGTAATATCCCGACCGCAGATCCACCATGGAGATGTATTGTGGTAAACATAGCTGATGGAACAAGTCATCAATTTGGGGCACAAGATAGGGGTTATTTATCATGAATTTGTTAAGCATAAAATAACAAATAAAAAGGATTATTGTCCCATCTTTCTGCTTGATGAAGAGGACTGGGGCACACCATGGTGATCAATCGGGCATATAAACCATTAATATTTATTCTCATGTAGTTGTTTTTCAGCTCCTCATTCTCTACAATAGCCATTCTATGTGGAGCCTTGGATATTAGAAATTCCATAGTTATAATATCAATTGAAAATTGATCATCTCTTCTAGGTGGAAGACCAGGAAATTCCTCAGGAAACACTTCAGTGAATTCCCTCACTACATACATATCTTCATGGATGGTTGATTCCTTTGACTCAACCATCTGATCAGGATACACATGCACATATGCAATGTATATCAACACTTCATGTGATGGATCTAAAGAAGTCATATCCTTATCCTTGCACTTGAACAACATCGAGGGTTGATTCTCCATTTGTAGAGTAATTTACCTCTCTCGGAAATTTATGTTGGTTCTATATAAGGAATTACAATCCATTCCATGCATTACATCAAATTCCACCAGTAGGAGTATGAAGAGGTTATACGATAATTTAAATACACAAATAGTGATTGAGGAGGAGTTATATTAATGAGATACAATGATTTCCACATTTTTTGTACTCACCGATATCATTACTACCATGATTTGTGGTGGTTTGGGGATTGTTCTACTAATCCTTCACGGTATTAAATAATGTGTATAACTAGAATTAAAATGTATGTTCTCTACTCATGAAAGTATAACTAAATCTATCACCACATCATTTTCACGGTTCACTTCAGAGGTAGTGATGGAAGATAGATCACCCTTACTACATTGCATGTTGTTGGTTGCCTCTAAAAACCCTTGAATTAGGTCATTGATTTTCAGAGTGCCCCGGTTCTTTGCAGTTGAAGAAATGAATTATGAGTTGAGGGTGGAGGAGATCATTGCCCGCATCTATTGAAACTGGGTTTCTTTTAGGCTGATAGTTTATTGCTAGATTACATTCTCTCCCACACCTAAAGTAAGTCCTCATCCCCTTGATGAAATTTATGGGCTGCTTGTTTCCTCACCATAGGAAAGTTGGTGCTGTATTTTCATAGAACCATTTTATTTATCCACCAGGACACAAGCATTTAAGTCTACATTACGTTTATTTATCCCCATCATACCCCTGAGATTTTTCTATATCCATTTGTACATTGAATTCACATCAGATAGTTTCCTCATAGCTCTTTATGTCAATGATCGCAAGGTCTTTTCATAGGGTAGGTTTTATCCCACTAAAGAAGGGGTCAACCTTGGATTTTGCAGTTTTGAAAAAACTGAAGCCATATCATGTAGGTCTTTTGAAGTCTTCCTCATATGCGCAGAGGGATTTATTTTCATATTTCATTAGTCAAATAAAGTCCCTTTTCATCTTAAGATAGATTGTGTGAAGAAAATTTATATCTAAAAATATAATCATAAACATATGTCATTCCACGACCTCGAAATCATCCTCAAGATTCATATTTTTGATCAATATCCATCGATGATCAGCTTCACCCCCAAAATGATAAAGAGTCAGGAGAAAATTCCCTTGTTTGGAACATTTAGGAATGGGGAAGATCGTTTCAATGGAGCTAATCCTTTGTTTGGAAATTGAGGGATCAAATGATCCATTAAAATTATGGTACATTTCTCTCCTAAATATCTCGATCGAGACATATTCTTTCTTGGGGGGGGGGGGTTGAACATTCATATGGACCCACAATTCTATTCAAAACATGAGTTAAATGAGAGATTATTGTGAAAAATTTTGAGAATCCCACTCCCAGCTGATTGGGAATCTCATTAGAACAATCATCACATTAACCTTCACATCAGTTGTTAGCTTGAGTCCTCATATTACAAACCATTGTATTGAATAAAAGGAAATTTAGGGTCAACACATTAACTGTAATCCAATAAAAAAACAGATGAGATGTAAATATATTTAGTTTCCATAATTTATTAATCTATATATTTCAATCTATGTTATCCATAATCTACTTCCCAACATATATTCATAAGGGAAATTTTTCACAAAAAATGGTTCTTACTAAGCTTGGGAATTTCCAAAGAAAATCCCCCATGATTATCGTAACCCAGAGTCATGTAAGGCTTTTGGTCATGTACTAGGATACCTCAAATGAAGACTAAAACTCTTTATTAATGTTTTCACTACTAGGTACATCTATGCCAGAGCCGCCTCTACCTGATCATATCTAGATAGGGATCTATTTTTTAGATAGACCACTTACATAGTAGTTACCAAAATTTAGGGTTTTATTTATTTTACTTGGTCTTATCTATAAGGCATTACTAGGGTTTTCTAATCATTATCCAAAAAACAACTAAACATATCCTTTGATACTAACTATAACAACCTTGATTTGTATTACAATGTTAAACAGGTTTTATTACAAAAAACCTTCACCTGATACAACATAGTAGATCTAGAGGTTCAATGTATTTTGAGATTAAGATCATTAAATAAAAACAATGAATATAAAACACATCATATTTACTTAAAACATCCTTTACAAGACCACTACATTACTTCATAATTTGAATTCCATGGTATAACCAGAGGAAAATAATGAGAAAAGGGTGAACTATAATGTTCAGTAAGGGAGTAAAAAGGCATAACATTAATAATAGAATACATGTTAGGAAATAGGCATATCAATATATCATATGAGAAACCTGAACATAAAGTCATAGTAAGACATGATTAACATAACATGGAAATGTGGAAAAAACATTTAACGTGATATTAGCATGAGACAAGGACCATTTCACATAGATAATGAATAAACCTTCATCTCACTTGAATTAGCTTGAGAAACCCTCACTGCATTTGGCATATCATGATACAAATATCTACCCAGTACATTGGAGCACTATCTGGGCGCACCTTTATTAATCATTAAATTTCTTGCATAAGTGTGACACATGGATCATATAACATGGATTCATTATACATTATCAATTATTCCACAATAATAGAATGTGGAATTCATACATGATACTCTATATTCAATAATAAGTTTGAATAAGGGTTAATACCCTAGATAGAGAAATGGGAATGGTATTCACTACATAATGAATTTGGACTAGAAAATCACAGTGCAATTTTTACAGCATAACGTCATGAATTAAGAATTCATAAACATGGATGATGATAGATGAAGGGGTGTCTCATCATGTGTACAAGAAATGGATAGCAAGTGTGTAATGACACAAAAATTTATTAATGAAAATTATGATTCGTATATTTAAATGTACTTTTATGGTTATGTAAAAGATATGAACTTCCTTGGTTTTATGTTTTTTAATTTTAAAATACCATTAGTAATTGTGACCATTGTAAATATTTCTGTTGGATGGTGATAATAATAATATTATTACTATAGGGATTTAAAAAATCCAATTTACTCAGACAAAAGAAGCAATGACCTCATCCAGTTGACTTTCCCCATACGAATCCCATTTTTCGGAGCACAGAAAGGAGGGGGTTTCAGTGGAATTCTCACTTGACCAAGCCCATTACATGATTGAATATGTTATGCTCAAAAGAATCCTCCTACGAGAGAAGTGGTAGTTGATAGAGATTACCACTCGAGCAATCTTATCAGTTCCACCCCAAGAGTCAGTCACCATCACGAACCTTACCATAAGGTCTTATGAGCGTTTTTAAGGGGTTATGTAACATGAACAAAGTACTATGATTATGTTAATTATTATTTTATAGAGAATATACATTATTTTTATTATTGTTACATTGTAAATAATTTTTACAGAAAAAATAGTATTTTTTAGTTTATATTTAACTACGAAATATATTTTGATTAATTAATGGTTTTTTGAAATAAATAATATTTTAATAAAATATTTTTATTATTGTTATTAGTATTTAATTAAATTTTATTAAATATAAATTATCATATAATTTTATGAATGAATTGTAATTTTTATTAAGGTTTTAATTCTGTTTTTATCAAAACCTATGAATTTTCTATAAATGTTAGTTTTTATTGTAAAAGAAAAAATTCACAAATTTTGAAAATTATTTAGTTAAAATGAATTATATTTTTGAAATCAGGATATTGAAATTATCCAACAGTGAATATTTCCTTAATTCTCGAGATAGTCGAATTTTTGGGTAAAAATAAAATATAGATTAAATATATAATGTGTTTTATGACATCATAATGACCCAATAGTTATGTAATAATATACTATAAACTGGATGATAAGCCATTATATGTATTATCCTTAAAATAATGTGATTTTAGAATTTTTTTTTAATTTAATGATGCCTTAGTGGACCCTACATTACTTATAAAAGATTTTATCATCTTTCTTGAGATTGTGACTCAACTTCATATAAGAAACACTATTATTTTAAGATGTTTGGACATTGTCCATATTATTATTTTTTCCAATCCCCTTAGGAAAAAACCATTGGAAAATCCATAAGATGGTTTTTTATTTTTATTATTTTAATTGTGGTTTCTCAGACCCAGAATAAAAAAGAGTTCCCTCTCCCTTCTAATATACACCCACCCAAGTTCCCAAATCCTCCCAAATCAATGCCTTTTTAGTTTATCTAACCCCTATCATTCTCTTTATAATCCTCCAAAGGCGCTACACATTCCAATGAATACTCTCTCAATCCCCCCCCAAGGATTTGGGATTACACTTCCAAGTAAGGGATTCCATCCATTCCATTTTACCAATGATTCTTAATATTGTTATACACTTTTATTTTCTATTATAAATATTGTGGTTTGATGTATCACCTCCCCTATACTATCCTATTTATATTTTAATGATGAGATACCCCTTTCTCTCTCATTGATGCCTTCCATGTATACATGTTACCATAACTAAATTCAATAAGAAATTTATCTCTCCTCATTTACATTCAAGTAATTGTTTTGTGTCTTGAATCTAAATTACATTACAATTGTTGGGACATGTATCTATATGACCTCCATACTATCCATTTCATGTAAATATGATGACACACCACTTTCTCTATCATCAACAATTTTTTATGACTTCTTCTGTCACGATGTTACGCTGCCAAAATTGCACCATGATTTTCCAAGACAAAGACATTATGTAGTGAATTCCTAGACCATTTCTCTATAAAGTGTATTATCCTTTATGCATATTAACATATTTTTAATTTTTTTTTCATGAATTAATTACACACTCTTTAATCATGGAATAAATGAAGATGTTTAATGAATCCATGCTTTAGGATCTATGTGGCACATTTATGCATGAAATGAATTGTTTAAGAAAGGTTCTCCCTAATAGCGCTCTAATGGATTGGGTAATGTATATTATCATGATACATATTGTGCAATGAGTTATGACACATGCTAACTCAATTGCAATGAGGCTTTACTCGTGCTTCTTGTGCAATGATGGTTTACTAGTACTCCATGTGCAATGAGCCATGGCTCATGTTAATTACATGTTAAGTGTTGTTGCCACATTTCCATGTTATGAATATCATGATTTATCATGCCTTTATGTGCATGTTTCCTTTGTTCTCCATTTATATGCCTATTTCCTAACTTGTATTGTATTACTCTTGTTATTTCATGATTATTACCTTTCTGGGATTTATAGCTCAACCTTTTTTATGCATATACATTGGTTATCCTTTTTCATTCTATGTGCGAGGTAATGTAGTGTTATTGTAAAGGAATATTTCAATAATTTTGTTTTATTTCATGTTTTATGTTTTAATGTAATGATCCTAAGCCCCAAAGACACTAGTCCTATTGATCATCTATGTTTTATCTAGTGAAGTCTATGTAATAAATCATGTTTAAGTGTTTAATAATGAACATGGTTGTTATAGTAGTTATCATGGGATATGTTTAGATATTTTAGGGATTAGGATTAGAAAACCCATGTGGCGAAATAGAGACTAGACTAAGTATAATGAAAAACATCCCATATTTTGATGATTATGGAGTATGTGGTTTATCCAGAAAACAAATACCTATATGGATATGATCAGGTAGTGGTGGCTCTGGAATAGATGTACTTAGGGGTGAAAAACCCAACATTGAGTTTTGGGCTTGAGCATCCTGGTACATGACATCGGGATTTGTTGCACTCTTGGTTACAAAACTCCTAGGGGATATGCATTAGTAAAATCACAAACATAGTATAAATCATTAGTAAGGGAATTAAAAAAATCCCTTAAGAATATTTGTTATAAAGTAGATCATTAATAAACTATATTGAAGCCTATAGATTCATAAGTCATGGAATAAAATGAATCTATAAGTCATCCATTTTTTTCCATGGATTACCCTTTTTGTTTCACCCATATCATTCCTTTTATTCTAGCCAATGGCCGGGAATAGGAGGACACATGCAAACAACCGATTAGAACCTCAATGTGATGACTATGCTAATGATATGTACAATCCAATGGGAGAGGTAATCATGAACTTTTTCACGATTCACTCTTAGTTAACTCAAGATTTGAATATAAACATGGGTCAAGAAGAATTTTAAACCCCATCAAAGAAAGAACCAGTCCCTATTGAGAGATTATTGAGTCAAATACCTCTTACATTTAATAAATCTTATGATCCCTTAATCGCCAAACAATGGATCAACTCCATTGAAATGATCTTCCACATCCTTCAATGTTCCAAACTAGAGATGGATCTCATGGATTCTTATCATATAGATGGTGAATATGATAAATGATGGACATTGAAAAAAAATAAGAATCTTGAGGAGGAGATCAAGGTGTGGGAATAGAAGTATTTTTGGAAGTTACTTTTTGATAAATATTTTTTGCGCCCCTTCTTCCATTAGAAGGAAAGAGACTTCCTTTCCCTCAAGAAAAAAGTGGTCAAATCTGTCAGAGCATAAAAGTCAAACTTCACAATTCTAGCACAATACACCTCTAGTTTTTTCATTACCCTAGAATGCATGGTTTACCACTTATTTGGTGGGATGAAGACTAGACTACAGTGAGCAATGACAATCCATGACTTGGACAGATATGATGAAATTGACTGATGTTCCCTCAAGGTCGAAATGATGATCGAATAATCTCAGGGGTATCATAGAAATACAAATCATAAGGTGGATTTCAATTCTAGCGGTGTAATGGATAAATACAAAGGTGATACAAAGATCAATCACCCCATATTCCAGTGGTGCGGAATGAAGCACCCTAAAAATTTCATCAAGGAGATGAGAAAATTCTTTAGGTGTGGAATATAAGGGAACCTAGCCATTAACTGACAACAAGAAAAACCTTTGGTTGTGATAGAGGAGAAGAATGCTGAATTTGACTCTCAACATGTTGTTTATTTCTTCAACTGTAAAGAACCAGGGAATATTGGAAATCAATTATCTAATCCAAGGTTTTTCGAAGGAGACCAACAAACTCATAGGTAGAAGGTGATAAATTTTTCCATCACTACTACCGAAGTGAACCTCGACAATGAAGAGGTGATAAGTAAGCTAGTTATTCATTAAATAATAGTACAAACTCTCTTTCATTCATGTTCTACACTTACTTTTATAACATAAATTCTTAGTAAGAAAATCCCAATACCACGACAAATCATGGATGTATGTTCTCAGTGAGTACAAAAAATGAGGAAATCATTGGATCCCAAGAATTTAACACCTCCACAGACATAATCATTTGATTGAACTTCTTATATATCCTAAAAATAATCCCTCTATAAGAATTTAATTCAAATATTGGCATGTATTGGATTTTCCTATATTGAACAACATAAATTTTTGTGAGAGAGAAATCACTCTCTATGTGGAAAATCGTCCCACGATTCTGTATAAGTGCAAGGAAGAAGATGAATCTACATTAGCTCCATCTTCTCAAGAGTGGATACTACTGCCCTATGAGCATGCATATGTGGCTCAAATTATTGAGTCTAAATAGGAAACCATCCTTGAAGACAAGCCTATTTGGAGGGAATTCGCTGAAGTGTTTCCCGATGAATTTCCTGGTCTTCCTTCTATAAGAATTGTTGAATTCTCAATTGACCACATACCTTGGGAATTTCCATTATCCATGACTCTATATAGAATGGATATTGTTGATATTTGAGGAGATAAAGAAACAACTACATGAGAATTTAGATAAAGGGTTCGTATGCCCTATTACTTCACCAAATAGTGAACCATTCCTCTTCATCATGAAGAAGGATGGCTCAATTCCCCTTTTCATCTAATATCACGATCATAACAAAATCATGATAACGTTCAAGTATCCTATCCCAGGAATTGATGACATGTTTGATCAACTGTGGTGACCACAATAATTCTCCAAGGTATATTTGTGGCCTAGATATTATCTTGTAAGGGTGGAGAAGGATGATATCCCCAAGACTTATTTTCATAAAAGATACGAGCACAATAAATTCATAATAATTCCTTTAGGACTCACTAATTCTATAGAAATCATCATTGACAGGATTAATATAGTCTTTATAGAATACCTTGACAAATTTTTTGTTTTCCTTATAGATGATATTCTAATATACTCTATATCAAAGGAGGATCATGAGTAGAATCTGTGAACTATAGTAAAGACCTTGTGAATAGATAATCATTATGTAAAGTACATCAAGTGTGAGTTCTGGTTAAAGGAGGTGTCATTAATGGGACATATCAACACAATACATGGGATATCTGTAGATACTTCCAAGGCAGTTGTAATAGTGGGATGGGTGAGGCCAACATCGATAACAAAAATCTGTAGCTTCTTGGGGTTAGCGGGGTATTATCGATGAATTGTGAGAAATTTATCCTGATTTTCCTCCACCCTTACAAAGATAAATTGGATGAGAGTGATGTTTTCATGGAGTTATGAATGAGAAAAATTCTTATAGAGTTGAAAATGTGGCTTATCACTGCCCTCGTGCTCACATTACCAAGATGTGGCGAACATTTTTTGTATTAAATGATTCTTTGAATAAGGTCTGAGGATCTGTGTTTTTGTAAAATGACAAAGTCATTTCCTATGAATCAAGGAAATTGTAATTTCATGAGAATAATTATCCTACAAATGTTTAGAGTTGGATATGGTGATCATTTCATTAATATTTTGGCTGCATTATCTCTTTGGGGAGAAGTGAGAAATATATACGGAAAAGAAAAACCTCAATTATATATTCATAATGAAATAGTTGAACATGAGCCAATGAAGATGGGTAGAGATGATCATAAACTATGACATCTCAATCCAATACCACCTTGGGAAAGCGAATAGGGTGGTGGATTCTCTAAGTATAAAGGACCCAACGATTCTGTCATTGATGAAAATTGAGAAGGATCCAATCTTATTTTATTTAATGAAGATGGACATGCAAATCATAAATAAGGGAAAAACATCAATCCTTCCACAAATTATTTCTCAACATTATATTTTATAAAGGTTAAATGATGCTCAAATGGTTTATGTGGGAATTCAAGAAAAAGTGGAAGCTATTAAAAAAGGGAGATCCTTGGATTTCAATGTTAATGAAGAAGGAATTGTTAGATTTTGGAAAAGACTATGCGTTCCATCATTTGTGGAGCAGAAAAAGGAACATTTGGATTATACAACTAGTTCGATTTTCCCTATTCACCATGGAATCCAAAATTTTCATCGAGATATCTGAGAGCATTATTGGTGGGATAAAATTAAGAATGAGATCACTGAGTATACATCAATGTCCATGGTCTGTTAGAAAGTGAAGGAAGAGTGGTAAACGTTTAAGGGGATGATGAATCCATTTCCCATAACAATAGGGAAATAAGATAACATCACCATGGACATTGTTTCATGACTTTTGTAGACATACAAAGGCAACAATGCAATCTATTATGTTGTGGATCATCTTACAAAGTATGCACACATAATTGAAATTTGGGATGATTTCGTATTAGATCAACTAGAAGTGAAATATATCAGGGAAGTGGAAAGTATTCATGGAGTACCACTATCTATCATATCCGATCATGATCCACGATTCACCTCTATGTTATGAAAGAGTCTTCAACATGCTCTGAATACTGAAATGAAATTTTTTACGGCCTATCATCCTCAAACTGATGGCCAATCTAAGTGCACTATTCAGAAATTGGACAATATGTTTAGATCATGATCAATGGACATTAAAGGAGGATGGGATCAACATCTTCCTCTTGTTTAATTCTCTTATAATAAATTTTCCCCTTGATCATCCAAATGGCACCTTAAAATGCCATGTAAGGGAAAAGGTGAAGAACACCATCATGTTTGGATGAAGTCAGTGAGCCTAAGCAGCTAGGGCTAGAAATGGTCAATGAAATGGTCGAGAAGGTGAAAACCATTAAGTATCATTTCAAGGATGTCCAAAGTCGACAAAAGAGTAATGCAAAGAGCTGTTGATGAGACCTTCAGTTTAAAATTGGAGACATGGTATTTCTATGCATATCATCATGGAGGAAGGACATGAGGTTTGGAATGAAGGGGATGATAAGTCCTATGTACATCAGGCCCTTTGATATTCTTGATCCTGTCAGGGCTATGGTCTATCGACTTTCACTTCCTCCTACCATGGGCAAAGTACTGTATGTCTTTCATGTATCTCTCTAAAGGAATTACATACTAAACCCTTAAAATATACTATATTCATAGGTAATACATATAAAGGATGATATTTCCTACACTGAGGAACCAGTGAAAATCTTAGATCATATAGAAAAATGTATATGAAATAAGACAATTCCCCTCATCATGGTTTCGTGAGAAAACAACAAGATTGATGAAGTGATGTGGGAATTAAAATAAGTATAAGAGCAGAGTTACCCACATCAATTCGACTCTAGGAAAAATAAATTTCATGGGAAAAATTTCTTAAAGGGGAATGATTTTAATGACCCAAAAATCCATCAATGAAAATTTCTATTGGTTTATTTACATGTCTCCTAATGGTTATGTAAAATATATGACCTTCTTTGGTTTTATTTTTTTTGGATTTTAAAATACCATTATTAATTGTGACCATTTATAATATAGTCATTGAATAGTGATCACATGATTAGTCTAAATATTGGGCTTTAACAAAACGAATTTACATAGAGAAAGTAATCGATGGACTCATCCAGTAGACATACCTCATACAATACCCATTTGTCAGTGCTCAAGATATATTTGGTATAACTGGGCTTTACTCATGACCAAGCCCAAGATGAGCTTGAATACATTAAGCTCGAGCGGAACTGCCGATCAGTGAAGTGTTAGATGATAGAGATTACAACTATAGTATGTAATCCGAGCCACGGCATCAGTTTCTCACAATCGGGCACCTTACCCTAAGGTAATATGCTATAGTTTTAAGGGATTATGTAACAATACAATAGTAATACAATTTTGAACATTATTCTTGTATATAGAATATACATTATTTTTATTATTGTTAATTTGTAAATAGTTTTTAAAGCACATATATTATTTTTTAGTCAATATTCTACTAAGAAATATATTATTATGAATTAATGGATTTTTGTATTATATAATATCATAATAAATTTTGATTATAATAATTATTAATTAATTACATTTTATTAAATAAAATTATCATAAAATTTTATGAATGCTGTTATAATATTTATTAAGGATTGAAAGCTGGTTTTGTCAAAACCCATGATTTTTCGATAAATTTCAGTTTTTATTATAAAAGTAAAAATTCACTTATTTAGAAAATTATTTAAATAAAATTAATATTAATTTTGGAATCAGTGCATCAAAATTATCCAATGGTGAATATTTCGTAATTTTCTGAGAAAGATTAGTTTTTTGTTAAAATTAAATACCTTTTAAATTTATAATGTGTTTTATGTCATCATAATGACCCAATAGTGATGTAATAAAAAATAAACATAATTTTAGGACAATATATGTTTTATCATTAAATTAATTTGATTTTAGAATTGTTCATTTAATTTTAGGATGTCATAGTTGACCCTCCATAACTTATAAAACATTTTATCTTTTTTCGTGTGAGTGTGACACACGACCACATAAGCAACACTATTATTTTAAGAAGATATGTGAGTTTCCTTATAAAATATTTTTTTACACTCCAATTTGGATAAACCCATGGGAAAAATCATGGGATGGTTTGTGGTTTTGATTTGTTTAATGTGTGGTGTCCCAAACCAAAATAATAAAGAATTTCTTCTCTAATCCTATATAAACCGACCCAAGCTCCCACTTCCTACCACTCAAAGCCTTTGGAGATCGACAAACCCCTTCCCTTCTCTCTATATAATACCCCAAACCGCCCCAAGCTCCCAATTATCCTCTATGAAGCCCCTACAATTCCTTTGGTATCACACTTCCAAATAAGGGATTCCTTCCTTTCTCTTTTTACAGAAGTTTCATAATATTGATATGCTATTTTATTTTCAATTATAAATGTTGGGGTATGATTTCAAACCTTCCTTATACTATCCTATTTATGTTTCAATATTGAGATACCCCTTTCTATAGCATAAATACCTTCTATGTATACTCATTACCATGCTGAAATTTCGTAAGGAATTTATCTCTCTCATTTACATTCATATAATTATTTTGTATCATGAATCTAAATTCCATTAATAATATTGGGAAATGTATCTATATTTCCAAATTACATTAAATTTAATGTAAATATGATGTGAAACAACTTTATCTCTCATCATCCTTTTTTATGAGTTATTATGTCACGCCGTTACACTACCAAAATTGCCCCACAATTTTCCATGAAAAGGTCATTATATATTGAATATGATGCCCATTTCTCTATCAGGGGAATTCACCTTTATGCACATTTACGTATTGTGTAAATAAGTTTATGTATGAATTCAACATTCATTTATCGTGGAATATGTAATGATGTTTAATGAATCCATGCTATATGATCCATGTGGCACTCTTATGCATGGAATGAAATATTTAAGGATGGTGTTCCTTGATTGTGCTCTGATGCAATCGGTAAAGTATAGTATCATGATATGACATGTGAAATGACTGTAGACTCATGCTAATTCAAGTTCAAAGAGGGTTTAATTGTACTTCATATGCAGTGAGGGTTTACTCATGCATCATGTGCATGGAGCCATTGCTAATGCTAATTCCATGTTAAGTGTTGTTGCCACATTTCCAAGTTATGATTCTCATGATTTATCAAGTCATTATGTTCTTGTTTCTCTCGTGATCCATTGATATTCCATTTGTGTAACATGTATTGTATTACCCATGTTATTCCAAGATTATTCCATACAATGTCTTTATAGATCACCTTTTTCTTATACATGTCCTCAGGTAATCCAACGAAATACTATGGACGAGAGAATGTAGTGGTCATGTGAAAGTTGATTTCAATAAATATGTTTTATTTCATGTTTTAAGTTGTTATATAATGATACTATTCCCAAAAAACACCAAACCTCCTGATCTTCTATGTTCTAAGAATTGAATTATATATAATAAATTATATTTAATTGTGTAATAAATTGAAGGGTTTTCATAAAGGGGAGTCACATAGATAATTCCCAAAATATGTTATGGAATTTTTATTCCTAATACAAAAGAATTGATTGAATGTAAAGGATGAGAGAAAAATTCCTAAAAT
Organism: Viscum album; assembly: GCA_963277665.1. NCBI lineage: Eukaryota > Viridiplantae > Streptophyta > Magnoliopsida > Santalales > Viscaceae > Viscum > Viscum album. Next base: position 1,741,142,986 of record OY728156.1, read on the forward strand.
AATTTCCACATGGTAACAAGTATTCATGGGAGGAATTAATGAGAGATAAAGGGGATTCTAAAAACTAAAACATATATGGGGTAGTATGGGGAAGGTGATAAATCATACCCTAACATTTATAATTGAAATTAAAAGTGTATAACCACATTAAGAATCTTGGATAAAATGAAGAAGAAATGATTCCCTTACATGGATGAGTGATCCCAAATGCTTGGGAGAGGCTTGAGAGAGACTTATTGGGAACATGGAGAACCATAGGAGGATTCAAGAGAAATGACGGTAGGGATTGGTCGAGCACAAAAGTCTTTGAATGAAGAGGAAGGGATACCATGGGTAGGTTTATATTAGAAGAGGGGGGAATTCATTATAATTTATGTTTTGGACCCCACACATGAAACTAATCAAAACATAAAAATCATCACATATTTTTGTCCAATGGTGTTTAGAAATCATTATTTTTTATTTCTAATGTCTTAACATCTAAAAATATTAGTACTTATTTTGTATAGGTGATTCGCACTCTAAAGGAAATCATTTTAAAATGATAAAATGTTTTATATGTCTTAGTGGGTCCACTAATGCTTTGTATAATAAATAAAACAAATATAAAATCACATTATTATAATGTTAAAACATATATTGGCCAAAATCTTCTTATTAAATTTTATTACATAATTATTGGGTCATTATGATGGCATAAATTACATTATATAATATAATGATATTTAATTCATATCCAAATATTCGACTGTCTCAAAAAATTATAAATAATTCACAGTTGGATAATTTTGACATCCTAATTCCAAAATTAAAGATATTTTATTCTATATAATTTTATAAATATGTGATATTTAACTTTTAAAATAAAAACCTATAATTATCAAAAAAATCATGGTTTTTGAAAAAAAGAGCTTTCAACCCTTGATAAAAATTACCTTTTCATTCAAAAAATTTTATAATCAATTATAATTAATGATATTTTAATTAATAAAAATATTGTATTAAAATATTATTTTATTCAAAAATCAATTAATTCCTCTAAATAGATTTCTTAGATGAATATTTACTATAAATACTATTTGTTCTTTAAAAACTATTTAAAAATTAAATATATTATAATGAATGACATTATTTATATAAAAATAATGTACATAGTAATTGTGGTAGGGTATTGTTACATAAACACCCAAAACACCCTAATAATAACATAGGGTAAGGTGTGCGATGGTGAAAACCTCCTTGGGTGGCTCAGATAACATTTCTTGAGTGATAATATATATCATCTTCGACTTCTCTCGTAGGTGGTTCCACTCAAGATTAACTTATTCAAGCTCGTCTTGGGATTTGTCAAGAGAGAATCCCAAAGACGCTAATTCCTTTCCATGCTCTGACAAATGGGCATCCTACAGAGTAATTCTACTAGATGAGGCCATTGCTTCTCCTTTCTAAGTAAATTGGATATGTTAATGCCCGATATTTATACTAATAATGTGATCACTTTTCAATGGTTATATTAGAAACACTAAAAATTTGTAACTATATTTTGAAACCCAAAAATATAAAATAATGGAGTTGAAAATGTTTTTAAGGATCATTATATATAATAATATATTTAATTAGATCAAATGGGATTTTCATTATCAAATGTTTGGGTTGTTACATACAATGTATGGGGCTATTAAATTTGATATTATGTATCTTTGGAGTTTTTAAAGAGGCACAATATATATGAAATAATTCATTTGTTATATCCTAATTTATAATAAATAATATTTTTTTAAAAAAATTAACCATTTCTAAATTATATCTTCTAATTCACCAGATAATATTTTTGCATATCAAAAAATATATAAAATAGCAATTAATCATAAGTCATTATTTTCTTCACACTTAAAATTTTAAAAATAAGTAAACAACATCCAAAATTTTCTCCACCGTGTGTCTGAATAATATACACAATTATTCATAAATTCATTTTCCACTTCAATGTTAAATTTCATATTTAATGAAATATATTCTTTATGAAGAACTGTATAACATTTAGTGAAATGAACAACAAAATAAATAATTGTAGAAATTTTACAATTAACATCTCCCTGAATAGATCTTTCACTAACTCATCGATGCTCCTCTAATAATGGAAAAAATAGGTATCCTAAAATGACTCTATATATCCAGGAAACATATAAACTATGAGAAATGTGTGATAGTTAGGTGTTCATTATCATTAATGTTATTTATCACTATATGCTATTTGTATGTGAGTGGATGTATTGGTAAGAATTTAATCCCAAAAAACTAACTTTAGGAACCATACTTTCTAGAGAGTATAAATAGTTTGACATTTTATTAATAACTAAAAGGATAATTTCATTAAATAATTTTATTATTATAGAAATATATTTATAAAAAATATTGTACATACAACGTTATCGCTTCCCCGAAGTCTATTATTTATAATTATTTAGGCAACTTCAACAAAATTGTGAGCACTTTTATTTCATTAAAATTAAAGAAAGGTAATAAATGAAAATTTTATTATTTATATAGGAAAAAATGATTAAATGTAAGAATTATTCTATAAATATTATGTAACTAAATTAGGAACCTCATAAAATTAATAACAAAAAATTGAATTGATGTTTTATCATGTAAAAATCATTAAAAAAAATTACATTAAATTTATTATAATTTATTTCATTTTATTGTTAAATTGTTATATCTACTAATTGGATGAATGTTATAATTATTTTATTTAATAAAAATTTATACGTGAAAATGAATAATATAGAAAAAAGTTTAATAATTAAAATAATATTTTAAAATATTTTATCAAAAAACGGTTATCTGAATGTAATGAATTTGAAACATTTAAAAAAAATATGGAATGATAAATATCAACATATTTAAAAAAATGAAAAAATAATATTTTTTACATTTATATTTTAGAAAAATAGATAATCCTCAGAAATTATGTTTTTAATGTAGCGACTACCCACAAACATTCTAGTATATCATTTCTTATTACATGTATATTTACTACATAAATATATTGTTATCATATAATTTTCATGGAAAAAAAAGCTAAATTAGAGATATTTTGTCTACCTCATCCGTATTCTCATCACCTTAATGATTTTTCATCAATAGAAAAAAAATTCAATACTCATCATTATATATGTACGCAAAAAAATTATTTTTAATTTGATTCCATATTGATTGATTCACACATGAAACTAAATATTTTTCTAACAAAATTGTGTAAATAACTACTCATCATTATTCTAATCATAGTTACTACCAACCTGTATAAAATTATAGACTCTTACATGAAATATTGTATAATCAATCTCCCATATATACTAAACAAATCCAAAATTTTAATTTTGTGAAAAAATCGGTTGTATGAATTATCATCCTAAAAAATAGTCGTTCACCGACAACCATTATTCAAATATTTGTAATTTTACTCTCAAAATATTAATTTCTTGTAAAATTTCTAATCATTATTATCTAAACCCCACCATGAGACCACACTAACAGATGGTTCCCCTACTGACCATTACAATGTTTCTATTGCTGTTATGTAAATATTAATTTTCTTTTTATAAAATGAATTATTTTTCTATTAATTAACTCGTATAAATTTCATCTAAAATATAATATCGTCAATCTTTAATTATGTGGAAATATATTTGGCTTAGAATCTCCTATGATATTAAAATAAAATATTCTTTCATCCATTACATGATCACATGGAATTGACATTACCATTATTCCATCTATAATTATACCTAAATCATATGATATCAAATTTCATGATATAGGGAGACCAATGTGATGTAATTCATATAATTAATCAGTGAGAAAATAAATTTAATTTTTTGATATATATTTTTTAACAATAGAGGCCCATAGATAATAAATATTCTTAACATAACCCTTGAATGTATTCATATGTGGTTCAAAATGATACATCTAATATATATAAATAGTACCACATATTCTATTGTCTCTCTGAACAATTAAATCATTATAAAAATCATCATATCAGAAACATATTATGGAAAATAATATACATAATAATGTAGGTTGAATAATGTATTCTCTAAATGATATATAAATTATATATATAATAATTTTCTATAAATTGAATTGAAAATTTAACAAAACCTGATTATAAAAATATGGATAGGTATATTAAATATCCCATGAAAATAATCAAGATAAAACCATTACTTTAATAAATAAATATCATGATTTTTCATACCTATTATCATTAAATTCCTAAATTACACAAATGTTGTCATATTTGATGATTCTATACTATGTATGAAAATACCATTCATTCAATCACTAAATATTATCTTCACAATATATCTTCTTGTGTGACATCTGGAGGAAATTTTTTTCTATTAACATTTATTACAAGAGCTTTCATTATACATATTCATATGGTTTTTAAGTAATGTATCTCTCTCAACACATTTTATATTTTCTTTTTCTGACTATCAATGATGAAATAATAATTTCATACATATTTTTCATAACATTAATCACATTAATGACATGTTTTTACAATTAAAATCTAACAATTATATAGGAAAATTGAAATTTATTATTTATAAAATGTATTTGGTTGAAGACAATAACAAAAAAATCATTCCATATATGATATTGATGTTTTTCAAATTGTTGAATGATTGTTCATTTGAAAATTGTTGTATATAAATATCCTTCTATTTAAAACTATGAATTGAATTCTTAAATAATCTATTTTTAATAAAATTTTAGAAATATCTAATATCAAATATACATTATTTTTTCCTCCATTCTAGTTATATAAGGTGAATAGATACATGAAAACAAATCAATGGAAAGTAAGAAAGATGATCTTCCCAAAAATCCAAAATACCTGAATAGATAATAGAATATATTTTACATATATCAAAGTGGTGGATTATATCCGGAAACATGGGATATAGAACCATGATTTAAAAGTAATAAATCAAAATAAAAATGGACTAGTTAAGAGAAGAAATAAAATTATCAACAACATTATTAGAATAATTCTCATTGAGAAGAAAATTCAAGATATGACTTGGAAGGAATCAGTGATAACATATATTTAAAAATACAATAGCGTGTTTTATTGTATGAATGAATTAAATACTCTATATGAAATATGGAATGGAAGAAACTAACATTAAATTACATTTATGGAATTAGGATTATTTGTGTTAATATAAATAAAAAAAATACAAAAAATACAACTTTTATGGAGAAGAAGGGAAATTAATTGGCTAGTTAATGAAATTAATGGAATATAAATTATTCAATAATCAGATGGGAAAGGTAGTTGAAATAAATTTTTTAATTGTAGTATATAATGAACAGAATATACATCAAGTACATGATCAGTCTTAAAAGGTTAGAGTTGAAGAGATATGTTGATCTTGGGTTGTCCTAGTTCAATATGTTGATTCAGAAGAAGATTAAAATAATCAAAACAATGATCAAAAACCAGTATCTCCATAATGATCTAATATAGGATTCAAAATTGTTAAAAAAACATAATCAGTTATTATATAATGCTAGTGTAGATAAGGATTATGAAGACTCTATGACATGAATTATTCTTATCATGGTTAGAGAATTAATGTTATGAGTAAGAAATCAGAGATGATTAATTGGTTTAGGATATGAATGAAGAACATGAACAAGTTGAGAGAAATAATACATGAGAGATTATTTTGAGACTAACAGATGAGAATTTCCTTAGAACAAAATGTATTTTTATGAAGATGAATGAAGATAGAACCATGATTCAAATTATATACAATTATTGTGAAAATGGTGCTCCCAAATATAGGGTATTGATATTGATGATTCATTTCAACATAGTGGGAGTGTAGATACAAACAAATTACTCTTATTCATAGTAATTCAATTAAGTATCAATGTGTTCCAAATGGATTTAATGATAGAATTTATAAATAGGGATTATTACAAGAATATTAAATTGATTAGTCAGATATTTTCTCCTTCCTGAAGATGGGAAAATGTGTCTTTTTATAAATAAGGTTCTATATGTTATGAAGAAAGAACCAAGAGAGTTATATTCAGGAATAAATCAGGTTTTTCCGATTCATGGTTTTATGTCTGGTGTAGTTATTTTCAATTTCTATTTCAATAATGAATGTAATCAAAGGATGAATTTAATGGTATATGATGGTGAGATAATATTTATCTAATGAACAACATGGATAAAAATTCCTAGATTTCATGAAATTGAATTTTAACTTTTAATGATTAGTGAACTGATTTTTTTCTTTGTACACTGGGGAAAAAATGATAGAATCACACATTCAATTTACAGTGTCAAAATTTCTGTGAGGTTTTTATAATTTTAGTAATGGATATTTCCATGGAGATGATGACATTGGTGGCTTCCGAGTTGAACCATTCATGGGATTATGAAGGCAATGTGATTAATGTCACAAATATTGGTAAATCATTGGTAGTCATTTGAATATGACAATAACACGACATAGTATTGTTTTTACCACATTCCAAGTATCCAAATATCATATAAATACAAAAAAACCACATATGTGAATAAAAAAGGATTAATATAGTATATCAATGTGATAGTAGATATCATTTTTTTGTATAATAACAAATCATAGAAAGATTTATTGGGATATAAAAATCACTATTGAGCCTGGTCGAAAAATAATATAAAATCAATGTCAGGTGCAGATTATATCATAATTTATTTTGAATTACTTATAGAAACATGAAATGAGATTTCAGTTCATTGAGAAAAAAAAGAATAATTTTTTCCAACTACTCAATCATTAATACACTTATCATGGATAATGAAGTTACTTGATGACATTGGAGTTGAATCGATGTCTCCAATTATAACCAATTGTGATAATTAAATTTCTATAAATCATTGATAAAATGATATCCACAAATAAAGGACATTGAAAATTGAATTCAATTATCATTTTATCAAATAGAAGGTAGAGAAAAAGAATATAATGTTTTTATATGTTTTTATATAAGTACAGGTTTCATAAAATCTAACAAACTCATTACCCAAATATGAGTTTTACTAACATCAACTCTATTTGGGAGTTAAGTAAATTCCATAAAATTAAAAAGTGTATATGTGGTGACCCTATCACTGAGGTATGATGTCTTTCCCCTGATGAGTGGATATGTGTTCTTTACCCTATTTTAGAACACAATAATGAATATTTCAGGATCATTGAGAAATGGGTAGAAAATATGGCTTTTATGTGGAGAAAATGTGCTAATCGGGATAGGGGAGATGCTGATTGGTGAAGATGTAGTGAATTAGGGGGATTCGTAAATCATAAACTACTTAATTTTATTTATAAAATGTAATATATCAATGAAAATGAGGTTCATGGTGAATGAAGTTGAGTTGTTTTTGAATGAAGTGATTCATTGATGATAATTCTATGTTACTCTTGTTTCTCACACCAATCATGGATTATGCGTAGGATCGAACTAGTGATGTAGATGCTCAATTTACAAGATGGGGGTGAATTGTAAACTTTAATAATTCTTTTGGAACCTTTAAAGTTAGTTAGGAATAACTATGTTTTTTTAAGCAAAGTAAAGGGCTAAGTTTAACAAAGTTAAACTTAAGCAAATTCACAACACCTCTAATACCAAATGAAAACATGGAAATGGATTCCGAAAGTAGGTTCCGAAAATATGGTTCAGGAAATAGAACCTTAACAAAATATTACAATCTAAGATTCTACCTTAAAGAATATAGAATCTAAATGAAACAGAGTAAAAATAAGGAAGTATAAGAAAGTTTTACTTTCCTTACAATACAATATGCCGTAGAATATAAACAAGTAGTAGTACTACAAGTAACAAGATATGAGTCTTTTAACCCAAAGAGAAGGGTATCCGACAACCTTGGATAAAGGTCCCTTGATTTATACTTTCAAGCAAGTCAGTCTTACCCACACCAGGGTAAGCCCTCGATACGAAGATCGGATTCCCTGTCTTGCTATCCCCGCAAGCCTTCAACTTCAAGGTAGTTGGCAACCACTGTCTTCCTCAGCAAGAAAGCCCTCGAACTTCAAGGTAGTCGGCACCTCTGCCTTCCTATCCCTGGAAGCCCTCGAATGTAATCACCAACATTCGGAGTTGCATGAAGCATTGAGAGTTAATAAGAGCCCCTCTCTCTAGAAATCACTTCAAGCATGTAAACACATGAGTCGAAGATCAGTCAGCCTTTGAATATTTCAGCATTTCTCAGCAGCACTTTCCAGTCTCTAGCTCTTTCAAAGGAGCTCCTATTTATAGGTAAGGTCGGCTCCTTCTACAAAGGTCATATTTTCCTTAAAGATCGGAGGGACCTGTACATGTGTCACTTAGACAATGGTTCTTTTATATCAAAATAGACGACATTGTTTTATAACAAAACAAGTGTAACAGAATGTACAACATCTTTTTAAAATCTAACTCAAAAGTTTGGAATGAAAAATTCGGAGTGAAGGTTCGGAGTGTAAGAAAATAATAAAGAGTAGACAAAATATAAAGACATAAGTGAAATGATAGTTTGGAATGAAAATTCAGAGTATGAATAAATTCATAGTTTTTAAATCAAAGATGATCATATTTTGTTTAATAGATGAATTCGGAATGATAATTTGGAATGGGAATTCGTCATCAGAATTCGTGATGAGAATTATTTATCAGAATTTGTAATGAGATTTCTTTATCAGAATTTGTAATGAGAATTCCTCATCAGAATTCGTATTGCGAATTCGTTATCAAACTTCATAAGAATTCGTATCCTGAATCTGGATTAAAACTGTATCCGGAATTCGGAATGAAACTTTATCACAGTTTTCATTCTGGATTTCGGAGTGAAACTTTAGCATAGTTCTTATCCAGAATTCGGATCCTAAAACAGAATACATCATATCAATTTTTCAAGTAATTCCGAGAAAATAGAAATGAATCCGAATCACATACTTAAGAAAAATAACGAGGAAAATATGATAAGGATAGTTTTTCTTATAAAAGCTATTTTCCTTATAAAAGCAATTTTCCTTAAGAAAGCAATTTTCTTAAAGTTAAGGTGTTTGTGATTTTGAACACAATAAGGAATGGAAAAGTCATAAGTAAAACCATATTGACTCAACATTATGTGGGCATAATGTGTGTGTTGGAGAAATCATTGATCTCCATCTAAATAACTAGAGTGGAATTTTGGAATACTATAGAATATTATTTAACAAAGTATAACATTATGAAGAGTTTTCGAAAAAACATAAGGTGGAGATAGTTATGATAAAATCCCTCAATGATTAATCTTAGTGTTTTTGGGGTGATTGTGTTTGTAGAAATATCTAGATGAATGTGTTTTAGTACAGTTGGATTTTCAAATAAATATATATAAGGTGGAATATTTTTCAAATATTTTCCAAATTATTGAACCTCAAAATCAAGAGTTTATTTTTTTGAAATTGTGGGTTTTCTAAAAATAGTTTCATGGAACACTTTTCATGGACCGCGAATCATAGATTTTACTGACCGTATAGTAGCGCACATGTTCTATGAAGGAAACATGTATGAAGAATGATGATGTTAAATATGAAAAATTATTTTTGTCACAGATTACTATTATATGGACTGTGAAGAAATCTGTGTGAACCGAATACAGAAAGTAGTCTATAGTATGATAACAATTTCTGATAGGCTCATTATTCATGGGAGCCTCATAATTTGTGAAATTTAGTTGGTGATATGTTTTTGAAAGACATTAGTTTCCACAATGGATTAAGGTGGTTAACAGACCCCATTATAGTTCGGGGTGAATGTTGTATCAAATCAATGTGGCAAGATAATATTGTTGGGGATTTTAGGATTTTTTATGATAAATAAATGAAGTTAATCAGATAATTATGTAGAGAAAATTTTTGTAGAAAATTTTATCACCAGATGAATTCATGGAACTCCAAAGAATTTTTCTAGGGATGAATCCATGATGGTGATATTTGTTCATTATAACCAATTCTAGGAAGGTGAGTATTTTCATATATATCGTATGCATGGTTTTTTGGGGTTTATTAAGTTTCAAAGAAAAAGGGATCGTGAAGTAGAGGTAGATCATGAATCAATGTTCATCCTCAGAGAATGGGTGGTCAACAATGAAAATGAAGACATCGAAGCACTTGATCCATGCATTGCAATGGAGTTCATGTAGGATTCATGGTAGTTCATTGAGGATATAGAACATTTCAAATTGGGTGATAAGTAGTTCATGGATGGAAAAAATAATAATTGAAATGATTTTTTATATATAATAGTAAGAAAGATAGGTATTTCATCTACTATGTTAAAATAAGACTTCAAGAGAGAATTTACCTACCGTTGGGGATGAATTTATTATTGATAACTAATTGAACTACATGTCCATAAATAGTGTGTGGATCCATTCAATTGTAGTGAGAAAAGTAAGTGGTATAAGTTGATTCTTTCCACCAGTAGTTATATATCAAAAGAGATTTAGGTATAGACCATTGATAATGAAATAAGCTAACTGTAAACATTACAATGGTGTCAATCATGGGAATAGAAGTGATATATCAAGAAGCTAGTAATTTTTAAGTAAGCCTTTTTGGAGTTGGTACATCTGAACATTGTCATTGTATCCTCTTTGGACATATCTCAATGAGGTTGAACAAAGTAAAATCACTCTATCATGTGCATGATTTTATTTTTGTTAATACATTTCAATGAGAAAGAGAGAGAATAGTGTTTTTTTAATAAATAAATAATATATGAAGGGGACGTTTTTTAATCTATAATGATATAATTCACACCCATATCATTGTATCTATAAATATTGGGTTAACTCATACAATATATGAACAAACTCATTCGTGGATTTCAAACTTCATTTCAAAAATTAGAATTTTTTACCATATCATATCTATTATGGAGAATCAACATTATAGAATACGTTTTCATATGTAATTTTCTCATATGTATTCTATAATATTCTCTTTGAATCATTTATAATTTCATAATGTCTCTTAGAGTGATGAATTATTATTGGATTCTATATTTTATTAGCATGAGGTACGAATCATGTTTTATGGAAATAATCATAGTTGGATTTGTGATCATATTTTTCATGATGTCCCGCATTATGTTATTTCACAGAAATATTAATATTTCATCATGTATAGAGCATAATAAAATAGGGAATAAACATGTATTTTAATATAAGAATCCCATTGAGAATGATATTTTTTTACTGCAAATTGGAATCTTGAATCCCAATTTCTTTTGGATTTATCTCACATAAAAAATCATTAATTTTAGTGAAATTTTTTTCACTCCAAGCATTTATTGATTTCAATTTATCTAATAACACCCCTATAGATAATACTATAAATTTAATGTTACTTGATAATATTGGTTTATCAACATCTCCATTCAGCATTTCAACATATTTTAGTAAATGGTCTCAACACCAACATCATGAATTCATTCTTCAGGGTGATTCTTTTTTGATGAGGAACATCTATATCATTGATTTATTTTTACCTATTTTTTATTTCACCATGAATGATCTAGAGTACTTAATTATAACTAAAAAATTTAAAAAAATATAGCCATTTATTTCTTTATAACCTAATTCTAACATATTCACTCATGTCATGAATTGACTAATAGTCCTTTCTAATTTTTCATTATTTTATAAAAAACCTTCTATTAAACTATTAAAATTTATATCATATCATTCTACATTTCATCCTAAATTTATCAAATTATAATTCAGTAATCAACAAAAAAAGAAAATATTTTTGAATAATATATTATTACATATAAATAATAATATTTTCATATATATATAATGAAATAAATTTATTTATTCATATTTGAAAAAATAATAATTTTACTATGCCTAATATTTTTGAAAATAATTTATTTCTTATATAAAATATAAAAAAGATTACTATTTATAATAATTCTTTTAGATAAAATATTATTAATATCAAAAATTGTAAAAAAGAAAAATATTTGTAAAAATTATAACTAAATAAAATTATTTTTGAAAATATTTATAAAAAAAGTATAAATTCAATTCGTTGCAACCCAAAAACATTATCATAAAGACATTTTATAATCATTAACAAGTATTGGATATAAAAATTTTAAACCAAAAATAATATTGATAATAAAATTTATCAAAATAATTTAAATGATTATGAAATTTAAAACTAATAGAAAATAATTTTATTATAAAATATTTAAAAATAAAATACTGAATATAGAGGTTGATAATGAAAAATATATCCTAAATTATGATTATCTTGCTCAACGATGGTGTAAATACATCAAACTTTTATATATTTAAATATTTGATGAAATAATATGGAAATATGAATGAACAAAAACATTAAGGAACATTTTCATGTTGAGTGAATTAGTGTTTCCAGGTATAGAATACTATCATGTGTCATGGAAGAGTGATTATCAGTAAAAAAAATTGGCCAAAAAATTAAACATGGATGAAAATCAAATAAATATAATGATCAAGCCTTTTTGGGTGTCATAATTTGTTTAGGGAATCTAGGTTGAGAATATATTGAGGGAAAAAAGGATTACAGGAAGTCATTGTTTAATTATAAACACTAGTATTTTCATTTTTACATTAAATAATTCTAAATGTATTTTTTATTATAACCATTATTTTCAGATTTATATGAACAAGAAATTAATAGTAAGATTAGAAATATTTTAACATCAATTTTACAGAAAACTACATCGGTTCATTCGCGTACCATGGTTTCAATGTTTGGTCTAGACAGGCCCCTAGTGGGTATCATTGAAAGGTATGTAAATTCTTCTTGGGAGTTGCTGAAAGGGGTTGTTTTAGGGTTCTCGAATGTTTCTATTTTTGTGTTCATCTCAAGTATATTGAGGATTTTTCTCTAGCTTGGTCGTCTGTGTCATGATGGTGTGATTACGTGTCATTCCATCTATTCTGAGGGATGGATGATTTCTATATGGTACACAACAGTTATTTCTAGGCCCTGTGGATCCGCATTCCCAGCCTACCTATGCCTTTCAATAATCCTGGTGTCTTAAAGGGGATCAACAATCGGCATGGGATGTTTCTAGAATGTTGATGATGCCACCCCTCAAGTGTTGTACCAATGGTTTGAGCAAGTTTGCATCGAAATGTATATCTCAATAGTTCTTCCTAATCGTAGTTGGCTCTTTGTGGGTGATGAGGATGAGTTCTAGCAACAGATCAGCAACAAGGAGGTTGTGGGTTTCTATTCATTTTGCATCCTTCAAGGGAATTTGAAATCTAGTAGTCTATGAAGTGGAGATCATCGTCGATGATGTCCCCCCAAGCTTCATGGGTAAATGATCCTCCTTTGCATATGGGGAGCCTGCTCTGCCTCCACCCTCTGTACAGATGCCAGTTCCCTCCTCAAATTAGGCCGCATCGACAAATAAGCAGCAATTTTTGCAGACACCCTCTGTGCATATTCTGGTTTCATTTTCTTCTGAAGGCCCAGTACCAGTGATCTCCATCTCCTCAAACTATCGACTGAAGGCTGCTCAGGTTAAGGTTCAACTTGATAAAAAGGATCAGTGGGTGGGCATAGCCTCGACTACTCACATTCCTACTAGGGAGGAGCATGGGTCAAGTGTGGGTATTGGCTGAGTAAGCCCCTCGTTGGTGTCTGCTTGCAAGGTTGGGTCTGAAGCAGGGAGTCTATCTGGTCCCCATGTACTATCACCTCCAAATCTAGAAAACTTGTGTCTGATGTAGGGAGTCTATCTGGTCCCCATATACACATGGAAAATACTATTATAATTGAAACACTCAATGCTTCTCTTATCTCGGGTAGTGGTTATTACTATCATCGATCAAGTCCTGGAAAAGAGATGAATCCTCCATTATGTGATCATAGCCCAAATATTTCTAATTCTCCTCTTCTATCCATGAGGGGACGGGTCCGAAAGATTTCACTGGGGACTCGGGTAATCGACATTGCAGAAGATGTCTAATACGATTGTGTTCGAAGTGAAATTTTATGTTGCATTTTATAGAATCAATGAGAGTTTTTTTAGATTTTATAGATAATCTATTTTGTTTTTGAATGTGAATGTCATGAGTCCTATGATAAGGATCTGCCACAGATGTGGTTTCAGAGCAGGAAGTTCCCACCAGTGAATAACCATCTAAATTTGGACGAATGAAAGGGCATGGAAGATGCCATCGGTAACGGACTCGTGCAACCCTGCACGAGAAAGCTGGTCGAGCATCCATGCGTAGGTAGCAGATTGTTTTATGGATGTAGTTTTATGGGAGTGGAAGCCTCAAATAGCCTTTATATGGTTTTATTTTACTTTTTAATGGATTTTATTTGGTTTGAATTGTTTGGGTTCAAACATACCTGTAAAAGTGTCAGTAGAAAATAACAAAAAAAAGTGGATTGATGCTCATGACAAATCCATATTTTTAAATTATCTCATAGAAATATTGCTCTCCAAAATCATTTAAAGTGTTGGTCTCAGATATTGGTATGAAATGAGAAATATTTTTCAATCGAAGTATATCCCCCAAACATCATTAAAATTCATATGTTCGTGGATTACCATATAAAAATTACATTTTTGATGTTATACCACTTCTACAAGGCCTTATGAAGTAGAGGGAGTAAATACATTGGACACTAGTTTGTTTCCACTATAATATACTATTTAAGGGAATTGAAAAAAAAATTAGCATGGTCCCTATTTATTCAAGGCCAATAGAATAGACCCATGACTTTATGAAATATATTCATTACTACAGGATGTACTATAAACATCAAGGTATATAATTCCCTTATCGACTATTCTTTGATGGAATCAAGGAGTTCAAATATCATGTATAGCATGATAACATCATCTCAATCCATCAACCCCTTAGGTGTCATTTCACCTCCAAATAGTGACACCCACATCGTGATACATATATGTTCACAATCATATACAATATTATCCAAGTCATCAAGATATTATATGATCATCAAAGGTGATAAATTAACATTTTTCTCTCCCTCATATGAATCTATAATATAATAATTCAATAAATTTTTCCAGAAACACATATCCTAAATATGTATATCACTAAAAACATTTTCTCTATATGCATTCCATCTAAGTGAAACTAAAATAATTTTTACATCACCTAGTGGGTAGGCCTTATAAAAGTAGAATATTTTTTGATACTCTAACCAGAACCTCTTGATCAGATTCATTTTCCACAATGTGAGTATATAATAAATGATATTATTCTTATTGTGGATAATAACCTCTCACTGATGAGATGATTTTCTAAAACACATCACATCATGAACCTGGATTACATCTCTATATCTTGGGAAGGATATCTCAACATGTGGCAATAAATGTAATGTGACCCATAATGTACTACCTACTCTCTCTACACAAGTATTTCTCCAGAAATAATTCAGGATTTATATATTTATATAACATAAATAATCACCTAAATAGTAAGTAACAACATGAAATTTATATTCAAACTTCTCATAAGAACAAAAAAAATTATTACTTGTTTCTAAATAATGGTACATCACTCCATTCTATTTCCACACATTCATGGGAGATGATACATTGACGTAGCCTTTGATAAAATGTATGTAGAATCCATCTAAACCTAAAAATATATAGATATCTAAAAATAATAATGGACCAATATAGGACATACATACATAAACATTATCCTCATCCAAATATATACATAATTGATACGCCACCTACACTAGGAATTTAATATCCTAAATCCAAAAATTACAGTACTTTGGTTTATAATAATTTTTATTTTCATAGGAAATACTAAATAAAATATCAAGATGTCTAGAATGAAATATCGAGATGTCTATAAAGATTCTATGTGATATGAATGTATATTATTATACCATCAGTGTTCACGATGATAAATGAGTATAAATATTTGAATAGTATCATGTTCATGAGATCAGTAAACAGTTACGATTAATTTTTCAATACGAACTACATAGCTAATTACTCAGTTATCCCATTACATATCCAAAACACCATCCTTGAGTTTTCATCTCCTGTAACCTATATCCATTGATTCCCTAGTAATGTATGAACAAAACAAAACCATCAGGTTCACCATAACAAATCAAAGTGATAATCAATTACATGGAAAGCACATTGAATATTTATAGTAATCAAGTTCAAATTTTGGTAAATAGTACAAATTCAATGATTACCATACACTTTCATAGTAAACATTATAGGAGTGATAAATGGTGAAGAATATGGCTAGATTAATTTCCTTAATGATAAATTCTTTTGATTCCCCTTGATACAATTTAGCATAGTTGAAGACATACATTAAGGATATATTAAAATGGGAAATTCACATGACATAAGATTCATAAAAATCTGAACTCCTATATCTGGGGGAATTCTAAGGAATTCAACTACAATGTTTTTTAAAATGGATACATTATTAGAGGGTTATATTATGTGCACACTATTGATCATAAAAGAATATGAAATCCATTATCTACACCATAATTATTATAGTCTAACAAACATCTTGATCAAACATACCTACTGCCACTTCCAATTATAAAATAATAATATAACTCCCACCCATTTGTGAATTAAAATATTCCAATATTCGATATCAATTAATTTATTTTAGAATGTAATAATTTAGTCCATGTGGACAATTAGGTCGAATCACTTCATCACTAAAATCATAAATCCCCTCAAATTTCACAGATTGAATTTACAATAGAAAATATTATGAATCATGATAATATATTATCATATTTTGTCATCAATATTTCATGGTATTAAAACTCATATGCTACGATATTTGTAAAGTGAGATCTAACAGATCTTTATATTGATATGTTAAATGGGAACCCTGTATACAAAACTAAATAGTAGATTATATAGTGGTGATCAAAATCATAGGATTAATTGTATATTGTCATACACCACCATCTACTAGAGTCTGAACTAATACTAACACATGACCTCAAGTATGTCCACGACCCTTTCCCTAAGACACATGTGTACACCAAGTCATTATTATTTGATTATACAACATATGACCCTGATCAGATCCATGGGTCGATGATAGAGTTTAATAAGAACTACTATGGAAGTATAACAGTGAATCTATGGATAAATACTATCGAATATTACACATATTTCATCATGATCAACAAGAGATCTTATGTTATATGAAAATCATGTTTTAGGTCATTATATTACAGAGATGAAATAATGTTGTACTACTCTTAAGGGGGGTGTTGAATCCATAATCATCTGTGAATTCTCTACCTTTGACTTTCAGCTAATAAATGAGACCCTACTGGATGTTTTACGAGCTCCAATCATCCGAGTATCAAATGATAAATCAATAACTTCATTATAATGATCATCCATACACTTCTATATAATCTAATATCATCAATGAATCAATGTATATGTCGTCATATCATATTTCCAAAATAGGTACCTCAACAATAGGTTAATACCAATAATTAAATTCATATTTTTTTTCACATCATCAAGATCTAATAGAATAAAGAAGTTATGAAACATTGTGAATAATTTCATGTTGGAAGCTATTTTGGTAATCCCATCATGAAGATCGATGAACTCTTACTCTGATTCTAACATCTCGAACATCACTACCTATGAAAATTACCCATTATTTAAAAAATATTAATATTTGAAAACCATTTAATAACATCATTCATTAGGAATCAATATGATATAACCATTGACTATTCCAGAAATCATAATTTCAATCCAAATTCATTTTATTGTTGTTTATCATTATTATTATTTATGTAAGGTTTAATTTACTCACATGAAAAACATATTCAATTACATATTATGATTATGAAAATATGTGGTTTAAAATTCTATGTAACACCCCAAGCTTTCACAATACGCTTCTCTTTCAATAATGCAATAGGTTGCATTGTACGCAAGTTTGAGATTCTAACACACCGCGACCAATCAAAGTAGCCGTTATGAATATTAATACTCACTTTTTGAAATTAAATATATTTTCTATTCAAAAAGGAAAACCATTTTTGTATTCAGAATATCAAAATTATCCTAAGTTAAATTTTTTGTAATTTTCTGAGAACTTCCAATATTTTATGAACAGTGAAAAATACTTAAAAGCAACTTTTTTAATCAAAATAATTTATAGTGATAAATTATACTATTGAGTGGTTTTAATGTATATTTAGAATATACTTTTTCCATTTTATCCAATGGTTTTCATTAGAATTAATTTCACTTTGAAATTTGACATAAGCAATTGTCAATCATTTGATATATATTGTTTCTTAAAAACATGCTATTTGTTGTGAAAACGGGAATTAATTATAAAATTAATTAATTCAACTTATATGTATGGAATTTTTTAAAATAGACATCATTTTTGAATTCGGAATATCAATTATATCTTAGGGTGAAATTTTGGCATTGTTCTGAAAAACTTCAATTTTCGATGAATAGTGAAATCACTAAGTGGTATTTAAAAAACTAATTTGTTGTTTAAATGAAACATTACCACTTCTGTGATTTGATTTTCCATAATGAGACATAAATGGTTGTCATTAGGAAGTAAAATTTTGTTCAATGGGATTAAAAGAATTTTTTGGAGAATAGTCACTTTAATGTTTTATTAATCACGATTAAAGGTAATTAGTGAAATTTAAGGTAAAAATGATATTATAAAAATATTAAAATACCTTTAAACTTGTCCTACCATTATTGTATGGTTCATTGCCGACCAATAAAATTCATGGTTCAACTTGGGGACCCCATGGAGCCACTTGGGTAAGAAAATGACATTAATAACTTTTTATTTAAAGTAAAAATAAAATTGTCACAAACATGTGTTATTTTACTAAAACAATTTTTGTGAGGGGATATAGAAGTCATATATTACACTATAAATATTAATTTGAATGTTAAAAATATTTCCTACATTATTATAGTTTTTTTTATAATTTTTAGAAATTAAATAAATTTAAATATTTTTGACACAATGATGATACAACGATTACCTCATTAGTTAACGATTTAAATAAAATGAAAAGATAATGTAAAATATAAGGATTACACTTTTCATAAACCTATTGGATGAGAATATTTAGAACCCTTATCACCATATCCTCTAAATATATCATTGTGGGACCTTTAGAATCCGAAAATCAATTCATAATAAAGTAACATTTCAATCTTTCCAAGAGTGCCCCTCCTCTGCTCTTATAAAAGTCCCCCACCTCTACCACCTTATTCATACCATAAAAGCCATTTGCCATGGCCAAAATCTTCCCAAATAATCCCTAAACATTCCTATATAACTCCTAGAAGCCCCACTTTGGGTATAAGTCTTCACAAGGAAGCCTTTGGCTCAAATCAAAAAGAGTTACCCGATTTTATGGTATTGACTTCTTTTATGTTTTTTTTGTTTTATTTTTCTTCTCCAACCCCATAAACTCTTTTTATTTCTTTATTTTGTAAAAAAACCAGTATCTTAAATATACTGGGATGTTTTTATGAGAATTATTTGATTTAAACATACACACACCTTCATTTAATGGTCAAAGAATATACTGTTTCTGTGGTTGGAAAATTTTTGCCTCACAAAATGATGATTGTTCAATATTCTTTTAACACCTCTAATGGTGGCCATTAATTTGTCAATATATTTATATATGATATATATTAAGTTAATGTTTTCATTATGATTCTGAATTTCTCATTTATGGCATACCTTTATTATTTCCATTATGGGTAAACGCGATAATTTCATTTTAGGAAGTGCGGACTACCGCCCCCTCAAAGTGATTTGAATCGTTAATGCCATATGTGGGATGTATGAAGGATGGAGTAAATGATATTATATATGATAATATATTTGAATTATAATATACCTTTTTATCATTATGATTTCATTCCATTAAATACTAAATAGAAATGAATGTAGCGTTCATGCGTACGTACGGCTTACCGTCTCCATGAACGGTGCATTTCATTTCTTACCTCTAAATGTTACGTAATATTATGAATGAATGTATATACTGGATATATATTATATATATTATATCCACATAAGAAATATAATTCTAGAGATAATATATATTCTACCACATAATCAAATTGTAATTATAAGAAGTTTATTGTTGACTCAAGTACCAAAGATCGACAAAACGATCATTATTAACTTAAATGACTACATAATTTTCATAAAATTATAATAAGTTATATAATAGGGATAATTAAATTGAAAAACGTTCTTAAGCAAGTAGAGATTAACTGTAGTTTATTATTCAGGAGATTATAGAACAGTCGAGTGAAGTCGGACAAGAGCTAAGGGAACTTCTTAACCCTATTTCTGTTCTTTGGGTTAATCTCCTACTTTCAAATTATGCCATGATATTATTATGTCCTATCTTGTATTATTACATTCTTTATGTGTACTTATAGTGAATACAAATAATAGATCTATTTCATTTAAAAAAATGATCTTTGTAAGGGACTTCGTCTCAATTTCTATTCATTGATGCATATTTTGTTTTATACACAAAATTCTTTTATATGGTGTATAAACGCCTTTGACTTTTACGTTTATTCAAAAGGAATCTTTTTATATGAAGCGTTTTACTAAATAAAAAAAGGAATGATTTTTTGTCATACGTATGCGGAGACAATGACTTCTCCTCCGCCATGACCGTTATTTGAGTCTCGACTTCCTCTACAAGCCTAACATTTTTTAAAATGAATAATAAATACAATGTTTTTATTTTATTTTATTTTGGTATTGAAAATTGTTTTGAAAGTGTTTTTTTATATCAATTTGTTTTATTGATATATTTTGATTGAAATGTTGAAATATTATGTTTCCTTTATGCATGTTTTATGTGATACGATTATGTTATGATTTATGATATGTTTAAACTTGTTCATATGAGGAACACATTGGACTTAATAAGTGACGGTTGGAGCCCGCTATAGCTCCTCGATGCATTGGCAGGTCTCATGAGTCAAACTAGTGTCTTGGCACAAGGCCTTGGCTACGTGGTTATGATAGTCTGGCATTATGAATTCCATCATTATGAATGTGGTTATTGATATTGCATGTGATTATTCTACCAGTAGAATATCCATGTGAAGAAGTAAAATGGATTATGTCATTTTACTTTTTCCATATTATGTTGAAGTTCATTTTTAAAAGGCATTTGTTTTAGTTATA
This sequence comes from Viscum album, assembly GCA_963277665.1. Classification (NCBI taxonomy): domain Eukaryota; kingdom Viridiplantae; phylum Streptophyta; class Magnoliopsida; order Santalales; family Viscaceae; genus Viscum; species Viscum album. The sequence goes on from OY728156.1 coordinate 1,741,164,362, forward strand.
CATTGCCTTAAATGTTTATGTTTATTTATAAAAGAATCAGCTAAATTGTTATCCTTACTGAGCATCTGAGATCACCCCTTTCTATGTTTTATTTTTCTCAGGATGTGAAGAAATATTTTATGGCTGACCTGTAGTGATAGTCTGATGGGGATATGGTTGTGGACTATGTAGACTATGTTATTGTATTTTTTCACTTTATGATGTAACATAACATTTATAAATGTTTCTAGTGTTTCCAAGGATACTAAACTAATCGGTCTTTCGAGACTTGATCTTTTGTGATCATGACAATGTTACATAATAATGAACCCACTCTGGGTAACTGGGGTCGGGGCGTTACAGTTGGTATCAGTGGAAGTTTAGTACTGACATTAGAAGCTAGATTTAGATAAAATCTTATTAAGCACATAGCCCTAAGATAGACTTTGAGGATTAGTATATACGAAATTCCTATAATTTGGGTATTATAGAGATTTTGTGAGTTATCTGAGCAATACATCGCTGTCTGGATAAAAGAACGTAAAGGCATCTCTGGCACTGATGTACCTAGGTGTAAAATCTGAAAACACCGCTTTGAGGTAGACTCGAACAGGAGCTGTTGCACGAGAACGAGCCTTGTTGCACTCTTGGTTATGACACTCCCGGGGGATATGCTTAGGATAAATCTCATTTTATTTAAAAACCATTATGAAGGGTATATGAGTATATACTTGCTCAAAGAAAACATTTTTATTATTATGGATTATATCCATATACTGTTCAATTTATGTTAAGTGTTTTACATATAGTAAATTATGTATATTGATTCATAAAATAATCTAGTTTATGCCATTGTTTAGAAATGGCGCCTAGTGGGAGGAATGAAAAACATATAAATCCACGCACTCCATGTATGGATTGCCCTCCTGATCAAGATAATTATTGTGGACCTAGAGATAAAACTGGTGATGATCAACTTATCAACATACTGGGACAACTCAATCATGTTATGAATAATAACCTTACTCATATAGAGCACCCCGATCTGCAACGAGGAGAATCAATGTTAGACCACATCATGAGGCAACAACTTCCACCATTTGATGGGGGTACAAATCCATTAGTAGCTGAGTAATGGATAAACTCTTTAGAGAAAATATTACACACCTTGGGGAGTAGCAAAAGAGAGAAGGTTGTCATGGCAGTTTACCACCTCACTGGTGATGCCGATCAATTGTGGTCGCTGATTCAAAATACAAAGGAAGATGAACAAGTATCAAATATGGAATGGAGAGATTTCAAAGATCTTTTTTTAGAAAAATACATTTCTCGTGACCATCGAGCATATATGGAAAGGAAATTTCTGAGTCTGAGAGAAAAGGAGGATGAGAATGTCGCAAAGTATGAGGCTAACTTTACAAGGTTAGTGAGTCATACAGCAGATTATATACATAACCCAAGAAGTAAGATTGATCATTTCTTTGATGGGTTAAAACTGTTTCTCTGTCGAGCCTTAGTCTCATAATCTTTCTCGTCATATAAAGATATTGTCTCATGTGTTATCAAGACAAAAAAGGGATACTCTAAATCTTATGACAATAAAGTAAAGCAAGAGAAGAATATAACGGTGGGACAAGTGACAGATAATGGGGAAAAGGGAAAGAAGGATTTTCCATTATGTGATAACTGTGGGAAGAATTGTCCTAGTACTTGCCTGAAAGGAATGAGAGTTTGTTATAAATGTGGAGAAAAATGTCACGAAGCTCGTGATTTCAAGGGAAAGAAAGAGGATATCAATGTTGAATGCTACAATTGTAGGAAAATGGGGCATTATGAAAATGAATGTCCTAAGAATCCATGAAACTTACCTCAGAAAAGGCCAAGGGATCAAGGAAAATCTTATGTTGTTACTACAGTTGAAGTGGAATAATTAATGTATTGGTGCATTTGGACTCAAGGATTATATTCTGGTTATAAGAATAATATGATTATATTACAGTACTTGTTTTTCTCATTATGGTATTAATATGATGAAGGTAATCATATTTTTAGTATGTGAAAATAAGAGAAACTTTACTTTGTTTGGGTAATCTGAGGTTACAATTGATTTTGTAATTTAGAGAGCTTTTATAGAAATTTTGGACAACGGTATTTTGGATAAATATAATTGTTGGAATGAATTATGTTGATCATTGGATAGTATTGTTTAAGGTTAAAACATTTTTGAGGATTATTTTTTTGAATATTGTAATATTATACTTTTAGGAAAAGGACAACCTGCAGGTTAGGGGATAACCTGTCACGTCGGACAAAGCTGCAGGAATCGAACCCACAACCATAGTGCGACATGCCTTTGTTACCTACCACAATCCTATAGGAAGTCCCTGGTTATTACAAAGAAGTTTTCCTAATCTAAATGGTTTGTGTTAATATTTGGAACCTTATACAATTAAGATAAATAGAATATTATTGAGTTTTTTTTCCATTTGGAGTGAAACATGGGTTCGTAGAATGAAAGCCTACATGATAAGTATGTATTTATTTATGTTCTTAGTAAAACTCTTAAATAAATTCTTCAACATTATGAAAGGTAACTTAAAACAAAAACATTGTCGGTTAACTTTTCCAACTGGTCATTCAATGACCGTTTAACCACTCACAAGTTTGTGATTTTCTTGTGGTTAACTTTCTCCTAATCCTCTTTTCTACAACTCTTCATCAATCCTTGATGGTTTGTTTTTTTATCCATATCCATATTTTCATATAATCTTAGTATGGGCTATCTCGGGTGACCTTTGTACTTCTATTTTGTTCTTTTAATGTTATATTTTTATTAACCCTATTTCTGATGTGGATTTTCCACAAAGTTATTTCCTATTTTCAACCTTTTATTTTCGAAAAACATTTTTAAATTGCGAGGATGCAATTTATTGAAGGATGTGAGAATTTAACACCCCAATCTTTCATGATACGCTTCTTTTTCAATAATACAATAGCTTGCATTGTATGCAAGTTCGAGATTCTAACACACTGCGACCAATCAAAGTAGCCGTTATGAATAGTAATACCCACTTTTTGAAATTTAATAAATTTTATATTTCAAAATGAAATTCATTTTTGTATTTATAATATCGAAATTATCCTAAGTTGAATTTTTTGAAATTTTCTGAGAACGTCCAATTTTTTATGAATACTGAAAAATACTTAAAAACAACTTTTTAAATAAAAAATATTTATAGTGATAAATTATAATATTTAGTGGTTTTAAAGTATAATTAAAATATATATTTACCATTTAATCCAATGGTTTTCATTAGACTTAATTTCAATTTGAAATTGGACATAAACAATTGTCAGTCTTTTGATATATATTGTTTCTTAAAAACACGCTATTTGTTGTGGAAGTGGGAATTAATTATAAAATTAATTAATTCAACTTATATGTTTGTAATTTTTTAAAATAGTCATCATTTTTGAATTTGGAGTATCAATTATTGCTTAGGGTGAAATTTTGGCATTGTTTTGAAAAACGTCAATTTTTGATGAATAGTGAAACCACTAAGTTGTAGTTAAAAAACTGATTTTTTGTTTAAATGAAACATTACCACTTCTCTGATTTGATTTTCAAAAATTCTACATACATGGTTTTCATTAAGAAGTAAAATGTGGTTCAATGGGATTGGAATAATTTTTTGGTGAATAATAACTTTTATGTTTAATTAATCACGATTAAAGGTAATTAGTGAAATTTAATGTAAAAATGATATTAGAAAAATATTAAAATCCCTATACACTTTTACTACCTTTATTTTATGGGTCATGGAATACCAAGACAATCCATGGGTCAACTTGGGGTCCCCATGGAGCCACTTGGGTAAAAAATGACAATAATAACTTTTTATTTAAAGTGAAAATAAAATTGTCACAAACATGTGTTGTTTTACTGAAACAATTTTTATAAGGGGTTATAGAAATACTATTTTAGAATATAAGTATTCATTTGAAATATAAAAATATTATCTACATTATTATATTTTTTTATAATTTTTAGACATTAAATAAATTAAATTATTTATGACACCATGATGATGGAGAGATTACCTCATTAATTAACGATTTAAATAAAATGAAATGATAATGTAAAATATAATGCATAAACCTTTCAAAAACCAATTGGATTAGGATATTTCGAACCCTTATCAACTTATCCTCTAAATATATCATTTTCAGACCTTTAGAATCTGGAAAGCATTTCATAATAAAGTACCATTTCAATCTTTCAAATAGTTCCCCCCTCTCCTTCTATAAAAGGCCCCCGCCTCTACCACGTTATTCACACCATCTAAGACATTTGCCTCGGCCAAACACTAACCAAATACTCTCTCAACATCCCTCTATTAATCCTAGAAGCCTCACATTGGGCAGAAGTCTTCTCAATGAATCCTTTGGCTCAAATCAAAAAGAGTTACCCGATTTTTAGGTAATGTCTTCTTTTATGTTCTTTTCTTTTATTTTGCTTCCTCAACCCCCTAAACTCTTTTTATTACTTTCTTTTGTAACAAAACTAGTATTTTCAATATACTAAGATTTTGTTATTATAAATAATTAATTTAAACTTACACACACCTTCGTCTAATGGTTAAAGAACATATTGTTTCTGTGGTTGGCGAATTTCTGCCTCACGAAATGATGACTGTTCAATATTCTTTCAAAACCTCTATTGGTGGCCATTAAGATGTAAATATATTTATATATGATATATATTATGTGTATTTTTTCCTTATGCTTCTGTATTTCTCATTTATGGAATACCATTATTATTTCCATTATGGGTAAACACGATAATTTCATTTTAGGAAGTGCGGACTACCACCCCCTCATAGTGATTTGAATCGTTAATGCCATATGTGGGATGTAAGAAGGATGTGTTAAATAATATTATATATGATATTATACTGGAATTATAATATACCTATATATAATTATTATTTCATTTCATTAAATATGAAATATAAATGAAAGTAACATTCATGCGTACGTACGGCTTACCGTCTCCATGAACGGTGCACTTCATTTCATACCTCTAAATGTTATGTAATATTATTAATGAATGTATATACTATAAATATATGATATATATGATATATAAAGAATGAATATAATTATGGATAGAATGGATATTCTACCACATAAACAACTTGTAATTATAAGAAGTTTATTGTTGAATCAAGTACCAAAGATCGACAAAAACGACTGTTATTAACTTAAATGACTACATAATTTTCGTAACATTGTAATAAGTGATATAAATGGGATAATTAAATTGAAAAAGGTTCTTAATCAAGTAGAGATTAATTCTAGTATATTATTCAGGATATTAAATAATGGTCGAGTGTAGTTGGACACGAGGTAAGGGAACTTCTTAACCCAATTTCTGTTCTTTGGGTTAATCTCCTAATTTTAAATTATGCCATGATATTATTATGTCCTATATTTTATTATTAATTTCTTTATGTGTACTTATAGTGAATACACATAATAGATCTATTTTATTTAAAAAAAATGATCTTTGTAAGGGACTTCGTCTCAATCTCTATTCATTGAGGCATATTTTGTTTTATACACAAATTTCTTTTATATGGTGTATAAAACCCTTTGACTTCTATGTTTATTCAAAAGGAATATTTTTATACGAAGCATTTTACTAAATGACAAAAAGGAATGTTTTTTTGTCATACGTATGCGGAGAAAAAAGACTTTTCCACCACCGTGACCATTATTTGAGTTTCGGCTTCCTCTACAAGCAATAATTTTTTTTTTAAAATGAAAAATAAATACAATGTTTTAATTTTCTTTTATTTTGGTATTGAAAATGGTTTTGAATGTGTTTTACTATATCAATGTGTTGTATTGATATCTTGTGATTGAAATGTGGAAATTTAATGTTTCCTTTATTCATGTTTTATTTGATAGGATTATGTTATGATTTATGATATGTTTAAACCTGTTCATATGAGGAATGCATTGGACTTAATAAGTGACGGGTGGAGCCCACTATAGCTCCTCGATGCATCGGCAGGTCTCATGAGACAAACTAGTGTCTTGGCACGAGGCCATGACAAAATCACATTTGTAGTATTTGCATGAGACCTTGGCTATATGGTTATGATAGTCTGGCATTATGCATTCCATCATTATGAAACTGGTTATTGATATTGCATGTAATTATTCGACCAGTATAATATCCATGTGAAAAAGTAAATGGCATTATCTCATATTACTTTTACCATATTATGTTGATGATCATGTTTAAAAGGATTTTGTTTTAGTTATAAATTTCCCTAAATGTTTATATTTATTTATAAAAGATTCCGCTAAATTGTCATCCTTATTGAGCATCTGAGCTCACCCCTTTCAATGTTTTATTTTTCTCAGGATGTGAAGATATATTTTATGACTGACCTTCAGGGATAGTCTGATGAGGATATGGGTGTGGACTGTGGAGACTATGTTATTTTAGTTTTTCCCTTTATTTTGTAATGTAACATTTATAAATGTATCTAGTGTTTCCATGGCTACTAAACTAATCGGTCTTTCGATACTTGATCTTTTGTGATCTTTCAAATGTTACGTAACAATGCACCGACTCTGGGTAACTGGGGTCAGGGTGTTACATTATATATCACTTGAATGCATTGAGTAAATAGTTATATATCAGGAGATGTTATATATGAGATTAGGGAGTGAAACAAATAAAATATGTGAATTTTTCAAATATTTTTACAGAAAGAGGGATTAAAAACAATACAATATATAACTACATCTAATATAGAATATATATCAGTGATCATTGACACATGATTTCGATGTAATAGTTTATTTTTATTCCATAACATCCTTGATTCCATGATCTTATTGTACAATTTCAATATGTCTGGTTTCAATGATTTAGATAATTGCCATTATTATATTTGAATTCAATATTTAATGATAATTCTTATAACATACGGTCACATACACATATGGTGATCTGCTGATGACTTTTGATATTTATTTGTTTTCTCTTATGATAAACCGTACTTGGAATTTTAGCTCTCCCATTTTTATGTTTCAATTTCATCCTATTTCATTGGAATGTATAAGACATGATATATGTAAAAGGATATCTTGATCGTCAAATTTTTGGAAGATGTTGATTACTTATTATGGATTTTGTAGTTTTAAATATATTGGAAATATTTTCTTCTTAAGAAGAACATAGGTATTATTATTCCAAATTTCATCAAATTTCCACAAGACTATAAAAAAATGGTATTTGGAATTTATGTATTACAATTTTACATTAAATTCAGATATTTATCAGAAGGATAGGTCTGGACTACCATATCCCACACCACATAATATTAAATCCCCTACCTTCCATGACAAAGGTTACCAAATCAGGGTTAAACATTCATGAACACTGGATAATGAACTAATAAAAATAGTGGTTTATGTTATGGTTTTACATATGTCATTTAGAGACATTGTATAGTTGAAATTTATTTTAGTGTAATTTGAATACTATTCCCATCTCATCACAATGTTGTGTGCAACTATATAATATTATCCATTTTCATCCCAATAAAGTACAGATCACAATTCTAAATCCTACATTTCTGTAAAGGGATATATTTTTATATAATATTAATTGTTTTAATTAAATTTTTATAAAATAAATGAGAAATAAAAATTAAATAATTCACCAAAATCATATATAAATCCATGGAACACGTATTTTGTTAACATTAATTTGATGTTGGGTTTCAATCACTTTTTGGAGGATATACATTAAAGAACATAACATATGATTATACTTAAACATGGAGGGATTTTAAGGAGTTTGAGGTGAATGATATTACTCAAAATGGAATATTTATTGACATGTAATATTTTTTATTAATTTCATTGACATATAATATTCCAAATTCCTCTACCATATTGTTATCAATTATGCTGAAAAAGTCCTTATTTATTAAATTAAAGAATAATGAACCATGTAGAATAATTTTTCATATAGGAACAACGAAAATCAATAATGTAATTAATGGATATGTTATCATATTTTCAAAGGGGAATGAAAAATTTAAATCCATAACTGATGGATGTTGATGCTTTTATTTACAATTTTTCTATGTGAACCAATAAGACACAAAACTATGTATATCATTTCTTAAATATATTCCACTAATATTAATGCATAATTTTATATAAAAAAATTAATTTTGACTAGGTGAAAATTCTACTAAGAATGAAAGAAAACCGTCGATATCATATTATATATAGGAAGTGTATACATAACATGGTTAATAAAGATACTGATTCCATATAGGGTTAGGAACTAGTCAGTTGTAGTCTCACATTCCCATTGTAGAATCCCAAAAGTTAGTAACAATAAAATCTCTATAATTACAATTATGATTAATCTAGCTAAATTGAGGTTTCATTTTCATATTAGATAAAAGAATAGCATAATTAAAATAATTTTCTAAAGGAATATATCTATATACGAGATCATCATGTTCCACTAGATATTTAAAAAAAAATTCATAAAATCGTAGCTTCATACATTAATATTGAGTTATAACATTTTTCTAATTGGGAGTATGTGATATTTAAAAAAAATGTTTTTAGATAATTTACATATATAATATTATAGATATAAAAATATAATTGAATCAAAATTATCACATTTTGAATTTGGACAATGCAGAAATCACACAAAATATATTATCCTAATAACAATTAAGAGAAAGAAATACTATTTCCAATTCATGGTTTGGAGTTCAGTAATTTCCGTCATCTAGGTGAATTTTGTGTGAATGATATGAAACGAAATGATCATATTGCATGACAAAAAAATGTAATCACCTCTTTAAAAAATCTATATAAACCACATGTCCTTCCCATGTAGTATAAAGAATAATGATTAGTGTTGTCTTTATTTTTTGTTTCAATTCAAAAAAATACACTTGATATTCAAGAAATTATAAAAATCCTACCCCATTAAGAGTGTCTAATATAAATGGATATCAAATCTTTGATTAATATTTCAAAATCCCTCGATATAAAAAAAAGAAAATTGATTTTTCTTTTAAAAACAATTTGGTTTCTGAAGAGATAATAAAGATTCAACATTATCATGTAAAAAATCACATATTTAAATAATAATTGACAAATTAACAGACATCATAACAATATTAGTTACACATAAATATGTTTTCCTAAATATTGAGAACATGAAAAATTATTTCTAGAATTAAACTATTTGAACCAAAGAAAATTTATTTTTGTAAAAATGTTATTAATAAAAAAATAAAAAAATATAAATATCTACATCCAAGAATATATTATTGATCCAAAGACTTATCATAATTTGAATTCGATATATTGATTTTTTTGAAAATAAAATAAAATAAATAGTAAAACAAATACCAATAATTGAATGGAAAATTCAATATAATACTAATTTCTAATTAAATATTCATATGAAATAAAAAATAATATAAAATCCATGGATGACGATAAAGGAAAAAATATCTTCAATTCTGAGGGTCTAACTAAAATGTTGTGTCAATAAATTTAATTTTTTTGGATTAAATATAATTTCAAACAAACTATGTAGATAGAAGAATGAAAAAAATTATAAAGCATAGATTGAAGTCAAGGAAATTACTATTTCAATGAGTTGGATAAATTCATGGGTCATTGAAGAAGGATGAATGGTAAACAATCTGGGAAAAAATGAAAAACATTTTTCAGTGTCAAAACGATATAAAGATCATACCAGATTGGGTGTCACTGATGGTTGAAAGAATTTGTCTTGTGAATATGTTGAGTAAAAATTGATGGTTTCAGGAAGAAAAATTTTAATTCTGAGCACTCTTAATGATTGGTTACAATAAAATATATTTTAAATAAGGTGGCTTTGGCACCCCACAACGATGCTAAATGAAAAAATGAAACCATTATGTAGATTCTCATGTAGTTAATAACTCGTCACTTCATGTTACAAAACATACCTTTTATATGGTGTTTTATTTGTTTGGATTTCCCCATGTATAATTTCTATTGAAAATTAAATATCTCTTTTTGTGGATGTATAGAAACTACTTGAGAAAAAAATCATTATATTCTGTTTTAATGGGAATGCTTTCAATGATGATCTGTTCCATATACATAATCATTTGATCTATATAAAATTTCTCATAGAAATATATTATTAATTCATGATATATTGGTTAACATAAACATTCATCGTTAAGAATTAATTTCAATATACTGGTAGGGTGATTCATTTTACCAATGATTTTTTACCTGACATTTCAATTTATGTTTGATCTATATAATGAAAGCCAGCCTTATAAAATAATTGTATTAAATTATAATTAATAAAGTATCACATGGTTTCTTTGTATTTCATTCCCAAATAATTGATAAAGGAAGAGTTATATATATAGGTTGCACTAATTTCCACATTATACATTTCAGAAAAAACATATAATTCAATGATTTATGATGGTGTCATGATTGTTCAACTAAACATGGGTGATAATAAAGATTAAGTACAACCCAAATAAAAATGTATGTTCTTTTTCCATGAATATTTATCTTGTAAAATTTTTACCACCACATTTTGGGGATACAACACATTAGTTATAGTGGGAAAATTTGACCCTTTCTTCCATGGATGTTGTTGGCATTGATTTTCTACACCTTCCAATAACTTTTTGAATAGTATTCAAATGTGATCTTGTGACCTGTAGTTGAAACAAAGAACAATAGAATGATATTTGAATGGATAATTCATATCTTCCATTATGATTGTGTGATTCCATATATAAATAAATAGCTAGGTTCTCATTCATCACATTACTAATTCATTTTATCACCCCTTTTAGTCTACTTCGATGGTTCTTATTTCCATAATTTGACTAGTGGGGTTTTCAAATTTATTACCAATATCATGTATATCCATTGACCTGACATAATTAAACTATTCTATCATCTTCTCATCCTTATGATACAATTGAGATTCATTGATCCACATTTATACTCGTAGAGCACATCATAAAACTTCGTCATAGCTATCATAGTCATGGATAACTATTTTTTAGGCGTGGTATTATCCACAAAAAGAAGAATCCGACATCTTATTTAGTGGTAATGGCAATTCCTTATCCACATGATACATTTCTTTCTATTCCTTCCTTTTACACCCTGATGTATTAAAAATATTTATTATTTATTATGTTATGGGAGTCCATTTATATTCAATGATGTAGAATCTATAGAAAATATTAATAAAAAACATATAATTCTTTAAAAAATTGTTCTTTGATCACATCCTTATACATCCAATTAATGATCAATGTTCACCACTAATCAGATTCACCCTTCATATGTAAAACAGCCTGAATTACATTCTATAACTCATAACATTAAAGGACAAATAAGATATAAAAAATGGATTTGATACATTTCTACCCAATGGATTGATCATATGATCTACTGATATTCGGTTTTCTTTTTCACATATAGTTCAAAAAAAATTCTCAATTTTTATTTGGGAGATATTTGAATTCATAATGATAGAAGAATCTAATCACAGCCAAATCAAAACTGGAGAGTATCATTATAGGGTTCATGAACCCTACTCCCATAATGTTGAGCTAGTTATTTGGTTAGTCATAACATTTCACATAATATTTGTAATTTATAGGGTTTATACAATTTCAAGGAATTTTCAATAAAAATAGAAATACAATGATGGTTAATTTTAATAAAATAAATATAAAAATGGGAATTCAATAAAATTAATCATATATTTTAAAAATTAAATTTATCCCTTATATTATGAATTTATAGTTTTTAATCTATGTTATTCATGTACAATTTATTAATATAGTCATTAATGAGAAATTGGTTTCCCTTTAAATAGTTCATAATTAGATTATAAATTTAAAAAATCATATCTCTCAAGTGTTTCAAACCAATTGTGTGGAAAGATCCATTTTCTTGAACCAATTCTAGATCACTTCAGGTTTAATACTGTGTTTTTGGTTGTAACACCTCTGTATATCTCTTATAAAGACTCATCCTATTATATTACCCAACCAATGAAGTATTTAACATGAAAAAAAATTCAGAATAATTTACAATAAATTAGTAATTATATTTTATGTGTACTCTTATCACTTATAATTTCAATATATTATTCTAATAAAAATCCTTAATATATAATGTTTACTCTCTTACAAATTTGAAAAAAAATCCATTATTACATTTTATTTAAAAATTTGTTACGTAAGAAAAAAAATACTACCCTATGGATGATTAAATCTATTTTCTTGTGTAATTATACATATATCATAACATAATGAACTTCATATAAAAAACTATTGATGACTTCATAAAAATTATCACAAAAATAATAATTCCCCTAAAACATTTTGATATAACATATTGAAATACATTAGAAAAGGATGTTATATAAATCCTAGTAAGGTAATTAACAACCCCATGAATAAATTATTACATTTTATATAATAGGAATTTTAAGGTAAATTAAATTGTGTTATAATAATAAACCTGAAAAATAAATCAAGACATAACATGTTAAAAGAAAGTAACATGGGATATATAGAAACAATATTAAATTGGTAATCTATAACATTGGTCAATTATTACTTCTTAGACATCATAATAGTGGTGGAAATGTCCCATGATTTATTTGTTTCACTCCGTAGTCCATTTCATGATGTATATTTAGACTAAAACATTTCAAAATTCCTTTGAGTACAATATAAATCTGTGCGCACATGTCACTTTTATATCACATACACACATATTCCACATAGACAATTCAACATCAAATCATGTTTCTTCATAATTTAATCTATGTTCATGGATTTTGTAATATAAACATGCATGTACTAAATCAAATAAATAAAGGTATGTTAAGATGAATAACCATGAGAATTAATTGTGATTGTATAAACTATATATTAGTTTTTCATGCAAAATTTTAGTGCAATTTCAACACCTTAATAAATGTAAATGAAGATTAATAAAATGGATTCGTGAGAGATAAATTATTCTATCTATGATAGGAAATAAAATTAAATGCAAGATGGATTTTTTAAAACATAGTTCATTATTAGGTATTGGAAATAAAATTCATTACATGATGAACATGATAGGATAAATAGAAGGAAATGATACCTTACCTATAGAGGGTGATTCCAAAATCATGAAAGGGTTTTATTAACATATAAGAGAACATTAGAAGGAATATTCAATGGTCAGGTCAGTGTATAGATTTCATCAATATAGTGTTCACTGAAGATGAAGGGGGTATTTAGTGGGATTATGTATAAAAAGAGAGGGGGTTCTTTATTAACTCTCAAAATGGGTTTTTGATTCAAAAATATTAGAAAATAAATACAAAAGTCCTTCAAATGGGTTATTCCAAAGTTTAGTTTTTTTGTTACATTAAATGGACAGGAAACAATAGCATTAAATATTTACCGAAGGTAATGTTTAAGTGAGTCTGTTTTATAACGAAATGATATTGAAACCATAAAATATAATAGTTTCTGAGGATTCCTAATTGATTTTTATGTTATTTTAATAACCAAAAAAATTAAATTATTTTATGAATATTAATATATTTAATCCTGCATACATTTTATAGAGTTTATTACATCAATTTTGGTTTATTATGATGACATTATACACACCGTGTATTTAAATTATATTTAATTTGTACCCAAAAAATATATTATCTCATAAATTTGGGAAAAATCACTCTCGGATAATATTAGTGAATTTATTTCAAAATAATATTTATTGAATAAAATAATTTTTAAAATATAAAATCATTCACTTATTATAAAATAAATGATATTTATTTTTAAATTTTGTGATTTTTTTATATAATTTTTTTCATACCATTTTAAATATTACATTTTAAATAATATAAAATATTTAAAAATTTAAATATAATGTATGATATATTTTTTTAAAATTTTAATAAAAAATGTATTTTTATAATTATTAATTTTGATAAAAAAGAATAACCTTATTGAAATTTCAAACTAAAAGAATACTATTTGTGTTTTATCATTTCAAAATCAAAAAAAAATTAGAATATAATGACAAAAAAATTAAATATATTCCTCACTATATATAATATAAATATTCATATTATTATCCTAGTGCATTTCATTTTATTTCACTTGAAATATCCATAAAATTAAGGTGTCTGATGGTGATATTTTTATTTGATGGTTCAGTATACATAGTTTATGGAATGATATTGATCTACATGAAATCCTCCAATAAATAATTTTTATCATTCTTTAGTTATTGATCTTTAACCTAGATTACTTAAGGGTAAATTATAGTGATTCCATCACCCATATAATATAAGATAAATGGGCCTCATAGGGTATGATCATACTATTCAAGGATACCACATCCTTTTCTTTTGTGTATATTGTATTAAAAAAACACTATATTTATTCTAATAATATTATCATAGTTCACATGATATATTGTCAATGGTTATGAAGATTAAAAATCTTCAATATCTAGTGGGAAATAAATATAAAATTAATAGATTTTATTCTATAGAAAAAAAATTAATAATTTAATATAGTCATATTCAGAATTCATTTTATAAATTTAATGGGTATATATGTCTTCACATGTGAAAAAATTATTTTTCTTATTAAATCATTTAATCCCCTAAAAACATAGATAAATTATATAAGTATTTTTGGAAACCATTATCCATATCTCTCTTATAAATGAAATTACAGACCAACCAAATTCTATACACAATTCATTATAGGGATATTAGAAACCCACCCCACATTAGAAAATAATGTAAACACCCATCCATGGTTAATAACAAAACCCTACATCCTTATTTAATAATGAAACCACATATAAATGTTTTATATCATAGGGAACATTAATATAAATAATATCTATGAACCATAGGGAAATTATATTGTATAAAAGCATTCAATCATCACATATCACTCATTGAATATTCTATTCACCCAGAAGAAAATTTTCCATATTAATCAATATACATACCTTTATAAAAACACTTTATCAAATAGAAAAATATTAATAATAATAACATGGTGTTTTTATGTTTATTATAAACTATCTCTCATAGAGGAGTCCAAACTTATTGTAATGTTTTTGTCATTGGACGAGTCTTTATCATCATATTTTTAAAAATTGTACTTTCATATTGTCATATGTAATGATAGTCACAAATTCAAATCCAATATATTTTATTCAAATGTAAACTATATAATTAACAACATATCTTTGTAAAATTTATATTAACATAAAAAAATATTTTAAAAACACTGAAAATGAAGGAATATATAGTTACCAGGAGACCACTAAAAGATATTTCATGAATAATAGTCCCTTATCGTATTTAATATAGTTGAATCACAATATACATGAATCAATAAAATTAACAAAACATTAAATAATATCATATAGAATAAATAATTTATGTAAAATGTCAAATGCGAAGTATTTACACCCCATAAAATTATAGAGGTTAATAACTTCAAAATAAACAACAAAAAATGAAAATTGAGATGATGTCCCTTACCATGAGTTCGATTCATCACGCTCAATATTTATCTTCATGAATTAAAAAAATACCCAAATAATAAATTTTATAATGAACTTATTCATTTTTATTATACATTTTGATTCACTAATAAACTTTTTATATTCAATTACATTATCAATTATGTTTACGTCATGTGTTTCAATGTTATTTTAATTATGTGTGAAATTCGATAATAGTAGGTTTCCTATTGGTATATAAGGTAATTATTTAAACATATATAATAATATTAATAAAATTATTTTTATATTTATTTATAAATTATAATTTTACAACTAATTTTGAAAAATGGTAATGAAAATTGAACTACATTAAAATCCTGGAGATTTAATGTCATACTCACACATGAGTAATGATTCCCTATTAAAATGATCATTTTTTAAAAAATGTACACAATATCATTACAAACTAATCAGAATACCCTAAATACCATATTACATAATTAAGTATACATATATATATATATATATTAATATTGTGTTGGGTTGATGAAAGATAAATGGCATTGCCTTATGGAGTTGGAAATACACACATACATGAATGACAAGATCATTTCACTCTGAATAAAAAGATATATTTTTTATTCATATTGAAAATTATTTCATGAATATAATTATTTCAACTTGTATATAAAATTTATTCATCAAAATTATCCTTATTTACTTCTATGTATTGTTTTACTAAATAATAAATCACATTGTTTCGCCAAGACGTAGTCTCCAATACACAGAAATGATGTTAGAATATCCCCCACATAGTGAAATGTAAAATGATTTATGATACATAATAAAAAAATTAGTAAAACATTTTACAAATATTACATACTTTTTTAATCCTTCACCACCCAAATTTGTGGGAGGTGATGATGGAAAAATGAATGGGAATGGTTTATGAGGTGGTAGTCCCTCGTAAACAGAAATGATGATTTCTCATCCCATTTGATAGAATGTGATATTTCCTTAGGTTATTGCATTAATATAATAACATAGTATAATATATTATATATTAAACATATTTTATGATAATATTTGACAAATATTTGAAGGAGGTGTAAAGAGATGTAAGAAAATGAATTGTGAGGGATTGTACCTCTTCCTATAAGACCCCTTCAAAATTATATCTAATAAATACATAGAAAGGATTTATGAGAAAAATTATTCATATCGGATTTTTGGATGGATGTTTTTAATTTATTTGAGATGGTATTTTATGATTAAATTTTTTTTATTCAGTGATGTTGATAGAAGTGGGGTGGTCTTTTATATTTGAGGTTAGTAAATCTTTTATAATTATTCAATACGGGTTCAACAATGTTTTATACAATAAAAAATGCTCCAATTTTATTTATTATCAATATATAGACATAATATTTTAAAATTCTATCCAAAAGAAAATTTTTAGCAAAGTGGATAAGAAATTCTGTACCATACCATTTTAGTTTAACCCCATCGTAGACCTGTTTTTCTACATAACCACGATAAATTATTTTTTCTATTTTAAATATTCATAATGGAAAAAATCATGTGTACCTAATAATATAATATAAATTGTGATGATACTAAAAATATTCTCCATTTTAAAACATAATTTTATATTTTGTGAAATGTTCAATTTAAAATTAAACTAGCATAGATGATGAAACAATGGGATATAAAGAAGTGAATTATTCAAGGAAAATATGATTTAATATTGAAGCTATGTGTAACATCCCAGGTAAATAAAGAATCAGACATATTTTATATTAAATATAATTTTTGATGTAAACATTAATTTTACATTAAATGGGTTGATATGTTCGATAGCGTACCAGATACGCTACAACGAGTTTCATTGAATTCTGACGTTGCATACTAATAATATAATATTATTTTTTTAAATGGTAGTTAACTTCTAGTTGTTTTATTGGTGGTAATAAACATAACTAACTATTATATGATTATACATGTTTGTTAAATGTATTTAAATTTAACTAATAAAAATTTAGAGCCTTAAAATATGAATGAATCTAATTTTAAGCATAATTTACATTAAAAGGTTGATTCGACACCTTTTAATGTTGAGCCCTCTTTAAATATAGTTTTGGTCACTTTAATACATTCTATTTGACCAAATTAAAACCTTCATTATAATGGGGACATCTAATTTTACTTTGTTTTAATTTTTGGAATTTTTTCGAAAAAGATCATTTTAATGAATAGTGAAAATATTGTATTTTAATTAAAAACAACGTTTGAATCTAATATATTTATATTGTTAAATTATATTTTTAATTGATATTAAAGTGTAATTTGAATATATTTTTTCTATTTAATCCAATTTTAGTCATTGGAATTAATTTCACTTTGAAGGTAGACATAAACAAGTGTCAATCTTTTGATAGTTTTTGTTTCTTAAAAACATACTATTTGTTTTAACAACAAGAATTAATTTTAAATTAATTAATTCCACTTATATGTTTTTAATTTATAAAAATAGAAATAATTTTTTAATTTTTAATATCAAATATATCATAGGCTAAATTATTGGTATTTTTCTGAAAAACATCAATTTTTGATGAATAGTGAAACCACTTAGTATTAGTTAAAAAAACTGAGATTTTCATTTAAATGAAAATTTACCCCATCTGTGAAATGAATTTAAAAAATCTGAAATACATTTTTGGTATTACTAAGTAAAATTTGGTTCAATAAATGAAAATAATTATTGGTGAATAGTAACTTTTGACTTTTATTTACCGCGATTAAAGGTAAATAGGGTTATTCAAGGTAAAATGAATATTATAATAATTGGAAATTACCGTAACACATGTAAAATCAAATTTGTTTGAGTCATATATGATAATGGGAATATTCGGGTTGATTATGGGACCCCATTAAGCCACATGGGAGTGATAATGACACTTTAGATTAATTAACTTAATGTAAAGGCAAAAATGTCAAAAACAAATATCTTTTAATAAATGAATTTTTACAAGGGTTTATGTAAATAACCATTATGACTATAAAATATTAATTGTAAATATAAAAATATATCATACATCATGGTATTTGTTTTATAATTTTTAGACATTTAATAAATTAAATTATTTATTACACAATAAGGATGCAGTGTTTACATCATTAATAAATCATTTAAATAAATAAGATTATAAATAGTAAAATAACATCCAAAACCTGTCAAATTATTATTGGATGATTTTATTTCGACCATGAGTCATTTTACCTTCGACTATAATATTTTTTTTAACTTTAGAAACCGAATATCATTATATAATAATATAATATTTTAACAGATTCTTAAAGAGCCCCTCCTCCCCCTTATTAAAGAAGGCCATTTCTATCCAATTCCTCACACCACACAAGACATTACGCTCGACCAATATCTACCCAATTAATCTTACTACATCCCTCTCCTCCTCCACGAAGCCTTACCATAAGTAGAAGTAACTTAAAGAAGTCCTTTTGGTTCAAACCAAAGGATGTTACCCAAACTAAATGTAATATTTTTCTTCATTTCTTTTCTTTTATTTTACATCTCCAACCCATAAACTCATTTTATTCCATTATTTTATGACAAAAAATGTATCCTACATATACTATTATGTTTTTATGATATGTATTAGAACCACACTTACACACACCTCTATCTAATGGGTCAAGAACATACAGTTTCTGCGGATGGAAAACTAACACCTCACGAGACGATGATTCTTTGATTATCTCTTACAAGTTATCATGGGGGAAATTAAGATGACACTATATTTATATAAGTTATATATAATTTTTATGTTTTATTTCTGCTTATGTCTACTTCTATAGAAACTTTTATGGTTTCAATTATTAGCAACGTGATAATTTCATTTGAGGAAATGCGAACTACCGCCCTCTCAACGTGATCTGACTCTTTAATATCATATATGGGACATATAAAGGATATATTTAATGATATTATATATGATATTATACTGGAATTATAATATAAGTATTTATCATTATGTTTTAATTCCATTAAAATAAGAAATAGAAATGAATGTAACGTTTATGCATACGTAAGGCTTACCGTCTCAATGAATAGTGCATTTCATTTCTTACCTCAAAATGATATGTACTGTTATAAATATATATATATACATATAGGATATATATGATATATATGATATCTAAATTTTGTATTTCATTATGGATATAATGGACCATTGACCACATGTACAACTTGTAAATATAAGCTGTTTATTTTTGACTCAAGTGCCAAATATCGACAAAATGAACGTTATAAACATAAATGATTAAATAATATTTATAACATGATAATAAGTGATATAAAAGGAATAATAAACTTGAAAAAGGTTCGTAAGAAAGTATAAATTAACATTAGTTTATTATTTATGAGATTAAAGAATGACTGAGTCAAGTCAGACACGAGGTAATGGACTTCGTCTCAATCTCATTTCATTGAGGCATATATTGTTCTAATACACGACAATCTTTTATACTCTGTAAAAAACCTTTGAATTTTCATTTCATTCAAAGGGAATATTTTTATATGAATCATTTTTCTAGAAAAAGAATGTTTTTAACGTAAGCGGGGACAATGTTCTTTTCCTCCGCCGCGAGTATTATTTCAACTATGGTGTAACACCCCAAGATTTCATACTGTGTTATTTCTTCAAAATAATTCAATAAATTGCACTACACGCAACACCGAGTTCAATTGCACCATGACATACCAAAAAAATCCATTCAAAAGAGGTTATGAATAGTATTAACCGAATTTTAAACTTTATATAATCCTTATAATTTTAGAATCCATATTATGAGTTTCTTAGATATAATGCAAGAACAAATTCATTTTCAGTATTGCACTTTTATCAACGTTTACCCTTTTTAAATACAATATTTTAAACTTTTTGACTAAATGGGGACATCAAAAATTTAAAATGAAACATCCCAAGCTTCCACGGTACACTTTCTTTGAATAATACAGTAGCGTGTGTTGTACGCAACCTTGAGTTTTAACACACACCACAACTAATTAAACTAGCCGTTGTGAATAGTAATACCTACTTTTTGAAATTATATATATTTTATATTTTAAAATGGACTTCATTTTTGGATTCGGAATATCGAATTTAGCCTAAGGTGAAATTTTGGTACATTTCGGATAACTTTCATATTTTGATGAATAGTGAAAATTACTAAATTTTAATTAAAAACAACTTTTTTAATCAAAATAATTAATAGTGATAAATTATGAATTTGAGTGGTTTTAGAGTATATTTGGAATATATTTTTACCATTTAATATAATGTTGGTCATTGGACATAATTTTACAATTAAACCGAACATAAACAAGTGTCAATCATTTGATAGTTATTATCTCTTAAAAACACGCTTTTTGTTTTGAAAGCGGGAATTAATTTTAAATTAATTTCTGCCACTTCTGTGTTTAGAATTTAGGAAAATGGATTCCATATTTGGAATCAGGATGTTCAAATTGTGTAAATAGGTAACTTTTATTTTTAGACATTTTGAATAATTACTGCGGTAAATATTTTATTTACCATGGTTAAGGGTAAATCTGGTAAATAAGGGTTAAAAAAATAATATTATAATAATACTAAATTACCCTAAAACGTGTCTTAACCCTATTGGTTGATAAATGGTCGACCATGGGCATCTTTGTGTCAATTTGGGGACCCCATGGATCCACTTGTAAGTGATAATGACACTTTATTTTAATTAAGTTAAAATGAATACAAAAATGACACAAGCATATATCTTATAGAAAAACAATTTTTACATAGGGTTATACATGTTGGATTTTCGATTATAAATATTCATTAGAAAGATAAAAAGATTTAATACATAATGATATTTTATTTATAATTTTTAGACATTAAATAATGTATTTTATTTATGACACAATGATGATGCAGTAATTACTATAATAGTGAAAAATTAAAATAATTGATATTATAAATACTCAAATAAATATAATATGAAGCTTTTAATGAATTAAACTAATTTTCTAGGATAATATGATATATAAGGATTTATTTAATGGACTTTGTTCGAAGTAATCAATCTGTTATGAGTTTCACAAAAATCAACTATTGAATAGTGTCAAAATTGACATAAAAGAGTTCTTAAAACAAATATTATATTATTAATTGATATTAAATTCCTAAAAATCTAAGGTTCGGCCAAGAGACTTATATCATGATAGGTTCATCATTAATGTACCACTTGGAGGTCTCTTGGATGTATATAGTAAGTTTATTAACCATATTATATAAAAATACAAAGAGACATTGTAAAAGTGAAACTAATTAACTTAGAGTTAATAATTAAAGATAAGGTTAATATAAGTACCCAAACCTGTCTAAATTCTATTGGATGAGTTGTTTTCGACCTATCCCCACCTCATACTTTGAATAGTCAACTTTTGAGCCTTTGGAAACCGAATATGAATTTATTATAAATTAATATTTCTAGCTTTTCCAAAGGTGCCCCTCACCCCTCTTATAAAAAGGGCACTCCTCCTTCTCATTTCTTCACACCTTCAAATCCTTTTGGTTCGGCCAAACTCTGCCCAAATACTCTCCCAACATCCCTCACTACAACCTAGAGGCCTTAGTTTGATCAGAAAGACAACCTAAGGAGCCCTTTTGATCAAATCAAAAGGAAGAACCCGAAGAAGAGGTAATGATTTCACCACCCTTTTCCAAGTTCATTTCTTCTTCCACTTCTTCTTCCTTTGTTCTTACCATTCTAAAATAATAACTCCAGTATCTCACATATATTGTGATGTTATTATAAATATGGTACAATCATATTCAGTATTCTATCCACCCTTTGAATAACATGTCACCATACGTGCGTACGTACGGCTTACCGTCTCCACGTCGTGGTGTAATTGTTATTCAATATAATATTATTTGGATGGGTATAATAATGATGTGTAACTCATGTAAATAATAAATATAACATGTTAATGATTCTGTATATATGATATACCATCAATTTATATATTATTTTAATATCAAAAGAATGATATTGTCGCTCGTGCGTACGTACGGACTACCGCCTCCACGAACGCGATGAGATTCATTCTCCATCGTATCCATTCAAGTATAATTATCATTTGATGATTTAAAAATGATGTTTAAGGAATTGATATCATTCTGGATTTTAATAATATACAACCTATCCTTTACAAACATGTCTTACGTAACAAAACATATAAACGAAAACGAGTAAGTTATCACCCGAAACAACGATAATACTAAGATATTATTAACAAAGCAATGTTAAAAGATCATATATGATATCATATGAATGCATATGATTCTTGTATAATTTAATAACAATTATTTAACCATTATACAGGAGGTTAACCTACCCCAACCAAGGAAAAGTACAAGGTAAGGGGTTTTCATCTCACTCCTTATTTCCGTGAGATTTATGTCATATTGCCACCATCACCTTTTGTGTGGTATATGTACTACCCATAATTATATTCTTTGTGTAATACACTCTAATTTATGTGTATTTACATATTCATTGTATGATACCTCTTTCATGGGTAGTATATTTCATAAGTTACCGAATTGGTAAGGGTTATTTCACAATCTCTTCATTATCCGAGGTTGTTTATACGTAATAATCTACTGGGATTTCTTTATCATCCACATCCATGTTTCTTCGAAATGTATTTCAAAACATATTTATTATTTACAAGAATATGGGTTATATTCATTTATACCCTTGTTTGACTTTTTGTAAGAGGTTTATAAAGGAATCTTTCCGTCGTTTTCAAAACAAGGTCCTTTTTAACCTTTTCGACAGAATTAAGATAAGAATGTTTTTTTTACTTATACGGCGGGTGCGGTTATTTTCCGCCGTTATAAAATCGTCAAAGCCTTCCTTACAAGAATACAAGAATATTTTCAAGAAAATGTTTTATTTTATATGGCTCTTAAATGATTTCAAAAATAGAAAGAGATATTTCTCTAAAAAGTGTTTTGATTTCATCTATGTCAACATCCTTTAATGGATTTTACGCTTATTTGAAGTTGATTTATTATAATACAAAACTTCTATATTGTATTGAAGGTTTTGTGATATGTTTGACTGTGGATGTGCTATTTTATACCATTCATAGTTTATGGTGAAACTATTGACATTTCGTATGCTAGTTTTAATCCGAATGTTTATGTTATATTTCAAACTTTTCTTCAGATGAATGTGCTAAACAAGTATGTTCCGGGTTGGGGACCGGTAAAAGTAAGCCCTCCAGGTTGGGGACTGGTTAAAGTAAGCCCTCCAGGTTAGGGACTGGTAAAATTATGCCCTCCGGGTTGGTGTCCGGTTATTAGAGGCACTCCGGGTTGGTGTCCGGTTATTAGAGGCACTCCGGGTTGGTGTCCCGTTATTAGAGGCACTCCGGGTTGGTGTCCGGTTATTAGAGGCACTCCGGGTTGGGTTCCGGTTAGAAGTAACCCCTAGGTCTTGGGATGAGGCCTAGACAAAGAAATTAACGTTTATCATTATGCATTCCAACATTATGAAAGTGGTTATTGATTTTTGCATGTGATTATTCATTTAGTAGAATATCCATGTGAATAAGTAAATGGCCTTATTTCATTTTATTTATGCCATACCATGTTGAAAGTTCGTTTTTAAAAGGATTTTGTTTTAGTTATACATTGCCTTAAATGTTTATTCTTATTTATGAAAGTTTCCACTTTATTGTTATCCTTACTGGGCATTTGAGCTCACCCCTTTTCTATGTTTTATTTTTCCCAGGTAGTGAAGAAGTAAATTATGAATGACTTGCAGGGATATTATGAGGGGTTAATAGTGTGGATATGAAGACTTTGTTGTTGTAGTAGTTTTTCACTTTGAAATGTAATGTAAAACTTTATGATTATATCTAGTGTTTCCAAGGCTACTAAACCAATCGGTCTTTCGGGATTTGATCTTTCTTGTGATCATGCCAATGTTACGAAGTAATGCACCGACTCTGGGTAGCTGGGGTCGGGGCGTTACAGTTGGTATCAGAGGAAGTTTAGTACAAACCTTGGAAGCTAGATTTAGATAAACTCTGATTAGGGCACGTAGACCTAAGATGAACATTGAGGATTAGTATAGAAGAACTTCCTAGAATTTTGGTGTTGTAGAGATTTTGTGAGTTTTCCGAGCAATACATCTCTGTCTGGATACGAGCAGGTAGAGGCGGCTCTGGCACAGATGTACCTAGGGGTAAAATCCGAAAACACCGCTTTGAGCTAGACTCAAACGGGAACTGGTGCACGACAACGGGCCTTGCTGCACTCTTGGTTACGACACTCCCGGGGGATATGCTTAGGATAACTCTCATTTTCTTTAGAAATCATTATGAAGGGTTTATGAGTATATACTTCCTCAAAGAAAACATTTTTTATGATTATGGATTATATCCATAAATAGTTCAATTTATGTTAACTATTTTATAAGTATGGGATTATGTATTTTGATTCATAAACTGATCTAGTGTATGCCAGTGTTTAGAAATGGCTTCCAGTAGAAGGAATGAGAACTCTAGCAATGCACATGATCCAAAGAGAAGGAAGGATCATATCTTTCATGGTCTTAAGCTAGAATTTATAAGAGAAATAGTCTCCCATGTATTATCATCATATGAAGAAATAATATCATGTGTTGATAAGATAAGTAAAGAGTTTACTGAGTCCTATGGCTTTGAAGGGAAGCAAGAGAAGAAAAGGATGGAAGAGAGAAAAATGGATAAAGGGAAGAGGGAAAAGAAGAATTTTCCCATATGTGGTAACTGT
The DNA here is from genome assembly GCA_963277665.1 of Viscum album. Classification (NCBI taxonomy): domain Eukaryota; kingdom Viridiplantae; phylum Streptophyta; class Magnoliopsida; order Santalales; family Viscaceae; genus Viscum; species Viscum album. Next base: position 1,741,189,882 of record OY728156.1, read on the forward strand.
GGGAAGAAACACCCTGGAACTTGCCTGAAAGGAATGGGAGTTTGTTATAATTTTGGAGGAAAAGGGCACAAAGTACGTGAATGCAAGGGTGATAAAATGGTTTCAAATGTACAATGCTTCATTTGCAAGGAGTTTGGACACTATGCGTACTTATGCCCCAGTCATCAGACTATGCCGCAAATGATGCTATTGGATAATAATCAAGTTATGATACTACCACAGATGAAGAGGAATGATTAGAGTTCTTATGTTGATTATGTCAATTGAGTGTTGTATCAACAATGTACTTGTTATAATAATTATAGAGTATATAAGGATTGTACTGGAGTACTATTTCATTAAGGACTTGAGATTGTGTGGAACAAAGAAAAGTGACTCAATAGCAGGATAAATTTTTAGAAAATATATGGTTGAGAGAATGATAAACCATAATATAGTTCTGATACCGAGGTAGTGATTTTGGAATAATACATGATTGTTTTGGATAAATTATATTGGATATTCTTGACTACCTTGAAATTGATTAATGATTTGTATATTCCATCATTGTTGGGGTTTAAAACATTTTTGGATTGATGAGGTATATCCAGCATTCTATATGGAATAAGGGAGAATGAATGTAATCAATAAGGAATATGGTAATTCAGGATGTTTCAGTGTATTAAAAGAATACATGATGAAAGTATTCATATGCTATTATGGGTTAAAAAGGATCTACATTATTTTTACCTTCCTTATAAATGTTGAACTGTGAGTTTGGACAGAAGTATTTTGGATAGTTCTACTTTGGATCATTTTGGATTGCCATAAAAGGACAACCCGGAGGTCGGGCGACAACCCGTCGCGTCCGGCAAGGCTGCGAGACTTGAACCCACAACCGAAGGGTGAAAAGGGTGTATCATCTACCACTGGCCCACGAGATGTCCTGGATTAGATAATGTTGTTTTTTTAAAGATCTGGTAGATGAATTATAAATTCATTTATTTTGGAACCCTGTACGAATAGTATAAATAAAAAAATTACATTCTATTATCTTTTAGAGTGAAAGATGAGTTTGTGGTAGAAATTTATTAATGGATAAAACTCTAATTATAAAGTAAGTATATCTCCTTATGATCTTAGCCAATCTCATAAATATATTCCTCAACATTAATAAAAGGAACTTAGAACAAAAATGTTGTCCTAGATGGTACCTTAAATCATCACTAATTCATGGCTTTGGGATTGTTGGCCTTTTCATAGCCATGTTCTCTACCAATTGATGGCGAGATTTCTCTTCCATATCCATATTTTCCTACATGGAACCCTAGTATGTGTTATTTTCGGTAATCTTCATATTTCCACTCTTTATTTTAAATAGAGGCCTCGTTAATTCATTTTTCGATGTGGGATTTCAACTATGATATTTTGAAATGTCAAAAATGTGTTATCCTAATACCCTATGATTTGTTAAACCGATGGTATTTCAAATCATCATAGATTGATGAATTTAAGGACCTCAATTATACACTTGTTTGTGATTGATGATCTCAATCACTACCAATAAATATTTACGTTTTTCCTCCAATTATATGTCTCTAATTGCCACCAATGTTCTCCTAATCGAGATCATAATTTGGTGGTGACTCTTTCATTTCTCTTTTCCTCATATTAAGACTAAATTTTAGTAACCCAATTTCCGATGTGGGTTTTCCCACAAATATATTTTCTACTTTCAACCTTTTATTTTCGAAAAACAATTTCAAATTGCGAGGACGCAATTTATTGAAGGAGGGGAGAATGTAACACCCCAAGATTTCATACTGTGTTATTTCTTCAAAATAATTCAATAAATTGCACTACACGCAACAGCGAGTTCGATTGCACCATGACTTACCAAAAAAATCCATTCAAAATAGGTTATGAATAGTATTAACCGAATTTTAAACTTTATATAATCCTTATAATTTTAGAATCCATATTATGAGTTTCTTAGATATAATGCAAGAACAAATTCATTTTCAGTATTGCACTTTTATCAACGTTTACCCTTTTTAAATACAATATTTTAAACTTTTTGACTAAATGGGGACATCAAAAATTTAAAATGAAACATCCCAAGCTTCCACGGTACACTTTCTTTGAATAATACAGTAGCGTGTGTTGTACGCAACCTTGAGTTTTAACACACACCACAACTAATTAAACTAGCCGTTGTGAATAGTAATACCTACTTTTTGAAATTATATATATTTTATATTTTAAAATAGACTTCATTTTTGGATTCGGAATATCGAATTTAGCCTAAGGTGAAATTTTGGTACATTTCGGATAACTTTCATATTTTGATGAATAGTGAAAATTACTAAATTTTAATTAAAAACAACTTTTTTAATCAAAATAATTAATAGTGATAAATTATGAAATTGAGTGTTTTTAGAGTATATTTGGAATATATTTTTACCATTTAATATAATGTTGGTCATTGGACATAATTTTACAATTAAACCGAACATAAACAAGTGTCAATCTTTTGATAGTTATTATCTCTTAAAAACACGCTTTTTGTTTTGACAGCGGGAATTAATTTTAAATTAATTTCTGCCACTTCTGTGTTTAGAATTTAGGAAAATTGATTCCATATTTGGAATCAGGATGTTCAAATTGTGTAAATAGGTAACTTTTATTTTTAGACATTTTGAATAATTACTGCGGTAAATATTTTATTTACCATGGTTAAGGGTAAATCCGGTAAATAAGGGTTAAAAAAATAATATTATAATAATACTAAATTACCCTAAAACGTGTCTTAACCCTATTGGTTGATAAATGGTCGACCATGGGAATCTTTGTGTCAATTTGGGGACCCCATGGATCCACTTGTAAGTGATAATGACACTTTATTTTAATTAAGTTAAAATGAATACAAAAATGACACAAGCATATATCTTATAGAAAAACACTTTTTACATAGGGTTATACATGTTGGATTTTCGATTATAAATATTCATTAGAAAGATAAAAAGATTTAATACATAATGATATTTTATTTATAATTTTTAGACATTAAATAATGTATTTTATTTATGACACAATGATGATGCAGTAATTACTATAATAGTGAAAAATTAAAATAATTGATATTATAAATACTCAAATAAATATAATATTAAGCTTTTAATGAATTAAACTAATTTTCTATGATAATATGATATATAAGGATTGATTTAATGGACTTTGTTCGAAGTAATCAATCTGTTATGAGTTTCACAAAAATCAACTATTGAATAGTGTCAAAATTGACATAAAAGAGTTCTTAAAACAAATATTATATTATTAATTGATATTAAATTCCTAAAAATCTATGGTTCGGCCAAGAGACTTATATCATGATAGTTTCATCATTAATGTACCACTTGGAGGTCTCTTGGATGTATATAGTAAGTTTATTAACCATATTATATAAAAATACAAAGAGACATTGTAAAAGTGAAACTAATTAACTTAGAGTTAATACTTAAAGATAAGGTTAATATAAGTACCCAAACCTGTCTAAATTCTATTGGATGAGTTGTTTTCGACCTATCCCCACCTCATCCTTTGAATAGTCAACTTTGGAGCCTTTGGAAACCGAATATGAATTTATTATAAATTAATCTTTCTAGCTTTTCCAAAGGTGCCCCTCACCCCTCTTATAAAAAGGGCACTCCTCCTTCTCATTTCTTCACACCTTCAAAGCCTTTTGGTTCGGCCAAACTCTGCCCAAATACTCTCCCAACATCCCTCACTACAACCTAGAGGCCTTAGTTTGATCAGAAAGCCAACCTAAGGAGCCCTTTTGATCAAATCAAAAGGAAGAACCCGAAGAAGAGGTAATGATTTCACCACCCTTTTCCAAGTTCATTTCTTCTTCCACTTCTTCTTCCTTTGTTCTTACCATTCTAAAATAATAACTCCAGTATCTCACATATACTGTGATGTTATTATAAATATGGTACAATCATATTCAGTATTCTATCCACCCTTTGAATAACATGTCACCATACGTGCGTACGTACGGCTTACCGTCTCCACGTCGTGGTGTAATTGTTTTTCAATATAATATTATTTGGATGGGTATAATAATGATGTGTAACTCATGTAAATAATAAATATAACATGTTAATGATTCTGTATATATGATATACCATCAATTTATATATTATTTTAATATCAAAAGAATGATATTGTCGCTCGTGCGTACGTACGGACTACCGTCTCCACGAACGCGATGAGATTCATTCTCCATCGTATCCATTCAAGTATAATTATCATTTGATGATTTAAAAATGATGTTTAAGGAATTGATATCATTCTGGATTTGAATAATATACAACCTATCCTTTACAAACATGTCTTACGTAACAAAACATATAAACGAAAACGAGTAAGTTAACACCCGAAACAACGATAATACTAAGATATTATTAACAAAGCAATGTTAAAAGATCATATATGATATCATATGAATGCATATGATTCTTGTATAATTTAATAACAATTATTTAACCATTATACAGGAGGTTAACCTACACCAACCAAGTAAAAGTACAAGGTAAGGGGTTTTCATCTCACTCCTTATTTCCGTGAGATTTATGTCATATTGCCACCATCACCTTTTGTGTGGTATATGTACTACCCATAATTATATTCTTTGTGTAATACACTCTAATTTATGTGTATTTACATATTCATTGTATGATACCTCTTTCATGGGTTGTATATTTCATAAGTTACCGAATTGGTAAGGGTTATTTCACAATCTCTTCATTATCCGAGGTTGTTTATACGTAATAATCTACTGAGATTTCTTTATCATCCACATCCATGTTTCTTCGAAATGTATTTCAAAACATATTTATTATTTACAAGAATATGGGTTAAATTCATTTATACCCTTGTTTGACTTTTTGTAAGAGGTTTATTAAGGAATCTTTCCGTCGTTTTCAAAACAAGGTCCTTTTTAACCTTTTCGACAGAATTAAGATAAGAATGTTTTTTTTACTTATACGGCGGGTGCGGTTATTTTCTGCCGTTATAAAATCGTCAAAGCTTTCCTTACAAGCTTACAAGAATATTTTCAAGAAAATTTTTTATTTTATATGGCTCTTAAATGATTTCAAAAATAGAAAGAGATATTTCTCTAAAAAGTGTTTTGATTTCATCTTTTTCAACATCCTTTAATGGATTTTACGCTTATTTGAAGTTGATTTATTATAATACAAAACTTCTATATTGTATTGAAGGTTTTGTGATATGTTTGACTGTGGATGTGCTATTTTATACCATTCATAGTTTATGGTGAAACTATTGACATTTCGTATGCTAGTTTTAATCCGAATGTTTATGTTATATTTCAAACTTTTCTTCAGATGAATGTGCTAAACAAGTATGTTCCGGGTTGGGGACCGGTAAAAGTAAGCCCTCCAGGTTGGGGACTGGTTAAAGTAATCCCTCCAGGTTAGGGACTGGTAAAAGTATGCCCTCCGGGTTGGTGTCCGGTTATTAGAGGCACTCCGGGTTGGTGTCCGGTTATTAGAGGCACTCCGGGCTGGTGTCCGGTTATTAGAGGCACTCCGTGTTGGTGTCCGGTTATTAGAGGCACTCCGGGTTGGGTTCCGGTTAGAAGTAACCCCTAGGTCTTGGGATGAGGCCTAGACAAAGAAATTAACGTTTATCATTATGCATTCCAACATTATGAAAGTGGTTATTGATTTTTGCATGTGATTATTCATTTAGTAGAATATCCATGTGAATAAGTAAATGGCATTATTTCATTTTATTTATGCCATACCATGTTGAAAGTTCGTATTTAAAAGGATTTTGTTTTAGTTATACATTGCCTTAAATGTTTATTCTTATTTGTGAAAGTTTCCACTTTATTGTTATCCTTATTGGGCATTTGAGCTCACCCCTTTTCTATGTTTTATTTTTCCCAGGTAGTGAAGAAGTAAATTATGAATGACTTGCAGGGATATTATGAGGGGTTAATAGTGTGGATATGAAGACTTTGTTGTTGTAGTGGTTTTTCACTTTGAAATGTAATGTAAAACTTTATGATTATATCTAGTGTTTCCAAGGCTACTAAACCAATCAGTCTTTCGGGATTTGATCTTTCTTGTGATCATGCCAATGTTACGAAGTAATGCACCGACTCTGGGTAGCTGGGGTCGGGGCGTTACATATGGCGTCCTTAAAATGCTGTAGTGTTTTTTAGTAGAAAATAATTACCATATACTTTTTACGTATTTTGTTATTGAAAGTGGTTTTTGTAATGGATTTATTCTGTCAATATATTTTAATGAAATATTGTATCGTTCCTTTATGTTTTATTATGTTTTATGAATATGTTATGGTTCTTAGTAATTGTTTATGTATACAGGTGGTTCTATGATAAACCTAGGGAGGGTGAGCCCAAGATAGCTTTCTAATGCATTGGGTCACATGATTGTGGTAAATTTGGATGTTTCTCCTAAGTGATTTTGGGAATATACTGTGAAGGGTATTCCAAAGTAACAATTTATATAGGTGTGATAGCTAAAATGTAAGCATGTTATAGATAAAAAAAGGTACCTTTAAGATTTATGATTTCTATATGTCATTCATAAATCTTATTATTTCATGAGGTAAGTAAAAGAGTTTATGTTCTGTATGTTTTTATGAACTAATGTTTTCTTTCTTTGTTTTATAAACTTTTCTAAGATTTTTATGCTCATACCAAGTTTTGAATTTTTTTTCACATGACATAAAAATGAATAGGGTCAAGGATGGGATCAAAGAAAAACAGGTTGTATAAAACATTGAAATAGACATTAATGTGTTTTTCAATAGATTCTATTTTCTAAAAAATAATTGAAACATAGTAGAGGAGTCTACTTTGTAATATTTTGAAATGTAACAGTTGTGTCCGAATTCTCTAAAACTCTAATCCTAAAAAGATCCCCAATGTGAATTATTTGTTTAATTCAATATTATGTAATGTTTTATCGTCAGGTCCTTATAGATGGTATCAGAGGTCATTTTATAAAACTTTAGGACATAGGGTATTGTTATATTAATATACATAAAGTAATTTGTGGTAATATTTAAATCATATAGCATTTAAATATTACCATGTTTATTCTCCTAAGATATTAAATTGTTTAGAATAGTTTTCCACAGAGGAAACAGGGCGGCTATGTTGGAAAGACATCAGGAGGAAGACAACCTTCCAAATTAGCAACCTGAGATTGTCAGAATCGGAACTGAACAGTTTTTTGCAGTGATGGCATAGTTGACTAGGATATAAATAGTGGTGGTATCCACCAACCATATTATCCGGGTCTACCAAAGAGGAACATGTTAGTAGTGGAGCATTTCAGGTGGAAACATCTCCCATAATTAAGAGGATCACCTGACCTGGTGATAGAAGAAGGGTGGATTAAGGCACTGGAAAAGTTGTTAGATGTCATTGGTTGTTCAGAACATCAAATGGATAGTCTCGTTTTATACCATTTTGAAGTTGAAGCTGATCAGTGGTGGTCGATGGTGAAAAATATCACAGATAATGAGGATATTAATGCTCTTGATTGGGAAGACATAAAAGGCATGTTTTGTTAAAAAATTTATTTCTAAGGTAGTTCATTTAAGGATGGAAAAATAGTTCCTAGAATTAAGGCAGGAGGATAACTCAGTGGCTACTTATGAAGAAAATTCACTCGACTGGAAAGGTATGCTCCAAACATCATAAGAGATCTTAATTGTAAAATAAATTGTTTTTACTCATGATTAACACCAAAGTATTGAAATTCTATAGCATCTTGTGAGTTCAAAAGTTAGGAAAAACTTGTTCGTTCTTTGGAGAAGGTGTAGAGGGAGTTTGCTGATGATCATATGTTCTTTGAAAAACAAAAAATAAAATGTCGAGGTGGAAGGAAAAAAGGATGAAATCATCAAAAAATTGTGATGGTAAGAAACATAAGATTACAGTTTGTGAAAATTATGGTAATAAGCATACTAGGGACTGTATTTTGAATTCTGGTAAGTGCTATTGATGTGGTAAAATGGCACATAAGGATCATAATTTCACTGAAAAATATCAGGGTAATGGTAAGACAAAATTTGACTTAGAGCCAGTAAATTGTTTTAAGTGAAATGAAATGGGTCATTATGCAAATGAGTGTCCAACAAAGAAATCAATTGAGGAAATCAGACAGAATACAAGCAGAAAGGGGCGGTGAAATCTTTTACAACTACTTCAGCAGATGTGGGGCCATTAAATGAAGTAGTATCAGGTACACGGTATGTTTGTTTAGATTTTTCCAATGTGTTTTTTGATTAAGGGTCTACACACTCATTCATTTCTATGAAGTTTTCTAGTAAATTTGGAATTCCATATCAAGATATGAGTACATTACATATGGTAAAAACACGTGGAGGAAATGTTGAGATAGAAAGAAAACATAAAAACATTCATGTCATTGTGTGCGGGAATAATCTACATGCGAACATTATTGTTTTGCCTCTAGTAGAGATTGATGTTATTTTTGGGTGTGGATTGGCTTTCTCTTTATCATGCTAAGATTGACTAAAGAGCTAAAGTTGTTTATTATTAGAATGATTTTAAGTTTTTATACAAGAATGAACTCATGCATTTGATAACATATCAGGAAGTTGAGAAACTAGTAAAACATGGAAATGGAGGTTACCTTTCACATATTGTTTAAAACAAATGAATTGGTCACATTAATGACGTGCTAGTGGTAAATGCGTACCATGATTTTTTTCCTGATGAGTATCCTAGTAATATACGGGATTGAGAAGTTGAATTTACTGTTGACTTAGTTCCTGATTTTAAGCCTATTTCAAACCCCCCCCCCCCCTTATCGAATGGCTCCAATTGAACTTTTATAGTTAAAGAAGCAATTGCAGGATTTAATAGATAATGGTTTCATTCGACATAGTACATCACCATGGGGTGCACATGTCTTGTTTGTTAAAAAGAATATTGTTCAATGAGACTTTTCATTGATTATAGAGAATTGAATAACATCACTATTATGAACATGTATCATTTGCCTCATATCAATGATTTGTTTGATCATCTCCAGGGAGATCATTATTTTTCTACGATTTACTTGAGATCATGGTACAATCAGTTGAATGTAATGGAAGAAGGCATTCCGATGAACAGATTTCGTACTAGATATGTCTTTTATGAATTTTTAGTTATGCCTTTGGGTTTATCCAATGAACCTTATTTATTCATCGATCTTATAAACAGAATTTTCCATGTGTTCTTAGATAGGTTTGTGGTTGTGTTTATTGATGATATTTTGGTTTATTCCAAAAGTAAAAAAGAACATGAAATTCATTTAATGGTTGTCTTGCAAACCTTAAAAAAATAAATACAATGGGAAATTCAGTTAAGGTGAGTTTTGGTTGATAAAAATTTATTTCTTTGGCCACATTGTATAAATATATGGCATAATGGTTGATCCATCTAAAACAAATGTATTTGATGAATGTCCAAGACCCACAAATGTAACTGAGATTCGTAGTTTTCATGGTTTGGAAGGTTAATAGATGAGGTTTGTTGAAAATCTTGCATGTTTTTCTAGTCTAATTACTATTTTTACACTAAAAGGTGATAAGTTCATTTGGACAAAAGAACGTAATGATTGTTGTTTGTAATTGAAAATATGATTGGTGAATGCTATAGTTTTTGCACTGCCTTCTAGAAATGGTGAGTTTTTTATTTATAGTGATGCTTCATTTAAAGGACTTGGATGTGTCATTATATAAAATGATTAGGTAATTTATTAGGATTTATGTTATTTAATAACACATTATTTAAATTATCCTCCACATGATTTGGAATTAGCGGATGTAGTTTTTATTTTAAAAATTTTGAGGCATCATTTGTATGGAGTAAAATGTGAAATATATACTGATCACAAACGTTTAAAGTATATTTTCAATAAAAAATAATTGAACATGAGACAGAGGATATGGTTGTAATTAATCATTCATTATGATTGCACAATCCATTACCATCTGGTAAAAGAAAATAAAGTGGTGATGCTTTGAGTATAAAAAGTAATGTCTCATATACCATGCTATGGATGGAACAAGTTCCTTTGGTTTTTTATTTAATTAACTATGGAGTAGAAATTTTGGTTGTAGGAAACACTTTTGTTTCTTTTTGGTGTGAGTGAAATTATCTCTATGATACTGAATAAAGAAAGTGCAGAAAGAAGACTGTGAGTTGCAGAAAAAGGCGTTTTTGGTTTAGAAGGGTATGTTTCCTCATTTTAACAATGATAATGATTGTGTTATGAGGGTTGGAAAAAGATTATGTGTTGATTGTGATTCACAATTGAAGAATGAGTTGTTATGTGAAGCTTATAGGTCCCTGATTTTATTTCATCTTGTTAGTACTAATATGTATAGTGATCTCGAGCTTATTACTGGTGGGATGGAATGAAAAGAGATATTGCTGATTTTACTGTCAAGTGTTTGACTTGTCATCATGTTAATGTAGAGCAGCCATTACCGAAAGGGATGCTTCAATCATTATCAGTTCCAGATTGGAAATGGGATAATATATTCATGGGCTTTGTTGGGGTATTATCAACAAAATATTGAGGTAATAATGAAATTCAGGTTATAGTTGATCAATTGACTAAAAATGCTCATTTCCATCATTTTTTAGATACGTTCTCTCTAGAAAAACTTGCTCGGCTGTATGTTCAATAGATAGTCAGATTTCATAGAGTTCTCCACTCTATTGTATCTGATCATGATCCCATGTTTACTTCTATTTTTTGGAAAGGACATCAGAAGTCGTTGGGTACTGAATTAAAATTTATTAATACTTTTCATCCTCTATCAGATGTGCAGTCAGAATGAAAAATTCTGACCTTGGTGGATATGCTACGTTCTTACTTAATACATTATCAGGGATGTTGGGATAAACATCATTCATTGGTTGAATTTTCATATAATAACAGTATTCATTCCAATATACAGATGCCTCCATTTGAGTCATTATATGGAAAGACTTGTCGAACTCCCGCTTTTTGGGAATGTTGTAGGTGAAAAGAAGTTGATGGGTCCATAATTGTTAGAAGTGACGACAATGAATGTTATTTTGATTCAGAAGCACATGATAACATCTCTGAGCAGATAGACAAGTTATTCAGATAACCAGAGAAATGATCTTTCTATTAAGGCAGGTGATCAGGTATTTCTCAAAGATTCTCCATGGAAAAGTGTGATCCATTTTGGTAAGAAGGTAAAGTTGAGTCCGAGGATCATTGGACCATATGAAATTATGGAGAAAGTGGGATCAGTTGCATAAATAGTGGCTTTAACTACATGTTTATCCCAGGTATACAATGTTTTTCATGTTTTATTGTTGATAATGTATATACCAGATCCATCTCATGTTTTGTTCCCTGAGGTATTTCACTTTGAAGAGAATCTCTCTTATAAAGAACAACCAGTCCAGATTCTTTACCACATAGAGCATGTTTTGTGGAATATGGTAATTCACCATGTAAAGGTTTTGTTTAAAACCCATATGGTTGAAGAGGCAATGTGGGAATCTGAAAATGCTATGAGAGATAAATACCCCCACTTATTTAGATAAGTAAAATTGTGAGGATTCAATTACCTAAAGGGGGAATGATGTAACATCCTAGGTAAATAAAGTATAATACAAATTACATATTTATTAATTTTTTTGAATTAAATATTATTTTTACTTTAAATGGGTTTCTATGATCGATAGCATACCTGATACACAACAACGGTTTTCTTTAAAATCTTATGTTTCACATTAATAAAATATTATTATTATTTTAAATGGTAGTTAACTCTTAGCCATTGTATTGGTGGGAATAAAAAAGTAACTATAATATGATTTTACATGTTTCATAAATGTATTTACATTTATCCGATAAAATGCTAGAGTCATAAAATATGAATGAATCTAATTTTAAGCATAATTTACATTAAAAGGTTGATTTACCCTCTTTTAATGGGGAAACCTAGTTAAATCGATTGTTGGTTAGTTTAATACATTATATATGACTAAATTAAACCCTTCATTAGAATGGGTACATCAAAATTTACTTTTTGTAATTATTTTAGGATTTTCTCCGATAAAGTTCATTTTTTAATGAATAATGAAAATATTGTATTTTAAATAAAAAATGTGTTTTAAGCTAATTATATTTATATGGTTAGATAATCCCATTAATTGGTTTTAAATTCAATTAGAATATATTTTTACCATTTAATCCAATTTTGTTCATTGGAATTAGTTCTACTTTTAATATAGACATAAACAAGTGTCCATCTTTTGATAGATATTGTTTCTTAAAAACACGCTATTTATTTTAACAATAAGAATTAATTTTAAATTAATTAAATCCCCTTATATATTATGAATTTACAAAAATAGACATATTTTTTTAATTCATAATATCAAAAATTGATTATGCTGAATTTTTGGTATTTTATTGAAAAAGTTCATTTTTGATGAATAGTGAAACCACATAGTAGTAGTTAAAAAATGTAGTTATTAATTTAAATGAAATTTTACCACTTCTGTGAATTTAATTTTTAATATCCGACATACTTGGTTATTATTAGTATGTAATATGTGGTTCAATAAAAAGAAAATAATTTTTGGTGAATAGTAACTTTTGACTTTTATTTACCTTGGTTAATGGTAAATATGCTAATTCAAGGTAAAAAAGAATATTATAATAATTCAAAAATACCTTAACACTTGTAAAAACATTTTTGGTTGAGTTATTTATGACAATGGGAATCTTTGGGTTTATTTTGGGACCCCATTAATCAACATGGGAGTGATAATGACACTTTAGATTAATTAACTTAAAGTAAGGGAAAAATGAAAAAAAACATATGTCATTTAGTAAATGAATTCTTACTAGGAGTTATATAAATAATATTTTGTACTATAAATATTAATTGGAATGATAAAAATATTTCCTACATCATCGTAATTTTTTATAATTGTTAGACATCGAATAAATTAAATTTTTTATGACACAATAACGATGTGGTGTTTACCTCGTTAATAAATCATTTAATTGAATAAGATTATAAATATTAAAATAACATAAAAAACCTATTCAATTATTATTGGATGATTTTATTTTGACCATAATTCATCTTATCTTCAACTCTAATTATGTTTTGACCATTAGAAATGGAATATCATTATATACTAATATAATATTTTCCCACTTTTCTAAAGAGCCACTCTCCCCCTTATAAAAGGAGACCATTTATATCTAATTCCTCACACCTATCAATGCTTTAGGATTGTCCAAAATCTTCCTAATTAATCTCCCAAAATCACTCTCCTCCTCCTAGAAGCCTTACCTTTGGAAGAAGGCACTTCAATGTGTTTTTTTGTTCATACCAAAAGATGTTACCCAAATTAAAGGTAACAATTTTTCTTAACATTGATTCTTTTATTTTATGTCTCCAACCCCTAAACTCATTTTATTACTTTATTTTTTAACAACACCTATTTCCTAAATATACTAAGATGTTGTTATGAGACATATTCTAACCACACATACCCACACCTTCATCTAATGGGTGAATAAAATAATATTTCTGTGGAAGGCAAACTAACGCCTCACGAGACAATGATTGTTCGATTATATCCTACCACCTATCATGGTGGACATTAAGGTGTCAGTATATTTATATACGATATATATAATTTTTTTTTCTTCATGTTTCATTATGTTTCATTTATATCATTACTTTATGTTTCTATTATGGGTAAACACGATAATTTAATTTGAGGAAGTGCGGACTACCGTCCCCTCAAAGAGATATGACTCGATAATGCCAAATGTGGGATATATAAAGGATGGAGTTAATGATATTATATATTATATAATAGTGTAATTATAATATACCTATGTATCATTATGTTTTAATTCCATTAATATAAGAAATATAAATGAATGTAGCGTTCATGCGCACATACGACTTACCGTCTCCATGAACGGTGCATTTCATTTCTTAAATCCAAATGATATGTACTGTTATAATATATATATATAATATATATATTTGATATATATATGATATTGAGATAATTAATTTCATTCTGGTTATAATGGACTATTGACAACATGGACAACTTGTAAATATAAGGGGTTCATTTTTGACTCAAGTACTAAATATCAACAAAATGAACGATATTAACATAAAGGATTACATAATATTAATAACATGATAATAAGTGATATAAAATTTATAATAAACATGAAAATGGTTCTTATGAAAATATAAATTATCTTTAGTTTATTATTCATGAGATTAAAGAACAATCGAGTCAAGTCGGACATGAGTTAAGGGACTTCGTCTCAATCTCCTTCACTGAGGAATATTTTGTTCTAATACCCAACTTTATTTTATACTCTGTATAAACACATTTTACATTTCATTTCATTCAAATAGAATCTTTTTATATGAAGCATTTTACTAAACGGAAAAAAGAATTGTTTTAACATAAGTAGTGACAATGTCCTTTTTCCACCACCGTGATTACTATTTGATCTTTGGCTTCCTTAACAAGCCATTGTGTGTTTTTAATGAAAATAAATACCATATAATTTTTACGTATTTTGGTATTGAAAATGGTTATTATAATTAATTTATTATTTCAATATATTTTAATGAAATATTTTATCTTTCCTTTATGTTTTTTATATTTTATGAATATGTTATGGTTCTTGGGAAATGTTTACGTATACGGGCGGTTCGATGATAATCCTATGGCAGGTGAGCCGGATATAGCTCTCCAATACATTGGAAAACGTGACATAGGTAACCATGGATGTTTCTCCTAATAGATTTAGGGAATATATTCTGATGGGTATTCGAATGTAACTCTCTATGTTGTTATGCTAGCTACAATGTATGCATGTTATGGATGCCACAAGTTACCTTTATGAATTATGATTTCTATATGTCATTCATAAATTTTATGATTTCATGAGGTAAGTAAATGAGAATATGGTATGTATGTATTTATGAACAAATGATTTCATTCATTGTATTATATCCCTTAATGATATTTTTATGCTCATCCCATGTTTTGAAATGTTTTTCATAGGACTTAATGATGAATAGGGTCAAGTATGGGATCAATGAAAAGACTTTCTATATAAAACAATGAACTAGACATGACTCTTTTTTAATGAATTTTTATTTTATGAAAAAATGGAAACTGAGTAGAGGTGTCTACTTTGTTATATTTTGAAATGTAATAGTTTTGTCCCAATTCTCTAAAACTATAATCCTGAAAAGATACTCAATGTGAATTATTCGTTTAATTCCATATTATGTAATGTTTTAAGGTCGATTCATTATACTATGTCTAATAATTATTATTGTATGAATATAAATTATTGATTATTGATATAATATATATGAATTTTATTTACAAAATTCATCTTTGTGTATTTTTTAACATAATTTAAAATGATTATCATTACTCACCTCAAAATAATTTTCTTGAAATAACTTTTTAAATCCCAAATAAACAAATGTTTTAAAATAAAATATGATATTTAATAAAAATAATTTAATTTCAAGAAATATAAATTAATAATTATTTTTTTAGTTGAAAATATATTAAAAACATAAAAGTATTTTTATATTATCAAATATATTTTAAATAAATGGCATTTGTACAAAAAATGTATTTTTCACTATTTGATGAATATTAATTATTTTATTAAAAATATAAAGAATTATAAATATTAAAATTTTGATATGAAAATTAAAAAAGTAATTCTATTAAATAAAATATATTATTTTAAAATATACAGAAGTTATTAATAATATTTTTCATAAAAAGTAATAAAAATCATTTTAGAAAAAATTACTTAAAGAATATAATTACATTATAATAAAATGTTTTCTTATTTACTTAATGTTTATAAATAATTTATATATTTTAGGATGTATTTTAAAAATTCTTTGATACTATTAATACCTGAAAATTTGATGTTGGGTTTAAATAGTCATATATTTCATCAGTTGCTTAAGCTAGGTGTTGTGTATAAAATACAATATTGAATAATGTTATAATTTAAAAAATAACATGGTGTTACAACCTCTCACATTCAATAAATTACATCGTTGAAATTTTATATTAATCATGGTAATCAATGGATTGGAATTTAAATATACTATCATTTATAAACTCACAACAAAAAAGGGATTACAAAATATCTTGTTGATAAGATTGAAAATGGAATATGATGACCATCTAGAATAATACAACTATGATTCCTAATTTGAGGAACTAGGTGGGATGTGATGTTTTATGTCACGGAATTAAAGAGAAAATAATTACATAGAATAATATAGATAATTTATTTCATGAAATTGAATGGTCAATATAAAGATAAGGATAACAAAACCATTAATCTATGTTGAGTGTAAAGACTACCTGTTCATCCAAACTAAGGGTGCTTGGATAGTTTTTTTAAGATCAATTTCCTATAGTTATGGAATTAATTTATAATATTAACATAAAACAATCATCAAATATAAATGGATGATGACAATAAATTAATAATTTTTTTATTTCCATCACAACCTCAACATAGTCACTAATATATGATTATTCAAGATGATTTTATCATACCTAAAGCAGTAAAATTTTCTTATAAAGTAATACAAATATACGGAATGTATAAAAAATATTTCCACCAATTAGTATACAGTAAAAAACCAATATGGATAGAACATGTTAATACGTATAAAATAAAGTATACAATGTCATACAAATGAATTTATAAATTAATATAAAAATTTAAATCATAATACAGAATGATCATACTAAATCATTCTTAAATAACGAAAATATTTGATATTGTTTTATGAAAAAAAATTTATACAATACCATTGATCATATGTGAACAAAAATATGGTGATCTCATTTTTAAATATATTTAATAACTTTTTCACAAAATTATATTAAAATATCATTGTGATATATATGATAAAACTATTTGATAAAAATTTACATTAGTATCCAAGATAATATAAACCCTAAAGAACATTAACACCTTTAAAATTATATCTATAAATTATAAATGAATACTTAAAATTAAACTAATGAATTAATTGTACATAAAAAAATAAAATTTCTCCAAAATATTCATTACTGGATTTGAGATATCATTGTTTTTAACCTCAAAAGAGTTGTCAGTGAATTTGAGCAATTTATCATCCTTCATCATATAAAACAATTATGGTATGCAAAATATTTAATAGAACCTAACCTGAGAACATTATAGTCTATAAAATTAAGTTAACATTTCCTTTTATTAAAATTGTAAAGACGATGACTTAAACATTACATAATATCAATTTTTGCACCATGATTTCAATATATTTTTCATTTTTTAAATTTTCTCCCTAGTGTATTAGAAATTTTATTCGTAAATCAAATATAAAATAACCATATAATAGAAATTTTACACTATTGATTAGTATCCATTTTTTCACAACATGAACCTTTTATGATAAAACATGATTTATTTTTATGAAAAATCATTACATTTTCTAACAAGAGATCTTCCTTTAACCTACCAATCCATAAAACCTCTGAAAACTGATTTGAAAATATGTGATGAGTATAAAATCCTCATTATGGGATATAAAAATAAAAAGAATGGTAGTCACGTTAAAACATATAAATAAATGTAATATTTACCTCTTTAACATTGTTATTGGAGTTAATAATGTAAATCATTTCAAATGAAAAAAATGCACTTTTCTATAAAATAAAATCATTAAAACACATAGAAATCATGGAAACCATTTAGTGGTGTCATAGGACAACATTATCCATATCCATCTAAAGAATGTAATAATCATTTGTTTGGCTTCCATAACCATTATTTGGAGGGATATGATAGAAAAATCATCTATAGATGATAATGTAACCACTAGTCCACTTTTAAATAATAACTCATTAATGGTTTAAAATGTGACCAACATCCATGGTTTATAACAGAACCAAACAAATTAATAAATAACATCCAAAATACTATCATAAAAATTACATATTAATGATTTATTTTTCACATCAAATTCATAATATATTATTTTAACACTTTGGAAGACATATTTAGATGTTAAAATATATATTTCTTTTAAAAAATCCATAATTTTATACTAAATAACCCAAAAACAGAATGCATGATTTATTTGTATAAATTATGAATTTATTTAAAGGAATCAATTATTTAAATATAATTTATGCTGGATTAAAATTAATTTCCTCTGTACAAATAAAAAAATAATGTTCCATTTACTATTTGTAAAAAATGTCCCACATTCCATGTCAATATTCACATTTTTGAAATATAGTAATGGAATGAAAATAACTCTATATTAAAATATGGTGTATATTAAAAAAATTTAGAAATATTAAAAATTATTAAAATGATATCTATAAAGAAACCATTAAAAGTTAGTTTTTTAATGAAAACTTCCTTATAAATTATGAAATATATGACTCATAATCCACATGAAAGACTGACAGTAAAATAATTAAATACTACAGAAATAGTGGAATTAGTGAAATATTATTTCAATGGAGAAAAATATAACCATTATATAATAATATACAATCAAAAGATAGAGATATTCATTGGCGAATGAAAAGTTAGATGATGTCAATTAACAAAAATTTTATTGATATTGTTGATTATTTATCATCATGAATATTAATATTTAGTTAATTGTTTTCAAAATAAAAATTGTAATACATATTATTCAATTTATTTAATATAATAAAAATTTATATACTATTAAATTATCAATTAATTTTTGGTATGGTGATTCAATAAAAATTTACTTCTATGTAAAAATTTCCTTTTTAATGTTAAGTAATAGTATAAGAGGGAGTGATTCTAAACATATCTAGCTTAATAAACATGAATTTTTTTTATATTTATTGATAAATTTTAATATTAAACCTAATAATGATTTTTATTATATATGATGTATGATGTTATCATGGAGACGGTAGGTCATATTTACATATGAGTAATGCTTCAATTTTTAATGATCATATTAGAAGAAAATATGATTTTTTAGATAATGATAATAAAATTACAATTACAATATAAATGATATAAATATATTTATATATATAAATATGTATATTAATATGGTGATGAAAAAATAATCACATTACTTCATGAAGGTGGTAGTCCACACACACATGTTGAACAATATTATTTTTTAGTGTTTGAAATAAAATGATATATTATTATTTCAGAATGAAATATATCTCATGGATATATTTTCTATTTCATGTATATAAAATATATTAATTTTCAGTATAGTTATTTCATTATATGCAAATAATTATTGATAAACAAATCTGATTTCTTTGTGAGGCTGTAGTCCACCGTACAAATGAGAAACCTTAAAATTTCCCTTACAGAATATAAATGAAAAAATGTCTATATTAATTTTTAAATTAAAAAATTAAAATGGTATATTATATATATATATATATATATGAAATAAATAATTTCAAAATGTTCTGAGAGGCGATGAGGGAAAAATAATTACATATGTTGATGTTGTGGTAGTCTGTCATACACATGAATAATGAATTCATATACTTTAAAAAAAATGAAGAGATGGTTATAGGATATTAATTTAATATAATAAATTATTGCAATATATGACATAAATTTTTTAGCTTATTTACATATTTAATGAATATTATGTGTAGTTGAATGTGGAAATAAAACAACCATTCATTATTAAGAATTTTTTACTCTTCTCAGACAACTTTATTGGGAATAAACTAAATGTATTCCTAGAATGGATTTATGAAAATAAAGCATTATAGGATGAGGGTATTGATGTTGGGAAGTTATTTTGGTTGGTATGGGTGATCCAGAATTATATGAAGGAGTGGATAACAAAGGATGGTTTTGGCTATTTAAAACTGAGTTGACAGGAACAAATTAATTTTTTGAAATGAAAAATCTGTACCCAGATATTTGACATTCCAAATGGATAAAAAACTAATTATGGATATTTAGACGTTATTTTTTGAAAATATATTTCTAGAAAAAATAGTTATTTTTTAGATCATTTTTTTCATTATTATTTTAGCTTAACCTCCCTATAGAAATATTTTCACCATAACTGATGAAATTTATTTTTAATGTTTTCACTATTAATCGTGGAAAAAACTAATTTACCTTTATTTGATATTATAAATTATAATAATTCAAAATATGGATCCATTTTAATAATATAAATTAATATAATATGAAAATTTTCATTTAATAAAAATCCAAAAATGTTATGAGAAACATAGTTACCAAGAAGTGTATTTTTTTGATGAAAATGAAGATTTTATATTAACTCAATGACTAATAATAATTATTTAATGGATAAATATTAAAATATATAGATATATTATATATATACCAATATTATAAATAATTCTCAATAGAGATATTTTTTATTAATTTCAATGTTAAAACATTATGTTCTGTAAAGATGTTTTTTAGAAAAATCACATTTATAAACACACAAACAAAAATATATTAAAATAAAATATGATGATTTTTATGAATCCATTATGTATATTATTTATAAATATATAATTCTTATTTATATTAAAATAATTTTAAAATTTTAATTTGACTCTTAAATATCTTTTTATAAAGAAATTAAATTCTATTATACAAACAATATGTATATTTTACTATTAACTTAAATATCAATATCATAAAAATATCTCAAATTATGATGAAAACTAATTATTGATAAGATAATAAATATAATTATGTTAAATTGTAAAATTTATTTTAATAATTTATCCAATACATAATTATTATAATTATTTCATGAAAATCAATAAATATAATTTTTATGGAAATATATTCTTGGAGAATAAAATTACATTAGTAAAATATAATTTTTTATTTAATAATATTTTATAAATAATTAATATTTAATAGGATATATATATATATATCATAATATAGTTTGAAATATTTAGATAAAAAAATATAGTGACTTCTGTCTAATGGTTATATATTTCATAAGACATTTATTCCTGGTGTTACATGTAAAATACACTAGATAGATTTGTTTTATTTTTTAAAATAACATGGTGGTTTATTGTATGAAATCATAAATCAACAGATATAGAAGGACATAAGTAATTGATGTTTTATAAAATTTCTATTGTTTTATCAACACCTACTGATAATATATTGCTTTTACTATGTAATAATTTTTATCATGATTGAATATTTTAGTTATCAAAAGATTAGGTATTATCAATCATGTAATAAAGAAATAAAACCATCAAGACACTCTTATAACTTCTAGATGATTTTATGGTCACTACTTCTTAATTGTTTTGTCCGATGGATTTTAATTGCCTCTTATGAATTCAAATAACCTAAATGTAGCTTTTTTACTTATCGTAATCCTTTTAAATTAATTAAAAACCTTAAATATCATGGTATATTTTTCACTTTAGTTCATGATGTCAAATAATCAATGAAACTCTAAATTTTATGTAACATAATGTGAAAGGACAATTATTTTCAATGAGTGGAGGATATTTCCAAAAGATAACGGGAATATCATAAATATATATATCTATACATAGAGAAATAATTATTTTCTTATGATTATTGTTAGAAAAATTATTGGGTTAATATATTGAAATCATTGGGAAATGACTAAAATCATTACTTTTAACGAAAAATTATTAATGAAAAAAGTTATAAAGAATGTTTAGAGGTTAAAATGTAATATTAATGAAGGATGCCTTTATGTATCATATTTCTATTATCATGATGAATTTAAATTTTACCAATGAAATAATTAAAAATTAGTAATGATATAATATTCATGTAACATTCATGTAATACTATATAGAAGTATTTTTATTTATTTGGAATCATATGTTATATGGGACTGATATCTTTAGAATGTTGTGTAGAAAAAGGTTGATGATTTTCAGAGCCATTCATTGATGTACATATTATAGATATATTAATACATCATGGTATTATATAGGGATATTATTAAAATAGTAATTAAAAATAATCACTATTTATTTTAGTGAAAAAGAATTCTTTACATAAATCCATATGATATAAAAAGTGTTATGAATATTATAATTATTTTGTTGTATGTCCATTATTTTATTGTAATCATTATAGGATAACGAAGAATAGTGAATATGATTATCATATGTTTTTTAATTTCATATTAATTAATATTAATATAGATTTAAAAAACCTTTTAGGTTTGGGGATTTCACATTGCATCTAGAAACAATACAAGACTTGAAAATACAATTGAATAATGACAATGATGTACAACTAATATGTAGCTTATGTTATTTCTTGACATGTATGATATTATTATTCGAGTTTATTTTATTATATATAAAGATTTTTTTGGAGGGGTATAAAATTATATGGTAGTATTGTTACATTACATAAAACACTTTCATATTATTAGATAGCATATGATAATTGAATATTCATATTTCTTATGTGAGGAGTAATATTGGATATAATAATTATTATTTTTTTGTTTTGAATATCAATAAAAATGTTTTGAGTATATCTGGATTTAATCTGTTTTGGGATGAATAATATTGATCATTTGATATTATTGACATTGTTACTAATAATTAATTATATGTTTTATTATTTTTTGGTATAAGGATTAATGAGCGATATCAATTTTTTGGAGATAATTTTTTTTTTGTAATTCATGGAATTGTACTTGATAAAACTATTCAAATCAATGTACTTTACTCACGGAATGGAATGATATGAATAATATTATGAATAGATATTTGTTATATTATTATCATTGATTGTTTTATATAATATTTAGGATGTTTTAAATTTAAATAATGATTCTTGTTACTATAAAATATTATATTCTACCATGCTAAACATTATTGATTTCATTAATGAATAAAGATAGAATGAGTAACACATTAAAATATTATGGTTCACATGATGAGTTGGATTTTTATTTTAGTTATTTAAGAAATACAAATTAATATTTAATAATCATATTTTATAATTAAATATCTGAATTTGTGAGAAAAATTATTTACTGAAATTTTACATTTCATGTGTGTAATTTTCCTTAAATTAACAATCTATATTCTAGATAAATTCCACAACACTATTAAATTATGCCAAAAATGTTTATCATGCTGCATTTACTTATGAATAATTTATGGTACTTTTCATGCCACACTAATTTATTAATTTTGATTTCATTAACATTATTATGATCATTCAAATTCTTGTGATAAATATTATTTGCCACTCTCCATAATTATTATAAAATTAATGTTTTTTCCATTTCTCTATTTTCACGTTACTTGAATTTTTTTCTGGTTTAGATTCCTAGTTATGTGTAATCAAGATAACCTTTGTGTAAAGACCCTAAGACTTTTGTTCATGGAAACTAAATTAATTTTTTGAACATACAGTACATGGAAAAAATATAATCCCAATGAACCCAATAGAATAGTTTATTCAGATACTGGGAATCCAAATCAACTAGTTCATAAATCATCTACATCCTCTCATGAATTTTCATTAATTAATAGAACCCATAATTTAAATTTTTTTATTTAATAACCTTCTATATAACCTAGTCAAAATAACACTAAAAAGGGGTGATCTCAAATGCTCAGTGTGGGTAAACAGGGAAAATATCACTTAGACATAAACATAATAATGTATGAACATAAACTAAGAAACCCATAACATATAGATAAAATATCAAAATTCGGATTCATGAAATAAATTTTGATAGTTCATAATTCATAATTCACAAATGATTAGTGGCCATAATAAACAACATTGGCATAAAACATGGGATTTTGGAGAACACAAAATCATCTAAAATTATTTCTATATTATCCAGGGCCCTATTCCAAGACAATCATAGTTGAAAAATCCCATTACTGAACCAGATGTTCTTAAATTTCACTCCATGTATTACTTATCTCACTCAAATGATCCATAAGATTTCTATTTATTGATTTTTGATAACCCCACATTCATAGTCCATCAGCTTTAGATACTACATGACTCGTATGTCTTAGAAAAAATATCTAGACTATAACTGAACTAGAGTTACTAGTTCTTCCAGTAATTTTTGTATCATGAGATATAAATCATTACCTAATGCATTGGAGGGAGATAAAGGATCCACCCATCACATAATTTAAACTATACATATGTGTTCCACAAAATATAAATTATTCATCATTACATAAACTAAGGAATAAAATTGATTTCGTAAACAACATTCCATTATAATATAATCCATTTAAAACAAATATATTACATAAATATTATTCCATAATAAACATAACCAAAAATAAGAATAATAGAAATATTATAATCGATAAATATCCTTAATCATATATTGAAAATAAATTTGATAAAACACATTGTATTAAATCATAACTAAAATATCCTTTCTTCTTAGAAATGTTTTATTTTCTCAAAAAACCATGAAATTATAGATGAAATAAATTTATTTGAAGATAACCTTGAAAACAAGTAAGATAATATTTATGGAAATAAGGCATTACGAAAGCCTAAAAATAAATTCATGTCATATATGTTAAAAAAATGCTCATACATTTTACGGAAATGTCAAAAAGTACCTCATATGGAAAAAGAAAGAAATATTTCTTCAATTCCATGTAGAAAAAGAAATAAATGGTGAAAAATGACTTTAAACATTCATATGATAATAGTAATCATTTTATGAAAACACTTTTACAAAACATGGACCTTGATGATAAATATACTGTAGTAAATAATTGCATATAATCAATCTCGTATAATAATGAGATTATAAATCTATCCATTTACTCTTAACCTATTTCATTTTTATCATACCCGACCCGAAAATCACAGTTATTTTACTTATTCTGGAGTTTAAATTAAATTTTTTTGATTTTTGTGATTTTCTATTTTCAATTAAATCTATTGAATTATAATTAAAATAGAATTAATTAAATAATATAAAATTGAAAACATAATCTAACCCACATCCTCAACTTGCCTCACGATGTTCCCCCCTATTCTTGTTGTGTAACGTCAACCCCCCTCTATACCTCCTACCCGCAGCGATCCGGTAGTCGTGCTCTTTCTAGAAAACCTTCCCTCTCCACGGCCTCTCCTTCAGCTCGCTAGGTACGTTCATATCTCACCCTCTCCTCTTCAACTGGTCGATTTCCCCTTTTTCATAGCCTTACATATTCAAGCCAAACCCTATTTCAGGGTTTACTAGGTTTTGGTATTTTCTTCCATTTATAGGGTTTGTTGTGGGACAACCTCAGGGGAGTTTCAGTATCCACCACCGAAGGAGAAACGTTTCGGTCAATTCTACTTCATTCGTCGCCTTTTTTAGGTTTATTAATTTTATACTCATAAATATTTCGTTGATTTTAATGTGTTCTAAATATTATTTGGGTAGTTCAAAGTGTGAATTTGTAATGCTTTAACATGTTTATGGGTTAAAAATATCTTATTTCAAAACAAATTGATATGGGTTGTGCATATTGTGTTGTAATTTTTGTTGAAATTTATTTTATGTATGAATTGAAAAGTGTGGTTTATATTTTGAATGTCACTTGAGGTGAGTATTTTATTGAAATGAGTTTATAATGAAGAGTAGAGTATTTATGGATTGTATGCCTTATCATGTATTTTTACACATGAATGTTAAATTTTATTAATTACTAAAAGGGACTTTTAGGGGAATTGGTTTGGAATGTGTGTGTACATTGTAACGCCCTGACCCCAGTTACCCAGAGTCGGTGCATTATTATGTAACATTGGCAAGATCACAAGAAAGATCAAGTCTCGAAAGACCGATTAGTTTAGTATCCTTGGAATAACTAGATACATTAATAATCTCTAAATTACATCATAAAATGAAAACTACAACAATATAGTCTCAATAGTTCAAACTCTTATCCCCTCATACTATCCCTACAGGTCATTCATAAATTAAATTCTCACATCCTGGAAAAAATAAAACATAGAAAAGGGGTGAGCTCAAATGCCCAGTAAGGAAAACAATATAGCGCAAACCTTCATAAATAAGAATAAACATTTAAGGCAATGTATAACTAAAACAAAAGCCTTTTAAACATAATATTTAACATAATATGGAAAAAATTAAAATGAAATAATTCCATTTACTTATTCACATGGATATTCTAATAATCTAATAATCACTTGATATATCAATAACCAATTTCATAATGATGGAATGCATAATTCCAGATTATCATAACCGCATAGCCAAGGCCTCTTGCCAAGACTACAAATATGATTTTTCCAAGGCATTGTGCCAAGACACTAGTTTCTCTCATGAGACCTACCGATACATTGAGAAGCTATAGATGGCTTCACCCATCACTTACTAAGTCCAATACATTCCCATATTAAAAAGTTTAAACATAACATTAACATTCGTATTAAAACTAGCATACGAAATGTCAATACTTTCTCCATAAACCTTGAATGGTATCAAAATAACACATACACTGTAAAACATATCACAAAACCTTCAATACAATACAAAAGTTTTGTATCCTAATAAATCAACATCAAATATTCTTAAAATATATCAAATGAAGTTTACATAGATGAAATCAAAAGTATTTGGGAGAAATTTCTCATTTCTCGAAATAATTGAAAAGTTACACATTTATTAAAGAAGTAATTTAAAAGATATTTTTGAATAAAATTGTCCCATACCACTTTGAAACTTTTGAAAAGAAATATCATTTCAAATAATTCATTTCTATATAAATAAATCCTTAAAATAATTTTGAAAACATGGACATTAATTAAAAATATGTAGAAAGATAAATTTTTAAAAACTTTAAAATTATGATCTTGATAAAGATTACTTTTCACAAATTCTTAAAATATTCATTTTGAAATCATTTAAAAGTCACATAATTATAAAATATAACCTTTACTTTGAAAATACTTTTATAAGCTTGTAAGGGAAGCTTCAGCGATTTTATAACGGCGGAAAATAACCGCACATGCCGTATAAGTTTAAAAAGACATTCATACCTTAAATTTCTTGTAAAGGATAAAAAGTTCCTTGTTTGGAAAAAGACGGAAAGATTCATTAAAAAACACATAAGGGTATAAATGAATTTCACCCATTGTCTACTAAATAGTAAAAAAAATTTAAATACATTTTTAAGGAATATGGATGTGGATGATAAAAAAATCTTAGTAGATTATTACCTATAAACAATCTCAGATAATGAAGATATTGTGAAATGAACTCTTACCATGTACTTTTCCTTGGATGGGGGTACGTTAAACTCCGGTACAATGGTTAAATAATTGTTATTAAATTACTCAAGAATCATATACAATAATATGATATCATATATGATCTTTTAGCATTGCTTTGTTAATAATATCTTTGTATTATCGTCGTTTCGGGTGTTAACTTACTCGTTTTATTTTATATGTTTTATTACGTAAGTCATCGTTGTCATGGATAGGTTGTATCTTATTCATAACCAGAATGATATAATTTCCTTATAAATTATTTTTAAATCATCAAATGATAATTATACTTTAATGGATCTATTGGAGAATGAATCTCATCGCGTTCGTGGAGACGGTAGTCCGTATGTAAGCACGAGCGACAATATCATTCTTTTGATATTAAAATATTATATAATTGGATTGTATATCATATATTCAGAATCATTATCATGTTATATTTATTATTTACATGATTTAGACATCATTATTATACCCATCCAAATCATAATATATTGAATAACAATTACACCACGACGTGGAGACTGTAAGCCGTACGTACGCACATATGGTGACATATCATTCAAAGGATGGATAGAATACAGAATATGGTTGTACCATATTTATAATAACATCACATTATATATATGTTACTGGAGTTATTATTTTATAATGGGAATAACAACGAAAGAATATGTTGAAGAAGAAAGGAACTTGAAAGAGGGTGGTGAAAATATTACCTCTTCTTCGGGTTCTTCTTTTTGATTCGGTCAAAAGGGCTCCTTAGGTTGGAATTTTGACTAAAAGAAGGCCACTAGGATGAATTGAGGGAAGGTGAGATAGTATTTGGTCAGGTTTTGGCCGAACCAAAAGTCTTTGAAGATGTAAATTAATGAGAAGGGTGAGTTCCCTGTTATAAGAGGGGTGAGGGGCACCATTGGAAAAGATAGAAATATTATTTTATAATAAATTCATATTCAGTTTATAATGGCTCAAAAGTAGATTATTTAAATTTTAAGGTGTGGATGTGTCTAAAAAAACTCAACCAATAGGATTTAGACAGGTTTGGGTAACTATATTAACCTTGTCTTTATGTATTAACTCTTAGTTAATTAGTTTTACTTTTAAAATGTCTCTTTATATTTTTATATTATATGGTTAATAAACTAAATATATACATCATAGAGACCCCAAGTGGTCCATTAATGATACACCTATCATGATATAAGTCTCTTGACCGAACCATAGATTTTTAGGAATTTAATATCAATTAATAATATAATATTTGTTTTAAAAACTTTTTTATGTCAATTTTGCAGTATTCAATAATTGTTTTTTTATAAAACTCCTAACAGAATAATTACATCCAAAAAATTTATTTAAATAAATACTAAGATTTCATATTAACCTAGAAAATAAGTTTAATTAATAAAAATTCTCAAATTATATTTATTTGGGTATTTATAATATCAATTGATTTCATTGTTCACTATTATAGTAATTACTGCATCATCATTGTGTCCAAAATAAATTAAATTATTAATTGTCTAAAAATTATAAATAAATCATAATTATGTATTATATCGTTTATGATTTCTAATGAATATTTATAATTGAAAATCCAACATATATAACCCTACGTAAAAAATGTTTTTCTAAAAGATATATGCTTATGTAATTTTTGTATTTATTTTATCCTAATTAAAATTAAGTGTCTCTATCACATACAAGTGGCTCCATGTGGTCCCAAAATCGACCCAAATATTCCCATGGTCTGAAATGTATCCACCAATAAAGTGAGGAGACATTTTAGGGTAATTTAGTATTATTATAATATTAATTTTTTAACCCTTATTTACCAGATTTACCCTTTAACCATGGTAAATAAAATATTTACCGAAGTAATTATCCAGAATTTCTAAAAGTAAAAGTTACCTATTTACACAATTCGGGCATCCTGATTCCAAATATGGAATCTATTTTTCCAAATTCAAAACACAGAATTGGCATAAATTAATTTAAAATTTATTCTGCTGTCAAAACAAAAAGTGTGTTTTTAAGAGATAATAACTATCAAAAGATTGACACTTGTTTATGTCTAGTTTAATTGTGAAATTATGTACAATGACCCAAATTTTATGAAATGGTTAAAATATATTCTAAATATAATTTAAAACCACTCAAATTTATAATTTATCAATATAAATTATTTCGCTTAAAAATTTTGTTTTTAATTAAAATTTATTAATTTTCACTATTCATCAAAATATAAAAGTAATCAGAAAATTACCAAAATTTCACCCAAGGATAAATTAGATATTCCAAATCAAAAAATGAATTCCATTTTGGAAGATAAAATTTATTAAATTTCAAAAGGTAGGTATTACTATTCATAACGGCTAGTTTGATTGGTTGTGGTGTGTGTTAGAACTCGAAGTTGCGTACAACACATGCTACTGTATTATTAAAAGAGAAGCATACCGTGAACTATTGGGGTGTTACCTTGTACATTTTCTGATGTCCCCATTCTATAGAATAAATTTATTTGGTCAAATTGAATATATAAATGTTTAGAATATTGGATTTAAAAAGTGTTCACTATTAAAGTTGGTAAAAGTGCATTTTTGAAAAATAATTCATTTATATGAAAAAAATGAATTTTTTCTCACATTATGTCTAAGAAACTCATAATATGGATTTTAAAATTATATGGATTATATAAGATTAAAAATTTAGTTAATACCATTCATATCCTCTTTTGAACGGCCTGTTTGGTAACTCATGGTGCGCATGAACTCAGTGTTACATGTAGTGAATGTTATTGAATTGTTTTGAAGAAGTACATACTAAGAAATCTTGGGGTGTTACATTCTTCCCTCATTCAATAAATTGTGTCCTCACATTTTGATATTTTCTTCAATAATAAAGGTTGATAAAAGAAAATATCTTTGTGGGAAAACCCACATTATAAATTTGGTTAATAAAATATAGTCTTAATAAGAGGAAAAGAGAAATGAAAGGGTCACCACCAAATGATGATCTCAATTAAGAGAACTTTGGTGGAATTTAGAGACATTTAATTGGAGGATAAACATTAAATATTTATAGGTAGTGATTGAGGTCATCAATCACAAAAAAGTGTCAAATTTATGCCCTTAAATTCATCAATTTATGATGATTATAATACCATCACTTCAGAAAAACATATGTTATTAGGATAACACATTTTTTTGTTTTAAGATCCTTTCACTGAAGTATAAGAATTAATTTCTTCATTGAATAAGAGAAGAAGAAAAATATATACTTGACAAGCAGAGTCTCATCCTTTAACTGTGTTCAACCACAAACTCATCTTTTACTCTAAAAGGGAATAGAACATAAAAATAATTTTCTATTTATCCTATTCGTATAGGGTTAAAAAATTAATTTATAATTCATATAGTAGAGCCATTAAAAAATGCATTTATTCAGTCTAGGACATCACGTGGGTCAGTGGTAGGTGATACACCTTTGTCTCCCTTCAGTTGTGGGTTCAAGCCTCGCGGCCTTGTCGGACGCGACGGGTTTCCGCTCGACCTCCAGGTTGTCCTTTTATGGAAATCCAAAATTTTCTAAACTAGAACTATCCAAAATACTTTAGTCCAAACTTTATAAATAAGGTAAACACAATGAAGATCCTTTTTTCTGCGTAATAACATGTATTCTTTTAAAACACTACAATATCCTGAATTACCATAAAACCTTATTGATTGCATTCCTGATCCCTTATTCCTTTAAGAATAATGGATATACTTTTTCAATCCAAAATTTTTTTAAACCGCAACAATGATGGAATATAGAAATCATTAATCAGTTCCAAGGTATTCAAGAATATCCTACATAATTTATCCAAATCAGTCATCTATTATTCTAAAATCACTACCACGGTATCAGAACCATATTATGATTTATCATTCTCTCAAACATATACTTTCCAAAAATTTAACCTACTATTGAGTCACTTTTCTTTGTTCCACAAAATCACAAGTCCTTAATGAAATAGTACAGTTGTATAATCCTTATATACTCCATAATTTTTATAACAAGTACATTGTTGATACAACACTCAAATGACATAATCAACATAAATACTCTAATCATTCCTCTTAATATGTGGTAGTATCATAACTTGATTATTATCCAATATCATCATTTGCGGCATAGCCTGATGACTGGGGCATAGGTTCGCATAGTATCCAAACTCCTTGCAAATGAAGCATTGTACATTTGAAACCATTTTCTTGCCCTTGATTTCACGTACTTTCTGTCCATTTTCTCCACACTTATAACATACTTCCATTCCCTTCAAGCATTTTCCAAGGTGATTTTTTCCACAGTTATCACGTATGGGAAAATCCTTCTTTACCTTCTTCCTTTTATCTGTACTTCTCTCTACCATCCTTTCCTTCTCTGGATTCCCTTCAAAGCCATAGGACTCCGAGAATCCTTTACTTATCTTATCAACACATGACACTATTTCTTCATATGATGATAATACGTGGGAGAATATTTCCCTTCTAAATTCTGGATTAAGACCATGAAATATATGATCCTATTTACTCTTTGGATTATGCATATTGTTGGAGTTCTCATTCCATCTATTGGGTGCCATTTCTAAACAATGTCATAAATTAGATGAGTTTATGAATCAAAATACATAATTTCATACTTGTAAAACGCGTAACATATATTGAACTATTTATGGATATAAACCATAATTAAAAAAATGTTTTCTTTGAGAATGTATATACTCATAAATCCTTCTTAATGGTTTGTAAAGAAAATGAGAATTATCCTAAGTATATCCTCCGGGAGTGTCGTAACCACGAGTGTAGCAAGGACCGTTGTCGTGCACCAGTTCCCGTTCGAGTCTAGATCAAAGCGGTATTTTTGAGTTTAACCCCTAGGTAAATACGTGCCAGAGCCACCTCTACCTACTTATATCCAGATTGGGATGTTTTTCTCAGAAAACTCACAAAATCTCTACAATACCAAAATTCTAGGAAGTTCTTCTATAATAATCCTCAAAGTCCATCTTAAATCTATGCGTTCTAATCAGAGTGTATCTAAATCTAGCTTTCAAAGTTTGTACTAAACTTTCTCTGATACAAACTGTAACGCCCCGACCCCAGTTACCCAAAGTCTGTGCATTATTAGGTAACATTGTCATGATCACAAGAAAGATCAAGTCCTGAAAGACTGATTAGTTTAGTAGCCTTGGAATAACAAAAACATTAATAACGTTTACATTATATAAAAAATGAAAACTACAACAATATAGTCTCCATAGTACACACTATTATCCCCTCATACTATCCCAACAGGTCATTCATAAATTACTTCTTCACATCCTAGGGAAAATAAAACAAAGAAAAGGGGTGAGCTCAAATGCCCAGTAAGGATAACAATATAGCCTAAACTTTCATAAATAAGAATAAACATTTATGGAAATGTATAACTAAAACAAAAGGCTTTTAAACATGAACATCAGCATATTAAGGAAAAAATAAAACAAAATAATTCCATTTACTTATTCACATGGATATTCTAATAATAGAATAATCACATGCAATATCAATAACCACTTTCATAATGATGGAATGCATAATGCCAGACTATCATAACCACATAGCCAAGGCCTCATGCCAAGACTCCAAATTAGATTTTTCGAAGGCCTTGTGCCAGGACAGTAGTTTTCCTCATGAGACCTACCGATTCATCGTGGAGCTATAGCGGTCTCCACCGATCATTTACTAAGTCCAATGAATTACCATATTAAAAGGTTTAAACATAACATAAACATTCCTATCAAAACTAGCATACGAAATGTCAATACTTTCTCCATAAACCATTAATGGTATAAAAATAACACATCCACAGTAAAAAACATAAAATAACCTTCAATACAATAAAAAAGTTTTGTATCACAATAAATCAACTTCAAATAAGCTTAATATCCATCAAAGTATGTTTACATAGATGAAATCAAAACTATTTGAGAGAAATATCTCCTTTCTCGATGATAAAGAAATCCAAGTAGATTATTACGTATAAACAACCTCGGATAATGAATAGATTGCGAAATAAACCCTTATCTTGTACTTTTCATTGGTTGGGGATAGATTAACCTCCTGTATAATTTATAAATAATTGATATTAAATTATACAAGAATCATATACATTAATATGATATCATATAATATCTTTTAACATTGCTTTGTTAATAATATCTTTGTATTATCGTCGTTTCGAGTGTTAACTTACTCATTTTCTTTTATATGTTTTGTTTTGTAAGACGTGGTTGTCATGGATAGGTTGTATATTATCCATTTCATGAATAATATCAAGTCCATATACATTATTTTTAAATCATAAAATGATAATTATACTTGAATGGATACAATGGAGAATGAATCTCATCACGTTTGTGGAGACATTAGTCCGTACGTACGCACGAGCTAAAATATGATTCTTTTGATATTAAAATAATATATAATTTGATGGTATATAGTATATACAGAATCATTATCATGTTATATTTATTATTTACCTCAATTAAACATCATTATTATTTCTATTCAAATAATAATATAATGAATAACAATTACACCATGACGTGGAGACAGTAAGCCGTACATACACATGTATGGTGAAATGTCATTAAAATGATGGATAGAATACTGAATATTGTTGTACCATATTTATAATAACATCACAGTGTATATAAGATGCTGTAGTTTTTATTTTATAATGGGAATAACAATGAAATAAAAAGTTGAAGAATAAAGGAACTTGAAAGAGGGTGGTGAAAATATTACCACTTCTTCGGGTTCTTCCTTTTGATTTGATCAAAAGGGATCCATAGGATGACTTTCAGACTAAATTAAGGCCTCTAGGGTGAAGTTAGGAAATTTTGGAGAGTATTTGGGAAGGGTTCGGCTGATCCAAAAGGCTATTAAGATGTTATTTAATGAGAAGGGGGAGTTCCCTTTTATAAGAGGGGTGAGGGGCACCTTTGGAAAAGCTAGAAATATTGTTTTATAATAAATTCATATTTCGTATCTAATGGCCCGAACGTGTATTATTAAAACGTTATGGTGGGTATGGGTCTAAAAAAACTCAACAAATAGGATTTATATAGGTTTTGGTCACTATATTAACCTTATCATTAAGTAATAACTCTTAGTTAATTAGTTTTACTTTTACAATGTCTCTTTATATTTTTATATTATATGGTTAATAAATGTAATATATACATCCAAGAGACCCCCAATTGGTCCCATAATGATAAATATATCATGATATAAGTCTATTGTCTGATCCTTAGTTTTTTATAATTTAATATCAATTCAAAATATAATATTTGTTTTAAAAACTCTTTTTTGTCAATTTTGACACTATTTAATAATTGATTTTTGTAAAAATTATAACAGAATGCTTACTTCGAAAAAAGTAATTTAAATCATTTCTAACATGTCATATTAATCAATAAAGTTAGTGTAATTCATAAAAAGTCTAAAATTATATTTATTTGTGTATTTATAATATCAATTATTTTAATTTTTCACTATTATGGTAATTACTTCATCATCATTGTGTCATAAATAAATTAAATTATTTATTGTCTTAATATTATAAATAAAATATCAATATGTAGGAAATTTTTTATCTTTATAATAATTATTTATAATCTAATATCCAACATATATATCCCCATGTAAAAAATGTTTTTCTAAAAGATATATGCTTATTTCATTTTTTTATTTATTTTAACATAATGAAAATAAAGTGTCCCTATCACTTAAAAGTGGCTCAATGGGGTCCCAAAATCATCCCAAAGATTTCCATGGTCGGAAATGTATCTAAAAATAAGGTTAGGACACGTTTTATGGTAATTTAGTATTATTAGAATATTATTTTATTAACCCTTATTTACCATATTTACCCTTTAACCATGGTAAATAAAATATTTACCGAAGTAATTATTCAAAATGTCTAAACACAAAAGTTACCACTTTAAAAAATTTGGACATCCTGATTCTAAAAATGGAATCCATTTTTCCAAATTCATAACACAGAATTTTCAGAAATTAATTTAAAAATAATTTCCACTGTCAAAACAAAAAATCGTTTTTTAATCGATAATAACTTTAAAAAGACTGACAATTGTTTATGTCTGGTTTAATAGTGAAATTATGTACAATGACCATAATTGTATTATATGGTGAAAATATATTCTGAATATACTTTAAATCCACTCAAATTCATAATTTATCAATATAAATTATTTCTACTAAAAATGTTGTTTTTAATTAAAATTTAATAATACTTACTATTCATAAAAATATAAAAGTTATCAAAAGAGTACAGAAATTTCAGCCTAGGCTAAATTCAATATTCCGAATCAAAAAATGAAGTCCATTTCGAGATAAAAAAATTATAAATTTTTTAAAGGTAGGTATTACTATTCATAATGGCTAGTTTGATTGGTTGTGGTGTGTGTTAGAACTCGAAGTTGAGTACGACACACGCTATTGTATTATTAAAAGAGTAGCATACCGTGGAAGCTTGGGGTGTTACCTTGTAAATTTTTTGATGTCACAATTCTAAAGAATAAATTTATTTAGTCAAATTTAATGTATAAAAGTTTAAAATATTGGATTTAATAAGGGTTAACTATTAAAGTTGGTAAAAGTGAATTTTTGAAAAATACATCTTCTATCTGAAAAAAATTAATTTGTTCTTACATTATGTCTAAGAAACTCATAATATATATTCTAAATTTATAAGGATTATATAAGGTTCAAAATTTAGTCAATACTATTCATACCCTCTTTTGAACGACTTGTTTGGTAAGTCATGGTGCGCTTGAAATTGGTCATATGTGTAGTTCAAGTTATTGAATTGTTTTGAAGAAGTACATACTATGAAATCTTGCGGTTTCAAATACTTTAGGTGTAAAATCTTTTTTTCTTCATGAATGTGTTTTTATAAATTGTGTACATCCCTTATTATGTTGTTTTAGTGATGCAAAATACATTTCTGATGGGTTTGACATGATCATGTATTAGTTTCATGTTTTGTATTGAAAATTGGTTATGTTTTGTGTAAGTGTCTTGGTGTAGAGTTCCATGATATTTTTTTTGTGTTTTTTGGGGGATTAAACCTCTTTTTAAGGGAACGTAAGGTGAAGATGATTTTGGAAATTTTTTTTGAAGGAAAATGTAATATTTAACATTTGAACATGATTTGTATTCTTCAATATCAATTGAAGATGGTTTTGAATGGTGATTTTCATGTTTTTAAAATGATCTTGGGTTATGTAAGGTTTTACAAAGGGGATTGGCATATGGATTTTGTTTTTTTCTTCAAACCATTTTTGTTATTTCAATTTTATTTAGAGTTTTTGGTAATTATTGAAGCTCTTTTGAGTAAATTAGATTATTTAGGGTCTTCTAGAAGGGTTGTACCCACATACATAACTATATATACCTATATATATAAATACACCTTCCACGTATTCCCACATGGTGTGAGGAATATGTGTTCTATATTAAAGAGTGTATATATATATATGGGTGTATCTGTGCACAATTGTGGGGTGGTCTTCTTCAAATGTGTTGGGTGACAAGTTGTTCATCCTCGTCTACTCCCTTTTTAGGTAGGTTTCCCAATGAATTTTATTTTAAATTATAGAATTATTGGTTCCTTGCATTTCACACATACATTATATGTTTTCTAGAAACGTATGTTTTTTATAAAAACTACAAATTGTTTAATAAGGTAACACCCTCATGGTATTCAAATTTCATGATACTATTTTATTAAAACAACTTATTAGTGCTCTAGAAATGTCGCTTTAACCATTATAAATGGGATTCAGATTCAAAGTGGTGAATTATTTTTTTAATTGGGTTTCCAAGTGAATTCGTAATTTTTAAAATGGTGTGTCTTTGTTTCATTATGAAATGGTTTGGCATGAGAAAAAATCACATGAGGCCTAGTTGGCACTTTTGTAAAGTTAGTTATCTCTATAAAACTCTCCTTATATATGGTCCCCTCTCTTT
The DNA here is from genome assembly GCA_963277665.1 of Viscum album. NCBI lineage: Eukaryota > Viridiplantae > Streptophyta > Magnoliopsida > Santalales > Viscaceae > Viscum > Viscum album. The sequence continues at coordinate 1,741,227,425 of OY728156.1, forward strand.
AGTTGAGTTGCATATTATGGGGGTTTGCTATGTATAAATCCCATGTGATCAATGGTATAATGGTGAGGGAAATATTCCTTGGGGTTTGTCCGGATGTTTCATGTTGAGCATTATAAATATATATACAATGATAGAAAGTTAGGCTAGCATCTATAGGCCCACCCCCTTTCTAAATAAATGAGACCTAAGAACCTGGCATATTTAGAGAATATTATGATAATTATTACTTCACTAGTTGGTTATGGTACTGACCAGTGGATCATAGTAGCATGATTTTTCTGGGTTCATTGCATTGGGATTTTCCCTCGCCTAGCCTGAGAAAGGATGGGTGAACATTTTGAGAATTTTAATTTCTTCTTGTGTGACATGTCAATGAGGATGAGGTCTCACGTGTTGGTGTCTTCTGGAATATTCTCGATCACATGTGATTACCTATGTCTACTCATTATTAGTGCTTGAGTGCTGAATGTGTTACTTTTATATATGAATTCATTCCATTTCACTTGTAGTAAAACTACTGTAGCATTTTCCTGTGTAATGTTTTCTTACTGGAATGTGATGTGTAGTTTTAATGTTGAATATGGAAACATTTTTTTCAATGAATTGTTTTTTATTCTTTAAGGAAAAATTGAAAATGTAATCATCAAATTACATTTGAAAAATATAATGTCTCACTAAATGTTTGATTTGGATTTTGATAGATTAATAAGGGAAATGAAACATACTATGCTTTTTAGTAAAATCTAGAAATCCTTAATTTTATATATTGTAGTTCAAAACTGAAATTGATGATTCTTTTTCTTAAAATAATTTCATTTGGGAATGGATTACATGGTCAAACCTATTGATTTTTAATAATCATGCCTATAGTTCATTCTTTTTTTAGTCTCAGGAGCAGTTTTCAGTCTGATATCAATTTTCATGGCTGATGTTGAGTATGTGAATCGGGGAGTGACCTGCTGGATCACGTGTAGTTCAGTGGTCATCTACCTGGTTTGATCAGATTTTTATATCTTTCTTAGTTTTTCATTTAAGGTAATTTATTATTGGGATGCTTTATTTTTAATTCACTACATATGTTTATTTATATTCGGTGAAATAATTCCCATCATCACTTTTGTTGATGCTCTTGGTGCTTTTCGCTAGCCTTGGAAGATTGGGAACGCTTCTCAGGCCTTGTCACGGGCTGACTCGGTTGACCAGATTAGGATTGACCTGGGATTCTTCATGATAAAATAGTGTCAAAGGGTAGGTACTTTGTAGGACCTATGATTCAGAGAGCCCTTTTTTATCTCGGTCATCAAGGTAGATGGAGTATGATTATTGGAGCTTGGGGTGTAGGATCCGGGGAGTGTATGGCCAACACTTTCTGGGCCAAACCTTGAGTTACAATGAGAAGTCTATTTTTCATGGTTTATTTGGTTCTTGTGGGTTTCTTAGTAGTAGGGGAAATGAAATGATAGTCCGGATAGTAGTCTTAGTGAGCTCACTAAGCCTGGTAAGCCTTGTGGAGTATGGGATTTGGTCTTGAAAGACTCTCTGTGACTGTGGTTAGATTGACATACGGCCACCAATCATATTCCCAGGCTTCCCATTTTGTCTAGTTTCCCATGTTATATTGATTTGGATCTTTTTCTGATTTTGTGAATTTTGACCTGTTGAATGGAAGGTTTATTTCAATTGAACTTAATTTGGGTGTGATGGTTTTTGGGTGTCTTTCTTAGATTTTAAAATGATGTTTGGTTTAGAAAAATGAATATTGACTTCTAAAAAATGGGATTTCCAAAACCAAAACATCAAATATTTTGAGAGTGAAATGGGTTGTTTAAAATGGAGGATTATTTGGGTTATTTTTGGGAGGTTTTTGAATGGTTTTGTGAAATGTGAAATTCGAAAATGAATATGAAATTAGAAATTATTTTTCTTTGAAGATGATGTGGTATATCAAAAAATCTTGAGGTAGTTTTTAAATTGTCTTTGAATGTGATAATGTTTCATATTCGACTCTTGGTATTCCTACAAGTGCTCACAAATAAGTATACCGAACTATGTATGTTGTGAGTGGATGGTTATTGGTATGTATAGGTGAGTTCATAATCTATCCCAATAGTGTATGTATGTGAGGCTAAATGGAATACCAATAGTGGGTGTTTTATTCATAAGGCTTGTTATGTTTTCTAAAAATGTTCATTAAAAAGGGGGTGTTTTAATGTTTTAAAAAGGTATGATTTTGTGATGTAACCTTTTTGTTTTTGGTATTATTAATTTTGGACTTTGGCTTTCGATTGTGGAGGTGTTATTTGATTCATGTTTTGATATTTGGTAGTTGATCTGAATATGAGATATGAAATTTTTTACTTATGGTATGTTTTGATTTGGTTTCGTGCTCCATGTTTTCAGGTTTCAACCCCACTATGTTTTAAGGGATTTTAGAAGCATATGATGGATGTTATTTCACCAAATTCCTTCTGGTAGATCTATTTTTGTCTTAGAATTATGGTTTTTCCATTTAAAATATGTACCCTGGTGGTTCTCAATATCAGGAGTTCGTCTACAGGTTCCAAGAGTCGAAACCTCCTCATTTCCTTGGACAGCAGGAACCAGGGAGAGCTAAGGAATGGATGCGAAATATCGAGGAGATATTTGTTCATCTTGAATTTCAAGAACCTCACAAGCTCGTGCTTTCCACCTTTCCATTAGATAGACTAATTTAAGAATGGTAGAAATATGTTCTTTGGACAAAACCACAGAAAAATTACTCTTCGGAATGCATTAAAGCCTTGTTCATCCAACAGTATTTCCCCGAAGATGTGATTTCTCAGAGGGGTTCTAGGTTGTATGCTCTTGATCAGGAAAATTCAACGGTGTTCTAGTATGATAAGAGCTTCGACGAGATTGAGAATTATCTCCCAAACCTTGTCAGGGATGAACTTTTAATAGCACGATTCTTTGAGAGACGTCTCCGATCAGAATTCCCCCCATCTTTTTCTTCCTTCCCTGATGATTATGATGAATTTGTGAAGCAGTCTATTTAATTCAAAACTGATTTAATAGTGTATGGCCTGATGAAAAGAGGAAGAAAAAGGATGTTGTTTTCTACCTCACCATATTCTTAAACTATGAATTACTGGTTGTGTTTTATGTGTGGGATGTCGGGGCATAAAAAGTTTTCATGTCGTGAATCACTTAATATCTGTAATACATGTGGCCATTTAGGTCATTTTGATAGGTTTTTCTAGGATAGTGCCATGAATTTACATGGGGACATATCCACTACCTTGGTGAAACATTAAGTTTTGTTGAATGAACATGGAGTTGGTGTAAGCTCAATCAAAAGATTTTTTTTTGAAAATTATTTTCTTAATGTAATCAATGTAATATGTGCTGTTTTCTTCTTTTGGTTGTGAAAATTAATGTTTCATTTCCTTTTCTAACTTTGTATTATTGGGGATGTTTTTGTAGTGTTTTTAATGTTGCTGATGTAGAAAGGTGGAGATATTTTCCACATGTTTCATTTCACTAGGTTTCTCTAGCTTTATTTATGATTTGAGATTTATTCCAGTTTGTGAAACCATTGTTATTCAGGAATCTTAATATGGTGGGGAGACCACCACAGGATGAACTCATGATGATTCCAAATTCTTGGTGTTCATGATGGAGCACTTCATTGTTTCCACTCGGCCCGTCCCTGAATATAATTTTTGGTTGACTTCAATAGTGGGTAATGTAATGGATGCTTGAAGAGATCTTAAACAGGTCACTACTAGTTTCTTATATGGTTTTTTGTTAGGGGTTGGGATGATCCTTGTTGGGCTATCCTTATAATGAGTGAGTCTCTTCTTTGTAATATCTTTTTTGTTAGTTACAATATTGTGGTCATGTGTGATATCATCATTGGATGTGTGACTTATTTTGAGGATGGTCTTGTAGTTAATTTTTTTGAATCCATTGTTTAAGGATCTAATGAATGTGAGTGTTTTTTTGTTGGACAATAATTTTTCAGGTTTTTCCTTGTCTGAAAATCATTTTTTCTTTGGTTTTAATAAACTAAATATATTGGGACTTTTTGGGGGAATAAAGTGTAATAGTGGGGTTAATTCTCACACCGCTATGTGACATTCATGATAATTTTATTTATTATTGAGTTTTAGTTAAATTTTATTTATTTTTTAATTTTCCATTTTTTAATTAAATAGAATGAATTATAATTAAAATTGAATTAATTAAATAGTAAATGAAAACATAATCTAACCCCTCCAACATTCCTTACAATACAGCCACCCCCACTACTCTGGTCGTGCGACTCTGACTCCTTTCTATGTGTCCTACCCGCAGCGCGCCACCCACCATTCTCCTTTCTCTGAACCTTCCCTCTCTATGGACTCTCCCTCGGCTCCCTAGGTAAATTCGTTGCCTCCCTCTCCTCTAATTCTAGATGATTCCCACTTTTTCCATAGAATCAATTGTTCTAGTCAAAACCTAGGTCGATGTTGACTGGGTTTTGGTATTTTCATCCATTTATTGGTTGTGTGGAGTGTCTTCCTGGTCTTTCTCATGCGAGTTTCGACGTCCGCTTCAATAGGAGAAGCATTTCGGTACATTCCTGTTCATTCATTGTCATTTGAGATTGATTTATTTTAACCTATCAATTATTTTGTTAATTTTAATGTGTTCTGAATATTTTTCTGTGTAGTGAGAAGTGTGAATTTTTAATGTTTTAACATGATTATGATTTTGAAATGGGTTTTTTCAGAACAATCGGTTATGCGTTTTTCATATTGTGTTGTAATGTTTCATGAAATTTATTTTATTCCTTGATTCAAAAGTGTGCTTTATATATTCCAAGGAAATTGAGGTGTGTATTTTTTTGAAGTTAACTATTAATAATTCGTATAGTATTGTGGTCATGTATGACATGTCATCTATTTGTACATAGGAATTTTAGATTTTTTTACATATTAAAAGGGGATTTATGGGGAATTGGTAGGGAAAGTGGGTGAACATTAGGTGTAAAATCTTTTTTATATTTTTTAAATGGTTTTTATAAATTGTATAAATGTATATTATATTGTTTGACTATTGAGAAATTCATTTTTAAAGGCTTTGACATGCTCATGTATTGGGTTTGCATTTTGAATCAAAAATTGTTTATGTTTTGTGTGAGTGTCTTGCTATGGTGTTTCATGAGATTTTTTTGTTTGTTGTTTGGTGGGTGTGAACATTTTTTGGGCACATAAGGTATGTATTTTTTGGAAATATTTCATGAAATAAAATAAAATATTTGACATGTGAACTTTAATTTTAATTTTCAATATCAATTGTCAATGGTTTTGAATTGTGTATGTCATGTTTTTAAATTGATCATGTTGTATGTATGGTTTTACAAAGGATCTTGTCCCATGTATTTGGTTGATTGCTTCCAACCATTTTTTATTGTTTCAATTTTATTTTGAGTTTTTGGTAATCTTTGATTCTCTTTTGGGATAATTAGATTGTACGTGGTATTCTTGAATGGAAGTACACACATTCATAGGTATGTATACCTATATATATAAATCCTCCTTGAACATATTCTCTCATGGAATGGGGAATATGTTAATTGAATTAAAGGTTATATATATAGTGGAGTATGTGTGCACAATTGTGGGTTGGTCTTCATCAATGGTGTCGGGTGCCTAGTTGTTCGTCCTTGTCTGATCCCTTTTGAGGTAGGTTCCCCTATTCAATTTCCTATAAAATAACGAATTATTGGTTTCTTGCATTTAGCACCTTCATTTTATGGTATTTAGAAACTTATGGTTTTTTGAATAATTGCTAATGCTGATATAATGTAATGCTCTATGTGTATTCGAATTTCATGATACAATTTTATTAAATGTGCATATTAGTGTTCTAGAAATGCCCTTTTGACGCTTTTAAAAGTGATTCAGAATTACATTGGAGAATTGGGTTTCGTAAATGGGATTCCAAGTGCGTTTCTGGTTTCCAAAATGTTCATGTGTGCGATTCTTTATGCAATGGTTTGGCATGATAAAAAATAGTGTGAGGCCCAGTTGGAACTTTTGTAATATTTTTTATCTCCAAAAAACACTACATGGATGTGTTCCCCTCTCTATAGTTGAGTTTTCTATTATGCGGGTCTACTATGTAGGACTCTACTTTGATCAATGGAAGAAAGGTGAGGGACATACTCCTTGGGGTGACTCATGGAGTGGAATGTTGTGCTTTATTATTATATATATTATGATTGGATGCTCGACTGACAATAATAGGACCACCCCATTTCTAAATACCTTAGACCTATAACCAGGTTTATTGAGAGAATATACTAAGAATGATTTCCACACTGGTATGTTAATTTAATTACCAATGTCCTATATTAGGCGGATATTTTTGGGTTCATTACTATGAGATTTTCCCTCATCCTTTTTGAGAATGGGTGGTTGTGCATTTTTAGCATTTTGATTTCATCGTGTGGGATATGTCAACTAGGATGATCTCTCATTTATTGGTGTCTTCTGGATTATTATCGATATGTGGGGTTAACCATTTTCTACTCATTCATAGTGCTTGAGTTCTGAGTGTGTTACATGTATGTATGAATTCATTCCATTTCCCTTGTAGTGAAACTACTCTAGAGTATTCATGGGTAATGTTTTATAACTAGAATTTTATGTGTGGTTTCAATGTGTCTTATGAAAACTTTTTTTATCCAAAGAAATGTGTTTTATTCTCTTTGTGAAAATTGAAAATTTAATCATTACTTTCTCTTTGAAAATTATAATTTCTCACTAAAATATTGATTTGGGTTTTGAGAAATGAATAAGTGAAATGACACGTACATTTCTTTTGAGTAATATGTATAAATCCATACTTTTATATATGGTAATTCAATGCTAAAATTTATGATTCTTTTGTTTAATGGAAATTCATTTTGGAATAGATTACATGGGCACAAAAACTATTTTTAATACTTATGCCTATACTTCAATATTGTTTTTAGTATCAGGTGAATGTTTCAGTTTGATCTCGATCGTCATGGGTGATGTTGAGTCTTGGAATCAGGAAGTGAACCCCTATGTCACATATAGTTCCAAGGCCATCAAGATGGTTAGTTTCACTTTTCAGTTCTTGTATAGTTATTCTATTCAGTTTATTAATTTTTGGGCTACATAATAATTATTTTTCTACACTTCATTATTTATATTGGGAGAAATCATTTCCATAATCACTCTACTGATTCTCTTGCTGCTTATCGCTATCCCAGGAGGATTTGGAATGCTTTTCAGGCATTGTCCCTGGTAGACTCGGGTGACTGGTTCAGGGTCGACCTGGGTTGGTTTGTGACAGTTTTTATGTAGATGAACATCCTGTATAAATATTTAGATAATTTCATTGACATGTTTTAAAATCACATTATTTTAGATGATAAATTATATAACCATATTTTCATATGTTTGTTATTAACATTATTACTTGTCCATCGGGTGTTAACTTTTTCATTTTTATTACATATGTTTTGTGGGATTAGTTATAGTTTATATTATTATTTTATAGTTTTCTCATTAAAAAATTTATATTAGTATAATAAAAATCATAGTTATTAATACCATTAATTTATATTATAATTCTTTAATGATGATCATGTATAATTAATTGCATCGCATTGTGAAGATGATAGGCCCTACAAACGCATGGGCGATTTTATCATTCCCATAAATGAAAAATGGCATGGTATTGGATGGTATATATTTTAACCTAGAATCCATATATAATTATATATATATATATATTATTTCCATCATTATATCCATAAATGTAAGATGGTGGTGAAAAAATGATTACATCACTGCATGGAGATGTCAAGCCATACGTAAACATGCATGGTGATTTCATTTTTCATAGGATGGATTGAAAGTAGAATATAGTAATTCCATAAACATAATAAAATACCATCATATAAATCATAATGGACTTATTAAATTAAAATTGAATAATCTCATGGAGAGGATGTACAGGAAGATATAATTTGAATGAATCGGTAGAGGAGAATATCTCTTTTTCAACATGCTCCCTCTAAATCTAAAAATAATGAAACTAGAGTTGGTCATATTATAAGAAAGAACCTCTATAATGTTATAAGGTAATTGGAGAAGGTAAATGTGTAAGGGATAACCAATTTTTAAGGATAAATTTTACGTGAAGAGGTGATAGAGGTGGTTCCCTTTTATAAATGAGGTGAGGGGCACTTTTCGAATATTCTAATGTATTAACTTATAATAAAATAAAACCACTTCTAAAAAAAATGTCCTAATTTTTAAGATAAGAATCTATAAGGTTGTAATATCTTCAAACAATAAATTATAGATTTGTTTTTCTATCAATTTAAACATTATCATTTATATTTATCAATTAGTTATTCTATTTTATTTTAATAAGGGTAACAAATATTTCAATAGTCAAATGGGAAATATATAATTATTTTATGTCAATTAAATAATAAATAAATAACTCAGAAAATTAAAATTATATTTTTTTAATTTATATTAATTTTTTTAACGATTTTTAGATATTTTAGTAATGCATTATTTTGAAAAAAAATTAGTGTCAATTTTGATAATATTCAATTCATTTTTTTTTCAAAAATATCAATAAAATATGTTATCCCTAAAAAAATTGTTTTTATATCTCTTTAGGGTCAATGTAGTCTATAATATTGATTGAATATTTTCATTAATAAAATTATATTTATTTTTAAATTTTTAATAATAATAATTTTATATTCCAATTAATAAATTACCAACATCAGTTTTGATTCATTACATAATAAAATAATATAATTAATAAAAATTAAAAAAAATATTATGTTGAATATAAATCAAATATATTGAATAATAATTTTTTTTCTAATATTACTTCCAGAAAATCCATCATAAAAATGTTATACTTATTAAAACATGAATGTGACATGTCTAACATGACTTTTAAATACAACAATTCAAGTGTCACAATCTCTTATATAAAGCACCAAATTGTTAATAAATCAAAAATTTTATGTAATGATTGATATAAACTCCATAAATATGATTCGTTCAAGAGATATTGTATTTTAATTAAGATTATTATTGTAATAAAAATTACTTTATGTATTTTCTATCAATTAAATAATTTATGAAACATCAATATAATATATTATCAAGTAATTATTAATTAAAAAAATAATAATAATTTAACCGAATGAAAATAAAATTTAATTCCAATTCATATTCATAATATATTTTTTATTTTGTATAACCTTATAATTAAAATTATTTTTTTATTCAAATTTGAGTAAGACATATTTAACTTATTTATAAATATAATACATTAAATGTTCTAATATTGTCTAAGTGCCTTCCAAAGGGTATAATTTCGACCCATGTGTGGCATAGGTCCCAAATCTATCATCTAATCACATTAGTACACATAATTTTATAAATTTACAATATTATATTTACCGTTACTTACCTGATTTACCATATTTATAGTATTAATTAATATTACTAAAGTTATTATTAATACTACATAAAAATAAAAGAATTCCATTTAAATAAGTTAAGCCTACTAATTAAAAATTTGGAAAAAATTTGAAAATTCGAAGCACATAAGTTTCTAGAATTAATTTAAAATCAACCCCATTATCAGAATGAAAAACAATTTTTAAATGTTATACCATTGCAAAATATTGAAATATATTTACATAAAAATCAAATCTCTAATTAATTTCAATAAAATAAATTTTATTGAATGATACAAATATATTCTATTTATATTTTAATAACATTACATAATATAATTAATAAAGTAATATTATTTCAATGAAATATGTTTTCTTCAATTAGAATTTTTTGTAATTTTTCTATTCATCAAAACATGAAAGATATAAAAAAAATACAAAATTAATACAATGTAAATTTTTATATCCCAGATACAAAGAAAATGTTTGTTATGTCAAATTGAATATATAATTTTTTAAAAACAATAATTAAAATCGGTGTTCCCTATGTTGGTAGTAAAATGAAATGTTTATAAATTACTTCTTTTATCCAAAAAAATGAATTTGTTCTTATATAATGTCTAGAAAACATATAAGATGAATTATAAAAATTATATTGAATACATTAAACATATATATCATTAATTAAATATATGAAGTGTTATTTAATTATTTTATAAACACGATTAATTTCATTTAAATAATTATTCTGAAAAATGTTAATAATGTTCATACACACCATTATAATCACAAGGTTATGATGTAACTTTATAATATTTAGTTTTCCACTTATACATGGACATTCGTGAAAAGACTTATACCAAAAGAACTTAACAATATGTTTAACACAATCCAATCATAGTGTTGTGCTACCACAATCTAAGACGATGTAGCTTATTGCGTAAGATTATCATGGTGTAGAGTGCGACACAAATAATCAATGATATTAAAATATTCCTTTATCATTAAAATATTGGGGTTTTACATTCTTCCACCCATGAAATTAATTTTTCCCAAAAAATTCATCATGTTATAAATCGTTTTATATGTTTATATTTCTTTCATAGATACCCAACTCATAAAAAGTAATACTGAAACTTCATTTTAAAAAAGTAATTATAGAAACATAACAGTTATCCAATATAACTCATCATTGGGTTCACACATTAGAGAATAAAGATGTGAATTGAAAACAATGATGTATTAGGGAAATCTATCTATCATGTTTTGATGGAGTGTGATAGAGAATATGATTAAGAAAATGATAACAAACACAAATCCAAAAATCTACAATGATCTAAGAGAACATTTGATTCATAAGATAAGTAGGTACTATGATAAAATTTATCATTTCCTATATATTTCATGAAATTTTATAAACATAATAATAAAAAATTAGTTTATTAGAGTAGAATATCTCATTTTTTCATTCCTTGAACAATCTGACTTCATCACATATTGTATTTAATGAAGAGAAATTTTCCATTCCGGAAGTGTAAAACGATTATATGATCCATAAATTGACTGATAGCTAATTTCATATTATATTATAAAAAATGGTAATATAAGTAATAAAATATGAATATGTCTGCCAATTTTGAGATAATAGATTATTCTGACAAGTATTCTCTTATTTTTTACTTATACATTCCCTAAATAGGCATAAAATCCTTATAAAAGTTTACAATCTAAATCAATAGAAAAGGGTTCACATACTCAGCTTAACAATTATCCCCCATATATCATATGGTATATCTTGTTGGTCACATTTAAATAATGTGAATATAATCATCATGTCTTATCTTGAGTCATTTATATAACTTGAATTATCATATATCAATTTTGAAAACATACCTGATTCCTAATTATTATGTCCAAAAATCTATAAACTTCATCCATGATAGCATAATACACATGTCAATAAATCCTTAAACAGTTACAAGGTAACTAATATAATAAAATTTTGTAATTTTTACCCAACATATCTTTATACAAATATCATTATCTAAATATCATGGATGTATTAAGGGTTTTGCATCCCTTGATCAATTTTTCCGAAAACATCAACATATTACTTCAATCAATTTTCATGGATACCGACACCACTCATAATATACATTACAATACATGTGGAAAACCTCAACGAACCACTACATAGATATTGAAATATTCTATAATACTATAAAATAGATTATAAAACATTATTATGGGATCCCATTACATAAACACTCAATCATCCCACAACTTCGTTAACATACTCAACATCACAAATAGTTATCGCATGTGACTTGAATTTTAATTTGACCTTAAGAGGCCATTGGCATTGATCATCATCGATAACCCTTAGATTATGGAATTTGATTCCATAATTCCTTTCTTCCTTCCACCTGTATCGTTGAACTCTGAGAGATACATTCCATGTAGATTTTTTGTATTTGAATCATTAGCAACGTTTATCCCACTGGATCGACACTGAACTTCTAGATAAACATATTTTCCAAGGATAAAAAATATACTAGTCCCTTTAACACAATCCCAACTGTGCATTTTTCCACACAATTAGAATAATGAAATTGTCATCTTCATTTCACTATTGTTTTGATATTTTACCTTGAATTCCATTTCCCATTTATTATCAAAACCATGAGAATGGTTTGTAACACCAACATCAATTTATACCTAGATAGTACAACTCACAATAACTTCATTGATAATAATGTCTCTCATAGCTAACACCCTTAGAAAACATGGTTTTATGCCAATAATGAATCAAACAACATTACAATTTGGTATTATGATAAATACAAATCCATATCTTTAAATCATTGTAAAATTTTACTTGTATGTACAATTGGATTCATCACCCATTTGATTAAGATCTAGTAATTCATTTTCCATCAATTTTTTCCAAAATAAGATGAAATTAATTATTGTAAAATTATTCATGATCCTGTCTAATTACATGTATTCAATTTCATCCTACAGCCTCAAATTCATAATTATAGTCCACCACTTTTCCAATTTTCTTTATAAATTATAAACAACCAAAATGAATATTTTATATTTTGTACAAATATGTATTGAAAATATCATCAAAATGGTACTGAACCATTTTTCAGCAACAAGTTGATCAGAAAACCCTCTAAAAAAATGTGGATGTAGCCTCGTGAAGCACTCGACAAAATGTTTTCCCCCTATCTACTAATTTGTGAGTCCATAATGATACATAACATGAGTATGTATAATGACATGTTTTTGAGTTTCAATTCCTATAAAATTTGTTTCTTCTAGATTATAGTTGTGGAATTTTTCACCTCATTGGTTATTAATATAGTTCCTTCGAGTTCCATCCATTTTCAAAAACCGAAAAAGAATAGTGTGAGGGGATTAATCATACTAGGAAAAAAATATTCATGGGGAGTACTTTCAATCTATAACATCTTAGGTTTAATCCTAGGATAGCAATGATTATAAAAAATATTCGATGATTGTATCCTATACTTATACTTATCCTTATGGACATCAATAAAAAAATTAATAAATATCTTCAAGGATCTCAATAAAGATATCACATCCTAGTTTCCAAAGGCCTACCAAACATTCTCTCTAATACCAACTATACAGACCCCATGTATGAAATTCAGGGAAAACACATAACTGTGTAGAATACTTCATACATGGCACAAAAATATTCCTAAAGACCATATTAGTTTAGTGAAATTGGAAATAATGAAACATAATTAACTATTTACTAAAATATCTACAACATCTCATGTGTTTTCCATAAAAACTAGAACCCCATTTTGTCACTTCTTACTTAATAACCTTATTCATTTACACTGGAAAGGAAACATAAAAATGAGTGAGCTTAAATTCATAGTTAGGATAGATATGAAATATATCATAATCAAAAAGGGAAACAAAATAATCCATAAACATAACATTTTAAAATTATACCATGTATAAAAATTATCAAAATCATGAGTGAGGAAATAAGTCATGGTAGTTTATAAGGTATAAATCATAATGTAACATGATCCATGAGAAAATAACAGTGGAATAAGACATAGAATTATGAAAAACACAAAATTATAGAAAATCATTTTCATATTAGTTATGGCTCATTTCAGATCATCATTGTGTACATAATCCAATACTAAACCAGATTTACATGGATTTGCAACCGTATATTATTGAATAAGATTTACATATTGTTTTAGTAATTTATTTTTTATGTGATATAAATCCATAACCAATGAATATAAGTGAGATATGGGCCCTACACATCATATAATAGTTACCATACATATGTGTTCCACAAAAACATAAACCATTTATCCTAAAATAACCCAATGAATAAAATGTGTTTCTTAAACATCAATCTACAATAAAATAATACATGTATAGAAAATGTATTAGATAAATGGAATTCCATCTATGAAATAGTAAATCATAAGATAAAATTTGTTATTATACTTGAAATGTATCTTTAATCATTAATGGAAACTAATTTTTATAAAATATTTGATATTAATTCTGGAGGACAAAATCCATTCTTTTTCAAAAAAAAATCTTCTCTTCAAACACCATGCAATTTAAAATATAATTTATTTCTTTGAAAATAAATTTTAAAAAATTTAAGAGACGCTTAATGGAAATAAATAATTATGAAACCACAAAAATCTATTCATGTTGTGTATGTTAAAAAAATTCGCATACTTATACTAGAAATCCCAAAAAGTACCTCATTTAGAAAATGAATGAAAAATACCTTCCAAACCATGTAGTAAATTTAAATTTGAGTAACAATGTATTTAAACATACATTGAACAATATTAAATATTTTGTTAAATTTTTTATAGAAAACATGGACATGGATGATAAATATACATGACTAAATACATACATATAAACAATAATAGACAATAATTATATTGTGAAACTATCCCTTACCTCAAGTCCGATTTACTTTTTATGTATCTTGAATCTCATGTATAATTATTTAAAAAAATTTATTGACAAGTTTAAGAATCATAGTAATTTTTATAATATCATATATGACCATATTATCATACATGTTCTAGTAACATCATAGTCATCCCTCAGTTATCAACTTCTTTATTTTATTACGCATTTTTTTGATACGTTATTTTTCTTCTTATTAGTTTATAGTTTTATCATTTAAATAATGATGTATGTATAATATATATGATATTATTTTATTCCATTAATATATATAATCATTCTATAATGAAGATCATGTATAATAAATAGCATAGAATTGTGGAGATGGTAGTACATACAAATGCACAATCGATGATATCATTCTACTAATATTGATATGGTATGGAAGGGTATGGTATATATTTTCTTACATAATACATATAATTTTATAATAATCATATATATATTTTTCTGTCATCATTATATCCATGCATGTAATATGGTGGTGAGAAATAGATTACACCACGGCGTAGGGATGGTAAGTTGTGCGTACGCATGAGTTGTGATTTAATTTTTTGTATGATTGATAGAAACTATAATATAGTTTTTACATAATCATAAAAAAATATCATACTATATTATATAATGTATTTATTAAATTATATTGGAAAAACTCATAAATATGATATTAATGAATAAATAAATTGAATGACTCGGTTGAGGACATTATTTATTCATTTAAATGCTCCCTATAAATATTCTATTAAAGGCACTAGAGAAGTTCTTTTCATAATAATATTTCATCTAGAATTTAAATAGTGATTTTGAGAAAATAAATGGGTAGGGTGTGACCGATCATTAATACTCTATTAAAATTGAAGAGGTGAGGGATGTGATGCCCATCTATAATTGACGTGATGGGCACGTTTTGAATCTCCAAAAGTATTAATTTCAAATAAACTAAAACCAAATCCAAAAGCCACAATAATTTCCTCATTTATACGATGAGATTAATAAGGATATAATATCTCCAATCAATAAAGTTTAGACATTTTTTTACTATTTAAATTATATCGTTTTAATTTAGAACTTAATTAATATATTTCATTTTAACTTGGGTATCTAATATATCAATTTTTAAAGGGTTTAATATTTAGAACATTTTAGACTATATAATACATATTATATTTTATAAAAAAACGTTTCACAACTTTTAATTAATTTAATAAAAATTTATTATGACTATACAACAATAGTGTCAATTTTGTAAAATTCAATTCATTGATTTTTTAAAATGTCAATATCAAAATTTTATCCTAGATCCTAATATTTTATTATCTCCAAATAGGAAAAATTTAATTGATAAAATTCATTGGATATATTAATTATACTATACTATATTTATTTTAATATTTTTTATAACATTTATTTTATATTTAAATTAATGAAATAACTTCCACATCAGTGTTGTATAATTATTTATATATTATCTGTTGAAAAAAATAAATTTCAAATTATATAATGAAGACAAATATATTATATATTATAATAATACTTTTAGTAAAATATAACTTCTGTAAAAGGCATCAAATTTGTTTTATACTCATTAAAAGATGAATGCGTCATGTTTAACATCACTTTAAATAAAATAATATTAGTGTCATAATATCTTATATAATGCTCCAAACGGTCAATAAATCAACCCTTGGATGACTATGGTCGATATATACTCAAAAAAATAGTTATAGTTTTTTTATTTATTATTTTGATAATATTATTTAATTTATTTTATATCAATTAAACAATTTCTCGATCAAAAAAATATGAATCGTTATGTTTATTATTTGTTTTAAAAAAACGACAAATAAATTACCATGATAAATAAAAAAATGAATATTTCAAATGAGTATTAATAATGGAATCTAGTTTCTTTAGAAATTTATATAAAATGGATTTAGTTAATAAATTTTTAGAAAGTAATATTTATGTTTTCCTTAAATAAAATATATTATGTTTCCTAATATTATCCAACTCGCTTCTAGAGGGAATAATTTAGACCTAAGGATGGTTTTGGTAAAAATTTAATAATCCCATAATAATAAGAAAAATTTGAAGAAATTTATTAATATTTAATTTATCATTAATTACCAGATTTAGCTTTTTAATGTATTAATAAAAATTAACGAAGTTACAGATTATACTGCCTAAAAAATAATTCCATTTAAATAATTTGGAACTACAGATTTAAAACATGAAATTTATTTTTAAAAATAAAAAAACACAGAAGTTGTAGTCATTAAATAAAAATTAATCTTGTTGTTGAAATGACAATTATGTATTAAAAGATTAAAAAATTACAATAGATTGAAAAGTTTTCACATCAAAATTCCATATAAAATAAATTACAATACAATACATTATATACACTGATAAAAATATATTATATTTATTCTTTAAAACCATTAGACAATATAATTTAACTATATAAATTATTTTGATGATAAAAGTTTTTTCCAATTAAAATCTAGTTTATTTATACTATTCATCAAAACATGAACATCATTAGAAAAATGTCAAATACTCATAAAATTTTCATTTTTATATACCACTTCAAAATATAAATTTATTTGTTAAAATAGAATATATAAATGTGTCAAAACTTAACATAAAATTAGTGTTTCATCAAAAGGCGGGAAAACTACATTTATTGAAAATTACTTCTTTTATCCAAAAAATTGAATATTTACTTATTTCATGTATAAAATATATATAATATCAATTATAAAAAATATATTTAATATATTAAACATATATTTAGTTAATAAAATCAATAAATATTGATTTTTTTATTTTTTACACTCATTTATTTTCATTTAAATAGTTTTTCATAAGAATTTTAATATTGTTCATACCCTCCATTATAATGACTATGATATGATATAACATTGTAATATTTAGTTTTTGACTTATACTTGGTCATACATAAAATGAAAACGATCAAAACAATAAAATATTTTTTGCAACAAAAGCCAAGGATTTCATTATGTATGATGATAGCTAAGCTAGTGTAGCGTACTCTGCGATCATATCTTGGGGTAGCATACAACACACAATATCAATGAAATTAAAATAATACATTTTATAAAAAATATCAGGGTGTTACACAATGTATTTAAACTAAATTCATTTAAAAATAAAGTTTTATTAACAATTATTCCTATGTGGGTATTCTATAATGATATTTCAAAATATTAGTCTAGTGATTACCAAGCTCACGATGAAACTTCACGGTTAATTTATATTAATGGTGTTGAAAGTAACACTCCATAATTTTCAAGAAATATGTTTTTTGATAGTGCATATTCTGCACAATATTGAGATGAAAAAAAATATATTTTTTAATATTTTAAAATTTTAAAATATTATATTATTATAATGTCTGAATGTTGTTAAATATATTATGAAATATATATATATAAGGGAAATAATTAAAAAAATTATTTGGACAATTCTTATGAAATAAACACATACATTTTTGTAATGTATTTTTATTCTTTAGAAATGAAATGAATTTATTTTTATTAGGTAATATTATAATATTTTTATGGTTATTTTAGAAATTATATTTTATAAGAACAGATTTAATATTTATATCAACAAATAAAAATAAACATTGTGTGATTTAGTGTTATTTTTATCGGAAAAGAGTTTCTTTTCATTGAAAGGGGAAATTAAATGATTTCATAAAACTATAATTTCGTATAATTTAAAATTAATATTTACAATTGAATATTTTATTAATATAATATACTCATCATTCAATCATACATAATATAATTAATTACTTTGGAATTTTTCATATAATTGATGTTGTTCTGTGGTAATTTTTTTTCTAAGAAAACATTTTTTTGATAAACTATTTTTCATTGGTTAAAAAATATAAATTGTAATTTAAACCATGTATACGTGTCACAACCCCCTCTATCCAATGATACCCACCCTAGGATGAAAATGAAGAAATTGAGATAATAACCCATCAGCCACATCTTTAGTAGGCCCTGGGGTGGCAATCGACACAAAGGGTATACAATCTAATAAATAGGATGTATTTCACTTTTAAAAAAACATGATCATGATATAAGATATATCAACATTAAACCCCCCCCCCATGAAATATACATATAAAATAAATTCAAAACCACCCCACATGAATATTTAAGAAAATTGTTACTAGTACTATGGAATCCCAAATGTAAATACCAAGATAATTCTAAGAAACAAAAAAATGTCCCTAATGTACGAGTTAGTAAGAACCATCATTGTCCAGGTAATCCTTTGAGATTCATGAATGATGATTTACAAATATAGTGTGAGCATATAAGTATACTCAGTATGAAAACCATTGTCTCTTCTGTATCAAGAGATAGAGGGATATTAATTGTCCCATGAGATAAATTGCAGAACCAACAAAACCTAATAAGTAATAATTACCGTTCCCACCACACCATGGCACAGTCAACAGGTAATGTATGTAATTGAATGTAATATAGTAAGAACATTGATGATATGGTACCCCATACTACTTTCCCAGTAATTAGCCTCTCCTACACAGTAACATAAAAAATTATAAGGCTCCCACCTCTTCCAAAAGAGCTATATGAAATCCCACCCACACACACCTAAGACACATAAACGATCAAATATCACCTACACACACTTTGGAGACCTACCACATCACATCCCACCCACACACACATGGGTCACATACCACATCCCATATCCCCAGCACACACAAGGACCACATAACACATCTCGACATGAAGTCACCAACGAAAGAAAACTTTTCCACTAACACATGGACCAGTTACAACATCTCTTCCCAAAGACACCTTGGAAAACACACCTCACCGGCCCACAACTGGGCCACATACCACGTCTCTTCCTAAATTCTCATCGGAAAACAAATCTCACCCACACATAACAGGGCCCCACAAACCACAACATTCTTTAGGAATATTTTCGTATCAATAAATAGAAGAGGGAGTAGGGAAGTATGCGTGGCAAGCCATACATCCTCCCACATGTATGTTTCAGAAATACACCCTCCCTCGTGACAATGGGGGTGTTATTAAGAGGGTTCTAAACTATGGTGGGGTGCATATTGAAATCAAGAAGATCATACATTTTAGGTGTGGGTATATATATATATATATATATATATATATATATATATTATCAAACACTAACCCCCAAACAATATGATTTAAAATCACTAATCACTCTATCTGTATCAATAACGGTCTCTTCAGATGTTGTTAAATCAAAGCATCTTCACGGAGTTCTTTCTCTCAACACAAATTCATTTTATTATTTAGATATAACCATATTTAACAATTAAATGCATCATTTAACAATTCATGGAAAACACCTTCCCACATAGAAAACCAACTCATTCCTTCAGAACAATATTAGGTATCTATTTTCAACATCACTACCCTGGATACTATGTAACATAGACCACAATAAGAAACACAAAGAAAGTCATAAATGGGATGCAGAACCACGGTATATTAACCCACTTCACATTACGCTATTTTTAACACCCATTCATAAACTAACATTCATAGTTCTCAAGATACATGGAGAATTTTTATGCATTCTACTCAATGATAAACTTCAGAAAAATTACCCATACCAACTGCAATCATCATCATTCAGCAATATAATTCTGACCAATCGATCCCCTCAACTGAAAAAATCCCCAACATAAAACCAAACCCAGTAACACCTCCTATCATAACCATTCTGAGATCCTCGACTACATAACCACACCACATCTTCCTAACTAACCCTTTTTGCACATTTGTTCCGAAAACCACATCACCATATGAACCCATGAAATATATATTTTGTTTAAACAAACAACTACTTTGATAATTCCACTTAAAAAATACTAGGTTATCATGGAATCTGTTTGATACTAGGTTATCCATTTATTATAAAAATGTATGTGGTTAATTAATATAATAATAATAGTTAGATATGATAGAAAAAAAAACATTCATTCCATAATAATTAATTGATGTTCAGACACAAACCCCAAATGGATATGATTTTATGCAGGAATATAGCCCATACAAATATAATAACAACAAATAGAAATAAAAAATAGTATGTACATAACATTCACCACTCCACTAATGATGATCTCGAACAAATTAATATACCATTATTAGTTTTTTATTGCACTATATTCAGAAGAAAGACATACTTATTACCGCCCCAAATGATAAAAAAATATAGACATTAAGGAAAACCTACATGGATGAAGAAGTGCTCAAACATCCATAACGTACCAAACCATGTGTGCACATCATGTAGAAAAATTACAGGGGGAAACTCGGTCTAGATACAACAACAAAAATTCATGAATCCATGTAGAAGAAGGGTTTTCAAGACATCATAAATTAAGAGAAAATAGAAATAATGAATTTAAGGGATGTCAACTAGCATAGAAGGGTTAGATCAGAGACCCATGGAAATAAAATAGTATTTTAAATCCATTAAAGATGAATCATGACCTTTACCACTCATTTTGGATGGCAATGAATGATTTTTTTTTGAAGATATATATGATTCGAAATGGATATAAAAAAAATTTAATATGGTATTTAACTCATTTTATATCAAGGAAAATGATAAATGTTTTAAAAAAGAAAAACTAGGGATTTATGGAAATATGAAAAACTATTGGAAATGAGACACCATTGTAAGCTACCGCTACAACTCACCCTTAAGACTCAGTGATGTGACTCACAACAATGACTCCACATTGGGATCCACTGATATCACTCACTGATATGACTCTCTATTTTGGTTCACAAGTATGACACCCCACTACAACTCACCATTGTGACTCACTGCATTGACTCACTACTGCGAATCTCTACTACGACTCACCGCTGATCCTCACCGTTAAGGATAATTTAAAAACTAGAAATATTTATATGATTGGATATGAGTCATCGTGACCTTTAGGAACACATCAATCACCTTATTTTCACCATGTAATGGAATAGAAAGCTCTGAAGAAATAAATCATATTCCTCTAAAACTATTCTCACCCTCAACAATTCAAAACCAACCAATAAATAAAATAGTGTTCTCAACAACCACCCCACAAGATACCTCTCAAGGATCCTTCTACAATTGAAAAATCGCTAACAACCAAACAAAACAACATCCAATGAATAACCACCTCGTGTTGATCAAAAGTTTTAATGGAAACCTATTCATCAAAGAACACATCCTTTGACATCCTCTAACAAAAAACTACAAGGAACACCACACAAGAACAAAAAACACAGTGTATGAAATAAAAATATCAGCGAATCTCATACTCCATGTCAACATATGATGCTCTCTTGGTGGAACTAACAAGGCCAAATTTGTTTTATAGAATCGTAATTAAAGAGTCTCGATTAGGAATCTTGTTTCCCATTTTCAATAGCTTGAAATTCAAAGAACATTGATCCACACACATATCAAACCTATTGGAATCAACTGATCTCATTGAAACTAATGTTCAAACATAATGTTATAAGGAATATTAGAACAAGGAAAAGCATGAAACAAATCGGGGTACTAGGAATTAATATACACATCTCATTCCCAAATAATATCCTCCTGGAAACCATGTGTCCACAACACATTAACCAATGGAATGGACCATCCATATAACACCTTCTTCGAAAGAACCTGGATCTCTATTGGCTGCTAAAAAAAAGTCATGTAATCTTCGATATCCAACGTTACCTAGTCATTTACTCTAGATTCATCATGAAAATACAAATGAATTTGACATATGTGGAAGTCATCGGTGACCCTCTCCATATTTAGTGGAAATTCCAACTAATACACTACCTCACAAACTTGTCCCAACACATATAATGCTCTAAAAAACATCGGTGAATTATTTCTCCTTAGACCAATCCATTAAATCCTAGGTGAAGGGGATACCTTCAAGAATATGTGGTCCCCAACCTCAAACTCCAAGGGAGTCCTCCTATGATCATCATATCAATTCTTTCAGTCCTGCGCGATCATAATCCTCTCACGGACAAGATGAACCTTCTGGGTCATTCCCCACACCACATCAGAAACAAGAACATCTATTTCCCCAACCACATACCAATACCTAGGATAAAAAAATGGTAACTATTACAATGAATCATATGGATCCATGCTAATGGTATAGTGATAGATATTATTTTATTTGAGATTTATAAGGGCTAGTGTTGTACCCAAGATCATTCAATGTCATAGAGTCACTCTTACTGCATATCCACTATTGTCTGGATAGTCGGTTTTGATTTCACATCTGTCGGATCATGGAAAGACGTGATCAAGAATAACTGAATACCAAAAGCATTCAGTAATCCCCTATAGACACAAGAGTTAAATCATGTATCTTGATTCAAGAAAATGTATCTGAGAACTCGATGTAGTCATGTCACATTATCCACATACCAACATAGCAAGGAAAAAATTGTTCATGAATCCTTTATAGCTATGATGTGAGAATATTTCTTCATCCCGTCCACTACTAAAAAGATAGGATCATCGTATACCTGATTCCTAGGAAACCTTATGACAAAATCTATTTATATGTCATCCATCTTCCACTAGGAGGATCTAAGGGTTGTAAAACAATTCTAGGAACACGATGCCAAACCATTACATCTTGTCACATTGAACATTTCACTATAAGCTCAGCCACTAACCATTTCATTCCAGAACAAAAAAATATATCCTAAATCCAGGGTATATTTTATTAATTGTTAGGGTGTACCATTAAATATGAGTTATGAATCTCACATATTACACCATTACGCATTGCTTCTAGAAAAAAGAGCCTCCCATGGAACAACACCAATTTTATACGATCCTCTGACTATACATCTAGAGAATATCATAGGATTACATGATTGTGCATATCATATTCCTCAGAGTATCCCTAATGATACTCCTATCTCTATTTTTTTCAAGAAGACTCCACCATCAACTAAAAAACATAGCCTCTTCCACTGTCTCCCATTGCGTCCAAGTGAAAGGATTCCAACTAATCCATTACCTTCAAAGAATATTTAGAATACTGAATAACCTCCTTTTATCACTTATTTATCATATTATTAGCATGAAATTTCTCGGTCCATGAGGATTTGGATATTTCAAAATATTTTTTTTAAAGAAAGGACACCGAGCATTGTTAGTGCATGTCCAGATCCCAGTGGTGAAAGATATACCTCAAAGGGTTCTGATTTATGGTGACCACAACCTACTACCCAATGAGGTTATTCCACAAAAACATCTACACAAACCTAGACAATTATAGATCTATATATGTGTGACATAGTTTCTCTCATGGTGAAATAACTACCAATACTCAAAACAGACAACTACCCATTTTTTCATCAATATTCATCCCAAACCAAGATCATAATATTCAAAAAACACCTAGAATATAACCTCTTACTAGGAAAACTGAAGCACTATAAAACTGAAGAATATAACCTTTTGTATTTGAATTCTAGATGGCTATGTTCAGTCCACAAAAAAGCCTGTACATTTATTGTGATATCTCCCAATGAATATAAAATTTAATGGAAATCATGTACAAACCTATGGTAATATCCCACAACACCATGAAAATTTTGAACCTCTACCACAAAATTATGTTCTACCCAAGAAAAAATTGATCCATACTTTCATGGGTCCATTGCAACGCCCCTGCTAAGACCCAACAATTCCATATAAATTCACCTCCAGTGTACATGGATTACACAGAAAATACATTTAAAATAGTATGTGTCATTGAAGGATATACATGATAGATTTGATATCCTCGATGTTATCCTCCACTGATTTTGATTAGATCAATATGTAGTCGATGAATACGAAAAAAACTGGTCTCGTAACTCAATAAAGATGGAGTTTTGATGCCCCATGAATTTTGATGGTGCATTTATAATAATAAATGGCATGAAAATGAACTTGAAGTTTCCATACCATAATCAGAATGAAAAAATCAAGACATTACCCTCCATAGGAATCAACATGTGATATATTGACCATAGATCAATCATAAACAATAACATTCCCCTCTTTGACAGTCGAAAAGACTATATATCCTTGAATAGGGTAATAGTTCTTGACTTTCAACTAGTTCAACCTCTAGTAGTCTATGAACAACCTCATACCCACATACACCTTCATTGTGAACAACACCAAATCACCAAATGATGACACACTGGTATGGATAGATACCTTCTTCCTCATGTCATTTATCTATATCCTGAACACCAATAATGAATAAGTAACCATCATATAATTATCCATTGAAATCGATAAATCACTAGGATATAGTTCTATCTGGAATGTAACATTACATTGAGGGGCTAGCATCAGAACCACCTTGGGTAAAAAATCCAAAAACTCCCTAACAACAACGAAAAACTCCACTATTCTAATATCTACTGATTCAACTAATATCTTTGTAAAAAAGGAATGAAGAGTCTCTATACACTGACTATCAGGAACCTATCCCCAAAAGGTGTACTCCTCCTTGGCATGCAATGTGATATGGGAGATAGTGATGCCCATGCCCCACCTTTATTAGGTCCTTATTTGGTGACTAGCTCTGACGGTATAGTAAACACACAAATGGGAGGCATTGCCCTCTTAGAGAACACATACAGAAGAGGGATATATGATATTCACCAACAAACTCCAAATCAGACCACAATATAATAGAAAAACCATATACACATATGTAATGTCATGGAAAAACTACTAAAACTAAAAATAACTGCAAGTATCAAAATAGAGTTAAAATGGAAGTGACCATGAAGCTCAAATAGCTGACACAACCCCAATCTATCAGTATCCATCATAATTCGAACCTACTTCAAGTGACCCTAAAACAGTATATATATACATAGGGTTAGTATAATAGTATACTCGTTAAGATCCTCCTCAGAGCCTCTCATGCAAATATAATGAAAGAATATTAAAGCACATTGAAAATTAAGTGAAACTAACTATTCACCAAAATAGGTGTACTATATCCCCGTCCTCACCATGTCTACTCTCACCAAGTATCACATACATGAGTATTTAATATAATAATGATTATCAAGGGTACCCCGATACTACTTCCCACTCGTTTTCTGCTTTTCCTAACATCTCATGTCTTAAGCATTTCTCTCCAAAATGATTTCCGGCAGAGACCTAGGTAAAGAACAATAACATGCACCTCATGAAGCAGAACTACCAACTGCACAAAAATAAAGTATCCATGTAGTTTCTAGGAGAACCTACATATCGTATAACATATATCATACATCAGGCATTAAACCACTATCCATTATAGCCCATAATCTGAGTAAGGATCTCCAAGCCATCACATTCTATACAAGTTACACCTATAGTATTTCATAGGAAACTATTAAAAGAATATATGTTTGTAAATAACCAGGAGACATTATAGCCCACTATACAAATATTTTTGGAAAAATAACTTAGGTGCCTACTAGCACAACCGACTATCAAGAAAATAGAGCATGTAAAAAGGAGGTATTCATCTATCCATCCTCCTACTAGGATGATAGAGAAAACACCACCCCCAGGAACAAAATCCCTCGGGTATAAGTTCCCCTAACCGATGAGGTAGAGTAGAGTATATAAGAACAAACAGTACAGAATATACTATAGCTCACAACCACACTATAGGCCTAATGAAGTCTTAGAATCAACTGCAGATAACTTATCGTAGATTTTTGGCTACGACTACTAAGACTATGTATCCTATATGCACACAACCATTCAAATATATATATTATATTACATCATTCCCTTTTATTAGTTTAACATTACGTTTATTAGTTCCTTAAACATTAACTAACCATTATCTATTCCACATTACATTCCATTAGAAAACTAACCAATATCCACAATTCCATTAAATGAAAACCTCAGCATTGTGCCCCAGTAAGATCCTACCCCATGGGATTACATCATTTATTCAATGTTTTATTGACAACATTACTACATTCCCATATTCCCAGGAATTCTTGAAAAATATTCTAAGCTACCAAACACAAGGGGACTCATCATGGAGGGTAGATGAACTCCCCATCAAGACTTTTCAACCTATAACTAGAGAATAGACCCATCATCCCTCATGAAGCTAAACATATAATGAACTCGACATACCCCACTCGCTTCACCTCTTTTTTGAATGATGGTAGTAAAACCTGCTTCATAGAGCAGTGGGGATGGTAAATAAGATAAAAAACCAAAATGATTCATCAAGCATAAGACATTCATATCCTACTCATTTCATCATCAGTTCTGTCCATCTAGACACCCACATGCATAATATAATGAATCAATCCCTTTTAGGAATCAATTACTACCACATCCAATTGGCCTCTATACACCCACATATCACAATAGTCATCTGGGATCACATCACAACACAAGCAGTAGGAAACAAACATCATATCAATTGTCCATGTGTCCATTTATCAATGAATACATCCTTAAAATATAATAAGCACTCATGTATCATAAAGGAATTGGGCCTTACAAGAATGTGGTTAACTCGGAACCCTACCAAGAAATATCTTTTTATTAAATAGATTTTTGTTTAATCAGTCTATTATTGATAGAATTATTATTTTTTGCTTCCAAATACAGAAATCCAAAATAGTAAGCTTTCATAAATTCACTAAATAGTATATTGACATGCTTATAAGTTATTATCTATAAGCACCGACATGCCATTGGCTCATCAATTAATTCAATAAAACATGCTTAATAAAACAACAACCATATTCATTTACATGTATATTTATCATTTTCAAAAATTAAAATTAAAACCAGTGTAAATTATTTACCAATTTTCTTCAAGAATGACAGGCTAAAAAAGGCATGAATAGATATCACACAATCTAGAAAAACAAGAGTCAATAACATATGATCAATACCAATTTATTTATTTGGATCAAATATTTATTACCTTAGTACCATTATGATCCAGTGGGCTAGATCATTCTAACATTAACATTGCATTTAAAAAATTATATATATTCAATGAATCCCCTGCCTCAAAAGTTTATTGACATTAAATACATGACAATGATCGATGTAATAGATCACGATCTTCTCCCCCCATGACAACAACATCAACTCACAGACGCTGCAGCACGATCTCACCAACTAACAACAAAAGAAAATCTATAATAAACAATGAGATCACATTCTATATCATGTAAATGACAAATAAAATATAATGGGATGAATAAAACACAAGGGTAACGGTATATCATACCTTCTATCAATGACAGATCTACACTTGTTGATTGCACTAAAATAAAGGGTGCACTTACTACAGTAATAATATCAACAAGAACTGATCCAAGGGGAAAATATTGATCACAAAACTCTTATGGGATGAAGGAAAGTATTTAGAATCTCAGACCGGGGAATAATAATGTTGAAAAATAGAGCAAGATGTCTCATCTATTTAGAAGATTTAAAAGATAAGTGGTTTAAGATATTTTTGATTTTCAATTAAAATAACATCGCCTTAACAAACACGGTTTGACCATGTAAATGAATCAAAAGATTTAGTAAAATGTTGATAATAGTTATGGATTTTTAATTGGCCTTAAATTTCATTAAACAAGGACTTCAATGATTTTTTCATCAAAGAAAATGTTAAAGAGGCGAAACTGTAGGAAGATGTAAACCATGCACCCCTTCTGACATCTAGAAACAAAGTACACATACCAATGCCTGGAAAAATTGTACGCCTCACCATTCAAGGAAATGATGTATAGCCACTGATGACTAAAAATAATATATATCTACAGATATTTGAAAACATTATACACATATGGATGGTTATACACATTGTACACCTACTGACGTTTGGAAACAATATAAACCAAATGATGTCTGGAAACACTGTAAACATACTGATGCCTAGAAACATTGTAGACCATCCAACACCTAGAAACAGTTTAATCCTATAGACATATAGAAAAAATTTAATCCTACCGATTCCTGGAAACTTTGTACACATATTGATGTATGGAAACATTGTACACCTATCGACGTCTGGAAAAACTATAAACCTATAGACGCTTGGAAACATTATACAACTACTGACGTCTGGAAACATTGTACATCTAAAAATGTCGAGAAATACCGTAAACATACATATAAAGAGAAAAAATTGTACACATTCCAATGTTTTGAAACATTGTACACCAAATGATGCCTGCAAACACTATACACCTACTGATGCCTGGAAACACTGTACAAATACTGATCGAAAGAAACACAATACACCTACCGGAAACTAAAAAAACTATATTCAAAGATGGAAAAATAGTTCACATAACTAGAAATTTGGAAATGTGTTAGGAATAAGTCACTTTAACCCCCTGGAACCCTCAAAGACCAGATTTCAACCACGGAATAGACCGGAGTGTTCTGGGTCAATACATCACATACCACTCAAACATTATCGTCCTCGGGAAATCAGACCAAACACAAAATGAAATTGAAAATGGGTTCAAAAAACCACCCATTCAGATACCTCTCAAAATAGTTAAATCCAAAAAAGAAACAAAACGAAGGAATCTCATTAAAACAACAAATCTCTAATTATAAACGAACATTGTCACATGAATTCAGTTAAACATCGAACATGACAAGGTACTGATCACATATCTATAACTCACAATACAATGTAATCTCATAACCACCACTGTGTTTCCATAATTCACAGACCAATAAGATTAAATACCCACAAAAAACCTTCTCCATGAGGTCCTCAATCACTATAGGCCACTCCTTGAAGGTCGCAACATCATCAATGTCGATATCTACCCAATCAATGACATGAGAGACATCATAATTATAATGAAAGAATTTTGACGCTTGGAAAACATCATGTAATGTACTCATCTATGGTGGAAGTGTTACCCAATACACCACATCTCAATTTTGAGCCATGAACTCAAAAGGCCCAACAAACCGGGGAGAAAGAAGACTCCCACGACCAATCCATCATTTCCCAATATGGGAAGTCACATCCAGAAACACATTTACCCTAACATAAAACTCTAAAGGCATCCCCCTTTGATCTATATATTAATTATTATGATCATGTGAATTCTTTATCCTCTCGCAAATCACCTGATCCATCCCGATCATATTTTTGACTAGTTCTTGCCCAAGAATTGAAGACTTTTCGACCCCATCCTAGAAAAATGGAGAACAAAAAGGTTGGCCATACAAGGATTAGAATGGAGCCATATTGATGAAGAATTTGATACTATTATTGTTGGAAAACACAACCAATGGTATCAGACTCATCCATGAACCTCTAAAATTGGATGCATAAGAGCGAAACATTTCTTCAAAAGTCTGCATGGTCCACTCTGTCTGACCATCCATCTCCAGATGAAAAGATGTGATAAGGAATATTTGAGAACGAAAATCATGTTGGAGGACACTCCACACCATAGAGATAAAACAAGGATCTCAATTGGAAATGATCATCCTCACGACATCATAAATTCTAACCACGTCTTCCAGATACATCCTTAATAAAACCTCCACTAAGATCAACTCCATAATTTCTTGGAAGTGGGATGACTTTGTTATGTGATCCACTACCACCATATATCATCATTTCCTCCCTAAGATCAAGGTAAATAAGTAAAAAAGTCCACAAATATGTCCCCCCACTTCTACTAAGGAACATCTAATTGTTGGATGAAACCATCAGGGACACGTTTCACAACATTCAACTTCTGGTAGACAAAACATTGAGACATAATCATCAGAACAATAATCTTTATCCATGGTAACAAAAAATGACTCCTCAAGGATCGCTACATGTTTTTCAGGAAATGATGCAATACTAAATGTGAAATATATAAATCTCTATGAACCATCTCTCTCATAACCAAAGGAATAAAAATCATTCCCTGATACCACCCTCGTAACTAGTTCATCATCATAAAATCCATCAGGGACCTCGCCACAATCATCTGAGTCTCTCCAGACCGCCACCTCAAGATCCACCAATTAGGTTTATTCCACCTACTACAATATAGATAATTGCATAGTCATATGAGAATGAAAACCTCTCCCCGAAACTTCTCCCATATCCTTATGCAATGATGAATGTTCATCTATTACTCTTTAGGAATCACCAGGTTCATGCACTACATCACTACTTGACATCTTCAAGATGTATTAACTACAACATTCCCCTTTCAAGGTATATATGAGATTTAAATGTTTTATTCATGTATGAACTACATCCTCTGATTTTGTCGCATGTTCAATTCAAGTTGGGAGAAAACATACCTCAGGAACTGATGATCGGTGAAAACCAAAAAGTGCTCACCAATGAGGTAATGTATCCACAACATCTGAGAAAACACAACAACCATGAACTCCTGATCATCAGTGGGATAGTTATGTTATTGAGGAAGAAATAGTTGAGACCCATAATAAATGAATCATCTCTACTTCATATGAACAAATTATCTTCCCATATTAGAAGCCTCAAAGATAACAGCAAAATAATCTCCCTCTTCTTGAAGAAGAAGAACTAGAGCACTGACTAACGTATCCTTTAGTTAATCGAATGGTTACTG
Organism: Viscum album; assembly: GCA_963277665.1. Lineage (NCBI taxonomy): Eukaryota > Viridiplantae > Streptophyta > Magnoliopsida > Santalales > Viscaceae > Viscum > Viscum album. The sequence continues at coordinate 1,741,258,649 of OY728156.1, forward strand.
ACACTGATCAGTCTAACAAAATGTCTAATACTTCATGTTCAATATTACTATAGGATTCACCACCTGAGACAAATATACTATGAATATCCTATAATATCTTGTGAGTCCAAGGAAAATTATCACATCAACCACTATATAGAGGATTTCGAAGACACAACTTCTAATTTATTCGATGGATCAATATCTACATCCTAATGGGATATAACACGCCACATGAAATGGACTTCTGGGGCCCAAAAAACACAACTTGACAAGTTCCCAAATAGCTGGTGTTGACAAAGAAATCCAAAAATGGCGTGTAGATGCTCTACATGCTCTTATTCATATGAAGAGTACGCAAGGATTTTATTGATGAAAACTACCACGATAATATCCCTAAACTCATGGAACATAATGGTCTTCATCCCAATGAACACAACTGGAGAATTCATCACACCAAATTGCATTACAACGTACTCGTAATGACAATGATGATAATAGAAAGAATAATTTTATTTATCCTCATCATTCACACACATATGATGATATATCAACCATAAATAGACCTTCGACAACCAACGTTAACTCTTCATTTGATTGAATAAATCCTCAATCCTTGGAAGATAATAGAGATTATTCCATGTCAATGTGTTTAGACGATGATAATTGATACACAATTGAAAACTGCCTTCAACCTTCTTCATGAACAAAACTAGTGAACCCCATGGTGACACACTCAGGAGAATAAAACTACAAAGTAAAAAAATATCAAGCTGTATGCCCGGCTTCTTTAAGACATAATGATCTATTTTATATGAAGACATAGATAATAGAGACTGTTTCGAGTATAGCTTGATCCCAAACTCGATCTCTCATTAAGGGTGTAATGATACAACCACTTTTGGAAAGAAATCAGGGTACTCTTCTATGAACATAAGAAACCCCAACTACTGAACCTATAAGTAACTTAGCATCCCCTCATCCTTCAAGGATGATGAGGATAGAACATGCCTTTGAACCATCCAAGTGTCTCACTTACCAACAACACTATTGTCTCTACATTAGCATTGAAAGAACACCACATGCCACTTAAAGAAGTCAACAATAGACTTCATGAAATACATCCTATCAATGCTGAGGATGAAATCATATGTTTGTATCAGAAAACATAGGAAATATCTCCAAGAGAGGTGTTTTGCAAATGCTACATCACAGTATCTACATACCTCAAACAAGCAAGATCGACCTCCAACTAGTGTCGTCAACCCCAAGGGAACTGCAAGCCTCTCTACCTCAAGTCCCAATGGATGGAAAAGGTATGGATATATTATGTATTTTGAATCTCACAAATCAAACAAGGCATACATACAAGTACAAATCTATCCAAGGGTACCTCGATAGATGTCTTGATTTCCTTGTGTAGGCATGGTTAAAGCATGAAGTTTACCATGACTTACTCCACAGCCTCTCTGACCCTGGTGAAGACCACCACCATGGCCGAACTATACTCTATGTGGATGTTCAGTGTCACAAGGTTGGTTAAGGCCTACCCCTTCTTCACTCTCCTGATCCAAAGATGGTGAATCCTACTAATTCTTCCTCGACTAGAACTGCCTCAAACGTGGAACATTGATGGAACACCTTGTGCCTGATGACTTCAATGAATGGTCATGAACTCTCATTTCTAATGGCCTAATCCTCAAGAAGAAAAATAAAAACATGTTCCATTATCATTGTCCTGAGAGTCGCCTCACTCAGAGAAATGATACGTTGAGGGCTAGGCTTACCCCTAGCAGAACAAAAACTCTTCTTCCCGGAAAACTGAGAACCACAGACCGCATCTTTTCTTTGAGAGTAATCCTGACAACTCCCTAATCATGAAGATGTAGTTCTAGGTAACTTCCTCTTGATGAACTCTTCCCTTTCCCCCATCTCAATATATGTCTGTAGCATATACATGGGGACCCGGTGTGGTTCTTTGGAGGTAAAGACTCCAAAAAATGATTCTCCTGAGCCTCCATATATGGTAATATGTCCGAAAAATATTGTAAAAGCTTCCTGAAAGGGATTCCAAAAATCTCCCAAACTGTAGCTCCCCTGTCGAAGGGTTAGAAACATTTGGAAACAAGATTCATCAATGGTCAAAGAATGAAACTGGAATCTAAACATGTCTCGGAATTCCTCCCACGAGATCATCAACTCTTCAGGATCCTCGAGAACAGGAACCACCACTTCCTCACTACCCCACATAGCTTCGTCAATGCAAAAGAAACTCAGTTCTTCTTATGGGTATGGATCGAGATGAAGGCTATCTCAATCTCTTCCAACCATAATTCCATGACAAAATTAAAATGGATACCTCATACTTCTATAGAATATGGTGTTGAAACTATAATAGTTTCCTCATTTAAGTGTCGTCATCGTCAACCTCTACCATACAGGAATATATTGGCATATCCTAATGGACATATTCTACCAAATCCTGATGGGGATGTTGATCTAGATCCGTAATGGAAAAATAAAAAATATTTACATTCCCTAATCCTAGAATGTGGAATAATCATAATTAAATAATTAATTTTATTATTTTATTCATTTATTTTATCTTATTAGAAGCTCTACCCATTCAAACATAAGAAAAAAAGAATGATGCATTATCCTTTCATATGTCTCTACAAAACATCCAATATCACCTCATTGAGTAGACATTTTAATCATAAATGTCTACATAAATGATCATATGGGGCCTTAAATGCCTAATTAATAGCCGGTCTCCAGGGTTTACATCACTTTCAATACAAAACTTAGACCATTTACCTACCAACACATGAATCCTCACCTGTGCATAACACCAAGCTCTATCATATCCCTCAACCTAAGTTCAAATACCACTTTTCCAGGGCCCCCTCCCCACAATGTGTACCCTTCCTAGGATGGGAATGTGAATAGGGAGATAGTGAACCCCGATTCCCACCTCCATTAGGCCCCAGGTTGGAGACTATCATCGGGGGTATAATAAATACTCAAATGGGATGTATTACCCTTTCAAATTACACATGTGGAAAAGAGAGATAAAATAGTCACCAACCAACCCCATCTTAGACAAAAATATAAAATAAAACCCATGTACCCATATGTAATGTCATGATTGATCTAATACAACAATAAGAGAAAACTACAAGTTCAATAATAATGTACAAATGGTTGTGACAAAAATGCTAGAACAACTCCTGAACCCCCAAGATAGTAGCAACTATCCTGATATCCAACCTACTCCAAGTGACTGAAAAAATAGTTTATATATCGTAGGGTGTGTATAACATTATACTCTGTAGGATCCTCCCTAGATCCTCTCATGAAAAAGTAATGAATGCATGCTAAAGGACAACAAAAAACAAGTGATGCTCTCTCATCACCTAAACAGATATAATGTGTTCCCAAACTCACCATCAAAAAATCTCACCATGTATCGCAAATAAGTTTTATAATATAATAATAAATATTAAGGGAACCCCATTATTACTTACCCACTAGTTTTCCGCTTCCCCCCAACATCGCACATCCTATTAATATCACTCTAAAAGGCTTTCCCACAGACATATGGGCGAAGCACCACAACATGCACCTCGGGCAACACAACATCCACATAAACATAGCCAATGTAACTAGGTTGATTCTGGGTGCCACCACAGCTCGTATAATGTCTATCATACATTGGGCATTAAACCTAAATCCATTATAGTCCATACATAGAGTAAGGATATTTGATCCATCACATCATATGCATGTATCACCTATAATAGTCTATAAGAATTGATATCCAGAATGTAAGTGTGTGAATAAAAAAATCCATTACATCCATCTACACTCATATATGGGGAAAACTAACCACTTTTACTACAAATACAAGTAACTAATTAGAGAACAGAGAGGGACCAAAGGGGTTAATCATCCAACCATCCTTCCAACAAAATGTTGGGGAAAACACCCCCCTAGGGCTTAGAATCCCTAGGGTTTTTGTTTCCCTTGGAGATAGGGTGGTGTAGCATATAAAAACAAGAAATGTTTAGAATATACGATATATCAAAACCACAATCTGGGCATAACCTATCAATAGAATAAACTACAACTAGAGTCTCTCAGAATCCCTTTTTCCACTGATAATACTAGGTATCCTATATGCACAATTCAATTTAAAGAGATTTATTATATTACTGCATTCCCTTTTATTAGTTTAACATTCGGTGAAAATGTTTATTAATCATCAACTAACTATTATGAATTATACATTATATATCATTTTCACTTCAACCAAAACCCACTATTCATTAAAATTGAAAACATTACATTATGTTAGAGCAATATCCAACCCCATGGGTTGAAATCATTTATTCAATAATTTATTGGTAGCATTATTACATTCCAATATTCCTAGAAACTATAGAATAACATTATAATCTACAAAAACACAAGGGGGTCAACATGGGGAGTATAAGAACTTCACGTCAAGTCCTTTCCACCTATTTCAATGTATATTCTCATCTATCCTTGATAATCTATACTCGTAAAGCACTTGCAATACCCCGTGAGTCTTCACCTATTATGGAAGTTGGGTAGAAAAAACCATCTGACTTGAGCAGTGGGGAATGTAAAGAAGATAAAAAACCCTCAAGATTCAGCAAGCATTTTATATTCATATCCAACCAATTTCATCATATTTTGTGTCCTCCTCAACACCCAAATGAATAAAAAAACATACCTCTCCAATAAATGTGTAAACTGCTACCAAAACCAATGGGCCTCCCATTACCCACATATCAAAATGTAATCCCATCTCACATTAAAACACAAAAATAGGGGAACAAACATCATATCAAATGGTCTCTGGGTGATTAAAATGACATGAATTTTTTAATCAAATGAGTACTCATAGCTCCAACAAAAAAGGCACTCGGCCTTACAGTAAAGAGGGCAACTCAGAATCTTACCAGGTGTTATCATTTTATAAAACAGTTGGTTCTTTATTACATATGAAATTAACCGATTTATTGTCTATATGTTCCAACTATGGGTATCCTAAAAAGTAAAATATCGAAAAATTTACTTTTTAGTAAATTTAATTTTTTTTAAATTCATTATCCACAAACATTAACATGCCTCTCACTCAACAATTAGTTCTTTCAAACATACATACTAAAACAACAACCTGATTGATTTACATTATTTTTATATTTTCAAAATAATTAAAATTAATCTCATTTTACATTATTTTCAAATTTACATCAAGGACTACATTCTAATGAATGAAATCATAGATATCACTCTAGATATTAAAATAAGAGGCAATAAAATATGATTGATACCAATATATTTATCATCATCAAATATTTTTTACGTTAATTCCATTGTGATCTAGTGAATGAATCACGATATAATTATAAGTTCACATAAATGAATATATAGAAGAAGTGAATACCCTACCTAAAAAGGTATATGAAATTCTTTACATGACAGCGATCCAAGAAATAGATCATGATCACCTACCATTGTGAAAATTGCATCCACCTAAGGATGCCGCGACATGACCGGACAAACTGACACCCAAGAAAACTCCATTCCTAACATGAATATCACATTCCATAACATGGAATGGAGAAATAAGAGGATATTTATTGATGAAAAAACAACAGTAGAATTAGATCATTTCTTCTATCAATGAAGATCGACACTTATTGCTTGAACCAAAACACGGGTTTGTTTACATCATGAAGAAATTCAAGGAAAAAAGATCCATGGAGGATTGTTTGATCACATGAATCCTATGGGAATAAGGAAATGATCGAAAATGTCAGACTAGAGAATAATATGGTATAACAAGGGAGGGAGATATATAATCCCATAACAAGATTTAACGGTGCATCAATTTAAGATATATTGTATTTTCCATTAAAGGAAGACGGCATTTAACCAGACAGTAAGACCATGTAAGAGAATTATGAACCTTATGAAAATTTTTATATGAGTTATAGGCATTGAATTGGAATTAATTCCCATAAAACAAGACATTGAATGCATTTTTCATCATATAAGATTTTACACGAGTGAAACTGTATGACGTTGGAAACACTGTATACCTAGAGAAGTCTAGAAACATTATACCCCTACCGATTTCTGGAAACCCTGTACACCTACCGATGCTTGGAGGAACTATCCACCAACCAATGTGTGAAACACTATACACCTACCAACATCCGGAATGGTTGTATGACTACTTATTTATGGAAACACTATACACCTATCGATGTATGGAAAAAGATTACTCCTACTGAGGTCTAGAATCATTGTACACCTACTGATACTAGAAAAACTATAGACCTACAAATAAATGGAAACAAAATACACCATATGATGACTAGAATCATTGTACACCTACCAACATATGAAAACATTGAACACCTACCGATGTTTGGAAGCATTGTACACTTACTGAAATGTAGAAACATCGTACACCTACCGATGCATGAAATCATTGTACAACTACAGACGGATGGAAGCTTTGTACACCTACTGATAGCTGGAATCATTGAAAAAAAAACCAAGAAAAACAATTATCAAAATAATAAATTTGGGAAAAAATTCAAGATAAGTCACATTGGCATACCGGAACACCTAAAAAATGATATTTCAGAAAGGGAATGGACCGATTATGTTTGGTCCATTACCCCGACATCCCACATCCACTAACTAATGAATGTTGTACAATGGTTATAAATGTCATATAAAAAAATCTTATATATAAGTTTTAAATAAGAACTCACATAGAATAAAAATAGAAGATTTTATGAATAACATCATATTGTTTAATCTTTAGCAAGAAGTGATCCTCCTGGGAATTTTGGCCTCCGAATGGCATACTCTACAATAGGGGCACATGAATCCTCTCATCATATAGTCCTAGAGTATGTTGTAAACTAGTTTTGGAAAAGTAATGTGATGATCAAGAATCAAATAAGGCAAAAGAAAGGGTTCTAAACAAGATGATCATAACTATGATGATCATTGGCCCTCCCAGAACTATTGATTCTAGGGTATTCATCTACCTACACCTATATCCCCTACTCATCTACTGATGACCACCTTCTCGACCATGCATCAGTCAAGGTCCTTGAGGCACACCATTAGGTCAGCCCCTACTAGCTCCTTCTCCCCTCATTGTATTATGGTCTTACTATCCATGCTATAGAAACATCGTAGATGGAAACTACTATTGGGGTTGTTGTTGAAACTATACACCTACACCATACTAAGCTATAACGACCACAGGGCATTGATTCTAAATATTACTATGGGGATGAAAAAATAAACACATCTTCCCAATAACAACAGGAATGGAATGACTACTAGAAGGTTGAAAAGAAACCTACTGAGGTCGATTCCCCCCCTTTTGAATCCTCAAATGCCCTTATTTTTGAGACCTGCTACTGGTTTCACTGCCTCTCAAAGTACCATTTTCTCTCCACTCTCATGGTAAAACTCCTCGTTAATGCATCTTCTCAACCACATTTTCATTTTTTAAGATCCTAAAAGTATGTTGACAATGTAAATGTAGTAATTTTTTGCTGGATTGAAGAATGAAGTGCCTCCCCTAGGGTTGTCATACGAGACACCTCATCTGGAAAGAGATCTTGGGAATAAATAAAGAATGTACTAGAACATAATCAGAATATCTAATACCGACATAATCCTCTATTTAAGTGAGAGTAACTCTTATATTTTATCAACCTCCATGGTCGCTAAAATGAATTATTCTAAGAAATACTTTTCGTAATTGTCCCAATATAATGTCAGCCTCCTTTCTCTCCCCCAGGTACAAAGTCCACTACTCACACACATCTACCCATAACCAGCTCACTACTAGTGGAACACAATACTCTATCGGAGAATAGATCAATATTAAGGTAATCTCGAGCTCCATGAACCAGCTCTCCATATCCACATACGAAACACTACCCTAGTACATTCCAATTTCATTTCACTTAAAAGCACATAATATTCTAGACCAATGTTCATGCTCCTCCACTTGATCATCCCTTCTTTGATCAACTAGATTAGCCTACTATTCCTAAAATGTATGAGCAACATGCATACAATGATCAGGTACACTAGTAGAAGAAAATTGACTAAGGAATACCTAACCATATATAGCGTGGAATTTTATTAAAATTAATATGAAATTATTTAACAAATTATTCAGTTCAAATTCTCTAAACAAACCAATTCAAATAAGGACACAAGTAATTATGATGCCTTTCCCTTTCCCGGGATCTCTACCCATAAAATGGTGTAGCCACACCAAGTCTTTTAGTTGTTCGAGAGTCCTTGAATCACATCATGGGGGCCCTAAAATGCCAAGTCATATTCTGTATTACCTAGCCTATGTCATGAACTAAAGTAAATTGAACACATTCCTATACCAAACCATTTAATCCACACAATGTCCATCACCAAAATCTATCCTATATCTCAACCATCACTTCTGATACCATTCTATCATGACCCCCTCCCTCCAATGATACCCCTCATAGGGTTGCAATGATGAAAGGTATATTATGACCCTTGATTCCAACCTCTAGTTTGCCCCATGGTGGAGACCATCACCATGGTTATTCAATCCCACAAAGTAGGTGGAATTTCTCATTTTAGAAAAACCTGCTTGAGTGAAATGATGTATCAACCACATAATAACTGAAAGAAATATAGATATAAAAGAATGACAAAAACCATCCCACATAAATTTTTAACAAATTTAAATATACTATGATAACACCAAACTAAATACATAAATAATGCTAAGTAGTGACCTGAAAATGTCACAAAATTCCATGAAATTAATGTCTCGCACAGTCCATCTAATAATCTTGGAAACATAAAAGTAATTTTATATACGTAGAGTGAGCACACCAGTAAAAACATTAAGATAACCAAGGTATTTTATGCACAAGTGATAGACACATAGTAATTCTCTCATTAAAAAATAGATGAACAAAAAACACATATCATGGTATCCTAACCATTCCCACCACACAAAGGCAAGAACAGCATGTAATGATATTCATGTAGAGTAAAATTGATATAACATCAATGATATGTTACCCCACACCACATTCCCACTGATTGGAGTCTATCTCAAACACTAATGGAATATGTCCTAGCTCTCACACCTTTTCTGAATGAACTACGTCACACCCCACCAAAACTCACTTGGGATACAAGAAACATAACATTATACCCACACTCATCTAGTTCCTAAACCACCTAACATTCGGCACATACACACCTGGAGCATATACCACATCTCATCACGAAGAAACATAGGAAAACCCAACTCTCCCATAAACACCTAGGCCACGTACAACATCTCATCACCAAGATACTAGGGATAACACAACTCACTGACACACATGTGGGAAACATAACACATCACATCTCAAAGACACCTAGGAATACACAAGTCACTTGCATGGACCTTTTCCCCAAAAACAACAACCCGCCTAAATAAAATTGTTCTATTACAAACTGGAAGAGGGACCATGGATGATTCAGTGGAATGCTATATATCATCTCATAAGGATATTGGGGAATGATTCCCTTCACCATGATAGTGGAGGTGTTTAGCACATGTTGCTCATCTATGATGGGGTGTGTATTGAAATCACATGAACATATATTTTTTGTATATATATCCATATATTATAAAAAACTAAATCCCAAAATATGGGATTCTATAAAAATTTTACCTATAGTAGTATCAGAAATATTAACATTGGAGGTTGAAAAGTTATATCAGCTTCACAAATCTCATTCTATCAACAGAAATTCATTTTATTTTTTAGCATTAACTATAGTTCATTGTGAAACTAATTGTGTAACAGTCCATAGGCAAACTCCATCCCAATTACCAAACCAACTCATGCTATCTCGCCATTATTAATTTATTATTTTCTCCATGACAACTCCTGCAACTAAGTAACACATAACACAACCAGTAGCACAATGAATGTCACCGAGGAGAATGAGAACCATGGTAAATTAACCTAATTCACATACCTTTGAGCATGTTTCATGGAATCATGGTTTTGATTCTCATATGAAATGGGTGTGTATGGCGCTACTAAGGGATATGTTGCCTCATGACATTGATATGGTGCTTCAATGATAAGATTTATCAAGGTATAAATCATTAATTGTGGTGAGACAATGACATCCAATTACATGATTTTAGGAATATTTTATCTTATATAATTGACCATATTTTTTTGGGTGTTATTATATCACTTTTCACTATTTTTGGAATTTATTCTAGTTTTTTATATGGTGCAACACAATTATAAGAGTGGATGAACAGTGAAGGTAATTTATAGACATAGGAAAACATGGCTACCACATAAGACTATTTTTTCTTTTTAAATTATCAATTTGATGAAATGTGTGTACATTGGTAAGGAGATGGATCAAAATATGGATTTCATGATGCGATATTCATTTTGGGTGCTAATACAATGTGGAGGAGTGATTATGTGTATGTTGTGCTTGTGGTTACTGTAGAAATTTTTCTTTGGATGTTTAAATTAATGTTGCAATCTTCATAGCCTAAAATAAATAAACATGATTTAGGAATGGTTTTTACTGTATATATTGGATCCATTTTTCTCTATGTTGATTATGGTGTACCCACTAACATCGATCAAGGGTCCACCAATTTTTCATCATTTTTGCACTAGGGTCATTGGGTGGATGTGAAATGGTATGTTTTTATCCAAACATTAATATCAAAAACCCATGTTAGTAATTCCAATTTACTTTCACTCATCAATATTTGACTCCCATGGAATTTATAGGGTCTCATTATTGTTTTTCTATCCCCTTTAACCATATTCCCCATTGATTAATGTAACAATGGATTTGGTTGACCTCCCACTCATATGTGTATAGATTCTTATTGGGGAATTCAATTTTTTCCCTCCTATCCCTTTCCTGGATAGTATTGAATAGTCATTTTCATTATGGGTTATATGCTTATTTATATGGATTATAAATCTAGGGATATTCCCTTGATCTCCCTCACAATTGCATCTCTATTATAAAATCAAATTATAGGTGTATTATTGGTCATCATGTAATGTGATTTATGTTTGGAGGATCTATAAGACATTTACCTAAATTTAAACCATTATTTTTTGCATGATTTGAAATTAATTTCCAAAAATTTCATAATCCATAAAATGTAATTATTTAATTGATTATTTCAAATGAATTAGATTTTATAATTATATCATATTTCAAATGTATTTGGAATTATGTTCTTTTTTGAGAAAATAAGGCTTGAATTAATTTGATGTTGAATCATAAGAACAATTTTTTAATTGAAAAGTAATTCCGAATGGCATAAAAATGAAGAAACAATATAATTTCGTTTTAAAATTTATATAGCATGTTTACCATGAAATTGATCATTTGAATCGTAAATAGAAAATTTAATTGAAATGAATTATTTTCCCATTTTCGACTTATCATCCAATGAACATGTGAGAATGTGTAATTATTTGCAATTTTTTTTGAAGGGAACAAACAATGGGTGTTGAATTATTATCTACCAATAGTCTATGTATAGGGAACTGTGTAGATAAAATGGGATATGATTTTAGTTCAAAAAATTTTCTATCCAGTATCATAGAAAAAAATGCATAGTGTAGATAATGCTTATTATTTTTAATTTATTTTTTTTATTCTAGTTATTATTAAACTATTTTATTCATGTCCCTTTCACATTTTAAAAAATGAACATTTAATATAAATTTTATATATAATTCATATAATTTATATGAAATCATGTTTTCTATAAAAATAAAACTAATTTAATATACCATGAATTTGTTTATAATGAATTATACAATGATTTATTTTTTTTCCATATAATGTAATACTTTATGAAAATTTAATTGGTTGGTCTGGTCACACCCTAACCTATCCATTGACTGAATGATGATTATTTTCAGCCTTGTTTCGGTAATGAAAATTATTCACATACAAGTGGATGGTGTGGTTGAATAATGGGTAAATTGGTTATGGAGGTGACTTGTTGAGCTGTGATCCTATTGATAAATGGGGTGTGTGAGACATTGTAAATTTTGGATTTTTTATCATTTGGATGATGTTATATTGTAGGTAATTTTTTCCACAATATTATGGTACATTCTCCTTGAAGAGTATTTGTAATCCCGATAATTTATATCCATATATTTTCCTATAATATATTAATCTGGATTGTTTTATGCTGGTGAAAAATCATTCACTTATATTGATTCATAATTCCATTCAAATTTTCCCCAAATTTTATTGATCAATTATCCCATTTAGATCGTGTTATTAATGGCTCAAGTACTAGTGTTCTATGGTTTCTACGTTTCATAATGATTATAGTGGTAGCATTATTTCAATTTTTTTATACATGGAATATAGTTCATGTTGTTTTGAAAATATTTAAACCCATATTTTGAACTCATAACATTGATCCTAAAAGTGATTTTTATACAAGTAAATAATTATTATTTATTCGATTCAATGTAGTTAAAAAAATTTGACATTAGAATATCATTATTTATGGTGAATCTATAAATGTATGTATTTTTTTTTATTTAATACAAGTATACAACAAATTTCATTCGAAATTTAAATCGGGTATAATAAACGTAAATATATAAGACTATTATATTTTACATTGAGTAATAAATAAATTATTGGTTTGTATTTCCTTTATAGTGAACTCAAATGATTGCTATTAATTTGATATGAAATAACCACATTGATAATCAAATCACACTTCACATTTATAGAAAGATGACAATATACATATCCCTCATCAAAATAGAAATAGTGAAACAAATTCATTAATAAATGATTATAAATACACTTAATATTTCTAACAAGATGGAATTAATTACACACTCATAACATAATAGATCAATCCATATCCTCATTAAACATTATCATTAATTATGATGATAAATTTGATAAACCACACAAATTTAAAAATGTTTTTTTCATGTAATTCTTGGAATCATATAAATTTTATGTAATTAGGAATTAATATGGATTAAATTTTAATGGAATATGAATTACATAGATTATAATAATGCATGTGGAATATGTGTTGGGTCATCCAATATGAAATAATAATTTTTGTCCTCATTAAAGAATTAAGTATTTCTTTAGAGATCACATCTAACAGTATTATACGAATGTAATAAAAAACCCAAAATTATTTATCATTTTAATTCATTAGGGATAAATTAATATCATATATTTTGTTGTAAATATTTTTTAAAATAAAGTAATGTATTCAAAAAATATTTCTGAATAAAAGTTAAATATTTCTTTCTCATTGAAAAACATGCATATTAATATTTCATAAAACATCATACAAATATTTTGAGAGAAGTATTTATGGTTCAATATAATAATTTCCCACATCATATTTCACATGTGATAAAATATATAACTATGTGTTGGGGCATTTAATAAATTTATTAAATCACTATGTAATTTTTATCAAATATTTATGTGATGAAATGAAATATAATCCAAAAAACACTTGTATAGTTTACCATGTTCGATAAATTATTACATGAATATTATTTTTAATTAGATTGTTAAACCTTATATTAATAACATTTAACATAATATTATGGAAATTTTAAAATTAAACACTAAAATATTGTTATATAATTTATATATGAATGTTCTAATTAAATTGACTTTTACATGATTTACACACTATTAATCACATATCATTTTTATTGAAACATTTATTTACGATGATATGGTAATAAAATAATATATGGATCATCATATTATGATTTTTTTATAGAAAATATTATCAAATAATTATGACATTATATTTATTTTAAATTAAATTAGACTTTTTTATAATTTAATTATTACCCTATCAAATAATATATTCTATGATATTTAGAAAAAATATTTAGAAAACCTATTTTCAATATATTTTTAATTATAATAACATATCCATTCTATCATGAAATAAATTACAATCTTTTAGTGAGAATGATTAACATTTAATATAATAATAATATTACTTTACGTATATTTTTTATGTATAGAGGACAACATTGGAAAATAAAATATTACATTATATATATATATATATATAAAAGAGGGTAGTGATTCCTATTTCATTTTATTTTAATCTATAATGTAGAAAAACATTCTTTCTCGGATAATAAACTCATATTATTTATATTAAACAACATAACCAAATTTAATTATCCATAAACCATGTGTATTAAAATTATCATTAAATTTGATTCAAAATTACTAATAGTTTTCAAATGATGTCTTCTTATATAAATGAATGATAAAGATATAAGACACATATTCATTTTTTTAATGTAATATAATGAATGATAAAATACATTACTTCAATGTTATTAATGTATAAACTGATAGATTCACAAAGTGAATGAAAAAAACATTATCCATATATCAAATCATTATTAATTATAAAATCATTTTAAACATACAAAACTAAAGAGTTTACAATTTTTATTAAAATAATGTTAGTATTGATGAATAAATTTCAATAACATTAATATCTATAATTATACCATCATTGATTTTCTTGTAAATCAACAATTAAATCAATAATTATTGTATATATATTCCATATTCGTTTCATAGTTGAAATTTTACTAATCCTTAAAAATTATATCAATTAGTATCATATAAGTTAGTGTGTATTCTCAGTAATTGTTATATTTATTATAGTCAAAAATAAATAAATAATATCCCTCATTACGACACATGACCTTATTTATCCAATTTAATTCATAGAAATCCTCAGCATATTTAAATGGTTAAATAATATGGTTTCAAACTCATTCATATTATAGTTCAAAGGAAACATTCTAAAACATTTGAAATTATGTTTTAAAAAAACAATAGTGCCCAGATCAATCATTAGGGTTGAACATAATCTCATAGTATTATTAATATACATGTTCATAATGATAAAATTAGTAGACACTGAAGTCCCATAATTCATTATGAACCAATAAATTTTTTTATATGTTTTATATTTCAAAATATCATCTTTCTATTGAAAAAAAATATTCAAATTTTCCATCTTATAAAAATATTACAAAATTTAATGTATTATTCGATAATTATGGCCCATTGAAATAAGAATAAATGTAGATATGTCAACATATTCGTTAATATTATTACAAAAATAACTTCTTACACTTTATTGACATCATGAGATTTTTCCATTTATAGAAGATTATACTATAAAACGTAGAATATTTCTATTATATTTTTAACTATTTTAAGGTTCATACACATTTTTTAGAAGATTATTACATTATGTTTATCCTATTTATGGATTGATCTACGTCAATAAATTAATTATAATTTGATTTTTATATATAATTAAATGCATTACTTCATGAATATCATGTCATACAGTCATTTGATAATTATTTTTATCAAATTAAATTCAAATAAAATAGTTTCCAATTTAAATATTCATAATTTTTATTAGAGATCTTGGAATCATATTCTACAATATACTTGAGATTTAAAGTGAATTTTTCTCATCACATAGTCATTTATATAGGCCATTATTTTATTATATCATATATTTCTCTTGGATGTGAATTGGGATACTCATTTCATAAATATATCATATGGATTATATTCACTGTATTAATTTAGAATCAAACTATTTATGTTTCCCGTGTCTATTATGAACCAAATGTCATTCAATGGAGATACACCAAATCCTATTACTATTACCGTTTTTTTAAACAACATAAATATTATAATTAATAGACATATATATTTTTTTAGAAAGATAACTATTAATATGATATATATATCGAAAAAAATATGTTGATACCCAATAATTAAATTTTAGGACCTTATGATAATTTTGAGGAAAATGTTTCATTTTGAACATTTAAAGATAAATTGTATATTTTATTTTATCAAATTTATATTTTTAAATTTTCATTATTTTTATCTTGTGATATTTTATCGTTGGTTAGAATTTTTTATATATCATAATATTGTTATAATTTCATGTAATCATTACATATTGATTAAAATCATTGATTTATTTAAATAAAATGATTCAATAGATAATTCTTAAAAATGGATTTATTTCATTTATTTTTTGGATTGGGCGTTATAATTTTTTTGAAAAAATATAAATGATATTGTTTTATTTTTATTACGTGACATGTAATCATGTAAATTTATTTATAATGCAATATTTCAATGGGAATGTCAATCATTGTTATATAATGCATTACTACACCATTTTATGTGAAATAAATATTTGACTAAAATTTATGCTATCTTATTACATAATATATTTATCTTCTCTATGTATATTGTATTTTGAACGTATCCTTCAATTCCCCATTATTGATTAAAATTCGGGAAATTATGATGATGAATGATATTATATAAATTATGAATGATGAATGAAGATCTATGATTGTCAAAGATATTGAGGTGTGTGAATTAGTAATATCATGTTTTATTAATCAATTTGAATTTTTAAATATTACATTATTCATTATGAGTATATTTTTTTAATGTATTTTAATTATTTTCCCTAAAATGACGAAAATTTAATGATAAATAACTGATTGAGAGGAAATATTTTTTAATTTGAATTACATTAATTATAATATATTTTAATTTATTGGATTAATTGTGGATATTAAAAAAATATATGAGTGTGACATTGAGATATGATGATATTATATTCTATTTTATATAAAATTATTTAGTTATTTTTTTGATATAATTGTATAATTTATGTTATGATAATGAATTTTGAAAATATCTAACACATGGGAATTTTATTATTACTGTTTTGATACAATATAATTATTATTAAATATTATTTATAATTGATAAATTAATATATTTTCCAATTTTTGTTGTAATAAGGGAATATAATTATTTGTATTATTTTTAAAATCACATAATTAGATAGGTCCTTTATTTCATGACGTTTTTAATTTTCAAAGAAAATTTTTTCTTCTAGGCCATTAATGCTAATAAAAATTTTACTCAATACAAGTCAATTGTGGTGTCAATATGATTTGATATGGATTAGTTAACTATATGGTAGAATGTGTTTTATATCATATTACATATAAAAGGATATTTTATTTACTAATTTATATGGGATGAATATTATTTCCATGTGGGTTATTCTGCATTCATCATGAGCATTCTATGTTCTTATTTCTTCTAGTTTTGTTGATATGTATAGTTGATATAATTTTATGAGTTGATTATTGTGATGAAATTTAAATTTAAAAGTACCCATTGTATAAATTTATATTGTTCTCTTATATTAGGTTTGAATATTAAAGGGTTTAAAACTAGGAATTTAGGTTACAAATATTTTATCTACCATTGAATATATAAGAGTATTTTGTCTGTAATTATTGTGGTACATACTATTATGTTTCCTATAAAATGATTTTTTATATATATATTCAATTTCAAATTGGGTTATTTACCCTAGAGTTGTGTTTTTTTAAATATGTATTTCAAAGAGGTTTTTATAGTGGTTTTTATTCATCTATACAATCATATAGAAAGTGGTGGGGACTGCACATAGATAATGAAACATCTAATAACATTTTTCAAGATTATTTTTTTGTCACTTAATTGTCCAAATGAAAATTCAGGTAAAAGTTTGAAAATGCTATTTATTTATTAAAACATTCTAAGCACTTTATATGTTATAAAAACCTGATGTATTTCCATAATTTATTGTTTATTTCATTATAAAACAAATAATCAACTGTATATTCATAGGGACCATGCATGATGACAATGAATTAATGATTAATTGAAGTTGTTTCAACTTTTTATATTGAAAACATCCCTATAATACCCCATACTTCATCCCATATTATAACTAGAATTTCAAAGTATCATAGTGTATATTGTTTGGTCCCTCAATGTATACTTGATATATTGTGCATGTGTGTTCTGGAGTTGGAATAAAATTATTTTTGGACACATATGTCATGACCCGTCCTCCGGGGCCCGCATCGTGACTATCCCAAGCCCGCCTTCCATAGGCCAGGGGCTGGAAACTGCCACCAAAAAAGTAATTACCTAAAACTGGGAAGGCGTTGCCTTTATAAAACGTAAAAACACACAACCAAAGTACAAGTGGAAGAATGAACTAAGTAAAAACTGTATAAAAAAGTAGTGCTGAAAATTAAAGGGGCCAGAAATAGATGCCCAACTGTAAAGTACACGGAAATGACAAAATAGGTACAACTAAAAGACAAACAGTAGGAAGGTGTCTAGAAGCTCCCGGATTATCCACCATGGATCCTACATGAAGTGTAGGTACAGATATCCTCCTCATCACACTACGTTCATCCGTCTCCTTTTCGTACCGACTCGTCGTGTGGACCACCTCCGAGTACCGTCCAGTCCTAGTGCTCTCGGCCGCTGTTAGTGATGTCTGTCATCTGCATCCAACACAATAAGGTGTAGGCATAGCCCGTGCTGTGGTGAGTAGAACGATACTCAGTAGGGACCCTGAGACCCTCAATGTCTCACAAATCCAAAAAGGAGAAACCACAATGTATGATTTCAATGGATAACCATTACATAGTTATATTCCCATATATATACCTATGTTGTCTTCTAACCCATCTCAACCATGAAGAAAACACAAAGGTCATTGACTCAGTTCAAACCAAGATTTTCATTATCGAAACCACGGATGTGAGAGAACTCCTTATCTCTTGAGTACAGTGGCCATGTCGCGACTCTGAGGCGCTTCTCATTAACCTTAGACTGCTGAAGTACTCCTCCTATCGAGTACCACGGGTCTGCTACCAAACCAGGCGCTCCGTCTGCTGTGGGTCTACATCCAAACCGAGCACTCCCCCTAATAGTCATCAGAGGTATTCCTCCAGTTGAGTACCGCTGGTCTGCTGCCAATCTAGGAACTCTGTCTTCCATGGGTCTAACAAAAAACCGGGCGCTCCGTCCATTGGGCTAGTCGAATCACTCAAAGTTGAATCGGTCAAGCAGTCGTCAGGTTTATAGCTAATAGGTCTCTATACTCCGTCTCCTCATCTCCGGGAGGATCTTCTCCACGAGCTATTGGCCTATAATCCTAGTCTCATGAAGTCTCAGGTGGAAGTATCTCAAATGACCACCACGTCATTGGGGTATCAACGCAATAGACGACGCATCAATCGGACGCTCCGTGTGTTAGTTATTATCATTTTAGTCCAGGGGGCCCAGTTGGATTCAGCTATGAACCAACCTGTCCATAACTCAACTACACCTCGAACATTAGTTGGGTATACTCAATGGGACTACTATTCTCCACGAATACCAGTTCTACTGATGTTTCATCAATCAGAAATCGGATGCCTAAGTTATAGTCCAAGAAAGTAACGGGTGAGTAGTGGGCCCGAGTCTGGTCCGACCCGGTTGGGCCAACTCGGTACAACCCAGTCTAGGCCGACCCGGTCTAGGAAGACCTGGTCAGACTCACTGGTTCTGACCTGGCCCATTGGGCAGGTCTTCCCACTATGTTTTGACCCGGTCCGCTTGGCCTGGCCTAGCGAAACGCGAGGGCAGTTCGGCCTAATAGTCGCCACGTAGGTGGCTCAGTAACTCAGCCTGGATGACCGGGACTGTTCGGCCAGTTACACCGTGGGGGATCTGCAGGTCGGCTTAGCAAGCTGGTGACAGAATGGCTAGCTAGCAGGCCCCACAGGGCCCGAGTGGGCTGGCAGGACTCCAGGCAGGCCACAGGTACACCGAATAGGCCGCAACAGGAGCCGGGCAGGCAAGCAGCACCCCGGAAGGGGGCACGATGTTCTAGGGAGCACACCTACAGGGGTGTGGGGAACCGGGAATCACTTAGGTAGGGCGCGGGGTGCCGGGAGCACGCCAACAGTGGTGTAGGTATCTGTGTGCAAGCCGACAGGGGCACGGGGCGCGGGTCACCTGGTGCGGGTAGCGCACCGGGGCCCCACGGGGGCGGCGCAGTTCAAGGAGTCCATGGGTAGCGTGAACATTGTTCGTCACCTTCGTCGATGTCGCTTTGTGTACTGCCTTTGTCACTTTCGCTTCTTCTCCATGATGTATGGCGTCACAATAATGTAGAACGATGGAGGATATCGGGACATGTATGGTTGGCCCACATCCTTCGCGTTTAGAGGGAAAATCAAAAGGCTTAATGAGATAAGAAGATGATTAAAACATGCCCAAAACAAACCTTCTCTATCTGATGAAGGGGATAAGAAAAGTATAACAACTTTATGAAATAAAGACCTCAGCCTTTGGATTAATAGGTGATCGTTAGTTGACGTCGCGATAGGTTAGTCGTCGATCTGTGGTAGACGATCACGTCCCACGTCGAAGGGGACTGAGGAAGAAGGTTGGAGAAGAAGATCACCACCAGCGTAGTTCGCGTTCTTCATGTTCTTCGTTGGGAGGGGCATAATCCTCCAAATGTTGGGAGATGCGTCTCTTTTCCAGAATTTCACCGCTTAATAAAGCCATCACAAAACATTCCCCCAAGCTTCCATTATATAAGATTGGGAGGGTTTGTCTAAAATCATGTTCGCACATAAATCAAATGGTAGAATTAATTATCTCGGCTCCACCAAATTAATTGCATGAGGGGTGTCACAATTAATTTGGAGGTTGTTAAGAGGATCCCCTTAATTAATTCACACGCGTTAGTGCTATTAATTAAGGGAGATGCCACAAATTCAAAGAGTAGGTTTTATTCCATTAAAAGGGGTTGTGTTGGCACCAGTAATAGGGGGAGTTGAGAGATTATGGTCTCCTCCCATTTATAGCGGTCAGTGGCCTCCTATGGTCCGCGCCACATTTATCCTCACATGGGAGATTGTGGGTTCGGGTGGTCCCCACCACCATAACCTCTAATGGGAGGTTAGGGTGTGGCGGTCCCACCACTAACTCTCAAGTGGAGGTTCCAACTACCAGCATTCACATGGTGGATGGATTAAAATAAATTGCAGCTACAATTTATTTTATATTTTTTTTAAAAAAAATCCAAAAAATAACATTTATTCCCGACCATCCGCCATCAAGGTGAATGTCTTCTGAAGCGAATAACAGAGTTGTGAGTTAAATAGTGCCTTCGGATTTCAATTCCGAGCAACGGTTCAAAGGGATATGAATAATCGCTCGGATGTTTAGGGAACATACCCAAAAAAATGTTCGGAATATTATTATCAGTCACCCACGCCTACTGTGGTCGAGGTTAGGCTATGCCTAGGTGAAAAACACCCCAACAAACACAATCGTACTTTTGGAATTTCAATCTGAGTTACCATTTAGAAGTAATGAATTTTACAATAAAATAATTGTCCCTTAATTATTTTATTTGTGGCCAAAAACTAACATTCTATGGTGGCCCTCACCGACCAAAGTTAGTATCTACATAAATAAAGCCTACCCTCATGAGCTCAGTGGTGGTCTTGAAATTTTAACATGAGTTACCATTTTTGAGTTATAAGCATTTGAAAAATAAAATAACATTATTTAATTATCTTATTTATGGTAATTCCATTTTTGGAATTTATCACAGGAGGCCCGTGCTGACTGAACATAATTCATGCCTAGGGTAAACCTGCTATCATAAAGGCAACGATGGCCTCAATTTTCTGATATGAGTAACCGTTTAATAGTTATTCAACATTTTTAGTAAAAATGGATTATGCGTGTTAATTTAAGCTTAATAAAACTTTAGAAATTGATTCCGAGCACACCGGGCCTCAGAATCAAGCACCGTCAGAAACTACGGACTTGTAAATTTCCCCTGAATTGAAGAAAAAAATTTCCACATATTTTTTGGGTATTTAAATTATCCCCAACTCAAGGATTTACGTCCCCGTAATCCACAACTCTAAACTTGGTAAACAAGTGGGGGTACTAAGCACGCATATTAGCATCCTACTTCCACGTGCACTCCTAGAGGTTACCATGCTACCAGCGAACACGCACTAGAGGTGTCAACCATCCACACGGGACCCACTCATGTCGATCCTCAATCTCCATTGGAACCTTTGGGAAAGTCGCACTATCATTGATGCCCAACTCCCCATAGTCGATGATGTGGGAAGGGTCGTGCATGTATCTTCTCAGTTGAGATACGTAGAAGATGTCACACACCTCGTGCAACTAAGGTAGAAGAGCATAGCAGTATGCCACCTCACCAACTCTATTGAGGACCTGAAAAGGTCCGATGAACCCCATGAGATAACTTTCCTCCTTGACCAAATATCTGTAATCCTAGTGGAGTTGAGACCCATAGAAAGATGTGGTCTCCATCCTCGAACTCCATAGGTCTTCGTCTCCATTCAGCATATGACTACTACCTACTCTGTAAAGTCTTCATCCGCTCCTAGATGACATGCACCTTCTCCGTGGTAGCTCATACCATCTCTGGTCATATAGATGTGGGCTGAATTGGTGAGTCGGTCGACGATCACCCAACTATGGTCATGTCCCCTGGACATAAGTGGAAGAACCATCACGAAGTACATGGATATCTCATATCTCCTCCACTTTGGGACCTCTAAACGATGAACCAAGCCCACTAGTTTCTGATGCTCCGCCTTCACTTTCTGAAAATTTAGGCATCGAGAGATAAAATATACTACCACCTTCTTCATACCTATCCCCCAGTGCTGTCGTCTAAGGTCCAGGTACATCTACACAACACCTGGATGTACCTCTAGATGGGATGTGTGGAACTCCCTCAACACTTCCTCCTGATGTGCAACGGGTACAATGGTATGTTCTCTAAAAAGGATGATGTGCTCCCCACATTCAGAAAATCCATCTGGTTTCTACCCTATGGGTATCTGATCATGTCGTGTCTTGCAGTCATTGTATCCACGATGTGCCTCCCTAACTTGATGATGAACTGGGGGAGTGACAATAAGAGACTATAGAAAGGCTTCTCCATCCATACCGACGAAGGATATCTGTATGTCACCCAGCTGCTCTGTCGCCACGCCTAGTAGCTATATACCAGTCCTCCTACGTAGCACATACGAAACAACGTTCCCCTTCCCAAGAGTATAGAATACCTCGATGTCATTGTCGTATAAGAACTGAAAACTGAAAACTCCTGTTTCCATGAGGTTAAGGCTGGCCGACATAAGAGTGTTGGTTTCACCCTCCTATGCATGTGATTAACTTGTGCTGCCTAGGTTTCCTTTTTCACCGAATATGGAAAACCTCATCTCAACGTTTTAGATAATCCACAACTTTTTTTCCTAATACAGTGAATCTGTGTATGAACTGTGGTTTCCCAGTCCATTCCCAAACTAACATCATAAGGCCTCGACTCTACCACAAAGAGGTTCCAACCAAAACTCTCACCTCAAGGGTCAAATCACATCGTCGGTATAAGTGTGATTATCGAGTCTCCTCCAAATGGTATCTTTAGATGTGAGGGTCATGTCAATTGTTTAACTGATAACTCTAGGTCTGGGACAAGGTTCATGGAACGAATGAAAGATTGTTACCTAGGTCTATTGATACAAATACTAGTTGTAGACATAGTCCATACCTCATATCATTTTTAGATCCCTTCAGTCACACTACTGGAACGCATTAAGCTATTCTCTTTCTCTGCCCTCCAGCTCCAGGATCCTGATGGGGAAAACAATGGTGGTTTGTTTTACCATGTCAAAATGTACACCATCTCATCCGGATCTCCTAGCTCTACTTCCACATCTACTACCCTGTAGATTCATCTGTCTTTGTTACATCATCTTTCCGAAATAGTTTACATTCCCAAGTCTCTATGACTGGCGCTAGTTTCCAACTTTCCCACTTCTAACATTTACTATCTATATCTGCTCAGCCAAAGAACATTCAACAGAAAAGGTTCTCTCTAGCATCCTATCATCGGTAGGAATGCATGGAGGAAAAAATAAATTGTTGGCTTGAATTTCCCTAAACACATCTTTCTCGGAGCTCCAAGATCTAAAGCACTGATCATATCATATTCATCGAGTACCAGGAAGGATCTCTATGCCTCGATTAATAATCAGCTACCGATATGTCGTCCTACCAAAGCTGTAGATGTTCTAGTGAACTCCCAGCCACCTCCTCAGGCCAGTCCATAGCTGCTTGTGAGTCAGGCTTTCCTCGGAACATGAGGGGTATCTGATGCCGAAACACATGTAAGGAACTAAGCCTATATGTGTCCTCTACCGGTACAGCTGGTAGTGTTAGCTGACCAACGGGAAATGATATAGTTGGCACACTGCCAGAAGTTACCATATCAAAAAACGGTCCAAGTACCAAAACCTCATCACTATACCGACCATCCTCATGGACACTCACTGAAATAGGCTAGTATCTAAGATCAATATTTTCTATAATAGTGTCTCAACTAGGATGGAAACTATAGAAATTTCCTCTAGCTAGTCCTCCACTGCCTGTCAATCTTCCTCACCTCGAAACCTTGGAGGCCTTTACCGTTGGGACTCGTGCAACGCACTCAGTCGGCGTGCAACATCCAACAGTGTGGTTGGTGGTATCTTTTGCCCAACGGGTGGTGGTGATACTAGTACACCACCCGAAGGTTCCAACATAATAATAGGGCCCAGCATCGGAGCCTCGTAGCTCTGTCGGCCATCATCATGGACACTCTCAGGACTCTAACTAGCTGTCTGCGTGGAGGCATCCTGAACAGATGTGACACAGTCAAAAGATTATACCTGGTGAGATGACCTAGTTTGAGCTGACCTAAATAAATCTTTTGGAGTCACACATGCAAAATGTTTTTTCATGCACGAAGTCGGAAATCTGTAGTCATGGTCCTGATGTATGGATACGACAGTCACCGCACCAACACTGGACTCCCTGAACTAGAAACCACCCTCAGTACCCTTAACAATTTTTCATCATAGAAATAAAATATCTTATTCCTACATTATACAGTGGAACTGACTCCTCTAATACCAATTCTTCATGAACCATCCCCTGGGGCCCGCATCGCGACTACCCCAAGCACGCCTCTCATAGTCTATGGGCTGGCGACTAGCACCAAAGGCCTACTTACCTAAAACTGGGAAGGCGTTTCCATTATAAAATGTAAAAACACAAAACCAGATTACAAGAGGAAAAAAACACTATGTAAAAACTATTTAAAAAATTAGTGATGAAAATTATATGGGCTTGAAATACAAGACCAAATGTATAGTACAAGGAAAAGAAAAAACAGGTACAACTAAAAGACAAACAACTGGATGGTGTCTAGCAGCTCCTGGATCATCCACCATGGATCCTACCTGAAGGGTAAGTATAGATAGCCTCCTTAGCACTCCATTTCCATACATCTCCTCTAGGTACAGACTCATCGTGAGGTCCACTTCCGGGTATCATCCAGTCCTGGCACTCTCAGCCGCCGTCAGCATTGTCTATTGTCTGCATCCCACACAATGAGGTGCGGGCATAGCCCGTGTAGGGGTGAGAATAACGATACTCAGTAGGGACCCCTAGACCCTCATGGTATCAGAAATCCAACATGTATAAACCACAATGTATGATTTTGATGAAGAACCTTTACATAGGTATATGCCCATACATATATCTAAGTTATCAAGTAACCCATCTCAATCTTGAGAAAAACACAAAGGTCATTGAATCTTCTGAAACCCGAATTTTCATTATCGAAACCACGAATACCAGAGAAATCCTCCTCTATTGAGTAGAGTGGCCATGTCGTGACTTCGAATTGCTACTCACTAACCATAGACCACTGAGGTACTCTTCATGTCCAGTAACACAGGTCTGTTGCCAAACCAGGTGCTCCATCCGCTTTGGGTCTTCCTCCAAATCGGGAGCTCCCCCTAATAGCCGTCAGAGGTACTCCTCATGTTGAGTACCACGGTTCTACTGCCAAACTAGGCGCTCTATCTTCCATGGTACTGCCACCCAAATGGTGCTCCATCCACTGGGCTAGTAGAATCACTCCGAGTCGAATCGGTCAAGTTGTCGTCAGGTCTACCGCTACTAGGTCTCTGCACTTTGTCTTCTCGTCTCTGGGAGGATCTGCTCCATGAGCTACTGGTCGATACTCCATGTGTCACAAAGTCTTAGGTGGAGGTATCTCAAAGGACCTCCATATCATTGGGGACTCAACTCAACAGAAGGCACGTCAACGAGACGCCCAGTATATGAGTTATTAGCATTTTTGTCCTGAGGTCCCGGTTGGATTCGTGTACGAACCAACCTTACCGTGACTCAACTATACCCCTAACTCTAGTGGGGTATACACAAAGGGACACCTATGCCCCAAGAATACCCGCACCACTGACGGTTTGTTAAAAGGATGTCTGGTACTAATGATATGGTCGAAGAAGGTAAAGGGTCAGTAGTGGGCCAGGGTTTGGTCCGACCCGGTTGGACCAACTCGGCACAACCCAGTCTGGGACGATCCAGTCTGGGTCGACCCAATAAGACTTTGGGGGTCTGACTCGAAACATTGGGCGGTTCAGCCCGCTATGTTTTGACCCGGTCCACTGGGCCCGACCAAACAGACCACGAGGGGCAGTTCGGCCTGATATTGTCCACGTAGGCAGCTCGGTAACTCGGACCAAAATACCGGGCTAGATTAGCCAGCGACAACGTGGGGGCGTCGCGGGTCGGCAGGGCTCCAAGCAGGCCAAGGGTAGATCGGGCATGCCACGGCAGGAGCTGGGCAGCGCGCCAGCATGGGAAGTGGGGTGCCGGGGAGCACCCCGATAGGGGCGCTGGGCATGGGGTAGCTTGCCGATAGGGGCGTGGGATGCTAGGAGCGCGCCGATAGGGCCACAGGGCCCTGGGTGCACGCTGGCAGGGGTTCAGGGCACCCGTAGTTTGCTAGTAGGGGCGCGGGGCGCTCGGTTGTGGGTAGCGCACCCGGGCGCCGCGGGGGTGGCGTAGTTCACGGAGGTCGCGGGTTGCACGACCTTTGTTCGCTTCCATCATCACAGTCACCCCGTGTACCACCGTTATCAACATCACTTCTCCGCCATGACGTAGGGAGTCACCATATTTTAGAATGACAGAGGATGTAGGGCCATTATTGGTTCGCCCCTAACCTCCACGTTTAGAGGGAAATAAAAAGGCTCAATGAGATAAGCAGTTAATTGAAACATGCCCGAAACAAACCCTCTCTATCCGTTGAAGGGGATAAGAAAAATTATAAAAACTGAATGAAATAAAATAACCTACCTTTTCATTAATGGGAGATCATTCGTAGACATTGTGGTAGGTTGGCCATCGATCCGTGGTAGATGATCACGTCCCACGTTGAAGGGGTCCGAGGAAGAAGGTCGGAGAATAAGATCATCTCTGGCGTTCTTCTGGTTATTCATTTGGTGGGGTGTAATCTTCCAAGTGTTGGCTGAAATGTCTCTTTGCCAGCATTTCACCTCTTGATGAATCCATCCAAAAACATTCCCTGAAGCATCCATTTTATAGGAGAGGGAGTGATTGTCTAAAATCATGTTGGCACATAATTCAAACGGTACGATTAATTGACCGGGCTCCACCAAATTAATTGCACGAGGGGAGTAACAATTAATTTGGAGTATGTCAAGAGGCTCCCCTTAGTTAATTCACATGCGTTGGTTATATTAGTTAATGGAGATGCCAAAAATTAAAAGAGGAGGTTTTGTCCATTAAAAGTGGTGGTGGTGGAACCATTAATATGGGTAGTTGAGAGGTTATGGTCTCCCACCATTATTAAGATTCAGGTGGCCTCGTATGGTCCCCGCCACATTTAACCTCACATAGGAGATTGGGTTCGGATGGGCCCCACCACCATAACCTCTCATGTGAGGTCAGGGTGTTGCGGTCCCACCACCAACTCCCATGTGGAGGATCCAACTACCAGCATTCACATTGCGGCTGGATTAAAATAGTTTGTAGATACACATTCATTTTATCTTTTTTTTAAAAAACCAAAAAACAAACTTTTATTCCTAACCATCCATCATCAAGATGAAAGTCTTAATAAGAGAATAACGGTGCTATGAGTTCAATGGTTCCCTCTAATTTAAATTCTGGGCAATGGTATAAATGATATGAAAGGCCGCTTGAACATTTACTGAACGTACCCGAAAAAAATTTCGGACAATTATTATCAGTCACCCTTGACCCACTACGGTCAATGTTAGGCTCAGCCTAAGTGAAAAACTCCCCAAAAAACCTAATTGTACTCTTAGATTATCGATCCGAGTTACGTTTTATAAGCAATGAATTTTACAATAAAATAATTGTCACTTAATTATTTTTTATGCGGCCAAATACTAAATTTGTTTGCTGTCCCTCACCACCCAAGTTAGTATCTGCTTAAAAAAAGCATACCCTCAAGAATTTAGCAGTGGTCTCGGATTTTTAATCTGAGTCAACATTTTTGAGTTATAAGAATTTGATCAATAAATTAACTTTATTTAAATATTTTATATATGGTTATGCCATTTTTGGGATTTTTTACAGGGGGCCCATGTTGACTAAACTTTTGTCACGCCTAGGGTGACCCTGCCATCTTTAGCGCAACGGTGGCCTTGAAATTCTGATCTGAGAAACCATTTAATAATTATTCTAGTTTTTAGGAAACATTGTTTACATGTGTTAATTTAAGATTACCAAAACTTCAGAAATTGATTCTGGGCACACCAGGCCTCAGAATCAAGCGCTGTAAAAAACTGCGGACAAGTAAAATTTCCATGAATTTAAGGAAAAAAAATTTCTATCAAATTTATGGATCTATACAACATTTATAGTTTTTATCCCATTTTTTCAATTAATAACTCTTTCTATGTTATTACATATTTATATTATTTTCAGTAGTTAATTTATTAATATATATTCATGAATTCTGTATTTCTCTTATCCATGTTATGTATTCTCTGATTTGTCATATTTATATATTGTTTTAACGTGTCATTTGGAATTTTATTTATATGATTCCTCTAGGAAATTTTCTTTATTAAAATTTATAATATTCTATAATTTTATTTGAATATTTAATTTTTATGGCTAATATTTTACTATATATCATTTTATTAGTGAAATCAATCATTTGTGTACGAATTATTTTTTCCATAATTGCGTTGTATTTATAAAATCGATTAAATAAAAATTTTTATTAGTTTGATTAAAAATTTCAATTTCCAATAGAAGCGTATTTTTTTAAAACACGGTTCCATCATATTTTTTACATTTTATGAATTTTTAATTTTACTATTAATATATATTATAATAAATACATAGGAAAAATTAAATTTTTTGTATTTTTATATGATTTAATTTAATCATTGGTGGGTATATCTATATAATTAATTATTATTAGAGTTGTTTAGTCAAATTATAAATATAAATTTAATAATAAATTCAGGATAATCATGTATTATGGTATCAAATTTTGGGGATAAATATTAAAGAAATGTGACCCACAATATTTTGTGTTTATCAGTATGTAAATATAGATTAAAAAAATAGAAAATGTTTATTGTATTGAATTATTTTATGGTTTTTTTGGATTTTTTTTATTTTATTTAGACATATAGTAATAGATATACTCATCTATGGGTTCAGTGTTTCCTAATAGTTAAAATATGGGAGGTATGTTGTGGAGTAGATTTTCTCTATAATTGATGACTTTCTAATTAGAAAAATCAGTTGTCTATATCCACAAAAGTATTATATAATTCATATAAATCTATATGATAGGAAAATTATTTGGAAACTATCGATATAATGGATAATTATACTGGATAATGTCAGCGATATATTATTTTTGGACATATGATGCATTTTTACTAATGGATAAAAAATTGATGGAGAGTTGGGGTTGACAATATAGAAGTTTTCTAAATTATTTAATTTGATAATTTCATTCCTAAATGTGTATGTTTGATGTATTCATTAGGTAAAATAATTGATCTAGGGTGGAACCTAATCTGTGTATTTATACATATAACTATGATTTATATAAATTATTACCAATTCTTTCTAGAGAGTCAATTCTATTGTTTAAAGATCATATACATTAAAATGCGAGACTGATTGCTGGATTGATATATATTTATTACTCACATTATGAATAGATGACTGAATGGTTTTATATATATTTCACAACTCTGTTTTCTATTTTTTAGGTATAAAAAGAATTTTAAATAAATTATTCACATTTAAATATTTTAAATGTTAAGAGAAAAGATTTATTGAATTATGGGGTTCTATTTGAAAAGGATAATTCCATCTATATTTGTGTGGTGTTATATTATCTATGGTAGTTTCTATCACTTTCACTATTGAAGGAGATTTTCTTGGTCCCAATAAATCACATTATATTTTGAAGTTGAGTAATGTTACAGTCTGTTTAGTAGAAAATTCAATGAGAGTGAGATTTTTTAGGATTGTATTTATATAATTATCTAATTATGTATCTGATGGGTTATTATTGAACTATTATTACATGATAAAAATATGTGCATTGGAATCGATAAATCTACCATATATCAAAGGGACACTATGATCCATCCATAGAACCTATTAAAATATGATTCAATATTATGGTTAGGAATATGTTATAGTTATGGTATAATTATTAGCATGGATTTATGTATAATTTAGTTTATAGTCTTGATGATTTTGTGTAACATATTTTTGGTGATGGTTCTTGTGGGTGTGAAATGACATTGGTGTATTATTTTATTACATATTTATAACCTTTGGATTAAGTTGGTCTGTTTTTTATTTATGTTTTTTATGGTGAAATCATTTAAACCAAAAATTATTATATGTTGTAATAACCTATGTATTTTCAATATATTGTACATCCAAAGATTAAAATGTATTTGAATGCAATATTGGGCAAGTTATAAAAATATAAATTTAATATGAATGAGGTAACATTCACTACACATGATTTTATGAAATGATTTGATGATACTGTAATATAAATTGACAAGATTCATAATGTGTACCAGATCATTGTTTATATTTCTATGACTTTATTAAGGTTTCAAAAAAATTAGTGTTGCTTTATATGATTAAGATCTTATGATGTGTCTACAATTATATTTTTTATTTTTTTATATCTTTCTATGAAATATTTTATATCGGAGCCTCTTAACGAAAACTAAAAACATGAGGTACTGAAACAAAAGTATGGAAGTTCCACTATATTATAGATGATTTCAAGGATTATGGTGTTTTCTAATATTCATATAATTTTAAAATTGATTTATAGTATTGAGGATTTTTATTTTTTTATATCATAAATTCATTAATTACATATTTTGAAAAGGAATCCTTATCATGTTACATTAATATATATATTAGATTTGTAATAAATTGAAATTAAATGGAAAACATGGATGATCCCATACATTGATTTTAGTCAAATGGAAAATATAGATAGTGGGGAATGACATTGGAGTTCATGATATTCAAATAAATTTTTGATTAGGATTAGTTATAAGAGATAACATCCATTTCTATTTCTTATCTCTTTTATATGTAGTATTAAATATATTTTGATGGACAAGGTTGATAGATGTTTTTCTTATTTTCACAAGTTAATTCATCAATCAATAAGCTCTCTTGTATGAGTGTAAATGGGATGATTTATTAATTATTCCTTTCTAACAGACCACCTGATATATTTGTTTATCATCATTAGTAGATATTCCCATCTAAACAAAAACATATGTGACTATTGGGAATAATGAAATTAGTATTTGATATGGGAGGACATCATGGGGGATAAAAACATTTTTTGAGACATAATAGAAACCACATAAGTGGGTTTTAGTAGAATCTAATGATGAACCAGATGTGTTTTTGGAACAACATTACTCCTCACTATATATGTACAATAGGTAGGTGGACTATAGGATGTTCAAGGTATTGTTTTTATTTCATATAATCATTGTTATATAAATATTTTCCCACATTATTTCATGTAAATTTTATTTATTATTATAGGAAATAATTCTAGAAGATATGATTTATTGGCCATACTGGTTGATTATTCTATTGGGAGGCTAGAAATGGTAATCTAAGTACCAATATTGGTTAACAGATTATTTAATTTCTCATGGGAGCTACTTATATTCCATATGATGTTGACATTGGTTTGGATTGGTCATATTATATATATTCAATATATGATATTTCTGATTTTTGTTGTTTAATAATGATTTTCATTATACAATTTCGGGATATCATATATCATATTGAAGAGTGACATTTTTTCATTGGCTATTGAAATATTGAGTGGTCAAGTAATTTATATCCATTAGAAAATTTACTAATTTCGGTATCTACTGTAATGATATTGGCCATTATCATAGATATTGGAGATAATGTTGGTATTTTTTATGATTATTTAATATTTATACCTCAGTATTGAGAGATTGATATTTGAGATATAGTTTTATCAATTTTCCCATTGTATTTTGTAATAATATAACAATGAACAGGTTGTGATTTAATAATTTGGATTTCAGATGAATTCAATAATGAAAATATGTTTTCTTCCATATAAATTAATAAAATTGAACTCTATGGTGTGCATCACAATTAATGTGTCATAAGGCTTGTGGAAATGTCTAAATAATATGTTGTTAACCACAGAATTGATAAATAATTATGATATAGCCTCAGGTGATGAAACTTATATGACCAATTAAATGGAATTTAATTATTTATTAATAATTTTTTATAGTCAAAACATCCTCAAATGTGGGTTAAATAAATTAATACCTATTATTACTTTACAAATTCAATATTGGAATTTTGAGTTTTTTTGTGATATCATTTGGTGTAATAAATTTGTATGATATACTTATAATTCGTATAGATATGTTGATTTAAAAAGTAATGCTAATAATGTGATAATAATCATTAAGGTTAGTTTTTATGACATTATTTTGTGGAATTTTTTATAGTCTCTCATTGATTTGTTATTACTATTTCTCAAGATACATTAATTGTCTTGGTAGAATATTACATATCGATTCTCGAAAAATAACATACATTTTCTATGTCATAATATTTATAAATATAGTGTTCTAGAAGATTTATTTAGGAATGATAATTATCTTATTTGTCCCAATTAATAATATTTCATAAATATGAAGATTCGTTATCTAATATTGTTATAGTCGATATTTATAACAAATTTTTATTGAACACAAAATAAGTTATCATCATATGGTAAAAGTATTATTGATTTTATTAGATGAAATCATATTATTATGTCAGTGAACATTTAATCTATATGTTAGTGATTTATTTTACTCAGTAATGTCAAAATTCTATCATTTCATATTATTATGATTGTGACACGTCCCATCATGTATATTAATTATTCTTAATAAAGGACATATTATTCATCAAATATTACTCAATATTTCAATGTTATTATGAATATTACCATAAAAATCATTAATTGGGGAATGATTTTTTAATTAAGGATATGATCTGTTATAATCATTTCCTTTTGAAACATATTAATGTTTATAAAAGAAATTAAAATATTTGATATATTGTTTTCCAAAGTTGTTTCAACATTTAATAACGAAGATATATGAAATTTATATAATATTATGACATTGTGATCTCAAATTAGTGTGGGAGTGGAAATTTGTTACATTATTTTTTTATTAATAATTCTTATGTTAACATTGTTCTATAATTGATAGAGTTATGGATAGTGATTGTTTTGTTTTCATATAGAAATCATGGGATTGTGGGGACTGGTACAAGAATATGCATTTATCAAACCAAAGAGTCATATTTATTCAATAAATTTGTGTATGAATCTTAATGAGGAGACCCTGATATAAATATGTAGTGAGATTATATAATAAATCATTTCTATTTTAAAGGATCGATCAACGTTGATGAATATCCATTGTTATTTTATTGGATGATATATGATTATTTATATATATAGAAATAATTTTTAAGCTTATTTGTTATTTTTATTTTTATTTTTACTTCTACCTATTGAAATAATATAGAATGATTTAAGAATAATGTTGATAAACCAATAATGGAGATGGCTGTGGCAGAATTTCTATCAATTTTTTTTATATTGATGAAATGGAATATTAATGTTCTAATGGGTTTATAATATGATTTTTTAGGTTCATCAATAAAAATGGAATGATATTTGAATGGATTTGGATGTGTGAAATGCTCACGAATCTGTTTATTTGATATTATTATTTTATTATTGTATTAAATGATTTAATTATCTCATTTCATAAATATTTATGACTTCATATTTGATATTATTTTTCTAAATTGTTTTGTTTTTTAGGATGTGAGGATTCCCTATAGCTAATGAATATAATATATAATAATGATTCCTAGTTTATATAAAATATGTATAGAGAATTAAATATTGTTTTTAATACAAAATTATTTCATAAAAAATAATGTTGTACAAAAATAGTTTCTCAAACTGGGTTGATGTTTTGGATATCAAAGGATATAATCATGGTATACATCTTTTGTTTTTATTATATTATCAATATGTCATTTTACAATAATGGATTTTTTTCAAATATTACTAGCCATTATTCGATTATCATTATACAAAATGAGGAATTACATTTTTTTTCATGTCATAAACTACAATTATATGTAAGGTCATTGATGTGACTATTAATATTGTGAATTTGGTTTGAGATATAATCAAATTTTCAAATATTAATTATGATCATAAAATGAATTTTCCTAGTAGATATATATATTTAAAATATTTGAGGAGAATATTGTTTGTCATTTTTTGAGAACATGTAATCAAAGAGTTTTCCCTCAATATAGGAAGAGAAAATTTTGAAAAGGGTTAATGGTCTAATTTTTAGTATATTGGTCCACTTTTCAACTTTCCCGTGTTTTATAAATTAATCTTATCGATTGATATCAACCCCATGTTTAAAAATTATACTTGAAATAATATTGGGGCCTCATACATGATGTATTATCATTATCCATAACTTGTGATTGATTTTTATGATATTAATGACAATGAGGATGGGTATTATTGAGTATAGATATGCAATCCCCAAATTTAGATTGATATTAATACATTAATGAGGTACTAAAATAAATTGTATTCATTGGAAACATGTGAGGTTGTGGGGAAATTTTACAATTAGAATCACCATTGAGTGAATAATGTCCTTTCATTTTTTTCATTTATCATATTTTTTTTTAACACAATGAAAATATAGAATATTTCTTTTGATTTATAAAATATAATTTTCCCATAACTTTTATGAGAGGAAACATAATTAATAAAACCATGATATGATATAAAAAGAAATTAGATAGGTATATATTATTAGTAAGTAACACATAATTAAAAATATGTAATGATATTTTTCAGAACACAAATGTACGCACAATATCCAAAAAATAAATTATATAATTTTCAATAATTGAATTTCTTATTAAAATATATGTTTTCCTCAAAAAAATAGGTACAATTTAATTTTTACATATGTTATAGTAAATATAATATATTTTTTTAAAATTGCATTTGAGTAAATTCTTATCATATTTTATCGCCCTTTTTTTCACGACCACCTCTCTCGAAAGATACCCCTCCAAGGATGGGAGTGGATAAAGGGAGCTAATGACCCCTATTGTCCATCCTTTATTTTCCCTGTAATGAAAACTAGTACAATGGGAGTAAAAATACTAAAAAGAAGGGTGTTGATACCCATTAAAAGAAAACACGATAATGAGATAGAATGAATCATCCACAAATTACTCAATGAAATAATCTAAATGAAAACCCAAAAACTCCCACATGCATGTATAAATAGAACTAATGAATTAAAAGTTTCAACTGTGAATACCCAAATGTAATGATAAAGGAACAACACCACTACCGTCATTGATCCGAGCTAGTATGGTCCAACACTATCCACTAAATCATCCTAGAAACCAAAAAATAGTTTTATATATATAGGGTAAGAATACTTTTATACCCAGTATGAAAAACATAAGTCTATCAGGAACATGTAAAAGAAAAATAATAATTTCCATATTGAAAACATCAAAACCAAAAAACACTTATACATGTATATTAACAATCCCTACCTTACTAAGAAACACTCACCAAATAATGCATTCCAAGTAATATAATATTAAGTAAAAAACATCGATTATTGGGGACATGAAACCACTTTCTCACTGATTACCCACTCTAACAATACAACGACATACACCCTAGAGCTCACAAATCTTCTGAATATTCCCCATCACAAATCATTAGTACACACCTGGGCATCAGAACAAATTCCACCCACACACAACCAATCCTTATAACCAATCAACCCTTACCTCCAAACACACTTATGCCACACAAAACATCCCATATGAGCACATATGGGCCTCAAAACGCATCATATCTCATTCCAATGTTACATGAGATACCACATCGAAAATAATTAGGATGAAACCGAAGAAATTATATCATAACTCATCCTGAAGACACATGTGACACCACATTACCACTCATCCTGAAGACACCAATTATACCACATCTCATCATCAAATTGAATAACCAACATTAATCCAACATAGGATGTCAAATACCACCGTTTCCTGGAAGAGGGTGCAGGGATGATCGAATGATTATTCATCCATTCTACCATCAGGATGTTGGGAAAAACAAACCCAAATGATTATGTGGGTGTGTGGAACATTGTTTTCATCATGGATGTGGTGTGTATTTAAATAAAATTAATATAAAACACACACTAATATATATAATCAAGAATATTAGCCCAACATAGGGGTATACATACCAACAATCCAACACACAACTCCATCACATTTTGTACCACCTCTAAATTAATTTATTAGTATCAGTAATAGTCATGTCTTCTGGTGAGGTATACATTTTTTCATTATTTTAAATAAACTACATTTAATCAAAAAAACCATTAATAAATTTTCCATTTAATATTTTCCATCCCATTAACACAAACATAATCCTGAAATTTTTAATATTATTAAACAATTATTTACTTATTTATTCTATCAATACATGGGAATCCATCATAAAACATTAAATTTCCATAAACTATTGAACATAACATCACCTCACCACACGAAAACAACAACAAAACAAAAAACTTCTCACCACCCCAAAAGTAGAGAAACACAGTCCAAATATCACCCCACATGCCCCAACCACACATCTACATCCCACCAACATGACCACACAACCACAAAACATCAATAGCCAGTTACAGATTTGCATTGATATTTTATCATATTCTATTTTGTCTAATGAATGTTATAAAAAATCTCAAAATCCTAAGGAAAACATTTAATATTCATTATATATGTAAAAATATAATTTTCATTCAGGGTGATGCCACAAGAAGATCAAAAAAATGTATTCCACAATGTATGAAAAACTACACAAACAAAACCACCAACAACCTTAATTGTTAATGAGGCATCAATCCTGAAAAATCACACTATCATAAATAATATCAATGTTATAAAAGCATGTCAACAATTCCAAGTTTTCTCTAGAATTCATTTTATCCAATTTTTTTTGTTTAATTAATATGGAAGTACCATAATCCATATATTTAAAATGAAAAACCATCTTGTACGATACACAAATTAGATGAAATGTGGGAATACCTGCCTCAACAAATTTTTCCACCTCAATACGCACTACCAGGCAAAGATGAAACCTCCTGAAAAAAAATGTTTCATAAGAAACATTCTGATTAAACTATTCAAAAACTAAGAGTGGTCAGAAAACAAAAAAAATTATTCCTATACCAAATAAAAACTACCGCAGCAGATCCCTCAGTGAAGTACAGAAAAAATAGGAGATTCGGAAGAGAACTCACCATTGATTGACCCAGTAACACCAAAGAACAACCATATGGATCAACAAGTCATGAAGGTAGGAAAAGGTCTTTAGGAAGACCGTAGGGTGATTATATTTGACCGAAGAAGACAAAATTATGAATTTATAGCTAAATAAATGAAAATTCACCCAGAAAATAATTTTAAAACTGCACTGGATAGTGGTATTACATGACATGTAATCCCATTCAACATCATGTAATCTTTGTGGTTTTGTTTCCCCACAAAACATATTTAATTTTTATTATTTATCCTTGAAAAATTAAATGTCATAAACCAGCCCTAGATAAACCATCAAACCAAATTTCATGTCATTTAATCCACTTACAAGATGTATATCTCTTAAAATAGTTCTATTACACCTCCATTTTCCACTATATACTACATATAATCCTCCCTGACACCTCCAAAACACAAAAATAGAAATCTAATAGACTAGGAAGGAATAAACCATTTCATCAGATACCTTTCAAATGATTATCACCATTTGTAATCCAATATCAGACCAAAATTGGTAGGGTATCGAACAACCTACCTATGAGATACATTACAGGAATCTTATCATACCCCAATGTCTACAACCATCCATGCATGATACTCTAAAAAAAATCCCTCACAACCAAATCAAAACAATTCCACAACATCAAAAGGTCTCCCCTCACACCACTACATTGTTACACAACCTCTACAAAAACAACAAGACATGCCTTCCCAATAAAATAAACTTTTGAATTCCTTCCTATAGGTCATGATACTATCCTCTTTAGGAATAACATACTTTCTGGAACATGTTTAATCAGATCATAGTTAATTTGTCCAAATTAAGAGTCAGCTCCTCACCTTTTCATATGTCAGGACATTATCGCACATTTCACCACACACAACACAAACCAAAGAAAATAGACATACACATAAAACAAATCAAATGTCACATAAAAATAAAAAGCAGAGAATATAAGAACTAAAAAACACCGGGTACTAAGAATATATTTGTGTATGATGCACCCAAGTACTCTCTTATAAGATATCAGAACTCTACAATACACAAACCAATATAATTTTTCATCCATGATGCACCTTCTCCTTACAATCCTGGATCATTAATGGCCACCACAAAAACCCTCTATCATTCTCGAAATCCAACTATCCTAATTATTGACATATATTTTATCATGAAGATACAGACGAAGCTGAGTGACATGAGAGACAGTGTGGATCCTCTCCAGACTTGATGGGAATGGAAGGAGATATTCCACATTCCCAAATCAACCCAACACCTCCAAGGTCCCATCATAACACGAAGAATTCTTACATACATTAATAAACATCAGCATCTTATATTGAGGGTCAATAATCCAGAATATGTGGCCCCAATATAAGACTCCAATGGCCTCGTTCATTGATCAGCATAAGGGTTATATCAATCCAACACTCCTTTCATATTCTAACAAATGAGTGGGGCCTTCCCTTTCATTCTCTGATACAAATGTATCAGAACCCTCCCCCTCAAAAGATACCCCTAATGGGAATGAAATTATGAAAGGTATATACTGACCCCCAAATCCCACCTCCAATAGGATTTGAGTTGGAAAATAGCTCTATTGGTGTACAAATATCACAATATGGTAGGTATTACCCTTATCAGAAAACATGACCAGGAGATAAAATGAATCATATAAAAATTAATCCAAGATGATATAATAGATAATCAAATACCATCCAACATGCATGTATAAATATAACTACTACAATAAATGTATATAATGTAAATAACCAAAAGTAATGATAATGTTGCAATATAACAATGTATAAGGATATGAGCTACTATGGTCCATCATGATCAAATATAACATCCAACAAACCTAAAGAAGATATTATTTACATAGGTAGAGAATATAAGTTTACAATGTATTAAAAACTCAATAATATCATGCACATTTGAAAGAAGAATAATGATTCACATGTTAGAAAAAAAGAAAAATAAAATAGCACCTATAAAGGTATACTAATCATCCCATCATCACCATGGAATTTTCACCAAAAAATTAATACAAATGAATATATTTTAAATTAAATAACATTGATAATAGGGTACCACTCAAAATTTTTCCATTGATTACACACTATCACACCTCGATGGATGATGTCCTGGAGCTCCCACATCTTCCTAATATACCATAGTATATCTCTCCCACATACACCTGGGATTAAATACAAATCCCTCTGGAAAAAATTCGGCCACACAACATATCATATCCACTAGAATCTATGGCTCACAACACATCTCTCCTATATTAACATATACCTCACAACCCATCATATCTCATAATGAGACATAAATGATACCACATCATAACTAATCCCAAAGAAACCTTGGATAGAACATCATAACAAATCATGATGACACATAGGACACCATATCACAACTAATCTCGAAGACACATGGGATACCTTTTATCATCATCTAATGCGCAGACTAGAATTCATCTGTCACATCATGTGCAATAACCTCCAATCATAAAAGAGGGGGTAGAAAAGAGTTGGTGGCTAGCCACCCATAATCACATTGAGGTGTTGGCAAGCTCACTGCAATGTGACAATGCGGGTGTTCAGATTTTAAGTATCAACATGGGTGTGGTTCATATAAAAATCATAAGAATATATAAGCCACATATATAGTCTAAAAAATGAAAGCCCAACCTTTGGGTTCATAAAACATCTAATCAACTTGAAACATCATCACTATTTCTTCCACCACTAAATTTAATTATTAGTATCTGAAATAGTCATTTCAGATGTCAATGTAATGTTTAATACATTCATTATCAATGACCAAATTTATTCACACAACCCATTATTTAATTCTCCATTAAAATTTTTCATCCCATTTACCAATAAAAACTCATGACATTCCAAACAGTATTATAAAATTTTAAATTTATTTTCTACATAAATTCATGGGAACCATTCACAAATTAAACACATTACACAAACTACTCAACAAAACATCACCTCACCTCCCCAAATGCATGACCAAAATAAAAATCTTCTCACCACCCCAAAATCTCATCCACATAAACTAAATAACACCCAACATGCCCCAATAACACATCATTGTCCCATAATCATTTCTGTAAAATGACAACACATAATGATCCATTGATAATACTATAAAAGGAATTTATCATATTCAAAAATATTTAAGCGGTGTTAACACACAAAACAAACTCCCAGGGAAACTATTTCATATAAAAGTGCAATGAATTATCCAAATTAAATTTTTGGTGATGTCACGAAAATAAAAAAACAAGGATTCAAGAACTTATGTCGAACATCGCAATGAAAATCAGTACAAAAAAGGTTTTCAGCACGACATCAGGCCCGAACGATCACAACCGCCCAAATAATATCAATGTTGTAAAAGAATTAAATCAAACCCCATTTTCCCCAAAATGTAAATTTAAAAAATTATTTATCATTAATTGATCATTAATAACTGTATTCAATATATTTAATTTTAAAACCTTTTATCATGATACACAAATGAGGAGAAAGAATATAATACCTATCTCAAAAAAGCTTTCCAACATGCAGCGCATCGCTGGCTGATGAATAAACCACTTGAAAACCACTATTTCACAAGAAACAAATAAATAAATCAATATTGAACCCAAGGGAGGTCAAAAATACATCCCAAATTAACCTAATACCAAAGAAACACAACCCCATTAGATCATCATGAGAGGAATAAAATAAAGGGTTGGCGAATGAGAGGAGAATTCACCCTATATTGATTGCAAATTACAAAAAAAAAACACTAAAATAAAGAGATCATATTAGGTGGAATTGGGTGTGAAGAACACCTTTGGGATCCTATGGATCTCCCAAAGTGAGTGGAAAAGGATGATATTTCTCATGAATGAAATGTCGATCAGATAATCATTTAAAAAATTCAATGCATCGGGGTATTACAAGACATGTAATCCACTTCCACATCATCTAATCTTTGGGATAAAATTTCACTTAATAAAAGTATAGTTTTTAGTATATAATCTAAAAAACTGCATTTCATGGTCTAAAAATGGGCAAGAAATAGAACCACATTCACGTCATGTAATCCAGCTACATGAAATGTAATTCATGCAACAGTTCTGATGCACCTTCGGCTTCAACTAAAAACTCCAAAGAATAACCCCAAACACCATCAATGGCCAAACCTATCATTGTATCATAAAAGGGTTGAATAAATCATTACACTATTAATATTACCATTTGGTTGATTCTTTGTGAATTTTTAATAGGAAATAAATATTTTTCACTGAATATGGAAAAATACCTATTTTATTAAAGAAACATCTCACTCCATGTAAATGTATAATTAATTTATACAATTGTTGTTAATTTACCACTGACATAATTTAATTATAAATTATATTATTAATTAAATACAAATCCTTAATATAAATTATTTTCGAATAAAAAAATTTGGGCATAAAGAAATTATCAAATATCTTTTTTTGGTGGGAAATGTGTTTTGTTAAATAGATATTATTAATATCTATTTATTAAATATTTATAATAATTTTATTTAATAGATACTCAATATAATATATTAATATTCATATAATTGGTATTACAAGACTTATAATTGATTATAATTGTGTATTATTCCAAAAAAATTTAATATTATAGTACATTTTTTAATTATGGTTTTTAAATATATTTGATATTAAATTTTACAAATTATTGAAATACAATATTTTAAAATAGATTTGAAATTTTCAATCATAATGTTCTGTTTCTATGACTAATATAAAAACAAATTAATGAGGGATATAAATAGTTTTATTAGGGAATGAATGCACTAAAAAATTCCTTACTCATATTGCAATAATATATTTCAACATTATGTTATCATTAAATTAAATGTTTTTCTTCTTACATCCACCTCCACATGGAACTGAACTCATATAATTAAAATATTTTATGAAATCCCATGTATGTCCCTCCACTCACATAAAATGGAAATCTCTTATACACTCATATTAACAAAACTATATACCTCTTAATAAAAATACTCCAAAACCCATATTAAAACATCCAAATAATCACAAGTAATATTACCCTCTCATAATACCAATAAAAATAGATAAATGTGCATGCTAAAGAAGATGTCTCAAATAACACGTATAAATCATAACGAGGTTCTTTCGATTTCAATTTTTCTTGTACATACTATAGTATTATTTTATAATTAATAATATAATGATTATACACTGTTAAATATACTTATATTTCATTATTAATATTCTTTAACTATTTCCAACCATATATTTATCATATTTGAGATTAATATATTCTTCATTCATACATGTGGACATCCCCTTCCATATAGAAATACGATTAATTTTCCACCATCAAAGTTAAAATTAGTTTTTCATTATGTATTTATTTTTTAAAGATGGAATATATGAAATAATTATTATTCTATAGCCAATAATACCAATTGGTTTCATTATAATAACATCTCTCTAGTGTACAATTAGACTACTACCTTCATGAATTGATGCTATTAATTATTTATTGAAAGATAAATTTAATTATTATTAGGAGATAATTAATTAATATATATTATTTATGATATTTTATATAATAAATAATTGTTATGTTTTATTTAAATATAATTACATTCATCATTTATAATGTTGAAACATCACTCATGTATATGTACAGAATATCATATCGATGAAGTATTGCAATTAAATTTACACTACCAAATTATACAAATGGAAATATATTTTAAATAGTGACTAAATATAATAATTTTTATGTTATTATTATTATTTAGATTATGGTATATTTATCAACTCATATAGATAAAAAATGGGGAGTTGACCGTTTCTGGAATAATGAAACCATTAACATATGAAAGAGATAATTTTGATATATAATTTTAGGTAAATTGGTTATGAAATTATATTAATGGATCAAATATGTATGATTATAGTTCTTTTATTGATGTATGTTAACCTAGAATTTAATATATTTCCTGTTTTATTTCTTACAAAAAAAAAAGAAAACAAGAATGTATGTGTTTTCCTCTCAAATACTCTTCTTTGTGAAATAGTTGGTATTAGGAACATGATCTTATTTTTTTGTGATATTGATATACAATTTGATATATCATATCATAAATTAGTTTTTAAATGTTGTTTTATGAGTTCAATTTCAATACCCCCAATAGAATTTGAATCTATTTAAATTTTACTCAATCTATAAGTGGTTCATTTCCTCAAATATGAATTCCTTAAGACTTTATCTTGATACATTATTATTTTTATTTTTTAGTTAGAAAAAAAATTAAAATTAATATTTTTTATCCTTTATAATTTATATTTCATTATTATGAATGATTTATACCATGTACATTCTCTCATTAGGTTCTAATATAATGATTACAAAAGATGTATAGGTTCTTCATGAAAAATTTTCATTATTGTTTCATGTTCTATTTTATACAACTATTTATGTTTATGATTTTTATATAAATAACTTTTTAAATGCTTTATCATTGAAATTTATTAATACATGATAATAAAATTTAAATTCTGAATCATTTAATCTTTTGTGTTTTGATTGTGTGGTAATCGTTTCTTGTCTCAATTTGTCTCCTTTGGGACATACGTTGTGTTATATAATTAAACTAATTTATTGGTTGAATATAATAAAAATTTGACCTATCTATTCAGAAATATAATTATTTCATTTTTATTTATTTTTTCATCAGAATTTAAATATAAAATTGGTTCATAAATCGAATGATACTAATGAATTTTGTGTTTAATGTTACTTTCTCATTTTCTCTAAGATTTTTCTCTTAAGAAACATACAGTAAAA
Organism: Viscum album; assembly: GCA_963277665.1. Taxonomy (NCBI): domain Eukaryota; kingdom Viridiplantae; phylum Streptophyta; class Magnoliopsida; order Santalales; family Viscaceae; genus Viscum; species Viscum album. The sequence goes on from OY728156.1 coordinate 1,741,303,586, forward strand.
TTATTTAATATATCTATCAAATTTATTATTTCTATTCAACAATATTATTATATCAATTGATTATGGTTATTCTATTAATTTTCCTATATTTATATACTTAATATAATGATGAAATTTTATTAATTAAAATTGATATTTGTATCTATTCAACCAAGAATATTTTATTCAATGTCTATAATTTATTTAAAATTTTCAATGACAAAGTTTGAATATTAACCTAATCTTTATTAATTTAATTTTTCTATAAGTTTTTATTTATATAATAATTGTTAAAAGTATCATATTTTTAATTTATCTAATTTGGTACTTTTTGACAATTTTTAAGAAATGTTGAAGGAATATTTTTTTAATATACAGTGAATGAATTGATTCTCCTGATCGCTTGATTTATATTTTATTAGAATATTTCTAAATGTATTCCATAAGTATTATCAAGGGAAATATTATTTGAAGATTTTATAATTTTTTTGAATATAAATAATTAATATCTAAATTAAAAGGGTATTTTCCTAAGGAAATTTCTAGTGATATATTAGAGTAATATTCGTCTATTAAAACAACTTTTGAGGATTATTATGATTTTTTTGGGATATGGTTTAATCTTAATATAATTGTTATTTATCAATATATTTTATTATTATCATGATGAGATATTGATTAATCGGGTTTTCATTTCCACTGTTATTATATTCATGTAATCATAAACATTATTGTGATCCTATGGAAGACATTTCGAATGGACTATAATTAAGTTATATGAAGGACTATTATAGAACTGAAATAAATTTTATAAATATTAACTACTTACGATCTAATATGGTATATGAGAGAATTACCCATTCCCAAAAAGAATCATGTGATTTTTTTCAATGCCCAAAATATTTCATAAAGAGGTTATTTGATTCCCAACACATGTACACTTGTGGTTTTACGAGGCCCAACATTTTTTAATTTCATTGCATATAACCTAAGAAAATTATTTATGTGATTATTATTATGCCACATTTTTTTCAACACTTTTATGAAATGATCAGATTGCAATGTTATGCTATGATGGTTCATAACATTTAATTCCATTTTTAGGTATTACAAAATTCTATGAAAAATTTAATGAATCAATATTATATGAATTGGTTCATATCAATTTAAAATGTAAATCACATGATCCTATAACCATATGCTTCTTCTATAATTACATATTTTCATTAATTAATATCTAACATAATTACCTTTAATGTTTATATGAGATATCCCATTATTAGGTTTCAAATTAACTAGTAAATTAAAATGTGTTTCAATATGATACTTCTGTGAATGATACACTTCTGTGAATGATACATGTTACGATGAAATATGTTTTAGTTTATACATATGTTTTCCATACCAACTGATTATGTCTATATTATTCCAATGACAGTATAATTTTATAAATATGGGGTGAATCGTAGTGGAATGTAAAGAATAATTAGCTAAAATTATTATATATTTTGTTTATGAGAATTATGTGTTTCTATAGTTGATATAATAAAATTTTTATTAATTTTATAAACTATTAAGAGAAAAATAATTTAAAGATATTAAGAAATAATAAATTTACATGATTATGTCATCAGCCATGGTAATGAAATGATTGCCTGTTTTCACAAAAATATACCCCAATCTATATACTATCTAGGGGATTCCAATTTTAAATAGATTCCTCATGGGGTAAAAAATAAAAATGGGGAATATTTCTTATTAACTCGATCGTCACAACAGAATGATGAGTGGGCCTAACACTATAAACCATTACTGAAACTCAATAGAGACATTCTATGGATAAATAAATTTTTTTTTTGAATTTTTATAATAGATTTGAAATAATATTTACCATGTATGTCCTAGGATATAACTATGTTTTCATACATGTAAATGATGGTGTGATTATTTAGGCATAAAAGGGATTATAATTTAGGATTATATTATTACTTAAAATAAATAATGTAATGACCCAATATGTTATAAATTGAAAGTCCTTTCTTATAATTATTTCTTATAATCACGTGAAATTAAAACACAATGAACTAATAAGTATTGTTTGACCGTAAAACATTATATCATCACCTCAATGATTTGAATTTTAAAAATATGACATGGACATTTGAAATCAGTAAGCTATTTGGAGTTCAATAAGAAAAACATATTTTTTGATGAATATTAACCTGCCAATATGAATAGTAACATACCCTTATGAATATAAATATGACCATTATGATGAGTAAAGAGTGTAAATGAATATAATTTTCACCCATGAATGTATAAATAAAATTTAGACATCTTATAAGTGATAATATGACAATAGCAAATGTATTGGTATTTGTTGTATGTTATAAATAATTAATTATTTTGAATTAATTTATTTACAAGTAAATGTATTATCATAAAATATGTTCTTAACATATGAATTTTATTTCTTTTGGTTTGAAGATAATTTTATAGGATCTTATGTAATTTTCGAATGTATTATAAAATCAATTATAGTTTTAACATCGATATTTTCAAGTAAATAATGATTTTAATTAGAAATTAAATAAATTACATATAAGAAATTATTTTGAAAAATGGATACAATTTTTGGACTATACAGATTAAAAATTGGTTAGGGTTAATTATTTGGTTTTTTATAAAATACAAGATTTTATTATGAATAATAAAATTCAACAATTCACAATAAATGCTGAAACCTAAATTTATGAATAATTATTGAATCATGGATGATGTAAGTGTCTATTGGGTCGACATCACATTTAAATATATATTTTTTACCCCAAAATTCATTAGTATTTCTTGTCTTATGGAGAAATAATAAACTAATGATTAAAATATTCTGAAAACCATCCTCCCCTCTACTTTAAAAACCACCCACACCCTGTCTTATCTTCCCTACTCTCAAGCCTTGTTACATCCCTAGATTGTTCCCAAATATCTCCCCAATCTCCTCCCTCATGTCAAGAATCCCTTGTAATCTTCAAAAGAATAAATACTCTCTCCATAATAGGATGTCAAGGAAGATTGAATCAATAGGTAAATTCCTCTTTTCTTTTCATTCAATGTTTTTTCAAGATCATTTGTTTTCTTTTCTACCCTTACCTCTACATATCAAAATGTTATGCCATCTCCAGTACCATACATGTAATTTAATTTTTTATGATAATTGAAAATGTTATTATCATATCTCCATTAATCTTTTGTTATACTAGCAGTAAAGACACCATCTGATATGTATTAATTTACCACATTCAAGAATGATGGTTATTCAATTTTTATTACCATCATAAATAATGGCCATGAAAATTTTTAATTGTTGTAATAGACTATTAAATATTTATATTATCTTATTATTTGTTCAATAATATTATCTCCCATATGAATTAAATTAATAATAAAAGACATGTTAATTATGATAAAAATTTCTAAATTAATACAAGTGTTTTATCATTAATGTTTTATATAATGATTAAACATCACTCTAATTAAAAAAATAAGATTTACATCCATGTAACCTTATGGATTTTCAATAATAAAATATAACTCCAATTGTGATAAACCAACCCTATTTTACCTGATTATTCGTTCATGAAAATAAGTAAACTGATTTTTAATCCCAAGGAGCCAAATGGACCCGAACAATAATATTCAACCACAGAAGAGATCAAAATAGTTATAAATGAACATAAATAGCTTATAAAAAATATTTTAAATATATAATAGGTTATTTAATTATTAATTAATGAAACTAATTTTACTATTCAGGTAATTATTATCTAGTTGAGAACACCATTGGACAGAAGGTAAGGGATCCTATATATTTCACACTTATTCATGAATTTCCTCTATCTTATGCCCTTTTTGTGGAATCCATAATGATGGGGTATAATTTTTCACCTCCCCCATACATACCGCATCATTTATAAGTTATTATATACGCTTTTCTCTCTCATTATTCTCTCTTATGTACACCCGATACAATGCGGGTAATTAGCAAGGGATTCTACCCAAAGATATTTTGTTTCTTCAAGTTACCTTATATTCCTGTTACAAAAAATGAAGTTATCTTATCATATTATCCGCATCTTTTAAATTTTGTTTAAAATTACCCAATTCATTTATGTAGACCATTTTATCATTCTCTTTTGGGGATGAACATGTTTTAAAAGGATTGCCTCATCAATACTTCTCGATAGGTAATGCAGTTTTAAGGGATCATTCCGAATTCATACCCATCATCATGTACACTGTATTATCTATTTTTAAACCACGATTGATTTTACAAAATAATATCTTTTTTTATTAAATACTACTTATTTTACTTATTGTTTTAGGTAAAATATAATTCCATTTTCTATTTTAGAATCTCTTTACTATTTTCCTTCAAACCCTAATAAACTATTTTGCTGTAAAAATTTGTTAAATACTATTCCTACATGTTGTATGTTATGTTTTAGATAAAATGCCATGATTTATTCATATTTTACTATATGAATTTCCTAGTATATTATAATTCTTTTATCTCATGGAATCATTAATGATATAACCATTCGTTATGCATTATGACATGATAGTGGAACCCAATTCATTCCAAGGGTTTACTTGTTTGGTTATGTATGATTGATTATGTATGATTAATTACGTTGAAAACATATTATTGAAAAGTAATGATTGGTGAGCCAAGATAGCAGTCCAATGTAGTAGGTAATGTTGAGTCTCATGAGACATTATATGTGACGTTCTTGGCAGGTAGCCTTGGCTTGTGCTATCATGTGCTACAGTCCTGGGGGTTATCCTTGACTCATGATAAAGTCATGTTTATTTATGCTGCCACATTATTTTGACTCCATGTTTATATTATTAATTTTTTATATGTTATTATTCCATATTTTACATGCCTTTTTATATCATCATGTTATTACTTATATCTCATGTTATAATTCTTTATTCTTATGGTTTTTCCATTATAGGAATATTTAGCTCATCCCACTGTTCATGTGTTCTCTATAGTACCATATAAAGACATATGAAAACAATGGAATTTAGAAGCTCAATAAGATGATTAAATAATGAAATTTATTTATTTATTTCGATGTTTTCAGTTTCATGCACCTATTATTCCATGACACTAGAATTAATGAACCTTCTCTTGTACTCGAATGTATAATTTTTCATAAAATCATGTAATGTTTTGTGGTAAAGTCTTGTGTTTCTATAGTTGGTATCAAATGATGGTATAGTTATTTTTGGAGATTATGAGTATAGAAAATCAGTAAGGACATATAAAAATCACACAAAATATACGAAAAATCCCTTAATTGTGGTATGTATAAGGTAAGTGGTTTAACAAGATTATAATTACATATTTGGATAAAAACTGGTAGAGATTGATCTGGAACAAATATATAATGGGGTAAAAGCAAAAAACAACACATTGAGCTACACGCATAGAGAGACTAGTGAACGACAATGAGCATTTCCTCTCTCTTGATTTGACATTAACATGGGATATTCTTTTAATATTCATGAGAAATGTACGAACTATTATTAAGGGTCAAAATAACCAATAAGAATATAAGTTAAGAAATAGATGAAGGATAACCTATTTTCAAACTTAAGGAATCACATGTTAGGATATAATACTCCTTTACAGGTTTATACTCTTCTGTAAAATGTTTCCTTTTAATGATAAATAACTAAGTATTCAACCCATCTAATTGTACTCTCATTTTCTTATATGATGTCGGGAAATAGAATAACATGTGAGAAAAAAATATAATTGGGGATGTGAATATTACCCTAATTATATGGTTGATATGATGGGAATGGATGTTTAAACCATCATGATAGTAGTTTCTCATCTGTCTTATGTTATTATTAATAACATGAATCAGATGGAACACCCTCCACCACCATGGAAAGAGAACATTTCCATTGAATCCTTCAAGCAGAAATGGCCTCTCATGATTTGTGGATATTATGATCCCATCCTTGTTGAATAGGGGATTAACTCCATTGAAAATATAATCTCTATCATCTTGTGATCTGAAGATGTGAAAGTCATTCTGGTGGTCTATCATTTTGATGGGGAATCTGATCAGTGGTGTAAACTGATAAATAATATGAATCTCCAAGAGGAAATTGAATACATGGGTTGGGATGAATTCCAGAAAATGTTTTTCAATTAATATTTTACCTGAACCCACCATCTCAAGATAGAACAAAAAGATCATTGGACTCATGTAGATGGAGGATAATTCCATCTGGGTGTATGAAGAAAACATCACAAGGAATTCAAGGTACACCATTGGATTTTTTCTGAACACTAAATGAAAGGTGGATAAATTATTTAGGGGACTAATGAAAAGCATATTATAAGCCTTGGTGATTTGAGACTTTGAAAGTTAAGTGGAGATTTTAGGTTGTTCCATCATGGTTAATATAGATATCATAATCTATCACCGATATGATGGGCGCAGTGGAATGAAGAATAAAATTAAATCTAATATGGGAATTCCAACCAATAAACTACATGATGGAATGAATATAGATCATACGAAGTGTAAAAATTGTGGAAAGAAGAATACTTGGTACTATCTAAAGGGAACTAGGAGTTTCTTCAAATGTGGAATGCTGGGATATCCAGCTAAAAACTGTGGAAGTGAAATAAAAATTCCTTCTAATGTTGAAGAATAATGGAAGGTTTAGATAAATTTTCATCTAGTGTTGAAGTGTTTTACATTCATGGAAAACAGAATCATGCAAAAAAAAATTCTTATACATGTGTGGTAAGAGGAATTAAACAATAACCTACCAAGAAAAAAATAAAGGGCTAATGTTATCACTACAACTAAAGTGGATAAGGACAACAATCTGGGGACATGTACGCTAGTTTTTCATTAATGAAAATCGAACGTACAATTTGATTTTGGTTCTATAAATTCCTTCATGTCTTGATTATTTAGTATAGCTATTCATGAGGAACATCAAGATATAAAAGCTATTCTATTTTTGAGAATAGCGATTGGGGAGTTTATTATGTCCATGGTTTATAAATCCTCCTTGAATAATGTTTCGTGACTAAGCCTCCCATAAAATCATTTCATAATTTCTTTAGTGGAGTTCAAAGATTATAGGGCACATATTGGATATCTTTATAACAAGCCATCATTAACTTTATGGAAAGGTAGATCACTATTCACATCCAAAAGCATCCCCCAATTCATTACAACTGTAAGGAGGAAGAAGATTCACTTTTAGAATCATTGAATTATGTGTGGATATTAACTCTATATGATCCAGTATGTATAGATAAAATGATTGAGAAAAAGTATGGAATAATTATTAAATAAATTCCCATTGCAAGGTATTACACTAATGTATTCCCTAAAATGTTTCATGTTATTTCTTCTTGTCAAGAGGTTGAGTTCTCAATTGAACTTATTCCTGGATCACTGTTAATATCAAAGACAACTTATATAATGGACATTATAGAGCTGGAAGAGCATAATGAGCAGTTACAGGATAATTTAGAGAATGGTTTTATATTCCCGGGTGCTTCCCCATGGGGTGCACCTATCCTCTTTGTCAAGATGAATTATTTATAAATGCACCATTGCATGGATTATCATGAGATCAATAAAATCATGATAAAGAACAAGTATGCCCTACCATATATTCCTGAATTTTTTGATCACCTTCAAGAGACAAGTTTTTTATCTACGGTGTACTTTTGATCGGGATATCACTAATTAATGTTGAGTAAGAATTATATCCCCATGACTTCTGCAACACCCCGTGCTTCCACGATAGCCTTCCTTTTCAATAATGCAATAGCTTGCATTGTACGCAAGTTCGAGACTCTAACACACCACGACTAATCAAAATAGCCATTATGAATAGTAATACCTACTTTTTGAAATTATATATATATTATATTTCAAAATGGACTTCATTTGTGTATTCGAAATACTGAAATTAGCTTATGTTGAATTTTTTGTATTTTTCTAAGAACTTCTGATTTTTATGAATAGTGAAAAATACTTAAAAACAACTTTTTTATTAAATATAATTTATAGTGATAAAATATACTATTCAGTGGTTCTAAATTATAATGATAATATATTTATATCATTTTATCCAATGGTGGTCATTTGAATTAATTTCAATTTGAAATCGGACATAAACAATTGTCAATCTTTTTATTTATATTGTTTCTTAAAAACAAGCTATTTTGGGTGACATTGGGAATTAATTATAAAATTAATTAATGCAACTTATATGTTTTTAGTTTTTTAAAATATAAATCATTTTTGAATTTGGAACATCAATTATAGCTTAGGGTGAAATTTTGGCATTGTTCTGAAAAACTTCAAATGTTGATGAATTGTGAAACCACTAAGTGGTAGTTAAAAAATTGATTTTTCGTTTAAATGAAAATTACCACTTCTGTGATTTGATTTTGTAAAATAAGACATACATGGTTTTCATTAGGAAGTAAAATGTGGTTCAATAGGATTAAAATAATTTTTTTGGTGAATAGTAACTTTTATGTTTAATTAATCGCGATTAAAGGTAATTAGTGAAATTTAAAGTAAAAAATGATATTATAAACATATGAAAATGCCATTAAATTTGTCCTACCATTATTTTATGAGTCATGGACGACCAATACAATACATTGGTCAACTTGGGGACCCCATGGAGCCACTTGGGTAAGAAAATGACATTAATAACTTTTTATTAAAAGTAAAAATAAAATTGTCACAAACATGTGTTGTTTTACTAAATCAATTAATAAATGGGGTTATATAAGTTAACCTTTTCAATATAAATATTCATTGGAAATATAAAAAGATTTCATATATCATTGAATTTTTTTTATAATTTTTAGACATTAAATAAATTAAAAATTTTGTGACACCATGATGATGCAGCGATTACCTCATTAATTAAAAATTTAAATAAAATGAAAAAATAATGTAAAATCTCAAGAATACACATGTCAAAAACCTATTTTATGGGTATATTTAGAACCCTTATCACTATATATTTGAAATATATAAGTGTGGCACCTTTAAAATTCGAATATCAATATATTATAACGTAACATTTCATGACTTTCCAAGAGTGCCCCTCCTCTCCTCTTATAAAAGGCCCCCACCTCTATCACATAATTGACACCATCAAAGCCATTTGGCTCTGCCAAACTCTAACCAAATACACAATAAACTTCCCTCTATTACTCTTAGAAGCCTCACTTTGGGTATAAGTCTTCCCAAGGAACCCTTTTTAGCTCAAATCAAAAAGAGTTACCCGATTTTAAGGTAATGTCTTCTCTAATGTTGTTTTGTTTTATTTTTCTTCTCCAACCCCCTAAACTCTTTTTATTATTTCCTTTTGTAACAAAATCAGTATCCTAAATATACTAGGATGTTGTAATGATAAGTATTTGATTTGAATTTACAAACAACTTCATCAAATGGTTAATGAACGTATTGTTTCTGTGGGTGGCGAAATACAGCCTCACGAAACGATGATTGTTCAATATTCTTTTAACAACTTTAATGGTGGCCATTTTGATGACACTATTTTCATATATGATATATATATTATTTTTATGTTTTCCTTATTCTTCTGTATTTCTCATTTATGTCATACTTTATGATTTCCATTATGGGTAAACGCGATAATTTCATTTTAGGAAGTGCGGACTACCGCCCCCTCAAAGTGATTTGAATCGTTAATTCCATCTGTGGGATGTATAAAGGATGGAGTAAATAATATATACATGATATTATAATAGAAATATATATTACCTTAATATAATCATAATTTCATTACATTAAATATTAAATAAAAATGAAAGTAGTGTTCATGCGTATGTACGGCTTATCGTCTCCACGAACGGTGCATTTCATTTCTTACCTCTAAATGTTATGTAATATTATAAATGAATGTATATAGTGGATATATATGATATATATGATATATACATCATGAATATAATTATGGATATAATGGATATTTCACCACATGAACAACTTGTAATTATAAGAAGATAATTTCTGACTCAAGTACCAATAATCGACAAAATGACTGTTATTAACTTAAATAATTACATAATGTTCATAACATGGTAATACGTTATATAAAAGGAATAATAAACGTGAAAAAGGTTCTTAATAAAGTAGAAATTAACTCTAGTTTACTATTTAGGAGGTTAAATAATGATCGAGTCGAGTCGGACACAAGGTAACAGAACTTCTTAACCCAATTTCTGTTCTTTGGGTTAATCTCCTACTTTCAAATTCTGTCATGATATTATTATGTACCATCTTGTATTTTTACTTTATTTATGTTTATATAGAGTTAATACAAATGATATATCTATTTTATTTAAAAATTATCTTTGTAAGGGAACTTCATAACCAAATTTCTGTTCTCGGGGTTAATCTCCTCCATTCAAATTATGCAATGATATTATTATGTCCAATCATGTATTATTACTTTTTTATGTGTAATTATTGTGAATACACATAATGTATCTATTTTATTTAAAAAATGATCTTTGTATGGGACTTCATCTCAATCTCCATTCATCGAGGCATATTTTGTTTTATACACACATTTCTTTTATACGGTGTATAAACCCCTTTGACTTTTACTTTTATTCAAATGGAATATTTTTATACGAAGCGTTTTTAATAAACGAAAAAAGGAATGTTTTTTTCTTATGTATGCGGCGACACCAACTTCTCCGCCACCGTGACCATTATTTTAGTTTCGGCTTCCTCTTCAAGACATAACTTTTTTTAAATGAAAAATAAATACCAAGTTTTAATTTTCTTTTATTTTGGTATTGAAAATGGTTTTGATAATGTTTTTATTATATCAATGTGCTGTATTGATATTTTGTGATTGAAATGTGGAAATGTCATGTTTCCTTTATGCATGTTTTATGTGATATGATTATGTTATGGTTTATGAAATGTTTAAACCTGTTCATATGAGGAATTCATTGGACTTAATAAGTGACGGGTGGAGCCCGCTATAGCTCCTCGATGAATCAGAAGGTATTATGAGACAAACTAGTGTGTTGGCACGAGGCCTTGACAAAATCTTATTTGTAGAATTGGCACAAGGCCTTGGATATGTGGTTATGATAGTCTGTAATTATGCATTCCATCATTATGAAAGTGGTTATTGATATTTCATGTGATTATTCGACCATTAGAATATCCATGTGAATAAGTACATGGAAATATCTCATTTTACTTTTTCCATATTATGTTGAAGTTCATGTTTGAAAGCCTTTTGTTTTAGTCATACATTGCCTTAAATGTTTATGTTTATTTATGAAAGATTCCGCTATATTTTTACCCTTACTGAGCATCTGAGTTCACCCCTATCAATGTTTATCTTTCCTAGGATGTGAAGAAATATTTTATGGCTAACCTACAGGGATCATCTGGAGGGGATAGAAGTTTGGACTATGGAGACAATGTTATTGTGATTTTTCACTTTATGATGTAATGTAACATTTATGAATGTATCAAGTGTTTCCAAGGCTACTAAACTAATCAGTGTTTCGATACATAATCTTTTTTGATCATGCCAATGTTACACAATAATGCACCGACTCTGGGTATCTGAGTTCGAGGCATTACAGTTCGTATCAGAGGAAGTTTAGTACTAACCTTGGAAGTTATATTTAGATAAACTCTGATTAGAGTACGTATCCCTAAGATAGATTTTGAGGATTAGTATAGAATAACTTCCTAGAAGTTTTGTATTATAGAAATTTTCTGAGTTTTTTGAGCAAATACATCCCTGTCTAGATATAAGCAGGTAGAGGCGGCTCTGGAACATATATACCTAGGGGTAAAACCCAAAAACACTGCTTTGAGCTAGACTCGAACGGGAACTGGTGCACGACAACAGGCCTTACTGCACTATTGTTTATGACACTCTAGGGGGATATGCTATGGATAATTATCATTTTCATTAAAAACCATTATGAAGGGTTTATAAGTATATAGTTCCTCAAAGAAAACATTTTTATGATTATAGTTCAATTTATGCTAAGTGTTTTACATGTAGGGAATTATGTATGTTGATTCATAAACTAATCTAGTTTATTCCATTGTTTAGAAATGGAACCTAGTGGGAGGAATGGAAACCGTATAAATGGATACACTCTTGTAGGGATTGCCCTATTGATCAAGATAATTATTGTGGAGCTGGAGATACAACTGGTGCTGATCAACTTATCACCATACTAGGACAACTCACTCAGGATATGAATAATAACCTTACTCGTATAGAGCACCCCGATCCACAACGTGGAGGATCAATGTTAGGCCACTTAATGAGGCAACAACAACAAAAATTTGATGGGGGTACAAATCCATTAGTAGCTGATCAATGGATAAACTCCTTAGTGAAAATATTCCATGCCTTGGGGAGTAGCGAAAGGGAGAAGGTTGTCATGGAATTTTACTGCCTCGCTGGAGATGTCGATCAACGGTAGTCGCTGATTCAAAATACAATGGAAGATGACAAAGTATCAAGTATGGAATGGAGAGAGTTCAAAGAGCTTTTCATAGAAAAATACTTTCCCTATGACCATCAAGCAGATGTGGAAAGGCAATTTCTGAGTCTGAGACAAAAGGAGGATGGGAATGTCGCAAAGTATGAGGCTAACTATATAAGGTCAGCGAGGCATGCAGCTGATTATATACGACACCCAGGAAGTGAGATTGATCATTTCTTGGATAGGTTAAAACTGTTTCTCTGTCGAGCCTTAGTCTCACAGTCTTTCTCGTCGTATAAAGATATTATCTCATGTGCTATCAAGAAGAAAAAGGAATTCTCTAAGTATTATGACTTTAAAGCAAAGTAAGAGAGGAAGATAATGGTGGAACACGAGACAGATAAAGGAAAAAATGGAAAGAATGATTTTCCATTATGTGATAATTGTGGGAAGAATCACCCCGATACTTGCCTAAAAGGAATGAGAGTTTTTCATAAATGTGGAGGAAAAGGTCACTAGGGTCGTGATTGCAAGGAAAAGAAAGAGGTTATCATTGTTGAATGATACAATTGTAGGGAAATGGGGAATTATTCAAATGAATGTCCTAAGCATCAGGGAAACTTACCTCAGAAAAGGCTAAGGGATCAAGGAAAATCATATGCTGTTACTACAGTTGAAGAGTAATAATTAATGTATTGGTGCTTTTGGACTCAAGGATTATATTATGGTATAAGAATAATGTGATATATTTTATTACAATACTTGTTTTTTTCATTAAGGTTTTAATATGATGAAGGTAATCATATTTATAGTATGTGACAATAAGAGAAACATTACTTTGTTTGGGGAATCTGATCTTATAATTGATTTTGGAATTTAGAGACCTTTTATAGAAAGTCTGTACAGAGGTATTTTGGATATCTATAAAGGTTGGGATGGATTAAGTTTAACTTCAGAAAGTATTGTTTAAGGGTAAAAAATTTCAAAATATTATTTTTGTAATATTATAATACTATAGTTTTAGGAAAAAGACAACCTGCAGGTCGGGGGATAACCCATCGCGTTGGAAAAAGCTTCATTAATCGAACCCACAACCATAGTGTGATAGGCCTTTATTACCTTCCACTGGCCTACATGAAGTCCCTGGTTATTAAAAAATTGTTTACCTAATCTAAATGTTATGTGTTAATATTTTTAACCTTGTACGATTAGGATAAATATAACATTTTTTAGTTCTATTATCTTTTTGAGTGAAAGATGAGTTTGTGGTAGAAATTAGTTGAAGTTTGAAACTCTACATTTCAAGCATAAATATATATATACCTAACTCTTATTCTTTGAATAAATTTATTATTACACATTAGTAAAGGGATATTAAAACAAAAAATGAGTTATCCTAATACCTTATGTCTTGTTGAACTGATAATATTTTAAATCAACATAGATTGAAGGTTTTGAGGCCCTCAATTTTACACATGTTTGTGATTGATGACCTCAATCACTCTCTACAAATATTTAAATTTTCCCTCCAATTATATGTCTATAATTTCCACTAATGTTCTCCTTATCGAGATCATAATTTGGTGGTGACTTTTTCATTTTTCTTTCCCTCTTATTAAGGCTAAATTTTATTAACCTTATTTCTGATGTGGGTTTTCCATAAAGGTATTTTCCATTTTTAAGCTTTTATTTTCAATTAAAATTTTCAAATTGCGAGGACGCAATTTATTGATGGAGGGTAGAATGTAACACCCCAAGCTTCCACGATACATTTCTATTTGAATAATGCAATAGCTTGCATTGTACGCAAGTTCGATATTTTAACACACCATGACTAATAAAAAGAGCCATTATTAATAGTAATACCCACTTTTTGAAATTATATATATTCTATATTTGAAAATGGACTTCATTTTTGGATTCGGGATATCGAAATTATCCTATGTTGAGTTTTTGTTATTTTTCTGAGAACTTCAAATTTTTTATGAATAGTGAAAAATACTTAAAAACTAATTTTTTAATCAAAATAATTTATAGTGATAAATTATACTATTGAGTGGTTTTAAAGTATAATTAGAATATATTTTTACCATTTTATCCAATGGTGGTCATTAGAATAAATTTCACATTGAAATTGAACATAAACAATTGTCAATATTTTGATTTATACTGTTTCTTAAAAACACGCTATATAGTGTGATAGCGGGAATTAATTATAAAATTAATTAATGAAACTTATATTTTTTTAATTTTGTAAAATAGACATCATTTTTGAATTCAGAATATCAATTATACCTTAGGGTGAAATTTTGGCATTATTCTGAAAAACATCAATTTTTGTTGAATAGTGAAACCACTAAGTGGTATTTAAAGAACCAATTTTTCGTTTAAATGAATCATTACCAAATCTGTGAGTTGATTTTCAAAAATATGACAAACATGGTTTTCATTAGGAAATAAAATTTGGTTCAATGGGATTAAAACAATTTTTTTCTGAATAGTAACTTTTAAGTTCAATTAATCACGATTAAAGGAAATTAGTGAAAGTTAATTTAAAAATGATATTATAAAAATAGGAAAATACCCTTACACTTGTCCTACCATTATTGGATGAGTCATGGACGACGGAAAAAATCCATTGGTCATCTTGGGGACCCCATGGAGCCACTTGGGTAAGAAAATGACATTAGTAACTGTTTATTTAATGTAAAAATAAAATGGTAACAAACATGTGATGTTTTACTAAAACAATTATTACATGGGGTTATATAAGTTAAAATTTTATATATAAATATTCATTGGAAATATAGAAAGATTTCATAAATCATGGTATTTTTTTAAAATTTTTAGACATTAAATAAATTAAAAATTTTATGACACAATGATGATGCAGTGATTACCTCATTAATTAACGATATAAATAAAATGAAAAGATAATTTAAAATCTAAGAAATAAACTTGTCAAATACCTATTTTATGGGTATATTTTGAACCCTTATCACCATAGCTCCGAAATATATTAGTGTGGGTCCTTTAAAATCCGAAACACATTATATAATATAGTAACATTTCATGAATTTCCAAGAGTGCCCCTCCTCTCCTCTTATAAAAGGCCCCCACCTCTACCACCTTATTCACACCATAAAATCCATTTGGCTCAGAAAAACTCTGCCCAAATACTTTCTCAACTTCCCTTTCTTAATCCTAGAATCCTCACTTTGGGCAGATGTCTTCCCAAGGAAGCCTTTGGTTCAAATCAAAAAGAGTTACCAGATTTTAAGGTAATGTCTTCTCTAATGTTGTTTTGTTTTATTTTGCTTCTCCAACCCCCAAAACTCTTTTTATTCTTTTCTTTTGTAAAAACACAAGTATCCTCAATATACTAGGAATTGTTTATGATATTTATTTGTTTTACACTTACATACACCTTCGTCTAATGGTTAAAGAACATACTGTTTCTATGGGTGGAAAAATACTTTCTCACAAATCGATGATTGTTCAATATTATTTTAACACCTCCAATGGTGGCCATTTTGATGACACTATTTTCATATATGATATATATATTATTTTTATGTTTTCCTTATTCTTCTTTATTTCTCATTTATGGCATACTTTATGATTTCCATTATGGGTAAACGCGATAATTTCATTTCAGGAAGTGCAGACTACCACCCCCCTCAATGTGATTTGAATCGTTAATTCCATATGTGGAATGTATAAAGGATGGAGTAAATAATATTATACATGATATTATACTGGAATAATAGTTTACCTTTATATAATTTTAATTTCATTCCATTAAATAGAAAATAGAAATGAAAGTAGCATTCATGCGTACGTACGACTTACCGTCTCCATGAACGGTGCATTTCATTTCATACCTCTAAATGTTATGTAATATTATAAATGCATATATAGGGGATATATATGATATATATGATATCTACATAATGAATATAATTCTGGATATAATGGATATTTCACCACATGAACAACTTGTAATTATATGAAGTTTATTTTTGACTTAAGTACCAAAGATCAACAAAACGACCATTATTAACTTAAATAATTACATGATGTTAATAACATGGTAATACGTCATATAAAATGATTAATGAATTTAAAAAAGGTTCTTAAGAAGGTAAAATTAACTCTAGTTTATTATTCAGGAGGTTAAAGAATGATCGAGTCAAGTTGAACACAAGGTAAGGGAACTTCTTAACCCAATTTCCGTTCTTTGGGTTAATCTCCTACTTTCAAATTATGTCATGATATTATTATATACCACTTGTATTTATAAATTCTTTATATTTACATAGAGTGAATACATATAATAGATATATTTTATTTAAAAATGATATTTGTATGGGATCTTCTTAACCTAATTTCTGTTCTTTGGGTTAATCTCCTACTTTCAAATTATGCCAGGATATTATTATGTCTTATCATGCATTCTTACATTATTTATGTGTACTAATAGTGGATACACATAATAGATCTATTTTATTTAAAAAATGATCTCTGTAAGGGACTTCGTCTCAATCTCCATTCATTGAGAAATATTTTGTTTTATACACAAACTTCTTTTATACAGTGTATAAACCCTTTGACATTTACTTTTATTCAAAAGGAATATTTTTATACGAAGCATTTTTAATAAACGACAAAAGGAATGTCTTTTATTACATATGCGACGACAACGAGTTCTCCGCCACTGTGACCATTATTTTATTTTCAGCATCTTCTACAAGACATAAATTTTTTTAAATGAAAAGAAAATACCATGTTTTAATATTCATTTATTTTGGTATTGAAAATGGTTTTGATAATGTTTTCTATTATATCAATAGGTTTTATTGATATATTGTGATTGAAATGTGGAAATGTTATGTTTCCTTTATGCATGTTTTATGTGATACAATTATGTTATGGTTTATGATATGTTTAATCATGTTCATATGAGGACTGCATTGGAATTAATAAGTCACGAGTCGAGCCCACTATAGCCCCTCGATGCATCGGCAGGTCTCATGAGACAAACTATTGTCTTGGCATGAGGACTTGACAAAATCGTTTTGTAGTCTTGGAAATAGGCCTTGTCTATGTGGTTATGATAGTCTGGCATTATGCATTCCATCATTATGAAAGTGGTTATTGATATTGCATGTGATTATTCGACCAGTAGAATATCCATGTGAATAACTAAATGGAATTATCCCATTTTACTTTTGCCACATTATGTTGAAGTTCATGTTTAAAAGGATTTTGTATTAATCATATTATGCGTTAAATGTTTATGTTTACATATGAAAGTTTCCGCTATATTGTTACCTTTACTGATCATCTGAGCTCACCCCTTTTAATGTTTTATTTTTCCCAGGATGTGAAGAAATTTTTTATGACTGACCTACATGGATAGTCTAAAGGGGATAGAAGTGTGGACTATGGAGACTATGTTATTGTGAATTTTCACTTTATGATGTAATGTAACATTTATTAATATATCTAGTGTTTCCAAGGCTACTAAACTAATCGTTCTTTCGAGACTTGATCTTTTGTGATCATGCCAATGTTACGCAATAATGAACCGACTCTGGGTAACTGGGGTCGGGGTGTTACAAATTCATTTATACCAAGGTATGGAATCTATGAGTTCATAGTGATCACTTTGGACCCACTAATGCTCCTAATATTTTAATGTATTTAATGAATGGTTTCTTTAGAGATTACCACAAAAAATTGGTGGAAGTCTTTATCGATGATATTCGTATATACTACCAGGGAATGGTGGAAAATGAGAAGCATTTGAATACCATGTGAAAGAATTTGTGAATAGATAATCTGTATTAAATGTATAGAAAATATGAGTTCTTAATTTAGAGAAGTATCATTCGTGGGTTATGTTAGAAATAGAAAAGGGATATATGTGGTCCCTTCTAAGAAAAATGTAATTGAAGAGTGGACCAGACAAACATCATTAACAGATATCCGAAGCTCTCTCAATCAATCCATGTATGATCGATGATTTGTGTATAAAATATCATGATTTTAAATCTAACTTCCAAGATGAAAAAGAAGGGATTAATGTTTTTCTGCACTCAAGATTGTGAATATTGATTTAAAGATTTGAAAAAGAGATTAATCACTACATCAGTAGTCACTCTACGAACATGTGGAGAACTCTTTGCGATATACAGTGACTCTAAAAAAAATCTATTAAGATTATTATAAAATGTAAAATTATAATGTGGTGGCCTACACCTCATGGTATTTGAATGTATATGAGAAACAATATCCATTGAATAATTTGGATTTGGCTGATGTGATCATTATGTTAATAATATAGCATCATTATATCTATGGGGAGAATTGTGAGATATATACAAATCACAAGACTCAAAAATATATATTCACAAAAAATAGCTCAATATGTTCCAGTGATTATTGATAGAAATCCTCAAGGATTACAACTGCTAAGTCCAATACCATCCTGATAAGGCGAACATGGTGGAAGATTCTCTAGGTAGAAAAAATCATGAATCATTATCAATGATGTGAATATAAAAGGATCTGATCATCTTAGATTTGAAGAGGATAGACATGGGAATCATTAATGGATGAACATCATCAATCCATTCTCAAATGATCTCTCAACCATAACTAATGAATAAAATAAATGATTCTCAACAAAAAGATGTGGAAATTTAAAATTGGGTGGAATCCATAAAATATTGGAAATCCTCTGAGTTCATTATTGATGAGGAAGGAGTTGTAAGATTTGTTTCATGATTATGTTTAAAATTTGATCCATATAAGATGAGGGATATTTTGAATGACACACATAGCTCATCCTTCTCTATTCACAAAATGATCATAATGATTTATCAAGATCTAAAAAAGATCATTTGGTTGGAATATATGAAGAAGGATATTGCTGAGTATACATCAATGTGTCATGTATGAGAAAAATTGATGGATGAAAAACATTAGTCTAAGGGGATGATGCATCCACTACCCATAACAACATAGATGTGGGAGGACATCACCATGAGAATTTTCACTATAATTACATGTACATCTAGAGGAAGCCCTGTTATATGGGTAATTGTGGACCGTCTTACAATGAGTTATGATGTTATTGAAATTTGTGATGACTTATCCATAGATCAACTTTCCAAGATATATATCAATGTGGTGGTAAGGCTGAATGGAGTACCAAGGTCTATTTTATCTGATAAATATATAATATTCACCTCTATGTTTTGGAATAGTCTTCAACATTCTCTATGCACTGAACCAACATTCTGTATGGCCTATTGGCATAAAATTGAGGGCCAATCTTAGTAAAATATTCAGAAACTGGAAGACTATCTGAGAGCTTGTTCTATGGACATTAATGTAGGATGGGTCCAACATCTTCCACATTTTGAATTTTCCTATAACAAAGGTCTCCATCATCAAAATGAAACAATATAAAACTTTTTATCGGAAAAGGTGCAGAACACTGTCTTGTTTGGAAGATGTCCGTTACTGTAAAATGATAGGACCAAATATGGTTTAATAAATGGTAGAGAAGGTGGAAACCATTCAACATCACATCAGAGAATCCCAAAGTCGACATAAGTGTTATGGATACAATCTTAAATGTAAACTTGAATTTTTAGTTGGAGACATTGTATTTCCATGCATATCATTTTTGAAGAAGTTCATGAGTTTGATAATAAAGGGATGCTATGTCCTAGGTACATCGTTCCCTTCCTAATTTTTGATCCCGTTGGGGTTGTGACCAATCAACTTGAACTTCCACCAACCATGTCCAAAGTAAACAAAATCATTCATGTATCCCATTTAAAGAAGTACATACAAGATCCTTCACATTTACTCTCATCAATGGTGGTACAGTTGGGGATTGATCTTTTATACAAGGAGTATCCATTAAAGGTAATGGATCTTAGAGATGAAGTTATATGTTACAAGACTACTCTACTTGTTAAATTTCTATGGAGGAACTATAAGTACGAAGAGAAACCATGGTAATTTGAGGAAGCAATGATGAAAAGGTACCTACACCTATTTACAACAAAGATTGTAAAACGTAATTTTGAGGGTGAAATTTCATAAGGGAGAATAATGTAACAAAAAAATGTTTTATCAAAGGAAATTGTGTTCTTATAATTATATCATATAATCATATGAAATTACAACACAACAAACTACTACATACTATGTGACCATTAATCATAAGATTTTCACCTCTATTACTTGAATTTCAAAAATTTGATATACATAGTTGCGATCAGTGAGATGTTTTGAGTGTGAAAAAAATACAAATAATTTTGTGAATAGTAACCTACCCTTAGGAATAGTAACCTACCTTATAAATAATAAATCATCCAATATAATATTTTCCTCACTAATGAATGTATATATAAAATTTAGGCACCTTATAAATGATGACATGACCATTGTAAAAAGTATTTGTATTTTTTATGTCCTAAATAGTTAATTAAAATTATTTAATTAATTTAAAATAAATTTTTTTTCTTAAAATGATTTAATTTTTTTTAAATTATATGTTTTCTGGTTTTTATATTATTTTAAATACATTATGTAATTTTTGAATTCATTATAAAATATGTTATTGTTTTAAAATATTAATTTTTCATGTAAATTATGATTTTAATTAAAAATTAAATTAATTTTGTTTAGAATAGTTTTTTTGATGTGGAGTTAATTCATGGATAATACATGTCAAAATAGTGTTAGGGTGATTTTTAGTGATTTTTATTAAATACATAAAGTTATGAGGAATGGTAAAATTTGATAATTCACAATATATGCTAAAACATGAATTTCTACATCATGCTAGAGACATCGATGATGTAAATAGAAGTTGGATTGAACTCTCACAACAATATTAATGTTTTGGGTAAAAATAATCATTAATATTTCTTGTCTTATGTAAAAATAATTGACTAATGATTATAATATTCAGAAAACTCACATCCCCTCCACTATAAAAACCACATATACTCTCCTCTCATCTTCACTCATCTAAAGCCTTGTCCCTTCCCTAAATTATTCTAAAATATCTCCCCAATCTCCTCCCCTACGTCCATTATTTGTTTTTCTCCTCCAAACACAAAATTATCTCCCCTTAAGAGGCTATCAATGAAGATGGAATCAGAGGTAAATTCCACTTTTATATTTCTTTCATTCTCTTTTCAAAATCATTTGTTTTATTTTATATACTTACCTATCCACATTTAAATGTTATGAACACACTAGTAACATAAATTTTCTATTATTTTATTATGATAATGTAATATATTATTACAATTTATACTTTATTATTCTATCATACTAGTAGTAATGACACTATTTGAGATGTTTTAATTTACCGCATTCAAGGACGATGTGTATTGAATTTCTATTGCCGTATCAAATTCAGGACATGAAACCATTTTAATGGATGAAGTAGAGTAATAAATATTTATTTTATCGTAGGTTATGTTCTGTAATCATTTATCTCACATGATGTAAAATAAAAATATAAAACAAGTTATTTATGAGAAAAATCCGCAAATTAATTCAAGTGTTTATCATTAATGTTTTATATAATTATTCAACTACATTCTAAGTAACCAAATTAAATTTTAAACCATGTAACCTTATAGATTATACAAAATAATATATAACCCCAATTCCTTAAAACAATCCCCATTTTACAATATTCTCCATTCATTAAAATATGTAAACTGATCCTTAAATCAACAAAAGCAAACAGAACCAGACAATAAAATTGAACCTCATAAACAGCCAAAATTGTTATAAATGAACATAAAAATGTTATAAAAAATATTATATATATAAAATATTTTGTGAAGTTATTAATTGATGTACACAATCATACTATTAATTGCATTAGTATCAAATGGATAACACCATCAGACTTGAGGTATGTGATCCTCTCTATTCCACTCTTATTCAAGAATGTCGTCAATGTTATGCCGTATTATATCTAATACCTAATGATGGATTATGTTTTTTTTAAAATAACCCAAATGTTCATAATCAATTATATGTTATTATAACACATTTCATCTCTCATTATTCCTCATTATGTACAACTGATATCATGATGGTAATCCGTAAGGGATTCTACCCGAACATCCATTATTCCTTTGTGTTGCCTTATATTCCTTTTACCAAAATGACGTTATCATATCATTATTTTTGAATCTTATAAATTTTTTTTACTTGGACCCAATTAATTTATCAAGACACTTTAATAATTCTATTTCGTGGATATGCATTTTTTTAAGTGATTCCCTCCTCAATACATCCCGACAAGAAAATTTGTTTTAAGGGAACCTTCCGAATTCCTACCCATCAAAATGTATATTTTGTTATCTATTTTTAAGAATTTCTTTTATAAAATTTGTATTTTTATTATGAAATCATTATTTTTTAACTGATTTATTTTCTAAAAGATTGTTCCATTTTCTATTTTAAAATATCATTAATATTTTCCTTAAAACCATACTAAAATGTTTTAATGGTAAAATTTCTTAAGTACTATTCTAAAATATTTTCACTTCTGTTCGACATAACTTTCCATTATTTTTTACTATATTACCATATTATTTTACATGTAACTTCTAATCCCTTTAATTTATTGAATCTTTTATGCTACGCCCATTCTTTTGGCTTAATGACATGATATTGGTGCCTAATTCTTTCAATTGGTAACCCTTATATTTTTGTAAGAATGAATATGTATAATAATTTATGTGAATATGATATTATTGAGATGTTATGAAGGGTGTTAACTAATATCACTCCAATGAATTGGGTAATGTAAAGGCTCAAGAGGTGTTTTGTATGACATTTTTGGCGGTTATCCTTTGATTGTGCTACCATGATCAATGGTTTTGGCAGTTTTCCTTGACACGTGCTAAAGTCATGTTTTATATTTCTACAAAATTATTAAAAATAATTTATTGTATAATTCCATGATTATATGTTATTATTATTTATGTTAAATAACATTTTATTTCATTATTTCATGCTTTCTATCCCATTTGATAATGCTTTGTTCTTATGGTTATTCCCTTGCATAGTTATTAATCTCATCCCTTTGTTCATGTGTTCCCATCGGTACCCTATATAGGTGTATGTTTACAATGGAATATTGAATATCAATTTGATGATTAAATAAATTAATTTTTTATTTAGTTACATGTTTTCAGTTTTATGTACCTACTATTCAAGGACACTAGGCTTCACAATCATTGTCTTGTGCATTAACGTATAATTATTCTTCAAATAATGTATTGTTATGTATAAAAGGATTGGGTCTCAATAATATATATAATTCATATTAAAATATTTTTATTTAATGAATTCTTATACCCATGATAACTCATGTCAATAATGAATGATGCGGTTGATACAATGATTTTCTTAATTATTAATCAAATTAAATGGGGGATGGAATTAAAATATTTTTTATTATTCAAAAGTAGTTGTGTTTATATAATATTAAAGACATTTACATTGGACAGATTCCATATAATCATAAAAATATAAAATTAGTGTTTCATGATAACCATGTTTGAAGGAATACTTATATACTTAGATGTCGTCAATGTGTAAATATGATCTCTATGGAATGCTCATTGGCACATGAAAATATTTAATTTCTTGATATTAATGGAATAAATCAATAAATTAAAAAGGATAATTAAAAAAGTATTTTCGATGAAATTGAATTAAATAAAGGATGTCATCATTTATCATCTAAATTTGATAGTTTTAATGTTTGAATATATGTGAATAATGCATGCCTCTATGCAATGGAAAAATAATTTGAGGAAAGATTGAAAAATTATACAAAAAATGAGTTTTTTGATTAATATACTACGAGTAAAATGAAAAAGAGACTACCTATTTAATAATATTTTTTTAAAAATACGAATCATGAATAATTTTGGGTTGATGAATATTATGAATGATACATCATATATGTTTTTATATTGATATATTAAAGAGTAAGATGATGAATCTAGGTAAAACGTATGAAAAGAATGTTGAATAATTTATGATGTTATGTAATGGGATTAAGAAACTATGTATTAGAGTGTATTATAACAGATATTTATATTA
Organism: Viscum album; assembly: GCA_963277665.1. NCBI lineage: Eukaryota > Viridiplantae > Streptophyta > Magnoliopsida > Santalales > Viscaceae > Viscum > Viscum album. The sequence continues at coordinate 1,741,328,319 of OY728156.1, forward strand.
AAAAAATCATATATAACATAAGGATTATTCCACAATGGGATTACTTAAGTTTCTTCCCGAATATGTAGAATGATACCAATAACATTGAAATGTGATTTCGTGGTAAGGTGATATATTTGGAAAACTGTTGATTTATTTATTGATAGACCTTAATATATATATGAGGTTAAAATAATAATGTTTTCTCTATGTAAAGGGTTTATTTTTATATATTATCAAAATTTAATAGAATCGATGACCTTGATATTTTTTAAAATTTGATTGAATATTGAAATATATTATCTTCGTGAAAATTATCCATTTTTTTCAATACATAATATATTTTGTAGTGTATTATTTAGATTTACTAAAAGTATAGAGTTATTTTTTGTATGAATATGTTTTTTTCAATTTGGATTTATGGTTTGTCCCGTCATTATCATGTTTTATTATAATATGTGATCATGGTATTAATGTTATTGGTGTGTTTCATTATGTGCTACTTCTTTTTTTTCATGATAATTAAAACTACATTATTCTTGAAATTTTTCCACTTGTTATCTAAAATTTTGGTTTTTGAATATAAGTTAATAGCCAATTTATGAGTTTGAAATTATGGATTTATTTAAATAATTTTTTATATCTTTTGGAATTATTATTATAATAAATTAATTTGAATATTTAAAAATATGTTTTACTAATATTAGTTATCATATAATGGGTAATATTTATTTCACATAATAAATAGATAATTGAATAAAATGTTATTAATAATTCTAAGATCACATTATATATTTGATTTTTATATTACGTTATCAATCATGAAAAAAATCATATTGATCCTTCATAAATAAAATTTATTATGAATATTCATTAAAATTAATTAAAACATCCAACCAAATCATTAAATCAATTTTTTGGATTTGAAGAAATCATGTCACTACATATTCTCATATTCTTTGTTAATAAAATCCTTAACTATAAGAAGATAGACCTCATAAATTATGAAATTATAATTTTTTTTACATAAATAATATTTGGTTTATAGTTCATTATATTTCCCAAGTCTATATTCTCAATCACCATATATTATTATAAAGGAATTATATTTTTCTTATATATCTATATTTTCACATCTTCCTAATGTTTTCTTTATATGGGAACCATATTATGTGTTACTTTCAAAAAACATTATGTTTAAAAATTTAAATTTTCAATGAATGTTTTATTATATTTTTATATGATGTTGGGTTTTAAAAAATAATTTTTCAAATGATGAATCATTAATCCCAATGATATAAATTTTTTTGTTTTAATTTATATTTTGGGGGTGCTATAACATCATATAATATAATATTATATTTTTCATTAAATAAATTTTCTATGTTTGGTTGTTATGATGACAAATAACAATTATATAAATATGAAAAAAAAATTATAAAATTGAATTTATATTTTTGGTTTTGAATAAAATATTAAATTATAAAAAAGATGTGAAAATAGTTTGAACAACGAAACTCTATTCATTAAATCCAAATAAATATTTACACAATTTTCATTAAATTTATTGTATGCTCCAAAAATATTTTTTCCCATCGTGAAATTTATATTACATACTATTTTATTCGATGTATATTAATCTATACAATTTCAAAATATATTATTTCCAAAATAAATATGAATTTTAGAATACTATTTCTTGTAATATCATAGGGTGAATTCATCTGATATTCTTAAAATATTTATTATTTTTGTTATATTGAAAAATAATTTTTTTATAAACATATATGAACCTTTTTGAAGTAAAAAAACCCATTATGTTTTTATTTGAATGTAATTTATCAAAAATTAAATTTAATTGAAAATAAACCAAAAATTGAAAATAGAATCATCAATGTACATAATTTTGGTATAAGATTATCTTTAGACATAAAATTACATTATTCTAAAAAATAATTCGATGTGAAATGTGTTTTTTATCACAATGAATTAATATAAATTCTATTTATTACTATTTTTAATGAAATATATTTATTATATATTAAATAAAATATTTTCTAATTCATTAAATACTTTTGGGGAATGGAATCAAAGTAAATTTTGTGTTTTAAAAATTAATTATTTTAAAATATTTTTTTGATGTATTTTGGATGTTTCTTTAAAATAAAACACAGAAACATTATGAACATGAATCTAGTAAAATAGATTCCATATTTGGAATATTGATAATTTATTTAATTTAATATGTTTAGCAAAAATTTAGTCATAAATATCCTATACCATTACAGTTTTTACAATTCATTATAACAAAAAAATAACCATTGATGAAAGGATATTTTTTTCAATTAGTTATTACTTAATTTAATATTAAACTCTTTTATGATCTTTAGGAATATAGATGAATGGATTATGAATATGTTATTGGTGGTTTTTTATATCCCTAAAAATTAAATAGATAAGGATTACTATTTTATGAGATCGAAGGGTACATTCGTGGTTATCCCAATGCCCAAAGATATTACTTTTCTATTTATCCTGAAAACAATATTTGAGGACTATCTTGGGATACAAGATTAAAAAATATGATTATTATTACGATTATTCCATTTTTACTCAATAATTTTATAACATATTATTTTTCTGATATTATTTTTAATAGATAATATTATTTCTTTACACTATGATTAATGTCTATTGAAATACAATGAATTTTTCTAGGACTAATAGTTATATTAATTATTTGTTATGAATTAAATATATTAAAAATATTTTGGTATAATAATAGACACTGTCAATTATTACCTATGATCATTAATTGACTTCACCGTTTATTATATATAATTAGAATATGTTCTCCCATATTCTTATGTTTTATATTATAATGTACATGAAGAACGTATTTATGTTTGATATTTATATGAAGAGTAATATTTGTGAAGTACTATATCAATAATATGGGTATAGTTTATATAATAAGTTTTTATTTATACATTTTTATATGAAACTAAAAAAATTATTGGGTTTTAGGGATCATAATTATATTTATTGAATATGTATTTAATAAGATGAATTATATTTTTATCAAATAAAAGAGAGACTGCAGTATTCAATGATTAATTTATTTATAATATTTATTGTTGTTTTATGAGTATTCAATTTTTCCCTTATTGATTGATGTTGATGTTTTTTATATAAGAAATGTTTATTAATGTGTGTTTCACATCGAGACAGATATGTTTGACATTTGGATGCTTATAAATGCATATAGTTAATTCTGAATTTACAAATATGAATATATAAATGTAAATTATTATTTTCAAAATGAATGATTAATTTTTTTATTAGGCATGAGATTTGATATCATAAATTAGTGATGATTTGGAAAAAATATACTTTCATGTAATTTTTACTAAGATCCATAATTTTTTGAAATTTATTATTAATATACTTAATTCATATATTGGATGTGGATTACTATGAATATAATATAAATTATTTGTTTTATTTGAAATGAAAATATTAGAGGAGTTGTATATAAAAATATTATGAAGTCAATGATGTGACATTTTTCATAGTTGAAATCTTTTTGACGGAATATTTTAATAATTTAGTAAATAGTATCCATATAATATTTTAATTATATTTTTTGGTAAATGTAAAAATTATTCTAATTTTATCAAGATTATTATATAGTTATACATCATGAATAGATTCCACAGTGTCAATATAAATTATAATTTAAATATTAAAATAAAATATCATTTTAATGGTGAAAACATGTGTTGTTTAATATGTTCTTAAATTAAACTATTTTTTACCTATGGGATGTAATGATATAATATTATAATGTTTTTAATGTAATAAAAATTTATTACGGAATAATATTGATTATATATATGTTTGTGATCCATCATATAATATGAAATTTCCATAAACATATATTTTTTTTTTTAAACCCACCCACAATTATCATCTCAAAAACTATTATATAAAGGGAATCACATAAAAATATCATAATATTGAAGAAATAAAAAACCACGCCACAAGAAAACAATATTAAAAAAATATTAAATATTATACCATATATACGACCTCAAAATAACCAACATAAAAACCTAAATCAAATTCCACACAATTATTCCATTCATAAACTAGTTCCTCTCACCAAGGTAGTAATTCAATTTCCTAAAAATATATAACAAAAATTTTAATATAAATGTTTTTTATATCTCAATTCAATATCAAAATACCCATTATAACATCACATACTCAACAAAAATAAAATTCCTGATAAAAAGAAATAAAAACATTTGAATATCACAATATCATCCAATAGGTATTGTCACCAAATATAACACATGATATCAACATATAAAATAAATAATAATAATTAGTCTAAAAATATTATAAATCAATGAATATATAATAAAAATGTATATATTAAATTATCCTCTATACCTAACAAATATGTTTAATATTACATGATTTCTTTACAAAATTTATTTCCCAATTAAAACATTTTTTGAAAAATCACTTTTAATTAGAATCAAAAACATTTAAACTCTCTGATTTTGATTAATAAACCTAAAATGAAACAATTATGATTAGTTTCTTAAACATTAAAAAATAATTTATAGTAACTAAAAAAAGAAAATTGATTACCTGAAATAGATGATTATCCTATATTAATTTATATGTATATATTATGACAATATAGAGAGAATAATTTAGAATAATATTATTTTATGAAAATAAAAATAGAAATCATAGAAAGGAAGAAAATTGAAGGTATTACAATAATGGAGGATATTTTTCATAAAAAAAAATTGAAATGTATGTATATTAAATAGTCAAGGAAAAATAGAGTTATTGAAAACTGTACATCAATCATATGATTATAATTTGGTGCAAAAATTTTCTATATTTTATAGAACACATTGTTCAACCAAAGAATCATTATTCTCATATTGATTCACATTCTTATAATCACATTATGGAATGAAATCAATACGTTATCAAAATAGATCCCCAAAACATACACTATTACCTCAGCAATACCATTAGTTGTTTCTTAAGATAATGATAGATGAAAAAATAAAAGAATTGTTAAAAAATATTTAATCTTAACGAACCATAGCAGCCATTGAATAAAATAATTAGGTAAAATTTTTCTAAAAACATTTAATATAAATCATTGACTTATAAAAATCAAATGAAAATTTTCTGTATAAATTATATTTAAAAAAAAAATCAAAAAACAATTGGTTACCCTATTCCACATAAAAATACGAAAACACCAATAAAATGATGAAGATATTTAATTATTTTTTCCTCTTGTTTGGATATATCAAACCATAATCATAAGAAATTTTGTGTCATCTAATGCCAAAAAAGTTATAAATCCATCACATCATGGTTTTTAGAGTTCAAAAGGAAATAAAGAAACTGTGATGAATATTACCTTCCTATGGGGACCTGATTATTCAATATTTAAATAAAATACCCCATTTACAAAAATTATTTTTTTTCAAAAACTCTTATTGATCCTACAATACCAAAATGAAAATTTGTAAAAACATGATGTGTGTATATTTTCTCTAATAAATTCATGCTTTTATTTTATAAAATTAATAACCACTTACATTTATGATCTAGAAATTCAGTCGAGACCCGAAAATCAAAAAGTACACCTCTATATTATATTTCATTCAAAAAATTCGCATCATTCAGGTATAAAAATATAAAAAATGTAAATCACAATAAATTATCCTCAACAAAAGATACGTAAAAAAATACCAATTTTAATTAAAATAATAATCATACACCTAATAAAAACCTAGTAAATGAGAATAATGTTTTTATTAACATCTGATACCATTGAAATTTTTATTATTATTTAAAATAAAAACACTAATGATATAAATTTATCCTCACTACACCTATGTATAAATAATCAATCTGTACATTTCCCTCAAACATCTCATGGCATAGGTCAATGTTAAAAATTAATTTATTTAATTTGTATCATGATCTTTGATCCTTTGTATGTGGTTTGGGATGAGTCTTTGTTTTAATTTATGATTTTTTTTAAAAGAATCTGTTTTGGGCTTCACAACATATGGTGTATAGGTAGTGCACAGTTTTGGGAACCTATCTTGCATTACCAAGATTACAATGTTGCTCAAGTTTGGTTCTAGAGGATTGTTTCACGACATATGAATCGTTAGGGAAACTATGTGGAACACATGAAGATCTGTTGTGGAATAAGGTATAAGAATTTGTATATGTTGGCATACAATTTTTTAAAAATGGCTTCCAAAACATGTAGAGTTTCAATTTTGTTCGACATAAGGTGGATATTTGTTAATTACTAGGTCCAATATATGTGTGTTTCCCATATTCAAAAAATTTTCAAAAGCCATGTTTTCTCCTACACTTTTTTATCACCAATACAAAATTTTCCACTGTCCATTTGACCAACACACTCTAAGGGGTCTCTAAAGATCCTTCTATCATTTCATATTTCCATTTTTCAATCCCCTTTGAGATTCTATGGTGATTTTAGGTTGGAATCAAAGTCAATTTCGACTTCTCCTCCACTTTCTCACTTGGTTCTTGGTTGTTCATTATGGGGTGTCTCTCTTAGACAAAACCTAGATGGATGGGATGATGTTTGGTTTGGTTTTGTACATATTAGGGTGAATGGACTGTCAATCATGTTTTTTTAAGAATTTGTCCCATGTTTAGATTCATTCTCACATTGTTTCGGTATTTTTTTCCATCCATTCCCATTCAGACACATTCCATTTTAATAGTTGGGAATTCTTAAATATTTATATATGTGTTTTCATGCTTGTGATGTGATAGTAAAAATTGTTTTGTTGTTTTAATGATGTAAAAGAGGTGGAAATGGTATTAAATAGGGTATTCTTTGGCTATGCCTATGTTAAACACATGAATAGTTTTTGATAAAATACCAATTTTGTTTCTAATGAAAAATTGGGTGTCTTGGGTGACGTTTTCCCTTCATTAAGTCAGGATGTGTGGTTGGATATTCAATTGAATAATATATGTGGAATTAGGTGACCATGATGGCTTAAAATAGATGTGTATTAGAAAAATAAGGGGATATATAGAAATGTGAATGTAAATGTGGGGTTTTAGTATTTTATATTTCATAAAATGCATTAAAACCCTGGGAAGTTTTAGGATTGGTTGGTATTTAAAATAGTTTACTAAGGAAATTGATTTTCATTATAGTTTTGATAATTTTCCTATATTTAGAGACCACTAGAACATTATATGAGATCATGATTAGTAACCCATGAATAGGAACGTTTTGGTATTGAGACATTGATAACATTGGATTAGATATTCTCTAATGTCTTCTGTATGCGAATATTTTTGGATTTGATTGGTATAAACTGTTTTTCCATGTTTTATATTTATTATTTTATAATGTGATTTATTGGAAACATCGATGGGGTTTGTGATGGTTTCTTGTTGTTCTCAATTAGAAGGGTTAGTACCCCCTGGACACGATAGAACTAGGTGGGACGTGACATTGGATTGGATAGTTTTGATTGGTGAATTTGTTGATGACTATTGAGCTTCACCATATGCTGGAAGGTGATTCCAAATATAGTACGTCAATGGTTTTTTTATATATGATGATTATATGATCTTAAATCACCAACTATATGGTTTATATATTTCTTCAAATTGTTGAGTTTTTACCACATCTATTTTATGCTAGTTTTATTTCGTTTCATTCACTATCTTAATAGTCTTATTTTTATACATTATATGGACTTGGGTTTGGATTTGGATTTAAATAGATTTTTAAAATGTTAAAATGATTTTGAAAGTGAATGTAGTGTGTGTCATATTTTAAAATATGAAATTGTTGGTTTTGGTTCTATTTTCAATGAATAATTAGAATCATATTTTGGGAATTTTTTCAAACTATTGTATATGGAATATAATGGGAATGGAAAGAAATTGATTTTGTGGTGATTATCTACTATGATATTTAATCTCAAACCCTACATGTACTATTAGGTGTCGATATACCTGAGAAGTTTTACCGTTGTGTAAATGTTGATCAGATTCTCATAGACCATTTTAGTCACGTGGCTGGTGGTGAGCAACAATTAACATAGAGATGTGATCATCATGGTCCACTATTAGATTTTATTTCAGTTTCCTTATTAGGGGTGGTTGTATTTGAATCAATGGTATATTTATTATGTTTGAGTTGATGTTTTATTTTTATACATGTTATGGTCATTTATTTGATGTTAGTCTGTCTTTGAAAAATCATTCATATAGTGATTACGTTGATGCCTGGAACTAGTAGCCAGCACATGGGGATCATTAATTTCATACTGAAGATGATTATGACTTGGATGGGTGTTTGAAATATATTACATCCTTGGATATTTTGTGAATATTGAAGTTTCTAATGGATCCAACAATCAAACAGAGAAGTTGGGGTGTATTTGGTGTGACATATTATACTGAATTTATCTTCACATTTTAATTAAAAACACTATCACCTTTTAGGATGAGTAGATAATTTATGAAATGTAGAATGGTCATGGATCGCAACAGAGGGCATTTTACCGTGTTATGGTACTAAGACATATATAATTTTCATGTTGGATAGACCCCCCAAAAATTATTATCTATAATAATGTTTATATAAATTACAATGGTCTATAAAGAAACATGTTATACACCCTAGAAATCGATACTTCAGAGGATCCTAGTTAAACCCATATAAATTCAACTGTTCTATGTCTACTTACTAGAAAACAAAACCATTCGACAAGATAGCCCCCAAGTCTCTAGAGCCTCAATAGAAACTGTTTATACCCCTCATTCCCTAGATGCTTCTTATTCTATGAATATCAGATACACATAGAGGATGACAACATGATCTCCCTCCATGTGATTTTTTGATCAAATTTTCTCATGTTAATTTTGATGATCATTTTAACTAATACTGAACTGTATCAAATAACATTAAACACTAAATATATTCAGTTTCATCCATATACAGTACTAAAGATTTAATTATTTATTTTGCTGATGTCCCGACATCCATTAAAATTAAATATGTGGATACCAAAAATAATTCCGAATCACTGATAGTCAACGTGTCTTGGATTATGCCTCAAATCACTATTCACTGTGCAATGTATATTTCATGTCCATTGTTTCAAATAATTTTCTTTTATTTAAACCATTGTATAGACTGGTAAAAATTTTCATTCATTATTCATGTGCATCCATATTTCGTAATTTTAATAACATGAAAAATTCACGTAAATCCTTGTTTAATGAACATTGTAAAACAAACGATGTTCACATAAACTGTCACATCAATATACATCAAATATTTTTCATCAGATCAGCATTGTACATTATTTGATACATAATGAATACATATGAATTATATTATTCATGTTCTATATTCTATTTTTTCAATGTATTCGACCTTTCTCAAATAATTCACACAAAAATTATGCACTCATAATGTCCGGTTTCATGTGGGAAAAACCTTCACACACTGAATTATTGAACAATTAATGTTCATATACCACTCAAGAAAAACAAATTTTTTTTGAAGTATTCACACTACCATCACTCACAAACATTATTCACATATATAATCCCTATACATTCACTCAAAAAAACATGAATATATGTTGGTTTCTAATGTTCCAAATTCATCTTCACAAGATATGCACAAACAGATTCAACACTTATTGTCTAAAAATTAGGATGCTTCCTAAGTGACTGAACTATAAACTCATTCTCATAGTATAAGTAGAAACTATATAACATTTTTATTTCCAACCAATGTACTCCATGTATAAAATCATCATTGTGGGATATATTATAAATATTACATGTCAATGATTTCCTGAAATCCTTCACACAAGATAGAGGGAAACAAATATAATTTGTGATGTATCAAATTATTAATGGATCATTGTTCATATAAACGAAAAACTATTGAGAAAATGATATATATTTTATCCTTGGAATCATCTAATCCTTCACAAAAAAGAAAATTTTCACAAAACTTTGTTAATGTGGTGCTCATTGTGCTACATTTCTCTAGAAAGTAGTTCTTATTAAAACTATTTTTCATATATTTTATGATACTCATGTGGTATTTATAGGAAAAATACCATCATAGAAACTTCTAGAATCATGATGTCCCATTCAGTTTTTGTATGAGAGATTATTATGATCAAAAACCATCACCATCACAGATAAATCATATTATATATAAAACACATTTATTCAATTTTATATTATTTTTATGATAAAAATTAAATTTCATAATATTTTAATCATATTTAATATATCATATAACTAAATATTTCTCTAAAGATATAGATCTATCTTTTTTCCACTTCACAAAAAAGCTTGGATGAACATCACTCGGGTTGAGGTCGGCTTGAGAAGATTACTAGAAAGGATGATAAAATTTCTAGAAGACATTTTCTGAGCAGATAATCTAGTTTAATATCTGGAGAGGCAATCTAATAGTTTAATGAAATGATTATACATATAAGATGGACAATGATCATTTGGTTCTACAGTATCATGATTTTTTGTTCCCACATCCAACAACATCATTGTTGGGAACTACCTTATAATATGGGGTGTAATGTAATTCAATCCCAAATCAACTATAAAGGCCTCTCTACTCTCACTACCACCACAATGTGCCACTACTATACTCTTACTCTGTGACTCCCTCATAGTGTCTTTCCGGCTGTCATTGAGGCCTCCCATTGGTATGCATTAACATTCAGTTTCTCTTAGACATCCCATGATGGCTGTCTTGGTTGGATAATTAATTTTTAAATTAATCATCATTAAAAACATTACATTATATTGTAATTCAAAATCACACATACCAAAATTAAACATAAAAACTTAATTTCTAATATTTATTGAAATTAAATTTTCTCATATTAATTTTGAATGAGAATAAATAATCATCAATTTTTCAGGAAATACGATATTCATATTTCATGGAATTCATCACTCTTTTGTGAAATGATTACAAAAATGTGTAAAACTCTATTCAAAAAATGACATTGTTCTTTTAAAACTTCAATCAATCTCTATAATATTCACATTTACCACATGTTGAAATTTTCATATTCAGAATAAATTGACAACAATTTCAACATCCCCAAATCACATGGCCTCTTATGTGTCCCCTTTTTATTTTTACATTAAATTTAACATATTAAAATTCAATTATATATTGTACCGCTTATTGAAAATCAAGAAAAATATAATATTATGGATTGTAATTCTCATTTCCAAATTCCAAATTCTAGTTATTCCCTCTTATATTTTGAAACATCTTGTTTGATTTACATATGTGATGAATATAATTACTACTAGCTTAGAGAAGATCTAAAATTAACCAAATCCATGTTTATGTGAGAAATGATATGAAAAAATACAATAGTGAATAAATTTGAAATCAATGCAGTCAAAGAATTTCCAGCAAGTGAGACCATTAACTAAAACATTTTATAAATTGGTCAATATATTTTCATCTAATCTTTTATATACATCTCACAAAACAGATAATAAATATTAATGTTGAATAATATATTTTCCATTAAAATTATCTCTTCTTTTGTTGAAATGTAATAAAACACTCCCCTTTTAAAATTGTTGAAATTATAATAATAAAAATAGAAATTTTTAACAAACAATCATAAATGATCCCCTTCATGAATTTAAATACATTAATCATTAATAATTATCAAATTCCTAAATCAATATAAATTATGATATTCATGTGATATCAACTAAAATTAAAATATCTGAAAATTGATAATTTTTTTCTTTCCCTCAAGATATGTACACAATATTTTTTCATCATGACTAAATTTCTTAAAAAAAATTCCATGTATCTTATGATATAAACTGAGATTTTTCAATGGGATAAAAAGTTTCTAATAGTACTCCATAACTGACATCATTATATATATATATTATTCATAGATATTATAAATTTAGTTTTAACCCCAAATATATGATTTCCCTCAATTCCATTAATGAGAAACAAAAATGTTATATATGGGATTATTTTGGATCATAAATTCTTTTTATTTAAGGCTAAATAAATGAGATTTACTTCTTAACCCATTAGTCATATTTGATGGAAAAATCATCTTCATATTTGAATAGAATGAAGGATAAAATTTACATTCATGTTATAACTTTCTTTTCACTTCCATATGTTCGATCCATAGGATACTTTAGGAACACTATCAACCATTTCATTTGGGTGTACACATCATTTTTTCAACACTAGAAGTCACATATTCATTCCCTATCATTTTAAAGAATTTGTCAAAACAATATTTACATGTCCAAAAACATTTCCCAAAATGTTCAAAATTATTTCACCTACCACACAAAACATTACAATTCAACAACTTATGTTATTCAGGCATCATTTAATATACCTCATCAAATATGACTTTTAAAAAATCAATCATTTTATTTCATTTATAGACAGATTCTTTATTTTGATTTCATATTAAATTTATTATTACTAATGTTCATGTAAAAATTAAAATTTTCAATGATTTTACCTTTCTTAACATATTAAAAAAAATATTATATGTGAGACACACTTCATATAATTCTTCACAAACTACATGGGTGTTATTTTCGTAACAACCTTTATCATTTGTTCACATCCTCAGGATGACATTTTATCTCCATCTATCACCTTCATTAATATCTGTTGTGGTTTTCAATTTTCCTTCATAGATGAATTGTTCAAGATTCTTACATACTAGAAATCATCATAAAAATGACCACTTCTGTTGTAATAGTCAAAGAATTCTCAAACTAACAAAATCTATCCATGATAAACTAATTCTTTTTCTATGAAATATTATATTGTTGTAATGGATTCAATTTCTCTTCATCTTTTCTCCCCATAAATGTAGGAATTATAAAATATTCATACAATGACATATCATTTAGACAATTGATTTCCTAATCTACAAATTTCCAATAGTACGAACAATAGGAAAAAATTCATGACTTTATTTCCTATAACATATTTTGACTATATTTGACATTTTTTTCTTATGGGTATGATATTTTATCTATTGGGAATAATAATTTCTACACCTCTTCATATCCATATTTGAAGATGTTTTTGATTGTTTGGTTTATTTATTCACCATTATTGTCTAAATTTGAATGTTAAATCAATGAATATTTAAAATAACTACATAACATCAAAATGATTAATCAAGAAAATGGGTTACCTTCTTAAATGAGAAAGTAATATATTTTTCCTTAGAAAATATAATGCTCTTCATTCCACTAGATTCATACTTTTTCAATATATTAATATTCTAGATGAAATGTTAGAAATTTTTTTCTCAACAATGTGATATGTCTCATCTTGTATCTATTCAATATTTAACATTTTCACTTCTAATTCAAGACACATTAATTTTAGAGAATTCTATTAATCTTCATAAAATGTGACACTTTCCTCTCACATAATCTTCATATTCTGAACCACATATTCATGAATTTTAATTTTATTTTGTAAAAAATTGTAAATCTCTATTATTCCTTATTCTTTATCATTTTACTAAGCCTCTTTAACATTCATTAATTTTACATGATGTTTTCATGTGACTGAAAAAGTTTAATAAAAACAATTTCAAAAATATCATTCTCACTAACATTATTTTTTAAATTCTCCAGTGTATCCAACATATAATTTTTGAAAAAGATTTACTACATCATCATTTTCAATCATATGTTTATTTATAGTGTTGGTTATTACAACAGTTTTAGTCATTGCTTATTCCATATCATTTTCATCTTCTAGCAATAATTTTTCATCTCGTAGTTCCTTGATAACACTGATCACACATATGAACACTTCTTTTGAAAGTTTCTTCAGATGATTTCTTATTTCAAAATTGAAATTACAATCATCGCTACATTAACTTAATTCATGTAAATTACAAGCATATAATATCACAGAAAAAATTCCAAACTGCATATATTCAACTAAACGTTCTTCCATTTATCATTGAACTATTCTTCATCTTCTTTAGGACTATTTTATTCCTTTTCAACAATGTCCTGACTGAAACATGATCATTTATAACATATAAAAATGAGACTATATTTTCCATCTGAAGCACTTCTGAATTTTTTTCATAATCAAAGATGCACATCATAAGTATCTAATATAAAACTGTAAATTTATAGTAGATCCAATCATATGTGGACTTTATCGAATACTAGTTGAATTTTCCAATGAATCCAATACTCACGCTAATAGGGAAGTGAATATAGTGTGACCTATTTTAAAAAATTCTTTTTTAACATTTCATTGGATCCTTGTTAACATGTTGTGATCAAAAAATTATACATTCCACACATAAAGTTAATGGAACACAACACATGTTATTTTTATAAGCTTCATTACTAAAACCAATATCTTCTACATGTTGGTTAGACCCCCCAACATGTATTTTGCACTATAGTAATTTTTATGAATTTAAATGGTTTAGGTATAAAAAATTATACACACCAACAATCAATCCTAATGCGGATCTATGTTATTGAAACATACAATTCAAATCTTATTACTTGTTTGGATAGACACCCCAACTTTTCAACTCGTTATACCCCTAGTCTCAAGAGCCTCATTGGAAAAAGATTAGATTCCTCAGTAAAAAGGCCCTTCTGATTCAAATAATATTTGATCCATATATAAAAATGATCACTTCATCATCCTCCACAATATTTCAGTATCACATAGTATTATATACAATATCATGTTCTTTTTCACATATTTTGGACTTTCTCAAATAACCATGATACCTGAATATAATCAAATGAATCGTTACACAACTACATGAGATATAATTAATTCTTCTTCTGAATACCTGGCCAAAAAAACAATGAATGATTAGATTCAAAAAAATCATTTGAATAAGTTATTTCCAAACTATGCCAACCTCAATTTCAAATCATTGTTCACTGTGAAATGTATACTTCAAGTGCATTTCACCAACCAAAATGCATGTATTTAAAACATTTTGTGGTCTGGTAATCTTATGCATGAATTGGTCAAGTGCATTCATATTTCCATATGTCAATGGCCTTGCACATTTGTCTAAATATTTGTTTCATGCACATCATAAGATGAACAATTTTCACATGCACAACCACTTCAATATGGTACAAATATTTTTCATAAAATTTCTATTTTCCAATATCTTATCTTTTATGAATTTTTTGAATTATGAATTTAATTTTTTATATGGTGTTTTCTCAATGCATGAATTCATAATTAACTAAGTCACAAAATTTTTTGAGATGAAAATATCTCATTTCTTGGGAAAAAACCATCGCATAGCCCAAGAACATGAAAAATTCACATGAATATACCAGATCAATGGCACCTCATTCATCATGGAAGATTCACATTGTATCCACTCACACACACATTCCACACATGAAAATCATATATCCTTCACACACACAAAATCTAATTGATATTGGTTATTAATGTGCACATGAATTAATCACAATATGTTAAAACACATAGTCCACACTTAATGTGCTCTTAATAGGATTCACACATAGTGATAGAAATTTACACTCCTTCGCATCCAGTATGCAGAAACAAATTAAAGTTTGTAGTGAAATTACAATTAAATCGTGAATAAAATCTAATTAATGAGATACATTATAAATAATAACAATCAGAAAATTCCTCGAACCATTCAACCACGATTGAGAGACCCCAATATGAACTTCACTATCTTAAATTCTTCATGTATCTATTTTCATTGTGATGAAAATTCAGGTGCTACACATATATAGGTTTCGTTCAAAAGCTTATACTCCGTTGTGAAAATATAAAATGTGTGGAACCCTTCATGAACTAGGAGATAAAAATATATCGTTTCACTAGAAATGAGATCTTTTAAAAAAACATCATAAACATAGTGGAGATCATCG
This sequence comes from Viscum album, assembly GCA_963277665.1. Classification (NCBI taxonomy): domain Eukaryota; kingdom Viridiplantae; phylum Streptophyta; class Magnoliopsida; order Santalales; family Viscaceae; genus Viscum; species Viscum album. The sequence continues at coordinate 1,741,344,366 of OY728156.1, forward strand.
TGTTCTATTTATTGGAAATGAAAATCATCACCTAATATTCATGAATCACAATGAACCTCTCATTTTTAAATAGATATTTTATCTCAAAATGTCACCATTATAGATATTTCATACATAATGACAATTAATTACTTCATATAGAATTTTTTTATGATGGAAAAGGAATTTCATCATATTTTTATCATCTTTGAATTATAAGATCACCTGAATAATTCTGAAAATCTTTAGATTGAGCGTTTATTGACATTCCAATAGTAATTTGATTAAAATCAAATGGGATCAAGTCATGGTGAGGAATATGGCTTAGATTGGTTGATCGCATGGCCTTATAAATCTTATAACAAGATCACATGATTGAATCATTGGTGAGACAAAAGGTCAATTAGATGAATATATGATACATATCAAATTACCACAGATCATTCAGAAATATTCTAACACTCATTTTGGTATTCCCATATTGAAATTCATTAGAGTTATGAACTAAATTATAGAACAAGTTTTGATGTAAGATAATCAAAAATTGGTTACCATGTTCTCCTCTCTTCTCACTGGCATCGCCCCATGCCAAATCTCTCCGGACCAATTGTTCCACCAATAATTTTGGATTTTCCTCCCTCCAATATTCCTCTCATAGGCATGCCTTAGGATTCAGTTTCTCTCATCATTCCCATGTTGGCTGTATTTGTTCGAGAATAATTTCTTAATGAACTCTTCATTTAAAACTTCACTATTAATTCTAATTCAACATCAATCCATCTCCAAATTAAATAGACAAACGTAAAGTATAAAACATTATCGAATAAAATTTTGTTATTTTTTTAATTGAAAATTCCATATCATTGCCTCTTTAAGGTCCATGAAATTCATATTTCATGGAATTATTTAGTATTCAAAGAAATAAATTTAATAATTTTTCAAACTCAATTCCAAAATGTAAATTTTCTTTTATAACTACAAACCAGCTTTAAAATCATCAAATTTAAAAGTCATTGAATTTTTCATAATCTTAATAAAATTACAAAAATATCAAATTCACTGAATAACGTTTAAACATAAAAAATGGGATCATATTAGATTATTATTACTTTTAGTGTTTGTATGTTAAATTTTTGGAATATATTTACTCCAATGGTAGGTATGGTAAGGATATCATGATCCCTTACTCATTAAATTTATATAGTTTTTAAGGGTAGCCTTCGTTTTTATTCATTTCTTATTTTAGATTAATTTGGATGAGGAAAAAATAGAGGTAAACAAGTGTTATATTGTGATATTACATGGAGAATTTAAAAATATGGAGCTTGAGTACATGATTCAAGTCACTTTAAAATTTTAATGCTTAACTGATAAATTCCCCACGAACCATGTCTATAGGTTGGGCATGGACACAAACTTTGTACTCCAGTATTTCTGTCTGAGTTATGATTTTTGTAGATGTGAGTATAATTTGAAAATGAAATTTGTTTTTAAAATGGAAATGATTACTTTTAAGTGGGGGTTGAATCGACAAGAATGAGATTAATAATATTTTTTTGGATTGATTTTTTTGAATGATTGGATTTGATAATAAAATAGTGTGGGTCAGCCTTGTTACTCTTCTATTATGTTCACATATGTTTTTGGAATATGTGTAATGTTCAATTTGGCACATTTTCATGGATTATGTAAGAGGAATTGGAATAACACATATGTTTCAGTTAATTGGATACCAAGAGTGAGTATTCTAAATCAATGGTTTCATGGTGATTTCCCTAATGATTTTTTAAAGGGAGAATAGCTTACAAATTTTTTTTTCCTATGAGATATATGTTTTTTGGTGAAATATTTATTTTATAATTGAAACATATCCATGAAAGAAGGCAATTTTTTAAATTTAATTGAAATAGTTTTCTATGATAGAAAAACAATTCTTATATTTGAATGTAATTGGATTTTGAATATTTTTTTGGATTGAGAAGTTCTTTTCAATTGTGTAGTAGTTTGGTTTTGGTTTTGGTTTTTTTCTTTATGTTATTTTGATTATGGAACCATGAAAGGACACCAATATATCTTTTAGGTTTTTCATAGATTTCAGTTCTTCTAAATTGATTACTATATTACATGGTGATTGATGTATATTTGAGGCTGTATAATTATGTGAGAAGGTTTAGTGTGTCTTCTGGTGTATAGGAACTCTCAAATGTGGGATAGTGGATGTTTTTCTTGGATGGTTTGTGGGTATAAGATTGGATTAATTGAATTTTATTGATCATTCATCAAAAACATTTTTGGATTGAAATAGATAGCTTTATATCAATTTTTGATGAAATTTTATACATGAGGTGGGTTAGATGATGAAACCGGAATAGTTCATCAGTATTTACAGTGTCCCCTGGTTATTAAAGGCCAATATTGAAAATTTCATATTTCGAGATTCATTTTTTTAGGAGATATCTACGCATGATTTCTAGAAAGAAGCTCATTTCATTTGGGGTCTTCACCCAAATATCAATGTGCATGTCCTTCTTTCTGGTTAAGATCACATTAAATTGATGGTGGATGAGGAGTTTATAATTGTGATGAATTTTGTAGTGAATTCAGTGGTGAGTGATCCTCATGAGGGTTTCTCATATGGTAAGAGGTTAATGTCATAGGAACCTATTTATGGAATGTCTTCTTTATTGGTCACAATGTCATGTCCATCAGACCATTCACTTTTATGTTTTCAACATGGTTTGTTTGGTCATTTGAAATATTATTTTCAAAATCCACCATAGTCATATAAATAATGTGTCCATTTGGGATATATGGAGATATATTATAGGAATAATTTCATGATTGGAATATGTTAACACCTAACTAAGAAAAAGTGGATTCATCAGTCATCAGGGATCCTTCCAAATGCATCAATGTGATTCTTTCAAAAATTCAAGATTCAGTGTTGTTGGGGGGGACCTCGTCACATCTTTTTCATCCCATTTTGGGATAGTGAAAGATTATGTTTTCGATCATAGTTTTCTCTACAATGTGAACTCCATTTGTCCTTTTAGGAAAATATGTTGTATTATTTTATTGTAATTACATTTTAGTACCATTGATGTTAATCTTTCAATGTTTATCCTCTTATGAATTATTTTTTTGAAGTAACTCTTTTTTCACGATGTATGTTCTTAGGGAAATCGATGTTTGTAGTTTGTGTGTTATAACCCGGATTATCCGTGTAATTTTTTAAATTATATGGAAATATTATGATTCTTTAAAAATTGACGGCGGATGATTCCGAGACCTATTCTACCCAGAATGAATTTCATAACATTTTTATGTACGTTCAGTAAACATATGACCGATGTTTTCTATCTTTTGAACCGGTGCTCAGATAAAAAATTTGAGCGCACTGTAGAATCTGCAGTGTTGGGGATTAGTTAAGGGAGACTTCACATTGACAGCAACAGGACTGGTTAAAAATTTATATTTTGGGTATTTTTAAATGAATTAATAATATTACATGTTTATTAGATTGATTTATTTCTTTTACTCTAACGGACAAGAGGAAACATGGGACGTGCGATGTGTCAATCCAATAAATGGATTGAACCTTCAATCCTAATTAATAGAGTCAATAAAAATTAGGATGGTTTTGAATTAATGAAACCTCATAAATCCCATGAGCATTAGACACCCTCCCTCACTTATTTTTATAAGATGTTTGGGGAGAGGTATCAGAAATACTTGACCAAGAAACGAAGTGTTGGGGAAGTTCCAAGACTCCAATCCCTTGGAGGATGGAGTTGGTTCCAGTGGGAGATGATGGGTGACACCCATCCATGAACCGAAAGCGGAAATTCAAGAAGCGTCATTGCAATCTTTGTGCGGGAAAGATGAATGTCGACACTTCCTTGATCGTGGGAATCCTCCTTCGTTCTTGAGGTAGAGATTTTTTTTTTGTTTAATTCAAATGATTAAATCCATTAATCTTCCAACATGATTAAAAGCTAACAGAGAGTACGCGGGTCTAAAAAACCAAAATCAGACCCTCAGCTACTTCGCTAACCTTGTTTAATTTGTGGGAGACATCCGGTGTAGTGAAAACAACTGGATATGATGGAGGTGGAGTGTCATCGCGTGCTGCAATTGGAGGCCATGACACCGAGTTGCAGTGGTAAGCGGAGCGTCTGACACTAGCAGGCCACTGAGGTGGTGTGTTACACGATCACATGACTCCGTTGAGCAAGGGACAATGTCCAAATCCATGGCGAGTAATGGAGGTGGAAGGAACATTGGTCAGCAACGGATGATGAATGTGGCGTGAACAGCGTGCCTCCTTTGTCTGAAGGGTCACGACCGAAGCCACGTCGGAGGAGGAACACAAGCCTCCAGTCGGTTCTGCGGTGACCGAGTGGTGCCAACATGGAGCCTCCACTACACAAGAAAAATATCCTTTGGGCCATTTTGGAGATCAGGGGTCTCTCCCCCCCCCCCCCCCCCGCCCTCGTGTCAGCTAGGGAAGACCCCACAGCGGGCTGGACCTATGGGCTGCCTCATTGTGTTACGAGCACCCCCTTGAGTGTCAGGTCGGACCTCAACCTGGTTGTCCAAGCACTCCACAACCACACATAGCCAGGTCCGACTCGGACGGGTCGAGTAGACCCAAACAATGTCAGCTCAGGTAGGTCTGACTGGTTCGGATCGGGCCGGGGTCCAGCCGGACCCAGAAACACATAATGGGTTATATCATTATAACCAAATGTCCATTTGAAAACCCATCTATGGATCCGGGATCCTGGGATCAAAAAGGTCTTTCTGGTATACTTCACATGAGCTTTTCAGAATGTTGGAGTATGTTCGGGTTGGATCAAACCTGATTCCAACTAGGCCTTCTTAACTAAAACACTTATAACTCATAGACCGAGTGTTAGATTGATACACCTTCATTCACATTGGAACCCATAAAACATGATGGTCTCTTGGGTTACTACTTTATAAAGAATAATAGATATCTAGGTATGAGTGATATCTCAAAGGAAAAAATCAACAGAAATCTAGTGCACCAGGTGTGAGGAATCCTGCAGAAGAATTTAATGTGAAGAGAGTACATAAATCCTATGTGGGTCAACATATATCGATTTTATGTGGGTCAGCTTCTCTTAGATCTTTTGTGGGTCAGCACTCAGCGATCCTATGTGGGTCATGACATACCGATCTTGTGTCGGTCAGATATTGTGGGGGATATCTGGGGTTAGTATCTATTTATACTATTTAGGTTAGTAGAATTTAATTGTAATAGAATAAGACATTCTATACTTATGACTATGCATCTATAGTAATATAATTAACTTATACCTGATTGTGAGCTGAGACTTTTCACCTTCTTGGTGTTATCTTCGTGGTGTTACTAATGTGGTACTTCTATCTTTATGTTGTTACATAGGTGGTACATCTATCTTCATGGTGTTACCTCTGTGGTACTTCTATATTCATGGTGTTAACTGTGTGGTACTACTATCTTCATACTGTTACCTATGTGGTACATCTACTTTCGTGGTGATGTCTTAGTGGTGTTACCTATATGGTACTTCCACCATTGTGCAGTATCCTCTATGTTGTGAACTGTGTGGTATTTCTGCCTTCATGGTGATAACATTGTGGTATTACTCACTCATGCATGGGACACGTATATTTTGATATCATTGGTTTATTTATGGTCATATACCTATGTTGTGTTGATATCATACTTTGTGTTTATTCCTTTGTAAAACTCTAGGAGACCTTGGAGGGTCTTGCGGTTCCTATAGAGTATCATTATATTAACCCTTGAATGGGATAATCACTCACCTTATTGTGTTTTGTGAAGATGACATACAATGTAGATCGAGGTTGAGGGTGACAAGACCTGACGGTTCTCAGAGGTGGAGTATTTGTCTTAATGTGATGCAGGGACTACTGATGGGGTGCTATACCTACCCTTCAGGTAGATCCTCAGTGGACGATCCAAGATATTCTCTTCAATTTTCCGCTATATTTTTTATTTTCAGTTGTAATTATGCTTTTTAGTTTGGCTTTTATTTTGGCCTATTTACATTCATCACACTTTTACTAAAGAATTTTACAACTAGGATGCTTCTATTTGTGTTCATGTACGGTGTGTTTTTACAGGTTGAAAGGCAATGCCTTCCAGTTTTATGGATAAACCTTTCTGGTGTTGGTCTCCATCCCCTGACCATGGGATGGTTGGTTTGGGGAAGTCACGACATGGGCCCAGGGGGACGGGTTATGACAAATTGGTCTTATAGGATTCAGTTCTGCTGAAGAACTATGACTATTATCTTTTCTATGTGGAAATAGTGTTAAATGTTTTGAGTGTGGTATTCAGTATAGGGAATCCATTGTTGGTGTGATGGGAGACGTATCCATACACAAAGACCTCAAATTCTGATATTCGAATGAGAGCAACGAAACACTAATTGCGCATGTTTTTGAAATGTTTTTCTTGTGATCTATTTGAGTCAGCTCACCATGAATAAATTATTTACCATGGAACAACTATTTTCATACAGAATACATCCACATATATATCCAATGAGGATTCTTCACCTAGTACAAAATGACGGTCCATTGTGGGATGAGGCCTCAGTGCAGGTCCCTCTTACAGTGTCAGAACCATCGGTTGGGGTTCCAGAAGAACCACAACCAGCCGGGTAGCCATTTCCACCATCCCCACCAGCAGAGGATGCACGCTGACTAATCACATTTCACGAGATTCAGTGGTAGAGGCCACCAATGTAATGAGGTGATATAGAATTACAGGGGGCTAAGGATTGGCTAGAGGCTGTGGCCAGAGTATTTCGTTTAGTGGGGACACTAGCTGATCTGATGGTGATCTTAGCTCCCAGTCTCTTCGAGGGAGCAACAGTGATATGGTGGAGTCTTACACACCAGATGCATGATGAGGTGACCCTTATCGTGGGAGATATAGTGGGACTTTTTAGGATAGATTTCATCCCAATGACCATATAATTTGTGCATTTACAGAAGCTTATACACTTAAATTAGGGCATCATGACTATGGCCCAATACTCGGTGAGGTTCAATAATCTTTCTCGCTACTCCACCGACATGGTACGATACCCTTTATTCAGAAATCAGACCATTCAGAGGGGTCCCTAAAGGGATATCATAGAATCAATGATATCACTCTTCATTCCAAAATTGTATGGGGTGCTGGAGAGAGAACTTTTGGTGTTGACTTCCTATTTGAGAAAGCACAGACAATGAGAGCCACCACCTGTTGCCAGGTATTAGAGTCATCTGCAGCAGGTGGTAGACAGATGAAGTAGTGGCCCATGATGACCAATCCTTCTGGTGGGATACCTCAGAAGACATGGTAGGTGGTGTAGGGATCATGGAATAGAAGAGGATAGCTAAGGAGGAGGCAGTGCTACTCATGCAGCGGGCAGGGTCACCTGGAACGTGACTACCCGACCCGACGTACGAGCAACCACCATACGATCAAGGGACCACTGAGGTAGATGTAGTGATTCAATCGGGGAGGTCTACATGGATTATTTTTACTTGTAAGAGGAGATGGCCATGAAGCAAGAGATGGGCGACAATTTGAGGTTTTACTACCACCACCTCCAGGTGGTCCACCCCGACCACAGAGAGTAGGTTGACAACAACAAGCTCAGCTCCAGAAAGGTGAGACATATGACCACAGTTCTCCAAAGATGAGTATAGGTAAGATTTGTGTCTACTACACCATAGATATAGTACTTATAGAAACTAGAGGCAGTCACTCATTTATTTCCACGACCCTCGTTCGGAGCTCGTATATTCTGGTGGAGCTGATAGATCAATCCTTAGGGTTAGAAACTCCTATGGGAGGAGATTCGATGATTACACACTGGTTCCGACAGTGTGACATTAATCTAGGAGGATATATCATTGGATAGGACCTTCTAGTAGCGGTGTCAATGCCTTATGAAGTCATCTTCATTATGGAATTGTTCTCCATAGTCCATTCCTAGATTGACTGTATTTGGCGCAAAGTGTTGTGTGTCGGCAAGGATGGGACTAGGTTTTCCTTCACCGATGATAAGGGAACCTTTGCAGCATAGGATGGACATACCCATATGAGGTTTTAATGATCACAAATAAGTTGGCCGACCTTACCCTTGGGGAAGTTGATGTTGAGAGTCTGAGATATCCAGTAGTGGTGGACAAGTATGCTGATGTCTATTTGGATGATGCTTCGAGACTACCTCTATGCCGAGAGATAGAATGTTAAATAGAGCTATGCATCGGGTAGACATCGATATCTAAACCAGAATATTGGATGGCTCCCAAAAAGCTTCATGAGTTACAAGTATATTTGGAGGACATGTAGAGTAAGGGGTAAAAAAGTCCCAATGATTCTCTATGGGTAGTAAATATTTTGTTCTCCGAGAAGGTAGATGAGAGTTTGAGACTCTGTGTGGACTACCGACACCTAAACCAGGTGACCATGAAGAACAACAATAAACAACCAAGGATTCATGATATTTTCGATCAATTGAAGGAGATATTTGGTTTTCAAAGATTGAACTTAGATCAGGCTATCATCAACACATGGTACAAGATGAGGATGTGCAGAAGATGACTTTCAAATATTGGTATGGACCCAATGAGTTATTGCTTATGCCATTTGGCATTACCAATTAACTAGTAGTGTTCATGGGACTCATGAATAGGTTATTTCATCCATAACACGATTTCATTGTGGTGGTCTTCGTCGATGAAATCTTGATATACTCAGCCACAAATGAAGAGCATTCATATCATCTACAAATAGTTCTGGATACACTATGAGACAACCAGATTTATGGTTTTCTCTTGAAGTGCCAGTTCTAGCCATAATAGGTCCACTTTCTGGGACTTGTTATCTCAGAGGTAGGAGTTTCATAGGATCAAGTGATAAAATAGGTTGTTCTTTGTTAGGAGCGACCCAGAAGTGTGACCGAGGTGCAAATTTTCCCGGGGATGGCTGGATACTACTAGAGATTTGTGCATGGCATTTCCAATGTTGTGGCTCCCTTTTTAGTATTAATGAATAATGGGGAACCCTTTATATGGATGGAGAGATGAGAGTAGTGTTCTCAAGAGCTGAGGTAGAAAATGAGGAGTGCCCCCATCTTGAGGATACCAGAAGAGAGCATTGGATATGTAGTATACAGCAACACATCTGGGACTAGACGTGGATGTGTTCTAATACGGGAGCGAGTAGTGATTGCTTATGGATAGAAACATCTGAGACAGCATGAGTAGAACAATGCTACCCATGTCCTGGAGTTAGCAGAATTAGTCTTCATCTTGAAGATTTCGTGACATAAATTGATGGGAAACCATATTACCATCTACTTTGATCACAGGTGTCTGAGGTATATCTTTTCACTGAAGGACATGAACCTGAGACAACCACATTGGCTGAAGTTCCTCCAAGACTGTGACTTTGAGATTTTTTATTCACCTTGGAAGGGGAACGTCGTAGTAGATGCACTTAGTAGGTGGTTTGGTCTACAGTTGCTGAGTGAGACGACATAGCAGCTAGCTATATTATAGATATCCTTTGTGGATAGTAACGGAGCATCTTACCTCCATTCTATGACAATGACACCCTCACTCCTTCTACAAGTCTGGGAGGCACTTCATGGGTACATTGAATGTGAGGTGCGACATATTCAAATATCATCAAGACATGAACCTAAAGGATTTTACAAAGGTGGGACCACAATATATTTTTTAGAGGAAGTACAATGGTACAAGTGGCTCTTTGGGATGAGGTGTTTAGGGAGTTATATATTCCTTCTCTGGCGGTATATCCTGGTGTGAAAAGTTTCTACCATGACGTCTAGTGTCATCACTGGTGGCCATGGATGAAGAAATAAGTGGAAGAGATTGTTTCTCGATTCATCATTTGTCAGCAAGTGAAGGTCGAGAATATGGTACTAGTAGATTAGCACGGCTAATAGAGGTTCCAGGGTGGAAGTGGGATGGAGTCTCCATGGAATTTTTGATTGGGCTTCCACGTACATCTAGTGGAATTGATTCCATATGGGTGATTGTGGACTAAATCACCAAGTGAGCAAATATACTACCTATCCAAGAGCAGGGATCAATAGAGTACATGGGACACCTCTATGTAGAATAGATTTTGTGACTTCATGGGTGTCCATTGATGATCCTCTATGACCATGACACAAATTTTACTTCCTGGTTGTGGGAGGGATTGTAGCATGTGTTCAGGACACTGCTACGTTTTATCTCCACCCTTCATCTTCAGATTGATGGTCAGACAAAGTAAACCACTCAGACACTGGAGGACATGCTTCATGCGTGCGTCCTAGGTTTTGGCCACAGTTGGGAGGATCACATGCCTTTGGTGGAGTTTGCGCACAATAATAGTAATCACTCCACCATTAGTATGGAACTATTTGATGCCATGTATGTTCTACCATAGAGATCACCTCTATGCTGCAAAGACCCAGGGGTGTCTGCACTTATGGGTCCAGAGATGGTATGGGAAACCACTATTAAGGTGCAGATCTTCCAGGATAGGGTGAAGACTGCACAGTGTAGGAAAAAGTCTTATGCTAATAGGAAACATATACAATTTGAGTTTTAGGAGGGGGCCATGTAATCTAGTGAGTCCCCCCCTGATGATAACTACAGAGATTTTGACGAGGTAGAAAACTCTCACCGATTTTTATCAGACCATTTCTGATACATTAAAGGACTGATGAGGTGGAATACTGCTTGGAACTAACACCGAAGTTGGAGAGGGTGCATGACATTTTCCATGTATCTCAACTGAGAAGATACATGCTTGACGCATCTCACGTCATCGACCAGGGAATGATATACATTGATGATGTGGTGACATTTATGTAGGATTCAATAGATATTGAGGATCGGTAGTAGTGGGTCCTTCAGGGGTGGTCGATATATCTGGTGCACATTCACTATATCATGGGAACCTCTATGAGAGATCTTTGGATAGGGAAGCTCAGATTCATGCTCAGTACCCCAACTTTTTTTATCTATGTTGTACCTTTCATGGATAAAAATCACTAAGATCGGGAGAATATAAAGACCCGGAATTTACATGTAATTTTTTTAATTTTATGGAATTATTATGATTCTATTAGAATTAATGGTGCATAATTATGAGGCCCCGTGTGCATGGAATTTATTTCATTTCATTTATTATACACATTTAGTAAACACGTGAATGAAATTTTCTAACTATTGAACTGGTGCTCGAATTAAAAATATGAGGGTTCCGTTGAATCCGCAATTCTAGTAATCGATTAATGGACAATTCACTTTGACCGCAGTAGGACTGGAGAAAAAGTTTTATTTTGGGACATATTAAAAGATAAATAATATATCATTGTTATTTGATTTATTTCATTCTTTTCCTCTAACAGATAAGTGACAATGTGGGACTGATGATATTTCAAGCCATTAAATGGCCTGAACTATCAATCTTATATAACAATGTCATTGGGAATGAGGATGGTTCGTAATTAATGAACCCTCATAAATCCAATGATCGTTAGACACTCTCCCCCTATCCTATTTATATGGATCTTGGGCAGAAGTATTAGCACTGGTTGACAAAGAAATGAATTGCTGAAAAAATTCCGAGATGCCAAACCCTTGGAGGATAGAGCCAGTTCATGTGGGAAGTGACGAGTGACACAAAACCACGAACTGAAGGATAACGTACAGGCAATGTTGTTTGAATCTTGTCCAGGGAAAGATGAATGCTAAATCATCCTCAATCACAAGCTTCCAACATCGTTCTTCAGTTAGGGATTTTATTTTTGTTTAATTAATGTGATTAATGAATCCTTTAATAATCCCTCATGATTAAAAGATAACGTGGAGTGTGTGGGCCTAAGGAACCTATCCCAGACCCTCCGATTCCTTTCTACACTTGTGTTCTCTATCGAAGACCATGGTCGGGGCATCACCAACCGACTATGATGGACGTGACACACCATCGCATAGTATATGAGGAGGTCACGACACTCCGACATAATGGTCAGAAAAGCAGAAAACACCTTTCGTCTGTGGAGGAGGTGTGTAGAGACCCGAAGCTTGATGTAGATAGATATTACATTACATTTTCATAATACATAATACATAACAAAAACAGACACACAAGTACCATAATAGTTTAGTGACATTGGAAACATGGAACGTAATCTTCTAATCATGGTGAAAGATCTTCAACATCTCCCATAATGATCTTCCACTATTTGTTTCCTTACCTAAAACCATTATTTTAATCCTGGGGGAAAATAAAACATATGAAGGGTGAGCTCAAATGCTCAGTAAGGGTAATCATGGATAAAATAAAACATACCATATGCATTTGAACTTAAAAACATGAACATAATGTTTAGAAATCAAAATCTTGAGCAACAACATAAAACATGGAATTACATAATGAATAGATCATAATGGTACATAAATCATGATAAAATTGTTTGGGAATAAAGCACGTAATTGTGGCATCCATTAAGCACAAGTAATTATTTCCATAGTAGCCAAGGCATTACTGCCCAGACCATCTTAGTGAACATTGTCCCTTTCTGAATCGAGTTCACTCCTTGTTCCAGTCCTGTAATACTGAACAGGATTATCTTACCGTTCCAGCCTTGTATATCTCATGAGATATAAATCTTTACCCAATGCATTATAGGGAGATATAGGTCCCACCCATCTCATAATGAAATCATTCTTACTTGTGCAACAAAATAAACATAAATTATTCATAATAACCCAAGGAATAAAATGGGTTTCATAAACATCATCCCATCATCATATAATCCATATAAAAGAAATGGATATCATTTCATAATAAGAAAAGTGAATCCATGTAAATCATAAAGACATGATACTTGAAACATACACATATGAAATAATGTCATCTTAGATGAAAAATGGTTTTGATAAAACACTTGAAATGAATTCTTGAGGAAAATAACCTTTCTTTTTCAAAATCATTTTCTTTTCAAAAAATGTCATCAATTTTAAAAGAAAAAGATTTTGTTGAAAATAGTCATGAAATCTTTTGGAAGAAGCTTCATGAAAATATGGATTTATAAAACCGTAAAAATCTGTTCTTGCCATATAAGTTTAAAATAACATTCTCCTCGTACTTTTGTCAGAAAAGTCCAAAAATACCTTATATTGTAACCAAAGGAACGATTCCTTCCATAAAATGTGGTAAAAAGTCAATAAAGGGTAAATATTACTTTAAAAATTCTTAAGAGAATAGAAAACATTTTATGGATACATTTTTAGAAAACATGGTTATGGACGATAAACGTAACCCAGTAAATACTTACGTATAAGCAATCTCGGATAAAAAATGAGATTGAAAATATATCCCTTACCTTAGGTCTGATATGATTCGTACGTATATTAACCTCCTGTATAATGATTTAAATAATATCATTGACTAATTATAGAATCATATTCATTGTTATGATATCATATATGGTTCACTTATGACATTATATTACCCTTTCTTTTGTAAATTCCATGTTAAAGAGCGTTTTGGGTAAAATCGTTTCATTTGTCGTCCGTATTTTGACTTGTAATAATTCATATGATTACTTAGATCATGGTTACATACATCCAAAATGTAAAACAAGATTTATATATAATATATATTCAGAATATACATATATATAATATATCGATAAATGGAAAAAATACACCGTTCATGGAGACGGTAGGCCATACATATGCATGAATGCTATTTTCGTTTCCTTATTGAATTGAATGGAATTAAGTAGATGACATACATATATTTACATAAATATAGTATAATTATTATGTAATATATTTCATGATTACTTATTATATATACTTTATAATCATTCATAAATGGTTAATCATTGAGAATGAATCTCATCGTGTCGTGGAGACGGTAGTCCATACGTACGCACGAGCGATGATATCGTTCCCATAATTATTGAATTTAATTGGAGAGGATGATACAATATATCATTATAATTATGATATTATAATAACTATTTATAGTTATTGTTTACACCATTATAAAAATCCACGTATGGTGGTGTTGGAAAAATAGATTACACCACGGCGTGGAGATGGTATTCCGTACGTACGCACGCGCGGTGATTTCATTTTCTGTAGAATGAAAAGATGGTGAAATATGGTTGTTTTATACTTATAATAAAATATAATTATATGAGTGATTCTGATTTTATTACTTCATAATGAAACAACTAAAGAAGAAGAAGTTGAAGAAGAAATAAAGATGAAAGAATCGGTAAGGGACATTACCTCTTCTTTGAAGAGCCTCTTTGAGACCTCCTGTTAGGGCACTAAAATTGGTCTTTAAAGAAGTCCAGGTCCTCTAGAATGTTACTAGGGTTGTGGAGAAGATAATTTTTCAGGTTTTGGCCGGGCATGAAGGCTCATAGTTGTGTGAGGAAGAGAGGGAGGAGGTGCCCTTTTATAAGGGAGGAGAGGGGAACCTTTGGAAATCTTAAAAATATTAATTTATAATAAATCTAACCCTACTTAAAAACCTCAAAAAATTACCCATATTCGAAGATTATATTAGATAGGGTTGTAATCTCATCAACCAATCAAATTTATACATGTTTTATTCTTATTTTAAATGTATAATTTTGATTTATCATTATTTAATCTATTTAAATTTATTTGTGGTAATAAAATTATAAATTTTAAATGGTTATAAATATTCACTTATGTGTTGTTAATTTTACATAATTGGATAATTTATGACATTTTCTTCTATATAAATTTCAATTTATAATTTATAAATATTTTTGTGTTTTTTAAACAATTTAATAATATGTTATTTTTATAAAATAACAATAGTGTCAATTTTGACACTATTCATTTATTTGAATGTAAATAAAATCTAAACAGAGGATATATTCTACCTAAAATAATTAATAGATTAATAAAATGTCATATGTATCTATATAATTAGTGTATTACATTAAATAGTTCCTATAATATTTATTTTATTTTTTTAAAACCATTTATTTTGTTTATCTCTTAATAAAATAAATACTACAACATTTTTGTATAATTATTTAATATACTTATTTGTTGCATAAAAATTAAAATTAAAATCCTATGATGAAGATAAATAATTTACCTTTCACAATAATTCTTTTACTAGAAATTATCATCTTTAAATCACAATATTTAAATTGTTATATTTATTAAATTATTAAGGTGACAGCTTTGGCATCATTTAAAATAAAATAATATAAGTGTCATAATCAATTATATAAGGATCCAAATGGTCAAATATTCGACCATTGGATTATTATGATTTACATTTATATGAAAAATATGTTTTGGTAAGGTTTTTGTGAATTTTATGGTCAATATTTTTTAATGAAAACTATGTTCTTGATTTTTTCACTAGATAAACAATTTCTACAGCACTAATGTGTCATAATTAATGATAATTATTTAATCCCTAAAAATAATAAATAAATTCATATGATGTAGATAATTTTATTAGATTTCTGGAGACTACTCATTTTTGATGTTTCATTAAGATTATCACTAAATTAAAATTGTTATACTTATAAGATTTAAGAGAGTGACATGTTGTTACTTTCTTTGGTTTTAATAATAATTAAATTATTTTCATGAAAAAAAGTCCATTAAATGAATCTAATCTGACCCTTAGGTGATATGGGTCGACTTTTAGTCATCCAATAGAATTTTGGCATGTGTTAGGGTAATTTTATAATATTATAATTACCCTTAATTACCGGATTTACCTTTAACTATGGTAAATAAAATTTACCGTAGTTACTATTCATAATTTCCAAAAATAAAAAGTATCCTATTAACATAATTTGAACCCACTGATTCCAAATATGGAATCCATTTTTTCTAATTCAATACACAGATGTTGCAGAAATAAAATTAAAATTAATACCATTGTTGAATGAAAACGAGTTTTTGTTTAAAACATTGCAAAAGATTGAATTGATTTAACCTATGAATTAAATGTAAAATCAATGATAATGACATACATTATATTAAATGGTAAAAATATATTCTAATTATATTTTAAAACCATTCAATATTATAATTTATCCATATAAATTATTACAATGAAAAAAGTTGTTTTTAAATAAAATATAGCGTGTTTTTACTATTCATTAAAATATGAAAGTTATCTATAAAATATCAATACTTTATCAAATGTAAATTTATATATCCTGATTCAAAAGAAAAAAATTTATTTTTTCAAATTGAACAATAAACATGTCAACAACTCAATTTAATGTGGGTGTGCCATCAAATGGCGGCAAAACTGCATTTTTTGAAAAATACATATTTTACCCGAAAAATTTATTTTTCTCATATACCATGTTATAGAAAATGTGTAAGATCAATAATAATGTTATAAAACTCAAAATTTAGATAATAATATTCATAACGGCTAGTTTATAAAATTATTATAATAATATATTGTTGTTTAGTAAGACCCGGTATTGCGTACAACACCTGCTATCACGGAAGGTCATGATTGCGTGTATTGCAAACCAAGACAGGGTTGCGTGTTGTGCAAGACTCCTTTTTTGTATCTTTATAACAGAATCTAAACATTTTTCATTTATACATTGACTATATATATATATACTCAATGTTGCATTGAATGACTGTTATCAAACGAACTTAGAAATTTGTGTAACACAATCCAAGAATAGTGTTGCATATACTGCAAGCTAATATGGTGTTGCGTATAGCTCAAGATAATCTTATTGCAGAATAAAACACATGACATCAAAAAAATTAAAAAGAATACTTATCATAAAATATTGGGTTGTTACATTCTATCCCCCATAAAAAGAATTTCTCCCTCGAAATTCATCGGAGTTATACATAGTTTTCTACTTGAAAGTTTTTTCTAATTGAAACCGACATCATAAAATGAAATACCAAAAATTTTCTTTAAAAAATAATTTATGAAACGTAATGGTTACCCAAATTAACTCATCACTGGGTTTCCACGTAGGAGAACATAGGTGAAAATATGGATATGGAAGAGATATCTAACCATCAAGTTCTTGATGGAGAGTGGTAGAGAACATGGCTATGAAAACACCAAAAATCACAAAGCCATAAATTTGTGATGATCTAAGGTAGAATCTGATTCATCGGATATAAGGGCACTAGGACATCATTTTTGGTTTTCAATGTCATTTCTATATAGTTGAAAATTAGGAATTAGAAGAAATACATGCTTGAATTTGGTACAATCTCACTGTTGTTTGTGCTTTGAACAATTTCCACTTCATCTCTTAAATAAATGAAGTTGAATTTGTTAATCATGAAGTGTTAACAGGTCATGTGATAGAATGTTGGGTCGTTCCATCTGTTTAAAAAAAAGTTTTTCAAAAGTTATCAAATATACATAAGTCCATCTATGCTGAGGTTAATCATATACGATTTCAAAAACGAACATATAATTCATATATCATAACACTTAATAAAATAAAAGTAGTTTCTACTAACAAGGGACATTCTGTAGGCCATTGGTATGCAATAAAGGCCAGTCGCACTTCAGTTGTGGGTTCGATTCCCACAACCTTGTCCGATGCGATGGGCTATCGTCCGTCCTGCAGGTTGTACTATTTCTAAAAATACATTATAAAAAAATTCTAGCCTTAAACAATAATAACTTATGACCAAAATAATTCATTCCAATCTTTAGGCTTATCCAAAATACATATGTCCAATCTCAGAGTATAAAGAAAACGATTACTTGAAAGGTCATCAACCAAGCATGTGAATACAATCATTTATCCCCCATATATCTTTCTGGTCACATTCCAATCATGTGAATAAATTAATCGTGTATTCTCTTGAAAAATGAATACCCATAAAACCTTAGTGAAAACCTGAATGCTGTCAAAAGTTATTTCTTTCCATATACCAAAACTAAAACCATGATATAACCTTCTCCTTACATTAGTCATGAGCTCATGAATACTATCAAACATTTAATTTTTTCTTTATCCCTTCATTATGCGCATATCATCTACCTTCCAAAAATATCTGAATATCGTTTCATGGTCACTGGTACCATTCATCATATACTTTCAAAACATAAGGATAAACAACAGTGTAACAATCCTTAGTTATCTTTTTATTCCATAGTACCATGAGATTACTTATACAACATTACACTTTATAAACATGTAATCATTCCACTACCTTCATAAACCAATGACCGAGCTTCAAAAATTCTTTCATATCACATATCATGTGTAGTCTCTTCATCATCATCAACATAAATACTACCCATACGACCATACTAATTCTCATCATGAGACTTTCCCTTATGGTATTGGTTTGCATAATGCCCGTACATTCCACATTTAAAACATTTAACCATTGTTGATGTTGTAGAAATACCATTATCCTCATCCATTGTGTTAACTGAACCTTTTCCTTTGCACTTACTGGCATTGAGTCCTTCTTTTCCACACTGAAAGCATCTTCGAGTTCCTTTGAAACATTTTCCTTGATTTATTTTCCAATATGATTTACATAGGGTAAATTGAACTTTTTTTCCTCTAAGATCATCATGAAACTCCATCTTTCTCTTATTAGCTGAGTCAGGAAACTTACCAAATTTGAATTTATTGATCATATTATTAGATTTATGATTCGGCATAATAATTATGTTTGGACTTCCAAATCCCGTTTGATTTGTTTTCTCAAGAATAATATCATTCCATTGTCCATCATATCCTCCATTATCATGAATTTTCTTGTTTCTAGCCATTTTCTAAAACCCAAAAAGAATAGTGTGAGAGGAAAAAATAATGCTAGAGAAAACAACATAGTAAAGGGGGAGTACCCTCAATATCTATAATTTTAGGATAAATTATAAGATCTTTATCGTAGTTCTAGGACTATATCCTATACATACACTTATCCTTAGGGACATCCCTAGACATACCTTAGAAATATCACTAGGGATCTCACTAATGTTTTTGCATCCAATTTCCAATGGTTAACTAATCCTTTCCTTTGATACCAACTGTAAAGATCCGAAGCTTGACTTACAAAGATAATACATTACTTTTGCAGAATACATAATACATAACAAAAACAGACACACAAGGAACATAATATTTTAGTGTCTTTTGAAACACGGAACGTAATCATGTAATCGCGGTGAAAGATCTTCAAAATCTCCCATAAAGATATTCCACTTTTTGTTTTCTTATCTAAAACCTTTATTTTAATCCTGGGGGAAAAAACATAAAAAGGGTGAGCTCAAATGCTTATTAAGGGTATTCATGGATAAAATAAAACATACCATATACATTTGAACTTAAAAACATGAACATAATTTTTATACATCAAAATCTTGAGCAATGACATAAAATATGGAAGTACATAAGGCATAGATCTTAATGGTACATAAATCATGATAAAATTTCATGGGAATAAAACATGTAATTGTGGAATCCATTAAGAACATGTAATTATTTCCATAGTAGTCATGGAATTGCTGCCAAGACCATCTTAGTGGACAAAGTCCCTTTCTGAATCGAGTTCACTCATCGTTCCAGTCCTGTAATACTGAACCGGATTAACTTACTGTTCCAGCCATGTCTATCTCATGAGATATAAATCTTTACCCAATGCATTGTATGGAGATATAGGTCCCACCCATCTCATAATGAAATCATTTTTACTTGTGCCACAAAATAAACATACATCATTCATAGTAACCCAATGAATAAAATGGGTTTCATAAACATCATCCCATCATCACATAATCCATATAAAAGAAATGGATATCATTTCTTAATAAGGAATGTGAAACCGTGTAAATCATAAAGACATGAAACATGAAACATACACATATGAACTAATGTCATCTTATATGATAAATGGTTTTGATAAAACACTTGAAATGAATTCTTGAATAAAATATCCTTTCTTCTTCAAAATGATTTTCTTTTCAAAAAATGTCATGCAATTTAAAAGAAAAAGATTTTGTTGAAAATAGTAATGAAATATTTTTGAGGAAGTTTCATGAAAATAAGGATTTATAAAACTTTAAAAATCCGTTCGTGTTGTATAAGTTAAAAATAACATTCTCCTCGTACTTTTGTCTGAAAGTCATAAAGTACCTTATATGGTAACCAAAGGAAAGAATAAATCCGTACAATGTGGTAAAAAGTCAATAAAGGGTAAAAATTACTTGAAACATTCATGGGAGAATAGTAAACACTTTATGGAAACATTTTTAGAAAACATGGTTATGGATGATAAATGTAACCCCAGAAAATACTTACGTATAAGCAATCTCGGATAAAAAATGAGATTGAAAATTTATCCCTTACCTTAGGTCTGATATGCTTCATACGTATCTTAACCTCCTATAAGATGATTTAAATAATGTCATTTACTTATTATAGAATAATATTTATTTTTATGATATCATATATGGTTCACTTATGACTTTATATTACCCGTTCTTTTATAAATTCCATGTTAAAGAGCGTTTTTGGTAAAATCGTTTAATTTTTCGTCCCTGTTTTGACTTGTAATTATTTATATGATTACTTAGATCATGGATACATACATCTAGAATGTAAAACATGATTTATATATAATATATATTCATAATAAACAAATATATAATAGATCAATAAATGTAAATAAATACACCGTTCATGGAGACTGTGGGCCGTATGTACACATGAACGTTGTTTCCATTTCCTTATGGAATTGAATGGAATTAAGTAGATGACATACATATAAATATATAAATAATTCCAGTATCATTATTATGTCACATATTTCATTTTTACTTATTATATATACTTTATAATCATTCATGAATGGTTAATCATTTAGAATGAATCTCATCACATCGTGGAGACGGTAGTCCGTACGTACGTACGAGTGATGATATCATTCCCATAATTATTGAATTGAATTGGAGTGGATGATAAAATATATCATAATAAGTAATATTTCATAATAAATATTTATAGTCAATCTTTAGACCATTATAACCATCCAAGTAAGGTGGTGTTGGACAAACAGATTACACCACGGCGTGGAGACGGTATTCTGTACGTACGCACGCGCGGTGATTTTGTTTTCTGTAGGATGGATAAATTGTGAAATAGGGTTGTTTCATACTTATAATAACATATAAGTATATTAGTTATACTTTTTGTATTACTTCATAATGAAACAACTAAAGAAGATGAAGTAGAAGAAGTAATAAAGTTGAAAGAATCGGTAATGGACATTACCTCTTCTTTGAGGCGCCTCGTTCAGACCTCCTCATAGGGAACTAAAATTGGTCTTTGAAGAAGACCAGGACCTCTAGGATGTTTCTATGGAAGTGGATAAGATAATTTGGTAGGGTTTGTCCGAGCTTGAAGGCTCAATGTTGTGTGAGGAAGAGAGGGAGGAGGTGCCCTTTTATAAGGGAGGAGAGGGTCACCTTTGAAAATCTTAAAAATATTAATTTATAATAATTCAAACCCCACATAAAAACCTCCAAAAATGACCCATATTCTAATATTAGATGAGATATGGTATTAATTCCATCAACCAATCAAATTTATACATGTTCTGATCTTATTTTAAACCTTATCATTTTGATTTATCCTTATTTAATCTATTTAAGTTTATTTGTCGTAATAAAATTCTAAATTTTAAATGGTTATAAATAATCACTTATGTGTTGTTAATTTTACATAATTGGATACTTTATGACATTTTCTTCTATATACATCTTAAATTATAATTTTTAACTATTTTTGTGATTTTTAAACAATTTAATAAAATGTTATTTTTATAAAATAACAATAGTGTCAATTTTGACAATATTCATTTTTTTGAATTTAAATATAAAATAATCAGTGAATATATTAGAAATAAAATATTAAATATATTCATAAAAGGTCATATGTATCTATAAAATTAGTGTATCACATTAAATAGATTGTATAATATTTATTTTATTATTTTTTAATACCATTTATTTGGTTTATCTCTTAATAAAATAAATACTACAACTTTATTGTATAATTATTTAATATACTTATTTTTTGCATAAAAAGTATAATTAAAATCCTATGATGAAGATAAATCTATTAAATTTTATTATAACTCTTTTAATCGAATTTATAATATTAAAATCAAAATATTTAAATTGTTATATTTATTAAATTATGAAGGTATCAACTTTGGAATCATTTAAAATAAAATAATATAAGTGTCATAATTGCTTATATAAGGCTTTAAATGGTCAAATAGTAGACCGTTGGATGATTATGGTTTAAATTTACATGACCAATAAGTTTTGGTAAGGTTTTTGTTCATTTTATGTCCACTATTAGTTTAATAAAAACTATATTCTTGATTTTTCACAAGATAAACAATTTTTGCATCACTAATGTGTCATAATTAATGATAATTATTTAATCCCTAAAAATTATAAATAAATTCATATGATGTAGATAATTTTATTAGATTTCTGGAGACTACTCTTTCTTGAAGTTTCATGAAGTTTATCGCTAAATTAAAATTATTATACTTATAAGATTTAAGAGAGTGACATGTTGTCACTTTCTTTTGTTTTAATAATAATTAAATTATTTTCACGGAAAAAAGTCCATTAAATGAATCTAATCAGACCCTTAGGTGATATGGGTCAACTTTAAGTCATCCAATAGAATTTAGGCATGTGTTAGGGTAATTTTATATTATTATATTTACCCTTAATTACACAATTTACCTTTAACTATGGTAAATAAAATTTACCGTAGTTTCTATTCATAATTTCCAAAACTAAACAGTAGCCTATTAACATAATTTGCACCCACTGAATAAAAAATATGGAATCCATTTTTTCAAATTCAATTCACAGAAGTTGCAGAAAATAAATTAAAATTAATCCCATTGTCGAATGAAAACGGGTTTTTGTGTAAAACATTGGAAAAGATTCAATTGATTTAACCTACGAATTCAATATAAAATCAATGCTAATGACATAAATTATATTAAATGGTAAAAATATATTCTATTTATACTCTAAAAACATTCATCATTATAATTTATCAATATAAATTATTACGATGAAAAAAGTTGTTTTTAATTATAATATTGCGTGTTTTTACTATTCATTAAAATATGAAATTTATCAGAAAAATATCAAAAACGTATCAAATGTAAATTTTTATATCCTAATTCAAAAAAAGATTTTTATTTTGTCAAAATCAACTTATAAACATGACATCAACTAGATTTAATGTGGTTGCGCCATCAAAAGGTGGAAAAACTGCATTTTTTTAAAAATACATATTTTACCTGAAAATTTTATTTTGTTCTTATACCATGTTCTAGAATATTTGTAAGATGAATAATAATGTTATAAAATTCAAAATTAGTTAATACTATTCATAATGGCTAGTTCAAAATATTATTATAATAATATATCGTTGTTTAGTAAAACCTGGTATTGTGTACAACACACGCTATCGAGGAAGGTCGTGATTGCGTGTAATGCAAGCCAAGTCAGGGTTGCGTGTTGTGCAAGACTCCTTTATTGTTTTGTTATAACATAATCCAACCATTTTTCATTTATACATTGAATATATATATATATATATATACTCAATGTTGCGTAGAATGACTATTATCAAATGAACTTGGAATTGTGTGTAACACAATCTAAGAATAGTGTTGTGTATACTGCAAGCTAATACGGTGTTGCGTATAGAACAAGATAATCTTGTTGGAGCATATAACATATGACATAAAATAAATTAAAAAGAATACTTATAATAAAATATTGGGTTGATACAAGGCGTGACATGCCACTGCATGCTAACAATGAGCAAGGGGCTATGGTCGAAGCCGCAGTCGGTGAAGAAGGCGGCCGACACCCTATCCCACTATGAAAGATATGGGCGGCACGAACAGTGTGCCACTTATGAGAAAGGGGTCGTATTTGAAGACACGGATGTGAAGGAACCCATAACTCTAGAGGGTTTTTTGGCGACCGAGCAGCACCCACGTGACGCTGGCGCTTCACAAGATGAACGACCTTTGGGCCATTCGGGAGACTGGGGGTCTCACCCCCTGCACCATCTCGGGAGGACCCCACCACGGGCCGGACCGGCGGGCTGTGCTCCCTTGCGAGTTGGGCCAGACCTCATCTCAGTAGGCCGAGAATTCCTGTTCATAGCATAGCTGGGTCGGACTATGATATGGTCGGTTCAGTCAGTCGGACAGTTTTGGTCTGTGTCCGAGTCCAACCGGACCATGAATCACTTAAAGGGTCATATCATAAGAACCATAACTTAGTTTGATGAATAGTCTATGGAGATGGGATCCTTGAATTGATACAGTCATTATTTATACTCCACCTGAGTTTTAGATAATGTTGGAGTATGATTGGGTTGGATCAAACCCAAAACCAACAAGTCCCTAGGAAGAAAAACACATATAACTCACAGACCGGGAATCCGATTGACGAATAGTCTATCCCCTAAGAACCCTTATGACATGGCGATCATTATGGTTACTCATTTTTAGATTTAATTAGAGGTATAGTAATGACCACTATCACAGGGGGATGATTCTAGGGAGCTCGTGTTCATCGGCTGCGAGGAATCTGATGGCACTCTATAACGTGAAAAGAGAACATTGATCCTATGTGGGTCAACATCTGTGTCACAAACTATGATGGGTATCCATCTAAATCGGTGCCTGACCCGATCCACGACATGTCCCAAAGGGCAGTCCTGATCCCCATGGGCTAGCACAAGTTCCCGGTTAACAAAACTAACACATGGGAACGATTTACCCGTATTAGTAAACACAAAACAACTGACAGGGTAAACAAACTATAACTGGAAAAGACAATCAAACTGGACCTTAAAAAAATCAATTTTAAATATATACAACTTGAACCAACCGCCAAAATGTAACATCAATGAAAGAAACTAAAACTCTAACTCAAACCTCCAAGCAACAAGAGTGGTGTGACATCAACACGTCACAAATACTAACCTACATGAGAAGACCTTCAATGACCAACCTCCATCGCTGAGAATGATGCCTCAACCTGGAATACATAGAGAAAAAGGAATACATACACCCAATAGTGTATGTAGGGTTTTAGCAAAGATCCCAATAGGACGTCACCAAAAAAAAAGTTCCACACATAATTATTAAATGGCAAATACATTTGCATTGTTAATTAATTAAAAGAAGTAAATTATGGAACATTTGAAGAGAAAACAGGATTAAGGAAAACAGTTTCAAATGGAAGAACAAAAATTAAAACACACAAACCCTTACCCTTTTTAAAATAACCAATGTGTAACACTGATGAGCGTAAAGTAACCAATGAGCACTAATATGTGATAGGCCGCATGGGTGTTAGCTAGCATTGTGTCCCTAGACCGTCTTGTCTCCGTGAAATGTGTCTTAAAGGCCATGAACATCAAAAAACGTGGCTTATAAGGCCACAACCCTCATAAAACATGGATTAGAAGGACACGGCCCTCAAGAACGAATTTGTCTAGTTAGTGTTGAAATCGCCAGTCCTACCAGTGAAACAAGGTCTAGTCACCTCCAGAATACCAGCCCACTAGCCTAGTCCACCCTCCTAGCTACCTGGGATTCCCATTTTGTGCTCAACCAAGTTTTAGGTTCATGTCACCTATTACAATAATTCCTAAATTCCAAACCTGGCACTTACACATGAAAATCACAATTAGTGCACCCAACCCCGCTTTAAAAACCATACGCACACCAAAATCGTTTTAAAACCTAATCTTCACTCATTTTATATTAAACTAATCTATATGAATAGTTGAACAAAATCAATTTTATAGTTAAGAAACCCCTGAGAGAATTTAGTAAACAATTTTCAGACATGACGCAAAACTCTTAGAGAAAAAAGTCTTTTAAAACCCCTTTCCAAAATAAAACATATTTTTGACACACGCCAAAATATAAACCACTTCATCCGCACTACGTAACTCACACACAACACAATTTAAAAAACAATAAAAAACAGTCGAAATGTACAATCTTAAAAAAAAAATCTCTTGGAGTTAACCACTAAAACAACACCAACCCCTAATTTATGACTAAACACACCCGACGTCATACCAACAATACAATGTTCACCATCTAGAAAAAAAATAATCTAACAAAATAATTTAAAGAAAAATCACTTACAACTGACTGGGTAAAATTTTGCAACAGAAAACACATACATAACCTAAACATCGAACAAAATAATTTCAACACAAAACAAAGTTCCATGGAAACCCACATCAAACTACAAAAAATAATTATTTAATATGTTAAACAATTTATTCTTGAAAAGAAATTAATCAAGTAATAACATTGACTTGGAACAACCTACCTCATTGTCAAACCCTGAAAATTGATGTGAAATCTTCAAATTCTAGTGTGAAACATCAATGGATCTCGGTTTTCACCGCAAGGCACCTCACTCATACTCAAAAACAAGAATTCAGATAAAAAAACACCATGTTAGAACACTAAAATAAAAAAGCATACCGACTAGAAAAAATTAAAACACAAATACTAAGGGGAGATACTTATCTAAAGGGGGAGAAGTGGAGGTCTGGTGGATGGACCAAGGTGTGGAATGACAGGTTGCCATTTGGGAATAGGAAGGGCACTATGGGGGTGCAAGGTGGTCGTCTGAGGGTTTTTCGGTCGAGAAACCAGAGGGGGGTTCGATGACCATAGGGTGCGGCAGTCTAGGGAGAGGCCATGGGGGGGGGATTTGCATGACGGGGTGGGAAAGATGGAGAGGGAGGTCCGGGTAGAGATGGAGGGCACTGGGGTTCGTCGGACAGAGGAATGAGTGCTGTAGGGGAGCCGGGTGTCGGCCAGAGGCAGCTGCGCAAGGAAGACAACATGTAGGAGATGAAGGCTACTGGCCGGGGGCGCCAGAGGGTGTGCACGAGGGAGGAAGGGCTGGAAACCTGGTCAGAGTCCGCACGACAAGTAGTTATTGGGGGGAGCATTGCGGCGTGACAGGATGGAGAGAATGTGAGGGGGATAAAAAATAATGGAAGGATATGAAAATAAAATTGGAGGAAAATAAAAATAAAATAAAATAAATAAAAAAAGTGCATTTCATAATAAACATAAAAATAAACATAAAAATAATAATCAAAATAGAACAAAATAAAAAGATAACTAAATTAATGTGTTAATTGTATTAAAGATAATAATGATTATAAGACTAATAAGAACTACAATCTTAATAATATCTAGTAAATTTCATATCCTTAACACTATTGATAATAATAACAATAAAAACAATAATAAAATAATACTAATAATAATTATCAATATTAATTATATTGTTATTCATAAAATAAAACTGTAAAAATAATAATAATAATAATAATGATAATAACAATAATAGCATAATAATGGTTACATCCTCAAGATGATAACATTAATTAAGATGTTAAAAATTTTATTGAGAAAGAATTTATGATGATAACAACAAACTTAATACTAATAAACATTACAATAATAACTTATTATTATTATTATTATAATGATTATAACAAAAATGTTATCCTCGTTAATATTATTAAATAATCATATAATTAAATTATTTTACATTATTTTTATTTTACAACTTAATAAATTTTTATTTCATAATTTTTAAATCATTTCATTTAATTAATTGAACATCGACGGGGAATGCAGTGACCAGGCCTGGTCATGCGGTGACCCAAGCGAGGCCACACGGCTTCGAACACGGTGCACTAGAAGCAGTCAAGGTCAAAACACATGTTTTTAAAAAAATAATTGAGAAAATGTTATGCCGGGACTTGACCCGAACAAACTGATACCCTGAAAGTTAATAAAATAATTTAATTAAAGATGAAGGGTGTGACAATTCTCCCCACCATAATGCATTCTATCTCCGAAAATCCACATCTATGGCTAGGACCCGATGTAAAAAATGACACCTCCCCCGTTATGGTTCAAAAAGGATCCCTATGAAAACAAGCGAAAAGAGGCAACCACATCGTGCTCAAAGAAGGTGACTAAAATTACAAACTCAAGAAACTACTAAAAATAAGATCTCATGTGTGTCGCCCATCCAAAATAACTAAAACACATCTGGTTGACTGATCATGGAAAAGAACTCCCACACCAACAGAAACCAACTTCACATGTGAAAACGCCTCAAGCACCATTGAACAAAAACCACATCATTTGCCTGGAATGAAAAAACAATGTTAAGCACGTCCAATGAATAGTTGTATCACCTACCACCAAGTCATCTCTAGGAAGATAGCAAAAATTCCAACTTGGGGAATGTCTAGAGGGGATTCCCACCATTTGAAATTGACTAACGCCCGAGACGAGATTATGAAACTAACACGGGGATGCGCAGATGGGCTCCTCTCCATTATAAAGAAAGGCCAACCTGTTTCACTCTAGAGGCATTTGAGCGAGTCCCATCATGGGTCTCCCCACCAATATAACCAATGAGAGGCACAAGAACATAAAAAATTTTCCTGACAGTGACCAACCACCCAACCACATTGGGTGGGGGGGGGGGAAGGGGCCCAACTACCGGGGTGTCAAAAGCATGAACCAAGACAAACTGGCAACTCCACATCCCTAGATGATCCATATTCAACTTGGATACTGTTTTACCCAACATACCCATAAGGAACACTAAAGTAATTACATCTAGTGGGAAACAACCCGCAAGAATTTAAGGCAACGAGATGAACACACCTCCACAATGTCATGGAAACCTTATGCAGCCCAACAGTTTGTTCGGAATTGAAAAACCATAGAAACTATTTAAACTTCCTATACTTACAACACCAATGGAAAAAAATAAAGTCTGGGTACCATACACTCCTGGGCTTCCTAAACATACACCAACTTCACTCTGAAGCCTATGGCTGGAACCCTGATATTTCAAGCATCTCCTGCCTTGCAGTCAGGTATTGAAGACTCTTGAATGAATCTTCTCCTTTTGCTGTCACACGCAACCACACTGCAATTGAGACAACACCAACAAACACAACACACTACGACATCCAACTGATCATACAAAAAACATTCACCAACACAAGAGATGAAATTGTGGATATGTATCACCCTTTGTCACACTGAAGGAGTACACAACACCACAAATCATCACACTGAATGAGGACACGCCACTACAAATCGTCACCTAAACATGACCATTTTTTTCGGAGGAACATTATACTGAGAGGGGCATCAAACTGAGTCTCACACAACTCGTGATTCCTGCAATCGACCATAGCATCCCCATGTGACTAAGTCTACCACACTAGTGGCCTAAAGTAGATCCTTTCTTAAACAAAACCAATGAAGGACCAAAGGTCATTAAGAATAGTGGCCCACACCGACCACTCTAGGCTGCTTCCACCTTTCCGCACTAGACTATGATTCACACTTTCCAACAAAAACATTCAAATTAATGAGTTCAAACATCACCCTAGACTATCAAAGAGAACTTGCACTACAAGACGTCACCAAGCAAGACCCCTACCGATGATGAAAGTACTACAATTCCCTTCAAGACACTGGTCAACAATGATAATTCAGAACCACCTACACCCTTCCCCAGTGGAATTCCTTTCACCGCTTCTAAGGGAACCATCAAATGCAACGATGTCAAACATCATACTTGACAACTCAGAAAACTCATAGAGACTAAAGTCCCCTTCAACTCCTCAGACGTTTATCATCCTACTATAAGAGTATCCACTTAACTGAAAAGGAATAGGGGAAAACTTATCATTATCGCTCAAAAGGGTGAGTCTTTATTTTAATCAACTAGAGGGTTGAGCAATGGCGAATTACCTATGGTTGTACTTCAATCGCATGTTATCGCTTTATGGGGGTGTTCACTTGTCAAGAAGAAAAACCATGGACCCAATCAAACAAATCCAATGGATAAGGCATATTGCAAGTGAACACTAAACATGCATGGGGAACCACTACAAGGGCTTATCGATGCACTTTTCAAAATAATTCACTAACCACATGCTTTCACACCAACATAAAAATATAAATTCAAAATTAGGACACAGAAAATTAAAAATGGATTCTCGGCTCAAAACTCTTGACACCCAACATATCAAAAACACCGGGACAGACCACACATTCACCAGTTACTAAAACAAAAAATTTTCATTTAATTTTTTTTTGAAAATAAGCAATGCTAGTGGGTTTCACAAACCCCAATGGTGTCCCATGGGCCTCGCACATGCATGTTCCTGTGACACACCGACACCCACATCATGTCAATCCAGGAATCATCCCCTCATGCCATTGACCACTTCTCTTTCCATATATGCTCATACATGGGGATGCCCATGAGAACACCAAGGATCAGAACCAAACTTTTCCATTTCTCAAAACCAAAACATTCAACCCACACCATTCAATCCTCATACATAATTTTAATTTTAAACCGCATCATTTCAAGAATTGTTTATTCAAAACCAAATATTTTTATGTAAAATATAGATTTCCATGAATCCAAAACAATGAGGCGAGGAGCAATGCATGGGGATACTAGTGCCAGCAGGTGACTAAAATATATGGTTGGCGACCATACGCCAATCACACCCCTGCCACTGACAGTATTTTAGGACAGCGTCCCCAGCTCCACATGGCTTGACAGACCCTACGAGATCACTGGGACCAATGAACACAATCTCTTTTCATTTCTCCTAAACAAGATTAAGCGCAAGAACCAAAGACTCAGAAAAACATCAACATACATTGTTAACTCGAGTCCCACAACGAGGTGTGCTAGCTAGGCACCTTTCTCATAGCTAGAAAGATGAGTTTCGATAACTTTAACATTGATCTACATTGACTCTATCCAAAAGAAACACTACCCAAACGAGAAAACCTCCCTCTTATACCATTTTTTTCTGAACCCAGCAGAGTCACCCTCCGACCCAGCACCTGACCCAGTCCACGACATGGCCCGAAGGGAGTTCTCGATCCCCACAGCCTAACACAAGTGCCGGGGTATCAAAACTAACACATGGGAATGATTTACCCAAAATAGTTAACACAAAAAAACTGAAAATGTAGATAAACTACAACTTGAAGAGGCATATCAAACTATGAACTTAAAAAAATCAATTTTAATGCTTTAAAAATTGAACCAGCCTCCAGAAAGATACGTCATTGAAAGAATCTAAAACTCAAACTCAAATCTCCATGAAATAAGAGAGGTGTGACATCCACCCCTCACAAACACTAACCTGCATGAGAAGACCATCAACAACCAACCACCATCACTGTGCACAATGCCTCAACCTGGAATACACCGAGAACAAGGCCTACATAAACACAAAGGTTTATATTTGGTGTACGCAATGATCCCAATAGGGAGACACCCCATAAAAAGGTTCCATACATATTTATTAAATGACAAATATATTTGCAATGTTAATTAGAGAAAAGAAGAAAACGATTGAATAATTGTAGAGAAAATAGGATTAAGGAAAAAAGTTTCAAATGGAATAACTTAAATTAAAACACACACAACCTTACACTTTTTAACATAACCAAAGTGTCACACTGACGAGCATAATGTGACCAATGGGCACTAAAATGGGAGAGGTTGCATATGTGATAGCTAGCTTGGGTCCCTAGATCTTCATGTCATAGTGAAATGTTGCTTAGAAGGAAACGACACTCCAGAAAAGTGTCTTATAAGGCCACGACCCTTAGAAAATGTGGCTTAGCAGGCCACGACCCTCAGAAAATCAATCCTATGTGGGTCATATCTTGTGTGGGTCAGCGCAAACCAATCCTATGTGGGTCATATCTTGTGTGGGTCATCAGGGGTTAGTAGCTATCAATATTTTGTGGATTATTTGTAATTATTCTTAATTGAATAACATGATATATCCTTATGAATAATCATATGTACTTATATACCTATGTTATACCTGATTGTGAGCTGAGTCGTTTCACCTTCAGGGTGTTATCTTTGTAGTGTTGCCTAATTAGTTCTTCTATCTTTGTGATGTTACCTATGCGGTACATATATCTTGTTGATGTTACCTGTGTGGTACTTCTATCATCATGGTGTTATCTATGTGGTATTACTATCTCTGTGGTGTTACCATTGTGGTACTTCTACCTTCGTGGTGTTGTCTTATTGGTGTTACCTCTGTGATTCTTCTACATTTATAGTGTTGTCTTCGTGGTGTTACATGTGTTTTACTTCTATCTCTGTGGTGTTACCTGTGGGGTATTTCTACCTTCATGGTGTTACCATTGGTGTATTGTTCCTTCATGTATGTGATGAGTATATATTGATAACCTAGGAATATGTATGGGCATATACCTAAGAAGAGTTGATATATTGCTTTGCGGTCTTTCCCTTGTGGAAGTCTAGGAGTCCTACGTGGGTCCCAGGGTCCTCACTATGTATCATTATAGTCTGGTCTACATGGGCTACGCCTGCACCTTGTTGTATCTTGTTCTGACGACGTACAACTTGGATCGAGGCTTAGGAATCCAGGACCAGACAGTGCTCCCAGGTAGACTAATTGGCGTGACATGACACAGAGACTACTGATCGTGAGTTTTACCTACCCTTCTGGTAGGATCCTCGGTGGATGATCCAGATGCAACTTTTCACATTTTAGTTGTATTTTTACTTTTTATTTATACTTTTAAATTTCCGTTCGACTTGTATTTTGGCTCTATTACTTTAAAAAAACATTTAATACAACAGTTTACTTAGAGGTTGCTTCATGATGTGTTCTCAAAAAGTGTGTCAGTACAGGTTAAAAGGAAATGCCTTTCAATTTTAAGGAAACACCATTCTGGAGCTATTTTCCAGCCATATTCATATAGAAGGTGAGCTTGGGGTAGTCACGACACGAGCCCCATGGGACGGGTCATGACATTGTGTTTGATTATTTTGTTCTGTTGGGTTTTCTTTAATGTGTTCATCCATTGTATAATTGAGGTTTTTACTCAATTGAGAGTTATATGTTATGATGGGTATTTTTTAGTTGGTGTGGAGATGTATGAGTGGCTCATGTTGAGAGATCACACATCGGTCAGTCCAAGGTGCTGTTGTTGGAGGTTTTGATTTTTGTGTTGTTAGTCGGTTTATTGTGGTGTGGAGAACTGTCTCTAGTCCTCATATTTTTAACCCTGTCATGGTTTGTTTAGATCTAGTTGGGTGTGACAGGTGATGTGAATGGTCACCCTGAGGATTGCAGATTTGTTTATATTTATTAGAATATTGTATATACTATTTTTAATCTTTTGGATGGGTGACATTATAGGGGAATAGTGTGTTTGTGATTAGGACAATTCTCACATTATTGGTTCTTTAAATTAATTCATTTTATAATTTCATTAATCTTGGATCATTTTGTCGAGGTTTTACATGAGAATCAGATATAAATTTTTTAGTTATTATTGAAAAAAGGAGTTTTGGTCATGGAATCATGTGGGGTATAGTTATTGCATGGTTAGGGAAAACCAGCCGTCTTTTCTATATAATCCTACGACTTGTGTTCTATAGTGAGGGATTGATGCACAGTTTGAGAAACCATACTGAAGGAATACAGTTATGTTCTTAAATTGGGTAAATTTTTTTTAATTGTTGGCTTGTAGATTGGTAAAATGGTTGGTCATCCCATACAGGCTTCTATTTTATCTAGTTGATGATACAATGTTCATCTATAGTTTTTAAGACTATGAATCTAAACAGTATGAGTTTCTCAAATTATTAAAATTTTAAATTACATTTTTTTTAGTGCTTTTTAATCCCAGTTTATTGATTTTCCTCCACCATTCAACTGAGGTGCACTAAGGGGTCCCCTAATCTCCTCTTATCTTTCAGATGTTCAATTTTAGAATCCAATTAATGTTTCTTTTTTTATATTCATTTATATTCTTGGTTGATCTCCTATTATCCTCTTCTATATATATTTGTTCATTATCGTTCTTGGTTTGGTTTCTATATTGGCTAATCCAATGAGGAAATTGATGATACATATATATTTTTTTATGGTCCATAGATTTTCTGACAATTTTGATTATTTCTTGTCTCAAAATTTCAATGCATTCAAACATTATTGATATAGGTGTTTCTTACAATATCATTTGCTAAAAAATTCATTTGATTCTAGAATATTGATATATAATTTTGAATTTTATTCAACTACTTATGATGTTCTAGTATGATTTTCATTGTCTTCTTATGAAGGATTTTGGGTGGGAAATTATTTTTAAAAAAAGATTCTTTGACTATTCCAATGTTAAAGGCATGAAAGTTGATTGATAAAATTATAATTGAGTTTTTAATTTAAAATTTGTCTATTTGGGTGATGTTGTCCCCTAATTAGGTTTGGATGTGGGGATTGATTGGGAGTTTACTATTATATGTGGGATTTAGTGACCATTATTGTGGGACACTATTGTGTGGGTTGTTATATTTTCATATAAACAACAAATGCTTTCTTAAATATATGTCTTGAAAGTGAATTTAAACGAACATGTGTTGAAATTTTATCTAATAATTGAACTGGTTTCGTTATAAGTGATTTCCATTAATATAATTCCTTAAATATGTATGATATTTTTTAATGGTGATGCGAAGCATGTTTTATAATGGATTATGTGTGTGTGTGAATTCGAAATGGGGATTGTCCAATGGAATGAGTTTTATTTCTTGTGTATATTTTTATTTTTTATTTTCAAAATGTATTTTCTTGGCGGTGTTTGTGGTGTTAAATATTATTCCAACTAAAAATTATACTTTGAGTTTAATTTTGTGTGTCATTTTTCTTCCAATTTCTAACCCCACTATCATTTTATTATATGTTAGGTGACTGAGTAAAATAAAGTCTAATTTGGAACATCTCATTTTTTTGTATATTTTTCAATTAGCATATAATGTGATGTGTATTTGAAACATAAGGGATTATTTGAAATTTGGAATGTAAAATTGAGTTTTGATGATTTCATAATTTAGAAAATGAATTGAAACCCCAAGATGTGTGAGGATCAATTTGTATTTAACAATGTTCACAATTGAAATATATTTTTATTCTAACTGTATTACATGGTGATGGGAGATGTACGGGGTGGCCCGATCTTCACGGTGTAGGGTGGAGGATGACGGATGCGGTTTGGGGCTAAGTGACGGGTGAAGGGTATGGATAGTGGAAGCAAGTAGTCAACCAACGCTATACGGAGCGTAACCTACTACTTAGACAACGCACTCAAAGGAGGGGTGTGATGGCCAATCCACACAACAACGCACTTGGGTTGAGGCACGGAATTGGGGGCTTTGTGATCTTGGATCACCAATCTAACTTGTAGATTGACAAGGAAAGAATGCACTAGAGCAAGGGAAATTTGGAACAATCCTCACACAACGGAGGGAAACAAAGAATAAGATCTCAATTAGAATCTTGAATGCCAATACGATGCCATGGGGTGGCTATTTATAGCCAAGGGGGTGATACAATGGACAAGGGTCTAATACCATAAAGTCATAATGTCTAAACCAACATTTTCCCATTAAAATTCAAAAAGATAAAAGCCAACAAAGACTTTTGGAAAAGAATCACACAACTTTCCAACATAGCCCACCAGATTTGACATTGAGTGCATAGCCCACCAGATTTGACTTTGGTGTCCAAAGATGCCATTTCTAGAATCCTCCATGTGGGCAAGGCCTCCAAATTCGTGCAACCATGTGGGACAAGATTTAATCATCAATTTTGGCCTTGAATAAGTGATATTATAGGCCCATTTGCTCCATCCATGCAAGGTAATACCCATTGGGCCTTTAATGAAGCATGATGAGCGCCCATTGAAGCATTCAACCTCTTTAATATTCCTCGTGTCATTGGGCCTTGCAAATCCAATTCCTCCACCCGAGAAATCGACTCTGTGCCTTACGCATGGTTCGCATCATCCTCCCCCTCTTGAAAAGGATTCGTCCTCGACTCTTCATCCTCTACACCAAAAAATGGAGAAAGATCAGAAACATTGAAAGTGGCACTTACACCATACACACCTTCCAAAGCTATCTTGTAAGCATTGTTGTTAATCTTTTCAAGCAATCGGAATGGTCCATCGCCTCATGGCATGAGTTTTGTTTTCTGCTTTTCAGGGAATCTTTCCTTCCGCATATGAATCCAAACCAAGTCACCGGGCTCGAACAACATTTTCTTGCGACCCTTGTTTGCATGATCCATATATTTTTGGGTCATCCGCTCGATATTTAACCTTGCCTTTTAATGGATTTTCTTGATGACTTCTGCACACCCTTTCACATCCATATTAACTGCTTCCTGTAAAGGCAAAGGAACTAGATCAATAGGCGCAAGGGGGTTAAAGCCGTAAACTATTTAAAATAGATAATATTGAGTAGTGTAATACTTGGCCCTGTTATATGTGAATTCCACATGTGGCAGACACTCCTCCCAATTCTTGATATTCTTTTTGACAATTGTTCGCAAAAGGGATGATAGTGTGCGATTCACCACCTCCGTTTTCCCATCGGTTTGTGGATGACAAGTAGTGCAAAATAATAAGTTTGTACCGAGTTTTCTCCACAAGGTCTTAAATATGTAACTAAGAAATTTTTTGTCTCGATCCGACAAAATGGTCCTTGGCATTCCATGATGCTTGACTACTTCCCGAAATAATAGTGTTGCAATGTTAGTATCATAATCTGTTTTGTGACATGGAATAAAATGGGCCATTTTAGAAAACCGATCCCCCACAACAAAAATGGAATCTCTCCCCATCTTGTTCCGTGGTAACCCCACAATAAAGTCCATTGATATGTCCTCCCAAGGGGTGTTGGAAATTGGGAGAGGATGATATAGTCCATGTGGGTTCAGCTTTGATTTGGCTTTATGGCAAACAATGCACTTTCCCACAAATTTCACAACATCTCTAGATATCCTAGGCCAAAAAAAATTCTCACTAAGAACACTTAGAGTTTTTGCAACACCAAAATTCCCCATTAACCCACCCAAATGTGAAACCTTTAGTAAAAGTAAACGGATAGAGAAATTAGGAATGAAAATCTTATCAATCCAAAATAACCATCCATCATGTAAATAGAACTTTTCCCAACTAACTCCAGGTTTACAATGTTCATAAGGTACTCTAAAATCACTATCAGTGGCATATAAATCCATAATGTATTCAAAACCAAGAAGTTTTGAATCCAACAAGGATTAAAGAAAATATCTACGTGAAAGTGCATCAGACACATTATTTTCTTTACCCTTTTTATGATTGATGACATATGGAAATGATTCAATGAATTCCAGCCATCTAGCATGTCTCCTATTTATTTTATGTTGGATCCTAAGGTATTTAAGAGCCTCGTGATCAGAATGGATCACGAATTCTTTAGGCCAAAGATAGTGTTTCCATGTTTCGAGTACTATAAACAATGCATACAACTAATTATCATATGTAGCATAGTTTAGAGTTGGGCCATTTAACTTCTCACTAAAATAAGAAATAGGCTTACCTTCATGCATTAGTACTCCTCCTATGGGAAATTCCGCTTGCATCACATTCAATTTCAAAGGTCTTATCGAAGTCTGGAAGTGCTAGTAGAGGGGTGTGGGAGAGTCTCTCCTTTAGTGCATGGAAGGATTTTTCTTGAGTTGTCCCCCATTTGAAAGGAACATTCTTCTTTGTCAATTCATTAAATGGTGCTGCTAGTGTGCTGAAGTCTTTCACAAATCTCTTGTAAAAACTATCAAGCCCATGAAAACTTTTTACCTGTCCAACTGAGGTTGGAGTTGGCCATTCTTGTATTGCTTTGATCTTCTCGGTGTCCACTTCAACTCCATTGCCACTCACAACAAATCCAAGTAAAACAATCTTATCGAGACAAAATTCACATTTTTTTATGTTTCCAAACATTTTTTCTTTCCTTCACACATCTAGGACTTTTCTCAAGTGATCTACATGTTCATGCAAAGTCCTACTATACACCAGAATATAATCAAAGTAAACTACCACAAATATTCCAATATATGCACGTAAGACATGATTCATTAACCTCATAAATGTGCTAAGTGCATTGGTGAGACCAAAGGGCATGACTAACCATTCATAAAGTCCATGTTTTGTCTTAAATACAGTTTTCCACTCATCTCCTTCTATCATCCTAATTTGATGGTAGCCACTTCTAAAATAAATTTTTGAGAAAATAGTTGAACCATTTAATTCATCTAGCATATCATCTAACCTAGGGATAGGATGACGATACCTGACCGTGATGTTTTTGATGGCTCTACAGTCAATTCACATTCTCCATGTTCCATTCTTCTTTGGTACAAGAAGCACCGGTACTGCACAAGGACAAAGACTCTCTCTCACATAACCCATATTCAACAACTCTTGAACTTGCCTTTGAATTTCTTTTGTCTCCTCTGGGTTGGGGCGATATTCTAGGCAGTTCAGTAGTGATGCTACTGGTATGAGGTCAATTTGATTCTAAATACCTCTAATGGGTGGAAAACCCAGTGGCACCTCTTCTGGAAACACATCTTCAAATTCCTGCAACAAAGACTCAACAACATGTGGCAAAGAATATGTTAAGTCGTTTGTGTTCAACATCACCTCTTTGTACATAAGTACTAAGAGATTTTGTCGAGAAATCAAAGTTTCCCTAACCTCACTCTTTTTTGCCAACATCACACTTTTCTCTCCTCTCAAATCTTTTCCCCTCTTGATTTTTCATTGTTTTCCAATTCTTTGCTTCTCTCATTTTCTATTTTTCCCTCATTCTCTCCTTTTTCATTTTCACTCTTTTTTTCCTCATCACTCTTTATTTTCTTTTCTCTCAAAATGTGATCTTCCAGAATTTTCTTGGGGGACATGGGGTTGAGGGTTATAGGTTCCCCTCAGAGTAAAAATGAGTGACGGTTCAAGAAACCATCATGAGTAACACGCCGATCGTACTACCATGGTCGAACCAGCATCAAGTGGAACGCCTTCATTGGAACAATGTTGCACAATACCTCATCATTGTACTTATCGATGGTGAACAATACCTTAACTTGCTTGGTGACCTTCAGCTCCCCACAATCATTCAACCACTGAAGTCGATATGGATTTGGATGCCTTAAAGTCGGGAGTCCCAACTTCTCCACCAACTCGGTGCTCGCCACATTGCTACAAAATCCACCATCAATAATAATACTACATACCTTCCCATTGATCTTGCATCATGTATGGAAAATGTTCTCCTACTTCTCTTTTTCTCCAACAGTCATTGGTGCACTTAAAACTCTTCTAGTGACAAGAATCTCTCCATCTTCCACAAATTCTCGATTTTCAATTTCTGGAGATTCATCTTCCTCCTCTTCGGAGCTCTCTCCATCGGTATCCCATTCTCCATACTTGATGATGATCATGGTGCGACGGTTTGGGCATTCACTAGCAATGTGACCCCTTCCTTGACATTTAAAACACCAAATATCCCTATTCCTGGTTTGGTTAGCCTCAAAAGTAGGTATCTTAAGTGGAAGAATTACTTTGTCACTTTTGTGATCAACCACCTCTTTTGCCATTGATGGTTCTCCAATCTCCTTCCTTGAATTTCTCCATGGTGTGAAAGGGGTTGTGGGTTTCCTCATGTTTCTCCTCCTTTTGATTTGTTGATCGATCTTGGTGGCTTGATGGATCATATCTTGTATCTCTACGTGGTGGTAAATCTCCACTTGATCCAAAATCTCCCGATTGAGCCCATGTAAAAACTGTGCCATGGTTGCCTCCGAATCATCCTCAACATTTTCCCGAATCATGGAAATTTGCATCTCCTTATAGTAGACTTCTACATTCTTACTCCCATGGATGAGGCGTTGAAGTTTGTTGTGGAGATCTCTATGGTAATGTGTGGGAACAAACCGCTTCTGCATGGTGAACTTCATGTCTTCCCAAGTGTTGATGGGACGTCCACCATATCTAGCCCTCTCCTTTTGAACATGATCCCACCAAATT
The DNA here is from genome assembly GCA_963277665.1 of Viscum album. Taxonomy (NCBI): domain Eukaryota; kingdom Viridiplantae; phylum Streptophyta; class Magnoliopsida; order Santalales; family Viscaceae; genus Viscum; species Viscum album. Next base: position 1,741,384,530 of record OY728156.1, read on the forward strand.
AAAGCACAATCAGCAAATTCAAGGTAATCATGTTTGACCTTTTTCTCCTCGGAATATGCATGGCATGAAAAGACATGCTCGATCCGCATCTCCCACTCCAGGTATGGTTCCGGATCGCTTTTCCCAAGAAAAGAAGGGACCTTCACCTTGATCCCGCTAGGTAGGTCATTATCATGTTGTCTTCTTTGGCCTTCTATCGGTTGTTGGTACAACCTCCTCCTTTGTGGGACTTCATCAAGATCATCATCAAAGTTCACCATCTCCTCCTCCAGGATGTGGGGACGACGTGGTGCGGGAGCGCGTCGTGGGTTATCATGGAACATCCTTGGGCTTGGTTTATTCTCCAATTCATCAATCCTCTCATGTAACACCAACAACATCCAATCAAGAAGCTTCTCAAAGTGGCTCACCAAAGCTTGCATTTGGAATTGCGTAGCCTCAGGTGCGAGAGATCTACTTCGACTTCCTTCATCGCTGACATGAGCAATTTTCATCCCACGATCTTCTGCCATGATAAGTTACACAAACACAAACACACACCGGGGGGGACACCCACAATGATACACACTCACTCACACACAAGAGATGTACACACTCACACAAGATGTACACACTCACACACACAAAGATACACAGTCACGCACGCAATATATACACACTCGCACACACAAGATGTACACACACACACACACAATAATATGCACACACTCACACACAGAAGATAAATATATATATATATATATATATTTTCTAATTTCTCTCCACTCTCAAAACTCAATTTGAATCCCAAGCTCTTATGAAATATAATACCTTGTTTAGGGTGATCAAGTGCCACCAATTCCTCCCCAATCAAGATTGTGTCGGGGGATGGTTTAACACAACCAGCTTGAGTGGTAAGGCGTTTAATAATGGTAAAGGGTCAAAAAGATGTTGGAAAGAAGGGGTAGATAGGTGGATTGTGGGTTTTACCCAATTGTGCAAGATAAGATACATGAATAACAATATGAGCCAAGTACAAAATGGGGATGAAGTAAAATGATGGAAAAAGTTATATATGGAAATAGAATGTGATAATAAGGTAAAGCAGAAAGGAGTAATTGTATCCGCTCTTTTTTTTTTGCTTTTTTTTTCAATTCTCCCCAAAAAGTGTTGTTCTTGGAGTTTTAAAGCACAAGATGATTGAACGGAGAGTAAAACAATTTTTTTTTTCAAAATCTCTCAAATAAAGGATGTGATTAATTTTGAAAAGAACAAAATGATGAGTTGAGAGAATTTTTTTTTCTGGATACAAATCACATATAGATAATTAAATGCCGAAAGAAGATGAATGAAAATTTGGCTCAATTTATAAAAATCCAAGCTTGCATAAAATAGGAAAATTCAGGAGGCTTTCAAGAAAAATGGATTTTTTTTGTTGAATGGGTGAATAATATGGAATGATAAGGTGGGTAATGGATAGAATTAATGTAAATGAAGGGATAGACGCCTACCGTGTCAACCGAAGCTCTGATACCAACTAATGCGAGACGCATGGGGTGACCCGATCTTCACGGCGTAGGGCGGCAGATGACAGATGCAGTTTGGGGCTAAGTGACGGGTGAAGGGTATGGATAGTGGAAGCAAGTAGTCATCCAACGCTATATGGAGCGTGACCTACTACTTAGACAACGCACTCAAAGGAGGGGTGTGATGGCCAATCCACACAACAACGCACTTGGGTTGAGGCACGGAATTGGGGGCTTTGTGATCTTGGATCACCAATCTAACTTATAGATTGACAAGGCAAGATTGCATAAGAGCAAGGGAAATTTGGAACAATCCACACACAACGGAGATAAACAAAGCATAAGCTCTCAATTCGAATCTTGAATGCCAATACAATGCCATGGGGTGGCTATTTATAGCCAAGGGGGTGATATAATGGTCAAGGGTCTAATACCCTAAAGTCATAAAGTCTAAACCTACCTTGTCCCCTTAAAAGTAAAAAAGATAAAATACAACAAAGTCTTTTGGAAAAGAAGCACACAAATTTCCAACATAGCCCACCATATTTGACATTGAGTGCATAGCCCACTGGATTTGACTTTGGTGTCCAAATATGGCATTTCTAGAATCCTCCATGTGGGAAAGTCCTCCAAATTCGTGCAACCATGTGGACCAAGCTTTAATCATCAATTTTTGTCTTGAATAATTGATATTATAGGCCCATTTTCTCCATCCATGCAAGGTAATACCCATTGGGCCTTCAATTAAGCAAGATGCGAGCCCATTGAAGCATTCAACCTCTTTAATCTTCCTCGTGTCATTGGGCCTCGCAAATCCAATTCCTCCACCCGAGCAATCGACTCTATGCCTTCCACATGGTTCACATCACATGGGCTTTAATTTGAGACCAATGAACTTTGGATGAGTTCTTCTCTAGTTGATCGTGCTTGAGAACATTATGTGGGTTTATTTATAAATTAATTAATACTACATTTCTATAGAAAAAAAACAAAAAATATATTAAATAATGGGAATCATCATAAATATAGTGATTTAATAGGTTTAAAATTAGTTTTCTTATCAGTATGAATATTATCCATGGAAAATATCTGATACCCCCCTCAGGGTAAAAATGGTAAAATTGGAAAAAAGCATCATGTTAAACATTAAAATATCACTACCACAATTTTTTATCAATTATTATGAGTTATTATAATGAAAATATATGTTACTGTTGTACAATTAATTATTTTGAAACATTATATTGAATCGTGGAACCAACACATGACTATTTCAATATATATTTTATTTTTTATTCAAATACAAAATAATTTTTTAGTTTTTTCAATTTATGGAATGGTTGGAAAATCACATAATGTTTTGGAATGCTCCAAAAGTATACAACCCTTCAATTAATTATAATTTTACAATATAATTAATAAAAAAATAATTTATTACATTTTTTGATATTGAGGTAATATTTAATTATATAATAGGATTTTTAATTAAATAAAGTTTCAATATACTTTCTATTATCATTTTTAACATATATTTCCCAATAAAAATATAATGTAAATAAATGAATTCCAAATATAAAAACATAATTTCATGAAAGAATGAAGTCACTTATTATGTGCGATCATATAATTAATTTATCACAATAGAACAAAAAATTATCATGTTTATGGTTAAATTGGGTATAATGTGAGTTAAAATGGACATAAGGATTAATATTCACCCCAACATGAAAAAATGTTTTTTTGATTTTATTTTGAAAATAAAACATATTATAATTTATTTTATTTTTTCCTTTATTCAATTAATCGTTAAATCTGACTATTATATTAATTTTGTAAAAGCCTAAAAACCAAATTTCACTATCTATAATTAAATAACACTAATATGATGACGTAAAATCAAAATTATTATATGATAGGTTCTATATGTTTATTAGAAATATTAGTTATTTTTTATTCATGAAAATTATCTAATAAGTTTATTGTTGTATAAGAGTTACATTAAATACTATGTAGATTTCAACTCAATATGTATTTAATTAATAGAAAATCAAATCATATTGTTTACAAATAATTAATTTAATATAATTATGATAAATTATTGTATTGCTAAAATTGTTTGGAGAAATATGATATTATATCATTATTTTAAAATAAATTATTCATATTTTATTTCAATAATTTTAAATTTAATATCAATAATTTTTTATAGTAAAAATGTTATATAAATGGTATCTTTTGTTAAATAATATATTTTTAAATGAATGAAAATTAAAAAAAAATCCTCAATTAAACTATTGGGATACAATTGAAAATAAGAACAATATTATATTTATGAATCATATTGATTTTTATGGAAACATTCTTGTCTTTTTACAATATAAACTCATGGATATATAAGTAATTGCCAAAACTATAAATAATGGTTAAAAAATTTAGGTATGCATAAAAAATTTAAATTATACTTATAAAAAAATTATTTCATGATATGATTCTAACTTCTCGACGAAATATATAATAGATACCTCAATTGAGAGTCAAATTATTATAAATGTTGTTTTATATTAATTTAAAACCTTATGTAATTCCAATTGTGCCCCTACCCACACTTAAAAAAGGGAACCTTATCTCCCCTCATACTCATAAAATTTAAACCCAATATATCTTCTAATAGAGAACATAATAACTTAAAATATTACATCACATCATCATGTAGATTCTATTGTTACCAAGTGATTATATCTTATATGATTATTCAGTATTCCATTATAATGTTCTCATTGAATAGGAATAACTGTTAATAAAGTGTTCACAAATTTATTTCATTTTCTACAAACACAAAGTTAATTGTATTTATTCTAAAACAAATAACTATGTAACCTAAATATATATATTTTTTATAATGTTTGAACAACCATTATACTCAATTTTTTATCCTATGGAAGGATCAATCAATGCATGTGCATAGAGATTACATACCATCTCCTCATTGAAGTGTAATTTATTTTTTAAAGGATACATAATTGGGTTGGTTATAATGATAATGATTAAAAATATATATAACAATTTTAAAAATATTAATGATTTAAAATTTGGAATCAATATTTTCCAATATTTCATTGATTCCATCGAAAAATGGAAACAACGTTGATTCATATATATTACATACTATCTCCAGTAATGATGTAAATTATTTTTCTCAAATATATTTTATGGAGGAATATAAATATATATATTTATATATAATATGTATTATATATTTATAATGATTTATATAATTGATATTATGGAACTATAAGCATGATAGACCGACCGAAACAACCAATTGGAAAAATACATGAAAAATATAGCTTTTATCACTAGAAACAATGAATTTAAAATTTAATTCTAAATATATGGGTCACATGGAAATAGAATAAAATAATATATTGTATTATATATTTTATTATAGTTTTGGAACATAAATATAATATATATTTATTATATTTTATATTCGTACACTTAAGAAGAAATTTTGACCGTGGTTAGGGGATTCCAAAATAAATTTATTTCATCAGTTTATATATCTAATACATTATCTATGATAAGATTATTTATCAAATCTCCAATGATTTTATTTTGTTTTATTTTAATTGAATTGGTTTTTTGTGGATTTACATCTTTAAAAAACAATCACTTCATTGATAAAATTTTTGCTCAAATGATACTATTTTTGTAATGTACTTGGAATAAATTTCCACACAATTAATATTTTTTTATTTACATGCATATTTATTATTATATGGTCTATATACTACAATTTAAATGTAATATTTTTAATTCATTATAGGTCAGGTTATTTGATTTTACAAATTACTAATTTTTTCAAGGGAATTTTACCTTAAGATTACCAAGCCGTCAGTGTTTCTTAACTCAATTTCTTTTCTTTGGATTCTACCACTTCGTGGTTGATTCATTTTATGTGTAAAATTCAACATTAATGTTTTATGTTTTATTCTATATATATTTTATGGATATATATTTTTTTACACACAATCCATTTATATAATCGAGGAAGTGTAGATATTCTATATTCATTACCCATTGTGGTAAATTTTTGATACATAATATTATTCATGAAATAAATTTGTCATTCAACATATGAGGACCAAATTGGAAACACAATGATAGGTGGGCCTAATGTAATATATCAATTTAACAAGGTAATGAGTCTTAAGAGAATAAACTATTTGCAAAAATTTAAAACTATTTCTTTTATATATACAAATACATTAATTAAAATTTCACTATCCAATTCCATCTTGGTAATTATATATGATTATATGAGTTCATAAAATATAACATTAATCATTTCCTTTATTGATATTTTTGTAGTTATTATTATCCATTCGATTATTACAATGATTTAATACATATATGCATTTTATGATCTTATTATTGATCAAATTTAATAGAATATAATTTATTTACATATCAATATTGAAAATAGATTATTTATTAATGGTAGTTTCTATTCTGTATCATCCATTCATAGCATCTGATTACATAGTTTCTTTTTATCATTTCCAATGATATAAATAACAAATAATTAAATGAGATCATTGATTCATATTATATACATTTACTATGTTTTATAATATATTTAAAATATAAAATGTGACAAGTTTATATATCCAATATACCATGAAAAAAAAATTGTTCTTTTCGTTGTGCAGTAATCAGTTTTTTGTAGTGCCATAGAAATAAATTTAACAAAAAATCTAAGATACTAGGGTAGGTGCCACTGTATTTTTTATTAAAAAATGATTACAAAAATATATATGAATTTGATATGGTAAATCCGTGATTATGAAATATAACCCAGTGATATAAATTGAGATTTGTATAATTATATAAGGATTTTAGAATGTTTTTTAGTATATATATTTGGTTGTTTTCCATTTAAATTAATCCATATCTAGATAGTACAGTTGGATATGGATTTCAAACTCACGCATCATGGCCTAATAACATCAAAAAATATTTGGTCTATTATATCTCATCAATAATTCAGGTTCATAGTTGATGATCCATTATTATTCACCAAGTTTTACATTATTGATGGTTTTGCTTGGGTTAATTCATGTATTCTTTATAAACATTTATGATGAATGTGATAATATATCATATGGAAAACTATGAAATTAAACAAATATTTATGATATACCTAAATTTTATTCGGATAGATGTTATAATTTCAATCATACATTTAATACCATAGATACTCATTTGGATGCTTTATGTTAATGTATTTAATCGTGATTTAAGATATTTTGGATGGGTTTTATGAAATGAAAAGACATTTGTTTGGTATTTTTTTTAATATCGTTTTATAAATAATGGTTATATATTTTATGCACATAAGATTAATGTTATTGATAAAAATAATGGTTAATATGATAATTTATATTGATGATATTGTGTTTTAATGGGAGAAAAGTGGTAGAACATTAGACATTATATCATATATAAAGCTGTGGGATTGATAAGTGATTTGGTTTCTATGAGATTAATGTCAAGAAAATTATATTTTTAATATTATATGATAATGGTAAAACAAATTTAAGGAATGATGAAAAGGATAATCTATGAAATAATAAAATATTATATTATATAACTATATTGACTTGGGGTTAACATGGGAAATAATTGAATATCTTAGATAATATAAGATATGGAATTTAATTTTTTTCTATATTATTATATGAGTGATTAATGTTTCATTTAAATAAATGTTAAATGTACAAGGAATTAATTGAGATTGAAAATTGATTATTTTTTTTGGAATTTGGGAATCTTTTTTAGAGGAATCATAAGGTTAACTATTTTAGGAATTGATTAGATGAAGTCTGGGGATTATTATTGAGTTCATATAGATTAATATTCATATTTGGACACATATTCTAACAATTTTTGTGTTGTTAAATATTTATGGAAGGAAAGATTTACATTTTATTCATTGATGTATATTATGGTCTGTTAATAGTTAATTATAGTTCTCCAAGTATGATAATTTCAACATTAATATTAATTCAATTAAAAAATATATAAAGTCTAAATTTATTTAATAATACCCAAATGATTTAATTATTATTATGAAACTAATAGAAATAACAAATGTAAATTTTATTTTACTATCTATCTTGAATTTAAATGATTAATTTAAATTTATTAAAAGAAACATGAACTCAATTTTTTCCCAAAAAACAAATTCTGACAAATTCATGTTGGTTTCAAAATTCATTGATCTGTTGTTTTTTGTCACTAATAATATAGTTTCATAGTTTTCTAATAATACTTATCATTCCATATAAAGTAGTTTTATCCAAAATCTATATGATTTAACATGTAAAGATTTTTATTATTACATGGTAACATAGATATGTGACCTTCTATGCATCCTTTCAATTCTCCACATCCCCATTTTAAATGGTGTTTTATTATCCCTTTGTATTATTTGGTTTCTTAACAATGGTATTGTCAAATACTAAACCATTGATGTGGAATATAAATTTTTTATGGTAAAAGTTAATTAATTGTGGTGGATTATAACAACAATGGATTTAATAAAATAAATATCAGTAAATAAATTTTAGTAGCTTGATTGAATTACTTCTATGAAACATTGAGTTTAAAAGAACATGGATACTATGTTAAAATAATATTATATAAATGACACTATCATTACATATTAATTGAAACTGACTATACGAATAATAATATATTCATTACAATAACACATGAATTAGTGTTTCATATAATTTTAATTAAATTGTAAATTTTTAATCAAATTTTATTAAAATTATTTTATATAAAAAAAATTATATTTCAATCCAAATGGTTATTATTTACATCAGTGACAAAATAAAATATTTAATTTATAACAATTTTATAATAATTATTTTACATGACAAACATATTTTTCGAAATAATCATGTTAAAATTAGTTTTGTTTAAATTTTTTATGATTTTATAATAAAATTTATTCTTTAAAAAATAGTAGAAAATTTATATTTATATTGTTACATACTTCTAATTTTCTGAATTTAGGAAGTTCTATTTAAAATTAAAATTTTCTCAAAAAATTTTATTTAATTTTTTATTAATATTTATATTAACAGCATTATAATCATATATATATATATATATATATTGTATAAAAGCATTTTACATGAAACAATACATTATTCTGTAGAATACAGCTGTTTCATAATTGGAGGATATAATATAAAATTGAATTTAAGATCTATATAAATAGAATTTTATAAAATAAATTGCATATCATAATGAGAAATAATTCATATAATTTTATGTGGTTAACTATAAATTTTTTAGTATAATATTTATTGTGTTTAATATTTCTCACCTTAGTAATCGTAGAAGATGTAAAACGAGGATGAAACTATGGGTATGACATTATAATACAAAATACACTTTCATTTATCGTTTTTTAGGATGTATTTTCAACCATATTAATATATAAAAGATGTAAAATAATATTGTTTTAATAATTATTTTGAAATTAAAAACCCAATATTGACGTTTCTAGAAAGATACATTATATTTTATTAAATACACATCTACTTCTGAGTCCTTTAAATCAATGCATTGTTTGGATGTTTCCACCTAGTATCTGTATGCATTAAAATTTCAAAAAAAACTCAATTTTTATTATATAAAAAATAAAATTTATGGTAAAAAACATAAAACATTATTTAAATTTGACATTATTGTTTCTATTAAATTCAATATTCTTCTCAAAATATTTTCTATAAGTTTTTTGTTCACATATATAATGTAATTCCTCCCAATTTTTATATTTATAGTGAAGGAATGGAATCCATATATAAAAATACTCATCTCAAAAATTTATTATAGGTCACATTATAATATTTGACATATAACTATGTTTCAATGGGGCCTAAATTAATTGTCCCAGTTTAGGATTAAATTAGTTTAATGTTATTTAACTAGATGAGAAGAAAAAAAATTATATCCCAAAAATTCAAAAAAAATTCTTGTATATGTATATTTTAATGCTATAATATCTTATATTTTAATTTATGAAGACATTATTCCATTTTTTCCAGTCCATGCTGAATATAGAATTTTTATAAAAGAGGACATTTAAAACGACACACTCTTGACGTTAATATTCATAAATTGATTACATAAGGGTAAATAAGGAATATGTTCAATTACAAATGTTTATTAATTTTTTTGTCATCATAAAGTATGTTCAATTTTGTAATGATTGAATAATTACCTTTATTTTTCACACAACACTATAGATGTACATTTTAAATTAATTGAATAATATTGAAAATTATTATAAAAATATTTATATTAATATGATTAGGATGAATTATTATTTTCCATGAATTTTATTTATATATATAACATATGATTGAATGTTTTCGAAATATTATATTACAATTCAATGTATATAATGATGAATTTATTTTAAAACCTTGTAAATAGTCCACAATATGAGAAGTTGATTATTTTTTAAAAAAATAATTCAATAAATTATTTCTTATAAATAAATTTTTCATATTAGTCTAAGTGAATGAGAAAATTTTTAATTTATATATAATGGTAAATTTTATTTTTATAGCCTCATGAAACGAGGGTATTTGTTATTATTATGTTATTCGTTGATTAAATTATGTAATTTTCTATTTTCATAAATACTAAAGAATTGATATAAGATAATATTTCAAAATATTATATGGTGTCTGAGGATGTGATGATTCCCTATAGATAATGGATATAATATATAATCATGATTATTTGTTTACAACAAATTTGTAAAGTAGATAAAATATTGATTTTAATAGCCAATTATTTTAGAACACATAATGTTTTACAAAAAGAGATTCAAAAAGTGGGTTGGTGTTTTAGATATTATATGATATAATCAAGTCATGAATCTTGTATTTTTATAGGACTATGATATATCATTTACCAATGATGGAATTTTTTTACAAGATTACAGGCCATTCCCCCATTAGCATGATACCAAATCAAGAATTACATTATTGACCATTACATTCATAACGTATCTATGTTATACCTTTGAGGTACCTATTAATGTAATGAATATTGGTAGACATATTGTTTAATTTATACCGATTAATTAGGATCATAAAATTACTTTTCTTAATAGATATATATTTTATAAAGATGGATGGATATATTGATAGTGTTTCTTAGAGAACAAGTAAGATTACAATTTCCATCGACATTATTATAGAAAATTTTGAAATGTGGTAAATTATTCATTTTTTGTATATTGTACCTCTTGTAGTGTTATAAGTGTTTAATTAATTCCTAATATCAGTTGATATTAATCCTATGGTAAGAAAGGATAAAATAAATAATATTGTTGTGTTAGGCCAGATGTATTATCATGATCTATAACTTTTTCTTGATTTTTATGATATTAATACAATAGATGATAGGTATATTTGGATTATATATGTGAAATGTCATAATTTATATAGATATTAATACAATGATAAGTTATTCCCATAAATACAGTTGAATGAATACATTTTTGTTTCAGGTAAAATAATTAAAAATTGGAATAACATATGAGTAAAAAATGTCTTTTCATTTTTCACATTTATCATATTGTGTCTATAAAAATATGATAAACTATTATATTTATATATATATATATATATATATAATTTAATTTTCCCGTAGAACTAATGAGAGGAACCATATGGAATAAAAACCATGATATACTATTAAATGAAATAAAATTGGTATTTATGATAAGTAATAAATACATAATGACAAATATGTATAGTTTTTTAACAATGTTAATATACATATAAAATCAAAATAAATATTGAAATTATTCTCAATAGAGTAATTTTCAAATCAGAATGTGTGCATTCCTAAATTAAAATTTCAGTGAATTTTTTTGTACATACATTCTATTTAATTTATCACATTTTTCTGAATATCGTTTGAGTAAATTGTTATCTTTTTATATATCAACAAATTTTTCAAGACCCCCTCCCACCAAAGATACACCTACTTGGATGGAAATTGTTAAAGGGAGATAATTTCCCAAAAGTCCCACATTTAGTAGGCCCTCGAATGGCTATTAGTACGAAGGGTGTACAAATCCCTAAAACTTGGGAGGTGTTACCCTTTATAAGAAAACTAGTTCTAGAGATATAATAAATAATTCAAAAATTACGATAACCCATAATAAAATGTTGAAACCAAAGACATCTTACATGCATGTATAAATAAAACTGATACTGTAAAAGTATCCATTATAAATACTCAAAAGTAAAGATAAAGTAGCAACACAAAAACTATCATGGGTCTGAGCTATTATTGTCCAACACTATCTACTAAATCTTTCTATAAACAAAAAATAGTTTCTTAATTAAAGGTTGTGTATACAATTATACACAGTAGAAAAAACTCATGTATTTCATTCACATGTGAATGAATAATAATAATTCACCTATTGAAAACAACATAACCAAATAAAACCTATTCATGTATACTAAAATTACCAACCTCACTATGGAAATCTCGCCAAAAATGCAAAAACCCGTAATATAATATTAGGTAAAACCCGTATATTATAGGGTACCCGAAACAACATTCTCAGTTATTAGAAACTCTCAAAATCCAATGGTAGATGCCCTAAAGATCTTACTTCTACAGAATATACCACATCACATCTCAATCGCACACACTAGGGCTTCAAATCAAATACCACACGCACACAACCAATTCTCACAACACATCCCCCCCACTACCGAACACACATAGTCCTTACAAACCATACCATATACACACACCTAGGAGTCACAACACATTACATATCATCCAAACAATACATGAGATATCACATCACAACTCATCACGAAAACACCTGGTACACCCATTACAAACCATCTTGAAGACACCCTAGATACGAAATATCATCATCTAATTGAATAAAATACATTCATATACCACGGGCTATGCAATACCTACCTATATTATAATATGGAGCATGTAATTTTGGGTGTCCAACCAACAGTGCTCCAATCGGGTGGTTCGAAAACACCACCGCACATGATTATGTGGGTGTATAGAACATATTTTTTAAAGTGAGTGGGGTGTTTATAAAAATCCTAATAATTTATTGCATATATATATTTTTATCAAGAACTATGGCCCGACTTATGGTTTCATATAATGAAAAACCTACATTGAAATAAGTTATTATTTATACAAACTCTAAATTCATTTATTAGTCTCGCCAATTGTCATTTCATATGGAGAGGATATATTCATTCCCTTATATATAATAAACCACATTTAATAACACAACCCATTAATTAGTTTTCCATTAAAAATTTCACATCCTATTAAACAATCCATATTTATAAAATTCAAGAGATTATTAAAAAATTACTCATTTAATTATTCCATTAATTCTCAGGCATCTAGCATAAAATAACAACATTCCATAAATAGATGAACATACCATCCCCTTGAAACCCCAAAAGTATGACCAACCAAATGACCTCTTCCGCACCCCAAAAGAAGAGAAAAAAATCCACATATCACCCCACATGCCCAACCAGACCTTGATATCCCACCAAAATTACCACACATCCAAAACACATCAATAGCTATAAATTTACAATTGTCTTTTATCACATTAAACTATATTTTAGATGCGTTATCACACAAACAAAAATCCTAGGGAAAACATTTCATATTCCAAATAAAAGTCAGAACCAATTTTCATTCAGCATTATGTCCCAACAAGAAAAAAACATATGTTACATAATAGCTATCAAACAATGCAATCAAAACCACCAATAAAAAAAAGATTAGTGGGCTATCATTCCTGGGAAATCAAAATATCATAAAGAATATCAGAGATCTAAAAGCATGAAAACAATGCCAATTTTCACCAACATTTAAATTTAACCATTATTATGACTTTAATTATTATAGAACAACCAAAATCTAAGGATAACAAATTCAACCCCCCTGCATGATACACAACGAAAGAGAGATGTAGAAATACCTACCTCAAAGAAGCTTTCCAACATTATAAAAAACTACATGGTGAAGACAAAACCCTCTAAAATCCAATATTATATAATAATCCTTCCGATCATCCTACACCACAACCAAGAGTGGTAATGAAATACAACAAAAATGAACCCCCAGAAAATGAACCCCCATCATAGAAAAGAAAATTGGATGATAAATGGAAGAAAACAATGGAAAATGAGAAAACAAATCAGCACTAATTGGCCAAGGATGGAAAAAAACATCCATCTGGATTAATAGATCAAAGTGGGAGGAAAAGGGCTTAACGAAAAACTCAAGATGCCTAGGGCTCACCCAAAAAAGTAAAATCTATTACTAAATGAATGAATTATCGACTAGATTTTAATTTTAATACCATTATAGATCGAGTAATTATATGTTGTGTAATCCTCATTCACATCATTTAATCCATGTGGTTTTGTTTTTCAAAAAAAAATGACCTTAATTTTTATTGTTTAACCCTGAAAAAACTAAACATCATGAACCAGACCTGGATAACCCTTGAAGGCAACTTTTATGTTGTGTAAACAACATACAAGACATTTAATTCATATAATAATTTGGATCCACATTTATCGTCCACCGAATACTACTAGTACTACTCCCAAACACCTCTAAAACTCAGAACTAGAAATCAAATGGACTAGGAAGTAATGAACATATATATCAAATAACTCTCAAATGATTCTCACCATAAAGAGTCTCATTGGAAACCCAGATGTATATGTGTTTGAACAAAAACCATGTGAGATATACCTCCAAGATATTTTCAAAGCTCAAAATATACTATCGTCCAAACATTCCAATCCAAATGACCTCAAACATCCCCCACAACCAAATCACTATAATACCAAAACAAAAATCTATCTCCTCTCACACCACTGCACTATAAAATATCCATTTCACAACTAGAAAACTACACAATCCCAGTCATAGTAATTAGAAAATTCCATCCTCCATGTCAAGATACAATCAGCTCTAGGCATCATTAATTCACCTAAACATGTTTTATGACATTGTAGTGAATGTGTCTCGATTAGGATTCATGTCCTACCTTTTTCATATGTCATTAAATTATCATGCATCACATGACACGCATCAAAACCCATGGAAAACAAGTCATCATTTTAAAAAATGGAATCAAAATAAACGTCACAACGAAAAATATAGAAAAGAATAAATCATAAAAAAATTGGGTACTAGTCACACATATGTCTATCATGATCCCATGTACTCTCTCCTATAATACCTTGAATCCACGATAGAAAAAAATTCAATCGTTCATCCACACACCACCTTCTTCTTACTATCTTGGATCTATAAAGGATACCCCCCAAATGTGGAATCATCCTTGATATCCAACTCTCCCCATTCAATGACATGAATTTAATGCTAAAGATACCGAAGAAGCTGAGAGACATGAAAGGTTATGTGGATCATATCCACCCATTATTGAAATGTAAAATGATACACATCCTTCCCAAATCACCCCAACAACTCAAAGGGAGAAAAAATCATCAAAGAACGTTTTATCCCACTAAAAAATTGAAAATAACATGTCAATGGTAAACCAAAATAAATACATGGTCCCCAAAATCAAAATCAAATGGCCTCATTCATTGATCATCATAAGGCATCTGTTGGTCCAACAATACATTCATACTCTCATGAACGAGCATTACCATCTTTTTCTACTCTGATACGACTCTATCAAAACTCCCTCCCACCAACGATACCACTCTTGTGATATAAATGATAAATGAGATATAATGACCCTTGATTCCCACCTCTAGTAGGCCCCATTATTGAAAATATATCCATTGGTGTAACAATCTCATAATAGATTAGGAATTATAATTTATAAGAAAACACAATAATGAGATAGAATGATTCATCGTCAAATAACTTCCAGAAAAAATATAAATGGGAAAACAATACCATCCAACATGCATGTATAAATTGAACTGATACAGTAAATTATTCCAATGTAAATAACAAAATGCAATCCTAATTTAGTGAAAAAAAACTACCACGGATCTAGGCTAGTATTGTCTAACACAATCCATTAAATCCTCCTAGAATCAGGTAGACTGTATTATATACGTAGATGGATAATAAATGTATAATAAATAGAAAAAATAAAAACATATCATGAACATGTGAATGAATTATAAAAATTCACCTGGGATAAAACAACCAAACCAAATAGAACCTATATTGGCATACTAACAATCCCATCCTCACCAACACATACACACCAAATATTGAAAAGTAGTTAATATACTATAAATTAAATAACATTGATTTTAGGGTACCCAAAACCAATGTACCAATGATTACACACTCTCACACCCCAATTGAAGATGTCTTGGAGCTCCCACATCTTTAGTATATACTACATTACATCTCCCCCACACACACATACGCCTCCTTAAAAATCCCCCTAGCACACAAATGGGCCTCAAAAAAATTCCTACAAATATCTAGGCCTCAAAACATATCAACATTGAACAAACATGGTCCTCACAACCCATTAAATCTCATCCTAAAGAAACTTAGGATACCACACCACAACTCAACCAGAAGACATCTGTAATAGAACATCTCAAATAATCCAGAAGACACCTATGACACCACATCAACAATCATCCAAAAGTCTTATGGGAGAACACATATATTCGTCTATTTCACTAACCAAAATTGATCTATCACATCCTATAAAAGAACTTATTTTCATAAGAGAGGGTGTATAGATGATTTGGTGTCTATCCATACACCCTCCCATTAGTGTGTTGGAAAGCACAACCCCATGTGACTATGTGGGTGTTTGGTAAATAGTTCTCAATTTGGTGTGGTGCATATAAAAATAAAAATAATATTCATGTTATATATATAAATATATAAACACAAGCCTAGACTATGGGTTCATAAACCATCTAATCAACTCATAACATTTTCACGTTTTCCCACCTATAAAGGCTATTATTTGTATCTTCAATAGAAATTTCAGATGCCAATGTTTCCTTTATTTTATTCATTATCATTATACAAATTTAATCAAACAACCCATTATTTAATTCGTCAATATAAATTTTCAGTCCCATTAACCATATAAAACTCACGACATTAAATAAATTATTAAACAATTAATCATTTATTTTTCACATCACTACTCGAGAATCATTAATAAAGGGAAAACGTTCCACAAATAACTCAACACTCCATCACTTCAACGCCCCAAAAGGACAACAAAACAAACCATTTTCTAACTGCCAAATATTAATATCCACACAAACCTCATATCACCAAACATGACACAACCATACATCGTTGTTAGATAATCATGGCCGCAAAACCAAAACACCAAAACATCCATTTACAGAAGTACAAAAGGATTTTATAAAATTCCACTTGAATTTAAGGGTGTTATCAGACAATCATATATCATGGGGAAACCATTTCATATGAAAAGTATATGTAATTATCTAATTTACAATTTCAATGATGTCAATACAATCACAACAAATAGTAGTCAACTAATTATGGAAAACAACACAAACAAAACCAAAAACAACCACAATTTTCAAAAGTTCATTAACCCTAACAATCACAAAATCATTAATAATATCAATGCAATAAATTCCTTCAAACCGGCCCCATATACCCCTAAATTTCTATTAAAATAATTAGATATCATTAATTAAGCCATAGAAACCATTATCCATAAATATAATACGTAAAATTGTCATGTATGGTAAAATATAAGGAGAAAGAAGAGAATACCAATTTCAATAAATCCTTCCAACTCGAAGTGCAGCCCAAGGTAAAGAATATACCACCATAAAACCCCTGTTTTACAAGAAACATACAGCTTATCCTAAATTTCACCAAATGCAATGAAAAATGAATCCCAAGTACACCCCAATCAAATAAAACACCACCACAGCGGATCATCACGAGAAGAATATAATAAATCAGTAGATAATGAAAAGAGATTACACAATGGATTGACTGAAGATCAACAAAAAAACCACTAGGATAAACAAATAAATTAATAAATAATTGTAAATGATGAACACCTAGGGAAACCTAGGGTTATCCCAAAATTAGTGGAAAAGGAAGCTATGCCTGATGGATGAAAATCTGATCTCAATGAAATTTAAAATTGTATTTCATATGGTTATTAAATGACATGTAATCCAAAATCATGTCATAAAATCCTTAGGTTTCAGTTTCACTAAAAAACAAGGTGCTTTTTTATTATCTGACTCCACGAAACTATATTTCATGTACCAACCCTAGATAATGCATAGAACCAACATTAACATCATGTAATCCACATACACGACATGTAATTCCTACATCAACTCTAGTATATCTCCTTCTTGGACTAAAAACACTCATAAACACCCCCCGAAATCCTTGAATGCTAAAAAATTTCAATGTAATTGAAATTAAATGAATATATCAATACACAATTAAATTAATATAGGGTTAATTGTTTATGAATTTGTTTTTAAGAATAATTGTTCTTCAGTGAATAGGGAAAACCACATATCATTTTTCAACAAAATCATCACACATCAAGTAAATGTATAATTATTTTTTAAACTTTTTATTAATGTAACAGTAGAATTATTTAATTTGAAAATATATTATTACTTAAATGTAATTCATTAATATACAATATTTTGAAATAAATAAATTTAGGGAATAAAAATATAATTATCAGGCATCTGTCTTTGGTACGAAATATTTATTTTGTTAGTGGATCATAATAATATATTTTTATTTATGATTTAAAATAACTTTATTGAATTTATATTTAATTAAAAATATTAATATTCATTCAATGGGTTTTATAATCCTTGGAATTGATATAAATTGAGATTAATTCAAAAAGAATCATTATTATAGAATATTTTACCCTATATATTTAAAATATATTTCAAATTAAATTATAAATATTTTGGAAATAAAATAATTTAAAATGGAATTGAAAATTTTAATCATAATGTTATGTTTACACAGTTACTATAAAAACTGACTTATAAGGGGCTATACTATGTGGCTAGGGAATTTAGGCCCCAAAACATTACATAATCCTATTGGATGAATATATTTAAACCATATCTTATACTAACATTAAATTATATTCTCTTTAGATGTACTATAACATAATAATAAACTCATATCATTAAAATTGTTTTTTGGAAATCCCATGTATTTCCATCCCCCAACTTGTAATGCAAATGATTTTATATAACCATAATAAAAAATGTTTATAACTATAAATAAAATTAATCCCTACTCCAAAAAAAAACATTACAGCTTATAAATAATCAAAAATAATATTTCCATCTCCTATGTCTAACTAATATTGATTAATGTGCATGCTAAAGGAGATTTATCAATGAAGAGGTATAAATCTTAACTGTGATCCTTTAGTATCATTTCATCATCTACGCAATAGAGTCTCATTTTATAATAAATAATATAATGACTATAGTATATTAAATATATTGATATTTCATTATGATTATTCCAGAACTATTTCACACCATATCCTTACCAAATTTGAGATGAATATATCTATCCTTCATACATGTCGACTTCCCTCTCCTTGTTGAAATAAAATTAATTTCCCATCTCAATAGATTAGAGTTGTTTTTATTATGTATTTATTTATTATAAATGTTATATATGAAATAATTATTCTTCAATAATCATAATTTAATTTTTTCTTTCTTACCTACTAATCTACTTCAAAATGATAACTCTTTTATGGTGTACTTATAGACTACCACTTCCATGAAGTGATATGATTAATTATTTATTTCGTGTTTAATTTAATTGTTTTAAAGATATATTAATTTAATATATATAATATTTATGATATTTAAAATAATTAATAAAGATTATTTTTTAGTTACATACCATTATATCTCTCAATTACAAAGAAGAAACATCAATCATCTGTATGTAAAAAATATTACCTCTTTGAAGTATTGTAATTAACTATTCATGATATAATTATAAAAATGGGAATAAATTGTAAAAATTGATTAAATACAAAATTCTTTAGGTTAATATTATTTTTTAGATTCTGTTATATTTAACAATTTTTATTCATAGAAACTGTTGGGTCAACTCTGCCATGAATTATGAAACAATTGACATACAAAAGAGGTGATTCTGATATATAATTTTATTTAAATTAGTGGTGAAATTATATTATTGGATGATATATCAATGATTATATTTCATTTATAGATATATGAAAATATATAATTTATTATATAACCTGATAGAGTGCTTACTAAGAATGAAAAACATGAGGTAAGGGTTATAATATCAAATACCTCTATTTTTGAAATATTTTGTATTTTGGAGATAATTATATTTTGTTGGTGTATTTAAATAAAATTTTACATGTCATATCCTAAATGTATTTTTAATCATTTTTAGTTCAATTTCAATACCTCTCTCTTTATGAGAATTTATTTAAATGTTACCAAATCTATAAGTGATTCATTTTAATAAAAATAAATTCCATAAAATATTATTATATTTGATTATTTATTCTATTTTTTGTTTGAAAATATATCGACATTATTATTTAATATCATTACTAATTAATATTTCATAATGATTAATGATTTATGCCATGAACATTCTCTCATTGTGTTTTGATTGAACGATTTCAAAAGCCGTATAGGTTGTTTATCCCAATTTTGATTCATTGATTCATGTTTTATATTATACACTAATTAATGTTTTTGATTTGTATATAATAAAATGTTGAATTTTTTATCATTTAAATTTATTAATAAATGATAATTAAATTTAAAATTCTAAAAATTTAAAAGTTTGTGTTCTGATTATATGGTAACAATTTATTATCTCCATTTGTCTTATTTGGGACATATGTTGTGTTATAAACATATATTATTTTGATTATTAAATATACTAAACATTAGAAATATTTATGCATTAATATAATTATTTACATTTTATTAAATTTATAATTGATTTAAAATATGAAATTATGTTTATAAATTAAATGTTACTAATGTTGTTAGTGTTTTACTTTATATTATCATTTTTTTTCGGGATTATTTAGGCTTAAATTACATAAACCAATGTTATTTGATCTGTCTATATAAAATATTATTTATATTTAACATATATATTTTATTCAATAGATTACATAGATTCCTTTCATTTTCCACTCATTATTTACTGAAGATAAATAAGAAATGTTAATAATTAATAGTGATAATATTTATCAATTGAATTGAGAATATTCTATTCCAAGTCCATATTTTAATTATTACGTTTTTTGGAATTTTTTAATATTATAAATATATTTATTAATTTATAATTTAAACAAGTATGTATTTAAATAATAATTTTTAAAATTAGTGTTATTTTTTCCGAACGTGGTACTTTTGACTATTAACTAATAATCTTGAAGGAATATTTGTTTTCACGTACTTTCCATGAATTGATTCTACCACTAGCATGATTTATATTTTATTAAAATATTAGTAAACATGATTCCATCATTACATTCAATGGAAATATCATTTAAATTTTTTTAATTTTTTTTAGAATTTTAATAATTGAATTTCAAAATTAAAAGTGTATTTTCCTCAAGAAATTTATAGTGAGATTTTAGAGATATATTCATATATTAAAAGAAATATTAAAGGTTTTTTTGATTTTATTAGGATATTAAATAATCTTACTATCAATATTATTTATCTATATATATTTTGATTGTCCTGAATAAATAATGATTAATCATGTTTTCTTTTGCCTTGGTAATATATTCATGTAATCATAAAATATCTAGCGATCCTATGGAATACATATGAATAGACTATAATTGTGATGTGGGGGTCTGTTATAGAACTGTAATGAATTCTATAGATTTTAATTATTTTTGATCATATAGGGTATATTGGAGTTTTACCCATTCCAAAAAAGAAACATGTGATGTTTTCCAAATACCAAAAGATTTCAAACGAGAGTTTATCTGATGCCCAATGTAGAATCACTAGTGGTTTTATCAGGACCTACATGTTTGAATGGATTTACATATAACAATTGAATATTATTTATATGTTTTCTATTTTGAAATTTTTTTCCACACTTTTATGAAATGATTGTATTCCAATGTTATGATATCATGGATCATATCATTTGATTCTATTATCTTTCATGTATTATGAATTTCCATGACATATTATATGAGTCAATATTATATTAACAGTTGTGTATCAATTGAAAATGTAAATCACATGTTCCAATAACATTATTCATTTTATATAATTACATATAATCATTAATTCAGATCAGCAATTGTTACCCTTAATGATTATATGAGATCCCTCATTCTTATGTTTCCAATTATCTAGAAAATAATAAATCGTTACAATGTGATACTTGTGTGCAGGTTACATGTTTTGACGAAATTTTCTTGAGATGAAACTGATATATTCTATATCAACTATGTAAGTGTATATTATTTCAATTGAAATATAATATTATAAATATGGTGTGGATATTGATATCATATAATTAATATTTAGGTAATATTAATTAATATTTAGTTCTGATATGTATTTGTAGTTATTGTTGATATCAAAAAGAAATGTTTCATAACATAGATAAAACATTTAGAGAAAAATTGTTTAAAAATACTTAGAAATAATACAATGTTTTGGATTATATATCAGGTCATTGAAATGAAATTATTTTCTTTTTTTCCTGAAAATATTTCCATATCTATATAAAACAAGTAGATACTGATTTGGAAAATATTCAAAAAGGGATAACAAAACTTAATGCGGAATATGGGTTATTTACTCGATCATCACTAGTGCATGATGAGTGGATCTAATATAGAAAACCATGACTGAAACTTAAAAGAGACAATCTAAGGTTAATTTAAATTTTTGTATGAATTATTATAATGGATTTGAAATGATATTTATGTTATTATGTACTAGGATAAATGTATCCTTTCATACCTTAAAATCACGAGGTAATTATTTAGGAATCGAATGAATTATTTTCCAGGATTACATTATTACAAAATATTATTAATACTATTCATATTAAAACATTATTATTTAGTGAAATACTATAACAATGTTAAATCATGTCAGCAATAAATGTGTTGGTTAATAAAATGATTTTCATGATTAGTATCCAAATGAAAAGGGGGATGAAATTGAGTTGTTTATTTATTCCTAACAAGGAGTGTTTATATACGATTAAAAACATTTACATCGGTGAGAATCCATATAATCACAAAATTAAAAAATTATTATTTCATGAAGACCATGGGTGATGGAATACCAATAATTCTAAACGCATTCAATTTGTAAAGATGAACACATGGTAATTTCCCAATGGAACATGAACATGAAAAATTTATGTATATTAGTGGCATAAATCGATATATTTAAATGTAGAAATAAAAAGGATTTTCAATAAATTTGAATAGAATAATGTATTTTATAGTGTATCATCTAAATTTGATATTTTAAATGTGGAATTAATTTGAATAATTCATGTTAATATGAAATGAAAAAATAATAATAAGATATATAGAAAAATAATACAAGTAAATGATTTGATCTTGATAATGAATAGACTATGAATAAAATGAAAAAGTGAAAAGTCATTTAATAATATTTTTTAAATGTACGGATCATAAATAATTTCTGTTTGATGAATTTTATGAAATAATCCATATTCCCTATTTTTAGGGACTTATAAACGAGTAAGTTGATGAATCTAGAAAAATTTCATTTTAAGGATGATAAATAATTGATTATTTGTGTATTGGGATTACAAAACTATGTATTAGAGTGTGCGAGAAATGATAATATAATTAAAATAATCATAATATACATACGGATTATACCAAAATGTGAAACCTTATGTAATTTATTGAATTTTATTAATGATAATAATGAAATAGAAATGTGGTATTGTGGTATGGTTATATTTTACAAAAAACATGATAGAGTGAACAATATACCTTAATATATGAATGAGGTTGGGATTAATATTTTTACTCTACACAAAGTGTTTATTTATATTTTTATTTAAATTGGATTTTATCAATGAACATGATATAAATTTTAATTTTATGGAAGAGTGATTTATGATAACATGGTAAAGATTATAGAATTTATTATTTTATAGAATATAATTGATAATATATTCTTTAGTTTTAATAAAATGATATATCTATTTTTTGTAATAATATGTGATTTCAGTTTGGTTTTCTAGTGTATTAAGTCATTATGTTGTTTTATTATAACATGTAATCATAATATTCAAATGATTTTCATTTTACACTGTGTGATACTTCTTTTTGTATTATGATTAAAAATAATTTATTTTGTATATTTTTTGAGAATTTATATAAAATTATTGGTTTAGAATATCAATTAATAATCAATTTTGGATATTGATATTATGTATTTATATAAATAATATTTTATATTTTTTGGAATTATTAATAAAATTATTTAGATTAATGTTTCAAAATATGTTTTATTAATATTAGTTATCATAGAATGTACACTATATTTTTATCTTCAATTAATAAATAGATAATAGAAAAAATATTCTTTCTTTATTTCTATGATTTAATTAACTATTTTATGATAATATTTATATGTCATTCATTAAAAAGTCATATTTTTCATTCATCAAAAAAATTACAAATTAATAGTGGTTAAAATTAAATAAAACAAAAAAAGGATGAAATTATTTTTATGGATTTTAATAAATAATGTAACTATATTTTCTCATATTATATAGCAAAACAAATACATAACTTTAGGATTAAGGACCTCATAAATGATTAAAAGATAATTGATTTCATCGAAATAATTTTTTTATTTTTAGTTCATTGTATTTCATAAGACAATGTTATTAATCACCCAATATTATTATATAGAAATTATATTTATCTTATAAGTCTATTTTTTCACATCCTATTAATGTTCTCTATATCTGTGAACCATATACTGTGGTATTTTAGTAACTCATTGAGTTTACAAATTTATGTTTTGGATGAAAGTTTTATTATTACTTTGTATGATTTTGGGTTTCAGAAAATAATTTTTCAATTGTCGAATCATTAATTAAAAGGATATAATTTTTTTGTATATAATTTATTTATAGGTGGTTTTGTAACACCATAATATTTTATATTATATTTTTCATTATGTAAATTATTTTTTTTAAATAAATATCATGACACATTACTATAATATAAAAAATTATAATATTATTTATAAAATTGATTTTATATTGGTAGATTTGAATAAAAAATTTCATTTTAAAAATTATGTGCAATGATTAAGAATATTGAAACATTATTCATTAATGAAAACTAAATATTTTCACAATTTACATTAAATTTATTTTATATTCCAAAAATATTTTTTCTTAAAAAAAATTATATTCCGTAATACTGGCGGAGATTAAAATATATGTATACAATTCAGTAATATATTTATTTAGAACATAAATATAAACTTTTAAATAATAATTTTGGTATTATATTAGGATTAATACATTTAATTTTTAAAAAATATTTCTTATTAATTTAATATTGAATAATACTAGTTTTTAAAAATATATCATCCGTTTTAAGGGAAAAAACCCATTATGGTAGTTCTTTTAAAGTAAAACTATCATAAATTACCTCCAATTAAAAATAATCCAAATACTAAAAATAGAATCATAAATATAATTAATTTCCGTATAAGGATATATTTTTCCATTAAAAATAATTGTTCTAAAAAATAATTCAATGTTCGCATTGTTTTTCTATCAAAATGAATTAATATAATATCTGTTAATTATTATTTTTAATGAAATTAATGTATTATATATTAACTAATATATTTTCACATTGATTTTATGTTTTTGGGAATGTAATGGCTATATATTTACTTTTTTAAATGAATTATTGTTAAATGTTGATTGGATGCATTTTGGATGTTTATTAATAATAAACCAAATACAAATATAGAACATGAATACGGTAAAACAAATTCTTTTTTTTAAAAATAATAATTAATTTAATTTTATATGTTATTAAAAAATGATAGCCATAACTAACTTATACAATTATAGTATTTACAATTCATAAAAACAAAAAATTAACCATCGATAAAAGACTCTTCATTTTCCATTCATTAAGAAATAATTTAATGATAAATGTTTTCATGATCTTGTGGAATATGGATGAATGTATTATTATGTTATTGGAGGTTTTTTATATCCGTAAAATGAAATAGATAAGGATTGATATTTTTTTATATCATAGGGTACATGTGAGGTCACACCAATTTATGAAGAGTGTACATGTGTAGTAATATAAAGCCAATAGTTGAAGACTATATTGAGAGATATACTTGAAAATGACTAGTATGATTACGATTATTCAGATTTTATTCAAACAAATTATAAGATATAATTTTTCATATATTATTATCTAATGGCTCATATTCTTTGATTCCATTATAATTAATATCTTCTGAACTACATTGAATTTTTCCCTCACTCATTTTTATATGAAATTTATTTATGAATTTAATATTTTAATAAAAGTTTCTTTTAAAAATAATCACATTAAATTATTTAATGACTTTAGTAATTGATATCACCATTTTTACATATATTATAAATATCGTCTCACTTATTTATAGGATTAATATTGTAATGGATGTGAAGAAAGATTTTGTGTTTGATATTTAAATAAAGAGTAATATTTTTGAAGAACTAAGGCGAAGGAGATGTATATTGTTTATATAGTTGTTTTTTAGTTATCCATTTTTTAAATGAAATTATACAATTATGGGTTTGGCATGGATCATAATGATATTTGTTGAATATGTATTTAATAATATTTAATAAATTTATATCTAATGGAATAGAGACAATAGTATTCTAAGCATAAATTTTTTATAATAAATAATGGTGATTTTTTATGATTACAAACACTGTTTCTTTTATTGATTATTTATGATGTTTTTTATATAATAAATATATATTAAGGTGTGTCCATCACATCAAGACATAGATGTTTGACATTTGGAAGGTTATAAAAATTAAATATTTATTTTAAAACATATGAATATGAATGTATAAATCTGAATTTTTATTCACAAAATAATTCATTAATTGTTCCATAGATAATGAGAGTTGATATCTTTCCTTGGCAAAGAATTGAAAAAAATTTATAGTTGAATGTAATTTTTAATAAGATCAACCATTTTTTTAAATTTTTATTTTATATATTTATTTAAACTTTTGGATTTGTTTCACTAATAAAATAATAAAATATATGTATTTCATTTTAAATGAAAATATTATAGGAGGTGTATGAAATATACTTTACGAATCCAATGTTGCTAGATTTTTCTTAGTCGAGTTTTTATGAAATATTTTATTAATTTAATAAATTGAATCCATAATATATTTTAATTATTCTTTTTTGGGTAAATATCATATTTATGCTAATTTTATCATGCTTATTATACACTTTTAAATCTTCAATATTTTTCCTTATAAGAATATTAATTATCTTTTAAATATTAAACTAGAATATAATTTGAATGGTGTTGACAAGGGGCACTTAGAATATTCATAAATTGAACTAAATTATATCTATTAGAAGGATAAATAAAATTTTAAACATATTAGAAATATATAAAATCATATTATGGAATGATATAATATATATATATGTGTCTGATTCATCATAATGTAAAAAATTTCCATTAAAATACATCTTTATCAATACCATCCACAATAATCACTTCATCAAATCTAAAATAAAAGTAATGAAGTAAAAATTTCAAAAAACTTCATGAAAATACAAAACAGCACCTCACCAAAAAATTACTAACCAAATAGAATAAATATTATAACTAAAATGGAATAAAAACCCATCATAAAAACATACATCCAATTCCAAATAAGTTTTACATTGATAAACATGTCCCTCTCACATGGGTAGTGACTCAAAGACCAGAAAATAAAAAATAAAAATTTTCATAGAAACCCTCTTATTTTACGAATTCATTATCCAAATATTTATAATGACATAACATTCTCATCAAAAATAAAATTCCATGATACAAATAAAATAAAAATTTATGAATATCAGTATATTATCACATGTATATTATAACCAAAAATTATCTTCAAAATTTATATATCAAATAAAATAAAATAATTAGAAGAAAAAATATATTAAAACAATGAATATATAATGAAAACATACCTATTAAATTATCCTCTATACCTACTCAATATGTTGAATACTACATGATTATTTAACGAAATATTTTTCCTAGTTAAATTTTTTTTAAATATAACTTTGAATAAGAATCCTAAACATTTAAATTCTCATATTTGGATTAATGAACCTGAAAATTAAACTAGGGTTATTATTATGTTAAACATATAAAATAATATAAATGAAGTCAATAATGAAGAAAAAATTATTTCCTGAAAGAGATTATTATCCAATTTTAATATATATATGAATATATTATATCAATATAGATAGAATAATGTATAATAATAGTATTTTATAAAAATAAATAAAAAATCATAAAAAAGAATAGAAGTCAAGGTATGAAAAATATAGATGTAAATTTTATGTAAAAAATATAATTGAATTGATTATATATTAAACCCACATGATAAAATATATTTCATTAAAACCCTACATGAATCATATGTTTATAATGTGGTGGCCAAATTTTCCATATTTTATAGAACACATTTCTCACACAATGAATCGTTATTGGCATATTGATTCACATAATTATAGTCACATAATGGTATCAAACAAATATATTGTCAAATTAGGTCACAAAAATGTTACTATAATGCACCAGGAATCCCATTATTGGTATCATAAGATAATGTATGAAGAAAAAATTAAAAAAAATCAAAAAATATAGAATCTAAAAAACCATAATAGCCATTATATGGTATGAGTATGTAAATTTTTTCATAAAAATGTAAACTAAATTCTAGAATTTTAAAAATAACATTCATTTTTAATATATAATGAATATTTTTTTAATAAAATAAAATAAAAATTGGTTACCCTTTTCGACATAAAAATATGCAAACACATAGAAGATAAGGATTATAACAAATTATTTTCCATCATGTTTCGATATATTAATCCATAGTCATAAAAAATTGGTTTTATCTAATGATGAAAAATTTATAAATACATCACATCATGTTTTTTAAAATGAAAATGTCAATAAAGAAAAGCTAATTAAAATTAACTTCATTTGGTGCCCTACTCATTGTATAATTATCTCAAACTCCCCATTTAACACTATTACATTTTTCCAAAATAATATGATTTATTCTATAATACCACAATGAAAAGTAGGAAAACCATGATGGGATACTATTTTCTCCAACATTTTGATAGTTATATGTTTTAAAATTAATTACATTTATCCCCTATGATCTAAAAAATCATCTAAGCCCCATAAATCATAGGACATAATTCTATACAATATTCTTTTAAAAAAATTCACTTTGTTGAGTCTTGAAAATATAACAAAAATGTAAATGAAAACAAATAATCCTACACTTGAGATGTGTCAAAAAAGAAAAATTATAATTGAAATAAAAATATACAACTTAGTAATAAATGAATAAATAAGAAGGATTTCTGATTAACATCTTATAACATTGAAATGTTTATGTATAATTTAAAATAAAATACTAATATTATAAATTTATACTAAATAAAACTATGTTTAAATCAACATACCTTGCATGACCCTTACACATTTATTATCACACATCAATATTAAAATTTCTTTTATTTAATTTTTTCTATGATCAGTGATCCATTGGTTGAGATTCATGTTGATTCTTGGTTTGAATTTATTATTTTTTGTTAGAAAGATAATGTTTTGGTAATGGGATCATATATTGCGCATGTACTGCACAGTTTGGAAAAAATATCTAATATCGCCAATGTAATTGTGTGTCATGATATAGGTGCCAAGGGATTAGTGCACTACTTACACACAATTAGGGAAATTATGTATGAATCATTTAGTTTGGTTCTAGAATCTTATTGAGTAACTTGTAAATATTGGCGCACAATTTCTTAAAAATTTATTCAAAACAAATTGTAATACCCCATTAGTTTATTATAGATTGAATGGTTTGTTAAATAGTGTGTCCAATCCTTGGGAGTCTCCTAGATTCAAAAAAATTGTGAAATTCAATGTTTTATCCTCCATCATTATAACCCAAATTTGATTTTTTCCACCCCATTTGACCTAGGATCCCTAGGGGGTCTTCCAAGATCCTTTTATCATTTAATACATAAATATTTAAATATTCATTATTTCTCTATGATGATATTGCATTTGAATATTGGTTAATTTCCTATTATTTTATAATATATCCCATGGTTCATGGTTGTTCACAGATGGATGTCTCTCTTTGCTGATCCCTAGATAAGAGAGATAATGTGTCTTGATTTCCTTGATTTAGAATTATTAAATTTTAGTAATCTATTTAATAACTATACCCCTTTGTAAATTTTTTTTCTCATTTATACAACATTCTACCCCTTTGTTATTATCAAACTGAATGGGGAAATATAGTGTTTCTGGAAAATTTAATTGAGAATAAAAATACAAAACAACAGAAATGAGAACATATTTTTCATAAAATTGGATAAAAATTGTAGAATTTCATATGACTATCAAGAATTAAATATTTATCAAAACATTAATTTGTTTTCTCTTAAATTTTCATTCTTGATCATCTCATAGGGAATAAACTTCATCTTCTTAATACCTTTCTTTTATTATGAGAGAGAACCACCCTGAGATTTGAGAAGCTCTTATTGGTCTTCAAAAAGTTGAACTTGGTTGTGAGGTTTTCTTCCTGAATTCTGATCACTCATACAAGAGTATCAATCATGTCTTGGATATTATAATTTTCTTAAAAAATAAAATGTGTTTGGTATCTTTAACAATACAATTTAATCTTTCAAAGTTGACACCATAAAAAATTATGACTTGAAAGCAGTAAACCATTCATGTAACAATATCACTGAATTAGCATCAGCACCATGAGACTTTGTAATTTGATTCGGCCGATCATTTTATTCCTTATACAACATATTAGAAGAAATTTCATGTTCATTTGAAAGACATTCTATATCTTCAATTTATTCCTCATGTACATTTATTTATATTTCAGTTTTGTATGACCATTTGTTCTCCTTGTTTCAATCCATATTATGAGAAAAAAAATATCACTCAAAACATTTAGATATTTTTCTATTGATATTACTTTCTTTCTGAGCTCTATTACATAACAAACAATATTCTTTTGATTCTCTGAAATGAAATCAATCTTTCCTTCTATTCTAGGAAAGTATGGAATAGCCTTCTCAATGCATCTTAAAACATGGATAATGTTGTCACTTTTCTGTAATGAAATTGTATGACTTGAATATCATCATACGATTGAACATCATTTGATCAACATGATTACTTATCAAATTGGTTTACTTTTCCTATCTCCAATTCTTTTCAATTAATTATTTGAACACTTTTTTATTTAAATTTCCACTAATAAAATTGATTCTATCGGCATGATTAATTTGAACAATTCGATTTTCCATAGAAGGAACTCTTTTTTATTTATTTTACATAGATATTTATTCTTCTTGATCTGCATGGACATCATATTGTTGAATACCATCACATTGTTTTTAGAGGGACGATTCTTCTCTACTTTTCTTAGAACTCTAAAGCTATTGTGTAAGAAATTAATCTTCATCTTCTTCACATTCATGTTGTGAAGAAAATTTAATATCTTCTTGTATTATTTACATAACTTTTTCTTTTACTAGAAATTTCTGAAAAATTGGTTCTAATTTAATTTCTTCTGTTATTTGATAAATTTATAACTCAAAAACATTTAAAATTTTGGAAACATCAAAATCATGAGAGCTTGTTTTGAAAAGTTTCTTTTTCTTCTTATCAGCCTGTTGAGTATCTTGTAATCCTATCATTTCATCTAGAGCTTCATTTGGATCAAGACCAAACATGGAATAATCTTCTTTTTATTATTTCTTCTCCACTATCCACATAATTGAAACTTCTTTACTGTATTTTCTTTCCTTCTTATGTTTTTCACTGATTTGAGAATTTAAATTTTGAGAGACTAAAAATGTTGGTTTTGATTCTATTAAGACTGATGCTGATTCAATAGGTGTATATTATGCCACATATTTGGATAATATTTTGGATTGTTCATCAAAACTCGAAATCATCTTACTTTATTTTATTTGTGAATATACTTGAATCGTTATGCTATTTCAATTCTCATTTAATAGGAAATTTCTAAACAGATAACTTTTAAAAATAAAAATTTTGGGAATGGTTGGATCCATGATAATATGAGAAATAATACCTCCATATATTACATTCATGATAGTTTCGATGATTTAACACATGAAATTTATAATTCTTGTATTCACATGATAATCAACCCTAAAGATATCAGAAAACGTAAGAGTTTATCTACCACATTTCCTTGGAATAAGAAACACTTGAATATAAATAATAATAAAATTGTACTCTATAGATTGATTCCTTAAATTTATTTTCTCCTCAATGATAAAGATTAGTGGCTTTTCACCTCTTTGCTTATGAAATGTTCATTACTCCTCAGGTAGATTTTTGAGAAGGAATGAAAGAGTAACATTTATTATATATGGTGTGGAAATTTGGTTCTTATTTTTATTAACGTATAAATGTTCTTATCATACACAACAAAATTAATAAAATATTTAAATCATGAATCAATATTGAATAATTTTCCAGCTTCTTTAACAGGAATTAGATCATGAGACATGGTTTTCTTGATAGAATGATTTTCCTAGCCTTTGAATAGAATAATCCTTTTGGCCATTGAGTCATAACAATCATAGACGTATTTTGACACTAAAGTTTCTCTAATGAAATGAATTTTTGAGAAAGTATTTGAATAAATATCGTCAAGAGTATTTTTATAAGACTGGGACCAAATGTTGATTGGAGAAGGAAATGATCGCACCATGTCTTAAAATAAGATTATTGCTTCGTCAAGAAATCTAAATAACTAGTGTGGGATCAGAGAAGGGGGTTTATCTATTTATTGGAATACTTGGGTGAGCGATGGATTTCTATGGATGAGATGAGAAGAAAAATAATCCAATGATATAAAATAAAATAAGATTTTTTTTAAAATATTAATAAATGATAAAAATGAGAAATAATAACACAGTAGATAAGTTATACAAAAAGACAATAAAATTTAAATATCGATGATTTCATGTAATTTTTTGGTTTCATAGTATTACGAGAGTAAATCTATTATAAAATACAAAAAAATAAATGGTTAAAATAATGAGAGGAGAATAAAAAAAATCAAATCGATGATAGTGAGAGAGAATACAATTAGTTCTATGGCCGATGAAAAACAACTTCATTACCGTAGATTGTCATGTAGATAAAAACCAAATTAATTACATTAATATTTTAGGTCGATTGAAAAGAAAATCATTACCATACATTTTCAAAACAATGGAAAACAAACTCATTAACATAGGTTATCAAACAGATGGAAAACAAAGTAATTATCATAGGTTGTCAAGAAAATGGAAAACAAATTCATTACCATTGTTTGGAAAACCAATGGAAAATAATGTCATTAAAATATGTTGTATAGTTGATGAAAAAGGTTCTTTAACATAGGATTTCATACCAATGGAGAGACTGTCAAGTCGATAGTATTAGTTCAAAGATGATAGATAGAAACTACAAAATTATAAAGGTGAGGTCGAATGACATAAAATAAAATAAAATAGCGAATAAAACATATAATAAAATGTAACTATAATCAATAATAATTATTGTATAATAAAAAATATAATGAATATTAATAATAATAAAATATGAAATAAAAAGAATAATAAAATAGATAAAACAAATAAAAAAATTTATAATATTTTCCGCCTTTTATTAAGACTGTATTAATATAATGAGTTTTGTAAAAACAGGAAGTAGATATTGATGATTATTTTAATGAAATATTTCATATCTTTTGTTTAATATATTCAAATCTATCTAAAGATAATTTTTTTGTAAAAATATAAGCAAGTTTTTTTTTGTGTTTAGATGAATTGTATAATAATATCTATTTTTTGTGTGTGATCCATAAGAAAGGGATTCGTAATATCTATGTGCTTTTCACATGAGTTATGTGCTGGTATTTTCAAAGAGAAATTGAACAAGTATTATCACATTGTATTTGAGTTAATGAAAACATAATCCATAGTTAGTGGTTTTTTTTTCATCCACAACACCTGAGCATAACAACGTCCAGCTGTTAAACATTTAGCTTTATCATGGGAAAGTGAAATTGAATGTTTCTTCATTCATGACCAAGAAAAAAAAATCTAATAAGGAATGACCTCTTCCAGATTCAATTTTTATATCCATTCTATAATGAGCAAAGGCATAATCATAAATTCTATTCAAAACAAAATATTTTCAAAAATAATTGAATAATATTAAATCAACAGTCCCTTTTATGTAGCGGAAATTTTTTTTCACTTCTTTAATGATCGAATATTTTGTATTGGATTGATATCAAGAAAATAATAATACAAAAAATCGTTAGGTATGGAAGACTAGCTGTTACGTATAGTATAATTCCAATCATACCTCTAAATGTTGATTGATCAACTATTTTCCCAACACCATTACGATAAAGTGTGTTTGAGGTTCCAATGGGTGTGCTAATACCTTTAGTATTGTCATATACATACTTTTTATGTATCCCTTCTATATAAAAATGTTGATATATATAGTATTCTTCTAGTTTTTTGAGATATTTGAAAACCTAAAAATAATGTTAACTCAACAATAATACTCATTCAAAACTCATATTTTAATATATTCACAAAAGATTCTATTATAGATTAATGAGATGGTCTAAATATAATGTCATCAACATATATTTTGAAAATAAAAACATTCTTGTTTTCTATTTTTATAAAAATAATTGGATCTACAATACCATTTGCATAGATTTTTTAATAGAAATTTTGAAATTTTGTAATACCAAGCTCTAGGGACTTGTTTATGGTCATATAACTCTTTGGTAACTTTAATAATATGATATAGTTGTTTTGAATCTATAAAAACAGGATTTTGTTCTACAAAAACATTTTCCAGTAAAAAAACCATTTATACAATAACATTTCACATCTATTTGAAATGGTTTTAAATTGAATTGTGATCCAAGTCTAATAGAATACAAATAAATTTACATTTTTCTAATGGTGAATATGTTTCGTCATTGTATATTCCATGTGGTTGATTATATCTCTTAGCAACAATCATTCCTTTCATTTTTATTATAACTCCATTTTCATATAATTTGTTTTTTAAAACCCATATTACACCAATTATAGTTGTTTCATTAGGATATTCAACTAATATCCATAGATGATTTCCTCAAAATTCATTTAGTTCATCTTGCATTGGTTTAATCCAATCTTCATCACCAAATGCCTCATTAGATTTTTTAGGATCAAATTAGCATAGAAAAGAAAGATGTTCTATATCATTTCTCAATGATTTTATGGTCAAAAAATTATAATTTACATCGCGAATGATATTATCTTTTTGATGATTCCTATGAAATAGTTTATTTGGGTTTTGTAAAACTTTTTCATCAAAATAAGATAGAATGTATTTTGCAGTAAATGTTTCAGAAACATTTTCTTAAGTATTTCCTCATTCAAAAGAATTTTCAATCAAATGCTGATAATTAATTTTTGAAAGGACATCTGTTGATGTATATAATGGGTTTTTTTTAAAAAAGGGTCAATTTCATCAACATTGACATGAACTACTTCATCAATAGGGCACGATTTTTTATTGAAAACTCTATTATCCATATAAGTTGTGTAATAAACTAAAAATATTCCTTCATTATATTTGGGTAAGAGTTTATCTAAATTATCTTTTATATTAAATATGAATAATTTTAATCCAAAAACTATAATGAATAAGTTCCTAGGTTTTGGGCTAGTCAACAATACAGAAGGTGTTTTTTAAGAAACAATCTATTTAATACAAAATTTTTAGTATAACATCCAATATTATCATCTTCAAACCATAAATGTTTAGAAATTTAGTATTCACTAAACATGGTTCTCATTATTTCCTAAAGAATATGATTTCTTCTGTCAAAAATAATTTTATGCTGAGGGATTCTTGTAGCAGAAATTTTGTCTGTAATACCTTTATTACAAAAAAAATTCAAAATACAGAATTATAAATTCATAGCATGACCACTAAGAATAGTAATCGTGGTAGATTTTTCTCATTTTTAAATTGGGATCTATAGGTTTTGAAATAGAAAACGGAATCATATTTTTTTTCTAGAAAATAGTCCCTTGTGAATCTGGAATAATAATCAATTATAAAAAATATATTGTACTAACCTCCAATACATCAAATTTGTATAAGACTAAAAACATTCATGTGTACTAACTATAATGCATCGGTAGTTGTGACTTAAATAATTGATTTAAAGCATGACTTATATTGTCTTCCCTATAGAAAATTATCAAAAACATTAGAAGAGTATAACTAAGCTCATCTAGGTCTATAACATGTCCTTTAATAGAGATTTTATATATGTTTCTAACATTACAGATTCCTAGTCATCTATAACATAACCATGATTAGCTTTCCATTACACATAGACAATATAATTATTTGTTCTTATGATAATCTATGTTAAAATTGTAAACATTATCTAGTCGTTGGGAAGATAAAATGAATTCATCCTTGGAATTGGGAACTATACATTTATCATTTCAAAAATTTACATGTTAACATTCATAACATAATTGAATTATGCTAATGAGGATGTTCTAAATTCAATCAAAAAATAAAACATTAGAAATCAATACATTACGATGGAAGAAATATTTCATATAACGAAAATAATTCCTTGAGCATTATCTCAAAATGTATATTTTCCACATTTTTGCTTTGTAACTTCTTCAATGAAGTTTATGTTTCCAGTCATGTTCCTGGAACATCCACTATCCATGTTTATTATATTTTTATTGTTTATTTTCTTATTTAATAGAAATAAAGAAATTAGTTTTTTAGACCCTAAACATGTTTGCATCTTGAAATCTTATATAAATGAATTTTAGGAATATATCTTTTTTCCAAAATTGATCTTTATGAAATTTTAATGATTGAGTAATATGAAGGGAAAAATTTCCTTTTCAGTTTCCATCACATTTACATTTATTACATAACTGATAACACCTTTGATCAAAATAGTTATTGCAAAAAATTGGTATTGAATGAGTATAACAGATTCCTGAACTATTTCTACAAGGACACATTAGAGAATACATTTTATCAAACAATTTTGTCCCAATGTGAATTTTAATAAAAATTTATTTAAAGAAAATATTTCAGATTTTAGTCTGATGACTATATTTTTATCATCATAGTCAAAGTCCTAGAGATTCATTTTTCTTCTAATACATTTTTCATATAAATAACATTTAAATGATCATTAGAAAGATTATCCGTCTTAGAATTTACTTAAAAGGATTTTCTGAAATCTTTTAAAAATAAATAATATTATATTAAAGATATTTTGAGAGATCTGATACTTCTTCTATAGAAATGGATATTCTATAATTTC
The DNA here is from genome assembly GCA_963277665.1 of Viscum album. Taxonomy (NCBI): domain Eukaryota; kingdom Viridiplantae; phylum Streptophyta; class Magnoliopsida; order Santalales; family Viscaceae; genus Viscum; species Viscum album. The sequence goes on from OY728156.1 coordinate 1,741,422,011, forward strand.
TTGTATCAATCATTTTCGTGAGTTTAGAGTTCACATTTTAATGAAATTTGGAAATCTATAATCTTATTCAAAAGAAATAAAATTTTCAGCTGTTGAGCAAGATTCTTCCTTTGATGAGTAATAATGTTTCTCATTAGGGTAATTGGATTTTCTAGAAATATTTTCAAGAGAATATTAATTTTTTACATCATACATGAGACAATGATTTTCATAAGGTAGTTTGGCTATGAGTGAAAAATTAATTTTTCAAGATAATTCATTTTATGAAGAATATATTGATGAATAACCACCACTGGCACTCCAAGTATCATTTTACTTAAATAATTTCTTTGTAATTGACTTGTAATACATTTTCCTATTTTATCTGAATGTTTATCCTTCGAAACATTTCTTTTAAGTAATGTACAATATGGTCAAATGTGTCACTTGAGAGATTTGATATTTTGAGGGATCTGATACTTCATAACAAGTAACCTCAGAATCTTTCTATTATTTTCAATATTTCTTTTTGAACCCATAATGAAAATATTGTGTACCCAAAATATTGTTCATACTTCATGCATTATTTATTTATTCATTATCAAAATGTTCACTATCACTTGATTCAGATATAAAATCATCTTTCTTAGATTTGGATCTTATTACCCTATATGGTGTCTTTGCCTTAAATATAGTAGGAAAATATACACTATGATTTCCATTATCTGTTTTATTTTAATTTTCATCTCTCTTCATTTTTGTTTTGTATTGAATAAGAGTTCCAAATAAATCATCATGTGTGATTTGAGTAACCTTTTGGTTCTCATCAATAGATTTCCTTTTTAATTCCCTTTTATTTATCATTATATTAATCATTTTTTCCAAAACTGCATCATCATCAATACCCTTCTCTCCCATATATTTTAGACTCTGGATTATGGCCATAAATATTTTTTGCAACATTCAAGCTAGTTGTCCAAAAATAAAAACAAACCCATGATTATTGTCTATATATATTCATGGTAATGGACCACCACAATGTATTACGTAGCTTGTAATTGTTTTGATATTATTGTTTTTCTAATTTGTTGAAGGTTATGAAATCCTTGTATAGAATTTTTAATCACCAATAATCATGAAAAATATATCCACTATTGTATGAATAAAAATTCTCTTCATTTGATATTTCTAGTACTAACAATCATTAACATAAAAAATAGCTGGCCTAGTAGAATTTATGTTGTCAATTGAACAAATATTTATTCCTTAAATATTATAAAACAATAATTCTCTGCTCCACAAATCAGGATAGAAAGGATTCATAAACAATAGATTTTTAATTGAAATTACATTTTACATCAGAAATAAATAAATCATGTAATAAAAAATAGTGGAATCCTCTTTTGATACTAATTTTTGGATCGTAATGTAGATGTATATGTATATAAGATGGCACAATACAATAGCGTGTGAATTATATGCTTAAAAAATTCATATTTAATATCTTAATATATAACATATTTTACGATTTATTAATATTATACTATTAACAAACAATACAATTGACCATATAGGTCTTGGATCCGATGGATATGTTATGTTGTAGTACCAAAAGTAATGAAAAAAAATTACTCGAGTTGAATACAATGATCAAATAATTAAAAATGAAAATTATTCCACCATACAATATAGAGAATATATGAATATAATATGTAAAGTATGAATCGTAATTAAAAAAATTACAATAGAAATGAATATGAATAGAATGAGGAAATAATACAATTCTTTTACTAATATAGATACAAGTTGAATTGTAAAAGTATTACAATACTTTTTTCCCAAAGAGTAGGGTATCTTTATCTCTTACAACCACCATTGTAATCCCTCGAAAAAAGATCGGTCACACATTATGCCCATCCACGACAACCCTCGATTGTTATCTCCTCATCGGACACCCAAAAAAAACTTATTGAAATATAGATAATAAGAATAACCCATTTACATTTTGAAATTTTATGTCATTCACACGAAGCAAGATAGAAGTCACATTGTCTCTCCCAAGAACATGATAGTATAAAAATGGGTTATCTTTGTTTCATATGAACTCCTATTTATAGGTTTTAGGTTATAATGGTCATATTTTCTCCAACTGTAAATTTTTTCCAGAAAACTCCTACAGACATGGAAACCTAGCAATGTAATAGTGATTTTGAAATAGAAAACATGACATTGTTGGTTAAAAAAATATGTATAAGAATATGATAACACGAGTAATATTGATGTAAAACATGTTTTTTAATACATGAATAAAGACATGCATGTGATAAAAGTATAGCATGAGTAAATTTATAATTAATTTAGTAAAAATGTAAAAAAATTCTATGATAAAAATCGAATACGATGCACATTATGATTATGATGGTGAGATTTTGTACAACAAACAGTGTTTGTAAAATAGACAGGGTCTGTACAATAGATAATGTCAGTATGATAGATAGATTCATTATGATATATAGAGTCACTATGATAGACAGAGTCAGTATGATATACATAGACTATATGATAGACAAAAATAATTTTTCAACGTAAATTATTTATTTTCGAATTATGTATAAAAAGATATGTGATTTCCAAAACAGAAGACATAAAATTCGAAATAATACATTTGACTTAACAAGTTTAGTATGCTCAAAAAATTTAAAACGTTTAGTTTTTATTATATAACAATGAATATAAATGGTAACCAACTTAACGACATTTTAAATGTTGACATTATTGTTTCTTCTGAATTATGAATTTTTCGAAAAATGTTTTCAATAAAATTTTTGTTCCAATATTGAATATAATTATTCCCAATATCATAATTTATAATGAAGAAATGGATTTTATATTATGAAATAATTAGGTCCAAAATAGGTTATATGTCACATTCAAATTTTTTATACAATTATGTTTCCATTGATATTAAATAAATTATCCCAGTTAGAAATTACTTTTGTTTAATGTTATTTAACTAGATGATAAGGCATAAATTGTATGCAAAACATGCAAAGAATTTATTAGATTAGTATATTTTGTCCCTATTCATCTTATATTTTTATTTTTGGTTACATTTTTCAATTTGTCTCTGATCATTATGAATATAGTTTTTTTATAAAAGAAAATATTCAAAATGTTACCCTCTTGATATTAAATTCTAAATTTGTTTTACATAAATATAAAATGAGTATATGTTCAGTTATAAATGTTTATATAAATTTGGATTTATTTTTTTCCATCAACAATTATAAGTATTTTTTTAAGATGTAATAATTACTTTAAATGTACACACAATACTAGAGACATACTCATTAAATTTATAGAAAAATAAAATAAATGATTATAAAAATGTTAAAATTAATATGATTAGAAGGAATTATAATTTTCCATGAATTTTATTTATAAATATAACATATTATTTAAAATTTTCTAAATATTATGTTTCAATTCTATATATATATAATTTACTTTGGAGTCATACATTTCGAATAGTCCCTAAAATGATTATTGCTTTATTTGGTTAAAAATAACATAATAAATGATTTTTTACTAATAAAAAGATCATATTAGTCCATGTATATTGGATACATTTTAATTTATACAAAATATTAATTTTTTCATAACTTGTATTTGTTTAATATTTGTGACTATTATGTATGAGAAAACCATGATATTGTGGTTCTTCTGAAATGGATTAAGGGGCGGTTAGAATGATGATATAAGTGATGAAACATCACAAAAATAAGACCAATTATTATTTAATCAATGTATATTATTATTTTATATTCCAATATACTAAATATGTTATTTATTATTAATATTACTATTTAAATTAATTTATAGTAATTTAATTCTCTTTCAAATTACAAGAGTGCCCCACACCTCACTTATTTGTAGGTGCATATACTTCTACCTTCCTCTGAAATTTTAATCATCATATCTCAATGATGACCTGAAATAATAACTTTAAATATTATATTAACAAATCCTATAGTATCTAAATTTTCCAAATTTCTATCCCTTTATTTGATAATGTTATAAAAAACATGTATCTCAATGAGTTGGTATAACTATTCACAAAGTGATTTTAAACTTATTTATTCTTGTACCTCTTCTAAATCCATGGTATTCATAATATAATAACGAATACATTGTAATAAATTTTATTTTATTTTCTATTATAATAATGGAATAAGTATTTTACACCCTCTTTCAATCTTTCCAACATTAAAAAAATTCTCATTTGTACATACGACTTATTATCTCTGAGTAGGGTCGTCTGTTTTTTTTTTCATTAGAATATTACATTGATAGTTATAATGATTGCTTTAAAAAGTTTATATTTTATTTATGGTATTATTATTTTATAATGGTGGATTATTATTTTAATTATTTCATTTGTATGATGAACCAGGCTAGGATGTAATATGATCTGACACCAGAAATAGTCTTTGTAAAGGCCCGAAGTGAGTTCACATTGCCTATGGGTTGGAATATAGTGGCAGGAGTAAAATATAAATATACTGGGTACAATTTCATCCCAATAATACGAGGATGAAATTAATTAACTAAATAATATGATGAACCAACAACAATTGAATATTGTATAAATATTAAAAATGACCATGTAATAAAAAATGATGACGAAAATAGAAAAATCAAAACATAGAGAAATTATAAGGAGAAACAAAGATATCATGATCTTCATGTGAAATCTTTGACACTACCGGCCAAAAAACCATTCTGATTCAAGAATGACATCTTGAACTAGAAAAAATGACTTGCAAAATAGCTTGGGTCTATCGAAACTGAGTGGTACAAGTTGGTTGTGATTTTAATAGTTTAATAGTCATATACTACTGAATCTAAACATTTATATTCCCAAAAATAGTCCATAAAAACTAGTTTTACAATATATATATAAACATATGCCTTTAATTTAATTTATGAAAATATACACGACCATTAAATAGTTTCCTTTTTAATACAACATATGGAGTTATCTCTTTCACAAACTAGCTTCAATTTAAATTTTTTGTTTTTCAAAAAAAAACCCAAATGACAATACATTTAAGTTAAAAAATTAAAATATGTAGAAAATATAAGGATGAAATACAAGTAGATGAATCTAGGAAGAATAATATCAAAAAATAAATAGAAAAAATATGAAAATATAAGTAGTTACAGTGGGATTTTTCAAAACATCCACAGTGTTTTCCCTAGACATACTCAACTCAGACTCACAAACATATGTATAGTGCATCTATAGTCTATAACAAACTATCCTCCCTAAACTGTCTGTTCCAAGGGCACATGCCACTAAACCCTATCATGTTAAGGGATTACAATATCATCCTATTAGTGTTGTCAAGATACCATTACTCAACCCTCAAATGTATTCCCATGAAACCCATGGTAATAAAATACTGTGTTAGTAGGAGGCCCTCACATGCATGACACACCCTACCTTCCATCACCACACATTCCTACCTCATTCATTAGCACCACATACATGATAAACCATATAGTAAAATCCCTCTATATGGGTGTCTCCCATATATCAAATCATTGAAAGATCAAATCGGGCCATCACATCACATCAATATCCAAATATTTCATCAAAAAATTTACAAAATTATAATTGTGATTACATATTTTGTTACAGATTTGTTCAAATCATTTCTACAGACAATCTAGATTTCAACCTGAACTTCTTAATATGAAACCATACTCATCTTGAATGAATTCAAAAAAAATTCCAAAATGATTTGAAAAACAACTTCAAAACTAAATGAAATAATTATCCATGATCAAGGTTATAGATAGACATTCGTGCCATTGTGATGTAAATTGTTTTCCATAATTCCAAAAAAGTCAAATCCTCGAACATCATTTCAAAAACCATTCCCTTTTTATTTTTAATCCATGAATTCACATAGAATAAAAACGAAAAAAAAGGATTGATAAGGAGATTGATAATATATTGTTAATTGTTTTAAAAATTATGTCTTAAAATTAAACAAGGCTATCATTATTTGTTGGAACACTCACATAGTCATTTCATGCAGATATTGTTTTACGCACATCTACTAGTTCACACTTTTATTTCTAAGAACATACTAAATACCATTATAAGGAACCAAAAATTTCACAAAAATATCATGTCACCATAAAATTAAACCACAAAAATTAACCTTGGATAAAAATTCCATCAAGAAATTCCATTAAATAAAAAGATACCAAGAAGCATCTGGAAAACAATAACACTTAGGCGTTCATAAAAAATCTACTTTGAAAACCAATTGACATTTCCTCAGACAACATATGGTAATATATTTATAATCATAATAAAGTTATGTTATCAAATAAAATTTTCTGAATTTTAAAAACATGATTAAACTATAATAACATTAACAAATGCATCACAATTATGTGAAAAATATTTATAAATTTATTAAAATAACTAAAGCATAAAAAGAATTTATTATAAAGGAAAAGTATGGATACACCATCCCTGATAGATTTAATATGAGATATGTCTCTGAAAGATGGAATATTGGGGCCCTGATAATGATTTTCACAACCTATATCCAAAGGAAATCTCAGAAACCAAAAAAAAACCTTTTCACTAGGGTTTAGAAAAGAGGGAATCCCCAGATGAAATCCCAATGTAACCAATAGAGGTGGAGAGAACTGAGAGTCATATGGGAAAACCCCAAAAAAACTATCTTAGATGCTTGTAGTAGAATCTTTGGAGGGATGGTAATCAATGGTAGGGGTTATGGGACCACTTTGTGCTCCAAAATCGACCACAGACAGAGGGTCCTTATTTTTGGATAAAATGAGGTCAGAGAGAAAAATGTATTTTAACATTTAAAATTTCTAGCTGTATAATATGGTTTCACCACACAATTTACAAAATCATGTTCCAACCGTGCGGTAGAAACTATATAAGAGGATAACAACCTCATTACGAACACCCATAGTTTGACATACCATTCCCAAATAATGGTGTAGATTTTTTTCAACACCATGACTTTCCACATGGCTATAATTGTTGGCCTATATCTTTTCCACTAACTAAACACCACCCATCCCGATGACAACATTTTAACTAAAACTAAAAAAATTAAAATTTCAAGCTAGGAGCTCATTATGAACCATAACTAATACATCTCATGTGATAAAAATATTAATATAAAAGTATATCTGAGGTCGGGTGCGACAATCCCCCCCCCCATCACAGGAACATTCTGCCCCCATAAATTCACCAATAAGAATTTTATTAAATCATAAATCTATGCCTGATGACAACCAAAATAATCCACAATCCTTGGTGTGACCTTTCAGAACACAAGCCACACACGACCAACATTTGATGAAACCGCATTATAGGGAAAAACAGTGAACATAATAGGTTTCTCCCTTCCCCAAGAACCCAACAATAATGAGATCTACAACACCCAACACAAGAAACATGACATATATGGGAAACCCACTACATGTCATCAGAGATAATCGAGACCCCATGAACTAAAATATTGTATCTAAAGAAACCAAGAAACAACGTCACCGTGATAGGGATCTCACAACCTAAACCAAAAATTTTCCACAAAATCCATGAAGTCCCAGCATGATGGAACCCCATGAATGAAACCCAAATCAAGTGGAACACTCAAAAATAATCCATTAATTCTACAAAACAAAAGCATCCCAATACAACCAAAAAAATAAAAAACTGAACCTTAAAAGGGCTAAGAACGTTCAATTAATAAAAAGGGATTCATAGTGACACATTTAGATATACTCGCCTACTCATAATAAAAATAAGTATATTAGACACTTATAATAGAAAGATGATCCCAGCAAATCCACAAATAAAAAACAAAGAATCTCTGAATTCCTCCCTATAAACCTGTGAGTGAAACTATCCTAAGTGTTTTTCACACATCCTCAGTAATTCTTGATAATGTGTGAGCATAACATTGTGCCATTTGTCTAGATCCATGATGAAAGAAGAATCTCATGCCTCACAATTATGCATGATAATAGCCTTATTATAACTCCTTCTTCCAATGGTTATTCCTACAAAACATTTCTAGATGACCCAAATCGTGAAAATGATGGATGGTCTTCGGAGGGGTGTATAAATTGGTGTTATTTCCTGAATTAGCCACATTGGCCGCACACAAGTTAATGTTATGAAAAACTAGAATTCATAACTAAATTATCAGACACCATATAGATAGGATCAACTAGCATTCACTTCATTCTAGATGGTGAACCTTCAAAAACAACAATAGTAACCAAAATTCTAATCACATGTTTTCTAGAAACTAACTCAGATAAGAACACTTCATCAAATGACTTCTCCAAATAAGTGTCCATGGAGGATAGGACTCAAACCATGATCTCTAGACAATGATCCCCAATGAAATGAGAATTTATGAACAAATCATGTTACACCTTATCCAGGGAGAGGGGAACCATATCCTTGAAATGTACAGTATATGCCTTTATTTACCACTAGACTTACTAATTTATCATGAGATATTACCTCTTGTTCATATTCAACTCCTCATGTATGATCCATTAGATGACGATGGACTTTAAAATCCCAAATCATTCCTTCATTCATCGATGGTGTAAAAAAATCTCCTTTATCCAATTATGGACCATTAAACAATCCCAGAACAACACGGACTAGAACTGCTTCAAGAGTTCCCAATGATCTGAAGACACAATCATCTTACTCAAACCACTCCACTCCCTCTAATTTTCCTCAATATTCATAAAGGGTAGGTATCAAATGAAAAAGACCAGGGAAATAATAATGATTCAATAAAAACCATAGAGACCATTCGGAGTAGCATATCCAAAAAATCTCAAAAAGAACAAAACCAAAACCAACATCAATCCAACTATAAATTGAAAATAAAATATAGAGCAAAAACAATTGTATTATGATCCATGAACATACAAACACATCTGAAAATAACAAAAAAAAAACACCATCTTTTAAGGGATCTTTTTATTACCACAACCATGTTTCAACCAAATTATCTTTATCGAAATAATTTTTCCATAACTAAAATCACATTAGAAAGGAATATGGTATAGGATTAGATATCAAATATAAAACAATGGAATCCTATGACCCATCTCAAAAATGTTTATCCATTTATATTCATATATTCATACACACACTTCCCAAAAAACAGAAGACATTTCCATACATTCATAAGAAGTAACAACATCACACATTACATTACTTGATCATTCCCCAATAATTTTCCAAAAAATACATACATAAATTTACCATTAAAATAAATTATATAACTACATTAAATAAATAATTTATATTATCAAAAACACATTCCATTTGAAAAACTTACTCACATCAACAGATTCCATAACAGAACATGACTCATGAAAAACTACAAAAATGTTAAAGTAGTATTCATTAATAAATTGGAGATATGGTAGTGGGAAATTCCCCAATTATGAATAAACTATGAGTTTTTTCAATAGTGTAATCAGACTACACATGGGTCACTACTCTATGTGAGATCATGACATTAAAACAGATCACATCCATTTTTATTCCGCAATCCCAAACATATAAATATACACAGATTCCGAACAACACCAAGTAAGTTAAGGATTTTAATGATAAAGTGTTTGTGACACTCTTACCATACCTAAATTTTGAGTCACGAAAATCATACTCTCTAATATACCCGACAACCCAAAATACCAGAGCATTCTATTATACAATTTTAGTACCCCAGTCTATCCCAAAATCATGATATTTTCTAATTTAGGCCTATGGATCTTAGTTTTTCATTCCCTAAGATATAGCCATTATAAATCCTATAGGAAAAGGATTATGAAAGTAGAGTTTTTCATATATCCTTATAAAAGTCTTATTCATTATCCTCATCATTTGATGAGGGATATACATAATTTATCCCTAGAAAGGCCTATTTTCATCATTGTCACATAAAATGGACAGAAAATCTGATACCATTTTGTCACAAACCAGGCTGGGATGCCATTAGATCAGACACCTGACCTAGTTCGTGGCAAGGCCCAAAGAGAATTCCTGATCTCCACGAGCTGGAAAATAGTGTCGAGAATATATTATAAACCAATGGGGAAATATTTCTTCCAAATAATCATGGATAATAACAAATATAATGAACAATCAGAACCAAAAATAATAACTGAAACTCTAATAAATATAAAAATTGATCTTGTTACAAAAAATGTTGAACAATATAGGAAAAATTTATCTTTGTGAAAAACTAATAAAATCACTCTTCTAAGATCTATATGTGACGTCTTGGTCACCACCAACCTTAATACTGGACCACTCCAACCATATTAATCTATACTATAAGCATGTACCTTCAAAATATCATGGGTCTACCATCACCAAATAGTACAAGTATGATTTGATAATAACTTATCAGTAGGAAACCAACACATAATTCATTCATTTAATTCCATAGAAATTTTGTATAAACATAGGTTAAGAATAAATATAAAAAGATAGGACAATAAATAAATTTAAAAACACATAAAACCATCAACCTAATTTCATTATAAAAAAACTAAATTATTTCTTATAAAAAATTAGCATCACATTCCACAACCCATTTTTCATTAAATTTCAACCAAGAAACCATTAACCTATCTAATACAAAGATGTGTAGAAAATTTAGGTAACCCAAACCAGAAGACGGAACCATCATGACTAATATTAAACTTGCAGTATAAAAATAAATAAAAAAATACATGTATTAACCATGGTATTTTCCTATCCATTTTCATAGCCATCCTTTGACATACTCGAGTCAGGTTACCATTTGACATATGGTGAAACTATATACTAGAAAACCAACTAGCTTCATTAACTGACTAATCCATCGGGACATCCTAGAATACTCATTAAATTAAAGGGGGTTCCAACCCATCTAATTGGGGTTGGAAGGAAATGGTAAATCTAACCTCTAAAAGGCACCTTAAAAACCTATGGTTACAGAATATTGTGTAAGTAGGTGGCCCTTGAAAACATGACTCACAATACCTGCAGTCATTAAAATTCCCTTCCTCATATACTGACACCACCTAAATGGTATCCCATATAAAGAAATCCATATATAGATGTTCCAATCAAATATAAAATTATAAAAATATCCAATTATATTTTCACATCACATTAACTCCAAAATCATTCCTAAAAATGATTATAATTTGAAATCAGGAATTCAAATTTTGTTACACTAGATTTCAAATCATTTCTCAATACATAAATGTTTTGAGGAGGGAATTTATAATTCCATACCTTATAAATGTTAAATATGTCCACATATATTTCAAAAATGATGTGAACCCCCACTAGAAACCAGAATGATAGAAAAAACACTTGCTCAAGGGTCTAAATTAAAATTTATAGTATTTACCTATAGATTGTTTTCCCAAAGTGCCAAACTATCCATGACTAAAGAAATCATTTTAAAAACCATTCTACATTTATTTGGATAATATGAAATAATTTATAAGTCATACTGCATTAATGTGGATTAATAAAAATTGAAGGAGGATTGGGGTTTTTGTTTTCAAAATGATGTCTTTAATTTAAACTAGGTCATCATTATTTTTTAGAACACACCCATGCACACTTTGGGCAGATATGGGTGTTCCCACATTCAATGACACTCACATGAAATCACAATAAAGTACTCAAAATAGTTTTAATGAACAAAAACTTGCACAGAAGTCCCATATAACAGTCAAATCAAACTATTAAAATATAAACAAGGAACAACATACAATCAAAAAATTCCATTACATAAAAAGTTACTAAAGAACAGTATATCAAACAGTCTTAAAAAATTAACACATAAGAATAATTAAGAAATACTCTTTCAAAAACAAATGATTTTTCCTCAATCACATTATGTGCATTCATTTATAAGAGTAATAAATGAAGTTATTCAAATGTCATTTCATAAAAAATATACAAACTAGAAAGAACCATAAAATGTTAATAAAATTCATCATGAGAATATGAATCATATTTAGAAATTTATTTAAATCACTGATAAATCAATGATATTCATCAGAAAGGAAAAGTATGGATACATATACCACAATGGACTGTGGATGCAATGATACTCTCAGAGAAGAAATAGTAGGGCCCAAAAAAGATCTGAATACCCTAGATCAAATGGAATTCATGTCACATAAGAACCATAACCCCATGGGTTTGTCCTGTAGGGGAAACCCACATTTAAACCCCATAAAACCATGTGAGGAATCGAAGAATGAGAGAAAAATGGATAAAAAACAAGAATCATACCATATATTCTTATTAGAGCACTAATAAATAGAGGATATACAATAAGATAGGGGTATTGGGACACATTCATGTGCCAAAATTAACAAATTTTGGTTGTACGTATTTTTGCATAAATAGATCAGAGAGATAAATATGGATTTTAATATTTAAAATTTTGGTGCAGTTTGCAGGGGTTGACCACACGGTTTACAAAACTGTGCGCCTACCTTGCGACAACTATTGTCGAAGAGAAGAATGACTACACAACCATCCCACATAGTTTGATTTACCATTCTCAAAATGTGTTGTAGCATTAGTTATATTACAGGACTTGCCACATGGTAACCAAGGATGTGCCACACTGTTTCCAATAACTGTGCACTACCTAGGCACATTCAATCATTTCACCCAAAACTCAAGAACACAAATGTTACGGCTGGTAACTGTATATGAAAATCATATAAGACATCAAAATACAATAAAATAATTAAATAAAAATATATCCATGGACATGGTTTGACAATTTAACCATTCAAAAAATGGAATCAACATTCAAGCGTACATAAAACATACTATCTACATTTATGGTGTAATTTATTTTTCTATCTCCATTTTTTATGGATTAAAAAAATATTATATAAATTGAATATTCATGATACTTTTATAATTATATTTTTTATATATTTTATGTATCAATAAGAATAATAAACGGATCATAACAAACAAATGGAAACACACATGAAAAAATAAGTAGTTATCATCTAGAATAGTTCTATTATCCATTAGTTTTTGTTAAATGGGTTATAAGATGTTATTAGTTATTAATATAAGATATGATATTATTTATTAATTTTTTCAATGTATTATATAATATATATTTATTAATTATATAGGTGTTTTGAATACTAATAAAGATGTTTAATCCTGATTGGTGGATGGTCTTACCATTAAATCTAACCTACAAAAAATGGGAATGTCCATCACCGCCCTACATCCCAACAAACATTGGGATGGTTCAATTGGGCAATGAAACAAAAACTGGGCCTTCACAATATCTAATATCTCAAAAAAATTATCCTTTTGTGCTATTCACTCAAGACCATTCTCCATAATCTAAACAAGTCTCATAACTCCCCTACAGAACCAAATTTCTACTATACGACTAAAACAATCAATTCAAATCGATACCACATCACATTTATTATCTACTAGTGACATCATATTCTAATTTCCCATATTGAATGTGTATAAAAGTATTGTATACCCATTACAAAGTCCCTAATCAATCCTATTATCCTAACCTATCTAAAATCCCTTGATATTACATTCTACCCATCCATGTCCTAAATTGGTGAGGTCAAACTATCATCTGAATCACCCATGGGAATCTAATTCCATGTATTTTTCAATCCCCATATCATCACCTATGTATAGTTTCATATCTCCAGTAGAAAAATTATTATCTCTTTGCATATTATAAATATTAAATTTCATATACATGTAATCATGATGTAATACTAAAACTCAAAGTGTAAGTAAACACTCACCCATTACCTTAGGGGGATTCATTGACACTCATGTGATGTATGGTCATATATACCACAATATCTTTAATACAAAACTCTCGATTTATCCCACTATCAATTGGAGAATAACATTTTCTATCTATTCTCTAATTTCAAGTCCTAAGTACTTATATTTGTCTCTTGTAAGATCAACCAATGAATTCACCCATTTCTGACAATGTTGTTGGGTGGTACCATGTAGCCTATAATCTGAAGAATACATCATTGAATCATATTTTTAGAAATTAAATAATATTCTATATACCTAGGAATCCATTTATATCTAAAACATGTCCCAAAAACACATCTCGTATGAAGGAATTCACACTCATGCATAAATAAATATATATGAAATTTAATTATAGGGGACACCTACATGGAACCTGGAGTCATCCCCTAACATAGTACAATTAAACATTCTCCCAAATAACATGGTTATATCAAAATAATTTGTAACATTAATATTACATAAAAAATACAAATATATTTATAAATTTTTTCATTTATTTAAAATTTTATTTTATATTGGTATAAATTAAAAAAAATCCAAAAAATTATACACTCAATGAATGCTCGACTAACATGTCTTTTCCTTCTAATGACATTAACATGAACCTAATACAATGGAATGATGAAATTTACATCCCAATTAAAAAAATAAATTTCATTAATATTATTCCATCTACCAAGGAAAACTCTTAAAAAATGTTCCTTCACTAAAAATGCTTGCAACTTTAAACAAACTTCATCTCATGTCTTAAGATATGAAGGAAAATAATGATCTTCATTGTTTAGGATGATTTATACCCTCATATTTTGAATATTTTTCAGAATCCATTTCAAAAAATATTATGGGATTTTGGATTGTCACAAAAAACAACGATTACATGCATATTATGGGATAAATATAGCTTAAATCACTATTAAATTCATTAAAAATCATCCCCTTGAATGGAGATATAGTATGCTGAGGATGTTTGGTAACCCAATCCATCAAACATGAATTCATCGAAGAAAAGTGATATTGATAGGGTCTATTTTGATATAGTATTCATTTTCATTATATGTTGGGAACCACTCTAGGGAGGGGGCCTCAACTGTTAGCAAAAAATCGTTCACAAATAGAGTCCCTACATCATGGGTTGAATGGCGTAAAATAGGCCCTCCTACCACCAAACCAAAGTAGTTCCTATCTAATTCCCTCAAAAATTCCCATGTCCCCAACCTATATTATAAATAACGTGATCCATACTTTTCATACATTGGTAATACATATTTATATATGAATATTCATTTAATACTAAAAAATCACGAATATTGTCCTTAAACATGTAGTGTCATTAAAATCATGGTTAGAAAATCAACTAGCTCATTAGAAAAGTACATCATCTACAAAAATGATTTTTATAATTAGATGGCTTATTGACATTTGAATACATAATATCACTCTTCATATTCTGTGTAGTTCAAATAAAAGAATGGTTGAGCTTAGATACTCTGTAAGATCAAACATGTATAAGATCAACATAAAATGAGAAAAGGTGTATTATAATATGATAACAACAATATTTAATCATAAAATTAATATCAGGGATCCTAATATTGATTCATGGAAAAATCCATGGTATTTAGGTGGTCATGAATCATAATGAAATCAATGAAATTTGGATATAAAATCATAATATTTGAATAGTTAATAGATTTGTGGAATAAACATACGAATTGAAAATATAATGTCATGTATACCAACTATTACATTCATATCATATTATTATTATGATTACCACCCCTATAACATCATCATGCTCACGAAAATATCATGTGTACCCTCTTTTGGTCTTCGTATAACTTCTAGTATAGATGATTTTTTGAATGGGATAAATTTTCATGTACCGTTTTTTTGGAAAGTTATAATGTACCATCTAATATATTATCTTATAGTAAATTAATCATTAGATAGTGAATTAGTGGGTAAAAATTATGGTCCCTTAAATCACACAAATTAAATCATACATATTTTTGCCACAATATTATTCATATTTTAATAACCAACGAAAGGGATCTCAGTTTCATAAATACTTCATCAAAGAATATACCATTGAAATGAAATGGGTTTCATTAAAATTTCCATCATATTCATAAACTATCTTTAGAAATCATAAGGATAATATTATTATAACATATTATCAGAAAACCATAACAAACATGGGATGTTTTTATCATTAATGAATATAAAAAATCATAATTTTGGAAAATACCTTTTACATAAAAAACTAAATTAAAATATGATAATTTTCAAAAAGATAAAAAAATTATTATTTTAAAATTACATTTTATAATTTTATTGTAATATTAAATTCATTGAGCAGTCTTGAAAACATGAAATATGATTCATGCCATAAAATTAACAATATATATTCCATTAAAATTTTAAATAAATATACAAAAGTACAGTATTCTAAAAATGAAAATAATAATCCTTAAAAAATTTGTTGTTTTTAATGGTAAAAATATTTTAAAAAAATTATTGAATAATGTTAAATAGATTAATTGAAATTTTTTAGAAAACATACAGATGGATGAAATTGTAGGTTCGCCCGAAGAGTAAAATAAATCTGGTAATCCATTAGTTAATTATATTAATATCATGAGTAAAAAATGATAATCAATTTATGTAAAATATTAAAATATCTATATGTAGGTTACATATAATAACTTGCATCAGTTTCCAATTAATATATTATAATATTTTTTAATCAAAATAATTATCAAAATTTATCTTCTTGAAAACATATACCGTAATGTTAAATGCTTAAGAATTTCATAAATAATAAATTTTAAGGCCTATGAAATAAATTAACTGTAACATCCCAAGTAAGTAATGAATAATAGATATTTATAACTATGTCTATTAATGAATTAGATAGTGTTTTAGAGGCTTAAAATGAAAATAAATCCAATCTTAAGCATGGAATACAAGAATATTTTTAAAAGATTGTTTTACTGCCTTTTGATGGCAAACCATTTTTAATCTATATTTTGACAATTTTATAAACTATTATTGTCAAAATAAACTTATTCTTTATTATTGGGACATCAAAATTTAATTTGTGTGAATTTTTGGTATTTTTCTGAAAATGTTCATTTTTTTAATGAATAGTGAAAAATGCTGCATTTTAAATCAAAATTGCTTTTAAATCTAATATATTTTTATGATTAGATTATTTCTTGAATTGGTTTTAAAGTGAAATTTGAATATATTTTTACCATTTAATCCAACATTGATCATTGTAATTAATTTCACTTCGAAATTGGACTTAAACTAGTTTCAATCTTTTGATACTTATTGTTTCATAAAAACACGCTATTTGCTCTTACAGCGGGAATTAATTATTAAATTAATTATTGTGACTTATATGATTTTAATTTTGTAAAATAGACTTCATTTTTGAATTAAAAATATCAAATATATATTAGGATGAATTTTCGGGATTTTTCTGAAAAACTTCAATTTTTTATGAATAGTGAAACCATTAAGTGGTACTTATAAAAACCAATTTTTCTGTTTAAATGAAAATTTCCCATATTTGTGTTTTGAATTTCAAAAATCCGTCATACATGGTTGTCATTAAGAAGTAAAATGTGGTTCAATGAGATTAAAATATTTTTTTGGTGAATAGTAACTTTTATGTTTTTAATCGCGATTAGTGGTAATTAGTGTAGTTTAAGGTAAAAATAATGTTTTAATAGTATGAGATGAGCTTGACACATGTCCTACCCTCATTGGATGTGTCATGGCCGACCAGGACAATCCATGGGTCAACTTGGGGACATAATGGATCCACTTTGGTTCGTAAATGACATAAATAACTTTTTACTTAATGAAAAAGTAAAAATGACACAAACATAAGATGGTCTACGAAACCAATTTTTTTATGGCGTTATACAAGTCAGCGTTTTGACTATAAATATTCATTGGAAAGCTAAAAATATTTCCTATATCATAGTATTTTTTTAATAATTTTTAGAAATTAATTAAATTAAATTATTTATGACATCGTGATGATGTAGTGATTATCTCATTAATAAAGGATTTAAATAAAATGAGAAGATAATGTAAAATCTATGACCTACACATGTACTAAACCTATTGGGTGGGTATATTTCGAACCCTTTTCACAATATCCTCGAATTATATCAATGTGGGAAATTTTAAATCTGAAACTCATTTTCAAATAAAGTAATATTTCTTTACTTTCCAACAGTGCCCCTCCTCTCCTCTTATAAAAGGCCATCACCTCTACCTCCTTACCCACACTTCCAAAGCCTTTGGATCGACCAAACCCAACCAATTTTGTCTCTCCACTTCCCTCTATTACTCCTTGAAGCCTCACTTTAGGCAGAAGTCTTTTCAAGGAAGCCTTTGAGCTCAAACCAAAGGGAGTTACCCGATTATAAGGTAATGTCTTTACTTGAGTCCTTCTGTTTTATTTTGCTTCTCCAACCCCCTAAACTCCTTTTATTCATTTATTTTGTAACAACTACAGTATCTTCAATATACTAGGATGTTGTTATAATAATTATTCTAGCTACACTTACACACACCTATATCTAATGGTTAAAGAACATACTGTGTCTATGGATGGTGAATTTATGCCTCCCGAAACGATGATTGTTCAACATTATTTTAACACCTTCAAAGGTGGCCATTAAGATGACACTATATTTATATATGATATATTATATGTTTATGTTTTCTATAAGCTTCTGTATTTTTTCATTTTGGGCATACCTTTATGGTTTCCATTATGGGTAAACGGTATATCTTCATTTAAGGAAGTGCGGACTACCGCCCCGTCAAAGTGATTTGATTCGTTAAATACCATATGTGAGACGTATAAAGGATGTAACGATGATATTATATATGATATCATACTGGAATTATAATATAACTTTATATCATTATGATTCCATTCTATAAAATACAAAATAGAAATGAAAGTAGCGTTCATGCGTACGTACGGCTTACCGTCTCCATGAACGGCGCATTTCATTTCTTACCTCTAAATGATTATGTAATATTCTAAATGAAAGCATTTACTGGATATATATCACATATATAATATCTACATCATGAATACCATTCTAGATATAATGGATACCTGATCAACTTGTAATTATAAAGGGCTTATTTTTGACTCAAGTACCAATGATCGTTAAAACGACCGTTGTTAACTTAAATAATTACATAGTGTTCATGACATGGAAATAAGTGATATAAAAGGAATAATGAACTTGAAAAAGGATCTTAAACAAGTAGAAATTAACTCATGTTTATTATTCAGGAGATTAAAGAACGATCGAGTCAAGTTGGACCTGAGGTATGGGACTTCGTCTGAATCTCCATTCATTGAGGCATATTTTATTTTATACACAACTTTCATTTATACAGTGTATAAACCCCTTTGACTTTTATGTTTATCCAAAAGGAATATTTTTTATATGAAGCGTTTTACAAAATGAAAAAAGGGAATGTTTTTGTTGTACGTATGCGGCGACAACGACTTCTCCACCGCTGTGACCATTATTTGAGTTTCGGCTTCCTCTACAAGCCATACCTTCTTTTTATAAGAAAAATAAATACCATGATTTACTTTTCTATTATTTTGGTATTGAAAATGGTTTTCATAATGTTTTTATATCAATGTTTTGTATTGATATCTTGTGATTGAATGGTGGAAATTTTATGTTTCCTTTATGCATGTTTTATGTGATACGATTATGTTGAGGTTCTGGGGCATTATTATGAATACGGGTGGTTCCGTGATAAACTATGGGTGGGTGAGCCCGATATAGCTCTCCAATGCATTGGGTAACGTGAAGGAGTGAACCGTTATGGTTTCTCCCAAGAGATTTTGGGAATATACTCTGATGGGTATTCCAAACGTAACCCAGAGGGTTACTCCGTACGTAAGAATGTCATGAATGCCTCAAGTTACCTTTATGTCTTATGATTTCAAAAATTTATTCATGATTTGATGAGGTATGTTTAAGTGCTTATGTTTTATGGGTAAAGTATGATCTCATTCTTATGTATATATGTACCCATGTTTCCTTTCCATATTTTTATATCCCTTACTGAGATTTTTATGCTCATCCGATGTTTTTTTGAAATGTTTTTCACAGGTCAAGGGAAAGGTACATGATATGATGATAGTGTCAAGGAAGTGTCAAGAAAGAATCCATGTTTTATTTTAAATATGTTTCCATTGATGGGAATGAAGAATACTATCTTTATGTAACCACTTTGTTTATATGTGGAATGTAATGCAAGTTTTATGATCTAATTCTCTAAAACACTATACCCGAAAATATCCTCAATGTGTAATCTTGTAATAACTCAAGATTAAGTAAGGCTTAAGGCTGGGGCCTTATAGTTGGTATTAGAGGTCGGTTTAGATAACATTAGGAGTTAGAATTCTTTTAAATGACTTTCCAAATTTTTTTTGAAATGATATAGCATTTGAAGATTACCAAGTTGCTTCATCTAAGACAGGTTTTTTCAGAATGGTTTTCCATAGAGGAAATAGGGAAGCAGTGCAAGGAAGGCATACAGAAGGAAATAACCTTCCGAATCAGCATCCCGAGATGGTCGGAATTGGAACTGAACAGTTTTTTGCAGTGATGGCACAGTTGACTCAGGCTATAAATGGTGGTGGTATCCATGCACAAGATCAGCCAGATCAACCGCAGAGGAACATGTCAGTGGTGGAACATTTCATTAGGCCACATCCCCCATCATTCAGAGGATCATCTGACCCTGTGTTACCTAAAGGGTGGATTAATGCACTGGAGAAGATTTTCGATGTCATGGGGTGTTCAGAAAATCAAAAGGTTAGTCTTGCTATTTACCGTTTGGAGGGTGAGGCAGATCAGTGGTGGTCGATGGTTAAAAATATCAGGGACGCTGATGAGATTGATGCTCTCTACTGGGATGAATTTAAAGGTATGTTTCTTGAGAAGTATTTTCCTAAGGCTATTCGACTTAGGAGGGAATAGAAATTTGTGGAATTGAGGAAACATGAAGACTCAGTGGCTACCTATGAAGAAAGGTTCACTCGATTGGCAAGGTATGGTCCAAATTTTATCCGAGACCTTGATAGTAAAATCAATCGTTTTTAATCAGGATTAATGCCAAAATATCGAAGGTCATTAGCTTCTCGTGAGTTTAAATGTTATGAAAAGCCTGTTTGATGTGCTGAGAAGGTGGAAATGGAGTTTGCCGATGACCAAGTGTTCTATAACAACCAGCAGAAGAAGTGACCGAGGTGGCAGGAGAAAGGTAAGAATTTTTCTAAAAAGTCTGATGGTAAGAAAACTAAGTTTCTAGTTTGTGATATATGTGGCAAAAGGCATGCTGGGGAATGTCTTCAAAATTCTGGAAAGTGCTACCGATGTGGTAAAATGGGACATAAGGCTCGTGATTGCACTGAAAACGATCAGGGTGATGGTAAGACCAAATATGATTTACAGTTAGTGAAATGTTATAAGTGAAATGAGATGGGTCACTATGCAAACGAGTGTCCGACAAAGAGCTTGAGTGATGGGAATCAGTTAGACTACAAGGAGAAAGGGGTGGTGAAATCCTTTGAAACTACATCAGCAGACGTCGGGCCCTCAAATGAAGTTGTTTCAGGTACTTTGTTTGTTTTTTCAGATTATGCCAGTGTGTTGTTTGATTCGGGGTCTACACATTCTTTCATCTTTGAAACTTTTTCTAGTAAAATGGGAAAACCATATCAAGAAATGACTCCTGAACTTGTGGTAAAAACTCCTGGGGGAAATGTTGAGGCAAAAAGAATTTATAATAATCTTCTTATCCTTATCCGTGGAAAGAACCTACTTGTGAACATTATTGTTTTACCTCTAGTAGAGTTTGATGTTATCCTGGGTATGGATTGGCTCTCTATTTACAATGCTAAGATTGACTATAGAGATAAATAAGTTTCTTTTCAGAAAGAATTTCAGTTTGTGTACAAGAATGAACCCTTACTGTTGATAACCTATCAAGAGGCCAAAAAACTTGTAAAAGATAGAAATGAATGTTACCTTGCACACAACATTGAAAATAAAGGAACTGTTCAGATTAATGATGTGCCTGTGGTAAATGAGCATCCTGATGTTTTTCCTGATGAGTTTCCTGGGATAATACTAGATCGGGAAGTTGAGTTTACTGTTTACTTAGTTCCTGATGCTAAGCCAATTTCAAAACCCCCTTATCGAATGGCTCAAATTGAACTTTTAGAGTTGAAGGAGCAATTGCAAGATTTATTAGAGAAAGGTTTCATTCGACCTAGCACATCACCATGGGGTGCTCCTGTTTTATTTGTTAAAAAGAAAGATGGTTCTATGAGACTTTGCATTGATTATAGGGCCTTGAATAATATAACTGTTAAGTACAAATATCATTTGCCTCATATCGATGTTTGGTTTGATCAGCTCTAGGGAGCTCATTTTTTTTCAAAGTTTGACATGAGATTGGGGTAGCATTAGCAGAAGGTAAAGGAGGAATATATTCTGAAGACCGCGTTCCGTACAATATATGGCCATTATGAATTTGTAGTAATGCCTTTTGGGTTAACCAATGCACCTACTGTATTCATGGACTTAATGAATAGAATTTTCCATGAGTTCATGGATAAGTTTGTGGTGGTTATTATTGGTGATATTTTTGTGTTTTATTAAAGTAAATAGGAGAATGAAAGACATTTAATGGTTATCTTGAAAACCTTAAAAGAAAAGAAACTGTATGGAAAATTCAGCAAGTGTGAGTTTTGGTTGCAAAAAATTTCATTCCTTGGTCATATTTTTTCTAAAGATGGAATAACTATTGATCCTACAAAAACAAAAGTTGTGGAAGAATGGACAAGACCCACAAATGTAACCGAGGTTCGTAGCTTCCTTGGTTTGGCAGGCTATTACCTGTGATTTTTTAGAAATTTTTCACAATTATCTAGTCCAATGACTAAGCTAACTCAAAAGGTTGTTAAGTTTATCTGGACAAAAGAATGTGATGATTGTTTTCCGGAATTGAAAAGAAGATTGGTGAATTCTCATGTTTTGGCACTACCATCTAGGAATGGTGAGTTTGTTATATACAATGATGCTTCATTGATAGGACGTGGTTGTGTCCTAATGCAGAATGATCAGGTAATTACTTATGCTTCATGTCAGTGGAAAACTCATGAGGTAAATTACCCTACACATGATTTGGAATTAGCTGTTGTTGTTTTTGCTTTAAAAAATTGGAGGCCTCATTTATATGGAATAAAGTTTGAAATATATACTGATCACAAAAGTTTAAAGTATATATTCACTCAGAATGAATTGAACATGAGACAGAGGATATGGCTGGAATTAATCAAGGTTTATGATTGTACAATTCACTAACATCCAGGAAAAGAAAATAAAGTGGCCGATGCTTTGAGTCAAAAAAGTAATGCTTCATTAACCATGCTACGTTTGGAACTAGATCCTTTGGTTTTTGATTTGATGAACGTTGGCATAGAAGTTGTTGGTAAAGGAAGTTATTCTGTTTTTTTCAGGTATCAGTGAGATCATCCCTATCAGACAGAATTAAGAAAGCATAGAAGCAAGACAGTGAGTTGCAGAAAAAGGTAGTGCTGTTTCAGAAAGGTATGTTGCCGGAATTCAACATTGATAATGATTGTATTCTGAGAGCTGGGAAGAGATTGTGTGTACCTTGTGATTCACAGTTGAAGAGAGAGTTGTTATGTGAAGATCATAGTTCTTCGTTTTCAGTTCATCCAGGCAGTACTAAGATTTATAGAGATCTTAGGGAGTATTACTGGTGGGGTGGAATGAAAAGAGATATTACTGATTTTATTGTGAAGTGTTTGACATGTCAACAGGTTAAAGCAGAGCGATAGTTACCGAAAGGGATGCTTCAACCTTTACCAGTGCCAGAGTGTAGATGGGAGAAAATATCCATGTACTTTGTTGTGGGATTACCGAAGACATCTCGAGGTAATAATGAAATCTGGGTTATTGTTGATCGCTTGACCAAATCTGCTCATTTCCTTGCTATACGAGATACGTTTTCCCTAGATCAACTTTCCCGTTTGTATATTAAAGAGATAGTCAGGTTACATGGAGTTACTCTATCCATTGTATCCAACTGTGATCCTAGGTTTACTTCTAACTTTTGGAAAGTCCTTCAGAAGTCCTTGGGTACTGAATTAAATTATAGTACATCTTTTCATCCTCAATCAGATGGGCAGTCGGAATGAACAATTCATACCTTGGAGGATATGCTACGAGCTTGTTCGATGGATTATCAGGGAAGATGGGACCAACATCTTTCTTTGGTTTAATTTTCATATAATAACAGTTTTCATTACAGTATACAGATGGCACCATTTCAGGAATTATATGGGCAGCGGTGTCGAACTCCAGCTTTCAGGGATGATGTGGGTGAAAGGAAGTTGATGGGACCAGAATTGGTAGAAGAGATGGCAGAAAAAGTTCAGCTGATTCAGAAACACATGAGAATAGCTCAGAGTAGGCAGAAGAGTTATGCAGACAACAGGAGGAAGGATCTCTCTTTTGAGGTAGGTGATCATGTTTTTCTCAAAGTATCACCATGGAAAAGTGTGATTCGATTCGGTAAGAAAAGAAAGCCGAGTCCAAGGTTCATTAGACCATATGAAATTCTGGAGAGAGTTGGATAAGTTGCATACCGGGTGGCTTTACCTCTTAGTTTATCTCAGGTACACAATGTTTTTCATGTTTCGTTGCTGAGAAAGTACATGCCAGATCCATCTTATGTTTTGAGTCCAGAGGTAGTTTAGATGGAAGCGAACCTATATTATGAGGAACAACCAGTCCAGATTCTTGACCACAGGTAGAAAGTGTTACAGAATAAGGTGATTAATTAGGTAAAGGTTTTGTGAAAAAACCACATGATGGAAGAGGCGACATGGGAATCTAAAAATGCAATGAGGGATAAGTACCCCCATTTATTTGATAAGTAAATAAATTGCGGGGACGCAATTTTCTAAAGGGGGAATTATGAAACATCCCAAGTAAGTAATGAATAATATATATTTATATCAATGTATATTAATGAATTAGATAGTGTTTTAGAGGCTTAAAATGAAAATAAATCCATTCTTAAGCATGGAAAACACTAATATTTTTAAAATATTGTTTTACTGCCTTTTGATGGAAAACCATTTTCTAATCTATATTTTGACAATTTTATAAACTATGTTTTTCAAAATAAACTTATTCTTTATTATTCGGACATCAAAATTTACTTTGTGTGAATTTTTGGTATTTTTCTGACAATGTTCATTTTTTAATGAATAGTGAGAAATACTGCATTTTACATCAAAATTGCTTTTTAATCTAATTTATTTTTATGCATTGATTATCTCTTGAATTGGTTTCAAAGTGAAATTAGAATATATTTTTACCATTTAATCCAATAGTGGTCATTGGAATTAATTTCACTTTGAAATTGGACTTCAACTAGTGTCAATCTTTTGATACTTATTGTTTCATAAAAACACGATATTTGCTCTGACATCAAGAATTAATTATTAAATTAATTAATGTGACTTATATGTTTTTAATTTTGTAAAATAGACTTCATTTTTGAATTTAGAATATCATATATATCTTAGGGTGAATTTTTGGGATTTTTCTGAAAAACATCAATTTTTGATGAGTAGTGAAACAACTAATTGGTACTTATAAAAACTGATTTTTCCGTTTAAACGAAATTTTTCCATCAATGTGTTTTGAATTTAAAAAATCCAACATACATGGTTGTCATTAAGAAGTAAAATGTTGTTCAATGAGATTAAATTATTTTTTTGGTGAATAGTAACTTTTATGTTTTTAATCGCGATTAGTGGTAATTAGTGTAGTTTAAGGTAAAAATAAAGTTTTAATATTATGAGATTAGATGGAAACATGTCCTACCCTCATTGGATGTTTCATGGCCGACCCGTAAAATCCATGGGTCAACTTGGGGCCCCCATGGAGCCACTTTGGTTGGGAAATGGCATAAATAACTATTTACTTAATGAAAAAGTAAAAAGGAACACAAACATTATATGTTTTACGAAAAAAATTATTAAATGGAGTTATACAGGTCAGATTTTTGACTATAAATATTCATTAGAAAGATAAAACGATTTCTTAAATCATAGTAGTTTTTATACAATTTTAAGACTTTAATTAAATTAAATTATTTATGACATCATGATGATGCAGCGATTATCTCATTAATAAAGGATTTAAATTAAATGAGAAGATAATGTAAAATATATCACCTAAAAATGTCCAAAACCTATTGGGTGGGTATATTTAGAACCCTTATCACCTTATCCTTGAATTATTTAAATTTGGGACCTTTTAAATCCGAAACCCATTTTCAAATAAATTAATATTTCTTTACTTTCCAAGAGTGCCCCTCCTCTCTTCTTATAAAAGGCCCCCACCACTACCTCTTTACCCACACTTCCAAAGCCTTTGACTCAGACAAACCCTGCCCATTTTGTCTCTCCACTTCCCTCTCTTACTCCTTGAAGCCTCACTTTGGGAAGAAGTCTTCCCAAGAAAGCCATTGAGCTCAAACCAAAGGGAGTTACCCGATTTTAAGGTAATGTCTTCACTTGAGTCCTTTTGTTTTATTTTGCTTCTCCAACCCCATAAAATATTTTTATTCATTTATTTTGTAATGACTCCAGTATCTTACATATACTAGTCTGTTTTTATAAGAAGTATTCGAGCTACACTTACACACACCTACATCTAATGGTTAAAGAACATACTACTTTCGTGGATGGTGAATTTAGGCCTCCTGAAACAATGATTGTTCAACATTCTTTTAACACCTTAAAATGTGGCCATTAAGATGACACTATATTAATATATGATATATAATATGTTTATGTTTTCCTTACGCTTCTATATTTTTCATTTTGTGCATACCTTTATGGTTACCATTATGGGTAAACGCGATATCTTCATTTAAGGAAGTGCGGACTACCGCCCCCTCAAAGTGATTTGATTCGTTAAATACCATATGTGGGATGTATAAAGGATGGAACTATGATATTATATATGATATTATACTGGAATTATAATATACATTTATATCATTATGATTCCATTCTATAAAATACGAAATAGAAATGAAAGGAGCGTTCATGCGTACGTACGGCTTACCGTCTCCATGAACGGTGCATTTCATTTCGTACCACTAAACGATTATGTAATATTATAAATGAATGCATGTACTGGATATATATGACATATATAATATCTACATCATGAATACTATTCTGGATATAATGGATACATGAACAACTTGTAATTATAAAGGGCTTATTTTTGACTCAAGTACCAATGATCGTTAAAACGACCGTTGTTAACTTAAATAATTACATAGTGTTCATGACATGGCAATAAGTGATATAAAAGAAATAATGAACTTGAAAAAGGTTCTTAAACAAGTAGAAAATAACTAAAGTTTATTATTCAGGAGATTAAAGAACGATCGAGTCAAGTCGGACCCGAGGTATGGGACATCGTCTCAATCTCCTTTCATTGTGGCATATTTTATTTTATACGCAACATTCTTTTATACGGTGTATAAACCCCTTCGACTTTTACGGTTATCCAAAAGAAATAATTTTTATACATAGCGTTTTACAAAATGACAAAAGGGAATTTTTTTGTCGTATATATGAGGCCACAACGACTTCTCCGCCGCCGTGACCATTATTTGAGTTTCGGCTTCCTCTACAAGCCATAACTTCTTTTTCTAAGAAAAATAAATACCATGTTTTACTTTTCTTTTATTTTGGTATTGAAAATGGTTTTCATAATATTTTTATATCAATGTGATGTTTTGATATCTTGTGATTGAATGGTGGAAATGTTATGTTTCCTTTATGCATGTTTTATGTGATATGATTATGTTGAGGTTCTTGGGCATTATTATGAAGATGGGTGGTTCCGTGATAAACTAAGTGCGGGTGAGCCCGATATAGCTCTCCAATGCATTAGGTAATGCGAAGGAGTGAAACGTTAAGCTTTCCCCGAAGAGATTTAGGGAATATACTGTGATAAGTATTCCAAACGTAACCAAGAGGGTTACTACCTAAGTAAGAATGTTATGAATGCCTCAAGTTACCTTTATGTCTTATGATTTCTACGATTTATTCATGATTTGATGAGGTATGTTAAAGTGCATATGTTTTATGGGTAATGTATGATCTCATTCTTATGTATATATGTACCTATGTTTCCTTTCCATATTTTTATATCCCTTACTGAGATTTTTTTGCTCATCCCATGTTTTTTTGAAATGTTTTTCACAGGTCAAGGGAAAGGTACATGATATAATGATTCAATCAAGGAAGTGTAAAGAAAGAATCCATGTTTTATTT
Source organism: Viscum album (assembly GCA_963277665.1). NCBI lineage: Eukaryota > Viridiplantae > Streptophyta > Magnoliopsida > Santalales > Viscaceae > Viscum > Viscum album. The sequence continues at coordinate 1,741,450,426 of OY728156.1, forward strand.
TAAATATACTTCCATTGATGGGAATAAAGAATTCTATCTTTATTTAACCACTTTGTTTATATGTGGAATGTAATGAATGTTTTATGATCTTTTTCTCTAAAACTCTAAACCCGAAAAGATCCTCAATGTGTAATCTTGTAATAACTCAAGATTAAGTAATGTTTAATGATGGGGCCTTATATTAACATTTATGGAAATTAATTTCCCATAATAATCATAACATGTATCACAATAAATATACATGGGTGTTTTTAAAAATAAACAAGAGAAAAAATTAGTGAATATGTTATGAGTCACAAAGAAATTAATGTGTGTGGAAAATCCCATACCTGAAGTCTCAAAATATTTTATACACATTTAATAGTGAATTGTAAAAGAATAATGATTATTATAAATATATTAAAAACCAAAATCATATATATAATACCATTTTTGATTTAACAATAATCGTTTATCAATTGATTATTATAAATTCATTGTAAAGAACACTTTTTTATGTAATAACACAGATATTTTTCATGTATGTTTCTGTTCGTGGGTTTTTGTCCATTGTAATTTTAGAATGGTTGTATAATACCTTGATTTTTTATAATTACATAAATATTATATATCTTTATTATTCATATATTTTGTGTAAGCCGTTATTTAAAGAGATATCAATATGAATTACACTATGTATGGATATCATAAGCCTTTTAAACACATGATATTTTATTCAATTTTATCAGTAGATGGAATGAAATATGGAATGTATTTATTTACTATTATATATTATTTTTATTATGAAATATTACTTATATATTTAACAAATCAATCTTTATTATATCCACATAAAAAATAGAAACACATCACATCACTTTTTTGTAGGTAGTAGTCAAAATGTACTCATGTGTGATGCTATAATTTTCTAATGTATCAGAAGGTAATAAGTGACATGTTATATAATGATTCAATTAATATAATTATTTATAATTAGAATATTCATATGTTAAATACAACATTATATCCAGCATTAAGTGGAGTTGATGTAAATATATCACATCGGTTTGTGAGACGGTAGTCAGTCCCACACACAATCGATGGTTCTGGATCCCATTAAATGGAAGAGGATATGGTTCTAGAATATACCACTATTATTATAACCTATAATCATGTGAGATAAAATTATGTTGTATTTTTACCATATTTGTAGAATATTTTTGGAGTTAAAAAATTATTTAAATGAAAACACATGTTGTGGAACTATATATCTTGTTTGAATATGTTATTTTTGTTTAAACCTAATGAATTATTAGGATGGTCATGTAATTAATTTATGGGCTCTAGGATATGTGTTGGGATGTATGTATTTTATATGTGTATTTATATGATTAACCAAATGGTTTTTTAAATTTTTGTTTTGGAGGAGAGTTTGTTCCATTTTATAATTAATGGTGAGTGTCACACAAAGAAATTTTCCATGTTTTCAAATTGGCCCATGCCACTTACTTGATAAAAAGACTACAAAATGACTAAATATTGATCCAAATATGATATAAAGATAATATATTGCTGGAAAATTTTAATTTCCAGTGTTTTTACAAAATTTAAAATATTATCTTAATTGGTTACCCTGCTCAATTAAACAATTTTATTGATAACATTGGTTTTTTTTACTATTAATTAGGTACCAAAATTATAATGAATGTATTATATAATTTTCTCTATGATGATTCCAAATTAAAAAAAATCATAAATTATATTCACATAATTTAGGGAATTTAAATTAATATTAAACAATCATATTTGAGGAAAAAATCTCTTTCAAAATAAATATTATTTATAACTATAAAATATTTATATATTAAGACCACAAACATTAATGAGTAAATTTTAGTGTTAATTTTTAATGAATAATATTAATACTATATTTTTGTTCAATAAATCTAATTTTTGAATGTAATAAAATATAGAAATGAATATATTTTTAAAACAAATGATATTACATTTAATCATGTTCAGTTACACTCTAATTCTCTTAAAATAATTTTCCCTTGAAACTACATAAAATTGATAGGAAAAATGAGGAAACTTCTCCCTCATTATTTAATATTTTTAAACAAAAATTTCACAAATTGGGTATTTCTCGACAAAACATTGACAAAAAATTAGTTATGATTCATAGTAATTTATCTGTATAATCTAGAATTCCCTTCAGTTATTCCTTATTGGAGAGATCATGATCTATATTTATTAACTTTGATTTCAGTATATGAGACATATTATGTAAACAATTCGTCTCTATAGTCACATAGAACACATCATGTACCTAATATAAATTCAATTGAAGATCAAAGGTAAGATACCATCCCTACTAGATAAGGAATATTGATGGGGAAATTATACCTAGGGATCATCCTTTATTCATGAATCTTATAAAATTTATTTAGAATGAATTTCAAATTATCTCTTTCTCACCAAAACACACTGCAAATCAAACAGACGATTATTATCATACTTTTTCTATTTACTCTGAGATCCCCTATGTGATATAGATTGTCTCTAACATTATTTAATATCGTATCAACTACATTATGAGACAATATATTTATATCTACAACAATTTACCAAAATTTCATATTTCAATAGTTAATTTTAGATAGGGAATCATAAGGATCCCTCAATGTTTATATGTGAATTCTATTTTTTGATAGCTAAACAAGAGGATTGTGATGATAACGACAAATATTGACATCCACGAAACAAATTATAAAAAAATCAGCATGGGATTTAGCTATTTTACCAACATGATAATCCATATGAGTATCACATATAGTACAAAGTCTTATATCATGAAATATATCATACTGATGACGTTTCCAAAACCACAAGGTAGTTATTACATCCTAATCAAATGAAGTTCAATTTATACTCCATGGAATTTTAAAAAATCATTAATTTATATCATGAAATGATAATCTACATAAAAATAATATCTTATAAATATTAAATATTTTGAGTTTTCATGTTTATTGACTAAAACTTATATAGTATTGTTCCCTTCAGATGTTTTTTGGGATTCCCATGAAAAAATACAATTGTATATTATTCCAGTTTTTTGGATTCTATTGATAATGTTCTTAGTATCCCCTTAAAATGTTTCCTCTTAGCCTAAAAATGATCACATACTAAACATTCATGTAAAGACTCTAAAATAACTCAACATATGAAATCCCACAAGAAATAGTATTTCAAAACATTATACATCATTGAACATCATAGATGAAAAGTCAATGTAGTACTAATATCATCCTATAATAGTTCATTCATAAAATCAGGTATAGATGAAACATAAAAATGGATCCTAAACCATATCATTCCATAAAAAACAATATTAAAATAAAGAAAAATAAACCCCACTTATGTATCTCAGTATCATGCTTCACCCGCACATTCATACTTGGATAGATGGTTGACACTTATTTCAAAAACAAATGGTTTCCCCAATTCGAAAATGAATTTTAGATACATATGTTAAAAATATAGTAATACTGAATATGATTGGATCCTTATCATTGATAATATAACTAAATTATGTTTACTAAGACCAACAATAACTATTTTCCCATTCTTCTAGTGGTATTGTATTAATCTATTATAATACATAATTACTTTTAAAATAGTTATCTGTATTGTAATCCACACTCTACCGGTAGCCTATGTCTTCTATGGATCCATTGATACAACAATTTATTAGACTATATAAAAACACAATGAAACCTTGTGTATAAAATTGTTACACATTTCAATTTTTTCTTTTTCATACACATTCCATTACATCTTTAATAAAATAAAAATGTGATATTCATTATCTTTATTCATCCATAAAACCATAAAAATGTCCACATTAATGAATTATAAAAAGAAATAAAGTTAATCTATAATAAAAATATTCATTTAATTAATTAAAATATTAGGGTAATTCATAAATTGAAATGTAATTACAATAAATTCATAGTTTCAAATCATTGTTCAGAATGGTATCTTTGGTATATCCTCCTTGACCCCCAATGAATGATATAAAAAATCATAACTAGGGGAAAATATTATATCTATGTACATGATCAAACAAATAATTAATAAATGGTAGATAATATATGTTCTTAAAAATAATATTGATATATTTCAGATAATAATGGAAAGTTACATTGATTCATCATTTACCAAAAAAATGAATAGGATAACCCACGGTGACACAATTTTCAAAATGAATCCATTCTCATTGTTCTCAAAGTGTTTATCTTCAATTCATTCTTCTCTTTATAGGATATACTATATGGATATTAATGATAGGATTAGAATCATGTTTGGTTACTATTATAAAATAATATCTAGGATTTGATCCAATAATAAAACTCATATGAAAAAACTACATCAAACTATTAAAACATAAAAATTTATTTGATATTGACCTTGTATACATCTAATTGATAGAAACATAACATTTTCAATAATAATTAAATAATATTACCAACAATTTTTTCTATAGTTTTTAAATTATAATATAATTCCCTTGAATCACCTAAGACCACAATAATGTATAGTTTAAAATATTAAGTATCGAAAAAATTTATTTAATTTAAAAACATAAAAATACTAGAAAAATTTTCATCTTTACCAAATATTTTAATTCTATATAGAATCTTAGACCACTCACTCAAGTTTAATAAACATTATTCCCTAGGAAGATTAATTTTGAAAACATATAGTGAGATACTAGATATAACACCGTGACCCCAGTTAATTAGAGTCTGTGCATTATTACATAACATTGGCAGGACCACAAAATATCATTTCTCGAAATACCGATTAGTTTAGTTGCTTTGGAATAACTTGATACATTCATCAGTCTTATATTTCAACATAAAATGAAAACAAAAACAACATAGTCTCTATAGTCCACACTCATATCCCTTTACACTATCCCTGCAGGTCATTCATAAAATACTTCTTCACAACCTGGGAAAAATAAAACATAAAAAGGGGTGAGCTCTAATTCCCATTAAGGATAACAATATATCAGAAACATTCATAAATAAGAAAAAACATTTAAGGCAATGAATAATTAAAACAAAAGCCTTTTAAACTTGATCTTCTGCATAATATGGCAGAAATAAAATGAAATAATTCCATTTACTTATTCACATGGATATTCTACTAGTCGAATAACCACTTGCAATATCAATAAACACTTCCATAATATTGGAATCCATAATGACAGACAATCATAACAATATAGTCAAGTCCTTGTTCCAAGACTACAAATAATATTTTTTCAAGGCCTTGTGCCAAGACACTATTTTGTCTCATGAGACCTACCGATGCATCAAGGAGCTATAGTGTGCTCCACCCATCACTTATTATATCCAATGCATTCCTCATTTGAACTGGTTTAAACAATAATAAACATTCTTATTAAAACTATCATATGAAATTTCAATACTTTCTCCATAAACCATGGATGGTATAAAAATAACACATCCATAGTCAAACATATCAAAAAACCTTCAATACAATATGGATGTTTTGTATCATAATAAATCAACTTCAAATAAGAATAAAATACATTAAAGGATGTTGACATAGATGAAATAAAAAGTATTTGAGAGAAATATCTCTTTTGAGAAATCATTTAAAATTCACATAATTATAAAAGAAAACATTTACTTTGAAAATATTATTATAATCTTGTAAAGGTAGCTTCGATGCTTTTATAATGGTGGAAAATACCCGCACCTGATGTATAAGTTAAAAAATATATTCTAACATTTATTCTATCGAAAAGGTTAAAAAGGACCTTGATTGGAAAATGACGGAATGATTTCATTATAAACATCTTATAAAAATTAATACAATGGTATAAATGTCTTTAAACCATAGTCTATAAAATAGTAATAATGTTTTGAAATATATTTTTAAGAAACATGGATGTGGATGATAAAGAGGTCTTAGTAGATAATTATGTATGTTCATTAAGTTCATTAACACCATCCTGTAAACGTTCCATGTATGGTATGAACGAGTCATTTCACATTGTGGGGGTGGTAGTCCACAGTTCCTAAAATTAAATTATTGTATGTATATATACAACATGAAATGAATAATGGTATTCTATAAAATGGAAGTAATGAAGATTATTTATAAAATAAATATCATAAATATCATATTTAATTAGATTTTCATCATAATGTCCACCATGAGAGCTGGAACAACATAATTAAACAATCATTGTTTTGTGAGAAATTTGGTTTCCATCCACATAAACATTATGTTCATCACCCATTAGATGGAGGTGTGTGTAAGTGTAGTTATAATACTTCTCATAAAAATATCCTAGTATATTGATTATACTAGTATTGTTAAAAAATGAAAAGAAAAAAAGTTTAGGGGTTGGAGAAGTAAAATAAAAGAAAAGAAGGTAAGAGAAATCGTTACCTTTAATTTGGGTAACTCCATTTTGTTTGAACAAAAAAGGATTCTAGAATTCACTTATACCTAAGGTAAGGCTTCTAGGATGTGCATAGGCATGTAGGGAGCTCAATTGGGAAGTGGTTGGATGACCCAAAAGGCTTGATTGGTGTGAGTAATTGGTTAGAAGTGGTGTCCTTTTATACGGGAGAGGAGGGGCTCTTTAGGAATGATTGAAAATATTATTTTATTATATAATTATAATCAGTTTATAAATGTCAAAAACTCATTCAAGTTGATGATACGTTGACTAAGGATCGAAATGAAACCATCCAATAAGAATTGGACAGGTTTTGGGTATTATTTTAGTCTTTATAATCTTATTTGATTAAATCATTTATTAATGAGGTAAACACTACATCATTATTTTGTTATAAATAATTTAATTTATTAGATGTCTAAATATTATAAAAAAATACCATGATGTACGATATCATTTTATCATTCTAATAAATATTTATAGTCAAAAATATAACATATATATCCCTCTGTAAATTTTTTTTTGTAAAAGATATATGCTTATGTCATTTCTGTATTTATTTAAACTTAATTAATATAACTTGTCATTATCACTTAAAAGTAGCTCAATGGGGTCCAAAAATAGACCAATTGATTCACATGGTCGGACATGTTTCAACCAATATGGTTAGGAAACGTTTTAGGGTAATTTAGTATTATTATATTATTATTATTTTACCCTTAATTACCGGACTTACCCTTTATCCATGGTAAATAAAATATTTACCGATGTAATTATTAAAAATGTCTAAAAAAAGTTTTATATTTACACAATTTGGACCTTCTGGTTCTAAATATTGAATAATGTTTTCTTAAATCAAAACACATAAGTGCCAGAAATTAATTTAAACTTAATTTCTGTTGTCGAAACAAATAGTTTGTTTTTTTATCAAAAATTAACTATCAAAAGATTGACACTTTCTTTATCCTGTTTAAAAATTAAATTATGTCCAATGAGCAAAATTGTATTAAATGGTAAAATTATAATCTAATTATACATTAAAATCACTCAAATTCAAAATTTATTACTATTAATGTTTTCGATTTAAAAAGTTGTTTTTAATTAAAATTTAGTAATTTTCACTATTCATCAAAATATGAAAGTTATCAGAAAAATGCCAAAATTTCACCCTAACCTAATTTCAATATTATGAATAAAAAATTGAATTCTATTTTACAAAAATTCAAAAAAATTAAAGTGGAATCTATTAATATAAAATTATTACCCGGTTTCAAAACAAAAAGGCGTATTTTTAAGAAATAAAAACTATCAAAAGTTTGACACTGGTTTATATACAATTTCAAAGTAAAATTACTTAAAATGGAAATAATTAGAATAAATGGTAAAAATATAATCTATTTATACTTAAAACACATTAAAATTTATTATTTAACAATATAAATTATTTTGATTCAAAAAGTTGTCTTCAGTGAAAATATAGTATTTTTCATTATTCATCCAAATATGAAAGTTATATGAAAACCCCAAAAAATTATTGATACCAAATAATTACGTCCTGATTCTAAAGAATATGTTTATTTTGTGAAATTTAATATATAAAAGTTTCAAATATTGGATTTAAAAAGGATTCTCCAGTAAAAGACGGTAAAATTGAATTTTTTTGAAAAATACCACTTTTATCTGAAAAAAATGTATCTGATATTACATTATGTATAGGAAACTCAAATTATGGATTAAAAAATTATATGGATTATATAAAGTTAAAAATTCATTTAATACTATTCATAAATGCTTTTGAACGGCTTTTTTGGTATGTTATAGTGTGATAGAACTCTATGTTGCGTGTTATACAAGTTATTGAATTACTTTGAAGAAATAACGTACTACGAAATCATGGGGTGTTACATTCATCCCTACTTAAATAAATTGCAACCTCACTATTTGGAATTATTTTTTGAATATAAATGATGGAAAATATAAAAGACCTTTGGAAAAACCCACATCCAGAATTTGGTTAAAAAAATTTAGTCTTAATAAGAGGAAAATAGAAACGAAAGGGTCACCCCCAAATTATGATGTCAATTAGAAGAAAATTGGTTGAAATTAGAGACATATAATTGGAGAAAAAATTTAAATATTTTTAGGTAGTGATTGAGGTCATCAATCACAAACATGTGTAAAACTGATGGCCTCAAATTCATCAATCTATGATGATTTAAAATTCCATCGGTTCAACAAAACATATGGTATTAGGATAACATCTTTTTTGTTTTAAGATACCTTAACTAAAGTATAAGAATTAATTTCATCATAGAATAAGAGAAGAAGTAACATATATACTTGACAAGTAAAGTCCCATCCTTTAACTAATTTCTACCACAAACTCATCTTTCACTCTAAAAGATAATTGAACTTATAAATAATATTATATATATCATATTCGTATAGGTTTCAAAAAATAAATTTATAATTCATCAACCAGAATATTTCTAAAAAATACTACATATTCAATCCAAGACATATTGTGGGTCAGTGGTAGGTGATACATCCTTTTCTCCCTTCGGTTGCAGGTTCGAGTCTCGCGGCCTTGCCGGACGTGACGGGTTGCCGCCCGACCTCCGGGTTGTCCTTTTATTGAAATCCAAAAATAACATTAACCGTAGTATCCATTATAAAATATAATCCATTCCAACCTTTATAATTATCCAAAATACTTCTATCCAAACTCTCAGTCCAAAATTTATATGGATGGTAAACATAATGTAGATCTTTTTTACCATGTAATAACATATAAATAAGTTCATCTTGTATTCTTTTAAAACACTGCATCATCCTGAATTACAGTAAAACCTTATCAATTACATTCATGATTGCTTAATACTTACAGAATAATAGATATACTCCTTCTATTCAAAAATGTTGTAATCTACAGAAATGATGGAATATAGAAATCATTAATCAGTGTCATGGTAGTCAAGAATATCGAATATTATTTATCAAAATCAATCATGTATTATTCCAAAATCACTACCTTGGTATCATAACCACATTATGGTTTATCTTTCTCTCAACCATATATTTTACAAAAATTTAACCTATTATTGAGTCACTTTTCTTGGTTCCACACAATCTCAAGTCCTTAATGAAATAGTACTGCATAACAATCCATATATAGTCTATAATTATTATAACCAGTACATTGTTGATAGAACACCCAAATGACATAATTCTGTAATAACAACATAATAACTCTAATCATTCCTCCTCATCTGTGGTAGTATCATAACTTGATTATTATCCAATAGCATCATCTGGGGTATACTCTGATGATTTGGACATTGGTTCGCGTAGTGTCCCAACTCCTTGCAGATTAAGCATTGTACATTTGAAACCTTTTCCTTACCCATGCAGTCACGTACATGGTGTAATTTTTCTCCACACTTATAACAAACTCTCATTCCCTTCATGAAAGTTCCAGGGTGTTTCTTCCCATAGTTATCACATATAGAAAAATTATTCTTTTCGCTCATCCCATTATCCATTTTTCTCTCTTCCATCCCTTTATTATCTTTTTTCAATTAAAAACCATATGAATTGGAGTGTTCTTTACTTATCTTATCATCACATGATACTATTTATTCATATGTTGAGAATACATGGGAGTATATTTCCCTTATAAATGTTGTCTTAATACCATGAATGATATGATCCTTGTTACTCATTGGATCATACATATTTCTAGAGTTCACATTTCTTCAACTGGGCAGCATTTCTATACAATAGCATAAACTAGGTCAGTTTATGAATTGCAATGAATACTTCGAATCTTGTAAAATATCTAACGTAAATGAAAAAGTTTATGGATATAATCCAGAATCATAAAGATGTTTTCATTGAGGAAGTATATACTCATAAACCCTTCCTAATGATTTGTAATGAAAATGAGAATTATCCTAATCATATCCCCCAGGAGTGTCGTAATAATGAGTGCATCAAGGCCCGTTGTCGTGCACCAGTTCCCGTTCGAGTCTAGCTCAAAACGGTGTTTTTGGGTTTTACCCCTAGGTACATCTATGATAGAGCTGCATCTACCAGCTGGTATCCAGATAGGGATTTATTGCACGGAAAACTCACAAAATCTACACAATAAAAGTTTTTTAGGATGTTCTTCTAAACTAATCCTCAAAGTCCATCCTAGGCCTATGTGCTCTAATCTGATTTTATTTAAATATAGCATCCAAGGACTGTTCTAAACTTCCTATGATACAAATTGTAACCCCCTAACCCATGTTTCCCAGATTCAGTGCATTATTACATAACATTGGAACGAACAAAAAAGATAGTGTATCAAAAGACCAATTATTTTAGTAGCCTTGGAATCACTAGATACATTCATCGGTCATAAATTTCATCATAAAATTAAAACTACAACAAAATAGTCTCTATAGTCCACTTAGATATCCCCTTAAACTATTCCTGTAGGTCATTTATGAAATACGTATTCACATCCAGGAAAAAATAAAACATAGAAAGGGGTGAGCTCAGATGCCCAGTAAGGATAAAAATATAGCGGAAACCATCATAAATAAGAATAAACATTTTAGTCAATGTATAATTAAAACAAAATCCTTTTAAACGTGAACTTTAGCATAATATGGAAGAAATTAAATGAAATAATTCCATTTACCTATTCACATGGATATTATACTAGTCGAATAATCACTTGCAATATCAATAACCATTTTTATAATATTGAAATGCATAATGCTAGACTATCCTAACCATATAGTCAATGCCTTGTGCCAAGACTACAAATAAGATTCTTTTAAGGCATTGTGCCAAGACACTAGTTTTATTAATGAGACCTACCGATACATCTAGGAGCTGTAGGGGGATCCACCCATCACATACTAATTCCAATTAATTCCTCATATGAATAGGTTTAAACATACCATTAACATTCGTATTAAAAGTAGCATATGAAATTTCAATACATTCCCCATATTCTATGAATGGTATAAAAATAACACATCCACAATCAAACATATTACAAAACCTTTAATACAATATGGTAGTTTTGTATCATAATTAATAAATTTTAAATAAGCTTAATATCCATGAATGTATGTTTACATAGATGAAATCAAAACTATTTGAGATAAAAATAACATTTTTGAAATCATATAAAAGTCACATAATTATAAAAGAAAACTTTTACTTTGAAAATATTATTATAAGCTTGTAAGGGAAGTTTTAATGATTTTATAAAGGTTGAAAATAGATGCACTTGTCGTATATGTTAAAAAAGACCTTCTTACCTTAATTTTATCAAAATGGTTAAAAAGGACCATGTTTAGAAAATGACAAAAAGATTTCTTTATAAACATCTTATAAAAAGCCAAAAAAGAGTATAAATGACATTAAACCATAGTCTATATAATATTATGAATGTTTTGAATACATTTTTATGAAACATGGATGTTGATGATAAAGAGGTCCCAATAGATAATTATGTATAAACAATATTGGATAGTGAAGAGATTGTGAAATAAACCTTTACCTTGTACTTTTCCTCGGTAGAGGGTAAGTTAACCTCATTTATAATAGTTAAATCATTGTTATTATGTTATACAAGAATCATATAGATAAATATGATATCATATATGATCTTTTAGCATTGCTTTGTTAATAATATCATAGTATTGTCGTTGTTTCGGTTGATAACTTACTCATTTTCTTTTATATGTTTTGTTACATTAGTCATGTTCGTTATGGATAGGTTGTTTCATATTCGTATAAAAAATGATATAAAATAATTAAATATTATTTTTAATCAACAAATTTGAATTATAATTGAATGGATAGGATGGGGAAATGAATCTCATTACGTTCGTGGAGATGGTAATCATTACATACGCACGAACTCTACTTCCATTTCATTTTTCATTTTAAAAGGAATCAAAACCAAATTATACATAGTTATATTATTATTCCAGTATAATATAATATCTTATATATGTTACTTATGTTCATTAACACCATCCTTGAAAAGTTACATGTATGGTATGAACGAGTCATATCACTTTGAGGGGCGGTAGTCCGCTCTTCCTCAAATAAAATTATCGTATATATATATACAACATGAAACAAAAAATGTAATTCAATAAAATGGAATTAAAAAAGCTTATATATATAATAAATATCATAAATATCATATTTAATTACAGTACCATCATAATGGCCACCATGAGTGGTTGTAGGAGATAATTGAACAATCATCGTTTTGTGCGGTGTTTGGTTTCCATCCATAGAAACATTATGTTCATCAGCCATTAGATAGAGGTGTGTGTATGTTTAGTTCAAATAATTCTCATAAAAATATCCTAGTATATTGAGTATAATGGTGCTCTTGCAAAATAAAATAATAAGAAGAGGTTAGGGGTTGGAGAAGTAAAATAAAATAAAATAAGCAAAGAGAAATTGTTACCTTTAATTTGTGTAACTCCCTTTGGTTTGAACCAAAAAGGACTCTTGATGTGCCTTCTACCTAAGGTAAGGCTTCTAGGAGGAGGAGAGGGATTTAGGTAGAACTACTAGAATAATGGTTTTTAGAGACCGGCAAAAGCGGCCTCTATTGGTCTTTAGCGACTGCCTTGCAACTTCTTTTGGCGGTCGTCGTTGTTCTGTCGGTAAAAACCAACAGTGACCGCCTAAGGTGGCCCCTAAATGTCTATTAGGAAAACATGGGTGTAATGGGGTTATTTGGTTTTTTCAACACAGAGAGGCACTGAGGGGTGTTGGGGGATGGAACTAAAAGCTTTTCCACCAGCCATGGAGGATATGTGACGGCCGGAGGGAATTAGCTACACCGACAGACATCGATGGGTGGTTGCTGAATGTCATGAGAATGAATGAGGACCACTCAAAGTTGGTGGGGGGTGTCCGGTTGTGATCGGTGGGTGTGTGGTGTTAGAAGGGGTGTCATTGTAGTGAAAACACAATGGTAGGGAAAGCGGCGCTGATGTTGCAGCAGAATATCATGGAAGAAGACGCTGGAGGCAGGAAAAATCATGCGTTATTAAATTTAGAAGTAGAGACCTCTTTTGGGGGTCGCTATTGATTGCTTTAGCGACTGCCATTGGCGGTCACTGGTTCTGCCCAGCACAAAACCTCAAATTTTTTGTAGTGGAGATTAATTGGGCAGAGGTTGGATGAGCCAAAAGGATTGGGATGTGTGATAAATTGGTTAGAAGTGGTGTCCTTTTATAAGGGGGGCTCTTTATGAAAGATTTAAAATATTATTTTATTACTTAATGATATTCAGTTTCTAAAGGTCCAATACGCATTTTATTTTAATGTAAGATGACCCATGATCAAAATGAAATCTTCCAATAAGAATTGGACAGGTGTTGGGATTTTTTTTAGTCTTTATAATCTTATTTATTTATATAATTTATTAATGAGGTAAACACTACATCATTGTTGTGTCATAAATAGTTTATTTTATTAGATGTCTAAAAATTATAAAAAAATACGGTGATGTAAGAAATCGTTTAGTCTTTTTTTTAATATTTATAGTCAAAAAGATAACATCTATAACCCTTTGTAAAAATTGTTTTGGTAAAAGCTATATGCTTTTGTCATTTTTTTATTTACTTTAACTAACTTAATATAAAGTGTCATTATCACTTACAACTGGCTTCATGGGGTCCCAAAATCGACCCAAAGATTCCCATGGTCGGACATGTATCATCCAATAGGGTTAGGACACATTTTAGGGAAATTTAGTATTATTATATTATTAATTTTTTACCCTTATTTATCAGATTTACCCTTTAACCGTGGTAAATAAAATATTTACAGAAATAATTATTCAAAATGTCTAAAAATAAAATTTTCATGTTTACATAATATGTACATCATGATTATAAATATGGAATCACTAATTATAAATTCAAAACACATATGTGGCAGAAATTAATTTAGAATTAATTCCTGTTGTCGAAACAAAAACCCTGTTTTTTTAACAAATACTAAATATCAAAAGATTGAAACTTTCTTGTGTCCCGTTTAAATATTAAATTATGTCCAATGACCAACATTTGATTAAATGGTAAAATTATAATCTAATTATTAGTTAAAATCACTCAAATTTCTTAATTTATCACTATTAATTATTTCACTTAAAAAAGTTTTTTTTTAATTAAAATGTAGAAATTTTCACTATTCATCAAAATATTAAAGTTATCAGAAAAGTACCAAAATTTTACTCTAATCTATTTTTAATATTACTAATCCAAAAATGAATTTTATTTTAAAAAATTCAAAACATAAACGTTTCATTTATTAATTTAAAATTAATTCCCGCTGTCAAAACCAAAATGTGTATTTTTAAGAAATAATAACTATCAAAATTTGACAATTGTTTATGTCCAATTTCATAGTGAAATTACATACAATGACCATAATTTCATTAAATTATAAAAATAAAATCTCTTTATACTTCCAAACAATTATAATGTATAATTTAACAATATAAGTTATTTTGATTAAAAAAGTTGTTTTTAGTTAAAATATAGTATTTTCACTATTCACCCAAATATGAAATTTATAAGAAAAACACCAAAACCATATTGTAACTAAATTATTATGTCATGATTCTAAAGAATAAGTATATTTTTTCAAATTTAATAAATAAAAGTATCAAATATTGTATTTAAAAAGGCTTCACCAGTAAAAGGCGGTAAAATTATATTTTTTGAAAAATACCTCTTTTATATGAAAAAAATGTATTTCTTCTTACATTATGTCGAAGAAACTCATAATATGGATAATAAAATTATAAGGATTATATAAAGTTAAAAATTCAGTTAATACTATTCATAACATCTTTTTAACGGCTATTTTGGAATGTCATGTTGCGCTAGAACTCGGTGTTACGTGTAGTGACAGTTATTGAATTACTTTGAGGAAATAACATACTATGAAATCATAGGGTGTTACACAAGAATTCAAATAAAGGGTTTCAAAAAAAGAGTATACATGAGGTGGTGTTCAAATTTTTAATGTACTTTTTCATGAAATATAAATTGAACATAATAAAATATTTTAAAATCAAGAGTTAGTATGTAAAAAAAATACATTTTTTATAAAAAAGTATCAAAAACATAATCTTTAAAATAAAGTGAAATCCAGTGATTCATAAATTCAATATCAATTATTTTTTAAAGCCTCATAATAATAAATAAGTAATTTTTGGAGGATATTTGGTTCTTAACATAATGTAATAACTTACTCAAAGAAACATTACACAACGTACATAAGATCATATGTGATTAGGTTCACTTTGTAGCCCTGTAGTGTGTTTAAGATCACCCCACACACCCCATATAAGACTTCTCGTCATATTATTACATTATCCAAAGAATTATAGGACTATATAATTATGTTCCAACTTGTTACATTCATTTTATGTAAACTCAAATGTTTTCTATTTATATCCTTTAAAATAATGATGTCTTTTACAAATTTTATCCACAACATTTAGGTGTATCGATCACTTACCTGTAAATTCACAATAATTGAAAGATAGTTTCTTCAATATGAATGATACACATATATTTTTCTTGGATCCTTTTTATATTAAATTTCGTTTACCTAAGAATGTACCATAGAGGATGAACCTCTGTAAAATCATGTGTAGGTTTCATACACATTCTATATTTATACAAACACTATTATAAATTAAATAAATTAAAACTAACTTACAAACTTGTAATGTATATGTGGGTTAAAAATGAAAGGAATGTAATATAATATATGTAAAATTTAATGAAAAAATATAAAATAATATAAATAGAGAATGGAAAAAATGATGATAGAGAATAAAAATAGTTCATCTTTGGGTTCTTGGTGATGTTATCATTTTTATTTAACATTTAGGCCTCATTATTTTATCCTACATAGATACCCATACAATTCACAAAACACTCATTCATTGGGATGTTTTTATCCAAAAATAATACCTCTTCATGTTTGATTTATCAAATACACATCAATACCAAGGATAAAATCCACAATTTGAAATAATCATAGATCAGTGAGATTGAAAAATAGTGAACTACAAAGAATGAGACTATAGTATAAAAAGGGGTTTCCACTGACCAAATTCATATTTACCGTCACAAAAGAAATTGAATAAAATCGGATCAATCATTAAATCCTAATAAATTCAAAAATACCCACCAATTTCTCTTCAAACAAAAGATAGTGTATGTTATCCGAATACCTTGAGTTTAATTGAAGTGTGATGGGAGAAATAAAAATTTTAAAAGAAGATATATTCACAAATAAAGATAAGAGATATGAAATATAATATAAAAAGAATGAATATTTTATCTAGATTCCACATTACCCATAAAAATGAAAATTTATAGTAATGGGATGGGTGGTAACAATTTATAGAAAATTATGTGAAAAATGATATCTCTGAAATATGTCTACTATGAATATGATAATTTTATACTATTTAAATATCTAATTTATGGAATAGTTTTTTTTTCAAAAATTCTATCATTCATTAATTATAGTTCACCAGAATAATATTTGATATTTTGGCCATAGAATTAATTTTTATTTATGATTTACGATGTAAAATTATTCATCCCATGAGAATGTTTGAATTCAATGGCTCTGACATAACATGCACTAAATAACATAAAATATGTTGATTTAATTTCATCCATAGTTGTGAAAGTATATCAAATTATTGTTTCTATATCCCTGCATATCATTTTTATTATTGAAATTTAATATTTTCAGATATAATATAATATTTATTTAAATCAAGATCACTGCATAAAATTGGTGCAATGAATTATGAGATAGTTTTGTTCCATCAAATGATCGACTATGGATTGGACCTAGATGTGAGAAATCAATACAACGTCTTGTGGATGCCTAAAAACTGGGAAAATTACATATTTAGTTATTTTATGAAACACTATGGTCCAAATATATAATGAAATATTTATATTAAAAATCCAAATTTAGTCTATTTTTTCAATAATTATGAAAATAATTAAAAAACCTAAAATATGAAATTTCCATAAAATAAAAATATAGTAGGATTAAATCATTGAATTGTATATTTATATTAGTGAATATAATAGTATTGTGTATCCACCACATATAACAGATGCAATATATAGAGTCATCTAAGTCCATGGTCAAAATAAAATTTCCATAGTATAAATGGAATCAAATATCAATTATAAAAAATATAAATTTATATAGACTCTTATATGGATTAAAATTTTCACACAATCTAAAAATCATAAAAATTTATTCTATATCATATTAATCCACATGTGAATGTCTTACCTACCTCCATTGAGAAATATGTCTCTCTTCACACACATATTTTTAATTTAAAATTTTTCTCATAACCCTGAACATGTGTATTTTCCATAGGGTTTATGTCCTCATAATAAATACTCTTCATAGAGTAAAAAATATTACAATAATTAGGACATTTTCAAGAGTTTTTTGTGGTTTAAGGTTCTAATGTTTTAAATGATAAAAAAATTCGGGGAAATAAGAGGTGGTTTATGATCTAACTGCAATAAAATGTATTAGAATTGTTTTTTTCATGAATGGAGTGATCCTCAATCCGAATAAAAATTGAATCACCTACAACAAACTATTGATCATATCATGATGTTAAAATTGCGAAATTCAAACTAAATGATAATTGTTTACATCCTTTCGATATTTTTAGAATTGTTTCAACATGAATTTAGATATTGAATTTATCTTCCGAATCCATTTTTAGGATAGAAACATGATAAATTTTCTATCGAATATTGACTGAATTCCAATCCAATTTAGTAATTATAGTTTTCCACAAATTATTAATTAAATCATAAATGTTCTATTACCCTGGATGAAATTTATCGCTAAACACTTTCAATACATCTAAAATAATTTCTTCAAATAAGAAAAATATTTCCGATTTTTTTCCTCCACCACACTATAATTCACCAATCATAATATATCTAAATTATTGAGTTGGTAGCAAATGGATTGATATATTATAATGGGAATCTTTAAAAGGGTTTTCAGGGAAAATATGTGATTAATGACTTTCAAATGTGAAGGTTGAAAAAAATAATAGTTGAATATAAAAAATAACTTTCATTTCGATGCCATAATCATTCTTGACCCCTTCCATTTGCTCTAAAACCTATAAAAAATATAAAAAAACATGTTCAAGATCGTAAAACATGTATAGATACCCTCATGATAAAATATAAATTTAATTAATTTATAAAAAAGTATTGAAACCTATTGGGTTTGGCATGACTTTCCAATTATGTGGCATTAGTGTAAACAAATTTACAAATTATTAAAACATCATCACATGAAATTATTTTAAATTAGGAAACAAAATCCATTAGGTAATCAGTTAACTTAAAAAATATTCTAATAATGTAATTTTAAAAAAACTATTATGAATTTTATTTTACAGTTTATTCTATTCAACTAGTTATTATTAGAAAAATTGAAATAATAAATAAAATAATATATATAAAAATTGGATTCATAGAAAAAATTACAAAAAATAATTCTAACACCCCCCATTTTTAAATAATCTACCATTTAATTGTAAAATGTTTTAAAAAATTTCAGATATATTAATAATTTGGTATCAATAAATGACATTAATATAAATAACTTAATTTTTTTAAACGTTAGTCTTGAGTTATTCTCATAGTTACTATCCCAATGAACATAATTTAATGAATGGAAAAATCATGAGACAAATAATGAAAATGAAATTGATAAGGGAAAGAAAGGGTATAATGAATGGTTTGATACCCATGTGGATAATTGGTTTTTTACATCTTGTAGTTACACACTTTCAGTTGATTATCACCATTCAGAAGGGGATTGGGTTTCATACTATTGAACCACAACATTTGACTTTTAAAATTGTACATTACAAATCACCAATAATGGATACCAAAAAGTTAGATCAGAATATTTTCATGCTCCAATAATGAATAATGATTGGATGAATGTTTTTGATTTATAGGGTAAATAATATATTTGTACTCCATACTGAAGATCATGGTGTCTACCTTCATACAATTTATAATTATGGTAGAGAAGCCTTCTATATTTCCACATGGTTTTATCCATATTATTATTCATTCAATATAATATTTAATCTTTATTAGAATCAATGTAAACAAAATTCCCAAGTTGTGAAGTTTCATATGGCATAGAAAAAGAAGAGTTATAAAATATATCAACATTATTAAGATGAAAAATGATCAATCAATATGAAAATATTCCATTTCAAGTAAGACGAAATTAAAATTGATATCATCTTGAAATGAAATTGGAAACTCATTCATAATAGGAACATCATACCATATTCCAATGAATGATAGTGGTATATATGATTTGTTTTGTTGTTTTCAATTACTATATAATATATTAATATTTTATATTCAATTAAATATACAAATGCTATTAATAATCATGTTTCATCATACATATTTATCAGATGTAATGAACTCTTTAGAACCATCTTCATGTAATGGATAATAGTATAAAAATAGAAGATAATGTTTAATATTTATTCACTATCGATGTTAATAATATTAATATATACAATGAACTATAACTTCATTCCCTGCATCATGTATTTATTTCCATTACATAAATTGAATATTATCTTCTTCTTCACCTGTGGCTAGCGATGCTGCCATATTTTTATCAATATCAATTTTTTTGTAATTATAATCAATCAATAATCAATATTGTTTCTTTTCTATATTTTTCTAACCAATATAAAACTATCATATATGAATGAAATATATGTGGGAGTTGATTATTAAATTAATGATATATATATGAAGATATTAAATTTCTTAAAAAATAAATAAAGGATCCAATGATGTTAGATAAATAAAACCACTATTCTTTGGGATTATTGGATATGTTATCATTGTTATTAAAAATATATTCTTCCTCATTATATATAATTTTGAGATCCAAAAAATTCACTCAAAATAAATTAATGGAAATGGTATTACCCAATATTGATACCTCTTAAATTTTCATTACTCTCCTCAATATCATTACATAATCCAAACTCCACTATATTAACAACTCACATATTTGTGAGAATAAAAATAATTGAACAGATCAGAAGAATATATGAGAATAAAAGTGTAGATTCCACTCAAAAATAATATTCTATCCACCTCTAAAAAACTAAAATAAATGATTTGAAATAAATAATGAATATAATTCTCATATAAGAAACTTTTCCCCTTCGAACAATAGTGAGGGTTTGTTCTCCTCAATCATGGAGTAAAAATTTTTACATTGGAAAAACAATAAAATATGCAAGAAGATAAATGAATAATTGAACAAGAGATATACACACACATTCAAACACACACACACACATATATTGAACTAAAAATAAAGATCACACTATCTGGACTCCACCTTTTCCCCGTGAAATGGTTTTCCATTGGTAAAATATGGGAGGTAAAAATTTATAGAAAATTTAATGGGTTAAATTGTCTCCAAAATAATTCCTATAAAAATATGAGATATTTTCATGTATTTAATAGAGGAAAAAGAGAATGGTTTGTTATTGAATTTTTTTCATTAATTTCACCATCATTCACCAGTAGTATCTTATCCTTTTAGGCCATCTAATGAAGAATTTTTATTTTATTTATCCTGGAAAAGTATTCTTACTGTGTGACTACTTTAATTCCAAGTATTAAAATTATCCTATATTTATGAGAATGAAATATGAAGATGGGGGTGGGTCCATAGTTACAAATGAATTTCATAGAAATATTATCAATATATATTTATTTTTTTAGCATTATTTGGACAAGAAATTTTTATATATAATCCATTATTTAAAACAGCCATGATTCGTTCATAGATATCAATGTGAGAATTATGATCCAGTTTTGGAACTACAAATAATGACTGATTTTTCTATCCCATTGAATGAAATTAATAAAAACATTTCTAGTATAATAAAAATTAAATCTCAATTTTAAAATAAATTAAAAAAAGTTTATTCTTGAAATACATTATAAAATTCAAATAAAAAATATCAAATGACTCTTTTTCCAAAATAATCTAAAATTAATTCTGAAAAATAAAAAAAAGTCACATATTATCAAACTATTATTGGATTAAAAAATTGATTTACCTAATTAAATGATTTATAATATTGTTTTTATCAGTAGTTCACTTTATTAGAAATGGAGTCTGGTATTCATTTCACAATTGAATGGCATACAAAATCATAGGATAATTTCAACAGCATAACTACTATACATAATGGTTCATTGAAGGGGTGAATGATAAAGAATGGGGTAATCATTAAATGGGAATAATAATTACTACTCAAGATATTTATAAAGATTTATCATAGCATGAATGATTATGATTGCATATTTATTGAATTTTTTTAGAAATCATGAAACATTAAGATATAAACCATGTAGATAAAATATCATGAGTTTATTGTATTATTGATTATATGATTTCCCCATAAAAGTCATTAGAAAATGATATTGTAACTTAAAATCATTTCATCTTTGGTACCCTTTAAATTTGAAATCCAAAAAATGAAAAAAGGATTATATAAAAATTTATATCAAATATCTTCATAAGAAGAATAATAATATAAAATCAAGTTAATTATATACAAAAAACATTTCATGACCCCTCCCATTAATTATATTGATGTTAGGGGAAAGAGAAAATGAATCTTGAGTCCCCCCTCCATTAGGCCATGACATTGTGAGTAGAACCAAGGATGTACACATATCATACTCTGGGAGAAAATTTACATTATAAAAAACTAGATCAGTAGACCTAATTAATCATCCACAACAAATCCAATGAAAAATATAAAAAGAATTCCAAATATTTTACAAAATTCATGGATAAGTAGATATGATACATAAAAATTATTCAATTTAAATAACCAACAAAAGTATGGCTAAAATTGTGATAAAACAACTTCCAAGGATATGATCTAGTAAGGCCTTCATGATCCTAAAATTCCTCCTAGAAACCTGATAACAAATTTAAATATGTAGGGTCAACATATATGTATACCCAATAAGAAAAATTGTCCCCCATTTCGATGTGAATGAACCGTACTAATGCAACTATGTGAAAAAAACATAACCAATGACAACCTAAATAGGCATACTAACCAAACCCAGCATTTTCAAGGCACTCTGAACAAATAATTCCAGTCATGTAACATAATATAACATGATGTCTTAAATATGGGTAACCATCATCACTGTCCCACTTGTAGTATGCCCTCACACACCGAACGTCATATGTCTAAGCACTCCAATCTCATTCATATACCACACTGCCCCATAAGAATTGCCACAACATACATAGCCCACAAAAATATGGTCTCACTACCACAAAATCTTGTCCATGTCCTGTTCCACCTGAAAACATGATTGTCATATACAACATCTCATCCTGAAGACACATAGGACACATAATACCTCCCCTATAAACACCTAGGCTATCAAATCCCCCCCTAAGAAACATCATCATAACAACCACCATCTGGTGATATAATAGTCCATCTAAAATCATATAACATTTAATTATTCCCTGTTATTGAAGATAGAGTGGATAATATCATGTACCAAGCCATTCGTAGTCCACACTAGTTACTAGAAAAAACACCCCACGTTATTATCTTAGTGCTTGGCATATTTTTCTCAGCATGGGTGGGGTGCACCTAGAATCACAATAATATACCAGCACATATACAGTTTCAAGCCATTAGATCCAACCTATGGGTTCCAAAATAAAAAATCAAACTCAAAACATCATGACATTTTCTACCACCTCTAAATGAATTTATTTCTACCTAAAGAATTCATTTCAGATGGTGAAGAGCACGAATAAACTATGGAGGCATCAAATTTTCTCTATGTTTACTACCCATTCATATCATTAATTAGATCCAAAAACATTAAGCTACACAACCCATAATTAAATCATTTTTTAACAAAATCCATTGCAATATACAAAAAAACTATTCCATTAAAAACATTAGTAATCATTTAATGGGTTGCTCCATCACCACTAATCTATCTAGAACATCATTAATACAAGATCGTTGAACCAAAATCACAACCGAAAAAACTATCCCCACACCACTACATAATCACTTTAAAAAATAATCACATCTCTTACCCAAAATCATAGCCAAAAAGAATCTCCTCACCTCCAAAAAATCATGGATAAAAACCATGACCCCACTACCCCAATAGTATCACCAAAAACCATCACATCATTTCCCCAAAATCATGTCTAATGTCTATAAATTCACCTCCACAATGTCAAGTACAGTAACCATCACCCACCACCCAAAAGGCACAACCAACAACCATCACCTTACTACACCAAAAGAATAACCTTAATCCATCCCCTCACTAACCCAAAAGCATGTACAACAACCCACAAAACACATCCCAAGATCACAACCATAAACCATAATCCTGTTTCCCCAAAATCATGGCCAACAACCATAAAATTTCTGGCACAAAATCAGAAAACCAATTAACAAATCCCCACCCCAAAATCACTGCCACACATTATAGCAGAACAAGATTTATTTTTATTTTACAAAAGGATTTTTTTCACATTCTACATTACATTTGGGATGTTATCACATTAAGAAATCATGGGGTAACCATTTAATTTGGAAAGTATAATTAATTTACAATATTAATATTGGTTTAATCCATAAATATTAAAAAAAGTCACAACAAAATGGGTTCCACAACTATTTTTGAATAGTGAAAACAAAACAGACAATGACCACAGTTTTCACTTGGTAGTTTATCTCATACAATTAGTCACACCAAAAATAACAACAATGATATAAAGGCATGTAAATCAAACCCCATTTACCCATTTTAAATAAAGATAAACAATTATTTACATTTTATTAATATAAAAATAAAATAATCCTTATAAAACAAAATAAACCTCCTCCAACAAGTTTCAAAATATGGATAATGGAATCCCTACATCTAAGAATTTTCCCAACTCGCTATGCACTATAGGGTAAAAAATAATTCTAATGAAAAACAACCACACTATGAGAATATTTGATCTTTCTACGTGTCATCCCTAGAACATCAGAATTCAACCCCACACACAACCCATAACATTAAAAAACCACCAATGGAGATTACCAAGAGAAGAAGGGAAGAAAATGGGTGAGAAAAGGATATAAGTCCCTATGGATTGAATGCAAACCACCAACAAACAACCACTAAGATTAG
The DNA here is from genome assembly GCA_963277665.1 of Viscum album. Classification (NCBI taxonomy): domain Eukaryota; kingdom Viridiplantae; phylum Streptophyta; class Magnoliopsida; order Santalales; family Viscaceae; genus Viscum; species Viscum album. The sequence goes on from OY728156.1 coordinate 1,741,475,299, forward strand.
TGGATCAATGAGGGTGGATAAAGGATTTAATAACACATCAGGGTGCCTATTGTACACCCAAAATGAGAGGAAGATAAGTGAGTGGCTAAATGAATGAATTTTATTCCAAAAAATAATTGTAGAACTTCACTGTATTGGGGGATTACATGACATGGAATCCCATTTCAAGTCATAAAATCCACATTGTTCGATATCCACTAAAAATTAAGACACCTATTAAATTTATTTTATTTTATATTCATTCCTTGTGAAATTACATGGATATAAACCAACATTAATATTTTTTAATTTTTCAACACGGTGTGAAACAACCCTTTATTGTGTGAAAATCCCATGGCCCAATCTCCTACAACTCGAACACCGCCAGACATCATTTGAGACACCTCTGAAGACCTCCAACACACACTACCAGAAACGTATCATACTAGGAAGGAAAAAATAATTAAACCAGATACCTCTCAATTGATTGTTTCCATTGGGAATCCAAAACCAATATTAGAAGGAAAGGGGTCCAAACAACAACACCATTAGATACCTATTAAGGGTCTATTCATATCATAAATTCTACAATCAGCATTTCACTCCAACCCAAAAGGAAAAAAACCTCACAAAATTCTCAACATCTAAATAGTCCAAACCATCAACCACTAGAACCGACAAAATGCAGTGTTACACAAACAAAAAACTGCACTATACAAAACACAAGAATCTATGAATTTTTTCATCCATGTCATGAAATTATCTACTCTCTGAGAAACTAACTCACCAACAGTGGTTTAATAACATCCAAATTATTTCTTCTAATGTAAGAATTAGTTCTTCCATTTTTCATATGTCAGGAATTATTCACACATCATAGAGAACACATAACAAACTAACAGAAACAACTCACCTAATTAAATAATGGGATCAAAAACAATATCCCAAAATAAAATATATAAAAAATAACATCAAATAATCCTAGTACTAGACATTTATTTACATTTATCACTCTGAATTACTATCCTTATAGACATCATGCCTCCACAACACAAAAACCATATGAATGGTTCATCCACACAATGCCTTACCTTAGATATTAGGTGTCACTACTAGTCTCTCCAGAAATGTCATGTAATCCTTGATATCTGACTCTCCCCAGTAAAAAACATGGGATTCAACATGATGATAATGAAAAATCTAGGGGATGTGTTAGTCTTCATGGATCTTATCTTTCCATTATAGAAATTCCAATGATTATACATATTATACAACAATCCCCAACACCTCAAAGGGATTAAAAAACATAGGATAAATATTACTCCCTCTTCCATTCTATTTTTGTCTTCATCGAGGAGAAACATTCAAAAACACATGGTCCCCCACCATGAACTCCAAGGGATTCCTTCTACGATCCTCATTAACATTCTTCTGATCTTGAACTACTTTCATCCTCTAAAAAATAAGCTTAAAATTATATTTCATTCTCTACACCACATCATGACCAAGAATAGATTTCTCACCAACCCCTATCTAATATAACGTATAACAACACGACCTTCAAAAAATAGACTCAAAGAAATTCATATAATTGGAAGAGTGAACAAAATTATTACAATAAAATTATACAAATGGTAGGTGTCGTGGCCAATATCCATCAAAGGACAAGATGAACTATAAGGCCCCGACCATAATCATTTCTTATTATTGAATTAAATGAATAATTCACATTGATGATCTTTTCAGGTTTAGAGTTTTAGAGAATTAGGACATAACTATTACATCTCAAAGATTACAAAGTAGGCACATGTACTAAGATTCCATTTTTTCACAAAATAAAAACTCTTGAACACAAGAGTCATTTCTAGTTCCCTATTTTAAATAGCCAGAAATTTCCTTGATCCCATCCTTGACACTATTCATCTTTATGTCCTGTGAAAAAAATTTCAAAAAAACATGGGATGAGAATAAAATGTTTAGTAAGGGTTATAAAAATATGGAAAGAAAACATCAGTCCATGTATAAATAAAAATAAATGAAATCATACATTAATCATAAAATATAAGCAATTTAACATACCTCATGAAATCGTATGATTTGTCAATAAGTCAACAGAAATCATAAGGCATAAAGGTAACCTGAGGCATTCATAAAATTCTTACATAGGGAGTAACCCTCATGGTTACATTTGGAATACCCATCATAGTATATTACTTAAATCACTTTAGAGAAACCTTAGCGTTTAACTCCTTCGAGTTACCCAATGGATTGGAGAGCTATATCGGGCTCACCCACCCTTAGTTTATCACGGAACCACCCGTCTTCATAAACAATGCATATAAACATAACATAATCATAGGACATAACATAAGCATAAAGGGACGATAACATTCCGACATTGAAATATAAATATAATATTTTATGATATTGAAATAATGAATCCATTCTAAAAACAATTTTCAAAACCATTTAAAACACTTAATAAAGAGATTTTTGAATCAAAGTGTCACATACCACATCGAAGATTTTAACATTTTAAACCATTTATTTCCATATAAATAAATCATTAAAACCATTTGGAAACATTATTATTAATGAGAAATATTTATAAGGAAAAATTATTGAAACATTTAAAACGGTATTTTAGTTAAAGGGGTTTTAACAAAATTAGAGTCACTTGAATACAATACTTGAGGAATAAAATTTAATCAGAACTATATAATATCATGATAATAAAAGGATTCATGATATAATATTCCAATGGACAGTATATACACCATATAATAGTGAAATGGTGCATAAAAACAACGATGTCTCAATAGAAATGTAAAATGAGATGAAATCCATTATAAAGAAGGTATCCTTAAATTAATGATAATTAAATATCATAATTATGTGTGACAAATATAAATACACCCAATATAAGTGGATACTAAGTGTAAAACAATAAATGTTAATTCAAACATATTCAAAGTATGACATATTTAATAACTACATGTTGAACCCAATGAAATCAAAATTGGGTTAAAAAGTTCCCTTGACAGCCTAACGGCGTCACATAAAATTTTAGAAAAATAGTTGATCAGAGAGATAATGGGTATCTAATCACTTGGACATAACATTTAAAGAAATAAGGATATATAAGAACATATGCCCACATAAGAAGATGAAAATTAAAAGACATAACAAAAGAAGTCTTTTAAAAAGAGGAGGGTGAAAGGTTCCCTTACCGATTTGGGTAACTTTCAAAATGTACTACCCATGAAAGAAGGACTATAAAACATTGATGTAAATACTCATAAACCAATGTATATTACACTAAGATTAGAATAATGTATAGTACATACACCACTCAAATGTAAATATTGGAAAATGTTGCATGAATCTCACGAAAACACAATGATAGATAAAAAGTCCCTTACGAAATTTCGGCAGCCTAACGGCGCCAATTAAAACTTCCAATAATAGATTTATAAGTTCAAATATGGTCTCTAATAATATTAACATAAAATGTACATAATGAAGAATATAAAATAACATCCCCATACATAAGAAATATTATCTTAAAAGAAATGACATAAAAGAGAGTACTTAAAAAGAAAGAGAGAGGTAGGATCCCTTACCACAAGTCCGACTTGTCTTGTTCATTTCTTTATATTCCTGAATAATAAATGTTGTAAATTTATAATTTATTATGGTCCTTCTTTATAGATTATTATTCAGTTTATATCACATATTATAATGTTATAAAAATTGGTTAATAATGTGAGTTCATATCAGACGTTTTTGTCAATGTTTGGTACATGGGTCAAAAATGAACTTGTTTGAAAATGATTGTCCATGTAGTTATAAGTAAACCATCTCTAGAATAGTAATAATGATTTAAATATCATATATATCTGTTACATATTCATTTTATACTATTCCATAACATTTGTAGATAAGAAGAAATGAAATGCACCGTTCATGGGGAAGGTAGGTCGTACATACGCATGAACGCTACATTCATTTCTTTTTCATATTAATGGAATTAATAATAATATAATATATATATATATATATATTATAATTCCTGTAACACCCCGACCGCAGTTACCCAAAGTTAGTGCATTACTTTGTAACATTGGCATGATCACATGAAAGGTCAAATCTTGAAATACCGATTGCTTTAGTAGCATTGGAAAGACTAGATATATTCATAAAGTTTTACATTACATCATAAAGTGAAAAACTACTACAACAATATAATATCTCCATTGTCCACATTATTATCCCCTCATAATATCCCTGCTGGTCATTCATAACTTACTTCTTCACATCCTAGGAAAAATAAAACATAGAAAAGGGGTGAGCTCAAATGCCCAGTAAGGATAACAATATAGCAGAAACTTTCCAAAATAAGCATAAACATTTAAGGAAATGTATAACTAAAACAAAAGACTTTTAAACTTGTCCTTCAATATAGTATGGCAAAAGTAAAATCAAATAATTCCATTTACTTATTCCCATGGATATTATACTAATCAAATAATCACATGCAATATCAATAACCACTTTCATAATGATGGAATGCATAATGCCAGACTATCATAGCCACATAGCCAAGGCCTCATGCCAAGACTACAAATATTATTTTGCCAAGGCATTGTGCCAAGTCACTTGTTTGTCTCATGAGACCTACTGATGCATCGAGGAGCTATAGAGGGATCCACCCGTCACTTACTAAGTCCAATGCATTCCCATATGAAAAGGTTTAAACATAATATATACATTAGTATTAAAACTAGCATACGAAATGTCAATACTTTCTCCATAAACCCTGAATGGTATAAAAATAACAAATCCATAGTCAAACATATCACAAAACCTTCAATATAATATGGAAGTTCTATATCATATAAATCAACTTTATATAATCAGAAAATCCATCAAACGGAGTTGACATAGATGAAATAAAAACTATTTGAGAGAAATATCTCTTTTTTTAAATCAATTAAAAGTCACACATTTCTAAAGGAGGTAATTAAAAATATATTTTTGAATCAAAGTGTCCCATACCACTTTGAAACTTATTAAAGGAATTAACATTTTAAAAACATTCATGTCCATATAAATAAATCTATAAAAACCATTTTGAAGGCATGGACATTAATTAAAAAGACTTAGAAAGATAAATCCTTAAAACATTTAAAATTTTGATTTTGATAAAGAGTACCTTTCCGAAATTCTTAAAATATTCATTTTTAAATCATTTAAAAGTCACATAATTATAAAATAAAAAATTTACATTGAAAATATCCTTGTAATATTGTAATGTAAGCTTTGACAATTTTATAACTGTGGTAAATAGCCACACCCACCGTATAAGTTAAAAAACATTCTTACCTTAATTTTGTCGAAAAGTTTAAAAAGCACCTTGTTTGGAAAACGACAAAAAGATTCCTTTATGAACCTGAAATAAAAAGTCAAAAAAGGGTATAAATGAATTTAACCCATATTATAGTAAATAGTAAAAATGTTTTGAAATTCATTTTTAAGAAACATGGATGTGGATGATAAAGAGATCCTAGTAGATTATTACGTATAAAAAACCTCGGATAATGAAGAGATTGCGAAATAAACCCTTACCTTGCACATTTCCTTGGTTAGGGTAGGTTAACCTCCTGTATAATGGTGAAATAATTGTTCTTTAATTATTAAATAATCGTATACATTAATATGATATCATATATTATCTTTTAACATTGTTTAGTTAATAATATCTTAGAATTATCGTCATTTCAGGTGTTAACTTACTCGTATTCTTTTTTATGTTTTGTTACGTAAGCCATTTTTTTAATGTATAGGTTGTATCTCAATAATATCCAGAATGATATCAAGTCCTTATATACTATTATTAATCATCAAATGATAATTATAATCGAATGGATATGATGGAGAATGAATCTCATCGCGTTCGTGGAGACGGTAGTCCGTACGTACGCATGGGAGATAATATCATTCTGTTGATGTTAAAATAATATATAATTGGATGGTATATAATATATACAAAATCCTTATCGTGTTATATTTATTATTTACATGTGTTACACATCATTATTATACCCATCCAAATAATAATTTATTGAATAACAATTACACCACGACGTGGAGACGGTAAGCCGTACGTACGCACGTATGGTGACATGTTATTCAAAGGATGGAGAGAATAGTGAATATGGTTGTACCATAATTATAATAAAATCACAGTATATATATGATACTAGATTTATTATTTTAGAATGGTAAAAACAAAGTAAGAAGAAGTGGAAGATGAAAGGAACTTGAAAAAGGGCGGTGAAATCATTACCTCTTCTTCGGGTTCTTCCTTTTGATTTGATCAAAAGGGCTCCATAGGTTGGCTTTCTGATCAAACTAAGCCCTCTAGGTTGTAGTGAGGGAAGCTGAGAGGGTATTTGGGAAGAGTTTTTCTGAACCAAAAGGCTTTGAATGTGTGATGAAATGAGAAGGAGGAGTGCCCTTTTATAAGATGGGTGAGGGAAACCTTTGGAAAAGCTAGAAATATTAATTTATAATAAATTCATCTTCGGTTTATAATGGCTAAAAAGTTGATTATTTAAATGTTAATGTGGGGATGGCTCTAAAAGAACTCAGCCAATATAATTTAGACAGGTTTGGGTACTTATATTAACCTTATCTTTAAGTATTAACTCTAAGTTAATTAGTTTCACTTTTACAATGTCTCGTTGTATTTTTATATTATATGATTAATAAACATACTATATACATCCAAACGACCCCCCAAGTGGTCCATTTATAATGAACCTATCATCATATAAGTCTCTTGGCCAAACCATAGATTTTTAGAAATTTAATATCAATTAATAATATAATATTTGTTTTAAAAACTCTTTTATGTCAATTTTGACACTATTCAATAAATGATTTTTTTGAAACTCATAACAGAATGATTACTTCGAAAAAAGTTAATTATATAAATTATAATATGTCATATTATCCTAGAAAATTATTGTAATTCATTAAAAGTCTCAAATTATATTTATTTGGGTATTTATAATATCAATTATTTTAATTTGTCACTATTATGGTAATTACTTCATCATCATTGTGTCATAAATAAATTAAATTATCAAAATTATAAAAATAATAAATAAATATCATTATGTATAAAATCGTTTTATCTTTCTAATGAATATTTATAGTTGAAAATCCAACATATATAACCCTATGTAAATATTGGTTTTGTAATGGATATATGCTTATGTCATTTTTGTACTTATTTTAACTTAATTAAAATAAAGTTTCCCTATCACCTACATGTGGATCCATGGGGACCCAAAATCGACCCAAAGATGCCTATGGTCGAACATGTATCAACCAATAATGTTAGGACACGTTTTAGGGTAATTTAGTATTACTATAATATTATTTTTTAACACTTATTTACCGGATTTACCCTTAACCATGGTAAATAAAATATTTACCGAAAGAATTATTCAAAATGTCTAAAAATAAAAGTTACCTATTTACACAATTTGAATATCCTGATTCCAAATATGGAATTCATTTTTCCAAATTCAAAACACATAATAGGTAGATATTAATTTAATATTAATTCTCGTTAAAACAAAAAGCGTGTTTTTAAGAGATAATAACTATCAAAAGATTGACACTTGTTTATGTCCAGTTTAATTGTAAAATTATCTCCAATGACCAACATTGTATTAAATTGTAAAAATATATTCTAAATATACTTTAAAAACACTCAAATTCATTATTTATCACTTTTAATTATTTTGATTAAAAAAGTTGTTTTTAATTAAAATTTAGTAATTTTCACTATTCATCAAAATATTAAAGTTATATGAAAAGTACCAAAATTTTACCTTAGGATAAATTTGGTATTCCAAATCCAAAAATGAAGTCCATTTTGAGAGATAAAATTTCAAAAATTAGGTATTACTATTCATAACGGCTAGTTTGATCAGTTGTGGTGCGTGTTAAAACTTGAAGTTGCGTACAATACACGCTACTGTATTATTCAATGGAAAGCGTACTGTGGAAGCTTGGGATGTTTCATTTTAAATATTTGATGTCCCCATTTAGTCAAAAAGTTTAAAATATTGTATTTAAAAAGGTTTCACTATTAAAAGTTGATAAAAGTGCAATACTGAAAATGAATTTGTTCTTGCATTATGTCTAAGAAACTCATAATATGGATTCTAAAATTATAAGGATATAATAGATTAAAATTTAGTTAATACTATTCATAACCTCTTTCGAATGGATTGTTTGATAATTCATGGTGAGATTGAACTCGGTGTTGCCTATAGTGCAAGTTATTGAATTATTTTGGAGAAATAACACACTATGAAATCATGGGGTGTTACATTCTCCCCTCCTTCAATAAATTGCGTCCTCTCAATTTGAAATTGTTCTTTGAAAATAAAAGGTTGAAAATATAAAATATCTTTTTGGGAAAACCCACATCGGAAATTAGTTTACTTAAATTTAGTCTTAAAATGAGGAAAAGTGAAATAAAAGAGTCACCAACAAATTATGATCTCGATTAGGAGAACATTGGTGTCAATTAAAGACATATAATTGGAGGACAAATGTAAATATTTATAAGTAGTGATCGAGGTCATCAATCACAGACAAGTGTAAAATTGAGGTCCTTAAATTCATTAATATATGATGATTTGAAATACCATCGGTTCAAAAAAACATAGGGTATTAGGATAACACATTTTTGGTTTTATGGTTCCTTAAATAAAGTATAAGAATTAATTTATTCATAGAATAAGAGAAGATGAAAAATATATTATTGACAAGTAGAGTTCCATCCATTAACTAATTTCTACCACAAACTCATCTTTCACTCTAAAAGATAATAGAACGTAAAAAAATAATCTATTTATCCTATTTGTATAGGGATCCAAAAAAGGAATTTATAATTCATCTACCAAATCATTTAAAAAAACTACATTATTTAATCCCAGACATCGCATGGGTCAGTGGTAGGTGATACACTCTTGTTTCCCTTTGGTTGTGGGTTCAAGTCTCGCGACCGTTCAGGACGCGATGGGTTGTCGCCCGACCTTCGGGTTGTCCTTTTATGGCCATCCAAAATAATCCAAACTAGAACTATCCAAAATACTTCAGTCCAAAATTTATAATGAAGGTAAACACAATGAAGATCCTCTTTTTTTTCGCATAATAACATGTGATCACCTTCATCATGTATTCTTTTAAAACACTACAACATCCTGAATTATCATAAAACCTTATTGATTACATTCATAATCCCTTGTTCCTTATAATATAATAGATATACTCCTTCTATCAAAAAAGGTTGTAAACCCAAAAAATGATGGAATATACAAATCATTAATCAGTTTCAAGGTAGTCAAGAATATCCAATATAATTTGTCCAAAACAATCATGTATTATTCTAAAATCACTACCTCGGTATCAGAACCATATTATGGATTATCTTTCTCTCAACCATATATTTTCCAAAAAATTAACCTGCTATTGAGTCACTTTTCTTTATTCCACCCAATTTCAAGTCCACTATGAAATAGTAATGTAGTACAATCCTTATATACTCCATAATTATTATAAAAATTAAATTGTTGATACAAAACTCAAATGACATAATCAACATAAGAACTCTAATCATTCATCTTCTTATGTGGTAGTATCATAACTTCATTCTTTTCCAATAGCATCATTTGGGACATAGTCTGATGACTGAGACATAGGTTTGCGTAGTGTCCAAACTCGTTGCAAATGAAGCATTGTACATTTAAAACCATTTTTTTACCCTTCCAGTCATGTACTGTATGCCCTTTTTCTCCACACTTATAACAAACTCCCATTCCTTTAATGCAAGTTCCAGGGTGTTTCTTCCCACAGTTATCACATATGGGAAATTTCTTTTTTTCCCTCTTCCATTTATACATCTATCCCTCTTCCATCCTTTTCTTCTCTTTCTTCCTTTCAAAGCCATAGGACTCGGTAAACTCTTTACCTATCTTATCAACACGTGATATTATTTCTTCATAACATGATAATACATAGGAGACTATTTCTATTATAAATTATAGCTTAAGACCATGAAAGATATGATCCTTCCTTCTCTTTGGATCAAGTGCATTGCTGGAGTTCTCATTCCTTCTACTGGGTGCCATTTCTAAACAATGGCATACACAAGATTAGTTTATGAATAACAATACCTAATCCCAAACTTTTAAAACACATAACATAAATTAAATAGTTTATTGATATAATCCATAATCATAAAAATGTCCCTTTTGAGGAATTATATACTCATAAACCCTTCATAACGGTTTGTAAAGAAAATTAGAATTATCCTAAGCATATCCCCAGGGAGTGTCATAACCAAGAGTGCAGAAAGGCCCATTGTCATGCACTAGTTCCCATTTGAGTCTATCTCAAAGCGGTGTTTTCGGGTTTTACCCCTAGGTACATCTGTGCCAGAGCCACCTCTACCTGCTCGTATCTAGACAGGGATGTATTGCTCGGAAAACTCACAAAATCTCTACAATACCTAAATTCTAGGAAGTTCTTCTATACTAATATTCAAAGTCCATCTTAGGTCTATCTGCTCTAATCAGAGTTTATCTAAATCTAGCTTCCAAGGTTTGTACAAAACTTCCTCTAATACCAACTGTAACACCCCGACCCCAGTTACCCAGAGTCGGTGCATTACTTTGTAACATTGGCATGATCACAAGAAAGGTAAAATCTCGAAAGAACGATTGGTTTAGTAGCCTTGGAAACACTAGATATATTCATAAAGTTTTACATTACATCATTAAGTGAAAAACTACTACAACAACATAATGTCTCCACAGTCCACATTATTATCCACTCATAATATCCCTGCAGGTCATTCATAACTTACTTCTTCACATCCGGGGAAAAATAAAACATAGAAAAGGGGTGAGCTCAAATTCCCATTTAGGATAACAATATTGCAAAAACATTACAAAATAAGCATAAACATTTAAGGAAATGTAAAACTAAAACAAAAGCCTTTTAAACCTGAACTTCAATATAGTGTGGGAAAAGTAAAATCAAATATTGACATTTAATTATTCACATGGATATTCTACTAATAGAATAATCACATGCAATATCAATAACCACTTTCATAATGATGGAATAAATAATTTCAGACTATCATAACCACATAGCCAAGGACTCATGCCAAGACTACAAATAATATTTTGCCAAGGCCTTGTGCCAAGACACTAGTTTGTCTCATGAGACCTACTGATGCATCGAGGAGCTATAGTGAGCTCCACCCGTCACTTACTAAGTCCAATGCATTCCCATATGAAAAGGTTTAAACATAACATAAACATTCTTATTAAAACTAGCATACGAAATGTCAATACTTTGTCCATAAACCACGAATGGTATAAAAATAACACATCCACAGTCAAACATATCACAAAACCTTCAATATAATATGGAAGTTCTGTATCATAATAAATCAACTTCATATAATCATAAAATCCATCAAAGGATGTTGATATAGATGAAATCAAAAATATTTGAGAGAAATATCTCTTTTTTTAAATCATTTAAAAGTCGCACATTTATAAAGGAAGTAATTAAAAAGAGATTTTTGAATCAAAGTGTCCCATATCACTTTGAAAATTTTGAAAGGAATTAAAATTTTAAAAACATTCATGTACATATAAATAAATCCTTATTAACCATTTTGAAGACATGGAAATTAATTAAAAAGACTTAGAAAATAAATCCTTAAACCATTTAAAATTCTGATTCTGATAAAGAGTACCTTTCTGAAATTCTTAAAATATTCATTTTGAAATCATTTAAAAGTAACATAATTATAAAATAAAACATTTACTTTGAAAATATCCATGTTTTCTTGTAAGGGAAGCTTTGATAATTTTATAATGGTGATAAATAGCCGCACCCGCCGTATATGTTAAAAAACATTCATACCTTAATTTTGTCGAAAAGGTTAAAAAGCACCTTATTTGGAAAACGACGGAACGATTCCTTTATGAACCTCTTATAAAAAGTAAAAAAGGGTATAAATGATTTTAACCCATATTCTAGTAAATAATAAAAATATTTTGAAATTAATTTTTAAGAAACATGAATGTGGATGATAAAGAGATCCCTGTAGATTATTATGTATAAACAACCTCGAATAATGATGAGATTGCAAAATAAACCCTTACCTTGCACTTTTCCTTGGTTGGGGTAGGTTAACCTCCTATATAATGGTGAAATAATTGTTATTAAATTATTAAATTATCATATACATTAATATGATATCATATATGATCTTTTAACATTGTTTTGTTAATAATATCTTAGAATTATCGTCGTTTCGGATGTTAACTTACTCGTATTCATTTATATGTTTTGTTACGTAAGCCGTGTTTGTAATGGATAGGTTGTATCTCATTCATATCCAGAATGATATCAGGTCCTTATATACTATTATTAATCATCAAATGAGAATTATACTTGAATGGATACGATGGAGAATGAATCTCATCGCGTTCGTGGAGATGGTAGTCCGTACGTATGCACAAGAGATAATATCATTCTGTTGATATTAAAATAATATATAATTTTATGGTATATCATATATACAAAATCCTTATCATGTTATATTTATTATTTACATGAGTTACACTTCATTATTATACCCATCCAAATAATAATTTATTGAATAACAATTACACCACGACGTGGAGACGGTAAGCCCTACGTACGCACGTATAGTGACATGTTATTCAAAGGATGGATAAAATAGTGAATGATGAAAGGAACTTGAAAAAGGGTAACAACAAAGGAAGAATAAATGGATGATGAAAGGAACTTGAAAAAGGGTGGTGAAATCATTACCTCTTCTTCGGGTTCTTCCTTTTGATTTGATCAAAAGGGATCCTTAGATGGCTTTCTAATGAAACTAAGGCCTCTAGTTGTAGTGAGGGAAGGTGGGAGAGTATTTGGGCTTAGTTTTGCCGAACCAAAAGGCTTTGAAGGTGTGATGAAATGAGAAGGAGGAGTGCCCTTTTATAAGAGGGGTGAGGGGCACCTTTGGAAAATATAGAAATATTAATTTATAATAAATTAATATTCGCTTTATAATGGCTCCAAAGTTGATAATTTAAATTATAAGGTTGGAATGGGTCCAAAACAACTCAACAAATATAATTTATATAGGTTTGGGTACTTATATTAACCATATATTTAAGTATTAACTCTAAGTTAATTAGTTTTACTTTTACAATGTCTCTTTGGATTTTTATATTATATGGTTAATAAACTTACTATATACATCCAAAAGTCCCCCAAGTGGTCCATTAATAATGAACCTATCATGATATATGTCTCTTGGCCGGACCTTAGATTTTTAAAAATTTAATATCAATTAATAATATAATATTTGTTTTAAAAACTCTTTTATGTCAATTTTGACCCTATTCAATAGTTGATTTTTTTGAAACACATAACAAGATTATTACTTCGAACAATGTTAATTAAATAAAACATAATATGTCATATTATCCTAGAAAATTATTGTAATTCATTAAAAGTCTATTATTATATTTATATGGGTATTTATAATATCAATTATTTTAAATTGTCACTATTATAGTAATTACTTCATCATCATTGTGTCATAAATAAATAAAATTATTTAAAGTATAAAAATTATAAATAAAATATTATTATGTATGAAATCGTTTTATCTTTCTAATGAATATTTATAGATGAAATTCCAACATATATAATCCTATGTAAAATTTGGTTTTGTAAAAGATATATGCTTATGTCATTTTTGTACTTATTTTAACTAAATTAAAATAAAGTTTCCCTATCACCTACAAGTGGATCCATGGGGTCCCAAAGTTGACCAAAAGATGCCTATGGTCGAACATGTATCAACCAATATGGTTAAGACACGTTTCAGGGTAATTTAGTATTATTATGATATTATTGTTTAACCCTTATTTACCGGATTTACCCTTAACCATGGTAAATAAAATATTTACCGAAATAATTATTCAAAATGTCTAAAAATAAAATTTACCTATTTACACAATTTGAACATCCTGATTCCAAATATGGAATCAAATTTTCCAAATTCAAAACACAGAAGTGGCGGAAATAAATTTAAAATTAATTCCCGCTGTTAAAACAAAAATCGTGTTTTTATGAGATAATAACTATCAAAAGATTGTCACTTGATCATGTCCGGTTTAACTGGAAAATTATCTCCAATGACCAAAATTGTATTTAATGGTAAAAATATATTCTAAATATACTTTAAAAACACTCAAATTCATTATTTATCACTTTTAATTAATTTGATTAAAAAAGTTGTTTTTAATTAAAATTTAGTAATTTTTACAATTCATCAAAATAATAATGTTATACGAAAAGTACCAAAATTTTACCTTACGCTAAATTCGATATTCCGAATCCAAAAATGAAGTCCATTTTGAGAGATAAAATTTCAAAAATTAGGTATTACTATTCATAATGGCTAGTTTTATCGGTTGTGGTGTGTGTTAAAACTCGAAGTTGCGTACAACACACGCTACTATATTATTCAAAGGAAAGCGTACCGTGGAAGCATTTGATGTTTCATTTTAAATTTTTGATGTCCCCATTAAGTCAAAAAGTTTAAAATATTGTATTTAAAAAGGGTTCACTATTAAAAGTTGATAAAAGTGCAATACTGAAAATGAATTTGTTCTTGCATTACTTCTAAGAAACTCATAATATGGATTCTAAAATTATAAGGATATATTAGTTTAAAATTTAGTTAATACTATTCATAAACACTTTCGAATGGCTTGTTTGGTAAGTCATGGGGTGATTGAACTTGGTGTTTCCTGTAGTGCAAGTTATTGAATTATTTTGAAGAAATAACACACTATGAAATCTTGGGGTGTTACAATTCCAGTATAATATATATGTTTTATAGGTCACATAATTTCATTAATTTCATTCTTTATACTTCCATGTATTTCATTAAAGAGTCACATCACTTGAGGGGGTAGTTGTCCACACATTCTCATATAATATTATCGCATTTGCACAACATGCAAAGAATAAAAGTAGGATTTACATATAAAATACAAATGCATATATAAAACATAAATACCATATATATCAAATATAATATACAGTGACATCATAATGGCCAGCTATAAAGGTGTTAAATTAATATTGAATAATCATCATTTCGTGAGGCAGTAATTCACCATCCACAGAAACAGTATGTTCTTTAACCATTAGACGGATGTGTGTGTAATTGTAGCTCTAATACTTCTTATAACAAAATTCTTGTATATTGAAGATACTGGTGTTGTTACAAATGTAAAGAATAAAAAGTGTTTAGGGGGATGGAGAAACAAAATAAAACAAAAGAACATAAGAGATGACATTACCTTTTAAATCGGGTAACTCCTCTTGGTTTGAACCAAAAGGATTTTGGAAGATCATCCTGCCAAATGTGAGGCTTCAATGACAAATAGAGGGATGTGGAGAGATGAAATGAGTAGGTTTTGTTTGATACAAAGGCTTGAGAGGTGGGGGTAAGGTGGTAGACGTGGGGGCCTTTTATAAGAGAAGAGGAGGGGCACTTTTGGAAAGTTATAAAATATTACTTTATGATAAAAATTTTTTCAGATATTAATTGTCGCAAAAGGATATATATCGAGGATAAGGTGATAAGGTTTCTAAATCCACACATCCAATAGGTTTGTGACAAGTGTAAGACTTATATTTCACCCTATCTTCTCATTTTATTTAAATCATTCATTTATGAGGTAATCACTCCATCATCACGGTGTCATAAATATATTAATTTTTTTAAAATCTAAAAATTATAAAAAATATATCATGATTTAGGAAATATTTTTAGATTTATAATGAATATTTATAGCCTATGATATCGTTTATGTAGACAAAATTTAAATTATTATTACTTAGGTGTTACATACTTTGGTATCATTTTCCGTTCTTTAAAAAATATTGATAAAAGGTCACTATCACACTAAAGTGATTACATGGGGTCCCAAGGTTGTCACAAGGCATCACACGGTCGTACATGACACCACCAATAGAATTATGACACATGTTGGGGTCATTTTATATTTTTATTATATTATTACTTACACTTAATTTCCCGATTACTAATTAAACACGATAATTAAAGATAATTACCGTCGTTACTATTCATAATGACCAAAAACAAAAGAGTATTAATTAAATAATTTGGACCTTCTGATTCCAAATATGGAATGCATTTCATCAAATTAAAAACTTATAAATTATAGTAATTAATTTAAAAGTAAATCATGTTGTCAAAATAAAAGATGGGTTTCTAAGAAGTTAAAATTATCAAAAGATTGCCGTATTTTTACATCCAATTGAAATGTGAAATTACTTCCAATGAGAAACACTGTATTAAGTGATAAAAACATAATTCAATTATACTTTAAAAACATTTAAAATGACAATGTAAATATATAAATAAATTAGATGAAAAGACAGTTTTGAATTAAAAACTGTATTATTCACCATTCATTAAAAAAAGCATTCTCAAAAAAATACCAAAAAATAACCCTAAGATATATTTGATATTTAAAATTCATAAATTTTGTCCATTTTAACAAATTCAAAACATAGATGTCTCATTAATAAATCATATAGTTACTTCCCGCTATCAAAACAAATATCAGGTTTTTTGGAGGCAATATCTATGAAATGTTTGGCACTAGTTTATGTCCATTTTCAAAGTGAAATTAATTTTAATGACCACCATAGAATTTAATTATAAAAATATATTCTAATTAAACTATAAATCCAATTAAAAAGGTAATCTAAAATTATATTTAAATTAGAGGAAAAAGCAGATTTGATGTAAAATGCAATATTTTTCACTATTCATTAAAAAACGAACATTGTCAGAAACATACCAAAAATTTATCCAAAGTAAATTTCAATGTCCCAATCATAAAGAATAAGTTTATTTTGACAAATAATTATTATAAAATTGTCAAATGTTGTATTTAAAAAAAGTTTTCAATCCAAAGGCGGTAAAAGAATCTTTTAAAAATATTAGAGTATTTATTCTTAAAATTGTATTAATTTTGATTTTAAGCCTCTAAAATTTATTGAATAAATGTAAAAATATTTTACAATCATATGTAATAATTTTTTAGTTATTTCTGTTCATTCCTGCCATTGAGCATAACATTCCCTTTATAGGTATATTCACATTTTAATCAAAAATATTGATAAACCATAGAATGTAATATTATTTATTTACCTGGGATATTACATACTTCCCCCATTTTGGGAATTGTGTCCTCGCAATTTCAAAATTGGGCTTGGAATCTTCATTGAATGTCCCACATCAGAACAAGAGTCAGTAAAACTATCACTTTAAAAGGATGGGATAGAAGTAAAAAGGTCCCCTGAGATAACCCATAATAGGATTCCAAGTATGAAAATATGGATATGGAGGGAAAAAAGGGGCATGTTCTGATGGAGAGTGATAGTAAATATGTCTAGGAGAAAGCTAACCACAAGAAAATCAAAAATGTGTGATAGGTTAAACAGTATTCAATTCCCCATTAAGAAAAGTTAACAGACAACATTTTTGTTTTAAGCTACTCTTCATTGAGGAATTTATTTTTGAGCTTAACTAAATCATAATGAAACATACTTACTTGTCACATAGTCCATCAAATTTTACTAGATTCCATAATCAAATTCATATTTTCTCCAAAAGATGAGTATTTAGGAAGACTTGTTCGCATTAAGAGAACTATAATCTACTTCTTGAGTATAACCTAATCCATAAAAGAGAACTATATATTTCCAATATCTTTATATCTCAACCAAAACCAAACCAAAATGTTTAGAATGAGATCTGATAATAACCAAAAAAGAAATTTTTTTTTCAAAATGAAAAACTACCCCTAATATCCAAAATTTGTCAAATAAACCCAAAAGATCAACAAAGAACATTCAATAAACATCTATCAATAAAATTCTTCAAATTAAACAAAACTAAGATTGAAACCCAAATCACTGAAGGATTTAATCACATAGTCTCCAAAGATAAATCTTAACATTCTTCTCCAAAATTACATCAGTTACTCTTACAGTCTTATACTAAAAATTAAATAACCTAATCACATATTCTTCATGATAGGCTAATCACTTCCATTGGTAACCCAAATCAACTTACTCTTAATTCATAAAATCATCTAACTAAAAATAATCATTCAAATTAACCAGGGACTTCATGTAGTCTAGTGGTAGGCGAAAAATACCAGTTGCACTTTGGTTGTGGGTTCGAATCCCGTAGATTTGTCCAACGCGACGGGTTGTCACACGGTCTGCGTGTTGTCATTTTTCCAAAACTATATAATTCTTAAAACATTCCCTAATAAGAGATAAAATCTTAAAAAATAACCATAACATAATTTAACCAAAATTTTACCTCATTCCTTTCATCTTCCATCATAACATATAGTAAATTATAATTACCTCAAAAGTATGGATCATTTAAACCCTAATGGTTACCTTTATAATTATCACATGGACTTCCACATCGAGTTGGTTTTCCCGTACAAGAGGCATTTGAGAACTCACCAAGGATTAAGTGGTTGATCATGACTCCTGATAGTTGGTTTAGAATAACCATGAGATTTCTAATTGAATCCCCCATTTCATCCAGTCTCTTAATCAGAGAACCACCACAGTTTCCTTCAAACCCATTCTCACTTTGGTGCCTGCTATATCCATCCATTTACTAAAACTAGAAATATCAGTGTGAGTATATCAACAAAATCATTACGTACTAAAGAGGAAAATAAACACTAAGATATACATATCCAAGTTATATCAAACTCATTCTAGCCTTCAAAAATAAAAATGACTCTATCTAATATAATAACCATTGTGGTTATACAAAACTTGTCACTTAACACTCTAACCTCCAAAGTTATCTAAACCGACCTCTCATACCAACTATAAGGCCCCAGCCTTAATCATTACTTATTATTGAATTAAATAAATAATTCACATTGAGGATATTTTCGGGTTTAGATTTTTAGAGAATTGGGACATAACTATTACATCCCAAAGATTACAAAGTAGAAACATCTACTCATCTTCCATTTTTTTCACAAAATAAAAACTCTTGAACAAAAGAGTCTTGTCTAGTTACTTGTTTTAGACAGCCTGACATTTCCTTGATCCCATCCATGACCCTATTCATCTTTAGGTCTTGTGGAAAAAATTTCAAAAAAACATGGGATGAGCCTAAAATGATCTGTAAGGGTTATAAAAATATGGAAAGAAAACATCATTCCATGTATACATAAGAATCAATGAAATCATATATTACTCATAAAACTTATGAAATTTAACAAACCTCCTAAAATAAAAATATTTTTTCATAACTCAATAGAAATCATAAGGCATAAAGGTAACATGGGGCATTCATAACATTATTACATAGGGAGTAACCCTCATGGTTACGTTTGGAATAACCATCATGGTATATTCCCTAAATCTCTTCAGAGAAACCTTAGCATTTAACTCCTTCGTGTTACCCAATGCATTGGAGAGCTATATCGGGCTCACCCGCCCTTAGTTTATCACGGAACCACCCATCCTCACAAATAATGCACAAGAACCATAACATAATCATATCACATAACTTAAGCATAAAGGTAAGATAACCTTCCCACATTACAATATCAATATAACATTTTAAGATGTTGAAATAATGAATCTAGTCTTAAAACCAATTTCAAAACCATTTAAGACATTTAAAAAAGCGATTTTTGAATCAAAGTGTCCCATACCACATTGAAGCTTTTAACGATTTAAACCATTAATATCCATATAAATAAATCCTTAAACCCAATTTTAAAACATGGATATTAATGAAAAATATTTATAAGAATAAATCATTAAAACATTTAGAACGATATTCTAGTTAAAGTGTTTTAACAAACTGAGAGACACTTGAATACAATAATTGAGGAATTATATTTAATCAGACCTTTATAATATAATGAGAATAAAGGGATTCATGATATAATATTCCAAAGGACAGTATATACACCATATAAGAGTGAACTGGTGCATAAAAACAATGAAGACTCAATAGAAATGTAAAATGAGATGAAATCCATTATAAAAAAGGTATCCTTAAATTAAGGATAAATCAATTTCATAATTATTTGTGAAAAATATAAATACACCCAATATAAATGGATATTATTTTTAAAACAATAAAATTTAATTCACATATATTCAAAGGATGACATATTCAATAACTACATGCTGAACTCAAGTAAATCGAAATTGGGTTAAGAAGTTCCCTTGATAGCCTAACGGTGTCACATCAAATTTCAGAAAAAGAGTTGATGAGTGAGATAAAGGGTATCTAATCACATGGACATAAATTTTATTGCAATAAAGATATATAAGAACATGTCCCCCATAATTAGATGAAAATTAAAAGACATAACAAAAGATGTCTTTTAAAAAGAGTAGGGTTAAAGGTTCCCTTGCCGATTTGGGTAACATTCGAAACATACACCCCATGAAAGAAGGACTACACAAAATTGATTTCAATACACATAAAAAAAATTATATTACACAACGATTAGAATAATGTATAGTACAAACACCACTCAAAAAGATAAATTGGCAAATGTAGCATGAATCTCATGAAAACACAATGTGAGATAAAAAGTCCCTTACGAAATTTCGGCAACCAAACAGCGCCAATTAAAACATCCAAAAATTGATTTATGAGATGAAATAAAGCCTCTCATATATGAACATAAAAAAGTATAGAATTAGGAATAAAAAATAACATCCCCAAACATAAGAAAGATGAGCTTAAAATAAATGACATAAAAGAGAGTACTTAAAAAGAATGATAGAGGTAGGATCCCTTACCATAAGTCCGACTTGTCTTGTTCATTTCTTTATATTACTGAATAATAATCATTGGTCAATTTATAAATACATAAGTTCCACTTTTATATTTTATTATTAATTTCATATCACATATTATAATGTTATAAAAATTTGTTAATAATGTGAGTTCATATAAGATTTTTTTGTCGATGTTTGGTACATGAGTCAAAAATGAACTTGTTTGAAAATGATTGTCCATGTAGTTATAAGTAAATCATCTACAGAATAGTATTAATGATTTAAATATCATGTATATCCAGTAAATATTCATTTTATACTATTCCAGAACATTTGGAGATAAAAAGAAATGAAATGTACCGTTCATGGAGACGGTAGGCCGTACGTACGCATGAACGCTACTTTCATTTATTTGTCATATTAATGGAATTAAAAATAATTGATATATATATATATATTATAATTACAGTATAATATATATGTTTTATAGGACACATAAGCTCATTAATTTCATTCTTTAAGCATTTCATGTATTGCATTAACGAGTCACATCACTTGAGGGCGCGGTAGTCCGCACTTCCTCATATGAAATTATCGCATTTGCACAACATGAAAAGAATAATTTTATGATTTAAATATAAAATACAAGAGAATGTATATAAATTAAATACCATATATATCATATATAAGATATATTGACAACATAATGGAAACCATTAAAGCTATTAAATGAATATTGAACAATCATCGTTTCGTGAGGCAGTAATTTGCCATCTGTAGAAACAGTATGTTCTTTAACCATTAGACAGATGAGTGTTTAATTTTAGATCTAATAATTCTTATAAAAACATTATAGTATATTCTAGATACTGTTTTTGTTACTAAATATTGTAATAAAAAGAGTTTAGAGGGTTGGAGAAGAAAAATAAAACAAAAGAACATAAGGGAAGACATTACATTTAAATCGGGTTACTCTTTTTGGTTTGAACGAAAAGGGTTTCTTGAAGAGCATTATGAAAAATTTGAGGCTTCAATGATGCAGAGAGGGATTTGGAGAGATTAAATGGGTAGGGTTTGTCCAAGAAAAAGGATTTAGAGGTGTGGGTAAGGTGTTAGAGGTGGGGGCCTTCTATAAGAGAAGAGGAGGGGTAGTCTTGGAAAGTTATAAAATATCACATTATTATAAAATGATTTTAGAATATTAAATGACTTAAAAGGACATATATAGAGTATAAGGTGATATGGTTTCTAAATCCACCCATACAATAGGTTTTTTACATGTTTAAGACTTATATTTCACACTATCATCTCATTTTATTTAAGTCGTTCATTTATGCGGTAATCACCGCATCATCACTGTGTCATATGTAAATTAATTTATTTAATTTATAAAAATTATAAAAAAAATATAATGAAGTAGGAAATAATTTTATCTTTCCGATGAATATTTATTGTATAATTTATCATTTATGTAGACAAAATTAAAGTTATTTTACTTAGGTGTTACATACTTTGGTTACTTTTTCCTATATTTAATTTTTTTTGATAAAAGGTCACTATCACACTAAAGTGATTCCATGGGGCCCTAAAGCTAGAAACGGTCATTCCATGGTCTTCCATGACACCAAAATAGCATTATAGCACATGTTTGGGTCATTTTATATTTTTATGATATATTTCTTACCCTTAATTACCCAATTACTAATTAAGCACGATAATTAAAGATAGTTACCATCATTACTATTCATAATGTTAAAAAACAAAAGAGTCTTAATTACATAATTTGGACCTTCTGATTCCAAATATTTAATCCATTTCCTCAAATTCAAAAAACATAAATTTTAGTAATTAATTTAAAAGTAAATCCCATTGTCAAAACTAAAGACGGGTTTTTAAGAAGTAAAATTTATCAAAAGATTGTCTTATTTTCACATCCAATTCAAAAGAGAAATTACCTCCAATTATAGACATTTTTTAAGTGATAAAAACATAATTCAATTATACGTTAAAAACATTTAAAATGAAAATATTAATATATAAATAAATTTGTTGAGAAGGCAGTTTTGAATTAAAAACTGTAGTTTTCACTATTCATTAAAAAAATCATTATCAGAAAAATATAAAAAATTAACACTAAGATATATTTGATATTTAAAATTCAAAAATTGTTTCTATTTTACCAAATTCAAAACATATATGTTTCAATAATAAATCATATAGTTAATTCCCGTTGTGAAATCAAATAGCGGGTTTTTGGAGGCAATATCTATAAAAAGTTTGGCACTTGTTTATGTCCATTTTCAAAGTGAAATTAATTCCAATGAACACCATCGAAAAAAATTTTATAAATATATTCTAATTATACTTTAAATCAAATTAAAAACATAATATTACTAGATATTTAAATTAGATGAAAAAGCAGTTTTGATGTAAAATGCAACATTTTTCACTATTCATTAAAAAAATGAACATTGTCAGAAACATACCAAAAATTTATCCAAAGTAAAATTAAATTTCTTAGTCAAAAAGAATAAGTTTATTTTGAAAAATAGAGCATATAAAATTGTCAAAAGTTAGATTTAAAAAAGGTTCTCCATCAAAAGGTGGTAAAATAATCTGTTAAAAATATTAGAGTATTTATTCTTAAAATTGGATTCATTTGGATTTTATGCATGTAACATTTATTGGATAAATGTAAAAATATTTAACAAACATATTTAATCATTTTTTAGTTATTTCTGTTCATTCAAGTCATTACAACGGCTAATTGTTAAATATTATAATATTATTACATTATTAGTGTACAATGTAAGATTTCAAAGAAACTTGTTGTTGCGTATTGGGTACGCCATCGAGCATAGCATTACCATTAAATTAATATTCACATTTTATTAAAAAATATTGATAAACTTTAGAATGTAATATTATTTATTTACATGGGATGTTACATGGACACTCGGAACATATCCTCCAATTTTTGGATATTATGTTCAGTCTAACATTCTATATGAGGGTGGAAAGAAATTATTATATTTAAATGAGTTAAAAAATATTTTTTCAATACTATAATGTCTTGTTAGGTAAGGATTGCATCTTTAACTGAGATAATGTGACATGTAACTCCATGAAACTGCACCACCTCATCCAGCAAACTCTTTGTGAAAGAGTCCACTATACCAACTCTTTTATCAGTATGAAGTGTGGGGATTATATCAACTGATCCAATACCAAAAATATATAATCACATACACCCTATGATCTGGGTAACCCTATGAATAAAACCATATATATTTCATCCCATTTAATATGGATAACATACAAGGGAGGAAACAAACCACCGGGAACATGTTGCTCGACCATTATATTCTAAAAAACAAGGTACTTATCCACAAAATCTACCAATGCCGATTTCAATTTGATCCACCAATAAAGCATCCTCAATCAATTGTACATTTTATAACTTATTGGTTGTACCACTAATGTTGATCCATGAGACTCATAATGAAATCATATGATCATTTCCACCTGAAGGAAATAGCATTCATTAAATCACATCTACTTCTAAACATCCTTTGAGCATCCCTCCAGAGCATCACCATAGTCAACATGATCACGCAATATATTTTCCTCTATGTCCTCCCACTAGTACTCCTCCACGTACTAAATCAGAGTGTATTTGAATGTCATATGAAACATACATTCTCTACCACTATATTCCCTTTCATTTATGTGCAGGTTGCCTCCTACATCACTATCCATGAATTGTCAAACTTCTAAAAAACAACCATCCATGAATTCTTAATCAAAGAGTTGGCCACAACATTCCCCTATGGGGATGTATCTTCATAAACCCATAAGAGATCACATACCATTAATTCATTATGATAGGCCCTATTACCAGACATTATTCATCCCAAAAAAACTCATAAACCACTCCATCGATAGGAAACGGGAGAAGTGGAGAACTAATAAATATCCCCATTCATTAAAAAAACATTGCCTGAAACTGATCACATTATATAGATGAATATCCTTTTGTATTAAATTCTCTCAAAGAGGCTGCAAATCGATATAAATTTGTTAAAAACCTCCGATAATATCTAACAAGAACATGTAAATAGAAACCCTATACTTTGTTTTTTGGTTCTTCCCCAAAACAAATTCTTAAACCTTCGATGAGTCTACTTCTACACTGTGTTGAGACACTAAATTATCATGGAAATGTACCTATAATTTCAGAAAAAAATTATTCAAACAACATTCCATAGATCTAGTATAACCAAAGAACATTAAATATAATTTGGTTATTATTCACATGACCCCCTTCGGAATTTGTGGAGATCAATATATCATTGCTGAACATGATGAATAACCGGTCCAAGAACTCATGGAAAAAATACTTTATGGGCCCTATGAACAAAATTTGTGCTTTCGTAACACCAAATGGAATTACTACCAACTAAAAGTGCCCATACATGCATTTGAAGACAATGTTCATTATATAGCCCTCCTTCACCATGTGATGATTTTATGATGAAATTATATCGATCATATAAATCCACTATCTCATCTAAATTAGTCATAAAAATAGACTATCTTGGGAAGGGAATAATGTTTATGGACAATCACTAAATTCTACTACTAGTACTCTATAAAAAACATGAAACCACCAACCACTTTCTTGGGGAACAACACTGGACCTCCCCACAGAAGCACATAATCCTAGATGAAGCCCTTCAACATCATATTCTATATTTTAATACGAAAATCTCAAAACTCATAAGGTTCCCTATAATGACGAGCCATTAAAATCGGATAAGCAATATGCTTCAAAAATATCCCAAACTCAATATTTTGTCAAGCGAGTAGCATTCAAACATATTCATTGATAAAATTCAGGATACCATAAAAACCATGTAACATCCATTATACTAGCATATTTACATTCCACCGATAACTCTTCCATCTTGGAGGAATGGGGATCCACACGCTGACTTCCCATCAAACATCCTTACTCACCCACCAAAACCACTCGTTTTCATCCATATACATAGACACAACTCTATTATAGAAGTAGTAGATAAGAAAACATATGTAATAACACAATTAAATTTTTAGGATGACATCATTTGGCTAAATATTTTGCATGAAAATATCCCATGGGGCCAATGCAGTCAAATCATCAGTCTACACCCTTGACAGACATGAAACATGTTGATCTTGCCTTTGACAAGGGTACCAAAAACTAGGGTAATGGGGAGACTCTCTATGTCTAGTCCCATATTACGGGGTAGGGAGGGTGAAAAAATGGAGTTGTAATATCATGAATCAATCAAGGCACAAATTAGTCTAGTAACCAAACTGATCATACTAGTGATGATCTCTAGTGCCTCTAGTACTACTGCCACTACAATATGCAACTAACCATTCCCAAATCTGATGCCTCTATTTTTACAGATGCCTCCATGACCATGATTGTGCCATTATCCATGAACTTTAGGAACACCATGAGTTCTTCCTAAACCTACCACTTCTCCCCTCAGTAGAGAAAAAACATTTTTCTAAAATGGAATCACTGGAAACTACTACTATGGCTAGTGTTGAACCTATCCCCCTCCACTAAATAGAGATCAAGAAATCACTGAGAATTGGATCTAGTGATGGACATGTAAGTAACATACCAAACACACTAGCACAAATATCCATATAAAATCATGATAAACATAGACAATAGAAGCCCCAAAAGGATCCTACTGAGGTCAAATCACATATGGTCGAAACATTGATGGTTCTGGTGCCTATGTCCAATCACTGAAAACTATCCTCCTTTAAGAACCCTTCTAGTCCCCCTCATGTTGTAAAAATCCTCTCGAGTTCACCCTCTTGATCACCACTGCATTCATGCAAACCTCTAGATACATCGTCAATGTAAAAGGAGAATATAATGACTGGATAAAATTTTGGTGGGAATCCACAAGAACTCTATCACCAGAATACTCATCTAGGTAAATTTTGGGAAAAGATAAATAATGTCTTTGAAATTGATTCAAAACTTCATCACTATAATGATCCCCTGCAGATGAAAATCAATCTCAATTTTATTTACTTTATTAATGGTCTTCGAAAGGAACTCCACCTAGAAATTTATATATAAAACAACACATAAAAAATCTTCTTACTTCATCTCTTCCAGAAACAACATCCACAACTGATGTGCCACAACCTTTCTTCACCAAAATGAGGGAAGGGTCAGCAAATGGCCATGCCATTACTTTTTTATGTTGAAGGAGAGATAATGTCCCCCGAAACCCACCATCAACAGGTCCGGGAGTGGTGACTAGCCCCAAGGGTATAGAATCACACACTAAATAGAAGGCATTAACCTTTATCTGTTTTATAGGATCGGGAGATAAGATGATGGAACCCAGCAACCCCAAAACTAAATGAAAAGTAAAGCCAAAAGTAAACCATTACCACATGCATGTTTAAAGAGTAAAATCTACAATGTACAAAAGTGACTACAAGGGTATGTACCAAAGAAGGAAAAATAGAAACTAAAACTGTCCCAAAGATCCGAGTTAGTCGCCACTCTGAGACCTATTGAAGGCAGGTTAACGTGGTCGTTATCTCTCCTTCAACTTAATGAAGGAAGGGACTAGAAGTTTTCTGAACCTTCCCTCCTTTTGGTGAAGGCGGGTTGTGATAGAATGGTATCAGCATACGACGTATGTTGGTCCTGGGCAGCCTTCATCCTTTCCCGTATGAGATGAACCTTCATTGTCATTCTCTACACCACCTCCGGGCCAAGGACGCCTACCTCTCCTACTTCGGTCCAACACACAAGTGAACGACATGACCTCTCATACAAGACATAAAACAGGGCCGTACCAATGGTATAGTGGTTTCTATTGTTGTAGGAAAACTCTAACAAGGGCAGGTATCGCACCCATAATCCCCCTGAGTCCAGAACACATCCCCGCAGCATATCCTCCACGGTCTGGATGGTGTGCTCAGTCTGTCCATCTGTCTGGGGGTGGAAAGCTGTGATAAGGCGTAGCTGGGTGCCAAAAGCATGCTGCAAACCCCTCCAGACTCGTGAGGTAATACATGAATACCTATCCAAGACTATAGAACTCAGAACTCTATATAACCGCACCACCTCATCCACGTACCTTCTTGCCCAAGAAAGCCCCATTAGAATCATGGAGATTACATGGTATAATATGGAAGGGATAAACAAGATAAGATGAACCCCAAAGGAATGATGATAAAACATACCTTATTGAGATGATTGACCGACACAGCTCGGTTGCATCCAAAATATAGTGGAACCAATCGGAGGATTAGGGTTTGATTGTGAAACTCATACAAGAATGATTGAAAGGTTCTAGTGTATCTTAGCCGAAAACAAAGAGGAAGAACAAGGGAGAATGATATCTGGTATATTAGAGGGTAATGCCTCTCATGTACTCTCCTCGGACCCAC
This sequence comes from Viscum album, assembly GCA_963277665.1. NCBI lineage: Eukaryota > Viridiplantae > Streptophyta > Magnoliopsida > Santalales > Viscaceae > Viscum > Viscum album. The sequence goes on from OY728156.1 coordinate 1,741,503,796, forward strand.
CATGTCTCCACAACACACGGACCATGGTAATGGTTCGCCCACGAAGCACCTTCTCCTTGCTATCCTCGATCAACCAGTAGGGTAATGCCTTCCATTTAGTGTGTGATTCTATACCCTTGGTGCTGGTCTCCACACCGGGACCTATTGAAGTCAGGTTTTAGGGGTCATTAACTCTCCTTCAACTTAATTAAGGAAGGGCTTGGTAGTTTTCTGACCCTTCCCTCCTTTTGGTGAAGGTGGGTTATGAAAGAATGGTATCTGATGTAATTGCCTGGGTTTTTGGGGTCCATTACTTTGTGAAAATCTCATGTTTGTTTTTCTTGTCTGGGAATCTCAGTGAACTTTGGCGTAACGGTAGGACTACTAGTATCCTTAGCCTATAGGTAACAGGCCTACCAGTAGCTCTATCTACTAGTAGTCACAGCCTACCGCTAGCTCTGTCTACCGATAGCTTGGTCTACTAGTAGCTGCAGCTATCAGTAGCTATGTCTACCGGTAGCTCGGTCTACCAGTCGGTGCAGCCTACCGGTTGCTCGGCTACCAGTGGCTCTAGCCAACCCCCGTGGGTTCTTTCCAGTGGCACCCCTTCTTTAGAAATTAGGGTTTTAAACCCTATTTTGACTCTTTTATGCGTGTTTTAATGCCCGGTAATTCCCATCATTGTATTAATTAAATATTTAATGATTTAACCTGGTTTGTGTGTCGGTTTAAAACACTCAACCCCTTATTAATGTTTGGGCCGCGTGGTCAACCCACGACCCCGCGCCATAAGCAGTTTTGTGTTCTTATCTCAACCGTCCGCGACCCATATTACTAAAGGGTTCATCCTGGGTTTCTTCTTTTCTCGATCACCCTCGGCGAGGAGTACTTTGACCCAGACGAGCTGATTTTCATGCATCGAGCGAGCTGCATTGTTATTAGTAAAGTTCCTCTCCTGGCCTAAGCGTCGATCATCGATCTACAAGTAGTGTAATTCCTTCCATTTAGTGTGTGATTCTATACCCTTGGTGCTAGTCGCCACTCCAGGACCTATTGAAGGTGGGTTTCGGGGGTCATTATCTCTCCTTCAACTTAAAGAAGGAAGGGCCTGGCAGTTGGCTGACCCTTCCCTCCTTTTGGTGAAAGCGGGTCGTGACATGATGTGTAGCTCCCCACATCTGACAGACTACCAAAGGGACCTTGTACTCTTTCAGGGGTCATTTCTAAATAAATACGATCATATGATCCCCCTAACAACATCCACATCCACATCTGAATCAAATAACCCATACATTCCAAATTCCTAATATTGAAAGCATCATAATTTCCAATACCACTGATCAGCCTCCTCAAATGATTACGCATACGATGATCAAATTGATCAAATAGATGTATATCAACATCCTGAGCACCACACAGTCAACAACCATGACCCATATAAAGTATAATTTTTTTTCTTATTCTTGAGTTGTATGGAATTTATATTAACATTTATATTAATTCATATTATTTATTTTGACCTTCCTCAAAAACTATAATTCAAATAAGAACCCAATTTATTATGATACATTCACATCTCCTTGATCTCTACCCTGCAAGACGGTCCATCTCACTTGGTCATTCAATTAGTTCAGAGTCCATGAACTGGATCATGTTGGTCCCTAAAATTAAATTCTCCAATTAGAATACCTATTATATGTTACAGACAAAGGTCAAATGGAAATTTTTCCATACCAACCCATGCAATCCTTCCTAGAACTCACTCCAAAATCCATCATATCTCTCTACCATTAAAATTGACCCCACCCAATCATGTACCCCTTCCTAAAAAGATACTATAATGTGGGGAGATATATAATTATCGATGATTCTCACCTCTAGTATGCCTCAAAGTTGCGACTGTCACCCAGGGTGTACACATCTCAAAATATACAGGACATTACCCTTTATAAGGAAAAAATAACCTGATTTAGAATGAATAAAACAATAAAAATACATGGTGTAAAATAATAATAAAGAAAAAGGCCATACCACATGCATTTATAAATATATTTAATAACAGAAAAGTATCAATGAATATTCCCAAAAGTAATGATAATTAAGTGACACTGAATCTCTCAAGGATACGAGCTGCTATGGTTCCAAATGATCAATAATATCCTTATGGAATCATAAAAATAGTTAAAAATACATTTGATGAGCATATATGTATAATCAGCCAAAAAATAAACATCTCTCATGCACATGTGAATTAAGAAAATTAATTCACCAATATGAATTAAACAGAACAGAAAACACCTAAATAGATATAGTAACCAAACTCAACATCACCAAAGCATGCTATCCAAATAATCGAAGTCATGTAATATAATATAACACGATCACATTGATCAGGGTACCTCACACCATATTCGCACAGGTAGGTCAAACTCAATCACAATTTCATACTTCCTAGAACTCCCATATCCTCCATATACATCATCTCCCCATATTAAAGGCCACATCACCTCTCACACAAAAAAAAACAATTTCCAACCACATCTCATATCGAAGACACCTCGGACACAATACAAATTACCCACAAAAACCTGGACTATAAAATTACTATTAAATACACCTGGCATATGAAAACCAAATTTTAATGAACTAATTGACCGGTATCTGTCATGGTCTCTTCCAAACCTACCTCTCATGGATGCGAGAGTAGGAACGATCGGTTACTGATCCATTTGTACCCCACATAGGATGTTTGGAAAACACCACCTGAGCGACTATGGGGGTGTTGATGATGTAGTTATCAACATGGATGGGGTGTGTATTGAAGGAAATTATTATAAAATTATATATATAGTATCAAACACTCGATCCCAAGCTATGGGTTCAAAAAAATCCAATTCACAACATCATAACTTTTGATGCCACTTTGAAATGATTTTAGTTGTATATAAAACATTTGTTTCAGATTTTTAAGGGACAAGAAACACTAATGATACTTCACATTTCCTCAATATTTAATACCTATTCAATTCATTATTTATAACCATCCATATTAAAAAATTCAACCCATCATTAAATCAGTTTTTAACAATTTATATTTCATTAACCAATCAAGCCCATTCTATTGCAAACATTATAAATCATTTAATAGTTTGTTCCATCACAAAAAAGAAAATATATCACAACATATATACAACCTCTCCACCCCAATAGAACAACCCAAAAAAATTTCACCTATCTACCATAAAAGAACATAAAATAAAAATAACCTCGCCAATCCAAAAGGATATCCCACAACCATCAGCTCACCGCTCCAAAAGTACGGCTGAAAAACATCACCTCTCCATCCCAAAAGACAGAAAAACATCCATTACCTCACTAATACCAACAACATGGACATCAACCATCAACTCACCTCCCCAAAATCATGGCCAACAACAACCATCTCACCACCACAAGAACAAGAACATCAATTATCACCTTGTCAAGCAAAAGCCTGGCAAGCAACCATCACCTCACCCAACAAAAAGTATGTCCGACATTATAGAATCTAAAAATTAATTTTCTATTTTTCAATGGTGATTTTTATCACATTACACTCTATTTTAGGGGGACTATTACAAAAACCAAAATCGTAGAGAAATTTTTTCATCATACATTTATAAGTAATAAAAGATTTAGATTTAGGTTGATAACACAATTATTACTACAGTCAAAATAATGGGGTAGCATATCTCATGAAAAACATCCCAAATAAAAATAGAATCAACCATATTTTTTTGTGGGGAGTTTCTCCTATACAGTCCATCATGTCCCAAATAACAACCAAGATAGAATTTCATGTTAATAAAACCCCATTAACCCCATTAAATTCAAATTAACAAATTAATTATCATTCATTTTTTTGGGAAAACTATAATACATAGATAAAAAATAAAACACATCCCATATGTTATACAATAAAGAGAAACAAAGGAGTACCTACATAAACTATGATTTCAAACTCATTGTGCACCGTAGGTAGAAAGAGAACACTAGTGAATTACATTTTCCCCAAGAGAACCATGGATATACTGTATCATAATCTAAATACCATAAAAAATAACCAAAAACACACCCCAAACCACAAAAATACAACCATAGTGGATTCTCAGGAGAATAATGGAAGAATATCAGTGAGAAGGATGTGATAACACACCATGTATCAACAAAAGACCGTCAATGAATGACCACTAGGATCATCAAATCAAGGAAAGAGGAAATGCGATAGAAGAACACCTCATGGAACACAAGGTTCACCTAAAATGGGAAGAAGAAGAAATATTAGACAATGGAATGATTTTTGGCCAAAAAATAAAATTAAAACTACCCTAGATTGGGGGATTACTTCACTTGTAATCCGTTTTCATGCCGTGAAATCCATGGTGTTTGGTTTTTGCTAAAAATCACGTCACGTATTAATTTTATATTTATTTATATCCCCAAAAAAATTAAATATATTGAATCCAACTCTCACTTCAAGTATGCTTTCTATGTGGTGTGAATCCAACATTCTCATCGTGAATGTCTCCTTATCCTAGCTCTAATCACCCGAAATCCACTAGAATTATTATAGGCCACCCCCCAAACACCTCATCAAATTATTAACAATTATTTATTAAAATATTTTTTTTTTGCAATACATACAATATATTTCAATTAATGATCAGTTTAGTTTTTTTATTATATGTTAATTTCTCTAGTTATCATAAAATCTATAGTTTTAATAATGAATAAAATAATATATATTCATTATATACATATTTTTAGGGATCCATAACATATATAGATTGAAAAATTATTTACGCCACTTATGATGATCGTAGGTTGAACATACACTTGAATGATGCTACTGTTTTCTCATAGGATGTATAAAAAAACATAAATATAAATTAACAATTTTATAATAATTTATAAATAATATAAACCACATATAATATTTATATATAATTTAATTTCAATCCTTGTAGAATTGATATTTAAAATGTATCATTGTCATTTTTCGATAGAGTAGTACAAACATGCACATGAGGGATTTCATCATTTTCAAAATTATTTGAAGGTAAGAATATAAATGAGAAATAAAAATAAATGAAGTATAACAATATTATTAAAATTATATACATTTTATATATACATAATTAAATCGAGTATGAAGAGGCTGTGATGGAAAAAGAGTCACAATGCTTTATCAGTGTAACACCCTGGGATTTTTGGAATTAATTTGATTCAATTCAATCTATCTTTTTGATATTTTTCATTTCACATGACAATAGAAATTGTTATATATATATATATACACACACTAAAACAATAAGGAAAGCAATACTTGCACATGAAAATAAAATTACATGTGCTACATGAAATACTGACTTTGATATCACAACAAACAATATTGACTTGTCTTGTAGTATATTCAACAATGACTGGGTGTACATTATATGCATAAAACTGATTCTTTGTATCATAATTTTATAGTTATAACAATTTAATTGATATAATTTTAACCTAGTTAGTAAACATAGTCATATGAACAGTAATACTGAATTTTCAACAATTTTATATAATTTTTTTATACTGCTAAAACATATTGGTAATGACATATATAATTTTTGGTAATTTACTTTTATGATTAAAAATTACCAATTTTTGAATAAACGGTTTTTAATCAAAAAATTAATTTTTGAAAAAAATTGATATTTAATTGGTAAATGTAAATTCAATTATTCATTTATAATATAAATATTATATTAGGGGTGAATGGTTTGGATTTTTCTGAGAAATAGTTTTTTGATGAATCTTGAAAATACTATCTCTTGTTAAAAATTTCATTTCCATTGAAAAATTATTATTGATATATAATATTGTAAGTTTGAATTAAGGTAAAATTAGATAAATTATACATATATTAGCTTAATTTAGTTAATTAGAATCCATTGAATATGGATATTAAATATAAAAACATAATAATCAATCGATCTTCTTTTGAAATTAAAACCGCGTAATTTTATCCCCTCTACAGGATTAAAATTTATCTTAATATTATGAAATCATTGAATTGAATTTTCAAAAAACATCATAAATAATTTTAATTATTAACATATTTATATTCAACTTAGATGATGTTTAATTTTGACAAAATTATTAGTGAAAGTGATTGAATTTAATCACAACAATTAAGGTCAATTTTAGCATAATTAGGGACTAAACCATAATCTTGGGAGAAACAAATGACAAAAAACGTTTCTAGAACACATTAAATGTCCATATTTAGGAAATATTAATTATATTAATTATTTTGGTTTGTTTGTTATGACTTTTCTTTGGAAATAACACCTATACACCTATCATGTTTTAAAAAATTCCATGTGAGTCCTTTTCCTTTCACATAAATTGTCACAAACTCTCTCATATCCTCACACCTCTAAAACCTATCAGTATAGGCCAATATCTAAATAATACACATTCAATCATCTATAAACTATTCATATAGACCATAACTTTATCATTATTCAATCAAAGGAAGCCTTTTGGAATATACCAAATAGAGTTACCTCATTAATAAGTAATAACTTATCTTACGTCCTTCCTGGTATTTTCCTTCAACTCCCCCTCAAATATATTTATACCATTATTTAAAAACAATACCAGTATAGTACATATACTAGGATGTTTTTATAATAATTATTTCACCTGAACATACACACACTTCCATCTAATCGGTACAGAACTTTCTATTTTCGTGTACTGAGAACTACTACCGCCCTAAACGATGATTGTTTAATTTTCATTTCCACCTATAATGGTATAATTTTTTACTGAAAAAATACTTATATATATTATATATTATATTTATTATATAATTAATCTTATATATAGCTTTTCTAACAGATTTCTTGTTTACTTTCTATTTGGTGTATGTACCATAATTTTGTTTGAAGAAGTTTGGACTTCCGTCCCTCAAAGCAATGTGATTCCTTCACATGCTAGAAGAAATGTAATGAGGAAGGATTTAGTGAGTTAATATAATATATATTATATAATAAAAATAGTATAAAACTCACATATATATATATATATATATATTACTTGTAATTTAATCTCTCTACATGACTATTAAACGAAAACATCATTCATGCGTAAGTAAGACCTACTGTATCCATGATAAGTGTATTTCATTTATTATATATATATTATATAGATTATAATAATAATATAATTTATATAAAGTATATTAATATCATGGCATAAATTATAGAATCATGATATATGTATATGGTCCACAAATATAAAAAATTAAGACACATATAGAAAACAAAGCGAATATTACCTGCATTGAAACCATAACATATGATGGTTAAGAAGATGGTAATATATTTTCATAATTAAACAACATATGGTATTAGATATTATAATATTATTCTGAAAAATATTAAAAATAAAATTTTATTTAGGAATCAAGTTGTTTTAATGAGTTCCATTATAATCAAGACACTAGGTAAGGGGATTTTATCCCACTTTTTATTTCTCTGAGATACATGTGATGATTACCACCATTTACTATTGTATTGTGTATGTACTTCCCATGACTATATTCCATGAATCATATAAATAAATTTTTGGGTTCTATTATATCAATTTTTTGATATTTATTTCATGGGGTATAATTTTAAAATGTTAATAAATGGGTGAAATAGTTTTGTCTCAATTTTCTTTATTTGAGACTCATGCATTGTTATATACATAAATTCTCTTTGAGGTGTATATAATTCATTTTTACATGTTATATAATGATTTTAATTATTTTCCATATATGAAAATTCCTTTTATTATATTAAGAGTACGATCCGAAGTTACCAAGTTAAATGATTTTATTATACAATCTTATCGCTTTTCTAGATTGTTTCTGGTTACTCTACATTTTATGAAATATTATTATCCATTTCTCATTAAAATCATGAATTTTATTATTCTATTTTTATTATTAATTTATTAATATATTTTTACAATTTATTCAGTTTTTCTGTACATTTTATAGTTAATAATGTGTTTTTTAGAAATCAAGACTTTAACAACTATTCGGTTGGAAATATATGTTCCCATAAAACCATGTTTTCAAAAAGGGAATACAAGAATATTATACTATTATAATATTATAATTAAAATAAATTTTTAACCTTTATGACTTCTTTAATGTTACTAATGGAATCTTCTAATAACTTTTAGAATTAATCAGTTTTATAACATTCTTTCCATACAAAAAGAATGTTATTTTTAACTCATACGACATGTACTAATTTCCCTATTGTCAATCCTATAAAGAATTATTTTTAGATTTAAAGGTTTATTTTTTTAGAAATATTTTCAAAAGTACATTTCAATGAAAAAATGTTTTAAAATTATTTCAATTTACATTTCTATGTTATCAAATAATTCTCAATGAAATCGTTTTCCGAACATTTTCAATCATATTTATAAGTATTAAATATTATTTCAAATGAAATTGTTTTTATAATGCGTTGAAACTTATTTTATAGGATTTCAAGGATAATTGTTTTTAAACTTATTTCATGTTTTATTTATATTTTTTATTTATATTATCTATGAAAATGGTTTTCAAAAGGTTTTATACATTAAAAAATTTATAATCAAGAATTGTTATTTTACTCAAGAAATGTTTTTGAATGATATTTCAAAATTATTTTCCATATATGATTCCATATGATGATGTTACTCATGCCCATATATGGTATTTTCTAAAGGGTACATTAAAATTAAGTCTAAGAATGGGCTATGCTTAATAACATGGTCTTTATCAAAACAATTTTTCTTTCACGGGTTTTATATTTTTGATATTATTTTACCTTTCAAATGTAACATGTTTATGAAATTAGTTTCCCTTTCACAGGTTATGCTTTAGATGGAGTTTCTATATAACATATATCATTTTCCAAATGTTATAATATTTTTAGATGATTATGATTTCCATTTCATTGCATTGGTTAAGATATTCTTGTTTATGATTTTGTTGTACATGAATGTATGATTTTATTATGAGAATTATGGTACCAATATATCCCACAAATTCATTGGGTAAAATTTTATATGTCATAATATAGGAATGAATGGAATGATAAATAAACATAGATCAATATTAATGGGCTAGAATAAGAATTGAACTCAGTTCAGTATTACTAGTATGAAATGAGGGTTGAACTTGGTTAAGTATTACAAGGCTCGAATGAGTGGTGAACTCAGTTCAGTAATAAAGGGATGTAATGAGGGGTTAACTCTGTTCAGTAATATAGGGCTACAATGGTGTGTAAACACATGTTAGTATAGTTATTTGTATACTAATATTCTCTTTGTACCAATTCCATTACTAAAATATTAATTATATTATATTCTTATCTGTTTTCCATTATTTGATTTATTTAATCCTACGTTATGATTTCGTGGAATATGTTATTTATTTAATTATGACTCATGTATTATGAACGTCTAATGTTTCTTAAGTGATTCATATATATGATCATTGTTTTGATATTTAATATCTTTTATATTAGTGATCATGTTCTCATAACCCTATTTTCACAATTATTCTTTTCAATATATCATATTTACCATTACTGGTCATTTTATATCAACTCATTCATATGATTCCTTTCCATAGGTTATGAATAATGGTTTTCGATAGAAGTAACATTAGTGGAGATCTTTATAAGATATGTTTAAGATCATTAACCATGATGGATTATTTTTTTTAATGTTTCCAAAGGCACTAATCTATTTTAGGACGTGGGTATCTATTTTTTTATCTACTGAATATTCATCTAAAATGATGTAATATCGATGTACGTCAAGAATGGGTCTCTATAGTTGCTATCAACGAAATATATTAGCCATCAATTTGAAACTAGGTTGACGACAACTATGGTAGATCACTTGGTATATTTATAAGGATACACCTTAGTATTTCCCTATGTATCAGTATAAGGAAAAGTAACCATTTAGGGAAATGTCATGGAATATTGGTAAATGATTTTGTAAGAGGTTTACGAGAAATACATCCATGTCTATATACTATATGTGGATGTGGCCCTGGAATAGAGGTAACATAGGGTAAAAACTCAGACATGATGTTCCAGGCCTGTCTCGTGGTATTCTCGTACATGATAATGGCCTTTGCTGAACACCTCATTTGACACTCTCATGGAATATTCATTTAGAATTCAGAAACTATTAACAAACAATTATGAAGGAATTATATATAAGTTTGATATGAATGAACCTGGATGAACCAAGGCTGCCATAGTGTATGGAAGGTGTCGTGATTTATTCAAACTATATGTAAATCATTTTAGGACTCGGGTGTTTTCTCCTATAACAATTAATTCTCAAATTATACTTCTGGTTTTAGTTAATGGTGGGAACTATATGTAACTAAATTAATGTTTAATATTATTGGAGATTGTATGATGTGAAGTACTATGGGATGATCATTGTAGTGAGATAGGTTTTGATAATTCCTAATCAGTTTTCATGGATTACGATTAACAACATATACATTCACTGACTATCAGATTCAACAATGAAGATACAAAAGCAGTTCTCTATGTGATTGGGTAATGGTGACCATAGATAAATAAGATTAATTTTCCACTATTTCCAGTATATTGAAAGAATCACCTATATGAATGTATTAAAGAATTAGAAGATGTTTTCATTGTGGAAAAGAAATAAATATATCAGGTGACTAAAAGGTAAAAATTAAGTGTTTGATTATAGAAATGGATGAAAATATTTTCCTCCCTAGGACATCGGCGAATGTAATGTGTTTTCTGTGTGTATTAAATGGGAATTATATTACTCAATGTCATAAGAAGAATGATGTTGAAGGGAAATATCATAGTGGTACATGTAATAGTTACATTCTAGATGATAATTAGACTACATATGAAATGTGAAAAGAAAGAGGTATTGAATAATAGGATGAGGTATCATTGTCATAAAATGTGGATGAAGTGGAATAATAAAAAAATATATGTATGGATTCATGATGTATGTTATTTGAAATGTGAACTCTAAAAGTATTGCCCAGTTCATGTTTTCGCTATGAATTAATATGAATGCATTGAATGGTTATGATGGAATAGAAATATATATAATAGAAATTATATTTCCCTGGATAAAACATTATGAAGGGATATTTATTCCTTAATATGTTCTTTATATTATGATAATTTTGTTAAATAATGATATTTTTTATATCAATAAGTAAATTAAAAGTTACAAATTAACATGGAACTAATTAAGGACAAGTTGAAAAGTAGTTAACGATATCATGGATGTTGTTTAAATATATTGGATTTATTGAATGTATCCATTAATATATATAATAATTAAGCATGAATGTTTTCCATAATAGATTTATGGTAATTCAGATTATTACCAAGTTCCATGTGAATTTTCCATGAGGCTATTCTCATGTTTGGAATATTATAAAAAAGATATATATTATGATATATGCTGGATCATTGTTAATCGAGATTCATGAAAACATTTTTGTGGTTTTTTTATTGTTCTCTTTCATAAGTGTTATATGGTTATTTATTCATGAAAATTTTATTTCAAACTGTGGAAGATGTCTTTCTTTATTGAGATTAAACTGAAAATCTTAGTTAAAAGTCTTTTTAGTTATTAACTGTATTTCCATAATGTCCATCATATTTTTGAAATTTTATTTGTATGGTTTTATAATTGGAATCCTTGAATTTCAGGTGACATCCAATCAAGTCTGGCAAGGCCACGGGTCATGAACCCATGAATGAAGAATAATAAGGGCTTCACACCTACCACTAGCCTATGTGACGTCCCAGTTAATGTTTAATTATTATTTTTTAATAATTATTTATGATGAAACATCAATATTTAATTTTCTGTTTATAGAATAATGTATGAATTATATTCAATTTTAAAAAATTATGCATAAATAATTATACATTTGATTCTTTTTAGAACCCGAATATCTTCTAATGGATTATTTTTGCACTTCATGCATAAAAGCTAATTTCTAAGTGTCCATTACATGATTTAATTGATGAATTAGATATAATTTTTTTGAACCTGTTCCCTTTTAAATCATCACATATTTATGAATTTGAGGCCCTAAAATTTTCATTGATCATTTAATTATTAGTTATTTATGACACAAATCAGTCCCTATAAATATTTATGCTTTTCATCTAGTCCAGTCATCACTACCAAACTATGTTCATCTATGTGGAAACATAGTTATATGTTACATTGGGTAACCATTATGGTCCCAAAATTCCCTTTTAATGTATGTTTTAGTATTCTTTTTTAAAACATTTGTTTCTATGAATGAAACATTAATGTATTAACACTTTGAAAACCCAAATTGAAAAACGATACACGCAACAATGATGTTTCTAAGAAAAATTATTTATTATTTTAATAAATTAAATAAAAAATATATATCCTACATATTATACAAAGTTATATGAATAATAAGAACTAATATTCAAATATTATTTCTAATTTATTTTTATAGTCATAACATTTTGGTAATGAATCATAATATTTTTTTAAAGTTAAATTATGTATAAAAATACTGTTTTCTCGAATCAATGTCTTTTATTAAAATTTTGTGACAAATTTATAAATTTAATTTTATAAAATATTTTTTTAAATTATAATTTCCTAATTAGTTTATGGGAAATTATTTATATTTTTTTGAGAAAAATATTTTTCTTATAAATAGTTAGAAATACTAATTTTTATGTAATAATTTACCCTTGGTTTAAATAATTATTACTATTAAATTATATTTACAATTTGTTTTATTGTAAAATTTTATCCATACTAAATATATTAAAAAAATTTAAGTCATTATAATAATTTTCATAGTGATATATAATATTCAAACATAGTAATCAATTTATCTTATTTCTACGTTAAAAAGCGTAATTTCGTCTCGTCTGCGGGATTAACAATAATCATAATTTTTCTACTTATATGAATTGAATTTGAAAAAAATATACACACACCATTTTAATTATTATAATATTATAAGTCTAATTATATATTTTTTAAAAAAAAATTAATTTTAATAGTGATTAAAATTAATTATAAAGATTTAGGTCAAATTAAGTATATTTAGGGACTAAATCGTAATCATAGGAGATGAAATGGCCTAGAAATATTTCCAAACACTATTTTATTCCAATATTTATTACATAAACATTATATTATTAATATTGGTTAGTTCTTATTACATTTTTAGGTAATAACACGTGAAAACCTAACTTGTTTTAAAAAATTCCAATTGAGTCCATTTCATTTCATATAAAAGGCCATCAACACTCCCACATACTCACACCTAAATAACCTATTAGTGTAGTCCAAAATAATTAAAATAAAATTAAAAACATACCTACACTTATCTTAAAAAAAATCACGGGAATATGGAAATACAAGGAATCATTTTGGCAAAAACCAATAGACGTTACCCGATTAAGTGATAATGCCTTCCCTCATGTACTTCCTATTATATTTCTTATACACATCATACAATATAATTATTACATGAATATACAAAAAAAACAATATAATAAATATAAAAATCAGTTTTTATGACAATTGTTTGACCAAAACATACAGACACATCCATCTAATGGGTAAAGAAAATACAATTTACAATTATAGTGAACTACCAGCTCAATAAAAGATGATTGTTCAATATTCCTTACTGTAGATCATGGTGTAAATTATTATGTAAACTTTTTTTTAAATATTTTATATTTAATTTTTATTAATTCATTAAAATTATATGTTCCTTTTTCAAAAAATACCTTTTTTACATTCCATTTTGCGTTAATATGATAATTTCTATTGTGGAAGTGTGGACTACTTCCCTCTTAATATAATTTTATTCATTCACAGACAATATGGAATATATTAATGATTTATTTAGTGAATATAATAATATATATGATATAATAAATACTCTTTATTAATTTAATGTCTATATATATATATATATTACATTTTTATCTCATCATGACAATTAAATGGAAATATCATTCACGCATATGTATGACCTACCGTCTCCATGAACGGTGTTTCCTATTTCATTATTATATATTCTATAGATTATTCTAATACACATATAATGTATATTTAGGATATTTATTTCTTTTATAAAGTTATGAGATCATTATATACGTATAAGTACCAACAATATAACAAATTTTGATATATATGAAAAAAAGAAAACATTACCCAATGTGAAACCCAAACATAAGATGGTTAAAAAGGGAAATATATGGTCGTAATGAAACCACATAATGTATAAAATATAACAATATGGTTTGGTAAAATATGAATTTTAATTGTATATATATTATATATGTGTTTTTAAAAATTACTAAGACAGTCCATACATAAGGTAAGGGGACATTATCTAACATTTTCTCCCATTATATGCATTCTATGTTCACCACATGTTCCATTTGTTTGTTTTATTTAATACCATAGATTTTATTCCATGTATCTTATAAGTAATTTTTGGGGTACTCACATAAACATTTTTTGGTATATATTTCATGGGGTATATTTTTAAAAAAATACCAAATCAAGGAGTTATTTTTTTCCCTTTTATCCATCTACTAGACTCATGATTTGTTATGATACAAAATTTTCTTCAAGGTGAACATACTTCCAATTTACAAGTTGTATCATGAATTTAAAATTTTTTATGATATTTTAAGCATCATTAATATTCTTTTTATAAAACAGAGTGTATGATCCCATGTAACTTGTTTAAAATAGTTTATTGAGACAGTCTTATCTCTATTTATGATTGTTTTTGTTTATGCTCCCATTGGGAAAATATTATGATCAATATCACATGAAAAATAATGAGTGTACCTCCACTATGGTAAATAATTATTTATTTAAATATTGGTACCATTTCATCCACTTTCTGGAAAATAATATACCTAATAAAATTATTTTACGAAATCCTGACTTCATCTTCTGTTCGATTATATATATATATTTCATTAAAATAATTTTTTCCAAAAGGGGTTCCAAGAATAATCTATTATTATCCTTTGATCATTAATATACTTTTATAACCTTGTTTTATATTTCCAATTTTTTTCAAATGAATCCAATGGTCTCTTTGTTAATGGGTCATATTTATTATCTTCTCATCGTAAAATGGAATGTTGTTTTTACCTCATACAACATGTATGGATTCATCCGTCGTCAATCCTTCGAATCATTATTATCGTTTATTAATGTTAATTTTTTTAATATTTATAAAAAATATATTTTAAATGAAAAATATTCTAAAAATGATATTAATCCTCATTCATATGATTTCAATTTATTTTCAACGAAATGGGTTTGAAACTACTTTCAGGATTCCTTCATTGTTTTCCATGTGAATAGTTTTTCAAAAAAATTCTATCTTTAATTATTATTTTTAAAAATGTTTTCAGTGAAAATATTTTCTAAATGTTTTTGAATATTACATTATATCATTTATATGAAAATGTTTTTCAACATTATTTAATGTCTTCTTAAAATTATTCATGGTAATTATTATAAAAATAATTTTCAAATGGTTTTATGCGTTGAAAAAAGTATTTGAAAGAAGGAAGGATATTTTATTCATGATGAGTTTTTAATGAAATATCAAATTTATTTCTATCCATTATTACATCCATTGATTTTAGTGAATTCCTCCTATGAAATGATATAATGGCACCATTAAAATTGTTTACAGGAATGGGTTATTCTTAATGTCAGGGTCCTTATAAAACCCATTTCTATTTCACAGGTTATATGTTTATGAATATCATTTTTCATTCAAGGGATATACTTTTATAAAATCAATTTCTATTTCTCTGGTTATATGTTTATGAAATTGATTTCTCTTTCATAGGTTTCAATTTAGACGAAGTGGTTATGAATCCTATATTTTTATCCATTGGTTTTGAAATGTTTACATTTTCATGATACCCATTTCATTTCATGGATTATGAAATGGTTATTTATGTTTTTGTGGCATGTGAATATATTATTTTATTATGAGATGATAGGGACCTATATATCCTTCAAATGTATTGGTTAAGGACTTATATCTCATGATTTAGACATGAATATAATGGGAAATGAACTCAGTTTAATATTACTGGGTTGGAATAGTAAATAAATTCAGTTCAATATTACAGGGCATGAACGAGGGGTGATCTTGATTAAGTATTGAATTTTTGAAACGAGGGTAAAACATAGTAAAGTTATACAAGGATAGAATAAGGGGTGAACATGGTTCGGTAATATAATGTTGGAATAGGATGTAAACCAAGTTTAATTCAGTACATTTTCCACTCAGATGGTATTTGAAGGTATTCCTTTACTACATTGTAAATAATTTTATATGATAATGTGTCTTCCACAATTTCATGTTTTATTACTATATTACTCATTCATGGATTATTTTATTAATTCTTAATGATTAATGTCTTAATAACTACTATGATTTTCCATGAATCATGTATATGATCTTTGATATTTAGTTTATGATCAAATAATCTCTTCATCATGTTCTCATACCCTGATGGTCAAAAATATTCTTACATACCTCCCTTATTAACCCTTACTATGAATTTTACTCCCCACATTATTATGTTTCCTATCCCCAGGTTATGAAGAATGATTTTAGGTAGAAGTAACAATGGGGGAGATTGTTATGGGAGACATTAATGATTATTCTCATAGATAAAATATTTTGTTATTTTTTTTTCAATGACACTAAACTATTGCAGTCCTCAATCATGTATTTTTTTAATTTACTGAATATTAATTTAAACTATGTAATATCTATGTATGTTAAGAATGTGTCTCTGTAGTGAGGATAAAATCCTCTTTACATGTGATTGATTATTTTGATTCCCATTTTATTACATAAGATATAAATGCATGTTATGAACTTAAATAAACAAATATAAATATATGATATATAATAATGATATTATATAATCATCATTGGATATGAATTGAATCGGGTGGAAGAATAAATAACAAAAAATATGTTTATAATCTACATATTATATTCACATGACCATTTTATTGTTATATGTAACACCATATTACATGGGTATTATAATTTAAATATGGAATCTAGGATGTGAGGATATAATTTGGAATGTATGTAATATTAAAATAACAATTTATTTGAAATTATGATGATTAGAGGATAAGTGGTTAAATTTTATAATTTATTTGAGTGGAACCGATGTAATGTTACAATTTTTACCAATAATTTGAGGTCATATGATAAGTCATACATACCAAAAATATAACATTCACTAACATTATATGACATATTATATAAATATTTCATGATTTTTATTTAATGTATCTAGGTTATATGTGTATTAATGGTGTATTGTTAATGTAATATATACTCTCTATACCCTATAATCTTCTACATTTACTATAGAAATTAAAAAAATCCATACTTTTTAGGTCACCCACCCCTATGGATGGTGATTTTTCACTTTTGATTATGGTAATCAATGTAGGTCATAAAAATTTTATTACTTTTAAATAAGAATATAATATGTGTGGTATACAATATTATATATTATGTAACTTGTACAAAAGAATAATATTAAATAATCCAATCTAGATTGATGTGGTTGATAAAACTAGTTAAATGAAAAAATTGTTTAACAATAATGTTTTTTCAAAATGAATCGTATCTATATTGAAACAAATATAGATATTTATGACCATTTCATATTATTTATTATATTTATTTTCATTTAATTTCACATATAGTATTTTACTTCAATTTTACATGATCATATACAATAATATATCTATTAACTGACCATAGAACAATGAAAGGTAGACCCATATAAATGAGAAATTATACATCATATTTCATTAGAAATAATATAAATGAAAATAATAAATTTTAAAAAAAATCATATATAAATTGAAATGTTTTTTTGTGCAATTAATTAATCAAATCATTTACTATAGGTCATGAAGAGGAAGAGCATAATGATTCCAAAACAAATGACCGAGGATATCTCTAAACAACCAGTTTTCATTATGTTATAACCTCAATGTATATAACACTATTTATATAAATAATTAATAAAATAGACATATTTTAAACTCTTCATATATGAATTATAAATATATTCATATATTAGTCTCCAATCTGTTGATGGGGTAATTAATGTCTTATATTCATTTCATAAATTTCTTCATTAAAAATGATCCCAATTAAATGATTATTTTCTAAAACATAATTATTTTATTTAAGGATCATTTGATTCCATTAATACCATTTATTATATACAGATACATGAATAACCAAAATAATTAATTCATTTTTCTCTTTTAAAATTCTTTTAATTCTCAAGGATTATGATATCATGATCATATTATGAAATTAATTTATTTCTATTAATTTTTTTATTTTTATGCATGATAAATGATTTAATTTTTTCAAACCCATAAACATGTACATGTTATGATATTTGAGCATTTTGGATATCCACTAAATTGGGTAATGTTCTGGTTCCATGATATGTTATGAAATTTTTTAGGGAGTGAACCAAATCTGTAATGGGATTATGTATACAATGATATATAGTAATGGAAGTTAATATTAGATTATGATTAGGTCATTAAATATATTTTTATCACATTCCTATGATTCTTGGATCATATTATACAATGTGATTTATGAAATCAAAACATAAAATTATTCATGATTCTTCTCCTTTATGATATCATGTTATGTCATTTCACACACTTTTCTTCCACATTTTCATATTTATTCCATTACAAAGGTTATACTTCTCACAAATATTTTATTTGCTTCCAATGATTTCCAATTTATTTTTAAGAGGAGATAAGGTTTGAGGTGCTCATTGTAGAGTTTAAAACTAACATATGGTGTTTGAATTATAATTTTGTATTATTTACCATTTCATCCAATAACATTATGTGAAATTATTTTGTTGATTTTTTTATTCGATGTTTATGTTGACAAAAATTTAATAATATTTATATAGATATTGTTTTCTATATAGTTTCTTTATAGAAATGACAATTTTTATTTAATATTTTTGACATGAATAAATTAATGATTACCATATGGACATTTCATGGTGTAATATAATGTATAGGAGTTTTAATGATATATAGAGTTAGAGGGTTCCATGAAATTACACCCCGTTTTGGATACTACAAACTTATTTTCTATATAACTATTATATCTTGGATGAATAACAATAATAAAAGTTCATTATAATTCAACATGATCATAAATATGTACATAATTATGGGGAATTTTTACCAAACTATTTTTAATCACATATGAGATATGCATTGGATGACTCAATAAGTCATTATGAAATATCTTGATGTACATGAATATGGAGTTTGATTTGAAAAACTCATAGGAAAATATGTCATGGATAACATATATTGAAGCCTAAAGACTCATAAGTCAATATCTATATTCCATTTTTTTATTATTTATACTATAAATATTTGCATGTTTTATTTTTAGTAATAATTGTATTATAAACACAATATTTCTTTATTTTTATTAATGCTATAAAATAGAATCAATTTTTACAATAATGATTTCATAGGAAATGTGTTGATATACATAATTTTGTGTGTAACCACACAATACATTAAAATATTTTCCATTTAGAATCAATTTACTTTTTTTAATAGCATCATTTATAGGAAACACAATGATTAAATTATGTTACATGTAATAAAATGTTATTCATACTCTATAAGGGACATTTTTGTTTTATATTGTTACATATAATAATGAATTTCTTTGATTGCACGTGTTAGATGAATGAAAAAGTTTTACCGAAAAACAATATATTATTAAAATAATATTATTTATTATAAAAATATTTTATAAGATATAAAAATTGAGGTTAAGAACAGAAATGACAAACTTATAAAAATGTTTTATTAAATTCATTGATTACCAATAAATTATAAATGAATTCAAAATCTAATTGACTTTAAATGAAACTATTTTATTAAAAAATTATTCAATAAAAGAAATTTTGTCTTAATTAATTAAATTAATTACTATTGTTGAATGATCACAATTATATATATATTGTACATTCAATAAAATAATTCTGAAATTTTATCATCGATTTTTTTCAGAATATGAGAAGAACATGTTCTATTTTAGGCATAAATAGATATATTTCTCAAATAGAATTTTTGAAACCATTTAATAGGGAACCCCAATTATGTAATAAGTTATTAAATTTTTAAAAACCTTATCTATAATAATAAATTTATTTTTTAAAGATAATAACTTCAAAATTATCTTATTGTTTATTTAGATATTTTTTTATTAATATTCGATTTTTTGAATTTTGAAAGATACTGAATTTTTATAAAAGACAACTTTTAAATATAAATTATTAATAATACTGAGATATATAATTATTTAGTTTTATCATTTAGTAAGATAAATACTTCATCTATTAATCCAATTCATGTAAGTTAAATTATTTTCATATTGATACTAAAAAAATGAATTTCAAATTTTTGAACATTTTTACTTTCAAACTGTTTTTTCTCATCTCATCTATGGGATTAATTTTAAATTAATTATATCCATCAATGTTTTTAATTTTATATAATTTAATCAATAATTTTATGAATAAAAAATTATAATATATATTATATTTTACATAATTTCTTTCAAATAATATCACTGAAAGAAATTAATCTTAATGGTAATCATTAAAAGAAAAATATTCCTAACAAGGTAGTAACCAATTATCATAATGGCATTACTGACATAGAAACATGTCAAAAAACCAAAAATATAAAAATATTTCTAAAATATCCTAAATTTTATCTAATTTGGTTCGTTATTGGCATAACATTTTTAATGGAGTACTCTCACTAGTGTTTTTTAATTTATATTTACCAGAATGTCACCCCTCTACGATAAAAATGCACTAATCTCCCCAAATTATTCACACATATCAAGCCATTTATTAATCCAAAATCAACCCTAATAGATCCAAATAATCCCTCCCATAAAAAAACAATAAATATTGAATTTAATCAACCCTTCTTTGACTTTTGGTATAAAAAAGTAGTTACTATAATTGGATAGAATGTTGTTTAATAAGAACTTTTGTTTTATTTATTTATAAAAAAATTTATTTTTAACAATTTACTGATTATATAATAAAATATAAATCCTCAATATGGATAAATAAATCTATATTACTTTGAGTCCAAAAATTATACACACTTCCAACAAATCAAATATCCATTCATTTTTTCTATGTATGGAACATTACAGCCCTATGAACCAGTGAAATTTATACTTCCATTTACACAATTCAATGTTGGGAGTAATGATATATTCATAGTTTTATTATTATTTATATGATATTTATTATTTATTTATTCTTATATAATTCATTAATAACAAATAACTCCATTCATTAGAATTTTTTGGGAATATTATATCATCGTTTGTGGATGTGTGGACTACAGACTTTTCAATGAGTTATTATTCATTCATGAAATAAATTTTATATATTAAGGAATATTTTAATAAATTTATGTTAAATATATGGAAAAAATTATACAAGAAATATAATATAAAAATATGTAATTCAATAAAAAATTATTTAATAGAATAAGAAAATTTAAACCATGTTCTTCTATTTCTACGATCTATTGTCTCCCTGGGTGGTTTATTCATTTTCTTATCTCCAAACATTATGTATTACTATGAATATATATGTATATACTGAATATATATAATATTTAAATCATATATTATATTATGAAGATGATGAAATCATGAGGTATATAATTGGAACAAAAATAACATATCAAAACATACTGAAAAACATGAAACTTAACACATGAAATAGAGACAATAATGAATGATTATTAAAAAACAATTAATATTATTTTATAAGGATATGACATATAATATTATAAATATTATTATATTTATTTAAAATTTTAATAACATCATTAAAAACATTGTACCTGATGTTTATTTACATTAACTGAAAATAAAACACAAGGTTTTGGATTTTAATCTCATTTTTTACATCAATGAGATAAATTTCATATTCTTCACATTTATAGTTTTTGTGTTTTATATAATTCCCCTTTATAATTAAATATTACTTTTCACACATAATGATGGCTATTTTATGTTTCAATTCCAAATATATCATTAATTTTTTGACATAAAAATTATTGGTTGGTAAATGCTTTTATTTCAATATCATATTATTTTTTTATTATTAACATTCGGCCAAAAAATTCACTTCTTTATGAAAATTTTCATCTAGAAATTATACTTATATTAAATATAAATACTCTTATGGGATTATTATAATTATTTCTTTAATATTGCAACATTTTAAAATATTATTTCAACAATGATTTAAAAATGATTGACTTTGGAAATATTGATAAATCTATATCCTTTACTTGAAAAAAATATTTTATAGGGAACATTGTTTGTAAATTAAATCGATTAATCAATTAAGTAGGAATTTAATGGTCACATATGAAATTTTTTTCGGACCATATCCCCAAGATGCATCAGTACTCTCATGAGGTGAATTATTTGGCCAAATCATTTGGGTTTCCACCTGATATAATAAAATGCCTTAAAGAAGGTATTGATGAAAAAGTTATTATGTACCTATAAAAAATAGTATTAAATAATTAATAATTTAATTTATTGATAATTCACTTATTATTTTTATTAACCATGTAATTTTTACTTTTACATTATCCAAGGATGTGTTTCACTATCATTTTATTGATCAAATAAAATGTGTTTCATTTATTTACCTCTCTATAATGACTATTTCTTGTCCATATATTTATATAAAATGTGTGATCATTTATTTAACTTTAGATAATGTCTATTATTTTTCTTTCATTATTTCATCAAATGCACATGCCCATATTGAGAAAATAATCTCACCTTTATTTTGTTTAATTTTCCCAAGACATGTTGAGGACTTTATAAAATGAGTTTGAAGAATTTAGTGTTGTATTATTTGTTCTGTATTATGTTTTACTTTTATTTCCTATGTATAATTAGTTTCTTGAATGTAATTTGGTTTTATGAAAAATATCAAAAAATATGCCCTTATAGATAATATTCTTTAAATTAATTCCAATGTAATAAACTAATCCTCCAGCTCTACGATTATGGGGTCCGGGAATTATAATTGGTATAAAATGATTTTTTTAGAATCATAAAAAAATATATTTTCTAAAAGGTAGATTAGAGGAAATAACCCTATGATATAGTTTTTGGATATGTATAAATGATCATCATAAATATTTTATTTTTGTTATTATGACATAATATATATTGAGAATTTTCAATAAATGTCATGTGTTACTTTATATTTAGAATTAGGAAATGTTCATAATATTATGAACTACCCATTATATTCCATTATTTAGAAATTTAACTTCAAAGTATCCAGTGTATCCTTACTCATAGATAATTTATAAAATTGACTTCAAAAAAACTAACATAGTTATTATTTTAACTGAAAACATTATGAATATATTAGTGTATATTAATCAGGATTTGAGACATAACCTTGATCGGAGGTAGAAAACTAGTCCACAGTGAGATTCTACAACATTGGATCAAATTATTTGATAGGCCCCCATCGTTTAGATAGACTACTACTCCAATTTTTGCTTTGTAATTGATTATGTCTTTGGAGAATATATTTATTAAATTAGGATGCGGTAAAAAGGTAAATGATACAATAATAGTGTATAATCTAAATAGTGATGATGATAAATGATTATCATTGAACGAAAATACATATGAGGAAGAGTCAATACAATTAATGAAACAAAATTATTATAAATAGATATTATTTGAATAATATTTTTCCCCTGAGTAAAAAACAAAGATGAATAGGATACTTCTTAGTTAAATGAATAATAAAAAATTAAGTGTTAAATAGTATGAAAATACCTTCACATTCATAATATTATATGAAAATGATCTCATATAAAACAAATAATGAAATATTTACCAATTCATTAATGGGATGAATCAATGATTATATAGGCTCCAAGTTTCTAAAACACTTTCTTCATATAATGAAATAGTTTTATGTGATATCAAGAAAGTGAATTAATTATTTTTCTCCTACAGATTTGAATTTATGTAAGATATGCAGTGAACAATAGATAATAATATTGATAATGGGAAGAAGGGAAAACTAATTTTCCCACAATATTAGAACTGAGGAATGAAACACACTATTACTTTCTTGATGGGACGGAAAATTTTTATATGTGTAGAGATCATGGTCACTATTCTAAATAAATAAATAGTATGAAAAAAATTATATTATTAGTTGATTAAACTGAAAGGAGATGAAGCAGAATGGAAATGAATGTACCATAAGTAAAAATAATATACCTTGGAAGAATATAATAGATTAAGGTCATGTGTATGTTATTGACATAGATGAATAAGAATGATTAATGTTAACTTTTATTTCATTCCGTGATTAACGTTGTAAAATTATTTTATCAATGATTTATTAGTCATATGAATTATGAAATATATATAGATATTAGTAAAAAAATTCATTAAAAATTTGAAATAGAATGTTAAACAGAATAGTTGACCTTGAATATTGATTTTGTGGAATGCTTAAATTAATGGAAAACATATAATTGAGAAGGATTAATATGTTACAAATGTTGAGATAATAATTGTTTGATAAAGAGATGAATGATTTAGATAATGTAAATTGGATATTACATACTACCTTTGAACTTATTAACATATTTTTTTAAACATTGTTTATGATATAATTGATGGATTCCACAAAAATTTTTTAATTTGGGAATATATCCAATATAAAATCTTTTCTACATTAGTAATATGGAAGAATGATCTTTCTCATTAAGGTTTTATTGTAATTTTAGTAATTAGAATAGATCAATAGAATACATGATGAATTTATTCACATAATGGTGTGTGACAATTAAGAACAACTTCATGTTATCTTTCTAAGTGATTGTAATACTAATTTTGAAATTTAGTGATCTTTTTTCTAATATTTTGGAGCATAATATTTTTTATTGTTTACAAGATTAAATAATTATGAAATCGTTTATGTCAATATTTTTCACAATGTCTATTATATTATTTTATATAAATAACTGTATAATGAATCATGTTCTATGTGATGATGTATAAATATTTCCATGCGAAAATAAAAGATAATATTGTGTTTATGATATATTAATGTATAATTTTGGTACATATTTTAAATTCATAGAGATTGAAAAAATTATGATGTATAGGAAGAGGATATTGAAACAAAATTAATATATTATTATAAAAAAATTTGATGATAACAATGTACTTTTAAACACCATTATATTATTGATATGTTTTCAACAAATTTCTCATGAATGTGTTCTTTATCAAATTTCGTCAGAACTTGATAGTTTTCTTTCTTACTCATATCCAATTTTTTTACAATTTTTCTAATATTATAAATCTTGGTTTTGTGGTGGCCATCACATTTCCCTTCCCCTATTATTAAAAATATGTCTTATTAACATTATTTACAAATTGGCCTTTTTCAAAAAAAAAATTCCAAATATTTACCCATCAATTACTATGGTCAATTATGATTTCTGAGGATGTAATTTATTAATTATGGGGAGATTTAAACACCCAAATACTTTACAATATTTTACTTTTACTACAAACTTAATTTTATTCATCGGTTGATATACATGAGAAACTATGTTTAAATTATTCAACATGCAATATAGTGTTTTCATTATCTAAATTAATCATCTTGGTTCGCAGGAATTACACAAAACAATGACTCTCTTTAATTGCTTGCATCACACAAATTTCATAGTTATTCTAGAGAAAATATATAATCAAAATATTATTATTTAATATATGATGTTATAAGGTTTTTATTAAATCAGTGGTCATGGATTTGATTAAATAACTTATTAATATATAGATTTATTCATTGTTTACCAAATAATTACAAATTAATGTAATAACTATTTAAGTATGAAGGATATGTTTTCATAGGAAAAATATTTTCATGATCTCCAAGTAAATTTTTATTAATAAATTCAATTAATTATTATTAGTTAATGGTCTAAACAAAAAATATATATTATATATTAAATATAATATATATGATATTTCCCCAATAGTTTTGAACATAATATGATAAGAACCTATCCATTTATGTTCCTAAAAATATATATTTTTTCTAAATGCGGGTTTCTTTCATTTTAATGGAGACCATATTTTGAATTAAAATTTTGATAATTTTTTCAATAATATTTTAAAAATAATCTCTATTTTTTAAATAGTACTGTCAAAATTTTCATACAATTTCTTTTTATATTTTCCAAATATTATTCAGCATTGGATGAATAATGAATAATACTTAATTATAAAAGAAAAACAATTTTTTATTATAATTTATCAATAATGTTAAATAATAATATTTTTTGTTATTTTTTATTTAGAAAAATAATACATCTATTAATACAATTTTTTTCACTCGAATAAATTTCACATTGATATTTTATAAAAAATTAATTTTATTATTTTCAATATTCATACATTAATTACTCATTTTCTCATCTCATAAACAGTATTAAATTGAAATCAAATTATTCATGTTGTGTGATTTGAATATGAAAAAAATGGATGGTATATATGGATGAATAATTAATTGTACTTTATAGTACTAAAAAGTAATTTTTGAAAAATAATATTAATGAATGTAATTAAAATTATTTGCACTGATAAAAAAAATTATCAATAAAAGGATATAAAGATTAATAATATGGTAAACAATTACCTAGAAACATTTACAAACCACATTTATGGAAATTTTGTTAGATACTACATTGAGTCTAATATGGATCATTATTTTTAATACATTATATAATGGATACAGGTAAATAGTGTATATCTTTTTATATATTAAAGATTCCCACTCCACAGCCACAGTAAAAGTAAGGTTCCAAATCCAAAATAGTAACACAATTTAAGGAATTATTTTCATAAAAGCAAAAAAACTGCTCCCAAAAATCCATATCCTTATCATTGAACCCTCAATTTTGTCATAAATAATGCCAAGTTAGTTTTTTTATAAACTAAAAGGAATTACCCAAATAAGAGGTGGTGTTCATAAATGAGAACATTTGATTAAATTATTTATCCAACACATAAGTAATGGTTATATTTTTATTATATAGTAACATAAGTATAATAAATATACTGTTATGTTTTTAACATAATGCTATGAGCTACACATACACACATACATCAAATGGGATATGCAATGTCTACTCTTTCATATGATAGACTATATTTAACAAACTGATATTGTTTGATATTTATAAGAATTTATAATTCAATAATTTTTATATATGGAATACCTTCAGGTTATCAGTTTTTTGTATTATAATAACATCATTTGAGGACGTCAGGACAACCTCTTCCTCAAAGTGAAATGCTACGTTCAACTATACTTGGTTTGTATTAAGTATTATTTTAATATACATATGTGACATAAAAGACATAAATACTATA
Organism: Viscum album; assembly: GCA_963277665.1. Taxonomy (NCBI): domain Eukaryota; kingdom Viridiplantae; phylum Streptophyta; class Magnoliopsida; order Santalales; family Viscaceae; genus Viscum; species Viscum album. Next base: position 1,741,531,553 of record OY728156.1, read on the forward strand.
TTTTAACTATAATATATTTAAATATCATTTTCTTTTCATTATTTTCATACTATGTTAAAATTGAAATTGTATTCTTATGTACATACTGCCCTCCATTTCCATGAATGTTATATATCAACATCATGTCTCCAAAAATTATGCATTAAACTATATAGATATATAATGAATATTAATAAAATATTAATAATGTTTTCCATTCTAGAGATGATTAAATCATTATTTATTTTATAGGATAAAAAAACTAGACAAAATATACTAGAAAAACTACACAATTTACACGTAAAATAGTGAAAACAATGAACAATTATTTAAAAAATGGTAAGAAGTTATTATAAAAAGATAATATATGATATTATTCATATGGTAATGGTTATATTATATGTTTATACAATCATAAATACCATTATAAATTTTCTTAAATGATATTCACCCAAAAGGAAATATATGTAATAATATTCTCATATCACTTTTTATGTATATGAGATAAAGATCAATTTCACTAGTTAATTCATTTAGGTGGTGTATATAGCAAACACATGTAATTTAACTTTAAAATTATATCATCCAAGAGGTTTAACTTGAAAATTACCAAGTGGTAAAATTTATCATTCTAATCTTACATTAATATTTTTTATTTTTAATATCCCCTTGATGATATAAATTTCATTTCTAAATTTTTCATTAGAAGATAACTTAATATAAAATATCCATACTCTTATGTGATTTTTGTAATTATTTCTCTATCAGTGTTTGATTCTTACTTTTATGTTTACAATGAATTATTTTTGATTAAATGGGTAAATATTGACAAATATGTATCCTCTACTTAATAATGATATTTGTTGAGGAATACTATTTTTAGTGAAGGTGGTTATTCAACACATAATGATGTAATTGGATTTTTATGACATGGTTTGGGGACCATTTATTGTAATCCCCTTAATGCATCGACAGTCTCATGAGACAAATATGTTGGCCAAATTATTTGGATTTCTACAAGATATGTTAAATCATCTTTTGAATTGTATTAATGGTAAGTGTTTCGTGTACCTTGGAAATATCTAATTCAATAATATAGAATATAATTTTTAGAAAATTAACTAAAAAATTTTATCTATCATATTTTTTCATTTACATTATCTATAGATACATTTCATTATTAGTTTACTTATTATATATAATGTAATTCAATTAAAAAAATTTCCAGGTTGATTATTCATTATCAAGATATTTATATGCAATATTTTTTCATTTATTTAACCTTACCTGATGATTATTTCCATAGTCTCAATATTTCTTCCACTATTATTTGACATATTGATCATTTTAGCTAACCCCGATTTTTTAAATATCCCAAGATATGATGTTTAATACTTATTATGAGTTTAATGTGTGATGTTAATTAGTCATTTTTATGTATTATACATATATTATATTCCCAATGAAAAATGTGTATCATATTTGTAATCTAGTTTTTAAAAAATAATAAAAAGATGGGTACTTCGAGATTTAATTCCATGAAATCGTTATTGTGTAATAAAGTATGTACCCTTATCTAGTCTTATGGGATTGTGGCATTAGAGTATTATTATTTTTATGTGAGTGGGAGACTGAAAAAGTATTGTAATAGAGGCTCAAAATACACATCATATAGACAATAACATGAATTGTGTAGAACATCCTCCTTAAGTTAGAAAAGAGATTATTGGTACTTTGTCCATTATGTGACAAATCGTTCTTACTTATTTGAATATTCTAATCCCCTCGTCTCAAAAGTGTTGATTAAATATATTGAAATTTTATTATCTATCCAAAAATTATTTAAATAATATATCTATTTACTCGATGACTATCATCTAGAATTTGATTTCAATAAATCATGTCAATATATCAATAAAATTATGTACGAAGAGAAATTTAATTTCATGGAATTAATAGGATAATATAAAATATTGTTTAATGAATATTCTCCTAGAAAACAACATTAAAAAGAGGGATTTACCTTGAGATATTTAAATTGAATATGGCTCTATAGGGATTCATGAATAAATAATCATCCGAAATTGAAATAAATCATAATGTTTATTCACGATCTTTAAAATAAAGGTGGGATGCTTTTATAGTGGGATAAATTAATTTCAATGAAAATATTTAGTTATTTTAAAAATTTATTGCAGTGATAAGATTGTTTTATCCTCAAGGTATAGTTATGGTCATATATACTTAGTATTATCATGTATTAAAAAAAATTCTCATAATATTTATTAATTTGGTGAGAACCTTAGGTAAATATCATTGTGGAATGAAATATAGACATCCAATGTTTCAAATTAATTAAAAGAATAATCTAAAAGATTATTCTAGTAGAACATGGGAATGCATAAGGTGAGAAAAACTGAGCTAAAGGAAAATCAATTCATAAGGTATATAAATAAGACCTAATCTTTTATAGAGAATGTGAAGGTTCCGATCAGCACTTAGCCCATATTATAGTGTTTCATGTAATAGAAAAAAATGAAATATGTACACTATGTCCAATAAAAGTGTTATCAATGAAATTAAAAAAGAAACATTAATGTCAAAGATAGAAATTAAGGACATATGATACAACCACGTCATATGTTGATAATAGAAATTATTATGTTATAAATATGTAGTTATTGATTAAAAAATATAGAATAATATATTTTATAATATTTATTCACATTCATTTACATCATTAATTTTTTTTATTAATTTTATCACAAAAAAACACATAGGTTCAATAAACAATGAGAATAAAAAAAGTTAAATCATTACAAGCCATGAATATATATCATCTATAGTTAATGTTTCATCATTGAACCCCAGGTAAAATTGTTGTTGAACATCTCTCTGTGGTTTTTTATTCTATATTGGGAATAGATTTGTAACACCCCAAGATTCCACTCTTTACTTCTCTTTGAATAATACAGTAGCGTGTGTTGTACGGAACTTCGAGTTCTAACTCACCACAACTAATCAAAATAATTGTTATGAATAGTAATAACCACTTTTTTAAATTTTATACATTTTATCTTTCAAATTGGACTTCATTTTTTGATTCGGAATATTAATATTATCCTAGGGTGAAATTTTGGTATTTTTCTGAAAACATCCAATTTTGATGAATAATGAAAATAACTAGGTTATAGTTTAAACCCAAATTATTATTTAAATAATTTTATATCTTATCTAAATTTATTTTAGGTCAAAATAGATACATAAATACCTATATTAGTTCAATGTAATTCATTGGTGTCAATTTATTATATTTCTAGATATATAAAAATTTTATTTAACTTTTCACCGTCTTTTACCAATCTCCTAGGTGAATTTTCAAATTCACATAAACATAATTTTTCCACTTCTGTGAGTGGAATTTCAAAAATCCGAGAGCCACAGTTGATTTCAGTATGTAAAATTTTGTTCAATGGGATGAAAATAATTTTTGGGGAATAGTAACTTATCTCTTTTATTTACCACGGTTAAAAGTAAATAGGGTAATTAAGGGTAAAATTAATATTATTATTACCCTAAGACATGTCATAAATCAATTGGATAAGTATAATTCGACCAAAAAAACATTGTAATGAAATATGAACCTCTTTGGTCAAATTGGATTAGATTAGGACATTAATTATTATTTAATTCAAAGAAGAGTTAAAAGAGTTTAAATCAATGTTTAATTAATTAAACATTTTCAATATTGGAATATACATAAGATAAATTAGATTATAAATATTATATATAAATATATCAATATTTCATACATAATGGTATTTTATTTATAATTTTTATACATTAAATAATTTAATTTATTTATGACACAATGGTGATGCAGTAATTACCTAATTAATGAAATATTAATATTATTACTATTATAAATTTCCAAATAAATGTAATTTGAATCTTTTTATTAATTGAACTAATTTTATAGGTTAATATGACCTTTTAGGATTTCTTAAATGAATTTGGTTTGAATTAATAAAGTTGTTAATGACTTTAACAAAAATAAATTACTAAATAGTGTCAAAATTGATATAAATCAGTTTTTAAAACAAATATAATAATATAAATTGATATAATATCCCTAATAATTTAAGGTTCGTTCAAGTGACTTATATAATGATAGTTGTGTCATTAATTAACCACTTGGGCTTCTCTTGGAAGTATATAGTATGTTTATTAACCATATAATATAAAAATACAAAGAGACATGGTAAATGTAAAACTATTTAACGTAGAGTTAAATATAAATGATAAGGTTAATATAGTATCCAAAACCAGTCTAAAATATATTGGATGAAAGGATTTTGACCCATACACACTTTATCTTGCAAATAAGTCAATTTTGAGCAATTATAAAGAGAATATTAATTTCTTAAAAAATAATTTTTTAAGTTTTTCCTAAGGTACCCCTCACCCCTCTTATAAAATGGCACTCCCCCTTCTCAAAAATTCATACCTTTATAGCCTTTTGGATCAGCCAAAACCTGCCCTAATATCCTATAAACTTCTCTAACTACATCCTAAATGCCTTCTTTTAGTCATAAATACAACTTAAGGATCCCATTTGTTCAAATCAAAAGGAAAAACCTGAAGAAGAGGTAATAATTTCATCACCATCTTTCAAGTTCCTTTATTTTTCCACTTCTTATTTCTTTGTTAATTTCATTATAAAACAATAACTCCAATATATTCTATATACTGTGATGTTATTATATATATGGTACAACCATATTTAGTATTTTATCCATCCTTTGAATGAGATTTCACCATATGTGCGTATGTACGACTTACAGTCTCCACGTCGTGGTGTAATTGTTATTCGAAACATTATTATTTGGATGCGTATGATATTGATGTGTAATTTATGTAAATAATAAATATAACATTATAATTATTCTATATATATGATATACCAGACAATTATATATTATATTAATATCAAAATAATGATATTATCGCTCGTGCGTACATACAGACTACAGTCTCTATGAACGCGATGAGATTCATTCCACATCGTATCAATTCAAGTCCAATTATCATTTTTTAATTAAAAATAATTTTTAAGGACTTGATATCATTCTGTATATGAATAATATACAACCTATCCATAACAAACAAGACTTATCTAACAAAATATATAATATAAAACGAGTAAGTTGACACCCGAAACGAAGATAATACTATGATATAATTAACATAGAAATGTCAAAATATCATAAATGATATCATATTAATGAATGTGATTCGTGTATAATTTAATAACAATTTTTTCACCATTATACAGGTGGCTAACCTACCCCCGACCAATGAAAAGTACAGGGTAACGTTTAATTTCACAATATCTTCATTATCCGGGGTTGATTATACATGATTATCTACTAGGATCTCTGTATCATCCACATCCTTGTTTCTTTAAAATGTATTTAAACTGATTCGTAGTATTTTACAGAATATAGTTTAATGTCACTTATACCCATTTTTTACTTTCTATAAGATTTTTATAAAGGAGTAATTCTTTCATCTTTCAAATAAGGTCATTTTTAACCCTTTCGACAGAATTATGGTAAGAATGTATTTTTTTTAACTTATATGGTGGGTGCGGAAATTTTCTATCGTTATGAAATCGTGGAAGCTTCCATTAAAATATTATATCAATGTTTTTAACATAAATTTTTTATGTTATAATTATGTTACTTTTAAATGATTTCAAAAAAGAGATATTTCTCTCAAATAGTTTTGATTTCATCTATGTTAACATCCATTGATGGATTTTAAGCTTATTTGAAGTTGGTTTATTATGATACCAACTTCCATATTGTATTGAATTATTTGTGATACGTTTGATTATGGTTTTTTTATTTTTATACCATTAATGGTGTATGGAGAATGTATTCACATTTCATATGCTATTTTTAATACAAATGTTTTTGTTATGTTTAATACAAATGTTTTCATAGCAGTACTGTAGCGGTACTGTAGCAGCGGCGGCACTGTTCATCAGCGGGTACTGTAGCGGCGGCAGGGCACTGTAGCGGTCGCGATACTGTGTGGTACTGTAGCTGCAGGTTACTATTCACAGAATGTGGATTGGCCTTATAATTTGGGCCTACGGGCTATGTAATGGGCTACAAGCCCACTGGGCCTTCGGGCTATGTAATGGGTTTCCCTTTACCCAGTTAAAAGAGGACTTTGCTTTGATTTAATAATAAAAATGAGGCTTCGGCCCCAACCTTTAAAAAAAATGAGGAATGCATTGGACAGAATAAGTGATGCGTGGAGCCTGCTTAGATCATCCATGCATCTGTAGGTATCGTTATACAAACTAGTGTCTTTTCCCAAGTCCTTGAAAAATCTTTTTTGTATTCTTGGCACAAGGCCTTGACTATGTGGTTATGATAGTCTGGCATTATGCATTCCATCATTATGAAAGTGGTTATTGATATTGCATTTTATTATTCGACTAGTAGAATATCCATGTGAATATGTAAATGGAATTATAACATTTTTTTCCATATTATGCTAAAGTTCATGTTTAAAAAGATTTTGTTTTATTTATACATTCCCTTAAATGTTAATGATTATTTATGGAGGTTTCTGCAAAATTGTTACCCTTACTGAGCGTTAGAGCTCAACCCTTTCTTATGATTAATTTTACTATGATGTGAAGATGTATTTTATGACTAACAATCAGGGATAACCTGAGGGGATATGTGTATGGATGATGAAGACTATGCTGTTGTAGTTTTTCACTTTATGTTGTAATGTAAGACTTATGAATATATCTATTGTTTCCAAGGCTATAAATTAATCGGTATTTTGAAACATGAGCATTTGTGATCATGCCATTGTAATGTAATAATGCACCGAATCTGGGTCAATGGGATCAGGGCGTTACAATTTTGATTATATTTAAATTATGTAAAAATTAACAGTTGAGAATGGGGGATCACTCCTCACATCCAAATTCATCCACCAATTCCATCTTGAGTCTAATGAGGAAGATTAATTTAACTTGTAGCATTCAACTAATGTTTGTATATTAGTATATTATAATTAATAATATCTAATCCAATATAATATTACCATAAAAAAAATCATAATTTATCACATTGAGATTGTGAAGGATTATACAAATGTATTCTTTCAATAGATTCATGTTCATCCTCCTAATTGAGTGGTTGTCTTGACATGTGGACTTATACAAACATCATTTTCACAAATCAAAGACATCAAATAAATTTTAAATGATTTATTTTGAATAATGAAAAAATAAATTAAAATTTAATATATAAACTGTGTTCATATACCAATTAGATTTTACATGTGTTGACCATGTCCACTTTTTTCATTTAGTAATATAAATCAATGAACCTCGGAATTTATTACTGTGAAACCAACAAAATTACAATAAATAACAACAATCCCCTACATTGTATATATTAATTCTTCAATAAATTGCATGGGGATAAATATTTCTCTATGGTGGGCCTTTTTCAGTATAACAACATTGAATAATAAATATGGAATATATTCCCAAGATATTTTTTGAAAATGGTTAGGAAATTATTAGTATATAGAGATTCTCTATGATATCAATAATAATGAAATAATATTTATTGAAATAATGAATATGTTATTCATATATTACATTAATTAATTTATAGTATTATTTACGGCATATATTTTTTTGTAATTTGAAATTAGCGGGATGATGTGGATCACTAGAATATTGTCCTAAATACATTGTGAATATAGAAACTGTACATATATTATAGTAGATGTTACTTCTAGAATATTTAAGAATCATTCATGGGTACTTTTATAAGTAAAAATTGATATTTATGTAATCCTATAGAAAAAATGTAATATAGGAGTCTCATAGATAATAATAATTAATAACAATACATATTTCATGTGGACTTGTTTGGTAATTCTGATGAATTTTATGAAAATAAAATTATTTTAAAAACATCTATACAGGAGGAATCATATGGAAGAAATGATTTTCTAGAATGATTCATTTTAGTAGACTGTCAAGTATTTGAAAAAGTGGATTGTCACTACACTAGTACTCAGACTACCCTAAATTAGGTCATATTTTATTATATATAAGGATTCATTAATGAACGAATTGACATATCTATTGAAACAATGTTATAGTGTTATAGAATATGCGTAATAGAACATGAATATTGATTATTAGAAGAATTAAATATATCATATGGTGTTCTTTTAATAAATTTCACATTTAAAATCCATAAAAATTATCGTTAAGGGGAATCTTGTGAAACATATATGGATAATGTGGTTGTTTAATTTTTTTACACACATAAATATATTAATATGAACCAAAATTGATTGTTAGAATCCATGTTAATATGATTTATGTTAATAAAGTAATTATCATTTATGTTTTTCTTTTCATGAAACACCATGTTATGTTACTGTTATATACTGCACTGAGATATTCTTGTGCCACATAAAACACTGAATTTTTTTTCTTTACACCCAACACTACAGTTATACAAATTTTGTTTTGTAATTATTTAAATAAATAACATTAAATCCCGTTCATTATAATAAAGAGTATGAACTACATTATCTTATTTTGGATGTATTATTTATACATTTAAATACCTTTTGAATTTAAATAGAAATATATTTCTAAAAAACTATTAAAATTAAAATAGTAATGTTTTATACTATTAAAGAAAATTGATCAGTCATATTAGATTATAACAATGAGATAAATTTTCAATTTAATATTTAACATTAATTTATGTGTTTCAAAGAGTTTATATAAAAACAAATCAAATATTACACCTAAGAGAAATATTTTTCTGAAATGGATGCCTTCCAACGTTTTGATGGGGGACATGTTTTAAATCATGTTTTCTGACACATTAATAATATCTATTAAAAAATCAATTCATTATTTTAAATAATGATATTATAATTTATATTGGTAGTGTATTTGTTATTTTTAAGATAAATTCCTTGTCCTGGTTAATATGTAAAATTATTTTATTTTAATTTCAACTCACTTTCCTCCAATAAATAATATTCAGTTTTGAATTATATATTGGATTTTTTTTCATGTTTAAAAAGAAAAAAATATTATTAGTTATTCAAATTTTAGTTATTTTAATATATTTCACATTGAATTGGGATATATAAACTATGAAATATGTTGGTCATTTTACTTTAAAAACATGTATTCCCATTTCGTTAAAAGTTTTAATTTGGAATAAAATTCAAAACATTATGTGTTTTGAATTGCAGATAATGGAATACAAATATTTAATTAGATGTTGAAAATCAGTTAATTAGGTCCTTATTATTTTTTCACATTGTTAATTGTATTATTTTTAATTTTTATATAACTATTAAGGGTAAATCAAGTAACTAACGGTAAAAATATAAATATAATTTTTACAAAAATAAAAAAAGACTTGAGAAAATGTTATTTTATGAAGTTAAATCGACCCAAATAAAATATCTATTAAAAATTTTATTATTTAATTAACACTTGTCAATGAAAATAATTTATATAATTTTAAAATAAAAAAGAGTGACAGAAATTTCACACTCATACTTTTAATATGTATCTAAATTTTATATGGGTATAAATAGAAGATTTTCTTGACTATATATATTATTATGAAAGTTATCATTTTAGTAAACATTAAATAATTTTTTTTTCTTTAGTGATGAAATTATTATCATAAATTATTAAAAAATTAATATGTCTAACATGATGAGTGGTTATTAATTTAATTATTTTGACGTTATATTGTTGTGGTGATTTTCATAATGTCAATGTAATGAATAGTGTTAAATTTTTCACTTATGATATTTTATGAAAAATATATTTTGTTAAATTGTTTATAAATAATAATTATTACATAGAAAGTTATAATATGGTCTATACTCAAATAAAGTATTCATTTATGATTAAATTAATATCATATATGTATATATTACAACTTTTATAATTCGAACCATTTGATACCCAAGATAAAATTAAAATTATATAAATAAAGGATAAATAAAATTATAGGGTTTAAATAATACAAAAACAAGTATAGAATATATTTTTGGATGCTATAACAACCTTATATTATGAAATATTATAATAAATGGAATTCTGGATGTATTTTAATTGATATTTAATTTAGTATAAATTAATATTTTGAGGTAATTTCCTATGTTCCCTTCACTTATCTCTTAAAAGGGAAAACAATCATTATTTTTCCTTAAAATAATGAATATATTTTGTCAAGCCACCCTCTATATAAATATTATCCAAACACACATCCCATTATCTTATAAGACTCTCGTTAGATTAAATCCAATCAAGGAATTATTTTGGTGAACACTAGGATGAGTGACCAATAGATGTTTTTACATCCTTTAGATAAATCTTTAGTTTAATTTCATTCTTCGCCCTAAAAAATATTCTTATTACATATTAAAATTAATAAAATGACTATCCACAATATAAAGATATATATGTATTCTATTTGTCTGACCTACACTCAATCACACTTCAATCAACTTGTTAACAAACATAATGTTGTTAGGTACGATGAACTACTGCCTCACAAAATAATGTTCTTCATTTTTCAATTACAACCTTTCATAGTTGGGAATTTTTAATGAATCATATATTTTTTTATGATATATATGATGTACTTATTCCTCGATAATATATATATATGTAATACAATATTTTATTCACGATTATAATTAAATGGAAACAATAGTCATGCTTATGTACAACATACCGTCTCCAAGAACGTTATATTCCATATCCTATTTATATAGATTATAAATTTTTATAAATATATATACACTAACAATATATGATATTTATATTATTTTTTACATTATTTTAATTGTTAAATAATCATCCAATTAAAAAGATCACGAATAACTAATCAAAACAAATTAATATTACAAAAAGTTAAAGATAACATGGAATGGTTAGTAAATGGTTAATAGAAGGTTATAACTAAACCATATATGGTATGATTTAATTTAATAGGTTTCTTTACTATATTTATAATTAATCTACATTTATTATAATGTGTTTTTTAATGAATATTAAGAGAGTCAAGACATAAGGTAATGTATTTGTGTCTCGAATTTATTTCAATGGGACACATTACTTATACAATAAATGTTTCTTCTACATGTTATACATAAATCCTTTTAATGTCATTTATTACTCTTATCTAGAAGAAGTTATAATTTTCATATCCATATAATTTTATTTCATTCGCTACATGTTTCTTCTCCATGGTGTATATAAATCCTATTAATGGCATTTATCACTCTTATCTAGAAGAGGATAGAATTTAATATCACTACAATTTTATTTTATTCCTGGATAATTTTATTCTATTGATTATAATGTTATGAGTATTTATTTCAAAATATCATCAATATTTTGGATAATTTCAAATTATGAATCCATTGGGTAATATTTATCTTACATGTATATCTAATTAAAGAAATTAAAATTGTGTTTAATACTCTCCAATGGATTTGGTTTTTTATTTTCAATCATTAATGTATTTTTTTGTACATAGTTTGAAATTAATCATTTTGTCGTCTTCCAGAATATCTACTTTGTGACTTTTGAGGAATAAACTATGAGATGAATGTTCCAAAACATATATGGTATGGATATAATTTTCTGTCCCAATGAATCCATAAATCAATGAAGTATCCTTATCAACAATATTGGTTTATATTATAAAAATATGTATTTAATTAATATTACAGTTTGTTCAATTAAATAAATATTTTTTCATAAAGAATCAAACTTTTACTCCAAAATTTTTTACAAGTGATATCTTAAAATTATTTCCAACTATGAAAAAAATATGACTTATGTTTAATAAGGTATATGTTTTATTGATAAATTTGTTAATCTTTATGTTAATTATATATATTTATGATGGAAGGATATTATTGAAAATCATTTATTTTCCATTGGTAATGTAATGATTGAATAATGTTTATGAATACAATTTCATTACATGGGTTATGATCGGATAAATGTTTTAAATTATTATAGATGAAATTTTTATTATTTTCATGATCTTATGGTTGGGACCTATATATCTCTTTAATTGATTGGGTATTGATTTATATCTCATGATACTAGTATTTGAATCATGCTTGTAGGCTTGATCAACATTAAAATATAGGGAAGCCTGATCCACACTGGGAAAATAGGGAAAACTAATACATTGTATGGTAATAACTATAAATGGGGATTCTTGTGTGTCCATCCCAATTGGTTTAATACCAATGAAGTACAATTTTTTTTGAAAATGTGACATAAAATACATGAAATGATATTACTTGATTTTGTGTGACCATAAAATCCATATCATTTTTATATGTTATGATTTATGGATTATTCTCTTAATACCATTGTTATTTTTGTATTATTTTATGAAAAAAGTTATTCCATGACTATTTTTTATGATTCTTGGTATGCAGGAAATGATATTCTATTTTAACAATCAGGTATTCATTCCCTTATACTCATGATATGCTTACATAGGTCCCTTGTTTACCCATACTGGACATTTGATCTGATCCATTTTTGTGTTTTATTTCCTCTAAATATGATGATATTTATTATTTATAACTTATCAAAGAAGGGTCCTAGACATGAAGAATCTACTAGGATAAAATTTAGATCACTTATCTAATCTTGTTATATTACCTTTTTTCTAAATTTAGTAAATTAATACTATCATTGGGAATAAATTTGGGTAATATAATAAATATTCCACAAAAATGATGAAATGTTAACTTCTGAAATGTGACTGTCGACATAGTTTTTGTCCGACATAGAGTATAGTAATCCTATAGATACATTTAAGATAATAATTTGGTGAGAAAAATTTATATTTATAAGGACATATCCCTTGAAGTCTAGAAGGATAATATGATGGTGAGATGGTTTATTGTGTGTGTCATAATTTAATAACAATAAAATTGTTTCTTCATGATTTTGTTGTTCCCCTCTACAAATTTTTTATTTAGTGTTATTTTTTTTGTATATGGATGGAAACCAAAGGAACAACAGTAATGGAGATTGCGATGGAATATACAACAATTTCATTAATGATAGAATGAATGTTGTGATATCTATATTTAAATTTATTGTTTATATACTCACTAAAATTTAACAAGATATGAACCATGTTGGTCTTCTAATTAATTAAAGTGGATCAAAATTCTATTGAGTCCTTAATGAGTACTGTCCACCTTCATTCAATGAGTCTTCCGATCCACATGTTTTTTAATAATGGAAAAGTACCATAGAAAATATATTCTCATTTATCCAGTTTTTGGAACATGAGAGATTTAATTTAGAATTTTATTGGTTAGAAGATTTAGTATATAGTTGGTGAAAACTAATCTAGAATACATTTTTAAATATTGGCATTAAATCTATGGATTTGGATGAGACCATGAACTTATTATTCAATATGTATATTAAGTGTGTTCTTGTATGAAGATTTAAGAAGACTTCCATAATTTTAAGTTAGAGATTGATGAATCATCCAGTACGAATGAGGGTAATTTTACAAGACATGATAGGTTTGAATATGTAATAATAATCCAACCAGAATATTTTTTTGATTGATTCTTCAGTCGGTTCATTCTATATTCCTAATGGGAATTATCCATAATATAATTTAGTATATATGAATTTATTGTTAATTTTTCAATGAAGTCTTAAATAGAAGTTCGAGTTATGAATAAATATCATGGTTTTAATATGAAATGTAAGATATAACTCAATGTAAAATCAAAAAAACAATTTAGAAATGGAGATAAGCCTTATTTGATGCTTTATGTGTTGAATGAATTGGGCACGAATTTTACTAATGGGGTATAATAATTTATTTTAGTGATGAAGGGAAGTCCGTCATTATATTTATTGTGAAACTGATGGGAATAAGCTATTAAATGATGTAGTTAATGGAAAATCTCTATAGAATGATCCTCGAACACATCAGTTCTTCAAGTGTAAGGAGAATGGGAGTTACAACAACCAGTTCCCAAACCTGAGGTATATTGATATCGATCGACGTCAATAAACACTTCATCTGAGGGACACTAAGAAATATCAAGTGATAAATATTTAATATATGAGGTGTGACAATGATGTGGATAAAGGTATAATTATCATCTAACTATAACAAATAATGTTTCATTTCACTCTAGATATACCCACTCCTACATATCTATATAATTTTTTTGGTGTTAAGATTCCAACCAAACTATTATATGTAGAATTAATAGGGAAGCCCCACAATGGTATGATTATTGCATCTCAAATCTGTTAGTCCCCTGTGGTTGATGATTGTGGGAATGTGTTTCCAATATATTTTTTCATTATCACTCCTATTATATTTTTTTCCTCATAAGCAGGGATTAATTTTTTTCTTTATATATCCCATATCAATTTTTAATGAAGGGAGTTTACATTTGTTGTTTTAAGCCAAACTATAATTTCCAATCAATGTAATGATAAGTATAATGTTCATAAAAAGATTACATCAATTTATTTGTTGTAAATTACCATTTATATTATCACTCATCACATTTTTTAGTGCTTTAGCTATATGAAAAACATTAATTATTAATACTATGGTAAATAAAATGTCTAATTAATGAATATAAGGCATAATGAGAAAGGAAGGGAATATTCAACAACCACGTCATGTTATCTGTTCGGAAATAAGGTTGTGATAGATATAACATTATTCATTCAATAATAAAGAAATGAATATTTGGTTTTATTTATACATTTTAATTAATATCATTGATGTTTATTTAATATTTGGGAACCATAAAAACATATATGTTCTGTAAAAAATGTGAACCAAATATAGAAAAATCATTATAATCCATGAATATAAATCCATTGTAGTTTATTTTTCTATATTGAACCCCATCTAAATTCTTGTTGACCAGCTCCCAGTGAAATTTAATTATAAATTTTTAAAATCTTTATATAAAGTAAACATTAATAGTGCAGAATGGGGGGGCACTCCCTATGTCCAAAGTTATCCTCATCTTCCATATGAGTGTATTATGGATGATGAATATCGCATTTAATATTCATATAAATTGTAGATATTACTATATTATTATAATTAATATCTATTATAAATGAATATTATCCAATAGAAAATCACAATTCAAGACATGATAATTGTGAGGGATTATATTGATATATTCCTTGAATAGATTCATGGTCATCATCCTAGTCGGGTTGTCATGTTATCAAGTGAACTTATACCAAGATCATTTCCAATATCACGGAAACCATATAGAGTTTACATGATTTATTTAGAGAAATGATTGAAGAAGTTAAAATTAAATCTATAAATGGTTTTCATATACACATTCTCTTCATATTGTGTTGACCGTGTCCACTTTTTCCTTAATTAAGATATATCGATGCACCTATGAATTTATTACCATGAAATCAGAAAAATCTATATAATGAATAACTATTTCGAAAATTGGATATAAAAATTATTGGATAAATTACAAGGAAATAAATATTTCTCTAAGGTGGATGTTTGGTCTGTATAAGACCAATAAATAAAGAATATAGAATTTAATCCCAGGATAATTTTTTGAAATATGAATGGAAAGTCTATATACCTGGAAATTCCCTCTTATATCAACAATAATGTAATAATATTGATTTAAACAGTGAATATAATTTCTTATATTACTTTAAATAATTTATTTGTAGTAATTATTGATTATATTTTGATATAATTTGAATGACAATGGATAAGGATGATTACTAGAATATATTCCTAAAGAAAATATGAATAAAGAATCTATAGACATCGTACCATAGATGTATCGTCTAGATTGTAAATGAATCTTTCTTGGGGCATGCAATCCGTAAAAGTTGTTATTTATAAAACCTTGTATGAAAAATTTAATGGCGGAGTAGCCAAGAAAATAATTTCTAATAATGATCCATATTTTATGTTGACTAGTTTGGTATTACTAATAATGTTTTTGAAATTAATGTCACTTCTAAACCAACTATCCATGATGAAGCACATGTATGTAATGATTTTCTGAAAAGATTACTTTTAATAAATTTTAATGTAATTGATAAAGTGTCTTAACACTACACCAATCCTCACACTATCCTAAATTAGTGAAAATTTCATTGTATATAATGATTCATTAATGAAAAGATTAGTATATCCATTGAAACTATGTAACAATGTGATAAACTATGAAATATTGAAAACAAATATTCTTTTGTAGAACAACAAGATTTATTATATGGTGTTTCTATAATTATTTCCACATTTAAAATCTATAAGCATTATCTTTAAGTTCATAATTGTGAAATATATAAGGATCATAAGATAGTTTAATTTTTTTTCAAACATAATTATATTACTATGAACCAGAAATGATGGATAAAACCCAATGTGTAATGATTTTTGAAAATAAATTAATTTTCATAGCTATCTTGTATTTTATGTTACATCACATTTTTTATATACTAAAATGAAAAATTTGTACACCACATGGAACAGCGACTTGGATTGTGTTACACCCAAAACTACATTACTACAAACAATTAAAATTATTTAAATAAAAAAAAATTAAAACCTATTCATTATAATGGAGGGTATGAACTGAATTACTTAATTCTGGAAGTATGGTTTATACTTTTAAATCCCTTTTGAAATTTAAAAAGAAAATATATTTATAAAAAAATAATTATATGCAGATAAATGACTTTTATTCTAATAATGAAAACATATAACTCATTTTAGATTATAAAAATCAGATATATATTCAATTTAATATTGAAAATTCATCTTATGTGTTTTCTAGAGTGGATATAATAACAAATCCAACTGTACACAAAAATAATTATTTTTCTAAACATGTTTGTTTCCATATATTCATATATTAATTGTTCTAAATCTTGTTTTTGAAACATTTATGAAAACTATTTGAAAACATTAATTTATTATTTTAAAATAGTATATCATAAATTACTTTAGTATAATTTATTTGTATGTTTATAATACATTGATTGTTTTTATTAATAGTTAAATTTTTTAAATTTTAAATGAAATACACATTTTCATCTAAATAATATTCAGTGTTACATAATATATTTTATTATTTATATAATATTACTATATAAAATTGTTAATGGTTTTTCAAATTTTAGTCATTCGAATAAATTTTTCATTGAATTTGGATATAAAAAAATTAAATATTTAGGACATTATAACATAACAAATTGTATTCTCTGTCACGAACCAACCCGGGTCGACCCTGAACAGGTCACCCGAACCGGCCCGCAACATGGCCCGAGGGGCGTTCCCGATCCCCACGGACTGACAACTAGTGTCGGGCATCAAAAGTAAACAGGTGGGAACGATTTGGCCCAAAAGAAAATAAACTAAACAGAGGAAAATAAAATAGAACAAAAGTGAATAAAGAAAGAGCAACCAGCCACACTACTAACCTGACCAAGATCCAAACTCCAGGTAACCCCATGGGTCACGTCACTCTCCAATACCACAACCAACATCGCTCAAGGCGAACCACTGAATCTGGAACCTGCAACAAAGCTAAAAACAGGAAAACACTATAGGCGTGAGTATTAAAACTAAGTAGGTTGGCCCGACTAATTCTTTTCCCAATGCACATACCAATAAATAAAGAATTTATCAATTCCAGGTTTGAACTAAATTATATAAAATATGTTTTCCACACACTTTCATTTATAAAACAAGTAGCAGTCCATTGCCCTTTTTAATTTAGAACAAGTTTAATGTTGAAAGAACAGGTGTATTTCATTTTCAAAAAAATTTACGAGCAATTTAGAAATCCAAACTTTAGTTGTTAGTCAAAATGAGAATCACACAGAACACACACTAAGGGAAATGGTAAAGTGGCACACAAGAGTCAGCAACCGAACTCGACATCTCAATCGTCCGCCACACACAAATAAACACTAAAAGAAACATGGGTCGAACCTAGGAGATCGTGAACAATCCAGAACGTACTATACGTGTGACTCATCCTGAGGCATTCCATAACTCGATGACGTCATAACGCCCATAATACTACCCGGAATAGCCCTACATGGCCTAACTGAGGGGCCCAATCCCCATAACAGCAATAACTCAGTATTCCCCTGCTATGGGGCCACTAGCCAGTGCGTGGTCTAAACTAGTGCATCAATCGTTCTCAGAAAATTCACTCAATATGCCAGGTTCCCATGTCATCACAAACAATAAAAAGGGGGTGAGTCTACAATGTAAATAAATCAGTCACGATGCACAAACATCACATACAGCTCAGGAAAACAACATACACCAAAGATCACCCCCGAGTGGGATTTCCAAGATAATCCATTTCATTAAATTTCCAAACGGGCCTTCACCAATTTTAAAATAAAACCTCATTTCTCAAAAATCTCAAAACACTTGTTCAGAAGAAATTATTTATCTTTAAAACTAGAAGCACATTTGAAGTTCCCTGAATTATGTTTAAAGACCAAACATGCATTCTTTCAAAACTGGGTGTCCGCCCGTCAAGAAAATGTCACAATTGTTCGGTATAAAATAAACAGCTCCTTTAGCACTAAATAATAATTTAATGTTTTATTATCTAATATTATTTCTAATTCATTAAAAATTAATAAAACAACAAGTAATTAATAAATTCTAAATCTAAAGGTAAGTGCAATGGGGGACCTACCTCGGCTCGCAGTCCAAACACAAGGGCGCGTCACGCCTCGCAAAGACGCACAAGCACGCGCAAGCCGATGATCGCGGTAACACGGGGTTACCCCGCCAACGCGCTGCAACCGAAAAGATAAATAAAATACGTGAACAGGTACTTGAAATAATCCAAACGAACAAACAGCACAAAAGAACCACCCCGACACATTTTCAAAACACAACTTGCATTATCTGTACCGTTTAATAAACCACTTTAGATTTTATAACACAAATTCCAAATAGTAACCCACAACTTACGCACCCCATACCCTATTCAAAACCCTATTTTATGTCCAAAATTACACAACACTGCATAAAAAAACACAATTTACCCCACTTGCACAAACTAATAAATTATCTACACAACTAGGTAAACCATTTTCACAACTACCCAAACAACTAAGAAAATTTATTAAACAAATTCAAAATGTGCCGAATGACTCAAAATATCATGAACTCACTCAAAACTTCTAAACACACTGTGACGTCACACCAAAACAAAACTGCAACCCTTAAATATTTTAATAAACCAACGACACAGTTTATAAAACACTACAAATGGCTCAACATGGTTTTCCAAAGAACTAAACACTCGCATCACATAAACACATTACTAAACACTTCAAAAACATAATTAAACATCACTAAAAACCATATTTTCACAAAGAAGATTAATCACCTAACATACTGAATTGACTAAACAATAAAAATAAAACTTCAGATAAAGATTATACGCCAAGCCCATACCTTGGGTGTTGAAACCCCAAATTTTTGTGCGAAACTTCAACTGTTCGCCAGTCGCACACTAACAAATTCAACTAAATGCTACGGCAAGGGTGCGGGAAGCTGGATGAGCAAGATGGATTGGTGTCGGAAGTGTGCCACACCAGAAATTCCATCCAAGAAGGATATGTGGCAACAGACTAAGGGTAGTGGCACGGAAGGGAGGGTGCGGGGTGGCGTGCGCTGCTTGCTGGACAGGAAGGTGCGCCGACTTGGTTCGTTGAAGGACAAGTAGGAATGGGGGAGAGGGTATCCCGCTGGGAATAAAGGGGGCATCGCGGCTGTCGGGTGCGGAGTGTGGGGTGGCTAGGTAAAGGTGTGGCGCGACTTGTTTTCGCAAGCAGGAGGTCCATTGCGGTTGGGGATGGCGGCCTGAGGTTGCAAGGAGAACGGGGGGTCTGGTTCAAGGCAGAAAAAAAGGAGCGCAGAGGAGAAGTCAGGGTTGGGGCATTGTGTAGGGGCATTTGCTGGTGGTGCTGAGTAGGGAGAGCCAACGAGGGGGTGAGTGCGGAGGTGGTGCAAGCGGGAGCCGGCGACAGAGGCTTACTGCGTTGCACTGCTAGGAGGGGGTGGCTAGCACGGTGCAGTGAGGAGGCAACGGGGAGTGCGCAGCAGGGGCATGATGTGGGGAGAACAGGGGGGAAAGGATGGGATAAGTGGGGTGCAGCTCACGGCGCACAACAGGAAACGGGGGTGCTGGTCGGCAGGGTGGTGGCGCGGGGCTAGCCGCAGCGGGAGGTGGAATCTGGCGCGGCCAGGAGGAGGAGAGGCCAAAGGAGGAGGCGGCGCACACGGGAGAAAAGAGAGGGATAGAGATAGGGGTAGCGGCGCAGCAGACCAAAAAAACGCAAAAGGGGCGGTTTAGGGTTAAGGTAAAATAAATAATATAAATAAATAAATAAATAATAATAATAATAATAATAATGATGATAAAACATAATAATATTAATAATAAAACTAATAAATATTAATAAAACAAATAATAAAGATTGATATTATTTCATATCCATTTCATTTTAAATAATAATAACATCAACCATAGAGTTATAAAAGAAAAAGTTTCTTTCTCCATGACAATACTATTAATATTGTTGGTAAAAAATAGATAATAATATTAATAATATTAACAACAACAAAATAATAATAATATTAACTAAATATTAATCCAAAGAAAACTTTTTCCCATTTCATTTTTTTCTTGAATGATTATAATACTTGGTCAACCGCGCAGTCTCCAAGACCGAACGCACGATCACCGCTAGCGGTGCGGGGACCGCGTACCAGCCCAAGACCAGCCAAAAATATCAACCTTCGAAAAATTTAAAACCAGGGCCCAACTAACCTCGTCAAAATGATGTTGGACAAAGTAATTAATAAAAATAAAACAAAATGAATTGGTGTCTGTCGTCGGGGTGTGACAATTCTCCCCACCACAGACACTTTCTGCCCCCAGAAATTCACCAAGCCAATAGTTGACACAAGTAGAGTCCATGCCTAGACAAAACCAAAGGAAAATGAGATCCTCAGAGTAATTGTTCCCAACATACGTCACACTCGACCAATTCAAGGAAAATCACTGCCCGAAATTGAGGGGAGAACATGAGAGGGTTCTCCCCACCACAAGAATTCACTAATGCCGAAACCCTTGAAACACGAACCCCCCCCAGGGGGGTAACACAGGAACTCCTAAACCAAACTCATCCCACATTCTCAACACTAACGGACCAACTCTACCAAGACTAAACGAGAAACCAAATACAGAGAAACCGGGAAAACCCGGGTCCCAAAACCCATCTTAACATCTCTACATTATCCAAACAACACCCTCGTCACAACTAGGAACTAGGAAACCCCCAACATGAACCTACGAATCCTCCACCTAAGTTGAGTAGAACCACTGAGATTTAAACGAAGCACCACCACAAGGCCACCCGACATATCGGGGCACCAAGACAATGAACACCCTATAACAACACTGTTGGAACTAAGAATTCCACAAAACGATTTAAAAATACCATCAAATCCAACTCCCTTAGTGCGAGCGAGACAACGCTTCCACTAAAACATGGAACTCTCAGCACTGAGAAAAAACCCCCAACACTCACATCTCCAACTGATCACTAATGAAGTTAGGACCAACCCACACAAGGAGGAAAAAAACCCTCTTTAAGAAAAACAAACAATTATAGATGTCACACTCAAATGAATGCAACTACTATGATTACAAAAGTATGATTTCATCGCACTATTACCGCAAAAAAAGAACCTACAATAGCTGGAGAACAAGGACAAGGAAAACTTGAATGTCTCTATTCCAAGACAAAAGATAAAGAACCAAGAAAAGGTCTCACATGCCACTAATGCCCTGACTGTGCGCGAGCTTCACCCCAAGACCTGGGGCTGGGGCTATGATGGTAGAAGCATCTTATGCCTCACAGTCAGGCACGAGCATCCCCCAAACAAGAATCCTTATTCGAACTACACTAATTTTAGAACCTTTCCCATTGACCCGAATGGTCACACAATAGCAGGACTTCACAGGAATGAGATGAAATGGATTAGGATGCTTGAAACGACCACACTGATGGCACATTAGAGAATAGTATGAAGAACCAGAAGTCGACACCGAAAAAAAGGGATTTCTTCAGAGGTAGGTTCCTCTTGTACACCCCTCTTGCGAAATGGGGAACTGCTACGAATGAAGAAAGGTGCTGGATTTTCCAAGCACTTGCGCTCCAGATGTCGACTACTTGAAGTAGCCAACACATGCCTTCACATTCTCAGATATGATCGATTGGATGAATGCGGACTTCAACACCTACCACTTCAACCCAAAATCCAACCATGATGAGACATCAAACCTTCACCGGTCCAAAACTAGACCCTCAAACAGACTTGAGGCAGCACAGACTTGAACAACCTTGAGAGTTCCCAATAACCTGAAGTCACACTCTAATTTCCCAAACCACACAACTGCCTCTAACGGACATCAATCACCTCAATGAACATGCATCATATTATAGGAACCAGAATTAGGCATGACTCATTAAAAACTTTCAGAGACTTTTCTGGGTGGCATATTCAGAACAACACATAGGGCACAAAACCAAAACCCAGAATAAAGCCAAAACACAATCAAGATAAACACCCTAAGTCAAGACAACCGGACCATAAGTTAAACGAATATAAATAAAATCAAAATCCCTTTTTTCAAAATCACCATTTTCATTTAAAACTTCAAAACTGCTTTATCACCAAGACCATTTTTTTTCAAAAACAAAAGCCATTTTTCACTGGTCATAAATCCATTTGTCATAGAAAAATCAATTTCCAATACCTTTATATTTCAAAAACTCACCCATGGCATCCCATGAATCATCACATGTGTGTCCAACCATTTCTATCCACATCGTCCACGAACAAGTGCCCCCATGCACTTTTCGTTCATACCCACACACATGCGATCCTCCATAAAGAATACCAAGGGTCACACCAATCCACCCTTTACCAACTCCAAACAAACATCGACTTTCCAACCAAAGATCCTTCAATTTAAAAAATCCACTTTTCCAATTTAAAAACATTTTAGATAAAACACTTTCATTTCAAGATCCACATTCATTTCAAAAAGCACACTTACACCAACCCGTTCCAAATAAAACACAATCCACAACGAAGCACCGAAATGAGGAACTAGCAGTCGCACTCAACCTGGCGACATGGTAGTGAGCCACGCCCAGGTAAGCAGCAACAACTAGGAGGAACTCAAACCGTGCACTCGGACTACACATGGGTCACTACTCCATGTGAGGTCACGAAGTGACACTGGATCCCCTCCATTGTCATTCCTCAATCCAAAACAAAAGCAGAAGACTCAAATCCCAGACTACCCTGGTAACATGAGAATCAGTGCGAGCAAGAGTTCGCGACGCTATTCCCACACTTACCTCCCGAATCCCGATAGTCCTAATCTCCATCTACCAGACAACCCAAATAACAAGAACCTCCGCCTTTGATCCCATTTTGTCACGAACCAACCCGGGTCGACCCTGAACCGGTCACCCGAGCCGGCCCGCGACATGGCCCGAGGGGCGTTCCCGATCCCCACGGGCTGGCAACTAGTGCCGGGCATCAAAAGTAAACAGGTGGGAATGATTTGGCCCAAAAGAAAATAAACTAAACAGCGGAAAATAAAATAGAACAAAAGTGAATAAAGAAAGAGCAACCAGCCACCCTACTAACCTGACCACAATCCAAACTCCAGGTAACCCCATGGGTCACGTCACTCTCCAATACCACAACCAACATCGCTCAAGGCGAACCACTGAATCTGGAACCTGCAACAAAGCTAAAAATAAGAAAACACTATAGGCGTGAGTATTAAAACTCAGTAGGTAGGCCCGACTAATTCTATTCCCAATGCACATACCAATAAATAAAGAATTTATCAATTCCAGGTTTGAACTAAATTATATAAAATATGTTTTCCACACACTTTCATTTCTAAAACAAGTAACAGTCCATTGCCCTTTTTAATTTAGAACAATTTTAATGTTGAAAGAACAGGTGTATTGCATATTCAAAACATTTTACGAGCAATTTAGAAATCAAAACTTTAGTTGTTAGTCAAAATGAGAATCACACACAACACACACTAAGGGCAATGGTAAAGTGGCACACAAGAGTCAGCAACCGAACTCGACATCTCAATCGTCCGCCACACACAAATAAACACTAAAAGTAACATGGGTCGAACCTAGGAGATCGTGAACAATCCAGAACGTACTATACGTGTGACTCATCCTGAGGCATGCCTTAACTCGATGACGTCATAATGCCCATAATACTACCCGGCATAGCCCTGCATGGCCTAACCGAGGGGCCCAATCCCCATAGCAGCAATAACTCAGTATTCCCCTACTATGGGGCCACTAGCCAGTGCGCGGTCTAAACTAGTGCAGCAATCGTTCTCAGAAAATTCACTCAATATGTCAGGTTCCCATGTCATCACAAACAATAAAAAGGGGGTGCGTCTACAATGTAAATAAATCAGTCATGATGCACAAACATCACATACAGCTCACGCAAACAACGTACACCAAAGATCACCCCCGAGTGGGATTTCCAAGATAATCCATTTCATTAAAGTGCCAAATGGGCCTTCACCAATTTTAAAGTAAAACCTCATTTCTCAAAAATCTCAAAACACTTGTTCAAGAGAAATTATTTATCTTTAAAACTAGAAGCACATTTGAAGTTCTGTGAATTATGATTAAAGGCCAAACATGCATTCTTTCAAAACTGGGTGTCCGCCCGTCAATAAAATGTCACAATTGTTCAGTATAAAATAAACAGCTCCTTTCTCACTAAATAATAATTTAAAGTTTTATTATCTAATATTATTTCTAATTCATTAAAAATTAATAAAACAACAAGCAATTAATAAATTCTAAATCTAAAGGTAAGTGAAATGGGGGGCCTACCTCGGCTCGCAGTCCAAACATAAGGGCATGTCACGCCTCGCACAGATGCACAAGCACGCGCAAGCCGATGATCGCGGTAACACGGGGTTACCCCGCCAACGCGCTGCAACCGAAAAGATAAATAAAATACGTGAACAGGGACTTAAAATAATCCAAACGAACAAACAGCACAAAAGAACCACCCCGACACATTTTCAAAATACAACGTGCATTATCTGTACCGTTTAATAAACCACTTTAGATTTTATAACACAAATTCCAAATAGTAACCCACAACTTACGCACCCCATACCCTATTCAAAACCCTATTTTATGTCCAAAATTACACAACGTTGCATAAAAAAAACAATTTACCCCACTTGCACAAACTTATAAATTATCTACACAACTAGGTAAACCATTTTCACAACAACCCAAACAACTAATAAAATTTATTAAACAAATTCAAAATGTGCCGAATGACTCAAAATATCATGAACTCACTCAAAACTTCTAAACACACTGTGACGTCACACCAAAACAAAACTGCAACCCTTAAATATTTTAATAAACCAACGACACAGTTTATAAAACACTACAAATGGCTCAACATGGTTTTCCAAAGAACTAAACACTCGCATCACATAAACACATTACTAAACACTTCAAAAACATAATTAAACATCAATAAAAACCATATTTTCACAAAGAAGATTAATCACCTAACATACTGAATTGACTAAACAATAAAAATAAATCTTCAGATAAAGATTATACGCCAAGCCCATACCTTGGGTGTTGAAACCCCAAATTTTTGTGCGAAACTTCAACTGTTCGCCAGTCGCACAATAACAAATTCAACTAAATGCTACGTCAAGGGTGCGAGAAGATGGATGAGCAAGATGGATTGGTGTCGGAAGTGTGCCACACCAGAAATTCCATCCAAGAAGGATATGTGGCAACCGACTAAGGGTAATGGCACGGAAGGGAGGGTGCGGGGTGGTGTGCGCTGCTTGCTGGACCGAAAGGTGCGCCAACTTGGTTCGTTGAAGGAGAAGTAGGAAAGGGGGTGAGGGTATCCGGCTGGGAAGAAAGGGGGCATCGCGGCTGTCCGGTGCGGAGTGTGGGGCGGCTAGGTAAAGGTGTGGCGCGACTTGGTTTCGCAAGCAGGAGGTCCATTGCGGTTGGGGATGGCGGCGTGAGGTTGCAAAGAGAACGGGGGGTCTGGTTCAAGGCAGAAAAAAGGAGGGCATAGGAGAAGTCAGGGCTGGGGCGTTGTGCAGGGGCATTTGCTGGTGGTGCTGAGTAGGGAGAGCCAACGAGGGGGCGAGTGCGGAGGTGGTGCAAGCGGGAGCCGGCGGCGGAGGCTTACTGCGTTGCACTACTAGGAGGGGGCGGCTAGCACGGTGCAGTGAGGAGGCAACAGGGAGTGCGCAGCAGGGGCATGCTGCGGGGAGAACAGGGGGAAAGGAAGGGATAAGTGGGGTGCAGCTCACGGCGCACAGCAGGAAACGGGGGTGATGGTCGGCAGGGTGGTGGCGCGGGGCTGGCAGCAGCGGGAGGTGGAATCTGGCGCGGCCGGGAGGAGGAGAGGCCAAAGGAGGAGGCGGCGCACACGGGAGAAATGAGAGGGATAGAGATGGGGGTAGCGGCGCAACAGACCAAAAAAACGCAAAAGGGGCGGTTTAGGGTTAAGGTAAAATAAATAAAATAAATAAATAAATAATAATAGTAATAATAATAATGATAATGATAAAACATAATAATATTAATAATAAAACTAATAAATATTATTAAAACAAATAATAAAGATTGATATTATTTCATATCCATTTCATTTTAAATAATAATAACATCAACCATAGAGTTAGAAAAGAAAAAGTTTCTTTCTTAATGACCATACTATTAATATTGTTGGTAAAAAAGAGATAATAATATTAATAATATTAAAAACAACAAAATAATACTAATATTAACTAAATATTAATCCAAAGAAAACTTTGTCCCATATCATTTTTTTCTTGAATGATTATAATACTTGGTTAACCGCGCAGTCTCCAAGACCGAACACACGATCGCCGCTAGCGGTGTGGGGACTGCGCACCAGCCCAAGACCCGCCAAAAACATCAACCTTCGAAAAATTTAAAACCAGGGCCCAACTTAACTCGCCAAAATGACGTTGGACAAAGTAATTAATAAAAAGAAAACAAAATGAATTGGTGTCTGTCGTCGGGGTGTGGCATTCTCAATCTGTTAACATGTTTAATTTTAAAATAAATTCATACAATTATTTTTTTTAATTGTGGAAAATAGACTCGATAAATTTAATTATATGTTAAAAATTTAGTAATTCAGTCCTGTTATTTTTTTCAAAATATGATTTTTAATTTTTTGTAATTTTTATAATCATGGTGAAGGGTAAATCTAGTATTTAAGGATAACAATATTTTTATAAATGTTATAAAACTTCCATAACACTAGATAATATGTTATTTAAAGAATTTAAATTTACCCATAAGACATATTTATACAAAATTTAATTATTTAATTAACACATTTCCCTGAAAATAATTTAGATAATTATGAAATAAAAACGTGTGCTAAAATGTCCCATTATAAATTTTTTATAAATATAATATTTTTTATACGTAAATAAAGAGAATATTTTATTGAATATTTATATTAATAAGAAATGTAGAATTTTTATCATTATTAATTAATTTTTTAGTGAAGAAATAATTATTAAAAATAATAAAGATATGATGATGTTTTAATTATTCAATTTATGAATAATTCAATTATTTGATTTCATAAATATTAAAATAAATATAATATTACATAAATAAGGAAATAAATTAATTTATTAGGGTAATATAACATGATATAGGGTTTTTATTTTAATTATTTTGATGTTATCTTGTCGTATTGATTGTCTTAATATAAATGTAGCAAATAATGTAAAATTTGAAAATTATGATGTTTAATGAAATAATATATTATTAAATTATTTAAAAGAAATAAATAATCCTTAAAAACTTTAATATGAAAAAATGATATATATTATTCATTTGTGATGAAATTAACATCACATATGAATAAATTGCAATAATATAAAATTGAAAATATCTGTTACCCAAGTTAAATAAAAATTAGAATAATAAGGGGTTGTCAAAATGATATTGTTTTTAATAATACCAATTAATTTCTAAAATAAATTGGTGGATAATATTACAACCCTATAATATATAATATTTTAATAAATGTTCTTTTGGATGAATTTTGATTGATAATAAATTAACAACAAATTAATAATTTGAAGAAATTACAGATGTTCCCATCATCTGTCTATTAAAAGGGTACTAATTCTTCCCTTTCCACCACAATTATAAATAATTTTGGTCTGGCCATATTATATGAATATATCCTCCAATCACACATCCCATCATACTAGAATCATCCCTTTGGGTAGAAATGAAATCATGGATGCTCTTTGTTGAAAACAATGAAGTGTTAGCAAATGAATAGGTAACCTCCTTTGGAATGCTGTTTTGATTTATTTTCATTCCCCACACCAGAAATTATTTTATTACATCATTATATAACAAAATTAGTATCCAAAATATACTGATATATATTTATTCTATAGTTTTAACCAACAGGCACACATAATTCCATCAATTGGGTAAAAAATATATTGTTGTTGTGTATGGTGAACTATTGCCTCATGAAATAATGTTGTTCATTTTTCAATTACCACCATCACACGGTTGGAAATTGTGAGTGAAAATTTGTTTTAATTATATATATTTATAATTTATTTATTATTCTATTATATATATATACATATAAGTAATAAAAAATATTTCCTTCAAATATATAATTAAATTGAATGAACGTTCATGTGTATGTACATCTTACCATCTCCATGAATATCCCAATTATCTTTTCATGAAAATTCCACATTGAGGGAAAAGTGGAATCCACACAAAATACACCTTATAATTTCAATATCCAAACCATATCCCAATTCAAAATTCAAAAGATAATACCGACACCACGAGATCCATCGTGTCTTCAAAAAATCCTACAAATCACGCTGCCACTAGGAAATGAGTGTCACCGTCATCTACAACACCATTTTCATCCCTGTAGAACCGCACCTGAGGTCACACCACGCCAGAGAGAACCTCATTGTCATCATTCCAACGTCTCCTGAGTCATCACGCTGGTGAGAACATCACTGGATCTGAAACCTGCACTGCATCGTCTATCCTCGTTAGAAAACTCAATTAACATCGTCATTCATACCATTGTCATTGCCACTGACGTCTTCCGTCGAAGAGCCAGACACCCACCTGGAGATCACAAGCTACTCAAACCGCACCTCCCAGAGCTTCCGGAGGACCTGCGTGCCAGATAGACTGGGAAAGGAGCGCAGGACCGGGATGCCAGAGCAGGGTTGAACAGATGGAGACTAGGAAGGGGACCACACCAGAAGCCATAACTTCGACCACAGGGGAGAAGCAAACCACCATCAGAGACATCAAACCAACATCACCAGTCCAGATCTACACCGACGAAGAACCCGATCTAAGACCAACCATCTCCATGAATGGTGTTTTCCATTTTATATTTCTATTGTTTATAAATTTTAATAAATATTTTTATACTGAAAATATAAGATCATTATATAATTGTTACAATATTTGAATGAGTAAATTATGATTCATGTAAGTGGATCGAGAATAACTAATCAAAACTAGAAAATATTACCAGAAAGGTAATAGTAATATGGAAGGGTTAAAAAATGCTCAATAAACGGTTATATGTAAATAAAATATGGTATAGTTTTATTTAATGTGATTATTTAATTGATTTAAATTTAATTATGTTTATTATACACGTGGTTTGAATGAATACGAAGAGATTCAAAACCTATGGTAAGTGATTTGCATCATGATTTTATTTCTATTGGATACATGACTCATACAAAACATAATTCTTCTACCTGGTGTACATAACAACCATTAATGAATTTTATGAGTCTTAACTATAAGAACATATAATTTTAATATCCATATAATTTTATTTCATTGAAGGGTAATAAAATTGTACTGATTATAATATGATAACTATTTATTTCTCAAACTCATAAAAATTTGGGATTATTTAATTTTATGACTCCATTAAGGAATATTTATCTTCCATGTATATTTAATTGAATAAAATAAAAAATGAATTTTTATTGTCTCTTATAGATGTTTTATGTAATTTTCACCTAATTTTTACTTCACACTACACGGATTGAATGGATTTTTTCATTTTCCAAATGTTTTACATTGTGACTTTAAAGGAAAATGTATGAAATGATTATTATTTATCTTATAAGGAAGGAATATAATTTTCTGAAATAATTAATCCATAAATAAATGAATTAACCTGTTCAATAATCTCGATTTATTTCAAATAAAATATTCTCTACAAATATTGAAGCTCATTCATGAAAATAAAAAAATTTCAATGAAGATATAAAATTTTCCACCAAAATTATTTTTGTGTGATCCCCTAATATTATTTCAAACTATGTTAAAATTATTTTATTTAACTTATGTTTTATTATTGATAAGGTTAAATGATTCATTTATTATTATCATTATTAATTATGTATTTTTATTATGGAAATAATTTTTTGAAACACATTTATTTTCCCCGAGTAATGTAATGATTGATTACTGTTTAGGATACTGGTTTCGTTACATGGGTTCTGATATGATAAATGATAGACATCATTTTGGAAGAAATATTTATTATTTCCATGATATGATTCATGGGACCTATGTTTCTCTACAATGCATTTGGTAAAGGTTTATATCTCATGAGATAAAGATGTGAATCATGCCGATAGGATTGATCTACTATGGATGACAGGGAATCATGATCCACTATTGGAATATAAGAAAACCTATTACCTAACAAAGAATGGACTACAATTGGTGATTTTTGTATTTCCTGCCGATTTTATACTCCCAATGATGTGTACCTTTATTTTCTAGAAATGTTCCTAAACTAATGGTAATGATATTAATTGTTTATATATCTACAATAAATTCTATATCTTATTTACATGTTATGATTTCACAAATTACTCTCTTGGATCCCTTTTGATTAATTTTTTATTCACTGAAAATATTCATTTCATGAATATTTTTTATCATCCTTGGAATGCAGGGTATGATATTATATTATCATAATCATCTTTTTATACCCCTAGTTATCATGACATGCTTACAAATATCATTTTTTTACCATTACTAAACATTTGACCTCACAAAATTATATGTTTCCTTTAATCCAGTTATGAAGATATGTATTTTTTATTACCTTTCTATGAAGGGTAGAAGTCATGAAGAATATAGTGGGAGATAATGTAGCTCACTTATGTACACATGTTTTTGGTTCCATGTTTATAAATTCCCAAAACTAAAACAATCATTGGGAATCTATTTATGTAATGTGTTAACTATTCCAAAAAAATGATGATAAGATAGCTTTTTAAATGTGAGAGTTGAAATTGTTTTTATGATAGAAATAGTGTACTTAACATCTAGAAACATGTAAAATATTCATTGGTGAGATACCTAGAGATATTTCTAGGGATAGGTTTAGGGTTGTCTTTAAGGAGAATCCTATGGTAGCTTGTTTTAATGAAGTTGTGCTAATTTGAACATAATATATGTTTTTTCATGAATATGTTGATCCTCACTGTCAAAATTTTATTTTACACATATAATTTTTTATGTCTATGGATGGAACCTAATGAAACCACATTAATGAAAATTTTGATGGAAATTGAAATAATTCCCCTCCCGAGAAACCAAATATTAATGGATCGATAGTTAAAATTATTTCTTTTATAGTCACCAAAATATCTCAAGATATGAGACATTTTAGAAATTTTAATGAGGAATGGAGGATCATAATAATATTGTGTCTTTAATGTGGCATTGTCCACATTTTTTCAGTGGGTCTTCATAT
Source organism: Viscum album (assembly GCA_963277665.1). Lineage (NCBI taxonomy): Eukaryota > Viridiplantae > Streptophyta > Magnoliopsida > Santalales > Viscaceae > Viscum > Viscum album. The sequence goes on from OY728156.1 coordinate 1,741,563,697, forward strand.
ATACTTATTTCTCAATAATGGACGAGTACCACTAAAAAGATATTCTTGGATATCCATTGTTCGGAATAAGTGAAATTAAATATAGAATTTTATAGCATGGATCATGGTGTAGATATGTGGGGAACACTAATATGACATAAAAGATTTCATGATGATAATAGAACTTTGGATTGGGACGAGTTCAAGAACTTATTCTTGAATAAGAATGTTCCTACTATTTTTGATGAAGATGGAAAATGAGTTTCTTAATTTGATTCGAGAGGTTGATGAAACATTCCGTACCTATAAGGATAATTATAAAATATATGAGAGGAACTTTTCTATGATTATTATCCAAACAAAATGTACGTTGGACTGATTCATTAGTATCTTAGATCCATGTACCAGATGGGAATTATCCAAAAGCAAATTTTAATGATATGAATTTATTGTGAATTGTGAAATGAAGGTTTAAATGGAGGTTAGTGTTGGTTATCAATATCACGGGTTTAATAGGAAACATAACATAGTATTCATTGTAAAATCTAATAACCATTGATAAAATAGAAAGGCACTTCTTTTATTCTCAATGTGTAATATAAATCATGAGGTAAATTTACATAGGTGGTCTAATTGTTAATATTATTGATAGAGCGAAGGACTTCATTAAATTGTGTGCAAAACTGATGGGAAAAAGCCTCTCAAAAATTTAAATAATGGGAATTCCACACAGAATGAACCACTAACAGATCAGTGCTTCAAGTATAAGAAGAATGGTAATTATGCTATCTAGTGATCTAACCTGATGGTTATTGATGATGATCTACATTAACAAACTCATAATCCAAGGTACATAGATAAATATCATTTCATTGCTATTTTTAGATGAGAGTTATGATAACCACATGGGGAACAATATATATATCATTGACTCTATAACTGATAATGTGTCATTTCATTCTTGATGTACCCACTCGTAGATATCTAAATAAATTCTAAAGTTTTGATGAATCCACCAAAACTATTATATGAGGAATTAGCAGTGCATACCCGTAATGGTATGATGATTGCATCTCAAATATATGAGTCCCCTCTGGTTGAATTTTTGGAGAATATGTTTCCTATAATTTTTTTGATTCATACTCTTGTTTGATTTATGTCATCATATGTACGGATTGACATTGTTTTCATAAATCACATATCAATTTTGAAGGAAAACAAATTACATTTTTTTTTCAAACCAATATAAAAATTTCAATAAATGAGATGATAAGTATAAAATTCTTACATAGAATACATCTTGTTAATTGTGGTCAAATCTCATTTAGATGGTCTGTTTATCTCAAATTGGTGGAAATAAAGTAAACATCGATGATATTCGTATTGTATGTGAATCGGTTTATTTTTTCACATATGATATTCATAGTCTTACAACCAAATTTGAGGTTTAGTTATTTATAGAACTCATAAATGGTTTTACCCATATTATAAAGACTCTTTATACAATGATCTCAATTTATTTGAAGATATTGAATATGAAAATTCATGAAAACCAAGATAATGGATTAATTTGGCCAAGTGTGTCACCTATGAATGTTTTTGTCGTTATTGAGATAAATCAACATGGGTTAATTTGAATCAACATTGATTATGGATAATTGAACAATATCACAGTCATGATCATGAAAACTCAGCCCTAAATTTCTATTTTGGTTTGATCAACTCTATGAAGCTCAATAAATTTCAATGATTGACATTCATTATGGATATCATCAATTGACGTTCGATAAGGAGGATATACATAAAATAACATTATGTATAATTTATAGGGTCTATGAAAATATTGTTATTAGTTTTTGTCATTTTAATTACCCTACTATATTCATGGATATGACTAAAAAAGTATTGTTGGAAATCATAGATAAATTTGTTTTAATCTTTATAGATTCCATTCATATATATTTATTGATAAAGAAAAATCATGATGAAATTTTTATTATTGTGATAAATAAATTACAATATGATAATTGATATAAAACTTTTAAAATGTGTCGATTTTGGATAAAATTGGATTTATTTATGGGTCACATAATATAAAAATTGGGTAAGAAGTTGATCCATCAATGATTAATGCTATTAAATGATGTCACAGACCTACCAACTTAAATGAGATCTGTGTTTTTCGTGATTTATCTATCTTTTATTAATGGTTTATGTAGAATTTATCATGAATATAAAATCCTATTATGATGTTAAATCAAAATGGTGTCACTTTCTTTCAGGGTGATTAATGAGGTGAACATTCAATGAACTAAATAAATGATTGGTCACTACGCATGTGCAAACATTACCCTATAATGGAGATGTTTTTTTATTCTATAGTGTTGTGTATAAGAAGTATTGGGATGTTTACTTATCAAAAAAACACAGTTATCACTTATGTGTCACAAAAAATGACGATTTATGTGGATAATTACTCCCATATGGATTTGGAGTTAGAAATGAAATTTCTTTCATTACGGTTAGGGAAATATTTTCTATATGGAGAATAATGTGATATATATACTAACCATAAATTTATAAAATATATATTCATAGGGAAGGAGTTGAAAATTATCCAAAAGAGAAGGTTAGAGCTGAAAAATGATTATAGTTGATCAACACGTTACCACCAAAGGAAAGAAAACAATGGGGTTAATGCTTTGGGTTGATTGGGTCTTGATAGATTATCCATGATGAGGATCAAAAAAGATATAATATTTTTGTACATAAAAATTATGGATATTTAAATGTTTATGGTAGGGGGAAATCATATCATTATTTATTGAATGTTCATCCCTCCATCCAATTAGATATAAAACTGTCACATAAGGATGATTTTGAGAAGAAATAGATTATTAAAAATGATTTTAGGTAAACAATGATTAGAACGTAATAATAAAGATCAGTAAACATTTATGTGATTTTTACTTATTGGATATAGAGAATGATATTTTAGAGGAAGATCATAGTTTGAAAATTTCAATATATTCTAAAATTATGATGAGTTATAATGATTTAAAACAATATTTTTGGTGGGATAGAATGAAGAGTGTTATCATAGAGTTTGTATCTCTATTCTGGGTGTTCCAAAAGTTACTACTAAAAGACATTAATCTATGGAGATGTTGTATCCACTACCCATACTGTAATATAAATGGGATAACATACTATGTATTTGTTTTATTGGACTCCCCATGATGTCTTCCAGGTATCTCTATTGAGTATGTACATACCTAGCCCTTTGAATGTACAAAACAGTGTGGTTATGTAGCCGGAGAATGAACTGTCTTATGAGGAACATCCATATGAAATTTCTGATCATAAATTGAATGTTCTAGGAAACAAGAAAACTCATAATGTTAATTTATTATGGTGAAACCCCAAATTAGTGAAACCAACATGGGATCTTGATGATTTGATGATCTATAATTACAGTCATTTTTTATCATAATGAAAAATTTTGATGGGAAAATTCATTTTATATGGGTTATAATGTGGAAAGAAAATTTCATGAAAAGTTATTTCGATAAATAATTTTTCATTGATGTATTTAATTTCATGAATATTTGATTTTTGTTTCCATTATATAGTACACAAAGGTATCTTTCTGCCACACACAACATTAACATGTTTTACACAACACACAATACTTTTTTTCTATGTAGAAAAAAATATTTTAATTATTTAATAAAGAAAAAGAAAAATATGTGGTTATAATTGATGGTATCAATAGGATTTAAAAAATTATCGATGTATGGTTTATGGATGTAAACACCTTTTAAAATATAAATTACATATTTTTTGTAAAAAATATTTGAATGCACATAAGTGTTTTTTATTACAATAAATTTAATAGATCACTGTTGTTTCATAATATTTATGAAATATATATTTAATTTAATTTTTAACATTCATCATATGTTCATTATAAATAGTATATTTGATATAATGAAATTACTCATAAAATAAATATTTTCCTGTAATTGTAATTTTTATACCTTATCAAGCTGCACTGGTTTTCAATTTACTTTTTCATAATTATATATATTATATTTTGAAAACTAAATTTCTTCTATTAATATGGTATTTCAAAATATATGTTGGTTTATTTGTTTGTATTTTTATGAGATGTTTCATTTCATGATGAATTGTGAAAAATAAAAATTTCTTTTTTTTAAAAATATTTCATATAAATAATTGATACTATTATGTTATATGTATTATTTGTTTTGAAGTATATGTATATCAAAATTTTATATTTTAATCCAATTGTGGTCATTTGAATCTATTTAACATTGAATTCAGATATAAACACAATTTAATCTTTGGGACATTTTCACATTAAATAAATATTTTCTCATTCCCTCATCTTGATTAATTTTAAATTAATTTCATTCAATTAAGTATTTTTAATTGTTAAAAATAGATTCTGTATTTTTATTTAGAAGGTTATAATTTCATAATTATGTAATTTTTTATGATAATCTAAATAATAACATTGGAAATAATTGTTACAATAGTTAATGGTCGATCATGTAATTAAGGGTTAAAATAATATTATAAATAATAAAAAAGTATTGTAAAACATTATAAACTTTTATTTGATGAACATAACTCGACACATATCATCTATGTATTGGGAATTGAGTTATTATATGGACACATTACAATTTAAATGTTTAAAAAATTATTAAAATCAAAAATAGTAACAAAATATCAAACTCTTCCATTTGAAAATTTTAATATTTTAAATATTTGGTTAAATATAAGATATGCTCAAAAATATATAATATTATTAGATTTATAATTTTTATTCTTGTAATAGAATTGTTATAATTTATTATGGAATAAATAATAATCATAAATAATTACACATTTATGAGGGAGTAAGAATTCAGTTAATGAAATAATCAATTGAATGATTTTATAAATAATAAAAAAATTTAATTTGACTTAATTAAGATGATTAAAAAAATTTATAGGCCAATATTAATTTTTTATTATTAAATGAATTAATTCAACAATATCTGTCTTTATTGATTCTCATAAATTCAATGTATTGAATAATGTCAATATTGACAATTATGATATTTTATGAAAATTATATTCTATTATATCATTCTATAAAACATAAAAACATTAAAAATATAATGAAATTTTAATATTTTATAATATTTTATTCCTTATACATTTCTTATTTACATAACATGAAACTAATAAAAATTACAATCATTCAAAATAGAAAAAATTTGTTACCTTAGTTAAAATTAGAATAAGTTAACAATGTGTCAATAAAATTGATATGGTTTACAATAATACTAAGAAAAGTATAAAATCCATTGGTTGAATATATCACAAACCAATGAAACATAATCATATAATTCATGACCTTTTCGATATATATGGTTGACATTAAATTTATTATGTATTATTATTTTGAGAAAATTCTTAAAATTACCCTCTCCTCTCTATTAAAAAACACTTATTCTCATTTATTAACTCTAAATATAAAATTTGGTTCCAAAAAATATATCCACATATCAATAAAACCTCCCTCCAATAGTCATTGGATCCTCGATTTGGTAGGAAACCCAAACAAGCAACCCCTTTGGTGAAAACCATGACGCGTTACCCAAATGAGAGGTAACATCCTTTCAGAAGCTCTTTTGTTTTATTTTCATTACCCACCCCCTAAATAATTTTTATTTCATTGGTATATATTAAAATATGTATCCTAAATATTCATATATAATTTAATTCTAATTTTTTTACCTATACTCATTCAAACATTAATTAAATGGGTAATGAACTCTATGTTCTTGTGTAAGGAAACATGCCCTCTCATTAAACGATTATGTTGTTTTTCCATTAAGAAATATCATTTTTTTAAATTATGATGTAAAAAATATTTATTATCATATATATTATATTATTTATTCTCATATTGTTTATATATATAGATATATTTCATTAAATTACTATGTGTCAAAATAATAATTAAATTAAAATAGTGTTCATGCATAAGTATGACCTATAGTCTCCATGAATGATTTATTTCATCTCATAATTATATTGTTTATTAATAATTATAAATATTTATATATTGAATATATATGATAATAATATAATTTTTTATATTCATTAAATCCATAAATCATGATCTATGTATGAGGATTAGTAATAAAAATAAAAAACAAGGTGATTTTACCTGAATCCTAACACTTACATGGAATGGGTAATAAATGAGAAATATAAGTTTATAAGTAAAACATATATTGTATAATATGATTTAATATTGTTATGTAATATATTTAAAATATTATTATATTTATTATATAGGTGGTTTTAATGAATGAAAAATGAGAGAAGAAATAAGGTAATGAATTTATGTCTCACTTTTATTTTTGTGGAATAAATGTCATATAGACTACTTGTTTCATATATGTGGTGTATATAATGCAAGTGAATTAAATGTATAAATATTATCTATAATATTATGGGTTCTTATATCAATATTATTTTAATTATTTCAGGAGGTATTTGATTCTAATTATTATAAAGTGATGAGTATTTCTTTCACAATTTCATCAATATTTTGGTTTTTTGTTAAAAGTCTCTATTATGTGTCAATTATAATCCATGAACCTGTTTTATAAAAGAAATAAATTTTTTTTGCCATTATTCTATCAGAATTTATTTTATTATTTCCCATATTTTATTTTTTTCTACAATATTTGAATGGATAAAATTTTCTTTTTCCATATGATATACATTGTGACTTTTCCCTAAAAAGTATAAAAGCTGTATTTTTGCAACTTATATCGAATGAACAATATTTTTTCTATTTCATCATTCTGTTATTATTTTATGTTTTATTTATTTTATTCCATTTTTATATTCATGTAAATTTTTATTACCAAATTTTTTAATTATTTTATTACAACCTCTTTTCAAAGAGGAAAGGATATTTTTTCAGAAGAATTGTTTTCAAGTGATCCCTCAAAATTTATTTACATATAATATATAATTAATTTATGTTACATATTTTTTAATATAGATATGATTAAATTATAGTATTATTATTATTTATAAATAGGTTTCATGGTATTCAAAGTATGATATTTAGGAAACCCTAATGTTTTACATGGGTTATGTTATGATTGAATGATATTTATAAAACACATTTAATCCAAGGGTTCTAATATGATGAATGATTTATGTTATTTTGGAACACATGTGTATGGTTTCCATTATGTGGCGGTGGGCACATAAATATCCCCCATTAGGTAAATATTTATATCACCTGAGATAACGATGGAAATCAAGTCAATAGGCTTGATCCACTATTGAAGAGGGGGATTCCCAATCCACTATTTAATAAAGGAGAATGTAATCCTATAAATGAAATGGACTGTGACTAGAGATGGTGGTCCATCTAGCCTAGTAGGTTGAGTCCTTTTGAAGTTCCCCATTATTTTTTTGAAATGTGACTTGACTTATCGGGAATGATATTACATGGTTATGTGTCGGCCCCAAATTCAAAGTCATTTTACTCTTTTATTCCTTCAGGTACAAAGATCTAAATTACATTATGATTGATGTATAATGATTATCCAATTTTTTTCTAAGAATATTTTTTCAGATATCTTATATGAATACTATGATCTTCTTTTTCCATGACCATGTTATTATACACATATGATAATTTTTTTCTTACTCATTTCCCTTGATTACCCTTATTGTTAATCTGAGCTCACAACATATTATATTTACCTTACATAGGCTGTGAATATATATATTATGAAATATGTGTCTAAGAAGTTTTGTATTCATGATGAATCTTTTAATTGATAATATATCACACTTATGTACATGTGATATTGTTTCAATTTTTCTTTAGGCACTAAACTAATATGGTCATTGGGCGTCTGTCTCTAAAATGATTTATGTATTCCAAAAATATGATGAAATGTTAATTTTTGTAATTTTAGTGTGTCAATAAATATGGTTATAAAGTATCATGTAATATGGTTTATCAATACACTACCACCATGTGATAGAAAATAAAGGGGCATGTTCTATATGGAAATATTTTTACATAATGTTATTAATGATGAAAATTGAGAAGAATACAATCATTATAGAATTGAGATGGATAGAAAATGGCTTGAAAATGTATAGAATATCATCATTCCTCTCTCAAAATATTATTGAATGATTCCTTTTTAATAAGAAAAAATAATCATAATGACATGATATATAATTAAAAAAGAAAATGGATGATATAATAAAATGGAAATCGTTTGTGTTAAAAATTGATGAAGGTTGTATGATTTGGTTCCTGATTATGAGTATAAAAAATCCCGAGATAAATATGGAGTTGTTAATTGATGAACTAATTGAAATATTCTATATTCTACCCATGGTGTATATAGATTTATCAATATCTCTATGTACACTATTTGAGGATAAACATAATTAATGAGATCATCGAATATAAAATAATATTTTTATTACCTAGGTAGGTTAAAGATGAACTGAAAAGGTTAAAAACAGATGATACTAAAACAATCCACACTATTATCAATACAATTTATCCCTACAAATAATTATTTTTTGTTGTATAGTACACACACATGGCATTGACAGTCATATAAATACATTATTTTCATAGAATTAAGTATGAAATATTGGATTTTTATAGAAATTAAGGATCCTATATTGATAAAATAGTAACATGACCCTTTGAATATTAAATGACCAGAATGAATATTATTAGAGCCAACATAATAGTAAACTCCACACATAATTTATAAATAAAATTTTGATATCTTATATTATAAAATATGATATAATTATTTCAGAATAGGAGTATATAAATGTTATAAAAAAGGTAAATTAAGTTTTTTAATAAAATCAAAATAAAATAAATTATTTACAAATATATACATAAAATAATTATTACATTTTTTTCATAAATTACAAGTAAAAAATATTACTTTTTCTGATGATTATATGATAATATTATGAGACCTCAATTACCTTTTTAATGTGTCATAAAATTTCATATTATTCTAAAATAACAATTTATTTATTAAATGATAAAATAAATTTAAAAATAACAATATTATATATAAAAACATATTTTCATCAAATTTAATATATTTTTGAGTTCTAATTCAAAAAATTTTTTACGATGAATTTTGTTGATTTTTTTAAAATAGTTAAATTTTTTATTGAAATTTAAATTAAATTAATTTATAATATTGAACATTTTATGTAATATATATTACTCCCAAAATCATTTATTATGTAATAATCACAACTACTAATTCTCTACAATTATCTAATATATTTATTAATATGGTTTATCACAATTTATATTAATGAACCAAAATATAATCTAATGAACAAATTAATAAGAAACACATATATCCACTAAATCAATAACACCATCGCCACATATTCTACTCACACCTTAGTAGAATGTATGCATATAAAAATTTAGAATATTCATCATCTCAAGCACCTCCCCCACATCTAGGATCATTTTGTGTCAACAAAATACCTTAACTAATTTCCATAAAGTGGTTCTCATGGAGAATAGTTTAAAAGGTAAACTTATCATCCATATTATTATAACTTATTTTTAATTGATTTTTATATTATCTCTTTTCATACACATATCGATGTGGAATGATAACTACAATATGTTATTTGTACTATAATGTTGTTATGTTAGTGGAATATAAATCATAATACCCCTTATACATTCCTTTTATGATAAAAATGAAAAAATCAACTCTGAGGTGATGAATTATCACCATTGAGGATGAGTAAATTTCATATTCCATTACTGAATTCCATGATGGTAATAAAACCATTATAATGGTTTAAAATATTATTGAATTTCTATGAAGACATTTTTTATGTCATTTATATATCATAAAAAAATAATGTGAAATAATAAACCTAAACTATTTCATGATAATAAATTCTAAATTAATTTAATCAATTATCATTACAATTTTATATAATGAATCATCCTCATATAAAGAAAAAAAATTAATATATAACTCATTTTAAACATTTTAAATTTCATAAAAAAATTATTATTTCAATTCTAGATATTTATTCTCATTTTACATGATGTTCTATACATGTATACTTTGGAACCGATCATGATGATAATGAAAATTAACACTCCGGAATGAAGTATTTTTTCTCTATAACTAATTTAAAAGGAAATCAAAAAATCATAATTAAACTAATTTAAATGATGTATTTTATTTTATTAATTAATTAATATAATTTTATTTCCAAGGATATTTAATGGATTAATGAAATTGGGGATATAGTAATGGGATTCTCTAACTCAATTTCATTTCTTTGGGTTTAACCTTTTTTTGCCAAAATATATTATAGATTTTTTATTAATATTCACCAAATATAATTTCATTTTCCATATCTTTTATTTTATAGGATAAATATTTCTCAATATGATTTTATGAATTAATAAAAGGACTTATTCAAAAGAACCACTCTTTCTAAGAACACAACTTTTATTTATCCGAATATTGTTTCATATTCACTATATACTGATAATTATTTTACCAAGTATTAAATTCCCTTATGTTATTAAGAACAAAAAAATTCATTCATTAATTTAATATTTATAAAATCCCCATGAATCCCATTTTGATTCCATTATATATTTTGTAACATATATTTTAATATGTTCTATGTGGTATGCATGATTATTTATATTTAATGATGTGACAGGTCTGCATGGAATTATAATGTGCTCCAATGCATTGGGTAATGTGATATAACTCACAATACAAAGAAAAATATTCATGATCAGGATTATATATATTCATTCAATGATAATATTATTATTATTTATATATATGGTTTTTGAAGATGATGCTAGCATGGTTTACAACTATGTGTGGTATTTCACCACCAACACATGATGTTTTTTATGAATATTCGAATTCCATGACTATATCAAATTATCTCTATCGTTAATATGATGAAGATACCATGCTTATGTTATTTTTATGATTATTATTATCAACCATAATATATTAATTAATTTTCTTATATGTCCAATTATTAGTCTTTTATCTCACCCATTCATTGAAGTATATCCACTAGTAAATACTTGTACTAAGGATAACATGATGGCCACTAAGAATCTATTGAATAATAAATTAAATTATTTTTCTGTTTTATTCAAATAATTTTATTCATGATCATAATATTCCCCGTGATACAAAACTCTGTGACCTCGATATATAACACAATTATATTGTTTATCATTAAAATGATGTAATATGGATATATGAAAATAAGGTGTCTATAGCTGGTATCATTGCAAGGGTAAGAATATTTTTGAAATAGGATTAGATAAAAAAAGTTAAAACCCTTATTATGAGACTATTTTTATATTATAAACAAAGAATAATTGTTTTAGAAAAATTATAATCATAGAGATCAATGAAGTTTTGCCTTTTGCAAAAATTTTAAAAATGAATATATTTTCCATTTTTCAATATTTTCCATTTTATTTTTTCAAACAATTTCTATTTCATAAATTGTTGGGAACTAATAATATCTAGGCCAGAAAATAATTTCGGGGACAACCTAGTGATTTCTTGAAGGACATCCCAAATGTCATGTGGTGGAGTTAGAAATTTCATTAAAATGATTACCCAACTATCTCAGGCTATGGACAGTAACCTTATTAATATTGAATATTCCCCTTATCCTAAGAGATAAAATTTAAAAATCAAGACTTTTATGTTAAAATGTCCACCTATGATTAGAGGGTATTTTGATCCACTCACCCTGGAAAATTTTTTCAACTCAATAGAGAATTTCCTTTCTATCCTTTGATGTTCTATGATTTAGAAGTTTATTCTAGTCGTTTGTCATTTAGATGGAGAGTCAGAAAAATGGTGGGAACATATGAAGGACATATGTCCGTAGGATTAAATTGATGATATGGAGTGAAAATATTTCACAAAATTTATCTCCCTTGAAATATTTGAACAAAGAAGTATTGAGAAATCAAATAGGAAATGAAAAACCATTGTGAATATTTCACGGTTTACAATGCAATCATAATAAAACTTGTAAGGTTTTCCACAGTTTGCTTTACCAAAAATTATTGAAAATTAGATTGATTCATTAGTGGTTTGAAACAACAACTTCTAAAATATCATGAAATTAGAGAATTTGTTATAAAGAAGTTGTTATATGTGATACCAAAGTGGATATTAATTTTGGGAAATTGTGATATTGTTATGGTGAAAATAAATAGTATATTTAGTCTCATGGTTGAGGATTTAATGTTCAGCATTGAAGGAAATATTAACCACTCACCTGTACAAAATATGGGAAAATTTACCATGGGAACTACCATAATTTTACGAGGACATGCTATAAGTTTGCGAAAGAAATACACCATGAGAATCGATTTCATAGAGACATAATGAATATCAAAATATAATAGGTGAATGTAGAGAACCACACAAGGTTAATTACATCAACTATAAGGATAAATAGACCGATGAAATCTAGTGCACTAAACTTCCATTTTTAATGGTAATCACTTTTAAAATCATCCATGACCAAAGGGGAATGGGAATGATTATGCCATCACTACTGCTGGAGTGGATCAAGAAATTAAAGTGGTACAATGTACAAATATTATTAACAAAAAAATTGGAAATGTACTATTTGATTATGTTTATGCTTGTTATGTACTATATGTCATGTTTTCTAGGGATTTTTAATCAAGTATCTTAAATATTAAAGTAGTGACATCCAAATAAACACCATGTTGTGTGTCATTGAATCCCAAGTATTGGACTCTTATCCTATTGTATTATGTCGGAGGATCCTCCTAGATAATCGTGTAATGAATCCCTTCGGGGATTTGGATTAAATAATGGGGATGGATTCGATCCCCTTATATAGAAAACAAAACAACTATTATAGAAATGTAAATATCATTTCATCTTCCAAATCAACCCATTTTGCTCTAATAATTAAAGGATGATTTTAGATGTTATTTGGAAACCGTTCAATTGTGTGGTGTTGATTAAATAATAATAATAATTCCATTCTCAAAATATTGACTGAATGGATGTTTTCAACATTTATAAAATTCCCATTATGTGGAAATACAATGATTTTCCCAGAAATCTCCATGATTGTGTGGTATATTTATCAATATAACTCATACCCAGAGCTACTCCTATCTTAAAATTTCAGTATAGGAAATCCTATAGTGAACTCTTGGAGACAAATAAGTAGCTAGAAGAGACTTTTTACAATGGGTACATATAACCTAGTCCATTAAAATAGGGTAAACCAAATATATTTGTAGAGAAAGAAGATATATCAATACAATTGTATATCGATTATTTTAAACACAACAAGATCACCATAATGAACATGTATCATATCTCATGGATTTATGACATGTCCAAAAAAATTATGATCTCAACAATTCTCAATAGCGGATCTTCATTGTAGATATCATCAATTAAAGGTGAATAGAAAATATATTAATATGATCTACTTCAGTATTAGTTATTGGAACTATGAGTTTTTAGTTATTCCCTTTAGACATTAAAACTACCCTATAATATTCATGTATATGTTGAATAGAGTCAATATAAACTTACTAGAAAAATATGTGGAATCATCTATTGAATATATTTTTATCTGCTCGAATAAAATGGAGGAAAAATTTAAAAAAATATAAGGATTGTGTTGGATACGTTAAATAATGAAAAATTGTACTCCTAGTTTAGCAAGTGTGAATTTTGGATAAACCAAGTCATATAATTGGGACACGTGATCACAATTGAGGAAAATTCTATTTAACTATCAAAAATAATATTTAAATGAACCATCCCAAGTATAATAATAAAAATATGACTTTGTTTCCTTATAAGGGTTTTATAAATGTTTTGTGAAAAATTTCACATAATTGTGTTTCTTAATAACTTAGTTAAAAAGGAAAGTGGAAATGTATGTTTTGCGGAAACAATGTGGGAAATTATTCATGGAGCTAAGGAAGTGGCTGATCATTAAATATTTATTCAGATTACAAAAATGTGGATATTTTTTTTGATATATAATGTTGCTTCAAATACTATATTGGGTTGTGTACTAATAAAAACTGATAATGTGATATCCTATGACACACTGTAGATGAAGATCAATGAGATGAACTATCCAACAGATGACTTGATGGTAGAAACTAAAATTTTATCCATGAAATTCTTGTGGAACTGCCTCTATATTGAGACGTATGACATATATAATGATCAAAAAATTTCTAAATAGTATATTCTCAAAGAAGGAACACAACATGTTCCAAGGTGATGGTTAATTATATTATAGGTTTGTGACTAATCTATTAACCATAATCAAACGAAGAAAAACATGGCAGTTGATGTTCTTCAGTTGAAATGATCTTGCTACTCGTCCCATAGGTTGGATTGAGAAAGACCATATATTCATGGATATAAAAACGATTGATTTGGAAATCATAATGGCAGGGAATACATCATAACTTTCCCAAATTATTCCCCTAATATCAATCCATGAGATGATCAAGGATACTAAAAGGGATGATATCAAGTTCAATGTAAGTAGAACGATGTAAATTATTGGAATATACAAGAGTTGTGTAAGGATGAGGATATTGTGATTTAATTTAGAAAAAAATTTCTTTCCTTAATCACATGTGATAATGATGTATAAATTGTATAATTCACATAAATCAACATACTATATCCATACTCCAATTACAAATTTGAACCTTGATCATCGAGAACAATTCTGGAATGAAAACTTCAGGAAATGTATTTTATATTATATATCATGGTGCTTGATTTTTCATCATGTTAAAAAAGAGAATAATGATTCCATAGGTATACAGCATCAATTTCATATTACCATGGGTAAATGAGAAAATTCCAACATTCAATTCATCACTGATATTCGAAAAACATCAAAATTAAAAAATGTGATATGGTTTATATGTGAATTAATTGGTGAGGCATCAGGGCATTCCTAATTTGAATATCACATATCATGATCCTAGGATCGTATATAAATACATGATAAGTATTCACCATTATTTGAGTGATAAATTGAATTTAATATTTTCCCTTGAGCCCCTAATATCATGTTTAATCTAAAAGGACAATTAAAACATTTGAATACATGTTGATAGAATTATCAATGAAATTAAAATGTGGATGGGATCGGAGTTAACCATTGGTTTAGATTTCAATGAACAATATTTTCCACTTGAGTATTTTGATAGATCAATGTGTGGAATGTACAATACCCAAGTGCCACTGAGAGTTAACACAATATAAGTTGGACATATGGTCTCAAAAGTATCTTCATAATTACCTATGGCTTCCAACTAGATGGGGGGTTTAGGTTGATTCTATGGGGTTAATATTTCTTAATCACCATAGTATATCATAGTTGGTAAATATAATAATAGGTAAATATAGTATGTTTAATACATAAAAATAATTTTACATCAGAAGGAGAAAAGTATAATAATAATTTTGAACAACGTATAATAATATAAAAAACAATTTATGATACATTTAAGGTTATTTAAAACTCATAAACATGCATAGAAAGCATATTAAATATAATTCTATATTATTGTAGAAAAAAAGGAATCCAAAAAAATTCCAAATGTGTTGAAAAATATAGCTAGATAATCTATTACAACCTCCATCCAAAGAAAAAAATAAATCAATTGATAAAGAGATATGTTTCCATCAATCAAAAATAGTATTCGAGTAATCTACATGGCTACCCATGGTGATCGAATATGTTTTGAGATAAATCTCATTTGGAAGTCACAAAAAAAGATTATAATATATAGAATGTGAAATAAAAATTAATAAAGTGTTCAAGAATGTATATATAAAATTAAATTATTATGTAATGTAAATACCCATGTACATGATTCATCATTAATTAGTTTCTGTTCATTTATTAATTTCATTACATAATTATGTTACAGTTTATATAATTATGTCATATTATGTAAAAACCATGAAATACTGACCTGATATTGTTACTAAAGGATCCAAGTCATAGCACACAAAATATTAATTTTAAAAAAATAATAGGATCTGAGGTAATAAACAGGAAACCAATACCTTATGGGACCCTAATTCAGTAGGAAATTCATCCTAGATAAGGAGTAACAGTAAAATCAATGAATCATCATCAATGTAATTCTATAATAATAAATATATTAGAGTCTATAGGAAAAAACGAAGGTATAATGAGTATGAAATTTCAATGGAAAAGGATGAAAACTAGCAACATCATTTCCATATAAGACTTTTAGGAACAAATAAGTATACCATTGGAATCCTATAATATTAAAAAAATGGATATTATGATATCATAATGGGTATACGACAATAATCATGGATCAGGTTCTAAGGTGGATCTCACCCATGTCAACTGACATCCTTAAATCATAATGGAATCCTTGAGTGCTCAAGCCATCCCCTCAAGACTCCATGAGATAACTCAGTTATTCCCACTCCATTAAATATTTCTTGTTCCATATACAGTTAACCTTACTTGTAATTAATTTAATTAATTATGCCAAAAAATAATTTTTTCCACTTAACATGTCAAAGGATCATTTTATGTGTTCTTTACATGTGACATAGCAAATCAATATAAGAAACTATTTATAATTCAATTTATTTACAGTCATTTAATAATTCTCGGTCCACTATATTCAATTAAACCTGAAAAGGGGACATATAAATGTTCAACCAAACCAGCCAATTACAATCCATTATGATAATAATTATATCTAAATTATACATTACATTTATAGATAATAATGATTAATCAAATTGAAGCATATTCCTTTCACAAGACAAGTATAAATAAAACATGGTACTTTACATTCTCAATTACAAAGATTATCTAATTAAATTGTCTTAAAATTAACTAGGCTATTTCACACACATGAATAAAAGAGAAAAAGTGCCCCAACATATCAATTTATAATAACTAATGAATCACTCTATATAAAGGTTTTAGTTTTGTGGATGTAACCACAAATGATGAATAACATATATGGAATGTTTTTTAGATCACTATATAAACCCTAAATTTTCTTACATTAACATTACAAAACATTTTTTTGGAAAACATAAAACATTATACAAACAGATCCCAAAGGCTATTATAGTCTACATCCATTGGAAAATTTGAAACATAAACACTAGTACATAAGTGAGCTAAATTGTCTATCAGTTGGTTTTTCATGACTAGAACCCTTCTTTGAAACATCAAATATAATACGTATCTTCATAACCTAAGGAAGGAAACATACAAAGGAGTGAGCTTGGTTTCTTAGTAAGAGTAAATAAGGGAGATATGTAAGCATACACATGAGCATAAGGTATGTGAAAATGGCCATGAGAATAATATGTCCTACACCGCATGTCAATTATAATAAAGTAGAATCATGTGATAAATATTCAATGTTTATAAGACATAAACCATAATGAATTTTATAACACAATATATGAAATAATAACATTGGAATAGAACCTTGAATTGTGGTGAACACATATAAATATAATAATATTTAGATAGTTTACAATGCAACGCATCCATGACACTGTTGGTAGTATGGGTACACTCCCTAAAACATATTTTTAAACATGGATCACTCCCATGGCCATATTAGTAGCATGATGTCACTCATTATACCATCTTCATTGTCGTGGTTCACTCCAATGCCCATTTTTAGTCAAGGATTATTCCTCATACAATCCTAGTCTATCTCAGGAGATATAAATCACTATCCAATTCCTTGGAGGGAGATATAATTCCTACCCATTTCATAATTAAATCATACATTCATATACCAAAAATAATAAACAATCATATAATAATACATGATAAAAAATTCGTATCATAATCATGTATTCATATCATAACTTGTGGAAAAATTTGCATGTTTCATATAATTCCATCATAAGAATAACCCATGAAAACAATAATGTTTCAAAATCATTTAACACATGAATGATAAATGGGAGTCCTAATCTCCATTCCACCAAAACATAAATCATTCAAGAAATAATTAGATTGATCCTTGGACTACATCCTATAAGGTAATGATTAATATCAAAGGATATCATTCTCAATGGAAAATAAAATCAAACGATATTTTGAAAACATTCCTTAATTAAAATATTCATTCTTATTTGAAAATTATATTTAAATAAAAAATAAATTTGAAAATGATTTCCTTTGAATATAGTTTCAATACATATAAAGATGGCTTGAAAAAATTTCAAAAATTTTATAACTTGAAACCATATAAAATAATCATCAAAATCTTTTTCAAACAATATTCATTGAAAAAATATAAAATAATCTTCAAAACAATATGAAGATCATTTTCCTTGAAAACATATAAAATATTCCAGAATATAATTAGAATACCATTTTCCTTGAAAACTTATAAATGAAGCTTTAAGAAAATTCAATGCATTTCCCTTAAAAAATGGAATTGAAATATTATAAAGGATTATTTTTAATCAATACAACATTTTTTTAAAAAAAAATTCTTTGAAAATAATCTTCATGGAAAATTTGAAAACATTTTGGAATTTGTTTTATTTAATGATTTAGAAATAAAAATATTTCTGACCAAAGAGAGAAATATGGTAATATGTTCTAAAAAATACATATTTACTATATTATGTACTTAAGAGTGTATAAATATAGGATATGGACACCCAAGAATGTTCTTGAGATGTGGATTATAATATTTTATTATATAATCATAATCATTTATAATTATGAAAAGCGATGTGTTAGTTTGAATAAAATCTTATCACATGGTAACATATGATCATACTCAACATGTATGAAAACAAAGTTACATGAAGATAAAATTATCATTAAAGGACATATATTAATGATATAACATGTAAAATGGAAATAAATTCACCTCAATAATGAATTTAGATACATTAAAATATTCTGTTAAATAAAGGAAAGATGAGAAAAAACTATTTTAATCATTTGGTATCCTTTGAATCATAGACCACATGAATGAAAGATAATATAATGGATATATAAATAATATAAATTTAATAACAATATTCCTATAATACAATGATGGGAAGTATATACACCATTCAAAAGTAATGAGTAGTGAACATGGAATCTTGAAAATAAATAGTGAAATGAAATCCCCTTACCTTTGGTATGTACACTCATTGTACTCATTAAAACCACTAGAATAATAAATATAATTTTGGTATATATAATTTAAATAACCATATTATTATTTTCAGAATCATGTATGATTTTTTAGGTCCCTCTATTATTCTATTGGTAAAAGTCCTATGTTAAGGTATTTGTTGGTGTAATATCAACATTTTTTGTCGCATTTGTCTTAATTTGTTATATCATAGGTCCTTATAAATATATTATTATTCCATAATATAAATCATGATATAAATATAATTATTATTAATTATTATTTTATTAAAATAACATATATAATATAGATATATGAAATTAAATTCACCATTCATCGAGACAGTAAGCCGTACGTATGCAGGAGCGATGTTTCTGTTATTTTTGTTATATTGAATAAAAGAATGACAATGATATATATGTATATAAGTATATTATATAATTAAAGAATAATTATAATGTTATATATATCATATAACTTCACTGAACCCATCTTTTTTACATTATATGTAGTCTGTGAATGAACCACATCGCTTTGAAGGGGCAGTAGTCCACACATCCTCTTATGAAATTATCAAATTTACATCAAATGCATGGTAAAAATGAAATGTGTTGTAAAAGGAATAATAATATTACATATGTAATATATATATAACAAATGAATTATGTAAATAGTGTTTAAATCACAATTTACACCCTGAGAGGTGGTAATGGATAAAATGAACAATCCACATTTAGTAAGGCGGTAGTTCACCGTACATGTAAACAGTGTGATTTTTTTCATTGGATAGAGATGGGTTTAAATGTACATAAAATACATATCATAGAATAATTTTAGTATATTTGAGATTATTTTTTTATAATATCATGGAATAAAGAAGTAAAGTCAGTGTAGAGTGAAAAAAAATTATATGAACTTGAGAGAAGATGTTACCTCTTAATCGACATGTACTATTAGTTTGTACCAAAAGGATTCATTGGATATCTTCCACTAAAATTTTATAGTTAGAAAATAAATTTTGGGATTTTATTAATGATATTAGTTATATATTTTTCTAATCTATTTGTTTTGATATGTGTGAAGATGAGGGGGTCTTGGAGGCCTTTTATAATCGAGTGGGAGTGGCACTCATGTAATATTTTGTAAAAGAGAAACCCAACTAATTATTTATTATTCCATGTAGATTAAATAATGATCCAAACACGTGATAGGGTTTTATTAGGTCAAAATATGTCAATATAATTGATTTTGGAAATGTACATAGGTCTTTTTGGGGAACATGGTCATGGTTTAGTGCCTTATTAACATCAATTGAACCATAATCGTTTTAATTAATTTTAATTTCATTCCATAATATGATTGGTGAAGAACTAATTTGACCTTATTATAGATTATAAAGGTATATTATTCTAAATATGGAATCCTTTTTTCAAAATTTTATTCACATAAGGTGATTAAATTAATTTATGATTAATCTGGCAGTTTGGACCACAGTGCTAGTTGTTAAAGTAAAAACACTCAAAAGATTGTAATGATTTTATACCCAAATTCAATGTGAATTTATCCTAAACAAATGATATTGTATAAAGTGATAAATTTTTTATCTTATTATAAAATTAAACCATTTTAGAAAACAATTTATCCTTATAAATAAATTTCATTGAAAAGAAACATTGAATGAAAATTAATTATTTTTCAGTATTCAGTAAGAAATAGGACGTCACTAAAAAGGAAAAAACGTAAACATGACATAATTATTATATTATGAATTTAAATATAATTTAAATTTTAAATTATTAAATTGTTATTTTTACATAAATTATATTAAAAATTGTTTCTCCCTTAAAACATTGTAAAAATTCGATAATAAATATTGGTTTTTATGCATAAAATTTAATTTGTTCAAATATTATGTCTATAAAATGTATTTTATGAATATGAAAAATAATTATTTCATATCATAAAATATTTATTAAAATGATATCACTCAATATTTATTATTAAATAAATTTATTAGGCTAATATTTCATTGTGACTATAAAAGTAATAATGTTTCCCTTATATATTAAATTGGTTTTCATATTCCATTATAATTAAATTTAAGCATATAGATTCATATTATATTATTGTAAAAAAAAATATTTTAATAAATTGGTTAATGTTATTCATAACTGATTATTTATCGGTGATGTTATATCATAATAAGTTAAAAATTAAGGTTTTTTGATATACTATTGTACGATAAAACTCTATATTATGTGTTTTTAAAGTCAACAAGGGAATTCATTATTGCCTAAAACACAAGCTAACATCAGTGTTCTATGTATCACAATCTGACTTTTATGTTTCATGTATTGGATGTTTTATCATGGGATTGTTTATAACTCAAGGAAAACATATTGTAGAATATTAAATAAAGTATAATTAGAGTTTCGTGCAATAAATAATAAATAAAGGTTAGATTAAATAAAATGTCACAAAATATCATTTTTTCATATTATAGCGATTTAAAATTAATTTAATCATTGAAATTTTTATAGGTTAATAGTTGTTTAATGCATGAACGCTTCATTCCTAGAAACCAAAGTTGCAAAAAATGGATACTAAAACATCACATTAAAGGGAAGGTTCGAACCCAATTGATTTCACAATGTTACATATATTTTGGAATCAACATATGAGAACATAGGTTTGGAGTGTTGTTTGGACAAGGATGAAAAGTGTAATAATTTATAGGGAGTGAGTGAGGTCATCAGTCACAAACAATAGAATGATCAAACAAATATTTAGGTCTTCAAGGTCATAAATCTCTTAATATTTAAATGGCCATAGGTTCCACAAAACTACGATATTAGTACAAAAAAATTATTTTTTCCTTATACTGTCATTGTGTAATTATTTTATTGACCATGAATATAAGAAAATATAATTAATCGATATATTTTTATAAACTAAAATTGTATTCTTTAGTTATTTGTTATGTATTTATAATTAATGAATTAAATTATGAACTGGATGTCTAAAAATTAGAATTGATGCCTGAGTAGCTAATATATTATTTTAAAAGATCTTAAGACCCATATATTAATGAAATGTAGATCTATTTCTCTATAACTATTCTCCAAAATTCAGATTGTCAGTTCATTAAACATTAAATGTAAAAATTAATTATACAGGTTCATCATTAAGAATTATTCAAATAAAATAATTGCACATTATCCTAGACAACACATCAGTCAGTGGTAGGCATGAAACACTTATCGTCTTTAGGTCACAAGATCTAAACTTACCAGACATTATTGGTTTTTACCTGACATACATTATTTCATTTTATAAAAAAATGATAATATAATTTCAATAATTAATAATATGGAAATATTTGAAATAATGATAATAACTAAATATCCTTTTTATTTATGGTTTTCAATACAAACTCATTTAATAAATTCTTCATCCAAAGTATAACATAAAGTTTTTTATGGATGAATAATCTTATAAGCTAACTAAAAGACAAAAATACAAATATTTTTTAAGAATGACATGAAATCATATTAACATAGATTCCCCCTCATATCATAAACAGTGGAATGTTAGTCACATTAGAAAACATGTGAATTCCCTCATCATATTATTTTTTAAGACATGGGTATGAAATGGATTACCATAAATACTTCTTGAAGATAGGATTTATTAAATATTCCATAAATTAAAGAAGTTATAAACCACATTCATGATAGAATAAACAACTTTTCAACATTCCATTAATTAGTTCTATGGTAGTAAGTATTATCCCATTTACATATATATACAATATATCATTATCCAAAAAACATTAGCATATCTATTACACGCTAAACCTTACTGACTCTATCAATGATCATTCCTCTTTGGAAATTGTGTGGAATAACAACCATTAATCTCACTCATAAAACACATAACCTCTGATGCTGACATAAGGTGTCCAATATTATCATCTATTTCATTAAAAAACTATCCATTTTTCCCTTTTAGTCATTTACATTGCGCCCATATTTTCCATAGTCAAAAAATATTCTTGTTTCTCTAAGACATTAACTTAGGTTATTTTTTCAACATTCTTGACAAAAAGGAGACATAATCTTCTTTCCTCCATGGTCTCTATTACCCGAAATCTCACTGAACACATTATTTCACATCCATGAGAAGTTTGAGTGTTGGTTAAGGTACACATTGTTAATAATGATTCATGAAAATTTAATATGAATGATCACAATGTATTTTACTCTAATGATCACTTGACATGGCTTCTAATTATAAATTTCTCCATCACAGAAAACATTAATAGAGTTCCTTCTAGGTCCCTCCATTGACTAAAAAATGATTCATTAGGTGAATATTACATATCATAGAAAAAAAAAACATATTCAATAAATGAATTTTTTATTGGATGTCTAATTCCATAATCCTTCCTCAATATATGACACACTAGGTTAACCCTAGGTTATTCATGATCGACATATATTTATATCCTTCATGATGGTTTGTGAAGAGTTCAGCTAATTCCCAATGGATATCCCCTAGGAATGTCAAAATAGGTGTGAAGCAATCCAACATTCACATACCAGAATACTAGGAGTCATGATTGAGACATGTTTTATGAGTGTTTACCCCTATTTAAATTTATTGTTTTTCCAGAATTACTTCTATGAAACGACTCACTCTTTCCTGTAACAAAATTCCAGGACATTTTCATAAATGTATTCTTATCCTTAGACAAATCCTTATAATCGTCCTTATAGTTTTTACTAGGGTTTTCTTATCCAATATTCTAATGTTTAACTATACCTATTCCATGATTCCATATATATATACAATCACATTTCATAAAATAACATTATATAAATTTTTTGGATTACAAAAAACTTTATTAAAATAGACACACAATGACAGTTTTATTCTAGTGCTTTTGAGAACATGTAATCCTAAAAATTAATACATAATTGAGCTAAATTATATCAAACTATGTTTTTCCTGACTATAACCCTTCTTAGAAACATCAATATTTATAAATATCATTATAACATAGGGAAGAAAACATAAAAATGGGTGATCTCAGATTCATAGTAAGGGAAAATTGAAGGGATGCGAAAACATAATAGTGATTGTATGATTATGAGAACAAAATAATGAAAATATATGTTAATACCTTACACATCAAATATCATAAAAATTAATTACAACATAAATATGGGAAGTTCATAGGACATGAATCAAAAGATATAAATAACACAATCCATGTATGGATATCGTAGGAATAAAACATGGAATGGCGGAGGACACATAAGAATATAATATTGTTTTGATATTCACGATTTAATCAATTTTGATTCCCTTATAATTGTATGGGTTCACTCCTCATACAAGCTTGGTACTCCCATATCACTCCCATGACCATATTAGTGGCATCAGGTCACTTGTCACATCATCTTGGTAGTCATGGTTTACTCACATGGACACATTAGTATCCAGTGTTCATTCCAAAGACTGTATTTGTCTGTATGATGTGAAATAAATATTTACCGAAGAAATTGGAGAGAGATATAGGTCTCACCCATCTCATAAATAAATATTACATACATATTCCACAAAATAACAAACAATCATATGATTACACATGAAATGAAATTATTATCGTAAAAATGAAATCATATCATATCATATGTAAAAATGTATAGGTTTTCTACTCATATCATCATAAAAACAACACATGAAAATAAGTTCGATTCAAAAGAATATAACTCGTGAATGGGAAATATATTTGATAATAATAATTATATCAAAACATAAACCATTAAATAATGAATATGAATGAAAAAATGGATTATTTCTTAAAAGGGAATAGGTAACAACAATTGATGTTGTATTCAATTGAAAATATATTGGAAGGACATTTTTAAAACATTTATTGTGTAAAATATTATTTATTATTTGGAAAATTATCGTGAGAAGATAATCTCTTTGAAAACAATTTACTTTGAAATAATTTGAAAAAAATAGAATGTAGGAATGGAAAATTTTTTATTACCGTTTGTAGTAAAAATATTAAAAATAAGCATGAAATCATTTTAAAATCATTTTCCTTATAAACTTATAATATAAGTATCTATTATTTTTGAAAACTAGTTTTACTTGAAAGCATATAAATGAATCTTCAATACAATT
Source organism: Viscum album (assembly GCA_963277665.1). Lineage (NCBI taxonomy): Eukaryota > Viridiplantae > Streptophyta > Magnoliopsida > Santalales > Viscaceae > Viscum > Viscum album. The sequence goes on from OY728156.1 coordinate 1,741,589,234, forward strand.
TAAAAACAATTATCATTGAAGAAAGATTTTAAAACTTATAAATGGATCTTTGAAAACAATAATATTTTTTTAAAAAATTAATTTTCCTTGAAAATGATCTTGAAAGATCATTTTAAAACATATTTTAATTCTTTTTTAAAGTATTAATTTCATAATAAAAAACTTTTTAACCAAAGATTGAAATACATTTATATTTTCACATTTTTTTCATAATAATAAGAAGTAAAAAACAATTTACAAATATTTGATAAGGAAACAAATTAGTGTTCTTGAGATATGGATCATAATATTTCACAAAGAAGAAAAATCATCAACAATCATGAAAAGCGGTCATATTGTTTTAATAATCACTTATCACTTGAGAACATGGGGTCATAATATCCATGTAAGAAAAATAAATTAAATAATGCAGAAATTTTCATTAATAGATGGAGACTAATTATATAATATGTAAATTTAAATTGTATACAACTCAACATTACAATTATGTTCATAACAAAACATAGGTCTCAAAGAATGAAAGTTGAGACAAAAATTTTACAGATAAATTTACATTTGAAATATAATTACAATGAAATAAAGGTCATAAAATTTAGATGTAAATAAAAATAAATTTTATAAAAATACACAAAAAAACATTCATTGCCAGTACATACACATTGAAAATTTAATGAGTTGTGAAAATGGAATGTATCTTCTAAAAATGAAAAGTGAGATGAAATCCCCTTATCTTATGTATTGACTCTCATTATACTCATTAAAACCACCTGTCTAAATTATATAGATTTTTTATAAATATTTTACATAATAATATTATTATATCATATACTACATGTGGTTTTTTTGTGATTTATATTTTCCTAATGTTAGTAATCATGTTCCAAGGCATCACTTCGGGTAATACTCACAATGTTCATCTCATGCATCTAATTTTTTATATCATTGTTCCTTACACTTATATAATGATTATAGAATGTAAAGCCTGATTTAAATTTTATATATATTAATTATATTTTTATTATATGAAAAATTCTATTGAATCCAGAATTAAGAAATTCAATACATTGTTCATGGACTCGGAAATTCGTATGTACTCATGAATAATATTTTTTTATTCTCGTATTAAAATAAAGAAAAAATTTACATATATGTATAATTTTAAAAAACATCAATGAGTTAGAATTATATTTTTAAGTATATCAAATTATTTTATCAATATAATCCTTAATACACTGCTAAAAGTGGGTCAATAAATCACATCATATTGATGGGGTGGTAGTCCACACTTACTCAAACGAAATTACTATATTTACACTAAATGGAATTTAAAAAATATATGTTTTTTTAAATAATATAGAATCTAAAATATATAATAAGCATAATATACTTCATATATAAACATATTTTCCATCATAATTTCCACAATGATAGGAGCTAATAGAAAAACGAACAGTCATCATTTTGTTAGGAAATAGTTTGTTGTACATGTAAATAGTATGTTAGTTACCCCTTATATGGAGTTGTGTGTAATTTTTTTTTCTAAAACATAGATTAAAAAATTCATAGAATATTTTCTACATTGGTTTTTATACAATAATTGAATTAAGAGAGAAGAGGGGTGGACAAAGAAAATAAAAGAAAGGTTCTTGGGGGAAGAGGTTACCTCTTAATTGGTATATCCTTTTAGATTATGCCAAAATGATTCCTTGGTTTTCTTGTTGTACATGTTGATACATATTTGAGGAATTTCGGAATTTTGGGAAGTGTATAGTTTAGGGATTGTCCAATCCTGATTTTTTTAGAGCTGTGTAGAAGAGGGGTAGTTGGTGAACTTTTATAATTGAAGTGCAGTGGAACTCTTGTAATATTTTAGAAAAATAAATCACCCCCAACTATTGTCTAAAATAAATATTATGGAATAGGAGGGTAACTGTTGTAATATTCTTATTAAAAGTGGATCCAATAATTATTCAAAATCTATAACATGGAGTATAGTTTCTACATATGTCGATAATATTTATTTTGGAAAAGTGTGTAGTTTATTTTCTGTATTAAAGTTATGGGTTCCTCCCTTATTAAAGAAAATTTAAAATTAATCATTGTACTTAATTATTATCACATTCAAAAATTGTTTTAATCAAAAATTAATTTAGACATATTAAAATCCATAATTAATTCTTATTGCAACTCTCGAATCCATTTTAAAAAAGTGTAATAACATATTTCGTAGAAATTAATTTCAAATTAATCCCATTGTCGTGTCAACAATGTTTGTTTTTTATGTAAATATAGTCAAATGTTTACAATATTTTTATATCAAAGATAAATGTTTAATTAATCTAAATGAATTATGTTATATTAATATATAAACATATTTTTTACATAAAAATTAAAAAATATTTAAAATAAAATTTATCATTATAAATAAATTAGATGAAACAAATATTTGAACATAAATTCAGTATTTTATAGTATTAATTAAAAAATAACACATCACAAGAAAATACCAATAAATTACCCTATCCTTATTCTAATCATACAATTTCAAATCTATAGTTTATTTTAAAATATTAAATATATAAATTTTCTAACAATTTGATTTCAAATAGGATCTCCCTTTAATGGATTTAACAATACATAATAAAAATACTGGGTTTTAACCATTAATATTGTGTTGTTCATTTCTTATTTCTATCAAATATATTGGATGAATACCAAAATAATTTTATTGAATATATTAAATATATATTAAATTAATATAACTTGATAATTATAATTAATTTTATTTCTTAGGGTAAAACTTCTTTGTGACCGTAAATATAAAAAAATTTACCCCTATATTCATTCGTTTTTTCATATTCCTTTACAATTAAATTATAACCTATGAATTCATCATACATATTTTTAAACAAAATATTTTGAAATATTAGTTAATATTATTACTGACATATTATTTAATAGCTTGCTTTTATTTTATTATATTAATTAATAACATTTCAATGATGTAATATTATTCGGTAAATCTTGTCATTTCATGTTATGAAAATCATCGTGGAAAGTCATTGTGGAATTTAATGAAAATTAAACTTGGTGATCTTTATAGAGAAAGATAAATTTTAGATTTCACGTAGTTTATAGTTATCTCCAAATTGCATATAATGAAAGGAAAATGTATTGCATTAATATAAAATAAGATATCTTAAGGGTTGAGGGAAATGAAACTTATAAAAATTGAACAATTAATTTCAAAACAAAATCACAAAATAATGAGGTGTTACAATAACGGTTTCAAAAAATAAATGTAAAAAATATTAATTAAACAAAAGTCTCGTGATGAGGTCATTTCACACACACCAAAATACATGAAATGAAAAATGATGAGGGATTAGTTATAGACTATCTATTATGTACTCGTATAAATCTATTCATACATTACTAGTCATTAACATTATATTAATTGGAATATATCTAGAGAACATATAAAATCTATGAAAATATAAAATAGGAACATCGAACTTTTTTACATTATCAATAGAAAAAAATATTAAGAATGGATCAATATGAACAATGATCTTATTGATTCAAACCTAACAACAATTATAGCGCATGATTTGACATCAGATCAATGATTGGGATCAAAATCTATGAAAGAGGGAAAATAGTATTCGAATAGTGTAATGGAACGGGTATATATCCACTTAAGATACAATGAAAAGATAAGGGTGAGTTTAACTATATCACGTACGGAAATGTTAGTAAAATCACAGAAAATTGAGCATCACACGGTTTTCCATACCATGTCCCAACCATGAATGATCATCTATAGGGAGGGGAATCTATCACGCTTGGGGAACATGGTTAAGGAACGCATATGAAAACAATGGAAATAACCTTTTAAATATGTCATCAGTTTTTGCCTTGTGGTGTGTCCCAAATAGAATAGTTAATGAAAACAATGTCCCGCTATGATACTCATTGTCCATCACCGCATGGTTAAAAATTATCATATTGAGGCCCTTATAAGTATGAAACTGACCAATAATCAAGTCAATTTCATCAATAGTTTGAGATTTTGAGCTACAAAGAAGATATAAACACACAAATGATATTTTTAAACTGATTAAGAATTAACATGATACCAAAATAATAAATTAGAACAAAACATAAAGGATCCATACTAGAGGGAAAAATTAGGTTCATACATTATTCCCCACACCATTTAATGAAACTCATCCATTATTTATCCATCTATGGGAGAATAAACAATATTTAAGAACAACTCTAGCCCCTATTAATTTGACATACCTCCATGCTCTAATGTATCATCCTATACACATTAATTTTCCCATAACACATATACTATAGGGATATAATTTCCTTGAAGATCCTTCATGCTCTAATCAATGATGGTCCTATGATACCTATCAAATGAAGTATGTACAACTAACTCGACATCCTCAAGATCTAATGTTTGAGATCTTTCAACATTATACCATAAAAAATATTAAACATTTCATAGGTTGTGTAAAAAATGGTACCTCAAAGGGGATTTGAACTAATAGGATACCATCTTATCCAGCTCTGTGATCTAAAACTACCCCCCAAAATTAGGTGGCATATTCCCTTGCCCCCATAACCATTTATAACCTAGATTGGGTGATAGCTAATGAAAACATGATCCCCAACCTAGAACTCTATAGGGATTTGATGACAATTAGTATAAAATTTCTATGTAGATTGATCTATTTTCATACTCTCCATGATCATCTAAACCAGATCTAATGACTCTTTCATGAGATGAGGCACTAATACTGCTACCTCATGATCCTCTAACTAGAATATTGGAAAATGGATTATCCTACCATACACTACCTTATATGGATCTATATGAATCATTATATGAAATATATTATAACTAGAAAAATCTATTAGAGAGATATGATTCTACCAAGAACTGTTCCATCATGGATGCATTCTCGAGCATGTACTCTAACAACATTATTTTCATTTCTAATCATCCATTGGTCTGAGGGTGGAAGGTTTTGAATAGAAGAACTTAGGAATGCAATTTATTCTCAACCACTTCTAGAATTGTGATTTGAAAAAAAACATCTGTAGATTAAATAATAATAAAAGGGGCCACATGTAGTTGGATAATCATATATATATATATATTAAATATTCCTAAACCATCAACAGAGAAATTATCCCATATAAGATGAATGTGTGATAATTTTTTTATCATGTAAATGAAATCACATATTACATAACTACCTCAAAGACACCTTGGTAAGACAAATATTTGTTCTATACCGACATCATCCTGTTTTTTTATTTGTTTAATGTTTTGGTAACTGGGTAATTAGTCTCTATTTATCCTTATTCACCTAATGACAGGTGGAAAACCTTATGGTAAATCCTAATTTCTTATGATTCAGCATAGGCCACTAATACTAGGCTCATATAACTAGATAAATCTTTGATTTTTTTTAAAGGATGGGTCTGAAGCCTCATTTTTATTAATAACGAAAAGCAATGAACTCTTTAAATTGGGTAGAGGGAGACCCATTACATAGCCCGAAGGCCTAGTGGACCTGTAGCCCATTACATAACCTGTAGGCCCAAAATTTTGGCCCAATTCCCATTTTGGAATAGTAACTCGGCTGCTACAGTACCCACACAGTACCACCACCGCTACAGTGCTCTGTCGCCACTACAGTTCCCACTGATCAACAGTACCGCCGCTGCTATAGTACCACTACAGTAGCATGCGCCCAATGGGTTAGGATATTACAAGATGAACTAACCATAATGATGAGTGATTCTCAAGCGTAAAATCATCTCTTCTACATTTAGTAATCAAGAATCATCCATGAATATACACGATTTAACCTCAATACATAGAACAATCGAGAGGAAGGTCATCATCTGAAATACACTCTCGTTTTACAAATCCATCATGATTTGAAAATGTCCAACTCTTCACCTTCTCATTTTTAGATAAGGTAATTATATATGATAATATAAAATAATTATTGGGATTACCATGAACCTCCATATACATCTCCATGAATTTTTCCATCAATTTTCTAATATCACTCTATGTTTTATTACATGGACCTATGTTGTCAAACTCAACACATCAGTACCCACATTACCATTTCAAGGTGTACAAGCATGCTCTATGTAAAAAAATGATTATTTTTTACCCATATAAATTGTATTTAATTTCATCCTAACTATTATGTGATATATTTTATTTTTTAATGGTCAGTATACACTAAATATAACTCTTCCAATAGATAGTTTCTCTAGTAACATAAGTCATAGAAAAATACTTCTAGGCCACTATCATGTGTTGGATAGTTTCTCTTCTAATGATTCAAATTCTGAGAGTTATACATATGTACTATTTCCTCCGAAATCAAAACTTCTCATAGGATGATGACTCATGAATCACAGAACATGGTATACCCTCTACCAGGCTCTGGTAGAATAAAAATAGTTATCGAGTGAAACCTCTATTTCCACTGGTGAAAGTATTTATCATATAGTTCTAAACACAAGAACATGACACCATTATTTGTAATTAAATTATGTGATGAATAAAGGAATTATATTTCATATATAAAACACATTTATTTATAATCCAGACCAAAGCAACTACATTTTCAGACACAGTCACTGGTTTATCACATGAAACCACAACACTCACCTTCTCCGGGTCAAAAAAATACATTCGATTCATCAAATATTCTATGAAAAAAGAATCCCGAGTGGGGTAGAACACGATATTCATAAGGGCCATTAAAATCAAAGGGATATTATTATGATAAAATGACATAACAAGATACTCATACCGACCATATGTACAAAAAATGTCTTAAGAGGTATGTATGATGGCCTGACTTGCACCTGATGATAGCGTGATCTCATTTCGATCATAGAAAACACCCTTGCTACATGGGGCTGTTCAATGAATAGTATATCCATAGAAGTGGTTAACAGTTGTTGAATATATGATGGCTCAACAAACTGTAATCCTTTCATAGATTATTTTTCCCATATTCCTTCTTAGTGAAATGAATGGGTGAACCAATTGAGGAAGTGTTAGGCCATATAAAACTATAGGCCTCCAAATCATCAAAATGACTCTAACCTATATGAGCATAGTAGTTTCCCCACTGTATGAGGAAATGAAAATTTAATATTTTCATGGAATGATAATAATAATAAAATATACACATCACACTAAGATAATCTTGATAAGTCATCAAGAAAGATTTCACTTTAATGACTTACTATTGGATAGAAATATTCCAATTGTACTCACTACTCCTCCATGTAGATAATAGAAATCAGGGAATTCCTTCCACAAATCCCATAATTCTATAGTCGTGATGTACAAGCATGTACTTCCCACCACCCTTGTGTAGATAACTACTTCCTCTTGGTATAAAAAATACACTTTTAGGTTATAAAATGTTTATAAATGAGTGATATAGAAGCAACCAATCCGTCAGGTGAATAAAATCATGCTAGTCATATCAAGAACAACCATGTCTTTATGAAAGTGTAATTGACCAACACTTATGGTGGTCCCTATAACAATCTTCCCTCTGACTGTACTCCTAAAATTCTATTTTAAGTCATTAAATGAAATTAATATTCTATTTCTATTGTGATATTTTTTTTCAAGTTAAATATAATAAATATTATAAAAAAGGTGTATTAAACAATGGAGATATTGTAGTTGAGGCTACGTGATTTGTACCTTGAACTGTACATAGTCCTACAACCTCTTCCTCCAGAGTTTGATGTAGATCATGAAATTGACATGATCCTTGGCATTTTAAAATTTCTAGACAATTGTGACCATAATCTCTCTTCTAAATCTTGTGAAAATATGACGTCTATCTACTACAGACATGAACTTATCCATGGATAATTCTTCTAGTGCTATGCCATCTCTTTGCTTGACACACTGTCATGGAACATTCCTCCGATGGTGGATCTATAGAAATACCAGTACAACTAGAAGCTGGTTGAATGGTTTGGTATAATCTCTAATGATTCACTATATGGTTGTAACCTATTTAGTATTGAGGGTCTGTATCACACTAAGGCATTAGATACCATGGTCATCCACACTGATGACCTAACACATTTCTATAATCACAAGTAATCATTCTTCTATTACGCTGATGAAGATCATAGAGTGATCATTTCCTACCACCATATGAATATTTGACAATCACCTGAACAAATCCTCTATGCCCGACACTATCAGAAACCCTTGTGTTGTGTTCAATGATAAGATCATTATTGGATAACACAAAAAGGTAGGCTGGAGGAAGACACTATCATAAGTCTAAATGTAATACTAGATCCCATAATATATGGTTGTAATACATATATATTCATCCAAGGGTTAATGTGGTGAAAAGAACTGTAAATCAGTGAAATGGGTTGAATACTCCATAACGAACTAGGAACCCTACTCTAGATTCATGAATTGTCTCTAGATTTTCCCTAATAATTTGCGGAATGAATATATCATATTAGGAAGTCTAGAAAACACCAATTATCATGCCTTGATAGTGAAAATCTGGAAAAAATTCATTCCACCAATTTAGAGACAAATGACACGGCATGTAAGAAGAAATATTGACCCTCCACTTTGTAGGAGTCTCATAAATCTCATAGATAGATAGTTTATCCTCCATCAAAGACTCCACATCTTATGGACCTCCATCCTATTGGAAGGTAGGGGAAGATTCCATTAGAACACATAGGTTAAATTATCCACCATTAGTTTAGAAAGTGGATTACATTTTAACGACCGTATCGTATGTAAGAAAAAAACATGAAGATGAACAATAGTTCCTAGATCAGGTATAATATGTGGTGCATCAAGTGGTACTCATGGAGGTATTACAGGAAGCTCAAGGAATACCATGAATTGAGAATGGTCCTCACCACACTCTATGTGGGAGATATGTAGATTACATAGAGTAATTGGTTTATATATTACAATCACAAGCCACATAATATACATAAATAATACACATCAACATTATTTGATGCTAAATAAAACGAAATGGATCACTACCAATAATAAACAACCGCGTCTATCAACATAGAAGGCCATCAATTGTGAAGGGATATTTTTTATGTAATACAGGTTCTTGTAGATGAATTGAAATTGGCACCATGCTTCTTCAGTTAGTGGAAATAATTTCATTCATTTCCTATTTAATGATTAGGTTCAGTCCTTTACGATTCATAATCATTACATTTATGTTTAAGGATGTGAAAAAAGTGTCATTTTTTATCCATGATTCACATTGATAATATTCATTTTCATATATGTTTTATCATGATTGATAAAAAATTTAATTTCATTTGCTGACAATCTGGGCCCAAACAACTTAACATTGAAGGTGACAGCCATTCAATCTCACTTTAAAAGGTTTATTTTTGTAAGTTACCAAATAAAAAAATCCTGGACTATAACACCTCATTAATTGATACTATAAGTTACACAATCATAGACCTATAGTTGAAAAGACATAATATAATAACGTAGAATCACTAAAAAATCACATGCATATCTAGATAATCCAAGAACTTAAATGCACCTATATGGAATGAAAATATACATATACTGTATATTCATGGTGCATATGATGATTCATGTAACAATTATTGTAACACCCCGATATTTTATGGGAAATATTCCTTTAAGTTTCTTTGATGTCTTCTGTTGTACGCAACTCTATGAATAGCTTGCGCTATACAAAACACTGTATTATCTTTTAGTATACACAATCACTATTCGTGGCTTTTATTGCATGCAAGAGCGACCTTCCTCAATAGCGTGTGTTGTACACAATACCATGTTTCACTAAACAGTGATATATTGTTATAATATCTCTTAAGAACTAGATATTACGAATAATATTAACTTAATTTTAAATTTTATAAAATTATATATCATCTTTCACATTTTATATAATGAGGTATGATAACAAAATAATTTGTTTGGATAAAAGAAGAATTTTTAAAGAAATGATGTTTTTCACCTTTTGAGGGCACACCCAATTTAAATCTAGATTTTTAAATATTTATAATATTAATTATAAATAATAAGCTTATTCATTGCAACAAGGATATAAAAATATACTTTGGTTAAAGTTTTTATATTTTTTTGTTAACTTCCATATTTTGATGAATAGTAAAAATACACTAAATTTCTCTAAATAACAAATATTTTCATCAAAATAATTTATATTTTTAAATTAGAAAATTTAATGTTTTTAAAGTATAAATAGAATAAATTTTAACCCTTTAATATAATTTATGTCATTATCATTAATTTTACATTGAATTCATAGTTAAAAACATTTCAATCGTTGTCAATATTTTAACTTTTAAAACCTGTTTACTTTGCAATGGAATTAATTTTAAATGAATTATTGAAACTTCTGTTATTTGAATTTTTGAAAATGGATATCATATTTTAATTCAGTTGGTCTAAATAATGTTAATTGGTTACTTTTATTTTTTTGATATTATGAATAGTAACTATGATAATTTTTATTTACTACAGTTAATGGTAATTCAGCTAATTAAGGGTTTAAGTAAGATTATAAAATTACCATAACACCAGAAAAAATTCTATATGATGAATAAATGTCGACCCATATCACCTAAGGGTCGGAATAGATTCATTTCATAGACTTTTGACCATGAAAAAGATGTTATTATTATTAAAACAAAAGAAAGTGACAACATGTCACTCTCTTATATCTTATAAGTGCAATATTTTTTATTTAGTGTTAAACCTCATAAAACGTCAAACATAAATAGTAAACAGAAGAAGAATAAAATTATATACATCATGTGAATTTATTTAAAAATTTTAAGAAGTAAATAATTATCATTAATGATGACATAATAAAGATGTAAAAATTATTTTATTGATTGAAATATTAAATAAATGTTTTCAAAATCACTAAAATAAATAGTAAATGATCTATTTAATTCTCTCCACTAATATTATAGACAAATATGACATGATATAAATCTATTAAATAATTTTTTTGAATAAATTTTCTGTGTGGATTTTATTTTAATTAAAATAAACAAATAGTGTCAAAATTGAAACTATTGTTATTTTATTATGACAACATATTATTAAATTGTTTAAAAATCCCAATAATATTTCAAAATTATAAATTGAAATTTATATGGTCCAAAATGTCAAAATGTATCTAATTATGGTCAATTCACAATAGATAAATTATTATTTTTAACAATTTGAAATAAATAATATTATTACCACAAATAAAATTAAATAGATTAATCAAGGATAAATCAAGTTGATAAAGTTTAAAATAAATTCCCAATAATTATAAATTTTATTGGATGATGATATTAAAACCCCATGTAATTTCATATTCTAATTGGGTCATTTTTGGATGTTTTTATGTGCGGTATGAATTTATTATAAATTAATATTTTTGAAGTTTCCAAAAGTGCCCCTCTCCTCCATTATAAAAGGTCACCTCCTCCCTCTCCTCTTCACAAAATTTTGATCCTTAAAGCTCAGCCAAATCCTACACATTTATCTTCTCCACTTCCCTAGAAATGTATTAGTGGACAAGTTCTTCTTCAAAGAACAACTTTATTGCACTAAGAGGATGTTTAGAGGAGGTTTGTCGAAGAATAGGTAATATCCTTTACTGATTCATTCAAAATTATTTCTTATTCTACTTCCTATTATTTTATTGTTTCATTATAATGTAATAAAATAAGTATCAATAATATACTGATATGTTATTATAAATATGAAACAACCATATTTCACCTTCTATCTATCCTATGAAAAACGAAATCACCACGCGTGTGTACTTATGACTTACCGTCTCCACGCCGTGGTGTATTATGTTTTTCCAACAGCACCATACATGAATGGGTATAATGATGGAAATAATAAAAATGTATTATTATAATAACATGATACCAATTATGAGATATTATAGCCTCCACTCCAATTCCATTCAATAATTATGGGAATAATATCATGGCTTGTGCGTACGTACAGATTACCGTCTCGATTATGTGATGAGATTCATTCTCCATGTTATCCATTGAATAATGTTTATGAAGTATATATAATGAATAATAATGAAATATATGACATAATAATACTACTTTATTCGTGTATATATACATGTATTTCATCTACCTACTTTCATTCAAGTCAATAAGGAAATGAAAACATCGTTCATGCATACGTATGGCATACTGTCTCCATGAATGATGTATTTCATTTCATTTATCTATCTATTATATATATATATATAATAAATATATATGATATATAAATCATGTTTTTCATTCTTGATGTAATGAAATCATGATATAAGTAATAATATCAAGAACAATAAGTCAAAACATGTATGATAAATGAAAATATTTTACCCAAAACCCCGTTTTAATATGCAATTGAAAAAAGAACGGGTAATATAAAGTCTTAAGTGAATCACATTTGATTTAATAAATATTATTATGATTCTTTTGCAAGTTAATAATATGATTAAAACCACTATACATGAGTTTCAGACACATAATAAATAAATTGGATATAAGGAATGGGATAATTATCCACCCTCATTCTAATCTGAGATTGTTTATTCGTAAGTATTTACTAGGGTTATATTTATCACTAATGTCCATGTTGTCAAAAAAATGATTTCATAAAATGTTTACTATTCATCTATATTTTTTTAAATTCATGTTTACCCCTTTTTGGCTTTTACTACGATGAATGGAAGGAATATTTTTTTTTATCATACGATGTACTTTTTAACATTTCCATTAAAAGTACGACAGAATGTTTTTTTAACTTATATGGTGTGAATGGATTCTTTCGCTTTAATAATGACATATTTCTATGATGCTTCCTCTACAATATTTCATTAATATTTTAAAAAAATAACTTTCTTTTATAATTTTTGGCATTTTGATAAAATAAAATGATTTTGAAGAAGAAAGGATATTTTCCTCAAGAATTCATTTCAATTGTCTTATAAAAAGTATCGCCCATATAAGATGACAATATTTAATATTTTTATTCGTTAAGTATAATGTATCTATTATTTACATGGTTTTATTTTTCTTATGATGAAATGATGTACATTTGTTTTATATGGATTATGTTATGATGGGACGATGTTTATGAAACCCATTTTATTATTTGGGTTACGATGAATGCTTTCTGTTTATTTTTTGGGACACATAAGAGTGGTTTCATTATGAGATGGGTGGGAACTATTTCTTCCTCAAATTCATTGGGTGAATATTTATTTCTCATGAGATAAACATGGATGGAATGACAAGTAAATCTTGTTCAGTAATACAGGGCAGCAACGGAAAGTAAACCCAGTTTAGTAAAGGACTTTTTCCACTATAATGGTGTTGGTAGAAATTCATTGGCTACTATGGAAATAAAATCATGTGCATAACTATTTTCCAAAATTCCATGTTTTATTCCCATTCCATTTTATCATGATTATTGTTTCTTTATTATCTTTTCCTTATGTTCTACCCTGATAAATGTCATTGATCAAGATTTAGATTATTTATGTTTATGTTTTTACGTTCATATGTTTATTGATTTTTTCTATGTTCTCCATTATTACCCTTAATGAACACATGAGATCAACCTTTTTATTTTTTCTTTTCCCCAGGATATAAAGAATGGTTTTATGTAATATAACAAAAGTGAAAGATCTTTATGGGAGATGCTGAAGATCATTCACCATGATTAAAATATTATGTTGAGAGTTTCCAAAGACACTAAACTAATACAATCATTATGAGCCTATTTTTATTATGTATTTAGTATTTCAAAAAAGTAATATAATTTCTAGGTACTTCATAATTTCAGTCTATATTGTTGGTATCAGAGAGAAGGTTTCGTCAACCATTGGAAACATGGATGCTAAAACATTAGTGAGATCTCTAGAGATATTTTTATGGTATGTCTAAGGATGTACCTAAGGTTTAGTGTAAGTATTAGTTATAGTCCTAGAATTACTAAAATGATCATAATATTAAACCTAAGATGTTAGATATTGAAGCTACTCTCCTTTTATTATATTTTTTCCCAGTATAATGTTTTCCTATCAAACTATTCTTTTTGGGTTTTAAATGATGGTTAGAACCCCAATGAACCATGTTGATCAATGTAATGGACAATGAAATGATTATCCTCCTGAACAAGTCAATATTATGAGAGATATAGTGAAAAATATTATTTCTATACTTACACAAGTTATGAACCATTCCCGACTTCCAATTGAGCTGAGAAGTGAACAATATTCTATTGAGTCCTTCATGAGGCAACATCCACCTTCTTTCATGGGGTATTCTGATCAACTTATTGGTGAACAATGAATCAGTACAATTGAGAATATATTTTCCATACTTCACTGTTCATAACATGAAAATTTCCTTTTAGATATTTACCAGTTAGAAGGTTAACCGTACCAGTGGTGGAATCTAATTAGGAATACAATTCCCCAAAAATAAATTGAATCCATGGAATGGGATGAGTTCAAGAACTTGGTTTTCAATAAGTACTGGCCCCTTATTTTTCAAACAAATATGGAAAAGGAGTTCCATGAGTTTAAGAAAAAGGATGATGAATCTGTAGGTATATACGAGGCGAAATTTACAAGGCTAGAAAGGTATGATTCTGGCTTTATAATCCAACTTAACGTAATGTTGATCAATTTTTCAATGGTGTAATCCCAAGTATTCGATGGGAATTAGTGATAACATACATTAGTATCTGTAAAGAAATTGTGCATTGTGCAATCAAGGTAGAACTTGAAGTTGGTGTTACATACCCATCTCATGGTTTTGAAAAGAAATGAAAGATGGAGTTTATGGAAAAATCTCCAAATAATGGTGAAAAATGATGAATGTTTCGTTATGCTCAATGTGTGGAAATAAGAATGGTGGATATTGTATTAAAGGGAATAGAAAATGTTTTATGTGTGGAAAAGAAAGTCATCGTGCAGCTAAGTGACGATGTAATGGAAAAGGTAACTAATGATGTGAATAGAGAAAAGATTACAGAGAACACACCACCAATACTTCAATGCTACTAGTGCAAGGAAATGGGGAGTTATGCTAACCAATTCCTTAATCCATGGGTTAATGATGATCAAAATCAACAACATATTAAGGCAATGGAAAAAAGTGAAGTCACATGTGATCATTGTTGGTGATGTTGAATATGACAACAATGTGGTGGAATGATTAGGTGTTTATGTAACGGGATTCCAATATAGTGTTGGGGAATCTCAATTATAATACCATGAATATTTGAATATCTATGTACTGGTTTTCAATAATTGTATGGTATCAGTAACTATAAAATGTGATTGAAATATTTTAGGAATGTAGATCATATCTTCATAATGAAGTGATAAATAGAAAAGAATATGTTTGATAGTATTAATGAGATCATTAATGATATAAGGAAAAAGTGACATCATTGTTTTAGTATATATAAATTTTAGGATTTTAGGATGTGGAAAGAGGTAACTTTTGACAACATTCATGTTTTCACTAAGGTTCTATGGTAATTCATGTTTCAATAGAATACATGATTATGGTATTCACATGTTTGGAATGTGACCAACATGATATATCGTATGATATATGGGGGATAACTGATGGTATTCACATGCTCGGTTTATGCCATTTCTAGTAATTGTTTTCTTTATACTATGAGATTCGAAAGAAGTATTTTCAATAATCCTAAGGGTTGGAATGGATTATGTTGGACATCAGATTGAATTTTTTGAGGCTAAAACAATTTTCATGAATGTTATAATCGTATAGTTTTAGAAAAAAGGACAACATGTATGATGGATGAAAACCCATCGCGTCGGTCAATGTTGCAGGAATCGAACCCACAACCGATGTGTGATAGGCCTTTATCACCTACCAATGGCCTACAGGAAGTCCTTGTTTAGTAGAAACTAGTTTTATTTTATTAACTGGGATGATAGATGAAGTAAAAGAAATTTTTTGGAACCATCTGTGATTAATCTCACCATAGATGGATTTCTGTAAATTTAATAACTTTTGATAACCTTGTTTTTGAGATACATGGGATGAAATATAATTCTATAACATGATCTTCTCAAACATCACGAATGAAAAATTCAACATCATTTTTTTAAATAAGAAATGTAGTGGAAATTGTTCATGGAATGACCAACGATGATATTACACAAAAATCAAGTATGTTTTTATCCTTATGAAAAAATTCATCAACATTAGGGAAATGATCTTGAAAACCAAAAATGATATCCTAGTTCCCTCATATCCGATGAATCAGATGGTACCTTAGATCATCACAAATTTTTTTCATTATGATTGTTGGCTTTTTCAAATCCATGTTCTCTACCACTCTCAATCATAACATGATGGTTATATTTCTCTTCCATATCCATATTTTCACCAATATTATTTTTTATGTTAACCCAATGTTGAGTTACATTGGGTCACAGTTATGTTTCTAACATTCATTTTTAAAATTAGGTTTCTAAAATATTTTTTACGATGTGGGTTTCTATGAAAAAATCTTTTAAGTTGTAAACGATTTATAACCTGATGAATTTCGAGGGAAATATTCATTTTAAGGGGGGTAGAATGTAACACCCCGAGATTTTATGAGAAATATTCTTTTTAATTTATTTGAAGTCTGGTGTTGTACATGACACCAATATTATATTGCACTATATGCAACACCATATTATCTTGCAGTATATGAAAACACCATTCTTGGCTTTTGTTGCACACAAGAGCAACCTTCCTTAATAGTGTTTTCAATATGAAATATTGAGATTCACTAAACAATGATATGTTGTCATAATATCTATTATGAACTATCCATTATGAATATTATTAACCCAATTTTATGTTTTATAACATTATAATTCATCTTACACATTTTCTAGAATGAGGTATTAGAACAAAATCAATTTTTCGGATGAAAGAAATATTTTTATGAAAATGCAATTTTGCCGCCTTTTGATGGATCGCCTATTTCAAATATACATTTTGACAGGATTATAAGTTTAATTAGAAAAAATAAAATCATTCATTTCAATCATGATATAAAAATTTACTTTGGATAAATTTTTTATATTTTTCTATTAACTTTCATATTTTGATAAATAGTATAAATACTCTAACCTTTTCTTAAAAACATCTTTTTTCATCAAGATAATTTATATGGTTAAATTATAAAATTTAATTGTTTTAATGTATAAATAGAATATATTTTTACACTTAAATGTAATTTAATTCATTATCATTAATTTTAAATTAAACTCATTTGTATAAAAATTTCATTCATTAGCAATGTTTTAACTAATAAAACCTATTTTTTAACAACAGCATAAATTTCATATTAATTATTGCACCTTTTATGATTTAAATTTCGAAAAATGGATTTCATATTTGTATTCAGTGGGTCTAAATTATGTTAATAGGTTACTTTTTTTTGAAATTATGAATAGTAACTATGGTAATTTTTATTTACTATAATTAAAGCTAAATCCGGTAATTACGGGTGAAAAAAATTATAAAATTACCATAACAACTAAAAAAATTCTATTTTATGAATAAAAGTCAACCCATATCACCCAAGGGTATAAATAGATGAATTTAAAAGAACTTTTTACAAGGAAAATGATGTAATGATTAATAAAACCAAAGAAAGTAAGAACATGTCACTCTCTTATATCTTATAAGTGTAATAATTTTAATTTTGTGATAAACATCATAAAACATAGAACATAAATAATCACCAAAAATCTAATACAATTATATAAATCATTTGAATTTATTTATAATTTATAGGGATTATATAATTATCATTAATGAGGACACAATAATGATGTTGAAATTATTTTATAGATTGAAATATCAAATAAATGGTTTTAAAAATATTAAAATAAATATTATATGAAATATTTAATGTTATCCTCGAATTTTCTAGAAAATTACGACATTTTATTAATATATTAATTTTTTTTAATATATCCTCTCTGTGTATTTTATTTAACATAAAATAAATCAATAGTGGTGAAATTGACACTATTTTTATTTTATAAACATAACATATTATTAAATTGTTTAAAAGTCTCAAAAATATTTCAAAATTATAAATTGAAATTTATAGTCTAAAATGTCATAAATTATCCAATTATCGACAATTCACTACCCAGAAGTAATTATTTATAACAATTAAAATTTTAGAATATAATTTCTACAAATAAAATTAAATAGATTTAATAAGGATCAATAAAGTTGAAATAGCTCAAAATAAATTCCCAACATGTCTAAATTGTATTGGATGTTGAGATTACAACCATATATCATCTATTCTTATAATTGAATTATTTTGGGAAGTTTTTAGGAGGGTTTTGAATTTATTATAAATTAATACTTTTGATGTTTCCAAAAGGGCCCCTCTCCTCTCTTTTAAATGGGAGCCTCCTCCGTCTCCTCTTCACAAAACATTGAGCCTTCAAGCTTGGCCCAAACCTGTCCATATATCTTCTGTACTTCCATAGAAATATTCTAGAGGAATTTTTCTTCTTCAAAGACAATCATTAGTGCCCTAAGAGGAGGATTAGAAGAGGTGCATCGTAGAAGAGGTAATACACATTACCGATTCATTCAAATTTAATTTTTCTTCTACTTCCTATTATTTATTTATCTCATTATAAAGTAATAAATTCAGTATCACTCATATACTGATATGTTATTATAAATATGAAATAACCCTATTTCACTTTCTATTCTTCCTAAGAAAAAATGAAATCACCGCGCGTCCGTACGTACGGCTTACCACCATTACGCCGGGGTCTAATCTATTTTTCCAACACCACCATACATGGATGAGTATAATGGTGGAAATAATAAATATATATGATTATTATAACATGATAATAATAATGAGATATTATATAATCCACTCAAATTCCATTCAATAATTATGGGAACGATATCATCACTCGGGCGTACGTACGGATTACGGTCTCCTCATCGCGATGAGATTCATTCTCTATGTTAGCCATTCATGAATGATTATCAAGTATATATAATGAATAATAATGAAATATATGACATAATAATGATACTAAATTTATGAATATATACATGTATGTCATCTACTTACTTCCATTCAAGTCAATAAGGAGACGAAAACAACGTTATTGCGTACGTAGGGCTTACCATCCCAATGAACAGTGTATTTCATTTCATTAATCTATATATATATATAATATCATGTCTTACATTATGGAAGTAAGGAACTTATTATATATGTAATAATATCATGAACAACAAGTCCAAACATATAGGATAAATGAAATGATTTTACCCAAAATGTTGCTTTAATGTGGAACTGAAAAAAGAACGGGTAATATAAAGTCATATGTGAATCATATATGATATCATAAATAATATTATGGTTCTATTAAAAGTTAATAATATGTTTAAACCCACTATACAGGAATTTCAGACGCATAATGATGAAATAAAAAATAAGGTATGGGATAATTATTCCAATCTCGTTCTTATCTGAGAATGTTTATTCATAATTATTTACTATGGTTATGTTTATCATAAATGTCCATGTTTTCAAAAAAATGTTTTCATAAAATATTTATAATTATTTCATGTTTTTTTAATTTAATTTTTACCTATTTTTTAATTTTACTATGATCAATGGAAGGAATCATTCTTTTTTTTACCATACAATGTACTTTCTGACTTTTCCGGAAAAAGTATGAGGAGAATGTTTTTTTAACTTATAAGACGTGAATGGATTTTTACGATTTTAGAATGCCTTATATCCATGAATCTTTCTATAAAATATTTCATTATTATTTTAAACAATATCCTTTTCTTTTAAAATTTCATTTAATTTTGATAAAATAAAATGATTTTTTAGAATAAAGTATATTTTTCTCAAGAATTCATTTAAAGTGTTTTATCAAAACAATTTTCCATATATAATGACATTATTTAATATATTTATGTTTCAATTATAATGTCTCTATTATTTAAGTGGTTTGATTTTTATTATGATGAAATGTTATCTATTTGTTTTATATGGATTGTGTTATGATGGGATGATGTTTATGAAACCCATTTTATTTTCAAGGTTACGATAAATGATTTATATTTATTTTTGTGGCACACATAAGAATGGTTTCATAATGAGATGGGTGGGACCTATATCTCCCTCCAAATCATTGGTAAATGCTTTATATCTCATGAGATAATCATAGATGGAACGACATGTAAATATGGTTCTGTAATACAGGGATGGAACAGAAGGTATACCCAGTTCAGTAATGGATATTGTCCACTATGAAGGTCTTGCCAGCAATTCCTTGGCTACAATAAAAATCATATCATGTGCTTAATGGTTTTCCACAATTCTGTGTTTTATTCCCATGAAATTGTATCTTGATTAATCTTCCTTTACGATCTATTCCTCATGTACGACCATGATTTATGTCATTGCTCAAGATTTTGATGTTTTGTATTCATGTTTTTACGTTCAAATGTTTATGGATAGTTTTTATGTTATCCATGTTTACCCTTACTGAGCATTTTAGCTCAAACTTTTTATTATTTCTTTTCCCCAGGATAAAAAAGATAGGTTTTAGGTAATATGAAAAGGGGAAGATCATTATGGGAAATGTTGAAAATCATTCATCGTGATTAGAAGATTATATTCCGAGTTTCTAAATACACTAAACAAATATAGTCATTGGGTTTATGTTTTTGTTATGTATTTTGTATTCCTCTAAAGTAATTTAATATCCATGAATTTCATGATTTTGGTCTCTACAATTATCATTTCCTTCATATAATCAGATGTAGGATGTAATTAATTTATCAATAAATTAATTATAGAATCCACCAAAGAACTTTTCTATCAATTAATGGTGAAATGATATCAAGTGTATAACGAAAAATAGGTCCTCAATAATTATTTAGAAATCATGGAATTTACCCCAAACATGGGTTATGTACACATAATAATGATTTAAAAAAATAAATATTCATTCCAAATCCCCATTATACTCTCTATAAATAGTAAGGGAATAACAAAACTGCCCTAATACCACATTGTGACATTACGAACTAGAGTTCCACTTAGTGATTCCCTGAGCCCAGTTTTCCTAAAAGCATATAGACTATATCCATGATCTCAAGATCCTACATAATATAAGAAAGTTCTTAGGGTGTTTCCAAGGATGAATATTCCCTCATCACTATATTATTTTTCAATGGGTAAGTACGATAATAGGTAAATATTGAAGTCACCATAAGTAAAAATAAATGCACAATTGAAAGAGACAAGAAAAATAATCAACTAGAAAAACAGATAATAAAATACAGAAACTATTAATGCTATAATTATTTCCCAATATAATAAGAAACCATTGATATAAACGAGAATAAATAACATTCAATAAAAAAATATAAAAATATACCATAATCTCTCTCAGGTATCCCGAGCTCCAGACCAATCTTCTGCTACCATCACTATCCAAACAACCCATTAAATCAAGTGTTTGAAGTGATATGTTTCCTATTGTCAACACATGTATATTTATAATTTTCCAGGGTTTTAATGGTTCCAAGATAATATGTGAGATATATATCAATATGACACCACCATGTATGTCTATAACATCTAGTGTTTGTCATATAATTTAAAGTATTGTAAAATTATACATATACATAATTATGGAAATACTGTAACGTAAATACGAAAGTACCTACTTCATCACAATATGTTTTATGAAAATTAACCTTGTTAAATATTTAATAATGTCCCATTTTATAAAATTAATTCAAAAGAGTTAAAACCAGCACTGAATTCTTAACATAGTAATGTTTTCGAAGGATCCAATAAATAACTATGAATACATTAATTATAATAATAACTAAGAAGATCATAGGTTATACCCATGGATACCATTACCTCATAAGTTTCAAAATCAATCACAATAGATGACTATATAATAGATAAGAGTGTAATCCATAGAGTTTCATCGAAGGAATTCCATAATAATCATTCTAATAAAGTCCAAGGAAAACATCCATGGTAGAATGACATAATCAATTTACAATCCAAAGGATGTAAAAAAAGAGCCTCATGAATGTAGATACTTAGATTGAACAAATGATTATATCTAATTAAATCTATAATTGTAATTCAATGTTCTTATGGTTCCATATAGTGAAACAACTAATAGACTAGGAGTGGGTTTTGTGGTGGGTCTCACCCCTGGAAAATGAAGCCCTTGAATTACAAATGTGTCCAAAAGTGATCAACGAATTTCCGGAAGAACCCAAGGTCTAACTCATGTTTTAACACTCTTGCAAATATGTCAAGGTCCATATAAATATAACATTAATTTATATCACTTATTTAAATAGTATGTATAATAATTATTCTATTTAACAGGTCAAAGTTTCTTTCTATACCATTCATTCAAGTAAAAAGGTATCTCAAGACATGAAACAATTTATAATTGTAATAAGTCATTTTAATTTTATATGGATATCATTACTACCATCCATTAGGTGTGGAAAGGAGTGATATAGACTTTCAAAAAATCTGTTCAAATAATAACCATTAGTCCATTCAATACATATACAATACATATTCCATTTCAATGTAATAAATATCAATCACACTAAATAATGTATCATAGGATGATCAAGTGGAAAGAAAACATTTTAGTGTCCATTATTAATTCATTATTTATCTAATTAATGTGGATGAACATTTACAAGTCCAAGATGCAAACCAAAAATTTGGAAATAAGTGACACAATATAACAATTTTTATTAACTAAGTGCATCTCTCTACTTGGGTAGTTCGATGTTGTGAATGTAAGCCCAAATGATGAATAAAATATATGGCATGGGTCTAAAATCATTGTTCTAATAACATCATGAAATTAATATTAAATAAATAGGGTTCACCCACTGAAATTGTTAAACAATCATAACGATTTATAAAATAATTAAACATGATAGAAATGTTATAAACCACTTACCTCATACACGTATTATTGTCCTCTTCTAGTAGAAACCACAAAATGTTCATGGATTATATAATATCTGAAGAACTGATCATCGTCTAGAAAATAGTTCATTTCATCTTTCACATTTATAAATTTTTCTAGGGAAATAAAAACAAGGAACAACTCAGGACAGATGAAGATATAATAGATACACATAAAAAAAATGATGTCACTCAAAAGGATCACCAGATCGAATATAGTGATGAACACTAATGAAATAGGGGAAATAAATTCAAAAATAGAGAATCATTGGTGGAGTTTGTTAAAGAGAAAATTATATGATATAGATAATTTTAATTATACCACATATGGAAATTTTGGAAATATCACTTAAATGTGCACATCAAATGGTTTTGCTACAAATTTTTCCATAATGTGGTCCAGCTAGTGATGATTTTACGAATGGAGGGGTTCCTCACAGAGTTTGGTCTTATGGTTAATGAAACATTGTGACCATAATGAAAAACACCTATTTAAATTTACATCATTTTAATGGTTGTGAGGACAAAAACTCATGGTATGTGTAAACCATATTCCCTTCTAAAGATAACTATCTATCCTCGAATTATAAGAAATAACCATGTGGCTAATCCATTTCCTCCACCAACTGGGGTTCTAAACATTGGAAAAGATTTAGAAGCCCATGAATCCTTCAAAAAATCACAAGGTAATTGTATTAGGAAATAAATAATTAGTTTTTAAAAAATATAATATATAAATATCAAATTTCAAAACTGGGTTCTTATAATAGGAAGCTCTATATGAAATATTATGAAGAACTCCCAATCATTTTGATGATGTTTGTGAAATAATTTTATATGGACCCGACCATGTAAAAGTGATGATTGAAAAGGTTCTATAAATACAA
Source organism: Viscum album (assembly GCA_963277665.1). NCBI lineage: Eukaryota > Viridiplantae > Streptophyta > Magnoliopsida > Santalales > Viscaceae > Viscum > Viscum album. The sequence goes on from OY728156.1 coordinate 1,741,613,321, forward strand.
CCTCATATAAAATATTCTTTATAGTGTGAAAATAGATAGAAGTATTAAACCATCAAAGAGCATTAGAGTTGTACATTAGAGATATAGTGTTACTTCTAATATCACCATGAAAGAAATTCATGCAGTTTGTATGGAATGTGAATCTTAGACCAAGTTACATTGGCCCCTTCTAAATACTTGATCACATATAATCATTGGCCTATCATATTTCACATCCAAAAAATATGGCTAAAATTCATGACACAATCTATTTATCTTTCATGAGGAAGTACATACCATATCTCTCAAATGTATTACACCAATTGTTGTTATAGTTGGAAGATTATCTCAATTATTTAGAGCATCTGTTATTGATTTTAAGACATAGAGATAAGGTTATATATAAGAAAATAAACCTACCCTATCTATGTGTTTTTCATGAACCATAATTATGAAGAGGTTACATGGGAACAGAAATAGAAAATAATGACAAATACAGTCAAATTTTTATGTAAATCTCAATTATGAGGGTGATATATCAAAAGGAGGGATGAATGTTATTACAAAAACATTTATAAAAGGAATTTTCTATGATTATAAAAATATTATAATTAATAAAACACACACAATGATTATTGTGTCAAAAAAAATTCCTCATAAATTTTTAATGAAATAAGTTAATTTCATTGTAATTAAAGAACCAAAACCGATGGAATAGTAACAAGACCATTATGAATAGTAATATATACAATTGAATAGTAACCTCGCAAAAATAAATTAGGACTGGAGTTGAGTAATCTTATAAATGAATATATTATATAATTATATTGGATTATAAGTAAATAAATATAATCAAAATGAAAAATTATGATTTGGAATTTCTGTTTAAAAATAAATTTTTATTTACAATTTCATAATTATTATAATGATATTAAAGAAAAATCATATTTGTAAAATATATTAATAAATAAATACTTTGTTCTCTTATTATTATATTAATATTATATGGACATTAATTAAATAATCTATCTTTCATAAAATCTGTTATAATTTTAAAATTGTTATTTTTATAACAAATGTTTATTTTTATTGAAAACTAAATATCATATATTAATAAAATTAGTTTGATAAAATGGAGTTCAATTTTATATTCTATAGTTTTATAAACTGTTATGTTGAATTTTTTTTGAATTTTTATAAAATAGTTAAATTTTCTTGAATTGTTAAATATGAAAATTTATGGTATATAACATTATAAGTTAAAAATAATATTCCACGAGTCATTGATTATGTATGTACCATACTCTTCAACTAACCTTAATTATTAAATATATATTTTATATATAATAAAATCATGGAAAATATTGAGAATAAATAATAACCTAATTAAATTAATAATAAAAAAACACCCCTCTCATTCTCTATAAATACATCCCCTCAACAAATATTCTCTTTACACCTTCAAATAATTTATAATTTCCCAACATCTACCCAAAACTCTTCTAAATAACCACTCCCACATTTTGGAATATTTGGTCTCCGCACAATATCAAAAAAGAAATTTCCATATGATCATTATCAAAGATAATAATTGAAGAGGTAAAATCCAATTTCATTTTCATTTAATATCATTTAAATTTCATTAGGTATCATATTCTATCCTCACCTCCAAATATCATAATGGGTTGATATAAAAAATATGTTATATATAATTAAAAATATTAAGATAATAATCCATCATCAAACCTATTATACTCTCATTTATTACTCTAAAAATAAAAACACCATCCATGAGTTGTTCATTTATCATATATACATAATATAAAAAAATAAAACAAAACATTTTTTTGATGATAGAAAAATGAAAAAATTAATCAAAATGATTGTCATGGAAATTATATCTAATGATTCATCCTAATATGTAAAATAAATTAATATATAAGAGCATTTAAACCTGTTGATGTTTTTTAATAACATATAATTTCATTTTTTTGATAATTACTCTGATTTTACATGATCCTAAATAAACATTTACAAGTGAAATGATCTTGAAACCGAAATAAAAAAAACACCCCCCAAATATGTAATTTTATCGTCTAACAAAAAAAATTGGAATAAGTGTATTTAATAAATTTATAATTAATCAAATCCTTGTATAATTTTTTCAATATTTATTAATTAATGAATCTACCTTAATTATCTAGGATGTTAAATAGTAGGACAAAATCATACATAAGGTAAGGGAATTATTGAATCCAATTTCATTTCTTTTTGTTTATTTTTTTCATGGAAAATTTCAATAGGTATGTTTATTTAACATTACTCAAATATAATCTCATTCTGTTCAAATTTTTTCCTAATATCTAAATGTTACCATTCTTATTTTAGGATAATCAATATTATTTTTCCAAAAGAACTCTTCTTTCTAAAAACTATAATTATCCTCTCGCAAAATTATTTCTTTATAACTCAAGATTGAATATACTTTTACCAAATATGATTTCACTTTTTATTTTTGGAAGTCTAATGTATCATCATGAATGTGTTATTATAAAATTATCATTAATCCCATCTCCTTTCAATTGGATGTTTTTTCACTATTTATTATACATTCTATGTGGAATGAATGATTATATAAATGTTTTGATGTGATATGTTAGAATAGAAGTATATTGTTCTCCAATGCACTGAGTAATGTGTTTTACCACACAAGATAAGGTTCAATATGCTTGAACCTCATTCTAGAATTTTCTGTAATTTCCATGTTATGACGATGAACATATTTAATGAGTAAACATGATTTTATCTTTGTTCACAACTTTGTGTGGTATTTGACCACCAAGACATAATTTTTCATTTTTTTAAATCTCCACATTATATACCTTTATAAAATTATTTATAAAATGATAATGATTAAGAAACTATGCTTATGTTCTTATTATGATGATTATGATCACCCATGTTATATTGATTCACGTTATAATCTACACTATAAATAGTCTTTAAGCTCACCAATTTCCTTAAAGTACACCCTTAGGTGATTAATTCTACAATGAAAAAAAGGGACACTATGATTTTTTAGAAAATGGGATTTAACAATGTTTATGTTTTGTTAAGTAAATGATATATATGATAAAAATTACTAAATAATTAAACCGTTTGATCATGTATTTTTTACACTATTATTTTTTTATCCTTAAAATGATGTAATAGTCATGTTAGAGAAAACATGGACACTATAGACACAATAATTATCCATTCCTAAATGGAAATGAGATAATGTAGCAATGTAATTTTTCACTGATATTCCAATTACTTCAATTAGAAATAATAATTTATTTTTTTGTTTTTGATAATCATACAATGAATTAGCCTTTCATTTCATATAATGAGAGGAAATATAATTATGTCAATATAAATGGATATTTATAAGATGAATATGATGCTGCATTGAACTCCATTATTGACTATACATAATCCATTTTTGAGAATTACCTCCATGTTCTAGATATATCTGCATGTTTAAATAAAAATTAATTGAAATACATTATTGATTTACACACCCAACCTAATGAACAATTTGAGTTGAAAATTATTACACTAAAAGACATGGTGGGATTATAATAGATGGATATAAAAAAATGATGAGATCAATATCATTCACTACTAATTTTCTCTTATAATAATATCCTTCACTCTAGCCTCCGCCTTATAAAATACGAATCCCATTACTAGAAGACATTTATATCACATAAATGATTGGATGTTTTTGGTGAACGCAAGCTTCTAGGTACAAAATTGTTTGATGAAATTAATGAAAATGTCAATTCTATTTAGCAATCCATCATGGCTTCTCAATGTCTAAGTAGAACCTATGTAGAAAATAATTAATGATAATATGACTAAGAGTTTTATGATAATGTTTTCGTACACATATCAAAATCAAATCAACTCATGAGATTCAGAAAAGATATGAAATTTTTGTTATAGTAATATCATCCCATTTGAAATTCTCGACCTCATTTAATTTATGTAATAATGACTAAAACTCCCACAAACCCAGTATAAATTCCATAATATATCCCCCATATCATACAAGAGAAATTATATACCATATCAATCAAATTTATTAGAATTTATATGTTGTAAAACTGGAAAATGATTTCTCAAACAAGGATAAAATGATAATGATCTTGGATAATATAGATAATTTTTTACACAATAAAACAGTTGAGCATTGAATTATACTATGTAAAAAAATACATTTGACGAGATAGTATGGGAAATGGTGAGATCCATGAAGCATAAATACAATGCCAGTTATTATCGTTCTTTGAAATGAAATTTTATGTGTGAAATATTTTTACCATGGAAAATGTAACAACCATGATTTTTTTCAATTAAATTTCCCTTCTTATAATTGTGTATGATTTAGTACTATTACACTTTCACTACTTCATATAACTAATTGAAATTTATTATATTCATATAATCATATAATTTATAGAATTAATATGTTCAATTTAATTTAATGTTTTAAATTGGGAAAAAATATAATATAATGTAATAAAAATAGGAAGATTTTTATTTTTTATGTCCCCTATAATTTAATCACTGAAGGACATTCTAATAAAAATGAAGTGGAATATTAGTAATTATATATGACTTTGGAAATTATATATATAATCTATTATGAAAATAATGTTTAATAAAGACTCAATGAAATATTATCAATATATAGAATGAATGGACCCCATATTTGGTTTTTAATATGACCAATTCCATAGTAATATGAATAATAGATTAATATCATAATTATTAAAAATTTAATATGACCAATAAGAAAAGTAACCTTACAGTTATAATAGAAACCTCACCGATAGATGTATACAATAATTTTTTATGTATTGTAAAATTAAAATATGTGAAATATATATCATGATACAATTTGAAATATTATTTTGTAAACATAAAACATGTTTTTGTATTTTTTACAACATGTATGTTTTATTTTAATTTCTATACAATATTTATTGAATTTGAAAGAATTTTTTATGTTATTTTTTTATATTAATAAATCTTATTTATAATTTAAATATAATTTTATTACACATTAATAAGTATTCTAAAGGGTAAACAAATTGACCATAATATTTAAATTTATACTTTTTTACAAATAACATTTATTATATTTAGAATTTATATTTATCAAATTTAAAAAATTATTTTAATAAAATGGATTTAATTTCAAAAATTTACACATTCAAAAGTCCTGCATGTTAATTTTTAGTATTTTATAATAATATTTATATTTATTTGGTTAATTAAATATGGTATAATAGGGTATTTATAATTATAAGCTATATAAATTAATTTTTGTGTAATGGATGATGCAAGAACACATTATTTTGAACTCGTGCCCAAAATTTACTATATACATTAATAAGAATAAATAGTATTGGAATTATGGAGGAAAAAATTTGTAAACTAACTAATAAGAGATTAAAAAACATCCCTCCCATAGATTATAAAATCTACCCCCACAACCCCATCATCACAATCTTTCCAAGCATTATAGTCTCCAAAACTTATTCCAGTTTTTTATAAAATATTCCATAAATTATAGTTCTATTGAAATCATATAAATGAAATACCATATAGTTATATTTATTTTTCTAATAGGATATATCAATGGGAATTGTAATACCCTTATGTAATTATTTTAATATTTTTCCTTCACACTCTTAAAAAAATTCAATCCAATAGAAAATAATTAACCTAGTGCCATAAATATAATATATGGAAATAATGATAATGAAATTTGAACCATACATCCACATGAAAATTTACGTTTTACAATAATTATAAAACTGGCGACTATACTAGTTCGACTCACCACCTATAGGTTGATGTGTTTTTTCAATTTCCACCGTCTGGGATGTTCATGAAAATTTTATTATTATTATATAATATAATGGTGGTATATTATTATTTATTTTATATTATAGAATGTATATATATTTATAGTTAAAAATAAAATAAAACTAGTTCACTATTTTCAAAAAAACCCCTGAAATGAATTAGACATTAAACAGAAATGATTTTAAAAATTGAATATTATATTTTTTGAATCAAATATTGATATTTGTGAACATTTAAATTTATTTAATACCACAAATTCTATTTTCTTTCACTTTTATAATTGTATTTAAATTTTATTAGAACTTACATAATTATATATAAGTGATCCGATAATGGTGACATGAGAAAAAATCCATTCAAAATGATAAATTAGTCGTTATATCTCATGGAAATGGTTATAAATCCACATTTTAAATGTTGAAAAATTATTTATGCATAAAAGTTGTTCACAATTAAATACCTAATAAATAATTTTTATTATCTATCATATTATGTTTGTGTGAATAATGACTCATGATCAAAAGGTAATGTATATCTCTAACACACCATTTTTTTGTGGTGGCCTTTCTCTATCAATTTTTTTTTGAATGTACATAAAAGATTATGTGATTTAACTGCTGTTTTTATTTATGTCTCCAAATTTTCTACCAATAATATTATCTCTTCCATTAATGTAGGAATAAATTAAATTATTTAATTTATCAAATTCATTCCTTTAAACATATCCTGGTTAATGAGGAATTTCTTATTATGAAATTATTTTATATAAAAAAACATTTAATATATTTTTTCACTTGGAATATGTAATAATATATGATAATAAAAAAGATATTAAAAATTAATCTGATTGTATTTTATTAAAAATATCCTTGATTCTGATATTAGAGAATATTATTAAACCATTTCATTCATTAGGTAATTATTATGTCTATGATTAATGATTTATTAGTTTTTGTGGCATATACAAGAATGCAAATTTTATGTATGGTGAATAAGAATAGTGTACCAATTAGTTGGGTAATTGTTTTCCATCATAAGAAATTATTTAATGGATTATGGTGTAAATAAAATCAGTTATGGGACTCTTTCTACTATTTGATTTTTTCTTCAATGTTTTTATTTATATTTCGATCAATTATGATATTTATTTCACATTACTATATTTCTTTGATCATAAAATAAAAGTCTATTTCTATTGTAATCCCTCTTGGTTATACATTATCCTTACCGTTTATGATCTCATTTTATTCCATTTGAATCTTATGATATAAATCATTTTCTTATTTATTCTCTTTCATAACATTATAGATTGCCACTTAATTTTTTTATTCTCTAGGATATCCTATGTAGTTTGAGGAGAGAAAATATATTTATGATATCATTTTGGAGAATAAAAATGAATTTGATAGGTTTTAGTTTTTTTTGTACTACAATCCCATTCTTCAAAATAATATAGATCTCGCTATCTTTGAGTTAGGTGTATTATAAGTTTATTTTGAAAATAATATAGTAATTTCATTAATACACATGGGTTTCTATAGAAATGATTAATGATAAACCAATTTCAATAGTCCATAGACAATTATATATGTTTTAAATAACACAGTTTACATGGTTACTCTCTCATAACATAAAAATTCAAAAATAATGAGAATCATACATCTACATGTTTAATTTTTTGTAAAAAGGGTGGTCAAAACCATTGACTCAACTTATAAACACACAAATAAAAACCTAAATTTCACTAATTACTTTAACATTTAGGATAATTCATGTACCCTTAGAAATGAAACTAACAATCCATTCCTCTAAAATCATTCTCACTAAAAAAAACACCTTCAACACATTTTTTACATGATTAACACCTAAATAATGTGATGAAATGGGTTCACCCCATGAATAATGTCACTAAACACTATTTCACACCATAATCCATGTGGAAAATGATAATCACGTCTGAATGATGAGGAATACAATATTTTTAAAACTAAAACATCTGAAAGATCTGAAATCACCAAATGAATCACCCTAAAAACACACAGAAGAACCAAAGATGAATGGAAATAAATGTACTCGACACATGATTTTATCTATATTAAAAAACCTATATATAAACATATCTTACAAAAATGTGGTACCCTTGATATTATATAAATTGTTCATCGAACAGTATGACCAAAATACATCCCATGCAATATAAAGGTATTTCTTATCATGAAACATTGAATGATACTCACTATAAGAGAATAATCATAATTATAAAAATAACCCAAAAACCAATTATCCAAGTCCCAAATTCCATTCATTACCACACAGAATAACATAACATAGCCTTCTTAAACGATCCATACTACTAAAAATAAATACTAACACAAACCAATTATCATGTAACCACGAAGGATGTCAATGACATTAAACAATACAATAAAATCATTGATCAAATACTCTAATAGTCAATGGATCACTCCCTAATATATTTATTCCATTACTCTACACCAAAGGAACATATTTGAAATAGTGTTATCAGTTTAAATTCAGCTCTTACTAAGAAATAGTAACCTTCATCAAGTCAACCCTTGAAACCATGCCTCCGAAATAGTCAATGATAATGAATAATGTCAGGTTGACCACAAAAAATATACCATGATACATTACAATGGTCACCTACTTGTGTTGATGGACATTCCCCAACACCTGATCTTCCATTCCCACAGGCATATCACCAACCCTACATGTCACCAAAATCCTCAAGTGAAACTGAATCAAAACCAACATAGTTTTACCACCACTGAATATTTTATGTTCATACACATACCAAATAATTTCCCAATATCTCCACTCTTATTATATTTGATCAAACCACAAATCATTCCAGTTGTATAATTTTTAACCAATGGGTTGCTTCCTCACACACGACCATATTTCTCTAATTTTTAAAAATAATTATCCCTATCCTTCCTGAACTAGAGTGATTAACTAATATCTAATGTAGAAGCCTCTAACTAGTATCCTTGTTAATAAAAATTACCACAGAAATGTGATACTCTGATATGACATGATAATAGAACTAGAATGATTCTCTCATGATTCATGGAACATAAATCATAGAATCACTTACATAATCTTAAAATCACGCTACACATTTTATCAGGATCACTAAAACACACATGGAAAATCACTCAAGAAAATTCTATCCACACAATAACCTACTATACTAGATTCATCCCTAATGCAACAAACATCTACCAAAAATCCCACCCTATCATATAAAGTTACACAAAAAACCTAGCAGAAAATTTACTCCTCCAGTCCCTATCAAGTTACATGTATTGAGAATAAAAATATCAAATTTCACCTTATATAAAATTCATAATACATTTCTCATTTTTTTCTCATTAATCCCTCATGATTTCTATAGAACCATCCAATATTATTTTGTTGAATTCCAAAAATATATTGAAAAAATATATATATTTTCTTCATGATTCTTTATATAATATAACATATGCAGATAATACATGACATTATTTTATTTTCATGGATACTCATTTCATTTCTAAGATATCCTCTCAACCATACCATACTATCCTCGAGTCACCAAAAGGGGATCTAATTCCATGACAAACCAATGATGTTTATCAATACACTCCATGATAATGGGAATAGATATCAATCGCTAATGAATTCACAACATTAATATCCCCGTGAAATTCCATCAGAACTAAATTAAATATCATCTAGATGATTATAATTCATAATATAGTTTATATGGGAAATTGTCATTTAAATTTTTTATAGAAGATTAGTCAACTAAACCTTTGGTAGGATGTGGAGTTGTTTGGTTGTAAAAAAATCCAAACCACAACATGTTGTTATGTAATTTTAAATAAATAACAAATAGATTTGATAATTTCTAGCATTGAATTATTATAATTCCAAATTTCAATTTTCTGGTTTGGTGTTATTGAATTTTAAATTAACCTCATTTTATGAAAATATTCCATAAAAGGGATCATAATAGAAATCCATTTCCTCTATTAATGGGACCTATCTAATGAAATAATTGAAAGTGATTTGTATCAAATATTAGTTCCATGTCCATTTTTTCTTTAAAATGTTTTCATAAATAAATTTAATTTTATATAATGTTTAAAAACAAATTTATACAAACATGTTTATTTTTGTAAATTGGTTGAAAATAAATATTCTTTTCATTATTTTAATTTTGTAATTAGAAATAGTGGTGTGACCATATTATATATTTTATCTTTTAAACCATAGTAATAGAATTTACTCTTATAAGAAGTATATTTTACTTCGAGGATTATAGTACACGTTTCAATAGCTGTTTTGAGGGAACATTTTTTCCTTCATAATTTTGAAAATTTTGGATTTCAAATTTCAACTATCACAAGAGAATGTGTATTTTACCCTTGAAATATATTTATGATATCATAAAATTATTTTAATCTATAAAAAAAATTCATTTATGATAATATAACTAACAAAGAAATTTTTTTACTTATTCCATCAAATTATTCTTCATATATTTTTTGATATAATGAATATTTTTATATGGTTCTAGAAAAATAGTTCTCTTTCAATGAGTTAAATTATTTATTTAGAAATATTTATGGATCATATTTAATTTATATGGGCTATACAATGATGAAATGATTCATGTTATTATAATGTTGTCAAAAATGTATGGTATTATAGTTGTTTCCTGGGTGGTTCCATTATAGAAAATAAATTCATTGTGTAAATATGGATAACTCATGATATTGTTATTTTATTCATGAACATGATTTCATGTTCGCCTCACAATGTATGGATATAGTTTCCCATCCATAATGTTATGCATAAACATTTATTAATTTATACGAAATTATTATATGAAATGATTTCTCTTCCATAAAATATTTAGTAAAATTATAAATATCTATATAACATAGTAAATATATATTCATATGATATTTCTGTATTCTAATGTTTATGATTCCACAGTTTTATGTATTTTGAAATTTTTTTATAAAAAAAATACATAATCAATGATACATGATTGATTATATTTAATTCATTTTTAATGTCATTATTATAATGTGATTTTGTTCTCATGCACTTGTACTAATGTGTGGAAATTAATTCATATCATCTATGTTTACATATTATGAATAAATACACCCACTATAACACACCATGATTCTTCACATTAATTTAATACTGAATACAAGAAACACTATGTCTCTAAAAACAACTTTGTTATAACCTAGCCAGTAAACATTGTTTTCCACCTCTGTGATTTGAAATTAATAGAAACTGATATACACGGTTGCGTTCAATATGTTATATAGATTCTGATAAGAAAAACATAATTTTTGGTAAATAGTAACATACCATAATAAATAGTAATATGAATTTGAATATGACCCTTATGAATAGAAAATTATTTTATTATTTAATTATCTTATGATTATAAGATAAGTAAATATTTATTAATTATTCAAGGAGATATAAATTGAATTATAGTTTTCAAATTGTTGCTTTTCAAATAAATTATGATTTTATTTAAAAATTAAGTTAATATTATATAGAAAATTATTATCAAAAAATGGAGTTATTTTTTCAATTCAATATGTAGATAAATTTTTATGATGAATTTTTTGTATCATTCTAATATACGTGATTATTTTAGAAAAGTAAAATACAGTAATTTTTCGTATATATACTTTATATATTAAATTAATTATTCCTATAATCATGGTTAATGTAATCAAACATTGTTCAATATAACATGCACATATTATTATTATTGGTCATAATAATCAATACTATTGGTTGTAGTTAGAAAATAATAAAATAATGAGTAAAATAATGGGAGAACCCTCTTCTCCTCCACTATAACCCCCCCCACTCCTTCTTTTCTTCACTCCTATAAAGCCTCGTGGCTTTTCTAAATTTCCCTTAAATATCCTTCCAATGTCCTCCCCCACATCTATCATCCATTGGTCTCATAAAAATACCAAAAAATCTACCCAATATAGGATCTCAATGAAATTTACTTCAAGAGGAAAATTTCTTTTTTCATTTCCTTTATTTCAAATATATTTATTATATTTTTCATTACTCACCTTCTTGAAACCAAATTGTGTGATGACTATAGTAACATACATGTTCGGGAATGTTTCTATGATAAAGGAATAAATCATTATCATATATGATTTCCCCTACTTTTATACTAGTAATGAAAACACCATCTGAGATGTGTTAATTTATCACATTCAATGATGACAGGATTTCAATTTCTATAATCTTCTAAAATTATTGTCATTAAATAATTTTTATGGCTAATACAGAATATAATATATGTATTATAACTTATATTTAGTTTTTTCATACATTTTTTACACTAGATATTAATTTATAAACCAAAATTATTTTTTTATGACCAAGAACATTTAATTAATCCAAACAATTGTCATTAACTTTTTATATAATAATTCTTCTTTACTCACAAAAAAAAATTATGACAATTTAAAATTATATTTGATAACTAATAACATAAATGTTCTATTATGGAAAAACATTCTCATTTTACATGTTTATTTGTACATGAATATTGGTAAACTAGTCATGAAACGAAATGAAGAATACACTACCCAACAAAGAAGTTGAATGTCATAACCCATCAAAAAGACATGAATGAACCAAATATAATTATAATAAATAAATAAAATGTAGGGGAGTTTCCGGGCTCATTAATTTGATCCTAAATTTGATTATTCAGTTCATTAATATTATGTCAGTAACACCTTTAGATTAAGGTAATGTTTTTCCAGCCAAATCTCCATTTTCATTCAGGTTACTTTTATTATCTACATACCTCAATTTAATTCTAATTCATTAATATGTAATCATCATAAGTTCTGTTTTAATGTTATATATATTTTTACTAACCAAAATCCTACTATCATTTAGGGGGAATACTATGTTTTATAAGGATATTTAAAAAATTCTTCCTGAAATAAAAGCCCTACTGAAGGAAAATTTTCAAATTCATACATCTTTTATAGTGCACTCTATAACCAATTTTTAGATACCATAATATTTCTAAAATATTGTATTTTATGATGAAAATACAATCATACCTCATGTTTTGTTTTATAGAAACACTTTAATAAAATAACATTTATTTTCAATGTGATAGAGTATTTATCTCAAGAATTACTTGATCATTTTATAATAATATCTTAATCTGTTTCGAAACTTCTATTGGTTATTATGAATTATATTGATTAATCATTATGAATCATCTTCAATATTTAATTTAATATTTTATTATTAGATTAACTGTGTATGTGCTGTCTGAAAACCATTCTCCAATTTACTCTGAATGGATAATGTTTATGATTAATGTTAGGGGAAATTATTTAAATTTCATATGTTAGTTTCAATATGAATGTATATATTGTTTATGTATATACACATTCATATGAGGAATTCAGTGTACATATTATGTGATGGGTGGGGCCCTCTGTATCCACTAAGTTAATCAGTAGGTATCATGAGACAAATAGATATGGATTTGACAGAGGCCTCTTTCATTTTTAGATATGGATTTGTCCTAGGACTTACTAGTTTTTAGATGTCTTGGTCGAGGACTTGATGATATTTTTCAGAATATCATACATATGAATTTCACTCATTATGTAGATACAATTTTATATCTCATTTGGTTATTTGTCTATTATAATACAAAAGAATATGTTTTACTATTTAATTATTTATTCAGATCTCATTCCTGCAATAATATGTTCATGTTTATTTATAATGACATCTTTACTTTTAGATATTCACTAATACATATTATTTTTTTTCATTTTACTATTTAACCTTATGAGCATATGATGTAACATTTTCTTATGTATCATTTTCACCATTACATGAATAGGTATATAATAATGGGCTTGTACGGATAATCATAGAGTGGTGGATGTTCCCAATGGAACTTTTTTGTTGTTTTCCATTTCAAGTTGTAATATTGAACTTATGTACGTATCTTTTTTAGAAATAAACTAAAATATTCATCACATAGGGATGAAACATTCTTGTAATCATTCAATTGTAATGTAATAATGATCCAACTCTAGGAAACTAGGTTTATGACTTTACACTGTGAATTAGATGATTATTAGTATTATACATTGAAACTAGATTTAGAAAACATAGATTAATTAACATACCCATGATATATTATTCAAGGATTAACGTACACAAACATAATGTAATTTTAGTAAGGAATAAATTATATGGATATTTCTAGAAAATATATCCATGTCTCGAAACTTCAAGTGGGTGTGATTTTGGAACTAATTTAACTATAATTTAAAACTATAACAAGAAGATTCAGTTATGACATGAGATATCTTGGTATAGGAAAAAGGGAATTACTATGAACCTGGTTTGACACTCATTGGTGGGGATATTATTAGGATAATTTTCAGTTTCATTACAAAACATTTTGAAGGATTTAAATGTTAATTTATCCTCAAATAAACAATGTTTTTGATTATTGGATTATCCATGAAGAGGATTTCAATTTAAGCTTATTATTTTTATAAGTTGAGAGTATACCTCATTATCCATGACCTAATATAGTGTATGAAATCATTTAAAAAAGTCACCTAGTGGAATTAATGAAAACCTCATAAACGTGTGTATACCATATATGGATTCCCCCCGGTTAATGATAATGGTGTGGGATCTAGATCTATGACTCATGAAAAGTAAATTATAACTATACAATAGAAATTTACTCAGGTTATAAATAACATACTGACCTATATAGAGCATCTGAATCCAAATCGTGGAACAACATAGTAAAATATCTTCATGAGACAACAACCACCATCATTTAATGGGACTTCAAACCAATTTTTAGAAGAGTATCAGATATGATATTTATCGCTTAGGGTAGTAATGAAATGGAAAAGTTTATCATAGAAATTTATAATCTATCTGGAGATGCTAATTAATGGTTTTCACTAATTAAAAATACAGAGGATAATGAATATGTAGAAAAAATCTAATTTAGTGAATTTAAAGAAATTTTCTTAGAGAAATACTTTCCTCATGAAGAGGAAGCAAA
This sequence comes from Viscum album, assembly GCA_963277665.1. Lineage (NCBI taxonomy): Eukaryota > Viridiplantae > Streptophyta > Magnoliopsida > Santalales > Viscaceae > Viscum > Viscum album. Next base: position 1,741,628,370 of record OY728156.1, read on the forward strand.
TATGGATTGGTAGTTTCAGAATTTCAGACAAATGGATGATTATAATGTTGAAAAGTATGATTATAACATAAAAAGTATAGAGAGGAATGCTATTTACAATATACATAGTCCCAGAAGAATGATTGGTCAATTATTTTATGTTCTAAATCCTTTCCTCTAGTAGGATCTGGTCTTCCATACATTCCCATTAAACAACGATATTGTCTCATGTGATATCAAGATAAAAAATTCGTTCACTAGGTCTAATGACATTAATAGAAAACAATAGAATATTAGAGTTGCAGAAAACTCTAGAAAATCACATTAGGAAATGGGTAATATGGGAAGAGTTTACTTTCCGCACTATGATAATTTTGGAAGGAAACACACTTGTTCATGCTTAATAATAAAATGGGTGTTCAACAAGATTGAATAGAAAGGCCATCATGCTATTTTTTTCAAGGTTATGAAAGAATCTATTGACATTCAATTCTATAATTATATGTTTATGGGACACTATGTTAATGATTGTGAAAAGAGTCAATAAATGATGCCTCTGAGAAGGCCAATAGAGTAGGGACAACCTTATATGGTCACAAATGCTGATATTGATATTCTTAATGATGTGGTTGTCAGTAAATTATTTTTTTTCCTCAAACATAGACAATGATTTATTTGATTCTGGATCGTTGCATTTGATCATATCTTCCCATTTTTAAATGAATAATCTATATTTATAAATTGATTTAATAATTGAACTCTCATTAAAAACTCATAAGTGAAGTATCATTGAAAAAATGTCGTGTTAGTTAGTACTCATTATGACATACAAACATGTTGTATCTGCTTCTTTTATTACAATACACTTGATTTACATTAATATATTCCACGGTATGAATTGAATTTCAAACCCTAATGTGAATATTTATTGTAAAATAAAAGTGCATTACATTGTATAGGATGATATGGAATACTTAATCATTAGATAAGAAACATCACCATCTGATTCTAAAATAGATCCACCCCTAGTAGCTTTACTAAATTAAATTATTCTTGAAAATTTGATTGTAATAACTGTGGGTGAATGATCGAATTTTTAAATATATGATGTACCTATGGTGCATAAATATGTTGATGTGTTTCAATAGTATACACCTACACATCCTCTATAACATCAAATTGAGTTTTACATTGACTTAATTCCTGATTCCAAGGCCATATCAAAGACATCATATTTAATGGCCAATGTGAAAATAGTGGAACTGAAAAAATAACTAGAATAAATGAGTGATAAAGGGTTTATTCTCCTTATAATTTCTCCATGGGGAGCCCCTATAATTTATGTTATGAAGAAATATAGATCTATGTGGTTTTGAATTAACTGTCAAGATATCAATTCTATAACAATAAATAATGTGTATCCCCTACCTCTAATTGATGATTAATTTTATCAACATCCTCGAACACAATATTTTTCAAATATATATCTTAGATCTCTATATAATCACATGCATGTGATAAATGAAGATTTTATAAATAAAGCATTTCGATCTAGGTATGGGAATTACGAGTATACATTAATGCCTTTTGGACTATCTAAAGCACCCTCTATTTTCATGGATCAAATGAATATATTTTTCAAGGAATATCATAAAGAATATTTGGTGGTATTTATTAATTATATCTTGGTATAATCCAAAACATAAGAAGATCATCAAAAACAATTTCACGCTATACTGAATAATCTTAGAACAAATGAATTATATGTGAAGTTTAGTAAGTCTAATTTTTTCATCAATCATTTTCTTTTTTGGACACATTGTCTCTAAGGATGGAATATCATTAGAACATGAAAAGAAAAAGGCTATTAAAGAATGGTATACACCAATTAACATAACTGAGAAACATGTTCTTATTGGAATAGCATGGTATTACCGTCAATTCATTCCAAAATCCACCCATTTAGCCAACCCGATAACCAAGCATACATGCAAAGGGGTTATGGTCTTATAGAAAAAAGAATATGTGGACTGTATCATTGAATTGAAGAGGGTATTAGTGAATTCCCCATACTAACTCTACCACTAATTATTGTTGGATGTGTGGTATATAGTGATGCCTAAAAGAAAGAACATGGTTCTATCTTTATGTAGAATTATATATTTTTATATTATACATCAAGGAAGTTTATAAATGATGGAAAATAATATCATACATGTGATCATAAGTTATAAATGGTAATTATTTCTCTATTTATATGGAGAAATTTTTTATATGGTGAAATATGTGGGATATATAATGGTTATAAGTGTCAAAAATATATCTTCTCGCAAAAATACCTCTACATGAGCCAAAGGCTATCAATTGAACATATCAAGGATTATTATTGTTCTATAAACTACCACCCATGAATGGAAAATAAATTAGATGATGCATTGAGAAGGGAGGATCATAGATCTCTCAATAAAAATTTGATTCATAAGGATCCCTTGTACACTGATCTAGTGAGGACGGATATATAATGTTTCAAAAAAGGTGAAACATCACTATTTTTTCAAATGGTTTCCCAACTGTCTTTATTGGAAATTATAAAAGGATCACACTCTGATGATGATAATCTACAATAGAAAATTAATTTTGTGAAAGACGTGATGTTGGCTGACCTGATGTGTGAAGATGGGATTATGAAATTTGGGATGATATTATTTGTTACCTCTATACCTGAGAAATAAAGAGAGTTATTGGATGATGACCATAGGTAAAATTTCTATATACACCCTGGTAGCACTAAAATGTATACATATTTGAATGAAAATTTCTTTTCGGAAAACATGAAGAAGGAAATTTCATATTATATATAAAGATGTTTAGTTTTTCAAAATGCGAAGGCCAAATCACTACTTCCTAGATGAATTATGCATCCTCTACCTATTCCTACATTGAAATTGGATGAAATAATTTTTTATTTTTTCACTAGATTACATTAAAATACATGAAATAATGATGTAACAGGTGTAATTGATGGTTGAATTACGAATTATGAACATTTTGATGCTATAAGGGATGATTTCCCACTGCACCGCCAAACAAAACTCTATATCATTGAAGTTGTGAGACACCATGGAGAACCTATCTCAAATGATTCAATTCATGTTCCATTATTTATATCAAAATTATGGAAAAGCCTTCAAATAACTACGGATACTGATATTCAATTGAGTACTTCATATCACCCACAAATTGATGGGTAATCATAAAAACAATCCAATCCACATATAACCTAATGATATCATGTTCACTTTACTTGCGTGGTATATTTGATCAATATTAACCTTTAGTGGGGTTTTCCAACAGTAATTGATTCCATTCCTATATTTACGTGCCACCATAAGAAGCATTGTACAAAAAGATATTACGTACCTCAACATGTTGGGATGAAGTTGGAGAAATGATGTATGTGGGCCCAGTGCATGTGGAGTAATCAACAGCGAAGGTAAATACTATTCAAGGAAATCTCAAAGGAGAAGAAAGTTTATAAATAAAGCAATTATAATAATCGAATCGAGGATTTGGTGTTTCAAGGCGAAATCTTGATTTCTTAAAAGTAAAAACATGGAAGGATGTTATATGTTTTGGGAAGAAAGGGAATCTCATTCCTTGGTACATATGCCATTTTAAACATATGTAAATAATTTTAGATGTTTCATATCATTTAGATGTTCATCCTAGCATGTCTAAAGTACACAACTTGATCCATGTATCGCTGTTGAGAAACTACATACCAGACCAAACAAATGTCTCCACTTCTGAAGGTACATAATTGGATCCTGACCTATCTTACTATGAAAATCATATCCAGATTCTGGATACTAATGAACAGGTTTTTATGAATCAGATGAGTCAACTATAAAATATAATTTGTATAAATCATAATATCTATGAGGTGACATATGATGCTGATGAGATTATGATGAGGAACTATACAAACATATTTTGTGAGGTAACATTTTGGTAATTTCAAGGAATTATTGTTGTATGGGGGTGATAATGAAACAACCCATGATTCTGCAAATAAATTTAATATTCCATGTATGAAAAAATATGTCTCTACAAAAATTCATATTTTTATAACCAAATTAGTAAACATTATTATTCCCTCTCTGTGATTCCAATTTTGAGAAAACTAATTTACACAGTTTAGTTTTGTAATATATTTATAGTCTGAAAAGTCAAACTAAATTTATAGTGAATATAAGCATACCTTATTGAATTTTTATATGTATAATAATATCACACTTATGAATAGTAAATCATATTACTATTTTATTGTCTTAAGTTTATAATATATTGAAATATTGGTTATTTTTTCATGGTTATATATAATGAATTATGGTTTTAAAATTGTTCTATTTCCAATAAATTATGATTTTATTAAATAATTAAATTAATAGTATTTGAAAAAATATTTTTATAAAATGGAGTACATTTTTTAATTCTACATGTCAAAAAATTGTAATGGCATATTTTTGGTTTTTTCTGAATACTCAATTTTTTAGGAATAATAAAATATGGTAATTTATTGTATATATACATTAGTAGTTAAATTCACTATTCCTTGAAAAATGGATGATGTAAAACACTAGGTTATAACTAAATGAACATATTACTATCATGGTCACAATAATCAATTCTTTAGGTTTACTTTGGAAAAATAATAAAAAATGTGTAAAAAATTGGGAAAACCCTCCTCTCCTCCCATATAACCCCCCTCACTCCCTATTCTCTTCATACCTTTAAATCCTTAATAATTTCCCAAAATTAGTAAAAATATCTTAGAATGATCATACCCCACGTCCACTATCCCTTGGTCTCATTAAAAGACCAAAACCTCTCCCATAAAGAGGTTATTGTGGAAGATTACTTCAGAAGGTAAATTCATCTTTTCATTTATTTTATTTCACGTTCCATTCTTTTATTTGTATTTTATCACCTACATTAATCCAAGGGATGTGATGACTCTAGTAAATTACATGTACTAGAATTTTATAATGATAATGTAATAATTCATCATCATCCCTCTTTTCTGATTCTTTTATAATAGAAAAGTAAAAATCACCGGAGTTGTGTTAATTTATCACATCTGTGGAAGAAGGGGTTTCAATATCTATTACCATATTTAATTATGGTCATGAATAAATTTTTATGGTTGATATAGAATATTATACATGTATTATAACTTATTTAATGTGGAATCATTTTTACACATGATATTAATTTATAAATCAAAATGATTTTTTTTCAAGAACCACCATTTAACCCATACAATTGTCATTATAGTTTTATATAATGATTCATCTTTACTCTAAATAACCAAATGAGATTTATGTGTATGTTATTTTATATTTTTCCACTAATATTATATAACATAAATTCCAGAAAACCATTCTCATTCTACATGTTTATACATGCATGAATATAAGTAAACCAATCATAAACACCAAAGATGAAAACATTCCCTAAAAAAGAAATTGAATATCTTTACCAATAAAAAGGACATGAATGACCATAAAAAGGTCATAATAAATAAAATTAATGTAGTTGAGTTACATTAATCATTATTATATGAACTTAAATTTGATTATTCTGATTAGTAAGATCATGTGAGTAACACCTTCAGACTTAAGGTAAGGGTTTTCTACCCGTACATCAATTTTCATTTCGGTTACATTTATTATATACTTACTTTAATTAAATTGTACTTAATTAATATATAATCCTCATAAATTCTTTTTGAATGTTATATATGTTTATGAACTAGAGTCCTACCTTCATATTTCGGTAATTATATGTTTTAAATGGATCATTCAAAAATTATTCTTGAAATGTAATCCCAACTCGAGTGAATTTATGAAATTCCTAACTATATTCAAGGGAAATAAATAATCTATTTTTATATATCCTAAACTTTATAAAATCACTAATTTTATTATGAAAATATTGTATTACCTCATTTATAATTTTATAAAAAAACTTTTCCAAAATAATGATTCGTTTTTAAGTGAAAGAGTATTTATCTCTAGAATTACTCGATTATTTAATAAGAGTATCTACAGATATTTCATAACTCCTACATATTATTAAGTATTATTGGAGTTAATCTTCAGGATGTCATCTAGAATATTTAATTGAATGTTTTCTGATAAATTTCACTATGGATGTTCTATCTTAAAACCATTTTCCAATTTACTCTGAAAGGTTACTATATATGATTAATGTGTAGGGACAGTTATGTACGTTTCATATGTTAGTTTAAATATGAATGTATATGTTGTTTATGTTAATCCCAGTTAATATGAAGAATGAATTAGAATTATTATGTGATGTGTGGGGCCCTATAAACCACATTATGAATCTCGAATTTGATGGTTCATGTGGTTATTCAACTAGTACAATACATATGATTATGTTTTATTTGGTTTTTATTTATTTAGATCTTATTCCATCCATATATGTTCATGTTTATTTTAAATCTAATTTTTACTTTTAGTTATTCATGTGTCTTTATTAATTATGTTTCAGATTTAGATTTTAACATTATTAAGCATCTGATGTCACCCTTATATTGTGGTTTATTTTCGAAAATACATGAAGAGAAATATTATGATTTAACTTCATGGATAATCATAGATTGGTGGATGTTTCCAATTGAACTTTTATATTGATTTTAATTTCAATATGTAATTTTGAACATATGTATATATCTGGTTTTCCAAACAAATAAAATATTTGTTCCTTCCTAATACAACATTCTTGTAGTCATGCGAATGCAATGTAATAATGCACTAGCTCTGAGAAATTTGGATAATGTTTTCACACCAAAACTTTCTTATTTATTCAATCATTAGGTTTTAATAGACCGTTTTATATATGATATTAATACGAGGTTACTGATATGAAGATAATTGTGGGATATACTAAATAACATCTATGAAATTAGATTTTTATGTGTCTACTACTCAAAGACAATAATCCATTATGTATTCAAGGTATGTATTATTATTTAATGTAATATATATTATTCGTAAAGTACATAATATTTATGTACAGGTTTCTTGGATGGAAATTTTTACCACTCTTCATTACCTCATTATGTTTTGGTATCCTCATTGTTCCATGATTTTATATTTTTTTCCATAGGGTTGGTCCTTCTATAGTCTTGATTAGTGCAGATTCCAGTCTAGAGTGTATTGTTCTGTCGTTACCCTCTCATATCACAGCAATGATAATGTATTTTAGTTTTTTTTATTGTGTATTATTTAAATGAGTGGTGTTAAAATGATTTTACATCTGATATGGTTGGCTCTTTTTATTTTCACTATATAGATGAAATAATATTAACAAGATCATATTGATGGGTTTGGAGTTTAGATATCCATTAATCAGTGATACTACATGAGGTTTTTATGAATGATGGATTGTGTTTCTCCATGAAGGTATAAAATATCAAAATGAATAGGAATATTAATTATAAATGGAATGAACATGAAGGAATTATTATTTTATATCACAATAATTTCTCAGGAATAAAAATTGAATATATATGTTAGTAATTTTTAAGATGTAATTATATTCTTCTTTGTAGATGTTGATTTTCAATCACAATGATACAAATTATTTTTGTGTTTTGTTAAAAAAAATCATTGAAATTTTTTAGGCTTGATAAATTGAATTCAATGTCGGTATAATATATCATGTGGTGTTGTCTTTCCATTTATGATGAAGGAATTTTCCTATGAATATCTCTTAAAAATAATTATTTTATAGTTAAAGGGTAAAAATACGGATAATTTATTATAATTTTCTATCCTATGTTAATACAATATTTATTATTTTTTTGATTTAGATTTATTTCTTTATTTTTTTCAGTGGAATGTGTTGGTTTAGAAATTAACATTTCTATAATATGTAGATCTCAAAAACCCATACACAATCTATTTATAAATTGAAAAAATTAATGGGTAGATTGGTTCTATTTTAAATGACTAGATATTAATTTTATTTGGATTTATTCACAACAATTGAAAAAGTGACATAATATTACAAGAGACCAGATCATAAACAAAAAATATATTCATTAATAGTGGAAAAAATATATTTGAAAATACAGATTGGATCCTGGAATTAATGGATTTGGAAATCTCATATAAAAAAATAAAATTATTCATATTTCAATTATTCTCAAATAGATTTATTAAGTTATTTTTTATTTGTAACCAAAACAAAATCACATACCTATGAGTTTAATTAAATCCAAATAAAAAAACAGAATTTTTGTTTAGTTTGAATAGTTTTGGGTGTTTCCCCACTAATAACGGAATCACTCATACAAACCATATGATTGAAAACATATTTCAAATGAATCCAATATGCCAACAATGATTCCTAATCACGATACCCTTTCTAATATAAAATATTCTGAAACTCATAACATATAAATAAAAAACTCTATGTGAATAATCCAAGTTGAAATTCTATAATTTTTGAATTAAAAACCAAAAATAATTATCCCACGGCCATTGGAAAATCATATTTTTAAAAGAATGTTTTTATCAATACAATAGCATGATATAAAAAAACACCCTCATATTATTATACCAAAAATCTACCATCAAATAAAACTTGTAAACAAAATTAATCTAGGATACGATATTGTATTTCCCTACTCATGGCCACTAATAACTACGCATGAATATGATGCAATATTTACTCATGAATTCCTCCTAATATATCAAGAGATACTGACTAGTGGTGAGGTCTTAATCCATACAATGGGAAGTCTATTCCTTTATATTATAGTGAAAAAAATTATAACTAAAAATAACATGGGCCTAAATGAAAACAATCTATAAAAATTAATGGACAAAAAAAATAAATATTAACAAATCAAATATTATAAAAAAATATAAATTGATATCCCATTAAGAAAAAAACAAATTTTAACTCACACAGTCTAACCCTAGTCCCATGTATAAGAAATATTTGAATACTTTGGTACCCTTAATCTTTTCCATCCCAATCCAAAACACACCCCATGATTAGTTCTAAAAAGTTGTCATAATGACATTATACACAAAGATATGACCTTATATGATATAGGAATTTTACTCATTATGATATTAAAATTAATACCTAATATATAGTGTAATATTCATATGAATGATTGTGATAATTAAATATAAAAAATAAAATAATTAAATATAATATATAATTATTAGTTTTTAAGTGTGACAACATGATAGTTGATTTGGTATATACATTACATAGGTCATCAGGTTCTAACCAAGAAAACTAGACACAAAATCATTCTATCGTTTATGATGTTCTAAAACCCCCCCATAGCCTCATTGCTTCATACTTTGTCAATCCCATGCATAAATATACAATTTTGGGAATCATCCAAAACATCAACCTAATATGTATTCAAATAGGGAATGTTTATATTTTTACATGGAAGAAACCATAACTAGTAACTCTAGGTAGTTTAATATTTAATTCTTCACAACATACCACAATCCATACTCATGGGTGGGTTTGAAGCTGTAAATACCAAGGCAAGCTCTTATTCAAATAGACCAACACAAGCCACCAATTAGAAGGTTATTGTAGTGACACCCAAATGAAAAGGGAATAATTTTCCCAATAACCAATCCACCAATAATCTAGACTTCATAAAAAAAACCATCCCATTAAATGATTATAATGTTTTAAAACACAAATTTTTTAAAATTTGTGCATTATGATTTATACCCTATTCATTAGGCAACACTGATATTAAACGACAAACAAAATGTATATAGTAATTATAACATTATAATTTTTTTTTGTATGTGAATTATTAAATATATTATTAAAATATATATAAATTTGTAAATAAATAAATATTATTGATAAACCCATTATAAATAATAAATTAATTTTATGTAAAGTAATAATATTCAAAAAAAAATGTTATCTTCAAATAAGTTTTCTATTTATTTTAATGAAAATATGGTGAAATTTTTATACATATAAAATATAATTGAATATTTTAATATTTTATTTTTAATCAATATATAAATTTTTACATAGGAAGAAATTTTGGGATTTTTTTGGAAAATAATAATTTTTAGTGAATTGTGAAAATATCAATTTTTTATATATCTGTGATTTAAAAAAATAAATTATGTAATTTAGAAGTACCATTTTATTAATATTATGTCAAATAAAATATGTTCAATTTATTTAAATTTAATCTACTTAATTTCAATATAATCATATGTATATTGGTATTTTAGTTTAACATTTTTTAAAAAAATGGAATTTTTTGAAAACTATTTTAATGTGCATAATGTATCTACATTGTAGTAAACTATAATAACCCCTAATTTTATATTATTTTAATGAATTTATATATTTTATCTTAATAAATATTAATTTTGACTTATTAATTTATTAGTAATATTAATATTGTTAATAAAAAGAATATTTTTCATGAATGATACACATAATGAACGCCCACATTTTCATCACATCTATATGATTAATTTCTAATTATTTTTTTGGTATATGAATTGAATTTGATAAATTTTATTTCATATTTTATATAATAATGATTTGATTATATAATATGATCTACTTATTTTTTATCAAACTGGATATAGATACCGTAAAAATTAATTAAAATATATAAAGTGAAAAAATGATTACCATGGGTAAAAATAGAAATTTTAAGGTTAAATTAACCTATTATATTTTCAAAATTTTATTTTATTGAAATATTTATAATTTATATTCTTTTATGATCATGAAGTTTCCATTTTTGATTCTTTTGTCTTGTGAATAACTTCGTAAAATTTTTATATAAAAAGAAGTCTTTTAGTAAAGTCAATAATAAAATGCCACCTTGTAAAATCTAATAATAAAACCATCAAATGACTTTGGATCATCAAATATGAAACCATAATATGATTTATTTGGATAGAAATCTAAAGATATTTTTTGAAGATGATGTATCATTCATAACAATGTGTTTTTATTTTATTTTTCTTTAAGCTCATGATAATAAATTTAATTTTTCATATATTATTAAAACAAAATCTCTAAAAAGACATAGGAGTGATTATGATAACTGAATAACATAAATTCATATCTTATTCGATAAAATTTGATTTGAAATCATCATTCATGTTTCTGATGGTCAAACTCTTCATGAACAGATGTAATTCAATTTCCATCATCGCCTCCCACATATTGTTATAATGATGTATATAAAATAGATATATTATTTTTCAAACATATCTCAAATTTTGGTGTTGTGATATTATATATACCTACAAATATTCCATTCTATGATTGAAATTATATCACAACTATTTTTATGTTGGACTGTAACCTCATGAAGCGATGTGATATATTATTCACTAAAACGTTACATTGAATTAATTCTGATAATGTTCATGAATATATATAATATAAATGGAATTATAATGATATTAATTAAATATTTTTCATATATAAAATAAAATATATCATTTTCTATCTTACACTAGAAAATTATATTATTATTTGTCTATTTGTGTAAACTATCTCCCACATGAAATAATGTGACACTTTTATCATCACTAAATAAAATTTATTATATATATAATAATATAGAAATAAATTATATTGTATTTAGGAAATTTTTACCATTATATAAATTTATATAAATGAATACATTATTTAAATAATGATCTTTGAGTAATGGAAATATTATAAGGGCTAACATACAACCTTCTATCCCTATGATAATAACAAAGATCATTTTTTATAACGATATTTCATGATTTGTTTTGAGTAAAATTATTACTTAAATAAATTTACATTTATATATAGATAAATATATGATAATTGTGTATTTATAATATTTCATATATTGATGAAATATTTTCCTCTTTGAAAAACAATCTACATGATGAAGCTATTTTGAAATATTGAACTGAACAACCTTAAATAACATTGGAATTAACATAATATATATTTAAAGATTACATTAAAAATAATGAAATAATTTATGTATTAAATATTAATCATGGTAATAGTTTATAATAAATATGATAGTTAATTTATAATTATTATATATTATTTTAATGAAACATATGGAATATTTGTTCTCGATTGTAGGGGTTTCTCATCTCACTTTTATTTCCATGATACATCATCCATATGAATCACTAAAATATATTGTGTGGTTTATATATTGATAATTTTATTTTTAATAACATTATTCATTTCAAAATAAATGTATTTGATGTATCAATTTTAATTAATTCATCCGATGGGATTTTACTTGATTTCTACAATGCAAAAATGTATTTTATAACATAATTTCTGTTAATTATGTTGTATTAATAATTAATTATTTTTAATATAGGATAATTTTTTTTGTAATCAATTATTAATTTATAATGTTATATTTTAATTTTTTATTATATTTATATATGACACATATAATAGAATCATTTCTTAATTCTATAATTCAATGGTATAATATTTGTAATGGTTATTGATCAAAATAATATATCCTTGAGACATAAATTAATGATATATAACTATTTTCATTTTAGAGGTCAATATAATTAAATTTAGACATATTATATAAAAATAATCATTAATTATATTATATTTAATGTGTAATTTGATGTCATTAAATTATAGGGATTACGATTGATGTGTCTTGAATAAGGAAAATGCATTACGTTAAAATATCTTCTATTTTATGATTTTTTATATTCATTGTTCATTAGTGGAAATATTATTCAATTATTTTCAAAAAACTAATCTATTTATAATGCATTTAATTTAAATTTCATTGAAATATTTTATTCCCATATTCTCCCATATTGATTAAATAAATATCAATATATTCATTTTTAAAATATTACTATCATGTATTTTTATTATGATTAGAAATTATCATATTTCATATCCATGTTTTCTAATTTTCTTTTCAGAAATGATCATTTATTATTATTATTACTTAATAAATTATATTTTACTTTTTCATTGAAATTGGTATGTAATTTTAATATGGGTATTTTTTAATGATATCAAAATGAGTCATATTTGACCCACTTTTTACATAATGATGCAAAAATAATGTTGTCATTAATCATTAACATCATGAACATTCATTCCCACAATCATTAATTATTTATTATTCAACCATACATAATATATTCAAAAATATATTTTCAACCAAATGTATTTTAAATTTTTTGTGAATTTTTATTTTCCAAAAGAGTAATTTTCCAAGTAAAATATGTTTTTTTACTAACTCATGTTTTTAATAATATTATAATTTTATATCCATTCTTAAAATTAGACAACCCTTTATGTCACTTATAATCAACTGGTAATATGGATTAATGATTCTATAATCATTATTTCTCCTGGAAGATTATTATTTTTTGAAATATATTGTTATGGAACTCATTTATTCTACACGGGTAACTCATGTTTCGAAGAGATTGTTAAGGAATACATTTATTTTCTTCTAGTTACTAAGGATTCAATAATATTTTATGGGAAAATTTTTTTATATAGTTTAAACATGACTCAAAGAGATTGCTATGGAACGCATTTCTTATATATAGGTAATACATTTCTTATATAAAAAATATATCATTCAATGGTTTTATGATGAAATGAATACCATATATATATCAACGATGAAACAGTTCTTGTAAAATGATTTTTCGGATAGGTGGTTTTGTTCTAATCCACTTCTATGTGGTGACATTTTTTAATATGGATGGGTGGTTCTATGATGAAAAAATTATAGTTTGTTCTGTGATACACTACGGATGGTTGGTTTTGTGAAATCCCAAAAATGTATTCGGTACCCCCATTATGTAAGTCAACAATATTTTTTTATTAATTTCGTAATCCTGATATGAATATAATCTTAAAATATACTTATAAAATATCATTATTCGTTTTATGGTTATAAATGCCTATATTTATCCTGATTAATATCAATGTTAACATGATTATTAATCTTTATGACATTGACAATTGTAGAATCCATAATCAATGTTTTTATGTTTTATAGTCCTAGTAATGAGTGGTATGAATAATCTATTATTATTATTATTATGCATGTTGATCATGTCATCATTCCCTTCTAATATTCTTAATACAATTGATGAAATTTAATTGATAATTCATTTGTATATCATTGATGATCATTGAATTTCATTATTCATATATTTCCATATACCTAGGGAGTAATTAAAATTTTTGAATTAATTATTCCTATATTGGTTTTGTACGAATTATGATGATTATCAACTCATGTGAAATATGAAAATCTTGGTTTAATTAGAGAATATATTATTTTAAAAACACGTGTATTATATTTGTACGTGTTTTTCCAAATTCAATAAATCAATAAATTTTAATAGTTATTGGTTATATAAGTGATCCAATATATCCAAAATATGTTATATATCATGGATAAAAAATTGGCTAACAGTTATCATTTTCAAATCCAATAATGTAAAATTTATTATATTTGAAATAGATCTTCGAGTACAGTTTTGGGGTAGTTATAGTTTGAATCCTAGAATTGTTTATATGATATTGGTGACTATGATATTTTCATTTGTGTTTATATTAATATTTATTGATTCTATCTGGAGTATACAATTTTATGATTAATCATATGTTCAAGTCTTATATATCCCTTTTGGGGTTTTATACAATGAAATTTCCAAGTGATTAATGACAATTTAGGAGTCTTCTTAATTGGGTAGAGTTATTTGTATATCATTTGATAAAAATGAAGTTATTATTTATATGATTTTGAAAAAATTATTTTTTGTATTGATATCATTTTGGGTTTATGTGATCATTAATATTTTGATAAATATGGGGACACATATTTTTTCCCATAAATTAAAAAGGTGTTGAAATTTGATTTGGTGACTAAGTGAGTATACATTATTTAGAATAATATCACTATATTATTGTAATTTTATGCTGAAAGGTATGATATATCCCCTAAGGTTAAAAAATTCACCAATTATTATGTTATTTCTAATACATAGTATATATGGTCTTTTGTATATCGATTTATTTTGTTTAAAATTTTTGTAATATTATTGAATTGTAGAGATTAATTTTTATTTCATCATATGATTGTACATTTATTATTAGAATTTCCATAAATTGGGATCATAATATTTTTTTTAAATTCATAAATAAAGGATGAAAAAAATTATAAAATCATTTATGGGTATTTTCTTTATTAAATGTTGTTTTTATTTGTTATGGTAAGAAAAATAATATATCCTGAAAACTCATTATTTGGAGAAATAGATGTGATTATTTTTTAATGTAATTATATGATCAAATTATACACATAAATTAAGTATATTTCCTTATCTTTTTTTGTGTGTGGAGTTATAGAATTCATACCCTCTAGGGAAATGATCAGGAAATTAAATTTTCTCTTATTACCATTATTCATGATTAAACAAAGTCTTTATTAAAACCTAATTGTTTTATGGTTATTTTGTTATTAAAATTTACTTGGTCATTCAATTTCTTATGATCATTGATACCTATCACTCACCATCATTTTTTTAATTATGTTTTCTTTCTATGTGTGTATTTTGTTCCCATGTATGTTCCCCTAGATAGGAAACATCAGTTATATTATTTTAGGTTAAAATCATAAATCACTTTCTCTCTAATTAAAAGGATGTTATGTTAAAACATTTTATGATGTTGGTTTCCAAAATAATATTTTTAAATTATGCATACATTTATTTTTATGATAAATTTAAAATAAGGAATATATATATTATTTGGTGGATTATTTGTCATCATTATGTTTTAAAAGAATAATATTAAGTTCAATAACATGTTCAACAGAATGCATTGAGTTCAAATGAACCATGACATAAATTTAACCATTACAACCTATACATTATATTGGGAGTAATTAATAGTAATAAAACATTTATGATATATATATATATATCTCTGTGTGTGTGTGTGTCTAAAAAGTATAAAATATAGATAAATTCATAATAAAATTAGTCATTTTTCTATGAATGATATTTCCTTAAAATAATTTCTTCCCATCAAATATGATATATTCTATTTTATGTGAAATTATATAATAATAAAATATTGTAACTTTTTAATTTTTTTTAAAACATATAAGTAATTTCTTATTTCAGAATATAAATTTAAAAAAGATGAAATTTTTGAAATTTTTAAAATATATTCATTTATTTAGTACTGAAAAATAGTAATTATTTTAATACAATCATTTATTTTTAAAAAATATAAAAATTAAAAGTATTCTTTTTTATAGTAAAAGATTCAAATAAAAAATAATAAATCCTTATTTATAACAAAAACCCTTAATAAAATTTTAATCATCTTTATATTGGAATTTTTTTATAAGATTCTCATTTTCATTAAAAACTTGATTATTATTCACAATATATTAATGTTTATAATGATTCAAATAATTAATATACTAAATACCCAAAATAAATAAATATTTATAATAAATTTTTCAATTAGATATCAATAAATATATGTTTTTATTCCCATTATTATTTTTATTCATAGTGTAAATATAAATCCATGTTCTCATAAAAAAATACAGTTCTTGAAAACATTATTTTTCATCATGTCTGTGGGATTAATATAAAATAAAAATTTATACTTATATGAATTTATTTTTTTATAGTTATAATTTATTTTTAATAAATATAATTTTTATTATCCAAAAAATTATATATATTTTTTTCAATAATGAAAGAATAAAATAGAAAAAACTAATTACCTTTCATAATGTGAAAACATGATTATAAAGGCGATTAAAGTAAAATGTTAATGGATAAAATGAAAGATAAACATGTATATAGTTTATTTTTAAGATACATATAACCCTATAAATTTTAAATATTGATGATGGACATGTTTGAGAAACCTTTTCCAACAAATGATTCTACATCTTTTTCTTTTTAAAATTTACATATATTCACTCACATCACTTAAAAAGGCCACCCTATCTACTCCCTTCATCAAAAATTCAATACACATTTCATTGTAACTTACTACCTAAATTCAATCCTTACATCACTACACATTGTTGGGGCGCGGAGCCCGGTACCGCCGATCATCACAACCGGGACACGCCGCTTGATCTCCACAACCAAGAGGACTTTCGATACATGGCACTGTCATCATCGTCGTCTTCGATCATCACCGTCGACAGACCATCGTTTTCGTGATCCCCATCTTTGCTTCGTACAGGTTACCGCAAACGCGGCAACCCCTTCGCTGCTCTCTCTTGGTGGCTACATCTTTGTTAGCCCACACTCCAAAACATGCAACCGCATCCTCTTATATAGACACCATGTCCATATCTCCAATAAATGAGGTCAACATTCACAATTACATCATTATTCTATCAATATTACACCAATTAATATTGAGAAAACTCTTCATTAATGTTGGGAGAAAATCCTTCATTAATGTTGATAAAATCCCTCCATTAATAATTTTCTCTCTCCCCATTATTTAAATTTCAAATCAAAATATCCCAACAATCTCCACCTTGATTTAAAATCCAAATAATCCACATTCATCTCCACCATCTGGGTCAATTTGATCATCAACTCCACCAAGCTTCAAATGACACCCAATGAACAGAACACGCCGCATGACACCTGCAGCCAAGAAGACTTTTGATATTCCAGCAACACCACGGATACCGCCGTCATTTCTGATGACATCCGAGGCCTGAGACCTTGAAAAGCTTCTCTACAAGATGTTTGCCACTATGTTCTGCAAACGATCACTTCAACGAATCCCTCTGATACCACTGTTGGGGCACGGAGCCCAGCACCACAATGGAAGTAGTCATTGTAGAAAACATATGAGAGGAGAATATTTCACCCAAAGGCTTTTTATCACCTGAAGGCATTTTATACACATCACTTGAAGGATTCTTAACAACACCCATGAACGTATCATTTTGCTCGTACCGCCGATCATCACAACCGGGACACGCCGCTTGATCTCCACAACCAAGAGGACTTTCGATATATGGCACTTTCATCATCGTCATCCTCAATCATCACCGACGACACACCATTGTTGTCGTGATCACCATCTTTGCTTCGTACAGGTTACCGCAAATGCGGTAACCCCTTCACTGCTCTCTCTTGGTGGCTACATCATTGTCAGCCCACACTCCAAAACATGCTACCACATCCTCTTATATAGACACCCAGTCCATATATCCAATAAATGCGATCAACATTCACAACTCCATAATAATTCTATCAATATTCCACCAATTAATATTGAGAAAACTCTTCATTAATGTTGGTAGAAAATCCTTCATTAATGTTGATAAAATCCCTCCATTAATAATTTTCTCTCTCCCCATTATTTAAATTACAAATCAAAATATCCCAACACACATGACCTTAATCACGTTATTTGGTCATAAATACAAAATTTGATGGCTTTTGGTGATAACTTCATCAGTTTTTTCTAAAGAGAAGTTATCATGTTTAATCAATCATTTTTATTTTATTTCTTCTTCCACTTAATTCAAATCATCCTAAATTACAATAAAATTATAAATATATTATGTATAATATGCATAAATTTTATAATGTTTATGTAATAACATAAATCAATTTTCTATTCTATCAAAGGGGAAATGAAATTTTCATTTGTGTGTATGGAGGACTACAACCTTGCGAACCAATGTAATTAATTTTCCTTAATTACCACCTAAGGATTTTTATGATGAAGGTATATATATATTATAGTTTTAACACATATATTGTTCTGTATTTATTAATGCACTTATAAATTATATATTTTCACTCAATTTGGTATATGTTAACATAACTCATGTATAAAGTCGAATACCACCTCACAAAGAGATGTCATTCATTTATCACATAATCATAAAATGGATTGTAAAATAGGCAATGTTGAAAAATATATTTTCTGTAATTGATATAGTATTTATATTTAATAAATATGTATAATTACAAATATGATAAAAAATGGGATTTTTATATGTTTCTAAGTCATTTTATCTCTTTTCTATTTAGAATAGAAACTGTTAAACATATCAAAACTATAACCGATGTATATAATGTTTGCTATTTTTAATATTTACTTTATTAAAAACATATTTTAACTATATTTTAAAAAAACTATTTGAAATAAAAATATTGAAATCTTTTTATAATTCCATTCAAATAATTTGAAAAAAACTCAAATTTAAAAATAAATATGCGATGATGATGAGAAGTCAGATTTTGAATGTTAGTGATTCATAAATACTGGAAAATTTAATTTGAAAATTAAATATGAAATATATTATATTTAAAAAAATTGTATAAAAATATATAAGTGAAACAATTTTACTTTATAACCCATCAATAGAAAATAGTGCTTTTAATTCTTTAAATAAAATTAAATTTATAAATAGTAATTAATATTTAATTAATATCCACAAATAATACCTTCTTGAAAACATATAAAAATTTCACACAAATAACGTTATGAGATTTATGTTTATAAACTTTAGTTCATTTTTTCAAATAAGTTTTCTAATCTTATAAAAAACGTTTTTTTATAATTATTTCATAAAATGATATATATTTATTAATAAAAAATTAATTTTCAAACATGAAACGTGATATATCATGTCCAACATATAGAAAAAAAAATAGATGAACCCTGAAACATGTGATTGTGTGTTGAAATTTTAAACATTCTTTAATAATTCATAAAATGTGAATAAGTTATTTTCCTTATAAAACTATATATTTATCACATAATATATTTTATTATATGTAAATTTCTATTAAATTTCAATGAATTATTATTTACATTCATAATCAATTGAATAAAAAGTAATTTATATTATTCATGAGAATGAAATATAATTTTTATAATTAAATTTTCAAATTTATAGTTACATAAATAAATGAGTATTCAATATTTTTATATTTATATAAATATATTAATATCAAATTGTTGCACTCTAAAAAACGTTTTTCCTGTAAATCTAACCATTGAATAATGTATATTTATTTTGATAAATACATCATTAAATCGTTATAGTTTACATTATACCCTAATAAAATAAATCTCATCATAATATTCTTATCATTTTGTTGATAATCATGGGTTCTATATTTTAAAACTCATTCATGGAGATATGAAATCATATTAATGGGAAATGTAACATCCTACAGAATAGAGGGAAAATAAATATTTATGTTCATCACATATATAGTTTTGAAATATGAAATCATCGGCTGATCGTGAAATACGTTAATAAATGTGAATAGTAATACCAATGAATTATAAAGGAATTATAGAGAACATGGTTTAGATAATGGTATCCACTAAAAAATAGTAAATATATGATTATAGGAATGACAATTGATTCAAAAAAAATTAATTATTAAGAAGATAATTATTTATTAATATATGTTTCCGAAATGATGATGAATTTTTAATAGATGATATTCTTACATGATTTAATTCTATTTAATATTGTTGAGTCAATATGGTTTTTCTTATGAAATTTCCATTCCTTCGATCAAGGGGGATATTGTTAATTCATAAAGGATTTACTTATGACTTTACCATTCTCTTGTTTTGAAAATCCCAAACAACATATCTTAAGGAAAAAATTTTTACCCTTGTTTTAGTTCCATAAGGAAAATTTACTTCCCAAAGGAAATTTACCCCTACCTTGTTTTCATTGTTCATAATAATATTTTTCTAAAGTATAAAAATTGGATTCATATTTAAAATCTTGGAATCATATTATACATAGACATGATGTATTCTGTTTCTGAATCTGAATTCTTGTTAATATCTTTTATGAAGTTCTACTCTGAATTCCCAGTTACAAACATCAATGAAGTTCAACTCTGAATTCTGATTACAAACATATATAATGTTCTAACTATGAATTTTGATAAAGAATTATAATTACGAATTCTCATTTCAAATTCTGATGATGAATTCGGATAACGAATTCTCATTATGAATTCTGATGATGAATTCTTAATACGATTTCACATTAAGAATTCTGATGATGAATTCTGATTACGAATTCTTATTATGAATTTTGTTGATGAATTCTGAATATGTATTCTCATTATGAATTCTGATGAAGAATTCTTATTATGAATTCTCATTATGAATTCCTTAGAAATACATAATTTTAATATCTTAGTACTACAAACTCCGAATTCATTTTTACTTAAACTCCGAACTTTTATTTTCTCCATTCATAATATCAGTTTTCAATTATTCTCACACTTGTTTAATTACAAAATGATTTCGTTCATTTAGTTATCAAATAACCTTTGTTTGAGTGACACATGTATAGGTCCCTCCGAAATTAAGGGAATAATATTACCATTGGAGGTGGGAGCCAACAGTTGGAGAATTGCCAATAAATATGTGCTCCTTTGAAGAGAAGATACAACGTTTTAAAAACACATGAAAACACCATTGAAATCTTTTCTTACAGGTTCTTGAAGTGACTTATAGAGTGAGAGGCACTTATCAACTCTCAAGCTTCGTGCAGATAGTTTGAACGTCTTGTTCAGTCATTTCCTTGGGCAGATTTTCTTCGTGCGATTCTGATTATTGTTGTGTACAATCAAGGGCTTCCATGAATAGAAAGACAGAGGTTCTAACACCTTGATGTTGAGGGATTCCTTGAAGAGTAAGACATGGGCGCCAACTACCTGATATTTAAGGGCTTGTGGGGATAGCAAGATAGAATCCAATCATTGTATCGAGGGCTTACCATGGTGTGTGTAAGACAGACTTTCTTGAGAGTATAAATCAAGGGACCTTTATCCACAGTTGTTGGATACCCTTCTCTTTGGGTTAAAAGACTTATTACTTGTTACTTGTTTTATTACATGTTTTTCTACTGCATTTGTATTGTTATGGAAAGTATAACTGTTATGTACGTCTTTACTCTTGTACTCTGATTTAGTTAGATTCTATACCGTTTAAGGTAGAATCTTCGTCTTTGTAAACTTTAGTTATGTTCAATTTTCGGATTCACTTTTCTGGAATTTAGAAAGTAATTAGAAATTATAGAGGTCCTGTGAATTATCGTGTTTAACCTTGTTAAACATAACCATCATTAAAAGTTCTTAAAGAATTTTTTAAAAGGTACAATTCACCCCCCCCACTCTTGTAACTGAGAATCTCATTCTTATTACAATCTTACGTTTGGTATTATAGAATATATCATACTCAGACATACCATCCTAACAATTGGTATCAGAAAATTTGGTTCAATCTGAATTAATCTCACGACTAGACACAAAAGATAATTCTGAGAATTAAATATTTAGATTCACACTTCCAGATTCATATTTTTCGAAATCTGTTTTTCAGACTCATATAGTTCAGAATCACTTTTTCGTAGAGATTTTATTACTCTATATTTTCATACATATAATTATTTCCTTGTTTTCAAACATTTTCTACTAATTTTTTTTGGAAAGACTTTTATTAAAAAGGGAAAGAATAAATGTTGGTTCCATAGATAATCTCAATCATACAAGACCACCTATATTTGAAGGTAATGATTAATAATATTCGAGAGATCTCATGAAGTCTTTCATTATCAACATTGGGATTGAAAATTTTTTTATGCTCACCAGTGGATAAAATATTCCTGATAAAGAAGTACGTGCCATTAAAAATCAAGAGATGCATGAATATCTACATAATTATAAGGTGTGCAATACATTACTTTGTTCAATGAATAGAAATATATATAGCCAAATTTCATCTTG
Organism: Viscum album; assembly: GCA_963277665.1. Taxonomy (NCBI): domain Eukaryota; kingdom Viridiplantae; phylum Streptophyta; class Magnoliopsida; order Santalales; family Viscaceae; genus Viscum; species Viscum album. The sequence goes on from OY728156.1 coordinate 1,741,651,271, forward strand.
TGAAGCATCATATTCTATACTGAAGAAACTAAAAGTTACTCACTTTGGAACTTCTAAAGTAATTGAGACCATAAGAGCAATGCTTAGAGATGAATATCATGGTTTTAGTTTTCCTTATGGTGAAACCATATGCAAGGTGAATCAATGATTCATGACTATTGTGCATAGTTTAAAATAAATGGTTGAAAAAGGATTGGATGATGAATTACTTGTTGAAAAGATCATCGACATCATGCCGAATGTGTGGTAATCTAAAAGGACAACAATTAATGAGAATATAGTGGTTACTCACATTACCCTTGATGATCTGTTTAGAACTCTTCTTCAGCATGAGACTAGAGTGAAGAGAGACAATAATATTGTGAAGAAGAAGAATAGAAATGGCAGTGTAGCTTTACTACTACTTTCAATCATATGAAAGACAATACTCTTGATAGAGTGACTAGATCCAGATCTAAGAATGTTGTTATTCATTCTGAATCGAGTGGACGTGAGACCTTAAAAAATGAATTATAAAATCTTGCTTCAAGGAAGAACAAGATAGCTGGACCGAGGAACTTTCAATCCAGATATAGGAATAAGGAAAGGAATGAAATGAAAGATTCTAAAGTTACATGCTATGAATGGAAGAGAGATAGACACATAAGACCTGATTGCGCTGTGCACAAGAGAATAGAATGAAATAAAAGGCATTCTGAGTGAAACAGAAATAAGTATTACAATTCTAAATCTAAGAAAGTGTTGAAAGCTACTGAAAAATGGAGTACCAGTGTTGGAGATTCTTCAGATGAATCTTAAGATTATGAATCTTCAAGATAGAATAATCATTGTATTTTAGCCAGGATACCTATTGATTATTATTTCTTGATGGCTAATGTACACAATGCTGAATAAATGACCATTTTTTTTAAATGATAATAATAGTAAATATTATAACTCTTCAGATGTAGAATCATCTTCTAATAACGATAATCATTTACCCGACTGTGAAGAAGATTCTAGGTATTCCGAACTCATTTAGAATGAGAATTCAAAACTCGTGAAAAATTTTGATAAGGAAATTTCTAGGAATTCTATTCTTACTTAGGAAATATCAGATCTTTCTAAAGATCATGATAAGAAAAATGCTGATTTTGAATCTATTTCAAAAAATCATGAGGAAGTAAGTTATTAGATGAATAAACAATATAAATATCTAGAAAACATAATTTCTTTGAAAAATGTTTTCAAGCCTAGCTCTAGTTAAAATGTTTTTGAAGACAGTAACATAGTTATAAGACTCAAATCAAAAATATTCTCCTTGAGGAAGTGTTTGTCAAATGTTACCCTAGGTAAAGAAATTTTTTAATATAATGTATTCACAAATCTGACCTTGAAGGAATACTTCTAGTTTTGGTTATACTAGTTCTAAAGCAATTTTTAGAAACAATTACATTGTTCTTCAATGTGCCCCATTAATTCAAAAAGAGTCAATGTGGTGGTCATTGTGCAATGAATTGTTATCTAAACAAAACCCAATCTTTAGGATTTCATAAAGCTTATTTTTCTAAGAAGACGTGGGTTGCCAATATTTTACATTCTGATATTTCTGGATACAAGCAAATCTGGATTCTGAAAACCTAAATTTTTCTTATTTTCAAGAAAATAGGGAAAGTACCAACAGAAATATACGGTACATGGATAGTTTATTTTCCGAGCATATGACTGGTAAAAAAACTATTTTGAAAATATTATCAAGACGAAAGGGGGAAAAGTATCTTTCAGAGATAATGCTCAGGGAGAAATTATTGGTATAGGTAACATAATTCTTATTTGGAAAAACATTGATTTCAAATGATTTATTTGTTAAGGGTCTTAAGCACATTCTCATCAGCATAAGACAATTATGTGATCAAGGATACCATGTGATTTTTTTTGATGATAAGTTCTTAGTAATCAATTCCAAGGAAGATTTTATTATTTCTTCACATAGGCAAGAGAATGTTTACACACTAAACATAGAAAAACATTAAGAGACAAGAATTACCTTTTATTAGTGTAATGGATGTTCATTCTTGGTTATAGCATAGCAGGATAAGAAATTGTAACCTTAGGAACTTATGCAATATTTCTAAGAAGATATTAGTTAAAGATCTACCAGAGCATAGATTTGATTCTTCAAATGTCTGTGAACCTTGTTAATATGGCAAGCAACATAAATCATGTTTTAAATTAGTTGTTGAAGTCACAACTACTGATGCATTATAGCTAGTGCATATGGATCTTTTTGGTCCCACACAAACTGGAAGTGCTGGTGAAAAATAGTATATATTTGTCTTGGTTGATGATTACGCTTGATTTTTATGGGTCTATTTTCGAGCAATGAATTCTGTTGATTTTTCTTATTCAAAATGTTGTATATCCCATGATAAAAATGAGAAAAAACTTCCATTGATAATTATTCATAGTCATCCTGGAAGAGAATTTCAAAATTATGATTTTGAAACTTTTTGTAGTAGAAAATGCATTACTCATAACTTTTCAGCATGTAGAACACCTCAACAGAATGGTGTTGTTGAAAGAAGAAATAGAATTCTTCAAGAGATAAATAGAACCATGTTGAGTGAGTATTCTGTGGCCAAAAATTTATGGGATAAATTTTTATTTATTTCTTGTTATACAATAAATTGTGTTTTAATTAGACCTTTTCATATTGAAACTCCTTATGAGTTATAGAATGGTAGAAAACATAGACTTTCCTACTTCAAGGATTTTGGTTGCAAGATATTCATTCTGAATACTGAAAGATAATCTTCATAAATTTGAACCAAAATATTATGAAGGAATTTCCATAGGCTACTCCACAACTTCTATGGCATATAGAGTTTTCAATAGAAACACTTGTACTTTTGAAGAGACGGTACATGTTAAATTTGATGAAACTGATATTTTTGTTTTTAAACAACACCATCCTACATCCTCGGATGTGTTTTCAAAAACTGATTATCAACCTATGATTGAATATCCTCCTGATAAGGAAAATGTTCAAGAAGATACTCTTGAAACATTTACCCCAGACGATTTCCTACCCTATGTTGATGAACATGTTTTTCAAAACCGAAATCAGTCATTTCTAATGAATCATCCTTGTGATAGAATTATTGATGATGTGAATCAACCTGTAGGGACTTGAAGTTCCTTAAGAAATTAAGTAGAGCATCTAGCATCCCCTTCTCAATTAGAACCAAAAGGCACTTATGAAGCTATAGGTGATGATGACTGGATCAAATCCATGAAAGATGAGCTAAATGAATTCTAATGGAATAATGTCTGGACCTTGGTTGAAATAACTAAAGAAACATCTGTAATTTGAGTAAAATGGGTCTTCAGAAATAAGTGTGATGAAAATGGAATCATAGATAGTAATAAATATAGATTAGTTTCTAATGTCTATAATCAATAAAAAGGAATAGACTATGATGAAACCTATGATCCAGTAGCTAGACTTGAATCTATTCATATTCTACTTACCTTTGTAGCATTCTTCAATTACAAACTTTTTTAATTGAATGTGAAATTTGATATCATTAATGTTTATGTTCAAGAGGACGTTTTTGTTGAACAACCCCATATATTTGAAGATATAAAACATCCTAATCATGTTTCTAGACATACCAAAGCTCTGTATGGACTTAAACAAGCCCCATGAGCTTGGTCTGATAGACTTATAGGATATTTTCTTCAAAATAACTATGTTAAGGGAAATGCATATCCAACACTTTTTATAATGAATGACAAGAAAAGTGTTTTGATTGTTCAAATGTATGTTGACGAAATTATATTCGGGTCAACTCAGTAATCTTCTATTAATTACTTTTTTAATTTAATGAAATCTAGGTTTGAAATGAGTATGATGGGTGATTTAACATTTTTTTCTAGGTTTTCAGATTTTACAAAAACTAAAAGGAATCAAAATATCTGAAAATAATTATCATAAAGATCTTCTCAAAAAGTATGGATATGACAACACTAATAGTATAAGTACTCCAATCAGTACCTCAGACACACTTGATCTTTATGAAGCTGGGAAACTTGTAAATCAAACATCTTTTAGATGTATGATAAGAAGTCTACTTTACATGATAGCTATTCATCCAGATGTAATGCTTTCAGTATGCTTATGTGAAAGATATCAATCCAATATTAAGGAATCTCATTTAAAGGCAGTGAAAAATATTTTTCATTACATAAAGGGAACCATGGATTTAGGACTATTTTATACTTCTGGAACTATTTTTTGGTTTAATGAGTTTTTTGGATGCTAACATTTGTGGATGTAGAATGGATAGAAAAAGTATATCTGAAACATGTCATTTCTTAGGAGATTCATTAGTTTCTTGGTCTTGCAAGAAGGAACACTCAGTAGAACTCTCTACTTCTTAAGCTGAATATGTAGCAGCTGGGAGTTGTTGTGCTCAAGTGTTGTGGATGCGACACACACTCACAGACTATGTCATTTGTTTTACTAAGATTCAAATTTTGTGTCATAACACAAGTACCATTGCCCATTGAAAAAACCATAAACATCACCCTTGTGTAACACACATAGTTATTAGGCATCACTTTCTTAGGGATCACACACAAAAAAGAGATATCATTATTCAATTCATCGGAACACATGATCAACATGCTATTATTTTCACAAAATCATTACCAACCGATAGATTCGAATACATTAAACATAACTTAAGAATGATAACTGTGAGGTAATCTTCGTCCACAAACATTCTATTGAACTTATATCTTTATAGTAATAAACTCCTTTTCATAGGGGAGTACATCTGTTGTTGAAGTTTTGCAAAATTTTTGTAATAAAATTTTTATGGTTAGTTTTTCAAAATATTCATAATAAAATTTTCATAGTTAGATTCTAAAAATTTTACTAATAAAATTTTCGTAGTTGATTTTTGATATTTTTGTATTGAAATTTTTTTTAATTGAATTTTCATAAAAGAAAATTTTCATAATTGAAATATTTGTACTAGAAATTTTAGTACTGAAAATTTTTGTAGTTGAAATTTTTGTAAAGGTAATTTTCTTAATAAGAATTTTCGTACACATAACTTTTGTAATTGAGTTTTGGTACTCAGTGTTTTTGCAATAAAACATTTAGATCCTATGATTTTGGTAGTAAGTTTTTCGTAGTATGCTTCTTGTAGTATGTTTTTCATAATAAGTTTTCCATAGTGAGTTTTTTGTAGTCAAATTTATTCTTCAAGAAGAATATCACCTATTAAGAATAATCTTCCTAGCCAAATTCAACATGTATGACTTCCTTACTAGTGTTTTCTTAGTAACTTTTACCTGATGGTAGTTTCTTTTTCTTTTAAACATTCTCGGATTCATGTTTTCTTAAATCCCAATGTTTTTCTTAAAACATGAAATGATCAAATTCAATAATTCCTTGCGGGCATGTTTTCATCCGTTAGATCATATCAGAGAGTTTCCCAATCGTTATATTTCTTCTGGAAGTTGAATGGTCACCTCCATTTCCTATAAAAAGGGGCCCCCGATGGTTTTCCCACATCGGTTATAAAGCTCTTGCATCTCGAAGCTCTGCCTTAGATCATAATCCCATTCCTAATATCTCAATGTTCCTCAGTTAGAATGTCTACAGAAGCCCCTTATCAAGATATGTCTTTAGTAAATATGATATCGGAGTGGAAGATATATATAAAGAGAATGGTACACCCAAACATCTTTTATAAATAGGATTCTCTAACTTACATAAACCTCAAGCTCAAGGGATGTGAAGATTTATCTATTTATAAAACTTGAGATCAAGATGTGGTGTATCCAGACATGATCATAGAGTTTTATGAGTCAACATGCTTTTTAAATGAAGATGGTAGGGATAAGTTCTCCTTGAAAAGCTATGGGAAGACGTATTCTTTATCTTATACCAAGGTGGCTATCCTGGTTGAAATACCCATGAAGGAGAGGTATAGTTTTTCTCTCATATGTTTCTAGAGGTTCAAGATAGTTTTGTTAAGTTAAATTCTATAGGGTGACTTGGAGATTCTCATATCAACACATCAAAAAAGATCTCCCAAATTTCAACCAATAATATGATTCTACAGCTTTGGATACAAGGTCTTATCGTACCGTGGAAGGGTGATAAGGATACACATAAGAACATTGACACGTATATTCTAGATTATTTTGGTAAATGTAAGGAAGGATAATCTCATGAGACATATCCTCATTACAACTCAGAATATAAATAATGGAAATCTTAGAGCTCAGATCAATATGTATCTGGAATTTATTTCTATGTTGATAGTTCAGTGCCTAGAATCCTTTAAAATCCCATGTAGCTCTAATTCGAACAATTTCAAGAAGATGTTGATCTGTGATGACACTCCAAAGAGAATGAATGTTGGTTTCTCAAAATAGTCAAGTGAGATCTATGATCTCCTAGAGGAGGAGGCAAAAGCCAGTCTGGAAAATGTTGAAAAGTATGAACCCTCAATGAAGGCTGGTATGAAAAGGATGTTGAAGGATGTGCAAGATGAAAATAAAACCCCAAAATCAAAGGAAGTCCAATCCACACCTCCTAAACTGAAGAATATAATATCTTACCTAGATGAAGTAGTTGAAAAATTGTGGGATGTTAAGGAAAAGAGGAAACAATGAGATCCACAGTTCTATATGGACCCTGCTGAGGCTTAGGCCTTAACAGAAAAAGTTGTTGATTAGTTAGAGAATCAGGCCAAGGAGAAGATGATCAAGAAGAAAATGTCTGAGGCTGAGATTCGTCAATCCCTTCTGAGGGATGCTGAAATTTTTTTTGAGAACATCCCAGTGCCGAAATATTTCCATGTGGAACAATTTCTTGATACTCCAGGTTTGAATACTCTATAAAATTCCAAAGAGAATGAAGTTGAGAAGGAAGTGATGGATGTTGTTCTGAAAGCTATGGAGAAAGTTAAACAAGCTAAGATGAGTGGTAACTATGATGAAGTAATCAAACATGTTGAAGAATATCAAGATTAGGGAACCCCATCTGAAAAGTTTTCAATCATGACTTCTCAATCCAGATCTTCAATAGTTGCTACTCTGGGAGTTGATGAGAAATGAAATGAAGAATAAGTGAACAAGCTATCTGAAGAAGAGTCATAATAATGACTTTATCCATCCTGAGGATGTTGTCTCTTGTGCCAAAAAAGAAAATATTGATGAAGAAAAGATCATACAATTATCAGAAAGTGAGCATATATCACCAGATGAATGGGCTAATAAGAAAATTAGTGAGAGGAAGCAAGTGCTTGCTGACACCCAAACAAAACATACTATTAGAAGGAAAGAAGATGGTGTAACATATAAGAAGAAGATGATAGAGATAGAAGAAGAACCATATCAAAGTAGAATGTATGATTCAGATTCATCTTACTTAGGGAATGAATTTTTTGGTTCAATATCTAATGAAGCCAGTGGATACCATTCTAATTTTTCTAGCAATTGAGTCCAGATGCCAGATGCTTCAGCATAGTGTGAAGCAGATGTCAGATTCTCTATCAATGATAATGAACAGGTGTGTGAAGAGTGAGGAAGATTTCATAAATATCATTATAGTTTATGAAGCTCACCAATGCTCCTGCAAGAAAATAAATAAATGATCTAAGTAGATTTTTGAATATATGGAAGAGCTTGATCAATTTCAAGAAGATGTCAAAGAAGATTTTTGGTAATGAAGATGACAAAATGAAAAATCTTTCAGACAGATTTTAAGAAAAGATAAACCTTGAAAAAAATACTCGAAATAAAAATGTGAGAGATATTAATGGGAAGATTAACTCTTTTTCTCAAAGATGGAAGGGTAAAATAGATCTCCAAATTGAGATCAAAGAGAAACTTGTAAAGTAGGATGAATTTATGAAGGTTCAAGAAGAGGCTATGAAGGCTCAAGCAGAGGTCTTGAAGGTTTAGGAAGACATGATCAAGGCAATAGAAAATCAAGCTGAGGAAGATCATAATCAGTTGAAGAAGTTGAATACCATTTTAAAAATGCTAATACCCATGGAAAAAAAGAAATAAAATATACCACTCCGATCTTTTGTTGTTTTTTTTTCATGTACTAATTCATTCAATCATAATGGATTTTTGGTTGTGTGCTTGGTTTTATATACTAATTTTTTAGGTACATTATTATTTTCCATTCCCAAAAACACTTTTTTTAAATCACAAAGGGGATGATGGAAAAGGAATTGTAAAAAGCAGAAGGAAAAATTTCTAAGTGAAGATGAAATATCTCTAAGTATGGGGGATTTTATTCAATGGGGGAGATCTCATTACGTAGTTTCCACATTCAAATGGAAATCTAAATTCTTGAAATCTAGAATATGATCCTTTGAGTTCTAAAGACTAAGGGGGATTTAGTCGTATTCACCATATCCAAGAACCAAGAGTGATAAGCCTTAATTTCAATGTGTAGAAATTTATTCTAAGTTCGTATATTCATTTTCGTACTGAAGTTTGTGCTTTGCAAAAAGGAGGAGATTTTGGAGCCAATAAGGGTTTCATTATGACATTTCCATTTCGACAATCAAGGGGGAGATTGTTAATTCCTTAAGGATTTCTTTATGACCTTACCATTCTTCTTGTTTTGAAAATCAAAAACACCTAATTCTAAGACAAAACTTTTTACCCCTGTTTTACTTCCATTAGGAAAATTTCCATCCCAAAAAAAATTTACCCCTACCTTGTTTTCATTGTTCATATCAATATTTTTCTTAAGTATAAAATTCATATTCATATCTAAAATCTCAGAATCGTATAATACATAGACATGAAGCATTTTGTTTCAGGATCGGAATTTCTGTTATGAACTTTTATTAAGTTCTACTCTGAATTCCTTGTTACAAACTTTAATGAAGTTCAACTCTGAATTCCGATTAGTAACTTATATAAAATAATAACTATGAATTCTGATGACAAATTCAGATTAAGAATTCTAATTATGAATTTTGGTGATGAATTCTGATTATGAATTCTCATTATTAATTCTGAATAAGAATTCTTAATATGAATACTCATTATGAATTCTGATGATGAATTCTGATTACGAATTCTGATTACGAATTCTGATGATGAATTCTGAATACGAATTCTCATTACAGATTTTGAGGAAGAATTCTAATTACAATTTCTCATTTAAAATTCCTTAGAATAATAGAATATGAATATCATTCTACTACAAACCTCGAATTCATTTTTACTTAGACTCCGTACAATTATTTTCTCCATTCTGAATATCAGTTTTCAGGTATGCTCACACTTTTTTAATTACAACTTGATGTCATGCTATTAGTTATCAACTAACCATTGTTTGAGTGACACTTGTATAGGTTCCTCCAAAATTGAATAAAAAATATGAAGGTTGGATGAGGGAGCCGACCATTAGATCTTTGCCAATAAATAGTAGCTTATTTGAAAAGAAAATACATCATGAAAAAATCAATTCACAACATCATTGACATCTGTGCTTACATGATGTTGAAGTGATTTCTAGAGAGAGAGGCATTTATCAACTCTCAGGCTTCATGAAGAATGTTTGAATGGATTGTTCAATCATTCCCTTATACAGATTGGCTTCATGAGACTCTGATTGATTCAATGTATAATCGAGTCCTTCCAGGGATAAGAAGACAAAGGTTCCAACACCTTGAAGTTGAGGGTTTCCTTGCTGCGGAAGGCTGAGGTGTCGACTACTTGAAAGTTGAGGGCTTATGGGGATAACAAGACAGACTTAGATCATCGTATCGAGGGCTCAGCCTGGTGTGCATAAGATATAATTTCTTGAAAGTATAATTCAAGGGACCATTATCCAAGGTTTTTGGATAACCTTCTCATTGGTTTAAAAACTTATTACTGTTTACCTGTTTTGTTGCAAGTTTTTCTGCTGATTTTGTATTGTTAAAGAAAGTATAACTATCTTGTACTTCCTTAATCATGTACTCTGATTTAGTTAGATTCTATACACCATAAGGTAGAATCTTCATCTTTGTAAACTTTAGTTAAGTTCAATTTTTGGAATCACTTTTTTGGAATTTAGCAAGTAATTAGAACTTATAGTGGTCTTTTGAATTATCTTGTTTAACTTTGTTAAACATAACCATATTTAAAAGTTCAAAAAAAAAAGAAAAGGTACAATTCACCCCCTCTTGTACTTGAGAATCTCATTATTATTTTGATGCTAAGTTTGGTATTATAGAGTATATCATACTCAGACATACCATTCTCACAAATATGAAAAGTATCATTCTTTTTTTTCTTTGATTATTTCTAATTAATAACTTATACTATAAAATTTAGATAAATTATCCAATCCTTTTCCACTAACATTTCATAATATACATAAAAATGATAATTAACTCCTTATATCAGTAGTTATAAAAACTAATTTACACTGATTATCCAATATGTTAAAAAAATTATACGGTTAAATCAATCATTAATATCTAGATCATTATGAAAAGTTCATATTAAAAAATTCTATAAATACTACTCCTTATATACATTTCAATATTAAAATTTTATAATTAATATAAATACATTTTTAAACAATTGAAAAAAAATGTATCATCAAAAAATCAGGCACATACAGATTCAATTGTACATAACAAAACATTAACTTATTGCAACGATTTATATATATGTTACCAAGTTTTCATAAAAAACGTATAAGATCAAAATTAAAAATTGGATCACTTACATTCACAAATACCATTTAGCTTTACATATTACGAGAATTAAGGAAATCATAGGATGAAATTTTTTTATAAATAATTTTTGATAATGATAAAAATTATCTCTAAGTATACCAATATTTGATTTATTTAACAATTTTTCATCAAACATCATCAATGCAGAATCTAAAAATATGTAATTAAATTAAAATATTTCATCATAACTTGGAGAAATGAAAACATAATGAGTGGAACCTAAAATACATAGTAAGGGTAAATAAATGATATGTCATTGATCATATAATAATAAAATTATATTTGGGGAATGAGAGCATTAGGTTATCATTTTAAATAAATCCCAAAACAATTGAATATGATAATATAGAGTGATGAAACAAAAGCTATAAGTTTAAAATATATGATTCTTGAAAAATAAAAGAACATGATAAATAAAGAACATAAAATAGTAATAAGACATTAAATAGAATAATACACATAATAATAATAAAATATTTTCATTTTACTCAATTATCCATTCTAATAATATTATAGTGGATTTGGTTCACTCCCCAACCCATATTTTTATCCATTGATTAATGCTATGACAAGCATAGAAAACTAATTTCATTATTAATCTAAGCCCACCCCCATTACAATATTATCTATCTCGTGATATATGAGTAATTAACCAATTCAATAGAAAAAGATATAGGTCCCACCAATATCATAAAAAATTTAATACATATTTGTGCCATGGGAACATAAATCATTAATCATATAAGCATCCCAAATAAGAAATGTGTTTCATTAACATTTCATAATAGTAAAACTCATGTAAATGAAATAGGTATTGTAAATATTATGATATCATAAACATAACCCTACAAGATAATGGGAATGGATGGTATCATTTAATAATATTCTTATAAAAAATTTTAACTTCAAATACTGTTATATTATACTTATAATGATTTGGAAATATTAGATGAAATAATTTATTATGAAAAAAACAAATATTTATTGAATTCATTTCTCTCAAACTACAAATATGAAAAAACAAATAAGTGAAAATATTTAATTTGAAATTAAAAATATAATGTTATACCTTATTCATAAATTAATTATAAAATCATTATAACTGAAATGACATGTCATTCCCTAAGAGATTAAAAAACTATATTTACACTTCTATTTGTAAAACTAATAAAGTACATTGTATGGAAAATGTCATGATAATACCTTTTAAAACATTTATATAAAATTAAAATGGAATAAAAATGATTTTAAAAATATACGGGAATTTTTATAAATCAATTTGATATAATTTTAAGAACAATTTACACGAAAGAAACATATTCCCCATCCAAAACATAAAAATAAATAATATTAAATAATATTGAGGTTATTAAATGATCCCTTACCACTTGTGTATATTATTAATAATTTCCCCAATGAAATAAATAACTTAAAATGAAACATTAGATACCATGATTAAATTATAATTATGATATATTAAAAAGAGGTATGATATATACTACACAATTGAATTAAGTAGTGAATATGGAATATCTTTCACTAAAGTAAAATTGAGATGATAAATCCCATACCTCAAATGTAACCCATTATTGTTCATTTTAAAAACAAAATTATTATAAATAATCATTTATTATACATTTATTTTTATAACTATTAATTAATAATAAATTTAATTTCTTATCTGTACCATCTTATCATCTGATTAATAGTAATTTTTTATTAAAATATTATTTGTTGGTGATGATGTCCTAATTTTTTATATCTTTTTTTGTTTGGTTATTTTTTCCATTATACATAATGAAAATATAAATAATTTAAATAATTATATTCATCATATTTAAAACAAATATAATCATTATTTTTAGATTTATAGTTAATTGGGATAATTAGTCATATATTAATGAATAACACAGTTCATGGATATAGTAGGTCATAAAAATATAAAAATGGTGTTTTGATTTTTAAATTTTTAGAAATAGAGAATGATAAAAAATAATTAAAATTTTATTTAAACATATATTTTTATACATATCATATATAATAATTAGTTTTATCATTATAAAAATCTATGAAAAGTTATATTTAAAAAATAATTTCTCCTATACATGAAGAATATAAGTTGTATAAACACATGATTGATACTATCACGTGTAAATTGATTTGAAATATGGATAACAATGGATTTTTCCCAACTGTTATAAAATTTAATAATATTTAGGACATAGAAGTAATTATTTTATTATAAATCTCAAAGATTTATAAGAGGTAAAGACAAGATACGAAAAGAATATGATCGGTCTAATCCATTACCACTTCTTCGAAAAGACTCCATTAAATAATATATAATGGGTTATATGGTTGGTTTTTTGGGATATATAGAATATATATAATGTATATACATGTTTAGAAGATAATATGGTAGATTGTAATAAAACTAGAAAGCTCTAGGAGTGTAATAAGTTAAGGTGGGAGGATTCCTTTTATAATGTAAGTGAGTGATGATTTAGAATTTCTTAAATAATATAAATTATAATAGAACTATTCTACATTAGAAAATAGTAAAATGTTCATTATTATTAATATAAGTTATAATATATGTTAATACCTTAATAATATAGATTATAAACATGTTTTTTGCAAATATTAATGATTTTATGTTTTATTAACAATAAATTAACCTATTTTTATTTTTAAATATTATATGAATATTTTCAATACTAAAAGGATGTAATTATAATATATAATGTTTAAATGGGACCACAAATGGATAATTTATGATATTTGAGACCATAAAATATCCCACGTTTATTTATTTAAGATATTAATTTTTTTTAAATAAATTAATAACATATTATTTGCATTAAATATCCTGATTTTTAGAATTTAAATATTATTCATTACACTGACATTAATAAAATCAATAATACACTAATAATTGGTAAAAATTATTTTCTCATGTCACAATAACGTAATTTTATTCTATATAATTATTGGATGATCATAAATATCTCAAAATTATGTTTATATTAATAATATTAACATCATTACTTTGATTATTCCCTTAATTAAATAATTAATGCATCTAGGAAGCCAAAGAATTTAATGTAATTATTTAGACCATAAAAATTAAAACAAATTAACATGATAAATGAACATAATTATATTTTAGAAATACTTTTAATAGTTACCATTCTTTTAAAATAACCCCAATTTAAAAATATCATATTTAATTGAACAAACAGTTTGAAATGTTCATGTTTTCATGGATTAAAATATAATATTTTTTATAATCACATAAAAAATGGAAATAAATTGTAATATTTTATAAATATGAATTATGATGGATAGAAATTACTCAACTAGAAATTTTTGGACAACTGTTGGGGTCATTTTATAGTCCTTGTCATTTTTCGTTTCATAATTACATGTGTTACCTGGTACCATGGTAGAAAAATTTATTAAAGTCATGAATCATAATGTATACAAATAAAATGGTCATATTAATTAAATTTTGACAACATGGTTAATAATATGGAATAAATTTTTATGAATAAAATTCAAATAATCATAAAAATTTAAATAGATTTTAAACTGAAAAAATGAGGTTTTAATTTTTTTATTTAAAATTTTGCTTCTAATAAAAATGTTCTTATACCAAAATAAAGTATTAATATGATAAATATGTCATTTAGTGGGTTAAATATAAATAATTAATAATTATATTTAACTATATTATATTAAATTAAATATTGTAAAATTTATATTACTGAATTTATTTAAATGAATGTAAATTTAAAAAAAAATTATTTTACACTATGGACCGAAAAATTTATTATTTTTTGAAAAATATAAAAATATCACTATAAGATAATATATATAAGATCAGTTAGAAAATTATAACCTTCTTCTAAAATTAAATTCAAAAATGTTTTACATATGAAACAAATTAACCATTCACGAAAAAAATGAAATAACATTTATCAACAAAACATTCATTTTATGAATAAAATGCATTTACTAAAAAATATGTTACTATTTTCAAATAATGTAAAAATAAATTTATATTGTGTAGTAAGTATATATTTATTTCATAAATAAATTATTCATATTCATAACTTCTAACTGAACAACTTGGTTATAATTATTATGATATAATATTTCATTGTTCATTTAACCTCGGTGGTTCATATCTTGTAAGTTATCGAACATAGTCATTCCTTTTAAAATAGAAGGATAATAAATAATACCCACCTCATTATTAAATATATAAAATTAAATTTAATATTGATATTATAATGCATGGTTTAGATGGATAAAAATACATTTTAGAAATCACACATCATAAATAGTGTTAAAAAACATCATCTTAATAAGATAAAAATGAAATATACAAAGATCATTACAAATAACTTTTACTTTGTTCCAATTTAGAGAACATAAGTGGAAAGTAAAATCATGGAAAACAAATAGATTACTTACTCCCAATGATTGATAGAGAGTGATAGATAATACTGTCAAGATAAATTTTACGGAAAAAACTATAAAATCTATGATGGGTTAAATGGATATTTATTTCATGGTAGGAAATCAAAATGGATAATTTTCTTATTTCGAAAATATGTTTCCATCATGGTGGAATTGTTAAAAGAAAAAGGAAATATCTGTACACAAAAGCTCTAATTTCATTCATTAGTCAAATTTCATCATAATGATGACTTTTCCTCCAAATCATGATTAGTCAAAATGACGTTTAAAGGACCAAATGACTAAAATAAACCTCAAGTATATTTAATAATTCATCATCAAATTAAAATATATGTATGTTATTTATTTTAATTAACATGATCCAAAAATGGATTGTCTATCATAGGGAGATTCCAAAAATACACAAAACTTCCTATGAGGAAAATCACATAGATCTCTATAAATTAAAATTATTCTTAATGTCCTAAATAGATCATTTAATAAATAACTATTAATAAAATTCTGTAAATATTTTCCATTCAAAGGATAATATAATAAAATAAGAAATATAGGATCTCATAATTATTAAAGATAAATTTATAAATTATCTTCAAATGAAACTAATCACACGTGATGTCTCATAATAATATTTAAATTCCATAAGTATGTAATATACATGAAATGATAGCCTTTTCCAGAAATAACCCTAATCTTCAAAAATTCACAATAAAATCATATGTGGTTCCAAACGGTATTCCATACATTATTTATCAAATATAATCCCATAGTATTGATCATACCATAATCTTATAAGGATCAAAAAAAATAGTAATCTTATTCCCAAATGTCATTAATCACTTATTTACCTAATAACCTTATAATACCATTACTATCAAAAAGATAAATCATATGATCCATAAATAAAATTAATTTGAATTGTTTAAAAATAATTTATGTTTAAAAACAATTTCATACTAACTATGAGTTCACATATGATAGTTGTAGCTGATGAACCATTATCACCCCTTAACTATGGGTTGAAATATCAAATTCCTTCTATATACAATGGTTAGTCTCATAGATTGGGGGATTTCATTTTAAATAAATAGTAATACATAGAACATTTTAGGAAATTTTATAAGTATATTCAAGAATTACCTTAATATTTTCAAAATTTAATGAAGTTTTTTGTCAACAATTGTTATTATAGAACATTCATTTGGAACCAAAAAATGTAATAACCCATAATTAACACAATAAAAAATATTATATATACCTTAATTGTTATCAATACCTTTAAAGTTATGTCCATAATATGAAAATAGAAATATTACTCAAATACATTTTAATATTATAATCCTATGTTTACATATTACCCAAACTCAATAAAAATTTATAGCAAAAGTTTCATTAGACATCATAAAGTTCCATCAAATAATAATGAAAAAGGGATTTTATATGGCAATGAAATTATGATCATTGTTAAACATAAACACACATTATGATATCTATAACTCGTATTATAACTTATCTTGAAAACAAAATGGTATCTAAAGTTATGTAAACCCTACTATGATATAAGCAACCACATCCTCCAAACCATTACTTCTAAATTTGGTGCTCAAAAAAATAAATTTAAGTCATTGATGTTGAAAAATGTTATGAATTTCACCCCAAAAAGTAAACCATAAAAAAGTATAATGGGATCTCTTAGATTTTATGTTATTTTTTATGTTCATATTTTTAATTAACTAGGTTAATAAATTAATTACATATATTCATAAAATTTTTCTACTCAAAGAAAAAATCCATCTCCCACTATAGATATCTATATTTATGTTAAAATAAATCATTAAAATATTCTATTTTATTTCTTTTTGAAATATTTTATTTTGAATTCTTCCACATAAACTAGGGAAAATAAATCATAATATGGTTGAAAACAAATATTAAGTAAAGACTAATAAGTGAGATTTCACTAATCTAATATGTATAGAATGAGAATGATGGTATGATATTGTGATATTACCTTTTTAAATCAATATCCTTAAAATAAATGATTATAATCAAGAGTGATTCAACATTTATTTTCAGTTCATAATTCATGATTCATAAGTAAATCAAATATCATAAGATATAAGAACATGACATAAGAAAAAGAGATTAAATTTTTGTGAAAACAAAATAATAGAAATAATTTCCTTAGAAGTCAAGGACCATTAAAAAATTATCATAGTGGATTGGCTTCACTCCCTAAACCATAATAGGAGTCATTTGGTGCACCCAAGACTATCATTGTAAACAAATTCTCTTATTAAACTTCATTCACTCCCATTTCTGGTCCTGTCTATATTATGACATATATTTCATTACACAATTCATTAAAATATGTAAACATATCACAAATTACATAATTAATTCCAAATATATATATATATATACCAAATGAAGATAAATATTTCGTAATATCAAACCCATCAATGGAAATTGGTTTCATAATCATTTCATCGTAGTATAAATTGTTGAAAAGAAACTAGTTTCGTAAATATCAAGAAATCATAAACATAAAACAAATAGATAATGAGTAAAGATGGTATCCACATATCCTACTCCAAGAATAAAATATTTAGAATCCTATATTGAAATATTATATGGATAATTATTTTGAAAGATTACATGAAATTTTTTTAGGAAAAAATCGTTTCCATTTTACAATCAATTATTATTATTATAAAATCAATTCAATTATGAATGAAAATAATATATTATAAAATTACTATTGTATATTTTAATGTAATATTGAAATTAGTATGTATTCATGATAACATAAAATGTTTCTCATTCCATTTAAGTTATAATATATAACCTTCACTCCTTTGTAATAAATTTCATATTGTAACATGTATGGAAAAAGTAATGATGGTTCCTTTTAAATGAATTTATAATAAATCAAAATGGTTTAAAGTTAAATTAGAGAAGAATATTAAAATAGAAAAAACATTTTTGAAATAATTTTGAAAATAAAAATAACATGTAAGAGAGATATTATTTAGAATATATTTATAAATAAATAATCACGAATTATTTTGAGATTGTGAAATAAATCATTACAACATAGGTGTCATTTGAATCCTAATATCCATGAAAGATTTAAATAATATGAAACTATAAATGCCTAAATACATATGGATTATAAATATATTATAAAATAATATATTTATAAACAACACAATATATAAATATGTGGTGAATATGAAACATATGACACTTAAGAAAAAATTGAAAGAGAAATGGCCTACCTCATGTTACACCATTAAAAGTTCAATTATAAACCAACAGTATAATTAATATAGTTTTTATTAATTTTTATACAAAATCATATATCAATGCTACAATTATTTTTTGACATATAAAATCTTATCAGCCGTTTAATGAAATTTTATTATTAAAATAACCAATCTAGGTGACAACTACTTAATTTTTATATGGGTATTGGATTCATTGTTTTAGTCCTTGTACATAATTCATAGTTAAATAATATATATAATATTAATCATGATAATAATATCATATATATTCATTTTAACTTTATTTATATTAATATATTATTGGATGAGATGGAAAATTGAATAACACCATTTATGGAGATTATTGACCCAACGTACGCTTCACTATTGTTTCCATTTCACGATGGAAGTAATGAAATAACGATACATTATAATTAACCATTACTGAATAGTTATTATATAGTATATATCATATATAAAATATTTTCATTTTACTCAATTATCTATTCAAATAATATTATAGTGGATTTGGTTCACTCCCCAACCCATATTTTTATCCATTGATTAATGCTATGACAAGCATAGAAAACTAATTTCATTATTAATCTAAGCCCACCCCCATTACAATATTATCTATCTCGTGATATATGAGTAATTAACCAATTCAATAGAAAAAGATATAGGTCCCACCAATATCATAAAAAATTTAATACATATTTGTTCCATGGGAACATAAATCATTCATCATATAAGCATCCCAAATAAGAAATGTGTTTCATTAACATTTCATAATAGTAAAACTCATGTAAATGAAATAGGTATTGTAAATATTATGATATCATAAACATAACCCTACAAGATAATGGGAATGGATGGTATCATTTAATAATATTCTTATAAAAAAATTTAACTTCAAATACTGTTATATTATACTTATAATGATTTGGAAATATTAGTTGAAATAATTTATTATGAAAAAAACCAATATTTATTGAATTCATTTATCTCAAACTACAAATATGAAAAAACAAATAAGTGAAAATATTTAATTTGAAATTAAAAATATAATGTTATTTATTATTCATAAATTAATTATAAAATCATTATAACAGAAATGTCCTGTCATTCCCTAAGAGATTAAAAAACTATTTTTACACTTGTATTTGTAAAACTAATAATGTACATTATATGTAAAATTACATGATAATACCTTTCAAAACATTTATATAAAATTAAAATGGTATTAAAATGATTTTAAAAATAAACGGGAATTTTTATAAATCAATTTGATAAAATTTTAAAAACAATTGACACGAAAGAAACATATTCCCCATCAAAAACATAAAAATAAATAATATTAAATAATATTGAGGTTATAAAATGATCCCTTACCACTTGTGTATATTATAAATAATTACCCCAATGAAATTAATAACATAAAATGAAACATTAGATACCATGATTAAATTATAATTATGATATATTAAAAAGAGGTATGATATATACTACACAATTGAATTAAGTAGTGAATATGGAATATCTTTCACTAAAGTAAAATTGAGTTGATAAATCCCATACCTCAAATGTAACCCATTATTGTTCATTTTAAAAACAAAATTATTATAATTAATCATTTATTATACATTTATTTTTATAACTATTAATTAATAATAAATTTAATTTCTTATCTCTACCATCTTATCATCTGATTAATAGTATGTTTTTATTAAAATATTATTTGTTGGTGATCATGTCTTAATTTTTTATGTCTTTTTTCGTTTGGTTATTTTTTCCATTATACATAATGAAAATATAAATAATATAAATAATTATATTCATCATATTTAAAACAAATATAATCATTATTTTTAGATATATAGTTAATTTGGATAATTAGTCATATATTAATGAATAACACAGTTCATGGATATAGTAGGTCATAAAAATATAAAAATAGTGTTTTGATTTTTAAATTTTTAGAAATAGAGAATGATAAAAAATAATTAAAATTATATTTAAACATATATTTTTATACATATCATATATAATCACTAGTTTTATCATTATAATAATCTATAAAAAGTTATATTTAAAAAATAATTTCTCCTATACATGATGAATATAAGTTGTATAAACACTTGATTGATACTATCAGGTGTAAATTGATTTGAAATATTGTTAACAATAGATTTTTCACAACTGTTATAAAATTGAAAAAAATTTAGGACATAGAAGTAATTATTTTATTATAAATCTCAAAGATTTATAAGAGGTAAAGACAAGATAAGAAAATAATGTGATCGGTCTAATCCATTACCACTTCTTCAAAAAGACTCCATTAAATAATATATAATGGGTTATATGGTTGGTTTTTTGGGATATATAGAACATATATAATGTATATACATGTTTAGAAGATAATATGGTAGATTGTAATAAATCTAGAATGCTCTAGGAGTGTAATAAGTTAAGGTGGGAGGATTCCTTTTATAATGTAAGTGAGGGATGATTTAGAATTTCTTAAATAATATAAATCACAATAGAACTATTATACATTAGAAAATTGTAAAATGTTCATTATTATTAATATAAGGTTATAATAGATGTTAATACCTTAATTATATAGATTATAAACATGTTTTTTTGCAAATTTTAATGCTTTTAAGTTTTATTAACAATAAATTAACCTATTTTTAATTTTAAATATTATATGAATATTTTCAATACTAAAAGGATGTAATTATTATATATAATGTTTAAATGGGACCATAAATGGATAATTTATGATATTTGAGACCATAAAATATTCCACTTTTATTTATTTAAGATATTAATTTTTTGAAATAAATTAATAACATATTATTTGCATTAAATATCCTGATTTTTAGAATTTAAATATTATTCATTACACTGACATTAATAAAATCAATAAAACACTAATAATTGGTAAAAATTATTTTCTCATGTCACAATAACGTAATTTTATTCTATATAATTATTGGATGATCATAAATATCTCAAAATTATGTTTATATTAATAATATTAATATCATTACTTTGATTATTCCCTTAATTAAATAATTAATGCATCTTGGATGCCAAATAATTTAATGTAATTATTTAGACCATAAAAATTAAAACAAATTAACATGATAAATGAACATAATCATATTTTAGAAATACTTTTAATAGTTACCATTCTTTTAAAATAACCCCATTTTAAAAATATCTATTTTAATTGAACAGAGAGTTTGAAATGTTCATGTTTTCATGGAATAAAATATAATATTTTTTTATAATCACATAAAAAATGGAAATAAATTGTAATATTTTATAAATATGAATTATTATGGATAGAAATTACTCAACTAGAAATTTTTGGACAACTGTTAGGGTCATTTTATAGTCCTTGTCATTTTTCGTTACATAATTACATGTGTTACCTGGTACCATGGTAGAAAAATTTATTAAATACATTAATCATAATGTATACAAAGAAAATGGTCATATTAATTAAATTTTGACAACATGGTTAATAATATGGAATTAATTTTTATGAATAAAATTCAAATAATCATAAAAATTTAAATATATTTTAAACTGAAAAAATGATGTTATGATTTTTTTATTTAAAATTTTGCTTCTAATAAAAATGTTCTTATACCAAAATAAGGTATTAATGTGATACATATGTCATTTAGTGGGTTAAATATAAATAAATAATAATTATATTTAACAATATTATATTAAATTAAATACTGTAACATTTATATTACTGAATTTATTTAAATGAATGTAAATTTAAAAAAACATTATTTTACACTATTGACTGAAAAAATTATTATTTTTTAAAAAATATAAAAATATCACTATAAGAAAATATATATAAGATCAGTTAGAAAATTATAACCTTCTTCTAAAACTAAATTCAAAAATGTTTTACATATGAAACAAATTAACTATTCATGAAAAAAATGAAATAACATTTATCAACAAAACATTCAATTTATGAATAAAATGCATTTACTAAAAAATATGTTACTATTTTCAAATAATTTAAAAATACATTTATATTTTGTAGTAAGTATATATTTATTTCATACAAAAATTATTCATATTCATAACTTCTAACTGAACAACTAGATTATAATTATTATGATATAATATTTCATTGTTCATTTAACCTCGATGGTTCATATATTGTAAGCTATCTAACATAGTCATTCCATTTAAAATAGAGGGATAATAAATAATACCCTCCTCATTATTAAATATATAAAATTAAATTTAATATTGATATTATAATCCATGGTTTAGATGGATAAAAATACATTTTAGAAATCACACATCATTAATAGTGTTAAAAACATCATCTTAATAAGATAAAAATGAAATATACAAAGTTCATTAAAAATAACTTTTACTTTCTTCCAATTTAGAGAACATATGTGGAAAGTAAAATCATGGAAAACAAATAGATTACTTACTCACAATGATTGATAGACAGTGATAGATAATACTGTCAAGATAAATTTTACGGAAAAAACTATAAAATCTATGATGGGTTAAATGGATATTTATTCCATGGTAGGAAATCAAAAGGGATAATTTTCTTATTTCGAAAATATGTTTCCATCATGGTGGAATTGTTAAAAGAAAAAGGAAATATCTGTACACAAAAGCTCTAATTTCATTCATTAGACAAATTTCATCATAATGATGACTTTTCCTCCAAATCATGATTAGTCAAAATGAAGTTTAAAGGACCAAATGACTAAAATAAACCTCAAGTAGATTTAATAATTCATTATCAAATTAAAATATATGTATGTTATTTATTTGAATTAACATGATCCAAAAATGGATTGCCTATCATAAGGAGATTCAAAAAATACATAAAACTTCCTATGAGGAAAATCACATAGATCTCTATAAAATAAAATTATTCTTAATGTCCTAAATAGATCATTTAATAAATTACTATTAATAAAATTCTATAAATATTTTCCATTCAAAGGATAAAATAATAAAATAAGAAATATATGATCTCATAATTATCGAAGATAAATTTAGAAATTATCTTCAAATGAAACTAATCACACTTTATGTCTCATAATAATATTTAAATTCCATAATTATGTAATATCCATGAAATGATAGCCTTTTCCAGAAATAACCCTAATCTTCAAAAATTCACAATAAAATCATATGTGGTTCCAAACGGTATTCCATGCATTATTTATCAAATATAATCCCATGGTATTGATCATACCATAATCTTATAAGGATCACAAAAATAGTAATCTTATTCCCAAATGTCATTAATCACTTATTTACCTAATAACCTTATAATAGCATTATTATCAAAAAGATAAATCATATGATCCGTAAATAATATTAATTTGAATTTTTTCAAAATAATTTATGTTTAAAAACAATTTCATACTAACCACGAGTTCACATATGATAGTGGTAGCTGATTAACCATTATCACCCCTTAACTATGGGTTGAAATATCAAATTCCTTCTATATACAATTGTTAGTCTCATAGATTGGGGGATTTAATTTTAAATAAATAGTAATACTTAGAACATTTTAGGAAATTTTATAAGTATATTCAATAATTACCTTAATATTTTCAAAATTTAATGAAGTTTTTTGTCAACAATTTTTATTATAGAACATTCATTTGGAACAAAAAAATTTAATAACCCATAATTAACACAATAAAAAATATTATATATACCTTAATAGTAATCAATACCTTTAAAGTTATGTGCATAATATGAAAATAGAAATATTACTCAAATACATTTTAATATTATAATCCTATGTTTACATATTACCCAAACTCAATAAAAATTTATAGCAAAAGTTTTATTAGACATCATAAAGTTCCATCAAATAATAATGAAAAAGGGATTTTATATGACAATGAAATTATGATCATTGTTAAACATAAACACACATTATGATATCTATAACTCGTATTATAACTTATCTTGAAAACAAAATGGTATCTAAAGTTATGTAAACCCTACTATGATATAAGCAACCACATCCTCCGAACCATTACTTCTAAATTTGGTTCTCAAAATAATAAATTTAAGTCATTGATGTTGAAAAATTTTATGCATTTCACCTCAAAAAGTAAACCATAAAAAGGAATAATGGGATCTCTTAGATTTTATGTTATTTTTTATGTTCATATTTTTAATGAACTAGGTTAATAAATTAATTACATATATTCATAAAATTTTTCTACTAAAAGAACAAATCCATCTCCCACTATAGACATATATATTTATGTTAAAATATATCATTAAAATATTCTATTTTATTTCTTGTTGAAATATTTTATTTTGAATTATTCCACATAAACTGGGGAAAATAAAACATAATATGGTTGAAAAAAAATATTAAGTAAAGACTGATAAGTGAGATTTCACTAATCTAATATGTATAGAATGAGAAAGATTGTATGATATTGTGATATTACCTTTTTAAATAAATAACCTTAAAATAAATGATTATAATCATGAGTGATTCAACATTTCTTTTCATTTCATAATTAATGATTCATAAGTAAATCAAATATCACAAGATATAAGAACATGACATAAGAAAAAGAGATTAAATTTTCGTGAAAACAAAATAATAGAAATAATGTCCTTATAAGTCAAGGACCATTAAAAAATTATCATAGTGGATTGGCTTCACTCCCTAAACCATAATAGGAGTCATTTGGTGCACCCAAGACTATCATTGTAAACAAATTCTCTTATTAAACTTCATTCAGTCCCATTTCTGGTCCTGTCTATATTATGACATATATTTAATTACCCGATTCATTAAAGGGATGTAAACATATCACAAATTACATAATTAATTCCAAATATATATATACCAAATGAAGATAAATATTTCGTAATGTCAATCCCATCAATGGAAATGGGTTTCATAATCATTTCATCATAGTATAACTTGTTGAAAAGAAACTAGTTTCATAAATATCATGAAATCATAAACATAAAACAAATAGAGAATGAGTAAATATGGTATCCACATATCCTACTCCAAGAATAAAATATTTAGAATCCTATATTGAAATATTATATGGATAATTATTTTGAAAGATTACATGAAATTTTTTTAGGAAAAAATTGTTTCCATTTTACAATCAATTATTATTATTAAAAAATCAATTCAATTATGAATGAAAATAATATATTATAAAATTACTATTATATATTTTAATGTAATATTGAAATTAGTATGTATTAATTATAACATAAAATTTTTCTCATTCCATTTAAGTTATAATATATAACCTTCACACCTTTGTAATAAATTTCATTTTGTAACATGTATGGAAAAAGTAATGATGGTTCCTTTTAAATGAATTTTTAATAAATCAAAATGGTTTAAAATTAAATTAGAAAACAATATTAAAATAGAAAAAACATTTTTGAAATAATTTTTAAAATAAAAATAACATGTAAGAGAGATATTATTTAGAATATATTTACAAATAAATAATCACGAATTATTTTGAGATTGTGAAATAAATCATTACAACTCAGGTATCATTTGAATCCTAATATCCATGAAAGATATAAAATAATATGAAAATATAAATGCCTAAATACATATGGATTATAAATATATTATAAAATAATATATTTATAAACAACACAATATATAAATATGTGGTGAATATGAAACATATGACACATAAGAAAAAATTGAAAGAGAAATGGCCTACCTCATGTTACACCATTAAAAGTTAAATTATAAACCAACAGTATAATAAATATAGTTTTTATTAAATATTTTACAAAATCATATATCAATGATACAATTATTTTTTTAAATATAAAATCTTATCAGCCGTCTAATAATTTTTTTTATTAAAATAACCAATCTAGGTGACAACTACTTAATTTTTATATGGGTATTGGATTCATTGTTTTAGTCCTTGTACTTCATTCATAGTTAAATAATATCTATAATATTAATCATGATAATAATATCATATATATTCATTTTAAATTTCTTTATATTAATATATTTTTGGATGAGATGGAAAATTGAATAACACCATTTATGGAGATTATAGGCCCTACGTACGCTTCACTATTGTTTTCATTTCAGGATGGTAGTAATGAAATAACGATACATTATAATTAACCATTACTAAATAGTTATTATATAGTATATATCATATATAAATATTATTTCCATATATATAAACATTCATGTATAGTGGTAATGAAAACATAATTACATTTCATTGTGAATATTGTAAGTCATGCATAGATATGAGCAATACATTCACATTTTATTTTATGGGAATGATAGTGTACTATAGTGTTTTCAAAATCATAATAAAATTTAAAAACATTTTGAAAAATGTTGTTACTACGTTATGAAAATATAATTGATATATACTATATTAATGATAGTATAAAACGCATTTGATCGTTAATATTGATGTCATCTTCTTCCTAACTACTCATGTAGATATCATCTAAAGAGAACTATGGTTAGTCTTTTGGGATTAAAATAACCTAGTTAATTTGAATAGTGATCTGGAGAGAGTAATTTCATAGATTATTATAAACAATGAAGCCTCAAATTTATCTAATTAATTGAGGGAGGAGGTTGTCGTTTATAATTGTGGCTACGAATCTTTTGGAGTTTCGTAGAAAATAAAAAATAAATATTCTATTCTAGATCTGAATAAAAAAATAGAAATTAATAATAAGATATGTTGTCAGATTGTTTTAATACCATAAATAAACATTTATTGTATTTTTAAAAAAGATTCTTTTGATTAACCTTTATTTAACCTATTTTTATATTAACCTGGGTCACAAATTTATCAATATCAAATGTTTTTAATTTTTACATACGATCAATAAATTGTACTATTAATAGATAATTTAATATATTTTACATAATCAAATATCTTTAATATACTTATTTATTATTTTATAAAAAAATATATTAACTAAATAAAATATTATTTTCCTAAAATATTTTAATGGTTAATTTTAATATTATTCATTGTTCCTGTGTTAATATCATCAATATGAAATTCTACAAAAAATATTTTAAAATTTCCTAAACATGTAGTTTTCAACTACAAAAACATTAATCAGAATAAATATAAAAATTCATGTTATTATTATTATTTTTAATATCATCTATTTTTTATTGAAAATAATAATAATTACTGCCTTAGGGTTTTGATATAATTTAAGGGAATTATTTTTCACTAAAACATATAAATAAATTAAAATGATATATATAAATCATTTATATTTCATAATAAAATTTATTATTACAAATAATCACTTTATTACTCTATATTAATGATATTATAGTTTTCAAAACCTAGAATTTTACAAGTTTTTCTTTTATGGGAATAAAATATTATAAATGTTATAATAGTATAAAAATGGTAATGAATTGTATTATATTAGAACATTCTATAATTATCGTCTAAAATATATTATCCAATAAAATTTTACAAGTTATAAGAGAATTTATAGTCCTTATAATTTTATTTTAACCCTTAATTACCAGATATTATATTTACCATGTTAGACAATATTACTAATGTTACTATTCTAATTGTCTAAAAATCAAAAAATTAATTCATTAAATTTAAAAATCCCAATTACGAATTTGGAATCTATTTTTCAAAATTCAGTTAATATAATTAGAAAATGTTAATTTAAAATCACATCCAAAGAACAGAACAAAAAAACCTACTTTAATGTGTGTTTAAATGTACCAAAATTTACTTATGCAAAAATAACCTAAAAAATGAATATTTTTTTGAATACATAAAAATAGTTAATAATCATGTTAATTGAGATTATGTTGAAAAAATATTAACACTATGAGATTATTTATATTATTAAAAAGAAATGAAATTTTTTGAAAAGTTGTTATTTTTCACTATTCACAGAGAAATTAATGTTCTCATGGATATATTTAATTTTCATTATTTGAAAATTTTTATATGATGACATAAAAATGATATAATCGGTTTAATATTAAATTTTTAAATGTTTTATAAATTAATTATATTATTTATTTTAAAAAAATAAAACAATGATTTTGGAGATAGCCTATCATTGAATATTAATATGGATATCATAGAAATTTTCTCTTTATATTCTTATAATATAAAAACAAATTTATATTAGAAATATGAATATATTTATTTCATAATTCTATTATTCCTTCTGATAATATCCAAATCTATTGATAGATTATAATAGTCTAATAATAATTTTACATTGTTCTTTTAATCTATTTATTTTATATCATTTACATTTTATAATATAGAATTTCAATTTAAAATATAGGGATGTTACTTAAAAAATAATAATTTGACCTTCTCAATTAGAAATCATTCTTATTTAATTGGCGTTATACGAATCAAAATACCGTTACTGAAATCCCATAAATTAAAAAGGATCAATAAAACACAATTCAAATAAAATATAAAAGGATTATATGAAGATCATTTAAAATTACACGTTCTTGGATTGAAAGTAGAATAAAATAAATGGTATGGGAAAACATGGATAAGGAAGAGAATACTAACTCTTAATGAATGATACAGAGTGATAGAGGATATTTTCATGATATATTTAACCATAAAAACGTAAGTCTTTGATTAGTTAAATGGGTATTGATTTCACAACTGGAAAACTAAATGTATAACATTGTTATTTCAAGATATTATTCCAATAATTAAGGTAATACAAAAGGCTTAAAAAAATATTCTTACATAACACATAAAATATCAAACTGTATTCTATTTCCATTGAAATCTCAAATTTTTATCAAGATGATAGTTGAACAAGATGAAATTTTCTGGTCTGACGTACTAAAATAATCCTATAATAGGTGGCACATCCAAAAATAGAATAAAATTATATTCATCATTTCATTTTAAATTTACAAAGAAACCAAAATTGTTCTCACATGATCAGTAGAATCCCGAAAATAATATTCCATCATATAACGAAAAATATCTGAATACTAAAAATTAAACAGTAATACATAGTTTTCCACATCATTCATTAAAAAATTCTATTTATAATATTACTAAAAATTTTACATACTATGGATGAAATTAAAAAATAATTATTAGTTTATGAGTGAATGTTCATATTAAAATATAGATTTTATCTCCAATCTATAATAATTTATCATTACGTCTAATTAAAAAAGTGTAACCACTAAAGAAATATAATATATGAGATAGAATATCTATTTTAATACATAAATAGTACCTCCACATAGCCACAATAAAATAACACGTACTTGAGAAATATAATCCATCCTTTATTTATTTAAATATAAAACAAGAGTATTCCACATACCATAATCCAATAAGGTTCAAAATTAATGTTATCTAATAAAAAATGAAAGATAATAAAATAATTTAAAAAATAATTATTTATTTAAATGGTTGTCAGAATGATAAATCAGATGTTCCTTAAATCATCTTAATCATTATTTTTCAAAATTATTTAATTTGTATTAAATTTCGTTTTAAATAAGATTTCACATAACCTATCGGTTTGTGATGAAACATCGTGACCCTCTATTTGTTGTTACGACCTCACGGACATTCTTGATGTGATTATTTTTCATCAATCCAACTGGTTTTCATTTTTACAAAATTATAATAATTATTTAATTCAATGATATATGAAACAGATAAATAAATATATAAACATAATATTTTCTACATTTAAAAAATGATTTATCTAATAAGGTTATACTATAAAAATCATTTTACATCTCAAAAAAGTAATAATGACTAATTACATGTAACACTATCTTATTTTTTAAGGTATCCCATGACCATTATTTTGATCCTGAATATTTGGGGCTTTTACTAAGCTATTTCATATTGTTTTTTGAATGTTTATAGGCTTTATAGGATGAACACTATTAGTGAATGGTTTACCAAAATCATGAACCCATCCATTATAAAATAATAAAAACCTAGATATTTAGGATATAGATAGTTATTGGATGGATTGACAAACCTTTCAAGCACATAATATAAAAATGATCCCTGTTATAATAGGGATCAATTTTTATATCAATTTGTCCCTTCCTATATAACCATGCGTAATGACATTTAAAATTATAAAAATTGTTAAAAATTTCAAAGACCCTTGATATACCACAGTTTAACTACTATTAGATTTCCAAGGATTGATATGATCTCAAATACTATTTTTTTCTCAAACAAACCCATCCCTTATAAAATTGTCACATGAAGGATCTCTTTCGATCTCCTCTGGGTATGTAAATCAACACTCATTTTTTATATCCGCCTCTATATTTTTCTCCTTCTTATATAGTATTTGATAATAATATTGTTGGTGTATACAAGATCCATTTAATTGAATAATGAATCTACGGATGATTTCTTGATCTCCATTTTTAATATCTTCATTAGAAAATCTCATTGTGGGTGTCATATATTGTAATTCAATGATAAATGTTAGTTGGTTTGATATTAATTTTTACATATATTTAAATCAATGATTTTCTTTATTTTTTTATATGGAATTGAGTTTATTTAAGAAAATTTATTTTTTCTTGAGTTCGTATGGGAATTTTAATGGCATATAATAGTAATTGTATTTTTAAATTGACGGAATTCAGAAAATGATTTGTAAACTAAAATTAAAAAATAGAGTAAATTATTATATTAAAACCCAATGATTGGGTTTTTTATAAAATGTAAAAATTGGAGACATAAATATATTTCGTTTTTGAAATTAATTTTGTACATTGAAACTAATAATCGAGAAATTGTTCATTTTCCCACTATTGATTAATGGATGAGTACAAGGGTCTCATGGTAGTTAGTGGAATATATTGGAAAATCATGCTAGGATGAAAATTAATTAGAAACATATTAATGTGGAAGCCTCTCAAAAATACCTAGTAATTAATATATTATCCAGTATGGGTTATTGATGATCCCTATTTGTCCTAAACCCTAGGGACATGTGTACACATATTTACATGATCACTAATATGAGACGTTAAAGTATCCTATGATAAGAAACTATCCTACCACATGGTATATAACCTAGTACATAGTGTGATTATTTTGATATATATTCACATATATATATATATCATTGATTATATAAATGTTTTATTCATTCAAGTTGATTTTTATTAACTATTTTCTGTGACACACAATAAATCTAATTATGAACCCTATATTTGATAGACGTATGACACATGACAGAAAACATGTAAGATAACATAATATTCCATGACTCGAGTACATATTTACAATCTAATATAGATTCTATATATTTAAATGCATTAAACATTGAGTTATCTTAAATTACATTCTACAGTGACCTTCCATGATAGCCTGCATTACATGAAATAATGGCCTTCCTCAATAGATATTGTTACATGTAAGACTTATCTTCACCAAATAACAATATATCATTAAAATATTGTCATTTAATATGAAATGTTATAACGTGCATATTATGTTATTGGTTATTAATATTCAATCTAATGTATTAATTTTTATGGTTTAAATAAAAAAAAATTAATTCATGGTATGACAATTAATAAGAATTGAGAAAAGAACCAACTGGATATAAAAAGAAATATTATGATTTTTATACCTCCAATTGATTCTTGTACTAATAAACCAAATTAAATAAAATTATTAAATATTTGTAATGAATTACATATTTTATATATTAGAATTTTTTTTATATTCATACATTAGGTCTGGTAGACATAAGATATGAACAAACTATATTTTACACATAAAAACCTATAGTATTATAAAGGCAATATTACCTCATTTTAATGGATATTTCATTTCAAATCAGAATTATGACACATTAATTGATTTAATATATCAAAATATACTCTAACTATAAAATAGAAAAATCAAAATTAGGGTATGGATAATTTTTTATATTTTTTAAACAATGAATTTTTAATGAATAATTATAAATACACAATTTTAGTTCAAAATTCCTTTTCTTATAATTTATTTATAAGTTAAAATAATTCATTTAATTATTTTTGAATTTTAGTTTGATAATATTTTACTCAATTAATACTATTTATGTATATATAATCAAATTCATATTGGATCTGATTTTAAAAAAATAATGCAATATTGAGGACGTTTTTACTTTAAAAAATCACATTGTCATCCCCCATGCTGGATGAGTATTAAATTAATTTCATCCAATTATGTGATTAAATTTGGAAAAATGGATTCCATATTTTTAATCATCATAATTTATAATTAATTATAATACCAAATTTGTTTTTCCCAAAATTATTAGTGAATGAAGTTGAAATTATTTATAATTATTATTGGAAAATTAAGCATAATATAGGACAAATGCTTTTCTATAGTGCCCAAATGACCGATACACATGTCCAACACATATTTTATGGAAATAATTCATCAATTAACCTTATATTATTGATATGTTTTGGCTTTTTATGACATTTGTAAGGTAAGAACAAGTTTACACCTATATTGTTTCCAAAAATTCTAAGTGAGTCATTTTACTTCCCTATGAAAGGACAGCATTCCCCCCCCATTACTCACACATCTAAAGACACTAATATTGGACAACATCATTCCATATATATTCATAACATACTTACACTATGCCATTAATACTACCTTTGGGTATAAAATCATCCAAGGGAGAATTTTGGTTCAAATCAAAAGTAGTTACCAATTAAAAGGTAACGTCTTCAATCATGTTTTTAAATTCTATTTCTACTATCAACTCCCTATACTCTTATAACAATATTATATTCTAATAGAACTTGTATACTAAATATAATATTATGTTTTTATTCTATGGGTTATATCTACACTTACACACACCTCATGTAATGGGTAACAAATATATTTTTTCTCTGTGGGCGAACTACTCCTTCATGAAACGTTGAGTGTTCATTTTCCCATAAAACTGATCATAGTTGACATAATGATGTAATATCTATTTATATAAGATATATATCATATTTATTATTTCGTTAATCTTCAATTAATCATTTATTACAAGCAACATTTTAGAATTCCATTTTACGTTAATACGATAACATTGTTTGAGGAAGTGTGGAGTACCACCCCCTCAAAACGATGTGATTCATTCAAACTATATATAGAATATATAAATGAAATATTAAATTAATAAAATAAAATAATATAGTTATATATGATATTCATGACATCATTAAATATCTAGAAATATACTATATATATTTATTACATTTTGATTATTTGAATTTCAAACACATAAAAAGTGATAATATCGATCATTGTTGATGCACTACTGTGTATAAGGAATTTCCACTTGGTATAATATCTATGAAATTGTTTTTTGGATGATTTTTACATGATTTTTACAATTTTAATGTATATTTATAGGTTTTTCATCATTCGAATGAAAAAACAAGGATTATATGATATTTGGAGATTTAGAAGGGAATTGGCGGCATAAAGACCCTTTTTCCCCTGATTATGCTTAAAGGGAGTCACTCGGATCAAACACATGACAAGATGGATCGAAATTTGAGGAATGTAAAAAAGCATATATGACCCATATGGTAGAATCACGGTTATCCAAACTGTTTCTAAACTATGCAAGAGGAGATTCTAATGAAAAAAAGGCTTGTATGGTTGGCATATGGCTTAACCAAACCATGCAGACCATCGAAGAAAATCGTGTGGTTCAATTATTGATGATAGAAGCTTCCACACGGTTGGCACATGGTTTTCCAAATCGTGTGCCCCTGCAGTGCGGCTTAAGGATTTGAGATAGATGCTTCTACACCGCTGGCGCACTATCTACAAAATTGTGCACCCAAACCATGTAGACCACTCCAGTCTTCTTATTTTTCAATACCTATAGAGACCTGAAGCCTGACGTACATGGACATTACATTACTTTTGCGGAATACTTAGTACATAACAAAAACACACACACAAGGATCGTAATAGTTTAGTGGCTTTGGAAACTCGGAACGTAATCTTCTAATCGTGGTGAAAGATCTTCAATATCTCCCATAAAGATCTTCCCTTTTTTTACCTAAAACCTTTCTTTATATCCTGGGGAAAAGAAAACATAAAAGGGTGAGCTCAAATGCTCAGTAAGGGTAAGCAAAAGAAAAATCAATCAAATCATATTCATAAGAACATAACTTTTGGAAATCTTAACCTGCAAAAGACAGCATAATTTCATATCATTGGATAAATCATAGTGGTGAAATGAAAACCCAATAAGCATAAATTAAAACATGAAACTTTGTGGCATACACACATAATCATAGAGAATCATTTCTTGTTAGTCAATACTCATTGCCAAGACTATCATAGTGGACAAAGTCCCTTTCTGAACCGAGTCACCCTCGTTCCAGTCCTGTTTCACTGAACCGGTAAAACCTACCGTTCCAGCCATGTCTATCTCATGAGATATAAAATCTTTACCTAATGCATTGGATGGAGATATAGGTCCCACCCATCTTATAATGAATCCTTTATTATGTGTGCCACATAATCATAAATCATACATCATCGCATAACCCATGCAATAAAAATGGGATTCTTAAACAACATGACATCATAAAACAATTCATAAAAGATAAAGGAATTCATAAAAATATTTACATCACAACATAATCAAACCAATGTAATAATAGGGATAAAAACAGAACCCTTTTATTATCTTAAATGGAAAATAATTTTTATAAAATACTTGAACTCCATTCTTGAGGAAAATATCCTTTCTTCTTTAAAAACATTTTTCCTTTCTTAACATGTCATACGACTTTAATCTAAAAAAGGTGATTAAAAATAAACTTGAAAACATGTAAAGAAAGTTTCTTGTAAATAATGTTTTAAAAATCCATTCATACCGTATAAGTTAAAAAAACATTCTTCTCGTTCTTTTGTCAGAAAAGTCAAAAAAGTACCTCGTACGAAAAACGACAAAAGATTCCTTTCATATCTTTTACTAAAAACTCACCAACGGGTAAAATAGGTTTTAAAAAATTGTAGGTGGATGGAAATAATATTACATATTAAGGGAACATGGATGTGGATGATAAAATACACCCCAGTAAATACCAACGTATAAGCAATCTCGGATAAAAATGAGATTGTGATATTTCCCTTACCTTAGGTCCAATTTTCTTTATACGTGTCCGAATATCCTGTATAATGGTTTAAATAATGTTATTGACTTATTCCCGAATCATACATATTGATATGATATCATATATGGTCATATTCTTAGCTTCTTGTTAGTAATATTTCATTGTTACTTGTTACTCGGGTCTTTATTGCCTTTTGTTCTTATGCGTGTTTTGCCGAATACATTCTTATTCTTCTTTTAAGGTTATAGATAACTTATATCCAGAATGGTATTAGTGTAACATATATCATATTTATTAATTCAATTCATTTATATAATTACTATGTAATGATGATCATGTAGAATGAGTCACATCACATCGTGGAGACGGTATTCCGTACGTACGCACGAGTGATGATATCGTTCCTATGATCGTGGAACTGTATTGGAGTATATATTTATTATTTCAGTATCAATATTACTTTATAATAATTATAAATAGTTACTCATTACACCATTATACCCATCCTTGTAATGTGATGGTGGAAAAATAGATTACACCACGGCGTGGAGACGGTATTCCGTACGTACGCGCGCGCGGTGATTTCATTTTTCCGTGGGATGGATAGAAGGTGAATTAGGGTTGTTTCATATTTATAATAACATATCAGTATGTAAGTAATACTTATGTTATTACTTTATCATGAAACAACTATAGAAGAAGAAGTTTGAAGAAGAATGAAATTGAAAAGATCGGTAATGGATATTACCTCTTCTTTGGAACGCCTCTTTGAATCCTCCACTTAGGGAACTAAGATTTGTCTTTGAAGAAGACCAGGACCTCTAGGATTATTCTAGGGAAGTGGAGAGGAGAAAATGGCAGGGTTTGGCCGAGATTGAGTGCTCAAATTGGTGTGAGGAGGAGGGGGAGGAGGTTCCCTTTTATAAGGGAGGAGAGGGGCACCTTAGGAATATCTCAAAATATTATTTTATATTAAAGTCAAAATCGGTTTATAATGGTTCCAAAGGGTCTTATTTCGAAGGTAAAGTGGGGATGGGTCTAAATCCTATCAACCAATAGGATTTATACAAGTTTAGGGTAATATTTTAACCTTATCAATTAGATTTAACTCTAAGTTAAATAATTTACCATTTACCATGTCTTTTTGTTTTCTTTCACTATATGGTTAATACACTTACTATAACATGCCAAACGAACCCCAAATTGTTTATTATTAATATATATATCCTTATCTATGTCATTTGGCCGAACCTTAGATTTTTAGGAATAAAATAACAATTAATAATATAATATTGGATTTAAAAACTATTTTGTGTCAATTTTGACACTATTTGATATATGATTTTTGTGAAAGTCACAACAGAATTATATGTTCGAACCAAGTTGATTAAATCAACACTAATATATCATAGTAACCTAGAAAATTAGTTTAACTCATAAAAATTCTCAAATTACATTTATTTTTGTGTTTATAACATCAATTATGTCAATATTTCATTAATAAGATAATTACTGCATCATCATTGTGTCATAAATAAATTAAATTATTTAATGTCTAAAAATTATAAATAAAATACCATTATGTAGGAAATCTTTTTAGATTTCTAATGAATATTTATAGTCTAATTTATCTTATGTATAACCCCATATTAAAAATGATTTACTTATTAAACATTGATTTTAACTATTTTAACCCTTCTTTAAATAAATTAATAATAAATGTCCTAATCTTACCCAAGTGGGCCTAAATGGTCATATTATATTCATAATGTTGTTTTTGGTAGAATTACACTAATCCAATAGAATTAGGACATGTGTTAGGGTAATAGTAATATCATATTTACCCTTAGTTACCCTATTTACTATTAACCGCGGTAAAAAAAAGTAAAAAGTTACTATTCACCAAAAAATTATTTTTATCTCATTGAACCACATTTTACTTACTGATATCAACCGTGTCTGTCGGATTTTCGAAATTCCATTCACAGAAGCGGTAAAATTATGTTTTATGCAAAATTCAGTTTTTAACCTACCACTTAGTGGTTTCACTATTCATCAAAAATTGAAAGTTTTTAGAAAAATACCAAAATTTCACACTAGGCTAATTTCGATATTCTGTGTCCAAAAATGAAGTCCATTTTGAAAAATAAAATTTATAAAATTTCAAAAAGTGGTTATTACTATTCATAACGGCTAGTTTTAATAGCATATTGTTGTTTAGTGAAACTCGGTATTGCGTACAACGCAAGCTGTCGAGGAAGGTCGTGATTGCGTGTAATGAAAGGCAAGTCAAGGATGTGTGTTGTGCAAGCTCCTTTTAGTGTAGCGTACAACCCAAGATATTAAAAAAATTAAAAAGAATATTTTTTATAAAATCTCAGGTTGTTACATTCTACCCCCCTTAAAATGAATTTCGCCCTTGAAATTCGTCAGGGTTATAAATGGTTTACTATTCGAAAGTTTCCATAATAGAAACCCACATCGTAAAAAAAGAATACCAAAACTTGGCTTTAAAAACTAAAGTATGAAATGTAACGATTACCCAAATAAACTAATCACTGGGTTTCCACATAGGTGAAAATATGGATATGGAAGAGAAATCTAACCATCATGTTCTGATAGAGAGTGGTAGAGAACATGGCTATGGAAAATCCAGTAATCACAAATCCATAGATTTGTGATGATATAAGGTACCATCTGATTCATCAGGTATAAGATCACTAGGACAACATTTTTGGTTTTTATGATCATTTCCATAAAGTTGAAAATTTGAATTAGAATAAATACTTACTTTATTTTGGTACAATTTCACTGTTGTTCGTGCCTTGAAAAATTTCCACTTCATCTCTTAAATAAATGAAGTTGACTTTTTTATTCATGAAGTGTTAGCAGATCATGTGATAGAATGACGGGTCATTCCATCTGTCTCAAACAAAAGGTTAGAAAAAATTATATACATAAGTCGATCTATAGTGAGATTAATCATATATGGTTCATAAAATGGACTTATACTTCAAATATCATACTTCTTAATATAATAAAACTAGTTTCTACTAAACAGGGACTTCCTGTAGGCCAGTGGTAGGCGATAAAGGCCAGTCGCACTTCGGTTGTGGGTTCAATTCCCACATCCTTGTCCGATGCGATGGGCTATCGCCCGTCCTGCAGGTTGTCCTTTTTCTAAAACTACATTACTATAACATCCCATAAATAATATCGAAAAAAACTTCTATCCTTAAACAATACTCACTTATGTCCAACATAATCCATTTCAATCTTTAGGCTTATCCATAATACTGTAGTCCACTCTCATAACATAGTGAAGATGATTACCAGAGATTTAATACCATCGTTGATCCCCATATATCATAAGATATGTTTTGTTGGTCACATTCAAAACATTCAAAGGCCTTAATCATGTATTCTCTTGAATACCCATCGAAGCTTAGTGAAAACATGAATGCAGTTAAAAGTTTACACTTTCCACATACCAAAATCCTCCAAATTCTATATACTCAAACCATGATATCACTTAGTCCTTATATCAATCATGAGCTCATGAATACTGTCAAATATTTAATTTTCTCGTTTTCCCTTCATTATGTGCATATCATTCTTTTTCCAAAAATATCTCAATCACTTTCCATGGATACTGGTACAATAAAATTAATGAAAACCACAATAGACCAATACATAAATATTCCAATATTCCACGATACTATATACAACAATATTTTGGAATCCCATTACATAAACAGTTAATCATTCCACCACATCGTTGTCATATTCAACATTGCAAATAGTGATCGCATGTGACTTCCCTTTGTCCTTTGCCTTCAGTGGTTGTTCATGTTGATCATCACTAACCCTTAGATTAGGGAATTTATTAGCATAATGCCCCATTTCCTTGCACTTGAAGCATTGAAGTGTTGGTGGTGCGTTCTCTGCAGTGTTTGCTTTATTCACATCATTAGAAACCCTTTTTCCATTACTTCGACACTCAGCTGCTCGATGACCTTCTTTTCCACACATAAAACATTTTCTAGTCCCTTTAAGACAATCTCCACCATTCTTCTTTCCACACTTTGTGCATAAGGAAACATTCATCTTCTTTTCACCATTATTTTGATATTTCTCCTTGAACTCCATCTTTCGTTTCTTGTCAAAACCATGAGATGGATATATAACACCAACTTCCATTTCTACCTTGATAGCACAACACACAATTTCTTCATAGCTGCTAAAGTCTCTTATAACTAATGCCCTTCAAAGACTTGGTTTTAAGCCACAGAAAAATTTATCAACTTTACTTTCAGGTTGGATGATAATACCAGAAGTGTACCTTGAAAGTCTTGTAAAATTTGCTTCATAGGTACCAACAGATTCATCATCCCATTACTTCAGTTCAAGAAAGTCTTTCTCCATATTTGTTCGAATAATACGAGGGAAGTACTTACTGAAAAACAAGTTCTTGAACTCGTCCCATTCCATGGAGTCAATTTCATCTCTTGGCCTTGTATTCTTGATAAGATTCCACCATTGATCAGCTTCACCTTCCAAATGATATCCTGCTAAGATGACTTTATCATGTTCAGAACATTGAAGAACTGAAAATATCTTTTCAGTAGTACTGATCCATTGTTCAGCCACAAGTTGATCAAAAGACCCACTAAAAAAAGGTGGATGTTGCCTCATGAAGGACTCAATAGAATATTGTTCCCTTCTCTGCTCATTTGGAAGTCAAGAATGATTCATAGCTTGTGTTAGTATAGCAATAAGATTTTGCACTCCATCTCCCATAACATTTGTTTGTTCAGGAGGGCAATCATTGCATTGTCCATTGCATTGATCAACACGGTTCCTTCGGGTTCCAGCCATTGTCTAAAACCGAAAAAGAATAGTGTGAGAGGCAAAAATCATGCTAGGGAAAACAACATAATAAAGGGGGAGTACCTTCAATATCTAAAATCTTAGGTTTAATTCTATGATCGTTAGCGTAATTCTAGTACTATAACCTATACATATACTTAACCTTAGGGACATCCCTAGACATACCTTAGAAATATCTCTAGGGATCTCACTAAAGATCTCGCATCCTAGTTTCCAAAGGTTGACTAAACTTTTCCTCTGATACCAACTGTAGAGACTCGAAGCCTGACGTACA
The DNA here is from genome assembly GCA_963277665.1 of Viscum album. Taxonomy (NCBI): domain Eukaryota; kingdom Viridiplantae; phylum Streptophyta; class Magnoliopsida; order Santalales; family Viscaceae; genus Viscum; species Viscum album. Next base: position 1,741,692,170 of record OY728156.1, read on the forward strand.
TGGACATTACATTACTTTTTCGGAATACTTAGTACATAACAAAAACACACACACAAGGATCGTAATAGTTTAGTGTCTTTGGAAACTCAGAACGTAATCATCTAATCGTGGTGAAAGATCTTCAATATCTCCCATAAATATCTTCCCTTTTTTTACCTAAAACCTTTCTTTATATCCTGGGGAAAAGAAAACATAAAAGGGTGAGCTCAAATGCACAGTAAGGGTAAGCAAAATAAAAATCAATCACATCATATTCATAAGAACATAACTTTTCGAAATCTTAACCTGCAAAAGACAGCATAATTTTATATCATTGGATAAATAATAGTGGTGAAATGAAAACCCAATAAGCATAACTTAAAACATGAAACTTTGTGGAATACACCATAATCATAGAGAATCATTTTTTATTAGTCAAGTCTCATTGCCAAGACTATCTTAGTGGACAAAGTCCCTTTCTGAACCGAGTCACCCTCGTTCCAGTCCTGTTTCACTGAACCGGTATAACATACCGTTCCAGCCATGTATATCTCATGAGATATAAAATCTTTACCCAATGCATTGGAGGGAGATATAGGTCCCACCCATCTTATAATGAATCCTTTCTTATGTGTGCCACATAATCATAAATCATACATCATCGCATAACCCATGCAATAAAAATGAGATTCTTAAACAACATGACATCATAAAACAATTCATAAAAGATAAAGGAATTCATAAAAATATTTCCATCACAATATAATCAAACCAATGTAATAATAGGGATAAAAACAGAACCCTTTTATTATCTTAGATGGAAAATAATTTTGATAAAATACTTGAACTCCATTTTTGAGGAAAATATCCTTTCTTCTTTAAAAACATTTTTCCTTTCTTAACATGTCATACGACTTTAATCTAAAACAAGGTGATTAAAAATAAACTTGAAAACTTGTAAAGGAAGTTTCTTGGAAATAATGTTTTAAAAATCAATTCATGCCGTATAAGTTAATAAAACATTCTTCTCGCACTTTTGTCAGAAAAGTCAAAAAAGTACCTCGTACGAAAAACGACAAAAGATTCCTTTCATATCTTTTACTAAAAACTAACCAAAGGGTAAAATAGGTTTTAAACAATTGTAGGTGGATGGAAATAATATTACATATTAAGGGAACATGGATGTGGATGATAAAATACACCCCAGAAAATACCAACATATAAGCAATCTCGGATAAAAATGAGACTGTGATATTTCCCTTACCTTAGGTCCGATTTGCTTTGTACGTGTCTGAAACTCCTGTATAATGGTTTAAATAATGTTATTGACTTATTCCAGAAGCATACATATTGATATGATATCATATATCGTCATATTGTTAGCTTCTTGTTAGTAATATTTCATTTTTACTTGTTACTCGGGTCTTTATTGCCTTTTGTTCTTATGCGTGTTTTGCCGAATACATTCTTATTCTTCTTTTAAGGTTATATATACCTTATATCCAGAATGGTATTTGTGTAACATATATCATATTTATTAATTCAATTCATTTATATAATTACTATGTAATGATGATCATGTAGAACGAGTCACATCACATCGTGGAGACGGTATTCCGTACGTACGCACGACTGATGATATCGTTCCTATGATCGTGGAACTGTATTGGAGTATATATTTATTATTTCAGTATCAATATTACTTTATAATAATAATAAATAGTTACTCATTACACCATTATACCCATCCTGGTAAAGTGATGGTGGAAAATAGATTACACCACGACGTGGAGACGGTATTCCGTACGTACGCACGCGCGGTGATTTCATTTTTCCGAGCGATGGATAGAAGGTGAATGAGGGTTGTTTCATATTTATAATAACATATCAGTATGTAAGTAATACTGATGTTATTACTTTATAATGAAACAACTAAAGAAGAAGAAGTTTGAAGAAGAAAGAAATTGAGAAGATCGGTAATGGATATTACCTCTACTTTGGAACGCCTCTTTGAATCCTCCACTTAGGGAACTAAGATTTGTCTTTGTAGAAGACCAGGACCTCTAGGATTATTCTAGGGAAGTGGAGAGGAGAAAATGGCAGGGTTTGGCCGAGCTTGAGTGCTCAAATTGCTGTGAGGAGGTGGGGGAAGAGGTGCCCTTTTATAAGGGAGGAGAGGGGCACCTTAGGAATATCTCAAAATATTATTTTATATTAAAGTCAAAATCGGTTTATAATGGTTCCAAAGGGTCTTATTTTGAATCTAAAGTGGGGATGGGTCGAAATCCTATCAACCAATAGGATTTAGACAAGTTTAGTGTATTATTTTAACCTTATCAATTAGATTTTACTCTAAGTTAAATAATTTAACTTTTACCATGTCTTTTTGTTTTCTTTCACTATATGGTTAATACACTTACTATAACATTCCAAACGAACCCCTAATTGTTTATTATTAATATATATATCCTTATCTTAGTCATTTTGCCGAACCTTAGATTTTTAGGAATAAAATAACAATTAATAATTTAATATTTGGATTAAAAACTATTTTGTGTCAATTTTGACACTATTTGATATATGATTTTTGTGAAAGTCATAACAGAATTATATGTTCGAACCAAGTTGATTAAATCAACACTAATATATCATACTAACCTATAAAATTAGTTTAATTCATAAAAATTCTCAAATTACATTTATTTTGGTGTTTATAACATCAATTATGTCAATATTTCATTAATAAGATAATTACTACATCATCATTGTGTCATAAATAAATTAAATTATTTAATGTATAAAAATTATAAATAAAATACCATTATGTATGAGGTTATTTTAGATTTCTAATGAATATTTATAGTCGAATTTATTTTATGTATAACCCCATATTAAAAATGATTTACTTATTAAACTTTGATTTTAACTATTTTAACCCTTCTTTAAATAAATTAATAATAAATGTCCTAATCTAACCCATGTGGGCCTAAATGGTCTTATTATATTCATAAGGTTGTTTTTGGTCGAATTACACTTATCCAATAGAATTAGGACATGTGTTAGGCTAATAGTAATATCATATTTACCCTTAGTTACCCTATTTACTATTAACCGCGGTAAAAAAAAGTAAAAAGTTACTATTCACCAAAAAATTATTTTTATCTCATTGAACCACATTTTACTTACTGATATCAACCGTGTCTGTCGGATTTTTGAAATTCCATTCACAGAAGGGGTAAAATTAAGTTTTATGCAAAATTCAGTTTTTAACCTACCACTTAGTGGTTTCACTATTCATCAAAAATTGAAAGTTTTCAGAAAAATACCAAAATTTCACCCTAGGCTAATTTCGATATTCTGAGTCCAAAAATGAAGTCCATTTTGAAAAATTAAATTTATAAAATTTCAAAAAGTGGTTATTACTATTCATAACGGCTAGTTTTAATAGCATATTGATGTTTAGTGAAACTCGGTATTGCGTACAACGCAAGCTATCGAGGAAGGTCGCGATTGCATGTAATGCAAGGCAAGTCAAGGATGTGTGTTGTGCAAGCTCCTTTTGGTGTAGCGTACAACACAAGATATTAAAAAAATTAAAAAGAATATTTTTCATAAAATCTCGGGCTGTTACAATACCACTTTCATACAACACTTTGAATTGGGATTTCAATTGATGATTGCTTTTCGAAAACTGGTAAAAGAAACTTTATGACTGGGGAGAGCATGGGGATTGAGCCGGGGGAAGAGAGGAAGAACTTGGAATAGGAGGAGGAAGCTAGAAAAAGAGAGATGGGGAGGAAGAATGAGACAATTTATTGTGGGCACTTGTTTTTTGTTTTTGTAATATTGTACTTCTGAATTTTCTTCTTGTTCAATTGTATTGAATTATCTGATACATTTTAGTAAATTTCATTCTCTTTCGATAATGAGTTGTTGAACCCCCTTGTGTTGGGGATGGGAAAATGTGGGTTCACTACAACTATTTTCACTACTCTTGTACTTTTTTATGATCCTCACCTAATTATCCCAACATCGTCGTGTCTTATTTCACTAAAAACTGCATATTGGACCAAGAATTGAGTTTCCATGGATCATTGGGTGAATTACGACAAGATTATCCATGACCATTGGATACCAATTTGATTTCTAAATGGTGGTTCCTAAATTTACAGTCTATGGAAATCAACTTCCAAACCTAGGAATTGATTTCTAATGACTTGATCGGAAATCATCAGACCAATAGAGTTATAAAACATATGAAACCCAAAAATGTGGGTTATTATAAACAATAGAACACAATATGGAATAAGGTTTAACATCCCACACATGTCCAGCCCTGGCACATTTTCAACATTTTTAATTTAAATTTGGTTTTACGTAATCTTCATTTTGAAGTTTAATTGGTAGTGAATTAGAAAAGCTCAAGTAAATAGTTACCTTTTGAGATCCCATCCATGAACCAATCAAATTTATTTAAATTCAGCATATTCATGTAATAGTCTTCAATTCAAGAAACATAAAATACCACCACTGCTTCCATGTAGTCCGACCCCGCATTTTCTCTCTATACTAGTACATATAAAAGAAACTAATTTGCTAAAAACAATATTTTAGGAAACAAATGGCCAAATATTGGCGCCTTTGTTCAGGATTTAGCAGTTTTTTTGTCAATTGAACTGGAATTATTTAGTGAAAATAAAAAATTAATTTTTTTTTTAAAAAATACATTCTTTTCTTCATCTCATTTCTATTTTTCAATATTTATTCCCTTTTACATTGGGTGTTTTGACTCTGTTGTGTAGGAATGTAGTATATGAGTGGCCGAGTCACTCATTCCCAGATTGCCGAGTCATCAGAGTTATAACTGAAAGACCCTGAAATCAAAAGAATGTTTTCCAGGGAACGCCATGCATTTATGGGTGACAAAAATCCATATGACCCCATGGAGCATCAGGACGAAGAACCGGTGGCTTTCCTTGTCATTGGGAAGCCAATTTTTATTGAAGGGAATCCACCACTAGGTGGCGAGGATGAGCATCATCTGAATCCACCAGGGGCTTATATGGAATACTTATCATGGACCCAACAGCAGCCACCAGCTCAATATGCATCGGGGCTCGTCTAGACACCGCATAGAAAATATATTCCATGGGAGAAGCCTTCCTATCTGCCTCATAACCTACAATTTCTCTACCCATGGGATCAACAACAGTTTATTCCCCAGGCACCTCAGGAACTGGTGCTTCCATCCCAGACTCCGATGGAATATGGACAACCATCCATTCAGGGAGCAGACACAAGAATAGTTAGACCTCCGGTGCAGGCCATAATGTTGAAATCAAGTCGGCGATAATGTAGTTAATACAAAATACTATTCAGTTCATTAGTTTGCCGAGCTAATACCACTATGCTCACCTCTCCATCTTTTTGGAGATCTGTGACACTTTCAATAATCATGGATTATCCTAAGATGCAGTCTACCAAAGGATGTTTCCCTTCTCATTATGGCACAAGTCGAAGGACAGGATTAATGTGCTCCCTCAGAGATCCATTCATACTTGGGAGGCATTGGTCCAAGCTTTTTATCCAAATACTTCCCTCCTTAGAAGTCGGTCATTTTAAGATATGGAATTAATATCTTTCAGTAGAATTACTCGGAATCATTTTATGAGTCGTGTGAAAGATTTAAGGAGATGCTGAGGAAGTACTCACACCACAGACTTCCATGGTAGATGCAAGTCCAAAATTTTTATGGTGATATCACTACTAACACAAAGTTCATGGTTGATGCATCTACTGGAGGGATAGTCATGAGGAAGTCCCCTGAAGATCTGTTTTAACTATTAGAAGACATTTCAGCCAAAATCTTTAAGTGGAAATATGAATTAAGTACTCAGAAAAGGGGCATGCATAATTTTGATGCCACCACCATGCTTGTATCTCAACCTGATGTAGTCTCAATGAAGATCGATGCCTTGAATATCAAACATCCATATCATGTAAAAACTATCAGTCTAACAATGTGTGGTGGTTGTCGTGACAACCATGCCATGGTTGATTGCCCAAGGGCCAATGCGGGAGAACCAACCCGTGAGGTCAATTATGTTGCACAGAACAGACGATCCAACAGCTACCCTCAATACCAGAACCACTGGTGGTCAGAAAATCAAAATACAGGCTAGGGGCAGCAACAATCAAATCCTCAGCCCCGACCAAAAATACTACCTGGTTACATGAATCAATAGTTCCAAAATCAGTACCAGAGGTAGCAACAGAGTAACCAATTTCATCAGGGCACATATCAGAAATAGGGGTATCAAAACCCTAATCCTCTTCAACCGTTGAGACAACCACCTCCCCCACAAGTCTCCGAAAAAAATCATCAGGAACCTCCCTCATGGATAGAGGAAATGATGGCCATATTCATAAAAACTCATGAGACATTATTTCAAAATAAGGAGGCATCAATCCGAAGGCTCGAGAACCAGATTGGGCAGCTTTCCAATCAGCATTCCCATAGACATCCATGTACACTACCATGAAACACAACGAAAAATCCATGGGAGGAGGCCAATACTGTTTCTTTACGCAATGGGAATGAGCTGACACCAAGTGTCCTTATGATTCAAGGTGCCCCAATATCAAAGTAGTCCACGTCCTCAGGTGGAGAAGTTGTAGCTGAGGAATTGTCCCAGGACATGTGAAGGATAAAGTAATGGATGTCCTACAGGATAAGGTAAAATAATTGATCAAATCATAAGAACTGACCTAGCAATTTCAATCTAGAATGATACAACTTAAGTTGGACTGGAAATTTACTGAATTATGGAAATCTTCAGGAATCTTAATATCAAGATCCCCTTTGCCGAGGCATTAAGTCAAATGCCTACCTACTCTATGTTCACGAACGAAATCCTCTCAAACAAAAGGAAAATATAAGACATGGGAACCATTCCTCGGACAAAGGAATGATCGGTAGTTGTCCAGAATACTCTTTCTCTGAACCTCCATGATACGAAAAACATTAATATCCCATGTACTATCAGGCCTTGTGTGTTTGTAAAATCTCTTTGTGATTTGGGGGTGAGTGTTAATCTAATTCCCTTTGGAGTAATCAATAAGATAGGGATGAACAATCTCATGCCAGCCCAAGTGGCACTCCAACTAGCTGATAGTTATATTAAATACCCCATGGGGCTGTTGGAATATGTATTGGTTAAAGTGGGGAAGTTGATTCTACAAGCAGATTTTAATATCCGCGATATGGAAGAAGGCCAAGAGGCATCCCTATTTCATGGAAGACCCTTTCTGGCAACTGGGATGGTGTTAATTGATGTGCACCAAGGAGAGATGATCTTCCATTTTGTTGATGAGAAGGCTTTTTGAAATGTCTTAAAGGTGGAAAAACAAGTTCCAGTAATAGAGCAAGAAGACTGTTTTGATTTGACAACAATGGTTGAGTGCTTCGGCTTAGATGAAGATGATATTAAATCTTATACATTCGACAAAGAATTCATTCGGGAGGATGACCACCTTGAAGAAAATAGGGAGGATGTAAGATTCATTGATTTCCAAGGCGGCCATTACTAGAAAAGGGAAATTATTAGAGATTTTTTAGAGCGAGCCGAGGTTCAGACTATTGTACCGTCCATTCTCAAGGCTCCCCAGCTCGAGTTGAAACCTCTCCCTTCATCATTGAAGTATTGTTATTTGTGAGAGGAACATACATTGATTCTGATCGAAAATTAGTCACTCTCAAAAGATCAAGAAGAGGATCTTATGCAAGTCCTCCGAAGATAAAAATAGGACATCAACCAGATGGTTTGTGACCTTATGAGAATAAACCCCTTTATCTGCACCCACAAGGTACTTATGGGGGAAGGGGGAAAAACATCTCACCAACCACAATGAACAATGAACCCCCACATGAAAGTAGTGGTCAAGAAGTAGGTGATCAAATTTCTCGATGCTGGAATTAAATACCATATATCTGACAACCCATGGGTGATCCCTCTCGAGGTGGTGCCTAAAAAGGAAGGCATCACGGGTTTCACCAATGAAAAAAATGAGCTCATCCCATCCCGGACAGTTATGGGATGGCAGGATTGTGTCGATTATCGTATGTTAAATGATGAAACTAGGAAGGATCACTTCCCTCTATCATTTAGGTATCATATGCCTGAATGATTGGAATGGCATAAATTTTACAGTTTTTTAGATGGTTATTCGGGATATAACTTGTTTTCTATCACTCTGGAGGATCAGAAAAATAGTACCTTTAGTTGTCCATAGGGGACCTCCGCCTACCACCAAATGTCGTTTTGAATGTGAAATGCACCACCAACCCTACAGAGATGCTTGTTATATATCTTCCATGATATGTAAAAGAAAATTTCAATGGTCTTCAGGGACGACTTCTCGGTATACGAGAAGTCATTTAACACTTGTTTGACGATTCTGGAGATGGTGCTTGAGCAATGTGAGCATACTAATCTGGTTTAGAATTGGGAGAAGTGCCACTTTATAGTGCAACACAGAATTGTTTTACGTCATAGAATCTCAATGCAAAGAATTTAGTTGGATCTAGATAAAATTGATGTTATCTCGCAACAACCCATTCCCACATCAGTCCGAGCGATTCTGAGATTTTTTGGGAATTTGGGTTTTTATCAATGATTAGTCGATGAATAATCCAAGATTGCTCATCCCTTAAACAATCTATTGTCCAGAGATTCTATTTTTGACTTTTATGATAGATTTGTTTTAGCCCTCCAAATTCTGAATAAAAAATTAGTCGTCGCACCAATCATGAATGCTTCCAATTGGGTGGAGAATTTTGAACATAAGTTCGACACGAGCAATTATTCTATGGGGGAGTGATTGGACAGCGGCTAGATTGTATTTTCAAACCAATCTCTTATGCCAACCAAGTATTAAATGAGGCACAGTTTAATTACCCCACCAAAAATAAGAGATGTTGACTATGGTTTTTGCATTCAATAGATTCCACTCATTCTTAGTGCTTTATAAAGTTTCTGTCTACATAGACCATATTGCACTAATGTGTTTGTTAAACAAGAATAATGCCAAACAACGACTGATCCATTGTATGTTGCTCCGAAAAAGAGTTTGATTATGGAAATCAAGGACAAAAATTATAGTGAGAATGTGGTGGCTGATCACCTCTCTCGGATGGAAGTGCCACACATAGAGAGAGAGAGAGAAGAGGACCTGCATAGCAAGGAAGACTTTCCCGATTAACAACTATTTTCTATCAGAGTGCCACCTCGGCCATGGTTCACCAATCATGCAAACTAAATAGCCATAGGAGTTGTCCACTCGAAATTAACATCACAACAGAGAAATCCATTTTTGTCGGAGGAAAAGAGGTATTTCTGGGAAGACCCCCTACTTTTCCACTAATGAAACAATGGGGTTATCCGTCGTTGTGTCCCGGATGAAGAAATTCATAGTATTTTAGAATTCTGTCACACTTCTCTAGAAGGAAGACATTATAGGCAAGATTGAACAGTTGAAAATGTTTTATAATAATAATTATTATGGCCGACCATGTATAAGGAAACTCATCAATTTGTCTTCTTCTATCATTGATTCCAGTTGACGAGAAATGTAATTTGTCGTGCTGAGATTCCACAACACCTAATAATTGAAATTAAATTTTTGGATGTATGGGGAATAAACATTAGGGGTTTATTACCCCCATCATTTGTGCACATGTACTTCATGGTATGTGTTGATTATATATATAATTGGGTGGAAGCAGCCACAAAAAACTCATAATAGGGCTCAGTTCATCATCACATTTCTCAAGAAAAATATTTTTAGTCAGTTTGGGACCCCGCGGGTGTTGAATAGCGACCGCGATACTCATTTTGATAGCACACATATGAGAAATGTTCTCTTAATGTATGGGGTCAATTAAAACCAAAGGAAACCCTACCACCCACAATCTAGTGGTCAGGTGGTGGTGTGAAACCGCGAGTTGAAGAAAATACTAGAGAAAATGGTAGGCGCATAATGAAAGGATTGGTCTAAGAAATTGGACGATGCGTTATGGGCTTACCGAATAGCTTTCAAAACACCATTGGATACGTCACCTTTTTTATTAATCTATGGGAAACCCTACCACATAATATTAGAGATAGAGAATGAAGACTATTATGTTGTCAAGGCCCTTAACTATGATCTCAAGGCTGTAGAAGAAAAGAGAAAATTCCAATTAACAGAGTTTGACGAGATAAGGAGGGAGGCCTACGAGAATGTGAAACTGTATAAGGAGAAAACAAAGGAATTCCATGACCAAATGATCTCCTATATATCCTTTCGTCCAGGTGATAAAGTATTTATTTTTAACTATTATCTGAATTTTTTCTCATGAAAGTTGAAGTCCTGTTGGTCGGGACCCATCATGGTGATAACTGTTTTGGTCCACGGAGCTGTGGAAGTGGCTGGAGTGGATGGTAGAACATTTAATGTTAATGGGAAGTTCCTGAAACCATAATTTAACATTGAAGACAAGGTGGGAAAGGTTTCCACCATGAAATTGGGGTAGCTCAAGGCCAAAGTAATTCAATCTTGATACTTAAAATGTAGCACTGAATTGGAGGTAACCCAACATATTGAATATTTTTCTATTAGAATTCTTTGTTTTCTTGAGTGTGCTTAGGAGTGAATGCTAGTGTGAATTTCTATTATTTTGTGTCATAGTGTAGGATTCTCACTCCATGTCTGGGTATCATATGGAATTTCGTTAATTCAATTCTTACAATTTCTATGGAAAATATTAAAATGTAATTTAACATAAAAAGGGGAACAATGATTTTAATGAAAAGGGAGAATTTTTTTTAAAAAGAGTGAAACTTTCAAAAACATATTCACATAGAACCAACCACATGGAGGGCACATGGTGTGTCTAAACCGTGCTTTGACCGTTCTCTGTGGACCCCCAAAGACATTGGAATGTTCATGGTTGGAACATAGTGAAGTTAAACTGTGCATATCTCATGCTCCCTAGACCCCTCACTCTAGTAGCTGCTGCACGGTTAGCGCACAGTTTGAAAAATCATGCGCCCAAGCCGTGCAGCCCCCTAAAACCGGTTTTTTTTTAAAATATGGATTCCCCCTCTTCTATTCGTGCCCTCCCCCTTCTCCACCTATGCATTCTGCCCACCATCTCCTCCATTATTTCTCCTCTCCTCCGTCCAGCTTCTCTTGTCAGGATTTCCCCCAAGGTATTCAATGTTTTTCTCTTTTTTTATCCTTTCCTTTGCTTTTTTTTCTTTTAATTCCCCCTCTCATTCCCTAGGGTTCAACCAAGCTACCTCCCCCACTCCCATTTCCTTTTCTTTCCTTTTTTTGGTTCTTTTCCATTCAATCCCTCTCATCTCTTTTGTTTATCTACTGATATTTCATCACACACACATGAAACAATTATTTTTAAGGAACATGTGTTTTCAAAAACTAAATCTCCAAAATTGGATTTTCCTTAGGATTTGTACATTTTTCAATTTAGAAATTTCATAATTATATCTCTAATTTTATTGATAGTATATATGTTGAATGTTTTTTTTCTACTTCAGGTGCCTAAAACCCCCAACTATAACCTCTAATGTCAACATTAAAAAGAGCCCAGGCCTCCGTCTCAAGCTCCGCACATGGGTCGCATGTCAAATTTAAAATTGAAAGAAGAAAAAATGAGGTACCACACTCTGTTGGACCATGAGTTCAGTCCTCACGATGATTTTTCCTCAGCTCACCTTTAATCCATGGGCATTTTGGAGGAACTCCAAATGTATATTGTTTGAGGCAGTATCACTCATGCCTTGGTGGCTCACCAACCCATTTATAAAGAGATAGTATTGGAATTTGGGTCCACCTTTCATTGTCATGAGCATTTTAATGAAACTAACAAGGGTTTTACCATGGATGATGTCGATGATGTCACTTTTCATCTCATGAACTAGCGGCACAACTTCTGGATAAGTGAAATTGCAACCCTAATTGGATTGTATGACTACGAGTACGTCCAGAGTGATGAGTATTTCCTCGCACCATTTTAGTGGGTTCCCACCCCAGCCCGGATTTTCTGGTCCCCTATTGCCACGGGGCCTCAATACGTCCCATATATTACCAAGGCCTCCAGATTTTGTATCCCTATACATTAGGAATTTCATTAGATCATCACCACTTGGATTGAGGCCCAGTCATATTTCCAAGGAACAGTGAGTACTCGAGACCTGTTGATTTTGGAATCCATGGTGATGGGAAACACCATCAATCTTGTCTATTTCTTCAACCAGTATTTGAGGCAGATGTTCACCAAGCCCAAGGGAGATGTTTTTTCGTGGCCCATTCATCACACTATTGGAGGATCAGTGGCACCTTATGTATAATGTAATGGAGATTTTGGAATTAACGACAACACACTATTTTAATATCACTCTACTCCGCTTGATGAGAATAATGGAGGTTGATTGTGTTGAACTCCGACTGCGGGAAGTTTCTTGGGGCTGAACTAGCTGCTCCTCAACTTGCAGACCCGGATGTAGAGGATCACCATGCTAAGCATGCAGCTCCCCAACACTCGATATCCTACGGGACCCATGATTCTCGGGCTGCCACATCCCACCATTCCATGCCCCTGCCATTTTACCCGGCATACCCTTCCTATCCAGACCTGTAGGAAACACCATACGCTTACACAGATGTCTTCTGGAAATCACAGTAGGACCAATACAAGATGTTCCCCTGGAAGCTGGAGTAGACGCGCATGGAGGTGGAGGGCTTTAGATTGACCGACTTGTAGCCACTTACCCTGTTTGAGGTCATGCCCCACCATCCACCCTGTTAATATATGTCACGCATTAGTGCCTTGATGGGCACGTCTTCTGCTATATATGCTTCCACGGATCCCATGGACCTCCCTCTTCCTACTCACTATTTGGTTTGGGATGCTGCCGCTCGATCCTTCTTTGATGATCCACCGGCTCCCTGATGACCTATCGTTGCCTGCGTTATTTCTTCTTTCTTTTTATGAGCCTTTAAACTATCTTGTACTTTCTTAACTAGTGTGATGTTTTTTATTGAATTAGATTGATTGTGTTCTATTCTTTTCTTTTCCAGCTGTTGGTACTACTTTTTCCTACATCACTTGAATTATTCTTTTTTCTGGCCAGCAGTCGTTTCAATTGTTCCACACCATCAACTTTTCAATTCGTTTGCCTCTCACCCACCACCTATATTTAAATCCTTCCATCATTCATGGGATCTTTTCAATTTTTTCTTTTTCAATTATTTCATTGGCCCTCTCTTTTCATGCTACTTTTCCCACACTTCTCTACATTAGTACCTTCACAGGGGACCGTGCTCGGTTTTAACTATGGCGTAGGGAACCCTTAATTTTCACCTCATTTTGATTTATTGATTACCCACGTATTTTGGGTAGAATATTTTCATAGGTGTTTCTAAAGGGCTGTTATAGATTTCAAGGGTTTATATCGATTAACTAAAACTGAATTTTGGAAATTATCCCTAAAAATGGATCATATGTCTGGATTGTCGAACATAGTTTGTGACGTGAATAAACATTGTAATAAAATAAAATGATAATTTAGCCAATAATTTAGAAAAATATTCTATTTAAAATGATTTTTTTATTGAGTAATTCGAATTTAGAAACCCTTTAAAATGGAAGTCGAATTGTACATAATGAGAGGTGAGGATTTGGGAATTGTTGTTGCTGCACAAGTGGCTATTTTGAATCTTAATTTCAAGAGTTATTGACTTGCTAAAATATTTTCATCATGTGTTGACATAAGCATATTGAGCCAAAATTTATTCTATTATCTCACACTACTAAAAAGTAAAATAATATATTTTGTGATATGCAAAGGGATGCTGAATTATTTTGATGACCTTTCATCATTTTCCAAAGGACACAAGTCAATGAGTGTGTGTGACCTATAAAAGTGATAGCCCACCATTTTGCGACGACAAAACCTATGCTTTTCTCATATGAGGGTATAATGAGATGAAATGGAGGTAGGCACTCTCTTTGAATGAAGAAGGGAAAACTCACTTTTGTGCATAAATTGATTTATAAATCAATGGTTAAATATTTTGGATTAAGTCTACTATGTTTGATAAAATCGTACACTTGGGAAGTATAAAGTATGAATGCAGTTATTTTTAATGGTAATTAGTTCAAAATTCATATTCACCTAATTCTTATAATCTCTGATTTTTCTACATGTCTCTTTGGTGACCCCTTGGTTATGAAATTCTAAACGTTTGTTTGAGGACAAACAAAAAATCATGTTTGGGGTAGTTTAATTCACTTCTATGCATAAGGCTCTTCCACTTGGTCAAATATCGGTAAAATGGTTTTTTGGATGGTTTTTACATGTGTTTCACAATGTTAATATATCATGATAGGTTTTCCGGCCACTAAATGATAAAGCATGGATTCTATGAAATTTGGCGATTCAGAAGGGAATTGGAGGAATAAAGGACTTTTTTCCCCTGATTATGCTGGATGGAAGTTACTCAGATCAAACACATGACATGAAGGAAAAATATTTGAGGAATATCAAAGGCATATTTGACCTAGACGGTAACCGAAAAGTTATCCAACCCATGTGCAAACTATGCGGGATGAGATTCTAATGATAGAAAGGACCGTACGGTTGGCACAAGGCTTAACCAAACAATGCAGGACATCCAAGAAAACTGTGCGGTTCAATGATTAATGATAGAATCTGCCACATGGTTGGCACATGGTATAACAAACTGTGTGCCCGAACGGTGCGGCTGAAGGATTTGATATAGAATCTTTCACCCGATTGGCGCACGGTCTATCAAACTGTGCGCCTAACCCTGAAAACAACTATAGTCTTCTTCTTTTTATTTACCACTTTCCTTCGAAACCATTACTCCAGCTATCCTTTGAAGCTTTATTTTGGACTACCGGGAAAAGGACCGTTTTGACAATGAAGACCCTGTGGAGTGAGCCGGGGGAAGAGAGGGAGAACTCAGAAGAGGAGGAGGATGCTGGAAAAAGAGATATGAGGAGGAATAAAGAGACAGTTTTTTTTGGGCACTTGGATTTGTTTTTGTAATATTTTACTTCTGAATTTTCTTCTTATTCTATTATAATGAATTCCCTGATACATTTTAGTGTGTTTATTACAATTTCTATCATGAGTAGATAAAATCTTGTTTTTTTCGGGCTGGAAAAAACGTGGGTTCACTAAACCGCCTTCTCTACTCCTGTATTTGTTCATGTTATCTACCCTAATTCTCCCAACACATTCGTGTCTTATTTCGCTGGAAACCCCCAATCAGACAATGAATATATTTTCTGGTGATCTTTGGGAAAATTAAGACAAGAATATTCATGACCATTGGATACCCTTATCCTTTCTAGAGGGTGATTCCTAAATTTAGAGTCAGTGGAAATCAATTGCCAGACCATGGAATTGATTTCTAACGACTTGATTGGAACTTACCAACCCATGGGAGATCTGAAACATATGAAACCCAAAAATGTGGGTTATTATGAACAATACAGTAGGGAATAAGGTTTAATGACCCACACATGTCCAGCCCTGACACATTTTCATCATTATTAATTAAAATTTTGTTTTAAGTAATCATAAGTTTCAGGGTTAATCGGTAGTGAATTAGAAAAGCTCAAGTAACTAGTTACTTTTTGAGATTTTTTCAATGAACCAACCAAATTTATTAAAATTTATCAGCATCTCATAAGTTAATTCAATCCACGAAACATTAAATTCCACCACTGTTTCCCTGTGAACCAACCCAGTACTTGTGCTCTATACTATTAAATGTTATGGAAATTAATTTGGATGAAAAAAATGTTTCAGGTAAACTAATGGCCAGTGTACATTTAGACTACCACCTCCATGACACAATGTAACTCCTTTTGAATCAAAATAATTAACCATATATATGTATATATGATTAGTGACATGTTATTTATGATATAACGATCATTATATGAAGATATGGTGTTATGTAAATTCATTCCATAAGGACCATTGAAAAATTGAAACATTAGTCATGTGTATATATGGACTATCATATCAATGATTTTAATGTTTATTCTTTTCATAACATTATTTAATGATTGATTTTAGACATTATAATTGATATATATATTATTTCATGATTATATTTTTTGATATGTTATATAATTAACACTTTATTGATAGTTTACCTACCAGTGTTGTTTTTGACACATAAACTAAATATCGTCAAAACACCCAGTGTAAAATTAATTGTTTTGGTAGTTGTATACAAAATATTAATAAGATAAATATATTAAATGATAAAAAATAAAAATTTTCTTTATGAAGTGTAACATTAATACATATGTATTATACAAAAGTTAATGTATATTTATCATAATGAAACTCCATGTAAGTTATTAGCATCTCATTTTTTACATATATGAGATAAATGTCATGTTCACTGCTTACATCTTATTTGTAATGTGTCTAAATACCCTTTTATATTATACCATTATTCCTATTATATTCATTTTATTTTTATAATTTCATTAAATTTTATTCCTCCATGACTATTATGATTTAAAATTTTTGAACATGGTTTAGTAAACTTAATAATGATTAAATATTATTTTCTATAAATTTAACATTAATAATCATCCAATGTTATTTCCATTCGAGGGGATTATGTTCCCTTTTTTTAAATAATAATTTTAATTTTTATTCATATGGTTATTTGTTAACATTTCCATCTGTTAGTACCCTTTTTCCCTATATGGTACTCATAATTGTTTATAAATTGTTTTTTTAGAAAGCCAGAATTAGTATCTCTCCCTTGTTGGAGAACATATTGTTATCAAAAAATCATGTTTTATTAAAATGTTTTAAATTTTTATAAATCAAGTGGATAATTAATTTTTACCCTATTTTCCATTACAATTCTTTTCAATGAAAATTCCATAACTCTTTCATAACATGGGAATTTTCTAACAATTAGCATTGAAAAAGGAATGTAAATTTTACATCATATAGAATATATGGATTTATATACCTTCATTTCATTGAAATGTACACTTCATGTTTAAATGGATAATTTTTTTGGAAAATATTTTCAAAATTAATTTTAAAATAAAAGGGTTATAATAGAAATTCAAGACGAAAAGATAATTTCTTCAAAGGTGTTTTTAAATGATATTTTTATATTCATTCCATTCATTTAGTACAGAACCCCATTATTTTTTCCATATTTTTTATTTTTTATTAATAAAATGATTAATGATCATAAGGATAGATTATGATATATTTCTTCAGGGAAATTATTCATATTCACTTCCATTATTCCATTTAAACCCCTTGAAATTTTTAATTTCCCCTAAACATCTGTATCATTTATCATCGTTATGATTATTTCTTAAACCGTATACAATTTTTATTATGGTGTTCACATTGATAGTTATTTTTGTATTTGGGGAAGTATTGACAATAATGTATCCATTATTAAATACATATATTTTATAAGGTGCATTTATTATAGAAATACATTGGAAATTCACTATATGGGTTAGGGACTAGCTAATACAAGCCCTACGGGTTCGATACATTATAATACATGCTATAAGGGTTGGGAAATAGTAAATGAAATCCCCTAAGTGCACCAAAAATCTCATGAGATGAATTAGTTTTTAAAATTATAATGTATTAAACTATACCTGCAAACTAAGGGTATCATGTTCCTATGAAACATGAAGTCTAATAATTATTCATTGCCCTTATTAAATTTTTTCTATTATTATTCATCCAACAGATTTTTCATTGACATATCAATGGTTAAATTTTATTTTTAGTTCATTGATTAGGTGTAATGTGTTTTAATTTATTTCTTTTCATAATTTATTTTTCTTTATCTCGTTATTTATATAGAATGTGTTTTCATTTATTACCTATCCATTTTTCTTACACACTTTTTTTCGGTTTATTGATTACATGTTATGTGTGTTCAATTACTTTATATTCCATATTGACTATATTCATTGATTCTTTAATTCTTCTAAAATATTTTTCTCTTAATGAAAATTATAGCTCTCCCATTTTATGTTTCATTCTACATAAATCCACGAAGAATACTATGAAAGATATGAAATTATTTTATAGATTGAATAAACACATCCTCAATGAAATTAATTTTTAAAAAATAAAAATAAATTATTGTTATCAGTGCATTATTTTGTAATACATGGATCATATATATATATTGTTTACCAAAAAAACTAAATCAATCAGGCCTTCAGGGATTTATTCCATGACATCATTCCAATTTAATTAGTTTTAGAAACTAACATTAGTAATTATAGGGATTGGTTGATATAGTAGGTTTGAAAGGATGTTTAGTAGTAACCTTGGGAACTAGATTTAGGAGAACATATATCAGATAACATAACCATATGATGGGATTTGAGGGAATGTATAAAAGAACATCCTATAATTTTCTTCAGTTAAGAATTATGTGGGTATTCATAGAAATACACCCCTGTTTAGATATTATATGTGGATGTGGTTCTGGAAGAGATATTAAAAAGAGAAAAAACACTAATTGGGTGTTCTAGACCTAACTATGGGTAACCTGATACATAACAATGGTCCTTACTATGCACCTGGTTTAACACTTTGAGCGAATATTCTTAGAATAATTAACATATTCTTCAAGACCCATTATGAAATTGATTGTCAATCAATTTCCTAGGATAATCCTATGGTTTCTAAGATTGAAAATAATGTTTCATGATTTATAAATACAAGAAATGATATTGGATGATAATCCCTAGACCATGGATGGACCTATGTATAAATTAATGGATAAGGTATTTATGTGTCGGGGTTGTATTTAATACCATAATTAAAAGGATATTTAGTGATTGACATAATTTCAAGGATGTACGTCATATTTATTTTTTAAATTATATTAATTTTGTTTTATAAGATGACGACACATATGTCGGGTGAAAATCAATCCAATATAGCAAGGCCTTGGGTATTGATCCCATAGCTAACAGACAATAAGGGTTTCAAGCCAACCAATATCCTATGAAATTTTGTGGTTAATGTTTTTATTATTTTATGTGAATCTAATTGACAAATATATATTAATGATGAACCAAAAATATCACTTTTGAGGATTATAGATTAATCTATTTACCATATTTTTTTCATAGATAGTTATAGACAAATATTGGGACTTGAATCTCATTTATTGGATATACGATCATTTAAATTTTTTTACTCTATCAGCCATAAAAAATCATTCTAAATAATTACTTTCTGGGAGTAAAGGGATGAATTAGATTTTTATCGAAACACATACAAAAGTTATTGTATTACATATTAAATTGAAACCTATAATTTAAGAATATTTACTTATATTCATAGGTAGTTATATTGATACCCAACATATGGAAAATGATTTATATTTAAAATTTGTTCATAATACCTTAATTTATGTTGAACCTTTGGATAACTAAATCATGGAAAATTTTTATCTTTATGGACTTTATTATTATATTGATCAGTCACTTTTTTTATTTATGACATCAGTCACTCTCAATAATTATTTATGATTTTCATCGATGTATGTATCGTTACATTCCAATGATTTTATCCTACATAGAGACCCAGTTACATTGTAATCTATATAACTTTTGTACATTCCAATATCTCTTTTAGAGAGGGTGACTTTTGAAACCCTATCATGATGTATGATTTGACACATAAAATGTATCATAAAATATATAACCATGATTGATTTTAAATTATGAGGACACAATCTAAATAAGTTGGGTAGAATATGATAACCTGAACATCTAAAGTATGAACATTGAATTTGACAGCGTATATGACAAGTGATACCAAATATATATGGGAACATAATATCCCATGAATCTAGTATATATTCAATATTTAAAATATATCTTATATATTTATTTCTATGCAACAACAAATTATATTTAGTTACATGAAATAGAAACCTTCTGTGATATATTTTGTTTAACGCAATAGTGAACTTTCTCGATAGCTTGTATGTTTTGCAAAACTGAGTTTCATCAAATAAAAATATATTATCAAAATATTAATATTTAATATAATATGATACAACATAGTCTTTATTTTTGTGGTTTTGAATAGTATTTAATAACTTTGTAAAATTATTGGTTTATATAAATATAAAATTAACATATTGGTTACTAATTAATGATAAATGAAAATAAGAACTCATTGGATATAAAAATGAATAATATAAGTTTTATGATTCCAAAGTATTCATGTCCTAATAAACAAAATTAGTGAATTATTTTAGTAAAATACATATCTTATTTATTTAATAAAATAGTTTTTATATTCATTCATTAGGTTTTATAGACCTAATATAAAAGACATACTCAATTTTACACATAAAACACTCTATGTTATAATGGATTTTTGATCACCTTTTAATGGAGAACCCATTTTAAATAAGAATTTTGAAATTTTAATTGATTTAATATACAAAAAAACACCACATATTTGAATTAAAAACATATGAATTGTGATATGGTGATTTTTTTTTAAATGCATTTATTAATTATTATTTAAAAATAATGAAATGTAGTCACTCGTTTTTAATATAAGTTATTTATATATCTAAATTATAAATTTAATTGGTTATTATGCTTAATTATATTATATTTTTATTTATTAATACAATTTATGTCATTTTATTAAAATTTCATTTGAAATTTAACATAATAACATTGAAATCATTCAAGATTTTTTACCTTAAAAACCTCATTGTCGTCCTACCAACTAGAAAAATTTTAAATTAATTACATCCATATATGTGATTAGAATTTGGAAAAATGGATTGCCTATTTATAATTAGTAAAATTTATAATACATAATAATACCATCATTTTTTTGAACAAATATATTAGTGAATGTAATTAAAATTAATATTAATTGTTACCGGAAAATTAAGCTTAATTATGGACTAATCCTTTAATATAATGGAGCAAATGACTTATCCACTTGTAAAAAACATATTTTTTGGTTAAAATTAGTCTCTTAACCTTCCATTATTACGTTTTATTATTTTCTGTATTACTATTTTTAGGTAATAGAATTTGTACACCAAACTTGTTTCAAAAAATTCCAAGTGAGTCCTTTTTCAACCATATAATATATTACCAACTATTCGCAGTCATCACGCCACTAAAACCACTTAGGTTTCTCATATCTATTCCCATATATATTCCCAACATCCGTACTCTATAGAATGAATCATAACATTGGTAATAAACCCTTCATATGTATCATTTTGGTTCAATCCAAATGTAGTTACCTGATTAAGATTCAACATGTTCTCTATGGGTTTTTAATTTTATTTCCATTATCAGCTTCATGTAATCTTCTTGTTATATGATTTTATAAAAATAACAGCATTTTAAATATTATATAATGTTTTTATTATATTTTATCTAACTAAACTTTTATAAACCTCAATCAAACCTGTAACCAACAAATTGTTTCTGTATATGGAGAATTATTGCCTCACGAAATGATGATTGTTAATTTTTCCCTTATCACCTATCACAGTGGCCATTATAATATAAATACTGTTTATATGTGATATAAATGATATTTAATATTTATTTATACTTATAAGTTCATTTTATTACACATAACTTAAATACATTCAATTTTACATTAGTATGTTTACATCGTTTGATAATATGTGGCATACTGCCCCACTATGTAATGTGATTTGTTCACACTGTACATGGAATTTATAAAGGATAGATTAAATTAAAAATAAATTAAATAAAATAACTATATATTATATTCATGAAATAATTAACATTCTATAAATATAGTATATATAAATATATTTCATTTTATATTACCATTTTACATAATTAAAAGGTGATAACATCGTTCGTTGACTTGTTAGTAAAATGTGATTAATTTTACATCAAAAGAATTAGATATACAAATATATATTATTTATTTATTATGTAATTATGATATAATGATCATTACCGAAATATATGGTGTTACATACCTTATTTCCAAAATGATAACTGAAGAATGTGAATTTTACTCATGCGTTTGTACGACCTACCATCTCTTTGATTGTAACATTGGTACATTTTTTAGAAACATATTTAATGATTGATTTAAAAAAATTTAATTGATTTATATTTTGTCATGAATATTATTAAAGAGATGTTATATAAAACCTGTTTGAATATAGCTAACCTAATAATTGTTTTTTACCCATAAACCAAATTTGGTCAAAACACTCCATGTAAACATGATTACAAAAACCCTTATATTAAACATAGTAATAAGATAAATAAAACTAATTATAAAAATGAAAATGGTTCTCATGAAATAATAGAATTTAAATATGTTTATTATAAATAAGGTTAAAATATTTTCACCCAATATAAAACTGAAGGTATGATATTCTCATCTCACTTTGGACATGTGTGAGATAAATTTCCTCTTCACCACTAATATCTTTTTTTTCTGCTATTTCTAATAACCATTTTATTATAATATACCATCAATATGTGTGTAATTATTTTATTTTATACATTAATTTATTGTAATTAAGCTATTAGTTTTATGATATCAATATTTACATGTGGTATGGGACACATTGTAATTTTTAATGTATATTTTTCTTAATTATAATTTTTATGATCATTAAATGTTATTTCTATTATAGAAAATTTTAAGACCATTGTTCAAGGAAACCATTCGTTGTATTTTTTTTATACATGGACATTGTTAATTATATGTACCATTTTAACATTCATTGTTACTCAATATTTTATAGAAAATGTTATTAATAAAACCCATAATCATTATCTCATTAGTTAAAGAACCTATTTCCTTTTCAAACCCATGTTTTATTTAATTACATAAGAAATTTTATTATAAATGATTTGGAATGTTAATTTTTAACATTCATTTCATTTACCAATTTTTTAAAGTGAATTTTTTAGTGCATTATGAATGGGGAATTTATTTTATCCTGAACCGTGCAAAAGGAATGTTTTTCCTCATATGACATTTATGGATACACCTACAATAATTGCAATTATTATTCCTTTGATTGTTTAAAGGGATAATATTTAGTGAAAATTATATCAAAATTTATTTACAAATAAAAGGATTTTCAAAACTAATGTAAATTTTCATCAAGTATTTTTTTAAAGATATTTTTATAATTTTTTCATTAATCTGTGACAAAAAACCCTTTATTTAATTCCAAATGGGTTCTGTTGTATTTATACCACAATAAATGATACTATGGATGGATTATTATTGATTTATTAGTGGATAATATCCAAATTCACAGCCTTAATCCCTTTTATTCCCCATAATAATAAATATTTTCATATGATCATTTTGTAAATAATTTCCCGTAAATATCAATATCATTTTGCATGTATAGGTATATTTCTTAAATCGTATTACATTTTTCATACTGTGATTACTTAGAAGGTTATTTCATTATAATGGGAAATACTAATAAACTTATATCCATTATTTAATACTAATATTTTATATGGAACTCCTGTTATTTAAATGATTTTCCAATGAACTATTCATGTTGAGGATCTATTGATGAGATCTATATATGTCCATGATCGGTTAATGCGTGCTCTAAGGAATGGAGACTTGTCATTGGAAGCCCCTCTATGCATCAGTTGTGTCAAGGGATCAATTAGTTATGAAAATTTTAAAATATAAAACATTCACATGAAGGTAAAGGTAACATGTTCCTAGGAAACATGACTTCTAATAATTAATAAGTTAATTTATTCATAATTTGATTATTATTATTCATCGGTGAGATTTTTCATCGACATACATATTGATACATTGTATTTCGGTTAATTGATTATATGCAATATGTTTCAGTTTCTTTCAATTCCATATTTATTTTTCCTTTTGTAGTTATATTAATGGTACTATTTTTCATTTATTATGTTTCCATGTTATTTACACACATTCTTTCAGTTTATTGATTACATGGAATGTGTGTCAAATTATTTTCCATTCCATATTGATTATTCTCAATGATTCAATATTTTGTCTGCTATATTTTTTTGTTACTGAGAATTTGAGAACATCCTTATTATTTTTCATTTCGCAGTATTCCATGAAGGATTAAATGAAACATATTCAACGATTTAATTGATGGAATAAATTTACACTTGAACTAATTTATTTATAATAAATAATGTTTTTGTTATAATTAGAGTATTTTTTGTAATACAAGCCCCATTAAATTATTTAGTTTACCAAGACAAATAATCTAATTCTCTTTCATGACCAGATTCCTTGTAATCATGACAATGTAATTATTAGTAGACATAGACTCTGAGTCTTCTGGGATCAGGTTTCTACATTTTATATAAGATGTTTCTATATAAAATCTCTGAAATGTTTTCCATATTTTTAATCGAATTATTGTTTTGTGTAAATTATAAAAATATACTACCATTACCATTTTATTTTAATTGAAATCATGGTTTGTATTGTTAATATTAACTCTATAATTCATCACTTTTTGATAAAGTTCAATTATATTTTCCTCAAACCCTACAGTTTCCTTTAGAAATATGTAGATTTCACTTTTATAATTCATAGTAATGGGAAAGATCCTATTTTATGAGTTAGATGTTTATGATTCATCTAAGATTGGTTTGATTCCTCCTTCAGGATGATTGAGTTTACATTTTCAATTTTAGAGTACATTGATGGTGTACAATTTTTGGTTTCTGTTATACATGTTTTCTTTCAGGTACTTTTTCTCAATGGATTTTTTATTATAGCCATTTGTATATGGCAACTTACTCTATTTTTTTAAAAAATTGTTATTTAATTTATATTGTATGATTCTAGGTTATAGTCTCCAACCTGTGGGGATGATGAATAACATCCGTTCTATGTCAGCTCCATCTCGAGTATATGTATACTATTTTATGAGGGATTATTCATGAAAAATTGTTATCAAAGCCTGAAGGATAAGAATCATTCTTTTCTGTCAGTATATAATTCAATGTATCTTATTGGTACTTAAAAGGTGGTTATAAATTTGTTCCTTTCTGTCTCGCATTGTAATGAGTGTTTTTTTGATGATGCATGGTTTTGTAAAGGTGTCCAAATAAACAATTTGATATAATTATGTTATTATACTTTTTTTCATTTGGATTGGTTGAAATCCAAATCCTTTTTTATTATTTAATGGGATTAATTATCCCATTTATCAATTTTATTTGTTGATTTAAGAAATTTTATGATATCATTTATGTTATTTTCTTATGTTCTATAACATCATTCCTATGAGAAGATGTTTGAATATTCTCTTAGATGAAGTTCCTTTTGAAAAACATCTCAAAATTCTTATTGTTGAGTATAATATCATTGATATTATTGTGTTATTCATACATGATATGGGGTGGTATCATCCACTAATTAATATTTAGGATTTAGTTGGTTATCCATTGATTTATGAATCCCATAATCATGCTGAAGAGTTAATTTTACATAGCCACTAGTATTCCAAGGATCAAGTGATCCATAAGTGGATAATTATTAGCTGTGGAAGACATATTTTTTTGATTTATATCAATCACATGATTAAATTAAGGTGAAATGGGTCTCCTTAAATAATTATGGACATAAAAATATATGTTTGGAGTAAGTGGTGATGGTGAGAGGCATGAGGATTAAGTGTGGAGGAAAATCATGATATTTTACCAGATCAGTTCTATACATTTTTTGTTGTACTAGATAAGGATATAGTGTTTTTTGAACTCATGAAATGTGATAGGTCCCTAGAAAGGAATGAAAATAGATTTAATGAGATTTTGATTTCTAGATATATGATTGTATCAAATGATAATATGAAGACTACATGGTTCGATATAGGACTTATATCAGATAAATATTTTCTGGTTCCCTTGTTGAAGCTTTCATCTTATTCAATCATGTTATATATAGGGCATCAATTGTTGAGATAGACTTGGATTATATGTCCTGGATCATGAGAGTTCATTTTTATTACAAATGGGGATTTATGAGTTCCCTTGAAGGGAAGATAATGTGTGGTGAGTATAATAGTGGATCTTGATAGAAGGATTCCTCCATACCTCTTGTAGCACTAGGTAGAGACCCTTTGACTTTCATTTAATGTAGAAAGGTTTGGAATCCAAATTGGGTTTTCACTTTGTCACCCAATAAAAATGGTTCTATGTTTTTCTATTGAAAATTATATAAATTTTGTAATTTATTTTCATCACAAAGTAGTTGAATGTTATAACCCCCAATAAAAATTAGTTTGGTGTGTTCAAATGCATCATGAGTAATTGGGTTTTAGCTAAATGTATCCAGAAAACAAAATCTTTATGTATTTTAAGGGAATCTAAGGAAACCCAATATGAGTTCAGTGACCATGACATGTACCATCACAGTATATTATAAATTAGTCACTTCTTTATTTGATTCTAGAAAATCTCACACATTTATAACTAATAATATAGAAAACTTTTAAAATCATCAGATAGATCTTTATCTGATTGAAATTAATACACCACTTATAATTAATATGGAGAAGGCCTTTGTTTTCCTAATGTGTTTTTTTAATCATCATTTGAACATAATTTGGATTTTTTCTTTCTATAGTGGAAACCAAATGATTTTATATAATATGTCTTATATCATTGTTAATATATCTTTAATTGACATCCATCATCGAAAAATATTATATACCACACCAAATGGGAGTACCATATAATTTAATGGGAGTCGGACCTAAGGTCAATTATGGTAGGATAGTCTTATGTATAGTTACATAATATAATTTTATTATTTTATTTTGATCTAGGGAGGGAATATATAAGTGATGATCTCCATCGAGTTGTTGTTATGTTCCCCGGTGTTTTCTTCTTGGATTATCATATCTTCCTCCAATTAGATTGTTTTACATACCAATTTATTTTTTAATTTTAACTCTACCAATGTTTATTTCTTCTTACCACATGGAAATAGAAAAAATGAAAGAGTGAAGTCTCTTTTGGATGAACTGTTGTTGAAATTAATTAATGGCACATGTCTGTCACTTTGGGAAGTACATGTTCTATTTACATGGAATTATTATGGATTATAATCCATATGTTTTTATTATAAGAAATTTTTTTGAGATATGGTAATACCCAACTATCTTATTTACATTGATTGATGATATTTTTTTTGAATTTAAAATTGTTGAGTCGGTTATTGATGATTAAACTTCAGTATAATTACCACAAATTGGTAATAAAATAATATTACATTAAAAAAACCTTATGAAGTAGGTACAACAATTATTAATATAAATTTGATCCTTGTGGTATAAAAATTATCATGAATTATTAATGGATTTTATTCATATGAAATTTCATGAGTAACACGATATGTTTCGGGTGGCCATTGTGATGAAATCCTAGATTACCCTATTTCAATGGGGGGTCATGTTCTTCATGTAAAAAAAATATGGAATTGTTGAGAAAATCAATGACATCATTAAATCATATCGAAATGTGATTTCTGGAGTTTTAATGTTAATTCATTTGGTCATGTGGTCTCAGAACATTGTATCTTAGGTGGAACTAAAGAGGCAGAAGCTTGTATGAAATGATATAAACAATGTAATGTTATCAAGATTTGAGGGTTCATTGGTGTAGTAGGATGTTATCATAGGTTCTTAAAAGTTTCATTGAATATGTATTCTCTAATGAATGATTTCACATTTATGGTGGTGAATATTGATTGTGGTTTTAAATTTATGATTTATTTTATTATGATCAAATGTATATTGACTTGAATGTCGATGGTGAATACATTGGAGAATGTGAAAGGATATGAATTATTCAATAATGATTCATTTTTTTGTTTCATTGGGTTCTTTTTTCAGGTCATCATGTGGTGGGATATGTCTCTTAATATCATTGTTTGTATGATAATTATTTTCTTACCCATGATCATGAACAAAAAAATATGATTCATTAACAAAAGTTTTACCAAAATTTCCTTTTCGATGAATGGTTTACCATGTTTTTCCTATAATATCATTGGTTATATATTTAACTATAAAATATTTTATTCTTTGCCTGATTCATTGGATGGAGTAGTTGTGATCTTTTTTATCTTCATAAACTATAACATAGGGAATGGGAATGTAATTTGATATGATTTGAGTATTAAACATGGGGAATTTACTATGAAATAATCAATAGAGGATTGGAAAAGGATGGATCTATTCTAAATGATTTACATAGGAGTACATGAACCAACATCTGATGTTTCTGGGGAAAGTATTCATTTTACCTACATCAATCTTGGGATTATTCTTTAGGACGAATAGTGTGATGATTGATCCCATAAAATTAGTACATGTATTTTTGGAGTATTGAATTTTATTTGAGTTATTTAATTCACTTAGGGTATTCTAGGATTTGAAAATCATTTTTTTTATATAAGCTATGAGAGAAATTGTATGAGGTATTTCAATAATTCCCCTTGGGTGGTGAACCTATGAACTAAAATGATTTTCTGTGACATTCAATGATTATTCTTGTGTTATGGTTATGATATTGGAAATTGATAATTTTGATTCTCATTTTTATTCATGAAAACTGTTAATGGTCAAGAATTAGAGACCTTCAAGCTTACTTCATCTACTTCTTATGACAACATAGAATTTAGAGGTTATCTCTATAGTCATTTTGGTTAGGTTTATGAGTAAAAATAGAATGAAAATTTTTACATGGAGTACCATCTTGTTATAATTTTCAGGTATGTATTTGACACATTATTAATTTAATAATTAGTTTGGTTCATCTCATATTGTTTTGAGAAGGAATTTGAAAATTATTAAAGATTTTAGAAAGTACACAGTTAGCGCACTATTTTCCCAATATTTTCTCCCATGTAGTGGAGACCATGTAATCCTGGATTGTGAGGTTTTTTTGAGTGGGAACATAGATTTAGAAACCATGGAACTACATCTTAGAAACCATGAATCCTCATATAAGTGATAAATGAATAGGGTTCAAGGATTTTCTAACTGTGAGGAACTACATATGAAAAATCCCAGTACATGTAATAATTAATTTGATAAATATTTTAGTTGTTCTCAAACCATCATTTAATGTTCCATATGGAACTATTTTCACCTATTACAATTCTATTATTTATGGTGGATCCAAATGAGTTATTTTGTCTCTACTACACCCATCCAGAGGTATTTCAAATCAAAGAGAATGATGATCAATCCTTTCTCGCTATGATTCATATTCTCTTTCACTCTCATCTATTCTTCCCCATTTTCTCCAAAGTATTTCCATTGATCTCCATGTTATTAAGGGATTTATTCCATGTTGTATTGGATATTGATTCTTGGATTGATTTCTTGATATATTTTTTGATGTTGTTCATTGGATTTTATGTATTATGGAACTATGTATCAAGATTCTGTAGTCCCAAGGTAGGTTGTTCAATTATGATGGGAAAATTTGATTAAACCTAAATTTCATGATTTAAATTCAAATGTTTTATTTAAATTCCACTTCATGAATTTTTTTAAATTTAGTACTTTAATATCCCAATTCAAATGAATTGGGGGATTAGGAATAGGATTTTCTTTGGAAATAAATTTAATAAAACCCCCACTAATAATAAATTTGGTGGTGTTTGTGAAATTAATTGGAAATTGTTAAATTTTTATTTTTAAATTAAAATTGAGAATGTGAATTGAGTAAATTGGTATCAAATTGGTATTTTAAAACAATTACATTAAATGATATTTATTTAATCCCATCGGTTTTATCATGAAAAAATTAATGCTATAAATAGAAAATCATGTATTGTTTGTAAATATAAATTGGAATATTTGAAATTGGGAATGTGAAGAAACTTATTTTAAATAGTCATTATATGAATTTCCCACCAATTATTTTTATTATTGTACATTCAATTTAAGTTAGTTAATGAGTTATTTTGGAGAAACACATTGTGATGGGAATTCCCTAGACAAGAATTCAGGCTTTTCTACTCCATCAAAAACATTTCGGCATATTTAATTCCTTATTAGAATACTGATGATTTCAATTTGACTATAGTACAATGGTACTTGTGATTACATTTTCTTAATCATGATATAAGTGTTTTAGGATCCAATAATGTAGAACAATAATTCTTCTTTATTGATTACAAAGTGGGTTGCTTGTTTATTTTCTACATATATTCCCTTCAAAGTAAACTATTATAACGTTCCTTCAAAATTTATAAAAATTAGTATATATAAAAATTTTATTTTGGTATTTTGTGACGGTATACACATCATTTGAAATATAAATAATTATTTTTTATAAATCTAAATTTAAAATTCCATCCATATTTATTTAATATTGAAATCTATTTTTGGTAAATATAATGTCGTCTTATTATTATGGAGTCTTTAGTGAGACTCTACTGGTCGGTTAGTTCCCACACTATGTGTTCGATCTTGTGTTTATACATTATATCCTTCCAGGTTCTATATGGGGTAAAAAACCACTTTGAGGTGGTTATAACTTTTTATCCTCGGTTTGCATGAGTATGGTCCACTAGGAATTGGTTTTATATTTTTATTTTATGGTAATGTGCATTGGTACTTTGGGTTATTTTCATGTTTGAATTTTGATATATTTTTCCATGTAGATTCCTTTTTTATGCACAATGACTCGTTTATCATGCTAATATGATGTTCATGGAAAACTTGTTCCCTATTCAAATTTGTATTAATCTAGGTGATTGTTACTAACCTATAAGGATCAATAATTCCCTTAAACACATGTAAAGGATATCTCAGTTATCAGGTTAATAGGGTATCCTGGATGGTTGAGGAAAAACATTTATCATATATCTAGGTTATGATTTTGCCTTGATTTTAGTATGCATATGTGTAATCATATTAGAACATAGAATGTTGTTGGGATTGATTTTATAGAAATTTTTCACTACACAAATACTTCTCTCAGCAGAGGTGGTCATGGAAAGACTTCATAAGGATTAGTTATATTCTTTTCCCAACATTGGATTTGGTAATATTGATATCAATATATTGTTTATCTTCAGGTTGAGATTAATATCAATTATTTTTCTATTTGAGGGTAAATATTATTTCTACATTATTATCTTCTGATTTAATGTTGTTTCATTCCTTCAATAAGTCTAGTGAATAAGATCAAGGAGGAAGATATTAATGATCTATAATTAGAAAATAATCATGAAGGCCTATTTCTAATTGAGGAGGTCATGCATATTCTCACAGAATTGGGAGATGCACCACCACCAGTCCACATTCAAGATCTTTCTATGTTTTCTCAAAGGGTTATGTTAGTAAATCATTATCATTTGTTACTTCAGTAGAAGAAAATAGTATCAAAAGGATACGATGATCTTCAAGAGGCTGCAGAATGGAAGAGAAGTATTGAACATTTCAATGAGTTCAAGGGGACACTTGACATGATCATGTTGAATTGTTACATCTTTGTGTAATAAAGACCTATATGGAGATGGTGAAACACTATTGTAATGAATAAAATTCTAGAGGTATTAGTGCGATTAGACATAAAATTCTTATTCACTATATTTATCTAGAATCAATATTTTTGTCTAAGGTATTATTGTTTTTCATTTTTGATAAGGATGAAAGGGTGGGGACAGAGAATGAAGAATAGTTCAATGATCTTACAAATTTTTTACCTAATATATTGTCAAATGAGAATATGAAATCATGATGGTTCATGATGGGACAATGATCTGATATTCATCCTCAGTTTCTCTAGTTAAATTTGACTTCTTTTACGGATTTTTTGGATAGATTTCTGATGGTTTAAATGGTATGGATGTAATGTACGGGATGACAGAAGCCACTTTTTCTCAATTATATAATGTGAATTCAAGTAAAGTAAATGGGAAGAATACTGATTCTCATGTATGTTATGGACATAATGGGTTTTCTAGACCTCTTGAAATGCTTAGAATATGCCCTTGTATTTTCTAAAAGATTGGAATTCCATAAAATTTGAAATGAGCTTTCACCACATGAACCAATTTTTGTGGCTCCTACTAAATCATGATTCACCTATAGATGTTAATCCATGATTATTCTACTCCTCATGGTGAAATAAGATCATCAGCTTCTACTAAAGCTAAGGTGAAATTATATTCCTCATGAAAAATGTGGTTCCATAAAAATACATCTAGAATGAAGCTTCTTCACATAGTTGAACACTTTCAAGATGAAGAAGATATAGGTCCAGTGAATGTGAAGAGTACCATCCATATAGATTCATCCTTAGTGACTTAATTGTTGGATACATGTCCTTTTAATTCATTTACATCAATCCATATTGGTATTCTGCTAAATATTTCTATGAAGTTTTTATCTTATGTTATTGATATCACTACACTCGTTGGAATAGAGATATAGTAGGGTATCCTTAGGCTTTTTACATTTTTTTCTTTATCAAAAGTTGAGATTTCATGGATATTATTCATTCTTCACATGGATCCTCATGCTGTAATTTTTTTTATGGATAGGCTCATCAACATAAAAGCATAGACTAATTTTTATCCTCGACTGTTCTCCATAAATACACCCGACGATGAATGTAATATTGTTCAACAGGAATGGGTTTCACGACCCATCATAGTGGGGCCCATAGTGTGACTCCCCAGGCCTACCTCCAATAGGCCAGGAGCTGGTGACATGCACCGAGTAGTCATATTAATAACATGGGAGGTATTTCCTAAGAACATGTACAGACACACACACCTCTAAGCCCACAAATGCTGAAATGTAAAAACCATTATGGAACAAAAAGAATGCATATAGCTAAACCAAAACAATAGAGTATAATGGAATGAAATGTGATAAAATTAAACTGGGCCAGAATACAAGCACACCAAGACAATAGTCTGAAAACTACAATGTACAACCTATAACACAAACAATTAATGGGACTACTACTCGTTGCCATAGGAATACCTCATTCTATGAGGAACTGAGAAATCTCAGTCATGCCCTGGTCAACCCTAGACTCTATCATGAGGCTTCTCTTCTTCAAATACACGACACGTTTGGGAAAATCATGTTTAGGGGTGAGTATAACAATACTCAGTAGGGGACCCTAAAAAACCCAAATTAATACACAAAGGAATGGAACAGTCAGTTCTGCACAGATGAGGATCACATCTAGGGCCTTTTCGGATACCGCGACTCATCTAGATTCACTTTCTATGTAGAGAATAAACTCTAACACCCCATGCTTCCACGGTATGCTTCTTTTTGAATAATACAGTAGCGTGTGTTGTACGAAACATTGATATTATAACACACAACGACCAATCATAGTAGCAGTTATGAATAGTAATACCCACTTTTTGAATTGTATAAATTTTATATTAAAAAATGTACTTAATTTTTGGATTCGGAATTTCGAAATTAGCCTAAGTTTAATTTTTGGTATTTTTCTAACATCCAATATTCGATGAATAGTGAAAAATACTTAAAAATAACTTTTTTAATCAAAATAATTTATAGATATAAATTATAATATTCAGTGGTTTTAAATTATAATTAGAAAATAAATTTAATTATTTTATCAAATGGTGGTCATTAGAAATAATTTCACATTGAAATACGACATAAACAATTGGCGATCATTTGATTGATATTGTTTCCTAAAAACACGTTATTTGTTTTGACAACAGGAATTAATTATAAAATTAATTAATGCAACTTATATATTTTGAATTATGTAAAATATATATCATTTTTGAATTCTGAATATCAATTATAGATTAGGTATAATTTTTGGATTTTTTTTGAAAAACTTCAATTTTTTATGAATAGTGAAACCACTAAGTGATAGTTAAAAAACTGATTTTTCATTTAAATGAAATTTTACCGCTTCTGTGAATATAATTTCAAAAATACAACATACATGGTAGTAATTAATGAATAAAATTTCGTTCAATGGGATGAAAAATATTTGTTGGCGAATAGTAACTTTTGAGTATTATTAACCGCTATTAGAGGTAATTAGGGTAATTTATGGTAAAAATAATGTTATAATAATACGAAATTACCTTGAAACATTTCCTACACTTATTGGATGATTCTTTTCGAACCAATAAAATCTGTGGGTCAATTTTGAGACCCCATGGAGCCACGTAGGTAAGATAACAACATTAATACCTTTTTATTTAAAACAAAAACAAAAATGTCACAAACATGTATTGCTTTACTAAAACAATTTTTGCATGGGGTTATGTAAGTTATATTTTTAACTATAAATATTCATTAGAATTATAAAAAGATTTCCTACATCATTTTAATTGTTTTATAAATTTTAGACATTATATAAATAAATTTATTTTTTACACCATGATGATGCAGTGATTGCCTCATTAATGAACGATTTAAATAAAATAAAATGATAAGGTAAAATCTAAGGCATACACTTGTCAAAGTCCTATTGGATGGATGGATTTCAAACCATTATCATCTTATCATTGAAATATATCATTTTGGGACCTGTATAATCCAAAAAAAAATTTATAATAAATTAATATTTCCAATCATTCCAAAAGAGCCACTCCTCTCCTCTTATAAAAGGCCCCCACCTCTACCGCCTTATTAACAACTTCAAAGCCATTTTTCTCGGCCATCTTCTACCAAAATACCCTCTCAACTTTCCTACCTTCATCCTAGAAGCCTTACTTTTTGTAGAAGACACTTCAAGAGTCCTTTTGGTTCAAACCAAAAGGACTTACCCAAACTAAAGGTAACAATTTCTCTTAACTTGTTTTCTCTTATTTTACGTCCACAACCCCTAAAGTATTTTTTATTCTTTTATTTTGTGAAAACACCAGTATCCTTAATATAATTTGATTTTGTTTTAATAATTATTCGAATTACACATACACAAACCTCCATCTAATGGTTAAAAAACATTCTATTTCTATGGGTGATGAATTATTGCCACATGAAACGATGATTGTTCAATTTTCTTTTAACACCTCTCATGGGGTCCATTAAAATGTCACTATATTTATATAGGATATATATTATGTTTATTTTTTCCTTATGCTTCTGTATTTTTCATTTATGGCATACCATTATGATTTCCATCATGGGTAAAAACGATAATTTTATTTTAGGAAGTGCAGACTACCGCCCCCTCAAAGTGATTTGAATAGTTAATGCCATATGTGGGATGTATAAAGGATGGAGTTAATGATATTATATATGATATTATACTGGAATGATAATATACCTTTATATAATTTTGATTTCATTCCATTAAATACTAAATAGAAATTAAAGTAGCATTCAGGTGTACGTACGGCATACCGTCTCCATGAACGGT
The DNA here is from genome assembly GCA_963277665.1 of Viscum album. Taxonomy (NCBI): domain Eukaryota; kingdom Viridiplantae; phylum Streptophyta; class Magnoliopsida; order Santalales; family Viscaceae; genus Viscum; species Viscum album. Next base: position 1,741,727,706 of record OY728156.1, read on the forward strand.
GCATTTCATTTATTACCTCTAAATTTTTTGTAATATTATAAATGAATGTATATAATATATATATATATATGATATATATGATATCTAAATTGTGAATATAAATATGGCGATAATGGATATTTTTCCACATAAACAACTTGTAATTTTAATAAATTTATTTTTTACTCATGTTCAAACGATCGACAAAACAGCTGTTATTAAATTAAATGGTTACATAATGTTCATAACATGGTAATAAGTGATGTAAAAGGAATAATGAACATGAAAAAGGTTCTTAAGAAAATATAATTTTACTATATTTTATTATTCAGGAGATTAAAGAACAATTGAGTCATGTCGGACACGAGGTAAGGGACATCGTCTCAATCTTCTTTCATTGAGGCATATTTTGTTTTATACACAACATTATTTTATATGGTGTATAAACCTCTTTTAAATTTACCTTTATTTCAAAGGAATAATTTTATATGAAGTGTTTTTACCAAATGAAAAAAGTATTTATTTGTCTTCGTATGTGGCAACAACGACCTCTCCGCCGCCGGGACTATTATTTGAGTTTCGGCTTCCTCTACAAGCAATAAATTTTTTTTAAATGAAGAATAAATACCATGTTTTAATTTTCTCTCATTTTGGTATTAAAAATGGTTTTGATAATTTTTTTATTAAATCAATGTGTTGTATTGATATCTTGTGACTGAAATGTGGAAATGTTATGTTTCCATTAGACTTGTTTTATGTGATACAATTATGTTATGGTTCATTGGAATTGCTTATGATATGATTAAACTATTTCATATAAAGAATTCATTGGACTTAGTAAGTGACGGGTGGAGCCCGATATAGCTACACGATGCATCAGTAGGTCTCATGAGACCATCTAGTGTCTCGACACAAGGCCTTGACAAAATCTTATTTGTACTCTTGGCACAAGGCCTTGACTATGTGGTTATGATAGTCTAGAATTATGCATTACATCATTATGAAAGTGGTAATTGATATTGCAAGTGAATATTCGACTAGTAGAATATCCATGTGAATAAGTAAATGGAATTATTTCATTTTATTTTTTCCATTTTATTCTGATATTCATGTTTAAAATGATTTTGTTTTAGTTATTCATTTTACTAAAATTTTTATGCTTGTTTATGAATGTCTCCTCTATATTGTTATCCATACTGAGCATCTGAGATCACCCAAATCTGTGTTTTATTTTACCCATGATGTGAAGAACCATATTATGATTTACCTACAGAGATAGTATAAAGGATATGTGTGTTCAAAGGGGACAAGATTTTGTTGTTGTTTTTATGTAATGATGTAATGTAGAACATATGAATGTATCTAGTGTTTCAAGGCTACTATATTAATTAGTGTTTCGAGACATGATCTTTTGTGATCATACCAATGTTATTTAATAATGTACCGACTCTAGGAATCTAGGTTTGGGGCGTTACAGTTGGTATTAGAGGCATTTTTCTACTAACCTTGGAATCTAGATTTAGATAAACTCTGATTAGAGCACATAGCTCTAAGATAGACTTTGAGGATTAGTAAAGATGAAAATCCATGAATTTTGGTAAATTATAGATTTTGTGTATTTTCTGAGAAATACATCCCTGCCTGGATACAAGAAAGTAGAGGCTTCTATGCCACCGATGTACCTAGGGGTAAAACCCGAAAACACCGCTTTGAGATAGACATGAACGGGAACTGGTGCCCGACAACGGGCATTGCTGCACTCTTGGTTACAACGCTCCTGGGGGATATGCTTAAGATAATTAACATTTTCTTTACAATCCACTAAGAAGGTTTTCTGTGTATATACATCCTCAAATAAAACATTTTTTTGATGATTATGAATTATATCCATAAATAGTTCAATTTAAGTAAAGTTTTTTATAAGGATGGAATTAAGTTTTTTGATTCATCAAATTATCTAATTTATACAATTGTTTAGAAATGGAGCCTAGTAGAAGGAATGGAAACTGTATCAACGCACACACTCCATGTAGGGAATTCCCTCCAACTCAAGATAATTATTGTGGAATTGGTGATACAACTGGTGTTGGTTAGCTTATCACCATACTGTGACAGCTCAATCAGGTTATGAATAATAACCTTACTCGTATGGAGCACCCTGATCCGCAATGTGGAGTATCAATGTTAGAACACTTTATGAGGAAACAAACACCAACATTTAATGGGGGTACAAATCCATTAGTAGCTGAGCAATTGATAAACTCTATAGATAAAATATTCCACGCCTTGGGGAGTAGAAAAAGGGAGAAAGTTGTTATCGCAGTTTACCGCCTCACTGGAGATGCCAATCAATGGTGGTCACTAATTCAAAACACAATGGAAGATGATGAAGTATCAAATATTTAATGGAGGGAGATTAAATAAATTTTCGTTGAAAAATACCTTCCTCATGACCATCGAGTGGATATGGAAAGACAATTTCTCAGTTTGAGGTAACAGGAGGATGAGAATGTTGCAAAGTATGAAGCCAACTTTACAAGGTAAGCGAGGCATGCGGCAGATTATATATGTAACCCAATATGTAAGATCTATTTTTTCATTGATGGGTTAAAACAATTTCTCCGTAGAGCATTAGAACCAAAATCTCTATCAATGTACGAAGATATAGTCTCATATGCTATCAATACAGAAACGAAATTATCTAAATCTTTTGACAATAAAGTAAAGAAATAGAAGAAGATAACGGTGGAACAAGAGAATGATAAATGGAAAAATGGAAAGAAGGATATTAAATTATGCGATAATTTTGGGAAGAATCACCCCGGTACATGCCAAAAACGAATGAGAGTTTATTATAACTATGTAGAAAAAGGTCACGAGGCTCGTGATTATAAGGGAAAGAAAGAGGATATCAATGTGGAAAGCTACAATTGTAGAGAAATGGAGCATTATAAAAATGAATGTCCTAAGTGTTAGGGAAACTTACTCAGAAAAGGCAAGGGATCAAGCCCAATCTCATGCTGTTACTACAGTTGAAGTGGAATAATTAATGTATCAGTGCTTTTGGACACAAATATTATATTCTGGTTATACGAATAATTTGATATATATAATGGTTGTACTAGAATAATTTTTGTTCGCATTAAGGTTTTAATATGGCAAGGGCAATATTATTTTTGGTATGTGACAATATGAGAATCTTTACTTTGTCTGGGGAATTTGGTGTCACAATTGATTTTGGAATTTAGATACATTTTACAGAGAGTCTAGAAAGAGATATTTTGGATAACTATAATGTTTAGATTGGATTAATTTGATCTTTTAATAGTATTATTTAAGGTTAAAACATTTCTTATGATTATTTTTCTAATTTTATAATACTACAGTTTTATGAAAAGGATAACTTGCAGGTCGGGGGATAACCTGTCACATTAGACAAAGCTGCAGGAATCGATCCCACAACCATAGTGTGACAGGCCGTTATTACCTTCCACTATCCTACATGAAGACCCTTGTTATTAAAAAATAGTTTTCCTAATCAAAATGGTATGTGCTAATATTTGGAACCTTGTATGATTAGGATAAATATAATATTTTTGAGTTCTATTATCTATTTGAGTGAATGATGATTTTGGGGTAGAAATTAGTTGAAGGATGAAACTCTACATTTTATGTATATATATATATATACCTCTCACTTATTCTATGAATAAATAAAATTTTAAATTTTAGGAAAGGGATATTAAAACAAAAAATGTGTTATCCTAATAACTTATTTTTTTTGAACTTGTGATATTTTAAATCACAATAGATTGAAAGATTTGTGGCCCTCAATTTTACACTTGTTTGTGATTGATGACCTCAATCACTCCCTACAAATATTTACGTTTCCCCCCAATTATATTTCTCTAATATCCACCAATGTTCTCCTAATCGAGATCATAATATGGTGGTGACATTTTCATTTCCCTTTCCCTCTTATTAAGGATAAATTTTATTAACCTTATTTGTGATGTCGGTTTTCCACAATGATATTTTCTATTTTCAACTTTTTATTTTAGAAGAAAAATTTCAAAATGTGAGGATTAAATTTACTAAAGGAGGGGAGAATGTAACACCCTTAGATTCCACAGTATGCTTCTCTTTGAATAATACCGCCGCGTGTGTTGTACGCATCTTCGCGATTCTAACCCACCACGACCAATCAATGTAAGCGTTATGCATAGTATTAGATAGTTCCTGAATTGTATAAATTTTATATTTCAAAATGGAGTTCATTTTTGGATTCAGATTATTGAAAATAGCCTAATTTTAATTTTTGGTATTTTTCTGAGAACATCCAATTTTCGATGAATAGCGAAAAATTCTTAAAAACAAATTTTTTAATCAAAATAATTTATAGTGATAAATTATACTATTGAGTGGTTTTAAAGTATAATTAGAATATAAATTTTCAATTTTATCTAATGGTGGTCATTAGATTTAATTTCACTTTGAAATTAGACATAAACAATTTTCAATATTTTGATTGATATTGTTTCTAAAAAACACGCAATTTTATTTGAAAACGAGAAGTAATTATAAAATTAATTAATTCAATTTATATGTTGTGAATTTTTTAAAATATACTTCATTTTTGAATTCGGAATATCAATTATAGCTTTGGGTGAATTTTTGCTATTTTTTTTAAAAACATCAATTTTTGATAAATAGTGAAACCACTATGTGGTAGTTAAAATAATGACTTTTCGTTTAAATGAAATTTTACACCTTCTGTGAATTGAATTTCAGAAATCCAACATAAATTGTTGTCATTAAAAAGTAAAACGTGGTTTAATGGGATGAAAATTATTTTTTGGTAAATAATAACTTTTGATTATTATTATTCACGATTAGAGGTAATTACCAAGGGTCAATTTTTGGACCCCATGGGGCCATTTGGGTTATATAATGACATTAATACCTTTTTATTTAAAACAAAAATAAAAATGTCAAAAACATGTGTTGTTTTACTAAAAAAATTTTTTCATGGGGTCATCTAAGTTATCATGTTAACTATAAATATTCATTAAAATATAATAAGATTTCATACATCAATGTAATTTTTTTATAATTTTTATACTTTAAATAAATTTATTTATTTATGACACCATGCTGATGCAGCGATTACCTCATTAATGAACGATTTAAATAAAATGAATATATAAGATAAAATCTAAGACTTAAACTTGTCAAAAACTTATTGGATGGGTGGATTTTGAACTCTTATCACCCTATCTTCGAAATATATCATTGTGTGACCTTTATAAGATCAAAACCATTTTATAATAAAATAACATTTTCAATTGTTCCAAAAGTGCCCTTCCTATATTCTTATAAAAGGCCCCCTACTCTACCACCTTATTCACACCTTAAAATCCATATGCCTTGGCCAAACTCTTCCCAAATACCCTCTCAACTATCCTCCATTCATCCTAAATGCCTTACCTTAGGCAGAAGGCACTTCAACTGTCATTTGGGTTCAAACCAAAGGGAGTTACCCAAAATAAAGGTAACAATTTCTCTTAACTTCTTTTCTTTTATTTAACTTCCACAACCCTAAACTCTTTTTTATTCTTTTATTTTGTAACAACACCAGTATCCTCAATATACATGGATGTTGTTATGAGAAGGATTCAAACTACACTTACACACACCACTATCTAATGGTTAAAGAACATACTGTTTCTGTGGGTGACGAATTACTACCTCATGAAATGATGATTGTTCAATCTTCGTTTAACACCTCTCATGGTGGCCATTAAGATGTCAATATAATTATATATGATATTTATTATGTTTATGTTTTATTTATGCTTCTGTATTTTTCATTTATGGCATTCCTTTATGATTTAAAATTATGGGTAAACGCGATAATTTCATTTTTGGAAGAGCAGACTACCGCCCCCTCAAAATGATTTGATTCGTTAATTCCATATGTGGGACATATACAGGATAAATTTAACTATATTATATATTATGTTATATTATAATTATAATATAACTTTAAATCATTATGATTTCATTCCTTTAAATATGAAATCGAAATGTAAGTAGCGTTCATATGTACATATGGCTTACAGTCTCCATGAAAGGTGCATTTCATTTCTTACCTATAAATGTTATGTAATATTATAAATTCATTTATATATTGGATATATATGATATATATTATATCTACATCATTAATATAATTCTGGTGATAATTGATATTTTACCACATAAACAACTTGAAATTTTAAGGAATTTATTTTTGACTCAAGTGCCAAGGATCGACAAAACGACCGTTATTAAATTAAATGATTATATAACGTTCAAAACATTGTAATAAGTGATATAAAAGGAATAATGATCTTGAAAAAAGTTAATAATAAAATAGAAATTAACTATACTTTATTATTCAGGATATTACAGAACTATCGAGTCAAGTTGGACAGAAGGTAAGGGACGTCATCTCAATCTCCTTTCATTGAGAAATATTTTGATTTATACACAACATTATTTTATACCGTTAATAAACCCCATTGGATTTTACTGTTATTCAAAAGGAATGTTTTTATATGAAGTGTTTTTTACTAAATGTCAAAAGGAATGTTTTGCCTTACATATGCGGTGGCAACGACTTCTCCGCCACCGTGACCATTAATTGAGTTCCGTATTCCTCAACATGACATAACATTTTTTAAATGAAAAATAATTACCATGTTTTACTTTTCTTTAATTTTGTTATCGAAAATGGTTTTGAAAATGTTTTGATTATATCAATGTGTTGTATTGATATCTTGTGATTGAAATGTGGAAATGTTATGTTTCCTTTATGCTTCTTTTACGTGATACGATTATGTTATGGTTCATTGAAATTGTTTATGATATGTTTAAACCTTTTCATATATAGAATGCATTGGACATTGTAAGTGACTAGTGGAGCCCAATATAGCTCCTCAATGCATCGATAGGTCTCATGAGAAATACTAGTTTCTTGGCACAAGGACTTGACAAAATGTTATTTGTAGTCATGGCACAAGGCCTTGACTATGTGATTTTGATAGTCCGTCATTATGCATTCCATCATTATAAAAGTAGTTATTAATAATGCAAGTGAATATTTGACTCTTAGAATATCCATGTGAATAATTAAATGGCATTATTTCATTTTATTTTTTCCATGTGATTCTTAAGTTCAAGTTTAAAAGGATTTTGTTTTAGTTATACAATTTCCATAAATTTTTATGATTGTTTATGAAAGATTCCTTTATATTGTTATCCTTATTGTGCATTTGAGCTCGTCCCTTTCTATATTTTATTTTACCCAGGATGAGATGAAGTGTATTATGATTGACCTGCAAGGATAGTTTAAGGGATAAGTGTGTTCTATGGGGACAAGATGTTGTTGTTGTTTTTATTTCATGATGTAATGTAAAACTTATGAATGTATCTAGTGTTTCAATGATACTAAACTAATTGGTCTTTAGAGGCTTGATCATTTGAGATCATGCAATTATTATGTAATAATGCACCGACTCTGGGTATCTAGTGTTGGGGCGTTACATCAATGCCTGGTAGAGTTGGTCACGTTTATTCTTGACTCTACATAGGGTCAAGGATGGAGAGTGGATCTCACTTCGGGCGTCTCGGAGGGATTCCTGGCTCTATCAATGAATGTTTTGTTTCAGGGATCATACTTATATAGTAAGAAATGATGCCTGAGAACAAAGGGAATTATAAGAAGGGGAACTAACCCAAAACATAACTTGTCCAAGATACGATGGACAAGACGATCAAACCAGTTTTTAAGAAGTAAACAGTGTGCAAAAATGTCACGCACTATGTCATCGGACACCGGGTAATGCCCATGTATAATGACCCATGTTTTGACGCTGGTCATATAAATAATGTCAGTACACTGCGTGTGGTAGGGATTACATGTATTGTTCGAGAAACTGAGATCAGCTCCGTGTACACTGGCCAGGTGCTCGTAAAGGGCATCAACCCATGTATGCCAACCCATGTTACTGGAATATGGGTGACCCATGTTACTGGAATCGCTAGACTGAGTGGTGGAGTACACGGTCATGTACTCCATTATTTGTCTGTGAATCCCTTGGATGCACACTGAGTCATGCGTAGTTGGCCCTATCATGTCGTGTATGGTCTACAAACCTTGTTTCGAAGCGGTGTAGTCCATCTCATGTCTGTGAAATTCCCAAAATACATGTCGAGCTTTGGGGAAGGTATAATGCATTGTGTGACCGGGGTCACATGTCGTGAGATACTTGTCTGATGCCTGAAACCCTATTCACCGCTGAGCGGGTCCACATGGCGTGTTCTTCGGGATACACGCCATGTATTTTAGAAATTTCCAGAATTGAGGACTTCCACCATCGTGCCTTCTATGCTTCCCCATTCATCAATCCAAACATTCGATCACCATGAAACTTACAGGTTTTGATCAACCAGACACCATGTAGTTGATTCTGTTGGTTTTAGACCTCTGATCGACTCCAAAACGCATAACGATCCACCCTCACGAAGAACACTCAAAGAACGATCTTTCCCAATCTGATCCAATTTGTCATCTACTTTTATCGTTGCACTTCCTCTAGGTTGTTGACACATAAGATCATCAATTTGGGATTGTTTCATCACAAGATGGGTGTGCAACAATCCATTGTTCGTCATCCCATGAGGAATGTAAGAAACGCAAGAGGAATGAATGGGGGAAGAGATCTAATAAACCAATCAAGGAATGAACCTCCATTGTCATTCATAAAGGCGTTAATCTGATCCCAATAGAAGTCTTAAATAGAGTAGAATCAAAAAAAATTGATAAGGATTTAATCACCAAGATAAACGAAATAAAACCCTCCCACAAGACCTAACGAATTCACGTATCAACATGTTTGTGGTGGATATGCGTTCATCATTAGATCAAAAAATGGGGAAGGAAGATATCGAAATAACAACCACTAACTCAAGGAGGGATAGATCACTAATGATGAGTTCATGTTGTCTTCATTGTCATGATCCTTCAAGTTTTTTTGTGTACCGATTCACGGCTTCGATTTGTCATTGATCATCATAGAGAGTTTTCTATTAGGTTCCATGATTCCAACAGAGTTTTTTGTCAACCTTCACCAATGAGCAACATATGATTAACCATTAAAAAGTGGAAACACATTTTGTAAATCCATCACATTGTGATATTAATGAGTGAAATTTTTCTTTATTATTTATTATGACGTTGCATTTGTTATTGAAACAACTTCCCTGTCATTGCGCAGCAGCGAATGATTCCAAGAAAAAAATTAATCTTTGTGAAGTTTTTCTCTTTTATTTTACTAAAAAACGACTAAAAATTAACATTTCACCTCGACAAGTGCCAGTCGATGTTAAAATATTTCATAGGTAAATTCACCATCCCTGATGCAATGGTGCCCTACAATTTTTTATTGGGGCATCCATTTGTAAACTTCCACAACCGCACATATATGTCGACTCTCTTAAGATGAAAAAAATTCATACCAACATTATGGGAAAACTGTGTCTCGATATGATGTGTCGTCCTGTCACCTGGTCTCATAATAATTCCATATATTATTTACAAACAATACACTGAAAATATGAGAAATTACATTCTCTCAACCTTGGTGATTTACGTCCTTGAAAAGCCAAAAAAGGCTACCCAAAAAGATGTGGTTACTGGGAACAAATCTAAGCCTCCTGCTCCCACAAGCTATCATGAGGATTCTTGTGCGGCCACTGAATGTGCACCAAGGTAATTGATCACCCACAAAGGATCCTCTCAAGCCGATCCTCGATCTCCACCAGGTACATAGAAATGTTTACTCCATCGTCGATTTCCAGCTCCCCCCAGTTGATGATGTACAATGGGTCATGCACATATCTTCTCAACTACGACACTTGGAAGACATGATGTACCTAATGAAACTGTGGCAGTAGATATATAATATATGCTACCTCACTAACTCTATGCAGTATCTAGAAAGGTTTGATGAACCTCAGAGATAACTTTCTGCCTCATCCAAACCTCAGTAACCCTTGTCGAGTTGAGACCCGAAGAAAGACGTGGTCTCCCTCTTCAAACTTCAGGGGTCTCTGTGGTCTATTCACTTAATACTTTTGCCAACATTTTCTAGTCTTCTTCCACTGTCTGATGATATACACGTTCTTAGTGGTTTCTCACACCAACTCTAGACCCATGAGTAATGGCTCCCCGGGGTCGGTCCAGCAAAGTAGTGACTAACAGGGTCTCCTATAAAAAGCCTCGAATGGGTCCATACTAATGGTTGAGTGGTTCCTATTATTATATGAAAAATCCAACATTAGTAGGTGGTCCTCCCAACTACGACCGAAGTCCATGATACAAGCCTGAATCATATCCTCCAGTACCTGAATGGTCCTCTACATCTAACAATCTGTCTGGGGATGAAACGTAGTGTTCAAGTGTTGCTATGTCCCAAATTTCTCCTAGAATCCCTTCCACAATCAGGATGTGAACCAAGCGTCTTGGTATGAGACTATTGTCGAAGGGACTCCATGATGTTGAAATATCTCTTGCATGTAGCGGTGTAACATTCTCTTAATGGATCTCTACACCCTGATTGCTAGGAAGCGGGCCGACATGGTGATTCAGTGAACGATTACGAAACCAAATCATGCGCCTTGGATGTCTGTGGTAATCATGTCACGAAGTCCATCGATATTCCATCACACATACACTCTAAAAAAGAATAAGTTAGATAATACAACTAAAAATTGGTGCTCAACCTTCACATGTTGGCATGTAAGGCATCGAGAAAAAATACTCTACTACTTCCTTCTTTATGGATAACCACCAGAACGGTCGTTGGAGATCCTAATACATATTTTACACTTCAGGATGTACCTCTATGGGGGGTGTATGGAACTAACTCATTACCTCTTCTTGCAATGCTACTGGTACAATAATTTTTCCTCTTAAAATATGTACATGCTCCCCACCTTGTGTATATCTATGAGGATCTTGTCTTGGGGATAACTGAGCACATAAAGCGTCATTGTCGACATCCCCAAGCTACACCTCCCTAAATTGTTGTTATAGTGGAGGGGTGACAACAATCAACTACAGGTATGATGAACCCTCTTCATCAACAGTGGATAACACTATGTGGCTAACTGCTCTCTCACGATACTCAACAGCTGCGAGCTCAACCTTCTACTAAAAGGATACACCACCTTGTTCTATTTCCTAGTAGTATAGATGATATCAAAACCATAATCTTGGAGGAAATATACACAATGCCTCTTCCTTAGATTCTGTTCCATCTACGAGAATGTGTACTCGAGGCTTTTGTGGTTAGAGTAGATGATGAACTGCTCACCCATAAGGTAGTGTTCCCACCTCTTCAAAATGATGACTAGAAATTCCAACTCCAAACCATGGGGCTCATTGTTCTGCTCTTGTGGCCTATGCTGCTGCAAACAATAGGCTATCACTTCTAGTATCTACATCAGGACAAAACCACACCCAGTCCTTGATGCGTCGCAGAAAACTACGCACTCGACATCCACCTCCGGTAATCTAAAGATTATGGAACTCGTCAAACTCTGTCTCAATGGCTCGAAAGCCTGATGGCACTTATATATCCACATGAAGTGTTTCCCATTTTTAGTCAAGGCAGTCATCGACGCTGATATTCAAGAGAAATTATGAATGAATCTCCTATAATGTCAAGCCAAACCAATAAAGCTCTGCACCTCCATCACGCTCATATATGGATCCCGTGCTAGCACTACCTCCACCATGGCTGGGTATACAGCTACACCATCTACATAGAAGACCTGTTTTAGAAAGTGGAAATCATAAATATAAAACTTGCACTTCGAGAGCTTCCCATAATGCTGGTGCTCTCAGAGTACATCTAGAACCATCTGCACGTGTCTCACGTGCTCCTTCTCTGATGGCAAGTACATAAGGATGTCGTCGATGAAGACCACTACAAACTGGTCCAAGTATGGATGGAAGGTCCTATTCATCAGTCCCATGAACACTATGGGGGAGTTTATCATACCGAACGGCATTTCAATGTACTCATAGTGACCGTAGTGGCATCTAAAAGTCGTAGTTGGTATATCCTCATCCGATACCCATAACTGGTGATAACCGGATCGAAGGTCAAGCTTGGAGAACAAATGCTCCCCTCTTAGCTGATTGAAGAGGTCGTCAATTATAGGCAATGGATACATTTTCTTCACCGTTACATGATTTTGGTGACTATAATGCACGCTCAATCTCAAACTCATGTCTACCTTTTTTGAAAACAATACTGGGGCCACCCAGGGTGATTCGTTGGTTGTCATGAAACCCTTTCTCAACAAATCCTCTACATGCACCCTCATCTCGTGAAGCTCTACGAGTGCCATCTGATATGATGAGGAAAAATCGGTGTCGCCCCAAGGTTTAAGTCGATGAATAAGTTGATTTCATGGTGGGGAGGTTGTCATAGAACATATTCGGAAAATAAATCCTTGTACTCCACCCCTACTAATAAGAACCGGGAGATCATCACATCGACATCAATGAGGGAAAGCCTATCCATCTCATGAGTGACCGTCTGCACCCTCCTATGAATGAGCTCATTTTTTGATGTTTGGGTCTCCTTTTATCCAAAAACAAATTCCTCACCATATCACTACAAACACACCACACTCTTCACCTAAAAAATCAATCTGGGCATGGTCCAATGATAACCAATCCATACTCAGAATGACATCGTAAGGCCTCGACGCTACCACCAATAGGTTCCAACAAAAACCCTCACCTCCAAGGGTAAGATCGCACAATCTAAAAAGGTGAATGATCATTGAGTCTCCTCCCATATGTGTCTCCAAGCAAAAGGATTCGATCAATGGCTCTACCGGTATTTCATGGTTTTTCCCAAGACATGTGGTGATGAAGGATTGACTAGATCCTATATCTATAAGTACAGATGCTATGGTTGAGAAGACACAAATCATACCTCTGATACCACTCTGTCACAACCCATCCCAGTGGTGGTCGGGCCATGACTCCGCAAGCCCACCTCTAATAGGCCAGGTGCTGCTAACTAGCACCGAGGAGTCATATTACAAATATGGGAGTAATTGCCTAAGAACATATACATACAAACATATCTCCAAGCCCAAAAATGATGATATGTAAATGCCACTAAGGAACAAAATGCATGAATACAGTTAAAGAAAACCAATCATGTACGACAGAAGGAAAATTGTAGAAAGTAAACTGGGCAAGAATACTAGCCCACCAAAACAATAGTTGAAAAGCTAAAAAGTCCAACGTGTAACAGAAAAAGGTTCTAGGACTACTTCTACTAGCCATAGAAATACATGGACTTTGAGGAACATAGGTAGATAAGTCCTACCCTGGTCCATTGTGGAATCTATCAAAATTATGCCTATCTGCACTTGGCATGACAAGTGTAGGCAAAGCCCATGCATTGGTGAGTATAACAATACTCAGTAGTGGACCCCGAAAAACACAAAACAACGCACAAAGGAAATTGACAGTCAGTTATACACATTATATGTGTACTAAACTTATAATAGAGAACACAATCCAGATATACTAAGAACCCAAACATGTAGTCTAGGGACAAGTCACACAACAACATACCCCCTCTAGGGATTCAGTTTGATGATTCCACAAAAAACTCATCTGGGAGAAGTCACTCCACAATTCTTGTAGCTTTGTTGACATTAGTTTTTAGAATTACTATTCATCAAGAATTGTTGGGGGAGATAGATACACTCATTACATGAGAACACACTCCTGAGTGGGGAAAGATCACAATACACATATGAATATCACTTCCAGGGACTTGGAAAATACAACGAATCATCCAGATTCACCTACTATGTAGATTATCAACGCCTTGTAGAGTTGGTCACAACGATGTGTGACTCCACATAGGGTAAAGGATGGATAGAGGATCTTGCTCTAGGCCTCTCGAAGGGATAAATGACTAAATCACAAAAAGTCCTGCTAAAGGGATCATACTCGTGTAGTAGGAAAAGATGCCTAATATTTAGGGGTATGAGAAGAAGGTGCACTAACCCAAACTAAAAATTTCCAAGATACATTAGAAAATAAGATCAAGCCATTTTCCAAAAAGTACATGGCGTGTAGAAATGTCACATGTCATGTCTTCAGACCCCTGGTACTGCCTGTGTACAATGGCTCATGTCGTGAGGCTAGTATTATAAATAAATTCAGTACATGGAATGTGGTATAGATTACACACCTTGTCCGAGAAACAGGGGTTGGCTCCATTTACACTGGTCATGTTCCCAAACATTGCTTGAACCCATGTATACTTAGTTGTGTAACTAGTACATGGGGTGACATGTGTTACCAGCCTCTCCAAGCCATGTGGTGGATTAAATGACCAAGTACTCCATTCCGTGTCAGTGTATCCCCTGGATGCACGCTGAGTCCTACATAGTTGCCTCTGTCAAGCTGCATAGGGTCTACACGCCGTGTTCCGAAGCTGTGTAGTCCATCTCGTGTCCTTGTATTTCCCCGAATACCCGGAATCTTTGGGGATTTTTCAACATGCCATGAGGTCGGGGTCACACACTTTGTGATATGTCTGTGATGCTAGAAATTCTAGATTCCACTAAACCAGTCCACATGGTGTGTTCTTCGGGATACACTCCGGGTATTCTTGAAATTTCCAGAACCACGGACATCAACTGTCACAACTTCCTTGTTGCCCCGTTTATTAATCGATCCATTTTGTCCCCATGAATCTTATAGGTTTTGATCACCCCAACACCATGTAGTCGATTCTGTTGGTTTCAGACCTTTGAGCAGATCTAAATCGTGTAACGATCCATCAGCATGATAAACACTCAAAGAACAGTATTTTCTGATCTGATCCAATTTTTCATCCTCTATCATTGTCTCACCTATGCAAGGTCATTGTTTCATAGGATCATTAATTTGGGATCATTGCATTGCAAGGTAGGTGCGCAACGATCTGTCGTTCGTCATCCCATGAAGAACGTGAAGATCACGTGAGAAAAGAAAGGGGGAAGAGATCAAATAATAAAATCAAGGAATGAAATTCTACCATAGTTCATCACAACCTTAATCCACTCCCGTTAGTAGGGTTAAACATGGTATAATAAAACAAAAACTTAATTTCGATTTAATCCACAAGGTCAACCTGATAAAACCCTATTGCAAGAAAGCATTAATCTACGGAACAAAATGTATGTGGTTGATCCGTGTTTGTCATTAGATCCAAAAACAGGGAAGGAATAAATTGAAATAAAAACCCCTACATCTTGGAGAGATCGATCGCTGGTGAAGGGGTCATGATGCCATCACAGTCGAGAGCCTTCAACTTTATTGGCACAACAATTCAAAGCTTTGATTTGTCATCGATCGTCGATTAGAGTTCTCTCCAAGGTTCCAATATTTCACCAGAGCTTTCTCTCAACCTTCACCGATGAGAAACATAGGATTAAACCATTAATAAAAGGAAACACATTTTAGAAATCTATATCATTGTGGTATTAATGAGTCATGTTTCTTTTTATGAGTTACTATGATGTGGCATTTCATATTGAAACATCTTATTTGTCATTGCATTGCAGAGAAGGTTTTCAAATAATATAAAATAAACATTGAGAATTTAATTTATATTATTTTACTAAATACGTCTGAAAATTAACTTTTTCCCTCCACCTAGGCCGTTGAAGGTTACACCCATTCATATGTGATGTCATCGTCCTAGAGGCAACAGTTCCATTCGTTTTTTAAATCAGGAATCTATTTGGAAACTGCCTCAACAACGCACATATGCCAACTCTCTTAACATAAAAAAAAGTTCAAACCACCATTCTGGGATAATCTGGCCTCAGAATGATGTTCCATCTCTGGTTCTAGTCTCGTAAAAATTCCATATAATATTTAAAAATAATACAAGTATAATCCGAGACATTACAATGGGAGAAAAGTTGAGTAAAAATATACCTTATTTTATTTATTTTTGGAATGTAATGATGGTGTTAGGTTTTGATTTGGATTTGGAATACATTTTTGGAGATCTCGCTAAATTTATAATCATGTTTCCTGACATTTTTACTTTTGTGTTCTATTTTTTTCACCTATAGGGAAAATGGATATTTCTATTTATGTAGTGTTGGGTACTCAGTTGATATTTATTCATTCATACAGCATGTAACCATCTAAAATGAACGATTTGATGAATCAAGTGATTGACTTTTTAATGAAAGGATTTATATTCCAATGTGGTTCACCATCATTGCACTGGTTGACTTTACTGACAAATATGGTGGATATCACCACATATGTTTTGATTATAGAAATAAAATCAATACATGGTAAAGAAAAAATAATTTTATAAATGTAATTACTATATTTTTTAATATTAAAATGGTTCATGTGGTTCTTGAAGATTTATATTTTATTTGGTTAGAAAAAATTGAGAATAAAATATGTTGAAATTCAGAAAACCACCTTTTAGTGAACGCAGGTCCATAATGAAAACCATTTCATGCCATTTATTTTAACAGATGATCCTACAACCATTATTGATATAATCAAAATTATTTCCCTTGAGTAGCTTGATACATTTTCTGTGGTATTTTTGGACACCATATTTTTTCACTCTTTGTTCATGGAAAATCATATGTGTTGTCTATAAATAGTTATGAATTTGTTTAATAACCACATACATTATGGAAATATTTTGAAATGTGGTCTATCAATCAAATAATTAATTTCCATTGGGAGTATGTTGTGGGAACATGGTCTTTGAATTAACTATAAAAATTTAAATGCTCTTTTGAAATGGGAACAACCATTAAATGTTTTTAAGAATCATATTCTATTAGGATTGGCTATGTATTATCTTCGTTTCATAAATTAATAATCAAATACGGATTCTAGGATGTATTCTTGAACTCATATGAAGATAATGTCTTATTGGAATGAGAACTGTGAAAATTCATTTCATGTTATAAAATGCCTGATGATTTCTTCACCGGTTATGACTCTTAAAGGGGTCGGTTATGAATATGTGGTCTTTTGGGATACATCAGGTTCAAGATTGAGATACTTACTAATAAAAGGTTATAATTTCATTTATTATGGATCTCAACTACATAATCCCAATGTGTAAAATTTTCCACCCCATGAACCTGAACTCATAGTCTTCATTCACGTTATTAAAATATGGTGGCATTACATTTTTAAAGAATTAATCACCATGTTTTCACTCTAAAACATCTTGATTAATATATTCTATCCAAAATATTTGAATATCGACCAAAGGTATTGGGTAAAATATCTATATTATTTTGAAAACATCATGTACCCATATGAAAATTTATGTAATTGAGGATGCATTGAGTAGGAAGAATCTAAACCATTCCATGATAGAATCGTCATATGAGTTGAACATGATTGATATTTATGCACAGATGCATATCGGAGTTCAATGTTGAAGGAAATTGGTACGTTGGGAATGTTATTAGATGACCCACACTCTTCTGGAGATTATTTTTTATGAACATTATCCCGTTGGGGAGTTCTGTAGTATTAGAGAATCTCTTAATGTTGGGGAGACCATTTATGAGTGGTTGTTCTCAAAATAGGTAATTATATGCTTTTGTAATAATTTTGGTTTGTTGTATTTGTATAGGAATGATGTTATGGGGGATTTAAATACTTCCCAGTGGGTAGTTCACCCAATACCACTGAACATTTTTTATGAAATGTGATGGATATTTCTGCGGCCAATTTTGAGATGGTGAATTACTAATTTTGTGCTTTTTTATAGGTACCAAGATGTAATAGTTGAGCACTATAATCCTTAAGGTTTTTGATATTCACATCCATTAGGTACATGAATGTTGAATGAGATATCAATGTTCATTGTGGTTGGGTTGTTTCATACCTAGAGACAGAGGAATTCGATATGGGTTATGATGATTGACTAACCAAATAACCTCAGTTTATACCCATTCAGGGTAGATCCAATGTTGAGTAGTTAGGAACTCACTATGTAAAATATATTGCTCATTTTTAGGGAGTTTCATCTTCTATAGTATCGAATAGAGACCTCTGGATTAGTTATCACAATTGGAGAGGCATTCAGTAGGTACATTGATCTCAGGTTATTTTAGGATTGGCATATCATATGTAGTTGGATGTCCATACAGATAGAGATATAATAATTGGTGTGGATATTCTTCATGGGTGTTTTCACAAATGTGGTGGAGATTGGGATGAAATTATACGGATGGTTGAGTTTTCTAATAACAATATTTACCTGTTTTTTTCAGAATGTCTCCTTTTGATGGATTTTCTGTTGGTCTTTTATATCTCTCTTCTTTTGGTCATATATTCATGAATGTTCCATTTTTAGTTCTGGATTGGTTCCAGATAAAAATAATATGATTTAGTGGATTCAATAGAAAATTTTGACATCAAAGAGCTGGTATAATTCATATGTTGATCATCATTGCATCCCGTTGTAATTATCATTTTCTGATCAAGTGTTCATGAATGTTTCAACTCAGTTCGGTCCTTGATGGAATAGAATGAAATGGAAACATGTTCCACATTTAATGGGTCCTTTGGGGTTTTTATGAAAGTGGCTTACAATTTATCACTTCCACCACAACTAGATTACATACATAATGTATTATACTTATCATAGCTACGTTAATATATATTTAATTGATATCAATTTTTTGATGCAGTAATTTTAAGGACGAGCCTGATATATTTATGAATGGATATCAAATCAGAATATTTGGATCTGAAACCATGGTACTTCATGAGAGATGATACCTTTGGATCAAGTCCAATGGAAATATGGTTTTGATTCTCAATAGATGTTGGTGATTAAATAACTAATGAGGGAATATTGGCCCCATTAACTTGGCATGGAGGAATCATAATATAATTTCAAGGAATGAAAATTTCTATAGTGGATGTGATGTAACATAATGTTACATTATTAGGTATTCCAAAATATATTTTCATTAAATATTAATATGGGTTTCATCTAGGGTTGTTTTGGTATTGAATTTGGAACTTTTAAAAGCATTAGTACAGTGCATGGTTGGAACACTATTTTTCCAATGCATCCACCATCTTAGTAAAAACTGGGAAAACCTGGACAATGAGGTTTTTCAAGGTTTTCAGAAGGTTTTATTAACTATGTGTGTACCTTATATATACTATGAACCTTAAAAATGGGATCATGTCCGGGGAGCATATATTTTTTTATCAATGAATAACTACAAAGTAAAACACTCATACGAGATATGATTATTTGGAAAATTATTTTATGTCCTAAAACCCTCATTTATAGTGAATGACATAACTACATCAACCAATTAAGGTGTATTCATCTATGTACACTCCCCATAGGGGATTCTTCCCCCTATAAACCCATCTTCAAGAACATCAAAGCTATGGAAATAATGTTTGATCTGTTTTAGGTATGTTTCCTCTTACAATTCTATTTTTTCCATTCTCTCTCCAATCTTCCTTGGGATTACATAGATCTCCAGGATTTTGGGGTACCAAATCTTAGTTATTTTGGGTCCTGAATCATGGGATGATTAGTCAATCTTAGTTATCAGTGATCATCATTAATTGATCAATATTGGTTTTTTTTGTTAAATTATTCCATGATACTAATGTAGGTGGTTTCATTATGGTGACCAAATTCAAATAACCCTAAATTACATGATTTTAATTTAGTTGTTTTATTTAGATTAAATTTCTTGAAATTTCATTCTATTTGTTTTATAAATCCCAATTCCATTGAATTTTGTGATTTGGACTATTATTTTATTTGGAATTTATTTTTTTTTAAAATCCCCAATTCTAATGAATTTAGGTGTGTTTGGGAAATTGTAGGAAAATTTTGAAATTTTTAATTTTTAATTTAAATTGTGAAATTGATTTGATGAAATTGATTTTCAAATTGGATTTGATAAAATTTTACTTAAATTTTTGTGATATAAACCAATTGATTTTATCATGAAAATGATCATGTCTTGAAAAAAATTCTATGTATTGCTTTTTAACTGAAATTGACATATTGGAAATGGAGAATGGGATTAATTTTATGTCAATAGTTCATAAAATTAATTTCACATTATTTAAATATTTTAGAAAACATGAAATCCTAGGTAGTTAGAGATTTATTATATATGTATATGCTAGAAAAAAAATTCCACAACAATTGATTGACACTTTAAAAATATATTATAAATTGCATGGGAGATTATTTTCTTTAGTATGATGCTAATGATTCCTCTTTGACCAGAGATAATAGGGATGGGTGTACAAAATTTTGTTATCACTATATAAGTGTGTGTGGATCCCATAACCTACATCTAGCGTACCACTTGGGATATAAAAAAATTTGTCAATTTGTTATATTTGATATATATGGAATTGGTTTAAAACAATTTACCATAACTTCTGAATTTATATAATTTTTTATATAAAATGTTTACTAATTCATTTATTTTAATTATTTCCCACAGTTAAAATGCAATGAATGATTTTTTAAATATCATTTTGAAATTCCAAAAGCGACTATTCTAAAATTAATATGTTATTTGTTTAATAAAAAATCTAAATATTATTATAGAATACCTAGTGATGCCATACATATCCATTAGCTCACACCATACATGTTCTTTCTAGGGGTTTTACATTATCTCATTACTAGTTGGATTAGGGTTAAATCACCATTAATAGGTGGTTCTAGTTTTCGGTCCTTGTGATAAGAGATCATGGTCCACTAATACTTGGTTTGTTATTGAATTTTTATGTTAGATTTCTACAACACTTTGTTATAGTTTTCTTATTTGACCCCTTTTATATTTCTAACATTGAATTTTTTCTTGTATAAATAATTATTTGTTTATCTTAATTCCACAATGTTTGTAGAAACTTTATTCCCTTATTCATATTTTATGAATCTAGTTCATAGTCTTCAGCCAATAGGGATTGATAAATCCCTTTGATACATGTTTAGGATGTATTGGTTATCTGGTCACCAGGGGTACCCTGTATGGTTCGTGACATTTGGGTTGTGATCGATTGGATGATTAAATCATATCAATCAATATTTATTTGTTACCAAAAAAATTTAATATAATTTACATAAAAAAATAGTAAATGGATTTTTATGGGTGGCAATATGCTATATTATCTTTAAGATATCACTATTTTACCTCTACTTTTTAGTGATCCATTTTGGATGAGATTTGATAAATGGTTTTTTTAGTATGATGTACCTTCATAAAGGGATGGATAGATAGAGTGGGCTATATTGATTCTATAGGACCTGATTCTTTTTGTGGTGCATGATTTTGGTGGATTCAGGGAAGACTATTTAAGTTTATTTTGTTTTTATTATAACAATGCATAACATTTTGTAATTAGAAAGGCTCATTTTGTGTCATTTTGTGGCTGGACATGTAAATATTTTCTATGATGGTCAGATATCAGTGAATGTACCTTAGAAGGAGAAATTGTTTTCCAACATACATTAACAAAATTTAGATGTATTGTTTTCGATATGTTTGATTCCAAATACCCAATACATGTATTATTTTCACCTTCATTATAAACCATTATATTTTTCAGTTTCTGACCATGGGTTTTTTAATGTTCCACCCTGTTTAGGCCATCAACAACCTAGGTGGCATGAGAAGCTTGCTCCAAGTTTTTGGGTACATTTTGAAGTTATTAATAATGTGTAGGAATTATATTACCCTTTATAAGTTCCTCTATATTTTACATCATTACAGAATTGGTATCTAGTATTTCTGTATTATAAATGTATTCATGAGTTTTCTCATGTATTTTGATTGGAAGATCTTGATGTTGAACCTACTTTTTCTACAACTTGTCATCCAGTCAAGATTTTTATTTAGAGAAATAGGTAGATTTAGGGATTTGGATACCTATGATATGTGTGTAGTGGAATCATGGTTTTCATTCAAACAATACGTTGGAGCGTAAGGTAAGGATGAAAGAGTTCTATCATCTTCTTTAATATATGGAAACATATTTATAGATATCCTAGGGAGATAATTTTTTATTGTGGGGGTGGGGGGTGTAATATTTGGTAACATGATTTCAGTAAATCTTTAGACCATGATTTTATCTTTTATTATTTGGGGAAAACCTTTGGTTATTTCTCGTTGAATTTGTAATAATATTTTTTCTTTTTGGATCATGCATAATTGTAGAATTGATTTCCAAAAATTTGATCCCTTCAAGTGTCAATCATACAACAATGGATTGTGATGGTATTCATTCTTGTTAAAATGTTTTAGAAAACATGTTACCATTTCATAGAAACCATGCATTCTAGTAAATTTATTAATGGTTATAGTTCACATATTATCTAACCGTTGGGAATTACGTAGATTAATGTGTGAACATAAATTTTAATTTCATATTTTATTAACAAATTTCTCAAACCCTGCTATAACCCCCTATTAACCATAATTTGGCATAAAATGTTATAATTTTTTAGGCTCTCAATAACTAACTTGGCCTTCTCCAATATCGTTACATTGAAGACCTATGATGTAACATCTCAATGTACATCGTTTAGGTAAGTGGATATCCTTTCATGTGTTCTATCATCTTATTACATTTCCACCCTTTTAGAGTGTGTTTTATCATCATGTTTATTTATTGATATAAATTCTAGTCAATATAATCTGGAATCTATGTTTGATTTCATGATCTCTATTGCCATTGTTCTTCATATGAAAATTGGGTTGCAGGTGTTCTATATTGTCATTCTATGTTTAAATATAGTTGGCTATATTATTGTTTTTCCATAAAATTAAATACTTCTATTAATTTATTTTATATATATATATATTTAAATTGATCTATGAAAAACACTTATTTAAGTTAATTTGGCTTGGAAATTGAAATGTCATGTATTTTCGAATGAAACACACCAAATTTAGTGGAATTTGAATTTGGGACATATTTTGAATTATATGGAATTTATGAAAGGATTTGATAATTGATTCTTGAATATTGAAATAATTGATTTGATTAAAAAATAAAATTGGTTATGTAATAGAAATCAATGAATCGGTGAAAACCCCAGGTTTTGGAATTAAATGTTAATTACCATATTGAAATTTAGAATTTAAAAATCGTGCTATTTCATTTTATTTCTTGATTGATTTAGAATATGTGAGATTGTGTAGTTTGATGGTTATTTGGTACTACACTACTAGATGAATATTACAAAGAAAATGATTGATAATGAAAACCCTAAAAAATAATAACTAGTCAAATATGATCTCATATAGAATGTTGATGAGTCCTATTTGACCTATGTGTGAGAGACTTTTGTACACATGATCCCAAGAACATATTTATGAGATGTGTGAGGATTATATAACTTGAATATATTGAATCTCTTGTATGATGAACAAGAAGGATAATGAGTCAAACCATCTCTAGATGACTTATCGCAGAAATCCACTGTGAAAAAAGTTGATGTATTGCAATAAGACACAATGCTTGCTCCAATAGAACCATACACCCAAAACGATCTCATTCATCGAAAATCTTACCAATATCTCAGTTGTGCTCATTTTTAATCCATTTCCTGATCAATTAAAATGTCATTCCATAACAAGAGTAAATGTGTAATTCTAGGTCCATACTTCTAGAATCATTCCCCCCCTCAAGGACTCACATCTGAGGTCAACTATAAGTCCAAGATATCATCGAATTCATCCAATAAGAGACCAATGAAATCAAATGGTGGTCCATACTCCCCATTAAAAGTTATACATTTGTATAAGTACAAAATTCTACATAAGAACACTGACTAAAATCAGAGCGGCATCCACCAAGCTGTCATGTCGAAGAAAATAGAAGGCATCTATGAGTCTATCAATGGAATCCCAATATAGGAACCCAAGTATCACTCAGGACATACCAAGACTCATTTAAATCAATGCATCAATTGCATAACACAAAAATGGATCAATAACTAGCCCAATAGATTTAAAATATACCACATCACCTAATTGACAATTTCTTAAGGAAGATCACGCTCAGAGGATTTCACACATTACCAGAAAAACGACATCCAAAGAACTACTATCTGACATCCTGAAAGAAACTATGGTTCTTTTGACGACTCATCATCATTCAACTGACCACAATGCCTTTATCTCAAGGCATTTCAGTTTTGTATTACACATAACCACCATGGTCCATCCATGGTATTCAGTGCTTTATAAGGGTTGCACACATATCTAATCGTAGCAAAATCAGGCTTCCACGAAAGTAACAACATGATCCAGGACACACAAGTCTCAAAGGAATTCATATAGAAATGATTATCTATGAATGGTCCTTGATTGAGATCCTTCTACAGGGGATAAAACATATAAACTGAACCGATTTGATGCTCCCTACCAAGGTGTGTCCTATAATTTAATAAAAAGGTAAAATTACTCTAAGACAAGGTAGTTCAGAACCAACATAAATCACACGAGTGTTGTTCAATGAACCAAGATCAACATGTAAAAACACGTGGAATGAAAACCTAAATTAAACCAAATGGCATGTCAAAAAACTTGTGACATTGACAATCATCCCGATTAGTGGAAATAACATTGTTCTAAAACACTATGGTCACTTAACTCATGAGATCACCAAGAACACTCACAATATCACAAATCTCAATAATTTAACCGAACTCGATGGCTCATTTTTAACATTTAACACTCAACGAGTTCCACATATGTCCACATATATTACCCCGATTTTTCAAGAAAAAATGGAAAATTATAGGAATTATTCATAGGATGTCCAACCTACACATCATATTACCATATGGCTCATGCAAGAACTATCTCAAAAGCACATCATCATCAAATCCTTTTACATGGATAAAGACTTACCAAGTCGCCCATCACATATGGGAAGACTCAGAAAAGAATTCCCTAGTGCTCTTGGCATGCCCATATCCAGTGTAATTATAAATGGTCATCTCATCCAAACTAGGGTTAAGAAAGATAGACCACTCAAATGAAAATTCCCTAGTGCCAGTGGCATGGCTGATGCATTGCCTAGTGCTCATTCCCATATTAATGGTTAAGCTAAATGGACCACTGATCTGAACAAGGGTGTACCCTTGAAAGACTCAAACGTCCTACTAGGGACAACGACACCTAGGAGGTACCAATATTTGAAGGATCTACCTTAGGATATCCCCTTATGAAGCATAAGCATAATGAAACTAAGAGGAATCCTACTCAAAATCTTCCTGGTAACACGAGCAAAGGAATCCTACATCAAGGATCCTTAAAAATTGAACACATATGATAGATCCTACAAGGGACACTCTAGAATAGCATGTAAGACAAATAATACCTCATGGTATCCTTGGTAACCATATAGATGATTGATACATCTAACATGGGATTATCAATGCCGAAATATAGGATTAGAATCATACACAGAATCCACGATATCAACTTGTATCATGATCTCACAGGCTAGAATGACATATAACATAAGGGAGACATCCTAAAATTATAAATCACAAGAGATATCTCATAGAACATCTCAATTAAAAAGTCACAACTATGTTGGTCCAAACCCCCAACTTATCATTCACGCCTTGACTCTCTCTCGTGACGACCAAAAACTGTAACTAGGGGAAGAACCTACTCATTTATATAGAATCCCAAAAAGCCTATTAAGAGTACATATAATGCTAAACAAGTTTCACCATCACAATCTATGATGAAAAATACCAAGAAAGTACTACTATCAGGTCTAAAAATGACAACATTAGTAAAATTTGAATGGACCATTGAAGGGTACTAGTAAAGAAGTACATGGCATGTACCCTCAATTTCTTACATAGGTGTGTAATTCTATCGTCCTAGCTGTGTAGACATCCCAGGTACATGGTTTTTCATCCTGACACAAATGTTATCCCTCCTAGAAATGAACTTCCACATGGTTAGAGCCACACGAGATCCGCCTAAGTAAAACTACATTGTGTGTATCTATCGTACATGATGTGCACTAAAAAAACAAACAACTCATCTTCTCTTTCACCCATATTGACACATGGTAAAAAACCACATTTCATGTACTATGATAACACGATGTTTACATAATAAAATTTCTCTCTTCATGAATTGAAGAACACATGCCATGTGTTCATATCATCACACATCATGTGGTCTAGTTTTCCTGACAAGAAGACATTGAATCATCAATGAAACCCCAATTTTTTCAAAATAAAGAAACGTTGTGCCAGATTTTGATTTGTGGGTGCCAATACTCCCCCAAAATTAAAGTTTGGCATACAAATTTATCACATAATACAACAATCTATATCCCATGGCTGAAAGATGATCCACAAAATTCTTATCCAAGAGGGACCATACTATTTATGGTATAATGTTTGGAGTCCATCCAATTCAACAATAACACATACCAATACACCTATCACAATAGAAGGAATATTTATCATGGTACATATCAAAATAGCATGAAATTAGTAATGCTCTCTAAATGACATTGAAAGAATGCATATACAGTGTTTTCTAACCACATACTATATGAGGCATGAAATGACAAACCCTGATCTCATCAGGATTATATAAAATATATTCACAATGATATCAAATAATATTATCACAAAACATGTGTGTCACCCAATAATGAAATTGAATCAACTGTAATTTCTCAAAATTCCTAAAATAAAATTTATTTCCAGATAATTTTTATCTACCCAGAATACAGGGTAACTACTCTTGAGAACAACATAGTACCAAATCCCTTTCATTTACATATAAATATATTTTCAACAAAAAATAATGAAAAAAAGAAAAGAAAAACCCTCTGATATCACATTGTAACGTCTAATATCTAGATGACACTCAAGTAGTGCCTGGTATCTAGATGGACCAATGGCCTCAAACTCATTTCCCCAAACACTAGAGGCCGCCGACTATCATTGAGAGCCAATGGTGTGATGGTGGGAACATTATTCCTTCATCTTAAGAGTGAAACCCAAAGGAATAAATAATAATTCAATAGAAGAATTGGCAAACAACACAAAACAGAAATAAATTGTGGAAAACGGATACGATAAATAACCGAGAATCATTCCATATAAAATATGTTGTAGCTTGTCATATGTTTCAAGATAGAAGGAAATAAAATTACACTTTAATAAAACATGATATATGTCTCAAAAACAAACCAAAAAAAGTTTCTAGGTATTATCTCAAGCCTCAGTTTTTCCTCATGGTCTAATAATCTTGAGCATCATAACAAGTACCTATTGCATTGCTCTTCCCAAATCAAGCCCTATAATAATATAATCTATTTGGGCCCAAAAAATGACCAAAAAATGGTTGTGATACTAAATCCCAATAAGAAACCACCCAAGGATTGTGACAATATGTGAGTTAATATATACAATAGGAAGTGAAAAATAGTGAAAGTAGTAAACATTATGTACTCACATGTAATCGCAAAAGATGTCTCAGAAGACAGTGTAATCATGTATAGGGGAATAATGAATCCATGATTCAGCATTGTCTTGTAAGATGCATCGTTAGTAATTATACTTCATTATTCAAATCCATTGGACTATATTAATGTTTTCATGTCCGAACATAGCCCTACAACCCAATTTATAAAAGTAATCGTCAACTCATGACATAGTAATCATTTTCTCATTTTCAAATAGAGACTGGCATGGTTATCCATCAATGTCTCCTAGTTGTTCATGGAATTTTTAAATAATCCTCAATATGCCTGACCACCCAATCCATGGATTGCTCAAAACCTTTTCTTAATTTACCTATTGGGACCATTCATTGTCTTTTATATGAGATAATGTTTCACCAAAGGAATATATTGTGAAATTAGGCACATGAGCCCGACCATTAATTTTAACTGAGATTAGGGATTTCACATTAATAATTACTAATTTTAATCATTTTATTCAAGAATTGACATGTAAATTAAACTATTAAATTGTTTAATCATATTAAAACACGTGGGAACATATCATATACCATTAAAAGTGTGTTAAAAAAACTATAACATTGATCAATAATACAAACTCATAGTAGAACAATACATATACAATGCAACACAAATGATTTAAACTATCACATGGATTTATTCATAAATCACTCACATGGCCACAATTTAGACAACATGCCTACTAAGTAATATAATTTATTACAAGGCCTTAGTATAACCTATCTCGCATGGTCATGTTCATAGATCGTGGAAAACATTCCTAACATTCTTATATATGCATAGGCATAACACGGGGAAAATGGGAAAACACTAATCCCAAACCATTAATCAAATCAATCACAATTTATCACAATTTCAATTACATTATAAATTTATTTCATATATGATTGAGCAGTTAGGGAAACAAGGCATAACTGATAAGAAACCTCAAAAAACAACCATAAATGTTCATTCCGTGGGAAACACACGCATGGGGTGGCCATAAATCACGGTAAACAAACTAATTCATAATATAAAACACTTCTTTTATTACCTAATCATATATATGAAATAATAATGATAAATTATAAATCAAGATACACCCAAAAAATTGTTGTGTGATACTCTGAAATATATAAACATCATGAAAAATTGCAAAAGGCGCAAGACTGCCTTCCACGTGCTCATACAACTCTTCGTCCAGTGTCAGTCCTTGATTCAACCTAGAATGGATTAGATCTACCAAATGAGAAACCAAACTCAACCATTGAAAAATAAATATAGAGATGAAATCAGGAAGAATGTCTCAAGAAGAATCAAGAGATTACCGATTGTGTTCCAATACATCTGATAGTGATCAAAACGACGTTCAGATGGACAATCATGAGGCAAGATGATATCTCAAAGTTGTTGTCCATCGAACAGGACAAGCCCTCTATCCATCGGACGAAACGTAAGGCTACTGCCCAGAATTAAAAAATGATCATGGAATGTACATGAAAATATAGTATGTGTCCGTAAAATTACTAGATAGACCATTACATGGTCGTGTACTGGGATCATACAACATGTGACCCTCTTTACAAGGTATGTACATGAAAAAAAATGTGTAATTTTCTTCTCCCCATATCATTAAGTCAAAATTGAAAAGGATATGTACCATAGTGAAATAACTAAGTTGTTACTTTAAAAAACATCATTATTTCCATTTTATCACATTTAATATGAATTTATGACATTTAAATTAATGTTCAGATAATACCCATTGATATCATTTATTCAAGAATGAAGAAAAATGATTGATATTACTCTTAATATCTCAAATTATATATAGAGTGCATATTTCCATTCGGGGGAGGTTTTCTCCATACATAACTAATGAATCGTCCTCATTTTGGTTAATTCTTGGTACATTTTTCCCATTATATGCCAATCCCTCATAGGAATATATTTTTGAGTGAAATTATTCTTAAATTAATCTCATTCTAATGCATCAATCCCATCGCTTTTCCAAATATTCTTCACTATTAACCACAATTTATCAGTTTTACCTTAAAAAGGATAAGTAGAATGATTATAATTATGATTATATTAACCCCCTATGATGCCAAATATATCTTCAAGGACGTTAATATACCATCTAGCTACCCAAGGGTCATATGATCCACTAAAATGATAAATCTATTACCTCATAAATATTCCATTGTGACCATTTCAATTTATGGTATCTCTATTTTTTCTGCTGAATAGATGCCATGAATATTTATATCCTATGTCAACTAATCAATTTCTATCACAAACTTCACAGTTCTAGTTTCCAACAACAAGGGTTTCAGATTTTGAATTATATCATCAACTTGATGCCTTAAAACATTTTCTTTGATGTTTCTACTATGGGATAGCATTCATAATTGACATATACAAGTTGAAGTTAAATGGTAATCATGAAATCCTATATCATTTCAATATAAAGATACATTAAATATTAATTTTATTAATTTATTAATATCATCATATCAGCTAATTCCATATAAAATGAGACTCGATACTAATCATTAGGACATGTCTAAAAACAGTACATAATCTATTGGGAGTCTGTTCATCTGAATGATCAAAAAGGTAAAAAATTCATCGTGGACTCGGATGGTTTCATCACTCCAATTTCCAAGAAAACTAAAAACTATAGAGGCAATGTCAATTATGAAAGAACTATCATCACAAGATCATTAGTGGCTAGAAGCCCTGACTTTGAGGTGCCTCCCCAACCAGTCCCTCTGGAGCCCTTGTTATGGCTGTTATGATTCAGGCTCCTCTTCCTGACCTGAGGCTATGGTGGTTTCCAATCCAGGATTGTGGTCTATCATTGATATTTATTCCTAGTTCAAAACCTGCTTAATCTGTGCTGTCTTAAGCTTGATTTGGACGAAATTATCAAGTAATGTTTTGGATTTTTGCTTCTGGTCTTTCCTTGCACTTGTATTGTTGCAGACATACTGAGAGGATGTGCTGATTGAATCATATATGCTTGGACAAGCGTTGATCCTACATTGGATTTTGAAGTTCCAAAATGCTGAAGATATGGTGGGGCTGATCATGCAGATCGTCTTCTGGAATCTTTTGATGATTCTTACCCAGTTTATAAATTTGTATCTTTGTCGGTATCCTCTTTGTTTAAGATGGTGTATTCATTTTACACCTCGGGATTTACTTATAACATTTTTAGTTTAATAAATTTCTTTTGGCATGGATTGGGTA
Source organism: Viscum album (assembly GCA_963277665.1). Taxonomy (NCBI): domain Eukaryota; kingdom Viridiplantae; phylum Streptophyta; class Magnoliopsida; order Santalales; family Viscaceae; genus Viscum; species Viscum album. The sequence goes on from OY728156.1 coordinate 1,741,758,598, forward strand.
ACCAATCCATGTCACCTCATTGAAAAACAAACAGCACATAATCTATTACATTATAAATTCAAATCAAATTTTATATTTTTTTAATAACTATTTGGTTTTTAGTTTTATGGAATTAGGTCATAACATATACATAAGAACATATATATTAAAAATAATACACGTATATTCAATATCAATTTTATCATAAAATTAATCTTTTAAATCCAAAAAATATTTTCCATCCAATATATACATCATTATATTAAACAGGAATTCTATATTTCCATTACCCATCATAAACACTAATACTTGTTGAAAACATTTATTGGTCATAAAAAGTATAGTAAGAGATATAAAATATGGGAATAAACAACAATATTAAAATAATACGTACAAACACATGAAATAATAACATTCCATGATTAAAATTTAAATAAAATTACATTTTGAAAAAGTGTTTTTTCAATAAAACACAGGATTAATATTTAGGTAACATGGGGAATAATTTTCTTACCCAACATAATTGTGACAATAACGATCAAAAATACCATATGATTTTTCTTCATAGGATTAACTTATATTATAACCCTCACATCTATTATATGATGTAACTGTGACAATTACACATGGAATAACCAATATGATTAAATTACAACATTCCTAATACATTGAATAGTTAACATGGACCCACCAGTCTTTGGACTCTAAGGGGACCAGACATCATTAAAAAATATTACCATGAACCATAAAATAATCACAAAAAAGTAGTACATGCATCATTAAAATATTTTTTGAGGAAAATCACTTAATATGAATGAATATTTTTCACATAAAAAACAAAAAAAAAAATCTCTAAAAATAAACAACTAATACGGTAAAGGAGAAATCAAAAATTATGTTTTCATGAAATAATGTAATATAATATAATTTTGTATATGTTAAAATAAATATTAATTTGGAATTTTGTTAAATGAATCATTAATGATGATTTTAAATTGAATTTCCCATACTTTTGGTCTGACTTCCCTTAAAAATTTTCAATCCTCCGGTATAGTGGTTTAAATATTGTTAAAAATTTATTAATGAACTGTACTAATATTTATAATACATTATATTATCTATTTATAACAAATTTCTACACATTTATTTATAATATTTTGTTATTTTCATTTAATTGGTTTTGTTTATTACATGGATTCCATTGTCAGTTCGTCGTGGATTATTTTTTCAAATAGAAAAAAAACATCTGATGTTTAATAAATTGTATTAATATGTATCCATAATTAAAAATGATATAATGTGTAATTTTTTTGATATAGGGATTATTAATTATATATAACATTAATGACTATATTTTTTTATTTTTTTGTGGTTTTTCAGAGCATCACAGTCTTGTTTCATTTTATATAATATTCTACCTATAAAATAGTTATAGAACATCAAAAACAATAATATAAATATTAAATTATGTTTTAACTATATAAATGGGTTTATTACCAACAGTGATAGTGGTAAAGAAAAATGAAAACTCATCTCCCATGAAGGTAGTGAATCGACACGTCACGTACAATGATTTCAATTTTTTTAAATTAGATAAGAATATGACAGGTTTGATGACAGATATTTCATTTACAAAATAAAATTCATGAATATGTATAATACTAGAGTTATCAGTTCACATTGTACTGTGGAGGTGAGAGGAAGATACGATAGAATGAAATAAAGAATGAAATAATTTAAAATAGAAAATAAGGATTTTACATCTATAATGTTGTCTCCTTTAGAACCTCATTAAGGCACTTAATTGTGGTATTTTTGTGATACTAGAAGATAATGGGTGTGGAAAAGCGTCATGAAATGTTAATTTGGAATAAAATATACAAGCTACATATATCATGATGCATCAGGAGAAGACGTTATGAGGGGTTTTATTTATAGAGGATGATATGGGTGTTTTATTATTATTTTATTCATTAGATTTTAATTTTACATAATGATTATGAATAGTATTGTTTCCAACCAAAACATATAGTAAATATACTAGTATAGTTCTAGATTTTAGTTCTTAAATCAGTAATGAATTAAGTAATATTTTATAAAATGTATGAGTTTATATACCATAAATTACCATAGTTTACTATTCAACAAAAATTCATATATTTTGTAAAAATCAAAAAAAAATTACCACATAAATTTTTCAAAAATGGAGAATTAAAAAATGAGATCCATTTTTTGAATATTATTTTCCAAGTATGTATAATTTAAATTTATTGAAATTATAATTTTTCAATATATATAGATTTTAACATTATAATTGATTTAATGACGCTGTGAAAAAGAAATTTATGTCAAATATAATTATATTCAATGAAAATATAAAAATTGATAATTTATGATTCTATTTTATGATGCAAACTTTTACATTAAAATATTATGTAAATTAACATTTTATAAATAAACATTTATGTTTTTTGAAAAATAAAAACAATAAATGTACTATTTTCAGAACATTTATTTTCTTATTCGATGATATAAATATATCATACATTCACATATAATATAAAACAATATTATTTATATTTTCATATGGGAGGTTACTATCCAATTTTTATAGACTCTCTTTTTATATAAAAATAACTTATTTCAACATATATTTATTAGGAATTCTAATAATTAATAATAAAATGAAAAAAATTATTTTATAAGAAAATAGGTTGTCAGAAGATTGGTCATTAAAATTAGTTTTATAAAATTATTAAAAAATTATTTTTAAAGTTTGAGTGCATTAATCAATGAAATTGCTTCTTAGAAAAATATATTTTAAAATCATAAAAATGAATTTACAATTATCCCATCCTAAGGAAAAATATTTTATGGATGAAAATTATTTTATATATTATATAATACTTTAAATTAATTAAAATCATTCTATAATTGTTGATAATTTAATATAATGGGATAAAAAACACTTCATGTGTATAAAAATAGTTTTACAAAAAAATACATCCCTTACGTAAAATAGCTTAGTATTTTTATTCCTAGCCAGAAGATAACAGTTTAGTTCACCTTATTCTATTGTAAACCATATAATTGTGATATGTTAGTTATTCATTTTCATACCCACCTATTTATAAAATATGTTATAACATTTGGGTTTAATTAATAATATTATTAATATATTGTGGTTTTCGAAAACACATTTTTGCATGAAACAAATGCCATCAATGAAATTACATTTTTTTCATATAAAATACTATGTAAAATCTCAGAGTTAAATTCATTATTCGCACTAATGTCTCAATGGTCGTATTACACTTATATATATACATGATTCTAACATCTAAAATCATTCATTTCATACACTATATTAAATTTCTTATTTATTTATTCAAATAAAGATTTATCTTTTTTTATTATTTATGTTTTATCATAAATAGTAGAATATTCAATATATTTCTTATATTTTTTTACCTCTATAGTTATATTTATTTCTATAGATTGAATTTTAATTTTATTATTTTCATGATACAATGATTATATAACTATCGGCCTTAGAATTGATAAAATATTTTTATATGTTATTAAATTGTAATCATCATAATGTCTCCCCAAAACATATATCATCATCATATAAGTGGTACATATAAATCCATGAAAATATGTATTTATTTCCACATAATTTACATTAGGGGTATATTTTAAGGATCTCAATCGAGTGATTTTATAATCTATATTCAATATATTGTTTTCGTATTCCACAAAACATTCAATATAGTGTCATGAGAATTGGTCGATGACTTATTTCAAGATGAAGATGGGTGGTCTCGATGAATGATTTGTCGTCACAACCCAAGGCTGCTCAAACCACTGCTTTGATCACTTGTTCATCTATGTCTCTCATGGTTGGATTCTCCGCAAAAGTTACATAGTGGTTTATGGTTTGGTGGTTCGGTGGTCAAAAACGACCTGGCGCGGACTGAGTTGGATTTGTCTTGTTTTGTAGGATCTTAGACTTTGGTTCTGGTGATGTTTTTTTCTATATGTTTAGGTGTCTGTGGGTGTTGGGTGTCCAGGGAGACGAGATCTCAATCGAGGCCTGAGTCTGTTCTGTTCTCTGCTCTTGTAGTATAATTCCATTATTCTTCTCCTAGTTGGATATATGAGGTGGTTTTTACAGTGTGTTGGTATTTAATTTCATGCAGTTAACAGTGTTTCAAGATGCTCCTCTTGTGTTGGATTCTTCCCAAACTTCATGTTTTGTTGGGATGATTTTTGTTTTTTTTGTGAAGCTACCCCATATAGAACAGTGGTTTGGTATTTGTTGGAAACGCTAAACACTGGAGAGAATGTTTCATCCCACAATTAGGTGATTTATTTGGTTATGATAGTTAGAATGTATGGAGATGACCTGATGATGGGGATGGTTTTTTGATGATGTCAGAGATAGTTCATAGTTGGAACCACTAGTTTGTAGCTACATCTCCAGCTCTGGTGGGGTCAGGAATCTTGGGAATCATCGTGAGAGAACAACTATGACTAGACAATGATGAATGTAATATTAGGATGGCATTGACGTCATAAATGGTGTAGGCAGTCGGCTAAAACTGGGATTATGCAGTACTCAATGCGGGATTCTCAGCCGTCCATGTGATTTGTTGTCTGCATTGACGCTTCCATTCCCCCGACCACCATTTAAATATGTTTTTTTGTGGTTTTAATTTTTAATGGTTTCATGATATTTTGTATATTAATTTGTGTTGTTCCAACATTATTGTGAATGAATTTTTTTGAAATAATATAAATTTATTTGGAGGACTGTTTGGGACAAAACATATATGAATAATCAATAGACAAAATTATCTATGAAATTATCAAAAATAGAAATATAAATTGGATTATCATTGTATTATTATAAAATAAAATAATTTTCATTCATTATGTGGTATTCATGATTGAATTATCCCTTACATTAAATTCTAGTCCTTTATATAAATATCAATAAATATTTTCTATCAACATTTATATGTATAGATATAATTTAAAGATAACTCAAACTTTCATAGATATATTGTCGATGCGTTTTTCTCCCATAACACTCCTTTCAAAAAGTTCATCATAGTACTTTGGATATTGAATTCCTGACACATATAGACATATAATTTGTTCCATTTTTAAAATTTTTACAAATGAAAATTTTGAATATGAAATATTCTACAGGTTAATTCTAATCCTATATCATTTTCATTTGAGATATAATTACAATAAAATTTCCTATTATGTATAGATTGACATTTCAGATAGAATATATATATACATATGGTAATAAAAACTCATGTGATTCATAATTTTATGGTACATATTATTATTCATCCAAAATATCAATTTCAAATGATGGTGGTCGTCCTATTCAAATGATAACTATGCAAAATGATGTTTTTCATCATTAATGATATAAATAATTGTATAACACTAAACGGGTATATCCCCACTTATTGAAACTAATTAATTTGAAATGGTAAGGTATTATATAATAGACCATATTGAAAAAGTCCTTCAAAATTTATTTAGATTCCCCATAACAAAATAAATTATTATATTATCCCACATAAACATTGTAATAAGGAGAGGTTTTTTGACCTTTTATGGAATTTTGATCTCAATTTTTTCTAGATAGAATAATAATAATCATGAAACATAGTCTAAAATTTCCCACATCATATAATACCATCAGAAATGATTTCGAAAATACATTTTTATCTTGGTTCTATTTATGTTTATATTAAAATGTATCTCTTGTGATTAATCTAGAAATTCCATAATTAGTTCAAAAAAATTGTTACAAAGAGTCTCTTTATATAATTTAATTCACTATTATTATATAAAATTTCAATTAATCAACCATCATTCAATAATTTAATCATAATATGTAACCCTTCTCTTTTTGTGTCCATTTTTTCTTCTATGGTATGGATATAAGTGATCATACATAAAAAAGGAATAATTTCTACTCATAAAAAATAATTCCCATGTATAAGCTAATCAATTAATCTGTATTTGATCCATATCTATCACAATAAAAAAAATCCATTATATTTCTTACTTAATAATTCGTCCAGGTTTTTTGTCACGAATTAGTGTTAGTGTATAGTCGAATAATAATCCATGAGTATTTTTTGTCATGTCATTTGTCTAATGTTTATAAATATGTGTATGAATATATAATTCAAACTCTTTGGGCCTATATATATGTAAAACACTCACTATAATGATATTTTATCAATATATTAAATGTAAATATTACATTCAAGTAATATAGTTCATGATTATTGTATTTTTTAATTGGTATTTAATTTCATTATTTCGAAAAAAATAAGTATAACACTTTGTATAGGGAAATCCTAAATCATTATTTGTGGAATACCTATATATCAAAAATAATTCCTTCTATATGAGAAATTTTATTATAAAATAATTGATTAAAATAATAATTATATACATAAAAAATTTTATGTTACATTGACCAAGTGTAACTGATTCATTTACATGCCAGCATGTTAAACAGAATATCTATTTCAGATAATTAAATAAAAAATATTGAATTGTAATAGGAGAAAAAAGAGAAATAAATTTAATATAGTTATATTAAATAGTGTGGTCTATTAAATTAATAGAAAAATGTTGGGGGACCATGTAATATTATATCCATGATAATAATATGTCCCCTAAATGAAACACATTTTTGGACGAATCCAAAATTAATAAATATCATATATAACACCACATCTCTTAGTGTCTTTGTGAAAATTGAAAAATGGTCTTCATAAATTTCATTTATCATTGAGTATAAATGTGTATAATCAAAATAAAAAAATTTGTATGATAAACCCTAAACACAATTTTAATCACATTTACAACTATAATTAAAGTTTTGGTTAAAAAAAAGTAAATTCTATTATATTATAATGCCTATTACATGTATCAAATTTCATATTTGGTATATTTAACGTATTTATTTATAATTTATGATAACGATAACAAGGATATATATTAAACAATTACTGAGATCTATCATGTTGATTACCTATTTCATTAATGTGAGAAAACATATTCCTTTCCTAAATTGTAATGCCATTGGTTTATATGTAGTTGACCAAAATCATCAAATTCCCATCGTTCTTCTAAAAAAATAAGACTATCCCTCATTAATAAATGTTAAAGGATAATATGAATCCTTTATCACAAAAATCATTGTGTTAATTAGTTGATTTGATAATTTACTATAGATCCATTCTAAAGGGTTGAAATGTTATGTGCACTATGATATGGTTAAAATCATTTCAAAATGGAACCACATGTTAAGGATGATATCCAAATAATTCCAAATGAAATATAAAAATATAATCATAGAAAATAGACACATCCTATATTCATAGGATTCGTATCTCATTATTTAATCTATCTTAAATTTTTTTTTGTTAATATGGTCCACTATATGTTGTTTCAAAGAAGGCATAGGATATGATATCTATCCAAAATGTGTTATATTCCATCATCTAAAATTATGATATATTTCTCTCAATATAAATTTCATCCATTATAATTATATATCCAATCCATGAAAATGAATATAAAAATGTAAACTCTTGGAATATCAACATAGATTGTAACATGATATTTTATATATATATTTGATGAGATAACCTAATATAACATTTATGTAATATAATTTTCCATATATGTTTCAACTAACAACATATCTCACAATGCATCATGGGATGACTCATTATAATTTAGTTAATATCAATATTTTTATGGGTGGATTCATAATTTCTATTCATCCAATGATGATCTATATGTATATAATGGAATGTAATTAATTAGTTCATGAATAACACACTAATAATTGATTCATAGTATATAATGTGAATGAATTTATTAAAAATGATGCTAATAATATTTAATAAAAGATTCTAATCAATCATAATTTTTTAGAATATAGTTATGTTTTTTAGCAATGTTCTTATAAGTATACCTCACCAGGGTTCTACAAAACACATTTTGATACCAATTACAACAATACTAACTCTAGTAAACATGATATTGTGGTCAATTTGCTACATTGGTATATAATACATATATCACAAAACACATCATCAATTAGTTTAAAAGTTTTCTAAGACTAGATACATAAATGAACATTTCCAAACAAGTGAAATATAAAATACAACACATGTATACATGTTTACATTTATAATTATCCTAACATATCAATAATTCATACTTTTTATTGTTAATTATTTCCAAATGTAATAGATAATCTATGTAAATAGTTTTTTAATAGCTTAGTAAATGGTAGATTATTATCGAATATATTTGGAATTAATCATGGAATAAACAATATTACATGAATAAGTAACCAAATATTAAAATATAGATTATATAAAGAATAATGTAAATCTACAGAAAACATAACATAGGAATAACAAATAACATCGATAACAATAACATAACTATTTGGGACGGAATGAATAATACCATAAATCATAGTTATACCATTAAGGCCACAACTCATAGATCATATATAACTAATCATGAAAACACAAAATAGACATAGTAGATTGTTCCTTGATACATAATCAAAAGTGGAAAATTTATACATTTATGGGACCCACCAATCACATAATATGCTCAACCAATATATCATATGAATTAAGAGACTAATATATATAATATAGAATTATTGATTAATAACAACATATATAATCATTGGTAATGAATAATAAAATATCTATACAGAAACTGTGGATATACCTATTGAAAATATTTCACATGTAAAATAAAAAAAATGGATAACTATGTGAATAACCAATAAATACATTAGAGACTATATTATATTCCCAATGATATTGAAATTATCATCATTATGTTGAAAAAATATTGTAGCTGGGTAGGATATTATCATCATATGAATATATAAATATTAATTAGTAATTGGATTGAATAATGTTTAACAATAAAGTTTTATGAAAATGATATTAATATAACCCCTTAAATTTGTAGTATTTTTGAATAACATTTTTTATTAAATAAGGATATAAAATATCAGTGTGGAAAAATTTATTGGTTATCATGCCTTGAAAGAAAATGTTCACTTATGTGGAAATTAATTTAAAAACACAAAAAAATTATATAGTATTCAAAAACAATATCCTTATCATTATTTAATTATAAAAGTCCCCCTAATAATAGATATATTACAATCATTCCACCAATACATTATATAAATACTAATTCTAATAATTTTTTTTAGGTGAATGAAAAAATATATTATTAGAAAAAACATCTGAATATGATATAATGAGATGGATCAATGAAATGTCATTAATATTAAAGTAAGGAATTCATAATATATAATCACAAAAATATTTTTTGTTGTTATGAAAAGAAAATCAAATTAGTGCTCAATATAATGGAAGATGACATATTTGGAACCCCAACATTATAATGAAACATCACAATCCCTATGAAAGAACATATTATAATTATAATATCCATTTTTTTGGGATTTTTAGGGTGAAAATGAATTTCTAAACAAGATGGATTATTGTTACATATATAATAATTGGATGATGGGGGATAAATTATAACTGATGAGGGATATGTTTTTATTAATTATGGAATTTAGGTTCCACCAATTTTGGTTGGTCAGAATGGGAAAAAATTAACATAATACTAGTATTAATACAAGTTTTCTTGAAATATATTAATTTAAAAAAATAAGTTTTTAAATATTACTTTCTCTTTGGAAATGTCATTTTTTCCAATAAAATTTTTTAAAAACATTATATTCTATTTTAGAGTTTACGAACTAAATAAATGGATTAGAATTAATTTTATTAAATCAAAATATTTTATATTCATAATATAACATATTTCTGGTCATGTATTCACTTATAATAAGTATTAAATATTTTTCACATTATAATGATGTCATTATACTGACAATATAATCATTTTATATTTTACTAATTTAAAAAATTTATACTCTCACTGAATATTATCAGGTATTCACCATTCCCTAATATTGATATACAGACAAAAAATTCTTTTATGAACACAATACTACATATATGATATATTTATGGATTAAATTAATCACACTGTAGAAATAAAAATTATTATAATTTAAAAAAAAAATAACTCCCTTATATATATATTATAAAAAATATGTATGTATTTATATTATAATACTATGATCAATATATTCTATTAATAATTTTTTTTAGTTGAAAGGTGAGACTTTTCCTAGAAAATCAAGGCTCTTATATTAGTAATAAATTCAAGGTTAGAGACAACTAAATAGAAGAAATTTACACTTGTGCCACTATATAATTTGGAAAAGATCACATGGAAAATGATTGTACTACTATAAATCATTTATGTTGTCACCATTTTTTGGACGTTCATCTGAATGTGATTTGGCCTCTCTATAGACATCAGATACAATGTAGTCAATTGATAGAAGATAATCCAATCATGTAATCCACCAGGCATTTTATTTCCAAAATAATATGCTCAAATCCCACTCTGATTGCTTGAAAACTGATAGAAGATTCCCAATAAAGACAATGGTTATTCCAATGAAGATTCTTAACTATCTCAATGAAAATAATTATGCCCAAATATTTATTCTCTAAAGGCGAAGAAAAGTCATAAGTAAAAAAAAAAGCAATCCCAACACAACTCCATAATTATATATAAAGACAACACCATAACCAAAAGTATACATATTACCTCTTCAAGAGCCATACGTTTTAATATTTATCCATCATTAAAAATGGAATTTTTAAAAACCATAAAAAGCTCCATAATGATGATATAAATTACAAAAAATACAAATCTTCCTAATGACTGAATGGCCAGGAATGAAATTATGAAAAAATATCTATTTAGGGGGTATCAATTCTCTAATTTCAAAAAATAATTGAGCCAATTAAACATGATGAAAAACATTTCCTGATCATGATTAAAATTATCTCATTATTTTAAAATGATGAATATCAGACCCCAAATAGAAACATGAATGATATTAAGAAAAATAGGGGAGAGTGGTAATATCGACCAAACATTGATGAAATCACTAATGGAAGAAATTTGAGGATGATAAACATAAACGAAATCATAAATAATAAAACATATATATTATGTAGTGGAATACCTTAAAAATAGGTTCTTGATGTCATCTCTATGCTATAGAATGATATAAAAACAATAACAAAGTGAGATACCTCATGTTTGAAAAAATCGTCAGAATATTTCCATGCACCAAATGCCAGACAAGAACGTAGCATGATGGACAAATGAATTTCATGTTAAATTTGTAAATCCAATTAATATCCCCATTCAATCCAAAATTATTCATATAAAACTTGTAAGATTTGAGAATACCACTCACAGATGTTTTGAACAAAAAAAACCAGCCCTAGGCGAGAAGTAGTAACTATTCAAGATGGCGATAATACTCTCAATTAATGTATCCAAATCATTAAATTGATGTGAAATTAATATTATAGAATCTCGGATAACAACATTATCCATGAGGGAATCCATAATTGGATCTCCAGTCATATTTTCACGCATTAATAAATTTATGATTTTTATAGACCATCTATCAATAATGAAATTAAAAAATATAATAGATGGATTTGAAAGCAAGATAACCCATGGACGTATTATGTAGTGAATTACCATAATTTAAATTTGTTATAAATATATAAATATGAAAATAAATGGCCACAAAGATACCATTTTTAAGTCTTGACATAATAATATCTTCTAATAGATTATTGTAAGCAATGTTTTTAAAAACCATACCCATAGAATTATAAGGAACATAAATACATTTTAACAAAATAGTGGAAGGACATCATAATAAAATAATAAAAATCCATAAAATTTTATTATTGGAAATTTTAATATATTTAATAAGATAAGATATTGGTTCAAAAAATGTAAATCAGTCAAAAAACTTGGAAGTGGTGAAATACTTCCCCAACAAATACATCCAAACATGGAAATTCATTTACCCTTATATGAAGTAAGTTATATTTTGATATTATTTTCAATTAAATTAAAATGATAGTCATTTACTCATCCCTTTAACATAAAAACACATTGATATTTAAATGGTAGTACCCCTCACTAATACCCAATTCACAATTATTTTCAATCATTTCGGCAGTAGGAATTCCCATACCAAAGAAAATAAAATACTTCTTCTAGAAGATCACCTTTCCTAAATCTTATTCATAACATAAAATTTAGTTAATTAGGTTTATGATATTTTTCATATACCCTTGACTGAGATGGATAATTTTATATTCATAATTACGATGAGAGAGAAAAGAAATCCCCCTGATAGAACTTGTGGTTTTCAACGTCCCATTTCCATCCACAATAGAAACACTTTGTCTATGATAATGCTTTGTAATAATAAAAATAGTAATAGAGAGGGGGTAAAATTTCCTGAATCTTATTAAAAAATATAATTAGCCTTAATGGGAACCTTAACAATAACGAAAATATTATATTAACCTAAAATTAGTTAATCTTAGTGGATGAAACAGGCATTAAAACCAACACAAGAATGTATATTGTTGATGAAAGTACAATCCATAGTATCAAATTCTTTCATAATATCATGTTCATGTGAAATTTTTCACCCCCTAATGGGATTTTTAAGAAGATTAACACATTCATTGGTAGTAATGAGATAGTCTATTTTTGTATTACTTTAGGTGAATCCAAAATGAAATTGGGGATCATTTTTTATTCCAGATAGAGGCCAATATATTAGCAACAAATTTACTGATGATTTTGTAGAAATTGTTGACAAACAAAACCTTCTTGAAAAGTTTAATCTCATTAGAATTTACAACATTATGAATAGTAGAAATAAATTGATCATTCAACCCATGAGTTAGGGAACCATAGTTAATGAAATTAATTAAAATATTGAAAATAACCACTTGAATCCTCCAATGTAACATTTTTATTTTCAAAAACACTTTTATGGTAAAAGTGATAAACCAAAAATAACCACTTGAATGATATCCCAATAATATTGAACAAAAAATTTGTTGGAATTATACGGAAAAGATGTGATTTTTTAGCTGAGGCCAAAAATAGACTCCATAATCTCTAAATCATTGCGTATAAAGGTCACTAAATAATTGTCCATAAACGTATAAAATATTTAGAATAATAAAATCAGAAAGCTTAGATATTAGGGAGGATCCACTAAAGTGGTCCCTATAACCAGAGAACACATGATCAGATAGATCATGTCTATTGTCTGTGATCCAGTAATACAATAACTAGGAAAACATTGTGGAAATACTTCTATAACATTTAAGGGAATTAAAATACATGTGGTATTCTCTTAAATATGATTAAGGGAGGACTCAAGGATGATATTTAAACATAAATAGAAATAAAAAGATCCATACTCTAGTATATAATCGATATTTTAACAAATTTACATTTGAGGTCCAAAAAAGTGATTCATTAAAAAATTCAATAGATGTTCAAGCATCCCAAAAAAATTTAACACATTCTAGATGAGCCATAGAAGAATTTTAATACTATAAAGGAAAGTAAGGATTTTAATCCATTCTAAAAAAGAACTACATTTGGACGATGATCTGATTTGAGTCTAAAAAATTTTGTATAGTAGAATGAGTCGCAGGCATCAAGGACTGCATCATTACCAAAGCCCTATCATGATTGGTATAAACCACCCCATTTAGATACTTCATATAGCATGATTACATATCTATAAATAAACTTATCTCAATCTATCCATTTAACAATATTTCAATCTATGCACTCTGTTGAAGACGATATATTGTCAAAAACAACCAATTTTTCATCCGGATTTAGAAGGGATTTAAAATCACCAATAATGGACCACGAACCAAAATTGATGTTTTTCGGAAATAAATGACCGTAAAAATTATCATATGAACCAGATACCTATTAGGATATAAAAAATGGACATAAATTGGTCATACCCATTTTATGTATAATATAAGGTGTCATGTTGATCACTGTAAGCATCTAATGAGCGGTCAATAAAAGTTGAATTATCCATGACCCATAATTTCTTAACATCATAAAATCATCTATTTTAACCAAATAAATGAATGACCATTTTCTCATGACTTTAAAATATGGATGTGTATAGAGTCTTAGTTTAGTCTAGCCCAATAATAATATGTCTTATGATTTTGAACATGAAGAAAAAGGGACCAAGATGTCTCATTATTGTTCACCTAAAAGAAATTTCACAATATAGTCCATATTTGGACATAAATATTCGGTTATACCCCCATTCATTTCACCACCTACCATCAAATTAAGAAACATATGTGGTCTTCCTTCCATCCTTTCAGTAATTATATTTGTTTATAAAGTGATGTCATTAAATCATTTAATCAATGTGTCCTTATCACTCCTATCTGGAGATTTAGTAATAATTTAAATATAGAAGGATGAAGTAGTATTATCAATTATCAAGTTCTTATCAAAGATATGATTCTTCATTTAAAGTCCCACCATGGTGAAATGGGATATAGTCCTATGTGAATGATCAATGGCAGAACAGCCTATATAGGTATGTTCACCCAATGAAGCATAATTCATTAAATTTATTTGACTCAAAATACAAAAAATCCATGACCTACATGGAGTAATGGGAGGAAACCAAAACAACATGATACATGTAACAGTAATATAAATTAGTGTGTTCAACAAATGAAACCCAGTTCTAAAATTGAACAAGACTAACAATATTGGAGTTCGAAATTACAAATAAGGTTATATCTTTATTTTGAACTGATAAAATTAACTATCTATGAAACTGCAATAAAAAAATTGTTGATATACTATGAATTATCATCGAAAAAATAATTTTAACTAGAATAATATTTCATTATATAAAACAAATAATTAATGTCATGAGAAATTTACAAGGAAATGAAATAATCCATCTAACAATTAAACTCACAAGATGTCCCACAATGCCCTTCCAGCTGGGCAAAAAAGGATCAGAGGTATGATTCTCCTCTTTAGTAATGTATTCCATGTATTTATTCAACAATATTAATGTAGGGGACGTACAAAATTTTTGAAAATACACCAAATAATTATAAGTAAACTCTTTCTCATGAAAGATATCGTTGTTTTTGTTGTTCATATTGACTTACTTATAATCCTTAATATTAGGATCCACCATGATAATCCTCTGAATAACACTATAGTTTTCAATCGAATGTGCCACCATCTTAAAAAAACAACATAAAGAATGATTTTCACTTGTACAAAATCTTGGCCTTAGTTTTTGTTTCATTTGAATATAGAATAATAGAATATTGATGATCAGAGGAATGATTTAAATCCACCCAAATTTGAACACAAAAGACAGTCTCCCTTTCAATTAAACACTGATCTATTTTGATAGAAGTACCAATTTCAGAAGAAATATCATTGAGGATACTGGGATTCATATATATCCATCTCAATATATGATTTATAATCTATATTTTAATATTAGATTATTTTTAGGTGAAAGGGATAATTAATTTATCCCATTTAGAAATTCTATGTATGCTAGGCTTGAGATTCAAATGGTTAAGGTTCTAATTCACATTAAAATCCTCAAAAATCATAAGGAAAATCTAAAAAAATACACTTCCAATAATAATGAGTTTTCATGCATGATTTTCCCAGCAATAAGATACCATGCTCTTTTGATCTTTATAAGGCCATGGATTATCTTCCTTCTTATAGAATACATGACCATGATGTGAAAACATGAAAAGACAAAATCATTGCAAAATAGACTCAATATATACCACAACCGAGTAAACACCGTCATAATTATTTCTAATATTAGATGATCTAGACACATATTCCATAATGGGATCTGGAAAATTAGATAAATACTCAACAAATAGGATTGAAAATTTTTCAAATTAAAGACACTATATGATGCATTGATTTTAGAAGATTAGAGAGTGTTAGACTTGAAGAAAAATCTACATTCGGGTTTAAAAACAAACATGGTCAATCACTGACAAAGATTCTTATTTCATCATCTATACGAATTAAAATATCACCATATCCCCCTCCCAACATTATACATGGTATTTTTCAGATGATTTAATATTCTTATATCATTAACAAGTTGACATTAATAAATAATCATTTTTTACTATATTTTTAAATGTATTTAATTTGATTCATTTAATTATAAATATTAATTTACTATTTTTACGATATTATTCATAATGGTAGGTTTTTAACAGTCACATTACTCTTGTGATGGTAATATTACACATTTTATATACAATACACTAGAATTTAAAACCACTCATATTATTAATCATAATAATATATATCTTTTCTTATACATTTCAATTTTTTTCATCATTATAGTAAATTATCATATCTAATTACAATTATTTTTAGATTATTATACTTCATATTAATTGATTATATTATTTCTGTATATAGTTTTCGGTTCTAATGAACTTGTTACATCATTTATTTATTGTAATTTTATAGATTTTATTTCCATATGATTATTTAATTAAATAACTAGTTATAATAATGAGATTCCTATTTATTGTATTCATGATTTGGATAATACATAATACATCTATAATATTCATTTATTTTTTTAAAAAATTTCAATACATTTCCAATGGTTTAGAATTTTTTTAACCAATGTATTAATTATGAGAAATCATAGATATATGTTTATGGGCAAATATGTCCTATCATCCTTTTAAAATCATTAATTCTATAATTATCCACAATAAATTTAAAGACATATTATATTTAATGACTTGAATCCAAAAATTTAGAATACTCACATTATTGTACACTGATTTTTTGAAAACATCTAATCATAATCAATTTATATTTAGATAGTTTATTGTTAATAAGATCATATTGTAAAATTATAGTGAGCCCTATATGTCAGTAAAATGTAATCTATGAAAATCACTTACTGTATTTATAATTAGTATTATAAGAACAATGGTTATGTAATATAATTTGGGATGATTTTATTAATTTCCAATTATTATCCTTCAATTGATCTAGAAATGATAAATTTTGGAAAATGTGGGGCCATATTTTGAATCCAGTGACTAGGTATATACTCAAGATGATAATTAGTGGTGATTATATATAATTACGCTATTGGATTCTTTTAGGCGTGGTCATCCTCAGTGTGGTATGATAGTGGTGGTGAATGTTCTTGAAGTGTAGTTTCAATAATAAATGAATGTGTAATTAGACTAGTATATAATATGAAGAATGATTAAATGCCCACCACGAATTTCAGTGGATTTTATTTATTGTACCCATAGGTTGTTCTATTAATCTAATTTTATTAAATCCAATAAAACATTGGGCTATGAGGTGGGACATGTGATAATTTTATCCCATATAAACCTCAACCATTTGATCACTATATCAAACAAAATCCCATAAAGGGGGATGGTAAAATGAGAGGGTAAATTGTAGGGAAGACTATGATATTCTTTAAAAAATCTTATAGTAAGAGACTTTTTGGAGTGAAAAATAATTTCATTTATTTGACGAATTTGTGTGATCCACATGACACCCTTGGTTAATCGATAGAATATGATGAATGTGGGTTATAGGAGATCTCAATCATAGTCACCTATAATTTCATGAGTTCCCTCATATATTCTCGAACAAAATAAAACCATATTTTATTAATATTTTATATTCGTGATAGATTAAACAACAACAAAAATTCTTAAATAATGTTGAAATAATTATAGTAATAATAATAATAATAATTGTTGACTATTTTAGAAAATTATTATATAAAAGATAAAATCCAACAACTATGAATTGACACAATATTGTAAATAATCTGAATCAGATGTTAATTAATAAATAGGGATATCAACTTTACATTATTAAATTTTATTATTATTTATTAATAATGTTATATAATGAAATGTTGTTTAATATAATAAAAAACATGGATGTATTATTTTTATTATTTACATAACCATGATTAATATACTTTTAAAATATAAAAATTATGATATCATGTGAAATGTAAATAAATTTAAATGAAATAGATCGTACAATACATATTAATTGTATACAAATTTGAATATAGACAATAAAATTTGATATTATAATATTAATGTTGAAATTATAAATTTATGATTTATTTATATAAAAACTAGTACTCACCCATGCGTATGCATGACACGTTGAATTAATAGATTTTATTTTAAATGAGAATGCTATTTGTAAAAGTTACCAAATAATGTTAATTAAATGAAATGAAAAATAAGAACATGAATCATAAATTGTATATGAAAAATAATAAAAAGAAATGAAAAGGAAAAAATGATGTAAAAAGAATCAAAATTATCATGATGTATCATAAATTATACATCTAAATGAATGAAACATTATTTTCACCAATGACAAATCAAAAAATGATGTATCATACATCTGTAATAAGAATTAATAAAAATTAATTTTTAAACTCCAAATTTGAAATTGTGATAGTAACATATTACAGATTATTTACATACTAAGGACACATTAGAAAATGACTATAGAGAATGATTGCATTGACAAAATATGAGTGAAAACAATGATAGTAGGTTCTGTATTTTTAGTATGTGCTAGGAACATAGTAGTGACACAGTTTGAGAGATGTCCCTATTATTAATAGACTGATAGAAATACCCATGCATCGTGGCAGAAATGGTCAATTGTGGATATTTATTGATTGTAAAGTTGTTTCTTGTAGCACTTCAATATAGAACATAAAAAATAAATATTAAAACCTGGTCTCTACATAAAACTGAGGTCATTGATATTTTCTCCAATACATTACACTATTGAGTCAATAACATTTTAATTAATACTATAATAACCCATACATTAAATACATTTTATTACTTTATAATTGAAGTATACTTATTACAACATATAAAAAAACCATGATAGGACTTTATAGGTATACTGTCTTTACAAACTAGGAAACATAAACAACCGGTTCATAAATCATCTACATTGTCTCCCATTTATTTCATCATATCTAGAGTCCCTTTTGGAATTTCCTACTTAATACAATCAATTCTAACCTATGGAAAAGAAAACATATGAAAGGGTGAGCACAAATTCTCAGTAAGGGTAATCGAAAGAAATATCAATTATATCATATTCATAAGAACATAACATTTTGAAAATC
This sequence comes from Viscum album, assembly GCA_963277665.1. Lineage (NCBI taxonomy): Eukaryota > Viridiplantae > Streptophyta > Magnoliopsida > Santalales > Viscaceae > Viscum > Viscum album. The sequence goes on from OY728156.1 coordinate 1,741,777,898, forward strand.
TTAACATGCAAAAGAGATCATAATATCCTAACATGGGATAAATCATTGTAGTGAAATGTAATCCCAATAATCATAACATAAAACATGAAACATTTTGTCATACACACATAATCATAGAAAATCATTTCATATTATTCAAGTCTCATTTCCAAAACAATCATAGCTGATAAAGTCCATTACTTAACTGAGTTCACTTCTCATTCCACTCCTATATCACTAAAGCAGATTAACTTGTAGTTCTAGCCATGTCTATATCATGAGATAAAAAATTTTACGCAATGAATTGTAGTAAGATATAGATCCAACCCATCTCATAATGAAACTATTCTTATTTGTGCCACAAAATCATAAATCATAGCACAACCCATGTAATAAAAATGGGATTCTTAAATATCATGTCGTCATAACATAATCCATATAAGATAAAAGAACACCATAAAATTAATTCCATCATAACCTAATCAAATAAATGAATAAATAGTGATCGAAACAAAACCCTATATTATCATAGATAGAAAATAATTTTGATAAAACAATTGAGCTCAATTCCTGTGGAAAATATACTTTCTACTTCAATTTTTTTTTCATTTATTAACATGTTATAGAATTTTAAACAAAAATAAGTTGATTAAAAATTAACATGATAATGTTTAAAGGATGCTTCATGGAAATAATGTTTTATGAAATCATAAAAATACATTCATGTCGTATAATTCAAAAAACATTCTTCTCGTACTTTGACCGGAAAAGTAAAAAATTACCTCGTATTAAAAACGAAAAAATATTCCTTTCATATCGTTTACTAAAAACTCAATAGTGGGTAAATTGTATTTAAAAAATATTAGGATGATCGAAATAATATTATATATTGAGGAAACTTGGATGTGGATGATAAATACTGACCAGTAAATACCAAAGTATAAACAATCTCAGATAAAAATTAGATTGTGAGATTTTATATTACCTTAGGTCCGATTTTCTTCCTACGTATCCGAAACACCTGTATAATTATTTAAATAATTTTATTGACTTATTACAGAATCATATTCATTGTTATTATATCATATATGGTCATATTTTTATCTTATTATTAGTAATATTTCATTGCTACTTGTTATTCAAATGTTCATTGCTTTATGTTCTTATGCATGTTTTGGCGAATAAATTATTATTATTCATTTTTAGGTTATAGACACCTAATTTTAAGAATGTTATTAGTGTAATATATATCATATTTATTCATTCATTCCAATTATATAATCATTATTCAATTAATATCATGTAGAACTAGTCGCATCACATCGTGGACACAGTAGACCATACGTACGCACGAGCCGTGATATCATTCCCATGATTGTGGAAATAAATGGAAGTGTATGTATACTATTTCAGAATCAATATCACCTTAAAAAATCATATATATTTATTCTTTAAACCAATATACACATCCAAGTAAGGTGGTGGTGGATAACAGATTACACCACGGCGTGGAGACGATATTCCATACGTACGCAGACACGGTGATTCAATTTTCCATAGGATGGATAGAAGGTGATATAGGGTAGTTTCATATTTATAATAACATATCAGTATATTAGTGATACTTATTTTTAACTTCATAATGAATCAACTAAATAATAGGAAGTAGAGGAAGAAATAAAATTGAAAAATCGGTAACGGACATTACATCTTCTTCAACATGCCTCTTTGAAACCTCCACTTAGGGCACTAAAATTGGTCTTTGAAGAAAAAATATGACCTTTAGTATGTTTTTAGGGAAGTTGAGAAGGGAAATGAGTAGGGTTTGGCCGAGCACGAAGGATCAAAGTTGTGTAAATAGTATAGGGAGGAGGTTCCCTTTTATAAGGGAGGAGAGGGGCACCTTAGAAAAAATATAAATTATTAATATAAAATAAAGTTATATTGGGTTGATAATATCTCAAAATTAATTTATTTAGAAGATAAAGTGGTGATGGGTCTAAATACTCTCAACCAATAGGTTTTAGAAAAGTTTAGGGTACTATTTTAACCTTATCATTTATATTTAACTCTAAGTTAAATAATTTATCTTTTGCCATGTCTTCTTGTTTTCCAACACTATATGGTTAATGAACATACTATAACAAGCCATACGAAACCCAAGTGGTTAATTATTAATATATATAACCATATCTATGTCATTTGGCCAAACCTTACATTTTTAGGAATTGAATAACAATTAATAATATAATATTTGTTTTGAAAACTATTTTATGTCAATTTTGACACTATTTGGTCATTGATTATTGTAAAAATCATAACATCATGATTAGTTCGATAAAAGCTAATTAAATCAATAAGAAAATGTCATATTAACTTATAAAATTAGTGTAATTCATAAAAAGTCTCAAATTACATGTATTTGGGTATTTACAAAAATGAAGTCCATTTTGAAAGATAAAATTTATAAAATTTAAAAAATTGGGTATTAATATTCATAACGGGTAGTTTTAATAATATCTTAATAACATATCATTGTTTAGTGAAAATCGGTATTGCATACAACACAAGCTATCGAAGAAGGTTGCTTTTGCATGAAATGAAAGATAAGATAGTGTTGTGTGTAGTGAAATATTTTTTGGTGTTGTGTATAACATAATACATAAAAATAAAATATTTCTCATAAAATCTTGGGTGTTACATTCTACCCCCCTTAAAATGAATTTCTCCCTCGAAATTCATCACTTTGTAACAAACATATGAGGATTCCATGTACTAATCATATCCTCAAGTTCCCATGTATCTTCTTCTAATTGGTGGCTACTCCATAAAACATTCACCAAACGAGTGGCCTTGTTCTGTAAGACCCTTTCGCTATTATCCAGAATCTCTATTGGTTGATCTTTATAAGAAAGATGTTTTTCCAGTGGAAAAACTTCTGAGCTTAGTACATGTGATGGATCTAGTATGTACTCTCTTAGGAGAGATACATGGAACACATCATGAACTTGAGAGATATTCGTTTGAAGCGCCAATCAGTAAGTTACCTTCCCAATACGATCTAGTATTTCAAAAGGGCCAATATACCTAGGGCTTAACTTTCCCTTCTTTCCCAATCTAATTACTCTCTTCCAAGGAGATATCCATAAGAACACTTTATCACCCACTTTAAAATCTAGGTCTTTTCTTCAGTTGTCAGCATAACGTTTTTGTCGACTCTGAGCTTCTCTTGTGTGTTGTTGAATAGATCTGACCTTTTCTGCCATTTCATCAACAAGATCAGGTCCTAATAGATTTTTTCCCCAACATCATCCCAACAAGTTGGAGTCCTGCATTTCGTTCTATAGAGAGCTTCATAATGATCCATTTGAATACTGGAGTGAAAGCTATTTTTATAATAAAATTTCCCTAAAGGTAGGTGTTGATCCCAACCACCTTTGAAATCCATAGAGCAATCTCTCAACATGTCTTCTAGAGATTAAATTTTTCTCTAAGACTTACTGTCTATCTGAGGATGATAAGATGTGCTAAAACACGACTCTGTATGTAGAGTATGCTGAAGAATTCGCCAAAACATTGAGTTAATCCTCGGATCCCGATCAGATATAAAGAAATGTGGTACTCCAAGCAATCATACCACTTCCTTTACATATATCATGTTAAGATGATAAAGATATAAATACTATCTAATAGAAATTAAGTGTGCCAACTTCGTAAGACGATCAACTATGACCCAGATAACATTACTGCTTTTGGATGTTTTCGGATGTCTTGTGAAAATTTCCATAGGGATTTTTTCCCACTTCCATTTGGGTATGGTTAATGGTTGTAACATACCCTTAGACTTATATCTCTAAGATTTTACTTGATGACAAACCAAGCATAGAGAGACATATTTAGCAAAATATCTTTTCATTCCATCCCACTAGAAGTACTCTTTCAGGTCCATATACATCATCATGCTTCTAGGATGAATAGAGAATGAAGAACTATGAGCCTCATCCAGCAGATCCTTCTTTAATTCTGGGATGGGAGGAACAGAACCCTGATTCCCGAACCTTATTATCCCATCACAATAAAGGTTTAATTCAAGAACATTTCTCACATTATTTTGTAACTCTACATCTTCATTTTTTGCCTCTTTAATCTTCACATGTAACAATGGATGAAAATTAATTTGATAAAGATAATATATTCCCCTTAAATTATAATTCCATGATCCATACATTGTAAATCCATAAATATTGGATATTTAGTGATCCTCGTCATGGATATGCTAGCATGGTCTTGTCGACTTAATGCATCTACAACCTTGTTTTCATTCCTAGGGTGATAATGAATTGAGCAGTCGTAATCCTTAATCAGCTCCAACCATCGTCAATGGCCCATATTCGTCTCCTTTTGTGTGAAAATATACTATAAAACTTTATGATCTGTATAAATATCACACTTTTCACCATAAAGATAATGCCTCAAAATCATTAATGAAAAGATTATCACAGCTAACTCCAAATCATGAGTTGGGTAATTTTTCTCATGGATTTTCAATTTTCTTGAGGCATAAGATATCACCATGTCATTTTTCATGAGAAAACACCCCATCCCCTTCTTGGATTCATCACTGTATATTACAAACCTTTATCCACTACAAGGCAGTGTGAGCACAGGTGCACTGGATAATCTTCTTTTAACTCTTTTAAATTCTCTTCACATTCCACTTTCCATACAAACTTAACTCTTTTATGAGTCAATTTGCTGAGTGGGATATTTATTCTAGAAAAATATTTCATAAAACGTTGATAGTACCCAACTAAACCAAGAAAAATTTGGATCTTAGTTACTGTTGTTGGTCTTGACCATCTTTCAATAAACTCTATTTTTGCTGGATCCACAGATATCCCCTCTTTTGAGATTATGTGACCCAAAAATGGAACATTTTTAAACCTAAATTCACACTTGGTAAATTTGGAATAAGGCTTCTCCTTTATCAGGGTCTTCAATACAATTATCAAGTGATCTTCATGTTCTTCATTGCACTTTGAATAGATAAGAATATCATCTATAAAGACTACCACAAACTGATTGAGGTAGTTTCTAAAGACTCTATTCCTTATATAAATTAACATAGCAGGGGCATTAGTAAGACCAAATGGAATCACGATAAATTCATAGAGTCCGTACATTGTACGGAAATCCGTCTTTGGTATATCCTCCCTTTTGACCTTCAATTAGAAGTTACCCTAAATAAAGATCAATCTTGGAAAAGTATTGAGTTCTGCGTAGATCGTCAAATAATTCATCAATGCATGGGAAATGATATTTGTTCTTGATTGTTATCTTGTTATGTTCTCGATAATCAATGCAGAGTCTCCTTTATCCATCATTCTTCGTAACAAATAGAACTGGTGCTCCACATGGTGATGCACTAGGGCGTATGAATCCCTTATCAAGATTCTCATGGAGTTGCTTCTTCAATTCCTGCAACTCAATTGGGGCCATTCTATAAAGTGTCTTTGAAATAGGTAAAGCACACGGTACGAGTTCTATTGAACACTCAACTTCATGATTTAGTGGAAGACCAGGTAATTCTTCTAGAAAGACATCATCAAACTCTAGTACAATGTGCATATTCTTAATCATGAGTTTCTCTGCAACCATTTGAGATAAATAACCTTCATTTAGTGGAATCAAGACCCTCAAAATGGAAGAAATTTCCACTGGAAGGTTATGTTCATCCCTGCATCGATAGACGATCATAGACTAATCTGGAATATGAAATGTGACTTACCTTATTTGGCAATTGATATGAGGTCTATATAAGGAAAGCCAATCCATGCCATGAATCACATCAAATTCCACTACAGGAGAGATCACAAGATTTACAGGAATCACTTTCCCACAAACATCAATCAGAGAAGAATTGTAATTGTGGTCCCATTAGGGGTTTTCACAAATAACTCATTATCTAACTACTGAGGTAATATGGAGATACCCTTAGAAAATTCATTAGAAATAAAAGATTGGGTGGATCCATAATCAAATAATACATTTTCTACATTTCAGTGGATGGTAAGTGTACCTTTCACCACTTTGTTATCGTACTCCACACCGCCGATAGAAATTGCATGTGACTTCCCTTCGTCTATGGCCTTAAGAGTATGTTGACATCGATCATAATCAGCAACCCTTTGATTAGGGAATTGATTGGAATAATTACTCATTTCCTTGCACTTGAAACATTGAAGTGTAGGAGGTGTATTCTATGTATCCCTTTCTTTTTTCGCATCATTAGACATATTATTCCCATTATTTCGACATTCAACTTCCCGATGAGCTTCTTTTCCACACATAAAACATTTATTTATCCCATTAAGACAATTCCCACCATGTTTTGTTCCACACATTGAGCTTAAGGAAAAAATCATCTTCTTTTCAGGGTGTTCTTTAAAATTGTATTTTGAATTCTATTTTCCTCTTCTTATCAAAACCATATAATTGATGGGTTACTCCAATATCCATATCAACCTTGAGAGCATATCAAACAATTTCCCCATTGCTATTGAAGTCCCTTATGGATAACACCCTTTGAAGACTTCGTTTTAATCCGCTAAAGAATTGATCTATTTACTCTCTGGATGGATAATAATTCTGGAAGCGTACCTTTCAAGTCTTGTAAAAGTTTCATCGTAGGTACCAACATATTCATCATACTTTTACTTCAGTTCAAGAAACTCCTTCTCCATCTTTGTTCCAAGAATATGAGAAAAGTACATATTGAAAAATATGTTCTTGAACTCGTCCCCTTCCATGGACTCAATTTTATCTCTTTTTCTCGTATTCTTAATAAGATTACACCATTTTTCAGCTTAACCTTCCAAAAGATATACTGCTAAGATGACTTTATCATGTTCAGAATATTGTAGAACTGAAAATATCTTTTATGTGGTACGGATCAACTATTCAGCCACTAATGGATCAGTAGACCAACTAAATGAGGGTGGACGTAGCCTCATGAAGGATTCAATAGAATGTTGCTCCTTATTTTTCTCATTTGGAAGTCCTACATGATTCATAGCTTGAGAATGTTGTGTGAGCATGGATATAAGATTTTGCATTCTTGGTCCCATAAAATTTGGTTGCTCAAGGGGACAATCGTTGCATTTCCCATCACATTCTGCATTAACATGGTTCTTTCAGGTTCCATCCATTGACTAAATCCATGAAAAATAGTGTGATCAACAATAATTATAACAGGAAATCAATATAATCAGTAATAAAATTTCACACATTAGGTCTTATCATAGGTTGTTCATGGCCATTTCTAAAACAATAATATTGTGTTCTATGTTTAGACATATCTGTAGAGCTCTTACTAAGGCTTTCACATCCTTGTTTCCAATGGATGACTATACCTTTCATCTGATACCAACTATAATGACCCATACTTTACATACATGGTTGTTAATTCGGAATTTAAGAATACGTATTACAACGTATAACAAATTCATGATAGGACCATATAGGTATAGTGTCTTTAGAAACTAGGAAACATAAACAACTGGTTGATGAATCATCTACATTATCTCCCGTTTATTTCATCATATCTAGAGTTCCTTTTGAAATGTCCTAATTAATACCCTTCCTCTTGACCTGGGGAAAAGAAAAAATACAAAATGGTGAGCTCAAATACTCAGTAAGGTTAAACAAAAGAAATATCAATCATGTCATATTCATAAGAACATAACATTTTGAAAATCTTAAACTATAAAAGAGATAATAATATCATAACATGGGATAAATCATTGTAGTGAAATGTAATCCCAATAATCATATCATAAAATACAAAATTTTTTGGCATACACACATAATCATAGAAAATCATTTCATATTACTCAAGACTCATTTCCAAGAACATCATTGCAGACAAAGTCCATTACTGAACTGAGTTTACTCCTCGTTCCAGTACACTATCACTGAATCAGATTAACTTGTCGTTCCAGCCATATATATCTCACGATATATAAATCTTACTCAATGAATTAGAGGGAGGTCCCAAAAATCTCATAATGAATCCATTCTTATGTGTGACACAAAATCATAAATCATAGCATAACCCATGTAATAAAAATGGTATTTTAGAACATCATTCCCTCATAACATAATCTATATAAGATAGAAGGACAACATAAAATTAATTCCATCATAACATAATCAAATCAATGTAAAAATAGTTATAGAAACATAACAGTATATTTTCTTATATGGAAAATAATTTTGATAAAACACTGGAATTCCATTCTTGAGGAAAATATCCTTTCTACTTCAAAAGCATTTTCCCTTTCTTAACATGTCATAAAATTTTAAACTAAAATAAGTTAGTTAAAAATTAACATGAAAACATGTATCTGAAGATTGATGGAAATAATTTTCTATGAAATCATAAAAATCCATTCATTCCATATATGTTATAAAAACATTCTTCTCGTACTATGGCTAGAAAAGTCAAAAAGTACCTCGTACTAAAAATGACAACAGATTCCTTTCATATCATTTACTAAAAACTCAGAAATGGTTAAAATTGGATTTAAAAAATTATAGGAGGATAGACATAATATTAAATATTTAGTGAAAATGGATTTGGATGATAAATACACCCCAGTAAATACCAAAGTATAAACAATCTCAAATAAAAATGAGATTGTGAGATTTTCTCGTACCTTATGTATGAATTGTTTCATACATATCTGAACCTCCTGTATAATGATTTAAATAATGTTATTTACTTATTATAGAATCATATTCATTGTTATGGTTTCATATATGGTCATATTCTTATCTTTTTATTAGTAACATTTCATTGCTACTTGTTATTCGGGTGTTCATTGCTTTATGTTCTTATGCAGGTTTTGTCTAATAAATTCTTATTATTCTATTTTAGGATAGAGATAACTCATTTCCAGAATGTTATTAGGGTAATATATATAATATTTATTCATTAAATTCATTTATATAATCATTATTCAATAAATATCATGCAGAACAAGTCGCATCACATCGTGGAGACGGTAGGCCCTATGTACGCATGAGCGACGATATCATTCCCATGATCGTGGAATTTTATTGAAGTGTATTTATAGTATTTCAGAATAAAGATCAATTTAAAATACTCATATATAGTTATTATTTACACCATTATACCCATCTGAGTATGGTGGTGGTGGAAAATAGATTACACCATGGTGTGGAGACGGTATTTCGTACGTACGCATGCGCGGTGATTTCGTTTTCTATAGGATGTATAGAAGGTGAAATAGGGTTGTTTAATATTTATAATAATAGATCAGTATATGAGTGATACTAATGTTATTACTTCAGAATGAAACATCTAAAGAATAGGAATTATAAGAAGAAATTTATTTGAAAGAATCGGTAACATATATTACCTCTTCTTTGACACGCCTCTTTGAGACCTCCTCTTAGGGAAATTAAATTGGCCTTTTAAGAAGACCATGACCACAAGTATGATTCTAGGATACATGATAAGGAAAATGGTCAGGTTTTGGCCGATCTTGGATGCTCAAAGTTGTGTAAAGAGGAGAGAGAGTAGGTGCCCTTTTATAAGGGAGAGAGGGGATCCTTAGGAAAAACATAAAATATTAATTTATAATAAAGTCATATTCAGTTCATAATAGCTCCAAATTGATTTATTTTGACTATAAAGTTGGGATGGGTCTCAATCCTCTCAACCAATAGGTTTTAATCAAAATTAGGTTTCTATTTTAACCATATCATTTAGATTTAAATCTAAGTTAAATAATTTAACTTTTACTGTGTCTTCTTGTTATCTAACACAATATGGTAAATAAACATAATACATCAAGAAAAACAAACCCAAAGTGGATAATTATTAATATATATAACCTTATCTATGTCATTTGGAAGAACCTTTGATTTTTACGAATATAATAACAATTAATAATATAATATTTGTTTTAAAAACTATTTTATGTCAATTTTGACACTATTGGGTAATTTATTTTTGTGAAAATCATAACAGCGTGATTAGTTCAAAAAAACTTAATTAACTCAATAATAACATGTCATATTAACCTATAAAATTATTTTAATTCATAAAAGTCTCAAATTACATTTATTTGTGTGTTTATGATATCAATTATGTTAATAATTCATTAATAAGGTAATTACAGCATCATCATAGTGTTATAAATAAATTACCTTATATAATGTCTAAAAATAATATATAAAATAGCATTATGTAGTAAATTTATTTATATTTATAATGAATATTTATAAACTAATTTATCTTATGTATAACCATATATTGAAAATTGTTTCGTTATTAAACATTGATTTTAACTCTTTTAACTCTTCTTTAAATAAAATAATAATAAATGTCCTAATCTAATCCAAGGGGACCTAAAGTGTATCATTTTATCCCTAAGGTTGTTTTTGGTCTAATTAAAGTTATCTAATATAATTAGGTCATGTGTTAGGATAATAATAAAATCATTTTCCCTTAATTAGCCTATTTACTTTTAACAGTGGTAAATAAAAGCAAAAAGTCCGTTTTTTCAGATAAAATCTAAAAAAATATCAAAAAGTTGGTATTACTATTCATAACGGCTAGTTTTAAAAATATTTTAATAACATATCATTATTTAGTTAAACTCGGTATTGCGTACAACGCAAGCTATCGAGGAAGGTTGCTCTTGCGTTCAATGCAATCCAAGATTGTTTTGTGTGTAGTGAAATATTATTTTGGTGTTTCGTATAACATAATACATTAAAACAAAATATTTCTCATAAAATCTCAAGTGTTACAAATACCTTTGATAATATCACATATCCATGGTGACAATAGCACGTAGGTCTCACCCAGCAATGAAGAAACAATAAAAGAAATTGTGTAATTTAATTTACTCATCCATATATCACATAGTAAATTCCAATAATGGTATGTTACATCCCATAATCAAAATTCCTTGGAACACTAAGTTGAGGCATCCACTTTTTTACCTCCCCATTGATGTTATTGTGGGTGTCGTTTCTTCCTTGTAGGTTCCCCGCCACCCCCCAACCTAGGTTTATTCTATTAAATCTGCAGAATGGTTCATAATCCATTCACTGTTGTGATTTGTTAAAGATATAGAATAACAATGAAATATTTTTTTAAAAAAAATAATGGATGAGAAGATTAAAATCATATGTAGATCGAAGAAACATAAAGAAATATACCTCAAAAAACATACACCTTCACATTTATTATTGTGAAAATTCACCAATCGTTGTTTTTGGTATCATGTTATATGCTTCCAAGAAATCATGTTGTGTTGTTAATTTGCATAAAAATTGAAGAGCCGTAGAATATCCTCATGTTCATTCAAGGGAGACAATGCTTATTGTTAGTAAAATAGAAGAACTCTATGATTTATTTAAGAATATTAGTTTTGCAGTGATTGATGATGGAATGATTAATAAGGAAGAGTTTCAATTGGAACTATTTAATTTGAACAAACATAAATGCTTGTTCTTTGATCGACATGGTTTCATTGAGGCAAGTGGTAAAATGAATGGTTGTTTCTACACTTTATTAATATGGTATAAATATTTCAGATGATGTTAAAGAAAGCATCATCGATAAGACATTTTAAAAGGCTAATACAAAACAAGATAAAATGAATGATAATGTATGGAGAAGACATGCCTTCTGAAGGCTCTTAATCTAGTATATTTTTTTTAATTTCATTCATATGTATGACACATTACACCAAAATAATTGACGCTTATGTGGATCATAAAAAAATTGATTATAAATGTAAAAGGAGAATATATGATGAAATGAAAAATATCTATGACATAATTAATTTTACAAGAACTTTATGTGGCATTTGAGATTCAAGAATTGAAAAGAAGCTATAAACATTGAGAAATATTAATAGATATAATGAAAATGAATACCTGTATGATATAATAATGATTTTCAGATGTTATTTCACTATAAAAATATATATCTTCATAAACCATGTATCTCCCTCCAAATCTTTCACTTCACAAACAAATGATTTTGGAAATTATTAATGGACAGAAAGGTAATAACTGATTCTGAATGCTTTTTTCCTTGTGATTATATATAATAATTTGAAAATTTTGATTGATAAAAAATAAATGTGGAGTATGAAAACATGATAGATCTTTAAAAACATAATTTTATAGTTCTTATTACCATGTTTAATTAATATACAGTACTTTTTTAATATATACATTTGTATATAGGTGTAATGTATACAGTACTGTATACAATTGAATATTATGGAACTTTAAATATTCTGAACATTTGTATACATGGGTGTAATTCTTTTTTATAAATTTTATAGAACCATACAATGTTCATGTATGTTTAAACATTGAGCATTTTTGAATATTATGTATACATGACTATAATTTCACTAGAGTTGCTATCAAATATTTCTTCTATATTCTACTCATAGGTACAAATTTCCCTTGGAATCAAAATACATGTTGATCTTCAACTAACCTACCCAGGGAGATTTCCAGGAATAAAATATGAATCCATTATAAATCATAAACAATGATATATATGTTCATAATGATAATATATTGTGTAAAAAATAGTGCATTTATTATTTGAGAAGCAACACTGCATAATCGATAAGGGCTTACCAGTTCACATTCTTTATTGTGGTTATCTAATTCCATTCGTCCATATATTTGAGAATATATTTAGATTACATAGATATATGATGAAATTTAAATTTATCCGTAAATCAAATAAACTATTTACTCAACATTTTCACACATAATAAGATATTCAGACTTTTTGAAACATATAACATACCATTACCTAGAAGAAGGAAATAATGATGAAGATGGGAGGGTTGTTACCTTATGATTCATTTCTATGGACCCATCCTTGAAGACAAATTAATATAATGATTGTAACTGAGAATATTTCCATATAATGTTCTAAAAAACAAAAGAATAATATATTGTAATATGTAAGTATTAAAAGAATTAGAAACAAATAAGAGAAGTCAACCATCGAAGTATTGTAAAAAATTATACAAGACATTAATTAAATAAGTGAAAAAAATCTGTAAGAATGTATGTCTTATAGAATCATCAAGCATATGGTTTTCCAAATAAAATAGTGCATAATTGTCTTATAACTGGATGCACATATATATTCAATGAAGACGGGGGATAGAATAATCCCCAACACAGGAAATTAGGGTTTAAGAAATTCAATGAACCACACCAATGAACTGAATGAGAAATTGATTCAAGGGAAAGGGAAAAGGTTTTTGTGCTTTAGATTGGTCTGATGAGCACCTGGATACTAGCCTAAACCAAGTGGATAGGGGCTTACCCATTAAACTTCTTCATCTTGTTTTCTTACTTGCATCTATATATATATTTGAGAAAATATTTAGTTGAAACAAAAACATGAAAAAATTTATTTTCATTAGAAAATCAAATCAACCAAATACTTAACATTTGCACAGATAATAAGAAATGAATCCTGTATGAAAGAGTTAACTTACCATTACATAGAAAAAGTAAATATTGTTGATGATAGTAGGAGAGGTGTTGCCTTATGATTCAATGCTATATACCCATCCTATTAAATAAATTAATATAAGAAAATTAACTGAGAAGAATTCCATATTTTGTTCGAATAAATTAAATGAATAAAATATTGGAATATGTAAGTAGTAAAATAATTGGAAACAAATAAGACATGGCAACCACATAAGTAAAGGAATAAATTTACTAGGGAATTAATCCAAGAATTGAACAAAATCTGTAAGCTTTTCTATTTTATGTAATCATCAAACATATGTTTTATAGAATAAAATAGTATAACATTTGGTTATAGCTGAATGCATATAAGTTCAATGAATAAGGGGGGGGTAATAGAATCATCCAATAAAAAGTAAGAGTTTCAACATGGAAAATTTGGGTTCTTGAATATCAATGAAACATGTCAAATAGAAAATTCCAAACCTTGACATTGATGAATCATTACATAAATCGAGAGAAATTCTATGTTATAGTGGGCCCAACTTCATTCAAACTAAAGCACACACCACCAAACATGTTGTTTAACTGAAGAAGGGGAAAGTAGTTAAAAGGAAATCCTACATAAGATTGATCCAGTGAAAACCTGGATACTGGCATCAACCATCTCGATATGGGCCTACTATTTCACCTTCCCCGTACAGGATTCTTAATGTCCATAGTATCAATGTGTTTGAGATAATATATAGATGACAAAGTTACACGTGGAAATATATATTTTTCAGGAAATAAATTCAACAATTTACTAATCATTTTCGTATATGATTCAATAAATAGAGAACCCAACAACATCTTTGTTAAAAATGATTTGTTGTTGCTTCAATTGTATATAAGAACCTATACATGAGTAAAATTAGATAATTTTGAAGATAAAATGATGATATAATTATCAATAAAAATTATCAATCTAATTATCGAAATATCAAAAATATATAAGTTTTAAGGAATGTTGATTGAAAAGTCATGAAAAAGTGTAAATTAATCACAAACAATTAATGAATTTAATATTTTTTTAATTTAGTCATGCTTCATTATCTTAAAAACATTCTCCACCATGACATCCCTGATCATAAACTAGTGCCTACAATGCAACCCATCCGAGTACCTCCATTACAAATTATAAAGTAGGAGTATTCAATGAATTTAATAAGCTAGATACATGAATTAAATCCTCCAAAACCTAAATTTTCTGAATCCTAATTAAATCATCAAAGTACAACTCAACAACCAAGAGCACCACAACAACATGCATCTGAAACCATTCTAGTAAAAAAGACTGGAGAAAGTAAAATAAGAAATTCTATTATTCCAATAGAGGATGGACATTGAAAATATTATAGAACATTTAACAATATTATAGCATCCCAATAAATATTTGTGATTAATTTAGAATAATCCTAAAGAGGTACGATTCCAATCAACATCCCTTAGAAAAATTTAATGAATAGTACAAATGTGTTATATTGAAATCAAGAAGAACCGAACATTAAAATTGGAACTGAACTACAGTGAAGAGTCCAATATTAATATCTCAACATAACAATCTTCTAGAAAGGACATGATGGAGGCCGAAAAAAGATAATTCCAATACTTTAAAAGAAAATATGAATGTGATGAGACATGGGGAAGAAAACTAACAATCATTCATGGGAAACCTAGTTCACAATGTAATAAATAATGTATCATAATTATAAAAATATTATCAAGTTGATTATAGCTTCAATGGATCGTATCAGAGTACCTCCAATTAAAATTAGATAGTAGGAATATGCAATGAATTAAATCACCTTGATGCCCTAGAAACCATCTAACTGATCCTTCAAAACCTGCACCAACACACATTTAATTAAATAATCCAACTGATTCAATTAAATCAATGAAAAATTATATATTTTAAACCTGAATTAAATCATCCAAGTGCATCTCAATAACTTCCATATGAAATAATGAATGTTCACAAAGAGTTATGATTTTAAAAGAAATAATTCAATTATTCTATCATAGAATAAATAATAAAAATATTCCATCACATACCAAGATTAAGCACCCTAAAAACTTAATCTCCTTAAAATAAAAAAGAATCTAGAGTATTGATTACCTAATAATATATCACAAAACAAATGTAAAATCACATAGTAATTCAGCTTTCATTTCATACTGTATAAAATCAGATTGAATCAAAATCCCTAATATGATAAATTGAATCAAAATAAGAGTGTTGTGGGTTGAAATATTTGGATAAAATTAATAAGAATGTTACCTTTAAGGAGGGATGACCAGACATAATATGTAGATAAACATACATGCAATGGATTGGAGGATACTTCTAGACTTCATGAGAATCCAACTTCTCAAATAAAAATTAGAACGTAGAATTATGAAATGAATTAAATAACGTTGATTCCCTAGAAACCATCTAACATAACCTTCATACCTCTACCAATACACATTGAATTAATTAAGACAACTGCATGAATTAAATCAGGGAGAAACTATATATTTGACCACAAATTAAATCATCCAAGTGCAACTTCACAACCTGCATATAAAACTATGAAAGTTCAGAAAGATTTATATTTTTAAAAGAAATAATTCATTTATTCCTGCATAGTACAAATAGTAAAACTATTTTAGAAAATACCAATATTTAGCTCCCTAAAAACTTATTCACTTGATGCTAAAGATGAAACCAGAGAATTGGTTACCTAAAAATATATCACAAAACAAATTTAAAAACACAAACTAATTCAGTAGTCATTGCATAATGGATTAAAACAGAGTGAATAAAAAACCGAAATATGATAAATTGAATCAAAATTAGAGTGTCGTGGTTTGCAATATTTGGATGAAATTGATTGGAATGTTATCATTTATAAGAGATGGCATAGCATTAATATGAACAGACATGCAAAATATTGGAGGATACTTCTTGAAGTTGTATCCATGTATCACCATATGAAATTAGATGATTATTTTAGGGTTTCAAAATGGCGAACACGGAGTTATAGTAGTTAGGGTTACCACAACCAGTTTCTGAGTGATGACCACTGTGACTGAGTAGGTGGTAGTCTAAGATTGACGGTAAATGTCAGAGAGGTGGTGTAAGAACCCGGAGCTCAGGTTTCAGGTTCAAATCTCTTTTACGGAGTTTTTAAGGAAAAATAAAGAATCTGGAAATTTTCATAGTATATGTCGTGTACATTATGAGTACATGCCGTTTACTCCTAAGCCACTCCAATCCATGTGTTGGCCGAGTCCGGTCCATACACACGGTGCGTAGGTGTGACGTGGAGGCCGATTTTAGAGGAGTATGGAAAAACCCACTACAAATTTTGTAGTTTAAGAGTACACGTCGTGTACTTTTTTTTCATTAATCGACCCACGGTCGCGGCTAATAATGAAAAACATCTTCTTCTCTGCCTAATTCCATCCAGAACGTCCGAGGAGGCCGTTTCTTCTCCATGCCACTGATTGGTCACCAGTTTTCCGAATCAAACACCATTGGTTGCAGAAGAATCCCAGCGGTGCATACTTGGTTCTTCTTTAGCCTCATTTCCTGATTCCTCCTCTCATGTATGTTCTCTAAGGTTGAATGTTTTAGACATTTTTGCAGATTTACTCTGTTCTAGGGAAATTCCTGGGGCGAGTTTCTATTATATTGATCTCTAAGGATCGAGGTAGGTGGTTTTTTTACCTACGTTGATGTTCTTTGAGTTTTGGTTGCAAAAGAGTCAGATACCCATGTATCGGGTATACCAGGTTTAGGATTTTGATCCTATTGTCTAACTGCCCTAGATTTCTCATTATATTATGATGAATTTATACTAATTTATGCTTGGTTGCATGTTTTAGGATCACCCATGGGTGTTTACCTTTCCTGTTTGGTTGTTTATCTTCGTTTGGAACCGTTGCCATGAGGCAACCCTATTGCAATTGTTAGTTGCTTGTTATCACTGATTGCATGTGTTTTCTGCTGTTGGAATGTTTTTAAAGTATGGTATCTATTAGCCAAGTAGTTGTTAAACATAATTAGAGCTGATAACTATTGATTACACATGACTGGACTACTCAGGGCTGTGAGAACCTGGTGTGGGAGATCAAAGAGGGAATAAACGATTAAGTTATTCCCTAGAGGGTCTGTTGTCTTTAGTTTCGTACACAAGACCTATGGGAATAGGACTTTGTGCTGCCCAAGAGTGTTCATAGTTTTCCCACACATAGAGACCATATGAGGAATTAGAAATAAGTGCTTCCTTAGAGATTCTATAGCTATGGTTGCAAGACCATAGGGGAATTGATGTAAGAGCTTCCCATAGTGTTTGTGCCTTGTTTTTTACTAGGCTATAGGGGTCTTCTAGTAGATGCCACCCAGAGAGTCAGTGTGAATGTTGTTGGTTGGTTGTGACGAGTACACCAAGCCAAAGAACAAGCATGGTTTTTTACTACTTGGGTTAGGTAGTCTTTTTAGATAAATAATGTGATACTTGCTTATCATGGAATAGAAAAATTTTCTGGTTTTCCCGGTTTTTGTAATTAAAATAATGTGAATGATAATTGGTAGAATTGTTACTGTATTATTTACCTTTACTTTTCTATATCACTCACTAATAGAAGGGTACAAATCTTGTGGTGGTCGCCTACTGGGATTAGTCTCACACCCTGTTTTGGTCCTGCTTTTCGGCCCAAACAGATTATATGGTTGCAGGTATAGGTAGGGATTGTGGGCCTTCTACCTTAGGTACTTGATTGCTGGTTGGAGCAGGAGAGCATGTGACCGGGCTTTGGTCGGTGATGCTGCTAGAGTTTCTTTTTACATTTAGTATTTTGGTTTTAGTTGTAATTTAACACGTTGTTTTCTTTACTACTTTCCATAGATACATGTACCATACTACATCATTATTATTATTTCAGATATTTCTTTTTACTTCCAGTTCAGTTCTTGCATGCTATTTACTACTTCCGCTATTGTTTATGCTTATTCTCACACTGCATACTTTACCAAATGAGGCCATAGATTCCCCACTGACTCACCAAGTCCCTCGCTGCTAGTCGGTAGCCTCTGGCATTTTGGGAAACGTGCTTGAGGTCATGTAGTGAATGGGGTGCAAGGCACCCGTTGTGTGGCTCCGGATTCAGGTAGTTACTGGTGGTAGGAAATCACCATCAACATCTGGTGTTGCTGTCAAATAAAACCAATACCCATATGTGTTGACATACTATTTAACTATTCATATTGAAGAGGGATGATGAAGATGGAGATGTGGCTGGAGAGGGGATTTGGGGAGGGAGGCGGTGTCAAGAGGGGATTCAGAGATGGATGGAGAGGGAAATCGAGGTGGAGGCCTAGTGGGAGAGGCGATTTAGGGAGGGAGGGAGAAGATAATGTTCAGTGTAAACCATAATATGACCGAAGGAGAGTCGTGATTGGGGATGGGGTAATGCGGAGGTTTGAGTCGAAATGAGGGGGTAATACGGGGGTTAGAGACCAAGTTTGAGGGGTATTTCAGGTGTGTTTGTGGACATTGGAGGGGATAATGGTAAATGGATATGAGAATTGGGTGATGTGGTTTGTTGTGGTGGTGACACATCTGCAGGGGAACACCCCAGTTTAGTAGATATAGTTGATGATAAAATAAAAAATGAAAAATATAAAAATATAGAACAATATAACATTAATGAATTGAATAAAATTATAATATTTCCTGATACAATGATATATATAACAAGATTTTTCAAAAAATAATTTCATAATCTAAATATAATGTGAATTTATATTACTAATTATTAAAATTCCAATTTCAATTCTGAAGCAAAATAGAGAAAATAACATGATATAAATTGATATATTATGATATAACCTTCATATAATCAAATACATGAGGTAGAATTATTTTGTAAAAAATGATGAAAATGTATTTATGAAATTAACATAAATTAAATAATGAGAATAATAATTAAAAATATCATTCCGCAAATATATGTGATTAGAAATTTCCAATGAAAAACATATCATAAATGGATAGATAATAATTATTGTAATTTTGAAAATTAATATCAAGATTAATGGAACATTTTATGCAATGATTCCATAGAGTTATGAGAATTTTGGTAAACCTTGTTGATGTAATTTGGGTATAATTATATTATAAAGAATTAAATCAATTATATAAAGTGATATTGAACTTTATTAAATGTTCTAATTATGATATATCAATTAAAACTATTTTTATTGAATTCATATTAATAGAATTTTATTATGAATTGAATTGAAAAACACATTAAACTTAATATATAATTCATAGACTACTATATGATAGTATCATTAGACTGATAATTATATCAAATAATTGATGGATTAGTTATCATTTTTCACTAGTCAACCATGAGAAATTATTTAGTTAATTGTTGTGTTTATAAATATACTAATGGGTTTCTATTGAAATTTCTTTTAAACACACTTAATATCATATATTTAAGGAAGATGATATTTAATTATACCACTTTAGGACACTACATTCAGTGACAAATAATGATAATTAATACATTTATCAAATCCGAGACAACCATAGCTTGGGGATGAGAAAGACCCAGAAATCCATTTTATTTTACAGAAGACAAATAATTATTACAACACAATATATAGAGAACCTATGATGTCCGTTTATCCCTCTATAATCCTTGATTTTAGAATATAAGGAATGATAATTTGATTAAATTTCAATGCAATTTATGTACCACAAAATTAGGATCAAGGTGGATGATGATGCACCGTATATTATTAATCTATTATTGAGATGTGTATTTCATATAGTATCAAGAAATATATATTTATTTATTTATAAATGTATTTTTTATAGAATATTTGAGATTTGTGAATAGATGTACTTCCTATAACAAGTCATGGATAGGTAGAGATGAGTACTTCTACTTTTATATTTATTATTCTATCCATGTTGAACTATTAGAATAGAAAATGTACAAATGTATGTATGAGGATATAATTATTCATATGAATTACATATATTTTGTAACTAAAATCCCCATTTGTGCTAAATGACTTTCAATAACCAAGGAAACATTTGTATACATGATTATAGCTCGACTTTTTGTCTCCTATCTAATGATTTTTATAACATATTGATCCAATAAATCTTATAAAAAATATATAATTAATAATTTTATTGTGGAAATAATAATATTTCAACAAAATCCTGATTTTTTTATACTTTAAAAAATTCTTATTATGAATGTGTGACATAGTTTCAGTATAAAAATAAATTCTTCACAAATAAATTTTCACTGCATATTATGAATTTAAATTAAAATTGATTTCATTCACTTCTATAAATTTTATATTTAAAAATAGATTCTATATTTTTATTTTGGATGATCAGATTTTATAATTATTTATATATTATTTTTTCATTTATGAATTGTATAGATGATAATTAGATTTCTCTTATGTGATGGTAAAATGGGTAAAAATGCAATGACCCGACCACCAGGGCTCGTGCCATGAAATACCCCTTTCCATCCTCCTGTAGGCCAGGGTTGGGGACTAGCGCAGATTGCATCAACCTTCAAATGAGAGGCATTTTCCTTAGAACATGTATGCACACACACACAACCATTCCCCAATACTGGAAAATAAAATAGGCATTCTACTTAATAACCACATATTTAGAGTACAAAATGTAGGTAAAATGGACTAGAATAAAAAACCAAAAAATAACCAATTTAAAATTGTGAAATAATAGGAACCTGTGATTGAAATGCACTGGAAACCCCACATGATGGGTAAGTATAGAGTGGCTGCAAAAGTCATAAAGCCACATATTATCAAACTGGCCTTAATTGAAACCACCCTGTCCTAGGCCACCAAGTCCTTCACCAAGTCGACAGTCTTAAGCACTAGGAACAACATGTGATGGAGAATCCCGTGCAGCAGTTAGTAACAAAATAATCACTGGGGACCCCAATCCAATAAATAAAGATGACAAATCAATCCAAAATCTAAACATGAAGTATGATCAGGAAGCCTGATCATGATTAAAAACAACTCAAAGTAGTTATAATCTATAATATAGAAAGAAAAACTAATGGTTATAAACACTGAACATCAATCACGACAATGTAACTCATCCCCAATGAGTCCTTTAGGCTTGGTAGGTCAACTAGACCTATTCAGTAGCTGAGTCACAAAACCTCACAGGGTAGCTGAGTCACGAAGCCTTGCTGATAGCGGAGTCATGGAGCCTCACAATGTAGTTGAGTCATGTAGCCTTGAAAGGTATCTGAGCCATGAAGCCTCACTAATACATGAGTCATGAATCCTCACTAGGTAGCTGAGTCATGATGTCAACTGATAACGGAGTCACAGAGCCTTGCTAGGTAGCTGAGTCATGGAGCCTCATTGATAGCTATGTTATAAAGTCTTTCCCAATAAAATTCTATGAAATCTTACTTATAGGATTTTATAAGGATCAGATAGTTATGTGGTTACCAACATCGTAGATGGTGCATCAATTGGGTGCACGATCTGAGTGATACATCCCATTTTGTAAAGAGGGGTCGGTTGTGTCTGGGCCCAGTCCAAATGGTTGTGACTGACCCAACCAACCCAACATCATGTCCATCATGACCCGATCATGTCCGTCTGACCCATTGGCCTAGCCCATTGGGTCTCATTAGACCCATCCGAGGTTGTCTAGGGGTTCAGTGCCCCTGATCATCCAGTTACCCGAATTCCTCAGGTGAGTCTTGCACTGGGGGGCCATTCACCTTTCCTCTCCAGTGCCACTTGCTGCCTGACATTATCCTATCGGCCCAGTTTTCTAAAGAGGACCCACTCGAATAATTAGTCGTGCTGCTCAGGAGTCCTGGTCCACTAGCCCATCCCATCTCAGTGGTCTGGCCCATGTGGTTGGTGCATGTGTGACAATTCTCATAGCCACCTCCTTGGTCGACACGCTACTCACATGGAGTAGGACACTCCTAATATGTGAGGCCACTATGGCACTGTGGCGGATGGGAAATGACCCTCATTCTTTGTGGAGGGAATCAGGCATGCCGCATCCACTTGTGATGTCAACCGCTACATCCCGCACACAGCACCCAGGGTAGAAGCACCGCTAGTTTGTTGCCTCTGCTGCCACAGGTCGCTGGTGGTGTCGTGCCGGTGGCACCTTCCACGTGCCATCATTTCTGTTCCGGTGGTCTAATATCAAATTCATTTTCTCCATTAGGACTCTCTGGTAGCCTCTATCATTACCAAAGCCTTGGGACGACTAGTCTATCGATTCCTCCATTCAGTCACGTAGAGCAAAAATTATTGCGATAAAGCGATCCAGGGAAGTTCGTGTTGGCTCAATCAATATTTATTAGAATTTAAAAATGAATATAAATGAGGAAATCAGAATTATGACCCATATTTCAAATATATTAACACCCCACAATATGATATCCCATCCCTCAAGAATGACTAAAAAGGGGGTCAACATATTCATTGGTTAGTCCTCATTAATTGTTTGAAAACTGGAATGAGAAGAAAAAATCATAGAGAAACCTCATAACCCCCTACTTGGGATAAATAATTATTTTGTGGTAAATGGTGCCACTAATTTCATTATTTTTAGATCCACTTTTAATTGGAAATGGGAAATAGTCATTGGTGATGATTCGTTTAAATGGTAGTTGTCATTCATTGTCTTCACCCACCAGAAGATAGGAGTACAACCAGGATTGTGCCAATAATCTATATTTTTCTTCTCAGAAATTAATGGATGAAACTTGAATCAACATATATCTTATGTTTCTATTAAGAAGTCGTTACGATATCTCAATTAATGAAACACTATATTTATTTTTTCTTTATTGGATTACCGTTTAGATACTACGATTTAAAAATCATGAAAAAAGATTATATTTTTTAAACTTTTTATTTTAAAGGTTAAGAAAAAAAATTCCCTCAACCCATGCTGATCGACATTAGGTCCATTATAGTAAAATCATTCTCTTTTGCGTTCGACGGTGCCCTAATATTTTTAATCCAAGAACTGGTTTAAAATTTAGAAAACCTACTCTCACATTTACATAAATTAACCTAAAAATTGTTCAAAAATTAATGTTCACCCTCGACCGATGCTGGTCAGGTTTCAGCTCCACCTAAGAGGAAAATTTACTTATGACCACAACTATACTCTTAGATTTTAAATC
The DNA here is from genome assembly GCA_963277665.1 of Viscum album. Classification (NCBI taxonomy): domain Eukaryota; kingdom Viridiplantae; phylum Streptophyta; class Magnoliopsida; order Santalales; family Viscaceae; genus Viscum; species Viscum album. Next base: position 1,741,801,712 of record OY728156.1, read on the forward strand.
TGAGTTACTATTTAGGATTTATTAGGATTTCACAGTAAAATATGTGTTAGTTAATTATCATACTTATGGCCAAAATACTAAATTCTACTATTTTCATGAGCCAACATATTTTAGTATCTAGATAATGCAATCATACCCTCCCGTGCTCAACAGTGATCACATATTTTTAATCCAAATCACTATTTGTGAGTTATAAGAATTTGAAAAATAAAATAATTTTATAAAATAATTTTATTTACAATAATTCCATTTTTGTGTTTTCTCACTAGAGGCATGCACCGACTAAAATTAAGTTGTCCCTAAGGTAAAACGACCATAATAAAAATAGTGGTGCAGTTAGATGTCTGTTCCAAGAACCTGTTTAAGAGTTCTTCCACATTTTTTGGAAAACTGCTCACACATGTTATTTAAGGATTAACATTTTTTATGGATCATTCATGGAACTATGTTCCTCGAAATCACTCTTTGTATGAATTCATTGTCTCAATATAATTCAATATAATAAAATTACATGGAATTTTAGAGACATTACATTACTCCCTCATTTTTTGGCTTCACATCCTCATAATCCAAAACAAGGATAATCAAACAATTGGGTGTACTGAGCACGAATTTGAACCTCCCACTCCCATCTTCTCTGTTATTTATTCACGTGCTACCATTGGGCGCACACCAGAGGAAGAGACCATCCCTGAAAGACCCACTCATATTGATCCTCTATCTCCATTGGGAGTTCCACAAATGTTCCCCAATCGTCAATTTACTTCTCTTTGTAGTTGAAGACGTGAGAGGGATCTTTCACCTACCTCATTAGCCATGAAATTTCAAAAACATCATTCAACCATAGAATCTATGGGGGTGATCTAGGATGTATGACACCTCACCAAATCTCTTCTTAATTTGAAAAGGTATGATGAACCTTGGAGATAATTTGTCGCCCAGGCCAAATCTCTATAATCCCCATGGGGGTCAGACTGGAAAGAAAACATGGTCTCCCTCCTTAAACTCCATGGTTCCCCATATCCAATTCACATAAGATATCTTTATTCTCTTGTGTAGTCATCATCAGCTCCTGGATGATCAGCACCTTCTCAGTTATAGCTTGTTCCAACTCTAGACTGATTAGTGCTGACTCCCCTAGATCTATCCATCATAGAGGTGATCTACATGGATACTCTTACAAAGCCTCGAATGGTGCCATTCCAATGGTATATGGATAGAGTTTGTTTTATTCAAACTCCACCAGTTGTAGGTAGTCTTCCCAAATGAGACCAAAATCGAGAATGCAAGCAAGAATCTTTCCCTCCTTGGCCTGTATGGTATGCTCTATCTAACTATCAGTCTGTGGGTGAATGGTTGTGCTCAATAATATCTGAGTCCCAAACACATCCTAAAATCCCTTCTATAACTGGGATTTAAGTTGTGCATCATGATTTGAGACTGTAGTAGAAGTGACTATATGGATTCGAACTATCTTTAGCACATAGATGCATCACAATCCCTCTACTAAACTCTATTCTAGAATGGGTAAGAAGTGATATGACATGGTGAGTCGGTCAATGATCACCATAATAGAATCATGTCTCTTGGACATGAATGGTAATCTCATCATGAATTCCACTGATATACCATCCATTTCAACTACACTAACTCACGGGGTTGTGTCAAACATGATGAAACCTGGGGCTGATCCTTCACTTGCTGACAAGTCAGGAATCATGAAAAAATCTCATCCACTACCTTCTTAATCCATGGCCACCAGTTATGATGTCGGAGATCATGGTAAATCTTCTCCACTCCGGGATGTACCTCCAATGGGCAATTTTGGAACTCCATCAAAATATCCACCTGTAATGACACATTTACTATTTTTCTCCATTTTAAAAAGATGAAATTATCTCCACATATCAAAAAAACATCAGTTGTCTATCCTAAGGATAACTTAGCTCATTGGGCCTCACAGCTAGAATCTCCATGTTTTGCTTCCCCAATATAATATAAGAGTGTAGGGGAAACAACCATCAACTGAAGAAAATGTATCTCCTCTCTATCCATGAAGGACATGATAAGGAATGCTAACTACATTGAGGCCTCATTCAGTAGTTTTGAATTGGTCCCCCTACTCAGATAATTATCTATCATGATTACCCTACAAAGAGTATACAATAATTTTAAGTTACAATCCTGGAGGAACATAAGCCATCATCCAGGTCTCAATTGAAGAAAATTCAATAGGTACCTTTCCATCCACACAAAAGTATACCCCTTTTAACAAATTGTTGTGCCCATCGACCATCTGGAAGTGTGTTCTCATTTTACATGGCCACATGGTAAAATTGCCAGTAATCCACGAATAACCTCCAACACGAGATCCTACTAAGCCCTTCCTCTGTAAGTCCCCTGCCTACACCCCCTACTTGTGAAGCTCTATGAAAGCACTTTAATATAATTATGTTGATATTAGTGTTATCTCGGGTTGTAGAATGATGCATATATACCTATCCCTATAGATAGGTAATGCTGGAAATATCATTGGAAGGATGTTCATGCACTCCTCCAATGTTATTTGTAACTGAAAAATCAAAAATTCCACTGCCATAAGGGTAAGGATGGTCGACTCAAGAGTTATCAGTTGTACCCTCTTATGCATGAGTTTATCCCATGCATCTTGTGTTCCCTTTTTCATCGACCATGGAAAACCCCATTCCAATACTTCTGATATACCACATCTTTTTTCCTAAAAAATTCAATCTAACCATGAACTATGGAGACCAGTCCATACCCAAACTATTGTCGTAAGGCCTTGACACTGTCAATAAGTGGTTCTAACAAAAACTCTCAAATTGATGGTTAGAGCACACCATTGGCATACATTTGATTAAAGAGTCTCCTCCCATATGTATCTCCTGATGTAAAGATCAATTCAATGTTTTAATAGGATAATCATGGTATTGAACAATAATTGTGAAAATATGGAATGATTAGAATATATTTCTATTAATATGAAATTTTTTAGTCGATGTAGAATATACCTCAAATCATTAATAGATCCCTCGGGTCTTACTCCTTGACCACATTTTGCTACTCCCACCCCTTTCCTTCAGCTCCCTGAGCACGGAGTTGACCATGTTGCGGTGGTGGATGTAACATGTCAACATGTATACCACCTCCTACTTCTTTCCTAGATCCTTGCCAATGTTTTTCGACCTACAAATTCAATAGTTATTGTCACTTAGTCTTCCCCAGTGGACCATCCACCATTTAATTGTCAGCGTTATGGGATAGACAATATCAAGAGAGACATCCCCTACCATCATATGAAAAAAAATGTTATTATATAAACTATTCTCAAACAATGAGCCATGAGATATAGTCCTCCTGCATTGGGACCTCTTCTCGGAATGTCTCACAGGTCCACGTACCTGAGACTAATGTCGACTGCTTCATTTCCCACTGATTACATCCACTGGTTGTATCTTCCCAGCCAATGGAATTCCAACAACAAAGGTTTTCTCTGGAACCCTATTATATGTATAGATTCCGATATGAATACCACTATCTTAGATGTCCCTAATCATTTATTTCTTAGAGGACCAAGCACTGAAGCACTGGTCATATGTTATTCATCGAGTACATTGAAAAGTCTGCATGTGTCGATGAATACTCATCTATAGACATGTCATACTATAGAATCTCATGGGAACACATACCACTTATCTATTATGGATATATACCTATCTCTAAGAATGCTTTTCATTATCTATCCATAGAAACGTCTCCTCGTCGTATGATTGGGTAATATAAAACACATCAATACCCTGCTGAGCCACATAGATGACTCTCTCACTAGACCCCAATCTGATCTAATGGTGCCCTGGCTATATGGAAACTCAGTCACCACCTCAAGCTAGTCCTTAGCTGCCAGTGAGTCAAGATCACCTCAAAAACTGATGGTCATCTATTATCGAAACACATGAAAGTCACTAAGACTACATGTGTCCTCTACGTGTAGTTTTGGTAGTAACTACTTACCAAAGGGAATTGGTATTGTTTCGACATGGGTTAAAGGTACCATCTTGGGAAACAATACCTATACCAAATCCTCATCACTCTGTAGACTATCCTCATAGTCACACACTAGAATCCAGGCTGGCTTTCTGCATGGAGGATTCATGAATGAGAATCAAGATGAACCACCATCAACTAATTATACCAGGAGAGAAGAATCTGATTTAAAAAGTTCATGTAAAAACACTCAAAGACACTTAAAAAAATGTTAATATGTATCAGTTCAGAAAATAGAATACACGGTTCTAGGGTATGGATATATTGGTTCTTTCTCCCTCACTGGACTCCCTAGCCTAATAGTCAAACTCAAAAAACATAACATTCTTCACCCATCCTAATTTATAGACTCTTAGTTCTTTTGGTAGAACCGACCACCTCTGATACCACATTGTCACGAGCTATCCCCTAGGGTCTATTTCGTGACATTCCCCAAGTCCACCTCCCGAATGCCAGGGGTTATTGACTAGCTCTAAAGGCATCAACATAAAAATGGGTAGAATTTTCCTAAGTACCTATATACATGAACACACAACCATAACCAAAATCTGGAAAATTAAATATGGAGGACACTAAACAGCCTATGATTTAAGGTAAAAAAATATAGGTCAAATTGGCTAGAATACAAATCCAAAAAAGGATGAACAGAAAGCTGGAAAATAATAGGAAACCCTGATAGACAGCTGCTAGAAACCCTACCTGGTGGGTATGTATAGAATAGCTATCAGAAGCTATAGTAGCACGTCTCGCCTGCCTGACTTCACTAGGAACCACCCATTCATGGGCCACCATGTCCTCCGCCAAGTCCTCAGTCATATGCACCAGACACAACACATGCGACTGAATCCCATGCAGGGGTGAGTAATGAATTACTCAGTTGGGACCCCAAAACAACACGAAATGACCACAGAAAAATCCACAAGAACAAAATTATGTATGATCACAAAGAATGACCAAGAATAAAAATAGTTCACATCATGTACAATAAAATATATTGATATCCAAACCAAAGGTTGCATACACTGAACATCAATCACTACAAAGGCACTCTTCTTTAGTGAGTCATTTAAGCTGTCTAGTATGACTAGACCTATTCAGTAGCCGAGTCATGATGCCTCACTGGGTATCTGAATCACGAAACCTCAAAGATATATGAGTCAAGAAGCCTTTCTTGGTAGCTGAGTCATGAAGCCTCGCATGGTATTTTAGACATGAAGGCACATAGAGAGCTAAGTCACGAAGCCTTACTGGGTATCTGAGTCAAAATTCATCATGAATCCTAGATTGGTAGCTAAGTCATGATGCCTAGATTTGTAGTTGATTCATGAAGGAAGATAGATAGGTGAGTCATGAAGCCTTGCTATGTAGCTGAGTCATGGAGCCTTAATGGGTAGATGAGGAAAAAATCATCAATGTTAGATGACTGAAGAAGCCTCGCTGTGTAGCTGAGTTAGGAATCCTCGCTGATAGCTGAGTCATGGAGCCTTCCAGGTTAGATGATTCATTGAGTCTCACTGATAGCTAAGTCACAGAGTCTCGCTGGGTCAACATCCATGAAATAATACACAGAGGATTTCACAAGGACCACCCCGTCATGTGGTTCAGAATGGCGTAGATTGTGTGTTATGCGGTTGCAAAATCATAGATATTTGTAACATTTTGTAAACAGGGGTCGATTGCATTCGGGATCAGTCTAACGAGTTTGGATTGACCCTACCAACCCCGCCTGGGGTCCTGTATGACCCGTTCATATCTGTCTAGTCCATTGGCCTTGCCCATTGGACCCCACTGGACACGTTTGAGGTTTTTTGTGGGTCTATTCTTCTCAGTCACCCATTGGAAAGAATTCATTCAGCACAACCCATATTAACGGGATATACTCTTTTCCAGGAATTGCACGCCCCACAACCCGACTTTATCCTATTGGCTCGGTCAACTAATGAAGAGATACTCGAATAATAATCTAGGTAGCTCGTGAACCTCAGACCACTTGGTAGGCTCGACATAGTGGGACACACGGTGTAGTTGGGGTGTGCATGGCCAATTCGCCAGCCACCCCCCTTGGTCAGCATGTGTCCCGCATGCAGCGGGCTGATCCTCCTATACGGCGTCACACGGGCACCGTATCTGGACACCACTACGGCTGATAGGCTGCGACGCTCCTTCGCTACAGCGTGCACTGGGTGCACCTCATTCAAATTTATGGCTGACAAGCGCCGATTTCTTCATCTTGCTGGTGTTGACCTTGGTGGCACCACCACAAGTATGCATTGCCATCTCACCGGTGGTGCCACACTGGTGACACTTTTTGTGGTGAAACGAGTCTGCTTCAGTGATCCTATCTAAAATCCATTTGCGCTCTCAGTCCTCTCAGGTACTGCCATCACTATTACGGGCTCATCGCCACTGGTTTGTCGATTATTTTATTCCGTCATGAAAAAATAAAATTGCCTCATGCAGAGGGATCTAGGCCTTGTTCGTGTCTGCCCGATCCCTCTGCACTAGATTTTACAAAATGATATCAATGGGGTTTCATAATTCTAACACATATTTCCAATCCTGTAACTCCCAGCAATAATATTTTATAACCCACAAGAACGATCGATTCATGGGTCAACCTAATCGGTGTTTGATCCATGTTCATCATTTCAGAATAAGAACTAGAGGAATCAATCATATAGAATGAACATAATCAGGTTACTTGGGTTAGATCATTCATTGGAGATGAATGGTGTAAATGTGTATTTAATTTTCTGATCCTCTAGTTATAGTCATTAGATGATCGTTATTGGTGACAATCCATTCGAATGGGGTGTTGGATTATGCCATCTTCACCCCTTAGATCCTTAAAGCAGAACTAGTAATATGCCAATAATCTTGTGTTGTCAGCATGTCTATTAAATGACTAAACACAAATCGATGTTTCTACTACGTTTCTATTATGAAGGCATAATACTATTTCATTTAATGAATCAAAAAAATCATATTCTCATTGTTTTCAAACAGTTTATCTATAATGATTTGAAATTCCAGAAAATAAAAAAATACAATTTTATTTTATTTTAAACTTTTTCTTCAAAAATTTCAGAGAAAACATTTTACCTAAACCCGCATCGGTCGATGATAGGTCCATTTTAAGAAAATCCCACTGTTCTGAGTTCCAGGTAGTTATCATATTTTTGATCTGAGTACTAGTTTAATATTGAGAAAAACCCGCTCACATGTTTACTTAAAAGAACCATAAAATAGTTCCTAAATTATTTTTCACCCTCGACCTGTGCAAGTCGAGGTTAAGATCTAACTACGGTGAACACACCATCATGACCACAATGATACTCTTAGATATACAATTTGGGTTACTATTTAGGAGTTATAAGGATTTGAAAATGAAATAACTAATACATATTTTTTTTTATTTATTTCATGAAATTAACCTCCATTGTGGGCCAGCGCCGACCAATGTTGAGATTTTTTTATAAAAACCATACCCTCATTAGATCAAGGTGGTCTCGAATTTTCAATCTGAGCCACCATTTGTTAGTTATTAGAATTTGAAAAATAATGTAATTTTATTTAATTATTTTATTTACAGTAATTCCTTTTTGTTGTTTTCTTATTAGAGGCTTATGCCAACTATACTGAAGTCGTACATGGGGTAAACCCGCCATCCGGAATGAAATGGTGCCATAAGATTTTTTATCCATGAAATTTTTTATGAGTTATTGAACTATTTTAGGAAAACTTCTCATGAACTCTATTTAAATCATATCATTTTTTGACAGATCATTCCATGAACTCTAGGCCTCGGAATCACTCTTCATCTATGCACATGGTCTCGAAATAAATTGTATAAAAAAATTACAAAGAATTCTTGGGACAGTATAGTGAATGTGTAAAATTTATTAGATAATAAATTTAAATAATCCTAAAACATACCATTAATTTATTACATGATTTTTAATCATTGATCCTCATCCATTATTTTATTTTATTGATATTTTGTGATTTCTATCAATGATAATTATAAATATTTTTTTCAAAATGAAAAATACATAACGCCACACATGCTTCATGAATAATATTAGTATTATTAAAATAAGTTATGTTTTATGTAATTGAATATATTTAACATTATTTAATTATATTTATGATGTTAATCAACTTATTTTATTTATGGGTGGTATAATAATATAAATTTTTATTCAACATGAACATAATGCATTCTCAAGAATCATTAATATTTTACAAAAAAGATTATAAATAATAAAATTAATATTTTTTGGAATAATTGTGCTATTACCATAATTTTATGAATTTTTATAGGGTAAAAATTATTTTTATGGGTGTAAATTCATATTAATTTATTCCTTTACAACATTAAATTAAAAATAAAAATACAGTCCTAATATTGGCATTATTGATACTTTTTTGTATATAATTATTTTTTCAATGTTTTAAAAATCAAGAAAATATTTTTAGAATATAATTTGATCGGGAAATGTTATTTTATTTCATCCCTATAATATTTATAAACATGTTTTTACTCATATGTATTTTCAATGATTTAATGATTCATTTTTTACCACAGTTAGGCTAAAAAAATTCAAATTAAGTGATACAGTCAATAGATAAGATATAAAATAAACCAAAATAATGTCTAGATTCTATTAGATGAGATTATTTCATTCCTAAATATTTTTTAATTATAAATTAATACCATTTAGAATCACTATTTTTTTAATTTTAATATAAAAAATTGTAATGTTCGTTAAAATTACAATAGTTGGATCCCATCATTTATAAAAGTGAACCTATTGTACTCTCCCATTAAAATGGTTTGAGCACTCTATATTGCAAATAAAATTAACAAAAATAATAATAAATTTCATCCTTACTTTCTATATCTTCTGGTAATTCAAAAATATAATCCTTTCATGTCTGAATGTATTTGTCATTAGAGATTTTTCAAGGATGAGTTATAACTCAAAACCATGTACTTTTACTTTTATTTATCCATCTACAAACTATAAAAATGTTGACTCCCATATAAAAGATAACTTAATTATATAAAATATACTAAATTGTAGTTATTAATATGTAACAACTATTATCTACATATTTTTGATCGTATAGAAAAATAAAACATCACTTTTGTAGATGTTTGGAATACCTCCTCCTTGAAGTGATTTGATTAATTTTTCAATAAAAATATTAATGGATGGTTATTATGATGAATTAAATCTATAGAAAAATAATTAATGGGAAATTTATAATAATTTAAATATAATTACTTATATATATTCATTACTTTAATCTTAGGTGTTTTTATAACATCCCTTATCCGTACAGGTGCAATACCACATCCATGAATGGGTTCATTTCATTTTTTAAGAAAATTTTATATTGATTGTATTAATGATTTCTTTATGTAATATATATGATAATAATGAGATTATATTTTTTATAATGGTTAATTATTAATTAAATATCCTTATTTCATCTAATGAAATTTGAAGACAACATTCAAGCATATGTATGATGTACCACATCCACAAATTGATGTAATTCCATTTTAATAACTAATTAATTTGATAATTTATAAAAATATAAATAATAATTAGATATGATAAATATTTACTAGGAATTTCTAGGTATTGATTGTACTCAATCCCAAAAGTTATTGTTTAAAAAAAATTCAAATAGGAACATAAAAACATGTGAAACAAGAAGTACCACCAAACCCTAAAATTGAAAAACAACACCACCTCATAGCACTATCATGAAGAAACCAGAAAAATGGTAGTATTCCCAAAATAAAATATATTCCTGAGAAAATAAATATGTGGGACCAAATCACAAAGACATCCACACATTCAGCAGTTGATAGATGCCCACCATAATAATCTTGTGCACCCAACTGCACTGATGAGACTAACCTATAAACACAACATAAGTTCATTAGTCAACAAGGAATTCACCCAAGGAATATTTTGTTTCGTTATGTTTAATCCCTCAAACAGAGGTGGTAATTAAGAATTACAATTGGATGTATCAGGTAGCACATCATCGGCCTGAATTTCTCACCATCGGAGCCCCATACATCCAACATCATGTTGTACCTAAAAACATCACACTTGTTAGTGTCCCATAACACTAGATGTCAACCCACATCTATTCACCAACATTATTCAACCATAGAGTGGAACAAAAAACTGATTCTTCTAAAAGTGATGGCACAAATACCCAAATGTATTACATGGTACCACCACATACAATCCCCTTGTAGAAATAATCCCTATCACTAGTGAAGCTGATGCACATCCATATAGGTCATCACATTAATCCACACTAATTCACCCTACATTCTAGGTACAACCGACATACCACATCCCAATGTAATTTCAATCTAGCTCATGAGGTCATCCTTGGCCAATAACCCACGACATCAACATCAATATCATATGAACACTTCTTCCACTCTATTGGGAAATGTAATTACATCATATATACAATGAAAATAGGATCCTAGAATGTGATAAGGATTTATGTTACAATCTCATTTATTTTTATTATTGTCTCAGCTAAATATCATTTGAGTAAAATTATATAGATCATATCCCTTATATACAATTTATTTTACTCCACTATGGTTATTTGTAGATCATTAATGAGTTAGATGCATTTTTATTTATTTTTTTTCTAAAATTGGATGATAGGATGTTGTTAAGAAGAAAATCCAACTTTATTTCCTTTCAAGGTGAAATTTTATTATCTATGTCCATAAGCAATAAAATTAGTCTTTAAATTTAAATATATAGTTGATATCTATTAAAAAATAATTGTTCAAATCCTTTATCATTATTCAATATGGTTTAAAAATAATAAAATTAATGAATATTTTTCACAACAAGTCATTTTTATCTTTTAGAATGGTGTGAGAGGGATTATTTAGTTTGATATATATAATAAGAAAATGTTTTCCTAATATCAGGAAAACTAATTTCAATGAATATTCTATTATAAATTTCAATATAAATTTTAAACGATAATGACTATCTTAATATTCTAAAAAAATTTAGTGTATTTTTTACAAATAATATGATATATATTAAAATTCATGTTGAATTTTTTGACTATTATTTAAATTTTATATTTAATCATTTCCAACAGACATTAAGATTTGTATTTTTTTCACGGGGGATCAATTCATATAATGGGATCCACTATTCATGAGGTCTTATGATGATAATGATAAAATGTAACTTATTTCATTAACATATTTTCAATAAGTTATCATGATATATTTATGGAACTAGTATTTTAATGGTATGTGATATTTTAAAATGATGAATGGATTACATTATTAATGATAAAATGTTTTTATAATAAATTAACTGATTGGTTGGTCTATAATATCCATCTATTGCATTTTCTAAATCCTTATATCTCTATGGATAATAATCCAAATCGTGTTTATGTAATATTAACATTATTAGAAATAGGTTAGGATAACTGATATATTGTGAGGGGAAATATATGGTCATTCTGGATCCATTATGTTATAGGATGTATGTTTTGATTTCCAATCATATTTGATATTATGGTCTAATTATTTTTCTATATCAAGGATATGGTTTCAATGCCTATGATGGTCCCACACTCTTATGACATCTGTTTATGATAATGATTCGAAATCATGTCCCATAACATATTTTTTATTATACCCCAATCATGGGAAATGAGAGTTGATAATTGGAGGACTCATTATTATTTTATATGAAATTTTGGTAATAATTATTTCTTTATAACTAGATGTTATCATACACATATCCTCACGATATGATAACATATGATAATTTATTGATATCTCTTTTGTTTTTAATTACCTCTAGATGTCTTTGGTAGTCCCTCAACAAAGTCCACGGATATATTTTCCCATTTCCACTCTGGAACCAGAAATGGCTAAAGCATTCCTTTTGGTAACTACCACTCTTCTTTAACCTGCTAACAGGTCAAACACCTCATAGTAAAATCAGCAATATCTGTTTTCATTCCATCCCACCAGTAATACTCCTGAAGATCGCTTTGCATCTTAGTACTACCATGATGAACTAAAAACGGAGAACTATGAGCTTCACATAACAACTCATTCTTCAACTGTGAATCAAAATGTTCACATATTCTATTTCCATACCTCAAAACAAAATCATTATCAATGTTAAATTTAGTAAACTTACCCTTCTAAACCAACTCTTGATTTTTCTGTAACTCACTATCTTCATTATGCGCTTTCTTTATTCTATCTGTTAGAGATGATCTTACTGACACCTGATACGAAAAAGAAGGATTTCATGCACCAACATCTTCTATGAAAAATTTTATCAAATAAAAAACCAAATGATCTCGTTTCAACTGTAACGTGGTTAATGAAGTATTACTTTTTCCACTCAAAGCATCCGCCACTTTATTTGCTTCTTCCGGATGGTAATGGATTAGGAAATCATAATCCTTGATTAATTCCAACCATCTCCTACGACTCTTGATCAACTCTTTTTGAGTGAATATATACTTTAAACTTTTGTGATCAGTATATATTTTAAATTTTACTCCATAAAAATGGTGCCTATAAATTTTTAATGAAAAAACAACAGCAGCTAATTCCAAATCAAGTGTAGGGTAATTTAACTCATGTGATTTCAACTGAAATGAAGCATAAGCAATTACCTGATCATTCTGCATAAGGACACATCCATGTCCTTTCAATGAAGCATCATTGTAAATAATAAACTCACCATTTCTGTATGGTATTGCCAAAACTAGAGTATTCACCAATCTTCTTTTCAATTCCTGAAAACAATCATCACATTCTTCTGTCCATATGAACGTAACACTTTTTTCGAGTTAACTTAGTCAGTGGACAAGATAACAGTCCAAAATTTTCAAAAAAACCTCGAGTCATAACCTTCCAAACCAAGAAAACTACGAATCTCGGTTATCATTGAGGGTCATGACCATTTTCAACAGCTTTTGTTTTAGCAGGATCAATAGTTATGCCATTTTATTAAACAATTTGACCAAGGGGTGAAATTTATTATAACCAAAACTCACACTTGATGAATTTCCCATAAAGATTATTTTTTTATGGTTTTCATGACAACCCTTTAATGACTTTCATTCTCCTATTTTCAATTAAAATAATCCAAAATATCATCAATAAACACAACCAGCATTTATCGCCTGAGTAAAATTAGTCATCACTGTAGTAAATTGTACTATTATGATTTTAACCTTCTTAGGATGCTGATTTGTAAGGTCCTTTCCCACTGTATGCCTTCCCCAAAAATTTTCTCTATTTTCTCTATGAAAAACCATTCTAAACACAGAAATATCTTACATGAATCAACAACATGGTCATCTGTAAATGCTATATCTTTCCAATCTTACAATAAATTAATTTTTGGACATGAATTTAACAATACCATAACTCCTTATGTTATCTAAACCGACCTCTGATACCAACTATATCATGACCATGTGGACTACTATCTCCATCGACTGAGCTTTACACAACTAGAGGGATTTAGATATATATATATATATTTATAATGGATAATGTGATATATAGGTACATTGATATGGAACCAATAAAATAGGGCATGGAAAAGTGACAACTTATTTAGAAAGTATCATTATGATCTATTACTGAATATAGTTAGTGAAGATCCCTCATTTTTTTGATGGTTTCAAATAATTTTTCCTTATTGATTTATATTGATTACATATTGATTGAGATGTTGCGTTCATTATATAAATAGTACTATGTGCATTACTAACTTCCATTCCTCCATAAAATATTTTGTTGATAGATATATACAAATTGAAAAAAAATCTTGATGTTCTTGAAAATTATGGTTTTTTCAGATGTAACACATCCTTATGGGGATACCCTAATGCTTTTCTCGATGACGGTAGGTGGAACCCTACGATTGTGTCTGTATTATAAATCGTTTAATGATATTTCAAGGAAAAATTATTTTCAATTGCCTCATAGTAATTCCCTCTCACAGTAGTTCATAGGATAATCTATTTTTTCCATTATCGATTTGATTCCGGGATTACATTAGGATCATATGAAAGAATATTATATACTATATATAACATTCCAATACAGGTATAGATTTTATTATTTCATTTTTATGTCATTTAGTGTGATGAATTCACTAGAAGTATTTATAGTCATATTGAGTATGCTTTTTCACCAGTATATTTATTTCATTGTGGTAGTCTTTATAGACTTCATCATTGTGTATTCACACACCATAAACTACCAGGAAACCCATATATAGATCATTAAAAATATAATTAATTATCATCATCTATATGTGAATATTACTATATTACTCTATTGGATTAGTAAGTTTCACTTTTTGTATAATATCATATAATATACATTTGTATCTATTGACCTGTAGAATATGAGACCAATGGTTTCCTAAGACATGCTGAAGAATGTGATTGATATTGAAATCTACTTTGAGAATGTATCCAATTACAGGTGATTCATTAAAGAATTCTCCCACATATTAGTACCTCTTACTACACTGAATAAGAAGGGTGTTTGGATCCTATATCATGTAGCTTGTGAGAATGCTATTCAAGAATTAATGTGAAGACTCACTTCAGCTCTGATTAAAATTCTTCTTATGGCTGGAAGAATTTATATAGCTTAATATGATGCTTCATGGATCATTCTAGGTGTAGTGATAATGTTAGGTTTTCTATTCATAACATTTTTAAATCATCATTGATGTCATCATGAAATGAATTAACCTATGAACAATATTTAGTTAGCATCTGTGGTTATATCTCTTTGTTGCTGGAGACACTATCTAATGAGTGACAAAATCATTGTTTACATTGATCAATAAATCATTAAATATATCTCCAGACAATGATCCATGATATTGTGGCAGCTCATGATGGGGGGGATACATTCAATCCTTCGATTATGATCATAATTATAACCCTAGTAAGGATAATTCCATGGCTAATTCATTGAGATAGAAAACTTAGACACAAGCCATTCAGGTGGGGATAAGTGACTGGTTGTTTATGGATTTATTCATTATGATGCATATAGAGGTTCATAAATATAATGGGAAGCCAGAATTATTACATCTGGTGGTGATTTATTCCCTTTTTGGAATGAGTTTTGATGCGTCAACTATCAAATTTCGATGGAATCATAATAAGGTGTAGTTTCACTAGAGAGAACCCACCTTTGGGAAGGGATGTGGATGGTAGTGAGACACTTATCTACCATGGTCGTGTATGGGTGATTTCATATATATGAGAAGAGATGATTAGGTAATCATAATCCTTAATTTGGTTAGTTCATCCTTGTTTTACCAAGACATACAAACACATGCATCATCAATAATGGTGTCTAGTTATGAAAATGATGATATAAGGTTTCATTACCCGATTCATCCCATGTCATCATGTGAAGGTATAGAATAAACAACCTACTAGACTTCTATATACTCTATTCATTACTGAGTGGTAATAGAACATTGTCACCATGGATTTTGTGACATGATTTTTTAAATAACCTCGAGGGTGAAATGCTGTATGGGTGATCACTGATATGCTGAACAAAGTAACCCTCTTATTCGGGATTGGGGGGACCTAATATGTTGATTTGTAAGGTAGGCTTCACATTCAAGGGATAGTTGTACATCATTGAATTACATGTTCTATCATTTCAATCCATGATTCAAACGTCTCATAATTGTCCTATAAATGGTTACATAAATACTTGGGTTCAATGGATCTCTTGATTACTTCATATTACCCTCAAATCAGTGGGGTATCCTAATAGATTATATGAGTGTTAGATTAAATGATATGAGACTACATCCTATATGTTTTTTGTTTATGGTAGAAGAGTATTCCTTTGATTGAGATTTCAATTAACATTAGCTCTCATGAAACAATTTAGATGTCCCTATATGAGGCTATTTATAATAAATCTTTCTGATAAACTCTGTACTATGTAGAGGCATGTGAGGCTTCTATATTGGGTCCTCATCTTGTTAATGAATTTTTAGAGAATGTACATCTAATTTAGTAGTGCACAAATATATTTAATTAATGGAAGAATCATATATTGATCATTAACATAGATCATTGGAGTTTGGGGTTGGACATCAAGTTTTAATTATGTATCACCTCATGTGGCACAAAAACTAATGAGGATATTTGTAAAGATATCACTGAAATATTTCAGTCATTTCGAGATAGTGGAGCATGTCAGGCCCTTTTCCAATTAGTTCTTCCACCTTATAGTTATCATTTATTGAATGATGCTATCCATGTTTCTTAGCTCTGATAGTATCATCAAACCCCATCTTATTTGTCTGGTCTTGAGAATTTTCTGCTAGAGGTGGATTCATACTTTAAGGATAATCCAATTCATATCATTGATCACAACACAATGGTTATATGATCCTGGAAAGTTCCTCTAGTCTGGATACAGTGATATTACAAATGTGTTTAGGCTGAGATCTGGGATTTGGAGGACAATGTATAGGAATAGTGTAATGAACTTTTTTCATATGATTTCGAACCACCCTCAAAATGAAACTTGGCTTTGAGTGGTTTTATGTTTGTAATCTTATAACATATTGAATTTATTCAATGTATTGACCATTAAATTATTTGTTTAATTACATTAAATGGAACATAATATGAATCCTATGAGGTCAATGGATGTATGGGGTGCGTATAAGACTCGTTTGAATCTTAGTGCACTGAAATGTATGAAAAAAGACTATAGACACAATTTATCTAAAAAATTGGTACCTTGGGTGTGAAAGAGTAATACATGTTGCATGTTTTGGAAAATGAGTTTCCACATGGTTTTTGAATGGTTAGTTAAAATTTATAGAATCCCATATGATGTTCCCTAAAGAAGTATAACCTTGGGCATAGTTGGAACATGGCTTGTCCAACCTTGCGGCCAAACTCTGCTGAGTGTATTTTGAGGGTGAATTTAATTTTTTTTCTATCAATTAAGATTTTAACTTTATTTTTTTCTTTACTTATTAATACATTTTGGATTTTGGTCTCCATATGGATTTTGGTGGATTCCACCTTCATTCCATCTATTTTTGATTTCATCATACTTTGGTGATCTATTTCATTTACTATTAGAAGCTATAGACTTATATCGGTAAGCTCAATCATCAAAAACTCTCTATTTATTAATTTATACAAAATATATTTCTCTATTTAGATGAAACTCATTTCCCCTATTTTTATAGTCTTACAATATCCTATATATTCATTCATTTAGGATAAATCAAGGGTTTTTTCTAGACATGAGTAGTATTACAACTACGATGTAGGGTGTCTATGAATTTTCAATATATTTCATCACATTTAATGTGTTTTTTCATTATAATTCTATCAAGACTCTTCCATTGAAGAACCATCATTCAATTAAAATTGATCATCTTGGGTTTCACGGTCCTTTATGGCATTATCATGTAGAAAACCCCATTCATAGGGTATTCTCCATGGCATTGGCCACCACTTCGGGTGAGCCCATCCAAATTAGTAAAAATTCCACATGTTTTAGAAAGGTAAATCTACGATGGTGTGTGAGTTACCCATGCCTCAATTACATAATTTCTACATCAAGATGATATAAATAATATACCATGATACTTTTTGTTGAACTAATTTCCACACACTATATAATTTAGTGAACATGGTCAATACATGATAAGGGACTTCTTAAGCCCCATACTAAATGATTGTTTTTATTTCATGTGCATATGTTAATTATTTTTCCATGCCTATGGTGTTCAATTGAATAATTTGACATGTTTATTATCTTTTGATATTAGAACACCATTAATGGCATGTATATTATATAATTTCTTATTCCCCCATTAGTGGATTAATATTAATAATATGATTGGTATATTTGAAATTTTGAGATATTAGATTTCCAATGAATATATGGGAGTGTTTACATGTTATGCCCCGTTGTATACACCATATGCTCATTACATGTAGTCATTTTATGATTAATGACTGTGTATATAAATAATGGCATTATATTTTGGCCTATTTAAACTGATTAATATATTTTGGTAAGAGAATATTGGTTAATGTATTTCTATTATAAATGATTTTCCTTGTGATATACCTTACATTGAATGGCTTACATGATATGGGATGAGAGAGAACATGGGATACATATTAATGTATTATAGATTAGTTCCCCATTTTCTGTTGGTTACAACTCTGCACAATGGGAGAAATTATTTGGATTACAAGTCATGGGATGTCCAGTTAGTTTATTATTCTCTTATGTGATTCTAGTTACCTAGGTGGGAAATCATAGATGGTCCAACTGACAAGATGGATACACCAATACATGGGTGATCGTTTCCCCCTATGAGTGATACCTAGGATAAACATAGACTCACCATGCCTTTAGTGATATAAGGGAATCTTTTAGAACACCTTGAACAAAATCAATTGTATTAGATTATATAGGATGATCCTAATCCGATGCCTAGGACTATTTTAAACCACCTTAGATAAGATTATGTCTCGACCACCACATTTCATAGAATTACTAAATGCTTGATTTATTATAATTGGTGCATCCATTATTATTATTATTATTATTATTATTATTACTATTATTACTATTATTATAATTTTCTGGTTCTCTCTCTTGATGTTTTTTATTACAATTGAGAATTAGTATCCCATGATATTTATAATAGATCCGATGATGAACCAAATCCTTGGTGTAATGCCCTCTTAGGTTTCATTGTTTACATCAATCATTGTATATATGTATATTTCCATGACATGTACATGTTATAAGAACAAACATATGCCTAATAGGGTTGTATGAGATATGTTTCCAGATAGGATCACTGATAATGGTTTATTTTTTTAGTTATGATATTTCCCTATTTTCATTATAAATTGTACACTATCTGTATTTATAGAAAGCAGTGGAATGTTATATACCATGTGGGAAAGATTCTAATAATATTTATATCCCAAAAACAACTCAGTAATAGTTTGGTACTCAAGTATACATTACGATCAGATGTATGGGTAAATGTATTAATGCTTCTTTCGACAATTGATTTATTTACTGCTCAAGGATGGAGATTTGGGGGTATGGGACCTAGCTTAAATTAGAGATTTTGTGGTGGAAATTTATACCCTTTTATAGTTTTGATTAATATTCAGTATATTCTTGTACCCATATTAACCTTCACTAATATTTTATATAGACTCATGTCATGAAATCATGGTCATTTATGTATGCATTATTTTTATTTATCTTCATCTGATCTGTAATTTTGTTTTCATGACATGTAAAATTTCTTCAGCCAATTTATTTTATACTCTATTTCTTTTATTATATAATATTGTTAATACCACTATGGAAAATAATTCAATGATTTATAATTATCCCACCTATCCCACCCAATGAATTTTCCAGTACTTAAAATCCTTAGGAGTTCTGAGAGATTAATTTGATGTAATGTTGCCCACCGACTCATGGCACAGTAGAGTGGAAATTAGGGTGGGAAGTTATAGGTGTGTCCATTTGATTAAAAATTATTTTTCTTATGTATATCAAAATAAATGTATTTATTTATAATTTAGGGATTTTGGTAGGGTACCCGAATATATTTTACATAATCAAAATAGATTATAATGTGTGATGTAAAGAAAAGAAGATTTTCACGTTTATAAGAGAGAGAAGTGGCACATTTGGAATATCCCAAAATATATATTTATCATAAATTACATATCAATCTAAATACCTAAAAATTGAAATTAATTAGATGAAAAGGTAGGATATAGTGATAATCCCACCAAAAAATGGATTTACACATGTTTTGGTGAAATTTTAATCCTAATAATTTTAATTAACTATTAGTTATCATATTTTAATAATAACTCTCATAATAAATTTATCAATAGTAAAAGGTGTGCATTATTAAATATTAGTTATCAATTAAGTCATAAATCTATAATTAATGATATTTTTGACCATATAACATCCCTATTGTTATGATTTTGGATTTTTATTTATTTAAAAAATTTATTTTCATAAAATATGTATTCTATCAATTTTGATGTTATTCACTATACTCAGTTGACGAAAATAAATCCACTATGATATGATAAACCAATGATTTTAATTTATATTAAAATTTAATTTTTTCATTTTAATTTCATTGAGCGCCTTACTTAAGTGAAGTGGTATTTATTTTATTCTTTCTAATATCATTTAATTTACTTCTTTAATAATAGAATAATTACAGAATTATCATTTTGTAATTATGTGTGAAAATTATTTCATCACTGACATATTAAAAAATTAATTGATGTAGATAAAAAATTTATATTTCAATAGAATATGCATAGATTAGAAAATCATATATTTGACCACCTATTTAAAATAGTATAATTATTAAAATCAATAGTGTGATATTTTTTCACTCTTATTTATTTTAATAATATCAATGTAGTTGTCATGAAAATGTTCCCATTAATTTGTTATATTTTAAAAAATATATGTTAAAAGTGAAATTAAATTCAACCATTAAAGTTTGAGATATTTTTTTGGTAGTTTACTAATATTTAAAAATAATATTTTTACCATTTATTAAAGGATTTAGCCTCAACAATGGTAATAAAAAATATCAAAATTACTATATATATTGTCCAATAATAAAATGGTCATTATTAAAATGTTTATGTATTATTATTATAGATATGTAACTGATTTTCTAAAATTAAATTCAATGAATTTCAATAAATTATATTAAAATTGATCTTGTGAATGAGACAAAAATGTGTCTTTAAAGAGAAAATTCTAAAATGATTGATATGTTTTTATATACAAATTTGATGTATAATTTAGTTCAAGGAACAAAATTTTATGAACATATAAAAGTTGATCTATTTTTAATTTAAATAAATAAAAATTTTAATTTAACACTATCATGTATTTCTATGAAATAACTATTTTGAATTAAAATTTGGTATTTCTTATTATACATCATAACATTAAACTTGTGAGAAAAAATGAAAAATAAAAAAAAATTAAATATATATATATATATATCATTTAAATAAAAAGATTATTTTTTCATGTAAAATTTACTAACGATTCCAAAACATGATTTAAAATATGTTTACTATAAAAAGGAAGAAAAACACTATTTTTAGATAAATACATCATTTATGAGAAAAAATCTATTTTATATTAAATCATGTATAAAAAATGTATGATAAACATTATATTGAATATAAAATATATATATTTTTAGTTAATATAATCCTATAAATGTTGTCGGTAAAATAACACATACATTTGAAAATGATTTCTGAAAAAAATTCCCTTTTATATTAAAATCGGTTTTACATTCATTTATAATTAGTTGCTCAATTAATTTTTTATAAAGGTCTAAAAAATAATTTCAAAATACAGTTAATCCTATTGATACACACCATTCCAATAGAATTTTTATAAATTTCTATATTATTATATTAATAAAATAACGGTTGGTGGAAACTCATTATTTCATGTAAGGCAAGCTAAGATTGTATAATTTGTATTATACACATAAAATGATGTAGTGTAATAAATTATATCAAATTAATTTAATTTATTTGAAAAATAAATCATAAAATCATATTTTCGTACAATAAACAACCCTCAAATTCAATTTCTCTCATGAAATTCATCTTTCTCATTCAAAATAATGTGGATACATTGACATATTCTTATACTAAATTTAACCTGTAGCTTCATTAAATTTGTGGTTTATCCCCGAAAATTTATCTTGGTGACTGGTATTTTATTTTAGAGTATGGTCTCTTTGATCCAAAATACTTACCAATTTCTCTTCATAAGACAGATCAGTTTCTAGTGGTATGACCTCTGAATGTGTTATATGTGATGGAAAAGGTATGTACATCCCCTCAAGGGATACATGGAAAATTATAGAACTTGACATAGATTTGGTAGATTTTCTAATTTATACCTCTCATTTCTATACATTTGTCAATTTAAAAATAAAATTGGATCCTTCTAATTTTACATTCCCAATGAAAATTGAATTTTTTATTATTTTAAAATAATTTTGTGGAAAACCAACAATGTAAAAAATAAATACTAAAACTCCCATTAAAAACAAAATTTCTGATGTATAATGGTTAATCAATGTAAATCATAAGTTGTTTTACAAAAAGGAAAACATAGCTCGGAAGGGAAAACAATGACATATAATGGAAAACTAACCATTATGTTCTGGTAATGTGTGAAAGATAATAGGACAAGAAGAAATCTAAAAATCACAAATCCATAACTATATCACTATTGAAAAGGGTCATTCATTTAATCAATATTTATGATATATGATAAACTATTAATTTCAAAAAACATTTATTAAGGATAATGAAATTTCATGAGAATATATTATAACTTGATTTCAGAACAATATAACCATTTGTTTTGTGTTGATCAATTCCCACTTCATCTATTGTTACATTAAAATAATGTGATTTTTTCCTTCATAAGGTATTAAAATATCATCAAATACACAAATATAATGATAGTGTATTCAATTTTTCCTTAACAGAATAAAATGGTTTACACAAATTATCCAATATGCATAAATAATTTTTTTATGAAACATTATTATATGAAATCTCCTCAAAATATCAATATATACTATTTCAAAAAATGTTTCCCTTATGAATGTCCCATAATAATAAAATAAAATACATCAGAATAATTATTTCTGAATGTAAAAAATCTGTATATCATTAATCTTACAATCAAGATGATGTAGCTTCTAATTTTCAAATTCTAGACATGTAACGACCATCACCGTGTATTCTCTATAAACATGATAATAACATGAATTACCATAAAACCATATTAAAATAGTTAATTATTTCTTATTATGATGATTTATAGGATATATTAGATATATCGAAAAATATTGTAATCATCATCAATGAACTCATAATCAACCTTTTCATAAGTCATTACTCAATTATGTGGTAATTTGTATTATCCAATTTACCTGATCCAATCATCATTATCATAATTTTAGGAAACTATTATGGGTTATCTTTCCCATATTATCATGTTTTCAATGAATATTGATTTTGCATTAAATTTTTTTCCCATACATTAGAACCATTCTAAATATACTTATAATTAAATTATGAAAAAAATAATCTCAAAAATATTTTTAAATATCGAAATTAATAATTCAGGAATCAAAATACATTTACTTATCAATTATTCCCCATAATCCTTAATAAATTAATAAGGATACCTCATCTAATTACATAATACATCATTCCATTCACATTTCACCTATAGTATCATCTTCATGAGTAATATAACCAATATTTTACAACCCTATTTATTATCTTCTTAGGATTTCAATATAAGACATCGATTTTCATAATATCAATTTATTCCATATTTAAAGAATTCTTAACTGGATAGTCCCTTATGGAGGACAATATTACCATTCATTATGTTAATTTCACATTTCTTTTACCCTTTATAGTTAATTTATTTATGTCCTTCCATTCAAAAAAAACATATTGTTCATCTAAAAATTAAATTTATATGTTTATTCCCACATTCATGACACAAAGGAAATTGAATCTTCTTTTCCATGAGGTATCCATTTACATAATTCTAAACAAACCCTTTACCTATATTCTAGGATAGTGTAGAGTTTTTTATGATAGACATTGTTAATCATGTTACATGAAAACTGATTCGCCTTCGCCATAATTTCCATCACACATGTTATCATCTTAGTTAACTTGTCATCCTAAAACTGGTCATCACATTCAATATTAACGATGTAAATTATATTTCCATCCATAAACATTAACTAGAAATCATATTGACAGAAACACTTATAATATTATAATACACCATAACAATGAAAAAACCCATGGAGGATGTCTATATTACGACACCTTATTTATTATATGACACATTGAAATTACCCTTAGAGACATCCATATAAGTATCCATAGAAATATACCAATGTATCCCACTAAATTTTTTATCTTCCTATTCACCAAATTTTAACTAATAAATTGCTCTGATACTAACTATAATGACCAATTCTTGATGTATAGGGATATCATATCATTTTATGAAATACACAATCAAATGTCATAAGAATATATAAGAATAGCGACTTAAGTAACATGGAATTATAAAAATTGGATCAAAATAAATCTATATTATCTTCTATCGATTTCATAATATCTAGAACCATTTTGTAAATAACATTCATACAACAATTCATCATATCCTAGATGAAAGAAGCATATGAAATGGGTGAGATCTAATTCATAGTAATGATTTATCAGTTGTTATGTAAGTATAATTTGTAGCATATAGGGAATGAGAATATTATAGTAAAATTATAAGATCATAACCTTCATATCAATGATCATAAACCTGAATCCTTTAATAAAATTTTTAGTTCAGAAGTCATGAATCATAATAGAATCGAAGAACATAATTCATTAGATCTTAACATTCATATAAGTCATAAAATTATGATATACAAATAAATATATTACTTTTTGAACATGTATAAATAGTAACCAGTTCAATAATTAATTTATGTATAAGAAATAATTCCCTCACATAAATACATTTAAATAATATCCATGTGTACACCTAAAAAAATATACATGAAAACTCAATCCACACATAGAATTGTGAACATGAAATTTTCATCATAGATAACATATATACCTCTTGAATAATTATATGTTACCCAATTAATTGGACGGTGATATAGGTAGCATAGATCATATAATTATTACCACAAATATCTCTGAAACATGAACATAAACCATTCGACATTTCAAAACTAATTGAATAAAATTGGTTTCATTAACATCATTCAATCAGAAAATATCCTTTTTAATTGAAATGAGATGCATAAATATTAAACTATTAAAAACATAAAACAACCATAATAATAATAGGGATAATATCCTTAAAAATTATCTATATTAAATGATAACCCATAATGATGAATTTAATTATGAATGGAAAATAATTTTTAGAGAACACATGAAAATCTTTCTCAAGGGAAATATTTTTTCTCCTATGAAAATATTCTTTTTTCTTAAAATTCAAGGGAATATTAAATAAAAAATGATTATTTTAAATTAGAATTGTAATTGTGTAAATTAATATTCAATGAAATATGTTATCATGAAATAAAAAAAAATATTTATCTTGTATATGTAAAATACATTTCTTTCTAACTTTATCCAGAAAAGTAAGAATATATCATATTTGGAAAATGAAAAAATATTCTATTAAACCCATTTAGTAAAAATTGATACATGGGTGACAGAAAAATTAAGTATCAATAGTATAATAGTAAATTAATTTAAAAAATTTACAAAAAAACATGTATTATGAGATCAAAAATTCCCCAATGGAGATTTACATTGAAAAAATCCGAACTATTGATCACATTGTGGATCAAATACCTATCACCTTATTAGAAGTAGATTTTTATTCCCCATGAAAAATAAAAATAGGATTTATAATATAATGAAATAATATTCATAATAGTTCTCATAAAATTTATTCATTTGTGGCTTATACTCCACAAAAAAGAAACATTTAGCATTTAAGGCTTGTGTCACACCAAAATAAAAGTGAGAGGATGATCCCTTACCTTATGTGTTGACTCTCTTCGTCCTCATACAAACATAATTTATAATATATATATGTTCTCTATAAGTCATTAATGATCCATATTAGAAAATATAGTACCATATATGATATTATTATGAATTTTTATAACCCATTTATTTACAATTACATGTTAATGTTACGCTTTCAATAATATCCTCTTTGTTTTTCACATCGGTGTTGAATTGTTTTATTTTTGGTATTTTACTTATATCATTATATAAATATATACTGAATTATAAAATTGATATAAATCTTATAAATATTAATTATATATGTAATTATAATAATATATAAATGAAATAAAGAGAAAATGATATGTATTATTCACCGAGACACTAGGTCGTACATATGCATGAGCACTGTTTTCATTTTCATAGCATATTAATTAAAATATGTTAATTGAAATATATATATATATATGTATTATAATTTCAATAACATTAATATTACTTATATATATATTTCAAATAATTTCTCAAAACCCATTATTAATAAATTTTATGTAATGTGCGAACGAATCATATCGCTTTGAGGAGGCTGTTGACCACACATCCAGAAACCAAGTGACCAAATTTTCAAAAAATGGAAAACATCAACTAATGAGTAATTGAATTGAAATAGAAGCATAAATACATCATAAATATCATAAATATCATAATAAAATAGAAATTAAATCATTAATAATAATATTGAATGGTTTCAATTGAAGAATAAAGAACATTGGTTTGCGAACTCATACTCTGTCGTACACACGAAAGAGGATTTCATATCCCTTTTGATTAACGTGTCTATAGTTGTAGGAATAAACCATAACAAAAAAAATATATTATTTATAATTATTTTATTATAAAATCGTGAAATATAAATAATTTACAGTTTTTATTGAGGAAAGAAAATAAAACATTTTTGACAAACGATATATCTTCTTTGGCTATCTGTATTTGATTTTGACAAATTTACTTGTTTGATCAGTTGTATGAAAAAATTAATGATTATATAATGAATGGATATATTTTTGAACAATAATATTATATTATTTTATGGAAACAAATAAGTACCGGTGTGTGATGAAAATAGAATGAGATGTTCTATTTTATAAGAGAGGGAAGAAGCACTTTTAGGATTTCTCAAAATATTAATTTATAATGAATTATATATCCATTTAAATACCTAAAATGGTAATTAATTAGAATATATAATTGTATATGGTTTGTTTCCAATTAATAAATATATTTTACGTAGGTTTTCCAATAATTTTAAACTATATTTTTTGTTAACTGTTAGTTAACATATATTAATTTTAATTCTAGGAACAACATTATCATCATTAAATGGTGGTATTTTGACATACAAAGGGTAAATTAAATCATAGGTGGATAAATAATTGTATTTTACCACCTAGAAATTTTAATTTTCTTTATTATTATTATTATTTATGGATTTTAATAAAATATTATTTTCATAAAATCTTATTAGTCTATATTTTTCATTATTTATTATATTGACTTCAAGAAAAATTTTCATGAAATATATATTAAAAAAGACTATTATACTACACCTATAAAAATGTTATAATAACCCATAAAATTCATTTATAATATTTATTAATTCATTTTATAGTTCTTTTACAGTTTTTAATATCATTTAATTGATTGACTGATTTTTTTATTAAATTATTTATCATCATTGTGTAATTATTTAGGAAAATAATTTTCTCACTAAAATTTAAAAATAAAATACAATAACGAATAAAATATACTATATTGAATGAAAATATACATATTCTATACAGTCTTCTATTTAATCACATATAAATAATAAATTAATTTTTAAAATTTAAAAGTGTGATATTTTGTCACTCTCTTTGATTTTAATGAAAGTTGAGTAATTTTCACTGAACATTGTCTATTAAAATTACAAATTTAGAACCATTTATGATAGGGGTCTAAATAAAATCTTTAAATAACATTTTTTAATTTCAAGGGTAGTTTTATAATATTTATAATAATATTTTTACCCAAAATTATATGATTTACCCTCAAACATGTTAAAAAAATAATAATATTTATATTTATATAGTCCAAAAATAAAAGAGAAAAATTAACTAAATTTTTACCATATAATTTAAAATATGTAATCTATTTTTACAATATTAATAAATATAATTTTTATGAAATTAATTACAAATTAAACTCATATATGGGACAAAACAATTGTCATTAATGTGAAAAATTCAAATGATTGATATGTTTTTATATGTAAATTATATGAAAAAAATTGACTATAATGACCAATATTGTATTAAGGGAAAAATAATTATCTAATTTTAATTTTAATTCAATAAATAATATATTTTACAATTAAAATTTTTTCAATGTCTCATGTGTTTTAAATTAAAATTCAGTATTTTTCACTCTTTATAATAACATGAATCATATCATAAAAATACATATAACTCTACAAAATTAGAATTTTATATCCCTATTTTAAATTATATGTTTATTTTTCAAAATATAATATTAAAATCGTATAATACAATATTTAAAACAATTTCCCCATCAAATGGCATAAAAACTTCATATTTAGAAAAATACATTTTTATGAGAAAATTTGGATTTGTTCTAATATCACGTCTATAAAACAATTAATGTGTATATTAAATATAATTTTTAATGTTATATATATATAATTAATATATTCCAATAAGAGCATTTTTATACGTAAAATAAAATCTTCATAGTTTTTTTAGAAAAACTTTTACTTTAAATTTAAAATGGGTTTCATATTAATTTATAATAATGAATTAAAATAATTATATATATATATATATATTAAACTATTAATTAAGAATTAATTTATTAATATTTATATTCACTATTATAAGGGATAAGTTATAATTTTATTTGTCAAATTATTGTAAAATAAATTGGTTTTTCATAATAAAATATGTGTTTCATGTAAAGAAAGCTAAGCCAACATTTCATGTTGTGAAAGCATTAATTGGGGTATAATATAAAAAAATAAATTAATGAAATTTAATTTATTCATAAAATAGATCAAGAAAATATAGGTGTTTAGAGGTAATCACAGATATGAATAAATTAAAGATTTATATATATAATAATGTCGAATTGATTTTAATTTATAAAGAATATGAGTAGTTTTATAGAGGGAGACAATGTTTTCCCTATAGAACCATATATAATGAAAATTATTATGTGTGGGGACATAATCATTATTATAGTTTGTTTCCTAATCCTTGGGTTAAATATTTACTTAAGAAACATCAAATTATATACCAACAATTTATTCAGGTTAATAAATGTTTTTATGTACCTGAATTTGGAAATAATGGGATCATAGTGTATTAAAATGATATTCTTGTTATAAAGATCCTAAAAGGCCTATAGATTATTATTTTGTAGTTATTAATATATATATTAAATAATATTTTGAATGGTATATATAAATTAAAAAATTAATTTCGTGGCAACTGGATATTTTTGTGATGCAAAATATATATTGATATATAATAGTTTAAATAATCTGATTCATGGGATAAATTTTTTTTTTATGTTTAAATAAATAGATTAAAGATATAGTTACATAAAATTATACAGTATTTAGGACCATGAAGTTTATTTTAAATATAATTATTTTTTAATGATTATGTATATTAGATTTATTAGTTTTTTATTATATATTTCATAGTATATTTTATAGTAATATGAATAATGATAGAGGTAATTTTTGGATGATTATATTTTTCATTGAGTATTTTTTGTGATTCTTGTTATTATCATATGTTATGAAACAATCTGATCATGGTATAAGATTTTTTGTGGGAAATTATGATATACTTCATATTGTTTATGGATGAATGTTACAGTTCTAAGTTGAAAAATATATATCAGATAGATTCATTCAGATTTTGGTATCTTGAATTTGGATTTCAATTCTTTGGTGGATTACTAAGGTTAAATGATCACATAATAGATTGTCTTGATCTTTTGGTTTTATTAATAAATTTATTATATTATTCAATATTAAAAAAATACATTCAATCAATTTTTTGTTTTATAAAATATTTAACGATAAAAGGAAATAATTTTCATTACGATAATGATCTAATTGAAAGCGAAAAGTTATTTTTGGATCTCTCGACATGAAAAAATTATCATCTAAATTATTTTCATGGATTAAGTGATTGAATTTAAATGGGTATAATAAAAAAATTTATTTTTTTAATAAAATGGAATTAAAAAAACTCTATATATATTTCCATGTTCAATATATTGGAAGTACAATAATCCCAACACAGTAAGAAATGTATCTATATAAAAAATTGTTTATATTTTACCTTAATTTATAATGAAGTGATGTTATTTTTTGACAAACATTCTTTATGTATTTTTGTTCATTAAAATTATCCATTCCACAATATTTATCAGTCAAAATTAGTCATTGGATGTTTTTATCATCTTTTTAATTCCCTGAAAATCTAAACAAGAACCTTTTATCTGATAGCATGAATAACACGCGACACTAGGTGATTAAGGGAATATAATACCTGATGACTTTATAATATATTTACTGTTCAATGTAGTTTCAATATATTATATATATTTCAAGGCATTAAACTATGACATAACTTGTATTATAAGCAACAATGAGATTCCTCAAAGGCATATGTTACACACATAACCATTATTTTTGAAACTTTTCATATTCTTTGAAATATTATTATTTAATATAATAAGATAAAATAAACTATATTTTATTAAAAATATTAACTGAAATAAAAAATTATATTCTTTACCCAGCTAATTCCTTGGTTAAAAATATATATAATTGAATATAACAACCAATTTTATATGAAATGAATATTTTTTAATAGAAATATTTATATGCACAAAAAGATATTATAAAAAAATAAATTAAATAAAATAAAATTATTAATTGATAATAAGGTAATATATAAATAATATATTTATTAAAATAGTTTTTATATTCATAAAATATTTTTGATATTCACAAGATAAGAAGAAAGTAAATTTTATTCAGAAAATCGTATATTGTTATTAATGC
Organism: Viscum album; assembly: GCA_963277665.1. Classification (NCBI taxonomy): domain Eukaryota; kingdom Viridiplantae; phylum Streptophyta; class Magnoliopsida; order Santalales; family Viscaceae; genus Viscum; species Viscum album. The sequence continues at coordinate 1,741,832,697 of OY728156.1, forward strand.
ACTTTGATATACATTTTAGAGAAAACCAATTATAAATAAAATATTTGAACCACTTGTAAATATAATATGAAATTAAAACATAATATTTTACATAAAAAAGAAACAATAATGTTCAGTTTAATTTTTTGTATTTTTTTGTGATGTATCATTTTATAATGAATAGTGAACATACTTAACAATAATTGAAAAATGATTTTTCATCCAATTTATTTATATGTTTAAATTATATTTTATATAGGTTTAAAGGATTTTAAATATAATATTTTTTTCTAATTTATCTAAATTAGGTAGTTGGAATCAATATTGCATAGAAATTTACTATAAAAACAAATAACACTTTTAGATGTTTTAACCTTAAAATAATGCATTGTCTTCAAATTTTTGGAAATAAATATATATTAATTTATAAACTTATGTGATTAGAATTTTTAAAAATGGATTATATATTTATAATATAAATAAATTATAATATCTAATATGGTTATAAAAAAATCAAATATTTTTGAAAGTAGTTAAAACTAGATATAATGATTAAGGTAATATAAAGATAAAGAAAAAACTGTACGTTTAACTTTAGGGCCCACATGACCTAGGAATATTCCCAAAACACAATTTTTTGACATAATTATTACATTAAACTTACATTTTTTTGTTTTTTATATCATTTTTACATAAAATGGTGGGAAACCCTAACCTATATTTGAAAAGGCCTTGTGAGCCATTTTCCTTCCCTATAAAGGCCACCACCTCTTCCACATTATCATACCTCTCAAGACACCATTGATTGAAATATATATCCCATAATATCCCCTAAAAATCCCTCCCATATTCCTATAATCCACCCAATTGGATGAAAAAAAACAACGATAGTCTTTTTATGCAAACCAAACATAGTTACCCGATTAAGACGTAACATCTTTCCTAAAACAATATAGTTTTATTTATATTAGAAACACCCGAAAATATGCTTATTACAATTATTATATAACAAATCCATAATAATAAATATAATATTTCGTTTTATTCTATTTCTATACCTACACATATACAAACATCCATCTAATGGGCAATGAACATACAATATCTGTATACGGTGAATAATCCCCTCATGAAATGATGATTGTTCATTTTTCATATACCACCTATCATGGTGTAAATTATGATTAAAAATATATTTATATATTATATGTATGATATTTATTTTTATTTATGTTTCTTTTATTCTTTTACCACATATATCTTTATACATTCAAATTTGTGTAAAATAGGTAACATAATTTGTGGAATTGTGGACTACTACTCCATGAATGTGATGTGATTGGTTCATCTGATCAAAGTAATGTATGAAATATTTTATTAATTAAAAATATTTTACATAAAAATATTATTATGGTATTGATGAAATAGTTACCTTTTAAGAAATATAATATATCAATTTTTTTATTACTCCTTCATACAAGCTTAAAAATAAAAAACTTCGTTCGTGGGTATTTGGACTTCCGCCTCCTTGACACGATGTGATTAATTTTACATCACAATAATTTTATATATAAGTTTATATAATTAAATAAACTTGTATTTATGATATACTGATATTTAAAAAAAGATATATTATTACATACCTTCCTTCTATAATGATCATTAAAAAATCGTATTGTTACTCATGCATATGTAAGGCCTACCATCTGCATGACTATAATATTGATTCATTTTTTATTATAATATTTTATTTATTTATATTTCTTAATTTAACTATAAATATTATACTAATTTCAGGATTAGTATTCTGGATATTTTATTTAATTAATCCATTAACCATAGTCGAGCTACAAAAGATGCCTTTGACGCATAACATGATCTTAGACAAAACACTCGACAAAATATTAATTTTCTATATAGTTTTATACAACATGGTAATAAGTCAAATAAAAGAAATTATAAACATGAAAAACGTTATTAAGAAATTATGTAATAACCATATGTTTATTATTCAGAAATGTAAAGACAAAAAAGGTTATATGGACTCAAGGGAATGGATTTTTAATATCAACTTTTACATATAAGAGATAAATGTCATTTTCACCAATTACATATTTTTTGTGTTTTATGTACTACAAATTATTTATATTATATCTTTATTTTTGTAATTGTAATGGCCCGGACAACCCTGGCCATTACTTTACAAAAAACACAGCTCCCCCTGACGGTGGAACTGGTCAAGGTGGCACCTTTATGGGCACATCAGTCACGGTGGCACCGTAAGGGTGACACCGAGATGGTCTCAAGGGTAACGGTGACACCGTAAGGGTGACACCGTGACAGTGGAACTATGTCCTCACCGATCCTTTTGTTCCTTCTTCCAGTACCCGACTTTTCCTCTCCTGTAATGTATCTTTTGATGTAAATTAATTTTAATACCCTTTTTGAAGTCATTTAAAGCCCAGATTTGATTCCTAAGAATTCAGAGAGACATCCCCGATGGGGGATATTAAATATGTCTTTAATATCACCGTGTGTAACTGCCCACCGATGTAGGAATCCGCGATCCGTTTTTCCAGTGTTCGAAATTCCATATCATGTAACTCTGTTTATATCTCTCGCTAGAGTTCTCCTTTTCTTCTCGGTTGAGTTTCATTCTTCTCCACTGGTGCGCTTGGAATCCTTCTTCTTGTGGCTTGTGTTCCACCTCTTTTGGATCCTTCTGGACATCCTAGAGTCCACATATTTCCTACCCTACAAGCCGTGCATCCCCTATTACTAGCGCATGGAGAAAAATGTCGATATTAGATTAATAAAGTAGACATTTTCTCCTTCGTATCTCATTCTGTGTATAATTCACGGTGTTAATGCTTTTGCCTATGTGGAAATTGATGAAACTGAACATAACAAAGATAATGAATGGACTTTAAATGAATTAAGGGGGGGTGTGATCGATGGTGTGTTGTATATTTTAAGTTTTTATGTGTTCTGAATTGTACAAACCTATGCTCATTAAAAATCATGGCCATTGGAGGTCTTTCTCTGTGCACTAATGATTCTCAGTGCTCCTGGATGTTCAAATAACTATAACATGTAATTGGTTAATTACATATACTCGGCTAAATAAATTGAAAGCACCAAGATCAACCATTTTCAGTGATAACCCCGGTTAAAGCACAGTGGAATTCAAACCATGAAGTGTGTTAAATATTTTAAATCTGAAAATACCGGAATGGGCTTGCCTTGTGTTGGTGGTAGCGGTTTGGTTGTTTCTTTAATGGGTAGTTTTCTATAGTGATATGAGTGGGGATGGGATCCCCTGTTGTTGTACATAAGGGCTATGTGGTTACTCTTCATACATCACGAATTGGGGTGGAATCCACTGTTGTTGAGAGACCGTTGGCTCCTGGATTTTGGGGACATGGGGATGTGTCTAGGTTTTTTCTTTGGTTCCAGTACTTCGTGGAATCTCACGTATCCCTTTGTTGTTGTGACTTTAAAAGGAACCGGGTGTGAATGCTTAAATTGTTGTTTGGTTGTTTCATTCATTTTGTCTTGAGGTTATGCCTATTAGATTCCCGGTAGTGAAGAATTCACCCTAATGGGATCACATGAACATGTAAACAAGAATGGATGATTTGGGAAATTGATTCTGGGAATGAGTTGTGACATGGGCGCGAGTGTTGTGACATCTTTTGTGAATGAATAGTAACAAGGGTGTTTGTTCATAGGTTTTGTAACCCCTAGGTTGGGATGAGTGTTTATTACATATACCTATATCTGTATCTTTTATGTTTCCTATTCATCCCCCACCCAAGTTGAACACATAGTGTTGAACACACCATTTCATGGGGAGGGTGATTTCCCCAACACACCTCTGAGTGGCTGGTTATTAGTTCATTTTCTTCTCCCTTTCCCGAATATCCCAAGACTCTTCGGGTAGGCTGTGATGGCCAGAGGTCCATTATTAGCCAATGAATCTTCGGGAAGGGTAGTTGTGGTGGTTGGCCCATGTGTTTATGTGCAGGTTGTTTCCAATATATCTTCGGGATGAGGCCCACGTGTCTTCGAGCATAACGATAGCTTTCTGGCCTAGGTGTCTTCGGGTGTGGTAGTGTTTGTTTTAGCCTAGTTTTTTTCAGGCATGGTTACTTGAGGTGGTTGTGGACCAGGTGTCTGTAGGCGGGGTGTGGCAGTGGGACTACGGTGAGGTTGTGGCCCAGTTGTTTGCGGGCGGGTGTGGTAGTGGGACTGCGGTGAGAATGGAGGGATTGGTTCAATGCATAGGATGTCTTCAATAACCAGTGGGAAAGTGATTTGGGGTACCCAAATATCGATGTGCTATTACTATATTTAACTTGACTTGCGTTATTTGGGGAGCGTGCCTTGGTGAGGTTTGGGTGGATATCTTTTCCTTATTGGGTGTTTGATTATCTCTTTTTCCATGGGGAATTAGAATGTCTCCTCACTTGTTCACAATAGTCTTTGGTTTTCTCAACTTAGTGTACTTGTATGCTCACCCTACATTTGTAAAACTGCTTTCAGGTTTCTAGGAGGACTTCGGAGATCGTGTAGTGTCGTACTAGCTCGAGCGTCGTGACAGTTGGATTTGCTGTTTTTACTTTCTTTCGTTACTTTTCTTTTGTAGGAATTGTGTACATTCTGGATTTTACATTTCCAGCATGCATATATGAGTGGTTTTCTTTGTCTTTACATTTACTTCAAATTTTAGCATTGTTGGGTTTCATCATCTTATCTCCTGGTCCTATTAAAGAAAAGGGTAATTCCTTCCATTTTGCGTGTGATTCTATACGCTTGGTGCTAGTCGCCACTCCAGGACCTGTTGAGGGGGGGGGGGGGTCTTGGGAGTTATTATCTATCCTTCAACTTGATGAAGGAAGGGTCAGCCAGTCTCCTGTCCCATCCCTCATCTTGGTGTACGCAGGTCGTGATATAATGGTATTAGAGGAGGAGGATGAGGGATGGGATGGAGTTTGGAGTTAGGCACAATGAGTATTGCATGGGATGGCAGAGAAACATTGTTGGGTAATCTTGGCACGTGAAATTGGCCATGGAAGACCACTGAGGACATGGGATTTTAGGGCCCCCTGTGATCTGATGCAAGGACTCTGGACCAACCGAATGACCATGTGTGCCTACATGGATTTTAGGGTAGAGACCCTAGGAAAGGTACATGCATCATAATGACCTATGTCTTCGCGTTTTTGTGGTGTTTGTGAAATTAAAATGAATAATAAGTTTAAGTAAAATTTAAGAACAATATTCTACAATACTTGGGAATAGGAAATCATTGTTTACCTTGCAAGGTATGGAACCTGGGAGACAACCACGAGTCATGCAGATGATTGAGGCCCAAGACGTTGACTCGGCTGGCTGATGGAGGGATGACTGAGAGTATGTTGATGATCAGTGGCAGAATATGCTTCATGCATTCCTACAACAGGCCCTCATGAACTATCAGGGCAACACATCAGACATGGAGACAGAGAGCTGGCTAGAGGAGCTGGTGATAACTTTCAGCTCGATCTGATCTCCGCAGAGTACTAGGTTCCTCTGGTTGTGAGCCATATGCGGGGAGCTACATGTTTGAGGTGGATCCTCTATCTGGGAGAGAGGAGAGGGGATAAGGTGGCAAGGGCTGATTTTGAGAGGGAGTTCTGAGCAGAACTCCTCTGTTCTACGATGAAAGCCAAGAAGATGTAGGAGATACTCTCCCTACAGCATGGTAGTATGTCAGTAAGGGAGTTGGGGATCATGTTAAGGATCGCCTCCACTATGCTCTTGACCTCTTTTCGGATGGGGGGTCTCGGGCGAGACGTTTAGAGGAGGCACTCCAACCTTTCCTCCAGTACGCGTTTACCCCCTTCACCTTACCAACATACCTTGAGGTCCAGAAGAAGGATGAGGTGGTAAAGTGGATTCACACACTGGGAGGTGTATCACGAGAGGGGATTCAGCTAGGCCCATCAAAGGGAAAAGTCGTCAGCACCGGAACTCCAGCATCGAGACCCTCTAGGTTCTGACCAACAGGGAGTATGCCTCTGTAGTTCCAGTTCCGATACCCTGGCCCTCACCCTTTCCATTTGGGCCCAAGGCTGAGATTCTTCGTCTGCAGGAGCTACGGGCACCTTCGAAACCAGTGCCCAGATAGGGTGCTTCACGGCGGCAACGAGCAGTCCCATCACCCACCTCAGCAGAAACAGCTTCCAGCTAGTCCCTTTCAGTAGCAGCAGCAGGGGCAGTGATCTCCCGCTCCTCCGAGGGCAGACGTTGCAGGAGGAGGCCGCCACCAGGGTGCTCCTTAGTGACCCCGACCAGGGCATGGTCGGGGAGGTGGCCGACAGCAGAGAGGGGGAGGAGTCAGGCACGGGTTGTGGCACACCGTAGAGGCAACAGTTTCAGTAGGACTGAAGGTTGTTCGAGGTACAATCAGTTAGTTTAGTACCCTTCTTTACTCCTTGTTCAATATAAGAGCTTTGCACTCCTTTGTTACACCCATTCTGGCTCGTGCTTTGGGTCTAGATGACGAGAGACTTCCAGTGCCCATGGTGTTGAGCACACCAGTCGGAGTTTAGACTGACTTCATATATGTTTGTCGAGGATGCAGACTGATGATAGGGCCACATCAGTATGTCATGGACCTCATGCTCTTGCAGGTACAACCATACGATGTCATCCTATGAATTGATTGGTTTTTCTCATTATGTGTCGTCATCGATTGCTTCTGAGGAAGGGTTGTGTTTTCAGTTTTAGGAGTCCGATGTGTTACATTCACCAGCAAGCGGGGTGGCCAGAAGTGCAGCAGGAGAGAGGAACCCCTCCTTTCCTTGTTAGTTAAGCTATGAGTACAGTCAGCAGATTTAGAGATGGTGGTCGTACAAGGGATCATCAGTGAGTTTATCCCCTCGACGTGATGTCGAGTTTGGGATAGACTAGTAGCCTGGCGCTCGCTTTATTTCAGTGGATCCCTACCTGATGGCACCTTCGGAGCTACGAGAGTTACAGATTCATATTGATGATCTGATGAAGAGGGATTATGTTCGAAAAAGTGCATCATTGTGGGGTGCCCCAGTCTTGTTCGCAAAGAAGGAAGATGGTGGTATAAGGCTGTGCATAGACTACAGGAGACTGAATCTGCTGATGGTCAAGAATTTCTACCCTCTTCTAAGGATAGACGATCTTTTCGACTAGCTGAAGCGGGCAGGATGGTTCTCCAAGATTGACATTTGGTCTAGATATCACCAGTTGAGGGCAAAAAAGGGAGATATCCTGAAGACGACCTTCAGGTGCATATATTGGCACTTAGAGTTTTTGGTCATGTCGTTCGGCATTACGAATGCTCCAGCTGTGTTCATGGGACTCATGAACTCCATATTTCGGGAGTAACTGGATCTGTTCATAGTCATGTTCATCGATGACATATTGATCTATTCACGATCAGAGGAGGATCACGCTAAGCACCGTAGGACGGTTTTGGAGGTCCTCCGACGGCACCATCTCTATGGGAAGTTGTCGATGTGCAAGTTCTAGATGCGAGAAGTTCACTTCCATGGGCACATGGTGTTCGAGCAGGGAGAATCGGTGGACCCATTGAAGGTCACAGCGGTTGATTCTTGTACAACTCCCAAGAATGTGGCAGAGGTTCATAGTTTCCTCGTGCTGGCAGGTTACTATCGGAGGTTCGTGCACAACTTATCCCAAGTTGCAGCACTATTGACAGCTTTGACCAAGAAGTACCAGGTCTTCGTGTGGGATAAGCAGTGTAAGACAGCCTTCAGCTATCTGAAAGAGAAGTTTATTAGTTCCCCAGTGCTGAACTTTCTAGAAGAAGGGACAGCGTATGAGGTGTAATGTAATGCTTCGGGACAAGGCCTCAGCTGTGTGTTGATGCAGAAGCAAGGGGTGATCTCCTATGGGTCTAGGCAGTTACATATTCATGAGAATAATTATGTCACCTACGACATAGAACTCGCAGTGGTCGTTTTTACACTAATGTTTTGGTGGCATTACATTATAGGTAAGCACTTTTTGGTCTTCATGGATCACAAAAGGATGAAGTATATTTTCTCCCAGCAAGACCTGAACCTAAGGCAGTGATGGTGGATGGAGTTCCTCCAGGATTACGACATCGAGATTTCTTACACTTCATGAAAAGGGAATGTGGTGGCTAATGCCTTGAGTAGAAATTCACTGAGGGATGCGGTCCGAGAGTCGGCAGACGCCTGCGGAGTGATGTATGAGTTGGCTGCCCTGCACCTGGATGCGATGACGGATAGTGGTAGAGGTTTACTATATTAGATGACATCGCAAACTTTTTTGTTACATCAGGTTGAGAAGTCTCAGTGGGGAGACTCATAGAGTAAAGTGATGCATGACTAGGTTGTCCAAGGAAATGATCTGGAAGGGTGGACAGAGGATGGTTAGAATCAGATGCTCTTTCGGGGGAAGACGTTTGTTCCGGAGACAATTCACGAGAGAGTTCATGGTTAGTTCCACAAATCACCCCTAGTGATACACCTAGGATTTTACAAGAAGTACCAGGGTCCGAGGGGCCATTTATGGTGGCCTGGTGTAAAGTTGGTGGTGGCAGAGTTTGTGGCCAAGTACCTAGTGTGTCAGCATGTGAAGGTTGAGCACCATGTTCCAGTCAGTTTGTTGCAACCTTTGGATTTCCCTGAGTGGATGTGGGATGAAATCTCAATGTATTTCATTGTAGGTCTACCCAAGGTTCAAGGAGGTTGAGACGCTATCTTTGTAGTGGTGGACTGATTGACGAAATCGGCTCACTTTCTGGTGATCAAGGAGTGAAGTGTCGTGGATGCCTTAGCCTAGAGGTATGTAGATGAGGTAGTGCGATTTCATAGAGTTCCGAGGTCCATAGTCTTAGACAGGGATGCATGTTTTAACTCAGGAGTCTGGAGAGGATTACAATATTCTTTTGGCACCCAACTATGCCTTATCACTGCTTTCCACCCCCAGACAGATGGGCAGACAGAGCGCACCATCTAGACCTTGGAAGATATGATATGAGCATGCATCCAAGACTTCAGGGGATCATGGGTGTGGAAAATTCCTCTGGAAGTGTTTTCCTATTACAATAGATACCACTCTTACAATGGCATGGCTCCATTTGAAGCCCTATATGGGAGGCAATGTCGCTCACCCGTGAGCTGGACTAAAGTCAGAGAGGCAGGCATCCATGGCCCAGAGGTGGTGCAGAGCACAACGGAGAAGGTGTATCTTATAAGAGAGAGAATGAAGGTTGCTCAGGACCAGCATAAGTCATTTGAAGATTATAAGAGAAGTTCGTGGGAGTTCGAGGTTGCGGACCACGTGTTCTTGAAGGTCTCCCCTCGGCGTGGGCAGTAGAGGTTCGGTAGGGGAAGTATGCTCTCCCAGAGGTTCATCGGACCCTTCGAGGTGTTGCAGTTGGTCGGCGAGGTGGCTTATCAGCTAGCATTGCCACAACAGCTACAAAGGGTGCATGATGTCTTCCATGTGTCCCAACTTATCCGATATCTACACAACGTTTCGCACGACCTCCACTGGCGAGAGTTAGATATCGAAGACGATGCAACCTTCGTGGAGCAACCAGTGATGATCGAGGGTCATGAGGAGAAGGTGCCTCATGGACGAACCATCCCGTTGGTTTGTGTTTTATAGAGACGTAGTGTTTTTGAGGAGAGTACCTGGGAATGGGAGGCGCAAATGTGCGCCCAGTACCCAGAGCTGTTTTGAGTTTTGTTCTATTCTCTTTATACATGGTTGATGGAACGCTTACTTGATAACTATGGAACATGTGGTTTACACTTCTGTGAATATGTGTGAAGTGTATTGAAATGTGGGGAGGAGAGGATATGATCCCTAGTTAATACACATTAATGTAAATGAGCTTGAACCTGTGAGGGCGAGTCAGTGGTGCCTAAAGCGGATAGTATCTTAGCATAGAGGATGAAAAACCCCTCACCCACATGACCGGATGGATTAATATTTTCTTTTGCATGTTTTCATAGTGGAGAGGAGCAGTATGTTTTTTTTCTCAAGAGATAGATGAGTAAGGGGGCATTACTTGGTAGCAAGGGTGTCTACTCATGAGAGGTATCTTTCGTGGTGGTTGTTTGGACCCCTCTCCTTTCATCGGGTCTGGTTTTAATTATTGAGGGTGAGAATCATTTAAGAGGTATCTGATGTAATGGCCCGGACCCCCATGGAAATTACATTGCCAAAAACACAGCTCCACCATGACAGTAGCCCCCTACCGGTGGCACGGTGATGGTGGCACCATAAGGGTGACACCATGACGGTGGCACCGTGTCCTCGCTGAGCATTTCGTTCCTTCTTCCTGTACCCGAATTTTCCGCTCCCATAACGTATCTTTTATCATAATTTAATTTTAATACCCTTTTTTAATTCATTTAAAGCCCATATTTGATACCTAAAAATTCTAAGAAACATCCACAATGGGGGATATTAAATAACACCTTATTATCATCGTGTGTAACTGCACACCCACATAGGAAAACACAATCCTTTTTTCTAGTGTTCGAAATTACATATCAAGTAACTCTATTTATATATCCCGCTAGATTTCTCCATTTCTTCTCGGTTGAGTTTCCTTCTTCATCACTAGCTCTCTTGATGTCCTTCTTCCAGTGGATTGTGGTGTGCCTCTGTTGGAGGTTTCTGCACGTCTTGGAGTCCCCGAATTTCCTCCCCAGTAAGCCGCACATCCCCTGTTCCTGGCGCATGGAGAAAAACATCGATCATTGATAAAGCAAGTTGTAATTTTCTCCTTCATCTCTGCTTTCTGTGTATCATGTGGTGCAGGCATTCATTTTCCTCTGTGGAAATTGATGAAACCGAACATAACAAATATAATGAACATGATTTTAAATAATGAAGGGGGGTGTGATTGAAGTTTTGTTGTACTCTTTATGTTATTATGTGTTGTGAATTGTATGAGCCTATGCTCACTAAAAATAATGGGCGTTGGTGGTCTTTCTCTGTACACTAATGAACCTCGGCGCTCCTGGATATTCAAAAACCATACCATGGAATTGGATAATTACGTATACTGAGCTAAATAAATTGAAAGCACCAAGATCAACCCTCTTCTGTGATAACCCTGGTTAATGAGCAATGGAATTGAAACAATGGAGTGTGGTAAATATTTTAAATCTGATAGCACCAGCATGGGCCTGCCTTGTGTTGGTGGTAGCGGTTTGTTAGTTTCTTTCACAGACTGTTTTCTGTGGTGATACGTGTGGGGATAGGATCCCCTATAGTTGTACATTGGGGCTGTGTGGTTACTATACTTACAACACGAATTGTGGTGGAATCCTCTATTGTTAAGTGACTGTTAGCTCTTCGATTTTGGGGACATGGGGCTATGTCTTGAGGTTTTATTTGGTTCTAGTACTTCGAGGGATCTCACTTATCCCTATGTTGTTGGGACTTTCAAGGGAACTGTGTGTGAATGCATAAATTGTTGATTGGCTATTTCTTTCCTTTCGGATTGTGGTAATTCCTGTTAGTTGCGCGGTAGTGAAAAAATCTCCCTAATGGGATTAATTGAACATGAAAACAAGAATGCATGAGTTGCAAATTGATTCTGGGAATGAGTTGTGACTTGGCCGTGAGTGTCGTGACTTCTTTTGTGAATGAATAGTAACAAGGGTGTTTGTGCTTAGGTTTTGGAACCCTTAGGATGGGATGAGTGTTTTTACCTATACATATATCTGTAGATTTTATGGTTATTATTCGCACCCCACCCAAGTTGAACACTTAGTGCCGAACACCCCATTTCATAGGGAGGGTGTTTTTTCCAACACTCATCTGAGTGGCTGGTTATTATCTATTTTTCTTCTCCTTTTTCCGAATTTCCCAATACACTTCGGGTAGGCTGTGATGGCCTGAGGTCCATTATTAGTCCAAGAATCATTTGGCAGGGTATTTGTGGTGGTTGGACTAGGTGTTTATGGGTAGTTTTTTTCCAAAGTATCTTCGGGATGAGGCACAGGTGTCTTCAGGTGTGACGGTAGCATTCTAGCCCAGGTGTCTTCGGGCTTGGCTGTGGTTGTTCTGGCCTAGGTGTTTGCGAGCATGGTTACGTGAGGTGGTAGTGGCCTAGGTGTCTACGGGAAGGGTTTGGAAGTGGGATTGCGGTGAGGTTATGGACTAGGTGTGTGTGGGCGGGTGTGGCAGTGGGACTGCGGTGTGAATGGCGGGATTGGTTAGATTCATAGGATGTCTTCAATAACTAGTTAGAAAGCGGTGCGGGGTACCCAAATATCGATGTGCTATTACTATATGTTACTTGACTTGCATTATTAGGAGGGCGTGCCTTGGTGAGGATTGGGTGGATAGATTTTCCTTGTTGGGTGTTTTGTAATCTCTTTTCCATAGGGAATTAGAATGTCTCCTCACTTGTGCATGAGAGTCTTTGGTTTTACCTACTGTGTGTACTTGTATGCTCACCCTACATATATAAAACTGCTTTCAAGATTCTAGTAGGACTTCAAATATCGTGCAGTGCTGTACCAGCTCGGTTTCCGTGACAGTTTCAGTTGTTGTTTTTACTTTCTTTTGGTACTTTAATTCTGTAGGCATTAAGTACTTTCTGGAATTTACTTTTTCATCATGCATATAGGAGTGGTTTTATTTGTCTTTACTTTTACATCCAATTTCAACGTTGTTGGGTTTCATCATCTTAGATTTTGATCCTATTAAAGAAAAGGGTAATGCCTTCCATTTTGTGTGTGATTATATACCTTTGGTGATAGTCGCCACTCCGGGACCTATTGAAGGCGGGTCTCGGGGGTCATTATCTCTCCTTCAACATGATGAAGGAAGGGTCTATAGATCTGTTGTCCCTTCCCTCATCATGGTGAAGGTGGGTCGTGACAGTAATCTTTGTCATATTTTAATCTTTAAGAAAATATTATTCCTTCATGTGGTTTATGATTTAAAAATTTTAATTTATTTTGAACACAATTGAATGTTTAATGATTATTTTCCTCAAAAATTACATTAATGACTTTTTAATTGATTTTTTATTGGATAAATTATATTAAAATTGTTCAATAAATCTTTCAATTTTACTTCCCAGTTTTTATTAATGATATTTTTCAAGTTTTATTACAATTTTCCATTCATGGTTACTCATAATATATTAATAAATGTTTCCATGAAAACCAAACTTCATTTCTCTCATTAGATAGAGAATCTATTTTCTTCCAAAACCATTTTTATTAAACTATTTTAAAGAAAATGTTTATAAACTGATTAGGTAAATAAATTTATACCATTTTATTATTTTGATGATGTTATTTCATTAATATTAATGTCTTATTCTAAACAAGAATTTTGTCTATAATTTTACCATGAAAAAGGAATGTACTTTTTAACACATATGACATGTATGAATTTATCTTATGTATTCTCATTGATGTTTCTATTAAATTTTTAAAAGGTACATTTTTAAAGAAATTGTTTTCAAAAGTTCGTAAAAATTTATTTTTTTCAAACAAATTTCCAATGAAAGAGAATATTTTCCCTATTAAGGGTTGTATAATGGATTTTTTTTATAATATTTACATTCATCAAAAATCAAAAACCCTTTTTTACTACTCTTGGGATTTATTATTCTGATTCTATAATTATTATTTCTCTAGATGGATTATGATATAATTTTCCAAGGATTATATTCACATTCAATTCCATGATTACTTTTAATCCTCTTAAAATAATTAATTTATTATGTTCATTTGACATCGTATTTTCACAAAATATCCATATCATTTATGTGGGATATGATTATTATATATATCTTATACCATTTATTCATAATAATTTAACCTTGAATGTTATTTTATTATTATTTTTAAATATTTATAAACATATATAATTTATTCAATATAGATATTTTATAAGGAATGTTTTTATATTAATTTTATGGATATGCATTACATGGGTTGTGGAATGGTTAATGAAAACCAGACAGGTTTTAGATATGATAATGAAATCTATATATTTTGAGGACAATTTTATTGAAAGACCATATATTAATCATTAATTTCACAACCCCTCTCTCCAAATATCCCCCTCCAGGGATGTGAATGAAGAAAGGGAGATAATTACCCTAGATTCCCGCCTTTAGTATCCTCTGGATGGAAACTCTCACCAAGTGTACAGAAAACTCAGAAAAAATGAGACATTAACAATTTTTTAGAAATGTTATAAAGATATTATGGATCAAAAACAAAAAAATAAAAGGCTTAATTAATTGAAATCCAATAACCATCTCACCTATATATTTTAAAATATATCTATTAATAAAATTCTCCAAACTAAATTAAAAAATTGATGCTAATTAGTAAAACAGAAATTGTCATGATCTGGGATAGTAGGGTCCATAAATGTATTTGAAATCCTCATGGAAACATAAATAAATTATGTATACATAGTTTTATCATATATTTATAATCAACCGAAATACCAAATTCTATTTTGGACATGTGATTGAAACATACCAATTTCTATGTGAAAAAACATCAGAACCAAATAGCACATATCAAGTATACTAACCATCCTGATTTCACCAAGGATGACTCACCAAATAATGCAACTAATGTAATTTTATAAATTCCAAATTGATAATAGGGTATCATGCACCACTTACCACTAGTTAGATACTCTTGACTAATGACATATATCCTCAAACTCCCACGTATTTTGAAAGTACCACATCATAACCAGCCCATAGAAACTTGCGCCAAAAACCAAATCACATCCGGCCTATAGACACCCCGCCCACAAACCACATCACATCTCTAATGAAGACACCTAGGAAAAAAACCACATCACATCCTTCCTGAAGACACTTCGTATACATTCCATATCACATTCTACTTACATACATCTGGGCCCCAAACCACAAATATTTTTGAAGTCACCTAGGAAGGCAAAACACATATCATCAAGAAGTCACCGTGGAAATCAAAACTCACCTTCACTCACCTATGTCTAAAAAACCAAAAATTGATCAAAGAATATTGAAATATCAACTCTTATAAGAGGTATTAGAAATGTGAGGGTGAACAACCTTCCATCCTCCCTATAGGATGTTTGAGAATTACAACCTCCCCCATGATGATGGGGGTGTTTGTGACATATTTCCAAAATAGGATGTATGAATATAAATATTACTATGAAAATAAATTTATATACATATATGATAGAAACCACTAAATCCCAACCTATGGGTTCCCAAATAGAGAACATCACATAACTACATCCTTTCTAGACACCACTAAATGAACAACAATATGTTATGTTCCAGAAAACCCAATTCACAATCAATACTAAATTATTTTACAAAATTGATTCATTATTCAACAATTCATTTATCCATTTAACCACTATATGAAAAACTACTAAGCAGAACACACATTAGGGAAATAGGTTTATAGTAGGGGAAGAGCTATGATAAACTAAATGGAAATCGCATTTCTTCTATGTTTAACACATATTAATGATATTATATATATATATATATATCTCTGGAAATGGCTTGAATCTTTCTGTATGTTACACATGGAGACAATTTATGAAAAATCCTTATACGTATCAATATTTCCATTCTTCAATCTCATGCTGCTCCGGACATATACTATCATTAACCGACCCCCAACTCATATCCCATATGATTGAATCTTACCAAACAACAAATTTTGTAGCCATGCTTCAGGACACTTCTCATCCATTCAAAAATCAATCATCTGCTCATTATGAAATTCCCATACACAACCCTGGCCACCCAAAAGAACACAATCGAGCTCGCAACCAAACTACATAAAAACCATAACAATCCCACACAATGTATCACCCCATGTACAATGAATTGAAAATATCTATATTAAACAATGTATCTATTAATTAATTCCACTTGATTAATTCGGGGGTTATCACAGAACTGTATGATGCTACGAAATCCATTAATTGTTCGGATATACATGATGAACCAATTAACATTTTTTGGGTGATAAAAAACAATCTTGTTCAAGATAACCGGAAAAAAAACTACATTAATGAAATGCCAGAAATGCTAATAGTTTTTAGTGAACCAGTTATACCGTATAATAAAAATATCCCAATAATAATATCGAAACTACAAGGGCATGAAAAATGAATCCATCTACCGCTTTCAATTTCATTTAAACAATTCTCATCTTTGATTAATCGAGAACTACCAAAAATCCATTGGTAAACAAAAGTGAACCCCTCCTACATGATGAATAATTAAGAAAAAATAAGTAAATACTACCTTGGAATGATTTCAATTATCCTATCACATGAAAGGTCCCTAAAATGGATAGAAGATCACCTCTCATACATGATCAACATAGATTCACAAATGTCTTAGCACCATCGAACCAATACCAACCAAATGGAATTTTATTTAGAACCCTAGTATATCATCCACCATCAAATAGAAATATGGAATGAGATGAGAATGAGTCCAAACAAGATGTAACTACATTAATCTTGTATGAACAGAGCATAGATCAAAGATGGATTAGTACATATTGATGAAGAAAACAAAGGAATCAGTCATTCATGAATGAATCCACCAAATGTCGATGAGGGGTCGTCGAGTTACCTGAGGTCAAGGAAGAGTCACATCAACTATAGTGTTTGACAACCCAAAAAGCTATATGGTCAATTAAATGATAAAATGATGGGGTATTACCTGACGTGTAATTCCCTTTCACACCATGTAATTTCCTATGGACGACTTTCTCTAAAAAAAATATCGCCAATCAAATTTTTTAGACCCCGAAACATTTCACATTGTGAAATTTATTTCACAACATGTAAAATGTCTATACATCATGAAACCTCATTGAAAATATGTGATACTAAACCTCACATCGAGTAATTCTGTCATGCAATATATAATTCTCTTCCTTACATATTTATGTAATCTAACTTATCTAAACCCCTCCAAGAAACCTCCAAACATCACTAACAACCACAACTAGAAAATTAACTTAATGAGATGTCATAGAGTGTTACATCAGATACCTGTTAAAGGATTGTTTCCCTCAAGAATACAAAACAAAAACCAGAAGAATAGGGGTCTCAAATACCATCCCGAGAGATACATCTAATGGATCTCAACATACATCATTCGTTATTATGATCCAATAATTCCACACCAAACAATCAAAAATATATTGTACCAACTATTCACAATATCCTAATTACACTTCCATTCAAATTTCCATGCTACAACACATCCACTAAACAACCATCAAGTTTCACGGTCCCAAATCCACGAACTATGGAATGTCGTATTCCATGTCAAGATACTATCATCTTTGGGATGCACATACTCGCCTGCATAAGATTAATCACATTGGGATTAATGTGTCTCAATATGGTTTTTTGTATTATCATTTTTATATGTTAGGAAATTATCACATATAACACCACACACAAATCACAATCCAATGAAATTACATCTCGTCTAATAAAAAAGATTTAAACATTACATTTCAAAAAAAATTGATCAAGGAAAACTCATAAAAACTCATGGTAATGAGAATAAATCTTTGTATATCAATCACACGTACTCTCCCTATAACAATCATGCCTCCATAATACACTAACATAAAGAATGGTCTTCTTATAAAGAACATTATCTTCACAATCATGGATTTATCTTGGCCTCCCAATTAATGTCACATCATAATCAATATACATCAAGGAATAGTCAAGAACAGGGGAGTCGTCATCTAAATACCGATGATTTTAAAAGATCTATAAGACTTCATGGATTATAGCAAATTGATGTGGAAATTCCCACTAGTATGTCACCTCACTAACCCCCCCCCCAAACCTCAAAGGGTCTAACTAACTAAGAAGAATGGTTACCCCCACATCCAAATCTATGTTTCCACGTTGAGTGAAACCTTCAAGAACATAAGATATCAAAAATAGAACTCTAATTTCCTCCTCATATGACTATCTTATGATTTCTTTTGATTATCTAATACCTTCATATTCTCACAAATCGGATGAAGCTTCTCTATCGCACCATGAACTACCTTGTGATGAAGAAAAACCATCTCCCCAACTTCAATATAGAACAATGGTGAACGAAGTAGTCTTCCATACAATGTTTTGAATGAATCCATTATAATTGAAGTGTGAGAGAAAATATTATATGTATACTATACCAAGGGAATATTTAACAGAAAAGATCCAAAAAAGTCCAATACACATGATCGCAACATATCCTCAAAAGATTGGATTATATTATCATTATGACCATCTGTTTAGGGGTGGAAGGAAATGATGAGGTGAAACTAGGAGAAAGAAACATGTTGCAATCCACTAAAGACCATAGAGGTAATGTGTTGTACAATTCAAAGAAAATGTATCCCAAATATCACCATAGTCACATATCCTCGTCCAAATATATTTTTACTAAAGAATACACTCCTCGTGACTCATTGATTAATAAGAAGTAATCTAATTTCATCATCTAATACATTAATACCTTGAATGCATCATATATTCCCTGATTTCTGGGAAGCTTTATAATGAAATCCATCAATATTTCATCACACATTCATAAAAGAAAATCCATGCATTCAAAAAAACAACATGGATACTGGTGCTCAACTTTTAACATCATGCATACTATGCACTTTACCTCAAATACCAACACTACCAGCTTCACCCCGACCCACAAAAACATTTTCCTCAAGACAAAGCCCATCTTAGAAACTCTTGGGGTTACCGTTGTAGGTTATCTATGAAAATCATGAATAAATCCCTCACTCATCTCAACTAGAACAATTTATTTAACATGTTACAACATCCAATTTTGACGATCCCCCGTCCATCCCTCTAGAGCAACACCATAGAATTCAAAATCGCGCAACACCTATACATTAGAGTCCACCCATGGAGTCTCTCCCACCTGTTACATCAGGGATGTATGGTCTATCATATCAATAAAATAACACCTACATCTTTCCACTCATGTATCTATGTGAAATGTTTCGAACTCCTCCATCACTCACTAAGCATCCATAGATTATCAAACAACCTCCTTATGTGACATCATGATTAAATCATAGGCCATGAAATTACAATTTTATGATGCTTATGATATATAAAAATTGTAGTATTGATAGACCTGTATCCAACTCGGCTATCAAAAGTTTAGATCTCACTAGGAAATGATATACATCAAACAATGTCCATGATGGTCACAAAGTGATCCCTAATTAGATAGGGACACCAAATATTCAGCATAAAGATGAACTCCACTAGAAAATGATCATGGGTCAAATTGATTCACTAATGGGGATGTAACATCCAAAACACATAACAGATCTATGGTCATGTATGCATCTTGATGCATCCCAATCCTTTATGGGAATCGTTACATAACACCTCAAATACCAACACTTCCTTGGGAAACTAGGGCGTTAGAGTCCTAACCAACTTTCCCTTCAGGTGGTCGAACACTCTCTGACACCACTCTCCCAACAAAAAATAATGGTCATTTTGGGGTAAATATATCAATGTGGCTGGAAATTGTGAAAATTCTGGTACAATCTTCCCCTTAAAGCATGTGAGACCATGGAAACGCTAATCATATACCATGTTAATGGGTTCGTCCAAATACATAGCAACTTCAAATATTTTTGGATCAACTACAACAAGATTATAAAAAACCACATGATTTAGGAAATTCACCTCTTGTGTCTAGAACATACAAAAGAAAAACATTACATATATATGGTGGTGTCGAAAAACATGAATGATAGTTCTAAGATTCTTGGCATGATCCTCTAATGAATTCGAGTTGATTAAGATATCATCAATGAACATGATGAGAAGATAATCAAGGAACTCGTTTTATGTGTGTTCATAATCCCAATAAACAAATCTGGTTTTGTCGTAACAATGAAAAACATGACTACAAACTTGATGTGACCATTCCTGTACATAAATGTGGTCTCTAGGATATCACCCTTCGTCACCCTAAAATGGTGATATCTAGACCGTATATCGATCTTGGAAAACAGAAATTCCCCAAACCAATGATTCAAAATATTTTCTATCCTTGGAAGATGGTAATGGTTCTTGATTGGCACTTGATTAATCATCTGGTAAACTATAAAAAGACACATACTACAATCCTTATTCTTGGAGAACAACATCAGAGCACCTCACAACAACACACTTGTTAGGATAAAACCTTTCTACATAAGATTTTCTATCTAAATCATCAACTACGACAACATGGAAGGTTTTATTTGGTAAGAATCCATTAAAATTGGATAAGTAATTATATTTATATATACCCCAAAATCATCATCACGTCAAGGGTTAGCATCAAAATATCCTTAGTGAGAACATCATGGAACTCTCCAATACCCCTTGTAACCACTACCATATCAGCATATACGTATTCTAATATGATATAATCCAACAAGGATTGAAGATACTCCACACACTGAGTGACCACCTAGAAACTCCTCTCTCTAACGAAAACCACACATAGGCCATCTAAATCAGAAAACACAACTATTATTAGGAAAATGTTGATAATTAAATGCAAGGAATAATGTTTGTCGATGTTGAAGATGAAATAATATGGATGAATTTTTAGCAATAGGAGATACCCATGGTACTGAAGTGGTCCAATCATTCGTCTACCTCACCGACACACACCAAACAAACTATCCTGGCCTTTGACTGGCATACTCAACACTAAGGTAATGTGATTCCTCTACATGTCTAGTCCCAGAGAATTGAAAAAAGTGGTTGAAACAAAAGATTGTGAATATTTAAAAGAAAAACGGCACAATCAAATGTAAAAAACAAATGTATTGTACCTCTGATGATCTACATCCCTTCTAGAACTGATTACTTAACTGCATGCAACTAACCATGATCAACTAATATAGGTCTCAATCATAACCTATCTCCATAACAATTCCTAGATCAGGGCCCCTAAAAATGAGGGACATCCTGAGGTCATCCTCTACCAACTCTATCTCCCATTGGCAGATCAGAACACTATTACCCCTACTGCTGAAATGGTATCACTGTCAACTACTCAAGTGGATAGACCTAAACCTATCCAACTCCACTATAATGATCTAAAACACCTTTTTAAAACATTTTATAATGATGGATACAAAATACAAAAATAAAACACATAGTTTCTAATCACATTTAAAAATAACAGGAACCACTTGCACTAGAAGGCTAGAAAGGAAGTTTCTAAGGTTGACTCCATTCAAATCAAAACCTCAAATAACATAGCGACTGGCCCTACCACCAGTAACCTTACTAGTCAAAGAACACTGATGAAACCCCATTGTTGGTCGATCTCCTCATATTTTTATAATGGAACCCAGTAGTACATCGAAGCACGACCTAAAGAGACAATGATCTCAATCTCATCAAGCCATTTTTTTGTCTCCATATACAAAAAAATGCTCATTGAATTTCCCAAATCTTTACTCTGGAAATCACACAATGTACTCTACAAATGGTCATCCTCCTCAACCTTCTCAAACCTCCTTTGATTGACCGAATCATACTACTGAGCTTCAACTATCCAAGACACCCACAGAGGATGACTAGGATCCATAGTAAAAAAAATTAAACAATGTGATACTAATAACTTATTCTATTGATTTTTTAGGCTTCAATTTAACACATTTCACTCATTTTATTATATTAATTCTAGAATTCACAAATCCCAATTAAGACAAGAACACTATTCATTATGATTCATGTAACATTCTTAGGGTCTCAACCCTGGAAACAGTGTATCCTCACATGGACATCTGGTAGGTTTAGAGGCTTGACATCAGATCATGGTGGCCCTAAAACCAATTTCCAAAATGGTCTTCCCTGGCCAATGTCATGCACCATGATCACTTGAAAATGATTCCCAACCAACCAATGAAATCCCCACTATGCCTATCCCAAAACCCCATGCTATCTTTTAAACATATCCTCCTATCACATTTTGTCATGACCCCGCCATATATGCATATCCTAGGAAGGGAAAAAATAAAGGGAGATAATAACCCCTAATCACCTCCTCTATTAGGCCCTTTATTGGGTACTAGTACCATGTGAATACATTTTTTCAAAATGGGATGAAATAAATTTTTTCATATTTCAAGATAAGAAGATATGATGGATCAACAACAAATTAACTCTAATAAATATATAAAATAAATAAAATAACTAAACCACATGCATGTTTTAATATAGAAATATTGAAAAAAAAAATCTACCAAAGTGAATACCAAATTTAAGGACAAGAAGAGACAATAAACCATCTACATATAAGTAAGTAGTGACCATCATGGTCTTTGAAATCCTCCAGGAAACTGAAAGAAGCTTATATATGATGGGTGATCATACAAGTATACTCAGAAAGAAAACAAATGTCTCTCGTGCATATGTTAATGAAGCATAATAATTCACCTATGAGAAAAATAAGATAACTAAAAAGAACCTAAAATAAATACAAACTATCTTGATATCATGAAAGCATACAGACCAAATGATTAATGTTAAGTATTTTTATATATTGTACATCGATGATACGTTACTAGCATCACTTATAACTAGTTAGTTGAACCTACTTAATGGAAAATGACCCCATGCTCCCACCTATTCTAAATGTACCACATCATAACACAACATCACACACGTTGGATTAAAACCACTCCTTATCCCTCCTACAAACACGTGGGACACAAAATGAATAAAAACTGCACATAGACAACTCTGCCAAAAACAACATCACATTCCCCCTGCAAAATCCTAGGACACAGACCACCTCAAATCCCACCATCAGACACCTAGTACACAAACCAAATCCCATATCTAGAATATACACATGAAAAAAACCACACCTTATCCTGAATACATTTGGGAAATAACCACATATCTTATCTCAAACATAGCTGGGGGTTACAACTCACCAACACACACCTCGGTCTGAGAAACTAAAACCATCGCAATGAATCATGGGATATCACCACATGTTAGAGGTAGTAGTGGAAATTCTGTGGGAAACCATTCTTCCTCCCACCAGGATGTTTGATAAATACACCCTCCCCATGATGTTGTCGGTGTTTGACAAATAGTTATCAGCTATGTTGGGATGCAGATCAAAATCTCATGTAAAATACCACTATATAAATATATGATACCAACCACTCAATCCCAACCTATGGGTTCCAAAAATTAGATAATCTCAGAACTAAAAACATTTTCCCACCTCTAAATTAAAAACACTATATAATTACCCCTAAAAAAATATTCCAATTATCGAACAAATTATTTAACCAAATTATTTCTTTATTAAAATAGTATTTTATCAGCTCCACAACCTCCCGATGAACTACTAAAAACAACATACAATGGGAAAATATGTTATCAGATGGTCAATATCCATGATAAACTAATGGTACTTCAAATTCACTCCATGTTTAACACCCATTTAAGATATATCATACATATGTCTTGAGTTACAGGGTGAAGCTTTATACATGTTTTTCATAGAGGAACTTTAGGTGAAATAAATATATCCATCACTATCATCATTCTTAAAACTAAACATGATCATGTAACATTCCAATTGAACCACCCCCCCAATCCAAAAAAATATAACCTTAATTATAAACTTGTTATGTAGCCATACTATAAAAAAATTTCATCAATTCCATAATCAATTAATATCTTAGCTTGAGATTCACATATACCACCCAAGAAACCCCATATCACAAAATTGGGATCGAAAAACAAAAACATCAAAAACCATAGTAAACCCAGACATTGTATCACCCCATGTACAAAGGGGAAAAAATTTATGATTTAACAAGGTGTCCTCTATTTTATTCCACTTGTTTAATTCATGGGTTATAAAAGATCTATATGATCATGAAACGTCCACTCAATAGATGAATATATGTTATTAAATAGTTTCAATTTTTTGGTGATACCAATAAACATTGATCATGATAAAACCAAAACACACATAATCAACAAAAAAAAGACACATATGACCAAAATTATTCTTTCTGCATTTATCCTGTATAACCCCAATATCACAATTATTAAATCAAGGCTATATGAGAATGAAAAGAAATACCTCTACAACATTAATTTTCATTTAATTGATTATTGTAATTAATAAATTTATAACAACAACAAATAAATTGATAAACAAAGATAATGTCTTCAACATGATGTATAATGTTTAGAAATGTAGGAATTCCTACCTCAAAAGGGTTTCAATGATCCTCTCACAAGAATGGTCCACACAAAAAATCTCGGATCACATCTCCCACATATTGAAATCCGTATAAATAAGTTGTAACACCACCTCACCAACAAAAACAAATGTTAATCCCATTTAGAACCATATTAGATAATCTGGCTTCATGAGGATAAAAGACACATGATTGGTAAGGGACCAAATCGAATGTAACAATAATAACAGAGGATGAACAAACTATATATTGATGATGGATCAGTCTAGATTGAAAGAGGGAATATAGAAATCAATCCTTTCTGATGGAATCTTTAAAATTCCAACATTTAGTCACTAGGTCTCATGGGGTCAAGGAAAGGTAAATACATTCATTAGGTTTGACCAAATTAGTGTATGGAAAACACATAACATATACAATAGTGAGGTATTGCATGAAGTGTAATACCATTTACATCTTGTAATTTATCATGGTAAACATCAAAAAAAACTTTTTTCTTGTAAATTTATTTTTTTATAGACCATGACACATTTAACATCATTATACCAACTTTCAAGACATTGAAAATGGATGTAAATAGGGAAACCTTTAATATAAGAGTGAAACTAAATATTAAGTTGAGCAATTTAGTTACACAACGTGTAATATTGATTATTCTAGATTTTAGAAACCAAAAAACACCAAACTTATCCAACCATCCATCGAACACCTCAAACAACTAATATGGAAATGTAACGGACTCGGGGGGCATAAACCATTACAATTACTCTCAAGAGATGATATTAGTTGAAAAAACCCTTCGAGAATGGTTCATCGAAATATAGATGAGTTTCTACACATAGTTTTAAATTTTATTGTGAAATCCCTTGGAGGAAAATGTTTTGATATACATTTTACATAACATCCAATAATTAAGTCTTTACTCTATTTAGTTTTAGTTATTATTCATCCATGAGTTCTTTATCAACATATCTATGCATAGATTTCATTATCATTTCATTTATGAAATGGAATGTGTATTTTGTATTTATCTTACCATATTTATTTTTTGTCATCCAGTTATTTTATTGGTATGTGATTCCATTTATTATATTTCTATATTATTTTTTAACTTTATTCATAGTTTTTCTATTATATGTTATGTATTTTCATTTATTTACCATGAAAAAATTATTATTCCCATTATAACTTATAAAATATTTGTCCATTAAAAATAATTTGAGCTTTCCCCTATTATGTTTCTTTCCCCAAGAATCTAAGAAGAGTAATATTACTGATATACCGTGTTATATGAGATGAAATAATGTTATTATTGGAGATATTTAAATTGAAATAATGAAAAAAATATTCTTTGATTTAGTGTATTCATTTGTAATGCAATAATCATTTATGTTTTTTTTAAATACTAATAAAATATTGATCCTTCGGGATTTGATTCCTTGTAATAATTATAATTAAATTGATAGGATAGACTAGATTCATTACTTTTAGTGCCAGTTTGCTACAATGTGTGTATATTTTAGCTTCGCACATATGTTCTCTTAACCTAGATACTGGATTTTGTTTTATTTCAGGTGAAATTTATAATTCCCACATATCCTTCTCAATGGAAGCTTAATCACATTATTTTGTGGGGGTGTTCAATAATGGTATTTTCAAATATTGAAGGTTTGATAACAATTATTTTTAAATAGTTTATTTATGAATTTATGACATGACACTTGTAAAATATATATTAATTTAATACAATACAAATTTTATATCATATCCTATAACACTAAACATAATACAAATTATTGAATACAATAAGAATATTATTTTTTAATTGAGGATATTGTACCAAAGCTTTTGAATTTAACGGTATATATATTAGAAACCACATAAATAAATATTTTCATAATGGACCTACTATATAAAAATGTACTGATTAATTATTTAGAATGGAAAACTCAATTTTTTTGTGTTGTCAGTTTATAGTTCAAAAATTCATTTCCATCAAAAATTATTTTAATGCATTTTGTACTTAGAAATTATATTTAAATTATTTTAATTTTAGAAATATTATTTTATAAAATAAAAATTATAATTTAAATAATAATTTCAAAAATAGAATATATTTTTTTGAATTATTCTAAAAATAATAATTTTCCACATAATATTGAAAACAACACATTGATGTAAAATTGTCATTGTTTCAATAAATCGAGTAATTAAAAAAATACCATTATATTTTGAATTGTATATTGTAGTAATATTATTATCATTTAATTATATAATATATATTTAATTACTTATGAATCATTATTATTATTATATGTACAATGTGTTTATTTTTAGGTGCAAAAAAAAAATTTCTCAAAATATTGGTTTTTATTTTTTTTTCATCAGTATTAAAATTGATCTTACCCACATAAATAAATTAAATATTGAAATAATGATTTTATAATAGGAGTAATCATATTATATTTTGGTAAATAGTTTCATTTTTATTTTAATCAATATGAATACTAACCATGTTTATTGTTTTCAACATCGATAATGGTAGAACTAGTAAAATATTGTAAAGAAATGAGAGAAGACTATAAAATATAACTAAAAACATTCCATTACTCTAATTTATTATATTCTTTTTACAACACTCATCCATGAATCGAGGATGTAAAAATCAATTTTCATTTTCCATTAATAATGACACATATTTTTTTATGAAATGAATAAAATATGAAATGTCAATCTAAAATCATTCAAAAAAATATTACTTTTTCATATGTGTAAATAGAATATTCTTCTTGTAATAAATGGTGGTTTTTATATTATTAGTTTATTTTTATGATTTAATATTATTTATAATTTTTTGGGGATGGTATAATTTTATCACATTATTATAAGACACTAACACAATTCTTTTAGGTGTAGTAGAATGAATTAATATATAACATTAAAAACTATAAAATTAATATTTTCTCGACAAAATGTGGCATCATTCATATTTTAAGGAAATATATATTGAATAATTTATGTTTAATTGTACCATATTCAACTAACATTTCAATCTACATAGGTTTAAAATAAAAATAAATTAACAGTCATAATAATTAAATTAATAATATTTTATCTTATATAATATTTTAATAATT
This sequence comes from Viscum album, assembly GCA_963277665.1. Taxonomy (NCBI): domain Eukaryota; kingdom Viridiplantae; phylum Streptophyta; class Magnoliopsida; order Santalales; family Viscaceae; genus Viscum; species Viscum album. Next base: position 1,741,860,166 of record OY728156.1, read on the forward strand.
GTATTAACTATCAGAAATTTATTTCAAGAGGATTAGTAGAATATATAGTGGTCTATAATTTTCGTCATGGAACTATTATAATATCATTGTTACCTTGTATGATCCAGACCTTTTCTAGAGTTACCAAATGTGAAAATTCATGTTCTTGTTGTTTTATTTAAGTACCTGTGGTAGGAGTTATGTATTAGGGTGTTTTTGGGTGGAGATATAAAAAAAATTATGAATAGGGGATATGCACGGTTGGTGCACGATTAATGTAAAATGTGAACTAAGCCCAAGTAACTATGAAGTCCCAGATAGAGGGTATTAGAATGGAATATCCATAGTTTGAAAAATTGTGCACCCAATTCCAGCTAACTGTGATCCCCCAAGCAGTGAGGTGCATCATGGTTGGCTCACATTTTGTTAAACTATGTTTCCTTAACTAGAAAACCGTGTACATAATTTTATTTCAAAAAAATATTCTAAATCCATGTATCCCCAAAGACACCATCATATCGATCTTGGATCATGACTTATTATTTTTTGGAAATTCCTGAGGGTTTCAATTGGGTTCCAATGCTGCTTGTCATCTGTTCTTCATGATGAAAGCAAAAATTGAAGATCATCTATTCTCTCTATATGTGGATATCATACCAATATTTATTCCATATATTTATCATTATTTTCTCAATATTTTTGTGGAGTTTATTCTATGTTTAATTAAATCTAAACCTAATTGGTGTGATCTAGATTTAGGATTTTAAATCAAAATACAGATATACTAGATAATGATATCATTTATAATTGTTTTAGAATTATATCCGAATCACATATCTCTATCATTGTGCTAAACAAAATTTACATATTTATATCGAGAGAATGTCCATCAATGATTCGTGGTAAGTTTTCAAAAATCTAAATCAAAAAGTCATGATTTGATTATGTATATAGATGTTTTAGAATTTTTAGATTTTTTAGCATTCAAAAATCAGAAATTAATATAATTCTTTTCAAAAATTATATATTTTTTATTATTATAGAAATTGATAGATTTATTGATTGTTGAATGAGATAATTAATTGGATAACTATTAATGGGATTTTGATTCCATGAAATGCTTAAATAATTAGTTAATTAATTATAAGGCTCTAGAATAATTATTTTGAACAATTAACTGAGGAATTAATTATGAGATGTTGAGATTGAAAATTGAGTGAATTAATCGATTCATTAATTATTATTAAGTAACTAATTTATATTTTTGATAATTATATAGATTAATGTTATTCATTAATTAGGGAATTAATTATGGGTAGTTTATGTGACGACAAAATGTTGAATATGCAATGAGGATGAACTGATTAATGAATTCATAAGTTAATTAATGTGATAATTTGGTATGATTATTAATATATATTAATCATGATTAACATGATTATTTTCTATATTTTATAATTTGGTTAAAGTTGATTAACCTAGAATATTGATATCCTTTTGATTTGTGGGAAATCGAAAATGCTAACATTCCCATTCGGTGAAATGATAAAAATGGTTATTAATTGAGATGATTATGAAATTGTGAGATTTAATTATCATTGAATGAGATAACTAATTAGAAAATTAATTATAGAATTTTCATTAAATTAAATGAATAATTAGTTAGTGAATTAATTATAAGTCTTTGGAATAGTCTGCTGGAATATTTAACTGATGAATTAATTTTGAGATGTTGAGTTTGGAAATTGAGATAATTAATCGATGAATTAATTAAGAGTATGTAAATAATAAATGATTGTGTTTATTAATGATATTGATGTTATTAATTAATAGGGGAATTAATTAAGTTGTTTTTTAGGTGAAGACTAATTATTTTATTATAATTGAGGATGATATGATTATTTAATTGTTAAACTAATTAATTTGATGTGTGGGTGAAGGTTTTAATATTTATTAATCATGCTTAACGAAATGATGTGATATATTTAATAATGTGGTTAATGTTGATCAGCCATGAAAAATGAGATCCTTGAGATATATGTGAAATGGTGAATAGTAACATGCTCATTTGGCCAAATAATAATAATGGTAATGTGGTCTTCTAAATTGTGTGAAAAAATGAATAGTAAAAAGTTCATTAATCTATGAAATATGTATGGTAACACGGCCATTCATCTGTGAAATATTAATAGAAACATGTTCCTTAAAATTTAGTGATTAAATTAACCGAAACACGGTCATTTATTTGTAAAATTAGAATGGTAACACGGTTATTCATATTTTCAGAAATAATATTGGTAACAACATCATTCAAATTGTTTGATTAAATCAACTATAACTTTTTTATTCAGTATTAAAATATGAATTGTAACATGGTCACTCAAAATGTGTGATGAAATGAATGGTAACATGATGATTCATTTGTGAAATAAGAATGGTAACATGGTTATTCAATTGAGAAATAAGAAAGGTAACATGGGAATTCAAACACATGGTAAACCATGGGGAAAGATCAGATTCTAGAATGGTCCATACAAGGTAATGAGGAATGTGTATCTACCGAAAGTCATTGTTTTTATGTGATTAAATATAGAATATTTAACAATGTAATGAATGTTTTATTTTTTGCATTATAATTATTCTTCTTACAATTTAATACATTGTTGATGGCTTGATTGCTTTTAGAAACTATTGCTGGTTTCCTACTGAGTCATTCTCACACACAATTCAGGCTACATTATCGGTACCTTAATACTCTTTATTATTGCGGTACAGTTTATGGGAAAAGGCCATTGGTTTTATTTTCTATTTTTGTTGGAGATTCGATGAGAAAGATGAATGTGGATTGGTACCCTCTAGGGAGTCCTTTGGGTATTAATATTATCATTAATTTTAGAATCATTAACAATGACATTATTTTGGAATTTTTTCCCTTTAGTTAATAATTGAATTATTTGTTTTGGTTATCTTATGACATTGGTATTTTTCTGGTCGTATATGATTCCTCAAGTTTTAATTAATTTCTGTAGTGTTTTACTATTACAAAATATGGTATATTCTCCACATCATGACTTTATGTAACCTTAATTCTAGCCAGAATCAATTAGTATATATGGAGGTGAACTTTAGGTCACATGAATAACCAGCTCGGGGAACTGTTGCATGGTACTCGGGTCTGGATGAAAAATACTAGTATTAGATGATTTTTCCATTTTTTCCATTTGTTAAAATATTTGGGAAGGAGATTCACAAGACAAGGAAGAGTCGAGGATTTGTATTGAGTGCATGTATTGGAGTTTGAAGACCATGTATGAGTCAAAAACTAAGTACCTAGGGTGGGATTGTCATCATTGATGTTTGTGATTAAACTTAAATATTATATCACCTTGGGATAGATAACTATGTAGTGATGTGATTATTATTTATGAAATTTTCTAAATATTGATTTATGGCCTGAAATGGATTGATAGTTGAGTATTATTGTATAATTATAGGAACCAAAGATTATTGTGACATGCATCATTTTTGGCAGGAATTGAAAAATGAGTTATTGGTAATTCATTGAACATTAATTGTTTTCATTGATTGTGAAATTGTAATGAGCGTGGTTCCTAACATGATGAACCAGAATATTATAATACAAAGTTAAAATGTTTTCTTAATGATGAAATTTTATATCTGAATCTGTTTATCATTGTTAATCAAACAATGTTTAGAGTGTTTTAGGGTTGTGATATTGCATATATCATGACTACATGGTGAGATTTTTGAAAAAGAGTAATGGTAACAAGTTTTTATATACCCTCTAATGTCAAATGTGATAGGATGTGTTATAAATCTTATTTCCAAGGAGTTTTTTCTCTTATTTGCATATTCATTTATTATGGTTCTTGTTACGAGGATGACCGGAGGACATGGTTGCAGATGAACCTCCAATGGGGGAACCTGAGGCACAAAAAGTATTGGGGGAAGAGGAAAGGGTCGAGTTTATTGATAACAGAACTCATTTCATGCAATTGATGGACGAAGACCCAATACATGTGATGAAAACTATGTATGATCTAAAAAGGGGGTTTCAGTGGTATCCCCCTTTTAATTTTACTAGAGAGGGTCAACCTGGGGAAGATAATTTTTGGGATGAGTGAATTTAAGTGATATTGGAACATCTAGATTGTACTACTTAGAAGAGGGTCAATAGGGATGTGTATATGCTATGAGGATTAGTGAAATTCTGGTTGGATATTCACTCGCGGATTGGAAATGTTGATGACATTTATGGAAGGACTCTTTGGGGAGGCTCTTGGACAAAATCTATCCGGAAACATTGAGAAAGGATAAAGTTGAGGAGTTTATAAATATCACTCAAGGGAGCATGCACAATATGGATTATATTTGACACTTCATAGATCTAAATTGTTTTTCTACATAGTTAGCAATAGATGAAGAAGCTATGACAAAACGCCTTCAGGATGGACATAAGTGAAGGATTAAGCCCCACATAAATCTCATTAATTTAAAGAATTTTGTTGAGGTGGTGGATCTGGATCTCATAGATGATGGGAACGTGAGATATCATTCTAGTTCAGAACAGTTTCATTCTACTGGATGATCAAGAAGTGTGACATCCAAGTGTAGGATGTTCTGTTATGATATCATTATATAGGATAGTGGAATGAAGTGGACACAATCTTATGGTTTTTTACACAATACCCTACTGGATTTATCTACCATCAGTGTGGTTGGTCAGGACATTATCAGAGGAAATATTCATTACCCCCAATGGAGTACCAAGCCTCTGGAAATATGGGAAAACTACCAAGGATCCACATGAACCCATGGTGGTCATGTTGTAATGGACGATCTAGACATTACCAGCTTTCTAAAAATGGATCATCAGAACCATATCAAACTAGTATCTAGATCTATACTTGTAATGTTGGTAGAGGGAGTAAACTTTGTGCATCTATGATAGATAACCATCATCCCCATAATGGTTCAACATAGGGGAGGTGTATAACAACACCAGGTATATAGACAAGGAAATTGCATGATGTGCAGCCTAAACATGTAGATAGCGAGGTTGTACCATCAATAGAGAGAGGTACTATTCTTGTCCCATCTACCTTATCTAGTTCTTTATTAGATATTGGCTATGAAAATTTATTTATATTTGTTAAAACTATTAATTGATTAAGCCAAGGGGTGGAATGTGTGAGTAGGGTTATATGATAGATATACCTTTGGGTATATAGTATGGAAACATCTATGTGTTCAAGGGATGTTCACTAATTATTGCGGAGTAAAATTTTATATATAATATCTATATTCTTAATATGATTGGATTTGAAAAAATTATTGGTATGGACATGCTAGTATTATATGGAGCACTCATTGACTATTAATCTTCGAGAGTTACATTTACATCTCTAAAAATGACAATTACAATCATTATGGAGAGTGGTATATCCCTGAAGAGTGAGTAGGGTCAATTACTCAACATCTGTGAGAGATCACATCGCATGTTGATAGTATATTTCTGGATGATGGGGGTGTTAGGAATGATTTACATCCACCAGTAGTGGAACTGTTTCTGGATGTATTTCCAGAAGACACCATTGGGTTTCCAACTAAGTGAAACATGGAATTCATTATTGAGAACATGCTGGCAGCTGACCCATTATCTATTCCACCAAACATAATGGAACAAATAGAGCATTAATAGATCAAACATAAAATAGAAAAGTGGGTGGATAGAGAGTTTATCCATCTTATTATTCTACCTTAGGAATCACATGTATTAGTTGTCAAGATAGATGAAAAAAGTTTATATTTTGGTGTCAATTACCGAAATCTGAACTCGATGACTAAAAATGACCATTATCCACATCCAATTATCAATTATTTGTTTGAAATGTTGAGAAGGTATTATGTTTTCTCAAATATTGAGTTGAGATCATGTTATCATCTGTTTAGAGTTCGGACTTCTGATATACAGATGACTCCATTCAAAAGTAGTTAAGGAATTTATGATTTTTCTATCATTCCATTGGGGATCAGAAATGCAGTAGCAGTGTTTATGGACATGATAAAGAACATCTTTCAATCGTATTTGGATCAGTATGTGGTGGTGTTTTTGGATGGAATCTTGGTGTTCTCTAAGATTCATAACGATGAAGCCCAACACCATGAAATCACCCTCATAACAGTAAAAGATAATTATTTATACACAAATCTATCTATGTGTCAGTTTTAGAATTACCATGTACATATCCTGGGGCACATTATATTGGATTTAGGTGTGTCACATGACATAAAGATTGTTTATGATGTACATTTTTTGGAACAATCTATGATTTTATTGGAAATCCGACGGATTTTGGGATTAGTTGGATGTTAATGTAGGTTCTACCAGAAATTTTCTAGTTTGGATGCAGTTATTTTGGGATTGACCAGATGGGGAGTGTTTTTTAGTTTTCAAAATTATTTGGGAATGGTTTCTAGGTGATGAATAAGATTTTCACAATGACACTTTTTTGTATCATTCCTATGTCAGGTGAGGAGTAGACATTGTTTTGTGATGATTTTGATATCCGACTAAAAGATGTGATTATGTAGGGAGATCAAGTTATGGAATATGGGTCTTTGTATTTGAGTCCTCATGAATGAAATGAACATATGGGTTACCTCTATTTGGAAGCAGTGGTATATGTGTTGATGTGTTGGTCACACTATCTCTTGGGAGAAGTGTTTACATTTTACACTATCCATAGAAACTTGAATTATATCTTCATTTAGTGGGTTTTTAATCATTGGAAGTGGATATGGGTTATATATATATAGTACATCAAATATGAAGTTGAATATTTTCTTGAGAGTTGAAATAGTGTTGATGATTCCATGGGCATGATAAATTAGACATAGATGCTCCTAGAGACGAGTGATTGGGGGATTATGATGATTTTGCTTAATTAAATGCTTTTGGTTGTTTAATAAGGCTAGGAGCAGATGAAAATTATTTTGGTTGTAGTAGATTCTAGACTTTTTAGGGAGATTTGGGATAGAAAGTATGAGGATCCAATGTTCATAGCCTTGATGGAAATATTTTATGGTGGGGAGATACCATTAGGTTTTTTGAAAGATGAAGATGAGATCATCTATGTAAAATATCAATTTGTATTACCTAAAAGTATGTGTGATGTTATCCTGAGGGAATTTTACACATTTAAGTGAGTTTACACCCATGTGTGACAAAAATGTACCAAGATCAATGATGATAGTTTTAGTGGCTTATCATTAAAAAGGAGATATCTACGTTCATGAAACAATGTGTCGCCTGTTAGAAAGTGAAACTAGAGCATCAATGAAATGGAGGATTTCTATAGACATTATCTATTCATGAGTGGATATAGAATGACATGACTTGGGGATTTGTAGTAGTTATTTCAATGATTATTTGGAAGAACGATGTAATTTTGTGTCGTGGTGTATTTATTAACCAACATATAACATTTATTTATAGTATATGAAATCATTACCATAGAAAAGTTGGAAGAACAATATATTCTAGAGATAGATCATCTACATGGGGTTCCATAGGCTATAGTTTTAGATCAGGATTCACAACTTAAATCAATTTTCTAGTTTGGAATCTATAAAGAAAAAGGTTCAAATATATTATTGATTCCATATATTCATTAAAGTACAAATGGGAATTCTGATCATAATATACAGGTTCAAGAGGATATTTTGTGGGTATATGTGCTTGAATTTGGTGGGTCTGGGGAGAAGTACATTTCTTTAGTAAAATTTTCCAATAAAAAATTCAATACGATATAATACAGATAGAATCATACAAGGATCCTTATTGTAGGCGATGTAGGTAACTGATATGTTGGATTGACACTGGTGAGTCAATATTGTCGGGGTTACATGTCATACAGTAGACGTCAGATCATGTTCAGTTGATTCAGAAATCTATGGCCACATCTCATAGTAGAAAAAAGATGAATGATGATAGATGAATATGATCTATTGAGTTCACATAGGGTGATTGTTCATTCCTTCGGGTATCGCCTAGGTAGGTTTAACATAGTATTTGAAGACAGGGAATATTAACACCCCATTTTATTGGACCATTTGGATATCATGGAGAGAAATGGGCTAGTTGCATAACGATTAGATCTTACTATAAAATACAATGAAATTTATGATGTATTCAACGAGTAAAAACAATAGAGGTATCACCCTGAAACATCTCTTGTGATCGATGTGGATAAATATGACATTAGATTGATGTGTCATTGGAAGAACATCTCAGATGTATGTTGGATCTTAATGATAATGTGTTTTGGGAGAAATATCATGCTGATAGTTTCTATGTTATGAAGAAATGGATGTTTACAAGAGAAAAAATATTGAAATCAAAGCATATGTGAGGGTTCAATGGCCCAATATTTTTGGCTCAGAATCTCAGAAAACCATGAAGGTACATCTTGAGGACAATAATTTATAATGCTGGGATATTTTAAGATCATCTCCTTTTATGGAGTTACCTTGATCGAAAATTTTGTTTTTTATTTACATACCAGTGGTTAGATTTATGACATGGGGTGGTTTTGGGTGGTCTGTGGAGAAAGTTATGAGAAAATGACACACTACATGGTTGGTGTATGGTATGAGTAAACCATGTGAACATCCCAGCTAATCATGAATACCATGGAAGAGTGGATCTATGTAGCTAAAACATGTTAACAAAATTAGTTCAATAAAACCCAGTTAACCATGGAACCGGAGACTGTGAGGAAACCCAAGATTGGAACACAATTTTTTAAATCTGGAAACTATGCCCATAAAATCATGCACCCTACTTTGTTTAACCCATTTTTATTTAAAAAATTTACCAAACACCCGAAACAATATAATTATGATCATTGATTGGGAGATAACATTTTTGGAAAATTCCAGAGCATTCCATATGGGTTTAAAGGCTATCTAAAATCCATTCTTCAAGACTCGAGGCCCAAATTGAAGATATTCTCTTCTCCCGGTAAGTGAATCTCATCCCAGTCCTTATTCTATATATTCATACTTATTCTGTTGATCTTTAGTTATTTTCTATTCTCTAGTTATTTATATCTAATAATAATTGATGAGATCTCAATCAAGGATTGTAGTTATAAATATATATTGATTAGATCCTCATATATTTGATCTTAGATTAGTGATTAGTTCTAGAAATAATATCTATATCATCTTGCTACTTTGATTTTGGGGATATCAATAGAGTGGAATTCCATCAATTTTTCTAGTTAGGCGATCAAATATATAAATCACATTGACTTTATTTGATTTTTTATTTTCATGTTGTAATGTTTTTAATGTCGTTTAGAAATTAAAAATCTCAAATTGAATTATTTCGTTTGGTAAATTAATTAATTGAGGTGATAAAGAAATTGTGTGTTTTATGAATAATTTAATGTTATAATTAATTAGATAATTAATAATGGTATTTTCATACCATGAAATGGATAATTAATTTGTGAATAAATTATAAGACTCTGGAATAGTCTGTTTCAATAAAAAATTGATGAATTAATCAGGACGTGTTTATTTTGGAAATTTATTTAAATATTGGATGAATTATATATGAGTAAGTGATTATTTATGGATTTAATTAATTAATTAGATTGACATTATTGATTAATTGGGGAATTAATAAAGGATTTTTATATGAAGACTAATTATTTAATTACTAATGAGGATGAGATGATTAATAATCGATAAATTAGCTAATGTTATATTGGGGTATGAATATTAATGTAGCTAAATCTTTCTTAATCAAATGATGTTTGATTTGTGATAATTTGATTAATTTTAAATAACAATGAATAATTAAATCAGTGAGATATGTGTGAACTGGTGAACTATAACATGCTCATTCATCAAACTAATAAGATTGGTAACAAGGTTATTCAAATTCTCTGATTAAATGAATTGTAACATGGTCATTAATTTAGGAAATAATAATGATAACATATTCATTATTATTTGTAATAATAATGGTAACATTTTCAGGAAAATTGTGTTATTAAATGAATGGTAATATGTTTATTCATTGGTTAAATAAGAATGATTATATGGTCATTGAAATTTTGTGTAATATGAATAGTAAGGGGCCAGTAAAATTTTGTTATTAAATGAATTGTATCATGGTCAGTCATTAGTGAAATAATAATAGTAACATGGCCAATCAAATTGTGTGATTAAATGAATAATAACATGTTCATTCATATTTGAAATAATAATTTTAACATGGTCATTCATTTGAGAAACATGAATGGTAACATGAGCTTTAGAGCAATGGGAAATCCTTGGGGAATTATCAGATTCTGTCTTAGGACAAATAATTTATTGGTGTATGGGTATCTATAGGAAAATTAGGATTTTATGTTAATAAATTAAGAATATCTAATATGGTGATAAACTTTTTATTTGTGCATTATACTTATTATTATTATAATTTCATACACTATTTTTGGATGTATTTGTTTTAGAAACCATTAGTGGGGGCCTAATGAGTCATAATAAAATAAAATTCAAGTTACCTAATCGATACTCAATAGACATTATTCATACATGATAAGTTAATTTCCAATGACTTGGGTTGGATTTCTGATTTGGGTTGTATATTCGATGTAGTAATTCGATGTGGTTCAAGAATTGCTGTTCAATTGTTCATATCTTTACTTTTATTTTAATTTTAGACACTTTGACACTATCATTGGAATGACATGTTTTTTTCATTCAATTTAGTATATATTTTTTTCGTAATCGTGTCACATTTTTATTGTTCGAGTAATATATGGTTTTGCATTTGATTATTTATTTTTGTTGTTGTTTTACTATGATAAAAGTTGTTATAGTATCCCCATCATTACCAACTAGATACTCACGACTTCTCACTAGCCTCAACTATATGGGGTGGTTAATATGAGGTTATGTGAAGGACTGGCCCGAGGAACTATTTTTTGGCACATGGGTCGGGACTTCGCATAGCATATAATTACATACATAACAGTTAATGATTATAAATTGTGTTACCGTAATTTCCAAATAAAACAGTCAATGCGGGGTTTAATTAAATACTTATTTGATAAAATGACCGAAAATATGGTCAAAATCATATGGTATGAGTTTTTCTCCAGCTTATAACATCAATAATTTAAAATTCAGATGGTTGGTTAAAATAAATTTCATGAAGAAAACTATATAATTTAATAATGTTTTGAAAAGACAAGAGGGTTGTTTGAGTCACTAATAAAGGGGAGCCTCATATACATTCTTATTTAGTAGTTTTGAATATTCCAGCATGGATTCTATCTAATATAATACCATCATATATTCATTTCACATATCATATAATTTAAGTAATTCATTCAAAACATACATTGATGTCATAATATTCTAGAAAATTCATTTGCTCAAGTAAGATTAATAATTATATACAGAGTACAATATTTTTTTCCTTGTTATACCTCCAATTAATGTAAATAATTCATTATAAAATATTTAATTGATTATATAAAATATGAAATTATATTTTATTATGTTTGTGAATCCATTTTTAGAATTAGTTAAATCGCATGGAAAATGAAAACATACCCTTCTCATATGTGTGGACTACTACATCCATGGAACGATGTGTTTTTTTTCTATACCACAAATATTTTGTAGATATTATGGTATATTTAGTTATTATATATGTTATATTTTAAAATTTTATGCTTCTATATTAATGATATTATATATACAATCATATATTTTCATCTACACGAAATTAATTACGCTTCTCGTGCATGTGTGTGGACTATCACCTCTAATAAGTGATGCATTCCTTTTTTTCCCGAATCAAAATTGACTGTTAATAAATTATTAATTAGTATATATTATATTTATTATATCATAATAGTTTTTAAATGGTGAATTGTTGTAATATTTTCTCGTAAATAATTACCTGAATGATGAAAAAATCGAACATGAATTCGTATAGATTATTATCTCCATGAAGTCAGACTACTAATTTCTCATTACTAATTTATCTAATAATTATAAATGAATTTATAATGATTAAATATAACAATTATTTCATGAGTATTTTATTGGTGATCATGAAACAATTAAAAAATTTAAGGTATAATGGCTTCAAATTAATTCATCCAATGAAAACAATGATATTTTCACATTTATGATCATTAAAATGAAGAACTATTTATAAAATGATAAATATGAAATTTAAATGAATATTAAATAATATGAATATTTTTAATATTATTTTTGAATATGTATTTAATGATTCTAAATTTAGTATACAATATATATTAATGTGTATGATATATGACATTATTTAAGGTAACTATTCTTTATACCAATATAGTTTCATGAAGATATATTTAATGTTATGAACAGATATTGGTTTATGGGGGTTATTGAATAAATTTTTTTTAGGTTATATCATATATTATTTTTAACTAAATGTTTGTATTTTTTTAATTTATATTATTTCATCTAATGTATTTTGATTTGAATGCTATCAATGATGTAAGGGTTTCACAACCCACATTTTGAATATGATTCTTCATTAATTTTCTCCACGTACTAGGTGGAGATTGATATTCCCATTAATTTTCATTTTTATTTTTAATAATAAATTTTTTTTCTATTTAGAAATCCATATAATTTTCTTTTTTTCCATTATTGATTCATATTTATTACAAATTTAGTAAGGGTTTTAAATCAAAATATTTTTTCATAAGACAAATATTCATTATGAACCACTCTATGTTGATGAGGTTTATCTTATTCCCATCTTATATTTGGTATCCTAAATACAATTATGTCCATGGTATTAAATTTTTCATTTTATTTTTTATAATTCATGGTTATGATTCAAATGATACCAATGTTATTATGATTTATGTTATAGTCACATTTTATCTTGGGATTTTATATGATAAATTTTTATTTGGGGATGTTTTTTTGATCATATCCATTAAATCCCATTAAATTTTTCTCAAATTTTTATTACTATAATAATTACATATTATTATAATCTTCATTTTATTGGATGTTAGAATAATCAAAAAAAGATTATTTAATTAAATTCTAACCTTATTTTCACATTAGTCAAAAAATAATTACTTTCATTTCCATACTCAGTAGAATTTTATTATGAATGTTAATTCATATAATTAAATATATTAAAATTTTCTTTTTTCACTACCATTATAAATATTTAATAATTTTTTAAGAAAATATCATTCTTTAAAAAATTTTGTTATGAACATGGTATTTTTGGATTTTAAAATATTGTGGATGGAATTTTTTTTCTTTTAACATATACGATATAAATAAAGCCATGACCTTAAAAATTACATAATTTTGAGTTATGTCAAATATTTTACCTAATATAAAATTGAGGATCTTTTCAAATTTATGGTATTAGATAATTTGCCCATAACTATTACATAATACACCCAAACATTACATGTGGACTCTTACACCTAGTATCTACTTTTTACACCAATGGAAACCCTTTTAAGAAACAATATTTCTTTTTATTTATAGACATATTTTTAACATATTACATTCTAGGTTTAGGTTTATGATTTCAGGGTTAGGGTAATGGTTTTAAGGTTTAGGGTTTATTATTTTGGGAATAGGGAATAGTTAATATGTTTTTAGGTTCTTGGGTCACCTTTCAGGTTTTAGAATTCATGTATTAGGGTTTCAGATATAGTATTTCAGGTCTAGGTTTTATGATATTTTTTGATCGGTATTGGTGTTCTGGTTTATGATTTCAGGTGTAGGTTCTATTTTTTAAGGATTAGGGTTTAGAATTTTGAGAATATGGAATGGGGAAAACGTTTTTGGTTTCAGGGTTTAGCTTTTAGGTTTTAGGGTTTAGAGATTAGGGTTTTAGATATAGGGTTTTAGGGCTAGGTTTTTTGATTTATTTGGTACGGTTTTTAGGTTTAGGTTTATGATTTCAGGGTTAGGGTGCGTAGAATTGGTGTCATTTTATAAGAGGGACGACGAGAACATTATAGATGTCTCAAACTATTATTTTATTATAAATATATATTCGAATTATAATATCTCAAAAGTTGTATTGTTCGAGTATAATATTATCATTGGTCTAAATACTCTAACAAAAGAGGTTTTAGACAAGTTTATGTCACAAATGAACCATTATTTTTGGCTTAACCATTATTTAAAAAAACTCACTCTTAATATGGTTTCATGTATTTTTACATTATATGGTTAATATAGTAACTATAAATGATAGGAGAACCTTAAGTGGATAATAAATCTAGTTTTTAGAATTAAATAAGTCATATTTTTGAAAAAATAATAATTTCATGACTGTTATATAATTTAATAAAATAGTATTTGTTTTAATAACTAATTTTTGTCAATTTTGGCACTATTTAATAATTGATTTTGTAAGTTCATAACAACTTGATTCATTTGAACTAGATACATTAACTCAAAAATAGCATGTCATAAGAATCCAAAAAAAATTCTTGTATCAAAATGTTCAATGTAAAATTATTATAATATTTACAATATCATTAATTTGAATCTTTTATTAATAAGATAATCACTGCATCGTTGTTGAGTTGTAATGAAATTAATTTATTTAGTGTCTCAAAATTAACAATAAAATGCCATAATATAGGTAATCATTTTATATTTCTAATTAATAAAAATATTCAACAGGAATAGTTATATAAACCTATTTTGAAATTGTTTTATTAAAAAGATTCATGTTTTTGTTATATTTATCTTTACTTTAAATTAATTATCATTACATGTCATTATCACACCGAAGTGGCATCAAAATTCCAGATGATCTAAATAATTATTTTTTTGTCATCTATAACTCATCTAATATCATTAGAGAATGTGTTAGGGTTGGTTTATATTATCATCATATTATTTTTAACCTTATTCACCTAATTTACCCTTTAATAGTGTTAAATATAAATAATTATATATGTTACAATTCATAATTTCCAAAAATAAATGGTACAAATTTACATAATTTAGACCATATAATTATAAATATGAAATCCTATTCCCAAATTCATAACACAATATTTTTAGTAAATTTTTTTAAAAAAGTTCCTATTGTCGAAGAGAGAAATTTAATTTCTCTAAAAGAAAAAACAATCAAATGATTGATGTGTGGTTATATTTAATGACAATGTGAAATTACAAAAAATGACCTAAATTGTATTAAATTAATAAAATTTAATATAATTAATAATGAAAAATTTAAAATGATAATCTAACTATATAAATAAATGATATTAAATGTTAGTTTTGAATTCAAATGAAGTATTTTTCACTTTTCATTAAAAAACTGAATTTTATCAGGAAAATAATATAATTAAACCCATGTAAATTTAGATATCTTAATTTTAAATATGTTCAGTTTTTCAAATATAGCATATTATAGTGGAAAAAACATGGTTTAAAAAGGTTTCTCTATCAAAATGTGGTACACTAACCTTTTAATAACATTTGATTAATTTATGCTTAAAATTTGTTTTATTCCAATTTTATGCCTCTAAAATTTATTGGATAAATGAAAAAATATTTGACAAAAATTTGTAATCATATTTTAGTTACTTATATTCATTAGTTCCCAAACAATTGGGAGTCATTAACTACCATTTTAAAAAATAATATTATTATTTTATTAATTTTTAGTATTAAGCAATGTTTTGTGCAATATAAGATTTTGAAGAAACCCATTGTTGGTTTTTAGGTATACTATAAGATTTAAAATCCCCTTTAAGGTAAAATTTATATTTTACTCATAAATATTAATAAACATGAAAAATACTTATTCCATATTTTATTAAGATGTTACATCCTTCCCCCTTTTTAAAAATTTCATCCCTACACTTTTAAAATTGGAATTTGTAACATCAATGAAAATACCTCATCAGAAAAAGATTCAATTAAAATGTCACATTAGAATAAAGAAAGAGAAGTAAAAAAGGTCACCTGATATAACACATTCCAGGATTCAATGTAGGAAAACATTGATAATGGAGAAAAAATAACGATATTATTCTGATAGAGAGTGATAGAAATCAAGATCAAGAGAATGGTGACAATAAAAAAACCTCAATCATTTGATGGGTAAAATAGTCATTTATTTCCTAATAAGAAAAGTGAATGATAAACATTATTATATGGCCCTTTTTATAATGTTGAGGAATTTATTTACAAGAATGACTAAGTATATAAGGATATTTAGTTACATGGAATGTATAATTTCATCCTTTAAAAAATTTCTACCACAAACCTCTCATTTCACCAAAAAATGAGTATTAAAGATGACGTGGTCACAACAGAACCACTAGAATCAACTTCATGAGAATAAAATAATCCAAAAATATATATTTACTATATACTGATTATGTCTAGAAATATAAACCAAAAAATTTCCTTATTATGACATCACATAATCACACAAAAAAATAATCTTTTTAAAGAGAAAGGCTACTTTTAATATCAATAATTAAACATCAATACCCATGTTCTACAAAGAACATTAGAAAAATGTCCTTAAAATTCTTCAAAACAATCCAAACTATTATTGAAACGCAAAATTCATAAGGATTTGATCACATAGTCTCCAATGAAAAATTTTAACATGTATCTCTAAATAAAATATATCACTCATAAATTATCATACTGAAAATTAATTAAGCTATTCATATATTCTTCGTGATTGATTAATATTTTCAAAAAATATCATGAATCATCATAACTACACAATTAAGATATTCATTCATCCAAAAGAAAATACAGCCATTACTCTATTAAAATACAGTAGTGTTTTATTTAGCTTAAACATATAATGTTCCCAAAATAGTGAACGTCTCCAAAAATAACATTTATCACTTAATCATAAAATCATTTTCCAATCCCATTCTTATATATTTGATAAATTATATGTCTCCATAATCATATTATTAATAATCCATGAAATAATATAAATAAACAAAATATGTTATACTAACTAGTGACATCACATAGGCCAGTGGTACGCGATACAGCCTTGTCACCCTTCGGATCTTGATGCGATCCCTTTGACCATGCTGGAGGCGATGGAGTTTCATATATAATGTGGGTTGTCATTTTTCTAAAACAATGTAATTCATACATTATTCAAATAATTTGATAAATTACTCAAAAATAACAAAAAAATGTTTCAACCCTCAATGGTTATTTCATATAACTCATTTTATATCCCAAAAGCTAAAAAATAGCATAATTACCTCATAGTATAATGTCTCTAAAAATACCATCAATCACCTTAATATTTGATATAATAGATCCTAAAAATGGTTTAATAAAAATTTTACTTATGATCATCATTAAAATTTTATACCCATATGGATATCCATATCTCTTAAGAAAACATCCTCATCTATAATGTTTTCTAAACCATCATTTGATACCAACTATAAGGCCATGGCCGTTAACATTACATAATCATGGGTTAAGTCAATAATTTTACCTTATTTGAAATTGAGGAAATTTTAAGGTTTATTGTTCTAGATAATAGGGCCATAAATATTAAATAATATACCCATTTATTAAATTTTTATAGTTACACTTTGTATCAACTTTTTACACAAAATTAACCCCATTAATCAAACAAGTTTTCTGTTTCATGAAAAAAATTATTCTTGAGTTCTTATTTTCTATTAACGATGCTTATATCATATAGAAAAAATTTCAAAAACATGGTATGAGCATAAAATCATAGTAAAGAATATAAAATTATGAATAAAACTGTTATACAATGAATATTTATACTAATGAATTTTTTTTCACAAAATCATACTTTTCACCCATAAAACACAATCCCTTTAACATATCATAAGAAATCATAAAATTCCAAAAAACCCCATATAAATCATAACTCATAAATTTAACATTCAGCATTCATAACATACTTACATTGTATATTGCACAACTATATAGGGATTAACCTTCATGGTTATGTTTGGAATACCCATCACAATATATTTTTTAGATATCTTAGGATATATTTTATCGTTTACCACTGACACATTACCCAATTCATTATATAGATATCATGTAATCACCCTCCTTATATTTATCACTAAATAAATAATATACATAAGAAATTTTTAAGGAACATAACATAATCATAACACATAAACCTAGCATAATGTAAAAAATATCATTTCAACTCTAAAATCACATTTCATCTTTAGAAGCTGTAAAATCATAAACAATAACAAAACATTTTGACATAAAACTATAAAATTATCAAGTATACATAAATACATAATAGTGAAATAAAATCAAGAAATTCCATTCACGACATATATATAAAAACGTTCAAATTTATTTAAATAATCACTACCCTTTTAAAACACTATTTAAACTTTATAAAAGAATATTTTTTAATCAATGTTTCTCATACCACATTGAAAATATTTAATATATTATTAAACAGAAAAAATAAATTCTATAATAATATGTGCTTAACATTATTTTTAAAACACGGGAATGAAGGTGATGGATTTATAATATTAAATCATTAATCATTTTAAATGATGTTTTAGATAAAGAATTCTTTACAATATTGAAAATTTATATTATACACCATATGAATGTAAAACACTATAAATAAATTTAAATATCATGATAATATATATGATATGGATAAGTAATGTAAAAGTGTCTCTATATATACTATTTTAAGGAATAAAGGTGCATATAATTAAGATAAGTCTCAATGAAAGGATATTGAGATAAAATCCCTTACCAAGATCACATCATTATATTAAGGATATATCAATAAAAAAATATGTGTGGAAAATATAAACACAACCAATATATGTGTATATTGTGTGTCAAACAATTATAGGTCATTAACTCATATTCATGGAAAATTAAATCCATTGACATGGATGTTTAACATAATGAATAGAGATGTAGTTAAGATCTACCTTATAAGGATAATTTTGTTTATGAAATAGATCAATTATGTATATTCGTTTTAAATAAATAATATTCATGTATAATTAAAATATATTATATCAAATGTTATTTCCCACATAATCATTTGACGGTATAATCAAGAAGTGGATGATCAACCCATTAAATGGAAGTTCGGTTTAGAAGTTACCTTACCTCTAGTCCGACGTGTTTTATTTATTATTTATATTCATGAGTAAAGAACTTTGGTTTATTTCTACTTTATTTAGAATATATTTCATGTATATTGTTCTTTTATGTTACATATTACCATGTTATATAAATTAGTTAATTATTTGGGTTCATATCGGATATTTTGACAATGTTTGGTACATGAGTTAAAAATGAACTTGTTATAATGAAAATTGTCAATGTTTTATAAAGTATAATATCTCCATAATTATATTTATGATTTAAATACCATATATATCTAGTATATATGTATATATAACATTCCATAACATATATAGATATTAGATAAAATGAAACATTCATGAAGATGGTAGGTCATACATATGGATGAACACTACATTCATTACTCTGTTTATATTAAAGGAATAAAATATAAGTGATACAGAGGTATATTATAATTATATTATAATATATATTAAATATTTTATATAATTTCCTTAAAAACATCCTTTAAAAGATCCATGAATGGAATGAATGAGTCATATCATCTTGAGTGGGAAGTAGTTCTCACAACATCAAAATAAATTATCACACATACCTGTTATGGAAGGCATAAAAGAATGTTGTATATAAACATTATAGAGGCATAAAGATAATATAAATATAATATATGTCATATATAAATAGATTTACATTATTATGGAAACCATGAGAGGTTGTATAAGATAGTTGAACAATAAACGTTTCATGAGGTAGTAGTTCTCTGTATACAGAAATCATATATTCTATATCCATTATATATAGATGTATGTATGTGTAGGTTAAAAAAATAGAATAAAACAACCAATTATATTAATGATACTTTGTTTTTAAAAAAATAATGGAATAAAAAGATGTTATGGGTTTGGAGAAAAAAATAAATGGAAGGAGCTTGAGAGAATATGTTATCTCTAAATTGGGTAACTCCTATTAATTTGAGCCAATAGGATTTATTAAATTTATTCATTCCTATGTTAAAGATTATATTATTAAGGGAGTGATTTTTGGAACTTTGTTAGCACATTTTTTATTTTCCAAGGGGCTTGAGATGTATTATAAAGTTGGTAGATGTGGTGGCATTTTATAAGAGGGAAGAGGGGAACTTTTGGAATGTCTTTAAATGTTATTGTATTATAAATTTATTTTTCAATTATAATAGCATAAAAAGTGATATATTTCGAGTATAATATGATTATTGGTATAAATTCTCTAATAAAATTTGTTTTAGAAAATTTTAGGTCACAAATATAACCTTATCTTTTTTGGATTTAACCTTTAGTTAATTAAATTAACTCATACCATGTATTCTTATATTTTTTTCACTATTTGGTTAACATAATTACTATGAAATGGCAATAGAAACTCAAGTAGATTAGTAATTACATTTTTAACATTATATAAGTTATTTCTATGATTCATAGATATTTATGACTGTTATATCTTTTAATAAAATACTATTTGTTTTAAAAACTCAATTATGTCAATATGGCACAATTTAGAAATTGATTTTTGTTAATTTCATTTTCACTTGATTAATTAGAACCACCTACTTTAAAACAGAAATAAGATGTCATAATTTAAATAAAAAATTGTGTATTGAATAAAAAATTTCAAAATACATATATTTTAATATTTATAATATCATTTATTTGAATCATACATTAATAAGGTAATCATTGCTTCATTATTGTCTCATAATTTAATATATTTATTTAATGAATAAAAATTATAAATAAAATACCATCATTTAGGAATGATTCATATATTTATTATGAATATTTTTAGTCAATGGGATCAGTTACATATTATTATATTAAAATTGTTTTATTAAAAAGATACATGTTTATGTTATATTTCACTTTACATTAAATTATTTTTTATAACATGACATTATCACACAAAAGTGGCACCCAAAATCCAAAAGATTAGACTAAGGATATTTTTGGTTTTCGTTGACTCATCCAATAATATTAGTAAACATTATAGAGTAGTTTTATATTTATTATATATATTTTTTGACCTTTATTTACATAATTTACCCATTAACTATGGTAAATAAAAATAATTATTGAAGTTACAATTCAAATTTCCTCCAAATAAAAGGTAAATATTTACATAATTATTTGGATTCATTTCAGATATTTTGACAATGTTTCGTACATGAGTTAAAAATAAACTTGTTATAATGAAAATTGTCCATGTTGTATAATGTATACTATCTCCATAATTATATTTATGATTTAAATACCATATATATCCAATATATATGTATATATATAATTCTATAACATATAGAGATATGACATAAAATGAAACATTCATGAAGATGGTAGGTCATACATATGGATAAACGCTGAATTCATTACTCTTTTTATATTGAAGGAATAAAATATAATTGATACATAGGTATATTATAATTAAATTATAATATATATGTAACATATTTTATATAATTTCATTAAAACCATCCATTAAAAGTTCCATGAATAGAATGAATGAGTCATATCATCTTGAGTGGGAAGTAGTCCACACAACATCAAAATAAATTATCACCTTTACCTGTTATGGAAGGCATAAAATAATGTTGTATATAAATATTATAGAGGCATAGAGACAATAGAAATATAATATATGTCATATATAAATACATTTCCATTATTATGGAAACCATGAGAGGTGGTATAAGATAGTTGATCAATCAACATTTCATGATGTAGTAGTTCTCTATATACAGAAATCAAATATTCTATATCCATTAGATATAGGTGTATGTATGTGTAGGTCAAAAAAATAGAATAAAACAACCCAGTATATTAATGATACTTTTTTTCTAATAAAATAATGGAATAAAAATATGTTAGGGGTATGGAGGAAATATAATAGAAAGATCTTGAGAGAATATGTTATCTCTAAATTGGGTAACTCCTTTTAATTAGAGCCAAAATTATTTATTAAATTTCATCATTCCTATGTTAATGATTATATGATTAAGGGAGTGGTTTTTGGAACTTTTTTAGCACATTTTTTACAATCCAAGGGGCTTGAGATGTATTATAATGTTGGAAGATCTGGTGGCGTTTTATAAGTGGGAAGATGGAAACTTTTGGAATGTATTTAAATGTTATTGTATTATAAATTTATTTTTCAATTATAATAGCTTAAAAAGAGATATATTTCGAGTATAATATGATGATGAGTATAAATTCTCTAATAAAATTTGTTTTAGACAAGTTTAGGTCACAAAGATAACCTTTTCTTTTTGGATTTAACATTTAGTTAATTAAATTAACTCTTAACATGTATTCTTATATTGTTTTCACTATTTGGTTAACATAATTACTAAAAAATGACAATTGAAACTCATGTTGATTAGTAACTACATTTTAAACATTATATATGTTATTTCAATGATTCATAGATATTTATGACTATTATATCTTTTAATAAAATACTATTTGTTTTAAAAAACAAATTATGTCAATTTGGCACAATTTAGAAATAGATTTTTGTTAATGTCATAGTCAACTAATTAATTAGAACCACCCACATTAAAATATAAAGTAGATTTCATAATTTAAATAAAAAATCATGTATTGAATAAAAAAATTTCAAATTACATCTGTTTTAATATTTATAATATCATTTATTTGAATCATACATTAATAAGGTAATAAATGCTTCATCATTGTCTCCTAATTTAATATATTTATTTAATGAATAAAAATTATAAATAAAATACCACCATTTAGGAAATATTTTTATATTTATTATGAATATTTTTAGTCAATGGGATCAATTAGATATTTTAATATTAAAAATGTTTTATTAAGAAGATATGTGTTTATGTTATATTTAACTTTACATTAAATTATGTTTTATAACATGACATTATCACACCCAAGTGGCACCCAAAAGCCAAAATATTGGACTAAGGACATTTTTGGTTTCCAATGACTCATCCAATAATATTAGTAATGTTTATAGCGTAGTTTTATATTTATTATATATATTTTTTGACCCCTATTTACATAATTTACCCATTAACCGTGGTAAATAAAAATAATTACTGAAGTTACAATTCAAGTTTCCTACAAATAAGAGGTAAATATTTACATATTTTTAAACAAAAATTTAAAAATATTTAATACATTTTCCAAATTCAAAACAAACAAGATGTATTAATAAGTTTCTAATTAATTCTCATTGTTAAAAGAGAGAAAACTTGATTTCTTAAAGTTAAAACTATCAAAATATTTATGTTTGTTTATATATAAATTCAATATAAAATTACAGAAAATGTCCAAAATTTGATTAAATGAAAAAAACATAACACATTTAAACATTAAAAAAGTTTAAAAATATAATCTAACAATATAAATAAATAATATTAATTTGTCGTTTGGAATTAAAATAAATCATTTTTAACTGTTCATTAAATTTGTAATATTTTCATAAAAATACCAATAATTAAAAAAAGTTAATTTTGACGACCCTATTATAATTAAAAAGTTTATTTGTTCAAATAGAATATATAAATTTGATAAAAACTATATTTAAAAAGGGTTCACCACCAAAATCTGTTAAAATGAGCTTCCCAAAAAATTAGAGTATTTTATGCTTAAATTTTATTTCATTATCATTTTAAGCTTCTAAATTTAATTATATAAATGTAATAAAATTTAAAAATAAATTTAAATAATATTTTTGTTAGTTATATTCATTCTCTAAAAATATAGTGGGAATGTGATAACAACAATATAAAATAATAATATTATTATTGTAATATTTTCCAATATAACTTAGTGTTCAGTGAAACATCAAATTTTAATGAAACTCGTTTTTGTGTGTCCGGTATGCTATCAGACATGGCATCCAATTTAAAGTAAAATTAATCTTTAAATCATAAATATTAATAATTATGATAATTTCATATTTTATAATTAATTGGGATGTTACAATATCAATGAATCTTAACATCTCCCAAACTATTATTTTATTTGATGCTTCAATGATTTTTTTCCATGATAAAATTTTTAGAAATGAATGTTACGAAATTTTGGGGAATGATTTTAAATTTATTTATGAATAAAATGATATTCTTCTCCGGATTAATATGAATGGGTGACATTTCCATTTATATGTATTTTTAATCCTTGTAAACAACCTTTAATAAATTTCTATTTTCAATTTTGATATGATACTATGAAATTATTCACTTGTGATGATGAATTTTCATTATTGTGATTTTATTGAACCCAAATCATTTTCATATTATAATTATGTTAGGATGAGATAATTATGAAACCCATTTACTATTTATTGGATACGATATGTTGAAATAATAAGTAGTTTATGATATCATATAAAACATTTTTTTATTTCCATTAGGTGATTGGTGGGTAAATTATAGTCATCCAATGCATTGTAAAAATCCATATATCTTCAAAGATATGTATTATAAATGAGACGATTTTCTTGCTCCAAAATGCGATACGTGTATGTTTTAGGACCATTATGATATAGAACAATAATGCTGATTCTAGACCCATTATTATATGGAAAATTCGTGGTTATTCTTAATATTTTTATATATGATGTTATCAACAACTAACCATTAAATATGATATGGTATCTGTGCCAAATATGGTTATATACTCTTTTGACATATTGTGGAAACTATGGATTTAACTCTTTCACGATCATTGATTTTTCATGATTCCCTTATGTCGTGAAATTAAATTTTTATAATTCCATGACATGTGATTATTATATAAATATGTGTGTATATTTATTCGACTGGTAATAATATGTACTCATCAAATAATATTTATTATGTTCATAAATATGATAATGGATTATTATCACTGAGGTTTATCCTTAAAAATCATATGAAGTCACACATACTGACTCGTTCATTTTCCCCGTGTTATAAAAAATTGATTTTAGTAAATTATACATAATACATATAAAATATGTAAATAAAATAGTGGGATGTGATTTTTATTTTTGGAATTCGTTATCTATATATGAATTTTTCCAATTAAAAAAAACTTGTGTGGTTATAGAAGGGCTGATAAAGATATATAGTGAATATTAAATTTAAAATATTTAACATCTACGTATAAAATATTTGATATTATTATATATTCATATATTTTTATAGTGATGATGAAAAATATAATGCATTATTTATTGAGGTGATAGTATTCCAATAAAACATGTAATATCATCATTTCATACTGAATGGAAGGTAGGTAGATTATTTTTCTTATAAAAACATAATATAAATTAATTATAATAATGATATTGGTATTATTATATGATGTTGGTTGTAAAATATTTTTAGGATGTTTAAAATGATAGAAACATTAAAAAATCAATCAAAACAGTTACATATACCATTGATATCCTCTTTTAGACCACACATTCAGCCTTTAAAGTTTTGACTTCCAAGGTGGTTGAAATTTATAAGAAATTACAAAATGTTTAGGGGATTTTTATTTTAGATTTTTATTGAGATACATATATTATTGGTCCAGGATAAGTGGGGTGGCGATGTAATTCTTTTATATAAATGAAAGGTGTATTTTTCCAATTATGTATTTTATAATAAAAAATCTTTAATTATTCACGAATGTGTGAAAAATAGATATATGGATTTTAAAACATAATTTATTGCTATAAAAAATAATTCACCAATGTAACAATTAGGTTTAAGTATATATTTTGATTTTACATCTTGATTGAAATAATTTATGGTGTTTTAAAGTTTACATGGTGACCAAATATTACTTCATAACCATAATTTTATCACCTAAAATGAAATTACTGATATTAAATATTATGAAAATTTTATTATTAAATTTGACTTAATTATTACAAGACTGAATTTATATAAGCAATATAAATTAATTTTAATATAACAATTAAAAACATTGATTTTTTAAATATTTATGACTCTTATGATTAAGGTGAATTTATCCTTATTCCATTCAATGTAAAAATAATTAAATTAGTCTTAATAATATTTACATATATATTATCAATTTTGTTCAATATATATTATGCATAAAATAGTAATTTTTTTAATATTATTGTAATTCATATTAGATTGAAAAGTAAAATTAATTGAACATTACAATGTGTTATGAAAAAATGATTCCAAGGATATAAAAATAATTATATATAATCAAACCATTAAATTTATTCAATTATTTAAAATTTAGAAAACATAAAATTATTTAATAAAAAATAATTAAATATTATATAATTTAAATAAATCTTGTAATCTTTCACTTTATATAAGTAGGGTTTTATGTATATTGTAATTTTGTGATTGATATTAGTAATATTTTTCATATGATATATTATCATTTTTCATGAATAGTGTAATATATTCTGGTATATTTTGGATTATTTTTTTTCTATGATATAATTTATTAAATATTATATTTATGTAAACTAAAACACATACGACAATAGTGAGGTGTAACAATAGTCATGTTTACTCTTTAGATTCCAAAATTGAATTACTCTAAATCAAATTTAATATTCAAAAAATAAAAAAACACAAATAAATATAGTGGGGGTTATCATTGTGTTAACTAATTGGGATCATACAACAGTATGATAACTATCAATGTTATGGAAATATTAAAATATGTGTCAAATATACCAAATCTTATGAAAGGACAAAAATTAATACATATAAATGCATAACCACACATATTTGTAATTTCTATTTTACTATCTCAATGATATCCATATATATTGAAATCGTATTACCAAATAATCATTTAGTGAAGCATTTTGTAAAAACAATAAAAAAAGAATATATGTACGAAAAAATACATAAACATTTATATAAATTGTGTTATGTTGATAAATTTACATTAATTTAAATTGAGAATGTTTTCATATTTAGTTTTGTATAGAATTATACCTAAACTCATACATAAAAGTACTATAATTATACAATGTTGAAACTTCCAAATATTATCCATTTTCCCATAATATAATACATTTAAAATAAATCATGATCACTTTTCCTAAATCTCTTCCCGACATTCATCATGGAATATACATATCCTTAATCATTTTATTTCATGTGGAAAACATTAAAAAAACATGGCATGGTCATTAAAAGATCAATAAGGGATAAAAAAATAAGTAAACCATTTTTCCATTGAGAAACATTACAACCCATGAATACATTATCATAAAGTGATACTTTTCAACATTAATAAGTTGTTCATACTTTCCTTTGAAAATAACCCATTTTAATTCTTTTTTTTAATCACAAGATTACCAAAAAACCCATAATAAGAGAAGTTAATACCTAATGTTTCTGTTAGAAATTATTATACACGACACTGTTATAAATTGAATAACTATGTGGTTGACTTCCACATTTGTCACTA
This sequence comes from Viscum album, assembly GCA_963277665.1. Lineage (NCBI taxonomy): Eukaryota > Viridiplantae > Streptophyta > Magnoliopsida > Santalales > Viscaceae > Viscum > Viscum album. The sequence continues at coordinate 1,741,887,831 of OY728156.1, forward strand.
TGATGAATGGAATAACCATACGTCCAACATAATGAGCCAATTACTTGGAGGTTATAATGTAAACACTTTTCATTTGTTTATCGTGGAACCACCCATTCATTTTTATCACAAAACCACAAATGAAAATTCTAAGTACCATAATATAATAATTATAAATCAAATCATTCAATTTTAAACAAGTCACTATTAAATTTTTTTACTCATATGAAAATATTCATTGTTATATATCTAATTAATCCATTTTCAAAATAGATAAATAATATTGAAATACCATTAAAATGGAAAGAGAGGATTATTTTTCATTATAAAACATGAATCCTATTATATTAATCCAAATATCAAATAATGATCATGGAGGAAGAGAAGTTGATGTCACCATATTGGTCAAAAAAACATCCCTTGTGTCATTTGTAACAGAATTTAAACATTCTATAAAAAAAAATTAATATATAAATATTTTAAAAACATTAAATGAAACTATAAAAAGAAAAAAATATTAATTTATATTTATATTAATAAATAAAATTATAAAAAATATATCATGAATATATTCCTAAATAGAGAAAATTATAATTAAATATTTAATCATTAATGATGTCCCAAACTGCAGAGAAAAATTAAATCATATGACTATGAAGTAATAATATTTAAAATTATATTAAACCTCTTTATAATAAATCAATTAATGATATGATATGTAAACATGACTATATATAACCCTCATTAATAAATATGTGTGTATGACATCAACATATTCTTGAAGGAACATAGATTGAGATGAAGTCCCATATATAGAGTCACATTCATCACGTATGTTCATTGTCTTCATGAATAATAAACATATGAAAATTTTTTACATTATTTTTAACCTTTTTCTATATTTTTTTGTAATACATCACATAATAACATGTTATAAATATTACATAATTCTATAAGTTCGCATTTTACGTTTTGATGATATTTGGTACATGACTCTACCATGACATTGACCTGATGGCTATACTCAAAATGTTATTAGTTCATCATTTCCATAATAGTAGTTAATAAATTATTACCATTTTATACATTATTAATAATTTTAAATCAACCCGTTATTTATGGATATGAAAAATAAAGTACATTATAATCATGGAGACATTAGGTTGTACATATGAATGAGTAACATTTCCATTTTTCAATTATTCATTTAGAATAAAATAATGATTATTTTATATTTCTATAATATTAATAATATAATAAATATAATATTAATAATATATATATATATAGATATATATATATATCATCCATGAATTTTTTTGATTAAAAATGAATCACACCGGTTCATAAAGGTAATAGATCACACGTACGTACAAACAATGTTATCAAGTTTATGTGAATGTAAAAGTACAAATTTAAATGAGATAATATTATTTAATAATTAAAAAATTACTTAATTAAAAAAACCCATTAATTAAATAAATACAATAAAGATTTAGATATGGTGATGAAATAAGAAAAATATCTACTCATGAGGTGGTAGTCCACATTATGAGTGAACGATTAATAATTATCATATTGGATGGATGTAGTTTTGGATTTTGGTGATGAAATTAGAATAATAAAATCTACATATATTTATTATAGTATATATATTATTAAATAATGTTTTAATAATATTTTGTTGATGTCGAATAATAAATAATGCCGAAATACTTAATTAAAAATGATACCTCTTCTTCAGACTATCTAATTTGAGTAACTCCTTAATAGTTATATGAAGGGTGTTATAGATTTAATAAATAATAGATTATGTGGATATAGATTCATGGATGTTATTTTGAAAGTTAATTTTGAACCAAATATGTTTTTATGCGTGAATAATAGAGAATTATGAGAGGGTAGGGGAACTCTTGGAATTATAAAAAAATATTAAATAAATTAAAATTAATTTTCCATTCCAAATAGTCCCAAAATTTTTAATTTATAATATAGGATGCTTTTAGGTAGAAATAATTTCATCCAATGAACATTTTATATGTTTTACTATTTTCTAATCCATATATTTTTATCATTAATGATTATTTAGAAATTTTAAATCTTATAGCGATAAATTGTAATTTTCACATTGAAGGTTAATATAATTAATATAGAATACCAAACAGATAATAAATGGGACATTGAAAAAATTTAAATAATTATACCAATAATTTGGCCTAATTTAATATTTTTTTGAATTTTATATAAATATATAAATTACTAATTATTTTAACATATTATTAATTTCAAATTTGACATTATTCAATGCATGCCATTGTTAAAATATAATAACAACATTATACCATAGATAAAACTATATTAATTCCAAAATAACACATAGAATACATTCATAATGTACTCATATTATATTAAATATATAAAATATTATTTATTTTAATACGTTTCATATAATTTATATGATTCTTCAATAAATTATACAACTACTCCATCATCATTATGCCACCATTTACAGTAACTATTTTATACCCAAAATTTATTAAAAAAATTGTGGATGTAGACAAAAATATTATATTTGAAAATAATATATATAGTTGTACATACCCCATATATAATACCACATTAAAAATATTTCTTTTTCTGGAAACAAAGTATGAAAAAATTGACTTTCTATTGAATATAATAATATAATGGCCATATTCCCATCCAAATGGCCATAGCTGGTCTCATAACAGATCCAATAAATCATAGAGATAAGAAATTATAATCCAATAGAGTTATTTAAAACTCTTGGGTAATTTAATAATATTTATAATATTATTTTTACTCTTAATTACCAGAATTTTGTTTACCTTTGCTAATAAAAAAATATGTTTTTATATTTATATTGTCGAAAAAATAAATTGGATATATTTATGAAAATTTGAACTTTTCTTTCCAAATATTGAATCCAATTTTAAAAATTCCCATCTCATTAATATTGAAATTTAATTGAAAATTTATCTTATTTTTAGAATGAGAAAATGAGTTTCAAATGTAAAATAATTCAAAATTTGAATTTTTTTTTATCAAAATTCAATCTGAATTTGATTCTAATGACATAAATTTTATTAAATGATGAAAAAATTATATAATTATTATTTTAAATCCATAAATATATAAACCAATAATATATGTAAATTTGATGAATAATGGGGTTTCAATTATAAATACAATATTTTTCCTCTATTCATCAATACATGAATCTTATTACAAAAAATAACAAAAAAGAAACCAAAGTAAATTTTGACAGTCATATTTAATGGAATATAATTATTTTTTAAAATATAATTTATAAAAGATTCATAAACAAGAATAATAACATTTCATCCATCAATAGACGGCCAAAATTCCTTTTTAGGAAAATATGTCTTGTATGAATAAAATTTTATTTGTTCTTAATTCATGTATAGAAAACACATATGTTTAATGATACAAATTATATTGAATATATTATATATAAATATAATTAATATCATAATAAATGTGTGATTTGTTTACTAATTATTATTAAACACATTGTTGAACATTAATATAATTTTTCAGAAAAGCATTTACTTTTATTTTAAAAAGGGATTCAAAACTATTTATAATTAATTGTTCAATGAAATATATATTCATATTTATATCACCAATTTATAATTGATTTACCCCTATTAATAACAGCCATTATAATGTCATGGTTATAACTATAAAATTTCAATAAAAACATTTAGTTTTTAATTTATACCTTAGGTGGCATATCATGCATTTTATCAAATATAGTTATTTATTTTTTGTAAAAATATAGAATGTTATATTCCCCCCATTTTGGAAATTTAATTATCACAATTTTGATTTTTGGCTTAGTAACATATGTTTTAATTTTAAAAATACATTTATTGTAATCCCACATCTGAAAATAGATTGATTAGGTTACAAATTTAAGATGAGGAAATTTACTAATGAAGGCCACATGAGATAACACATAATAGGGTTCCATAGAGTAAAACATAGACATAGAAGGGAACAAAACAGTCCATGTTATGATGGTGAGTGATAGGGAACATGGTAATGAAGAGGTTAACAGTCACAAGACAATAAAAATGTGATGGGGTAAAAGGATACTTATTTTTTGGTAAGAATGGTAAATGGATAATGTGATTGATTCAAGAATAATTTCATAGAATTTATCGAATGGTTTTCTACATGGAATAAAAAAATATAATTACTTAATGAGAGGAGTTTCATCCTATAATAAATTTCCACCATGAACTCATATTTTTCACTAAATAATGAGTATTGAACAAGAAAATATTATACTTGGAGAACTAAAAATAACTTATTGAAATTCCCAGGGTCCATAAGATAGTATCTATCTATTTTTATTATCTTGAAGCATTATAATAAACTAGAATGTTTATGATAATATAATTATTCAGGAAACAAAAACATTTTATTATGAAAAAATAATCATATATTAAAAAATAAATAGTCATACCTGATGTTCAAGATTCAGTATTCTACAAATAAATGTTCTTAAATGTTCTCAAAATTATCCACCTAAATATTAAAACCCAAAATTTAGAAGGTTTTGATAAAAGAGTTTTCAAAGATAAATGTTTAAATTTGTCTCTCAATAACATCAATCACTCTTAATAACTCAAAAAAATGTAATCTCATAAATCACATAATCTACAATTATGAAAACCATTTCTATAAATAACATCAATAACCAACAAATCATATTTTAAATTAAGATATAATTCAACATTTATTTTTCCAATAATATCCCTGGATATTATATTTACCTTAATAATTTAAACATCTCAAAATACTGATCTTATTCTAAAATTACATCAATCACATAATCACCAAATATGTGTTCAATCCCAATATTATGAATTTGATGGAATATAATTTCCCAAAATCAACTTATTATTCATATATAATATAATTTAACTAAAAGAAATAACCATACTAATTGTGACATCAGGTAGGAAAATGGTAGGCAATACATATAATGCCCCTGCCTTAAACATTACTTAATCATGAGATATTTCAAGAATACACCTTTAAGATCTTTTCAGGTTTAGAGTTTTAGAGTATTAGATCATAAAACATTCACTACATCGTACATTTAAACAAAGTGGTTATAATAAAATATAGTATTCATTTCTTCCTATCAATGGAAACATATTTAAAATAAAACATGGATTCTTTCTTGACACTTCCTTGACACTATCATCAAATCATGTACCCTTCCCATGACCTATGAAAACATTTCAAAAACATGGGATGAGAATAACAATCTCAGTAAGAGATACAAAAATATTGAAAGGAAACATGAGAACATGTATACATAAGAATCAATGAAATCATACTCTACTCATAAAACATAAGAACATTAACATACCTCATCAAATAATGAATAAATCAATGAAATCATAAGACATAAAGGTAACGTTAGGCATTCATAACATTCTTACGTAGGGAGTAACCCTCTTGGTTACGTTTAGAATACCCATCACAGTATATCCCCTAAATCTCTTCGGAGAAACCTTAACGTTTAACTCATTCGCGTTACCCAATGCGTTGGAGAGATATATCGAGCTCACCCATCCTTAGTTTATCACGGAACCACCCATCTTCATAACAATGCCCAAGAACCATAACATAATCGTACCACATAATACATGCCTAAAAGAAAACATAACAATTCCACATTTCAATCACAAGATATCAATACAACACATTGATATAAAAAACATTATGAAAAATATTTTCAATACCAAAATAACAGAAAAGTAAAACATGGTATTTATTTTTCTTTTAAAAAAACGGTATGGCCTGTAGAGGAAGCCGGAACTCAAATAATGGTCACAGCGGCGGAGAAGTCGTTGTCTCCGCGTACGTACGTCAAAAACATTCAATTTTTTCATTTAGTAAAAACTACATATAGAAAATATTCCTTTTAAATAAACGTGAAAGTCAAAGGAGATTATACATGGTATAAAAGAAAGTTGTGTATAAAACAAAATACGCCTCAATGAATGGAGATTGAGACGAAGTACCATACCTCGGGTACGACTTGACTCGATCGTTCTTTAACCTCCTGAATAATAAAATTGAGTTAATTTATAGTTTCTGAAGAACCTTTTCAAGTTCAATATTCCTTTTATATCACTTATTTCCATGTCATGAACAGTATGTAATTATTTATTTTAATAATGGTCGTTTTAACGATCATTGGTACTGGAGACAAAAATAAACTCTTTATAATTACAACTTCTTCATCTATCCATTATATATAGAGTTATAATCATTTTTTAGATATCAAATATATCATATATATTCAGTATATACATGCATTTATAATATTACATAACATTTAGAGGTACGCATGAACGCTACTTTCATTTATATTTAATATTTTATGGAATGGAATCATAATGATATAAAGGTATATTATAATTCCAGGATAATATCATATATAATAACATTAATTCCATCTTTTATACATCCCACATATGGTATTAACGAATAACATCACTATGAGGGGGCGGTAGTCCGCACTTCCTAAAATGAATATATCGCGTTTACCCATAATGGAAACCATAATGGTATGCCATAAATGAAAAATACATAATATTAAGTAAAATATAAACATATTATATATCATATATAAATATACTGTCATCTTAATGGCCACCTTTGAAGGTGTTAAAAGAATATTTATCAATCATCGTTTCGTGAGGCAGGAATTCACCATCCACGGAAACATTATGTTCTTTAACCATTAGATGAAGGTGTGTGTAAGTGTAGCTCAAATAATTTTTATAACAACATCCTAGTTTATGGAATATACTTGTTTTGTTACAAAAGGAAATAATAAAAAAAATTAGTGGGTTGGAGAAGCAAAATAAAACATAAGAACACAAGAGAAGACACTACCTTAAAATCGGGTAACTCTTTTTGATTTGAGATCAAAGGCTTCCATGGGAAGACTTCTGCCCAATGTGAGGCTTCTAGGAGTTATAGAGGGATGAGTAGAGACAACAGTGGAAGGTTTTGGCTGAGCCAAAGGCTTTGGAAGTCTGGGTAAGGTGGTAGAGGTGGGGGCCTTTTATAAGAGGAGAGGAGGGGCACTCTTGGAATGTTATAAAAGGATACTTTATTATAAAATACTTTTCATGTTGAAAAGGTCCCAAAATTATATATTTCTAGGATAAGGTGATAGTAGTTTTAAATCCACACACACAATAAGTTTTTGACATGTGAATGTCCTCTATTATACATTGTTTTTTCATTTTTTTAAATCGTTAAATAATGAGGTAATCGCTGCATCATCATTATGTCATAAATAATTTAATTTATTTAATGTATAAAAATTATAAAAAATATATCATGATGTAGGAAATCTTATTATATTTCTAATGAACATTTATAGTCAAAAATATGACTTTTATAACCCCATGTAAAAAGTTATTTAGTAAAATAACTCATGTTTGTGTCATATTTACTTTTACATTAAATAAAAAGCATTAATGTCTTTATCTTACCCATGTGGATCCATGGGGTCCCAAAAATCGACCCATCGGTTTTCTTGGTCGGCCATTACACATCCAGTAATGGTAGGACATGTGTCTAGGTAATTTCATATTATTAAAACATTATTTTTACCTTAAACTACACTAATTACCTCTAATCGCGTTTAAAAACTTAAAAGTTACTATTCACCAAAAAATTATTTTAATCCCATTGAACCACATTTTAATTCTTAATGAAAACCATGTATGTCGGATTTTTGAAATTCAAAACACAGAGTTTGTAAAATTTCATTTAAACGAAAAATCGGTTTTTTTATGTACCACTTATGGTTTCACTATTCATAAAAAATTGACGTTTTTCATAAAAATACCAAAACTTCACCCTAAGCTATATTTGATATTCCAAATTAAAAAATAATGTCTATTTTAAAAAAATTCAAAACATATAATTTACATTAATTAATTTAAAAATTAATTGCCGCTGTCTGAGCAAAGCGTGTTTTTATTAAACAATAAGTATCAAAAGATTGACACTAGTTTAACTTCAATTTCAATGTGAAATGAATTCCAACGACCACTATTGGATTAAATTGTAAAAATATATTCTCTTAGACTTTAAAACCAAATAAAAATATAATATAACCATATAAATAAATTAGATGAAAAACAGTTTTGATGTAAAATGCAGTATTTTTTACTATTCATTAGAAAATAAACATTGTCAAAAAAATACCAAAAAATTATTCAATGTAAATTTCAATGTCCCAATCATAAATAATAATTTTTTTTGACAAATAGAGCTTTTAAAATTTTCAAAAGTTAGATTTAAAAATGGTTTTCCATCAAAGGGCAGTAAAACATTCTTTTAAAAATATTAGTGTATTGCATGATTAAGATTGGATTTATTCTCATCTTAAGCCTCTAAAACACTATCTAATTCATTATTAGACATAGATAAATATATATATTATTCATTACATACTTGGGATGTTACATCCTTCCCCCATTAGAAAATTGTGTCCCCACAATTTATTTACTTATCGAATAAGTGGGGGTATTTCGCCCTCATTGTATTTTCAGATTCCCATGTTGCCTCTTCAATCATGTAGTTTTACCACAAAACCTTTACCTGATTAATGACCTTATTCTGTAACACTTTCTCCCTATTTTCAAGAATCTGGACCGGTTGTTCCTTATAAGATAGGTTCTCTTCCAGCCGAACTATCTCTCGACTCAAATCATGAGATGGATCTGGCATATACATTCTCAACATCAAATTATGAAAAACATTGTGTACCTGAGATAAACTCGGAGGTAAAGCCACTAAGTAAACAAATAATACAACTCTCTCCAAATTTTCATATAGTCCAATGAACCTTGGACTCATCTTTCCTTTCTTACCAAATCGCATCACACTTTTCCAAGGTGAAAATTTGATAAAAACATGATCACCTACCTCGAAAGATAGATCCTCCCTCTTGTTGTCTGCATAACTTTTCTGTCTACTCTAATCTATTCTCATGTGTTTCTGAATCAACTAAATTTTTTCTGCCATCTCATCTATTAATTCTGGTCCCATCAACTTCCTTTCACACATTTCATCCCAGAATGCTAGAGTTCGACTCCACTTTCCATATAACGCCGCAAATGGTGCCATCTGTATACTGGAATGAAAACTGTTATTATATGAAAATTCAACCAAAGAAATATGTTGGTCCCAATTTCCCTGATAATCCATTGAAAAAGCACGTAGCATATCCTCCAATGTCTTAATTGTTCGTTCTGACTGCCCATCTGATTGAGGATGAAAAGTTGTACTAAAATTTAATTCAGTACCCAAAATCTTCTGAAGGCCTTTCCAAAAGTTAGAAGTGAACCTGGGATCACGGTCAGATACAATGGAGATAAAAACTCCATGTAACCTGAATATCTCTTTATGATACAAATGGGAAAGTTGAACTAGGGAAAAACTATCTCGTATAGCAAGGAAATGAGCAGATTTAGTCAAGAGATCAACAATAACCCAGATTGCATTATTATCTTGAGATGTCTTTAGTAATCCCACGATAATGTCCATGGATATATTTTACCATTTCCACTCTGGCAATGGTAAAGGCTGAATCATCCCTTTTAGTAACTGCTGCTCTACTTTAACCTGTTGACAAGTCAAACACATCACTGTAAAATCAGCAATAACTTTTTTCATTCCATCCCACCAGTAATACTTCTAAAGATCTATATACATCTTAGTACTGCCAGGATGGACTGAAAACGGACAACTATGAGCTTCACATAACAAATCTCTCTTCAACTATGAATCACAAGGCACACACAATCTCTTCCCAAATCTCAAAACACAATCATTATCAATGTTGAATTAAGGCAACTTACCCTTCTGAACCAGCTCTACCTTTTTCTACAACTCGCTGTCTTGCATCTGTGTTTTCTTAATTCTATCTAATAGAGAACATTTCACTGATACCTAAAACAAAACAGAAGAACATCCCGCACCAACAACGTCTATGAAAAATATCATCAAATCCTTAACCAAAGGATCACATTCCAAACACAACATTGTTAATTATGCATTAATTTTTCGACTCAAAGCATCAGCCACATTATATGCTTTTATCGGATGGTAATGAATTGTACAATCATAATCCTTGATTAATTCTAACCATCTCCTCGGTCTCATGATAAATTCTTTCTGAGTGAATATATACTTTAAACTTTTGTGATCGGTATATATTTCACACTTTACTCCATACAAATGATGCCTCCAAATTTTTAGAGTGAAAACTACAGCAGCTAATTCCATATCATGTGTAGGGTAATTTACCTCATGTGTTTTCAACTATCGTGAAGCATAAGCAATTACCTGATCATTCTTCATTAGGACACAACAAAGTCCTTTCAATGAAGCATCACTGTAGATAAGAAACTCACCATTCCTGGAAGGTTGTGTGATAATTGGATCATTCACAAATCTTCTTTTCAAATCCTGAAAACAATCATCACATTATTTTTTCCAGAAAAATTTAACACCCTTCTGAGTTAGCTTTGTCATTGGACTAGATAACCGTGAAAAATTTCTAACAATCCTTCAGTAATAGCCTTCCAAACCAAGGAAATTACGAATCTCAGTTATATTTGTGGGTCTTGGCCATTCTCCACAACCTTATTTTTGTAGGATCAACAGTTATCCTATCTTTAGAAACAATTTGACCAAAGAAAGATATTTGTTGCAACCAAAACTCACACTTTCTGAATTTCCCATAAAATTTCTTTTCTATTAAGATTTGCAAAATAACCCTTAAATGTATTTCATGCTCCTCTTTACTTTTAGAAAACACCAAAATATCCTCAATGAAAACCACCACAAAATTATCCAAGAACTCTTGGAAAATTATAATCATTATGTCCATGAATACAACAGCTGCATTGGATAGCCCAAAAGGCATTACTAAAAATTCATAATGGCCATATCTTGTACGATATGCGGTCTTTAAAATATCTACTTCTTTTACCTTCAACTGATGGTACCCCGATCTCAGGTCAATCTTTGAAAAATACTGAGCTCCCTAGAGCTGGTCAAACAAATCATTGATATGAGGAGAAGGATATTTGTTCTTAACAATGATGTTATTCAAGGCTCTATAATCAATGCAAAGTAACATAGAACCATCTTTCTTTTTAAAAAATAAAACAGGAGCACCCCATGGTGATGTGGTAGGCCGAATGAAACATTTATCTAATAAATCTTGTAATTTCTCCTTCAACTTTAAAAGTTCAATTTGAGCCATTCAATAAGGAGGTTTTGAAATTGGCTTCGCATTAGGAACTAAGTCAACAGTAAATTCTACTTCCAGATCTGGTATTATTCTAGGAAACTCATCCGGAAAAACATTAAGATACTCATTTACCACTGGAACATCATTAATCTGAGCAGTTCCCTTGTTTTCTACAATGCCTCCAAGGTAACATTCATTTCAATATTTTACAAGTTTCTCGGCCTCTTGATAAGTTATCAACAGTAAGGGTCATTCTTGTACACAAACTGAAAGAATTTCTAAAAAGAAACTTCTTTATCTCTACAGTCAATCTTAGCATGGTAAGTAGAGAGCCAATCCATACCCAGGATAACATCAAACTCTACTGAAGGTAAAACAATATGTTTTGCAAGTAGGTTCCTTCAACAGATAAGGATAGGAAGATTCTTATAAATTCTATTTGCCTCATCATTTTCCCCAGGTGTTTTTACCACAAGTTCAGGAGTCATTTATTGAGATGGTATTCCAATTTTACTAGAAACCATTTCACAGATGAAAGAATGTGTAGACCCTGAATCAAAAAACGCACTGGCATAATCTACAAAAACAAACAAAGTACCTGATATAACATCATTTGATGGCCCAACATCTGCTGAAGTAGTTGCAAAGGATTTCACCACCCCTTCCTGCTCGTATTCTAACAGCTTCCCATCAGTCAAGCTCTTTGTCGGATACTTGTTTGCATAGTGACCCATCTCATTGCACTTAAACATTTCACTAAATGTAAATCAAATTTAGACATACCGTCACCTTGATCTTTTATAGTACAATCACGAGCCTTATGTCCCATCTTACCACATCGGTACTACTTTCCATAATTCAGAAGACATTCCCCTGCATTCCTTTTACCACATTTATCACATATTGGAAACATAGTTTTCCTACCATCAGACCTTTTTGATGAATTCATTCCTTTCTCCTGCCACCTCAGTCTCTTCTTCTGTTGGTTGTTATAGAACACTTGATCATCGGAAAACTCAATTTCCACCTTCTCATCACATCAAACAAGCTTTTTATAACTTTTAATCTCACGAGAAGCTAATTCCCTTCAATATTTTGGCTTTAATCCTGTGTAAAAGCGAATGATTTTACTATCAATGTCTCGGATAAAAATTGGAGCATACCTTTCCAATCGAGTGAACTTTTCTTCATAGGTAGCCATTGAGTCCTCCTCTTGCCTCAATTACAAGAATTTATTTTCCACCCTAAGTAGAATAGCCTTAGTAAAATACTTCTAAAGAAGCATACCTTTGAATTCATCCCATTCGAGAGAATCAATATGATCAGTGTCCCTGATATTTTTAACCATCGACCACCACTGATCTGCTTCACCCTCCAAACAGAAAAAAGAAATACTAGCCTTTTGATTGTCTGAACACCCCATGACTTCGAAAATCTTATCCAGTGCGTTAATCCACCCTTCAGCTAGCACAGCGTCAGATGATCCTCTGAATTATGGGGGTTGTTGCCTCATGAAATTTTCCACCACTAACATGTTCCTCTGTGGTTGATCTAGCTGATCTCATGCATGAATACCACCACCATTTATTGCTTGAGTCAACTGCGCCATTACTGCAACAAACTGTTCAGTTCCAATTCTGACCATCTCAGGATGCTGATTCAGAAGGTTATTTCCTTCTGTATTCCTTCCTAGCACTAATTCCCTGTTTCCTCTGAGGAAAACCATTCTGAACAAACATGTCTTAGATGAAGCAATATGGTAATCTTCAAATGTTATATCATTTCAATTTGACCATAAAAAATATATTTTTGGATAATCATTTAAACTTTTTTAACTCTTAATGTTATCTAAACCGACCTCTGATACCAACTATAAGGCATCAGCCTTAAACATTACATAATATTGTGATATATCAAGAATACAACTTGAGGATATTTTCAGGATTAGAGTTTTAGAGAATTAGATCATAAAACATGCATTACATCCCAAATTTAAACAATGTGGTTACAATAAAAGATAGTATTCATTTTTTCCCATCAACGGAAACAAAATAAAACATTGATTCTTTCTTGACACTTACTTGACACTATAATCATATCATGTACCCTTCCCATGACCTATGAAAACATTTCAAAAACATGGTATGAGCATAAAATGCTCTGTAATGGATATAAAAATATGGAAAGGAAACATGAGTACTTGTATACATAAAAATCAATGAAATCATATTCTACTCATAAAACATAAGCACCTTAACATACCTCATCAAATCATGAATAAATCATAGAAATCATAAGACATAAAGGTAACTTGAGGCATTCATAACATTCTTACGCAGGGAGTAACGCTCTTGGTTACATTTGGAATACCCATCATAGTATATCCCCTACATCTCTTCGGAGAAACATTAACGTTTAACTCCTTCGTGTTACCCAATGAATTGGGGAGCTATATCGGGCTCACCCGCCCTTATTTTATCACGAAACCACACATATTCATAACAATTCACAAGAACCATAACATAATTTTACCATATAATACATGCATAAAGGAAACATAACATTTCCACATTTAAATCACAAGATATCAATACAACACATTGATATAAAAAACAATATGAAAACCATTTTCAATACCAAAATAAAAGAAAAGTAAAACATGGTATTTATTTTTCTTTTAAAAAACGGTATGGCTGTAGAGGAAGCTGAAACTCAAATAATGGTCATGGCGGTGGAGAAGTCATTGTCGCCACATACGTACGGAAATAACAATCAATTTTTTCATTTAGTAAATGCTTAGTATAGAAAATATTTCTTTTGAATAAACGTAAATGTCAAAGGGGTTTATACACCGTATAAAAGAAAGTTGTGTATAAAACAAAATATGCCTCAATAAATGGAGATTGAGATGAAATCTCATACCTCGGGTCCGGCATGACTCGATCGTTCATTAACCTCCTGAATAATAAACTTGAGTTAATTTATACTTTATTAAGAACATTTTTCAAGTTAATTATTTCTTTTATATCACTGATTACAATGTCATGAACACTATGTAATTATTTAAGTTAATAAAGGTCATTTTAACCATCATTGGTACTTGAGTCAAAAATAAACTCTTTATAATTGTAAGTTTTTCATGTATCCATTATATCCAGAGTTATACTCATGATGTAGATATCATATATATCATATATACCCAGTATATATTTATAATATTACATAACGTTTGGAGGTAAGAAATGAAATGCACCGTTCGTGGAGACGGTAAGCCGTACGTACACATAAATGCTACTTTCATTTCTATTTCATATTTTATGGAATTGAATCATAATGATATAAAGTTATATTAAAATTACAGTATAATATCATATATAATATCATTAATTCCATCTTATATACATCCCACATATTGTATTAACGAATCAAATCACTTTGAGGGGGTGGTAGTCCACACTTCCTAAAATGAAGATATCACGTTTACCCATAATGGAAACCATAAAGGTATGCCGTAAATGAAAAATACATAAGTTTACGTATAACCTAGACATATTATATATCATATATAAATATAGTGTCATCATAATGGCCACCTTTGAAGGTGTTAAAAGAATATTGAACAATGATCGTTTCGTGAGGCAGAAATTCACCATCCACGAAAACAGTATGTTCTTTAACCATTAGATGAACCTGTGTATAATTGTAGCTCGAATACTTTCTATTAAAACATCCTAGTATATGGAAGATACTGTTGTTGTTACAAAAGAAAATAAAAAAAAATTAGGGGGTTGGAGAAGCAAAATAAAACATAAGAACACAAGATAAGACACTACCTTCAAATCGAGTAACTCTTTTTGATTTGAGCTCAAAGGCTTCTTTGGGAAGACTTCTTCCCAAAGTGAGGCTTCTAGGAGTTAGAGAGGGATGTGGAGAGACAAAATGGGCAGGGTTTGGACGATCCAAGGGCTTTGGAAGTGTGGGTAAGGTGGTAGAGGTGGGGGCCTTTTATAAGAGGAGAGGAGGGGCACTTTTGGAAAGTTATAAAAGGATACTTTATTATAAAATGATTTTCGGATTTAAAAGGTCCAAAAATTATATATTTTCCGTATAAGGTGATAATAGTTCGAAATCCACCCATCCAATAAGTTTTTGACATGTTTAGGTCTTAGATTTTACATTATGATTTCATTTTTTAAATCGTTTAATAATGAGGTAATCGCTGCATCATCATTATGTCATAAATAATTTAATTTATTTAATGTATAAAAATTATAAAAAATATATCATGATATAGGAAGTATTATTATCTTTCTAATGAATATTTATAGTCAAAAATTTGACTTGTATAACCCCATTTAATTTTTTTTAGTAAAACAACTCATGTTTGTATCATTTTTACTTTTACATTAAATAAAAAGCATTAATGTCTTTATCTTACCAATGTAGCTCCATCGAGTCCCTAAAATTGACCCATGGGATTTATTGGTCGACCATGACACCTCCAATAAAGGTATTTCATGTGTCTAGGTCATTTCATATAATTAAAACATTATTTTTACCTTAAACTACACTAATTTCCTCTAATCGTGTTTAAAAACCTAAAAGTAACTATTCACCAAAAAATTATTTTAATCCCATTGAACCACATTTTACTTATTAATGACATCCATGTATGTCAGATTTTTGAAATTCAAAACACAAAAGTGGTAAAATTTTATTTAAACGAAAAATCAGTTTTTTTAAGTACCACATAGTGGTTCCACTATTCCTCAAGAATTGCAGTTTTTCAGAAAAATACCAAAACATCACCCTATGATATATTTGATATTCCGAATTCAAAAATGATGTCTATTTTACAAAATTCAAAAAATATAAGTTACATTATTTAATTTAATAATTAATTCCCACTGTCTGAGCAAATAACGTGTTTTTATGAAACCATAAGTATCAAAAGATTGACACATGTTTAAGTCCAATTTCAAAGTGAAATTAATTCCAATAACCACTATTGAATTAAATGGTAAAAATATATATTCTATTTACACTTTAAAACCAATTTAAAAGATAATCTAAGAATATAACTAAATTAGATGAAAATGCATTTTTGATGTAAAATGCAGTATTATTCACTATTCATTATAAAATGATCATTGTTAGAAAAATACCAAAAAATTTATCCAATGTAAATTTAAATTTCCCAATCATAAATAATATGTTCATTTTGACAAATAGAGCTTATAAAATTGTCAAAATTTTGATTTAAAAATGGTTTTCCATCAAAAGGCAGTAAAATAATCATTTAAAAATATTAGTGTATTCCATGCTTAAGATTGGATTTATTCTCATTTAAAGCCTCTAAAACACTATCTAATTCGTTAGTAGACATAGATAAAAATATATATTATTCATTACATACTTGTGATGTTGCAATACACCCACATCACCCTTTGGTTTTGGGTTTGATTCCGATGACCTTGAGAGATGTGAAAAATTTTCACCCATCCTGTGGGCCGTATTATTACTAAAACTATTCTAATATAATCATTATTAAAATGTATAATTCATTTAATAATACAAAAAATAACCTTAATTTATGATAACAGTTATTTTTATCTCAAAATATTTATTATTCTACCCAAAATATAATGACCCATAATTACGTAAAAATATATAGCCTCAAAAAATACGATTAGTCACCTAAAACATGTATATATAAAATATAAAAATATAATTTCTATGTATCTAAAATTTTAATAACCCTTAAAAATTATTAACCCACGATTATATACATAAGTCTTAATATCAAAACCCAACATCCAATGTAGTCTATATCTTTCCATTGATACCAACTGTATGGACTTATCCTAAATTCCTTATATAATATTGTGTTTATGCAGAAATTTTAATTTCCTTCACATCGAGAGTCTTTTTAGGATTAGAGATTTATAGAAATATGCCATAACTAATACATAAAAATTTAACAGTACAAATTGGAAAATTCAAATATTTTCCATTTACCCTATAATCTAAATCATTTAAAATAATACATGATTAATTTTCGAATAATCTTGAAGATATTCAACATTCCATCTCCAAATCATGACATGTCCATTATTCCCATAAAAAAAATAATGAGGAATGCATATATATAAATAACTTCAATAGATATAAAATTATGAAAATTGTTAGTCCACTAATAAACATTAAAATACTTGAAAACATTACCATAATAGAGTAATTTTCAACATTAATATGTAGTTATTAGTTTCCATTGAAAATAAACACAGTTAATACTTATTATAACAATATTTCTACAAAACCCATATAAATAATTAAATTTTTTTTCCCTTGTAACATTATTTTTCAGGCCACTCTTATTAATGGAATATCCATGCAGTGGACTTCCACAAATTTCACTTTTACAAAGGGAATATAAAAATGCCTAACTTAGATACCAAATGCATTGGATGTTATAATGTATCCACCAATCCCTATCTCATCAAAGATTCACCCATACTTGTTTTATCATAGAACCACCTATAAAATTTCAATTTACCATTACATAATTACAACACAATAAAATCAAATATGTTTATACATGTCACTCTTGAAATTTAATTTTCACTCATAAGAAAACATTTCTTGTTAAAGAAAAAATTAATTTGTTTTAAAACCTATATTCGATACCAAAATATAAAAAACATGGTTTTGTATTTAATTTAATAAAATTATGTCTTATATATGTACCCTTAAATGAAATATTTCTCATTGTGGAAGAGATGTTGTTGTCACTATATTCATTAAAATGAACATTGTTTTTCTCATTTGTAAATGAATTCAAATTTTTTGTACCAAAACCCAACAAATATTTATTTTTTAAAAAATATTAATGAAATTAAAAATTGGCATAAAATATCATATATAATTAAATTATTAAATATTAATTTAAAATAATATAATCAATATTTACAAGAATAAAAATATTTGATAAATAAATCATTAATCATTTAAAGTGTCCCATACCACTATAATGATTAAAATTTAAACAACATGAAGGAATAACATTTAATAAACAATTAAAATCCTTAGAATAATTAAATTAATGATATTTTATGTCTAAATGGCTAGATATACTCCTCATAAATGTAAATGGGTCTAAAACATCAAGATATTCCATAATGAAAGGAGATTGAGGTGATGACCCTTACCCTGACTGTGACACATCATGTATGTTTTTTAACATCTTGAATAATAAACATATTTAAATTATTCAATTTATTACTAATACATTTCAATTTTGTTATTCCTTTTATATCACAAAATATATAATGTTAAAATAATAAAATTATTATATAAGTTCATGTAGGATGTTTTGACTATATCTCATACAAAATTCCAAAATTAATTTGGTTTGTTGTGTACAATCAAAATGGTATTAGTCCATCATATCCATAAAAAATTTATAACATCATTATAAATTATAATCATAAATTATAATTTTAAATCAAACAATTATGTATTGTAAAAACTTGTATTTTTCTATGTAATTTTTTTAAAAATTATATAGAATTATTACGAGTCTGTGAAAATTGACAGCACGTGATTCTGAGGCCCGATGTGACCGGAATGAATTTTAGAACATTTTTTCAGGTACGTTCAGTAAACATGTAAGTTGTCTTCCTTAACATTTGAACCATTTCCCAAATTAAAAATTTTAGGGCACCGTTGAATCCATAGTGTCAGGATTCGCTTAGGGGAGACTTTACATTGACCACGGTAGGTCTGAAGAAAATGTTATGTTTTCCACTTATTAAAAGAAATTAAATAAAATTACTTATGTTATTTTATTTAATAAACCTCCAATGTACCAATTAAAGGGGTGGGGACGATGGTGTGTCATGCCATTAAATGGATTTACCTGCCAACTTTAATTAATGTCAATGATGGGGAAATTGGGAATCTTCCTAATTAAAGAGCCCCATTATTTCCCCACGTTGTTTTTAAACCTCCTCCACTCCTATAAATATGTAGCTTGGGGAGGGGTATCAGAGATATTCACCAATCAGCGAAGTGGTGAAAGAAAACCACCACCCCAAAACCTTGTAATATGAAGCCGACCCAATAGGAGGTGATAGACTACACCAAACCTAATAACGACGCGCGAGCGGCGTCTTTGGGAACCTGTCGCGTGAACTAAAAACACGATTTTCCATCAAGTGTTGACGATTCATTGATGTTTTGAGGTATTCTTTTTTATTTTTGTTTCAAATTTGTGTGAATTTATTGAATTCCTTTAATATCTTCTATAATACAAGCTAACAAGGAGGGCGCATGCATAATAAACCTGGACTGAAACCTCCACTATCATTCTATCCTTGTGCCTCCTTGGAAGACCACAAGCATGTCGCAAGAGAATGGTCATGTCTCGATAGCCATGGAGAACGGAGGAAGCAGCCAGCATGATGGTCAGCTACGGGAAGGTAGGAAGCACGACCGCCACTCCACCGGCGAATGGAAGCTGCGAAGGTGGCCGAACACCCCTCCGGTGAGTTATGCAGAGACCAAACAACACCGCTTATCCAACCGAATGGTTTCCTGTCCGTTCGGGAATCCCAAAGACTGGGGGGTTGCACCCCAGTGTCTGACTAAACCGGGTCGCCACTCTCACACCAGGCCTCCGCCCATGGACCGAGCCGCATCCCTCACACCAGGTCGTCGGCCTCACATGGGGCCACTGCCCTCGGACCGGGCCACCGCCCATGAGCCAGGTCACCACTCTAGGACCGGGCCATATCCTTGGACTAGGCCACCAACCAAGTGGGCTACTTCCCCTTGCTTGTCAGGCCTCCCCTTGCAGGCAGCCCTATTTGGGACGATCCACCCTTACGGGCCGATCCTCTTGCGGGTCGGACAGGACAATAACCCAATGGGCCAAGCCAACCGTGGCCCACCCCTGACCGGGTCGGGCCAGGTCGGTTAGATCGGGTTAAACCTCAAACGGTCCCAACAGGGCCTAAAAACTCTCAAAGGACCCTATATTGATAACCAGATGCCCACTTGTTGAAACGACTATGGCGTTTGGGACACATGGAGAGAGACGGTCGATTTAACCTAATTCATTAGAGTTTTGGAAAAACTAAGAGTTCAGCAAGGTTGGATCGCACTCGAATACAATCGGGCCCTCAATACTGAAATACAAATAATGCACAGAATGTATGTCCGACTGACCCACCGTCTATTTCATTTGAACCCTTTTGACTTTGGAGGATCATGAGGTAACTTCTTTGTGAGACTTTGTTCTAGTTGAAATATGACTCATGACTTGGAGAGCGATTCTCACAAACACACTAGAGACAAAACCCTCTGACTAGATGAGACCTAACTACTGCTGACATTTCAACACGTAGTTACTCAACGGTCACTGTACAGGATGTGTAGGAGTACCGTTGTAGACCATGATGGATGTGGGTGGTTTTGTGTGACCTGGAGGGCCATGGTGGGGTGCAGTCGCGGTACGCGATGGGGATGAGTACCATAACAGACCATATTAAGGGGGGGATTTTTTAACCCAGTAGACCCACAGTATGCAATGGGGAGCTGTACTTCAGCAGTTCATGGTTAGTGGGAAGCACCTCTGTGTGACGCGGTAGGCCCACTGTACTCAATAGAGGAGGAGTTGTTCACCAAACAAGGCATTCAATGTTGTGACTGGAGATGTTTCTAGTTACTAAACATAGAATAAATCCTGTTGTGAGTTATTTTAACATTGTTCATGTGATTGCGGTATTTCTATATGGTGCTATATTGTGTGGTAAACTACCTTCACTGTGTTACCCTGTGGTTTTTAATTGCAGAACTCTTTGTTACCTTCAGTGTCACGGGGTCCCTACTAAGTATCATTATACTCACCCATGAATGGGTTTCACCCGCATCTTGTTGAGTCTTATAAAAATGACATACATCATAGATCGAGGCAGAGGGAGACATGACTATACGGTTCCTAGAGGTGGATTGTTTGGTGTTACATGATGTAGAGGAGATGAGTGGATGTGGAGTCTAGTGGAAGAGATATGTGCCTATCATTCAGGTAGAAACCATGGATGACGAACCAATAGCAGTTTTCCTTTTTTTCAGTTGTGATATAGTTTCAGTCATACATCTTCTTTTATATTTGGGCTTTATTACGCCCACTTTTTCATTCAGCACTATTTTACTACAACAGTTTACATCACAATTGAATCATGTTGTGTTCTTGAACAATGTGACTATACAATTTTAAAGGATTTTCCTTCCCATATTAGGAAATATGAATTTCGGTGCTAGTCACCAGCCCCTGGAAAATGGGTGGGATTTGGGTAGTCACAACACGGGCCCTGGAAGCCAAGTAGTGAAAAAGTGGTATCAGAATAGTTCAGTTCTACTGATAAATTGAGAATATGAAATCATTGTTTTGAAAATAGTGTGTTTTGAGTGTGTTATCTAGTTCAAGGAGTCTAGTCTAGGTGCGGTGGCAGACATATCCATAAACCAAGACTCAGAATTCATATTTCTAACTCAGCATGCGAAAAAACTGATTACTTGTGTTTTTAAAATACATTCTTATGTATTCTTTAGACTACTCACTAGGTATAACTATTATCCATGGAACATATTTCTTCTTTTAGGATTATACCATGAAGACAGTTAGCCAGTATTCCTGAGAGAGTACTGGAGGATGACCCATCGAGTGATGAGGCCTCGGTGTAAAGACCTCTTATGGTGTTAGCTCCTTTGGGTGGTGTACCAGTCGTACCACTTCCCATTGGGCAGCCATTTCCACCAGCCCCACCATCTGAGGATGCACGCCGACTGAACACTTTTCACAAGTTCCAATGGTAGTGGCCTCTATGGTTCCGAGGCTAGACGGACACGCAGGAGGCTGAGGACCGGTTGGAGGCTGTGGCCATAGGATTTTGTTTAGTTGAGAGACTAGCTGATTTAATGGTGATCCTGGCAGCCAACCAATTTCAGGAAGCAGGAAGAGATTGTGGAGCATGATTCTATAGATACATGAGGAGGCTCCATCATTTGGGAGGACATAGATAGCCTTTTTAGGGCCATGTTTATCCAAGAAACCTTACGCTCATTGCGCATACATGATCTTCTACACTTACAATTGGGAAAATGATAGTGGCCCAGTACTTGACGAGGATCACTGATCTCTCACACTACTCCACCAACATTGTACGAGGCCCTTTCATTAGGGCCCAGACTGTTGTGAAGGGTGTCCGATAGGAGATCAAAGCATTGATGGTTTCGCCCCATATTCTGAGGCATGTGGGGGATCATGAGCATCACTTTCGATGGGGAGGTTCTTAGCTGAACAGGCACCGACAACGTGAGATACCACCAGATGATAGGTAGCCGAGTCATTTTTAGGAGACACTAGGAAGTTGAAATAGAGGTCAAAGTTGACTATACCTTCTGGTGGATGACCCTAGGACACAGGGTTAGAGGTGCGAGGCTCACAATGTGTAAGGAGACATGCGAGGGGCACATAGTGTTACTCGAGTGGCCGGGAGGGTCATGTGGCACATGACTGCCCAAACTACCATACCGATGACCAGTAGATGGTTGATGGACCACCAAATTATAGGTAGTGATTTGAGGGAGGAGGTCCACGGGGAGAAGGATGTGGAAGGGGAGATGGCTATACTGCAGGCGGTGGGTGATGTTTTGAGATTATACCGCCACCACCGCTAGGTGGTCCACCCCGACCACATGGATCAAGAGTACATCGACGAGCTCAACTCTAGGCAGTTGAGGCCTATGACAATGACACTCCATATATGATTAGAGCTACGATCTTTGTGTAATACACCTTAGATGATGTACTATAGACACAAGTTCTAGTCCCACTTTAATTGAAACAACCCTCATTCAGAGCTCGGAGATTCCGATGGAGCTTTTGGCTCCATCCTTACTACTGTAGACTCTTACATAAGAAGATTTGATGATTACACAATGCTGCTGGAAATGTGATCTTACTCTAGAAGGAAATAGCTTCGGTTTGGATCTCTTAGTATAGGAATCGAGGTCTTATAGTGTCATCTTGGGTATTAACTATTTATCCACATTCCGTGCTCAGATTGACGGTATTAGGTGCAATGTGTGGTGTGTCCTCACAAATGGGACCATGTTGTCCTTCACTGGAGATAATGGAAAATATTCCGAATAGGATGAACTATCCCAGTGAATGGTGCATCCAATTACTCATCAGTTAGCTAGCATTAACCTTGGACTATTTGATGTTGAGAGTCCGAGATATCCTATAGTGGTGGACCAATATGCTGATGTCGTTCCTAATGATATTATGAGACTAACTCCATGCCGATAGGTATAATTCAACATCGACCTATACCATGGGATGACACTGACATCTACACCAGAATATCAGATGCATCTCATGGAGCTTCATGAGGTATGGGTACAATTTGAGGACTTTCATGGAAAGGGGTTCATAAGACCCATTGTTTCACCACGATCAGCCCTAATTTTGTTTTCCAAGAAACCATATGGGAGTTTGTGACTCTTTTTTGACTATCGGTGCGTGAACCAAATGTCCTTTAGATGTTGGTATGTCCATTATGTGTTCTTGGATATACATTTCAGCATGACTAAGGCCTAAGCAGTGTTCATGGGACACAAGAACATGATCTTTCATCCATTCCTCAATTGCATCGTGGTGGTGTCTATAGATGACATATTGATATACTCAACAATGGAGGATGATCTTGATAATCATCTATTGATAGTAATGGATACACTACAATAACACCAGCTAGATGGTAATTTTTTTGAAAAGCCAGTTATAGATATGAGATGTCTACTTTCTAGGACACGTTATCTCATAGGCTAGAGTTAGAGTTGATCCAACGAAGATAGAGGTTGTGCTTTCTTGGGAGCCACCCAGGAGCGTGATGGAGGTTCATAATTTCATGGGTTAGGATGGATAAAAACGGAGGTTCGTGACTGAATTTTATAAAGTGGTGACACCATTTTCAGTGTAAATGAAGAAATGAATTCCCTTCCTATGGAGAGAGAGATTCAATTAGAGTTTCCAAGAGATGAGGCAGAGACTAATGAGTTCCCCCATATTGAGGCTACCAGATGGTGTTGTTGGCTATATAGTTGAGTGAGATGTATCAGGGACCAGACTTGGGTGTGTTCTGATGCAGGAGCGATCAATGATCTCATATAGCCCATGAATGTTGAGACATCATGTGAAGAACTACGCCACACAGAACCTGGAGTTAGCAGTAGTGGTATTTCTATTGAAGATGTGGCAACATTACATAATGGGAGTACCATTTACAGTCTGTTATGATCACAAGAGTCTCAAGTATATCTTCTCTCAGAAGGACATAAACCAGAGATAGCGTTGATCACTATAGTTCCTCCAGGACTATAACATTGAAATAGTTTCTACTCTAGTGATGTGGAATGTGGTAGCAGATGCACTCAACAGGAGGTCTGGTCTTCAGTTGTTGGGTGAGGCAACAGAGAAGCATGCCACGTGGCAGTTATACTTTGCGGATTGAGATGGATCAGAAAACCTCAATTCTATGATTGTCACTCCCCCACTCCTTCAACGAGTTAGGGAGGTGCAGTTTGGGGACCCTGACTGCGAGGCTCAACGTGCTCAGATATTCTTAGGGAAAACACTGGATGGATTTTCTATAGGTGGGGAGCACATATTCGTTTTCATAGGAAATAACATGGTACTAGTGGCACTACTAGAGGAGCTGTTTAGGGAGTTCCATATGTCCCCTATGGCAGTACATCTTCGTGTGGATAAGATTTACCAAGAACACCATCATCCACACTGGTGACCAGGGATGAAGAAGGATGTAGCATAGATTATTTCAACCACTTGTCATTTAGTGAAGGTCGAGAATCTGATTCTAGCGGGCTTAGCAAAGTCACTACAGGTGCCAGAGTGAATTTTGGATGAGATATACAAGGAAATTGCGATTGGGATTTCACGTATGTCCAGGGGACATGATTCCATTTGGGTAATCATTCACTGACCCACCAAGTCATCTGACTTCCTACCTATCCAAGAGTGGGGATCATTATAGAGCTAGGGATGTCTCAATTTACAAGAGATTGTATGAATTAATGGGGAGTCATTGACGATATTCTCTGAATGTCATGCACGTTTTACATCCCAGTTGTCGAAGGGATTGCAGGAGGCGTTCAATACTCAACTATGTTTGACCACCGCCATTCATCCTAAGACGGATGGTCATTTGGTTCATACCATTCAGATGCAAGAGGACATGCTTTTTTCATGAATCCTATAGTTTGGAAGTTGTTGGGAGGATCATTTTACATTGGTGGAGTTCGCTTAAATCAATGGTTATCACTTATCCAATAGTATGGAAGCATTCGAGGCCATCTACTACCGACCCTACCGATCACCTCTATGCTGGACAGACCCAGTCGAGTTAGAAATTATGGGTCTGGAGTTTGTATGGGCTTCCACTGAGATGGTAAAGATCATCCAGGAGCAGATAAAGTCTGCACAGAGTTGACAGAAATCATATGCTGACATTATATGGAGATCTTTGGTGTTCCAGGAGGGGGACAACGTTTCCTTGCGAGTCTTCCCTCAATGTGGACTACAAATATTTGGATGAGGTGGCATGTTATCACTGAGGTTTATCATGAAATTTCTAATACATATGAGGATATTCGAGGTGAAATAATGCTTGGAACTTCCCCCAAAATATTAGAAGGTGCACGACATCTTCCACGTATCCCAGATGAGAAGATACGTGCACGAACCATATCACATCATTGACCATGGTGAGATAGACATAGAAGATGAGGTGAAGTTTACAGAGGTTCCAGTAGAGATTGGGTATCGAAAAGTGAAGGTCTTTTAAGGGAATTTGATTATTTAGGTTTTCATTCTCTGGCATCACAGGAACATCCAGGAGTGAACATGGGAGCAGGACCCTCATATTCGTGCTCAGTAACCCAATTTTGTTGCTTTATTCTATGTTGTGTCTTTCAGGGATGTAATTACCTATGGTGGGGATAATGTAAAGACCTGGATTTTCTATGTATTTTTTATTAAAATTATATTGAATTATCAAATGTCTATGAAAATTAATGGCATGTGATCCTGAAGGTTGGTGTTCCCGGAATGAATTTATGAACTTTTTATTGGCTATGTTCAATAAACGCATGGGTGGAAATTTCTAACTTTTGAACCGTAGATCGAATTAAAAATATTACAGTACCGTTGAATCTGAAATGCTGCGATTCTATTAAGGGAGTCATTACTATTACCGTAGTAGGTTCATAGAAAAATATTAGTTTTTCAACTTCTTAAAATACATGAAAAAAATAATTTTTGTTATTTTATTTCATAAACCTCCAATGAGCCAATTAATGGGGTGGGGTGGACTATGTCTCAAGCCATTATATTTCATGACATTCCAACCCAATGTAAGGACAACGTTGGGGAAATTAGGAATCTTCTTAATTAAGGAGACCCATTATTTCCCCACATTGTTACTTATCCTCCAACTAACCAAATAAATATGGAGCTTTGTTAGGGGTATCAGAGAGCATCACGAAGAAGAAATGTGCTGAAGGAACACATCGACACCAGACCCTTGGAAAATGAACCCAACCCAACAGGAGGTGACGGATGACACCAACCCAAAGAGCCATCTGTGTGTGGCATCTTTGGGAGCCGGTGGTCATACTGAAGAACATGATCCACCATCTAGTGCAAATGTTTCTATGACGGTTCGTGGTAGGGGTTTTGATTCGCATTTCATATTCATTTGAATTTATTAACTCCATTATTATTTTCCATAATACAAGCTAACATGGAGGGTTCCGGCCTAACATACCAAGCTAGAACCCTCCGGGATCTTTCTATCATTGTGCTTCCATAGAAGAACGTGACGACGCCAATGTACGACGTAATAGGAGGTTCATGGATCGTTACCTGTGTTGAATGGAGGAGGTGGATGACATGAGAACTAGTCGTGGGACAGAAGGCAGCGCGACCATTGCTCTGTTGGGGAACGAAATCTGCGGCCGAAGCCACAGCGGAGGCCGAACACACCTCCAACGGGTTTTTTGGAAACCGAGTAGTTCCCATGTGGTAACGCTGCTTTTCCAGCCAAATGGACTCTGAGATTTTCATGAATCTGAGAGACCGGGAGTTACACCCACCACGTCGGACCAAACCGGGATGCCACCCTCGCACTGGGCCACCGCCCTCGGACCGGGCCTCTGCCCACACTCTTGGCCTCTGCCCTCGCCCCGGGTGGCCACCATCATGGTGGGCCGCCACCCTTAGAACGAGACTCTGTGCTCCAGCCATGCCTCTACCCTCGGACTGAGTCACCTCCCTCGTACCGGGTGACGCCCTTGCAGGTCGCCGCCCTCAATGGGTCGCCACCACAGTGGGCCGCTGCCCTCGCACTGGGCCACTACCATAGCGGGTCGTTATTCCACGTAGTATGGGCTTCCCTTTTAAGCTGCCACTCTTGCGGGTCTGACCAAACTACAGCCCAGTGGGCTGAGTCCCCCTCATCCCAGCCAAGACTGGGTCAGACTGGACCCGGACACAATAGGGCCCATAAACTATCACATGACCATATCTTGAGAACCAGATGCCTGTTTGACTTTATGTTTGTGGAGCTAGGACCCTTAGAGTGTGAATGACATTTTTACCTACTCTATTTGAGTTTCTAAGAAACATGGTGTTCGGCCGGGTTGGATTGCACCCGAATCTGACCGGGCCCTTGGTACTAAAATGATAATAATGCACAGACTAGGCAACCGACTAATGCGTCATCTATTATATTAGAATCCTTATGACTTGCCAGATCATTGGGTTACTTATTTGTGAGGCTTCGTTCTTGTTGAGAGATAAATGATGACTTGGGGAGAGGTTCTACCAAGCACACATCGTAAAAAACATTGTGACTGGATGTAACCTAACGACTGCTAACTTTTTGACTCGGAGTGACTCAACATTGATGGTACACGATGGGTAAGAGTACCTTCATAGACCATGATGGGGGTGGGCGGTTCTGTGTAGCCTGGTGGGTGACATTGGTGATCAGCCGCGGTATGCGATGGGAAGGAGTACGTTAACATACTACATTGGGGGGATTTGTGTGACCTAAAAGTCCCACAGTACATGATGGGGAGCAGTACTTTAGCTATTCAAGGATAGTGGGAATCACCTATGTGTGACATGGAAGGAGCACTATACATGGTAATGGAGGAGATCTCCAATAGCACAGGTGTTCATCATTGTGACTGGTGATGTTCCATGTTGCCACCCGTAGAATAAATCTGGGTGTGAGCTATCTTTACATTGTGCATGTGATTGATGTTATGTTATGTACTACTATATCTATATGGTAAAATACCATCACGGTGTTACCCTATAGTTCTTCATTGTGGAACTTTAGGAGACCATAGGTTTCTCGGGGTCCCTACTGAGTATCGTTATACTCACCCCTGCACAGGCTTTGCTAGCACCTTATTTTGTCTTGTGAAAATGACGTACAACATTTATCGAGGCCGAGGGAGTGAGGAATAGACGGTGCTCGGAGGTGGACTGGACGGTGTGACATGACGTAGAGGATACAAGTTTATGTGGAGTGCAGTGGCAGTGATCTGTACCTACCCATTAGGTAGGAACCTCTAAGAACGACCTTGAAGCTGTTTTCCTTTTTCTTGCAGTTGTACTGTACTTTTAGTCATACTTTTACCTTTAAATATGAGCTTGTATTCCGGCCCCTTTTACATTAATCACTCTTTTACTACAGTAGTTTACTTCATAGTTTCTTCGTGCTCTGTTCTCAGACCATGTCTTTGTAATGGTTTAAAGGCAATGCCTTCCCATATAAGAAAATATACCTTTCGGTGCTAGTTTCCATCCCCTGGACTATAAAAGGTGGGATTCAGGTAGTAAAATCACGGGCCTCAGGGGATGGGCCATGACATGTTTGTTTTTGATAAATGAACAATTTTATATTCTTGGAGACGGTAGGCTATACGTACAAATGATTATCATTTAAATTTTTTAATTATCATTATTGAAAGTAGGTATTTCTTATGTTTTTTATCCTAAGTTATCAAAAATATATAAATATAATATTATATATTTAAATATATTTTTATATATATCATTCATTTAATGTGGTGATGAAAAACATTCAACATTGGTTTGTGTAGGTGATAGTTCGTATGCACACACAAATGAAATTATCATTTCTATTTGAAAGGGAAGTTGGGAATGTAAATGATATTTAATTATTTAATATTTATAATTATTTCATAAATATTATATTTAAAATTTAATTACATCAATAAAACTAGTCAATGGATACAATGATGGAATATTTCTTTTACCGGTTCACAAGGGTGTATTTCCTATTATAGATGATTGATGAATTATTTTACAATTTTATGAGAAAGTATATGGATTTTAGTGATTATATTAGAATAATAAAATCTCATTATATTGATGATTTGTTATTTTTATTAAATAATATTTATTCATATTTAATGTTTGCGGAAGAAGAACTAAAATAAAAATACTTTATTAAAAATAAAACCTATCATTTAGACGATATCCTTTAGTTAACACCTGAACATCCCAATGGAGTGTGTTGTGAATAATTCAACAGATCTAGAATGTATATAGGGATTATGGGAATGGATTTTGGTAGTTCATGGATAATACAAATAATTTTTTATGTGGGACAAAATGAGATGAATTTCATCCCTTTTATATGAGAGTGGAGGGGAACTCGTATAATTTTCCTAATTATTTAATTAATATAAATAATGTTTCTTTTAAAATTTTCTCAAAATAGATTTATTATAAGTAAATAATGATTTTGGGTCGCAATAAACTCATTCTATGTAAATTATATATGTTTTGACTATTTTTAATCTTTAAATTTTATATTTAACCGTTATTTAAACTTTTTATTTTTTACTGTGATATCATGTTATTTACACATTGAGGGATATTGTAATTACTATAAAATTAAAGATTGGAAATAAATCAGTCATATATAATATTTAAATACTTATCTTAGTCACTTGGTATAATTTGATAATATTACGTTATCTATATCATTAAATAAAATATTATTTATTTTCAAATATCATTAATGACAATTTTTAAATTATTCATCACTTTACTTTTATAAAATATTATAACAACATTATATCATAGAATTCAATCTTCAAAATAATCACTAAAATTATAAATTAATCAATAAATTTCATGTATAATATTAACTATATCAAATTATATTTATTATAGTATTTTTAATAATATTTTTTTATTCTTTGATTAATAATATAATTAAAGCATCATTATTGTGTACCAATTTAATGTAAATATTTTACCCAAAATATTAGAATTAAATATTCATGATGTATATAAATATTATATCATAAAAAATAATATTTATTTTTCAAATCATCCCTTATATGACCCCACATTAAGAATATTTCTCTTATTAAAATAGACGATTAACAAAATTGACATCCCTTTGAATATAATATTATAAATGATATATTCTCCTCCAAAATTCCATCAATGATTTCATTATATATCTTACGATTCATAGAGATGAATAATACACATCCTATTAAATTATAAAAAAATTTAGGGTAACTTTATAATATTTATAATATTATTTTTACCCTCGATTTCATGATTTTCCCTTTACCATTGTAATTAATAATTTACTAAATATATTAATCATATTTTCAAAAAATAAAAGAGTCATATTTACTATATTTTATACATTATAATACAAAATATTGAGTACATTTTTTCAAATTCCTTGAACATACAATTCAATAATTGATTTAAAAATTAACCTATTTACTAAACAAAATAATGTGTTTGATGTTATGATATTCCAAGGTCCACAATGATTTTATATTCCTAATCAATTTGAATGTGATTCTAGTGAACCAAATTGGATTAAATAATAAAAATATTATCTAAATATTATTAAAAACTATTCACAAATATAATTTGACACTATAATAATATTAGTTGAAATGAATGTTTTGTATTAGAAATGAAATATTTTTATCATTCATCATCAAAAAATATATCTTGTCCGAAAAATACCAATAATTAAAATTGATTGAATATTGATATTAGCATTTAAAAAATTAAAATTTTTTCACATAACATTTATAAATGTGTCAGAATACAGATTTAAAATAAGTGCACAATCAGAGAGGGAAAAAATATTTATGAAAAATACTTCATTTATACGTAAAATTAGAATTGTACTTATATAATTATTTGAAAAAAGATAAGATAAATGTTAAGAAAAATTAAAATATTATATATATATTTTTTTAAAATAATATAAGAAAATTTATTTGAATACTAATTTTTATAAAAACTGTTTACTTACTATTTAAATAACTTTTTCAGAAAACAATTTCATTTAATTTTAAAACTGGTTTCATATTTAAATAAATTTAACAGTTTGAAGAGTTATATATGATTTTCTAACTGTTGAACTCACCTATTTTGATAATCCCAATAATGATTTTACATACATTTGATAATCCTAATTAATGTTTATTTATATTACAATTCGATTAATATATTATATTCTATTATCAAGATGATAATAATAATAAATTAATCCTCGAGATATGTTAATCAATGTTTATCCATGTTTCTATAAGGTTCTGAGGTAATTCTAACAAAATCAGATATGTTTTGCATAAAACAGATAATTGTTTGTCACTGATCTGCATATAGCTACTAGTATAGAGCTACCGGTACTCAGTCTACCGATAGAAAGAGTCACCGATAAGCTAGTTCACCGATTTGTAGAGCTACCGATATGTACAAGTCCACCGGTAAGCATAAAACAAGCTACCGATACAAGATTTATCATGTTTCCCAATAGTACAGAATGAAGTTATTGATGTGTATATGTATACCTATACAAATAATCACTGGAACTAAGCAAGAGACCGATACATACAATTACCAACAAAATTGAGATAATTATGGAAGTCTACCGAGCTACCGATATAAGAATATCGAGCTACCGATAGAAGTCTACCGAGCTACTGATAGAATTCTACCGAGCTACCGATAGAGTATGCCTACAGATAGAAGGAGTTACTATTACCTAGAGCTACCAACACAAAGAGCTACTGATGCAATTTCAAAGAGCTACTGATGGAAGGTCACTGCTACAGAAAGTCCACCTTACATGTCTACCAACAGAAGGCTAATAATTATTGACCAACCAGTCAAACTCTATACTCTCAATACTATTTATTTATTAAGCTAACAATTATATTTGATGTTTTTAATGCAGTTAATGTTATTTAATGATCTCTATTTCCATGTCAGGGAACCGTACCGAGTACCCATGCAAAAGGTAATCATTCCCATTTGCTGGAGCTGAAAGCTATAAAAGGGAAGATAAAGACCTAGCTGAAGATAATGTGATTAACAAGAATAATAGGAAGTAAATATAGAAGATGAGAACACGGGGTGTTCATACAGCATGAATCAAGGAACTAAGAAGGCACATGAAGGGTAAAAGAGAAAAAGTCTCAACATCATTCAAACGTGGCGCATTTGTGTAAGGATACATCCAAACTCCATGAACATTGGACATGCACAGATCAATTATTTTCTAGAGGAGAAAACAATATGCATCTGGAGTGAATAACTACTACAAACACTGCATTCCCTCAGGTTGATAAGTTGAACATGGATCCAAGGATGAAAACGATACTCTGTTTTTAAGAACAAAAACCATAGAAGGACTCAGAAGCTTTTATGACTAACCAAACGAGTCCAGAGCTGCATTTCCACTCACTAATGTGCTTCTAATGTCATTCTCACTTACTTTAGTGATTATTCAATTTACATTTCGAGCAGTGTGTGTATCCTATTTATTTTACACACACACACACACACTGTCACCTGAGCTAAGCTAGAGGATTCTTAAATCATCACTCAAACTCTATAACTCTCTTGTGTCCCACTGTGTATAGTGGTAGAGGTTGAGTAAGACCCAGACAGCTGTGAGCTGTTGTTTGTTTTCCCACATAGAACTGTAGTAGAGGTCCTTGTACCTGGACAGTGCGTTCACTGTTGTTTACCCCAATCTAGGGTGTGGATCAATTTATATAAATTGTTTGAGGGTGAAGTGCCCAGATCAGTGTGAATCCCTGAGAGGGGGAGGGGGTGAATCAGTGATCCCTTAAAACTTTTTACTAATTGATTCCTTAATCAATTAAACCTCTATGGCTGGTTAAAGCCTCGATCCACTCTTCTTGTATCTCACACCTTTCCACGAATGATGCAGTAAATGTAAAGGCATTGGACACAAGGATTTACAAGGTTCGGCACTAAAGGCCTACATCCTTGCCAAGCTCTCCCAGCATGGATTCTCCATTATAACCTGTTAAAATTACAATGGTCGATACAGAGTCCCACTGTATCTCTCCTGAGTCCCACAGGAGGGTCTTTATACTGCATCACACAGTGTTACCAGAGTCCCACTGGCCTGCTCCAGAATCCCACTGAAGACTTCTTCTCCATGAGTCCCACAGGGTCTTCTATTGGCTGCTCGAGTCACACGAGTAGCTCTTCTTCTTGTTCAGCTCTTCAAGTATCTTCAGCAGCCTGGGATAAAGGCTGCTGGCCTTGCTCGGTACCTCTGATCACTTGAGTTGATCAGGTCTTCTCGTCTTACTCGGGCTTTATCACCTTCTTCTAAGGATGACCCGGCTTCTCTCCAATTACTGAATGCTCAGACAACTGATATTTTTAACTTCAGTCTGGTCCAGTCTCACTTCAAATCAACTTCATGCACTGAATGCATGGCAACCCTGCATCTTCATGCACTGACTACATGGCCTTCTCAAATTCTTCAAGAACCTCCTGGTCTTGGTCAACTAAAATGCACACCACTGATTTGGCTCTGTTCACGTGTGCACGTGCATGCATGCATGCATGCACTTTCCCTTTCCTCTTCTTGGTGCAGTAGACCCACAAAGGGTGTAGTCACTTTAAGAACACACCTTCACTGAACTTCACACACTTTATCCAATTTGTTTACACACTCTTAAGTGTGTTTTACTTTGGTGTGAGTTGTCCTCTTCTTCTACTTCTAGGTGTTTACACTTTTAGTGAACACACTAGGTTCGGCCAAATTGTCTCTTTGCACATACTTGTTTCATTTTGCACACACTTGAAACTTGGCCTCTTCCCACTTCTTGTTGCACACCCTTAACCCGTAGGTTGTTCTTCAATTTTGCACACACAAAATGTGTCTTCACTTGGTGCACACACAAGGTGTGTTCTCGGCCTCCACTTCCTTTGAACACACACAAATCTTGGTGTAGTTCTTTGTGCAAGCCTCGGCCAATCCCTTCTTTGTGCACACACTTATCCAAAGGCACTTCCACTTTTGTGCACACACTGCCCGTAGGTCCTCTTCTTGTTTTTCACACACAAAAGGTGTGGTCTTCTTAGCACTTGGCACACACCACTTGGTGTTGTCTTGGCCTACACTTCTTGACTTCACACACAGAAGAGGTGTGGAATCGGATTCTCCTTGCACACACAAGGGACACGGCCTTCTCTTGTTCACTTTGCACACAAAGACACAAAGGCCTCGGCCTTCCTTCTTCACCTCTCACACACACAAAGTGTGGTCTTCCACTTGTATTGCACACACCAGTCGTAGGGCCTTCCTCCTTCACTTGGCACACAAGCACAAGTCTCGGCTTTCTTCTTCTATTCCACCTGAATGCCAAAGGAGGCGCGCAAGGGTCTACTTGAGCCGCGGCCAACTTCTTCTCCAACAGCTGCACAAGGTATGAGCCGCGGCCTCTCTTCCTCAACACTGCCGCGCAAGCCTCAACAAAGGACAAGGCGCGCAGGTCTTAACAAACCTCGAGGGCGCGCAAGGTGCTTGTGGCCTCGGGTACTTCCTATCGCGCAAAAGAAAGACGCGCAGGGAACTCCTTCTTCTTCTTTCGCGCAAGGAATGCGCAAAAGGAACTCACGAAGCCAAGGGTGGCTTCAGGCTACTTCGTCGCGCAAGTGGGTGGCGCGGGGCTCCAAACTTCGTGAGGCACAGAGGCACACTCACGGGACTCTCTTCAAATTTTCAGCACATCAGCAGCGTCTTCTCGAGGGCTAGGCCTCATTTATATAGGCAGAGGAGAGGCGGTTCTATCCGCGTGAAATAACTTCAAACACCCGAGATCTTCGGATCTTTAAAAACTTTCCAAATCTTTATTTTCTTTCCTCTGTTTCAACGCGGGTTCTTTTATTATTTTCTTCCTCGTGCATGCGACTTAGAACGCATGCACGGCCTCTTTTTAAACCCAATCCATGCATGCAAAGCACGAACACCAACTGGCCTCGGCACCTTCGGTTTGCCTTCGGCCAAATATCGAATTCTTCTTCTAATCGCATGCAAACTCATATTTATGCTTGAATGTGTTCGTAGGGGCCAGACGATCACCATGGAGGTCTCGGTTTGCTCGGAGGTGGCCGGGAACTCGAAATCAGGTCGTCGGGGAGGCTCTGGTTCAGCGGCGGCATGCGGGTGGCTTCGTGCGAGCTCGAGGTAGGAGATGGACGCCGGGAGCCGTTCGATCGGGGGAATGAAGGTCATCGGATGGCCTGGATTTGAACCATAGCGGCGCGATTAGATGAGCGGCTCAGATCTGGCGCGCGATTTATTACCCAGCCGCTCCCTCAACCCCGCAATTGAACTTCCTCCTCCACGGTGCCGCCCCGCACCGTGTTCTCCCTGCGGGCGCGCTCTGCGCCCACTCTTGCCTCCTGCGGGCGCGCTCCTAGCGCCCACTATGCATCCTTGGTGCGCGAGCTTCACCACCGCGTGCCCCCGGGGCTTATACACGGCCCCCTCTGCCTCTGCCGCCCGGGCTGGCCACATGGGATCTCCCCTTGGGCGTGGCGCCTTAGGCCCACATGTGCCTTGGGGGTTGAACCCTTAAGGCTGGCCTTGGCTGGCCAATTTTTTGGCAAAGTAAATATAGGGTACTTTGTATAAAAACAATGTAACCACATACATAATGTTAAATGCCAAGAGCCACTCCAAGCCTTCTCCTCAAAGCCATTTCTTCTCTCTTCTTCTTAGGAATTCATCAATCCTCCTCTCATATGATCTTCACTTAGGATATCGAATTCAAAGGGTTTCTTCATCTTCAACCGAGCTCCTGAATCAAATATTTCTTCAATAAACTTCATTGATCTAATCAGAGATCAATTGGAACATCATCTGATTCACATGCACTAAGAGTTAGTACATGGACTTCGTTAATGCACATCATCCACTTAGTAGTTGTGGATGGAACTCCTTTCAACTCCTCATGCATTGTGATGACAATGCATGGTCTTCAATCAATGTTGTGACTTTGTATCATCAGGATACAAGTTCTATGAACTTAAGGATCAGCTCCACAATCGTCAGATGTTACTAGAGAATGTTTCAACCACATCTCCTATGCCACTTAGTGAATCTCCTAAGTGACATTCCTCTTAGTACCATGGCCATTCTCCTTTCTTTACCAACACCATCACAACCTTTGTCATTCACATCTTGACATTCCTTGACTTCCATTCAGTCCAAGACAACTTCATGCCTCATTGACAACAAATGCAACACAATGCACTTCAATCTCCCCCTTTGTATTTGTTGTCAATACACCACTTCAGCACATATGAATGGGTCAATATGTGTGCCAATCTTTTCTCCCCCTTATTGGCAATCAAATGCAAAGGTGTGGTGTGGTTCTCTTCCAAAAATATCTTCCTCCCATTGAAAAGTATCTTCTTGAAAAACACTAAGAGAGGGATGATGCCACATGTTCTTCTTTAGCAAAGAACCTTTAGTAAATCAACTCTAAGTCTACTTGGGCTAACCCGGTGTAGAAAACAAGAGTGATGTAACCAAGGAACTCAATGCTGTCCACAATTCTCTACACATGTGAGATCATGCTTAGGGGCTTGAAATTTTTCAGATATAACAATGAATTTGCTAAATCCTACACAACTTCACAAAACTCATTAGAAAGTTCAGGTGCAAAGATAAAGCTCCCCCATTCATCTATTTTCTTAAGATGATATTAATCTCAGAACATCATCTTCTTCAGATTTCCTCCCCCTCAAGGGGTGCACTCCATTCAATCCAAACCATCCTTCAGCTGAGAATGATCATCATCTTCAATTCCCTGCAATGTTAGCACATGTAAATACCAAGAGTACAAGGGAATAAGATGGAACCTCCTTGGTTCATCAATGTGAACAACAAGGTTGAGAAGATTATCTCAACCAAGATGTCCCATTTTCACCATTCTTCACACTTGCACATCTGATCTTCATTGATGATTGTGCTGGTGTGGTTCTCAAAACATCTTCATGTGAAACCTTCTTCTTCCCTTTTTCTTTAGCAATTGCCAAAACTTTATCTTCAGCACTTTGTAGATCTTTGGCAAGTTGCAACTGATTTGGCCATATGACTAACAAATCATTTGGAAGTGTGGCCTCAGTTCTGGAAGTTTCACATGGTTCCTTTGATGCTGTCAAGATACCTTTCTTAGGCAACTTGTTTTCAATCAATCCCTTCTGCTTTTACTGGATTGATTGTCTGTTTGAGTCCAGTCTGCCTCTATTGAATTTCATGGCTTCATTACAAAGATCCATGATATGTCCTTTCCTTCCACAGTAGAAGCATTTCTTGGTGATCCTTCTGGATGCATCACCCTTTTTGGATTTAGACTCCAAGGTCTTCTCTTCATTCTTCAAACTCTTCTTGGGAGCATCTTCCACTATCTTCTGCTTGCTTCCCAAAGAATCTTGCTTAGCCAGGTTCAGTGATCTTCTCTTCATTCCAGCTTCGGATACATTCGGAGATTGATATGTATCAACTCTTTGACCACTTTTGCAACCATCCCAGATGTTGTCAAGTAATCCAAATCTATTTCCAGTAAACAGATGTCTCTGGACCTGTGGATGTTGCTTCCTTCCTTCTGGCTTGCTCCCCCTTAGCATGAGATTCCTCTGTGCTTTGGCATTCAGTGGATTGTACCAACAATCCTTTGCACAGTGCCCATACTTGTTACAACACCAGCATTGTCCCACGAATCTTGACCTCTTCAGTCCTTCTGATTGTAGGGTACTTTTCTTGACCTGTTGTGCTGTTTCAGGAGAGCTCTGCTTCTTTACTGTCTTTATCCATATTTGTTTGGATTCATTCTTCCATCCTGCACTTTTTGTGAAAACACATTTAGAAACATGAGTACAAGATGGTATGGATGGTACCTTCTTTCTAGAAGATGTTGCCCTTTTATTAGAGGATGTCTTTCTTTTAGAATCATCCTTCTCAAAGCTCACTTGAGTGGCAACATTTCTTCTTCCTGCTGTCTGGGAGGCTTGGACTTTGGGTGATTGCTGATTTTTCAATATCACCTCTAGTTCTAAGAATTTCATATTGAGGGAGTTCTTCTCATCCTTAACAGTTCTTAGCCTTCCTTCCCAATTTTCTTTCAGCTGTTCTAACTGGTCTTCATGCACCTTCTTGATTTCAAGCAATGAGTTGTCAAGCTCCTTCACCATTTTGACTTTGTCTTCAAGTTGAGCATCTCTGACATTCATTGAAACTTTGTGCCTCTTTTCCAGTGCATGGTAAACATCTTTGATTATTACTTTAAAGAATTCTTTCTCAGAAAGGCTTCTTTGCAATTCTTCAGCAGTGTCTTCGTATCCTTCATTGCAAAGAGAAACGGTTTCATCTTTAGCCTTCACCAGCTTTCTGAGAGTGTTGGTTATGCCAACCCTTTTACCCAGCTGATCTTCCATAGCATTGGCTTCTTCTTCTAACTGTGATTTTTCTTCTTGAAGATCAAGGATGCCTGTAGCTATACACATTGCCACTTCCTTGGGGACTGTCTTCTGAAGATATTTGATTGCATTTAGAAGGTCATTGTTTCTTCCATCTTCATCACAGCTAGGACAAGCTTCATCAGAAGAATGATAAAAGGAATTGTCATCTGATGTGACTTTCACACTTCTTTCCATAGAAGTAGTTTCTCTGATTGCAGCAACCTTCTTCTTCATCTTCTTTGCCCGTTTCTTCATTCTGTTTTTCTGAGTCTTGGCAGATATCTCCATTTGAGGCTGGTCACTCATTTCCTCAAATCTGCACTTCATAAAGACTCCCTTGGATCTTTTAGAGGGAACCTCCCTCTGATACCAATTGAAGTGCCCAGATCAGTGTGAATCACTGAGAGGGGGAGGGGGTGAGTCAGTGATCCCTTAAAACTTTTTACTAATTGATTCCTTAATCAATTAAACCTCTATGGCTGGTTAAAGCCTCGATCCACTCTTCTTGTATCTCACACCTTTCCACGAATTATGCAGTAAATGTAAAGGCACTGGACACAAGGATTTACAAGGTTCGGCACTAAAGGCCTACATCCTTGCCATGCTCTCCCAGCATGGATTCTCCATTATAACCTGTTAAAATTACAATGGTCGATACAGAGTCCCACTATATCTCTCATGAGTCCCACAGGAGGGTCTTTATACTGCTTCACACAGTGTTACCAGAGTCCCACTGGCCTGCTCCAGAATCCCACTGAAGACTTCTTCTCCCTGAGTCCCACAGGGTCTTCTCTTGGCTGCTCGAGTCACACGAGTAGCTATTCTTTTGTTCAGCTCTTCAAGTATCTTCAGCAGCCTGGGATAAAGGCTGCTGGCCTTGCTCGGTACCTCTGATCACTTGAGTTGATCAGGTCTTCTCGTCTTTCTCGGGCTTTATCACCTTCTTCTAAGGATGACCCGGCTTCTCTCCAATTACTGAATGCTCAGACAACTGATATTTTTAACTTCAGTCTGGTCCAGTCTCACTTCAAATCAACTTCATGCACTGAATGCATGGCAACCCTGCATCTTCATGCACTGACTGCATGGCCTTCTCAAATTCTTCAAGAACCTCCTGGTCTTGGTCAAATAAAATGCACACCACTGATTTGGCTCTGTTCACGTGTGCACGTGCATGCATGCATGCATGCACTTTCCCTTTCCTCTTCTTGGTGCAGTAGACCCACAAAGGGTGTAGTCACTTTAAGAACACACCTTCACTGAACTTCACACACTTTATCCAATTTGTTTACACACTCTTAAGTGTGTTTTACTTTGGTGTGAGTTGTCCTCTTCTTCTACTTCTAGGTGTTTACACTTTTAGTGAACACACTAGGTTCGGCCAAATTGTCTCTTTGCACATACTTGTTTCATTTTGCACACACTTGAAACTTGGCCTCTTCCCACTTCTTGTTGCACACCCTTAACCCGTAGGTTGTTCTTCAATTTTGCACACACAAAATGTGTCTTCACTTGGTGCACACACAAGGTGTGTTCTCGGCCTCCACTTCCTTTGCACACACACAAATCTTGGTGTAGTTCTTTGTGCAAGCCTCGGCCAATCCCTTCTTTGTGCACACACATAGCCAAAGGCACTTCTACTTTTGTGCACACACTGCCCGTAGGTCCTCTTCTTGTTTTGCACACACAAAAGGTGTGGTCTTCTTAGAACATGGCACACACCACTTGGTGTTGTCTCGGCCTACACTTCTTCACTTCACACACACAAGAGGTGTGGAATCGGATTCTCCTTGCACACACAAGGGCCACGGCCTTCTCTTGTTCACTTTGCACACAAAGACAAAAAGGCCTCAGCCTTCCTTCTTCACCTATCACACACACAAAGTGTGGTATTCCACTTGTATTTCACACACCAGCCGTAGGGCCTTCCTCCTTCACTTGGTACACAAGCACAGAGTCTCGGCTTTCTTCTTCTATTCCACCTGAATGCCAAAGGAGGCGCGCAAGGGTCTACTTGAGCTGCGGCCAACTTCTTCTCCAACAGCTGCACAAGGTATGAGCCGCGACCTCTCTTCCTCAACACTGCCGTGCAATCCTCAACAAAGGACAAGGCGCGCAGGTCTCAACAAACCTCGAGGGCGCGCAAGGTGCTTGCGGCCTCGGGTACTTCCTGTCGCGCAAAAGAAAGACGCGCAGGGAAATCCTTCTTCTTCTTTCGCACAAGGAATGCGCAAAAGGAACTCACGAAGCCAAGGGTGGCTTCGGGCTACTTCGTCGCGCAAGTGGGTGGCGCGGGGCTCCAAACTTCGTGAGGCACAGAGGCACACTCACGGGACTCTCTTCAAATTTTCAGCACATCAGCAGCGTCTTCTCGAGGGCTAGGCCTCATTTATATAGGCAGAGGAGAGGCGGTTCTATCCGCGTGAAATAACTTCAAACACCCGAGATCTTCGGATCTTTAAAAACTTTCCAAATCTTTATTTTCTTTCCTCTGTTTCAACGCGGGTTCTTTTATTATTTTCTTCCTCGTGCATGCGATTTAGAACGCATGCACGGCCTCTGTTTAAACCCAATCCATGCATGCAAAGCACGAACACCAACTGGCCTCGGCACCTTCGGTTTGCCTTCGTCCAAATATCGAATTCTTCTTCTCATCGCATGCAAACTCATATTTATGCTTGAATGTGTTCGTAGAGGCCAGACGATCACCATGGAGGTCTCGGTTTGCTCGGAGGTGGCCGAGAACTCGAAATCAGGTCGTCGGGGAGGCTCTGGTTCAGCGGCGGCATGCGGGTGGCTTCGTGTGAGCTCGAGGTAGGAGATGGACGCCGGGAGCCGTTCGATCGGGCG
Organism: Viscum album; assembly: GCA_963277665.1. Classification (NCBI taxonomy): domain Eukaryota; kingdom Viridiplantae; phylum Streptophyta; class Magnoliopsida; order Santalales; family Viscaceae; genus Viscum; species Viscum album. Next base: position 1,741,929,986 of record OY728156.1, read on the forward strand.
AATGAAGGACATCGGACGACCTGGATTTGAACCGGAGCGGCGCGATTAGATGAGCGGCTCAGATCTGGCGCGCGATCAATCGTGCGGCCAGGATCACTCCCGCGGAGAAAATCCGCGTCCCACATCGAAACGCCGGCCATTTTTCACGCGGTTTATTACCCAGCCGCTCCCTCAACCCCGCAATTGAACTTCCTCCTCCACGGTGCCGCCCCGCACCATGTTCTCCCTGCGGGCGCGCTCTGCGCCCACTCTTGCCTCCTGCGGGCGCGCTCCTAGCGCCCACTATGCATCCTTGGTGCGCGAGCTTCACCACCGCATGCCCCCGGGGCTTATACACGGCCCCCTCTGCCTCTGCCACCCGGGCTGTCCACATGGGATCTCCCCTTGGGCGTGGCGCCTTAGGCCCACATGTGCCTTGGTGGTTGAACCCTTAAGGCTGGCCTTGGCTGGCCAATTTTTTGGCAAAGTAAATATAGGGTACTTTGTATAAAAACAATGTAACCACATACATAATGTTAAATGCCAAGAGCCACTCCAAGCCTTCTCCTCAAAGCCATTTCTTCTCTCTTCTTCTTAGGAATTCATCAATCCTCCGCTCATATGATCTTTACATAGGATATCGAATTCAAAGGGTTTCTTCATCTTCAACCGAGCTCCTGAATCAGATATTTCTTCAATAAACTTCATTGATCTAATCAGAGATCAATTGGAACATCATCTGATTCACATGCACTAAGAGTTAGTACATGGACTTCGTTAATGCAAATCATCCACTTAGTAGTTGTGGATGGAACTCCTTTCAACTCCTCATGCATTGTGAGGACAATGCATGGTCTTCAATCAATGTTGTGACTTTGTATCATCAGGATACAAGTTCTATGAACTTAAGGATCAGCTCCACAATCGTCAGATGTTACTAGAGAATGTTTCAACCACATCTCCTATGCCACTTAGTGAATCTCCTAAGTGACATGCCTCTTAGTACCATGGCCATTCTCCTTTCTTTACCAACACCATCACATCCTTTGTCATTCACATCTTGACATTCCTTGACTTCCATTCAGTACAAGACAACATCATGTCTCATTGACAACAAATGCAACACAATGCACTTCAGAGGGGACTAAGTCTCGACTTTAGACTGAACCTCTTGGTTACATGTGTTGTTATTTTTAGTTTAAGTCATAAGTTTACTATACATATTTCATATTCCGCTGCTATTACATTGAAATATGAAACTATTTTAATGCTACATTGATAGTTAAATTAGCATGTGTTTATACTTATTATAAACTAGTAAGCTAGTTTCAGAAGTCAATTTAATCTTCAGATTAAATTAACTGAGACCTAATCAATCTTTGAGAAACTAATTTAACATTTACACTTTCTATTAATTCTCTACAGTTTTACGTTGTTTTTAAATAGGGGGATTTTTAAGAGAAATATTTTTAACAGAATGTTTAATTGGAACTCAATTCACCCCCCCCCCCCTCTTGAGTATCCACTCCGACCAACATTTGGTATCAAATGTTGTTTTTATTAATACATGTTTTCAAAACACTATGTTTTCAACTGTGATTTTAGTTGCATCTTTAACAATCGTAAATTTTTGTTCTAAATTTTATCTCTTTAAATATCTTTTCTAAAATATAGATATGGATCATAGACTAGAATGTGCTGCTAAAAACCGGTAACCATTAATTAATGGTTCAAACTATGCCCAGTGGAATCTTAAGAAGAAAATTCATTTGGAAAGTATGGGTTTTGATATCTGGACTACAATAGAATCTCAATATAAAATTCTAGAAAATGAAAGAACAACATGGGATGAATCAAAAAAGACTACTTACAATAATAATTGTAAACCTATGAATTCCTTGTATTATGCTTTAGGAGATGATGATATTAATATAATTTCTACTTTCAAAACTGCTTATGAAATTTGGGATACTTTGGTTGTTTCTCATTAAAGAACAACCAACGTTAAAGAAATGAGATTGAATACTTATACCATTAAATATGATAATTTTAAAATGAAGACTGATGAACATATTTCTGACATGTATCTCTGCTTCAATGAGATTGTCAATTCTATGAGCTCACATGGATAGGTTGATCCAGTAAAGGAACAAATAATGAGAATCTTGAGATGTCTACCAGAAAGACGGTGGGGCACTTCTGTTTCTTTAGATAAACATGTGACATCATCACAATCCCTATTAAGGAATTAATAGGTAAAAATATGATGTATGAGAAGGAACTTAAAGTAAATAAGGAAGAAGATGATGAACCCAAGAGAAAATTTATGGCAATAAAGTCTTCTGCTTCTAAGAGCAATGAAAAGGAGAAAATACTTGTACGTACTGAATGTTCAACAAGTGAAGATTCAGACTCTGACAGTGATTATGAGACGGCTCAAATAGCTAAGAGATTCAAGAAGTTTTATAGAAAAAAGAAATTCTTTCGAAAATAAAATTACAGAGGAATGTATGACAACAAGGGTCACTGGAATAAGGATGAGAAGAAATCTGATAAGGAGGATGATATAGACTGCTATGAATACAAGAGGAAAGGACACATCAAGGCTGACTGTCCAAAACTAAAATTCAAAAAGAAACATGATTATAAGGACATGATGTTCAAGAAAGCTATGAATGATACTTAGAGTGCTTTAGAAAATAGCATAAGTGAATCTGAAATTTCTGATTATGAAAAGAATCATACTAACATGTTTTTCATGACCAACTCATCTGAGATAAACTTAGATACTCCTGTTTTAAATTCCTATTATATTGGAGATGATGCAGAATCTGATTCTGATTCTGAAGATTTGTCTAAGGATGAATTTTCTGAATATTGTAACATGCTGGAAGAAACATGTAATGTACTTAAAGACAAATATAAGTCACTAAAGAAACAACATTCTCTCACTGCCAATGTTGAATATGCCTTTGATGTAGAAAAGGAAAATAATTCTCAACTGATAAAGTAAAATACTGAACTAAAAATGTCTAATGAGCTACTTAGAAAGGACATAGAAAAATTCACAAAGGGAAAGTACACTATAACTCAAATTCTAGGAATGAAAGTGGAACCAAAGTATGCTACTGGAATATGTTATCAACCTGGAAAAAGATAGTTTACTAAAACTAAATATATTCCTAAGTCTGGACACATTTCTGCTTATTCTATTTTTGGAAATTCTTATGCTTCAACTTGTTATTCATATGGTTATAGATCAAATAAAGTTTATCTTTCAAAATCTATAGATTATGTAAATTATATGGGACCCATACGACAAATTTGGGTACCTAATACTTTGATTGCTAACATATCTGGACCCAAGAAGATCCGGGTACCAAATTCATTTTCCATCTAAATCTGTTTTGTAGGAAATATGATTGAAAAGTTATCACAATAAGCTATGGTTCATGGACATTGGATGTTCAAGGCACATGTCTAGAGATTATTCATGCTTTAAAATCCTAATAAAGGTTGATGTAGGCCATGTCACCTTTGCTGATAATTCTAAAGGAAAAATCATCGGCCTAGGCCTAATTGGTAACATTGATTCGGTTTTGATTTCTAATGTTTTATTTGTTGATGGACATATGTATAACATGTTATGTATTTCACAATTATGTGATGATGGTTTTAATGTTAAATTTGAAAATGATTCTTGTGATGTTTTTAACTCTAAAAATGTTTTAGTGTTCACTGCCTTAAGAAATGAAAATGTTTTTGTTGTTGATCTGAGTTCTTTAGCTAAGCAAAATGTTACTTGTCTAAACACTTTTCATAAATAGTCTTGGATTTGGCACAGAAGATTAGGAAACTACAACATCTTTTCACGTAGAAAACTAACTAGGAAGAACTTTGTTAGAGACCTACCTAAACTTGAATTCCCAAATGACATAGTTTGTAACCCCTATCAAAAGGGAAAGAAACATAAAGATTCCTTTAAATCAATGAAAGAAGTATCAACTTCTCAACCTCTCAAGTTGGTTCACATGGAATTGTTTAGACCTTCAAGATTTTATAGTTTAAATGGGAAGCACTATGTCTCTGTTCTAGTTGATCAATATTCTAGATATACTTGGGTATACTTCTTAGCTCACAAAATTAAAGCTCGTTCTTACTTTGTTAAATATTCAAAGTCTGTGGAAAACCGTAGTGGACTTATGATAAAAACTCTAAGAGGTGATAATGTTCGTGATTTTGAAAATCAAGAATTTGAATCTTATTGCTCCCAGAATGTCTATAGTCACAACTTTTTTGCTCCTAGGACACCTCAATAGAATGGTGTTGTAGAAAGATAGAATATAACCCATCAAGAAATTTCACGAACCATGCTTAATGAGTATGACTTGACTATTTATTTTTGGGTTGATGCTATGAATACAACTTGTTATATTATAAATAGAGTCTTAATTAGACCTGTTCTCAAGAAGAACCCTTATGAATTATGTAATAATTGAAAACATCATGTTAGTTACATTAGATTCATTGGCTGCAAAGTTTTTATTCATTATACAAAGGATAATATAGACAAGTTTGCTTCTAAAATTGAAGAAATTTCTCTTGGTTATTATTTAACTAGGAAATCCTATAGAGTCTTTAACAAAATAACCAAATGTGTGGAAGAGTCTGTTCACATCAGTTGTGATGAAACTTATCCACATGTATCTAAATCCACTCTTGAAATTCTTGATGAAGATTTTACTATTCTGGACCTTAATGATAAATCTAAAGAACCTACTGTAAAAACATCCAGTTCTAGAAAAATTCCAGAATCTGCTTCTGTTGAACCCAAGATTAGAGATGAACCTGAAATTTATAGTCCTACCTTTACTAGATCAACTATGATTCTAATGAATCATCCATTAGATGTTGTTGTTGGTAATCTTGATAGAGGGACACAGACTAGAGATTCTCTAAGATACCAGGTTGAACATCATGCTTTTATTTCACAACTAAAACCTATAAATGACAATGATTCTATCAATGATGAATTTTGGGCAATGGCTATGCAAGAAGAGTTAAATAAATTTTAAAGAAACAATGTCTGGGAATTAGTTGACAGACCTAAGGATACATTAATAATAGGAACCAAATGGGTTCTTAGAAACAAATTTTATGAATCATGAATTATAGTTAGAAACAAATCTAGGATAGTTTCACAAGGCTATAGTGAAGAGGAAGGTATAGACAATGAGGAAACCTTTTCACCTCTAGCTAGACTAGAAACCATTAGAATCTTACTTGCCTATGCTGCTCATCTGAATTTAAAGTTATATCAAATGGATGTTAAAAGTTCTATTCTAAATGGTTTATTGTTGAAGATGTTTTTTTGAACAACCACCTGGATTTACTAATACTCATTTTCCTAATCTAGTTTTAAAACATTCTAAACCTTTATATGGTTTATAACAAGCTCCAAGAGCTTGGTATGATAGACCTAGTAATTTTCTTATATAAAAAAGTTTTACTAATGGGATTTCTGATCCAACTCTTTTTAATAAAATAATTACTAAAGATGATTTAATAGTTCAAATATATGTTGATTATATTATTATTGGATCTTCTAAACACTCTTTATGTACTGATTTTTAAAAAATTATGCAAAATGAATTTGAAATGAGTTTAATGGGAGAACTCAAATATTTTCTTGGAATCCATGATTTTCAAAATGAAAATGGTATTATTTTGAGTAAATGTAAATATAACTAGGATATTTTAAAAAGTTTTGGTTTGAATAGTATTAAGGAAACTGATACTCCTATGAGTACAGTCTATAAATTGGATGTAGATGAAACTGGGAAACCAGTGGATCAAACAAATTATAGAGGTATGATTGGAAGCTTACTTTTCCAAACAACTAGACGAAAAGATATTATGTTTATTGTATGTATGTGTGAAATATTTCAAGCTAATACAAAATTATATCATTTACTTGCTGTTAAATGAATTTCTATGTATCTTAAACACACTGTAAAGTTAGGTTTGTTTTACCCAAAAGGAAAATCCTTTGAGTTAATGAGTTATTCAGATGATGACTTTGTTGGTTGCAAGATAGATAGAAAAAGAATATCAGGAACATGTCATTTATTGGGAAAATCCTTAGTATCTTGGTGTAGTAAGAAGTAGAATTCTGTAGCTTTGTCCACAGCCGAAGAATAGTATATAGATGCTGGTAGTTTCTGTTCCCAAATTCTATGGATGATACACACTATTTTGGACTATGGATATGTTTTTAAGTATGTTTCGATCAATTGTGTAAACACTAGTGCAAAAATCATTTCGAAGAACCTTGTGTCACACTCTAGGACCAAACACATTGATGTAATGAACCATTTCTTGAGATATCATTACCAAAAGGGTGATATTACTCTTGAATTTATAGGTATTGAACATCAATTATCTGACATTTTCACCAAACCTTTACTTCGAATAGGTTAAGTTACATTAGACACGAGTTTGGAATGATTAACCTTGATTTGTAGGAACCTCACCTATGTGAATCCTCATCGATGTGAATCCCCACCAATGTAATACCTCTCCGATGTAACCTCACGGATGTAATACCTCACCAATGTAACCTCACTGATTGGAATTCTCACGATAAACTCTACCCATTAGAGCGCTATTTTAAACTTCTGTCTGCCACCAAAATCTGAATAGTTTTTACATTATTTCTTTATATTCATTTATTTTATGATTAATAAATGATAAAAACTATGTCCTAGCTACTTCTCAATCCACCGTTCCTCAATACCATTACCCTCAATCCTTAGCTCCTGAATCTCTCAAGAACCCTAAATCCATCGAACCAGTGATGGGAAAAACCAAACTTCCTACCATCAGAGATGACACTGATGAGTCGAAAGCAATGAAGAGAAAGTATGAGCTAGAAGAAAGCGGTAGTGTTGGCATAACTAGGTCGGGTATGCGACCAGTGAATCCTCATTTGTAAAATAGAGTTATTGTGATTGAAAAAATGTTGTGCGTAGAATGGTTTCTTCCTAGAAAGTCGTTAGTGCTCAAAGTGCTGGAAGATCAAATGTGGATATATTGATTTTCGAAAAACATTGGCCCCTACTTTCTGATGCTAGTAAAGAAATTTTACGAGTTTGTAAGCTTTGAAAATCTTAAACTGAGAACTGAGTGTCTTCGTATGTGAATGGAAAGGAGGTATCTTTCTTATCTTTTGAGTGGGCTGAATGATTAAATGTCTGTATGAAGGTGTATCTGAATATGTCTCGAAATCTATGCCACGTAAAAGTGATATATGCGACTATGAGACTGCCCTGGAAGAGCTCACCAGTGATGGAAATCAAAGACAAGTAGTGGCTGTAGAAATGGATGGAGAGAACATATTGTTGTTCAAATTTGTTCATCATGTCTTAATACCAAGAAGAGGAGACATTGCGAATCTAAGATATCAGGACATCTATGTCTCATATCTCCTATAACATTGTGTAAAAGTGAATATGTGCATATTGCTGATGATCCAAATGGAAGACATGACAAGGCCAAAATCAAAGACTAATTCCATTTTCATTGACAAGTTGATCTATGTGATGATCAATGTGAAAGGGGTAGCTGAGACTCAAGATGAGACAGTGGTAGAAAGGAAGATCTTCTGTATGACATACATAGTGTGCAAATACATGATGATAAATTGGTACCCATGGAGAGGAGAGTGGGTTAATGATGACCAGAAGGTATATGATAAATTTAATCCTATGGATCATCCTTCAAGACCTAAGGATGCGAGGGATCAAGTTCCAGGACCTGATGGAGAAGAACCTGAATACAGTGACGAGACTGAAGAAGAAACTTCTATGGATGATGGAAGTGATCTGGGTTTACCTCCATGTCATGCTGCTAAATTTTTTTCTAGAAATGAAGCCTTGGTAGAAGAAGAGACACATTTTGACGAGGAAGACCAGCCATCCCTTGAGCATAAAGGAGAAAAGTAAAATGAATCTGAAGCCTCTGATTCTGTCGGTTTAAGTCTGATTCAATTAATTGGAATCTTAGTTATGCCTATTGAGGATGTATTAAGAGAAAGGGAAGTACCTGTATATAATCTAGAGGACCCTCTTGTTGTAGAGATGGACTTAATAATTAATGATTCTCCTAAGAAAGAAATCCATGTTGAGAATGAACTTGATGTACAAAAAAATGCACCCATTGAGGGGAGCATCAAACCACGTTTGGAAGTGTTTAAGTGGCTATTGATATTGGGGACTGGGTAGAAGACCTAGGTTTTGTGTTCTGTGGATTAGACTATCCTGATTCTGATAATGAAACATCTCTCAATAGACCACAAATCGTTTAGGATGATGAAAATGAGTTGTTACCTGATGATGTGGTCAGAATTCATGACCTGGATATTTTGAAGCAATATCATAAGGATAGTTTGTGGAAGAAACAAAAAATATGAAAGCTCCACTACTGTCATCAATCCAATCGATTATAAAAAACTCAGTAGCTAGTATAACCTCTGAAAGAGTATTTTTTTTCAGTTTCACCTGCTGATTTGATCACCAAGGCTGATCTTTAATCCTTAAAAATTGAGATAAAAGTGTCCTTTAGTGATTCTTTAGTTGAGTTGAAGCACTGTTTTTGTGAAAGAGGTGATTATGTTGGAAATATCTTTTGAACTCTCTCTCTGTTGTAATTTGTCAACCTTTATAGAAGAAATAGTGGAAGAAGTTAAAGATTGCCAGACTCAAGTGTCTAGACTGGAAGCAGATCTTGAAACTCTAAAGAAATAGGTTATCTATTTGGAATCTTACATGAGCTCAAAATCCCAAGAAAAAAAGTACTTAGCCTATGTCAAATGTGTTCTGATCCAGATGGTTTCAGTGTTTGAAGGTTTTAAAACTTCCATGAAAGATCATGTTAAAACCCAGGATCCCAAAGTTCAAAATCTTATTAATTGGTTGACCAAAAACTTCAAGGAAACAGTAACCTTCTCTATTGGTTTTGTTGCATCTAAACCCTCTGTGGATTTGAATCATATTCGAGCTGTGATGAAGGAGGAACTTGGTTCAGCTTCAACCAGTGGCTCCGTGTACTAATCTGACTAGAGAAAATTTTTAATTTCTACTAGAGAATTACCTACAGAAATAATGAATATAGTCCATGATTATATGAGAGAAGCATCTTCCTCTCAGAATGAAGTAAAAGATGCGGTTGAATCCAATTTATCTTTGATTTTCACCAAGAATAAACTCAAAAATAATTTCAGACTACTGTTGGAAAACCTGATGTTACCTCCTATCAATCAAGCCTTCAGAGATAAAGTCATCAAATTAAGCGAATTAACTCTATCCTTGGGCAAATTTATAGAGAACAAGGATGAATTCATATCTTCCATGGAGAGAGGAGGAGGAATAATTAGGGATTTTAGAAATCTTTTGCGGCCTTTCCTGCATGTTGATTCCTGGCTAGTGATTATACCTCCAGAATTACCAGCCTCTGCCACTACTAGTTCTCTAGTTCATATGACTCCAGCACAAGCCATTTGATGCCTCACACCTATGATCACTCAAAGAACTCCTCAGTATAGGTAGGGCACTGGTTCTGTGGCTTAGCCTCCTATGATCATTTACCTAAGCCTTCACCAGCATCTACAAAGTCTGACCCCTCTTCTGATCCAAAGGGAAAATCTCACATTGAGTATGTGGATTGAAAAAATGGCTAGGTTGTTTGATAGGAATACTTTATAATATGTTTTTTCTTCCTTTGTATCTTTTTTCAACATCTAATACAATTGGATCTCCTTTATTTCTCCTTGTGTTACTTTTTTTCTATTTCTTTTTTCTCACATTTTGATTATGAAAAAGGGGGAGAAATATTTTCAAAGGAGGAGCAATATTATATAAGGAAGAGCTACTTTGCTTTTCCCTTCTGATATCATTGTATTTTCTTCCCCCTCTGATCAATTATGTTCTATAACATAATGTTTCTCTGAGATAATTTCATTTAATGATATATCCTTTGATACAACTAGTCATTATTTTAAACACTATAATATCATAAGTTTTGATTATCAAAACGGGGGAGATTTTTGACCTCACATGTTTTGATAATCCCAATTATGCTTTTACATACCTTTGTTAATCCCAATAAATGGTTATCTATATTCTAATTCGATTAATATATGATAACCTATTATCAAGATGATAATAATATTAAATTAATCCTTGAGATATGTTAATCAATGTTTATCCATGTTTGTATAAGTTCTCCGGTAATTCTATATAAATCGGATATGTTTTTCATAAAACAGATAAGTGTTAGTCACTGATCTACATATAGCTACTGGTAAAGAGCTACCGGTACTTAGTCAACCGATAGACAGAGTCACCGATAAGCTAGGTCACCGATATAAAGAGCTACTGATATGTAAAAGTCAACTGGTAAGTATAGAACAAGCTACCGATACAAGAGCTGTCATGTTTTCCGATAGTACCGAATGATGCTACTGATGTGCATAAGTCTACCGATAGAAATCGTCACTGGAACTAAGCAAGCAACTGATATAGATAGTTACCGGTAGAATTGATCTACTGATAGATGTCTACTGAGATACCGATATAAGTCTACCAAGATACCTATAGAAGTCTACTAAGCTACCAATAGAAGTATATAGAGCTACATATAGAGTATGTCTACCGATAGAAGGAGTTACTGATACCTAGAGCTACTGACGCAAAGAGCTACTGAAGCAAGTTTACAGAGCTACCAATAGAAGGTCACTGCTAGACAAAGTCCATCGTACATATATACCAACAGAATGATACTAATGAATGACCAACCAATAAAACTATATACTATCAATACTATTTATTTATTAATCTAATGGTTTCATTTGATGTTTTGAATGTAGTTAATTCTATTTAATGATCTTTGTTGCCATGTTAGGGAACCGTACCTAGTACCCATGCAAAAGGTAATTATTCTCATTTGCCAGAGCTAAAAGATATAAATGGGAAGATAAAGACCTAGCTGAATATGATGAGATTAACAAGAAGAACATGATGTGAACATAGAAGAAGAGAACATGTGGTGTGCATATAGGAAGAATCAAGGACCTAAGATGGATCACAAAGGGTGAAGGAGAAATAGGCTCAACATCATGCAAACGTGGTGCATTTGTGCAAGGATACATCCATACTCCAAGAACATTGGACACACATGAAGCAATTCATTTCTAGAAGAGAACAAAAGCTACATCTTGAGTGAATAACTACAAAAAACATTCCATGCACTCAGGGTGATAAGCTGAACCTGGATCCAAGGAAGAAAATGATACTCTGTTTTTCCGAACAAAAACCAGAGAAGGACTCGGAAGCTTTTCTGACCAGCCAAACGAGTCCAGAGCTGCATTTCCAATTAATACAGCTCTTCTAAACTCATTCCCACTTACTTTAGTGATTCTTTCTTCTACATTTCGAGCAGTGTGTGTATCCTGTTTTTTTTACTCACACACTGTCTCCTGAGCTAAGATGGAGGATTCATAAATCCTAATTCAAACTCTATAACTCTCTTGTATCCCATTGTGGATAGTACTAGATGTCGAGTTAGACCTGGATAGCTAGGTGCTATTGTTTGTTTTCCCACGTTGAACTATGGTAGAGGTCCTTATACCTAGACAGTGTGTTCACTATTGTTTACCTCGATCTAGGGTATGGGTCAATTTATATAAATTGTTTGATAGGACTAAGTATCGGCTTGAGAATGATCCTCATGGTTACATTTGTTGTGTTTTTTAGTTTAAGTCATAAGTGTACTGTATATATTTCATATTTTTCTGCTATTACTTTGAAAGAAAAAACTATTTTAAAGCTAAATTGATAGTTAAATTCGCCAGTGTTTATACTTATTGTAAACCAGTAAGTTAGTTTCATAACTCAATTTAATATTCTCATTAAATTATCTGAGACCTAATAAATCTTTGAGAAACTAATTTAAAATTTACACTTTGTATAAATTCACTACAGTTTAACTTTGTTTTTAAATAGGTGGATTTTTAAGAGAAATATTTTTAACATAAATTTTAATTGGAACTAAATTCACCCCCCTCTTGAGTATCCACCCCGACCAACACTAACCATATATTTATTATTTCTTTAACCCTCTTCATTCCATTCATTATAATATATTTTTTTTATAACATTAACAATTTAATAATTATATTTAGTTATTCATTTATGCTCGATGGGGCCTTGAAAGTATATAATCTAACTAGTATATCCTTTTTATATAAAGTAAGTGTGTTACAATAAATCATCTAAAAAAATCCAAATACAGGATTAAGAATAAATAATAAATAATATTCATCCATAAATGTGAAATAATTACCTTTTCACTTCAATAAACATACCCAACATAAGGATATATATTTTTCTCACCTTGATAGAGAAATGTAAGGTGAGAATTCTAACTCATAACCACAACAGTGGATAATTATTAATTAGAACAACCATAATAAAAAAATCATATCCACATTATCAAAACATAATATAAAAAATATCCAAAAAACATTACATCTCCACATTTCTATTGCTACAACATCCCAAACTCTACAAAAACACTATATATTCATATGAAAATTCACATGAAGAATGATATGACCAATTTAATATCAATGTTATTAGAAATAAATCAATATAAATTAATTATAAGTCTAAAATATATTCTATAAATCATAATCAACCAATTTAATGACTTATTATTCTTGAAAACAATACCAACCCATAAATAAAAATTTAATATTCCTAATGGTATAGGAAACATTACAAACTAAAATTTATAAAAGATATTAAAAACCACAAAATGTAAAATTTTTATTGGTTTGAAAATAATAAATCATATTAATATATATTATTAAAACTAAAAGTACATAAATATTGAAAACTAAAAATTCAAAAAAAATGTTATGATAATACAAAAGGAAATGAAAATTAAATTTCATTATCAAATAATTTTATTATTTAATCCATAATGATTTTAATGATGTATAGAATTTCATACCTATAATTTATCTATAAAATATATATTTTTATGCTTCATGATATATTAAAATATGTATCTTATATATGGAGTTATATATATGATTCCCTAGACCCACACTCTCAGATATGGCTCTATAATCAAATACATTAAGAAATACATTAATAGAATTTGTTAAAGCCTTTATATATCAAATCATAATTAGAAAATAAATAATAATTATATAATATATTATGTCTGAAAGATCATTTTATTTTTAAGTATTTAAATAATTTGAACATTTTATGAAATAATAATTCCCATGTATTTAACAAAATTAAATATTTAATTATTATATATTTTAGAGTAATATATCTATAATTATTTGTTTATATCTTCAATTAATTATTCCATAGGGGAAATGAATCGAAGCATGTAATTTCTATAACATTCCTTCAAACATAAATTATGGATACATAAGAATGTGATGGGAATAACCACTCATTAATGTAAACGTATAACTAAAGTAATCATGGCATAAACAAGGAATAAATGATATTGTTGTAAAACTTTAACATATAAGGCACATAATAAATATTAAACTAAGAGCTTTTTTTATCCATGAAAATAATTGAAAATTAGATTAAAAATAATGGTAATTTTATAATGATGGGATTAATAATTTGTATAGAAGAATACAATATCCAAAGTTGTGTGTTAAGACATTTACCAATTATCAATACCACAACCAATACATCATGAAAAATTGTTTACATATACACTTTATACTCAATCTTAATTGTTTCGTGAAAATTATTTTTGTGATGATGGGATTAATAATTACATTACATAGAATAATGTTATTATGCATAATTCATTCCAAATATGTTTCCTCAATAAATTAAATATATATCCCAATGGAATCACTTCATTGATTATAAGATAGATATACATATAATGAAGAATATAGAATATCAACACATGATCAACATATGTTTGTAGGAAATAACCATCAACAATGCCAACAGATTTCCCAATTTAAATAAATGTTGTAACATGATAAAAAACCATTCATAGATAGAAGTTGGATAGTTAAAAAACAATAATAAACATTTTTATAAACATTTTTATTATAAAAAAATATTAGGAAATGCATTTATTTTCCAAACAAAAATATAATAACAGTTTGTATGTATGAACATAATTCAAACTATGGTATATAAAATGTGATGTTCACAATTTATAGATATATTGTTATATGAATAATCTAATTATAATATATCGAGATCCTTTTACATCCATTCTAATAATGTGGTTTTCTATGAAACGATATCGAACATGTAACAATGAAATCTGAGGAAGATAAATATTACAGATAAAAAACATCCATATAGAATCATGTTTGAATGAAACAAAAAAACGGATCAGGAATTAGATTGATTGAAACAATGATATCATTGACCAAATATTTATATAAGTATATTATGTAATCCATATTTAAATATATAGCATTTTATTGTAAATCCTATTGAAAATATTAAGCAAAATGGAGGTGATAATATCAGGGATATTTTTTATAATTTTGATAATATTAATGTCATAGAAGAAGACACAGAACAAATACAATAGTCTTTTATAATAAATCAATTTTAAAATATTGAAAAAATATTCATTTAATGAAATATATACTTATGGAGCCCTGAAAAAAAATTATTTTTTCTATCAGAAAAGATAATCAATACAATTTTACTATGAAATGAACATTTTAATACTTGAAATTACATATATTGAAAACACACATTTTAAAAAAACTAATTGAACATTCATTATATTAAAACTCTATTGCTTCAATGAGGATTATAAAATACCTTATACTGTTATATTTGGTTGAAAAAAAAGCATAAGAGAACAATGATCAAGACAAAACATGATAACAAAACCAAATCTATTAGAGTTACAAATAACCCTTATGAGAATCATATATTATAATGTGTGAAATGAAGGAAAAATATTTATATAAAAAAATTACATCCTTATAATATATTATATTTTACAACTGTATTTAATTAGTGGATATAATATTCTAATATTATAGGTTTAGTATAATGATCATAACTCAATGAATGAATGTTGAGTTAAAAAAATAATTAATACTAGTAAAACAAATGAATCAATATAATCCTAGATATTGGAATTTGATTTCCCTGCTAAATCTAGTATTATTAAAAATGTGAAAAAATATATACATTGACAGTAAATAAACCAGTCAAATTAAACAAAATTCCACAAAAAAGTTTACGTCTCCAAATAATCAGAATTGTGGCTATAGAAAAAATTCCTCCTTGAGTGAATCATTAATCCATATACCATGGAAGAATGGCATTGTAATTGAAAATACAATATCATTAGTAAATTAAATTTATTTATATTATATCTCAAATAGGTACTATATTCAACAAAATATGAAACAATGTTCAAATCAAAAAATATTTCCAAAAGTGTGGAATTTGAAATGAAAACCCTTACCTTTTGTTCCAAAATGTCCTGAAGAAAATAACTTCCTAAATGAAAATGTTATAAATTGTAATTACTATACTGAAAATAGTCTTTTATACATTTTGATATATAATATTCATAAATATCAATATCAATATGAATTATAATTATTTTTATACATCGGGTGTTTATATTTTCGATATCTAAATTTTATAATAGTAGTATATCTTTTGAGTTTTCATTCATTTTTCATAATTAATAAATCATTACAGTTACAATTATAGACTATTTATTTTTAATTATTAATATTTTAATAATATTAATTATTGTATTAGTATTTTTCCATGTGGTTGAAATTAATATCAAAAATGTTTTAGAACTTCGTGATGGTTAGTGTGTGTTTTTATAACTTGTGTATTAAATAATGATATATTATTTGAAAATAAAAAAATAATTATTATAGAAATTTTTAAAAGTTATGAAAAAAATAATTTTAATCCCATATTCATACATGATATATATTCACAGTATTGTGAAATATGGTGGCTAAAACAATAAAAAAATATATACATTGATTTAATGAATTATCATGAGCTTATTTTTTAGTAATATCATTATATTAGAAGATAAATGATCAAATTTTTGTGTTTCTTATATTTATTTTTAAAAATTATAGATAATTGAGATTTAATGAAAATATTTATAATTTTTTCAGATAGATAAAAGGGATCATTATCTTATTTGGTCCCTAATTTGAATATATAGAATTGGAGACAATCATTTTCAAATCATAGCATGAAGTGTTTCTCAAATGTTTGGTACCATAAATATAATTATATCCCATAATTAATTTTTATACTCTAATACCATATTTGGAAGAATAATTTTATGTTTTTAATGTAAAAAATAAATGTTATGCAATTGTGGTCGCAGTCTACACAATTCACAAAAAATAGATTTGATTTCATAAGATATGGGAATATGAATAAATAATAATAGTAATTAGAGTATAATAACATTAAACATTATAATTGATAACACTATACATATATTATAGTGTTTATAATAAATTAAAAATGATTTAATAATTCGGTAATCTACGTACCTCATAATACTCAAGATGTGGCCATTAATTTTCTTTACAAGTCACCTTGACTGGAAAGGGAATTGGAAAACTATGAATGTATATAGTCTAATGATCATTAGATATTAGTATATGGAGATATGGTTTTTAGATATTAAAGGAAAAATTAAAATTAACTGTGTGACTTTAAGTGTTGAAGATGACTCCTTTTTACAATTGAAGATATGGGTTTTTTTGGGAGTAACTATTACAAATATCGTTAATTTATTGTTTTAATTCAAGTAAAAAAATGAATAAGTGGGAAAAGAAAAATGGTAAAATATGTTTTTGTAAAAATTGACATCACCCACTAATTCATTAAAAATACATGACTGATTTTTGGAACATTTTTATATCATATTCTCTTTTAGACAAACATTCATTTATAATTAAAATTAATTACTAAACTATTATAATTAATAATAATGAAAATGATTAATATGAATATTATTATTCATTTTGATAAAGTTAATTTTAAATTATTCATTCATTTTTTCACAAATAATTTTTGGCAATGTGAGATATACATTCTAAAATGAATACTCTTAATGAAATAAATGCTTCTTTATAGAAATAGTTTTTAAATATATTAATTATTATATATTGTATTATTATCATGAATAATTATATTAATGAAATAATTTAAATTATAAAGAAATCAATAAATTATATTAAATTTTAGAAAATTTGATAATATAATATATCATGAAAAATCCAATTTTTTTATAAAAGGATACAAATAATTTTTTTATTAATGAAACCTTTTAAATAGATATAAAAATGATTTTTGTATGATTTATGAGTTATAATAATATACAAAAAATAATGATTTAAATTCTAAAATTCATAATTGATTACATAAATGTTTGTATAATTTTATAGGTAATTCTTATATAATGCTGAATTCATATAAATATGAAATCACAAGAAAAGAAAAATGTTCAACAAATAACGATGTTTTAAATAATTTAGAAAAAATAATTATAATAAAATTATTATAAGAATAATGACATAGTAAATATCATTTATATCAGTATCCTATTTCAAAATTTTTAAATCCATTTTATAATGAAAGAATAAAATATAATTGAAAAAAAAATTCAAATTAAATTAATAAAAATAATTCACATATAATATAATTTTCAAAATATAATTCGTCTTTTTTTAAAAGAAACCATATTTTATAATTACATATTTGTTCATTGATAAATAACTATGTATCAAATATGAAAAATTGTTTTTTTAAAAAATCTTATCAATATATGGTATTTTTACTCATATTATCTAATCTAATTACTTTTCATTCCTATTTAAAGTACAATATTATATATATATATATAATTATCTTGATAATTAAATTAATTAAATTTACTTAAAAGGTTAGAATTGCAGGATTATACATAAATATTATTTTTCCCTTAAATATATAGGGGTTTTGTTTATGTTTGGTATTTTTTTTGGGGATTGGAATAAATATTAATGACATATTTAATGGTAATTTTATGTTATAATATTATAGTTTTATATTTTCTACTCTATATATGATTTTAATCTAATATCACACGCTTAATAATATTACATCTAATTGATGGATAACAAAAAAGGTCACTGAAAATTGTCAAGAATAATTTTAATGCTTTCTATAGATGAGGGGAGATGAAAGCAATCAATGTTGGGGACTAAATTCATAATAAACAAATGGAAACAAATCATGGTGTTACATTTTGATATGTGGTGTGATTATAATTGAAAAAAACAGATCTAAAAATATGATGTGAAATTACGAAGAGAATAAAATATGTCTAGCCATTTCTATTCAATTCCATGTTTACCACACCTTAACAATATACAATTATTCTTTTTTAATGTATTGATTTATATACAAAAAAACCATTCATATGAATAAATTAATTGGTTGAATAACACCATGAGGTAATATTTAATATCATTGCCTCAAAAAACTAGTACAATCATGAAATAACTATGAGAGTTTTTATCCATCGTGAAAACATTTTGCAATGGCCAATAAATGATGATATAATTCAAAAGCATTATATTTATAAAGAATAAAGATAATATTTTCTATAATAACTAGGTTACATATAAAACCATAATGTGTTTTATATGAACCATCTATCTTGTGGATTCAATTATATAATAAATTTTTTCCAATAAATGTTTTTGTATTCCCCAAAACTATTTATAGTACTAAAAAACAATGGATTTAAATGATGATTAATTTCATGGAGTAAAATTCTGAAAATTCTATCTATATAAACTCTATTACTTTCTATTACATTGTTTACAAGCATGTTAAAATTTATCTATATAAAATATAAAATAAAAAACCAAACCAATATAAATAATATCTTATATTTTATCATCAATATATACTACATCCCATGAGGAACCATGAACATTATTGATGTGATAAATAAAATAAATTGTAATGAACCAAAATTTAGATTTATGAATTAGTATTTCTATCATCATTACTTGTGACGTCATCTAGCCTTTATAATAACATTCTTATTTTATAATTGAGTTATTTCTAGACCTATCATTAGTGACATTTCTTTCTTCGATAATAATAAAATGATCGTTGTTTATTCTCCGTAGTGACTTATGAATTATTATTATTTTTCATCATTAAAATAAATTGTTTTCATAAGGAAATTATATAATATATAATACTAATTAATAGTTCAAACGCATTAAATGAATATTTTATTTTATACATTTATTTGAATTTTTCAAACATATATGATTAAATTAATAAAATTCAGTGGTCACTAGAGAAACAGGCATTTATATATACAAAATGTATAACAAAATAATATTTAAATTCATTAGTAAATTATTATATTATTATAACTTTCCTTAAAAATTAATTTTATTTGCCACCATATATTTAGGAGGGGTACAAAAAAATCCTCTATTTAGCTTTATTTTTTCACTTCTGATTTTATACCAATTATTTTTTAATAATATATTTAAATCGTCAAGATATTTAAACATTATATTTTCATTAATACTTCTATCTATAAAAACATTACATAATTAAATACGTCAAATTTAAGGAAATTATAATAGAAATTAATACTTATTTTAAAAATAAAAGATCCAAACCATTTTAATAATAAACTATTTTTTTTATATACATTAAACATTTGGAAAATATTTTGAAAACATTACTCAATTTAAATAACTATAATATAATAGTATAAATATTTATACCATTTATATATTTTATAGATCAATAGATGTATTGTCACGACCCGTCCTAGGGGACCATGCCATGACTACCCCAATCCAGCGTTCTATAGGCCAGTGGCTAGCAACTAGCTCCAAAGGCAGAATCCCAATAAAAGGGAAGGAATTTCCTTTTAACCTAAAACACACACACAGTATGAACACAAGAAGTATATGCAACAATTGAAAATAATGATTATGTAAACCGATACAAAAGTATGAGCGAAAATGAAATGGGATGGAAATACATGCCCAATTGTAATGTACAACTGCAGAATAGTAAACAGCAACTATAGAGTCATCCTCTAGGAATCCCACCTAAAGGGTGAGTACAGATGGCCTCCTCAGCACCTCAGGTCCAACAGTCCACTCCGTATACATCTCACCAAGTGGTCCACCACTAGGTAACGTCCAGATCCACAACTCTCTGCCTCAATCAATGTTTTCTGTTGTCTGCAACCAACAAAATGAAGTGCAGGCATTTCCAATGCAGGGGTGAGTATAACGATACTCTGTAGGGATCCCGAGACCCCCGAAGGTCTCCCAGAATCCACGAATGATAAACCACAAAAGGAAAGGCACAAAGATGAAGTTTCAACCAACCCTACTTAGTTATATGACCATATATATACTTAATTTATAAATCACTGTTCGGCTACAACTCTCGAGCCCAAGAACAAACTAGTGCACACAGGAAGTAAAGTAAATCAAATCGATGATAATGATTGAAAGTCAAGAATCATCTCATACAGGTATACATCTTTTGTATAGCGATATATATGATCTGATGTAGTCACTGATTCATCTAAGATGTCTGTCCCATACAGGATACTAGACCAGTTAAGCTATGGGACGCACATAGGATCCTAGTATAGTATTCATCACAGCCGAATCCACGGAGGATCACGGTATAGTGGTCGTCACTGCCGAACCCATGGAGGATCACATACAGTAGTTTTTGCTACTGAACCCACGGAGGATCCCAGTACAAGAGTCATCACAGGCGCCATAAGCTCTATATTTCCCGCATATAACACTCTCGATTCCGAGATGGTATTCCCCTCGAGCAAAGGGGGTCGATACAAAAACTATCACGAAGTCCAGAATTGATGTATCCCGAAGTTTCGTCTCATCGATATGATCCCAACATGATAGACAGTGCATCAATCAGACACTCGGTCTGAGAGTTATTGGCTTTTCCATCCCAGGGCCCCGGTTGGTACTACGGTCATTCCAAACCTATCCATTTTCCAAATTTATACAAAACTAACTTAGATTATCACAAAAGGACCTCTTCGTTGAGAGGATCATAGTTCCACAGATGGCATGTCAATCAGATGCGCGGTCTAGAAGATATTTGTGTTTAAGTGAAATGGGCACGACCTGTCAAGCCAGGTGGGCTGGTGGGTTGGCCCGACCCGGTTCGGATGGTCTGACCTGGCTAGGGGTTGGCCCGGCCCGGTAGAGAGCGGACCACCTAGGGACCTGTCCTGGGGGGGTCCGACTCGATTAGGGGGTCGGCCCGGCCTGGTGGGGCGCATCCCACCCTCGGACCCCGCCCGGGTCATGGGCCGGATCGGTTCACCCGGTGGCGCCGAGTGGTGTCGCCCCACCTTACTGCCCTACCGACCGAAGCCGACATATTTTGTCAGGTGCGAGCGGCAAGTTGTTGCAGGCCGTTGTTACTCTTCATGCATCTCCCACAGGCGTCGCAGTTTTGTTGAGCCCGGCCGGCCGGCGGCCAGCCAGTTCGCCCGCCGAAGCGGCCCGCCCAGTGCAGGCCATGGTCATCTATGCAGAGTGGTGCTAAGCAGGGCTGCGGTCTCCTGCACGGCCGACTGCAGTCGGCAGGTTCGTCCAGTAAGCGGCCCACAGATGCGGGCTGTATCTCCTCCGGGCGGCACATGCGGGGGCCGCGGTTCTCCAGCCCGGCCAGCCATTGTTTGTTAGTTCTTTAAGTCAAGTGGCCAGTGGTTACGGGCCGCAGCTTTCCCCCAAGCGGCCAGTGCGTGGCTTCCACTTCAGGTCGAAGCGGCCTCCGATTGTCATTGCCAAAATAATCACGAACAAAAGGAGGGTCATCGGGCCGTGTTCATTTGACCCGCGCCATCCACATTAGGCGATATAAAATGGCCAATGACAATCAAAGAAATCATCAAGAATGATATATAATTTTATTCACTTAAAATCTTAGAAAACCCACTATCTCGTATTTGAAATTTCTTGTCAACGAGCTGCGGAAGACGAGCGTCGTGGTAGTTGGGCGTCACAGAAGACGGTGTCACGTAAGACAGATATCGTTCTGCCAATGTCGGAGGGAAAAAGTCATTATTCATTGACGATGTTCATTGTGGGTGGCGTCTTCTCCCTTGATGTAGAGGAAGAGAAAAGAAGATGGGCGTTCTTCGGGGGTGTCACTGTTCTTCATTGAGAGAGGACGTCGTTCATCATTGGAAGAAGGCTCTCCCTCTTCTGCTTCTTCTCCTTATCTCTCCACCAAGAAGCTAAGAAAAAAATAATAGAGATTGTTCTCAATTATTTTTATGGCATAAAACTCAAGAGTTATCTCTCATAAAAAGTGAAAACACATTAAATTAAATGTGTTGAGATGGATTCAAAAAGATTTGAATTAAAATTGAATTAATTCTCTTCATTAATGGTGGAGTGTTAGAAAAAATTAAGAACATGGAATTCCAAGAGTTCACAGGGGTTCAAGGGAGTTGAAAGGGATAGTGTTCATGTGGGACCAATGACACATCATCCTCCCATGCGATGTTATGTGGGGTGTGGGCCCAAACTCCAACTTCCCATTGTATGAAATAACCACCACATAAAAATAAAATTGTGTAACAAAACAATTTTATTTAATTTATTATAAATACCCAAATTATAACTTCTACTCTCTTCCAAATACAACTACGGTAAAGGTCTCCTTTAGTGAATACCGGTGTTGAGAGTTCATCAATGTCCTCGTATTTTAATTCCGAGCAATGGTTCAAAAGATTTAAAAAACCACACGTATGTTTACTAAAGGAACCTGAACAAAACATCAGAAATTGATTCCAGGCACACCGGGCCTCGGAATCAGGTGCCGTCAGAAACTACAGACTCATAAAATTTCAAAGAAATTATGAAAAAAATTCCTTGAAATTTACGGGTCTTTACAATACCCCCACGTCAGGTCTTTACATCTTGGTAAAGCTACAACACACACTAGGAAAACAAATGGGGATATTGAGCATGCATGTGAGCCCCCCGCTCCCATTTGCTCTCCTGGAGGTTCATGTGCTATTAGTGAATGCACACCCGAGTAATCGACCATCCATGTAGGACCCGCTCTTGTCGATCCTCGATCTCCCCCGGGACCTCTGTGAATGTATCCCCGCCATCGATGTCCAGCTCCCCATGGTCGATGATGTGGTATGGGTCATGCACATATCTTATCAGCTATGAAAAGTGGAATACGTCATGCACCTGGTGCAACTATGGGGGAAGGGCCAGGGGGTAAGCCACCTCGCCTACCCTGCTGAGGACATGAAAAGGTCCGATGAATTGTGGAGACAAATTTTGGCCTCGTCCAAGTCTCTGTAGACCACGTCGAGTTGAGACATGTAGAAAGACGTGGTTTCCATCCTCAAACTCCATCGGTCTCCATCTTTTGTCAGTATAAGACTTCTGCCTACTCTATGTTGTCTTCATCCACTCCTGGATGATCTACACATTCTCCGTCGAAGCATGCATCATCTCTGGTCCGACAAGTGCTAACTCCCCTGGGTCAGTCTAGTATAGAGGTGATCTAAAAGGTCGGTCGTATAATGTCTCGTAAGGTGCCATCCCCATAGTGGAGTGGTAGTTAATGTTATACGCAAACTCCTCCAAGGTTAAGTGATCCTCTTTTCTATGACCATAGTCGATGACACATTCACGGAGGATGTCCTCAGGATTCTGAATGGTCCTCTTATTCTGACCATCTGTCTGAGGATGAAAGGTAGTGCTCTGGCAAAGCTATGTCCCAAAAGCCTCATGTAATCCCTTCCATAGCCGAGATGTGAAATGAAAATCTCGATCATAGATGATAGTTGATGTCACATATGACGCCATACAATCTCATGAAGGTAGAGGCATCCCTATCTCTCTACTGAGCCCTGCTCTCTTATTGGAAGGAAGTGGGCCGACTTGGTGAGTCGATCTATGATCACCAAGATAGAGTCGTGCCCTATATGTGTACGTGGAAGTCCCGTCACAAAATACATGGATATCCCATCCCAATTCTAATCTAGGACCTCTAAGGGCTGAACTAATCCCACTGGATCCTGGTGCTCCGCCTTCACTTGCTGACAAGTGAGGCATTGTCAGAAAAAATTTTCTACTGCCTTCATCATACTTGGACACCAATGATGTCTTTTGATGTCCTGATACATCTTCGCCACTCCTTGATATACCTCTATAGGGTAATTTTGGAACTTCCTTAACACCTCCTCCTGTAATGAAAATAGTACCATGGTACGTCCTATAAATATGATGACGTGATCCCCACCTTCAGAAAACCCTATCAGGTGTCTTCACTAAGGATATCTGAGCACATCACATCTCAGAGTCAACACCTCCTTGTTGTGCCTCCCCAACTAACTGAATAAGTGGAGGAGTGACTATGGGAGACTAATGAAAGTCTGCATCATCTCTATCCCCAAAGGATATCTGTAATGTAGCTTGCTGCTATGTCACCTCTCCTAGTAGCTGAATTCCTGATCTCTTGTTGAGAGAATCTGCTACAACGTTCCCCTTCATGGGAGTATAGACTATCTCAAAGTCATTGTCATGGATGAAATCGAACCATACCTGATGTCTTAGGATCAGGTACTTCTGCGGGAAGATGTAACTTAGACTCTGGTGGTCAGAGTAGACTGTAAAACGCTCACCCATAAGATAGTGTCTCCACATCTTCCAGGTGAAGACCACTGCTTCTAACTCCAAGTCATGAGTAGCATAGTTTTTCTTGTGTTCTCTCAATTGTTGTGAATCATAATAGATAACAACTCTCTCTATCATATGGACACACCCGAGTCTGATCCCTGATGCATCGCAGTAAACTATGTACCCAACGCCCTCCTCTGGTAGCCTCATGATGGGATCACTGGTCAATCTCTACGTCAGCTCTTGAAAGCTCTGCTAGCATCTCTCTAACCACATGAAGGGTTTCCCCTTCTTCGTCAATGATGAAACCGGTGCTGCAACTCTAGATATGTCTGGAAAAAATCTCTGATATTATCCAGCTAGAATCAGGAAACTTCGAACCTCTTTCACACTCCTGGGTGGCTCCCAAGAAAGAACTGCCATTATCTTTGTTGGATCCACTGCTACCCCAGCCTCTAAAATGATGTGTCCCAAATGGTGAACCTCTTGAATCCAGAGCTGTCACTACGAGAGCTTACCATAAGGCTGGTGCTCTCAGAGTGTGTCCAGTACTACCCGAAAATTGTAGGCGTGCTCCTCCTCAATAGTAGATTAAATTTTAATTTCGTTGATGAAGACTATGAAAAATCGATCGAGATAAGGCTATAAGATCTTGTTCATGAAACTCATGAACACGGCTGAAGCATTGGTAAAGCTGAAGGGAATAACCAAGAATTAATTGTTGTTATACCGACATCTGATGGTCGTCTTCTGCACATCCTCATCTCGAACTCTGAGCTGATGATAGCTTGACCATAGTTCTATCATCGAGAACCATCTTGGTCCCTTGAGCTGATCAAATAGGTCGTCAATCCTTGGGATTTGATACTTGTTCATCATGGTCATCTTATTCAGGCGAAGATAGTCGACACACAGTCACAAGATCCCATCCATCTTCTTAGCAATCAAAATCAAGGATGCCCAGGGTGAAACACTAGGTCTGATAAATCCCTTTCCCTGTAAGTACTCCATTTATACCCGCAGCTCACGAAGCTCGGCTGGTGCCATCCAATATGCTGGAGTAGATATCAGTGTTGTCTCGGGGTACATGTCAATGTTGATGTCCTCCTATCATTGAGAAGGTACACCTGGAACGTCTTCGGGAAAAACAACCGCGTACTGATCCACCACAATAGGAAAAATCGGACTCCACACACCAGCCACTCCGATGATGAGACTAGACAACTGATGTGTGATCGAATGACCCCTCTACTGTGTAAGTTCATCTTGTGCTGCAATGGCTCTCTTCTCACCAGTGAAGGTGAACCTAGTCCCATCCATGTAGATACACCACACTTTGCACCTAATATAGTAAATATAAGCCTAAAATGTGGATAACCAGTACGTAATTGCCGAGTCTACTCTCATAAGAGTCTCTAGCCGTAAGGATCATGCCAAATACTCCTTCGGATTCTTCGATCTACAAACAAGGGTAGAACCAATAAAATAATGACTCACACTTATGTCTATAAATACTACAGCAAGGGTGGATTAGACATAGATAGTACCTCGAATCATCTCAAGTGCACTGTGGTCGTAGGCCTCAACTATTTGGAGCTGAGCCTGCCTCTATCCGCCAGATCTCTGTGGTCGGCATGGACCTCTTGGTGGTGGTGGTAGTGCCTTGAAACATCATCCACCACCCACTTCTTGGCCAACTCCTCTACCACGTCCTCCTGCTCCCAAATAACCACCATTGTCAAAACTCTACCTATTCCTGGGAGGTCCCTCTACTATATGCTGCTCATATGCATAGCGGGTCGAGCAGTCTTGAGCCATGTGACCCTGACCACCACATGCATAACACTGACTACCATTCATATGGCTGGCTCTATTTCATGTGCCCCACACAACAGAACCTGTATCATGAGGTCACCCACCTGAAGGAATGGTTTTCTTGGACCTTTGCGTCAAATATCTACTTCTAGCTATAGAAGACTCCACTACGTGTCGGCATGCGGTGGGTCTCACTGCTGGTGACTGCTCAGTGAATGAACTCTCCACTAGAAGGGCTCGCTCCAGCACCCCTGCCTACGTCGGGATACTGAGGGGAATCGTCGAAGCCCAGATTTCGTGCCTTAGTACCTGCTCAAATATCCAGGCCCCAAAGAATGGGTCTTGTACCATATCTGTAGAGTAGCGCGAGAGGTCGGTGAACCTCGATGAGTACTGAGCTACTGTCATGCTACCGTACTGCAGATGATGTTACTCCTAAATTCTCAGCATATGAATGGTGGAAGGAAAAAGCTCCGAGTGGAAGAGACTCTCGAAGACCGTCCAGAGCTATAATTCCTTGTCATGCACCTGGAGCATCAAGATCCACCATCTACCTACTACTGCGTACAGAATACTCGTGACAAAGATCACCATATGGTCGGCTGGTGTCCCTACCGATCTGAAAATTCTCACGACATCCTCAAGCCAATCCTCGGCTACCTATGGGTCCATCTCTCACCAAAACATGTGTGGCCTCTAGCTCTAGAACTCATGCAATGCACTCAGGATGCATTCACTCAATTCTGTTGGGGATGGTGGTGTCTGTGGTCTAGTGGGTAGAGGTTCCACTGGTACCTCCGCTGTGATGGGGCCCTACACCGAGGCCTCGTCGCTCGGCATGCTACCAT
The DNA here is from genome assembly GCA_963277665.1 of Viscum album. NCBI lineage: Eukaryota > Viridiplantae > Streptophyta > Magnoliopsida > Santalales > Viscaceae > Viscum > Viscum album. The sequence continues at coordinate 1,741,957,442 of OY728156.1, forward strand.
CTCGTACGTAACTCAGAACCCTATTAGGCTTCCTTCGTGGGGCCACCATGAAAAGAAATAGGTGCTTCAAGGTTAAAATAGTATACCTAGTGAGCTAACACTAAGTAATCATGAAGAAAACTATTTTAAAAGAAACACACACGCAATCAGTGTTTTAGTGAACTAAGTCAGAAATCCAAGGTTAGGGTCCGGGAGTATGGATACGTCACCCTCCACACCAACATCTGTTTCCCTAAACTGATAACCACACCAAAACAATAAACACTATTGCCGTTTAAAGTATCAGAGTCTATGTTCTTCGGTAGAACCGACTCCTCTGATACCAATTTTTCAGGACCTCTCCTCGGGGCCCGTACCGTGACTACCCCAAGCCCACCTTCCATTGGCCAGGGGCTGGCGACTATCACCAAAGGCATAATCCTAAAAAAAGGGACGAAATTTCCTTTTAACCTGAAACACACACAAAGTCTATACACAAGAAGTATAGGAAATAACATAAAATAATCACTATGTAAACCGATACAGAAGCAAGTGCTGAAAGGAATGGGGCCAGAAATACAAGCCCAACAATAAAGTACAACTGCAGAAAAGTAAACCAAAACTACTGAGTCATCCTTTGGGAATCCCACCTAAAGGGTGGGTAAATATGGCCTCTTTAGCACCTCAGGTCCTTCCGACCACTTCGTCTATGTCTCACCAAGTGGTCCACCTCTGGGTACCATCTAGCTCTACAACTCTCTACCTCGATTAGTGATGTATGTATTCTGCAACCAATACAAAGAAGTGTGGGCATTGCCCATGCAGGGTTGAGTATAACTATACTCAGTAGGGACTCTGAGACCCCCAAAGGTCTCCCAGAATCCACGAAGTATAAACCACAAAAGGAAAGAAACAATCTTGAAGTATTAACCGACCATTCTAATTTATATTCCTATAGATATACCAAAGTTTTCAATCTCAGTTCGGCTCCAACTCTCGATCCCAAGAACCACCCATTCCACATAGGAAGTACAATCAATCACATCGATTATAATGATTTTATGTCAAAACTCAGCTCACACAGGTATACATATTTTTTATAGAAATATAGATGATCAGATGTAGTCCCGGATTCATCGAAGCTGTCAGACCCACACATTATACTAGACTAGCTAAGCTGTCAGACCCACATAAAATCCCAGTATAGTAGTTATCGCTGCCGAAACCACAGAGGATCCCAGTATAGTAGTTGTCACTGCTAAACCCATGAAGGATACTAGTACAGTAGTCGTCACTTCTTAACCCACAGGGGATCCCTGTACAGAAATCGTCGCAGTCGAAGCCAGCTCTAGGGTTCCCACACATAGAACGCTCGATTCTGGGAGGGTCTGCTCCTCGATCATTGGGGTCAATAAGTAAACTATCATGAAGACCATAATTGATGTATCCTGAAGTTCTGTCTCATCAAAATGAACCCAATGTGACAGACGGTGCGCCAATCGGACGCCCGGTCTGAGAGTTATTGGATTTTCCGTCCTAGGGGCCCAGTTGGAATTAAACTCATTCCAAACCTGGCCATTTTCCAAAGTTATCCAAATCTCACTTAGAGTATCAAAAAAGTACCACATAGTAGAGAGGATCCAAGTGTTGTAGATGGCACATCAATCTGATGCACGATCTAGAAGATATTTGTGTTTATAATAAACGGGCCCAACCCGTCAAGCTCAGGGGACTGGTGGGTCGCCTGACCCAGTTTGGCGGGTCTCAACAAACTGGGGGTCAGCCAGGCCCGGTGAAGCGCGGCCCACCCAGGGACCCGTACCAATGGGTCCGACTAGATTTGGTGGTCGGCCCGACCTGGTGGGGCGCGACCCACCTGTGGACCCTGCCTGGTTCGCAGACCTGTTCGGCTCGCCCGGCGGCGCCGAACGGGGCCGCCTCTTCTTACTTCCCATCTGGCCGAAGCTGGCCAGTTTTTTCTAGCATGGGAGGTCAACGTTTCATCCGCACGTTGCACCCATAGGCGTCACAGTTTCCTTCAGCCCGGCTGGCAGGCGCAGACCGGTGAACCCGCCGAAGCGGCCCGCATAGTGTGGGCTACAGTCTTCTTCACAGCCTGGCGCCAAGCGATGCCGCGGTCTCCTGCCTGGCAGGCCGCAGCCTGCCGGTTCATCCAGCAAGGGGCCTGCAGATGTGGACCACAACTCCTATGTGCGGCACCTGTGGGTGCAGCGGTTCGCCAGCCCGACCGGCCAGAGCCAGCCGGTTTTTCTGCCTGAGCAGCACGCGGTTGCAGGCCATGGTTTTCCCCCATGTGGCGGGTGCATGGCCACTGCTTCCAGTCGCCTCCACCTCTGGTCTCCACAGCCTCTGGTTTCCATTGCCAAAAAAATCATAAACCAACGGAGGGTCGTCAGGCTTTGTTCGTTCGACCCGCGTCATCCTCGTTAGGCGATATCAAAAGGCTAGTGGCAATCCAAGAATTCAACAAGAATGAGATATAATTTTATTTACATAAAATTATACAAAACCCCCTACCTCGTATTTGATATCGAACGTCGACGAGTAGCAAAATATGATTTATGTGGTAGGATGGCATCGTAGAAGATGACGTCGTGTAAGAAGGATATCGTTCCATCAACATCAGAGGAAAAAGTCATTAGTCATTGATGATGTTCTTCACGTGGGCCATCCTCTCCCTTGACGCAGAGGAAGAGAAAAGAAGATGGCTGTTTTCGTGGGCGTCACTGTACTTCACCAAAAGAGAACATCATTCGTCATTGGAAGAAGGCTCTCCCTCTCCTCCTTCTTCTCCATAGCTCTCCACCAAGAAGATAATCCAAAAATAATAGATATTATTCTCTATTATTTTTTTGGCATAAAAATGACGAGTTATCTCTCATAAAAAGTGACAACACATTATATTAAATGTGGAGATATGGATTCAAAATGATTTGAATTAATGTTTAATTAATTCAATTCATTAACAGTGGAGTGTTGTAAAAAGTTAAAAACATGGAATTACTAGAGTTCAAGGGAGTTCGAGGGAGTTTAAAATGTCAGTGTTCATGTGGGCCCCACCAAACATTATCCTCCCATGGGAAGTTATGTGGGGTGTGGGCCCCACATCCAACATCCCATTGAAGGAAATGACAACCACTTTAATATAAAATTATTTTTCACAACAATTTTATTTAATTTATTATAAATCCACAAATTATAACTTCAATTTTTAACCAAACGCTACTGTTGTAAAGGTCTTGTTATTCGAATACCGACGCTGCGAGTTCATTAGTGTCCTAGGATTTTAATTCTGAGAACCAGTTAAAAAGAGAGAATATATTTCTTGTATGTTTACTTAATGTACAAGAAAAAACATCAAAAATTGATTCAGGGCACACCGGGCCTCGAAATCATGAACTGTCAGAAACTGCAGACTCATAAAATTCAAAATAAATTATGAAGAAATTTTCCTTGAAATTTCCAGGTCTTTACATGTATGATATCAAATGTGTATACTTAAGTGAACTATAATGTTCTAATATATAAAAGAATGAGTCAATCCTTAATTGATGATGATATATTCTTATAAGGAAAAATTATATGTAATACCTCTTAGAATTTCATTTGACTGGTCAATCAAAACTATCCTGAATGATAATTTATTTGAATGATCTTGAATATTTAATGGCTCATTGATGCACCCAATTTGTGTATGCATTTTCATACACATTATTAACAATAAAAACAATTTTTTTACCATATATCTAATTCATAGAAGAAAAATACTTTTATTTTGGTGACCTTGTTTATTTTCAAGAATTTTATATCCAAATACACAAATCAAGGGATGTCTATGAAAATTTTGCAACTACACGGGGTGTACTTTTCTACACGCCATGTACATTTAGACAGGGACACAGATCAAGGGGGGAGTACATGCCCAAGTCACCGGGAAGACACTATATGACATGTGGGGTGGTGTTACATGCCATGTACAACATTCTATAAGGGGTTGGTGGCTGAGAAGAGTCAACATGCCCATGTGGCCGCTGAAGGAGACACGTCGTGTTCCATTTCTACATGTCGTGTCTGCTATTCTTGAAGGGGTTGGTGGCCAATTTTTGATACTACACGGGAATTATTGTGGTTCTACACACCGTGTAAACTCACCTACCTAGCTGCACCGTGTTCAAAGTCAAAGACGATGTGTTAGGCCGCCTACCAACAGAGAAAAGGAAGCCAAAAGCGCGTTGACGAAGGTAAATGATGTGTACTTTCTATACATGCAGTGTAATTATTTTTCCTATAAAAAGAGGCCTTGGCCTATAGGCCAAAGAGTTTATAAGTGGATATTGAGATGTGGTGTAGAGAACAAGGGATGAATTTCTGAATTAGAGATGCTCTACCGTCGTAATACCACCGTTATTCTACCAAAGAATCATTTCTGCCTCCGAATTCCAAGCATGATTTCACCAGGTATTAATAATATTGTGTTCGTCTTTTTCATTATGTGTAACTTAACACCCAGTGTGTTGGGCTTGTGGAGACTGATGAGTTGTAATTTGAATTAAGTTGTTGTGAATGTGTTTCTTTTAATAATCTCTTCGTATTATTTTTAAATCACTTCATATCATAACTGAAAATTCTGTACCGGACCAAGGGAAGAATCTTCTGGGATTCAACAGAATAATAACGAAGAATAATTTCATGACCATTGAATGGATTATTCGGCTCAAAATGGACTAGGAAAAATAATGATATATTAAAAACTAACTACTGGACCAAGGATTTGGTTACTTGGATCATAATATTAAGTGATCCAGACCAATGAAACTTAATTACAAAATGTAATCCAGAGTGTTGGATTATCATGAACAACACAACCACATAAGCAATTTAATTTAATAATAAACTTATCCCAAATCTATAACCCCAACACATTCTTATTCTTATTTTCATCACAACTAATTTTCAAATATTTTCTTTCATTTTAGTAATTACTTTGTTAAAAGAAACAAAAAAACCAGTTGTTATTTTTGTACCTAAAAACAACCAAATAAAATTGACTCTAAAATTCAGCAGCCTTCACTTAAAGAAATATAAAAAATTGCGAAACAAGATAAGAGTAAGCTCTTAAAGATCACGGTGGATCGACCCCTACTGGTGTTATACTTCCCAGGGTAATTATAATTTGAGACACCGATAACATAACTTCGGTGGAATGACTCGTCAAATTTTGGTGTCGTTGCCAGGGAACTCAAAAATTATTTTATTCTTGTTTTAATTCAATTTGTATTAAATTTTAGTGAAAATAGAAATCATAAATTCACAAAAATCTCTTTTCTAATCATATTTATCTTTATCCTTCTTTTTCCACATTTACGCTTGGTAGTTTGTTTTGTTTTGTGCAGGTCTGTAAGTGTATGAACGACCAATTAACATGTTCCAAGAGCACTGAGTCATCAAGGGTATTCCCAACAGACCCGAAGGTCGAACAGACATTCATGAGGCACCAACGAACACTCATGGATGAAAAAAATCAAAACAACCCCACGGCATAGAACGAGGAAGGAAATCCAGCTGCTGTCCAAGGAGCTGGACAACAGTTAGGTCCGTATGACAACTGGAACCAAAAAGCTCCTCTTGCACCACCATATTGCCCGCCACAGCTCTAACAACTCCCACCAGAGAAAATTACATATTTCAACCAAGGTCAGGGGCCAAACTATGCCCCTCAGGAAAAACAGTACCTACCGATTCTCCATCCTCAGCAGCCACCACCACGTATTACACTCATGGAGTACAGCCTACCATCGATCAACTGAGCTGATGGGGGCATCGTTTGTCCTCCAATTCAATACCAGCACTTCGAGATCAAGAATGCTATCATGCAGCTGATCCAGAACAATGTAAAATTTGGGACCTGCCCAGTGATGACCCAAATGCCCATTACTCTAATTTTTTGGAGATCTATGATACATTCAGGTACCATGGCGTTTCTGAGGACTCCATTTGTCTTCGCATGTTTCCTTTTTATCTATGGGACAAGGTGAAAGACTGGATCAAAGGGCTTCCACAAAGATCCATCCTCACATGGGAGGAGCTAGCACAATCATTTCGGATAAAATATTTTCCACCTTCAAAGATGGTCACCCTACGGAACGTGATCCAAAACTTTCAGCAGCATGGTTCAGAATCCTTGTACGAATCATGGGAGCATTTCAAGGAAATGTTATGTAACTTCCCACACCATGGAAATCCACTCTGGATGCAAGTCCAAACCTTCTATGGAGGACTAACAACGAATACAAAGCCGTGGTGGATGCATCTGTTGGACGTATGGTGATTCAAAAATCCCCCAAATAACTTTTTGAACTGCTGGAAGATATGTCTGCCAACAGCTTCCAGTGGCATTCCGAGCAGGGAACCCAAAAAAAGGTATGCATAGTATTGATGCTACTACAATGCTTGCTGCTCAGTTGGATGCAGTATCCAAAACGATCGACGTAGTTAATCTCAAGGGCACATCTGCAGTTCTTGCAGCGAACCATCAAGCATGTGGTGATTGTAGTGACAAAAATATCTTGGGAGAATGCCTGGGACATTCAGTCAACTCTTAGATGAGCGAAGTGAGCTATGTTGCTCAAAATAGAGGGTCAAACCAGTATCAACAATACCAGAACACAACATGGTGAGATAACCAGAACAAAGGCTAGGGCCAGCAGCCGTAGAATCCTTTTCCCCAATGACTTCCTGGCTATAGTCAGCCACCATATCAGAACCAGTACAAGCAACAGAAATAACCCCAAGAGGGCCCTTACTAGCTGAAAGGGTATCAAAACCCTTGCATGCAACTTCCAAGGCAACAACCACCTCCACCAGCTGCACAACCACCTCAGCAAGAGAATATATCTAGGTTTGAGGATCATCTAACAAAATTCTTCTCTATTACTAAGACACGATTTCAGAACCATAAGACTTCTATTCGAGACCTCGATAACCAAATCGACCGATTAGAAAACCATCTCTCAGGGACGCATCCTTGTACACTACCCGGAAACACTGAGAAGAACCCAAGGGAGGAGGCCCATGCCATCAAACTACGAAGTGGAAAGAACCTTCATCAGACAGAACTAGAACATACAACTGCACCTATACTTCCACCTGAAAACAATGATACCGCTTCACACCCCTCTTCATCCAAAAACCCATCACCAGAGGCTCAACCAGGCAAAGGAAATGATGTCGTAAAACCATTTGAGCATGTATACCTTTTCCGGAGAGAATTAAGCAAAATAATATGGATCTCTAGTTTGGAAAATTCATGGAAGTATTTAGAAATCTACACATCAACACCCAATTTATAGAGGCCCTGACTCAAATTCACACATATGATAAATTAACAAAGGAAATTCTCTCGAGTAATAGGATGTTGGAGGATTTGGGCATGATATCATTTCCAAAGGAGTTCCCTGCAGCGTACAATATTCCATTCCTTCGAAACTCCAGTATCTAGGTAGCTTTACTATCCCTTATACAATTGGACAATGGGAATTTGGAAAAGGCCTAAGCGAATTAGGATCCAGTTTCAACCTCATGCCATTCAGGGTTTTCCAAAAGCTAGGACTCCACGATCTGAAGCCTACCAGAGTCACCTTTCAACATGCTGACATATCCATAAATATCCAAAAGGGCTACTCGAGGATGTTCTCATGAAGGTGGGATGATTGACCATCCCAGCATATTTTTTTATCCTACACATAGAGGAGGATCGGGAGGCACCTATTATATCGGAGAGACCTTTCCTAGAAATAGGGAAAGTCTTGATTGACGTGCACCAGGGGGAATTGATTTTCTGAGTAGGGGATGAAAGAGTCTCTTAAAAGGTTCTAAAGGTCATCAAACATGCATCGTTATATGAACATGAGTACTGCTACAAAGTGACTACCATGGATAAACAGCTGAGTAGACAAGAATATAATTTGGTATGTTCTTTCATTTTAGATGATATGATTTTTACAAACATACCCACTGATGAGGCAACAGAGGATCTGATATTCATCGAAGTCTAGGGCGACCATTACTAGAATCAAGCTGTCATTCCTGACATTCTAGAGAGGGTAGAAGTACAACCACATGTACCTTCAGTTCTCAAGGCACCTGAACTAGATTTGAAGCCTTTCCCACCTTCGTTAAAGCACATTTATTTGGGAGGTCATCATACTTGGAAAATTATACATAGTGCATCACTATCACAAGACCAGGAGGATGCACATCATCATGTTTTGATGCAGAGAAAGTAGGAAATTGGATGGACTGTTGCAGATTTGAAGGCTACCAGCCCTACCATTTTCACCCACAAGTTGCTACTCGAAGAAGGAGAAAAGAGATCAAGACAACACGAGCGGTGTCTGAACCATCCCATGAAGGAAGTGTGAAGAAAGAGTTAATCAAGCTTTTAGATACATGCAACATTTAACATATATCAGATAGCCCATGGGTGAGTCCCTTGCAAGTGGTCCCTAAGAAGGGGGGCATCACTGTGGTATCAAACGACAAGAATGAGCTCATCCCCACTCGAATAGTCACTGGATGGAGAGTCTGTGTAGATTACAAGAATCTAAACAATATCACAAGGAAAGATCATTTCCCCGGCCCTTCATGGATCATATGCTAGAAAGGGTAGTAGGGCATGAATATTACTACTTCCTAGATGGCTACTCTAGCTATAATCAGATCTCAATTTCCATAGAAGATCACGAGAAGAGAACTTTCACTTTCCAATACGGAACATTTTACTACCACATGATGTCTTTTGGTATGTGCAACACCCCCCGCCACATTCCAGTGATGCATGTTGGATATTTTTCACAACATGTCAGAAAAAATCCTGGATGTCTTCATGGATGATTTTTCCATTCACGGTAAGTCATTTAACACCTGTTTGTGGATCCTTGAGCTAGTACTGGAGCAATACGAAAACAATAAACTAGTTTTAAACTGGGAAAAATGTCATTTTATGGTGCAATGTGGCATAGTCCATGGCCATTGAATTTCAATAGAGGGGATAGAGGTGGATCTGGAGAAAATAAAAGTCATTTCATGACTTCCCATTCCTTCTTCTGTTAGAGCCATCCATAGTTTCCTGGGCCACACATGTTTTTACAGGCGGTTTCTCTGTGATTTCTCGAAGATAGCCCATCCCCTCACCAATATCCTGACTAAGGATGACATTTTCTATTTCACTAAGGAGTGCCCCTCATCTTTTGAGAATCTAAAGAAAAGCCGGGTGGAAGCACCAGTCATGATTTCCCCCAACTGGGAGGCATAATTTGAAGTTATGTATGATGCCAGTGACTATGCGGTGGGAGTTATCCTGGGTCAGCGGCTGGACTGAATCTTCTGACCCATCTACTATGCCAGCAGAACACTCAATGAGGCCCAACTGAACTACACTACTATAGAGAAGTAGATGCTGGCAGTAGTATTCTCCTTCGACAGGTTTCATTCTTACCTTGTGCTGTCTGATATTTTATTTATATTAACCACGCAGCACATAAGTACCTATTAAACATGAAGGATTCCAAGCCCCAATTGATCTGATTGGTCCTCCTCTTACAAGAAATTGATTTAGAGATCTGTGATAAGATGGGGAGTGAGAGCATGGTTGCTGATCATCTAGCCAGTCTGGATCTTCTGCACTTGGAGAAAGTGAATGATCGAGAGATAATAGAGGATTTTCTTAATGAAAATATCTTTTATATTTTTGAATCCCCTTGGCTCTGGTTTGATGATATTGCTAGCTATTTAGTTACAGGTTCCATCCATCCCGACCTCTCATTCCAGCAGAAGAAAAGGATCTTCTTTGAGGTTATGTGATACTTCTGGTAAGACCGACTCCTATTCTGATCCTATGGAGACGGGGCGATCCGACGATGCATCAAAGAGATAGAGGTTCAAGGGGTCCTGGAATTTTATCATGCCTCACCAGTTGGATGACATCATGGACCAGAGCGCACCATAGCGAATATTATACAATCTGGGTTTTTCTAGACCATCATGCATAAAGATGCCCGAGCCTTCATTGCTCGTTGTGATCCTTGCCAATGTACATGTAATATAGGTTGAAGAGCCGAGATGCCTCAACACCCCATCCTGGAGGTCGATATTTTTGACGATGGTGCATTGACTTAATGGGAACATTCCCCCTTCTTTCGGGAACATTTACATCCTCATCTACGTTGATTACATCTCCAAATGGGTTAAAGCCTCTACAATGGCCCCTGACACAGCTAAGGTAGTTGTGATCTTCTAAAGAAACACATTTTCAACAGGTTCGATGTTCCCCGTGTGCTGATCTGTGGTAGAGGGACGCACTTTAAAAACACGTTAATGAAAAGAGTGCTGTCAAAATATGGGTTGAAACATCACATGGTTACACCATACCATCCCAAATCAAGTGGAAAGATGGAGCTCTCTAACCCTGAGCTCAAACAAATTTTTCAGAAAACAGATAATTCCTCACGGACGGACTGGTCCAAAAATCTTGACGACAATTTGTGGGCCTATCATACCGCTTTTAAGACACAACTGGAAATGTCACCATTTCGTCTCATCTATGGAAAACAATTCCATCTACCTTTAGAGCTGGAACACAAAGCATATTAGTCTATCAAAGCCCTAAATTTTGATCTGAAGGCAGCCAGAGAGAGACTTAAGTTCCAGCAATCAGAACTCGTTGAAATTAGAAGGGAGGTGTATGAGAATAAAAAATTGTACAAAGAGAGGACAAAATCCATTCACTACTGGATTATTTCTCGAAAAACATTTCAACCCTGAAATCTCCGATCAAGGTGGTCGGGACCGTTCCATATCAAACGAGTATTCCCTCACAGAGCGGCAGAAATTTTTAAGGAGGACGGTCAACTAGTGAAGGTGAATGGCCTACGCCTAAATATTTACAATCCCATAGAAGATACAATGGGAGAGATCTCCACCAAACCTCTCATGTATGTCATGTGAAGAAAGTCGAGCCAATGTCCTAAAACAATTGCGCTTCCTAAGAGGCAACCCAGAGGTTACACGCCGTGTCCCACTTATATACACGGCGTGTACCTATCTTTTTAATTTAATATTAATAAGCATAAATATATATAATAACTAATAAATAACCATGGATGATGTTGGTGCCGATGGTAAAGTCACTGGAGTTTATCCGAGCCATCCCCGGTTCGAGTCCTCCTGACCTACCTTCGGAACGAGGTTCATACTTTTCTTACTGGGCATGTGTATAAATTTATATAGATATATATTTTTTTCTTATAAGAAAACCCATGGTGGGGATGGATTGGTTGGCCATGATCATAACCCCGTTTTAAAAGACCTGGGTTCGAATCCTGGAAACCACCACATTTCCATCATTTAATCTTTTAATAAAACAACATGGTGTGTCTTTCGATATACGATGTCCGTGCCAAAATTTTTTGTACTAATTTTAAAACGTTTTCTTATAAAATAAATTCATGTGGTTGAAGTTGGAAGATTGGTTAAGTCTCTACCCTCGATCCAAAAGACCCGGGATCGAACTCGGTTAATCTCCCAACTTCATCCGCTTCATTTATAAATAAAAACACACTCCATGCATATTATTTCTTCTCGTGTGTATAGTCCATATAGAATAAATTTATTTAAATAATTAATATGGGGTGCAGTACAACCTTCTCTCCAGTGGTTGAGGGCTTTCGGTCAAAATGGCCGATCACTGATTTGAACCATGCCCCGAGCACCGGACCCAAGGTTGTACTACTCTTTTTACAATTATTAAACACACAACGTGTATATTCCAACTACATTACGCGTATAGATTTATTTTCTTTTAATTCTGTATATACATATATATACCTATTTCACTTTTCTTTTAATTAAGTAATATTAATTATTATATAGTATATTTGTTTTGTTTTAATAAAAAAATTAATTGGGGATACCCGACATATAGTCTTGATTTACACGCCATGTACCACGGTTATATAAGCCACGGGCCACCCGGCTTGATCCTGTATTGCGTGGCACCCCATTTCTTCCCATTTCATCCTGTTTTTTCTCCTAGATGAAACCTGAACCACCATTTTATAGATCCTTCATTTTGGTTCGTTTCAAGCTCTGGTTTCTCTTGCATTCTGATCCTTGGACAACGTACTCCCTTCTACACACTGTATATAAACTTTTTGGGCTTTTTTAGGGTGATTTTCAGATCTTCTGACCGTTCAGCTTCCCTGATACATGACCATGACATGAAGAACACACACCGTGTAGTTTTGTACACAACCACCCACAAAATACATCAAAATTTGAATATACACGGTGTGAATGTTTGGTTCACACCATGTACTTTTCCCCATCATTCCCGAGTACCCCATTTCACACGGCCTCACACACAATTTTTACGTACACGGCGTGTGTGTTTAGTACGCACCAAGTATATCATTTCCTTTGGCCCATCCTTGTGTAGAACATAACACGGCGACTCACCCCATATTACACTACATGGCATGTCTGTTCGGTACATTCCATGTAGTTTATTTCTTTCAGTCGGCCCATGTCTAACCCCCACATGGCCATGTTTCACGATTAAAGAACATGTCTTGTTTGTCACACTCTCCTTTAGAATTTCCACTAAAAATGTATATCTGAGGAGTCATATACATTAGAATAAATTATTTTTAAATTTTATATTTTAAATGATATCTCTTATTCTATGTTTTGTGGATATATTTGAATAGTTATATTAAACATCCATGATATGAATGAATTCATAGATCTATAATAAAATATTATGTTGGCTATCATTGAATGTAAAACTGGATAACCAAAAACCATTTCATTGTAACATCCACCCCAGATATGGGGATTTCATAATCATATCATTCAACTCTAGGACATGGAGGCTATTTTCAAATATTATCATTGAAAACCCATATAACAATGCTTTTATTTACATAGTGTCCATATTCCTTGTAGTTGAATCATTGGCCAATAAGTTGAGTTCTAATAAGATTATTCCTTTATAAAATATTTTTAATGTTTTTTTCATATGAACATTTATACCTATGTTACCATCAATAAAACAATAAATTTTTACCCATCTATCATTTTGAAAATTTATGAGATTCTAGTTACCCCACATTTTATAGGTTGGATGTTTGAAATTTGGACCCCATGAGATTTTTCGAAGATAATCCAGAATTTTAATACATCATCCATTTTGTATATTGAGGATCATAAAGCCCTTGGAATTTTATGATATCCATTTCATCTTTTAAGAAACATTTTAAAAATTCTTCATAGTTTCCAATGAATCTAATTTCATTATATTTCTATAGAATCATGTTTATCCCCAAAATAAGATGTGAATGTTACTTTTAGGTGCAATGATAATTCAAGGGGTGTGTCATGCATGTCTGTAAAATTTTCATTATATAAACTGATGTAATAAACATCTACTTTCTTGAGGGAAGTGAAATATCAGTCAAAATTAATTTATATAGTTCTAGGATGATATTTATTTGAAACCTTTTTATAAAATTATTTCAACTCCATATCATAAATATATTCATAAGATTTTATATTTTGGATTAATTTCTCAAATGGATTTTATTCTCCTTATATATGATAAATATACATCAAAACATTATCATGACCAGATCATTTATGGATGGATTAAGATATTTTTAATGTCAATTGTCCATTCATTAATGATTAGGCTATTGTAAGATGACATGAAAGGTCATTTCCATTGTAATATAAAGGTATCAATTGTAACATTCCCATTATTATGAGAATATAGGGTTTTTATATGATTCATGTTTCTATTAAAATAATGTTTTAATTGGAAAATTATTATCACGGTGTTAATGATTCCTCTAGATACCATAATCTTCATCTAATTTGGGAATTAATAACATGGATCATCAAATTGGTTGTTGAATCAATTAATCATATTTCAAGAAATTGAATACAATAAAGGTAAAAAATGAATGATAATTTTTAAAATCATAAAAACTAAAATGGGGAACCATGAAAAATAAAGGGATAACTAATTAATTACATATATTAGTGAACCTCTAAATATCAATGTATCAATATATGTTTACCATGAAATATTGACCATTAGAGAAACTAATTTTTATTTTGGTACCCATATTTAATATTGATATGGATAATGATAAATTATCATATCATATACCCTCTATTAGATATATTTTATTACATTAAGGCCCATCACTAATTCATCAGGTGACGATCGAGATAATTCTAATGATCCATTTTTCAATTTATTTTGCATTAGGTATAATACAATATGGGACACATATAAATGTTGTATCTAGAATGGGATCTATTTTATTAGAGACCACCTACAATATAATTTATAAAAAATGTTCTATGTTATCATTTGTTTAGTGTTACCCTAAGACTTTTATATTATTATTATTATTAATTCATATAAATAAAAATATTATTCCCTAAATTGATACATAATAACCCATATTTTGATACACTATTATAATAGATTTTTACATAATGTTATATATTATTCAATACCATAATATTGTGTGGAAAAGAATAATCTATAAATTATCTACATAGAACAAAAACATGAAGTTTTTTTAGAATGATGTTATTATAAAACATTGAAGTGTTCCCTTAAAATTCAAAGTATCCTCTAAACTAGATGTGATATCCAAGGGATATATATATGAAAGGGGTGATCTATAATTAACTTTAAAGTAATAATAAATGAATAGAATAATTATATGAAGTACATTAGATTTAGTTGGAATATATTGGTATCATTAAATCGATGATAATCATAAACATGGACATTGAAGCATGAAATAACAAGATATCCTAAAAGAAACTATTGAATATTGTAACAATAAAAGTCAATAAATCATAAACATATATCATATTTAAAAGCTATGATATCAAAAAAAAGCTATTATTATAAGTTCACATATATACATTGTATATAATTATATAAAAACATTTCTGATTGCATTTTTGGTCTATATAATATTGGTCCCACTCGTAAAAAAATCAATCATGTACTTTCCAATATGTAACAAATGGATAATAAAACAGGATGGTTCATTTATTCAAATTTCATCCAATTATTATATAGTTTGGGTCACATACATTGGAGTATCTAAAAATTTAAGGATGTATTCTTATAGGGTAATACCCATGATTGGAAAGGGGGATGGGTATTCCCTACACAAATTTATGGTATTGAAAATTGAATAATAATTTCAAATGTATAACTGGGATACATGATGATTCATAAATGGTTTTAATTATAGTGTAATGGGTCTATAATTATATGTATATCATAAATAAATATGGTGGTATTTATGAAATCATATACCGACATGAATATTTGGAAATCAAGGGGAATAATATAAATAATTTTCCTTAATAAATAGAGGAATAAAAGGATACCATAATATTGGAGGGTTCTTGTAAATCCTTAGACATTGTTAAAGATTGATAACACATTTAACAGGATTTAGAGTGTGAATTTTAGAATCATTTCAAGCGATAATGGTATTGAGTGAATAATAATAGCAGGTTGGGGGGGTTTTTTAGAACAACACATGGGAATTCATTATTAATTTCTAAAAAGACATTCTGTAAATACATTTTAAAATAATCATAAACATATACCATTAAATTATTTTTACAAATAATTAATACTTATGTAGTGTGATTTAAGATATGTTATAATGATATGAAAAGACTATATATTTCAAATATCATCATGGATTTTGATGTGTGTCATGTTTAAAATGTATTTTTTTTATACTCATAAAATATAAAATATGTTTTGTATGTTTCGGTATTGATTTATAGAATTAATCATATTAAAACAAGAAGAACAATATTTTAAATTGGAAACATAAATATAGTCATCAATAATCATCCGAGTTTTAATTTCATATCTTTATGGATTTTATGATGTCGTTATAAATAACATATATTAATAGCATATTTAAAAAAAAATTGACTATTACATATGTCAATAAGAAATTCAATATTATAAAATCATAAATTGTTCACTTAAAAAATAGATATTATTTCAAAGATTTTTTTAATATACCCTTTTAATTAAAAATACTTACATATTGGAAAATATTTGTATTTGGAAGAAATTTTTTATAACCATTATAAAATTAAAATTTGACATAATACAATTTTATTTTAATTTATATATAAATAAATAGTTTTCAATCAGAATCTTATAATTATACAACATTTATTATTAAATTACGTAGTCAATCAAAAAGTGTGTCTTTTTTGAAACATATATATTTTATAAATTTTTTTCATCATATCAAAATATAATTTTATCAAATTCATTATTTAATCAAATATTATCTAATAATAAATATTCTAAATATAATCAATATTTTATAAAAAATTAAAAAAAAATTAAAAACTATATATTTATATTTTAGAGACATAACATGTTATTATATAGGCATATTCTACAAGGTTTTGGTTTGTGATGATGGGGAATTGATGGAATTGATAAAAAAACATAGTTTTGCACATGATCTATAGTAGCTTGACCATCTACCATAATATGTTTTTCTAATGATTTACATTTTTATTCTCACATAGGGTTTATAAAGGAAAATCTCAATGATTCTATCTCTATTGTAATCTCTAATACATAGTAATTATTTGTTATCGTCTTATTGCTTGAGGAAATAACTTCTTATTTATAGGAAAAATGGATATTATCATAAAATTATATATATATTATTCATAATGATTAGTGATCAAATTATATAACATCATTGATTTTGATTGATTATGTTTATTTATATGTAATAGGCATTAATTTTCTGAAATAACCAAATTAGTTCCTATGTTTTATTAAACTACATTAAATAATAAATAATTTATTTTTTAAATGGGAATTTAATTTATAAATAGTTTTGTTCTTTATGAACCATATAATACAAAATAAAAACATCTCTCCATGAATAAGACACATATTGGTTCACCAAGTGATTCAAGGCTTCCCACTCTCTGATGGGGGTGGATCACATTAAAACGTTTCAATTCCAAATTAGGTTGTGGTGGGAGACTCTTTCAAAGTGGTTTAATTAGATTTATTTATTTGATTAAATTGATTACAAATGATTAACAAATTGGCTCTACTAAGACATATTTTTCATTATAATGTACTTGTAATAGGTATAAAATAATATTTTTGTATTTTTATACTTTTATAGGTTCATATTTGTTAAAATATAGATCTTTTAAAAACACATGGATAAATTGTTATGCATGTATTATTTTTGGTAAATTTTTTTGAATTATTATTTATATAAATATTTACAAATAAAATACCTGATGTAACACGAATATCCTGAGATTCCATAGTTATATTGGTATATTATGAAGCCCACAGTTATAGATTTATTTTCATAGTGTATATTCACAAAATGATAAAC
Organism: Viscum album; assembly: GCA_963277665.1. Lineage (NCBI taxonomy): Eukaryota > Viridiplantae > Streptophyta > Magnoliopsida > Santalales > Viscaceae > Viscum > Viscum album. The sequence continues at coordinate 1,741,974,946 of OY728156.1, forward strand.
CAGTATAACTCAATATTCCACAATTCACATCAACTCTTCACTGAACCCAAGTAGTTGTAAATCTAATAACTTTATCTTGAAGTATATGGTGAATTTAGAATACACATCACTAAATCTATCATTCTTGACCGGATTTCCAATAAATACCCTAAAATAATTATTAGTTGTGGAGAAAAAAAATTTAATCCACCATGCTGATGTTTAAATTCATTAAGTTATAAAGAATCAATATTATGGTGTTTCCTAATATATCACATTCCCCCCAACATTGGTCCTCCAAATACATAAATATTAACTTATCGTTTATAAACCCTAGAAAATAGTGAAAAGAGGCATAAACTTACACATAGACTCAATTACTCATTTTCCTTAGTTCACTCAACACTTCAATTCTACTCTCACAGGTTCCTAAATCATTACATGTATGATCTTGTACATATCACATAAATATAAACACCTATCTCCATACACACGATTTGTATGATTTTATAGTATATTATTGACCATAATAATGGATAATGACTAAAAGAACATTATAATACCTTCACCCCACACGTATATCTCCTGCAAAAAAATTGTTTTCCCACAAAAGTTTCTAGTGGACAACTCCAAATCCATAATTGATATCAATAACATTGTCTCATTTCATAAAGTATATATCCCCCTTGAATAACTTAATTGATGATGTATTATTTGATGTTAAAACAAATATAAAATTCCCCAACCGCTATGAAATAGATTAATACCCTTTACCCACACATGAATACCCCATTTATAATGTATTTTCTATTCTACACACCATGGTAATAACAATTCCAAAACTCATGAAATGATCATTAGTAATATGATATAAAAATATTCCCTAAAAATCAAAAAATACCATTACCATTACCTATTAACCAATTCATTTAAAAGGACATTAAAATAGGTCACCTACCTTACCACAAGCTCATCCACATTCCCTACACTATAGGTTTCAATTTTTTGTATGTATTGTATATATTATGTGTACTTTTAAATTTGTTTTTTACCAACCCTCATAATTATCTTAACCAGACATCCATTATTTGACTTTTCACTAACTATAAATTTCGTTTGGTTTCACAACCATCATGTGGCTAGTTTCAAAACATCCAAAGTAACATGTGTGAATGTTCATTAGGAAACTGGTATCCAAACATTAAAAATATATATAGAGACAATTAGTAGTATGATTATTATGTTTATAGATTAAACCAAACCATTATTATGTGACATTCATACTTGGATCCACATCGTATGCCTTGATTGAATATAAATAGTATAATTTGTAATTAATTAAATGACATAAATGTTCATAATTTGGAAATGAACATAACTAGGACCCCATTATTTTCATATATACATATATATAATGAATTAAAATGTAACAAATGGTTCTTCATTAAATTCCCTTAAAATCATTGATGTGAATTTTAAAATATCATTTTACAATATAAGATTTAATAACCTTCATTGAGAAAAACATATAACGAATATCATGATAATAATTACAATATCAATAATAAATCCACTTTTGAACCATAAATTCATCTTCTGTGTCCTAAACCCCAATGTAACATTAATTCCTCCTAGGTTATTTTAATCCAAATATAAACTATATTTCATTTCTTAATAGAACATAAATTCAACATCACCCATTTTGGATTTCTGAGGAAGCAGTAATTCTTTACACAACTACAATTTCCTTTTATTATTGAACAATACTCTAGATTAAAAAATTTAATTAGTCATTTGAAAAATATATTTCATTATAGTTATTTGGGATTTTATTATAATCCATGGTTTCAGACTATCTGGATATAAATAATGATTACCCATGAACAGACATCATCATGCAATGAGAAAGAAAACCATTGTTCCTTAAGAATGAGTTTTTTTAAATTAAACACAGTTACGATCAAAATAAATTTTTTTTGTCATAGTATATCATCACTAGTTGTCACAATGATGAATATTTATGTGATATTAAAAAAAATTACAATTGTTCAGGAAGAAATTTTTTAAATATGATTTTACTCTACAATAGTGTCATGAAATTTTATATAAGAACATTATAGAGAAGTGAATACCCCCTATCACATATTTTATTTCAATTAGGCATTTTATTAATTATATAGTCGCGACTACACTACTTTTTAATGAATATATATGATAAAATAGAATAATAAAACATTGAAACATCAGAATATGACTACTTTGTGTGTATGGTTTTTTTGAGAGAGTTATCATTTTTTGGAGGTGACCACATTATTTTTATGATGTACTAAAACCCTATATATGTTCCACAAAAATGATTTTATACCATATAATATATGAAATAGTAATGGAATGATTTATATACAATAATTTTGATAATGTTGATAGTGTGGTGTAATAATGATTTAGATAATATGATTATTATTATTATTAAATATTGTTTCATTCAACATTTCATGTTTATTTTTGAAAGATTGTTATAGTTATATAATTCATATATATATATATACATATATATATATGATATAATAATTTTTTTCCAATCATGGATCTCTTATTGTCATGAACCTCTTTTATCAATATGAGGGAAAGAACAACATATTTCTAGACCATTCATTCATCATGTTAAAGAAGAGATAATGACCCCCGAGACCCACATTCAAAATTTCCCATATAGGCGACTAGATCCAATGGTATAGGATCACACAGACAATATTGTATACATAACCCTTTTTATTTATTAAGATCATTAGATAAGATGGTAAATACCAACAACACCAAATATGGAGAAAAAATTAATGCCAAAACAAACCATTCCCATATGCATGTCCAAATTAAAATGCTACAAAAGTACAATAAAACCCCAAATGAATGTACCAATGAAATAAAAAACAACAAAAAAAACTATCCCCAAGAGCCAAACTAGTACGGTCCTGCACGATCATCAATGTCCTCTTAGAAACCTGAAAATAGTTTAGCAAATAGGGTGAGTATATAGGTATTCTCAGTTGGGAAAACCAAAAGATCTCATGCACAAGTGGGTTAACATTCTAAAGCCCATGAGAAAAGAAGATAACTAGAGAACCTTGTAAGGAAACAATCCACCAAACCTCACCAAGGCACACTCTCCATATAATTCATGTCAATTAATGTAATAGAAAAAACAAATCGATGTTTGGGTACCCCACACCACTTTCCCAACTATTATTGATGAAATCCTCCGCGTCAGACCTCTCCCTCCATTCTCACTACAATCCCACTTCCACACCCCGCCTGCACACACCTGGGATTTCACAATCGCACATCCAGCAAGAAAACACCTGGTCTATCACTACCAAAAATCCCTCCCATAAACACCTAGGCCAAAAAACCAACCCTAACCACATCCGTACACACCAGGGTCCGAACAAATAATACCACACCCGAAGACACAGGGGACACATCCCAAAGACACATGGGAATCCTCTTGCCTGCACACAGCTGGGCCAACCACCACCACATACACACCACAACGAATATAGGGCTGTAATAGACATCATTCTACCACAACCTTACCAAAGAGTCTTGAGATACTCGAGAATGGAAGAAAAAAATAAGCTAATAACCAACCACTCATAAGAGTGATGGGAAAACACCCCCCGCCTCATGAAATGGGGCTGTTCAACATGAAGTGCTCAACATGGGTGGGGAGAAAAAAAATAATAAAAACATAATTTTACATATAGGTAAACAACCATTCATACCATCCTAGGGGTTCCAAAACCAGACCAACCACAAACACCTTCGTTACTATTCATTCATAAGAGGTAGCAAACCCACAACCATGTCACAAATCATTCCTGGAAAATAACTTCCCATTGACCCCATTATCATTTTCATATTCAATTGGTTAAATAGTAAATTAATTATTCACTAATGGACAATTAAAAGGAATATCCCCAAGGCAAGGAAAGGAAAATATCCAAACAATAATATAAGAACCCACACTTGGTTCTCTTGTAATGCCACGACAACAAAAAGGATATGTGATATCCCTCCAAGTACTGGAAACAATCCATGAACCAATATATGGGAATTTGATCATTAGAAAAAAATTGAACCACAACAGGGGGTCCCATCCCCATCAACATCACCTCACAACCATCTACAATAATCATCACTAGAATCGAGCAATGGAGTTTTCAAATTTGAATATTCCATTCATTTAGTTCCATCTTTCTATTTTATTTACCATGGAGATCACACAAAGATATTTATTCATTAGAGAATCCATTTAATCAATGGAGTTTATGTGATTTTCTAGTTTCCATGTTACATCTATTTAATTATATAACTAACCAGAATACAGAGGATCATTAGTGCACAAGAAAAGACCACCAACTACCATTATTTTTAGAGGACATAATCCCATACAATCCACAACATATAAAGAGGTGTAAAACTGTACACTGGAAAATACGAAACACACCCCTACATCCCTTGAAAGTCAATTTATTATAATCATTATGGCCTAGATTCATTCATCTCTATAAGAAACATTTTCATACCCACCCCACATGATACACAGTAAATAGAGACTAAGGAATAACCCTTCTTGGATGGTCAATAATAGATGTTTCTCTCCACGTGCCAAGAACTATGATGCTTGACATAAAGGGGAGGAACTCTGAGGACTCCCATAATGAGCAGGAAAGGACACATCACATGAGCACCACTCACCATGGTAAGGGGACTCCAAACACACCAATGTGGAGAACAAACCCAGCCACGAATAAGAATAAAATATTTCCAGTGTGATAAAATATAAAGAGATACTGAAGTTAGAGGATAATAATTTTGAACAACTTTAAATGTGCATCGTGGTTTTACCATGGGGTTGGGTGGTTACACATAACAAGTCTAATAGTTTCTTTTAATTTCTCACAGGGAGGTGGAAATAAACAATGTGGGCTAAAATATTTTATTTCAAATAAGGAAAAGGGTAACACTGACACACAGTATGGGTTATTGAGGGTCTCCCCACTCTTAGGGGACTACAAATATCATTTATGGGAATTAAAAATGGCCTTGAACCAATATGGTAAACATTAAATGACCAACATGTTAAACAAAGAACAAAACTCAAAACAGCTCTAGGTACTGGGTGTGCATCTGGGCCTCCCATTCCTAGGTACACTCTTCAAGACCACAATGCCTCCAAAACACACAAACCAAAGGGATGTTTCATCCCCAAATCACTTTCTCTTTTTGATCTTCGATCCTCACTGGTCACTCTACAAATTAAATATAGTCTTCAATATCCAACTCTTCCCAGTCAATGACATGGAAGTCATCATGCAGATATCGACAATTATGGGAGACATCGAAAACATCGTGGATCCTTTCCAACTGAGGTGGAAATACCAGCTAATATTCCACCTCTCCGACTCACCCCAACACTTCGAAAGGCCCAATGAACCTAGGAGAAAACTTTCTCCCCTTGTCGAATCTTCACTAACCAGGTCTTGGGGAAACCATCATGAACACAAGGTCTCCAACCATTAACACCATGAGCAACATACGAGGATCTTCATATGAATTATTCCAGTCCTGGGAAGCCTTCATTCTCTCACACACAAGCTAAACCTTCTCTATTGTACCCTTCACTACATCTGGTCAAAGAACACCGGACTCCCCAACCTCAGTCCAACAAATAGGCGAACAACACGGCCTTTCGTAAAAGGCTTCAAATGGTGCCATGCCAACAGTAGAGTGATACCTATTATTGTAGGAAAAAACTACCAAATTAAAAAGTATTTCCCAAGATCCCCCAAAGTCCAAAACTATTTTCCACAACATATGTCCCATCTTTTGGATGGTTCTCTCAAATTTCCCATCTATGTGGGGGTGGAAGGAAGTGGTAAGACGTAGGTGGGTTCCAAAAGCATGTTGCAATCCCCTCCAGACTTGTGAGGTAAAAATCACATCCCAATATGATTCTATGGTCCATGGAACTTCATGTAACCGTACCAACTCATCTACGTACCTCTAGACTAAGGAAAATACCGAACTCGACTCCTTGATTTCCAATAAGTGTGCTGATTTTGTCAGCCGGTTTACCACTACACAGATAACATCGTAGCCTCCCTGAACCTTGGGTAGTCCTGGGAAAAAATACTAGGATATGTCCTCTCACTTCTACTTGGGGACTTCTAAAAGTTGTAATGGTCCTCGTGGAATGTGGTGTTCAGCCTTCACCTACTAACACACCAGGAACCTTTCCATAAACTTCACCATTTCCCGTTTCATCCCGGGAAACCAAAACTAACCACTCATGCTCTGGTACATATTGTAAACTCATAGGTGCACCGCTAAGGGAGAGATTTTGAACTAACCAATAAATTTATAGTGCATTTCCAATAGGACTAACAACTTCTTGTGAAACATAGTCTCATTCCAACCGTCTTTTGACCTCCATTCTAGGGCACTGCCTTGGATAACACGATCACACATCGCTATAGCCTCTGAGTCTCCCCCCTGAGACTCCCCAATCTAATAAAATAGAGAGGACCACACTGTCATCTGAAACAGACAACGTCAACCATAATCTAACCTTTTTCCATATATAGGGTAGCCAACTCTTCTATTTCTTTCTAAGAATCCACAGTTTCTTGAACAGATTCCCTTTGTGACTTCCAACTCAAGGCATCAGCCACAATGTTCTCTTACCTTAAGTATACGAAATATCAAAGTGGTCGTCCTGACGAAACTCCACCTCCTTTCATTATATCATGTTCAGTACCCACTAGGTAAAGATATTTTTCAGACTATTATGACACGTGAATACCAAAATGTGCTACTTGATTAGGTAATTTCACCACATCATCAATGCAAACACTACCACTACAAGCTCTAGGTCATGGGTGGCAGAATTATACTCATGAGGATGTAACTTACTAGACCCATAAGATATCATTCTCCTCTACTGTATCAAGACACACCCTAGTCCATTTCCAAAAGCATTACAGAACACCTAATAGAATACCCCTTCTTCTGGAAACCTGATCACTAGAGCGATGACCATCCTTTCCTTTAGATAGATGAATGCTACCTGCTAATCTCACTCCATATGAAGGCCTGGTCCTTTATGGTCCATGATGTCAAGGGAGATGCCACTCTCATAAAGTAGGGTACAAACCGCCGAATATAGTCTAGCAGACCTAGAAATCTATGAACCTTCATTTCATTCATGGGTGCTTCACAAGAAACAACTGCTTCAACCATTGATGGATAAACCAATACCCCTTACTGAGACACCACATGTCCAAGGAAATGCATGTATCATGTCATGAACATACACATGGACAATTTACTATAGAGATGGTGGTGTAGAAGGATTTCAAAGACCATATTAAGGTGATTAGTATGCTCCTCCTCTGATCTTGAGTAGATCATAATGTCATCGATGAACAGAATGACGAACCTGTCTATATACTAACAGAAAACATAGTTCATGAGCACCTTGAACATATTAGTTCAATTCGTAATACCGAATGGCATGACTATGAACTCAAAGTTCCCATCTCTACGTCTGAATGAAGTCTTCGGAATATCACTATCCGTCACCCTTAACTGAGGATACCTAGACTGTAGATCGATCTTAGAGAAACAACCTACTTCCCTCATCTTGTCAAAGATATCATCTATTCACGGGAGAGGGTAATGGTTCATGAACATTACCTAATTTAGTCTCTAGTAGTCTTTGAATAGCTTGAAATCCCCATGTTCCTTCTTCACGAATATGACTGGAGCACCACATGGTGACACGCTTGGTCGGACAAAACCCTTCTTTTTCAGATCGTTAATAAAAATCTTTAACTCTCGCATCTTATATGGCGCCATCTGATATGGATCCATTGATATCAGACAGCCACTGGGTTGCAAGTATATCTTGAACTCAACATCACGTTGAGGTGTTAAGGTCACCACTTCTTCAGGGAAGACTTATATGAACTCACTGACGATCCCTGGGACTTCCACGTTCTACGTATCTACCAACTCTATTGACAGGTCATCTAACAAGGAAAGGAGGGCCTGCATTCACCAGCTATCTTCCTGGAATCCCTGCTCACTGGAGAATGTCACATTCTTTCTATCCTCATCATAGAACATGACTCTTCTTTAGAAACAGTTGATAACAGTGCGTATAGAAAACAGTCCGTCGATGCCTAGGATGATGTCATATGAATGTATCTACAACAGTATATGATCTCTAATAAACTAATGTGGTCATATCATTAGTGTAAAACTTCAACATACATAATAAAAGACGGTCTGGCCTCTGATTGGTGTACTCAACACTAGAGGCACTGGATGTCTCTTAGCATTGAAACACGGAGCACAGGCCAGACTGGGTGCAAAAAAATAATCTGAAGCTCCTTTATCAAACAAGGCATAGGCAAGAGTACTAAATAGCCTAATTGTTCATCGAATGTCTTTCATCCCTACTAGAACAGCTATCTCTACGACGTGTAACTGCCCACACTCATCTCCTCTTCTACTCTGTTGTCGGCCCCTCTACATCATCTACTTTCCACAAGCACCGTACTAGTACAGTCCTGCACAATCATCTATATCCTCCTAGAATTCTGAAAATAGTTTATATACATAGGGTGAGTATATAGGAATACTCAGAGGGGAAAAACAAAATCACTAATGCATAAGTCGGGAGGCATTCTAATGCCTGTGAGAAAAGGAGATAACCAGAGCACCTAGGAAGGAATCAATCCACCCAACCTCACCATGGAATAATCACCAAATAACCCATGTCATGTGATGTAATAGTAATTACATGTCGATGTTTGAGTACCCCACACTACTTTCCCATTGGTTATTGAATACATCCTACGCATCAAACCACTCCTTCTATTCCCACTGCAGTCCTAGTCCCACACCCTACTTGCACTCACATAGGCTATCACAACCACACATCCCACCCAAAAACACCTGTGATATCACAACTAAACATCCCGCCCACAAACATCCGGGGCCACAACAACCAAACGTATCCATGCCTGCCCACACCTGGGTCTGAACAACTACTAGCACGCTAGAAGACACTTGGTCCTCATCCCGAAGACACTTGGGAAACCACCTACCCACACACACATGGGACAACCACCACCACGTACCCTGCCCAATGAATCTTGGGCTCTAATAGACCACATGCCATCACAACATACTCAAAGTGTCTTGTTCAAATCGGGAATGGGAGTAGAAAAAGAGCTAATAACCAGCCACTCATAAGAGTGTTGGAAAATTAATTCTTCACAACTGGGAAATTAACAAGCATAGCCATGAGGGAAGTAATGGAAAACAACCAAACAATAATTTAAACATTCACGAGCAGTTCTCTCATAAAGTCACAACAAAAAAATGGATCTGTGAGATCCCTTGAAGTACTGGAACCAAAACAATGTGAAATAGATGTGAAAAGGATCAGAAGCCAACAATTGAACTACAATAGGGGATCCAATCCCCATCTACGTCACTTCACAACAATCAACCGTAACCATCACTAGAATAGAGTAAGGGATAATTCAAATAATAATATTCCATTTATTTATATTCCATGTTATATCCATTTAATAATATAATTAACTAGAAAATAGAGGATCATTATTGTGCCAAAAAATTCCACCAACGACCATGATTTTTAGTGGACATAAGCCAATAAAATCTACAACATATCAAGAGGGGTAAAAGAGTATATTGGAAAATATCAAACAGAACCCTTCATCCCATAAAATTCCATTTATTTCCTTCATTTAGGTATGGTTTCATTCATCATAATAGGAAACATTTTCATATCCACCTCGCTTGATTCACTGTAAAGAGAGACTTAGGAAAAACATTACATGTATGGTCAACAGTCGATGTTTCTCTCCACACACCAAGAATTGTGATGCACAACATGAAGGGGAGGAACAATGAGGACTCCAATAATGAGCACGAAAGGCTACAACATAGGCACACCACTCTTCTCGGGAAAGGGGACTTCAAACACCCAAATAGGGAGAATAATACTCACCAAGAATAGAATGAAATGAATTCTAGTGCTATATAAATAGGTGAGATCCTAGAGTTATGGGATAAACAATTTGAATGGCTTTAAACGTGGGTCGTGGTTTCACCAAGTGATGTGGATGTTACAAATGATGGGATTTTGTTTTTTGTAATTTCACATTGGGGAGGTGGCTGTAACAGCTTTGGGTTGAAAGATTTAATTTAAATAGAGGAAACGGGTAACAGTGGCACACAGTATGGGTCTGCGAGGGTCTCCCGACACTTAAGGAACTTTAGATATCATTTATGAGATTTAAAAATGGACTCGAACCAAATTAAAAGTATTAAAAATACTAAAAAAGGGACTTTACTAGGAAAACATGGGAAGAAAAAATCGAACAACCCCCTATGGCACCGATTAGTGACACACAGATTGGTGAAACACTGATCAGTGCCACACTAATTGGTTTGACACTGATCGGTGACCCCCCCCCCCCCGATTGGTGTCAACAATGTTGACACTGTGATGACATCCTTGCACTAAGACTCTATCCTTAGGATCCGGACCTCATGGGTCCAAGGCGTGCCAAACACCACAAATTTGGCAAAGGGATGGACCAGGAGGGTATGGGCCATACACTTATGGGCCATTATATAAGAAAAAATATTTTATTTTTGATCAATGTATTTTTTAACTAAAAAAAATTAAAGTTAACATTTTTTAATATCCATGAATAATATAAACCTTTTCATACATATGTCTTAATTATTAAGAAAAAAATCAAATTAATTTGTATCAAATATTTAAATTTATTATTCTAAATATATTGATTTTCCATTTAAATTTTATTTTATAACTAATTACAGTTTATTAAATTCTAATATGTTTTTATCCAATGTATTTTATGGAAAACATAAGACCATTAATTGACCGAACTTCTAAATATAGTTTTCCATGTGACAATAGTAGGACTTACAAATTGAACTATAATAGAAACCCACAATATATATTTGTCTTCTATCAACCCATCAATACATCAATGATTTATTATTCTCTATAAATGCATCATTCCTCCCATAAAAAAATAGATTGGAAGATAATGTATCAACACTACCTTATGAAAAAGGGATTCATTCTCCACAATCATTGATGTGTCGTTTTTCAATCTAACATATTTGTAATAACAATCTAAAATCATGAAACTGTATAGTCATTGTATGTGATAAAATTGTAATAACTGAGGACACATACACTATTTTAATTTTTTTCTTCATGTCAATAAATATTTAATAGTATTTTATATAGATTTTATTTGAATAGTGGTATAAAAATAAATGATACTCAATATTTAGATAATGAAATAGGTAGTATTTTAATGAATATATACTCATACAAAAAAATGTAAATTTATATAAGGTTGAAAAATAATATTTATGTCCCTAGTACACATGGATGAGTATAAAGATCTCACTAACCTCATGTTACATCATTTAGTATAATGTAATGGGTGACAATAAATACCATTTACTGAAAAATTTATTAATCTAGTTTTCTAAAACATATTCTATAGACTTTAAACGTACAAAATGAAATATATTTGTTAACCGATATTTATTTTTACGAAATGAGAGTATAATACTATGATAATAAACAACATTATTCCATCATTAATGAATTATTGTTACGGATTTTTGAACGATCAATTTATGTATATATTTAAATATATGAAATTATTTTAAAATAGTAATTAATAGAACAGTAATGTTTATAGAGAATATATCTTGTCAGATAAATATTAAAAATGTGAAACTTCCTATAAGAAAAGAGTCCCTAGAAATCAATTCATTTGTATTCCTGCTGCGCACATTAGAGAATAACATTATATGGAAACATTGTCATCCATCAATGATTAACATAGACAAATTTTACTTGATGATCTCACCGTTCCTTTGTTGAATGAGAAATGTCTATTGAAGAGTAATGAAAAATTCATGTTCATACATCATAGTGGATTGGGGAAACATGTATACATTATTCAAAATTGTAGCTAAACCTCATTTCATTCTAAATGTAGTTATACTATATAAGAAAAATTATAACAAATATAATATAGTCAAAACATCATAATCAATAACAAGTAGTAACCTAATATTAATAAAACACACCCTAGGAATCCAAAATCTAAAATTCAAAATTAATCATTATAAATTTCCAATGTAATGAATATTACCATGATCGAAACATAATTAAATAATAATTAATGTCGAGTTAGGTTTCCATAATAATTACATTAATCATAAATCTATAGGAATTATTAATTTAAAAAATTCTATGAACATAAGTTATATGTTGATTGTCAAGAATAACCATAAATGAAATCAAATTTAATAATAAAAAATAACATAAGAAATGAATGATCTATATTCCACCAATTTTTTATCTTTAAACAACACAAGTATATGATATGTAATTTGGAAATATTTCACCTTGACATTGGGTAAATTTAATATAATAGATCAAAACTAAAAAAAATGAGAAGATGGATAAATTTTAATAGAATATAAAAATCTATTTAGTTGTAATATCTATCATTAAAAAATATGAAATGAACTAAACAAATAATGGACCCAATGATGGTGTGAAACATTTTCCCTTCTAGACCCATTACTCTATCAGTTTGGTCATTATTGTTGTTCGGAGGAGGTTCGAGGAGGGTTCTGTAGAGTTTGGTGGTCTTTGATGTGAATATGTATTGAAATTAAAAGAGTGTGATTTAGGACTTGTGAGGATTTAAATTTATAGAATATTTTTATCTGGGAGTTTCATACTAGTTAAAAAAATGACAAGAACAAGAAAATAATTATTAGATTTTTTATGATTTATATTATATAAAATTTTGACGATTTTATAAATTTTATGTATTCTTTTAAAAATAAATTTCATGGATTGATTATTGACTAGTGAGAATTAAAAATTTTAATTAGAAATTCACTATGTGAATATAGAAGTTCCCTTGTAGTTTATAAAAGTTAATGTTCAATATGTTATATCATTATATTCTAATGTACTATTTTAATTTTAGAAACCCTAGATGATCCAATACATATTACAAAACATTTCTTCCAAATTTAATAGATGGAATGTGTAGTTGATTGTATGAAATTCTAGGTGATTGTAAATACCTTCTCCCACTATTCATTTAGTTCATTAATGAAGGTTTTATAGTGATGATTTCATTTTTGTCCATGGTGTATTTGGGATAATTTTTTTATGATTCTGTTGTAAAATTTAATTTAATGTGTTTTTTGTAGTGTATTTGTGTACTTTACATAATTTCTACTTCACCATGGTGTGTCAGTAAAAACACAAAAATAATTATATAGGATAGATATCATTATTATAATTCTTTTATTGGGAATGTATGAGTATGTAATGACTTATAAAAAATATGTGGATATAAATGGAAGTATTTTGAATATAAAAAGTACAATTAAAATGAAGTTAATTAGAATGGGGTTAGTTTAAATGTAATTTTATATTTATATTATTTATAATTATATTATTTTTTTTATTCCATTGGAAATAATAATGGCTGTTGGTGGCGGTTACTATGTTGTTGATTGTCTAATTGTGAAACCCTAATAGTTTTACTATTTAATTTAATCATTAATTAAATACTAAAAACAAATATTTATATATCATGTAATTGTTTCCATGCAATGAAGAATTGTGCGAGAAAAGCAAATTTAAATAATAATGATAAATAATGGAATACATAAAACCTAAATTGTGTATTTCTTGATGTGTTTCTATCTATTATTGTTCTTGTTTTAATTCCTTGGTTTATGTGAAAATAGTGTGTTGATGGTTATTTACAATTTTATTTTGGAATAAGAATATAATTTTTAAATATCGGAATGTTATGGAATGTGTTTTTTCTATTTTTGATATGTGGTTGATGTGATATGCGGTGGATATGATATTCACATGATGTTATTTGGTGTTGTAAAAATATGTGTTGTTAGTAATGTGTAGTGGTAGATTTTTTAGTTGGGGGTGTAATCTAGTTCTTGTGATGTACATTTTTTACGGTGACATTGATGGGATAATGGGGACAGGTAGTGATGGTTTATGTGAGCTGGTAATTCTTTTTTATGTTGTTGTTTTGATAGTTTATCAATTATAATTGAAATAATTTTAAATATTTAAATTGAAATATCATGGTAATGAATTTGAAAGTTAATTGGGTAGAATTATAAAATGGTAATTGCATTAATTATTTCAATGATAAATTAACCGGTTGTGAAAATTTTAATGAAATGGTTAAGTAATTATATATTTATTAAAAGTTGTTAAATCAATAAAATGGAAGATACTAGGATTGAATTTTAGAATGGGTGGCTTTGTCTATTGGACAGGTGGTAGGATTCGTTCAATATATAAAAAACAATAAAAAATATGTAAACATTTTTTTATTAAGGATTTTATTTTTTGTTAATTCACATTGATTTTTAATTTATTGTTTTTTAGAATTAAGATATATATCAGGAATAATAAAGATAAAATTTAAAACAAGACCCTCTTACTTGTTATAAATTTTTCCATTGAAATAAAATATTTAAAAATATATTATTCATGAAATATATTCAAAAACATCAACATGAATTCTATATTTCCGATAACCATCTTGAATCACTATAAAAAATATTTTAAATACATGTACTTGGAAGAAATCACGATAAGAGACATTAAAAAAAGAAGTAATTTAGTCCATTGAAATACAAGAAAATTACAAAAAAATTTACCATTACCTTAATAATATTTTAAATAAACAAATAAAAACTTTCCATTATGAAACATTCATAGTTCATTCTCAATGAAACCCATTACAACACATAGAATGAAAATATATATTTCCGGAAACATATAAAAATTATATTTGAAAATCATGTTAGATAAACCTGGATCCCAGTTAAACCCATTGGAAAAATTCAATAGAAAATATTTCTATTATCAATATAATGATAAGAATCATTACCTAATGTATTTTAACACTATCTAGATGCACCAATCAAGTAAAATATATCACTCTACCCCATTAATCATGAGGAATAATGGGGAATGAACTAAAATATAAAATTTTTTAGGATCACCTAATTAACATATTAAATAATCATGTAGGATTTCATAAATAAGTCATTTTATTATTTCAAATTTTCATTATACAACATTATAAACATACATTAAAAAAATAAGTAAAACAATTTTGGGTATTTAAATACCCATTATTTTAAAAAAACATTATAAAACTAAACATCCTAAATAGATGGTAATGGTATTTTTTATTTCGAAAAATTGTGAAAAATTCTAATTGAATCCAAAAATAAAATTATGTTTATGGTAGAGGAAAATCTCACTATCAATTTGATGTCATGATCGAAAAAAAACACCTCGCTCCGTGGAGGTGGATGTCCCCACGTCCACATAAATGAAATTATAATTTTCTTTAGAAATGAAATTTAAGAAATTATTAAAATACTATATTATAAGAATGATAAATATTTAAGAAATATAATATATAAACATTACATCAATATTTCAAATAGCTATAAATATATGTGATTGATTAAGAATGACATCATTTCATGAGGCAGTCATCCACCGTACACACGAATGTTGGTATTGTTTCAAGTTTATGGTGGAGGATATTAATAGTGTTCATTAAATTAATGCAATAACATATATACATATTATATGTGTAAAGGATATTATTTCAGAATGGTTGATGAATATTTAAATAGATTGAAAAAATAATCAAAACCAATATGAATTTTTTCAAACTCTACCACATCCTCATAAAACCTATTAAGGTCTACCCCAAAGCCATATAATGTATGTTTTCTGATCAATACAAGGCCTATAAGAAAAGGGTGAAAATTTAAGGAATTATGTTGGATAAGGGTTATTTAAAACATATGGTTATTAAAATGTAATGATATTAGAATACAATGGTATATATTAAAATTGTGGGGCAGGGATGTCTTGGATGTTCATAAAATAATACATTCATATAAATTAATTTTCATAAAGAATTGGCTAAAAATTAATAATATTCAATGATAATATTGGTTTAAATTTAAATGATTTCAAACAAAAAATGATTACATTATCTAGATTATTTTGTAACCCATATCTGTGTGTTTTATCCTTTTTCAACAAGAGTGGAAAATATCTAATGTATTAATTATATTACTATGTAGGGATAAATAAAATTACAATAAAAGGAATATTTAACTAAAATTTGACAGTTGTTGATATTTTAGACCACATCCCAAACACTTTTCCAGAAATTGTTCTTTACTATTTTATATTATTTAATAAAATATTTGTTATTATAAAATAACATTAATGTCAACATTGGAACTGTTAATTTAATTTAATATCAATAATTATAAAAAATAATAAACTGAAAAATAATACATTAAAATAACCAAAAGATGAAATGTTTATCTATAAAATTCATTGAAAAAATAATTTACTCAGACTATATTAATTGTAGACAATTTAAAATCCAATATTAATTTTTTATATTAATTTAATAAATATTGTATATGTATTGCATAAAAATTGAATAAAAATATTTATCACCTAAAATATAAAATAAATTATGATGATAAATAAAAAACATATTTTTTAAAATCAAAATTTATAACCAAACATTCCTTATTTTTTCCTTTTCTCAAATATTTAATCATATTAAAATAACATAAAATACATTCTTCTGTTTTCATTGAATAAAATATTATAAACTTATAAATCATTTATATATGAATAAATAATCATAAATTATATTTTTTTGATGTTAATGAATGAAATAGACTCATCTAATACAATATTTTATAGTTTAAGTGTCACATTCTAGTCCCTAATATAATTTGTTTACTTTTAATTAATCCATTTATAATTTTTCATGGAAACAATAATTTCTATGATAATAATTCATTATAGACTAATATATTATGATATATTTGAAAATTTTAGAACCTTTTATTGTAAATATGGAATATGTTTATAGATATTTAAATCATATATTTTTATTAATTTATTATAAATTTAATGAATCTAAACAAAACGATAAACAATTTATTATAAAAATTCTATTTATGTAAAAATTAATTTTTAAAAATTCCGAGATTAAATTCTATCCAAATAATTTAATTTGATTATATTTAATATGATGGATATAATTTAATTTCAAAATAATAAAAAATATAATTAATCTTTATAAGTACATTATAGAAAAAATATTTTCATCAGTAAATTAAATATTTTCCATTATTTATAGATAAGCACATCATTTCATAAAATTTTAAAAATACATCATGTGATAATTTTTAATGAGGAATTAAACAAAAATACATTCATTTTTTCAAATTTGAAATCAATATTTTTAAATTTAATCATTTAAAAACATCCTTATAAAAAATAGTTTAATAAAAAATCCTTTTTATTTTAAAGATACCTAATATTTTTAAATTGAATATAACTCTTTTCTTATTTAACAAAAATTAATTGGGATGGTTTTCATTCTATCATAACCTAGGTTATAAAAATATAACCACATTTTAGATATCATATATATGTAATTTTATTCACTTCTTAGACAAGTGTGATTTCTTTTCTATCATTACATATTTTTTATTCCCATTATAATATTTCAGCCATATGATTTATCTCCAAAACAATAACCTATTGAATTATCTGATTCCACAAAACATGATCTCAATGATAAATAATATGAAGGGCTTTTCATCATTTAAATGTTTATCCTAAAATTGATTTATCATTTTGATCAAAACATGAGATGGATCCAACACATTTTTTAACATCCAATCGTGAAAAATATTATGTACCTAGGATAAACATGGAGGAAAGGTGACTTAGTAAGAACCTTTTAAAAAATCATCTCATATTTTATATGGTCCAACAATTTAAAGTCTTAGCATCCAATTTTTAAAAAATTATTCATAATTTTGAGGGTTTATACTTTAAGAAAAAAGATCAGGTACCATGAAAAAAATATTTGTCATCTAGTTATATATAATGAGTTTCTGACATCTCTTTGTTATCCTCACATTTCACAAAATTATTTTCAAATTAATAGAACATTCCTTCACCATACATATGACTACCAATTCCAAAAATCCTACATCATCCCAAAAAACATCTTTTTAAATAGTATACATATAACTCATTGAAAGGTCTCATATATATATAATAATCAAATTTAAAGTTGTCTGAAATTTCAACCACTAAAACTAGTTGATATAAATTTATCTAGAAATAAATTAATCATATAAGAAGAATTTATATAATGGTCTGAATCATTCACTGTGAATATCCATCAGATTGGGAAGATAGGCTTTACATAAATTTAACTCATCTCCCTAAAAACTCTAATTAAATTTCAAAAAACTCATAGTGAATCATAAATCATTTCTAAATAACGTTTATAGAGGATATCAATGTGTCCTGAAAATATCGTTTGGGTAAATATTGTCATTTTGATGTAAATTTATATTATCATTAATGGGAAAGAACTGTTATGTCATAGTTATTCAATCCTTAATATCCAAAATCACATTATTTCTTTATGATGTCTTTAGTAGTACCATTATTAAATATGTGGATATATTATACAATTTCCACTATACCTCTAGAAATGCATGAATCATGCCTTATGGAATTTTCTTTATTTTTTATGGTGAATAAATGTCATAAATTCCATCGAAATGTTATCAATAAACCATTTAAATTTATCCAACCAAAAATATTTTGAAATTACTAAGTATTTCATATTATTTCCAAGATTAATTAAAATTGGGGAATTCTAAACATCACTCAAAAACTCTCTCTTCTTTGGGGAATCATTAGGCTCCCATAATCTCTTTCAAAAAATTTCAGCACGTTATTTAAAAAAAAAAAAATTTGGAAAAAGAACCTTATTAACAAATTCATTAATTTCTTATAACTCATTAATTTCCTTCTATTATTGTTGGAATAATTCTAAAAGACACAATTATACTATAACCTAAAAAATCAAGGGATTTACATCATCTAATATTTCAAGGAAAATATTAATCAATTAATTAAACTAAATTTCTTATTTCAAACAAAACATGGTTTATGTAGAATATTTCTTTGATTATGATCATTAGCCACTTTGTATTAATTTATAGGAAGATAAAAAATTCAATAGTTATAATCAACAATTAGTTCTATCAATTTTATTAAAAGTATTTTATACCCTATCTCATTTATTATATAAAGAAATATTATAGACAATATATATTTTTCACATGTGGATCTATATAAATTATGTATTCAAAATTTTTAAATATTAAAAATTTATAGTTAAATGTCTTCTGTATCATGGTTTATGTCATGATTATGGTATTATCATGAATGATCATAAATTACAAGTTCTTTATAATTTTTAAATCATGGGCGTCAATTTAATTAATCATCACTTTATATGATAAATTCACTATTTTGGAGGGAAGATCCAAAACATGATAATTACTCAATTTTATGTTCATTTTCTAGAAGAATTCCTCACATTTTATCATCTGGGAGAGTTTAACTACCTATATAGTCATTGTAGTGGGTTGGATAAAGGATAATTTTTTTCATTAATGGTCCATTATTAACATTATATTTCAACAAGACTAAAAATATTTAATCTATTTATTTGAATTTTTTCTCATTCAACAACTTTTATTTTAGACGGTTCAACAGTTATGCCATATAATGAAACAATATTTCATAGTGAGAAAATTTATTGCAACTAAAATATAAACATAATAAATTTTCAATATTTTTTATTCTCTTTTATGGTTTTCAAAATAATCCCGTGTGGTATTTCGTGATCCTCGTGAATTTACGAAAAATAAAAATAAATTATCCAAATAATAACCAAATGAAAAAATATCTAAGACTCATGGAAAAATAAATTCTTAATGTCCATAAATACAATATGTTCATTAAAAAATAGTAGGTGAATTAATACAATCAACTAATCCCAAAAAATAATAATAAATTATTTCATCACGATATCTTCCTCCATCTTGTTAACAAAATAATCATCAAAACACTGATCTATATTCGATGAATACCTTTCACATTGTACCTGATCAAACAATTAACCTATTCAGGGAAATGGATACATGTTCATAAGAATGATTTTATCATATGATCAATAATGATTTAATGTACTCATTGAAATTTTTATTTTTTATAAAAGAATAGTATAACCGTAGAGTGAGGTGATAGATTATATGAAACCTATATTTAAAATCTCCATCAATTAATTTTTTCAATTAGATAAGTTCAACATGTGTAATTCACTGTAATAGAATTAAAATTTGAGTTGAATAATTAACTATGTCAAAATTAATGTTATTATTCCAAAAATGATTTAAACAAAAAAATAAATACAATATAATTCCTCATATACATTTACTACTATGTCATCATTGATTTTAAATGTATCTCTATTATTGAAAACACGATAAAGGTAGAATTTATGAAAATATGTAATAGATTTCTTTTCTTCAACATATTTTATAAATGGTATGAAATCACATATTAACACATTATTAGCTTTGTTATATAATTATCCTGATAAAATATCAACTTTTACATACACAATGTACATAATACTCTATCATGAGTAGACCAATTTTATTTTTTCTTTAAATATATATTACTAATTACAATAGGAAGATCCATATAAATGATTTTCACAATAATAATTAGAAAAATAATTTTCTTAAACATTATATATTATTTTTCTATGAGGATGTTTCTATATATAATTAAAAATACACAATAATGAAGGAATGTGAATATATGAAGTAAAATAGGCTCCTTAAATTATTATAGTAAACAAGATTCACACATTTAACACATCATACAATGGACTAATATAAACTAAAATAGTAGAAAATGAATTTTCCACACAATTTTGTTTCCTATCATGATGATTTTTTATCCTATGTAAATAAACCTAAACACATGTAGGCATAAATACAAAAATCATATTAACAGAAATATATCCCAATTTTATTTCTTTTTACAACCAAATTCTTTGATATTATAGGAATATTTTCCTTATAGTCAAGAGCCTTATACACAGACACAAAACAATGTAAATCTTCATATTTTCTATAAAAAACACCTTGAAATTATTTTTTTTAAGCATTGAACATGTTATATCTTATTTCTGGACATCATAGCAGACCGCTTCTTCGTTTCATTTTACCATTACATGTTCATACTATTTTCATCATTAGGAACATAAGCATTGAAAAAAACAATATATATATTCCTAGAAAAATGATAATGATTGTCATTAATTAAAATTATAAATAATACAATTATATTAAAAAACATTGATATATTTTTGAGTAATATATATTAATTTTATTATCAACATTCCAAATTAAATATAATAAAAACATGGAAAACCATGTAATATTTTCGATATTCTAATTTAAAATATTCATATATATTATACATTTAGATGAATTTATTATCCATTCTGAGTGAAATAGTATTATAGAAATATTTAAATTGATTAATAATCAACATTTTCTACCATTTCATAGCTCATGTTCAAATATTATTCTAGTATTCATCACTACAAGCCACTATCAATCAGCACAATCATTGAATTGATAATATGAAAGAGTATCCTTTGATGATTCTGAACATCCTACGACATAAAATATAATTTATTGTGAACTTAATAATCATTCAAAAACTATATGATTAGAGGATCCTTATTAATCTAATGGGGGTTCTTTTAGGGAATTGTCACTTATCAGCATGTTCATCTGTGGGAGATTATTTTGGTATATAGAATAGATATGACCATCATTTAGAAATAGAATCAACTAATCCATCACATCAAAAAACTAATATGTCCTAACATAAAAAAGTTTGGGTTGTAATATTAAATGATATTGTACCATTTAATTAATCTTACCACTATTTCCCTTTTCCACAGCACAATACCACTATAAATAATAATAGTTTAAAATAATAGACATTGTAATATTGAAATTATATAACAAAATAACACTAAAATACAATAACATAAGGTTATGTAGATAAATTTTAATAACATCTAATCTTATCTAAATCATTCATCTGATAATAGAAATAAGGACCCATCCTAAAACATTACAGAAACCATTTTTTATCAGAAAAAGTATTCTCATTCATTCCCATGTATCATTACGATTTATATTTTTATAAAAATAGATCATAAATCATATATAATAAAGCCCTGTATAATAACTGTAGGACTCTTCTCTATATACATTATTCCAATAAAATAAATATTTTTAAAGGAAACACAATTTCCTTTTAAGAAAACTCATCATCACATTTAACATGGATTCTTCATTTCCCATTAACATACATATTCCCTATAATAACAATTAATATACAAGGGATGATGAAAAAAATAGCAGTAACAGACATAAAAATAATTCATATGTTATTCATGGTAAATACATGAAATATATTTATTTTTGAACATTTATATCACTTTTCATTTTTTAAAAATAATAAAAATATTTTTACATTAAAAATACACATAGTGTCTCCTCCAAGAAAACATGTAAAACCTATAGAATTAAAATTAAATACCATTTAGTAAACTTTGTGAAATTACATCATAACCCATTTAATAAATTTCTACATAGCAATGAAATACAAAGGAGAAACATACTTGGTAGCTCTATCAATATTTCCAATCAATACAAGGAACATTAAGGAATGAAATTGATTGTAATATTATCTCACCCATCATACAAGTTACATCTCTCTCAACCATCGTAATGAGATATATTCGGTATCCACTGACATTATATGATTTATAAGTATCACACATTCCACAGATATTATTTTCAGGATCCATATAATTTATAGAAAAATTATAATCTCACCTTTTTATCATATTCTATGGGATATATCCTTTTATAACTTATACAAAACAATTTATGTATTGAAGTTCCCTTACATTCAAAAAAATTATTTTTCAAAATATAAATTCCAATCATTTAGTGAAATAGTGTTTCTAATTTGAAAAAAATTATTCTTTTTAACAATCCAAAATTTATATAACTGTTAAAGTGGGTGAAAATTAGTTATCTCTATATACCATAAAATAGACCATTCGTTATTTATATTATGATGAATGTCATAATATTAAAAAAAACAATCTATTTTAAACATTAGATACAAAGTAAGAAAAAGACATTAATTCCAATATATAATTATTATATATATATATATACAATATGAAAATATTTCACAAATTACGTTCATGGATGAAAATTAATTTCAAGGGGTACATTCAACGAGTATTTCTTTAAATAAACAACATTACTATAATTTATACTCACCAGTTACATTGTTTATCTTCATGAATAAAACACATATATTATTTTTTCCATATTAATAACCTTTTTCATTGATTTATTTGTTATTTTACTAGGTTGTAATTAATTACATAATCACATTATGTCATGTCAAATGTTTTGATGATATTCTACTCACATGTCCAAAATGAGATCAATAGGCGGAAAATCTTAAAATATGTCATTAATCATTAAAATCAACAATAATTATAATTCAATAATCATAAATTTTATAAATTAATAATAATTGTAAAATAGTATATGATATATCATTATAAAAAATAAATTACAATACAATCATGGAGATAGTAGGCTATACATACACTTGAGTAATGTTTTCATTTACCAACGATCATTATGGTGTGAAGGTTAGTATTACTATATCATTCGAAATTTATTATTTTATGATAATTACCATTTTTATCATTAAATACACTTATTAATTTTATCCATGGTATTTGGTGATGAGAAATATATCGCATTAGACAGTGGATATGGTTGTCCACATGTACACACAAATGATGTATAAATTTGTTTTTCAATAATAGTATGAAAATTAACAATATATTAAGATTTAACAATGATAAATATGTTATAAATAAAATATTAATAAATTAAATACATCTTTATTAATATAAATTAGTGGATGTGATAGAAAATGAACTAAATTAGGCCATAAAGTGGCAGTCTAACATAACATTGAATGGTGGTTTCATTTTTCATTTGATAGATGATGATAGAGATACATCTTACGATATTAACATAATATAATATCTTTATATAACAGATATTATTAATATTATTTAATAATGGTTCAAGAATATCTGAAGGAGTTATAAAAATAATCAAACTGAAAATGGAAGGTTAATTAGTGTACCTCTCACTTGCATAAAATCTTAACGTTTAGAAAAAAAATAATTCTGGGGTTAATTGTATGTTACAATAAATTTAAATAAGAAATGTGTAGGTATTTTAATAAGGTATATTCATAGTCATGTATGATACAAATTACTCTTCAATTAAGTTAGAATTAGATAGCTTGGTGTAAATTATAATTTAGGGGAAGGGTACTATTAAAAAGCCTTATAATATTATATAAATATAAATTTATATTAAAATTAATTACACAACCATTTAAAAATATTTTATGATAATATTTGGTATAGTTGAAATAAGATAATCCTAAAAACTAATATGTTGCTGTTTTCTTTAAAATCATTAATATTTTAAACTGAGTCTATCATTCATTGACAGTTTCAAAAGAAAAAATTGTTTTTTGTTTATGTCATTGAAACGTGAATATAAAATGAAAATTAGACCAAAATTGGACCATAGATGATATTTTCATCAATATGCCAAGAAATGGCCAAAATTATGATTTTTTTTATATTAGAATATTTTAATAAGATAATATTTATGAGAAAATATTTATATGTTTAATTTCATAACTAGAACTTCTAATTGAAACTTACAACTACGAGATAAAACTGGAATACTAATATTTAGAATTTAAACATCTTTAATTTTTAACATTTTTCTACAACTGTGATTTAATGTAACAAATAATTAAAATTTTAGTACTTTAAAATATTCTATTTTCATTTAGTTTATTTTTATATTAATTTAATAAATAATGTAACATCAGTTCATCGGAATTTAAGGTAATTATTTCATCACAAGAAAATTGATCAAAATTACAACTATATATAAAAAAAAATTTTATTTCATAAAATATTTATTACATAGCATACCATTATTTAATGAATACATGAAAAATATAAAAATAATAATGGAAATACTTTTCATTTATTAACATTTATTTTAGAAATATATTATTAAGGAAAAACCCAACTCCAATATCACAAAAAGTACACAAATGAAAATTTTTGAGTATTTTAAGGAAATATTCAAATCCAATAATATTAATTCAACTGTTAAGATTAATATTATAGTACAGAACACATTTTTAACCTTATTTAACTAATATTACCTTTCTCTTAGTAATTTTTTCCATGATTGTTATTCGCAAAGACTAAATATAACAGTAAAATATTTTAAAAATCAAAATAATAATAAAATATTTGGGATAAATTTTAAATGATATTAAATATTTATGTATCATAAATATTTTAAAAAATAATGACATAAAATATGATAGAAAAATTTATTTATAAAAATTTAATTTTCATGTAAAAGATCGATTTTATTTTAATTTTCAAAATAAAATTTACTCAAAATACATTAATTCAATAAGATTAATTAAAAATTAAATAATAAATTTTTAAATTTAATCCATAACAAAAAATGAATTTAAAGTTACATACAAATAAATATACAAATTCAAAATATTAATTTTCATTATTTGAATGAAAATCTAATCACTTTCTAAAATTATCATAAATTTATCGCAGGATAAAATTGATATTGTGAATTGAAAAATTTAATTATTCTTAGGAGATGAATATTCTTAAATTTAATTTTAATCTTATAATTTAGAACACAAAAATTAATATTAATAAAAATATTTTTTAAGAATTAGTTATTTATTAATAATGATTATAAATTTTTAATTCATTTATACTGGTTATATAAAAAATAAGTATTTTATCATTACCTAGGATGATAAAAAAATTTTTATGTAATTGATCATGATAAATATTGTATGGTGAAATGGTGTTGGTCTAGTTAGTGCTTGTACAGTTTATGTGAATCTATAGTTTGATCATTATATTATATATATACATAATTTTTTTAATGATATTCATATGCATTCCTAAATGTTGTTCGATAACATTAAAAAAATTCAATATTATCTTGTCCTAGTTATTTCTCTAAACACCCATGATCATGGTGATATGGACCCCTCGATAAGATGTCTTCTTAAATCATCCATCAGTAGTGATGAAGCAGTTTGGGTTTGGAGATTACTCATTAAATAGACGAGATAGTGTTAGATATTTCACAATGTTTATAAAAATTGTAAATGTGGTGGGTGTCATTAACGGTAGGAGGGGGGAACAAGGTCGATCTCCTTGATGTTCATGATTACCTAATAATCTATTTATTAAATTAAGATGTGATGTAATGATGAATGATTTTAATACAACATGATTGATCTTATGATGGTGGGGTAGGTTGGGATACATCCTAGCGTACTTTAGGTACAGATGGAAGTGTGATGGTATATATATATATATAATTGATTGGGGTAAATTCTATTTGATTATGGGGTTTGACCTTGATAAATTACTATGCAAGAATTTAAGGGAAACATTTTTTTTTATTCTTGATAATATGATACTATATTTGATGTTTGATTTGTTTATGGAGTCACAGTGAGGATAGGATTTGTTAGTTGGGCAATATAGTTTTTTATTGGGTCTACTGTATTTTCAATAGAATGTTGGTATTAACATATCTCATGTTAATTTTGGAACATCATTATGAAAAAACTATGTATACTTGTCATTATCACATTACATATATAATATTAATTCATTATGTCTCTGGGATTAGTATACATATTTTAATGGACAATATTTTATTAGGTTTTGAAATTAATTTAATTCAACATATAGGACTTTTATTTTATAATTAAAATAGAGTGATTAATTTTTATGCAGTAAACTTTTTTATTCATTATTGGATGGTATCGATTTACTATATTCTTATTTGATGGTGTTTATTGTGATTTTTTATAATATCTCCCAATCATACATTTTTATAATTGTTCATCCATTATATATTAGTTAATTTTATATCCTCACATATTTTCTCCACCCCGAGACTAATAGTGGTGGGATATTGGGGCAGTAATATCAATTACATGATATTCGACCTCATAATGGTTCCCTTATAGTTATAGAGTTATCATAGGGTGGTATAAAATGTTTTTTTTTGAAATATATGGTAGTGTTTGCAATAATTAACCCTGAAGATTATATGCGTTGTTAGATAAATATTTATAGATTATCATGGAATTTGACATAGGCTATAGAGACTAGATAATACATGGGATTTTAGTTCCATTATGATATGAAGTAAGGAATATTGTTATATATAACATCCAAGTGAGTAAGAACTATTATTTTTTGTAGATACCACATAAAGTAACATTAATGTTGAATGATTATGACCACATGTGGAATGCATTTTTGTGGTAAATTAAAAATAATTAATTAAATTTGGATTCATTAAATTCTCTTGCATTGTGACTAGGAATTATCAATTATTTTAGTAATACATCATAGTTATCATCACCATGTATCTCAGCTCTTTGCGGATTTTAGGTTGGTCTCTATATTATTTGAATTAGCAAAATGATAGTGGAGCATGAATAATAACAGTTGTATTTTCACTTATTTCAGTGGATGTGTCTGGAAAAATTTTAACGGAACAACAATGATCTAGTGTTAAAGCACTTGTTGAATTATGTTAGGAATTATTATAATAAAATTCAATATAAGAAATATTTTTTTATAATTTAAAATTATTTAGATATTTGGTGTTATAAAATAATAGTGGTAATTGTATCATAGTTAATTTAATAATGTTCTTCATTTGTGGATTAACGTTAATAAAAATATTTTTAAGAAATTATTATCAATGAGGATGTACAAAGAAATATAGAAGGATTTTATATCCCTTAAGATGTGTAAAATTATATAATATGAGATTTAGATAATTTTAAATGACATAAAAACATTTCTCCTAATGTATTTTAATTAGTTGGGTTTATACAATGGCATTTGGAAGATGCATTACACCTAATGATAAGGTATGTGATCACCCCATTTACAATTTATAAATACATAGTTCTTTCAAATATTGAAGTTGTTATTTAAAAGAATCATTTTTGGGGATTTGAATCTCATGAGAGTGTCCATCATTGAATTTTTAAGGGAAAATACATAATTTGTTGGTCACAAAGATTCATCTGTTCAATGTTTAGATGAGTATGAAAAAACAAAAGAAAATCATTACCCATCCTTCTTGGGAATATTACTAATGATACCTACATTGGTATTCCAATTTTTTTATATATGGGATTTATAAAAAACAATATTCTCAACAATTTACTTATTATGGATCCAATTTTAAGATTGATTGATAGTCCCCTTTTAAGTAGTGGCATCAGTTTACTCTAGGTCAATCTCTGCAGTATAGACTACTAACACATGTCCATCATCTGAGAGATGGTAGATTTAGTAGGTGGAATCCTCATCATATTCTCGATCCACATATCCATGAGATAGTATTTTTATGTGTAGGTCTATGATATATAGGAAAAGGAGGTTCATTTGGTCCAATAAATGCATTTAATCCCAAAACACAATAATAGATATAGGATTAAAAAAGTATGGAAATTATGTTTTCTATATATTACTATGAATTATTTTATTATTAACCCTCACACTCCTTGAATTATCCCACATTGTTCTAAACCATTAGATTTTTGGTGTATATGATTCGACTTCCCATGATGGTATCTACATCTGTTAGAGTTTATGATGCTCTATTTATGTTTATGTGTAATTCTCATAGTTGATGGAGAAAAATCATTATATGTTGGATCAGTTATTATTGTTGATATAACCATATAATATTATCCTTGGAATTTAATTGCATAATTCCATGAAAAAATTCATCTTTTAGATCTATATTAGAGATTTATTTTCATATATGGAGGTATATTTAGTGTAATTAATTAGCTAACTGGGTTTTCAAATTTATTGAAAGTCATTTGATCCCCAGTTATCTATGTTTGTATATCTATCAATGAATTTCTAGGATTTTTAATTTTCCTTGTTTTTTGGACTATTTTGTATTTTTTAATGGATGATTTTGAGTCCGACTGATATTAGGTTGAGTTTCCAAAAATATTCATACCTAGAATGTCACTTATTTCTATGGCTCTTTATCATATAGAACCTATGATGTTAAAATAGGTACAGATTCTTGTTGACAATATGATGAATATAGTTTTCATCATTCCTACAATATATTCTTTGGGTTTTATAGTGCGGTTCATAAATAATGAGGATGTTATTATAAGATGTTGCATAAACTACCAAATATTTAATTTGTTTCTATTCATGATACTTTACCTCCTTTGAGGATCAATGATAAATTTAAAAATCTAATGTGGTCATGTTAGTTTTAAATGGACGATTTTAAGTAATAATATCACCATATTAGGTTATAGAAATGAGTTATCCTAAAGGATGATATCATATATATGTATGGGAACGCTCTGTTTTTTGTCATGCCAAATTTGGTCCTCTGTTCCTAATGTTTTTACAAGGTGCCTCTAAAATCTTTATTCTATGAGTTCTGGAATCAGTTAATTATTGTTTCCGTCATTGTTATCATGATATCATTGAGTTCAAATGAGGATAATTCTAGGAATATTTGGATTTCCTTATCTATCATTTATCACTAGCATCTATAAGGGATAGTCCTTAGTGTATGTTATATATGTTAGATATATATTCCAAGGGAATATGTTCTCTCATCATGGTATGAACATTTACCATTTAAAAATTGTTATTGTTCTTACATGGGATGATCCAAATAATTTGATAGTTGTTAATTTTTTTATTGGTAGAAAGTGTTTTTAGCAAAGGATTATGATGTATTTTGATTAGGTTAAATCCTTCATAAATGATTGTACAAGAATGAACCAAGATTTTGTGTGGATTTATTTATGTTCGATTATATTTAGTTACCTAATGATGATGTTGATCAGTCCCCCAATGCTTCGACTTCTAGATGTTTTGATGTTTTAATTGGTTTCAAAAAACATCATGTTTTGGATTGGGTATAATTTTAATGAAATTGTTCATAATAGTCTATTATGGTTCAATGATGTTATTCCCTCCCAAGTGAAACTATTCCACACATGATTAGGAGCCAGTACATGTCATTCATGTACTAATGTTGTGGTGGAGTGACCACACCCACAATAGATTTTTGGGTTTCAAAGATTTTGGGAATATTAAATATGAATTAATTTAGTGGTATTTGAATCTATTTTAACAGATGTGGATGGAGTTCCTCAATCATTATGAAGTTGTGATATTTTACTCCCAATAAAAGAGATTTTTTTGGCTAATGACCTTAATCATCAAACCAAATGAGATGTGTTTTGAGAGACTACATATTTTATTAATTGGATGGATGAGAATTTAGTGATGCATCATGATTTTAGGAACATAGTGGATGATTTTTCCCACATTAATTGACTATAAGGTCACACATGATGTAGAAGTGGAGGATTGGAAGTGGGGACAGAAAAAGATAGAGGTGATTCATGATCATGTTGGCCTTATAGATTCTCCAAAGGTATGGTTTTATGATTTAAGAAACTAGGTTATATTTTAGGAAAGGTTTTTACTTATCTGTATTATTTATAAGGGTGTCCTCATAGAGCGTCAAAATAATTTTTTTTTTCATTTTATCATGGAGAGAAGATTATGTATTAGGGATCAACCTAAAAAAAATTTTTGTCTCATAAAAATTTATCGGTGGCTGAGTTTGTGGTGATGTGTCTCGATTTCCTTAAAGTTAATGTTGATAACCACATTCCTAGAAGTTTTTTATATCATTTTATATTACCAATTGGAGTTGTTGAATATATATAATGATTCAATCATATTTTATCGTAGTATTAATAGGGGTAGGAAGTAGGTTGGTTAATAGTGGACTGACTAACAAAGCCGACTCATTTTTGTGATCCCATAATTGAGTTGTTTGGATGTTTGAGAATCGTGGTATGCAGATGATATGGTCAGGATCCATGAGTCACTGTATAAATTCATATATGATTCATATCATCATTTTAAATCATGTATCAAAAGGGGAATAATAATTTTTTAGGATCATAGTATATCTTTAGCACTGATTTCCACCATTATATAGATGGGATGAAGGAGAATTCAATCCCAACTCTTATGGATCACTATTGAAAACTAATCTTATAATTATTATTATCACAGGTAAGGAACATGGATTTGGATGAGTTTTTATTCAACAATAGATATCACTTATTAATTTAAATGGATCAATATAAGGCATTTTATGGGAAATCATTCATTTTTATTAGTCTTGATGGTTGTTGGGGAGTCACAAGTTCATTACCATTCTGTGGTGGAGAGAAAATTGAGAACATCTAGTTTGATTGAGATAATTATTTTTTGGTGAACGAGAATAAAAATTCCTATTACTATTATATGTTGAGGCATTGTAATTTTTCATTGGAGACCATGTCTTCTAGACATTCTTCCTTGTTGGGGGGAGTGGATGATTATCTTGTGGATTATGATTTCTCTCTAGTTCACTATGCATTTAAAGGTGTTAAGGATAGTTGTAAAGGTGAAATATAGGTTGTAAATACCATGTTGGATAGATTGAATCCATGATTTATTTCACTGGTAAAACCTTCATTAGTATCATCATGATTATTCCCATATCATTAATGAGGGTTTTTTCGATTGAAAAGATAATGATATTTTTATGTAGAAACATGTAGATATATTTGATCATTAATAGAATGTTTGGGATGGATTATTCCTCAAATTTATAACTTTTTATTGTTGTCATGGTTTCATAGAGGAGAGTAAATGGTAGCATGATACCCAAATAAATTCTCAGTACTTGTATTTTTCTTCAGTGTTTCTTAATTAAGGTTTTCCTTGTTTGTGATATGGTTGGACTAAAATTTTTTGTGATAACTTCTCCATTAGATTCAATCAATTTTTATTATTGATTCAAGTATATGATAAATTGAAAACGCCTGCCTAATTATGTCATTTTATATTAATTATT
Organism: Viscum album; assembly: GCA_963277665.1. Lineage (NCBI taxonomy): Eukaryota > Viridiplantae > Streptophyta > Magnoliopsida > Santalales > Viscaceae > Viscum > Viscum album. The sequence goes on from OY728156.1 coordinate 1,742,007,325, forward strand.
TTATAAATCCATGTGGATGATTTAGTTCTATCCAAAGTAGATAATATCATAATTTGATGGTGAGATACCATGATTTATCTTCTTGTGCAAGGGTTTTTTGATGTTCGGGGAATTTTTTTTATCAATATATATTTTTGGGGATGAATATGTGTATACATGGTAAATTGTAGTTGGTTTTACCAAGTGTGGTTTTATAGTAGGTGGCATGAAAAAACTTCTATGTGGGGTATTTTTTCTATGTTTTGGTCTTTTGTGTTTGTTTAGATGTTCTGCTTTGCAGTGTATAGACATCCTAAAGGGGTATTATGAAGGATCTCGTCCTGTTGTTTTGCAAATTTTTTAATTCTTGAGGACATGACAATATTTATAGGTAAATAATGTGATATTCTGGGTATTATTGACCAATTAAATTTCTTGTTTGTTGTTTTTCGGCTTTTGGATGAGGATTAATGATTTTCAAAATGGATAATTTTTTTCAAGGTGTGTATGAGATGCACTTTTTATAATCCATTTGTCTGATTTAGGTGGATATTTGGTTTCAAGGATGCTTTTCAAATTTTCATTTTTTATAGTTATCACTATAGTAAAAAATAATGTATAATGATTCTTTATGGTAGGGAACCCTCATTATCTTCCTGTTATATATAATGTATTTCAAATTATTGTTATTCATTCCAAGGAGGAATTGTTATGTGTGTATTTATAAATATAATTAATTTGGTAAATAATAAATTCATGGTAATATGGAAATTTTTCATGTTTTTTCATATGTTTTTTATAATGACTTAATATACGATTATCAATTTGTTAAAATAAATTTTGTTGGTAGAGTTTCACGGGCTATAGATGATATGACTATGAGATGTTTTTGGTGTTGATGTTTGATCATAAAATATAAATAATGATAAGAATCTATATGTGGTAAATTAATTGGTTTCCCATCGTTGCATTTTTTGTGTGGTAATAACCACGATAAATATTCATGTAATTAATTTTAATCACTTGAAAAAAATTTGTGGTTTCTAGGATTTGTTGTTATTTTTGATTTTTCATATTAGCATACATGTCAGTTCTGGACTATTTTGTATTGATTCTTATGGACAAACTTTTATGGACCAAATGGTGTAGGTATGTGATGGTTGTTATATATAAGACGTGTTTTTAGATTAGTTGTGATGTTAAGCGTATCTGGCATATTATGGTTAGGATGTGTTGTGTTTTTATTTGTGGTATATGGTGGGAAGTGTGTTTATATTTATAAGTTGTGGTGTTGTGAGGTAGTCATGATGTGTTGTGATTGTGGTGCGATGTTTCAGAAAATATGGTGTATTAGTGTTTCACGATACATTTAGTGGTGGAAGTTTTCATGAGATACATTTTAAAATATAGTTTTAGTTATGTTATTTGAAGTATTGTTGTTCATTTGAACCCATGGACATGGTTTTTTGTGATTCCTATTTATTATGTATTTTATTTTTTTTCTATATATGCCCAAAACAAAATTTGATAATATGACCAAATACCAATAATTCTGATTTTGAGTTTTTTTACAAAATTTCTAATGTGGTATTGGGGTGTATGGTTGGATAACACCTTTTCAATGAGCTTTAATCAGTATTTTCCTTAAAATCTTTTGTGGTATTGGTGTGGATGGTTGGATACCACCTTTTCAATGATCTTCCATCAGTTTTGGTTATATGGGATTCCGTTTAGTATTACCCAGTGATGATATGAATTAGTGATATATATTTCCTATTAGTGATGATTATATGATATGTTGAGGGGGTAAAGCATTGTAAATTGGGTCCCAATATTTTTTTTTCAATTTCATGATACCATAATAATATAGACAAGTGATGTGGTCATGATGTTATATGTTGGTTACGTGATGATGATTGATTCTAGAATTATATGATTGATATTTCTATGGTGTGGTTAAGTGGGGTATCATCCAAACCCACATCATATATGAATTGATATATGGTGTCATTTTTATTGAATCAATGTGAGTATAGAACATTCAACATTATGGCCTAAGAGTTGAAAATAAGAGGGGAAGTGGTCAGGAGGTTCAATTTTTTATAACGATTATATTTACCTTTATTTAATGAATAATATGTTTATAGATCCTTGGTGTGTATTGAATTAGTTAGATTATCTTTTTGTGTTTATTATGATTATTCATTTATGAATTGGTATGATCATTAAAATTGGAACATGAGACCCCAAATATGATACTTATAAGTAAATATGTTATGCTCTCCCTTTATACACACACACATACACACACACACTATTTTTATGTTTTATATGATGAATATGTTGACCAAGACAGAAATTAAAATATTGGTTTTGCATCTTCTATTGAGCCAGTGCTATAGTACATTTCATTTATTATTTACATGTACATTATTATTATTATTATTTTAAAGTATTCATGCATTGTGGGATGGTTTGGGATTAATTATGTCTTGAATAATTGTTTTAATATTGGTTTCTTATCCTATCTCATGACCATGTATTATTCTATTGGTTAATACCATTAATATTTGACATTTTTCTAACATATGTGCATCGCACTAATCCATGATTTCCTATTGGAGGGACTACTAGGTTATTATAACTCTTCATAAATTATCATCCCTTTAAGGGTTACCTTATATGGATGGGTTCGAGAATAGTGGAGTTAATGGAAGACTGATATTCTTATGGAAGGGTGTTTGGAGATTTTTTGTACGAGATGGAATGTGTTACAATGAAGGAAAAACCAATATCCCTAACAAGGAGGTGAAATTACACATATGTATATATATATATTTATAAACAATATTCTATGTTCATTTCAAATTACATGATAAATATTTATGGTTCTCGAACACAATGTATGAAATACATTTTATTTTTTGATCCTCCACCGGGTACATAGTACCACCATTACATTAATTATTTAATATTATAATTGTAACATATATTGGAACAAAAAAATTCTATTAGACCAAATATAACCAAAAAATCTTCTCATTTTATCATACTTATTCAATTTTATTGAATAATACAACATCTATATATAATTTTCAGCACCATAGCTATAGAATATAATTTTATAGTTTTTTCATATCAGATGCATGATAAAAAAAGTAATGGCCGTGGTTGGGATAATTAGAAACTGACCACCATGAAATATTTCATCCCTTTAAAAATAAATCCATATGTCACCAATAATTTCCATGTTCATCAAGTAATCAAATTTACCAAACCCTATAAAATCGAAATTATTATGTAATAATTACAATATAATGGCAATATCGCTTAAATTGAACCTATCCAACAAACAGTCAAATTTTTACTCCGAATAAGGAGAACTATAATGTCTTATATATTTTAGTATTAATATATTATATTAATAGAGTAATATAATACAAATAAATGAATTTTATTCATAAAAATTAGTAATATACTATAATATTAATTTTAATATAGACATATATATGACCTAAATTAAAAAAACACAATATCATTGAATTTATTAATTTTCACTGCTTAATAATCCCATAATATTATCATTATACCAAACATATAACTAGTATTGGGAATTATCACAATTTCATTTCACCTACTTCGGCAAAATAAATACAATTTATAAACTAAACAATACCATAAAGTAAATTTTAAATACCACTTACAAAAATATATGTTATAATCCACAAGATTTCCATGAAAATATATATTCAATTTTAAAAAAATAAAACATTATTATAAAAATAATTAATCTCTTTAAAATTATTAAATATAACTTAATAATGATTATATCATTTCTAACCCTATACGAAATTTTTTTTGTTATGCCTTGTTTTTTCCCTTTATTTATACTAGATAGATGTGTAAATTATAATAAAAACATAGCTATAACATATATCATGCAAAAAAACCTAAGAAATTTTAATTGATATGTAATTTACATAATCATAATTATAAAAATATTAAATAGTAAAATGAAGACAATATTTTATGATAGAAAATAAAGAATTTCTTTAAATAAAAAAACACATAGTTAAATAATAATTTAAAAAAATTGGGGCATAAGTTGAAAAATAAAAAATTATAACATGGAGGTAATAGAATAATGAAACAAAATGGAATAGACTCAAATAAATAACCCAATCATCATTTAATGAAATAATAATTATTTTACAATATTTATATGGTATGAGAAAACATAAAAATTATTATTAGTTAAAACAGGATATCAACCTAAAGTAAAAAATGGCAATTCAATGAACACTCACAACAAATAGATATTCACATACACATACATTCAAAAACACTCACACATACACACTGAGAAACACTTATATATATATATATATATATATTTTAATGTGTTTTGTTTCAGTTGATATAAGTTATTAAATTATTTCTTCTATTTTAATCATTAATTATGAAAATCTCACGTGCTATCATGATTCTCTACTGTTTCTATCCACAAATGTATACACTTTATAAATGAATGACAACATCTATAGAGTTCCATTAGAACCATGTTATACATTATAAACTAGTAAGAACCATAAAATTATATAAAAAAATATTCAAATAAACCCACATTTTTGGTACCCCCAACTAGAATGACAATCTTTCTAAATTTAGCATTCCTTATAAAGAGACTGACCACTTTTTTTAGTGGGAAAATTAACATGTTTTGAGAATATAATGACTTGGATACACTAAATCAGAGAAGTAATGATATCCAAAAGAATATAATGACATCATTTCCATTTCTCATATACCACATTAAGATATCATTGACCTAAATAACCTAAACTTGAATTTCTTGATCCACTATTACCGTCATTTAAGGTCTTCAGTTAGACATTTCTGCGTTAAAAATGAAAAAAATACAGATTTTTGAAATATTATACAAAATTTTTTATTAATTTTTATAAATGTTATTTGAATTATCCATGAACATTTACGTGTGTATTGATCATGGTTTCTTGTTTCCTAGTTGGTTTGGCATAATAGTATTATGTTTATGGGTATTTGTGATAGAGAACCCATAGTGATATTCTAGGCGAAAATATTTATTATAGTTGGAGCCAACATGACATTCCCTTATTGATCATGTAACCACTATAACTTGGAGGGATTGTGTATATCAAGGGTGACCAACTTCTAAAATCTAAATTCTATATAAAATTACCCACTATTTAATATGAAGTAATGATTATAATTATTAAGGATGCATTGATGTTATGAAACTAGTTCTCATGAATTTTACATTATGTTATACAGGTAGTTAATATTTTTTATAGAGTATAAATTTATTCTTACATGGTTCTGTCTCAATGTAAGAATATAATTTATTTCATCCTTCCCTTCATCAACTAACAAATTATTCCAGTAATATATACATATAATATCATAATTTGTTTTAAAACGAATCACCCTTAACCCAAATTCCTCATTAAATTAAACTACCGAATGATTCTTATACAATGTAAAATAGTTATGATATCTAAAAAAGGGATATCCTATAAAATTATAGGAGTGTTATAAATTATTGTATTTGAACAACCTATATTTGAGTAATCTCATAGAAATTACTCATAGAAGGTTCTTTGTCAACCATAAGAAATTCAAATGTATATGACATATATATCCACAAATCATCCATCTAGTAATGTTTTCATAATTTTTTCTTAGTTTTTGGGACCTTATTATTCAATAATTATCAATCCTTTATGTTTTACATGATACCCCTCAGTTCTTTCGACCTTAGTTTTGAAATTTATATATCCATTTTCATCAGTAAAGTTCAACAATGACTAGTAAAATGTGAATCATATAGCTCTATCTAATGATGATCCTTCTGATTCCACTATTTCCGAATCTTATTTTTCTGTAAGTATTATTTCTATATATTCTTGTAAAATAAAATTGGTTCATTTTTTGTGAATCAATCTATGATTATATTAATTACACTCTCTTTCAAAAAAGATCATAAAAAAATAGTATATTCATTTCCCTTCCTTGAATATCAATTCTTTAACTTATATTTGTATTCATTACATGGTAATTTTCATAAATACCATGATAAAAAAATTAATAAATTTAAATAAGTTAACATAATTATGAATTCCTATGGATTATAATTTTTTAGATGACTGACAAAACATGGACTTAAATCTCATTAAACAATCCTCAAATATGAAATAAATTTGAGATTTTTCCTCTTAAAATATTTTACTACTGAGTATTATAATAACACGCTAAAAAATCATTTCAATGTGATGGATGATTTCACCAGGGACACAATGAAGTGAAAGGGACCTGTGTTGAATTTTTGAGAATGGGAACATAAAGAAGGTGGTATATATGGATAGCAAACAATTATTTAATATTTCTGGTACAACTTATTAGGGTGAATATGTCTGATGAACCATTTTAATGGGTCTCAAATTACAATTAACCAAGGCCTTCCTCAAAAGTTCAAGGGATAAAGGCATGTCTGAAAGGGCACAAATAATTAAGAAGGATATTTCCTTGTAAAACTATTTGTAAAATGACCGTTCTTTTTTTAAATATATACAAAATTATTTTATTAATATGAAATATAATAATTCTAAAACTACAGGATCCAATGTATTAGGGTATTGGGAAAATTTATAACATACATATCATTTACCTAGTGAAAAAATTTAATTTATTTAATTTTTTCTTATATAGCATCTTATGGGACCTCGTGTTATCCTTAATACAAGTATCCACCTTACTATATAAATCAGCAGAATGGGATAGCTAAAATACAACTAAGTGGATGTGTGAGTTACATGAAACATTGGTGAGAATAATCACCACCATAAAATCATAATAATAATCATTATTAGGATCATTAAAAAATGCATGAAATGGGAAATGCGTAAATATGAAACATCATGTCTAAATGTAGAAATAAAAAACATAGTTGTGAACAAAGCTAGCATCATGATCACACATATATAACATTTTCCCATGAGATACATCATATTTCCCAATTCATTGGAACACTTTATAATTTCAGGTGCACCCATCACATCATATCATTTAAATACAATATTCAATATCTGGCCCACATGACATCTCACAACAATTACTTTATCATTCATTCCGTTTAGAAAATATATTAATCATGGACATAATATAGATAATGGAAATTAAACTATTTCATTTCAAAAAGAATAAATTCACGAAATAACTATTACTGTCCAAAAATAATAATCGAATAACATTTTATTTATGAATCATCAATCCTAAATGGAGAACAAATAATCTCAAGAGATGTAAAAGGTTTGTTTTATGAATGAAGTTTTCTTTTGGAAAACATTGTGATTGACATAAACTAATGTATAAAAAAATAATATCCCCAAAGATGAAAAATATATAATAATATACTAATATTAAAGGATGATAAATTGAATATATAATATGAAAATTGCGTGAAATAGGGAAAACTAGAAAAATAGAGTTGGGTTTGAGAATCCACATACCATAATCACCTCTTAATTTCAACCCATTTCCATATACAAAATAATAATATTTTTTATAAAAAAATATCCATAAGTGTGTTATACTCAATTTTATATAATTATAAATAATTAATATCAGATTTAATATCTTAAAATCAGTTTTTCATGTTTAAGCATTTTTATATCATATTTTAAATATAAAATTTCCATCGCACAATGATTTCACTATTTTGACAAATGTACTATATTCAATATTATAATTAGATCAAGTCTCATAAAATATAGGTAATTACATATTAATATATTAAATGAAATTTATATTTCCCATTAATGAATGTGTTTATACAAATTGTATTGGAAATGACTTTGGGGTCGGTTTACAAACCATTAACTAGACAATGTCAAAATAGGGGGATAAGTGAGTAAGGAATATATATATTTCATATATATTATAATTTTTGTGGGTTAAAATCATTAATTCCATTTCAATTTACATAATAATTAATTTTTAGAGTATTTGTTTAAATGATTTAAATAAACAATAAGAATAATAAAGCGAAAAGATAATGGATACTTATTCTTTCCTTGGATTGTCTTATCATGAATGATACTAAAACTACATTAGTGATTGTAATATATTTCACCAGAAGATCAATTAGTACAGAAATAGTATGGGGAAGGATTATTTGGTATGTGAAATGTCTTAGAAATGGGTGATAGGAGTTGTTTTATAGGGGAAATAGATGGGTTATTTATACATGAGAAAAAGGGTATATTTAGTATAAAATATTTTAAAAAATAATATATTAAATGATAGACTTATAAGAGTATTTTTTTTAATAATATAAATCATATATTATTATAATATAATGAGTTTTAGACATAAAGAAACATTTTATAATTCAAATTCATTTTTTGTAAAATATAAATAGAATGAAATAGTAATTGTAATTTTACAGAATCACTTTTGACTATTGGTTATGAAAACTACCTTTTCTCTTATTAAATTAACATTATTAATTTTAAATGAATAATTAAAGAAAATAAATATGTAATGGCCTAAAATAATGATTTAGAAATTATTTTTTCACTAATTTAACATGACTGAAGAAAAGTTAGTAACACCAGTTATGTGGAAAATTATATTTTAACTATTCACTACAGTATCAATGTATATCCAAAAATAAAAAAAATATTTACCTTTGATAATTTAAATGAAATGAATTAAAAAATGGAATCCATTTTATGAAAATAACTATCTCAATATGGGAATTCATTTTTCAGTTAACAGTATCATCTAATTGAAAAATACAAATTTTAAAATAATAACTGATTTTATGACATGTTGAAAACAGAATTGAGGTCTCATAAAATTATGTAATAATAAAATGACAATAAAATATTAATTTATTATAATATTTTGTGAAATAAATTTTTCTAAATCACTACAACAACTATAAAATAGTAATTAAACATTTTTTATTGATAAAATATTCAAAAAATTAATTTATCGATTTTCAAATATTGATATAATTATAGAATTGAATAATTATATAATTTTTTCATTTATAATGTGTATATGTTTTTTATACATTCACATGTGATGATACTATTGTATTGGTGGGAGTTTTATTCAAAAATGGTAATTTTACTATTCTTTGGGTCAGGTTATTATTCCATTAGTATTGGTCCCTTAATTTTTATAAATAGTAATTATTTAATTCTTTATTGATATGATTTTTTAAATTTTGTATCTATATTCTATATATGTGTTTCATATAATAAGACACCATTATAAGTAGGGAATGAATCTACGGATAAATTTTTGGGTTGTTACATTCTTCCAATCATATGAACTGTCACCCCAAAAATTAAGTTAGACATACTATTATGAAAAAAGTGATGGTTATTCTCTTTCATCACTTCCTTTGGATCCCTTGTTTCCCCTTCATACTTATGGTCCCACCATAGTACACTAATTAGATAATTATTCTTGTTGCATATAAAATCTTCTATATGTTCCATGATGGTCACCAGATGATCCTCATAAGATAAATACTTTTCCAACTATACCACCATTGGATTCAGTACATGGGACAGATCTAGTATGAAATTCATCTAGAGAAATACATGGAATAAATCATATACATGAGACATGGAAGGTGGATGTTCATGTAGATAGTCCATAGTTCCAACATGATCAAGAATATTGAAGGGGACCATGTACTTAGTACATAACATTACATTCTTCCCAAATACCACTATTCTATTCTATGGAGATATGTTAAGGAATACCATGTCTCCATAATTAAACTCTGGGTCTTGTTAATTATTATATCCATCGATCATCAATAGAATTTACGTTACCTTGTTGTGATTCTAAATGGAGTTCACCTTTCTCCTCATTTTGTCTGCCGTTTTAGTTCTGACATGTTTACACTCAACAATTACATACTAGAACTTCAGTTATATGCATCATGTGCCGTAAATGGATTCACAAAGAGACATTTGGATGCTCTATTGTTTAATTTTGTTATAACAGAACACCACCATAGGCAGATGTTTGTCTCATCCTTCATTATAGTCTACGGAACATTACCTCAACATGTTTTCCTATATAAGAATAGTATTATAAGATTATCAATTAGTTTGAAGATGATAATCTATATATATGTTCATCTCAATATTTACAGAATATTTGATATCATTCTAGAATGTAGTGTTGAATGTCAAATCATGATTTGATATAGTCTAATGTGGTACACCGTACATCCTTACAACTTCTCTTATATATTTATAAGCATGTTAATCCAGTGAGAAGTAGTCTTGAATTGTGATAAAATTTTCTTCATTTCCACGATGATCCATAACAACCAATATCGATGTGTTTCTTCAGCATGTCATCATATTTTTGATAAAAATTTCTTTCATGACATTTTCCTATTTCCTTGTTTGTATGGGTAATGGTTGCATCATCTCTATATACATTAATATCGTAGCCTTTAATTATGACATACCATGAAGTCATATCTACATTCACTAATCTCTGTCATATTTTACCACATAATATTTCTATTGAAGATCTTGATACATATCTGTACTCCCATGGTGAAAAGGGAATGCTATATAGTTTGCGTCATTTAAGAGCCCCTTCTTTATCTCTAGATCAGATTGTCATCATAGTCTTGAAGGAAATCCTACAACTCCTTCCTCTCAATTTTGATCATTGAGAATTTCTCCTTTCTCATAGCTTCCACCTTCTTTGGAATTTCCACATTATTTCATTGAGCATCCCTTATTGTTTCTATGAGGGATGGTTGAACCATCATTAAAGAAAGGATTGATGATGTTTTTTCCTTAATAGTTCATTTTTCCATCAATTTTAAATATTATATGATTTTATCCATATCAATTATCATCATTGATAAAGATGTAGGATCCTTTCTTCCTAGAGGATTCACCACATTATTCTCTATGGTAGGTTGGTAGTGGATTAAGCAGTCATAATCCTTGACGAGTTTTAACAATCTTCAATGGTGCATATTTATGTCCTTGGGTGTGAATATATATAGGAGTAATTTATTATTAGTATATTTTTCATATTTCACAGCATATATATAATTGGTCCATATTTTCAACTCAAAATACACAAATACCAATCTTTAGATCATGTAAGTGATAGTCTTGATCATGAATTTTCAACATCCGTGAGGTGTAGGTTATCAAATTATTAGTTTTTATCACCATATATGCTGATACCTTTTAGGAAACATCACTGTATACACAAATGAGTTCTCACATTTTGAAAGTGAGACTATAAGAGAATTTAGATGTCTTTTTTAAACTCATTGATGATGTCTTTACATTTACTGTCCAATAAAAACATTTATCTGTTTAATGTAAATAAGAATAGTTGGATTGAATATCATGAAATGCCCTTAAGAAATAATAGGTGATTCTTATATAGACCAGGATACTATGGATCTTCATTAAAAATATTGTTCGGTCCACTCTTTGATTGCCTTTATATTGGAAGGGTCCACATATATTCCTTTAATAGTGATAAAATTCCAATATAATGATATATGCTTCATATAGAACTCACATTTAGTCTACATTACCTAATATTTTCCCTTCACGTATTCTTTTTCATAATATTCATTTTCTCATCATGTCCCACTTTCCCTTGGAGTATATCAGAATATCATCATTAAATACTAAAATAATTATCTAGGTAATATAAAAGGACTCTATTGAACAAGTCTGTGAAAATTTATGGATAATTAGTTTGTAAAAAAATAATTATGAACACATAGTGTCAATACCCCATTCTAAAGGAACTTTTGTGAATATTTTCCTCCCACACTTTTAATTGGTAATATCCCATCTGAATTTACTCATTACATATATATATACTTTTAGCCATGTAGTTTATCAAATATGTCATCTATATGTGGAATGGGATACTTGTGATTTATCATGATTCATTTGTGCTCGGGATAATAAATATAGAGTTGCACTAATCCATCCTTCTACATGATGAAAATGACTGGTTCATCCCAAGGTAAATCACTAGGGAATATCAAAACTTTTTCCATTTTTTCTTATAAAATATTATTTAGTTTATCAAACTAAACAATTTCCATTCCATTAGGTTTCTTTGTTATAGGTAGTGAACCAATAATAACTTCAAAAAATAACTCATCCTTTCCATTAGGAGGAAGACAAGACATTTCATTGGGGATCACATAAGTGTATTCCAACACAAATAGAATGTTTTCAAGCATGATTATATCCTTTGTCTCAATCATTTGATCTAGATAATATAACTGATAAGTAAATAATATCCACACTTGAGATGATTATTATGAATGATATTCTTCCTCCTACTTGAACATAGATAGAATTCGATGATTTCTTAGGATGAAGATTGATATCCCTTTATCAACATATGATGATTTGTTTATATAATAATAATCATTAACTACCCAATATATCCTCAGACTCAAAAAAAAGAAGTATGAAATTTTTTTGGAGGTTCGATTCACTATAATTAAGTGGGGAGGAGTAATATACCTTCAATGATTTAATTTCTAAATTTTATATTTTCATTATTAAGTAAACCACTATATTCTACATTTTTTTTCGAATAATTAATCTTATCATTGATGATATGAAAGAACTAATATAAATATATTCAATTACTATGTTCTCTATTCATTAATGAATAACTAGTTTACCGGTAACTATATCATCATCGGGATAAAAACTCAATATAAGTGATGGAATATTTTTCACCTTTCTTCTTTGGAATTTCTGGTTGTTGATTCTAATTACCCTCATGAACTATAGACATATTGCACTGGCAAGATTAGTGTCCTTTTCCCTTATAAATGAATAAATGACCAACAGCTAGATCCCCCCTTTAATTCACTTCATAATCCTACATCCAGAATTATTTTTGAAATTTATGAGTATGGGTGGCCTTATCTCCAACATATTATTCATCTCCCCATCCATTTGAGGTAATTCCCATGATCCAACATCCAACAATTTTTATATGTGTTAGGTTGAGTATTCTATCAAAATTTAATATTATAACCCCCATCATGAAACTCTATAATTCAATTATTATCTCCATATACACATAACCATTCGTCAAACTCAATATACACTCTGATGGTAGATTCAAAAACATTTTCATAACTCTCAATGTCTCTAATTTCTAAATCTTTTCAAAGGAATTTTCTTAAACCAATAATGAATATGTCTATTCTTCTATCATTGTTGATTACAACACCAAAATCATACCGTAAAATCGTTGTCATATTTTATTCATAGAAATGATTGATCATTCTTCATTTTTATTCATCTATATGAATTATATCGATATGGTTGTATGAATATATAGAGTGAAACATTATCATAATGTATCACCATTCCATATCATTAATTTATTTTATTGACATGTTGTTTATTATCAATACCAATCATTGATCGACCACTCCATCTAGATGATATACATACATATTCACCTTCTACTTCTCAGAATAGGAATGTAAATAAATGATCTTATCCATTTAGTTTACCTATTATTCTTTAAATTATAGAATAGAATATCAACTAAATTTTGGAGGTAATTTCCACATAAAATAATCAATAACAAGTTTCTCCTTATTTGGGGAAGGAGGAAGTTATACATTGGTCAGTTTATTGCCCATGGCCTAAGATAGAATGCTATGAATCACCATGAATCTTTTAAGTCCACCTCTAAAGGAATAGGGTAAGTCATTCACGAAATTTATACATTGTCCCTCGCATTGGTTGTGGCCCTTGTTTCTCTCGGATCCCACCAATTTCTAAAATGAAAATGTTTTTAACAATACATACATCATTCTCTCATAAATAAATATATAATTTCTCTGTGTAATTAAACCTAAAGGAATATTGTGTGGGAATTCTATTCTTAGTATTTTATGAAAAAAAATTATTATTGGGTTCTTACTTATACATTTTCTCATAATATAAGTTTTCACTAAGGTTCATTAATCCTAATTCCAAAATTTTCTAAACCATTCTCTAATGACAAATTTTGAAACCCTAAATCTTCACACATGACTATTACATAATTTTAATGGTAATAGACATAGTTGTGATTGAAATCAAAGGTCCAATAGTTTAGTATATTAGGGATATTAGTAACATACATAAAATTAAAATAATAAAACATAAACCTTTTTTAATTCCTCTTCTATATATTCTCATGGCCTCCTTATTACAAGTATTTACATTAGGATATACAAAAAATTTTGGGATGTAATAAATGTCTAGTAAGTGGATGAGTACGGTACATGAAATCAAATGTGGTCATAATCCTTATCAAAATAAACTTATAATAATCAGCAGTCGAAGAATTAGATAATGTCATATAATATAGAAATTCATAAAAATTAAACAAAATTATTTATATTACAAATACCACACATTGTTGTAAATAAATATAGAATCATGGTAATGAAAAGGGATATTTCTGACATTACTATGAAGTGTTTGAAATATAAACATGTTAAAAAGAGAGGAAGTTATAGAAAGGGATGCTTCAATCTTTACATGTGCCAGCGTAGAAACGAGAAAATATATCCATGGACTTCATTGTGATATTACCAAAGAAATCTTGAGGAAACAATGAAAACTATGTTATTATTGATTGATTGACTAAATCTGATCATTTACTTATTATTCAAGATACATTGTTTTTAGATCAACTTTCTCAGTTGTATGTTAATTAGATAATAAGGTTTCCTGGTGTTCCCCTCTCTATTGTATCTGATCATGATACCAAGAGTAGATCTAGAATTTGGAAAGGCCTTAGGAATTCGTTTGGTACTGAATTAAATTTTAGAAAAACTTTTCATCCTCAATCAGATTAGCAGTTAGAACGAACAATTTAGACCTTGGAGAATATGTTACGTGCTTTCTCAATGGATTAACAGGTAGTTCCGGACGAACATATTTCTTTGGATTAATTTTCTTATAATATAAATTTTCATTCTAGTATATTGATTCCTCTATTTGAGGCATTATATGGGTAGCGGTGTCGAACTGCATATTTTTTTGATGATGTTGTTGAAAGGAAGAAAATTGGGCTAGAATTGGTATAAGAGAAGGATGAAAAATTCCAGTTGATTTGTAATCACATGAGAATAGCTCAGAGTTGTATGAAACATTATAAAGATAATTGGAGGATGGATCATTCTTTTGAGGTAGGAGATCATGGATTTCTCAAAGTTCATCCATGGAAAATTATGAAGTGTTTTGGTAAGAAGGGAATGTCGAGTCTGTGGTTCCTTGGACCCTATGAAATCTTAGAGAAAGATGGATTAGTAGCCTACAGAGTGGATCTACCCCCCATTATTATCCCAGGCATTCAATTTTAATTCATGTTTCAAGGATGGGAACGTATTTTACAGATCCCTCTTAGGTTTTGATCCCAGAGGTAGTTATGTTTGAAAAGAATCTCTCTTATGAGGAACAACCGGTCTAGATTGTTTAACAAAATGAGAATGTGTTGTGGAATAAATTAATTAATCAGGTAAATGATTTTTGGAAAAAACCATATGGTTGAAGAGGAAATGTGAGAATCTGAAGATGCTTTGAGGGGTAAATGCCCATATTTATTTGACATGTAAATAAAATTGCGAGGACACAATTTCAAAAATGGGGGAAGGATGTAACATCCCATGTAATGAGAGAATAATATAAATTTTTATTTATTAATAATTCCGAATTAAATATTAAATTCACTTTTATGGTGATTCAATTTCTCCTAGCTTTATCGATATGCAAATAATTGATTTCTTTGAACTCTTTTGTCGCACAAAAAAATGAGTCACACTGAAAAATAATAATACAATATTATTATTTTAAATTTTATTTAATGCATATCCATTGTATTGAAGATAATATAAATAAATAACTAAAATAATATTTTACGTGGTTTTTAAATGTTTTGACATTTGACTAAGAAATTTTTGTGGTTTAAATAAAAATGAATCAAATTTTAAGTATAAATACTCTAATATTCTATAAAGGGACGATTTAAGACATTTTGGGGGAGATCCATTTTTATATCTAGTTTTTGTCACTTTTATAAGTTTTATTTGACAACATAATATTCTTCTTTTTAACTGGGACCTCAAAATTTACTTTGGATACATTTTTCATATATTTATGATAATGTTCATATTTTTTTGTGTAGTGAAAAGTATTGTATTTTACTTCAAAACATCATTTTAATATAATTTATTTATATGGTTATATTATCATTTAAAATGGGTTTACTATCTAATTAGATTATATTTTTACCGTTTAATAAAATTTTAGTCATTGGATGTCATTTTACATTGAAATTGGAAATACACAAGTATCAATCGTTTGATAGTTATTATTTCTTAAAAAGATGCATCTTGTTTTGAGAACATCAATAAAATTTAAATTATTTTCATCTACTTCTATGTTTAGAATTATGAAAAATGGTTTCTATATATGGAAAATGGAGGTCCAAATTTGTATATAGGTAATATTTATTTTTAGACAATATGAGTATTTACATTAGTAAATATTTTATTTACCATGGTTAAAGGGTAAATCTGTTAAATAATGGTTAAAAATAATATTATTATAATATTAAATTACCCTAACATGTGTTATAATTCTATATTATGATATAGATCAAACTATGTATATTTTTGGGTCAATTTTAGGACCCCATGGAGCTAATTTTTAGTGATAATGACACTTTATATTAATTAATTTAATGTAAAGACAAAAATATCTTAAACATATATCTTTTAGTAAACAAATTTTTATGTGGGGTTATATAAGTTATTCCTTCAACTAAAATATTAATATGCAACATATAAATATTTTCTACATCATGGTATCATTTTTATAATTTGTAGACATCAAATAAATAAAATTATTTATGACACAATAATGATATAGTGTTTACCTCATTAATGAATGATTTAAATAAATAATATTACAAAAATTAAAACAATATCCAAAACCTGTAAAATTCTGATTAGATTATTTTATTTGGAGTAAGAGTCATCATATATTCGACTTTAATAATTTTTAGACCATTAGAAACTGAGAATAATTATATAATTAAATAATATTTTCAAACATTCCTAAAGAGACCCTCCCCCCTTACAAAATCCCTCGCCTCTAACCCATTGCTCACACCTCTAAAGCCCATTTTCACTACCAAACTCGAGCCAATTAAGATCCCAACATCCCTATATTCCGTTTAGAATACCTATCATATGTATAAGCCACTTCATGTAAACCTTTTGGTTCACACCAAAGGGAGATACCCGATTCAAAGGTAACATATTACCTTAAGTTCATTTCATTAATTTATTTCTCAAACACCAAAAACAATCATTATTCATTTATTTTAAAACAATAACAGTATACTAAATATAATAGGTTATTTTTATGAGAATTATTTGAACTACACTTCCTCACACATCCATTTAATGGATACGAACATACAGTTTCAATGGACGGCGAACTACTCTCTCACGAAACGACGATTGTTCAAATATATCCAAACGCCTCTCATGGTGGAAATTATGATGGAACTGTAATAAATATGACATATATTAGGTATATGGTTTCTTTATTCTTTAATATTTTTTTATTTATATCATACCATTATGGTTTCCATAATGGGTAGATATGATAATCTTATTTGAGAAAGTGCAGACTACCGCCCCCTGGAAGTGATATGACTCGTTCATGATATGTGTCAGACATATAAAGGATGGAGTTAATGAAATTATTTATGATATTATACTATAATTATAATATACCTATGTATCATTATGTTTTAATTACATTAAAATAAAAAATAGAAATTAAAGTATCATTCATGCGTATGTACATCTTATTGTCTACATGAATGGTGCATTTCATTTCTTATTAAAAATGGTATGTAATATTATAAATACATACATATATATAGTGGATATATATGATATATCTTATATCTAAATAATGAATAACATTATTTATATAATGTAATTTTTACCGCATGCACAACTTATAATTATAACAAGTTCATTTTTGACTCATGTTCCGAACATCGACAAAATGTACTATATGAACTCATGTAATTAAATAATTTGCTATAAAATGGTAAAAAGTGATATTAAAATAATTATAAAGTTAAAAGGGTTCTTAAAAAAATATAAATTAACTTATCTTTATTATTTAGAAAATTAAAGAGTGAATGGGTCAAGTCGTACATGAGGTAAGGGAACTTATTAACCCAATTTGCATTCTATGGGACAATATTCTATTTAAGGTTTATGTTGTGCTTTTATTATGAGGGAAATTAGTTTTTATATATTTAATTGTATTTATAAATTCTTTATGTGTGCTTATAATGAATACACATAATTGATCTAATTTATTTATAAAATGATCTTTGTAAGGTACTTCCTCTAAATCCAATATCATTGAGGCATGTTTTGAAAATATACACCACATTCTTTTGTACAATATATACTAAAACCCTTTTACATTTAATTCAATTAAAATGAAATCATTTTAATTACGAATAATTTTACTAAATGACAATTGTAATGTTTTTAACGTTTGCATATATAATGACCTATCCACTGACATAATCTTTAGGTGGCTTCCTCTATTAGCCTTAATGTTTTCTAAAGGACACTATATCCCTTATTTTGATTTTTTGTGTTTTGGTATTTAAAATGGTTTTTGAAATGGATTGATTATTTCAACTTATTGAAATTATTAATAGACTTTAAATATTTAATGTTATTATTGAAATTTTTATATTTACAATATTTTATATATTATGATTTTATAATGGAACTTAGACATATGATGGGTGGTTACATTATAAATCAAATGATGGGTGGTGTCGTGATAAACTATGATGGGTGGTATCATTATAACCTCAAATGCATTGGTTATGGAAGTTGTCTGAATGGCTCTTCCATTTAGTGATATGTGTGGATGTTGACCGTAAGGTTATTCCATTTAATTATGTTTATGTATCATGTTACCTTTATATGTTATGTGTTCTTTCTATGGGTTTTTTGGTAATATTTTGGTTTCAAAATGGTATGAAATGATCTTTTATCCAGAGAAGAATATTTAAAACATTTTAAATTTGAAAAGCAGTACTTATGAAAAAGTATTCATGGTTTACTTGAAATTTTGAAAAACTAACAGTTTTCCTTATTTGAGTATCCATTTATGAAAATTTTATGCTCATCAACAGTTTTGAAATGTTTTTCACAGAACATAAAGGTGAATAGGGTCATGGATGTGATCATGGAAAAGTCATGATGACTAAAATATAGAACTATACATGAATTTTTTTCAAAAGTATTAATTTTATGAAAAAAATGGAATCTGAGTAGAAGTGCCTACTTTGAAATTTTTTAGATGTATTTTAATAGTTATGGCCTATTTTGATAAAACTACACACCTAAAAAGATACCCAATGTGAATTATTAATTTATTTCAATATTATGGAATTTTTTAAGGTCGGGTCATTATACCTAGTAATGATAACTACGTCGTGGATTCTATTAGAAATATGATAGGAGTTTAAATGGAGGTTTGTGAGTGTCCTTCAAAATTGAAATGGTGATTGATTATTTTTTTTGTGGACAGAAGGATTAATTATTTAAAATAGAAGTAATATATGATTTTAACCCTTTGGTGATCACATCCTCATACGTAGATTGAATGCATAGTGTACAATATTAATACAATTAGTTTATTGATATGAGGGAAAACATGATGAGGTTAAACTAATATATGTGAGGTCTTTTTGAGACAATGATGTTCTCATGTTATATTTATGATTAGTGTTGATTTCAACCATCAGATGGGGAATGATGATAAGATATGCTACCTCAGTATTTCAAATACACAAAGGTGTGATGAGGATATTTCATGACATTATACATCATTTCTAGGGGCCATGGAAGAAGAATGACTATATTGATTTCATCTTCTAATTACATTCTTGACATAAGATGAAGGATTAAATTTATCAACCTATTGGTTTTACCCCACCACAATATTTACACATAAGGATGTGTGGGGACTTCATGATTGACTTTTATATATGTTTTCATAGGACAATGAAGATTGGTGCCATGGTCTGACTGATTGCTGATCTGATAATGATGTTTACAGAATTATTATTGATTATATACACTACCATAGTAGAGGATCATGTAAATAATTATGTATACGAGATAATATTGAGATATAATGTTCCTGTATTTATTGGTTCAAATATATTATCAGGAATGAAATCAATTTTTTGTAGGCTTACAAAAGGCCATGTGGACTCTATTGTGGTTGAAAATTGTGTACCATTATTAGATAGATAGCCAATACAAGAGGATGATACACATATTGTATTATATTCATATATATTATCTTATAGACTTTAGTGTAGTATGATATTATAATATATTCATGGAGTATTACACATACAAAAATAGTTTCCATTAAATGATTCAAATGGAGCCTAATGAGGATAGTTATCTGGGACATTATCTTTAACATTAATGATTTAACATAATAGCTGAAGAAAATTTGGGGGGTCATTTGGTTCAGTTATACTTTGAGATATTTCATCTGATTTTTAAGTGACTAATTACTTCTAGAAGATTTTATAGATTGTATTCCCACTATAGGAGGAGAACATTGGAGATTGATGTTGTAGATCTGGATATCATGGGAGTGAATCCACATTGTATCTACTGGAATATGGTGAAACCTGGAATGAATCATCCATGAATTGTGGGACCCTTCATTATCAATCATTTGGATCAGATAGTGAAATTTCAATTGGTCGTCACTTTTTTTGACATATATTGGACACATTTAATGTGTCAAAACTATAGGCGTTCCTAGTTGATATTGTGTATGTCATCATATTTGAGGAATTGGAGTTGGAGCCTAATATACCTAATGATGGGTTTCCAATATAGATTATGGAACTTAGTTTGAAATATCCACAGGGTATGATTGTATAAATTTACTATATTCAATTGTATAATAGATATATCTATAATGAGATGTGGGGTAGTGAGTCTAATGCTCGATCATTGTGGGCTGAGTTGTTCAAAAAAATATTATTGTGTCACTTTTTTTGGTTGATAAGTATATATCGGGTAATAGTTTTAATATATTCAACATTTTATTGTGATAAAACCACATTTTATTAATAATATATGTGTATTGTTATGTAGAAATGAGTTTTTTTTTAAAAATAATCCTTATTGATATTTTTAAAAATTACATAATGTTTGATGCATTGTTATCACATTGAAATATTTAATGGAAAACATACAGAGTTTGGCACTATTCTAGTGAGGTATTATACTTACTGTAGTTCCTCAAGGATGATATATTACAAATATTAATCATATTATACTACCCAGATGAGGTTTTCATGAAAAAAATATCTTCAAATAGTGTCTCGTTTGGGAAATATCAAACTATCATTAGGTCCAAAATGTAGAGATTACCCTAGGAATTAAATTACATTTATCCACCTCAGGTATTTGGATATATTACATGTAAATATGATACATTTAATTTATATATAATATTGTTACTATTAACTAAATAATTTATTATATTTTCTCTTATTAATCTACTCCATGTTGCTAAAATCTTCATTAAAATGATTATTTCAGAAACAACCAAAACAACATTATTTGACAGGTTAAAAAATAAACTCACTTCAATCAGGTGAAATGAAATAATCTATATTGAATATTTGGTTGGAATTTTAAGTAATTTATATTTTTGGGAATTTATTGATGTTTAACCATTTAGAGTTTTTGAAACAGTTGAATAGTTCACCCAGCATCTTGATTCATCCAATCAAGTCAATGATACATCAAATGTTCCTTGAATGAGATTGGAGAAGAACAAAAATCTAATCATAGGTCCCTAGTTCTATTTTAGGTGTCGTATGTCCCTATATTTCTTCATATGTGCTACATATCTTGGTTAATAAATTGTTACTATTTATTTTTTTTATTCCATACTAAAATTCTTCAAACGTTATCAATTTTTAAGTTAAAAAATATTGATATTCTATTATGGATAATCTTAATTTATAAATTCAATACAAAATCATGGTTTTCAGAAGGATAAAATATTTAATTATCTAATGATAAATAAATTATATCATAAAGGCATAGATTGTATAAAAATTATCAAAAAACATTTTTAAAATTATAATAACCTTGAATTAAGAATTATAATTTATTGAAATTAATAATCGATTATTAATATACAATATAAAAGAAAAATTATAAATCGTATCAAATATTAAATAGGTGAGTTTATAAATGAATAATTAAAAGATTATAAAATGATAAAAAAATTTAATTTCTAGATAATACTTCAAGAAGAATTATGAAAGGGTAGTTTTTAAAATTATCATTGAATAATTATTTTTTTATAGAAATGAATAAATATTACTAAACTACTTCATATGATCTCATATTAATAGTAACATCCCATGTAAATAAATAATATGAATTTTACATATTTATAAATATTTGTCAATAAAATATTAATTTTTCTTTAAATGAGTTTCTATGTTCGATAGCGTACTTGATACTCAACAACGACTATCGTTGAAATCATACATTGCACAATAGTAATATAATATTATTATTTTAAATTGTAGTTAGCACATAGATGTTGTATTGGCTGGAATGAATAGAAATAACTAAAATATGATTATATATGTTTGTTAAATGTTCTTACATTTATCCCATAAAAGATAAAGGCTTAAAATAATAAAAGAATTCAATTTTAGGCATAGATACTCTAATATTCACTAAAAGGTCGACTTATCACCTTTTGATGGTGAAACCTCTTTGAATATAGTTTTGGTCACTCTTATACATTATATTGGACCAAATAAAATCCTTCCATAGAATCAGGATATCAAAATTTACTTTGTATAGGTTTTTGTTATTTTTTTTGATAATGTCCATTTTTAATGAATATGTGAAAAATGTTTTATTTTATTTAAAAACCTCTTTTTAATATAATTTATCTATACGATTAGATTATATTTTGAATTGGTTATAATGTGAAATTATAATAAATTTTTACCATTTAATCAAATGGTGGTAATTGGAATTAATTTCACTTTGAAATTGGACATAAACTAGTGTCAATCGTTTAATAAATATTGTTTCTTAAAAACACGCTATGTGTTTTGACAACGGGAATTAATTTTTAAATTAATTAATGCAACTTATATGTTTTGAATTTTTTAAAATATACAACATTTATGAATTCAGAATATCAATTATTTCTTAGGGTGAATTTTTGGAATTTTTGTGAAAAACATCAATTTTTGATGAATAGTGAAACCCCTAAGTGGTAGTTAAAAAATTGAATTTTCGTTTAAATAAAACATTACCAATTCTCTGATTTTAATTTCAAAAATCCGACATACATGGTTGTCATTAAAAAGTAAAATGTGGTTCAGTGGAATTAAAATATGTTTCTGGTGAATAGTAACTTTTATGTTTTATTACTCACGATTAAAGGTAACTAGTGTAATTTAAGGTAAAGATAATGTTATAATAATATGAATTGACCTTGACACATGTCCTACCCTTATTGGATGATTCATGTCCGACCAAGACAATCCATGGGTCCACATGGGGACACCATGGAGCCACATTGGTAGGAAAATGACATTAATAACTTTTTATTTAATGTTAAAATAAAAATGTCACAAACAAGTATTGTTTTACTAAAAAAATTTACATGGGGTTATATAGGGAATAATTTTTTCTATAAATATTTATTATAAATCAAAAAATATTTCCTACATCATGATTTTTTTTAAATTTTTAGACATCAAATAAATAAATTTATTTATGACACCATGATGATGCATTGATTACTTCATTAATGAATGATTTAAATAAAATGAGAAGAGAAGGTAATATATAAGACATAAACTTGTCAAAAACCTATTGCACGGGTTTATTTAGAACTCTTATCACCTTATCCTCGAAATATATAATTGTGGGACCTTAAAATCTGACACTAATTATATAATAATGTAACATTTTATAACATTCCAAAAGTGCCCCTCCTCCCCCTTATAAAAGGCCCCCACCTCTACCACCAGACCCACACCTCTAAAGCCATTGTATCAGCCATGATCTACTCATTGTATCTCTCCACATACCTCTCTTCATCCTAGAAGCCTTGCCTTAGGCAGAAAGATTATCATGAAACCCCTTTTTCTCAATCCAAGGGGAGTTACCCGATTTAAAGGTAATGTCTTCACTTGTGTTCTTTTGTTTTATTTTTCTTCTCCATCCCACTAATCTTTTTTTATTCATTTATTTTATAGCAACACTAGAATCATAAATATACTAGGATTTATTTATAAGATGTATTTGATTTACACTTACACACACCTCCGTCTAATGGTTAAAGAACATTATGTTTCTGTGGTTGGCGAATTTCTGCCTCACGAAATGATGATTGTTCAATCTTCTTTTAACACATTTAATGGTGGCCATTAAGATGTCACTATATTTATATATGATATATATTATGTTTATGTTTTCATTATGCCTCTTTTTTTTCATTTATGGCATAGCATTATGGTTTCTATTATTGTTAAACACGATAATTTCATTTTAGGAAGTGCGGACTACCGCCCCCCTATAGTGATTTGATTAGTTAATCCCATATGTGGGACGTATAAAGGATGGATTTAATGATATTATATATGATATTACACTGTAATTATAATATACATATATATAATTATTATTTCACTCCATTAAATACTTAATAGACATGAATGTAGCGTTTATGCGTACGTACAGCTTACCGTCTCCATGAACGGTGCATTTCATTTCTTACCTATAAATGTTATATACTATATTAAATACATGTATATTCTGGATATATATGATATATATGATATCCAAATCATGAATATAATTTCCATATAATAAACATTTTACCACATGAATAACTAGTAATTGTATGAAGTCCATTTTTGAATTAAGAACCAAATATCAAAAAAAATGAACATTATTAACATAAATGATTACATAATGTTTATAAAATGAAAATAATTGATATAAAAGAAATAATAAGTTTGAAAAATGTTTTTAAGCAAGTATAAATTAACACTAGTTTATTATTCATGAGATTAAAGAGCGATCGTGTCATGTCAAACATGAGGTACGGGACTTCATCTCAATCTCCATTCAATGAGGCATATTTTGTTCTAATACATTACTTTATTTTATATTCTATATAAAACACCTTTGAATTTTCATTTCATTAAAATGGAATGATTTTCTATTAAGATTTTACCTAAAAGACAAAAAGGAATGTTTATTTTAAAGTACGCGGTGACAATGACATTTTTCGCCGCCGTGAGTGTTATTTGGTCTTTGGCTTCCTCAACAAGCCATAATATTTTTTAAATGAAATAAATACCATATAATATTTTATGTATTTTGGTATTGAAAATGGTTTTTATAATGGATTTGTTATGTCAAAATATTTATGTGATATATTGTGATCGAAATGTGGAAATGTTATCTTTCCATTATATTTTTTATGTCTTATGATTTTATAATTGTACATGGACATTTGACGGGTGGTTAGGTGATAAAACATATGACAGGAGTTGTCATGAATACCAAGATGGGTGGTTACGTTATAACCACCAATACATTGGGTATGGAAGTTTGTCGCATGGCTATTCGATGTAGTGATATATGTGGAGGTTGACCATATGGTAATTCCATTTAAGTATGTTTATGTCCCAAGTTACCATTATAAGTAATGTGTTCTTTATATTGGTTTATGGTAATATTTTTTTTTACAAAGGATAATTTGTGATCTTTTATTCATTGAAGAGTATTTTATACTTCATAAAGTTAAAATGTATTACTTTGATAAATTATTCATGGTTTACTTATTGTTTTGAAAAACTAACAGTTTTCCTTTTTTGTGTATCCTTTACTGGGATTTTTATGCTCAACCCAAGTTTTTGTAATGTTCTCCACATGACTTAATGATGAATAGGGTCAAGGATGGGATCAAGGAAAGAAATTTTATCTAAAACGTGGAACTAGACATGTTTCTTTTTATGAGTTTTTATTTTTTGGAAACATACTAAAGTGTCTACGTTGTAATATTCTGAGATGTGTCCTAATTCTCTAAAACACTAAACCTTAAAAGATCATCTATGTTAATTATTCATTTAATTCATGGTTATGTAAGGTTTTAAGTTAGGGTCATTATAGTTGGTATCAAATGTCGGTTTAGATAACATTATATGTTAGAGTTTTGTTTAAGCATATGTGACAACATGTGTATAACAACAATGGTTATTATATTAGATAGAGTTGCTGTTATTTATGAAAGTTGGAATGAGTTTGAGGTAACTTGGATAATTATATCTTAGTGTTTATCATCCTCATTAGTACATGATGATTTTATTAATATATTCACACTGACATTTTTGGTTTTATTAACTGGATGGATCTAGCAGGCACCAAAGTGACAATGGGTTTGAAGGCAACTATTGTGGTTATCTAATTAAGAGACTGGATGAAATGGGGGATTCAATGAGAAATCTCATGGTTATTCTAAACCAACTATCAAGATTCATGATCAACCACTTGAACCTTGATCAGTTCTCTAAGGAAACATGTAAAAGATAAAAAACTCGATGTGGATGTTCTGGTAATAATTATAAAGGTAACCATTATGGTTTATATGATCCTTACTTTTGAGGTAATAATGGGTTACTATATGTTATGATAGAATATGAACGACATGAGATAAACTTGAGGATAAATTATGTTATGGTTATTTTTGAATATTTTATCGCTTTTGGTGAAATTTTATAAGAATTATGTAGTTTTGGAAAAAGGACAACACGTAGACCATGTGACAACCTGTCGCATCAGACGAAGCTGTGAGAATCGATCCCACAACCAAAGTGCGACTGGTATTTATCGTCTACCACTGGACTACGTAAAGTCCCTCATTATTTTGACTAATTCTTTTTCATTATATGATCTTATGAATCTAGAATAAGTTGATTTTGGGTTATCTATGGAAATTATTAACCTATCATGGAGGATATGCGATTAGGTTAATTAATTTTCAGTATGAGACCTTAAGAGTAACTGATGATTGGAGATAAATGTTACGGTTTATCTTGGAAGACTATGTGATTAAATCCTTCACATATTTGGTTTTCAATATTATTTTTTATTACTTTGAATAATTTTCTTGATATATGTTTATTTAATGGTTTTTGTTGAACTTTAGGTATTGTTTGAAATTTTTTGGAGATTAATAATATATTTTTTATATATAAAAGATTATACTTTTTGTGTATTATCTGATATTTTACTAACCTTTTTGGTTTTGTATTTGGTTTTGGTCCAAAGACATGGGAAGTATATAGTTCTCTTTTTTGGATTAGGTGATTCTCTATATGTTTATTATAGTGCTCTTAATGTGAACAAGTTATCATAAATACTCGTCTTTTGAAGAAAATATGAGTTTGTGTAAGAAATCTAGAAAAAGTTGAAGGTCAACATGAAAAGTAAGTATGTTTCCTTATGTTTTAGTTAAGAACATTAATAAATTCCTCAATGAAAAGTGATTTGAAACAAAAATTTTGTATGTTAACTTTTCTTACTGTGGAATCAAATACCGTTAAACCCATCACATGTTTGTGATTTTCTGGTGGTTAACATTCTCCAAAACATGTTTTCTAAAACTATCCATCAGAAAATGACCCTTTTTTTCTTCCATATCCATGTTTTCCTGGAATCCTAGTATGGGTTAACTCATGTGACCATTGTATTTCGCTTTATTTATTTTAATGTGATGGTTTTACCGACTCTTATTCCAATGTGGCTCTTTCAATGAAGTTTCCAATCCCAATTTTATAATTGTGAGGATGCAATACCCAAAAGGGTGGAAGGATGTAACATACCAGGTAAATAAAGAAAATTACCTTTTCAAATTTATTAATATTTGTGAAAAAAATATTAATTTTACTTTAAAGGGGTTTCTATGTTCTATAGCGTACCAGATACGCAACAACGAGTTTCTTTGAAATCTTACGTTGCACACTAGTAATATAATAATATTATTTTGATGGTAGTTATCACGTAGCTATTGTATTGTCAAGAATGAATAGAAATAACTAAAATATAATTATATATGTTTGTTAAATGTTTTTACATTTATCCAATTAAAGATAAAGGCTTAAAATAAGAAAAGAATTCAATTTTAGGTATAGATACTCTAATATTCACTAAAAGGTTGACTTATCGTCTTTTGATGGTGAACACTCTTTAAATATAGATTTGGTCACTCTTATAAATTCTATTTGACCAAATAAAATCCTTTTTTAGAATCAAGATATCAATATTTACTTTGTGTAGGTTTTTGTTATTTTTTTTGATAAAGTCCATTTTTAATGATTAAGTGAAAAATGTTGTATTTTAATTCAAAGCCTCTTTTTAATATAATTTTTTTATATGATTAGATTATCATTTTAATTGGTTATAATGTTAAATTAGAATATATTTTTACCATTTAATCCAATTGTGGTCATTGGAATTAATTTCACTTTGAAATTGGACTTAAACTAGTGACAATATTTTAATAGGTACAATTTCTTAAAAATAAGCTATTTGTTTTGACAGCGGGAATTAATTATTAAATTAATTAATTCAACTTATATATTTTGAATTTTTTAAAATATATATTATTTTTGAATTCAGAATATCAAATATATCTTACGGTGAATTTTTGGTATTTTTCTGAAAAACATCAATTTTTGATTAATAGTGAAACCCCTATGTGGTAGTTAAAAAATTGTTTTTTCATTTAAATAAAACATTACCACTTCTGTGATTTGTATTTCAGAAATAAAACATACATGGATGTCATTAGGAAGTATAACTTGGTCAAATGGGATTAAAATAATTTTTTGGTGAATAGTAACTTTTAAATATTATTAATCGCTATTAAAGGTAATTATGGTAATTTAAAGTAAAGATAATGTTATAATAATATGAAATGACCTTGACACATGTCCTACCCTTATTTGATGAGTCATGTACTACCTAGAAAATTCATGGGTCAACCTGGGGACCCCATGGAGCCACTTTGGTTGGAAAATGACATTAATAAATATTTATTTAAAGTTAAAATAAAAATTTCACAAACATGTATTATTTTACAAAAACAATTTTTACATTAAGTTATACAGGTCATATATTTGACTATAAATATTCATTAGAAATATAAAACGATTTCCTACATCATGATATTTTATTAATAATTTTTAGACATTAAATAAATAAATTTAGTTATGACACCAATATGATGCAGGGATTACCTCATTAATGATCGATTTAAATAAAATGAGAAGATAAGGTAAAATATAAAACATAAACATGTCATAAAACTATAGTATGGGTGTATTTTGAACTATTATCACCATATCCTAGAAATATATAATTTTGGGTCCTTTAAAATCCGAAACTCATTATATAATAAAGTAACATTTTACAACATTCCATGAGTGCCCCTCCTCCCTCTTATAAAAGGCCCCCACCTCTACCACCTTACCCACACCTCTCAACCCATTGGATTAGACAAGATCTACTCATTTTATCTCCCACATCCATATATTTATCTTAGAAGCCTTACCTTAGGCATAATTCTCTTTAAGAAACCCCTTTTGTTCAAACCAAGAGGAGTTACCTGATTTTAAGGTAATGTCTTCACTTGTGTTCTTTTGTTTTTTTTTTCTATTACATACCCCTAAACTATTTGTATTACTTTATTTTGTAACAAAACCAGTATATTAAATATAATAGGATGTTTTTATGAGATTTATTTGATTTAAACTTACACACACCTCTGTATAATGGTTAAAGAACATATTATTTCTATGGTTGGAAAATATCTGCCTCATAAAACGATGATTGTTCAATCTTCTTTTAACACCTTTCATGGTGTCCATTAAGATGTCACTATATTTATATATGATATATATTATGTTTATTTTTTCTTTATGCTTATGTATTTTTCGTTTATGGCATTCCATTATGGTTTCTATTATGGGTAAACACAATAATTTCATTTTAGGAAGTGCGGACTACCGCCCCCTCAAAGTGATTTGATTCGTTAATGCCATATATAGAATGTATAAAAGATGGAGTTAGTGATATTATGTATGATATTATACTGGAATTATAATATACCATTATAACATTATAAATTCACTCCATTAAATACAAAATAGAAATGAAAGCAGCGTTCATGCATACATATGGCTTACCATCTCCAAGATCGGTGCATTTCATTTCTTACCTCTAAATGTTATATACTATTATAAATACATGTATCTGTTGGATATATATGATAAATATTATATCCAAATAATGAATATAATTATGGATATAATGAACCTTTGACCACATGAACAACATGTAATTGTAAAAAGTCCATTTTTCACTTAAGAACCAAATATCGACAAAACAAACATTATTGACTTAAAAGATCACATAATGATTATAATAAAGAAATAAGTGATATAAAAGGAATAAGAAGCTTGAAAAATACTCTTAAGCAAGTAGAAATTTACACTAGTTTATTATTATGGAGATTAAAGAGCGATCAAGTAAAGTCGGACATGAGGTAAGGGAATTCTTCTCAATCTCCTTTCATTGAGGAATATTTTGTTCTAATACAAGACATTATTTTATACACTGTATAAAAAACATTTGAATTTTCATTTCATTAAAAGGGAATATTTTTCTATGACGTTTTTTACTAAACAACAAAAAGGAATGTATATTTTAACGTATGTGGTGACAACGACCTTTTCCACCGCAACGAGTTTAATTTGGACTTTGGCTTCCTCAACAAGTCATAATGTTTTTAAAATGAAATAAATAAAATATCTTCTATTATGTATTTTGGTATTGAAAATGGTTTTTATATTGGATTTGTTATGTCAATATATTTAAGTGATATATTGTGATCAAAATGTGGAAATGTTATCTTTTCATTATATTTTTTTTATGTCTTATGATTTTATAATGGTACTTGGACATTTGATGGGTGGTTATGTGATAAACCATATGACGGGTGGTTCTGTGAATACCAGGACGGGTGGTTACATTATAACCTCCAATGCATTGGGAAGGGATGTCGGCCGTATGGCTATTCCATGTAGTGATATGTGTGGAAGTCGACCGTATGGTTATTCCATTTAAGTATGTTTATGTCCCATGTTACCATTATATGTTATGTGTTATTTATATGGGTTTATGGTAATATTTTGGTTACAAAGGATAAGTAGTGATATTTTATTCAGTGAAGAGTATTTACTACTTCATAATGGTGAAGAATATTACTTTGATAATGTATTCATGGATTAACTTTTGTTTTTAAAAACTAATATTTTTTTATTTTTTATGTATCCTTTACTGGGTTTTTTATGCTCATCCCATGTTTTTGAAATGTTATACAGAGGACTTAAAGATGAATAGGGTCAAGGATGGGATCAAGGAAGCACATGATATCTAAAACATGGAACTAGACATGTTTTTTTAACAGTTTTTATTTTATGGAAACATAGTAGAAGTGTCTACTTTGTAATATTTCGACATATAATAGTTATGTCCTAATTCTCTAAAACTATAAACCTGAAAAGATCCTCTATGTGAATTATTCATTTAATTCATGGTTATGTATTGTTTTAGGGCTGGGTCCTTATGTTAATCTATATATTTATAATAAAATTTTATTTCATAATTACTCATGAAGATAATATTTCAGGCTCAGCCATTTCCAAAATATGTTAATTTGGATGTAACCTAGATAAATAAATGTTTTATCACTCGTAATTTATTATTCTTTATTGACATAAAATATATATCTTTTGTTTTAAGATACTTTGATAGAATAAAAGAGTTAATTTTTTATTAATAATTATAATAAGTCCCACTAGGAGGTATTCTTGACACTTGAGGTTTCAATTATATCTTTCAAACCATATTAGGTGGTTAATTATTTACATTAACAATAAATACTTTGAGGAAATATGTTCCTTACATCATGGGGACCTATATACACATGTTTCCATAGTATGATTTATGTGTTAGAATATTTAATTCTATTCCTAGTTTTAAATGGATAAGGGTGTGCTTGTAAAATTTATTATGTTATGTGATGTGTTTTCCAATTGTGATGTTATATTTTCTTTTTTCAATGTTTTATTATGATTTTATATTGATATTTGTTTTTATTTGTTTTTTATATGGATATTATAATTATGTATTTCCTATATTCTAAAAATTTGTATATATTCATGTATGTTTCATTCATTATGATTTGATAAGGTGGAACCACATGCAGCTTTTATCACTTTAGATAAGGAGTGTTCTTCACTAGCGATGACAGCAATGATGGAAATGGGAACATTACGGACATGTGATGAAACCATGTAATGTCATGTATCGGGAACACCATTTATTTGAATTCTATATATAAGGGACTGCATTATGTTTTGATTCATAGGATGAGAACATAATGCGATATGTAGAATAGTATGTTATCCGTAAAGTTTCATGCATCATATTGGGAACTCTTATGCATCAAATTCCATATATTTTACACTCATACATGTTACTAATCATATAATAGAATGATTATCATATATTTTTAATTGATAATTAAACTATATTGGTTTTGGGATTTGTTACTACTAAAATCTACACATTATCCTTCTAGAATTCAAATGATGTATTCCTGGTAATGGATTTAACAAATATTGGTTACCACCCAAATTAGTTTTTATTGTTATTAAACATGTAATACCTTTATGGTACGAAGATATTATAAATTATAAAAATATATATGGAATGATTTCTCATATCCTACTAATTATTTTACACACTCATTATCCATGATGTCATGTTAAAATGTACATTTTTTAGGTACCTATTAAAGGGAAAGGGCCTTTAGATGATGTTTCTGTAAGGGAACATAAATTCATTGGAGGAAAAGGTCAAACTATAATGGAACCCATAGAGAGTTTAAAATAACAATATGTTCTATATCATATTCAACACACACCATCAATCTTAAAAAAAACCTAAAATATTATTATTAAAACATTATTCTTATAACCATGACATTTATTAAAAATAACTTAATGGCGTTACCCATATTATAAATGTTTTAAAATGTATTTACAAAAATGTATTTATTATTATAAAATGCATTATTAATTTTAATTAAGATTATTTTATTCAAAAATTAAATTTCTTAATAAATTAATTATGTTTTTATTTTATTTTTGTTATTTATAATTAATTTTCACCACTTATGGAAATTATATATATATTATTGTAATTCATATTTAAATCATCCAGATCAAGAATAATTTCCGATAAATATATGGTATTATTATAAAATTATGTATTTTCTAGTTAATAGAGAAATATAATTATTTTCAATGAAAAATAATTATCCAAGAATTTAAATATCCATTTTAAAATAGTATCAAATAATATTTATTCAAGTATATATATAATAATTGTTGTAGGATCATTTGAATAAATTTTATTATTTATTTTTCAATTAAATTATTTTCAAACATCAAAATTAATTATTATGAACTGGTTGTTGACATCATGTTCAATATTTTTAATTACTATATTATTTTATTCCACCCAAATAAGATGTTTCAATAAAAAATAGATTTCATACATTGAATCAAGATCTACAATTTTTATAATTATGATTTATTTTTTATATAATTTTTAAATGGTAACATAATAAATATTTATCACCACAATAAGGGTAAATAATTTAATTATGATTAAATATAATAAGATATGTTCAAAAAGTGACCTTAAAAATGAATTTATCTTTTTAGATAAGTACATATTGGTCTATACAATACATTAATCAACAATATTTCATCTTTATTCCGTATTTATTTCACTTTTTCCTTTATAATATTTTACTGAAATTTAATGTGGATAATATCACAATTTATATTTTAAAACCTATTTTATTTAGTGATGGAGATAAATAAAAATTATATTCTGTTATAAAATGTTATTTTATATATTAATATATATACAATATCATGGTAATTTTTTTAAATTTTAATTATTATTTTATTCAGTTTACTTATTTTTGAATCACTGAGACAATATTAATTAAAGTAATATAAAAATATAATAAATTATTTTTAAAATATTAATAGTATTAAAAATTGAATTATTCTTTGTAAAATAATTTTAAGGTGACACAACAAATTATATTTATTTTTAAAGGATTATATTTAAATTAATACTCTTTCACGTTGTATTCAATGTCAAATTAAATAAATAGTTTAAAATTTTATATTAATAATATTTTAAAACAAATAATAATTTATTAAATGATTTAAAATTCACCATAATATGATCATAAAAAAAATGACTGGGATACGGCTTAGAATATTATCCATGGTCCTCTTATTTGTTTGTTTTTCGATTAATTTTTTCATTTGTTTCCCTTAATGGGTAGAAAACTATTCTTTGGTTATTATTGAAAAAATGATAACATAGACTAAATACTAAAAGATAAGGGGGGGGGGATTACAAAATTATGTTCAGATTTAATTGGATGAGATTAATTATACTAATCCTTATTATATATTATATTCACAACAATTTTGATATATTTTATCATAGAAAGTAAATTATATTAATTTATTACATTTAGATATTAAAATAATGTCAATTTTCTCACTTATAAAAGGAAACATTTTCTCTATATTTATAATAGTACATTAAAGATCATATCTTGATTTTAAAATTTACATTTCCCCTCTAAAAATACTTAAATAGGTTTTATAGGTTTTGGGACTTCTAAATGGAAAACTATAGGCCAATTTTGAGGTGTTCCAATGGTTTTCTACCAATTAAGTGTTGAATATCATTAGTTAACACATTCATGTTTACTTATTATGATAATTATTGGTAACATGTTCTAAGATTGATAAAAAACAATGTTTCACTAGTTTTTTAATAAGTTATTTTTATTATTTTAGAATAATTTTCCATGTTTTTTACAATCTAATAAATGAGAAACCATCTCTCATTTCTATGCAAACAATACAGTATTGATGTAGTAGTGTAACTCATTTTTCATTACCACATTTCAAATGATCTTATAAAGAATAAGATAGTTAATGTATATAATATTTTTGATATAAAAATATATATATATATACATTAGAAATTATAATATCATATAATCCTATTAAATTTATAATACAATGGAAAATGATAACATCCCTCCTGAATATGTTTTGACTACCTCATCCACGAAGTGATGTGATCCCTTTTTTATATTGAATTTATGGGGAACATAATGGGGATATATTTAATTGAATTAAATTTTATTTATATCAATATTTACTTTAGGGATATATTTTATCCATAATCAGTGTAAATGGTCCAATACTACTAAACCAAAATGTACATGATAAATGAAGTAGTTACCACCTAAAATAGTGATTTAAATAATGAATTGGTAACAAATAGATGATAAAAGGATTTATGTATATACAATGTGGAAGAAATACGTTTATATGGTGCAATAATATATATATATATATATAATAAAATTGAATTTATTATGAAATAGATTAAAACACATATTTTTTATTTCTAAACCTGTAGTACGGGTTAATCAATAATGCTTTATTCAGAAAAATGTCATGTTATGAAAACATTTATGTTCCTTTAGTTTATATACAGATGCATTGACATTAAATATCATGAATATATGTAATTTAATCATATTTATTGTTTCACTTGATGTCATATTTTCATGCAAATTATGATTCATGATATTCAAATGTGGTAAGAGTTTATAACACAATATTATCAGTATTCAAAAATTTAAATTTTCATGTCCTTATAGGGGGAAAATTTTTATCAATAAATCATTAACCAAATTAATTTTTTTTATAATTGGAATTTCTGGAAATTAGATTTTTTTCTTTTCATTTTCCCCAATTTATTTACTAAATATACTTAAGTAAATATTTTATGTAAAAATGAATATGTAATGTTATTTGGTTCGGAATTATATTTCAGGGATATTCATAGTATCCATACAATAATTTAAATTATGTTTTTACAATTATCAAATGATTTATTATATCAATTTTTAAGAAGGTATAAATTTGAAATATGGTTTTAATGGAATCTTTTGGTTATCTTTATAATGAGGTACTTTTTGAATATTCATAAACAATAATGAAAGGAATGTTTTTATAACCTATATTAAATATAATGTTAATTATAGACTCAAGACCGATCGTTCATTTTTAGCTTCTAATACATGTATACAAGGTTTATAATTATTTATTAATGTTTTTTAAATTTTATATCTTAAATTTTTCTAATGAATAATTTTTTTTCATCAGGATAGTTTATATTGAAATTTTTATATTATTTACATTCATAAATAAAATCATCCCTTTATGATAATTATGATATAATATGGTATTTAGTTATATCATGATTATCCTTCTATGGATGGATTAAAATACATTTTTTTGGGCCTCGTTCTTTGTGGACCGAACATTTCTGTGTTTCTAAAGATAACAGGCTCGTAGGAGGCTTGGATAAAATCTAAAAGAGTGTAGATAGTATGATCTAGATGTAGGGGAGGATTTCAAATCATGAAATGTTATATGATGTGAAAGAGGGATTCAAAATGTGTAATATATCAGATTTTGAAAAATAAATATAATGAAGATTCAATATGTTTTTAAGAAAAAACTAAACCTTGAGAGTTACATGATTTTAAAGATGATTACATGGAGTCCCACATCATGGTTATATTATGTTTATTTCTTCCACTCAATTAATTCATAACACTATGTATAAAAAATATCTATATTCTAGGAATCTGACATCCTTATCCTTCATCATTTTTTATTCCCTTTAAAGGGTATCAATCATTGGGATTCTTTCGTCAGTCTATGGTGATCTGTGGTGATTGATGGTGCATTCAACCAGAGTATTTTATCAATTTATCTATATATTTTTTCATTTAATCCCTCACCTTATCTTCATAGCATGGATACTGATCCTGAACATTAAAAATTATTTTTCTTTGTCGTTGGTTCTTATTGTTGTACCATGTTATCCACTGGTGGATGTATTTCATGCTAGAGGGGCTGATCAGAGTTCAGTATCTCGACTCTTTCTCAATAAGGGAATGTCGATGACCTTTGTGCAAGGGGATTCATTTCTTAACATTTTATATACTTTCAATAAATGGTCTAGAATGATATATCCCATTGTATCTCCATGAAATTGACCTAATTATTTTTAACAAGATATCACAAATGATATTTATCAGATAGAAATGTTCATTCTTTGTAACATTACAATTGGTTGCCTCTTGATTTTCTAGAGAGTTTAATATCTATGTAGTTTTTAATGTGACTAGATTATATTGTTAATTTTGTATGGAATGTAAATCCATAATTAATTGTTAATTAATCTGATAAATGATTGTTAAGGCATGTTGAATGAATTTGGTTGTTTTTATAATTTGGTACCAATGAAACTGATGCATGTATGCATGTTTAACTTAATTTGATAAAGAACATGATGTATGTTAATGATTTTGATAAATTAAACATAGGCATACTAAATTAAATTTTTAGTTAATTTTTAATATCATGATTTAGTTTTTTTGTAGGTTACATGTAGTTGGAAAATATGATTAATGAATCAATTAATTCAAGATGCATGAAAAATGGTTTCGACATAAAATATAATTCCTTTATTTTGATTGATTTTACCATTATCATGTAAATTCCATATTCCTTTTTAATTGGAGCATTGATAGCTAGTTGTTTTTGTGAATTATAGATGCCTTGATTTAGGTACAAGATCTTGTTTTCCATGTTTTATCATATTACTATGATGTGATGTGATCAAAGGTTGGTTTGGCCTTCAGTGTTGTTGTGGTATGTGGGGTGGGATGCCCGAACATTGGATGGACAAACATGGAGGGATATTGTTGTATGTGTGGCAGGGAGACCCAGTTATTGTGGCAGTAGTTGAAGATTGGTGTTGGGGTATGCCACAATATAAACATGTGGGTTTTGGGGAGGTCATCAAAGAAGACATAACCTGTAAAATTTTGGATTACTTGTTGATATGAAATATGGATTCTTTTTTGAATCTATTGATTTTCTATTGATTAAGGTGTTTTTTATCTACTTTCCTTTCCCCTATATTTGATAATCGTGGATGTTCATGGTTGTATGCCTTTTTGGTAGCTTTTAATTATTTCCTAGAGTAATAGATAATATTTAATGTAATAATGTTAAAAATTAGTAAATATTTAAAACATGGGTATAGAACAGGATGGGATTCAGTGTTGTGGAAATAAATCTGAGATTTTTTGTACTATATTTTATTATTTCATGAGGAAATGGATGTTCATTTTGATGCCAATGTAATTTAATTTTTAAAATTACAGTGGTTAATTTATGGTATAGAAATAGTTATAAAAAATTGAAACTGATAAAAAAGAATAAGATAATTTAATTTATCTATTTAAATGGTATTGTGCCTAAATGAAATCTAGTTTTCATAGTGGATGTCATGAGTCTAGGAGATGTAAACAACAGATGATTATGAGACAAGGTTATTCACATAGTGAGGATATGATTCAAATTATATTACGTACATTTTTTGGTTTTTATATGCAACTCCACAA
This sequence comes from Viscum album, assembly GCA_963277665.1. Classification (NCBI taxonomy): domain Eukaryota; kingdom Viridiplantae; phylum Streptophyta; class Magnoliopsida; order Santalales; family Viscaceae; genus Viscum; species Viscum album. The sequence continues at coordinate 1,742,046,282 of OY728156.1, forward strand.
TGTATGTTTAAGAAACTAACACACTAAGTATTCTGATCCCTCATGGGGTGTGTGTTCCCCCAATATATTGATGAGAGGATGGATAGATGAATATCCCCTTTGGTATGGCTCTCTTATCTTGATAGTTACTTCTGATGGTATGTACATCAGTTAATTTTCCTCAAATATGGTGGTAGAGGGGTCAAATGGAATGTGGTTATTTTCACAAGAATCTTCTCTGGATATAGTTATCTATATAATATGATAGGTATAACATGTGTAGGATTTGGTGGATTGACATTCCTGAAATGGTGTATGGGCTGCTATAGCACAAGTTGTTATACCTAATGTATGATACATGCAATAAGAGATTTTGTTTTTATTGGATACAACCTGGTTAAATTAGGTGGTGTTTAAGTGGTGGTGGGATGCATGAGATGCATGTTGTGATGCTTCACCCAGGTGTCTATGAGATACCGTTTTGGAGAGTGATGTTAATGATGTGCGACATTGGGGAAAAGAGAAAAAATAGTGGGGAGTGGTAGTGTGTTTCCCATAATAATATTTATTGTATTATATAATCTAGAGTGCAATACATGGTGAGAGTATCCATGTTGAGGTTGGGAACATAGTATACCAAATAAGATGACTATTTAGTTTCACTTTTTGTTCATTATGCTTTAGCATTATTTCATTAATGCCATCAGGAGAGCATCTGGGGAGGATTATACTATGTATACTATTATACTCACCATATGTATATATAAATATTTTATCATGTTAGTTATAATGAGATTAATATTAGAATAATTACTACTTTATTTGGTTTTAGAAGGAGTGGTTAGGGATTCATGGTCATGATTTTTTTTTCTTTTCATTTCATAGATTCATTTTTCCTTTTAGTTGTTGTATTTATTGAAATTAATTACATATGTGCACATTAGAGTTTCTTTTAATTTGAATTATGAATAGGACTTGTTTTGGGTCTACAATATATCTCCATCTTTTTATGTATTTTCATAGAGGGTCATCCCTACCATATGTTTTTTTACTATACCCTTGATTCTATCCCCATATTAGGACATCTATAGGTGGGACTCAGTTGTCACTATCTATCCACTCACGTTGTTGTCCTCGGAGGGGCACACCTTATGGGGATTGAGTCATGATAGATTGGTATTATTGGTCGGGTTGAGAGGTAATACAGATTTTGGAGCTCGAAATAAGAAAGGTTTCATGGGTTGGTAGGAAATTGATTTTAGCAAGGTTAAGAATGAATGTTAAACAAAGGATACTAAGTGAGACACAAGTATTTTGGGACCCCTTTAATATAATCTACATATCACTAAAAGAATAGTGTCTACTAAAATATTAATGGTATTTTTAGGGTTGGGACCTAGGAATGGATCATGAATCATTCACTGTTTCATATATTTTTGAATAGGTAGACCATGGGGAAGGTTACCTTTAATTATTAAAATAAAATGATTAATTAGTGCTAAATTATTATATATTCCAATTTAGAAACTCTAATTTTATGTTATTTTGTGTGCATATATCTAGGTTTACATACTCATAAGGTTCATCTAGAATAGTTTAAGCAAGTGGAGCCAGAAGATTTTGGTACTGTAGAGGCTGATGATGATGACACCTAGAGGATGACACTACAAGAGATTCAGTGTCAGAGTCTACAAATGTATGAGGGCCCTATTTGAGATGTAGTCATGGATGATTGGTTGGAGGAGGTTGTTATTTTCTTTAGTTCGGTTAATTCTATATAGGAACACTATATATCATTGTTGTTGACAATTCTATTTAATGTAGTGAGGCAATGTTGGTTATTTTTATGCGAAGATCATGTGGAGTCTACAGTCTCACGGGAGGAGTTTTGAGACTACTTCAGATCATCGATTAATTCTTCTACCGAAAATGCAGCCTGTCTCTAGGAGCTGATTACTCTTTGGCAGTAGTGGTCCCATGAGAAAGTTTATGGGATCCATTTTAGGAACCTTATATGATATTATTTGGACCTATTTACAAATTAGGAGTCTAAGTCAATGAATTTTAATGATTCTTTATATGCTAATATCTAGTTTTTGGTGACCGCGTTTATTTTGAAAATGTATCTCGCGGTGTTGGAATGAGAAAAGATCATTATGAAAATATTATCCAGAATAATATAGTCTTGAGAGTGGATTCATATGGATTTATCACGGTGAAGAACTATTGTCTGAGGGTTTTTGTTTGTCCAAATAAAAGAGATTTAGATCATCTGAGGGTAGGTTCTGACACTCAATGTGTGAGTTCTCTAGAGGAGGAATCTCTTGAATCTGTGAAAAATGATCAGGAAAATGTTTTTCTTTTATAGGATAAGGTCATTAGTAGCATGCATGTCCATCCTTTTTGAGTTGTCAACCTGAAACAACTGATCTTGTTTAGGTATTTCCATTGTGATAGTTCCAACTAAAGAACCAGCAATAGGATTCTGTAGTTTGGAATCAGTAATGAGTATATGTGGTAGAAATTATACATCTTCATGAAAATCTTAATCCTTAAACTATAGAGAAAGACTATGGTGGTTGTTGTCTATAGGGATAAAGAGGACATAGAAATGTCTGTGGTCAAATTCATGCTTGATCAATTATAGAGTTATGATATCCAAACGTTATTCAATGTAGCCTATTCTTGATTCCTAATTTGGTTTATGCCTTTTATGACATAATATTGGCACACTCTTTTATTTCACATGTCTATTTCCATTTTTTGTTAGATGATCGTGAGATAATTGCATATATATTGGTTTTGACTATTCTAGTTGGAGGCCCAGATTACATGTTTGATATTTGTAATGACTGTGAGATAGTGACTTGGAAGTACATCTCTTGAGGAGATTTCTTATTGTTATAGATACAACTATTTGAAATCATCATCAACATGGATTGGTTAGTATTTGAGGAAGGCTATCATGGTTTTCATTAGGAGTCATGTTTTTTTCTTCGATGTTGATGGATACATAGTGTTTTTTGTTCATTGATACCCTCATATGTGTTAGATGGGTGTTTCCTATTTATTATCCTTGATTGAAAGGCTAATTCTAAGTTTGTTGGATATTTAGTTGTCCACATTTTTTCGGGTCGTATAAGAGTACACTGATGTTTTAAGAGGAGTTTTTAGCGTTTCCCTGTCAATGATAGATCATGTTCCAAATCAAACTACTACCAGACGTGTCCCATATGCCGATGTATCCATATAGGATGATACCATATGAGTTTTGGGAGCTATGTATAAAGCTCAATGGTTGGATTCAATGTAGGTTTTTTTCATGTGTGGTACCATGTGGTGCACTAGTATTTTTGTTAAGGAACACAGATGTTCATCTTCCTTGTGTATCATTTATCATCGCAAGAAGCACGTTATAGTGAAGAACCACACTACTCTTATTTGGATTAATGATTTATTCGATAACATGGGTGTGAAATTTTGATCTCATTGACCAATTTTCTAGCAGGATATCTTCATATGTGTGTGAAGGATGATGATATAATGAGTACTACTTTCCAATATCGCCAAGGGAATTACTTGTTCATGGTAATGATGTTCAGTGTAACGAATACTCATGCTAAATTCACATGGTTCATGAACATATTTTTTAGTAGTATTTGGATATGTTTGTGGTGGGTTTCATTAATGACATACTTGTGTACTTCACATTTGAGGAGGATCTTGTGGATGATATTTATTTAGTTTTGGTAGTTCTTCACTTTGATAAGTTATTTATGTATTTTTCTATGTGTGAATTTTTCCTTGAAAAGTATTTTTCATTAGAGATGTTGTATCCCATAATGGAGTGTCCTTGGATCCATAGAAGACTGAATCAGTTTTTTCATGGGTAGACACAATGAAAATGGAATAGGTTTGAAGATACATGGGTCTCTTAGGCATTTATAGGAGGTTCATAACAATTTATCTTTGGTTGTGACTCATCTGATAGTGTTTACTATTATTTATTAGGTACTCATGTTGAATGATCATTGTCATCCAATTGTTTTATATTTGAAATATATGTTGATCATTCCTCTATTTATTTGTCTTCTAGCAGAAAGAGTTCAATTTGATGTTTTTTGTGATGCTTTTCACCATTGGTTAGGTTTTGATCTAATAAAGAATATATCAGGTGATTCCTATTGGTCTTTATAGTTACGTCCCCATGAGAAGAACTATTCAACTCACAATATTAAGTTATTGAAGCTGGTGTTTTCCCAAATGTTGTGTATACATTACCTTATATGTGGCTTTTTTATCTTCACTAATAAAATGATCATGACATTTTTTCCCCACATGAATTAATATTTCTTCAGAATTTGAGGATAGAGTTCATATAGAATTGTGAAATTGAGGTTTCACATACACCTAGAATGGGAAATGTTGTGGTCAATGTGATGAGCAGGAATTTATGCAGTGATGAAGTGGGAGAATCAAGAAATTCATAGATAGTGATGGATGCACATAAAGTATTTCACCTAGATATGAGAGAATTAGAGTGGATGTGGATGTATTTTTTAGATGAACTTGAAGTCATCTCTACAAATACTGTTTGATGAGTCCCAAATTGGGAATTATAGGGTGGAGGTGTGGAGAAGCTGAGTTTTTTTTAATCATTCTCCTGATGGTTGGTCTCTGGATAAAAAACATTGACTATTGTTTTAAGGATGGCTTTTCATTCCATTGGTTATGCATGATAAGGTTCTTATAGAGCTCCATATTATTCCTTTGGATGTGCATCCTATCATATCATATATGTACCACGATTTGAGAGGTTTGATTAGTGGCCTGGGATGATGAGTTCACATGAAAGGTTTTAGTCTCAATATTTTGCCTACAAAGAGGTGAAGGATGAGCACCATCATCGTGGAGTGTTTATTCAATAGTTATATCTTCCTTAGTTGAAATGTGATCAAATATCAACAGACATAGTTTATAGTTTACCTGGTAATCAGGGATGATATAGAAATATATGGGTTATTATGGATCCTTTGAAGTAATATTACCATGCGATGACCCAGACCCTCAGGGTCCTTTACTTTTCCAAAATCTAGATCCTAAGGGTAGCATGTCAGTGTGAGACCGATCGGCGTGACCAATCAGTTCCACCGATCGGTGAGACAGATCGCTGAGACCGACCGATCGGTGTTACCCAGCCTTGTCGGCGTTTTTCCAGTAGCACCACCTTTTTGCACTAATTGAGTTTTAAACCCTATTTTGACCCTTTTATGTTTGCTTAAATTCCCAGTAACACCCATGAATGGCTTTTAATAAAATTTTTAATGAGGTACCCTAGTGTGTGCGTTGGTTTAAACTGCCCCAAAGGGTGGGGACCTTTTAATGACGTATGGGGTCGTGTGGTCAACCCATGACCCGCTCCTTATGCTATTTCATGTTCTTATCTCACCCATTCCCAGCCTTTATAAACTAAAGGTTACTCCTTGGGTTTCTTTTCTCTATCATCTATCCATCGATTCATCTACTCATGCTTGAGTTCCCGAGGCCCCACCCCTGAAAATTGCACATCCCCTGTTCCTGGCGGCATAATGATAAACTTCGATCATTGATTAAGAAATTAGGGATTGCTCCTCCATCACTCCTTACTCTTTATTATGCTGGGTGGGTATGCTTTGGAATTGTGAGGGGATTGATGAAGCAACAAGTTAATTAAGACAATAAACGAACATTATAGAACGGGGGGAGGGGTGTGATCGATGATGCTAGTTTGTTTTATGCTCCTTCATGATTAATGATTTCTGATTTCTGTGGGCTTACTCCTACTGAAAATCATGGCCATTGGTGGTATTTCTATATATAATAATAAACCCTTACTTCTTGTGGTGGCCATGTAAAAGGAATTGGTTAATTACGTATATGCGGCTAAATAAATTGACAGAACCAGGATCAACCATTTTTCTATGATAACACCGGTTAAAATACTATGGAATTGAAATCATGGAGTGTGTTAAATCATTCAAATCTGAAAATAACGGCATGGGACTTCTTTGTGTTGGTGGTAGTGGTTTGGTTTTCTCCTTTCCCGAGCCTATTGCATGATGTTGTGGGTGGGGATGGGATCCCATGTTGATATGGATTCGATGGTTATGAATTTGAGGCCTTGTGGTTACATTATCTATATCAAGAATTGGGGCGGGATCCTTTGTGGATGACAAACCATTTGATTCTAGAATTTGGGGAGATGTGGCAGTGTCTCAGGGTTTCCTTTTCTTCCTTTACATCGAGGGATCTCTCTATCCCCTTTAGTTGCAGAAGGTGTAGGCAGTATCTTGGGGTTTTCAATGGTTCCAGTACTTTGAGGGATCTCCCTTCTCCCGTATGTTGTTGTGACTTTACAAGAGAACCGGGTGTGAATGTTTTAGTTGATGATTGACCGTACTCTTCCCTAGGATTGTGCTTATGATTTCTAGATGCCCAAGTAAGTTCAAAAACATATTTAAACATTATTACTTATCATATAAATCAGGATGAGACAAATGGGTTTTGGTTTGGTGTGAGTATTGACTTTGACATGGTACTAATTGTGTTCTTTCGGCTGGCTGACGAAGAACATAAACAGGGTGAGTGCCGAACACCCCCATTTTATGGGGGATGGTGTTTTTCTCAAAACTTATATTAGTGGCTGGTTATTAGATACTTTCTGCTCCCTTTCTCGGATATCCCAAGTATTTTTGGGTAGGTTGAGATGGCCTGAAGTGCATTATTTTCCCATGAACCTTCAGGCGGGGTAGTGTGGTGGTTATAGCCCAGGTGTGTGCGAGCCAGTGGTTTCCCATGTGTCTTCAGGATGAGTCCCATGTGTCTTCAGGAGGGGTAGTGGATCTTCTAGCCCAGGTGTCTTCGGGCATGACAGTGGTTGTTCTGGCCTAGGTGTTTACAGGCGTGGTTACGTAATATAGTTGTGGGCCAGGTGTGTGTGGGCGGGGTTTGGCAGTGGGACTGCGTGAGGTTATGGCCCAGGTGTGTGAGGGCGGGGTGTGGCCGTGGGACTGTAGTGAGAATGGTGGGATTGATTCGATATGTATGATTCCTTCAATAACCAGTGGGAAAGTGGTGTGGGGATCCCAAATGTTGATTTGATTTAATTATACATTTCCTTGCTTGCGTTATTTGGTGAGTGTGGCCACTGAGTGGGATAGATGAACTCCTTGATAGTGTTGGTTGTCTGCTTCTCACGAGACTTTAGTACTTTCCCCTCATTTGTGCACGAGAGTCTTTCTTTTTTCCCCTACTGATTATACTTGTATGTTCACCCTACATATATAAAACTGCTTTCAGGTTTCTAGGAGGACTTCATGTATCACGCGGGACCATACTAGCGCAGACCCTTGGGACATTTTCTGTTGTCGTTTTCCTTTTTCTTGTTATCTTTTTAGCTTGGGGTTTTTGTGGCTTGTATCATTTACATTGAACATTCATTTGGTAATGGTTTACCTTTTTGGCTTTACTTTTCTTTCAGTTTTGGTGTTTTTGGGTTTCACCATCTTATCTCCCAATCCTATAAAACAAAAAAAGTCTAATGCCTTCCATTCGCGTGTGATTTCCATACCCTTGGGGCTAGTCTCTACTCTGGGACCTATTGAAGGTGGGATTCGGGGGTCATTATCTCTTCTTCAGCTTAAATTAGGAAGCGCATGACAATCTGTTGGCCCATCCCTCCTTTTAGTGAAGGCGTGTCGTGACAGAATGTTATCATATGTGATGGTTTAGTGATAGATGGTTTCTGGATTTAGGCACAGTAAGGAGTACATGTGATGGAAGGTAAAAAGTGTTGGGTGACCTTGGTGCCTGAATTTGTCCAAGGAAGACCGGCTAGGACACGAGATTTGACGACCCCCCCCCCCCCCGTGATCTGATGCAAGGAATCTAGACCTACCGAACGACCAAGTGAGGCCACAGTGATTATCGGGTAGAGACCCTAGGAAATGTACATGCAACATAATGACTTGTGTTTTTATGTTTAATGGTTTTTTTGGTAATTGAAATCAATAAGAAGTTTAAGAAATTTTAAGAACAATATTATGTACTACATGGGCTTAGGAATTCCTTATTTACCTCACACCTATGGCACCTGGGAGGAGACCACATGTGGTGCGGGAGATCAAGGCCCTGAAGACTACCTTGGCCAATCGGTAGAGAGATGATCGAGAAAAGGAGGATGACCAGTGGCAGAAGACAGTTTGGGCCTTCTAGCAACAGACCCTCGATAGGTAAGAAGGAAGCACCTCTGACATGAAGATGAAGAGTTGGTTAGAGGAGCTAGTGATAGCCTTCGGCATGATCCGGGCTCTGAATGAGTACTGGGTTCTTCTGGCTGTCAGCCAGATGTGGGGAGAAGCTTGTTAGTGGTGGATGCTTTACCTGGGGGAGAGGAGAGAGGGTGAGGTGGCATGGGCTGATTTTGTGAAGGAGCTCTGGGAGGAATTCCTTTCTTCTACGATGAAGGAGAAAATGAGACAGAAGCTACTCAACCTCCAGCAGGGGATTATGTTAGTAAGGGAGTTGGGAATCAAGTTCAAATACCTCTTACGTTTTTCTCTAGAACTCTTTCCAGATGAGGAGTCTCGGGTATGATGTTTATAGGTGGTGCTCCGACCCTCCCTTCAGTATGTTGTTACCCCCTTCACCCTGCCGACATACTTAGAGGTCCAAAAGAAGGCCAAGGAAGAGGAGAGGATTCATGCTCTAAGAGGTGTGGCACGAGAGGGGATCCATCTAGGATCATCGAACGGGATGGCTATCAACACCAGACCACTAGCATCAGGACCGTCATGGTTCCGACCACCATGGACCTGGCCACATCAGTTCCAGTTCCGGTCCCCGGGTTCTTGCCCATTCCTTTCAGGCCCAAGATCGAGGTTATTTGTCTTTGGGAGCCATGTAAATCTATGTAATCCGTTCCCTAACCAAGTACAGTATGGCGGTGGCGGACATGCCCAGTACCCGCCACCAGCAACAGCTTCCAGCTAGGCCCTTCCAGCAGCTGCAGTAGGGGCAACAATCTCCCGTTCCTCCAAAAGCATACGTTGTAAAAGGAGGCTGACCTCAGGGCCCTTCTCAGGGACCTCGACCAGGGCGTGGTTGGGGAGGTGTCTGTCAACCGAGAGGTAGAGGATCTGGGCATGGGTAGTTGCACGCTGCGGAAGCAGTAGTCCTAGTAGGACCAGAGGTCTTTCGAGGTACGATCAGTTTGTTTATCACCCTTGCTTATTCCTTGTTTGATATCGGATATTTTCACTCCTTCTTTGTACCTAGTCTGGCCTGTGCTTTGTGTCTACATGCTGAGAGACTTTTAGTGCACCTGGTGCTGAGCACACTAGTCGGGGTCAGACCGACTTGTTATAGGTTTGTCGAGGATACAGACTGATGATAGGGCCACATCAGTCGGTCCGGGAACTACTAATGCTACAGATACAACCAAACGATTTCATCCTAGGCATCGACTGGCTATTTTATATGTGTTCCATCATCGACTACTTACATGGAAGGTTTTTTTTCTCAGACATGGGTGGGAGGCGTGTTACATTCACCGGTGAGCAGAGCAGTCAGAAGGGCAGCAGGCGAGAGGAAACCCTCATCTCCTTATTAGCTGAGCTGTCAGTAGGGTCATTAGATGCTGAGATGGTGGAGGTGCCATGAATCATTAGTGAGTTTATGGATGTCTTCCCTAAAGAGGTGATGACTCTACCCCCTCGACATGATATCAAGTTTGGGATAGACTTTCCTCCTAGTGCTCGCCCAATTTTGATGGATCCTTACTGGATGGAACCTTCAGAGCTACGAGAGTTGCAGATTCAGATTGACGATCTGATGAATAGGGGTTATGTTCGACTGAGTGCATCATCATGGGGTGATCCAGTTTTGTTCAAAAAAAGGAAGATGGTTGTATCAGGTTATACATAGACTATAGGAGGCTAAATCAGGTGATGATTAAGAATTACTACCCTCTTCTGAGGATAGATGATTTTTTCGACAAACTGAAAGGTGCATGCTGGTTCTCAAAGATCGACCTACGGTCTGGATATCACCAGTTGAGGGTGAAGGAGAGAGAAATCTCGAAGACGAACTTTAGGTGCAAATATGGACACTTCGAGTTCGTAGTCATGCCGTTCGGTGTTACGAACACCCCAGCTGTGTTTATGGGGATTATGAACTCCATCTTCCCTGAGTACCTGGATCACTTCGAATTTGTGTTGATCGACGATATCCTGATCTATTAATTATCAGAGGAGGATCACGCGGAGCACCTGAGGACGGTTTTGGAGGTCCTCCAACAACACCAACTCTATTATAATTTGTCGAAGTTCAATTTCTGGACACGAGAAGTGCACTTCCTTGGGAACATATTGTTCGAGAAGGTGGTAGCGGTTGACCCATCAAAGGTCGAAGCATATGTTTCATGGGAAGCACCCAAGAATGTGGCAGAAGTTCGTAGTTCCCCCGAGATGGCAGGTTACTATCATTGGATTGTACCCTACTTCTCCAGAGTTGCAGCTCCTTTGATAGCCTTGACCAAGAAAGACCAGGTTTTAGTGTGGAGTGAGCAGTGCGAGGCAGCCATTATTTATATGAAGGAGAAGCTTGTTAGTTCCCCTGTGCTGAGACTACCCGAATAAGGGGAAGCATATGATGTATTCTGTGACGTTTCTGAGCAAGGACTCTAATTTGTGTTGACGCATCGACAAGGGGTGATCACTTATGGGTCCAGGAAACTACTCCCCCATGAGCATAATTATGCCATCCCACGACCTGGAGCTTTCAATGGTAGTTTTTGTGCTAAAGTTATGGTGGCATTAATTCATCGGAGAATGCTTTGTGGTCTTCACAGATCACAAAATTTTGAGGTATATCTTCTCCCAATGGGACCTAAACTTGCGGGAGTGAAGGTGGGTGGATTTCCTCCAGGATTACTAATTTGAGATTTCTGACACTTTAGGGAAGGGTAATGTAGTGGCCGATGCCTTGAGTAGGAGGTCGCAGAAGGATGTGGTCTGAGAGTCGGCAGACCCCTAGAAGGTGATGGAGGAGATGGATGCCTTGCACTTGGATGCGAGGATGGATAGCAGTAGAGGTTGCCTGTACCAGATGATAGTGCGGTCCTCTCTGTTGCAGCAAGTGGAGGAGTCATAGTGGGGAGACGTAAAGTGTGATATGATGCGTGACCAAGTTGACCAGAGTAATGCTCCAGAAGGATGGACAGTGGATGGTCAAAATCCGATGTTTTTCTAGGGAAAGTAGTTTGTTCCAGAAGAGATGCGTGGAATGATTCTTAATGAGTTCCAAAACTCACCACAAGTGCTAAACCAAGAAGTTTCAATGATGTACCAGGGTCTGAGGAGACAGTTCTATGGGCCTGGAGTAAAGCGAGCACTGGAATATTTTGTGTCCATGTGCCTAGAGTGTCAGAAGGTGAAGGATAAACACCGTGTTCTAGGTGGCCTTCTATAGTCTCTAGATGTCCCCGAGTGGAAATGGGAGGAAATCTCGATGTATTTCATCACAAGACTACCCATGGATCAAGGGGGATATGATGCCATCAGGGTAGTCATGGACCGGTTGACAAAATTGTCTCACTTTCTTGTGATTAAGGATTCAATTGCAGTGTATGTTTTGGCACGAAGGTACGTGGATGAGGTGGTGCGTTTTTATGGAGTTCTGAGGTCCATAGTCTTGGATAGGGATTCATAGTTTACCTCATGAGTCTGGAGAGGATTGGAACATGATTTTGGCACCTAGCTACGTCTTAGGACTACTTTCCATCCCCAGACAGATGGGTAGACAGAGTGAACCATCTAGACCATGGAAGATATGTTGCGGGCATGCGTTCTGGACTCAGGAGGATCATGGGTGCGACACTTTCCTCTGGTAGAGTTCACCTACAATAATAGCTATCACTATACCATTGGTATGACCATGTTTGAATCCTTTTACTGGAGACCATGCTGCCGACCTGTGTGTTGTACCGGAGTCAGAGGGGCGGGAATCCTTGGCCCGAAGGTGGTGCAGAGAATGACAGAGAAGGTTCATCTTATAGGAGAAATGATGAAGGTAGCCCAGGACTAACAGAATCCATATGAATATACTAGTAGGAGGCCCTTGGATTTTTATGTTGGAGACCACATGTTCTTGATGGTATCCCCTAGGCATTAAAAACGGAGGTTCGGTAAGGGGAGTTAACTTTCTCCCAGGTTCATCGGACCCTTCGATGTGTTGCGGCGGGTCGGCGAAGTGGTTTATCAGCTAGCATTACCATCACCGCTTTTGAAAATACATGACGTCTTCCATGTGCCCTAGCTCCATCATTATCTGCAAGACAATTCACACGTCCACGACTTTGGGGAACTAGACCGCGAGGATGATGTGACATTTGTGGAAAGACCAGTGATGATCAAGGATCATGAGGAGAAGGTGCTTTGTGGGAAAATCATTCCCTTAGTTCATGTGTTAGGGATACATGGTGGGCTTGAGGAGTGTACGTGGGAGAGGGAAGCACAGATGCGTGCCCAGTACCCAGAGTTGTTTTGACTCCCTTGTTGTTTTGTTCTCACCTTGATGAGATGTTTTACCTGGTGCTCGAATATATGTGGAATTCTTGTTTTTCATAGCCATGAAATGATCTGTTCCATATCCCTATGTGTGTGTGTCCAAATGTGTGATGATGGAAAAACCTGACTACTAATCGGGACGCATTAATGTGGATTCAATTTAACCCATGCAGGAGAGTCAGTGCCGCACAATGCGGATAAAATCCTGACATGTAAGATGGGACGTCCTGACTCATGTGTTAGTGTTTTTGGATGTCAATGGGGATCACACCTGAGAGGTATCTTTCGAGGTGGCTGTTCTGACCCTCTCTTTCCTTTTGAGTTTTTTTGATTATCAAGGGCAAGAATAGTTTGAGAGGTTTTTGATGTGATTACCTAGACCCTCAGGGTCCTTCCGTTGCCAGAATCCAAATCTTAAGGTTAGCGTCTCGGCGTGAGACAGATCGGCGCGAATGATCGAAGAGACCGATCGGCGCCACCGATCGGGGAGACCGATCGGCGCAACCGATCAGTGCCACTGATTAGTGAGACCGATTAGTGACACTGATAGATGAGATCGTCTCATTGGTGAGACTGATCAGTGTCACCCAACCTTGTCCGGGTTTTTCCAGTAGCACCTCCTTTTTCCACTAATTAAGTATTAACCCTATTTTGAACCCTTTATGATTGTTTAAATGCCCAGTAATGCCCATGAATGGTGTTTAATTAAATGTTTAATGAGGTAACCTAGTGTGTTCATTGGTTTAAACTGCCCCAAAGGGTGTGGACCTTTTAATAACGTATGGGGCCGCGTGGTCAACCCATGTCCGGCTCCTTACACGGTTTCATGTTCTTATTTTGACCATCCCCCTTTATAAACTAATTGATACTCTTTGGGTTTTTTTCCCAATCACCCTCCCATTGATTTTTTTGCTCGTTCTTGAGTTCCCAAGGCCCCACCCATTTAAATCGCACATCCCCTGTTGCAGGTGGTGTAAAGATAAACTTCGATCGTTGATCTACCAAGTAGGGATTCCTCCTCCGTCTCTCCTTACTGTGTATCATGAGGGGTGAGTATGAATTGGCCTTTTGAGGGGATTGATGAAGCCCAATGTTAATGAAGATAATAAACTAACTTTAAATAATGGGGGGAGGGGTGTGATCGATGATTCTGGTTTGTTTTATGCTCTTTCATGATTAATTATTTCTAATTTGTGTGGGCTTACTCCTACTGAAAATCTTGGCCATTGGTGGTCTTTCTCTAAGCACTAGTAAACCATTACTTCTTATGTCCGTTGTGTAAAAGGAATTGTTTAATTATGTATATGCGGCTAAATAAATTGAAAGTGCCGGGATCAACTCTTTTTCTGTGATAACCCTGGTTAAAATACAACGGAATTGAAATCATGGAGTGTGTTAAATCTTTTAAATCTGAAAATGCTGGCATGGGCCTGCTTTGTGTTGGTGGTAGTGGTTTGGTTATCTCCTTTCACGAGCCGATTGCTGGATGATGTCGGTGGGGATGGGATCCCCTGTTGTTATGCTTTCTCCAGTTGTGAATTTGAGGTCGTGTGGTTACATTGTCTATATCACGAATTGGGGTGGGATCCTCTATTGATGAGAAATCGTTTTCTTCTAGATTTTGGGGAGACTGGGCAGTGTCTCGTGGTTTCCTTTGCTTCCATTACTTAGAGGGATCTCTCTGTCCCCTTTAGTTGTAGAAGGTGTAGGCAATATCTTGGCGTTCTCTATGGTTCAAGTACATTGAGGGATTTCCCTTATCAATTTTTTGTTGTGACTTTACAAGAGAACCGGGTATGAATGTTTAAGTTAATGTTTGACTGTACTCTTCCCTGTGCTTTTGATTATGCTTGATAGTTTCACAAGTAAGTGCAGATACTTATTTAAACATTATTACTGAACATGTAATCCAGGATGGGAAAAATGGGTTTTGGATTGGTGTGATTTGTGACTTGGACATGGTATTGATTATGTTCTTTAGGCTGGCTGAAGAAAAACCTAAACTAGGTGAGTGCTTTCTACTTATACATATACGTGTAGTTTTGTGTTTCTTATTCTCGCCCCACCCAAGTCGAGCACATAGTGCCGAACACCCCCATTTCACGTGGGAGGGTGTTTTTTCCAACACTTCCATTAGTGGCTGGTTATTATCTCCATTCTTCTCCCTTTCCTAGATAGCCCATGTATCTTCGGTTAGGCTGTGATGGCTGAAAGTCCATTATTAGCTCAAGAACCTTCGGACAGTGTAGTGTGGTGGTTATGGCCCTGGTGTGTTTGGGAAGGTGGTTTCCCAAGTGTCTTTGGGATGAGGCCTAGGTGTCTTCGGGCGTGGCAGTGGATCTTATAGACTAGGTTTCTTCGGGTGTGATAGTGGTTGTTCTATCCTTAATGTTTGCAGGTGTGGTTACTTATGAAAGTTGTGGCCCAAGTGTGCACGGACGGGGTTTGGTAGTGGGAATGCGTGATGTTATGGCTCAGGTCTGTGAGGGCAGGGTGTTGTAGTGGGACTGCGTGAGGTTATGGTCCAGGTGTCTGCGAGCGAGGTGTGGCAGTGGGACTGCAGTGAGAATGGCGGTATTGGTTCAATTCGTAGGATGTCTTCAATAACCAGTGGTAAAGTGGCGTGTGGTACCCAAACGTTGATGTGATTTTAGTATACATTACTTTCTTGCGTTATTTTGTGATTGTGGACAGTGAGTGGGATGGATGAACTCCTTGATATTGTTGGTTGTCTACTTCTCACAGGACTTTAGTATGTTCCCCACTTGTGCACGAGAGTCTTTGGTTGTTCCACTATTGAGTATACTTGTATACTCACCCTATGTATATAAAATTGCTTTCAGGTTTCCATGAGGACTTTGGGAATTGTGTGGGACCATACATGCGCAGAACCTTGGGACAGTTGTTTTGTGCCATTTTCCTTTTCCTTGGTATCTTTTTACCTTGGGGTTTTTAATGGCTTGTATCATTTACTTTTAACATGCATGTGAGAATGGTTTACCTTTTTGTCATTACTTTTCTTTCAGTTTTGGTGTTTTTGGGTTTCATCATCTTATCTCTCGATAATATAAAACAAAAAAGGTTAATTCCTTCCATTCATGTGTGATTTCTATACCCTTTGTGCTAGTATCCACTACGGGGCCTATTGAAGGTGGGTTTTGGGGTTCATTATCTCTTCTTCAACATAAATAAGGAAGGGCATGGAAATCTGCTTGCCCTTCCCTCCTTTTGGTGAAGGCAGGTCGTGACAGAATGGTACTACAGGTTATGGTTGAGAGATAGATTTGAGTATGGAGTTAGGCACAATAAGGACTGCATGGGATGTTAGGGAAAAAGTTTTGGGTGACTTTGAGCGTGAATTTGGCCAGGGAAGGCAGGCTAGGACATGAGATTTTAGAGCCCCTCGTGATCCGATGCAAAGACTCTGGACCTACCGAACGACCATGTGAGGCCACACTGATTGCAGGGTAGAGACCCTAGGAAAGGTACATGCATCATAATGACTTGTTTTCTCGTGTTTCATGGGTGTTTTGGGAATTTAAATCAATAATAAGTTTAATAAATTTTGAGAACAATATTCTGCACTACTTGGGCTTAGGCATTCCTTGTTTACCTTGCAGCTATGACACCTAGGAGGTGACCACGTGTGGTGCTGGTGATCGAGGCCCCAGAGACTACCTTGGCCGATCGGCAGATAGCTGATCGAGAGGAGGAGGATGACCAGTGGAAGAAGACACTTCAGGCCTTTCAGTAACAGACCCTCGTGAAGTATGAGGGCATCACCTCTGACATGAAGACAGATAGTTGGTTAGAGGAGATGGTGATATCCTTCGGCTTGATCTGGGCTCTGACTGAGTACCGGGTTCCTCTGGCTGTCATCTAGATGCGGGGAGCATCACGTCAGTGGTGGACACATTACCTGGGGGAGTGGAGAGAGGCTGAGGTGGAATGGGATGATTTTGAGAAGGAGTTCCTTGCTGAATTCCTCTCTTCTACAATGAAGGTGGAAAAGAGGAATGATATACTCTCCCTCTAGCAGGGGAGTATGTCAGTAAAGGAATTGGGAATCAAGTTCAAGGACCTCCTACGTTTTGCTTCGGACCTCATTCCATATGAGGAGTCTTGGGCAAGACGTTTAGAGGTGGTGCTCCGACCCTCCCTTCAATATGCTGTTACCCCCTTCACCCTACCGACGTACATGGAGGTCCATAAGAATGCCGAGGTAGTGGAGAGGATGCATGCTCTTTGAGGTGTGGCATGAGAGGGGATCCAGCTGCGATCATTGAAGGGGACGGCTGTCAACACCAGACCACCAGCATCAGGACCCTCTCGGTTCCGACCAGTAGGGAGAAGGCCATAGCAGTTCTACTTCCTATCCCCAGGTCCTCGCCCTTTCCGTTCGGGCCTAGAACCAAGGTGCTTCTTCTGTCGGATCCATGGACAACTCTACAATCATTGCCCCGATAGAGTACAGTACGGAAGTGGAAGACAGTCCCAGCACCCGCCCCATTAGCAACTTCCAACTAGGCCCTTCCAGCAGCAGCCGCAGGGGCAGTGAGCTCCCTCTCCTCTGAGAGAAGACGTTGCAGGAGGAGGCCGACCTCATGGTGCCTCCAACGGACTGTGACCGGGGCATAGTCGTGGAGGTGTCCAATATCCGAGAGGCAGAGGAACTGGGTGTGGGTTGTTGCATGCTGCGGAAGCAACAGTCCCAACAGGACTAGAGGTCATTCCAGGTATGATAAATTTGTTTAGCACCCTTGATTATGCCTTGTTCGATACAGAAGCTTTGCACTCCTTCTTTTCACCTAGTCTAGCCCGTGCTTTGGGTCTAAATGCCAAGAGACTTCCAGTTCCCCTTGTGATGAGCACACCAGTCGGGGGTCAGACTGACTTCTTATATGTTTGCCGAGGATGCAGACTAATGATAGGTCCACATCAGTCGATCAAGGATCTATTACTTCTACAGATACAGCCAACGATGTCATCTGAGGCATCGACTGGCTGTTCTATGTGTGTGCCTTCATCGACTTCTTCTAAGGAAGGGTTGTGTTCTCAGTCTTAGGCTGCCGACGTGTTACTTTCAGCGGCAAGCGGAGCTGTCAGAAGGGAAGAGGGTGAGAGGAACCCCTCCTATCCTTGTTAGCCGAGATGTTAGTAGGGCCAGTAGATGTTTATATGGTGGAGGTTTCAAGAATCGTCCATGAGTTTATGTATGTCTTCCATGAACAGGTGACAACTCTACACCCTCGATGTGATATTGTGTTTGGGATAGACTTGCAGCCTGGATCTTGCCCAATTTCGATGGATCCTTACAGGATGGCACCATCGGAGCTACGAGAGTTGTGGATTCATATTGACAATCTGATGAAGAGGTGTTATGTTTGACCGAGTGTGTCACCATGGGGTGCTCCAATTTTGTTCGAAAAGAAGGCAGATGATGGTATCATGCTATGCATAGAATACATGAGGCAGAATCGGGTGACAATTAATATTCGCTACCCTCTTCCAAGGATATACGATCATTTCAACTAGATAAAAGGGGCAGTATGGTTCTCAAAGATCAACATACGGTCGAGATATCACTAGTTTAGGGTGAAAGAGGATGCCATCTCGAAGAAGACCTTCAGGTGCAGATATGGACATTTCGAGTTTGTAGTCATGCCTTTCGGTGTTACGAATGCCCCAGCTATGTTCACGGGGCATATGAACTCCATATTTCGGGAGTACCTGGATCGGTTCATAGTTGTGTTCATTGATGATATCATGATCTATTAAAGATCAGAGGAGGATCACATAGAGCACCTGAGGACGGTTTTGGAGGTCCTCCGACAGCACCAGCTCTATGGCATGTTGTTGAAATTCATGTTATGGACACACGAAGTGCACTTCTTTGGGCATGTAGAGTCCGAGCAGGGTGTAATAGTGGACCTATCAAAGGTTGAAGCAGTTGTTTCTTGGTAAGCTCCCAATAATGTGGCAGATGTTTATAGTTTCCTCAGGCTGGCAGGTTACTATCGGAGGTTTGTACCTAACTTCTTTTGAGTTGCAGCCCCTTTGACAGCCTTGAACAAAAAAAGACCAGATTTTCATGTGGAGTGAGCAGTGAGAGGCAGCCTTTAGCTCTCTAAAGGAGAAGCTGGTTAGTTCCCCAGTGCTAAGACTACCAGAAGAAGGGGCAGCGTATGACGTATTTTGTGATGCTTCAGGTGAAGGCCTCAGATGTGTGTTGATGTAGGGACAAGGGGTGATCACTTATGGGTCTACGCAGGTATTCCCTCATGAGTGTAATTATGCCACCCACAACCTGGAGCTTACACATTTTTGCGCTAAATTTTTGGCATCATTACTCATCAGATAACGCATTGAGGTTTTGACAGATCAAAAAATTTTGGGGAATATCTTCTCCCAGTGGGACCTAAAATTGCAGTAGTGAAGGTGGGTGGAGTTACTCCAGGATTACAACTTCGTTATTTCCTACACTTCAAGGAAGGGGAATGTAGAGGCTGATGCCTTGAGTAGAAGTTCACAGAAGGATGCGGTCCGAGTGTTGGCAGACGCCTGGAAGGTGATGGAGGAGTTGGCTGCCTTGCACCTGGATGTGAGGATGGATAGAGGTAGAGGTTTCCTATACCATATGATAGTGCAGTTTTCTCTGTTGTAGAAAGTGGAGGAGTCTTAGTGGGGAGACCCCGAGTGTGAAGTGATGCATGACCAAGTTGACCAGATCAATGCTCCCGAAGGATGGACAGAGGATAGTCAAAACCCGATGTTTTTTCAGGGAAAGCTGTTTGTTCCAGAGGCTATGTGCGACAAGATTCTCAGTGAGTTCCAAAACTCAAACCTACCGGTACACCCAGGAGTTGCAATGATGTACTGGGTTCTGAGGAGAAAGTTCTAGTGGCCCTGAGTAAAGCGAGCAGTGGCATAGTTTGTCGCCAAGTGCCTAGTGTGTCAGCAGGTGAAGGCAAAACACTGTGTTCCAGGTGGCCTACTGTAGTCTCTGGACGTCCCCAAGTTGAAATTGGAGGCTCTCTCGACAAGATTCATCACAGGACTACCGAAGGATCAAGGGGGATACGATGCCATCTGGGTAGTCATGGACCGATTGATGAAATCAGCTCACATTCTAGCAATTAAAGAGTCAAGTGCAGTGGATGCTTTGGCATGAAGGTACGTGGATATGGTGGTGAGGTTTCATGGAGTTTTGAGGTCCATAGTCTTGGACAGGGATGCACAATTTACCTCATGAGTTTTAAGAGGATTTCAGTATGCTTTTAGCACCCTGCTGCGTCATAGCACTGATTTCCATCCCCAGAAAGATGGCCAGACAGAGTGCACCATCCATACCATGGAGGATATCCTACGGTCATGCGTTCTTCAATCAAGAAAATCACGGGTGCGACACTTTCCATTGGTAGAGTTCACCTATAATAATAGCTATCACTCTACCATTAGTATGGCCCTGTTTGAAGCCTTGTATGGGAGATCATGCTCCTCATCTGTGTGTTGGACCGGAGTCAGTGAGGTAGGCATCCTTGGCCTGGAGGTGGTGCAAAGCAGGACAGAGAAGGTTCAGCTTATACGAGAAGGATGAAGGCATCCCTGGACTGACAGAAGTCGTATGTTGATACCCGGAGGAGGCCCTTGGAGTTTGAGGTTGGAGACCACGTGTTCTTGATGGTCTCCCCTCGGCATGGACAACAGAGGTTCGGTAAGGGGATTAAACTTTCTCCCAGGTTCATCGGACCATTTGAAGTGTTGTGGCGGGTTGACGAAGTAGCTTATCATCTAGTGTTACCACTGCCGCTACTGAAGATACATGAAGTCATCCATGTGTCCCAACTCCGTCATTATCTTCACGACGATTCACACGTCCTCGACTTGGGGGAGCTAGACATCAAGGATGAAGTGACCTTTGTGGAAAGTCCAGTGATGATCAAGGATCGTGAGGAGAAGTTGCTTCATGGTCGAATCATTCCCTTGGTTAGTGTGTCATGGAGACATTGTGGGCTTGAGGATAGTACAAGGGAGAGGGAAGCACAGATGTGCGCCCAATACCCAGAGCTGTTTTGACTCCATTTTTTTTTGTTCTCACCTTGTTGAGATGTTTTACCTAGTGCTCGAATATATGTGTAATTCTTGTATTTATTTGCCATGAAATGATATGTTGCATGTCCCTGTGTGTTTGTGTGTGTCCGAATGTGTGATGATGGAAATATCTGACTGCTATTCAGGATGCATTAATGTGGATGTGATTAAACTCGTGCAGGCGAGTTAGTGCCGCCCAAACCGGATAATATCCTAACATGTAAGAATGGACTTCCCGACTCATGTGTTAGTGTTTCTGGATGTCAATGGGGGTTCTCTCCTGAGAGGTATCTTTCGAGGTGGCTGTTCAGACCCTCTCTTTCAATATGAGTTGTTTTTATTCTTGACGGTGTGAATAGTTTGAGAGGTATCTGATGTGATGACCCAATCCCTCAGGGTCCTTTCCATTTCCAAAATAAAGATCCTAAGGGTATCATCTCAGCGTGAGATGGATCAACACAACTGATTGTCGCCGCCGATCGGTGAGACCGATCAGTGAGATCGATCGGTGAGACCGACCGGTGGGTGAGACCGATCGGTGTCACCCAGCCTTGTGAGGGTTTTTGCAGTAGCGCCTCCTTTTTTCACTAATTGAGTGTTAAACCCTATTTTGACCCCTTTAATTTTGGTTAAATGCCCAGTAATGCCCATTAATATCATTTAATTAAATGTTTAATCAGGTACCCGTGTGTGTCTTTTTAAATAGCCCCAAAGGGCGAGGACCTTTTAATGACGTATGGGGCTACGTGGTCAACCCTACGACCCACGCCTTATGTGGTTTTGCATTCTTATCATGACCATATTTGACCTTTATAAACTAAAGGGTACTCCTTGGGTTCCTTTTCTCGATCACCCTCCCATCGATTTGTCTTCTCATGCTTGTGTTCCCGAGGCCCCACCCCTGCAAATTGCACATCCCCTGTTCCTGGCAGC
The DNA here is from genome assembly GCA_963277665.1 of Viscum album. Lineage (NCBI taxonomy): Eukaryota > Viridiplantae > Streptophyta > Magnoliopsida > Santalales > Viscaceae > Viscum > Viscum album. The sequence continues at coordinate 1,742,067,890 of OY728156.1, forward strand.
GTAAAGATTAACTTCGATCGTTGATCAACCATGTAGGGATTCCTCCTCTATGTCTCCTTAATGTGTATCATGCGGGGTGGGTATGATTTGGTCTTGTGAGGGGATTTATGAATCCCAATGTTTATGAATATAATAAAACAACTTTAATGAAGGGGTGGGGGAGGGGTGTGATCGATGATGCTGGTTTATTTTATGCTCTATCATGATTAATGATTTTTGATTTGTGCGGGCTTACTCCTACTGAAAATCATGGTCGATGGAGGTCTTTCTCTATGCACTAATAAACCCTTATTTCTTGTGTCACTCATGTAAAAGGAATTGGATAATTACGTATATGTGGCTGAATAAATTCAATGCACCAGGATCAACACTTTTTCTGTGATGACCCCAGTTAAAATACAACAGAATTGAAATCATGGAGTGTTTTAAATATTTTAAATATAAATATACCAGCACGGGCCTACTTTGTGTTGTTGTTAGTGGTTTGGTTATCTCGTTTCATGGGCCGATTGCTGGATGATGTGGGTGGGGATGGGATCCCATGTTGTTATGGTTTCGCCGGTTGCGAATTTGAGGCTGTGTGGTTACTTTCTCTATATCACGAATTGGGGTGGGATCTTATGTAGATGAGAAACTGTTTTCTTCTGAAATTCAGGGAGGTGGGGTAGTGTCTTGGGGTTTCCATTGATTCCTTTACATAGAATTATCTCTCTATCCCCTTTAGTTGTAGAAGGTGTAGGCAGTATCGTGGGGTTTTATTTGGCTCCTGTACTTTGAGGGATCTCCCTTATCCGTTTTGTTGTTGTGACTTTACAAGAAAACCGGGTATGAATGTTTATGTTGATGTTAGACCTTACTCTTCCCTAGGCTTGTTCGTATGCTTGATAGTTGCTCAATTAAGTACAGAAACATATTTAAACATTATTACTAAACATCTAAACCAGGATGGGACAAATGGGTTTTGTTTTGGTGTGAGTTGTGACTTGGACATTGTACTGATTGTGTTCTTTAGGCTGGCTGAAGAAAAACCTAAACTGGGTGAGTACTTTCTACCAATACATATACTTTTAGTTTTTTGATTCTTATTTGCACCCACCAAAGTCGAGCACTTAGTGCCGAACACACCCATTTCACAGGGGAGGGTGTTTTTCCCAACACTTCTATTAGTGGTTGGTTATTATCTCTTTTATACCATTTTCTCGGATATCCCAAGTATCTCCACGTAGGCTATGATGAACTGATGTCCATTATTAGCCCAAGAACATTTGGGAGGGGTAGTTTGGGGGATATGGACCAGGTGTGTGCGTACAGGTGGTTTACCAAGTGTCTTCGGGATGAGTCCCAGGTGTCTTTGGGCATGGGAGTGGATCTTCTAGCACAGGTGTCTTCGGGCGTCACAGTGGTTGTTCAGGCCTAGGTCTGTACAGGCGTGGTTACATATGATAGTTGTGGCCCAGGTGTGTGCGGGCGGGGTTTGGCACTTGGACTACGTGAGGTTATGGCCCAGGTGTGTGCGGGCGGGGTGTGGCAGTGGGACTGCGTGAGGTTATGGCCCAGGTGTTCGCGGGTGGTGTGTGGCAGTGAGACTGCAGTGAGAATGGCAGGATTGGTTTAATGCATAAGATGTCTTCAATAACCATTGGGAAAGTGGCACGGGGTACCCAAACATCGATGTTCTTTTATTATACATTACCTTGTTTGCGTTATTTGGGGAGTGTGGCCGGTGAGTAGGATGGATGAACTCCTTGATTGTGTTGGTTGTCTACATCTCATGGTACTTTAGTACGTTCCACCACTTGTGAATGAGAGTCTTTGGTTTTCCCCCTAATGAGTATACTTGTATTCTCAACCTATGTATATAAAACTTATTTCATATTTCTAGTAAGACTTTGGGCATCGGGTGGGACCATACTAGCACAGACCCATTGGAAAGTTGATGTTTCTGTTTTCCATTTTCATGGTATCTTTTTACCTTGGGGTTTTTGTGGCTTGTATCATTTACTTTGAACATGCTTGTGGGAATGGTTTACCATTTTTTCTTTACTTTTGTTTCAGTTTTGGTGTTGTTGGGTTTCATCATCTTATCTCCCATTCCTATACAAAATGGGTAATGCCACCCACTCGTGTGTGATTTCCAGACCCTTGGTGCTAGTAACAACTTCGGTACCTAATAAAGGTGGGTTTCGGGGGACATTATCTATTCTTCAAGTTAAAGAAGGAAGGGTGTGTAAATCTTCTGGCCCTTCCCTCCTTTTGTTGAAGGCGGGTCATGATATACCACCTTGTAAAGATCAATGACTCAGGCTAAGTAATGGTTTTGTTGAGTATGTATCTCGATGAGATGGGGAATCAACATGGGATCCCTAGGATGATCATTTTCTATCGAGAAACTATTTTTACCTCTGTGGTGTGGAGAGGACTCCAACATGATTTTGGTTATTAAATATGCCTTTAAATTGATTTTATCCACATATGGATCGTCATACATAGAAGACAATATCGACTCTTAACGTCATGTTGGACTCTTATGTCCTTGATTTTGGAGGACCGTGGATGTTGGAAATTCAATTTGTAGAGTTTAATACATCAATAGTTTTCACTCCATAATCATTACAGTTATATTCTAATACTCTTATGGCCTAAATTTAAATTTTTTCTATGCTGGACTAGGGTTGGAGATTCAGAAATTCATGGACTAGAACTGGTGAAGAATAAAATAGAGATGGTTCAGGTGATTCATGATAGAATGAAGGAACAATTTGATTGATAGAAATATTATGCTGATTATAGGAGGAGACCTCTAGAGTTTTATTTTAGGGAAATTTGTTCCATAATGTTTCTCCTCATCGTGAGTAGGGAAGGAATGGTCATGGCAGTAAGCTTTTTCCCCTTTTTGATGGGCTATTCAAGTTGATGGCTCGTGTTGGAGCTATGACATATCAGATTGTGCTTCCAAAACTGAAAACCCATAAACATGATGTCTTTCACATTAAAAAGCTCCATCTTTATATTCATGGTGAATTTCATGTCATATATTTGGGAGAGATCCATATTTATTAAGATTCATCATTCATTAATGTCTTAAGAGAGATCCAGGTTCACCAATAGAAGGTGTTGTGTAGGTGTGTCATCCCCTTTCATTGTGTATTTTGGTGGCACTGGGGAGTGGAATAGAGTTCTTGTAAATGTGAGTTGAATATATATAAAAAGTATCCTAAGCTATATTTTAATATATTCTCTATAAAAATTATTTTATTTGGTTTTAGACCTTTTTTGGGTTTCTGAGATGGTTATCTCCAACTTTTTACATGTTTTGGATTACTCTCAATCCATGAGAGGTGAAGACTCATGGGGTATGCCAGGTGATGAAAATGTTTAGGTTCATGGGTATTGATAGATATATTACCCATATATATGTAATAAATAATTTATAATTAGTTCATCAAATCATCATGTAGAGAGATTTGGTTATGGATGGTTTGGTTGAGCTCATGTGGTGAAGAGATCATTGAGAGTCATCACACAGGATGGCTATTTAAAAGACCCCTTTTCTATTTCCTATCTAGTTTAGTTTTGGATTCTCAAGGATGAGAATGTATTTTGTTTCATATAGTATATGGTTCTGCAACATTATTGATTGTCTATTGTTTAGTCTTTGAAGACCGAGGTGGTCGATGGTGGCTACGAGGATGTCTAGAGGAGTTTGGATGCTATGGGCCAGAATCAAGGGAGAATTTCCCATCATGAAAAATTTCATGATGTTAAAAATGTTCTAAATATGTGTAATATATTGGGTTTTGAAAAATAAATTTAACAAAGAGGAGATGCATTCATTGGAGGAAACTGAAACCTAACAATTACACAACATGAAAGTGTATTTCACGTCATGTAATTCACCATTGTAGTGTTGTATTAATATTTTTTAGGTTTTCGGGATATTTATGACCCTATAGTTGTATTTTCTATCTTCTTCATTATACAATTTTGGCAGCCCTATCATTTATAATTTTTTTTCCCTTCACGGGGGATCGATACTTGGGCTTTCATCTTTGATATGTGGTGATCTATAGTGATCTGAGGTGTTTTATTCATTCATTTTTAATTATTTAATCCTACTTTAGTCTTGTTATCCTCCATATATTTATTTCATTATTTGGATCCAGATTTACATGTTTCTAATGGATTTTAGTGGTTTTTGTATGGTTCTATTATTCTACAACATCTTAATGTAGATGTAGTTCTCATGGAAGTGCTGATCAGAGATCCATTGCATGGTCTGATCTCTAGCACAAAATTTCAATGTCCTTTTGTGGTATGGGATTTGTTGATTCTCTATTTATATTCATGAAATAATTTATATGGGATGATTTAACCTCAATATCATAATGAAATTGACCTAATAATTATTTGAACAAAATTATAGAATTTTTATCGATCGAATAAAAATGTTGTAATTGTTTACCATGATAACAAGTTGTCTATTGATTTTGTTAATATCATAATATCTATGATGTTTTTATTTTACATGGTCAAGAAAGTAAAAATGGTAATGAATGTAAACATATAATTTTTATTAATGATATAGCTAAAATATTAAAGAACCATTTTTAATGAATCTAGTTTTTTCTGACATGATTTTAATAATATTAATGAATTTAGAAATTTTTTATTTAATTGCTTAATGATCATGAATAACATTAGTACATTTTTATATAATAATTACAGGCATGTTTAAATAATTTTTTAATTATTTTGTGATAGCTTGATATATCTTGTTACTAAGGATTCATATAGTTGGGAAATTTAAAAAAAGTATGGGTCATTCAAGGTGGAATAGGAATTGGTTGTGTGATAAAAGATAATTCTTTAATGGGTCCTCATTTAACTATTTTCTTGTAAAGTCCATTTTCGTTATACTTTGGATCAATGAGATATTGTTTTGTGTTAAGGATGGATTCCTTCATTTAGGTAAAAGATATTGGTTTCTTGTTTTGTTTTCTGATGCTTCTACTGTGATCTAAGACTTATATGGCTGAGCTAGGAGGGATTATGTGGGGTTGGGATGTCCAAATTCATTATAATACTGATATGGCTTATCCTCGAGGGCTTCTGTGGTATGTGGGGATGGGATTCATGGTCTTTGTGCCAAAATTTGGTGAAACGAGTGGCAAGATGAATTAATATATGCTTGTGGGTGTCATGGAGGACATCATAGATGAAGAAAAATTCCATAGATGGGATTAACCTATAATGGAAAAGATGTATTCTTTTCTAAATATTTTTTTAGGATAATGAAAAAGTTGTTTTTTATCTTACTTTATTTCCCCACTGCCTGAGGTAGACATATATGCTTGTTTGCATGCCTTTTTTGGTAGTGTAGTTTGTTATCCAAAAGTTCCATGTGATATTTAAAGTTACATATTTTATTAATTAATAAATTATTAACCCTTGGGGTTGGAGCTTAGTGGGACACAATAATTATGTTAAAATTTGTAGAATTTTTGGACTTAGTCTGCATATGTCTCCAGTTCATAGTTTTTTTTATGTTGGAAATTTATGTTAATTTTTGAAATGAGAATAGTAAATTAACGGTAATGAATTAATTTACTAATGCTACATTGAAAAAATATAATAAGATAATTTATTGAATCTTATTATTTTTATATGTGATTATAGGAAATCTGGTCATAGCAGTGGAATCTAAGATTTCAAGTGGTGTTATTTTCATTTGAGTCATAAAATAGGTTACATACATAGTGTGGTTGTGAGATGTATTATATGATATATATTTTATTCTCTTATATTCTACTCCACCCTATCGGTTATGGAAAACGAAACCATAGATTTTATGAGCTTGATGGGGTGGGGGTGTTTTCCCCAATATCACAGAGAGGGGAATTTTTGACTACCCCCTTTGGACACTCACTATTGTATTGGTATTTACTTCTACTCGTATACAGGAAAGATAGTTTTCAAAAATTATTAGTGTTGAGGGATCTAATGGATTTTTGTTATTTTTCACAAGCATGTATTCAGTATATTGTATCCTAAGAACATATATAGGTATAATGTGTTTCGGTTGGGATGGATTGAGGTTCCTTAATCATTGAATGGTATGCGATGGAATGTGGTGTAATAGAAAATATATAATACATGTTATATGGGTCCAGTTAGCTTCACAAAACCACCTTGTTACATTTGGTTATGTGGATGTGGTGGTGTGTCCATGAAGTTCATGTTTTGGTGCTTCAGTTAGGTGTCTATAGGCTGGCCTCTTTTGGGAGAGAATCTCAGGATGTGTGACATTCTGGAAAAGTAGAAAACCTGTGGGGAAGTAGTAGTATGGTATACATTATATTCTATATTAGGTAATATACTATTGTATTTGACACATGGCGAGTGTATCCATGGTGATGATGGGATACAATATCCTAGTTTATTTGATGAGTTTTTCTCACTTGAGTTTCATTGGGCATTATCATGATTTAATTAATTTTTTCCTCAGAAGCTCCAGCGCGGATACTACTAAGTATATTGTTATTCTAACCACATATATATATATACAATTTTTAATTTTGTTGTAGTAGGTGTAAGATAATTTTTCTTACTACGTTCTTGGGGTTTAGAAAGTGTTGTTGGGGTTTCATGTTCTCATTATTATTTAATTTAATTTTTCATTATATTGTATTCCATTCATTTTCAGTAGTTATTTCATGAAATTACATATATGCATATTAGATTTTTCTTTATTTTTTAGTCTAAGTTAGAGTAGGTTGGTTTCTTTATTATCCCATTATTTCACATGTGTTAACTTACATGGTAATTTCTCCCATTTACGTGTTTATTATACCCATGGTTCTAGTTTCCATCCCCGGGCCTAAATGTGGAGGTACTTATGGGGTGTCATAACATTTTTAATAAGTAATTTATTGAATATTAATATGATAGATAAACCAATAATTAATGTTGTTGATTTTAAAACCATATTCATAGTTTTGTATTATTTATTCATATTATGAACGAGGTAGAGTTATATTTTTCCTGTTTCCTAAAATTATGGATTCCTGTAATTCGTATTTATATATCATAACCCAAAGTAGATTGGGTTCATGTTTGATGATTTATCCGTATTTTTAAGATATCATCACACACAACATTGACTGTATGTTTTAGATTTCTTGGAATGAGGCCACATATTTATGTTTTAGATTCTCATTTTTTATTAAATCACTATAAAATTAGTTATTTTTGAGTTTTTGATTATTTTTATAGTGAAAAATATGTCTGATAAATATATAATACCTCATAAGAGAAGAATATGACATTCATTTTACAGTAACAGACTTGGTGAGCATAATGGATTAGTTTCATTAGAAATGTGCGTACATAAACAAACAGATGACAATATATCTCTATCATATTGAACATCTTTCTTCATAACAATTATTCTTCATATAAATTAAATACTTAATGTGTTTTTTCATAACTATGGGAATGGAATCATAAGAAATAGATAGATTATATTCTAAGTATGAATAATGAAGGATGATATCAATGATCTCATTTATATAACATGACCATAGGGGTATGATAAAATGATCATAACATTTTAAAACTGTAACCTTCAAATCCTATATAATAATCATGATTCATGGAATAAATCATATTAGTTTTCAGGAAATGAATCATAATGTAATAAAAAATACTGTCCCATGAGAACATAACAATGTAAATATATATATATATATATATTTTAAATTTATATATGAATAGAAAATAATTCCCTTAGTAGTCAAGGATCGTTTCATAGACGATTATAGTGGAATTATTTCACTCCCAGAACCATCATCGTAGTCAACAATTACACCCATTACTCTCATTATCAAATTAGTTCTTCAATGAATACGATTCAATCCCCATTACACTCTGATTTATCTAAGGAGATATACATCATTAGAAAATTCGTCGGAGGTGTATAAAATTATGTTCCCCCTATGGCATAATGAAAATAATACATAATCATTCCAAAAAATGTTAGGTTTGATAATAATTTCTAAAAATTATCAAATGAAAATCCATAAAAAGAAATTGATTGTTTAAATATCATTTCATAATTATCATAAACCAATTAAATAATGATTTAGGACGGTATCCTTGGATCAAATCCCTATAAAATTATTATAATTTTCTTCTTTCATAAATAAAAAAATATTTTCCTGATCCTCAAAATAGAATTGATGAAAAATTGCATTAAACGTTGAAAACCACATTCCAAAAACTATAGAATTATAAAAATATTTTTTCGCTGCTTTTATTTCAATATATAATGTGAAAAATATAGCAGAATATAAATATTATTGAGCATCCTTGAAAATAGGAATTTCTATTCATGTAATCTACGTTAAAAATAAAACAACACTTTCAAGGTTTTATAAAAATGAACTTTTTTGGAAATCAAGATGAAGATTCATTTTCAATTTTTTTAATAAAGTAGACATGAAAAAAATTACATTAAATAATTTTATAATAGCATTAAAATATTTGGAAATTATTTTACAAACTATGAAAATGGAATAGATAGTATTTTCGAATGAAGAAAAAATACAATAGTTTTTGCTTCAAACATTATTTCCGTCATATATATTTAATAAGAGATAAAATAAAATTTGTAAATTATTATATATAAATTATGATTCGGTAATTTATTTTTTAATTTTGGTGTTATATACTGTAATATTTAATCAATTGAAAAATATCCCAAATAATATCGATTTTATAATTATATTATATAATTAAAACATTGTTGTATATGAAACATTTCAATCATAAGACCCATAAGAGAGAGAAATAACTTTTTTCAAATGAATCAAATATTTTTCATGATAATAATAATAAATTACATTCTTGGTCTGTATATACACGACCTAAAATATAAATTTACTGAATATTACATTTATCACATAAAAAGTAAATGTGGGATGAGAATCCCTTTCCTTATATTCCACTTAGATCAAACGTAATATAATAACAAATATAAAAAATATAGATTCATTATAATCATAAATTATAACCATGTAAATTCATATAATAACATATATTATCAATTTAAAATATATTTATTGTAAATTATGAATATTTCCTTTGTAAAATATTATTTTTCATGTGATACATGTTTTGTTTTTCATGAGTATTATTGATTAGTAGTTGAGGTCCTTTTAATTTGATAAGTTTTCATGAATCTCCTGAAACATAACACTAAATTAATATAATATATATGTGTTATATAATATATATATAATTATAATCATCCATAAAGGTCATATTAGAAAAATTAATAAATTTTTTCATTGGAGATAGAAGGTTATTTGAATTCATGAAAAAAATCACTTTTCTTTAAGTAAAAAATTGAAAGGTAAATGATATTTCAATAATAATGAATAGTTATTATCTTATATATATATTTATATATTATTCAATAAAACTATACATATTAACATATATGTATAGAATAAATGAAAAACTAACAACATTTCTCTGTGGAGTTTCCAGTCTAGACCTATACACGAGCTATGTAATTGTTTCCAATGGATTCGAATGTAAGAATTTAGATGAGATATTATTAATCCAAAATTATATGGGATATAGTATGTCATATGTAAACACAATAAATGCTTCCACATCCCATTTTATTGTAAATATAGAAGATAATGGTGATATCATTATCATAATAAATTTAATGTTTTTTATGAAAATGAATTTATTATTTTAATAAAGGTTGCATATATTATTAGATTTTAAGGATTAAATTAAAAACTGTGTGATAATTTTATAGTATTAAATCTTCCTTGAAAAAAATATAGATATCTAACAAAGGAACACAGTGTTGGAATCATGGGAATACTGGATACTATAATATGTATATATAAATATTTTTATTGAGGGTTATTTTTCTGTTTATGTTCATGATATATTTGTAAATGTGTTTTATAGAAGTAGATAATGGGGTTTCCTTTTATATGTGAGAAAATGGACACATGTGATATTTTATAGAAGATTAAAATAAAATAGTTCTACTCTCAAAAAATTGGTACCAAATGGTAATTAATAACATGTAAATGTGTATATGATCAAATAAGTCATCCAATAAATTTTATAAATTATTTGTTACTATTTCAAAGAATAAATGTTTTATTAATTCCCTTCTTAATAATTGTTGACTTGAAACGTGATACATACTATTTTTAAAATATAGTTTTATGAATTTTATCATAAATGACCATGTGACTTAAAAAAGTCCCATGGATGATCTGTTAACCAATATTCCTTTCAAATTGATGATGATGTGATTTTTATAAATTTTACATTACTTATAACATAAATCATTAATGCCAATTTTGGGACTATTTGAAATGCCCAGAAAATGTAATGTAAGAATATTATATTTGATATCATGAATGACATGAACAAACAGAACATAAGTAAATATTATATGATTAGACAATAAATTATATTAACTATTTTAAATAGATTTAAAATTTTTTATATCATGAAATTAATGTGAATCTATGTTAGAGTGCACCCAAGTCAAAAATGGGATTCTTCTGTTGTATGTATTACATGAATGATTGAGTTTTAAAAAAAAATTTAAAAAAATTATTATTTAATATAAAATAATATTAACTAGAAATAAAATTATTTTTTATGAATAGTAATAAATAAATTATGATTTTTTTTTATAAATTATAATATGAATCTATTTATTTCAAATTAATTAGAAACCAAAATATAATCCAATTTAAATGAATATAAATAATTATATTTTATCCCCAAGAAGTTATTTAATAACATTAAATTAAATTAATTATTATTATTATTTAATGTTAATAATAAATTTTTTCCATTATATATAAAATAAAATATTTTCATAACTCGTCCAATATATTTTATAGATATATGATAAGAACAAACTCAATTTCATGTATAAAAAACTATATTTTTATTAATGTACTTTTAGAGTCTACTAAATTGGAACCCATTTTAAATATAATTCATGAAAAATATATTGATTTTATATTTCAAAATAAATTTCATATTTGACAAAGAAACAAAAAAAATCATTTTATGTTATATTTTTTTAATTTTTAATGATGTTTCAATTTTCGATTAATAGGGAATAAATATTGAATTTTGATTCAAAATTGCTTTTATGTTTAAATTATTTATAAGTGTAAATTATATTTTTAATTGTTCATAACATATAATTAGTGAAATATTATATAAATTAGTAATATTTATTTCATTGTAATCAATTTTACATCAAAGTTTGATATAAAATCATAAAAAATATTTAACGATTTTAACTTAAAATTTTAGTATTGTTGTCCCATTTATGGAATTAATTTTATAATACATTTTGACACTTATGTGATTGGAATTTGGAAAAAATTAATTAAATATTTTAAATTATAATAATTTTTAAATTCATATAATTATGAAATATATTTTTACCAAAAATAAAAGAGTAACCAAATAAAAATAATTACAATGATTAAGATATAAATTGAGTTCACAAAAAACGTAACCATAGTAATAAGGGTAATAATTACCTATAACCATGTCCTAAAATAATTTAATGGCCATATATAGACCCTATAATAAATTTTATCTAATATTATATACTTTTTGATCGACATTACATGGAAAAAATGTGGTTGGAATCCCCTTCATAGAAATGTTCTAGAGTGGCACTCCTCCTCCACTATAAAATCCCTATATCCCCCCACATTCTAACACATATAATTCCAATTTTTCTAGACAGTTACATACCCAAATATCACATCATAATTCACAACAGAATCCTAGGTTCATCCCCATTTGAATAAATCCATCCAACGATGCCCTTTGGTACAAACCAAGAGAAGTAACCCTAAAAGAAGTAACTTCTTTCCTCAAGAAATCTTATTTTATATTAATTCTCCACACATTGAATTATTTTTATTATATTCATACATATTAAAATAATTACCCTTAATTTAACTTGTTTTTTATGATAATATTTAGAACTATTATTACATATTGATATCTCTAATCAGTAACAAACTGACCGTTAGGGCATGGCGAACTACCGCCTCAATAAACAATGTCATCAGTTTATCCATTGCAACCATTAATGTCTGGGAATTATTATGAAAAATATATTTATATATTATATATATGATATTTTTAATTTATTTATTATTATCTAACTAAATTATAGAACATTAATTTTCTATATTCCCTTTTTTGTATATACGATATCATCATTTGTGGAAGTGTTGACTACTACATCATTAAAGCGATGTGATTCTTTCATGCTATACATGTAGCATATTAAGGAAGTTATTAATAAATATATACTAAATATATGACATTAATATTTAAATTTAATTATAATATAACTATTATTCATTAACAAATCATTATTTTAATATGACAAATTAATTGAAGTTGTGTTCATGAATAGGGACAATGTACCGTCTCAATGAATAATGATATTCATGTCTTGTCCAAAAATATTATAGATAAATTTAAATTAATTTTTACTATGTATATATGATATTTAAATTACTTTTTAAAAATTCTATTTAATGGAATAATGATCAATATATGAACAACAAAATTAAAAAATCAAAACATTCAAAAAAACATGGAAATTAACTACTGAAATAGTGAAAATAATGAATGATTGTTAAAAAAGGTAACAATATATTAAAAGAATATAATATATGATGTCATAAATATTATTAATGTTCTGGTATAAGTTATTAACATTCTCCAAACAATTATTAAAAGGTCAATGGACTTTCACCTTAAAAGAAACACAGTGTAAGTGATTTTTCTCAATTTCAATTGACTACAAAATATTATATTGTTAAGTAGTGTTTTTCATTGATTTGGTGTACAAAATAAACATTAAAATTATATATCATGAATTTAATTATCATAATGATATTTTATTTTTCATTTAATTTTATTTTTTCAGGGGTATTAATATTTAAATTTTTCATAGATTTATATGATACTTTGGAATGATTAATGGTTATTTTCCCACAAAATGTTATAACACTCAATAAATAGACTTTCCATTTATCAATGTAAAATAAACTTATTGTGTGGTTTATGCACGAAATCCTTGTATATATTATATAAATAATTATTTTATCTTCATGGTTTTATGAGTTTCATTATGAATTATTTCTTCAATGGGGATTTGAGTTCAAGGTTACCATGTGGTAATAAATTTTATAACTCACATCCTTTTCATTGGGTTATATTACTTCCTTGTTGTTGTTAATAATATATGATTATGTGTGTAATTACATTTCAAAATCTAGTATTTTATTTCCACTCCTTTTATGTTGATTTATATTTAAAACACAAAATTTATTTTTTGATTGATTATGACGTAAATTTTAAGGTATTTTGAAGTGGTTAGATCACATTATATTTTTAATTGGGATTTTTTTCAAACAAATTTACATCAAAGAAATTATTTTAACATTTTCTATTAAACCCATTAATATTATACCCCTCTTGTAATTCATGAACTTTTCATGGATTAGTATACTCTTCAAATATATGGTAGTTAAAATGTTTTATAAAATGTTATTAAAAAACCCAACTTTGTTTATCCCATTTTTTATAGAACATGTTTATTTTAAAAATTATAGTTCCCTAAATTATTTTTCAAATGGTTTCTGACCATTTAAAAGAAAATTATTAAGGATAAGTTTATCAATTTTGAGTTGTAATTTTTTTTTTCAATCGAATTTTCTTGTTTCTTGTTGAACAAGGCATGTTTCTAAAATTTTTACCACATAGAAGGAATTAAAATCCTACAATGTAAGAAATATACAATTTATACACTGTTATTCCATAAAATCATCCAATGAAACATAAAATGGTTATTTTTAAGGAAAATTATATTAAAATATAATTTAAAAAAGTTTTACATTTAAAATTTACTTCAAAATATAAATTATATATAACTCGATAATTTTTTAATGTTAATTTATTTCATCAATGACAGAAATGCTTCATTTTTACTCAACATGTGATATGTTTTTTGGATATCATCGTTATTATTCTATTGGATGGTTTTCAATTAATTTGTATTGATATAGTATTGAAAATCCCTTAATTGATTCCTTTTTAGTCCACTTGATATAATGAAATTTATTTAAATCATTGAGCATTGAATTTATGCTAATTATTCCTATCATTTATCATGAATATTATTAATTACAAAAACATATACAATTTTTACATATGTTTTGTACTATTTTTGTTATTAGATTATTTTGGGAAATATTGAAAAATATTTATCTTCTATTTCAAAACTACAATTTTTTTAGTCATAGTGTTTAATTTGATTAGTTGATTTCAGAAATATTATGACATTCCATGATGGTTGGGGATCAAATTTTATTTATTTTATCATGAGAGATATTAATTTCCCATGTTATATGGGGTTTTACTTATATTTTTAAAATAAGTGGAAAATATATCAAGACTGAAGATGTTTTCATGTGATTAAGACATGACCTAAAATAAATAAGAATTTACTTCATTTCAGTTATGGATTTTTCCATTAGATTCTATTATGATAAAATATGTTGAAAATTATAATTTTAATTTTATTTATTAAATATAATATATCGTTAGTTTTGTACCATTGATTATTATTTACATCTTATATAGTTATTTCTGTGGAATATTTTTACATTAACATTCCTTTCCATAAAGATTTCACACATTCTTCTAACATTTTGATTAAATGGCATATATCTTTAGTTATTAACTTTCTATAATTCCCGTTGATTCATTATTTTTTCAGCTGTACTTTACACTTACTGATATTTTAAGCTCACCCATTTAATGATTATTTTACCCTGGAATCAATGATGTGTGATGATAATGGAATACATGGACATGATAGAGTGGATAATTTTATTATAATAAAAATGGAAGAACTTGATTTAATTATTTCATTAATTTGTAATGAAATACTCATGTATATCTCAGTTCTACCAAGAATCTTAAATCTTTAGGTCCTTTTGGATGCAATTTACTTTTATATTATGCATGTTTAATGTTCACATGACACCAACACAGAGATTTATATGATATGGTCAGTAACATTTGTATTATATAAAGTTTAATAGAAAATTTGTAAACTATATTTTGATAAAAAATATTAAATAACATAACACTAACATATAATTTAAGTATCAGTATATAATAACAGCCTAGAATTTTATTTATTGTAGATATTATGTGCATAATCCTAAAATTACATAATTTTCTAGATACTACATGTGTATGAGGTTTTAGTAAAAATCTAACTATGGGTAAAAACTCTAAAAAGGTGTGTCGAGCCTTCCTCGAGGTGAAATAGTACATGACAATGACCCTTACTACGCACTATGTTAGAAAATATAACTGGATATTCATAGGATAATTATCATTATCTTTAGAACCCTTTTAGAAGTATTTTCATAGATAATGACAATCAATGGCCTCTTATAAAATAGAATTTCTAATGATTGAAAACAACGTTGCATGATTTAGGAATCTGAAAAATTATTATGTAGTTTTTCCAAATGGATAATTGATTGTCACACTATTGTTTTTGGATTTAGGAAATGTGCTCATATAACAGATAATCATCAAGACAAATAAGGACCTATGTTGATACGAATGGCTGTTGTATTTACTTATTGAGATTTTATTGAAGACCACAGTAACAATATTATTTCATTGTTAACCTTATTTCATGGCTGTAAATTATATTTATTATTGAAATTATATTAATATCATTTTATAATGGAATAACTATATATCATGTTAGAACCTATCAAATCCAACAACATCATTTCACTTGTACTCATCAAAAAATGATGATAAGTGTTTCATGCCAACAAGTGACTTAAAAAATTTCCTAGTTAATATATAAATTTTTTTGGTAAAAAAGTTGATGAATATATATCATTTTTGAAACTATAGTTCTAGTTGTTTGGAATATAGATTAATGTATTAACCATGTTGTATTTGGAGAAGAGATAATGAAAAATGGAATCAAATTTCACTATTTTATGGGTCTTATGATCCTTAAAATGTTTATTTTACTACTTTTGAAAAATAGGTAATTTTTTAATACCCATTTCATGGACTAGGGTTGAATTAAAATTATATCAATGAATAACCAATGGATAATGTTGTGTTTATGTATATATATCAAGTATGTATATTGATTTATATTCATATCAAATAAATTAATTACTCAATATTAGAAAAAGTATCAACAAATAATTTTTCATATATCTTAATTTTTGTTGAACTTTTGGTCTTCTAAATAATCACACATTTATGGATTTGTAAACCACGTTATCAAATTAATCATTCTAATGTTTGAGATTTATTACATAAATAAATCCTTATAAATATTTAGTCATTTATTCCATGTACATATATATACTTTCAACTAATATTCTTTTAAATAGATACATACCCATATGTTAGTCTATTTTACCTTAGTACTTCCCATGATCTCTTTTCAAGAAATGGTTTTGCAAACCCTTATCATGATGTAGGATTTTATCATTGGAAATATCAAACAATATGTTACTAATATCGAGTATAACTTTCTTGGATGAATTTTATTCATGGTGGGTTAATGTAACACACCGAAATTCAAAACTAATAACTTTGAGTTCGAAAACGTGCATGACACAAAACACAATGAAAAGAATGGAATTTAATATCATGAGAAATTAAAATATATATATTATTTTTAACATATTAAATATTTTTTTATAGCTTTCAATTAACTTGATACTGAGTTAGAATGTTTCAAACACAATAACAATTTTCTTCAATGGATTGCATTACACGTAAGACCTATTATTAACATACAACTAATATATTATTAAAATTTTATAATTTAATATAAAAATATATAATGTAGTTGTTAAAATATTGTTTATATACATGATTTAATAAAATAAAAAAATTAGTTTTATAAAATAGAGGATGAATTCATTGTTTTCCATCTAATTATAAATGAAAAGATAAAGCAATTGTATGAAAATGAAATATTTATATTTTAAGCTCAGGATTGATTTTATCCTAATAAATTATATTAATTACTATTAGATAATAATATTAATAATATTTATATATTATATATAAAATAATTTCATTATTACTCATCTTATTTATTTTCTAAGAATATGAAGGGAACAACCCCAATTTTATTCATAAAAACTAAAATTTTTATAAAATTAGTTTTACCACATTTTAATTGTGAACAAATGTTAACTAATTTTTTTATAAATTTTATTTTTTTCATATTTCAAAATAAATGTAATATTTTTAGTTGAAATATAAGAAAATATTTTTAGGTTAATTGATAGGTAATTTTCTGTGATGTTTTATTTTTTGATTAATAGTGAATAATCTGGAATTTTAATTCAGAAATAATTTTTTGACTTTTTTTTATAATGATAAATTATGTTTTTTATTGGTTTTAATGATATATTAGATAGAAATTATATAAGTTAATCAAATTTAGTTAATTAGAATCAATTTTATATTAAAATTGTATATAAAAATAAAGCATGATTTTGAAAGATTATTTCATTTAAAACTCACATTATCATCCCATATATGGGAATATTTTTAAAATAATTCATTCAAATACTATGATTTCAATTACGATATATGGATTCAAAATTTTTTATTATAATAATTTTTATTCACTATTATGATAAACTTATTTTTTTACTTTAAATATTTCCGAAAATGATCAAATTAATTACACTGATAAAGATCAAAAATTTCTTAACAAATAACTAAATTGTAATCATACATTTTCAAATGACCTAGAAACATGTCATAATTCCATTTTATGGGCATATTTCTGCCCAATAGTCAATTTAATATAATTCATACCATATATGGAGATATACTCATGGGGAAAATGTGGGTGTAATTCCCATTAGAAAAATTTATAGGAGTTCTACTCCTCCTACACTATAATATAGCCACCCCTTATCCCACTTTCTCACACTTCTCAAGAAAAATTGGATCAAAAAAATAATCCAAAATATCTCATAAAAATAATTACTATAACACTATAAGCTTCCTATTGGGTATAAATCCATCCAAGGAAACTAGTTGGTGCAATCCAAAAGGAGTGACCCAAAGAAGAGTTAACATCCTTCCTCAAGCTTGTTTATTTTACTTCCATTCACCACAATATCAATAATGATTATTTGATTTGTATAAAATAACAAAGATATCCACTATATAACTTATTTTTATTATTATCATTTTTATAACTACAATTAAGAACACTACCATATAATAGGCAATGAATATACCATTCTTGTACGGTGATCTACAACCTCAAAAAATGTGGTCATTAATTTTTACTTTACCTATCATGGATGGGAATTATGATAAAAAATATCATTATATATTATGATAATTATTATATATTTTTTCTTTATTATTGATCATATAACACATACCTTTATACTTTACATGTCTTGTAAATTCGATAATATCATTTGGGGACATGTGGGCTACCACCTCATTTAAGCTAGGTGATTTGTTTACAAATACATTGAACATATTAAGGATGATTTATTATAATAAAAATGATATATATATGACATTAATATAAATTTTTAATTAAAATATTTATATTTATAATTTATCTTTCTTTCATTTATTAATAAATATATTGATGTAGTGTTATTGTGTATATATGTACTACCATGTCTATAAATGGTGCATTTCATTCTAATATTATAGATTATAGTAAATATATTTAACGGATATATGATATATTTACATCATGGTTTAAAACATAGAGATGATTAAATAAATAATTATAAAATAATGTCTAAATAAAAAATTCTCACATATTCCAAAATATCAGAAATTTATAAAAGAAATATTGATAATAATATAAAATTTTAATAAAGATGTCATAAGATAATACAATATGTTAATAATATATGACATTATCAATATTATTAAGTTGATATTATATGTTTTTGACATGATTAAAACCATTATAAATGAGTATAAATAATGAGGACATGAAATGAAACATAAGGTAACATATTTCCCCATAATTTTATTTCATTTAGACATATTGAACTGCTATGGACCGTGTTTATATGTTATGGTTTATATGAATTACCTAGAAATATTATAACATGATTTTCATTATTATCATAATTTTATATTTTTTATTTTATGTTATAATTTTTTGGGGATTATGAATGAAAAATTTCTAGTTTTATGGGATACATTGTAATGTTTAAATATTATTTAACATGACAATTTTTTAATGATCATTCAATGGTATTTCCATTTATCAATGTCAACGACCTTTTTGTGTGGTTTAACTAATAAACCATTTTATATATTATATAATTATTTCAATTAACTTCTTCATATTATGTTTTTAAATTTTAATTATTTATTATATGGATACTTAAGATAAAAGTTACCAAGTATCAAATTATTTCATAACACGGTTGCTTTTTATTTGGTTGTATTACCTCCTTGTTGTCATTAATATTCCAGTATAATGTGTCTAATCAATTTTTACATAATAATTTTTTAATAAAAATTCTTATAAGTGTATTTACATTTAAAAAAAATATATATTCAATGATTGATTCTCAAATAAGTGGAATGGTCTAATCATAGGTTTAATTCACAATCTCATTTTGTTTAGGATTGTTTACAATTGAATTTCAATTAGAGAAAATTATTTGATCATAATATATTAAAATATTTCAGTTTATTATGTTGTAGATATTAATTAACATCTCTAGGTGTAACAACCCATTTACTTATAAAATAATTTGTCTTTCATTATAAAATTATAAGGAAATAATTGATATGTATTTAAATTATGTAATTTTGACTGATGTAATAATAACATGACATTAGGAATTGTAACATGACAATTAAAAATAGTAAGTTGTTCCATATATTTTCAGCTAATCCTATGAGAGTATGAATAAAATATATGTATCATGATATATTTATATCACAGAATAAGTTTATATATGTTTTAGGAATGATTATTTAAGTGTTTGAATTTATTGTAAGCCAGCAATTTTTACATTAATCATAATAATTTATTGAAATATTTAAAATAAATTTTTATTTTCCTAAAATAGGTTAATTTATTATTATTTTCCTATTAGTTAAAAAATATTTTTATGAGACATTGATTATTTTTTCAAGGTGGTAAAAAATAAGATATAGATATAAAATTGTTATTATTCATAAAAATTATGATTATATTTTAAAATTAAATTCATATATGTAGATATTATTTTCAAAAAAAGGATATCATGTTTTAATTCTACACCTCAAAAGATGGTTTTTGGGATTTGTTTTCGGATTTTCTTAAATACTTGATCTTTTGTGAATAGTGAAATATGATAATTTACTATAAATATAAATTATAAGAAAAATAAAAAATTCCAAAAATCATGAATGATATATTAAATACAATATAGAACATACCTTTATTATTTTAATACATTTTTTGGATAAATATCAAAATATTCATTCTCCTGATCCAACATAATTAATTAACGATTAAAATAATAAAAAACCTTCACTCCTCCACTATAAATTCCTCCCCTAACCCACTCTTCTACTCAAAAATCCTAAACATGCAGATGGTTTCAAATATACCCAAATCTAATCTAAAGACTCTTCCCCTTGTCCATGACCATTTGGTCTCAATAAAATTCCAAAACCAATGCACTTAAGAGGTTATGAGTAGGGTAATTAAAGAGTTAAAAATACTATTTAATTTTCTTTTATTTTCTTTTCAATTATTTTTATTTTTTTATACTATCATCACATCACCATATCCCAAATTCATGAAATTTTTTTATATTATATATACTAGAATATAATAATTTTTATGGATAAATTCATTGTCAGAATTATTCATCATTCCTATTTATTTGAATAATAAAATCATCATTCATGAAGTGTGGAATTACTGACATCATGTATGATTTTTATTTAATTTCTCTTAGTTCCTTCAGGGATACTCATAAAATTTTTAATGTTTTAAAAATGTTGTAATGTGTATTATATAAGCTATATTCTGATTTGGAATTAACATATATACATTATTTTTAATTCTATATTGAATTTAGTTCGTGATGATCAAAGAACCTCCAAATTAATATAAATGAATATCATCACTGTTTTATTTATGAATCACACTCATATATAAATAAAAAATTATATATGGTATAATATAATATTGTTGAAACATTTAAATACCATTTAATTCTAATTATGTAGTTTCTCTTTCATTATAAAAGAATATCCATTACGAACGGACCATGGAAACATTGTAATGATTGCCCCCGAATTATTTCAAATAACAAAATATAATTAATAATTGGGTGGAATTTTGTACTAAAATTATTATATAAGGTGTTATAAAAATAAATATATTTCTATAAAACATTAATAACACTCTTTTAACTATTATACGAGAGTTTTGAGCACATTCAATGTAAGAAAAACACAAGATAAAGGATTTAAAACCAAATTTCAATTCTTTGGTTTAACCATCTACTTTATTGATTTTGTGGTACTAAGATTATTTTTGAAATAAACTTTTGATTTTATTATGTTTTATTATATGTATTTAATATTTATAGACATGTTGTATTAATTTTATTATTATCAACTCAAATATATGATATTTTTATGGAATATTCCTTAATAAAATCATATTTTCATTTATATTCATTTTAATTAGGAATGATTTAAATGATCTAATTATTATTATTTTATGATTATGTTCTTGTTATATGGAATTTTTATGATGAATTTTTAAAACTATATATCCCTCCAATGCAGTGGAATAAATATGGAGGTTTGATGTATAAGTACTCTATGTGTAACTATGCTGGCTACACCATATGGCAGCTATGTGGGTTACATTGTAATGTAGCAGTTAGGGTTAAAATTCATAAGTTATTCGTGATGGTTAAAATATTATGTATTTAATTCCACATGTTACCATTATGGTATCATTTATGTTATGTATTTTTAATGGAACTATCTTGTTTTCACAATGTTACAATATGATACATATCTATTGAGAAGAATGTATTTCTAAAAATTATTTCATATTTTTTAAATATAGATTTATTAATTTGTTCACTCATTTTTATATCCCATATAAATATTTTTATGATTGTCCCATGTTTTAAATAGTATTTTAGTAGTTTATGTTTTGTTAATATAAAAGGAAAATCCGAAATAAATTTTTTTAAGACTATTCATGAATAGATTTCTTATTATATTAAAAAATTGAATATGGAAAATTGGTTATTATTTTAGTAGTATCCAATTTTCATGTAAATTTGATATTTTATTGAGTTATGTCCTATATTTATAAAACTCTAAAGTGAAAAGATCATTGTTAAAGAAAAAAATTAATTCTAAAATAATTTACTAGAACATGAAATGTTTAAGGTTGGGCCCTTATATTTTGTATCATAGAACAATTTAGGTAACATTAGGGGTTAAGATTATGTTTATAGAATACCATACATGATTTTTATGTTATATTGAAATTATAATGAATATTTGGATTTCCATGTATCTTCAACTATGACATGCTAGTTTAGAATTTCTTTCAATAGATGAAAAATTGAAGCTAATGTTTGAAGGAGACGAGAGGTTGAAATATTTTTAAATCAGTAACCCAAAATGGTTAGAATTGAAAAAAATAGTGTTTGATGGAATCTTAATAATAGAAACTATCTATAAATGGAAGTGGAATCCATGCATGAAATAAAATAGTGCTACCATAAAGTTACATGATGAAATTTTAATGTTTTATGAGGAAAACCCTCATGTTTTCGGTGGATCTTCTCAACCTGTTGATACTGGGGGGTGGATAATATCCCTTGAAAGATATTCTATGCAATTGGGGTTTCATATAATCAAAAAGATATTATCTCCAATTATCATTTTGAGGGTGAATTTGACTAGTGGTAGTCAGTGTTCAATAATATCATGGATATCGATGAGATTTATTCCTTGTGATGAGTGGACTTTAAAAATATTCTCCTTGAAAAATATTTTCCAATGGTGATTCAACGTAGTATTAGAAATCAATTATAAGAGTTGAAGAAAAATAATGATGATTTAGTGGATTTCTATAAGAAAAAAATCACCTGATAAAAAATTATTTCTCCAAATATTATTCTAGATACTGATAGACAAATAAATCATTTTTACTCAGGATTAATTACATGATATCAAAGGGAATTGGATTCGTATGAATTATAATGTTATGATAATCTTTTTGAAATATGAAAAGAGGTTGGAAATAGAGTTCCATGATGATCATATCTATATAGAAATCATGTATATGAAGTGGACTATATCGCAAGAAATGGGTAATATTAAATCAATGAAATATGATGGTAATAAAGTCAAGTTTCCAATTTCAGAAAATTGATGTAAAAATATCCATGGGGAAAGCCATAACAAAATAAGGAAGTGATTTTTATGAGGTAACATTTGACATATTCACTTGTATTGTAATGAAATTGATCATAATATTAATTCTAATAGGAAATCTATTAAATGTTTTAATTTGTATGGATGGGTAATTATTTGAATATATTCCCAATGAATGATTTGAATCATATAATGAATCCAGATTATAATAAGAAATTTGTAGTGTGATTGTTTGTTAATACATCTATAGATGTTGTTCCATCCAATGTAATAGTATCATGTACAATTTTTAAACATATTTTTATAATGACAACTTAGATATGGGTTCTACATATTCCTATATTTCTAAGAAATTTTCAAGTAAATTAGAAATGTCACCTTAATAAATGAGACCATAACACATGTTTAATACATCATGCAGGAAATATTTTAGAAAAAATACATTATTTGATTTTGTTTTATGTGGAAAAAAAAATTCTCTAAGACATTGTTCTTTTACCCTTAGTATAGTTTAATGTCATTCTGGGTGTGGACTAAAAATCTGTTTGTCATGAAAATATTGATTTTATAACTAAAGTGGTTGTTTTTAGTAATATTTTAAAATTGTATACCAAAATGAACCCATAGATATGATAACATATCAGGAAGATGAGAAGCTATTAATAGATAGAAATGACTGTTATCATGCTCATATTGTTGAAAACAGGGTAACTGTTTAGATTAATGTTGTTACAGTGGTAGTTGAATAACTTGATTTTTTTCTTAATGAGTTTCCTTGTGTTATAAATGATTGAGATTTTGAATTTTGCATTAAAATAGTTCCTAATGCTAATAAAATTTCAAAACCCCCTTTATGAATGGCACAGGTCAAACATATTGAATTGAATAATTAGTTTTAGGAGTACTTGATATAGACCAAATTCACCCTATAATATCACCATAGTTTGCTCGTATTTTTTTCATTAAAAATAATGATGGATCCATGAACCTTTTCATTTTATTAATGGATGAGGGTCAATGCCCCTTTTATTGAACTTATACAGGAAGATAAATTTTTAGAAATAGGAAAGTGTAAAACCATTAAAAGATGGGAAACATGACTTAATAAAAAATATGTCCAAAATAACTACAATGCCAAAAGAATCAAACATCCAAATAGTCATCAGAAATCCTCATCGCCCCTATTTCCAATCATCGCAATAGTGATATCCTTCATGATATAGAATCTCCCCCTCTGTCAAGAAGTTTCACTATGATATAAGTGCAACATTGTAGAGCACCTATCCAACCAACAATGTGTGGTGGAGATCTGGATGAAAGGTACCATCACACCTTTCTCTTTTACGAGCCACCGAAATGACATTTCACGAAGATAAATTCAGCAATTTCAACATGATTCAATGCAATATATGTATGGAGAAACAAAGATTGAATGGCGTGGCAAGGAACCCATGCACCCATCAAGAGATGAAACATTGAATAATGAAGGGTTTCATCACACCCATCCCTCTATCGAGGCCTCCCACTCAACGAAACATGAAAATTCTTTAACACTCCAAGTGCGACAAGAAGAAACCACGAACCATTTCATTGATTATAATTATTTTTTTAACAATAATAATGAGAATAATCATAATTTTCTTCATATTAATGACTTATTTTATTAGCTCCTAAGAGCTCAGTATTTTTTTCCATGATTGACTTGTGATTTGGGTACCATTAGCTGATAGTGATTGGGGAAGATATCCTTAAAATCACATCTCATACTCTATATGGGAATAATAAATTTCTTTATTACCTTTGGATTGACAAATTCCAATATTCTATTTACGGATCTTATGAATAGAATATTCTGTGAATATTTTGATATGTTTTTTATTTTTTTATTGATCATATTTTTATCTAGTAAAAAATATATGAGGATAATGAAATAAATTATTGATTTTCTTTGAAACCCCCAAAAAAAATAATTTAGAATAAAATTTCAGGAAATGTTCTTTTTGTTTGAAACATATTTCTTTTATTGGAAACATTGTTAATAAGGACATAATAATATTCGATACTTCTAAAACAAAAGTGGTTGATGAACTCACAAGTCCAAAAAATGTTATAAGGGTTCATTTTTTTGGGTAATCATGTCTCCACGAATGGATTTTAAAAAACTAATCTTGGTTATCAATTATTTTTACTAAGTTAACATGAAAAGGGGTTAAATTTATCTGGATAGATGAATGTGATGTTTGATTTTATAAACTGATGAAGAGATTTGTGAATGCTCCAGTTTTGACCATACCGTCTAAAAATGGAAGGTTTTTCATGTATAGTAATGCATCATTTATGGTACATGGTTTTTTCGGATGAAGAATGATCAAGAAATATATTATGCTTCAAGAAAAATAAAATTTTATAATTTAATTATCCCACAACTAATTTTGAATTTTCTACTGTAGGTTTTTATTTCAAAATTTGGAGGCATAATTTATTTGGATGCCAAATGGAAATATATAGTGCTCATATATGTTTGAATTATATATTATCTCAGAAGGAACTAAACACGAGGAAATTAATATGGATTTAATTGATATAGGATTACGATTTTACGATCAATTGAAAAAACTGAAAAGAAAATAATGTGGTGGATGGACTAACTCAAAAAATAATGCAACATTAACCATGTTACATTTGGAACATGATCCCTATATTAATGATTTTATTAAATTTGTATTGAATGATGTTGGTGAATGATTTTCTCATATTTGGGTTCAGGTTTTGGTTAAGCCATCTCAATCAGATAGAACTAAGCAAGGGTATATTGAATTTATGTGGTACATAATAAGGTAAAACTGGTTAAAATATTTATGTTACAATGATTTAAAATTTATAAAGATTTTTTTTTTGTGATTTGGAAAGAGATTATGTGTGCCTTGTGATTCATAGTTATTGAATGAATTGTTGTGTGAAGCTAATAGTTCTCCATTTTCAGTACATCCAAGTAGTACTATGATGTACATATTCTTTTGGGAGTATTATTGGTTGAATGGAATTAAAACATATATTATATATTTTACTATTAAATGTTTTATATTTCAAAATCATAAATAATAATGAATACCCCCAAAGGGGATGCATCAGCCTTTGCCAGTACCTGAGTAAACATGGAAAAATATTTTTGTATACTTCATCGGGGGTAGTACCATTAACATATCAAGGTAACAATGTTAATTTTGTTATTGTTAATATAATGATTAATATGATCATTTATTTCCTATTAATGGTACATTGAATTTGGAACATCATTATCGATTGTACCTCAAAGATATATTCATGTTACATGTTTTTCCACCATCTATTGAATATGACCATGGATACAGGTTCAATTCTTTATTTTGAAGGACCTTCAAATTTTTTGTGTGAATAGAATTATATTTAGGTATACTCATTAACACACAATCTTATGGATTAACCAAGTAAACAATTCAATCATTAGAGGATATTCTTCAAGCATATTCATTGGAATACCAGTGAAGTTGGGTTCAACATCATTCAATGGTTATGTTTTATTATAATATTAGTTTTCATTTTAGTGTATAGATTGAATAATTTGAGGAATTATATGGAAAGCGGTGTTAAACTCCAGAATATTGGGAATAATTTTGGGAAATAATTTAGTGGAGATTAATTAGTGGAGGATGTGGCAAAGAATATGAAGATGATATAACTATGTAAATACAAGACCCCAGTCTCTTTGATCAAATTCTTTATTACATTGCATTTTAATGATTACAAGAATGTCACATCCCGATCAGATGAATAGTTTATATTTTTTGGAAATTCAGAAACATAAATTTTTTTTATCATTAGAACATTAAGAGAAAGAAATTATTAATGTTCCAATAGGAACATCCACCAATCAATGGTTATCCCTTATTTTCATTCATAATGGATTATTCAGTTCCAAAGAAGATGAAATAAAAGAAAGGGTTGATCTCAAACACTCAGCAAGAGTATGAAATATAGTGAAAGATAAAATAGAACAAACAATTGGTATGGTGAATAATTGAATAAATATTCATTTAAATATATTAAAAATGAATAAATTATGGTAGTAATATCATATTAGTAATTATTTCAATAATAAAACATAATCATGGGTATTGTATAGTCGAAACACCACATGAACTATTAATTTATAGCTTCATAAAGTGAGATGTTCATATTCCAGACATTCTGAAATATATTTTCAAGGCCTCGTCCAAGATGTATAAAATCAATATGGCCATGGTGAAAACCATATCTCAAAATGGGAACGGCCTCATCCTAGTCCATATATATTTGTCTCATGAGTCCTACTGATGCATGGAGGGGATATAACGGGCCCCAATAATCACATAACTTGTTCAATTCATTCCTATGGGATAAAAATATAAATCATATACATTAATATTGAAACTAACATAGGTAATGTAACTTACTTTACCCAATCATTAAACATAAACACTAAATATTATGATTAATATGGTGAATGTATTGAAGACACCACATCGATAGTCAAACTAATCCTACACCACTCAACTATGTATGGTCGATTATATAATAAAATGTTAGTCCCGTTAATACATAATAATCAATAAGAGTGTCAAAAAATAGAAAATACTCTTATAAAATCATCAAGTAATTCTTGAGATAAATAAAATTTTACATTGAAAAGAAATGTTCTTTTGAAAAAATATTTGTTTAAACCCAATAAGATAGATATTATAGTTTTTTATAAATTTTTTTTTATAAAATAATGGTTTCTTAAAACATAATATAGACTTCCCTTTAAAATATGTAAGAATTTGGGGAATTCCTGTGAAACATGCTGGCATTTCAGGAATAATATTTGAATGATCCTTAAAAAAACATATAACACCCCATAAGTGAAGGTATGATTCAATTTGAGACAGAAATATAGAACATTAAAACTGAATTTATGAGGATTAAATATTAATTAATAAAAATTTAATTGAGTTAAGTAGATAATATAAGTTACCCAAATGAAAATGGAGATTCGGGAAAAAAACCATTACCTTAAGTCCAAATGTGTTCCATTCTTGAACTCCAGGTCATGGAATATAAAATTAGTCATATTAATAAAATAAATTTGAACCTATTAGAAATTTAGTAATATTATATTCATTTTATTATGTTCTTTACGTCCTTATTGATGTGTAATAATATCAAATCTTGTCGTTCCAAAGTGTTCGTTTCCTTGGTTTTTATATTTGGTTAACCTATTTTTAGTAAAGGATTTCATGGGGAATGGATGTAAATCTTCAGAATTTAGTTAAAATATTATTTATGAACACAAATTAGTATTAATGGTCATTTATATCATTTTTACATGTAATTAGGTTGAATACATAGTTGAAATATCAATGATAATCACAAAGATTATTTTATCACTAATTTGATTATTAAGAACTAGTTTGGACATATGACATTATTTTATGTACATATATTAGTTCATGAATATTAATTATATTATAGTACATATATTATAGTCTGGTCCAAAAAAATGATTTCATGACCAGTAATTAAGGATAAATTGATGAATGAATAATCGCCGTCTATGAAGGTTGTAAATTAGAACCTCACGGACGATGATTTAATTTATAAATAAGAGAGATTGTGTAAGAAGATTGATAATGGTTGTCACATTTTCATGTCATAATAATAGTATATAGATGATTCTCATGTTATAGGGATAAATTGGACCTAAGTGGTTAGGACATAAATGAAAATAAGGTAAATTGAAATTAAACTATATGAAATATAAATATCCTTTACCTCTTGGAATAACCTCCTTCAGAACCTTATTAAGGGATGGGGTTTTGGTATTTTGGAAAAAACAGGAGCTCTTGGATGTGGGGAGTGACTAGGGAAGGGTATTTTTGAAGAGCTTTACTGAGCTTTAGGGCTTCTAAGAGTGAAGAATATATGGATTGAAGGGGTTGTTGTATTAAAGGAGAAGAGTGATTTGAGAATATTTTATTCATTAATCTATAATTTCCCTCAAAACAACCAACAGTATTGATTAATGTGACCCATAATTGTAATAAGTGCAAGTGAGTTAAATCTAAGTGTGCTTACATCATCCATGATTCAATAGATAGTTAATTGAAATGATAATGTATTCATACGGTAATTTTCTGTATTTTACTATTCATTAAAAATTATAGTATTTTTGAAAAATCAACAAAATTCACCCTAAACCTTTGTGGACACGTAGAATTAAATAAGGAACTCCATTTTATTAAAATAATTTTCTAGATATTATTACATTAATTTTTTTTAAAAAATTCATAATATATTTGAATAATAACAATTTTAAAACTATAATTCTGTTTAAATCATATTGAAAAAATAATGAAAATATAATTATCTTATAACCTAATGAAAAGAAGATAATGTTATTATTATATATTAATAAGGAGAATATTACTATTTCATATTATTATTAATAAGTGTATATTAATATTCACTAAAAATTATGTTTGTCTTATCATTCATTAAATATCTTACTAAAAGAAACTGTGTATGTCAGTTTTTCAGATTTAAAAACACAATTTTAGAAAAATTCTGTTTAGTGGATAGTTTATAACTAAGTGGTGTTTTTTAGATACTCAATATTACATGAATTCAATAGTAAATTTATTTGAAAATCCTTGGGGTGTTGCATTATCCTATCCTTACAAAAATTTCATCCCTGAAATTACTAGAATGTAACCTGAAAAAAAAAAGATTTGGGTAGTTGTTCATCATAGGCTCCTTAGGGTCCCTTGTTTCCTCTTCAATTTTATGATTTTCACAATGTTTCTTTACGAGATGATTCTTCCAATTCCTCAACACCATTTCTTCTATGTCCAGAACCCTAATTGTCTTTTCACAGTATTATAAGTCAAATTCTAATTCAATACCTTCGGAAGTGAGTACATGTGTTGGGTCTAGAATGTACTATTTTAGGAATGAGGCATGGAACACATTGGGTACTTTAGATAGGCTAGGTGGAATAACCCAATGATATTCTACAACTAGCATTATATATTTAATTTCAAAAGGTCCTATGTACTGAGGGATAATTTTAACTTTCACCCCAAATATTTTTACACCCTTACAAGTTGATACTTTTAAGAAAACATGATCTCCCAAATAAAACTCCAAATCTATCCTCCGATTATCAGAATAACATTTTTTTATTTGTATTGACCTGCTTTGATATGTCCTTGAATTGTATTTACTTTCATTGTTGTTTACTATGGGTCTGCAATCTTCCTTTCTCCAACCACATCCATACATGTTGGTGTATAACATCTCTTCCCATTAAATTCTTCATGTAGTTCCATTTAAATACATGAATAGAAATTTTTATTGTTTGAAAATTCAACTAAAGGTAAATATTGATCCAACATACCCGGAAATTAATGTGAATATGATCTCAACATGTCCTCTATGGTTTGGATTTTTTCTCCCTGACTTCCCATCAGTTTGAGGATGATAAGTAGTACTAAAAAAATCTCAGTGTCCAATGCTTTCTAAAAACATTTCCATAATTTTGATGTAAATCGAGGATAAAAATTAGACACTATCGAAATATGTGTTCCATGATGTCTCTAAAATTCATCTATATAGAGTTTTGTTAGGCGGTTATAATTAAAATCTTCTCTTATAAATAGTAAATGTGAATATTTTTTAATACGTTGAACAATTACCCTTATCATGTCATTCTTCTATGGTGCATTGTGTATTCCAGTGAAAAAATAAAATGTGATGCCATCCCATTTCTATATTGGAATATGTATGGGTTTCATGACACCCATAAGATGTTGTCATCAAACCATCACATGTTGAATGACTATATATCATGATACCTAATCATAAATTTCACTGTTCATGTTATCACACAATAAATTTTCCTTCAAATCCATATACATTATTTTGATACTATGATGTAATGTGCAATTTGAGCTATGATAATCCACCAATTACTCCCTTTTTAGCTCAATTATAAAGTAAATACATAGCCTCTTCCCAAATTTTATAATCCCAACTTCACACACGTAGTCTTCCATTTTATAATCTTTCACATCATTACATTTTTTTTAATATTCTCATCATCAGACTATGATGACTTTATTTTTTCCAATAAATATGGTTGGGATACCATTTGAAAATGTTGTGATTTTTCACCCCCTTTGAAAATTCCTATATCCATCCTAACTTGATCCATGTACAATGGATTATTATAAATCCACATATTGATGAGAACTCCACTGTACTTCTTAAAAAATACAAAAAAAACCTTATTTTCTATTTTTGTCATGTAGTGTATAGTCCAATCATAATCCTTGAGTAGTTCGAGCCATCTACTTTTCCACATGTTGTGGTCTTTCTATGAGGTGTAATACTTTAGACTCTTGTAATCCACATATAACTCACGTCTTTCACCATAATGATAGTGTCTCTATATTTTTAGGGAAAATATCAAAACAACTAACATAATAATATGAGTATGATAGTCTTCTTCATGAATTTCTAACTTCATTTATGCATAGAAAACATATCAATCATTATTCACATGGAAACAAGCCAGTTCGTTCTGTGATGTATAATTATAGTTCATAATCCCATCATTCATTGACGATAGAGTTAGATCAGAGAATTCACTAATATCATATTCAACTCTTTTAAACATTCGTCACATTTATTTTTCTATATGAACATAAACCCATTTCATTTATTCCATTTCATTGGGTTGGCTAAACGTGCGATGTTTTGAATGAAATAATGATAATAAAATGATTAACCAACAAAAATATGTACCTTAGTTATATTCTATCTAGTAGGGAATTCTTGAATATCCTTTTTCTTCAAAGGATCAACAGATATTCTATCCTTAGAGACAATTTCTACAAGAAATTAAATGATTGATGCCAAAATTTATAGTTGATGAACAACTTATAAAATTTATTTTTGTTAAGAGTATGTAGTATAGTGGACAAGTGATTTTGATGACCTTCATATATTTTGGAGTATACCAAGTTATCATCAATAAATACCACAAAAAATTCATCAACATATTCATTGAAAACACTATTCACTATATCCATGAAAATAGAGGGTGCATTAGTCATTCCAAAAGACATTACTACATACATGAAATGCTCATAACTGATTTGAATCCTTCCCTTTGGAATGTATTTCTTTCTTACTATAAACTGATGATAACCATATCGAAGGTATATCTATGAGAAATATTAGGCTCCAGAAATTTGATAAAATAAATCATCAATGCGATGTAGGGGATATATTTTATTTATTGTTTGAGCATTGTTCTCAATGTAGTCCATGCATAACCACAAGATATCCATCGTTCTTCCTAACGAAAATAATATTTGATCCCCAGGGAGATACACTAGGGAGAATATAACTATTTATCACTAAATTACTATAGTGTTTTATTCAGTTCCACAATTACCATAGTTCCCATTCTAAAAGGGGTCATTGATATATGACTTGAATAAGGATTTAAGTCAATGAAAAACACAATTTCATGATATGTAGGATGTCCAGGTAAATCATCAAGAACTATATCAATATAATCATTCTCAATAGTTATTTCTGCTATTTGAACATTACATTCCTCACCCATATTTTTTACATTCACGTCCTCTCCATTAATTTAATTTACTAGAGCTATTGGGGGATGATATAAATGACAATTTTATGGTAATGTTTCTTATCTAATGAAAAGTTATTCCACATCATCATCAAAAATTGTAACTTCCTTTTTCTTGTAAAAATTTCTCACATCATGGTTCAATTGACAATCCATAATGGGGATTTTGTAATATTCAATCATGGGTATGACAATAAAATTAGCAGATAATGCATGTTTATATGCCGTAATGGGGACTTCCTAACATAACATGGATGAAATTATACTTCACTTTAGAGTTTTGATAGGAAACAACCATATTAAATCAAATATGAAATATCTAATTTTCATCAGAAACTAAGAATATATGAATGAATGTGATGATATAGAATCAAATAAATCATTGGCTAATTTTTATGGAAATGATTAAAGTACCATCCACCACAACATTAGGAACCTCAATATCAGCAGTTTTGATCACATAAGCATGTCTTTGCTCCCTTGACCTTTTATATGGCATGTTTCCATGATTCTTTCAACAATAATTAGTATAGTTTCCCACCTCTAAACAATTATACCATTGAAAAATAATATCTTATTTCTTCCATTTACAATCACCAACAATACAGACATTCATTACACATTTTTATCATACTAATTATCCTTTGAAGCATGAACTCGGGTGTTGACCTCCACAATTATCATAGGGTAGAAATTTGTCTCTTCCCTAATTCTGTATTTCCTTATTTTCTTTTATGTTGATTTATTGATCACTCTAATTCTCTTTCATTCCATTCAAATCATAAGACTTATATAATTTCTTCTCTATCTTGATATCACTTTAGAATATATCTTTATATGATGTGAAACATTGTGAGACTAGATCCCATCGATGGAATTGTATTAATCCATCAAATAATCGATCAATACTTCTTCGTGGATTATTTTTGTAGTTCATAGCATTCATTGGATGACTTGTAATTTTGGATTCATACTTGGAAACATTTTCATTCTCTGTCTATCTCACATTCACGAATTTTCTTTGCATATCCTCTCGTTGCTCGTGGGGAGAATAATTTTCTATGAAGATATCCTTATAATCCCATCATTCCATATCTTCTACTTCATCCCCCTCATTTGTTTTTTGGCTTAACGGCCATCATTGATCCAAATATCATGATAAAAAATAAACATCCATGAAATCAATCACTCATTCGATACATCCCAAATAAAGGAATATCATCTCTAGGGAACTTTTACACTAGTCAACTACAAATGGGTTTTTAGTCCCACTTATTTATGTTTGTTGTTCTTTATAATGTGATTTAATGCATCTCCTCCACATTGAGGATTTGGATGCTCTATAGAGGTAAAGTTATATTTAATAACCTGAGTATGTTTCCCCAATATAGTTTTTTGTTTCTCCACGAAAGCCATATCTCTAAATAAAACATCAAAATATTTTACTATAGAGAAATCCTTACCCGGGTTATGTGAATTCATGTGATTTCCATTCATTCAATTAATCTCAATTTCTAAATAATGGAATACACTACATAAGTTTATGAATAATAATGTACTATCTTAAAATAGGCAAAATACTTAACATAAAATGATGTCATAGGCATGGATAATCCCATAATCATAAAATTGGGTTCATTGAGGGAAAATTTAAATTTAAATCATTTATAATGGCTTGTAAAGAATATATGAACTATCCCATACATATCCCCCAGGAGTGTCACCGTAGGTTCACACGAAGTAATGTTGTCGTTTACCAGGATACCCTGGGTTAACCCTGAATCTCCTTGCTAGATTTTCCACTCTTATGTACATATATGTTAGATCTACACCCACATGTATTATCCAGACATGGATATATAATCTAGAAAGATCCACATAATATATTTCATACCAAAATACTAAGATTAAATTGTATATTTAACCTAAAAGACTATATTAGAGGGTTTTCCCCTAATCTAAGTACTCTAAATCTATTTTATAAGTTTTCTACTAAAGATCCTCTAATACTAACTATAAAGGCCTACCCCAGTCACCAAGAACCAATTCCATATTACATTACATTGGGAAGACTACAAGAATGTCATATCATGATTGGTCGAACAGTTTTGTAGATTTGGAATACCAGATATATATAGAAGTTTAACATTAAAACATGAAGATAAAAACAACATTAATATTACAATAGGAACATCCACCACTATATGATTATCCCTTCAAGTCAATCATAATAGACATATTCATATCCTAAAATGATAAAAATCAAGAATATGGTGACCTAAAATTATTAGTAAGATTATGAAATAAAAAATATATAAAATAACATAATTATTAGGCATGGTGATTAATTTAAAACCCATGACTTTAAATAAAATAATCAAGAACAAATAATTTCCATAATATGAGAAGATTATATATTTCCATAAAAAATATAATCATGGTTATTGTACTAGTAGAATAACTTCATAAACAATCAATTTATAGATTCATAGTGAGGTAAGTTCATATTCCATACATTCTAAAACAAATTTTCAAGGCCTCTGTAAGATGTCTAAAAATGAATTATTCCTTGGCCAAAACCATATCTAAAAATGGGAAAGGCCTCAGCCAAGTCCATATCCATTTTCTCAGTAGACCCACTGATGAATCATGGGTATATATCTAGACCCATCCCTCCCATAATAAGTACAATTAATTACTCATATATAAACATATATATCATATACAATAGTATGGAATCTAACATGTAAAATGTAACTAGTATTCAATAATCATTAAACATAATCTCAAACCATTAAGAGTAATATAATGAATGGATTGAAGACACCACATTCATAATAAAAGTAATAATAATCCATTAAACAATATATAGTTGATGATATCATTAAATATTAGTCCCATTTATAAATAATAATCAATAAGGGTGTTGGGAAAAAAATGAAAATACACTTATAAAATCATCGAGTAATTTTTTTGATAATTACCTTTTTAGTTTGAAAAGAAGAGTTCTTTTGGAGAAATATTTTTCTAAAATTATAATTGATATAATATATTTTTTCAAAATAAAAATAATGTTTTTATAAAATAATGTTTCCTTAAAACATATTATAGTGTTCCATTTAAAATATGTAGTTTTTCTGAAAATTCCTTTGAAACAGGCTTGCATTTCGGGATTTTTTTAGAATGTCCTTAAAAACATATATATCCCCATAAATAAAGAATCTATTCTTCTTGGGAAACAAATATAGAACATTCACATGGAATGTATGAGTATTAATTATGAATCAATAATAATTTATGATATTTAAGAAGGTAATTAAAGTAACCCGAATGAAATTGGAGATTCAGGTAGAAAAGCCATCAACTAATGACCTATTATGTTCCAATCAAAAACCTAAGGTATTGTAATATGAAATTAGACTTATTAATGAATTATTTAAAAGCATATTAGACATGTTTTTAGTTTTCAATAAATTTATTTTCTTCATTATGTCTTTATTGATAAGTTATTTGATTAAATTCGGTCATTCTAGATTGTTCGTTTCCATGGTTTTCATAATCAGCTATGTTGTTTTTATGTAAAGGAGTTCATGTGGAATGGATGTAAATTTTCATATATAAATTTTAAAAATATTTATTAACATACATTCGTGTTACTTATCATTTATATCAGTTGTTTACATAAAATCAGGATGACTCAATTGATGAAATATTAATGCCATTCACAAATATTATTTTAGTGGTATTTTTATTATTATGAACAGTTATAGTCATATGATTTAATATTATGTAAATATAATAGATCCTGAATATTATGTTGGGTATAATACATATATTATAGTGTAGTGAAAACCGAAAAATGGTTTCAGGACCATTAACTATTGAGAAATTGATGAACGAAACATCGTTGTCCATGAAGGTTGTAAATTAGAACACCTTGGATGATAATTAAAATTATAAAAGAGAGAGAGAGAGAGAGATTAATAATATTGATAATGGTTATTACATTAACATTGTATAATTCATGTATATATATGGTAATGATGTAACAAGGATCAATTTAACAGAGAAGGTTAGGAGGGAAATGAAAATAAAATAACTTGAAATGAAACTAAATGAAAAATAAAGATGCTCTTCCTCTTGAAATAACCTCATTATGGGAAGGGGTTTTGGTGTTTTGGAAAGGAAAGGAACTCCTAGACCATAGTAGTGACTAGGGAAGAGAATTTGAGAAGAACATATATGAATGTTAAGGATTATATGTGTGAACTTAAGAGGAGTGTGGGAGGAGTTTAGTGGATGGGATGAGTAATATGTTAATATCATATTCATTATTTTATTATTTCCCTAAAGACAAAAAATAGTGTTGATTCATGTGACCCATAATAGTAATAAATTCATTTGAGTTAGAACCATTTGTGTTTATATTATCCATGATTCTAGGAATAGTGAATTTAACTAATAATGTATACTTACGTTATATTTTTGTGTGTTTCTATTCATGAAAAATTCATTATTTTAGAAAAATTACAAAAATTTCCCCCAACCATTTTAAAATAATTTTCTAAATATTTTTAATTTAATTTTAAATAAAAATTATAATATATTTGAGAATTTCAATTTTAAAACTATTATTCGTTTTATGTCACACTGAAAAATTAATCTACCTCTCATTATCTTATAATATTTAGAAAATAAAAAAATAATGTTACTTACTACTCATAAAGAGAATATAACTATTAATATTACTATTCATAAGGCTATGTAGTTTTTCACCAAAAAAATATATGTCTTATCAGACTAAAAATATCATAGTGAAGAAAACTATTGATGTCAGTTTTTCAAATATAAAAACAAAGAAGTTGAATAATTATGTTTACTAGATAGGTTTTAAAAAGATGGGTTTTTATAGATAATCAGTGTTTCATGAATTAAATATATAATTTATTTACAAAACCTTGAGGTGTTAAAAGAATCCCGTTAGGAAATCTTAGACTATATAGAAAAATATAGGCAGATAATAAGAGAAAAGACTTTATTTATGCAGGTCGTCTTTTTTTCATTGAATACCACCATGGGAAATTGTTATTCATTTTGTTAAGAAATGAAAGTTAATTCCATGGTTCGTTAGACCTAATTAAATCATTTAAAAAGTTTGACCAGTAACCAACCTGGTAGATTTTCCTTCGAGTTTATATCTGTTACACTATGTTTTTCACATTTCAATGTTGATAAATTATACACCCAATCAATCTCATGTTTTGAGCCTTGATGTTTTTCAGATGGAAGGGAAGAAATCATGAAATGTGACACCTGTTCATATTTTTGATCATAAAAGTAAATATTGTGGTATAAAATAATACACCAGGACTAGGTTTTGTGGAGAAACCACATGGTTGAAGAAGAAACATTGTAATATGAAAATGATATATAGGAAAGGCACCCCGACCTATTTAATATGTAAATAAATATTTTGGGGGTAGAATTTATAGAAGGTGTGGAGAATTCAACAATCAAGGTACCTCTAAATTATATATTTTATTATAGAATTAAATATTTAAAATCATTATAAATTTATAATGAAATATTTCATATTTATAAACCTTAATGGTGTTTTAATAATGGAATAATAACATGACCATACGAATAGTAAATTCACAATTACGAACTGTGATACGGATAGTAGAATACTATCATAACCTTTGATGGTGTAAATTTAATTTATATATTATTATATATTTATTTCATGGAATATTTGAATACAGGTTTTAGAAATCATAATTTTAGTGTTTTTATTTTTTATAAGTCATCAATATATAATTTTATTCATAGAATTAATTAAATGAAATAAAAGAAACATCATTTTCAAAAATTATATTAAAAATTTATTATTATGTTCTTATGTTTATAAGATAATTTTAGGAATCCATGACTAATTTTTGAATATTTTATAAAATCAGTTATATCTTAAAAATTGATAGTTTCAAATAAATCATGATCTTATTTAAAAAATATTTTCTCATATTTAGAAAAATAGTTAAAAAAATTTCAGATCAGTTTTTAATTCTACTCGTTGAAGAATGTCTTGGATGATTTTTTTTGATTTTTTTAGAAATAATTGATTTTAATTGAATTGTGAAATATGGTGATTTATAGTATATAGACATTATAAGATAAATTCACAATTCATTACATCATTAATGATTTAGGAACCATTATCTACAAAATAAATTAATTATTTTAATATATTAAATTATAATGCTCAAAATATTCGTTGTCTTCAGCCAAAATAATAAACGTAGGAATAAAATAATCAATAATCTATCCTCTTATCAACTATAAATACCAATCGTTGACCCCTATTCATCTCACAACTCATATCATTGTATCTGGTTCAATATCCTCAGAAATTTCTTACTAATTCTCTCAACGAAATATATAACCTTATTAGTTCACCAAAATTCAAAAAGCAAAGTCCTTATGGAGGTTCTAAGGAGGATAATTCAATAGGTTAAAATCCTATTTCATTATCATTTATATTTTTTCAATTATTTTTCTTTTCTTATTATATCAACATCAATACTTTTATAAGATGAATGAAAATTCCAATACATTATATATATAGGAATTTTTCATATTTATAGAAAAAATCATTAATATTCTTCATATCCTCTATCTTTTATTCTAAAAATTAATACAACATATCTGATGTGTTGAATTACCGAATCATGGATGTTGTGTTTTCAATTTCATTTGAAGTCCCCATGGATGGTCATAAAACTAATTAAATGTTTACAAAATGTAGAAATGTTATGATATAACCACGTGTATTTTTTGGAATAAAAATATATTCATAATATCGAATTACACAATGAATGTAGTTTGTGATAATCAATAAACCACCAAAATGATATAAACAAATATCATTAATGTTTCATCTAATGAATCATTCTGAAATCTAAAAAATATATTTAATTTACTATTTAATTTTATGGATACATTTAAATACAATTTAAATCTAATTATATTGTTTCTAATACAAATGATAATAAAAACCATTACAAACCGACCATGGTAACCATGTAAAAACACTCCGAAAATATTGGAAATAACAAAATATAAATAATAATTTGATAGAATTATTTTCACATATGATCAGTTAAAGTGATATTAAAATAAATATGTTTCAGTAAAATATTAATCGCACTCTTTTTACCATTATACAAGAAGATTATACATATTTGATGGAAGAAAACCCCAAGGTAATGGAATTCTTAACCCAATATTGATTTCTTGGGTTAACATACTACTTTATTGATTATATTGTACTAAGATTATTCTTGATATAATATTTTGACTAAATTTTGTTTTATTATATGTATTTATAGTGTATAAATATATCACATTAATTTTATTAATACTCACATCAAATATATGGTATTTTTAAGGTTATCTCTTTAAAGAAAATCATATTTTCAAAACTTTTAATTTTATAAGGGGAATGATTTTTATGATGTAAGTATTCCTGTTTTATTTTTATTTTCTCGTTCTTATGAATTTTTTATGATGAATGGTGGGAATTATATCTTCATATAAATAATTGAATGTATGTTGTAGGATGGTTGTATGGTTACTCCAAGTGTAAATGCGATGCTTACTCGATAAGTTAGCAATGAGGGATACATTTTTATGTTTCTATAATGGTTAAGAAATAATAATGTAGCTTCCAAGGTTACAATATTTTGTATGTAATTACCCATGTTACCTTTATTTTATTATTTATAAATCATATTTCATTTAGAAATATCAT
Source organism: Viscum album (assembly GCA_963277665.1). Taxonomy (NCBI): domain Eukaryota; kingdom Viridiplantae; phylum Streptophyta; class Magnoliopsida; order Santalales; family Viscaceae; genus Viscum; species Viscum album. Next base: position 1,742,109,001 of record OY728156.1, read on the forward strand.
GTTTTCACAAAGTGACTATATGATACATATTTGTTGAGAATTATGACTTTGTGAAAAGGATTTCATATGTTTATAAGTATTCATGTCTTTACAGTTTCATTCATTCGTTTTTATTTCCCATATAGATCTTTTTGTGCAAATCCATTATTTTAAAATATTTTTTCACAAGGTTATGGATTTATAAGAGAAATGGGGAAGCCAGGATGAATGTAGTGATTTGTTTCCATGAATATATTTTATGTTTTATTAAAAACATTATTTTGAAATAAATGTATATTTATTTAGTACTATGTTCTTTTTATGCTTATGGGTTGATATTTATGAAGAAGGTGATAACATTATAAAATAATAAACTGATAAAAATCAGTGGGAATGAAAATAAATGAATTCAAAAAGAATTCACAAGATTATGTAATGTTTACGGTCATGTCCATATACCATGTAATAATATAACATTCCTCTCATTTGTACTTAAATTGTTTTAGAAAATATTTTTACGAAAACTGGTCTCTGTTTATCTTTTTTTGGAGAAAATGTTTTCTTGTAAAAAATTATTTCATAGATTTTTTTACAAAATATTTTTTACACTATAAAAAATGATTTATTAAAGAAATTTTTACCAATTTTTTATTTTAAAAATGTTTTCAATGTAATATTATTGTATCTTTCTGATCAATAAACTTTTGAAACCACTTTAATATGACAAAACAAATGTTAATTTTACATTGTATGGCATGTGTGTATTTACCTACCTTCATTCCTTTGATTCTTATATTGCATGTATAGAACATTAATTGTTAAAGAAAATTATTTCGAATGGATTTTTTAATTAAAATTTGGATTAAAATGGTTTTCAAAATAAAAATAATTGAAGAATCATTTTATGTTCATTTTTTTATTTCCATATTTAAAAAACCCTTCTGTTTTAATCCAATTGTTATAGGATGTATTGAGACCATACTTATTCTTCCTCTATAAGGGTTACAATTAATTTTTAATAGGATAATGTTGATTTTCACCTTATTGAATTATTTGTTATTCCACATAATATATTCTAATTTTTCATGATTATTTAACACTGAATTTATCTTTATTTTACATATCAGTTATCATGGATATTACTATTACATAAATAGATTACCATTTTTTTGTACGGTTTTTACATTGAATGTTATTATAGTATTATAGAAAATACTGATGATTTTGTATCAAATAATCAATATAGATAATTGATATTCTATATTGTTTAAATTGATTAGTTTATATGAGGAATGGTTTGGACATGAAATTATTGGTGGGTCGAAAATATTATATAGCCCATTGATTCATGGACAGGTTCTCATGAGATTAATTAGATTAGTAAATTATCATTGTTTCAAGATATTGATTTAAATTTTACAAATTATATATCTTGATAGTATAGGTTTCCTATTCCTGAGACAAGATGTATAATAATTATATATTTTCATCATTTAAATTATTATTTTATCCATGATATGTTCATATAGTAAAATCTATGGAAAATTTTCATACTCATTTTAATAATTTAATGTAAGATGTTTTCTGTTCTTTACCTTTATATATTTTTTATAACTTCTGGATTTTTTTTGAATCATATTTGATTCCTTCTATTTTTCATTCCATATCTTTTACAAAATTCCTTCTCAATTTATTGATTTCATGGAATGTGTCTTCATTCATTAAAATTATATAATTCGCATTGAATTATTATTGATTCTTCTGGGATTTACCCTTATTAAGAATTTCATGTTACACTACTTTGGTTTGTTTTCCCAAAATAACCAAGAAGTTTACTAAAATGATATGAAAAGATATGCTGGATGGAATACATTTATTATCCTCAATTTTTTATTTATTATAATAAATTTTGAAAAAAATTCTAATGTATGTATCTGTTTTAACAAAGATTCTTATTTGTTCTATCATTTGGGACATAACATACATGCATCTTATGGAAATATATTGGTAGCACGACACTGGTACTAGGATTTCTAGATTGGTTCACTGAACTATTTGTTTAATAGCACTCTAAAGACTATAAGGGAAACTAAAATTTGAATATATAATGTATAAAAAACATTAACATGTAATTTTTATGAAATAAATTTTCAAAATACTATAAATGTCTCAAAATAGATTACATTTAATATTTTTAAAATATATTATTTTATTTTTCTATTAATTGAATAAATATTATTTCAGTGTTACATAAGAATAATATTTATTTAATTATTTATTAAAATAATTAATTCTAAAAAAAAAAAATTTAGTCTCTCAATAGATATTTATATTCATTCATAACAAACTTTTTTTCATTTGTGGTGTCATAAATTATTTTTTCATGTATGATAGTTGCAGTTTGAATTTTTCATTTCATTAAATATTTGATAGGTCAATTCAATGGAAATTTGTCTATTAATATTATATAGAAACTAGTATGATATGTTTCTAATTACATTTGAAAAAGTATTATTTTTTAAGAAAAAATTGTGACTATAACACTACAATTTGTTCTAGAATAACTAGATTTACCCTTTACCTGTGTGACAATTTTTAACACTATCACTATCTATAAATTATGAAAATAATAGAGTTATATTCACTAAATATAAATTTCTATATTCCAATAATAGAATATATTTCTTGAGATAGAATTTATATAAGTTTAAAAAAATAAATTTCAAATTAGTTGTGAAAAACATGACTCAAAAAAGTTTTTAGAAATATAAGTTTTTATGTAATGAAAATTGAATATTATTATTTTAGCATGGGAAAAAAATTAATTTTATAAAAAAATATTTAATTGATTATGTAATGTATATATTTCATTAATATAATTCATAAATTTTTATATTCTTCAATTATTAAGATAAAAATACGTTGTTCACATAAAACCATTCGTTTATGAAAATATATTTCCCTTAAATTGATTTTAATTTTTTAGTTTAATTTATTTGAAAAAATGAATTTATTTTTTATATAGGTAAAAAATTATTTCGTAATTATTTATTCATAATTATAATATCCTATCTTATGGGTACGTGATTACTATAAAATAATATTATTTTTAATATTATATCATGGATCATTTAGACAATGTATTCTGTGTAACAAAAGCTATTGAATAAATATAATTATTTAAAGACAAATTTATTCCCAAAAAAGATGGTTTTAAATTGTATCCATGTAAAAATATACTATAAAAAATGATTTCATTATGACAAATAATGAGTATATATTTATGTCATTAATTTTTCATGTTTCTATATTACTTCTCTGAATTTTTTATTTCTCAAGTGAATGTTCACAAAGTAAGTTTACATGTTCCATGGAACATTATACATTCAATACATGATTTATATTAGTTATTATTAAAAATAAATATTTTTCTCTAGTGGTATTACCTAAATTATTAATACATGTAATGGATCATGTATATAATTCTTTAGGATAGATACATAAAACACATAAGGAACATTAGAGGGGTTCAGTTGAAACAAAAAGAAAAGATATATAGGAACATGATCTAATGGATCATGTATTATTTAATTGTTTGATATACCAAGGGATTTAATATCACTTATTTTAGAATCACATAACCATTTTCCATGGATAATGTTTCAGAATATCATTCACACCAAAATCAAATTCTATATCACACTGACGATATTCAGCATAACAGTTATTTACAGTATGATTTCTTTAATTCTATATTTATTGTATAATAAATTACAATAAATATCTTCATCTATCTTATCTCCAATATATTTATTTCTCTAATATCATCCCAACACATTGGATTTCTAACATAATTTCTAGAGAGTTCATTATAAGAATGCATATAAATGCTCTAGTGAATTCCATTGATGTATAACAATATGACTTGATTAATTGATTGATCCTAACATACAATGAAATATAATAAAATAAAATTAGTATATCCTTCAGTGGTCAAATATTCCTATCTGTCTAGGTATATGTGTACATATAATAGGAATGGATGAAAAATTACTCATTATCCAGATCTGCAAGAATAATTTTCCAGAATACTATGCTTGTCATCATATCCCGTTCATATACAAGATATATAGAAATAACTAAACCCTTAAAACATCATCAATATATAGCATATAATTTTGGTTTTCAGGTAAACATACTATAATATAAATGATTTCTACTAAAATGGTAATGATATATAATGTAGCACAAATAGAATTATGGACAAAAATTAATTTTGGAGAGTCTAAAAAAAATACATGGTGATGTTTTACCATTTCTATATTAATGTGGGAAATAGTTATAATAATTTTTTAAACATTTCTCATTCACCCTTAAATTTTATAAACCCAGATATCCAACAAAAAATATACAATATCTCACTTCAAGTTGTCCCAATATAAATAATCATTCATGTATCTAAACATATTCTTACTTTCTTGATGAAATAATAATGAATAACTTTGCAAATCCATGAAAATATTCCTATTAAAAATATGTTATTTATAGAACACCTACAAGGATCATAAACATATTAATTCTATCACAATAAATATTATACAGAGTTAAATATTATACATTATCATACAACACTACATCTTCTTTCTATGGAACATTAATCATCCCAACAATATATGGTTAAACACCAATTGATAATAACAGTATTTCACACCTTCCAATGTGATATATTTTTCGATTATTTAATATCTATAAATATGTTATCTCTTGTTATCATTGTCATAGATAGGCTGGGATTATCAAACAAGCTCAAATCATTATTAAGCATTTTCCTTCCTCAGGGTATTAATGTATTGTGTTTTCATAATGGTTATTCATAACCAGCAATCTTATATTGATAAAAATAAAATCATTCTAGGAGAAAATATAATTTAAATGTTTATTATCAGTATATATATAACTAAATTCTGCATAATATTTATGTCAATATATCAGTTGGGATAAAATTAAAATATTTGTCACCAAATAATGAGTTGGGTTATTTTTATTCACGGTAATTTTATTTGAGTGAGGTATAAGATTTCACCATATTGTTTTACATAAGAACAAATATAATTCTATTGTATCATGCATCATTTTAGTTTAGAAACCCTTCTTCAATATATGGTAAAGTATGAAAATGTACACATAATATCCTTTTGATCAGTTCGAGGGAATTTTATTCACATTTATCTATCCATGAGATCATAGCTCTAAATTGAGATAACATGTACTTTGGATTATAAAATTTTGAGAAAATATCAATAATGAGATGATAATTCCATCCAACCGAAAACTATAGATATTATTATTAGTGGGTTGTTTGGGACAATGTTCAATAAATTATATTTTTTATGAATGTACTGATATATTTACACATTATAATATATGCTCCTTCAATTAAAAATTTTAAATCAATAATTCCAATTTGGTAAATTTTTCATCCCGATTATCCTTCTATAGGTTCATCAACACAATTCTAAAATGGTCTCGATTCCCTTCCTATCTCATTTAATATATAAAAATATCATCAATTAATTCCACCAACAAATGATAAATTTAAACTATAAAGACTGAATTAATTAAATACATTTTTTATAAGAAGAATTTAAAATTTTAATTGGATTCAAAATATATTCATATTTTCCATTACTTTTATAGAATTTTGTCATTGGTATAGCATGAATTATGACCCTTAAAAAATTATATAAAGGATAAACATAATTATTTACAAAAATATTGATCTCTTTTTTGTGGATCAAACAAGTCATAAACACAATGTAATAGATTATGGTTCTAGAATGTTATCATTCTAAGTTATATAGAATCAATATTCTATCTGATCCATAAATATTTACTATAAAAAAGAATTGGATTACCTGATGGTGGAAAACATGGTTTAATGGATCCCTATTCTATATTTTCATTGATTTTATTCATCAATTCATACAACTCAATCAGTTCCAATAAATAGGTAGTCATTGAAGTAGGTTTAGAATATGATATCCATTATATTAACAACTAAAATTCATATTTTAGTGGATGAATAAGAATCTATTCCAGAAATCATTTTCAAACTACCACAAAATATGAATATAATTGATTATGATATTATCCCCAACAATATTATATAAAAACCCCTTTTGAATAAGAATCAATACCCATACCATTGATGTGATTTAAATGGAATATTAATATTTATCATCTCACTCATAAATGATCATAGACTGGCTTTGATTATCATAGGAAACATCCCAAACATTTCAATTATGAGATATTTTAAAACAAAAATTCATGAAAATAAAAATATTACCTAATATATAACTGAATATTAAATAATAATGTTTTAATAAAGAGCATTCCTAAAAACATCATAAAGAGATGAATCATTGTCTCGAGATATAATCATTATACCATTAAAATTTTCTACTACAAGATATAAATCTAATCATTACTGTTGAGTATTTATTGCCTTATATAATTCATCGTATTTAAATTATTGTGAAGGAAAAATGTTATGTAACACATTAGTAGTTTTAAAGTTGATTGTTTGTGTAAAATTTAAATTATAATTTCCTAACCAATATCAAAAATAGTTATCACATGAGATTTACCTTTCACTATGGAAATAAAAAATTTCGTAAATGAATTATTATCATTAATCTAATGATATGATAATTAGATAAAATAATTCCCAAATTACAACTTTTGATAATATAGAGTGTGGGTGGTTTATTCATTAGAGAATACACCCTATTTTAAAAAATAGGTAACTTCTTCACATAAATAATATGTTAAATTGTATGATGTCCATCCTATCTACACTTAAAACATTTACTACTTCCCTAAAAGAAATTTACATCATTACTCCTTCCACACTGCATGCATAATGGTTTCCACACCATCATCTACACATGATGTTTGTAGTTAAAATTGAATTTCATAATTTATTTCTTATCCAAACCAATATTTTTATGGTTAAATACAATAAGAATTTACATATTTCTAGAACATAAAATGATTTCATTATAACTGCTAATGTATATAATAGATAAAAACATATGGATACTATGATTTATGACATTACAGAATTGATCAGCCCTGCAACTTGGATTTATAATAATAACAAAAGACCTCACATATCTTCTAAAATTTTCTTTATTGATTCCAATTGGTTCCTAATTAATCATCATTAATTTATGGAAATCATCCCCTATTTTACTATGAATAATATAATTGAAATAATTTTCTAAAAATAAGTTCATAAACTAATCCCACTCCATGGACTCTATTTCATAAATTTTCAACATATTCAGTATTTATTACACCATTTAAATTGTTTGTCATCAATTTAGTATATGTCAAAAAAGTAATTTTTTATACTTAGATTAGTGAAAAATAAAAAATATCATTTCAGTGTTACTATCACATTTCTCAAAAATTAGTGGGTCTAATTTCCCACATAATTATTTTTTTATTTTTCTCATGATGGACTCAACAAAATTTTGTTCCTTTGATTAATTATTTTGAAGATCATCATGATTCATAGAATGAGAACATAAATTGATCATAAGAATTATATTTTCCATTATAACTCCAAAATAATAATTATTCTTAAATTTATAATCATTACAATTTTCTTCCCTTTCAGGATTAATATTAATCTTTCATGTTACATCATATAAAAAACCTTGTAGAACAGTGTGAGAAACATTTATCATATACGGAATCCATATTATAATGAAACACCATTTATATTAATTATAAATCCAGACTAATTTTTTTAATATATGTGACCTTAGGTTTTGTCATTGAAATTTTTGATCATTAACTATTCAAATAATTCATGATGGTTAAAAAGGAGAATTTTGATTAAATAAGGAAAATCCCCTGGGATAATCAAACCAAGTGAGTAGTGAGGGAAAACTCACTAGAAAATATAATAATGGAATATATATACATATAAAACTATTTTCTAAATTATTATTGTTAGATAAATATCTATAAAAACACATAAACTTATATAATATAGAAATATATTTTAATATCGGAAATCCATAAACCATTCTTTACCATAATTTAATTAATTATCCTATACATATTATTATCTTAGGGGATATGAAAAAATATTTCTCATTCTACTCCCATATAAAAATCTATACCTAGCATCTAATACAAAACATAGTGAACCATAATTTCATACATAGATAATATAATTTATGATGATGAAGATTATATCATTTTAAAAAATAGTACATTGGACCATAAAAGGGTTAATGTTTTTCAAATCATGGATATATAACATATTGGTTTATAATATATATACATTTGCATCAACCTATATCTTCATAACTAAAACCCTTATTATAAATATCATATATAACACTTTTTATCATAACCATGGAATGTAAAAATTAAAAATAGAGATACTAGATGCAAACTAATGTTTATTAGGGAAGATAACAATGATCACTTAAATATATAATTAACATTTGTGAATGAGAACAAGAGTATTACATTTTAAAAACATACCCAATAAATAATAGATAAATATAAAAGGTCATGGATCATATTTGAGTTGATTATAAGACATTAATACTAAATGAATCAAGAAGCACAATCCATGATAGATAAATGTGCTATAATAAATAGTTTTTATTGACATAATAGTTATTAATAGAATTAATTAATGAAAATCACTTCCTTAAAAGGTCAAGGGACATTTACTAGTCTATCATAGTGGAATTGTATCAGATACAAAACCGTAGTAGTATCCAATGTCCAATATAAAGATTATTATAATAGATATACTACAATAATGAACTGGGTTCACTCCCAATTCATGTAATGTTTATCCCTTTGATATCTATCATTACCCAATGAATTATGGGGCTATACAATTTCAGGCCCAGAAATCACATAATGAAATATATATATATATATATATGTTCCACCATATAGTAAAACCTTCATAATATAATAATACATGAAAAAAATTGGGTATCATTAATATTTAATCATAGAATCCCCTATTTAAAAGAGATGGGTATCATAATAATTTTAGCTATTTATCATAGAGTAACACATATAAAATGAATGAGTTTCACAAACATGTTGTCTAAAAAATCACAAATCATCTTGAAAACCCATAAATATGGTACCACTAGATAATATATCCATTATACTATAATCTAAATATTACATTTTAATCTTTTATATATAGAAATACCATTATATGTCCATTAAATCCTTCATTACTAAAATACCCTTCTATATATAAAAGTACCATAAGAAATTAATAAAATTCATAAAAAAACTATGATAATATTTTTCGATAAAATATAAAAGGAAATAATTAAGAATAAAATATAGTATTGAGTTTTCATAATTTAAGGAAATTTCATTCATTCTATTTAATTACAAAAATATCATTGAAATATTTCTAAAAAATGTCATCATTTAGAAAATGAAAAGATGTTCTGTTTAAACACATTATTTGAAAAGTAAATTTTTTTTACATTTAAATTAAATTGTCAATAAATAATAAGAGTATTGCTATTAAAAAAATTAAAAATAGTGACATGGATGGGGAATAATTTATGACCAAAGAGTGGAATAAAGTTGATATTTTCATATAAGTACTCATTCTGTGTCTTGAGTTCTTAAAGAGAGAAGAAATAAAGGAAAAATTTATTCTACATAATTGACCATGGGATAAGAAAACTAATGGAATTATTGCGAAACTAAATTTATTATTTCTTTAATGGAAGGTAATCTCAATCATTACTAATTAAATAATGAGATTATATCATGAAAAAATAACCGTAATAGTAATTTTTTTATCCAAATCCCCTACAAAAGAGTAAAACATTAATGTAAAGGAAAATAAAAATATAATCCTGATGACTATATTAAATGGAACTAATGGGAATTATATAATCAAAATAAATTAAATAGTTATGGAATATATCATCTATCTCGCATAAAAATAATGTGAGAAAAAATCCTATACATCAAGTTCCACATTATTTAAAATAAATATAACATACTGTATAATGTACTAATATATATTTTAAATAAATATGATAATTTTTCACATAATTTTATATTTATATAGTATACATTTATAAATTTTAACACAAATATTTAAATAATCCCATAATTATCTTGTTATTTTTAGGTGACAAATATTTTTTTTACCATGATTATTTTAGTTCACTTGATAATGAACATTTACATTGATAATTGTTCAATATATTCCAAATATATATATAATTATTTGATGATATTATATACTCATAATAAATATTTATATTCACCCATAATAGTTATATATGAAAAATTAGTTGCGTCCTTCATTGAGACAGTATACCCTATATATACATGAAACATATTTTCAAATTTTGAAAGATGGAACAAAATTAAGGTAAATAACAATTCATCATTATAAAATAATTATCATATCATATATAACATATATATTTATTAAGTCAATAACAATTACCATATGAGTAAAATACAAATGAAAAACCAATCACAATACTTTTTGGAGGTTGTAGTAGACACGTGCACATAAGATAAGCAATCATTTTCTAATAAATTAAAATGTATGAAAGTAGGTTTTATATTATGATTCCAGAGTTATAATTATTTTATAATTATAAAATATAAACATAAATACAATCATATAACCATAAACGAAATACAGTGATGTAAAATGATTTTTTTCTCTATATTGAGATGATAAGATGTACATATGAACAAACAATATGTTCAAACCCTATTTGATAATGTAGATGATGTTTAATGGTTATTTAGTATTTATAATAAATTTTCATAATAATAATGACAATTTATATATTTATTTAATATTAATAAAATATTTTTAGAATACGTAATGATGTAGTAAATATAAATTTATCAGTTATGGATATTACCTATTCTTTTAAAGATATCCATTATTTCTCCTCTTAGGTGTCATACTGTTGTTCCTTAGTGAGGAAAATGACTTGTATAATGCGGATAAGTAATATTAGAAGTTATTTTGGTATATTATGGTTTGAGAAATATGGATCATTTTTTTAAGTAATATGTATGAGGGGTTTTATATTATAAAGGAGTGGGAGGACACAATATGAATTTAATAAATGATTGAACAATAATAAATACATTAATAAGAAAAAATCATCCAAATGATCATTATTTAGATGAAAAATTGTATTGTTATTAATTAACATGAACTAATGAAAATATATAGGAATTTTTTTTTCTTATAAGTCTTATATTAATTATCATTAAATTTTATAATTATATTTGACATTAACTACAGTAACATTTTTTTCATCCATAAAGAGAAAATAAATATTCAATAAATGGATATGTGGCTCCTAAATGGTATTTGGATGATTTTTCCACATATTTCACATTAACATGAATATTTTTTTTATTTATATGAATTTTAATAATATTAGTAAAATTTTATTTAGAATAAAATTTCATTAATGAAATTTTTTATTCATTAATATAATTTAAACTTAAATGCGTCAGTAAAAATATTAAATTTGAGCATAATAAATTTCAAATTAACTAACATATTATATTAATCTAAAAAATCTTGCAACACTATAACTCAATAAAAATAAATTACTTTAAATACTGTTAAATTGATATAAATTATTTTTCCGTTAATTGATGAAATAATATATCATGGTATCATTAGAATTTATAATTATTATTTAATTATAAAAAACAATAAATAAATATCCATCATGAAAATAAATTAATTAGTCTAAAATTAAAATTTATATTTTTCCATAAATTATGTCTTCCAATTTATATACACAAATTAGTCTATTATAAGTTAGAGAGTTATATTTTTTTATTTTTCTTCATATTAAATATTACACAGTCTATTTTAATGGAAAAATGTCACCAAAAATGAAATTTCTAACAAAATGTGATATCTATTCACATTATAAAATTGTAATTTATTAGAAATGACTGAAAACATTTCAATTTTTATCCAATATTTACTACATATAGCTTTTATCAAGGTTATATTGTTATGCATGGTTAAAATTCATTCATAAAAATAAAATAATAATTTTTTCGTAATTTGGATATCATGATTAAAAATTAGGAAATAATTTTTCAATATTAAATTAATAATAGTAGATAAAATTAAAGTTTAAAGTATTCTATCAAAAAAAATGATTACAGTGTTTTAGTAAAAATATACTTTCAACTTAAAATATAGGTTTCTATTATCAGTTTCATAGAAAATATATTAAATGAATGTTTTGTTTTATTAATAAATTTATAATATATAGTTTTTTTTTAATAATACACTCCTAGTTATTATTATATGTAATTTTTATAAAAACACATTCATAGATAAATTCATTTATTAAAAATCTTCATCATTATTTTTAAAAGATTTTCATGCATTATTTTTAATAATTTGAATCCAAATAATTCAATTTATTTATATGTGTGAATAATGATTTTATAATTTAATTATAATTTAAATTCCCACCAATTCAATTGTTATGAAATAACTATAGAAAACCCAAAATTACAAAATAGATATTATGTCTTAATAGTTGAGTATTTGTTAAATATCTCAAATATAAGAATGGTGACCATAATGGTTTAATATCATTAAAAATCATGGAATCAATAAAAATGGGCTTTTGAATGATCAACCTATTCTCCCACATAGTTATTCAGAACTATAACCCTACTTATACACATCATACATAATTAATTTCTTCATGATATTAAGAAAAGGAAACACATAAAAAAAGATATCAGATGTCGTGTTAGGGTAAAAATGAATATATTAATGAAAACATTAACATATCATGGTTATAATGTTTTGAGAACAGGAATAATATCATTTTAAAATCAAAACATATAGATCATTGATGGTGATCTTGAGTCATGGAATGGTTCGTAGTATTTCATAAGACATGGAACATATAAGAATAAAAAACATAAGTATAAATTTCATAACATTGGTATACAAAATAGTTTCTTGGAATACACATAATAAATTAAAATCATTTTATTACTCTCCAATACTCATTTCCAAGACTACCATGGTGTATTTTATCCGTCTATAAAAAATCATATTATTCACAGTTCCCATAATTGAGTATCATTATTGATTGGGTTGACTATCTGAAACAACATAACAGTCAATGATAACTCTTGAGACTATCATAGTTGATTGGATTCACTCTATAATCAAAGTTATTTTTCAATATTAAATCCAGATAATATTTATGGGATAGATTCCTTCATTAAGCTGGGTTCACTCCCAAATACATTCCAATTTATGTCCCCACATATCAATTTTTCCCTAGACTATTGATGGGAAATATAATTCCAGTGAAACCCATCACATAATTAAAATAACACATTTGTCTTACAGAAGATCATAAAACTGTTTTCATTCTTTAATCCTATAAAAAAATTGTTTTCATAAACATTTCATCACATTATATCCTTTTAAAAGAAATAACGTTTTTAACATGTTTTCATATCATCATAACATTACCCATAGAATATAAATGACTTTCAGAAATATCATTTCATAATAATGAAAAAACTTACTGGTAAAGCACAAGGATGAAATAAATTGATCATCTCTTCAATAAATATTTGGTAATATCACATTTTTTCAAAAATCTAAAATCCATATAAAGTGATAGTTATAAAATTTAATATGGAAAACATACTTTTCTTTTTGAAATTACATATTCAAAATTTACAATTCTCCAAATATTGTTTAAAACTTTTCACAAATAATATCCATGAATCTATTTAATGGAAACAAATATTAATTTAGTGTTCATCATATCTCATAATATTATTCATATCATATATGTCCAAAAATCATACAGTTAATTTGATACTGAAAAGACAAAAGGATCCTCATTTAAAAATTTAAATAGAAATTAATTTTAATTAATATATAAAAATTAAAACATGTATAAATACAACATTAAAATTTAACATTTGATTACAAAATTTCTATTTTAAAAAATATAGTAACCATTTATATGGATGAAAATGATTTTTTGAGTAATGATAAATACTGTTAATTTTACATAAACAAGCATTTTCACTGTATTTTGTACTTATTGTGACATAAATGAATGGATGTAATGTAATTTTAGGAAACAATCATTTTAAAGATAAATTAATCACATTCCTTAGAGGTAGATTATAATATTTTATAATAAAAATTTAATCATAAATAATAACTATGAAAATGTAATTGTATTGAAAAACCCTTAACGATTTCAAAAAACAGGAATCATCATCACTTTGGAATAAATATCCATTATTTTATATTTAAATACATATAAATTTAATATGAATAATTATTAAGGACAAACAATTTTTTATATATAACATATAAATGACACACCTATTTTATATGGAATCATCCACATAGAGATAAATGTGGGATTAATATATTTTAGCTTAGATCCATCTTCCTTAATAAACATTATTATATCTTGTATAAAAAATATTTATGTGTTATAAATCTATTATAGTACCATAATAATAGTTACCGAATGATATATTGTTTACTTAAAACCTTTTAACTCCTATTAATTAATTTATTTTATCAAAATCATTATTTCACGTGAAATCATCTTCATTTTTCATGTATGGTTTGCTCCAGTATTTTTGGATCTTTTACATTGATCATGGATCCATCATCTCTAGAGAATAAATAATTATATAAAAATGGTATATATTTATTATATAAATAATTTTTTTCATCAGTAAAATTAGATATTGAAAGATAAGTTGCAACCAGGGTACTCAGAGCAGGAAATAGAGTGCACATTATGTTTGTTGTAAAACAACACTACTGTTGATCAAGGATTTGTTCTTATAGTGAAAATGGATTATATTTTTATGTTCGAATCATTTACTAGTGTTTTTTTAATATTTTTTTATATCAACATCATGGTGATGATAAAATATTTTTTAAAGGTGTATTTAAATTATTGACACTTCATAAATATAGTAATGGAATGACATTAACGATGACTAGTTTTCCCAAAAGTTGGGATTTGTGAAGAATGTGTTTTTTTAAGGTGTGGAGATTCAAAAATGCACAATGGAAAAATTATGCTCTCTTTACTATGGGATGTTTTTGAATTTTGTGATGGAATAATGGAAATCTACATGACTATTATAAGTTTTACGAGTAGGTAATGTTTTACTAAATATTCATGAATAGTGATTATTTTCAAAAATCATATAAGTGGTTAAGGAAAAGGAATCTTTGAGCATGGATTTTTTTAATGGAAAAATCTAAAAATTGGCAGACACACCTAATTTAGAAAATTAATTGAATTTTTTAAAATGAAGAATCGATTTTATTTCATGAATTTAATATTAATCCTCAAATATTTCTGAAAAAAGAATCCTTCAAGAGGATACAAATCTTGAAATAAATTCATATGTAATTATAAATGCTAAGGAATAATAAGAAAATGATGTTTTAACAAGTCCTTAATTACAACAAAGTACTTGAGTACTAAAATTAATGTGAGATCCATAAACGATGGAAGTATTGAAAATATAAGAAGCTTCATTAATATTGGTGGGTTGGAGATATCTGGAACATCACTAAAACATTATGTGTGTTTCATGAAGGAAGAGAGATTCATGAATTGGACAGTTTAACATCTAGTTAAAATGAAAAATTATATTTTGGATAATCAAATCATAGTTATTGTGGAGGAAGGGTCTTGATATAATCAGGGATAATGGATTAAATTCCAAATCTACAAATGTGACCCTTGTGTTATTAAACTGAGTACGTATTTACCCTTCTATTGATCTAGGAGGAGTTAAGAGAAGTGTTTCAATGTAGGAAATTTCATATTTATAAAATGCTTTTAAAGGTAGTTCATAGGGTGAAAATTGACAATATATGAACTTTTTCACTCCATAACAACTATTGAAAGATTTGTGTATTTAGTTAGGAACTCCAAACTATCGGTATATGATCCAGAGAGTATCCCATAATGGTTATCCATGTAAAACTCTTGTGTGATCTTCCTTTTTTGTGAATATTTAAATAATTTATGATTCTAATATATGGGAACAATATGTGTCACATTAAAATAAAAACATGACACCCAGATTCACCCCTTCTCAATTAGGGTGATTTGGGGTCCCATAAGTGGTATAATAGAATATCGATTATTGAAAAATAATATATCCTCTATTGTTTTCCTGGACAATTGATTGAATATCATGGGGTCCCTTATTTTATATAAGTAGTTCTAGATCAAGAAAAGTTTGATTAGATTTCATATGAGATCCCTTGGGATGGATGTTCATTTTTTATCTACTCAGGATATTCATGACACAAATGTATTATTTATTTCGATTATTTTAAGGGTGATTAATTTGAATGATGTAGATTCCAAGTAAAAATATAATCATACTAAAGAAATTACTGATCAAATATATCTGAATGTAATGAATGTTACTATATACAAGTCTATGTGGGAGAAAATGATAAATATTTAAAAAGGTGATATGAAGAAAAAGATTCCAAATTTTTTGTCATCCACAATCAGTTCGATGATCTAAAAATAAATCAAGGGGAAAATGAATATAACTAATCTGATCTCATTACTATAGTTTTTGTAGTTATATTGTGACATGGATATAAAATTTACTATTTTTTAATTATAATGAATATCCATGAAGGAACCAATCTATATAAAATCCATAGTTCTTATCTCCTATGAAAATATATTTTTGGAAGCTATCTCATTATGAACTTCTCAGTAGTTTGGTGGCATCTGAAGTGATATTCATACAATAAGATTAATCCAATAGAGTTAACTGGGAAATATAATTCAAATACATAAAAAATATGATAGTTTTATAGTATATGAATATATGTAATAATAACATGATTACATTTTTTACATTAAATTCATTAAATAAAATTTTTTATTTAATGGGTAGTTAATGTTGGCTTGTTTTCATTGGGGTAATGTATGGAACAATAAATACAAAATCCCCATGAGTTTTTATTATGTTGATAGGGATGTATAAATCATGTAAAATCCATATATGGGGTTCTGTAGTAAAGGATACATAAAATTATGATATAAATTTCAGATAAAGTGCTTCATTTGAAAATAAGAAAAAGATGACATAGACATTGGGGGTGTTTAAATAGATTACTGTCATAAACTAAAGCATCCATTGTGGATATAGTTGAAAATTTATAACCTACTGTAGATGAAAAAAATAAGTTACTTGAATTTATTGATATCATGATGTTACAAGAAGGTTCACTTAATGGGATTGAAATTCATGGAAATTTAAACATAGACATCAGATATTTGATGAATGAGTCATCATAATATTTTGATCTTCATAAAGAATAAATTTAGAATCTCAAATAAGGGTAATAGGAACATTTAAAAACACTAGAATACACAGATTATGTTGTCCAATCTAAACTAATTATTGATGAACATGAAAATAAAGGAATGAACATACATTGAGACTAGAGGAAAATGATCAGATACTAGAGGGTGTTGAAATAAGTTAATATTTTATGGAATAATCTAAAAACTAAATAAAATTAAAATAAAATGATTAAGAAATAAAAATTTGTAGTAATTTAATATTCATATATATATATGAATGATTTAAACATGGTTCTAAATTGTTCGATATAATGTATAATGATCAGATATAAACAGTTATGGGAAATAGTTGAATTGGTTGTGTTGCGTAAAAAACAATGTTTGGAAATGATAAGAGGGAAAACTAATTTGATTATTATTTATCACATATGACAAAGGATCCTACTATCCCAAAAATTAAATTTTCAATCCTAATATTGAAGAGATATAAAAATAAGCATCATGTATCTAGAGAGGATGAAAGATTAAATAAATTTAAAAAATAAGTTGTCATGTGGATAAATGGAAGTGTGGAGATATTCTCACTTATGAAATTATTATTTTGGGGATTTTTGGATCATAATTTGTCTTACTATTAATTGTTAAATAGTTATTTTATTGGGGAAGAATATGGATGTCAAAAAAGGTGTATGAGGAAATATAAATCATCATAGAAAATAAAATTTTTATATAGAGTTTTTTTAACTGTTTTGACTATGGATAGATTGATATTCATTGATGGAAGAAGAAATGTGGGAACAATAAATACACAACTCGGTGAAAAGTTATTACCCACCATTAATGAGAATTAACTCATGAAAATTGGTATTCTATCCAAGATGAAGAATATGAGTTTTATGAACACATTTATATTTAAAATGGATTGGAAATTCCATATTTATCCTCCACCCAATCATGTATCTCATTGAAGTTAATGACGAAAAAAACGAAAGAAAAGATTTTAGAAAGAGACTCTATAGATATAAAGATTATTGTATCCTAGATTCATGATAGTGGATAATCATCAAATATGATAGTAAATAAATATTTTTTAAATAGATTAATAAAATGGTTGATGGAATATAATTATTTGGAAATGATGATTCTTTAATGAAATAAGGAATTGTAAATATAGAACTATGAAATGAAATGCATGGGAAAACACATGTTCTCTATGAAGATTTTTTATATCACAATATTATGACCCTGAGTCAAATATGTTACTCAGGGATGACATTGACATTTAATCACAATGGTTTCAATATCAAATGAAAATATGACACATGAATGTGAGGAAATATGGTCAGGAGTTAATATTGGCCATAGAAAAAAAGGCCATTGAATCTTCTTGATCTCATCTACAATGATGATTGTAGTTTAATAGATGTGGATGGCACAAATGGATAGATGGACATTATTATTGTTATAAATTATTATAACATAAATTTGTGTTTGAGGAATATATAGTAGAATCATATATTTATTGAATTCATGGATAGTTAATTTCCATGATATAAGAGATAAACTGGACATATAGTTAAGATTCTACGATTTAACAATTGATGAGAATACAAATCCATTGAATTTTAAAATAAAAAAACTGACATAATGAATGAGGTGTTTACAGTGAGATCCCCTCAACAAAATGGGATTGTTGAATGTAGAAATTGATATTTTAACAATATAGATGGATCTTTTGTAATTGAGAGTCATGTTTCTCACCATTATAACAATGAGTTTGTTCATAAAGTCTCGTATACTCAAAATAGAAGAGGGGTTTTTATCGAAGAAATAAACTATCCATATGTGATATTGTATATAAGGACTGCATATCTGAAATATTATAATTTTTTTGGTAGTAAATGAATCATTCAAATAAAAAAGGAAATCTTTTAAATTATGGTGATGATGTATATAAAGGAATATTCATGGGATATTTAATAAAGTATAAACCATAAAATGTTATGATACTCATCATAAAAATATTATTAAAATCAATGATGGAATGATCATTGAGGCTAAAATAATAAGTTCCACATGGATATTTTTATTTTTAACATGTAAAATGAATATGGAATATGAATATTGATATATTAAAATCCATAAACAGTGGAAAGTATAAAAATAAATTTTTCCTTAGAAATTGATGATTATTCAGAAGAAGAATTAAAATATGAAACTACTAATAAAGAAGCTCTATATTAACCACACAGAATAAATAGATCAAAAAAAATTGATCAATCTGACATCATTAGGGATGTTATCACACCAACTTAGATAAGGGTAATGATGGATGACGGACATGTTCCCTTCCAATTAATGTTGGAAGTAACTACATTTTTTGATGTCGTGAATGATAACCAATGTGTTATGTCCCTAAATGATGTAATATGAAAAATTAATAGGAACTAAATTTGAGATCCTGTTAAGAAACCCGAAATCACATTGTGATTGGATAATAGTTGATCATTACAAATAAATCGATGATCCTGGAAATTTTATGTCTAACAAGGATTACTTGGTTTGTATAGTGCATACACTGATTAAAGGATTTTATTTTGATGAAACATTTTCTCCTTTGGCTATATTAGATTCAATAAGGATCTTTTTTCCATTGAAATTCAATGAGGCTCCATAGTTCATCATATGGACGTTAAAAAAACATTCTTAAAATGTTTCCATACAGAATAAGTCTAAATAGTAAACCCAATGAGATTGTTGATTTAAAATGAAGATAAGAAGGTTTATAGATTAAATATTTTACTAATTTTTAAAATTACGAACCACTAGAGAAATATTCAAGATTATACGATGATCTGAAGAATATAAAATATAAAAATGGATGTGATTACAATAATACCTATGTGGAGAATTCTTAGAAAGATAAATATATTGTTCTTTTTTATGTGTATGATATTATTTTCTTAAGGATGTTATAAGGGAACACTAGAATATTTATCTAATTACATGAAATAAAAATTTGAAATTTCTATGATTTTAGAACTCACATACATCATGGGAATATAGGATATCAAAATATGTATTTCTCCATTACTTATAATGTTTAATATGTAAGAGAGATTGTGAAAAAAAATTAATGTGCATGGCTTGGAACAAATTTGTTCAATAACTTTATTCTGAACAAAAATGTAAATTTGGATAATGAGACATCTATATATCCCAATATATAAAAGAGATTAATTGTAATCATATTATATATTAATAAAAATTGATAGATATCATATTTATATTATTCTAAGTGGAAATTTTTCAAATTAATCTGATGGAAGAGAATTCAGATTCCATTAAATAAATCATCTGATACATGTAAGGTGAATAAAACATTGGATTATATTTTCTATAAGAAAGTAATAATGAACTGTCATCATATGTTTATTTTTACTTTGATGTAAATGTAGTGTTTACAAATTCTATAAGTGGTGTATGATTCATTATTAGAAACAAATGTGTGGACTACATTAGTAAGAAAAATAGAAATCAATTATCTTAGTATGGATAATGATATGTATATATCTACGGAAAAGGCATACCCTTATCTTTTTTGGATGAAGAATAATTGAAAAATATAGGTGATGAGGTGAAATAGATGACGACGATTCACTATAATAATAAGATCACTATGGATTGTACAAAAATCATGTTCACCACACTCATAAAAAAGATGACATCAGATATAACTGCATCAATTAAAATAGTAATCATTGATAAATTAAATTAGAGAATTTTAGAATGGATTTCCAAGTTGATGATATTCTGAATTATCTATTTTAAGAACATATGTTATAGAAATATAGGCTAAACCTCATTGTTCAGCAACATAAAAATGCATCAGAAGGTTACAGATCTTCACCTCTCCCAAATTATGTTACCTTATTTAATTTGTTTCTATATGCGATATTGGTATATTAGAGAATTATGATCCATGTGTAGTTTGTTTTTTGAGAAATAAAGTTATAATACTTGTTCATTTGGTTTGTTAACAAAATGGTGATATGTAGAATGATTAATTAATTGATTGACCTATAAGTTTATGTAACTTTTTCAAGGATTGGTTGGATGTATGTGGAGGAATGCAATTATATTATTCCACTATTTTTTTCTTCACAGAGTGTTGATCGCGTAGACTTATATTAATGGAAGATCTATTTGTGTCTTATCACATTCATTATTGGGGATGGTGATTTATTGAATTTATCTATAGATCTCCAATAATCATAAAGTGGGATATTGTTAGAACAATGTTTTTCATATATTTATATAATTTTTACAATGTGTATTTACCATACACAGATGAATTGAGTTGGTATTTGTTTATTTTGGTTAAAATGGGTTCAATAGTGTTAGTGGAATCATTTCTCAATGTTTTTCAAAATTGTTTTTCTAACATCTAGACTAATGAGAAAACATCATGATAGGAAGATTTAAATGATTTGATATTCATAAATATTGTAAAATAATGAGGTTTTTGAATATTAGGCCTCAAGAAGCTTACGTTTTGTGTTGTATAGGTTATCACAACGATGTGAAGCATAACAAACATTTGATGGAAAGATGGTGTTACCACAAATGGAAGATTCTACACAGGTTCATGAAGGAATGATGTTAGATATATTAGATTATCAGAAAGTTCTTGAATGAGTAAAATTTTATGAGAGCATCGAAAATAGTGGATCATCATGAATTATATTGAATAGAATCATGAAAAGGCCACATTGTTATTTAGATCTTTATGGATAGAAGTGTCTTTAAATAGGTATCCATATATAATTTTAACTCTAAAATATAATTAAAGAAAATATTGAATCGATATTATTTCATTAAGGTGTACCTAATAAGAAAATATATAGAAATCCGGAATCCATAATAAGCATAAGCATCATGAAATGAATGTATATGAACAGATTTATGCTAAAGCATACCCAAAAAGTGTGTTCTTGAAGATTTTTTGTTTCATGAATAAATTTACTTCGACATTGGATAATATTCTTACAAAATATGGACGATTCAAAAATGATGGGAGCTTGATCAATGCTGATTGATTCCTGAAAAATGGATTCTTCATTAATTTTTAGTGTTCACGAATTATGGAACTTCTTTGAAAGAATAAGGGTGTTTTGTGAAGGATGTATGATTATTGAATAGTATTTTTGACCATTGGGTTTAAGTGAACAATGTGTTCAACTGAATAAATACATAAAATTCATGTGGGAGTATTCTATTTCTAATCAGTGTAAAATACCTAAATTCCCAATCTACTAATGAAATCTTTGCATCGTTAAACATATTATGACTTCACCCAAGTTTGTTCACACGGGGGGTGCCAACATAAGGGATCAAATTTAAGATTTGTTTTATCCTTAAAAAGATTCTATAAGAATTGTTATTAGAATATAGTGATTGAGTATGATATTATGCTCTCTATAACAAATAGTGAATATTTCTCTATTTTGGTACACCTGATAGACTATCAATGTATGATCACTAGAGTATCCCTTTCTGGTGCACCATGGAAATATTATATGTTGCCTCTTTTCATATGAATATCATGTTAAAGAATAATTCCATAAAACATTGTTGACAAGTTACTATAAATTTAAAAACAATATCAATCATATTATAATAAAATGCTGACACCCTGATTCATCCCTCCCATATCAATGCGTTCTGGGGACCTATAAAATGAAATACATAATTAATTGAAATGGATGACATATAAAATCCTAAAAATTGTTTTTAATTTTTGAATGAAGAAATTAATTAAATATAAATATTAATTAAATATTGAAAAATTGTTAATATATCATACTTGTTATATATACTACTCGATCCATCGTAATTAATTTTAATGTAATATGTACATAAAAACAATTTTATGTTTATTAACTGGATGTATATTTATGAATTTAGATAATATTTCATCATTAATGAATCACAATTATATCATAGATATCATATGTAAACAGAAATCCAATAATAATACCAATCTATGATTAATGGTGAGGAAAATGAATTGTATCGATACACAAAGATTTTACGTAGTTTGTGTGCATGAGAGATTCATTTACATTCCATTTTATGCGAAGAAGGGTCTATCCATTTTGTTACATAATCATAACAACATTTCAGTAAGTTTGGCATAACAAGGTAATTGTTTTATAATATACACGAAAATTTCAAGTGATGTAATGAAAATTATAAAAAGAAGTTACCAGTAAAAGAAATCATTTTTTAATTAAAATTTTTTTGTTATCCTTGTCTGGATCCTAGATGAATTCTTTAGGTAAGACCATTATCTCTTGGATATGGAAAATGCGGCTGGTACTTGATTTTGGAATGGGATTTTCAGGATATAGTTCACATTATGTTGCAAAAAATATGAAGTAGTGGAAACCTTTTGATACATTGGTCTACTGGATATTTTGGGATTCCAAAAAATATTAAATTATAAAAAAATTAATAATCAAAAAAAAATAATCAAATTCTCTATATATTATAATGTAAGTATTAAATTGGTTTAAATATCATCAACCAAAATATTATGTAAATGTTTCAATGGTATTTTTTAAAAAAAATTAAACAAATTGTTAAGATATTTTTTCCATACCAATAATATAAGGAACCGACCTTAAACCATTACATAATATTGAATTAAATGAATAATTCACATTCAGGATCTTTCCAGGTTTAGTGTTTTAGGGAATTAGGACATAACTATTACATCTCACAAGATTATAAAGCACAAAATTCTACTCAGCATCAATTTGTTAATAAATAATAACTCTAAAAAAGAAACATGTCTACTTCCATGGTTTAGAAAACTTGTCATTCCATGATCTCATCCTTGACCCTATTCATCTTTAAGTCCTGTGGAAAACATTTCAAAAACATGGGATTAGCATAAAAAGCTCAGTAAGTGATATAAAAATATATAAAGATAACATTAGTCCATGTATAAATAAGAATAAATGAAATCGTACTTTACTCATAAAATATAAGTACTTTTACATACATCATGAAATCATAATATTAAAAATAACTCATTCAAATCATAAGAAATTAAGGTAACATGAGGCATTCATAACAATCTTTGTAGGGAGTAAAACTCATTTTTAAATTTAGATTACCCATCACAGTATATTCCTTAAATTTCTTTGGAGAAACCATAGTGTTTAACTCCTTCATGTTACCCAATGCATTAGAGATCTATCTCAGGCTCACCCTTCCTTAGTTTATCACAGTACCACCAAACTTCATAAAAAATTTCCAAGAACCATAACATAACTGTATCACATAAAAAACGCATAAATAAAATATAACATTTCCACATTTCAATCAGAAGATATCAATGAAACATGTTGATATAATCAAAACATTATCAGAACAATTTTCAATACCAAAATAAAAGAAAAGTTAAATATGGTATTTATTTTTTTTAAATGTTATGGCTTGTAGAAGAAAATGAAACACAAATAATGGTCATTGCGGCAGAGAAGTCGTTGTCAACACATACATAAGACAAAAAATTCCTTTTTTCATTAATTAAAATGTTTCATGTAAAAATGATCATTTAAAATGTAATTAAAAGTCAAAAGGGTTTTATACACCATAGAAAATAATGTCTTGTATAAATCAAAAGATTCCTCAATGAAATGAGAATGAGACGAAGTCCCGTACAAATATGGTATCCTGAGATTAAAGCTAAATAAATTACATAATTATGTGTTAAAGATATAAATATAGTCAATATAAGTCTATATAAAGGGTAAAACAATCATATTTCATCCACACATACTCATAGAACGACATAATCAAGGAGGAGAGGTTTAACCCAACGAATTGAAATTGGGATAAGATGTTCCCTTACAGAAATTTAGCATCCTAACGATGTCACTTTAAAATTAAGAAAATGAGTTGATGATAGAAAAAAAGGTTTCTCATCACTTGGAAATGAAATTTACAGAAATAAGGATATATAATAACATATCCCAACATAAGTAGATATAAATTAAAAGTCCTAACAAAAGGAAGTCTTTTAAAAAGTGGAGGGTGAAAGGTTCCCTTACAGATTTAGGAATCTTTTAAAACGTACACCCCATGAAAGAAGGGTCATACATTGAAGATGTAAATACCCATAAATTAAATTTTATTATTCAATGAATACAATAATATGAAGTAAATACACCACACAGAAAGAAATAGTGGAAAATGTATGATGAATATCATGGGAATAAAAAGTGAGATAAAAACGCCTTACCTCATTGTAATCAATCAAGTCATATGAAAAAAATATAATAACCAGAAAATGAATCACATAATACCAAGAATATAAATATAATCATTATAATATATACGAAATTTTAGTACACAATACACCACTTGCAACAAATAAGTGGAGAACAATGGAAAACTCATGGAATTCAAAGCGAGATAAGAAATCACTTTACCTAAAGTTCGACTTGTCTTGTTCATTTCATTATCCTCATAAATAATAAACCTTGTTCAATTTATAATTGCATAATGACTTCTTTTAAAGTTTTTTATTCAATTAATATCACATATTTTCAGTTTATAATAGTTAGTTAATTATGTGAGTTCGTATCACACGTTTTGTCGATGTTTGGTACATTAGTAAAAAATTAACATGTTTGAAATGAATTGCCCATGTGGTTATAATTACATCATATCCAGAATGGTATTAATGTTTTATATATTATATACCCACTATATATTCGTTTTATAAAATTCCATAACTTTTTGTGATAAAAAATGAAATGCACCGTTCATGGAGACGGTAGGCCGTACGTACGCATGAACGCTACTTTCATTTCATTGTCATATTACTGGAATTATAACTAAATGAGACATATATATAATATAATTACAGTATAATATATATGTTATATAGATAACATATTTTCATTAATTACATTATTTATAAATTCCATGTATGGCGTGAAGGAGTCAAATCACTTGAGGGGGCGGTAGTCCACAATTCCTCAGATGTCTTTATCGTAGTTCCACACCATGAAAAGGATAATGATGTGATTTAAAAATAAAATTCATAAATATATAAAAAAATAAATTCCATATATATCATATATAAATACACTGAAATCATAATTTCAACCAATAAAGGTGTTAAAAGATGATTGAACAACCATCGTTTCGCGAGGCAGTAATTAGCCACCCACCGAAACAATATGTTCGTAAACCATTAGAAGGAGGTGTGTGTAACTGTAGATAGAATCCATATCATTAAAAAATCATAGAATATTAATGATTCTGGTGTTATTATGGTATCAAATAATAAGAAGATATTGGTGAGCGAAGAAGGAAAATAAAAGAAAGAAACTCGAGAGAAGACATTATCTCTAAATCGGGTAACTCTTTTTTATTTGATCCAATGGCTTCCTTGGAAAGACTTATGCCCAATGTGAGGATTCTAAGAGTAACTAAGGGATATGGAGAGATAATATTTTCGGATTTTGGATGATACAAGGGCTTGAGAGTTATGGGTATGGGGGTATAGGTGGGGGCCTTTTATAAGAGGGAGGATGGTCACTTTTGGAAAGTCCTGAAATGTTACTTTATTCTAAAATGATTTTCTAATTTTAAAGGTTAAAAAATGATATATATTGATGATAAGGTGTTAAGAGTTATTAATACACCCATCCAATAGGTTTTAGAAAAATTTATGTCTTATATTTTACCTTATCATTTCATTTTGTTTAAATCGTTCATTAATGAGGTAACCACTGCATCATCATGGTGTCATAAATTAATATAATTATTTACTATCTAAAAATTATAATAAAAACAAAATAATGTAAGAAATATATTTTACTTTACAATTACTATTTATAGTCTAAGAAATCATGTATGTAAACAAAATTAAATTTTTTTTACTTAGGATATACAAACCTTTGTTATATTTCTCTTCGTTTTAAAAAATAATGTCATAAATGGCACTATCACACCCATGTGACTCCATGGGCCCTCAGGTTTGATATTTATCTTCCCATGGTCAAACATGACTCAAAAAAAAGGATTTTAACAAATTTTGGGGTCATTTTATATTATTATGATATTATTTTATTACCCTTAACTACCTGATTACCAATTAATCATGATAATTTATGAGATTTGTCGTCATTACTATTCATAATGTCCAAAAACAAAAGAGTCTTAATATAACGCCCCAACCTTAATCCTTACTTAATATTGAATTAAATGAATAATTCAAATTGAGGATCTTTTAATGGATTATAGTTTCATATAATTAATACATAACTATTACATCTCAAAAGATTACAAAGTAAACACTTCTACTAAGTTTCCATAAAATAAAAAATCTTAAAAAGAAGAATGTTTAGTTCCATGTTTTAGATATCAAGTCTTTCCCTTGATACCATCATTGACCCTATTACATATTAAGTCATGTGAAATACATTTCAAAAAACATGGGGTGAGAATAAAAAGCTGAGTAAGGGATACACAAAGAATTAAAACTGTTAGTTTTTCAAAACAACAAGAAAACCATGTATACTTTATCCAAATAATAATTTCGACCTTTATGAAGTAGTAAAAACTCTTCAATGAATAAAATATCATTAGATACCCTTTTGTAACCAGAAGATTATCATAAAACCAATATAAAGAACACATAACATAAAAAGGTAACTTGGGACATAAACATGCTTAAATGGAATAACAATACGGTCGACTTCCATACATACTTAATGGAATAGCCATGCGGCCGACATCCATACCCAATGCATTGGAGGTTATAATGTAACCACCCATCCTGGTATTCACAGCACCACCCTTCATATGGTTTATCATGTAACCACCCATAAAATGTCCAAGTACCATAATTACACATATAATATTGAAAATATAAACATTTCAATAACAACATTTCATTTTCAATCACAATAAGTAATTCCAAGATATTTAATTAAGTGATCCATTTTCAAAAACAATTTAAAAGTGATTTTTGAATCAAAGTGTCTCATACCACTTTGAAGATTTTAATGGAATTATAATTTTAAAACATTAATGTCCATATAAATAAATACTGAAAACCATTGTGAAAACATGGTCATTAAAGATAAGGATTTAGAATAATGAATATTTTAAACATTTAAAACGATATTTTTGTTAAAGAGTTTTTAACAAAATGAGAGACTCTTGAATTCAAATAATTGCGGAATAACATGTAATCCGAGATTTATAATATCATGAGAATAAAGAGATTCATGATATAATATGTCAAAGGACTGTATACAGACCTTATAAGTGTGAATTGGTGCATAACAACAATGAAGTCTCAATAGAAATGTAAATTGAGATGAAATCCATTATAAAGATGGTATCCTTAAATTATGGATAAATCTATCACATAATTATGTGTGAGAAATATAAATACACCCAATATAAGTGGATATTAAGTGTGAATCAATCAGAGGTCATTCACAATAATCCTGTAAAAACAAAACCAATGATATATATATAAAACTCAATAAAATGAGATTGAGTTATGATTTCCCATAAAAGTTTGTAAGAATTTATCAATGAGATGATTATGTGTAGAAATACTATATCCGTAAAAAGGATTGTGGAAATTACAACATAGAGATTCCACACATAATCTTGGAATAATAAAATCAAGAAGTAGATGGTTAACCCAAAGAATTAAAAGTGGGGTAAGAAGTTCCCTTACAGAAATCCGACAGCCTAACGACGTCACTTTGAAATTCATAAAAATTAGTTGATGAGAGAGAAAATGGTATCTCATCAGTTGGACATAAAATTTACATAAATAAGGATATATAAGAACATATCCCAACATAATAGTATGTGAATTAAAAGACATAACCAAAGAAGTCTTTTAAAAAGAGGAGGGTGAAAGGTCCCCTTACCGAGTTGGGTAACATTCCAAACGTACACCCCATGAAAGAAGGGTCATACAATGAAGATGTAAATACCCATAAATGAAATTATATTTCACAAAGAGTATCATAATCGGTAGTACATACAACACTCAATGTAAATAGTGGAAAACATAGCATAAATGTCACATGAATAAAAGTGAGATGAAAAATCCCTTACTAAAACTCGATAGCCTAACGACGCCACTTAAAACTTCCAAAAAATTGATTTATGAGATCAAATTGGGTCTCTCATAATATGAATCTAAATATTAAAGTATTAGTAATATAAAATAACATCCCCAAACATAAGAAATATGAGTTTAAAAGAAATGTCAAAAAAGAGAGTACTTAAAAAGAAATAGAGAGGTTGGATCCCTTACAAAAATTTGGCAGCCTAACGGCGCCACTCAAAACATCCAAAATGGATTGGTAAGAGAAAATATGGTCTCTCATAATATGAACATAAAAATTAGAGTACGAGTAATATAAAATAACATCCCAATCATAAGAAAGATGAGCTTAAAAGGAATGACATAAAAGAGTGTACTTAAAAAGAAAGAGAGGGGTAGGTTCTCTTACCTCAAGTCCGACTTGTCTTGTTCATTTCTTTATATTCCTGAATAATAAACATTGGTCAATTTATAATTTCTTAAGGAAATATTTTAAATATTATTATTCAGTTCATATCACTTTTTATAATGTTATAATAATAGGTTAATAATGTGAGTTCATATTAGACATTTTTGTCAATGTTTGCTACAGGAGTCAAAAATGAACTTGTTTGAAAATGATTGTCCATGTATTTATAAGTAAATATTCTCCAAAATAGTATTAATGATTTAAATAAAATATATATCCAGTACATATTCATTTTATACTACTCCATAACATTTGGATATAATAAGAAATGAAATGCACCGTTCATGGAGACGGTAGACAGTATGTATGCATGAACGCTACTTTCATTTCCTTGTCATATTAATGTAATTAAAAATAATTAATAGATATATATATTATTATTCCAGTATAATATATATGTTATATAGGTCACATATGTTCATTAATTTCTTTCTTTATACATTCCATGTATTGCATGAATGAGTCACATCACTTGAGGGGGCGGTAGTCCACACTTCCGCGTATGAAATTATCGCATTTGCACAACATGAAAAGAATAAAGGAATATTTTAAATATAAAATTCAGAAGCATATAGAAAACATAAATATCATAAATATCATATATAAAATATAGTAACATCATAATGGCCACCATGAAATGTGTTATGAGAATATTGAACAATCATCGTTTCGTGTGGCATAAATTTGTCATCCACAGAAACAGTATGTTCTTTAACCATTAGTTGAAGGTGTGTGTTAGTGTAGCTCAAATACATCACATAACAACATCTTAGTATATTGAAGATACTGTTGTTGTTACAAAAGAAAGTAATAAAAATATTTTAGAGTGTTAGAGAAGAAAAATAAAACATGAGAACACAAGAGAGGACACTACCTTTAAATCGGGTAACTCTCTTTGATTTGCGCTCAAAGTCTTCCTTGGAATAGATTCTGCCCAAAGTGAGTCTTCAATGATGAAAATAGTGATGTGGAGAGATTAAATGGGCCGGTTTTGGATGAGCCAAAGGCTTGAGATGTGTGAGTAAGGTGGTATAGTTGGGGGGCCTTTTATAAGTAGAGAGGAGGGGCACTCTTCGAAGTTAAAGAAATGTTACTTTATTTTAAAATGATTTTAGGATTTCAAAAGTCCCAAATTGATATAATTCGAGTATTAGTTGATAAGGGTTCTAAATATACCCATAAAATAGGTTTTTAAAAGGTTTAGGTCTTAGATTTTACATTATCTTTTCATTTTATTTAAATCGCTAAATAATTAGGTAATTGCTGCATCATCATGGTGTCATAAATAATATAATTTATTTAATGTCTAAAAATTATAAAAAAATATCATGATGTATGAAATATTTTTGTCTTTCTAATTAATATTTATAGTCAAATATCTGACTTGTATAACCCCATTTAAAAATTGTTTTAGTAAAACAACTCATGATTGTGACATTATTATTTTAACTTTGAATAAAAAGATATTAATCTCATTTTCCTACCAATATGGCTCCATGGGGTCCCCAAGTTGACCCTTGGATTTTCTCGATCGTCCATGACACATCCAATAAGGGTAGGACATGTTTCAAGTTCATTTCATATTATTAAAACATTATTTTTACCTTAAACTACACTAATTACCTCTAATCGTGATTAAAAACTTAAAAGTAACTATTCACCAAAAAATTATTTTAATCCCATTGAACCAAGTTTTACTTATTAATGACAACCATGTATGTCGGATTTTTGAAACTCAAAACACAGAATTGGTAAAATTTAATTTAAACGGAAAATCAGTTTTTATAAGTACCACTTAGTGGTTTAACTATTCATCAAAAATAAAAGTTTTTCAGAAAAATACCAAAAATATACCCTAAGATATATTTGATATTCTGAACACAAAAATGGTGTCTATTTTACAAAATTCTAAACATATAAGTTGAATTAATTAATTTATTAATTAATTTCCGCTGTCAAAGCAAATAGCGTGTCTTTAAGATAAAATATTTATTAAAAGATTGACACTAGTTTAAGTCCAATTTCAATGTGAAATAAATTTCAACGACCACTATTGGATTAAATGATAAAAATATATTTTAGTTAAACTTTAAAACTAATTCAAAATATAATCTATTCATATAAATAAATTAGATTAAAAGGTGTTTATGAAATAAAATACAACATTTTTCACTATTCATTAACAAAATGATCTTTATCGGAAAAATACCAAAAATTTACACAAATTAAATTTTCATGTCCCGATTCTAAATAAGAATTTTATTTTGTCAAATATAACACATAAAATTGACAAGAAGTGGATTTAAAAGGGGTTCTCCATCAAAAGGTGGTTAATCGTTCTTTTAAAGAATATTAGAATGTTTACGCTTAAAATTTAATTCATTTACATTTTAAATCCTCTAACATTTATTGTTAAAAGTAAAGATATTTGAAAAACATATATAATCATTTTTTAGTTAGTTCCGTTCATTCCTGCCATTACAATGGCTAGGCGTTAACTACCTTTTAAAATAATATTATTTTATTATTAGAGTGCAATGTATTATTTCAATGAAACTCATTGTCACGTATTGGGTACGCCATCAAGCATAGTCTTCACTTTAATGTAATATTAATATTTTATTCACAAATATGGATAAATATAAAAATTTCATATTTTTATTTACCTGGGGTTTTAAACTTAATTACATATTTTTTACCTTCTGATTAAAAATATGGAATCCATTTTACCAAATTCCAAACACATAAATTGCATTAATTAATTTAAAAAAATCTTGTTGTCAAAACCAAATACAAGTTTTTTAGATGTAAAATCTATCAAAAGATTGATTTGTTTTAACATTCAATTTAAAAGTGATATTACATCCAATGAAAAAAATTGTATTAAATGACAAAAACATAATTAAATTACACCTTAAAAACAAATAAAATTAAAATCTGACAATATAAATAAATTTGATGAAAAGGAAATTTTGAATTAAAATGTTTTATTTTTCACTATTCATTAAAAAATAACATTATCATAAAAACAACAAAAATTAACCCTAATATATATTTTATATTCCAAATTAAAAAAATATGTCCATTTTACAAAATTAAAAACCGAGAATTTTCATTAATAAATTATATTCTTAATTCCCTCTGTCAAAATAAATAGCGTGTTCTTAAGAAACAATATCTATCAAAAGATTGACACTTGTTTATGTCCATTTTCAAAGTGAAATTAATTCTAATGACAAAAATTAGATTAAATGGTAAGAAAATATTCTAATTTCACTATAAAACAAATTAAAATGATAATCAATCCATAGATATAAATTATATTAAAAGGAGGTTTTGAATTAAAATACAACATTTTTTACTATTCACTAAAAAATGAACTTTATCGGAAAAATAACAATAATTTACACAAAGTAAATTGTGATGTCTTGATTCTAAAGAAGGATTTTATTTTGTCAAATATAACATATAAAATTGAAAAAAATTGATTTAAAATGGTCCTCCATCAAAAGGCGATTAATCGACCTTTGAATGAATATTAGAATATTTATGCTGAAAATTGGATTCATTCTCATTTTAAGCCACTTATATTTCATAGATAAATGTAAAAATATTTGACAGACATATATAATAATTTTTAAGTTATTTGTGTTCATTGTCTCCATTAATACGTCTAGGCATTAATTACCATTTAAAATAATATTATTATATTAATAGTGTTCCGTGTATGATTTCAAAGAAACTCATTTGTTGTGTATCAGGTAAGCTATCAAACATAGTAACCCCTTTAATGTAAAATTAATATTTAATTCAAAAATATTAACAAATATTAAAATTTCAAATTCATTATTTACTTATGATGTTACATCCTTTTCCCCTTTTGGGAATTGTATACCTATAATTTTAAAATTGGGCTGGGACACTTCATTGAAAGACCCACACCGAAAAAGGAGTAAATTAATGTATCACTTTAGAAAAAAGAATGAAAAGTACAATGGTCACCCAAGTTAACCCATACTAGGATTCCATGTAGAAAAACATGGATATGGATGAGAAAACAAAGGGTCTTGTTCTGATGGAGAGTGAAAGAAAATATGTCTAGGAGAATGTTAACCACCAAAAAATGACATTCTTGTGATTGGTTAAACGGTAATTGATTTACAAGTAGGAATGGTTAACAGACAACATTTTTGTTTTATGTTACTTTTCAATGAGGAATTTAGTAATGAGATTAACTAAAACATAAGGAAGCATACTTACCTGTCATGTATACTTTCATATCATACTATATTTCTTACACAAACTCATATTTTCTCCAATATATGAGTATTTAGGATTACTTGTTCACATTAAGAGCTCTATAATCAACTTCTAGAGAATCACCTAAACTACAAAAGTTGACCTATACATTTCCCATTTTTTTAGACCTTAACCAAAACCAAAATTGTTACTACACAATCAGATAATTTCCAAAATGATAATCCTTTATAAAAAGAAATACTACTTTTAATCTCCAAAAATCAACAAAAAGAACCCAAGGTTCAAGAAATACCATTAAATAAAAAGCTATCCATTAAATATTTCAAAGTAATCCAAACTAAGATTAAAACCCAAATACCCGAAGGATTTAATCACATAGTCTTCCAAGATAAATCTTAACATTTATCTCTTAATATGATCAGTTACTCTTAAAGTCTCATATTGAAAAGTAATTAACCTATTCACATATCCGCCCTAATAGGTTAATCATTTCCATAGGTAACCCAAAATCAACTTATTCTTGATTCATAAAATTATCTAACTAAAAATAATTAGTAAAACTAACTAGGGACTTCACATAATCTAGTGGAAGGGGATAAATACCAGTCGCACTTTGGTTGTGGGTTCGATTCCTGCAGGTTCATCCGACACGATGGGTTGTCAAACAGTCTGCATGTGGTCCCTTTTAAAAATAAAAATATAATTTTATAGAATTTATAAAAAGAGATAAATTCATCAAAAATAACCATAACATATTTTCACCACAGTGGTTATCTAATAACATTTGTTTTTCATCACAAAATGTATTAGCCTGTAATTGCCTCAAATTCAAGGGTCATATAAACCCAAATAGTTCTTTATAAATATATCCACAAAAGAAAAAATAATTATTCCTTGAATAGTATTTTCATATAACAAACATCAATGTTACACATACTATAAAAAGTCTTCTAATGTAATCCCATCATCAAGAGAGCCTTAATACTTTTAAGAATTTCACCATCCTAAAAACAACCATAACTCTTGAATCCCTTATATGTGGACATCTTAATCATTAATCATTCTCCATGATCCATTAACCAAACCTTACCAAATACTTCATTCCTCCAAAAAAATCATGAATCACATCCTAATATTCAATAATAGTAAAGCATATGATAATAAATAATCCATACCATTCATTGGTCATTGTCAGTTTTTTCATCCTCAATCAAAATGTAATTAGGTATTGGTAAATGAATATTTGTACGATCCTAGTGATCCCATTCCCGAATCTTCTTCATAGGACATGTGTTTTCATAATTACCATGCACACCACATTTAAAACATTCAATTTATCCTTCATAAAGAACTTATTTTCCCTTTCCTATAGTCAAATAGATGCTTCTTTTTTTCGTGGAAGGTTATTGCTTTATGACATTAATTTCTACATCTATAGAATCTTTCTATCCATTTGAATCATTTTCCTATTTGTTACTTTCCACATCTTTGATAGATAGGTTTTTGAACATACATACCTTTATGATTATTACATGAACTTCTATAGGGATTTTTTTTCTCGCATATATGATGTCTTATAAAAATCACTAAGGTTCAGGTGGTCAATCATTACTCAAGATAGTTGGTTGAGAATAACCACAAGAGTTATCATTGTAGCTCCTTTAACATCCAGTTTCTCTTTCAGAAAACCATCACATTTTTCTTCACATGCATTGTTACTTTCGTGCCTGCTAGATCCAACTATTTACTAAAACAAAAACTGTCATTGTGATTATATTAGTAGAATCATCATATAATACTTAGATATAATTATTCATGTTATCTTAAACCCATTCACATTATCTAAAAAAAATATGAGTCATTTTGAAATCCTATCGATTATGGTAATGTCAGTTAAGCTTAAAGAAAGCCATAACGTCTAATGTTATCTAAACCAACCTCTGATACCAACTATAAGGACCCAGCCTTAAAATATTACATAATATTTAATTAAATGAATAATTCATATTTAGGATTTTTTTAGGTTTAGAGTTTTAGAAAATTAGAAAATAACTATTAAATCTCAAAAGATTATAAAGTAGACACTTGTACTTAGTTTCAATTTTTTCATAAAATAAACTCTTAAGAGGAAACATGTCTAGATCCATGTTTTAGACAAAATTTCATTCCTTGATCCCATCCTTGACCCAATTCATCTTTATGTCTTGTGGAAAGAATTTCCAAAACATGGGATGATCATAAAAAGCTCAGTAAGGGATATAAAAATACAGAAATAAAACATTTTTCCATGTATATGGAAAATGCGGTTGGTACATGATTTTTGGTATGGTATTTTCAAGATATTGTTCACATTATGTTGTCAAAAAGATGGAGTGGAAACTTTTTCAAACATTGGTCTACTAGATATTTTAAGATTCCAGAAAATCTAATATTATAAAAAAATTCATAATCACAAAAAATACATCAAATTCTCTATATATTATAATGTAAGGACTGAATTGGTTTAAATATCAACAACCAAAATATTAGGGAAATGTGTCTATTTTATTTTCTTTAAAAAAATTAATCAAATTGTTATAATATTTTATCCATACCAATAGTATATGGACACAACCTTAAAACATTACATAATATTGAATTAAATGAATAATTCACATTTAGTTTAAGAGTTCTAGTGAATTTGGATATAACCATTACATCTCAAAATATTATAAAGGAGACACTTCTACTCACCTTCCATATTTTTCATAAAATAAAAACTCTAAAAAAGAAACTTGTCTTGGTACATGGTTTAGACAGCATGTCTTTCCATGATCCCATCCTTGACCCTATTAATCTTTAATCTTGTGGAAAACATTTCAAAAACATGGGATGAGCGTAAAAAGCTCAGTAATGGATATAAAAATACATAAAGAAAACATTAGTCCATATATACATAAGAATCAATGAAATCTTACATTACTCATAAAACATAATCCATTTAAATCACCTCATGAATTCATAATATTTATGAATATCACATAGAAATAATAAGACATTAAGGTAAGTTGAGGCATTCATAACATTATTACGTAGGGAGTAACCCTCATTGTTACATTTGGAATACCCATCACAATATATTCCATAAATCTCTTTGGAGAAACCATAGTGTTTAACTCTTTCATGATACCCAATGCATTGGAGATCTATCTCAGGCTCACCCTTCCTTAGTTTATCACAGTACCACCCAACATCATAAAAAATTCCCAAGAACCATAACATAATCGTACCACATAAAACATGCATAATGAAATCATAAAATTTCCACATTTCAATCACAAGATATCAATACAACACATTGATATAATAAAAACATTATCAGAACAATTTTAAATACCAAAATAAAAGAAAAGTAAAATATGGTATTTTTTTTTCATTTAAATTTTTTTTTGGCTTGTAGAGGAAGATGAAACTCAATTAATGGTCAGGACGGCAGAGAAGTCGTTGTCACCGCATACATAAGACAAAAACATTCCTTTTTCTATTTAGTAAAACACATCATGTAAAAAGATTCTTTTTGAATGAAAATAAAATTCAAAAGGGTCTTATACACCTTACAAAATATTGTAATGTAGAAATCAAAAGATTCAACAATGAACTGAGATTGAGACGATGTCCCGTAAAAATATGGTATCCTTAAATTAAGGATAAATCAATTACATAATTATGTTTGAATGATATAAATACACTCATTATAAGGGGATATTAAGTGTAAAACAATCATATTTTATCCACACATACTCATAGAATAACATAATCAAGATGTAGTGGTTTAACCCAACGAATTGAAATTGGGTTAAGAAGTTCCCTTACAGAAATTCAATAGCCCAACGACATCACATTAAAAATCAGAAAATTATTTGATGATAGATAAAAAGGGTATCTCATTACGTGGACATAAAATTTAAAGAATTAATTATATATAAGAACATATCCCAACATAAGAAGATTTAAATTAAAAGTCCTAACAAAAATAAGTCCTTTAAAAAGATGAGGGTGAAAGGATCCCTTACATATTATGGTAACTTTCAAAATTTACACCCCATGTATATAAACAGAAAATGAATCACATAATACCATGTATATAAATAGAATAATGATAATATATATGAAATTTCAGTACACAATACATCACATTCAACAAATAAGTGGCGAACAATGGAAAACTCATGGAATTCAAAGTGAGATAAGAAATCTCCTTACCTAAAGATCGACTTCTCTTGTTCCTTTGTTTATATTCCTGAATAATAAACCATGGTCAATTTATAATTGCTTAATTACTTCCTTTAATGTTTATTATTCAATTCATATAACATATTATTAGGTTATAATATATAGTTAATAATGTGTGTTCATATCATACGTTTTATGGATGTTCAAAACATGAGTCAAAAATGAACTTGTTTGAAAATAATTGCCCATTAGTTAAACTTAAATCATCTACAGAATTGAATTAATTATTTAAATATCATATATATTCAGTATATATATTCATTTTATACTATTCCATAACATTTTGAGATAAAAAATGAAATGCACCGTTCATGGAGACGGTAGGTCGTACGTACGCATGGACGCTACTTTCATTTCTTTTGCTTATTAAAGGAATTAAAACTAAATGAGACATATATATATTATAATTACAGTAATATATATATATATATATATATATTATATAGGTAACATATGTTCATTAATTACATTATTTATAAATTCCAGGTTTGGCATGAACGAGTCAAATCATTTGAGGGGGCGGTAGTCCACACGTCCTCAAATGAATTTATCGCAGTTCCACAACATGAAAAGCATACCGATGTGATTTAAAAATAAAATTCAGAAACATATAGAAAAAATAAATACCATATATATAATATATAAATATGGTGAAATCATAATTGCCACCAATAAAGGTGTTAACATAAGATTGAACAACAATCGTTTTGTGAGGCAGTAATTCGCCACCCATAGAAACAATATGTTCTTTAACCATTAAAATGAGGTGTGTGTAAGTGTAGGTAGAATCCTTATCATTACAACATCATAGTATATTGTGGATAATGGTGTTATTATGGTATCAAATAATAAGAAGATAGTGGTGAGTGACGAAGGAAAATAAAATAAATAAATTCGAGAGAAGTCATTACCTCTAAATCGTGTAACTCTTATTTATTTGATCAAAATGCTTCCTTGGAAAGACTTTTTCCCAAAGTGGGCATTATAGGAGTAAGGGAGAGATTTGGAGAGATAATATGAGAAGATTTTTCATGAGACAAGGGCTTTAGAGGTTTCGGTATGGGGGTAGAGGTAGGGGCCTTTTATAAGAGGGAGGATTGTCACTTTTTGAAAGTCTTGAAATGTTACTTTATTATAAAATTATATTTGTATTTTAGAGGTCATAAAATAATATATATTTAGGATAAGGTGTTTTGAGTTCGAAATACACACATACAATAGGTTTTAAACAAATTTATGTCTTATATTTTACCATATCATTTCATTTTATTTAAATCGTTCATTAATGAGGTAATCACTACATCATCATGGTGTCATAAATAAATTTATTTAGTTAATGTATAAAAATTATTAAAAAATAACATGATGTAGGAAATATATTTATATTTCCAATGACTATTTATAGTCTAAGAAATCATTTATGTAAACAAAATTTAATTTTTTTACTTAGGATATACAAACTTTTGTTATATTTCTCTTCATTTTAAAAAAAAATGTCCTAAATGTCACTATCACACACATGTGACTCCATGGGCCCTCAAGTTTGATATAAGTCATCCATGACTCAATAAAGAGGATTTTGACACATTTTGGGGTCATGTTATATTATTATGATATTATTTTATTACCCTTAACTACCCAATTACTAATTAATCATGATAATTAAAACGATTTGTCGTCATTACTATTCATAATTTCCAAAAACAATAGTCTTAATTATATATTTTTGACCTTCTGATTCCAAATATGGATTCCATTTTACCAAATTCTAAAGAAATAAATTTAATTAATTAAACTAAAAATAATTCTTGTTGTCAAAACCAATGATGTGTTTTTTAGATGTAAAATCTATCAAAAGATTGATTCGTTTTTACATCCAATTTAAAAGTTATATTACATCCAACAGCTAAAATTGTATTAAATGATAAAAACATAATTAAATTAAACCTTAAAACTAATTAAAATTACAATATATCTATATAATTAAATTGGATGAAAAGGCAATTTTGAATTAAAATGCTGTATTTTTTACTATTCCATAAAAAAATAACATTATCAGAAAAATACCAAAAATTCACCCTATGCTATATTTTATATTCCAAATTCAAAAATTATGTCCATTTTAAAAAATTAAAAACATAG
Source organism: Viscum album (assembly GCA_963277665.1). NCBI lineage: Eukaryota > Viridiplantae > Streptophyta > Magnoliopsida > Santalales > Viscaceae > Viscum > Viscum album. Next base: position 1,742,149,751 of record OY728156.1, read on the forward strand.
AAGTTTCCTTAAAAAATTATATTGTTAATTCCCGCTGTCAAAACAAATAGAGTGTTTTTTAGAAACAATATCTTTCATAAAATTGACACTTGTTTATGTCCATTTTCAAAGTGAAATTACTTCAATTGACCAACATTGGATTGATTGGAAAAAATATATTCTAATTTCAATTTAAAACAAATTCAAAAGGTAAACTATCCATAAAAATAAATTATATTAAAAGGTGGTTTTGAATTAAAATAAAACAATTTTTAACTATTCATTAAAAATTGAACTTTATCAGAAAAATAACAATAATTTACACAAAGTAAATTTGGATGTATTGATTATAAAGAAGGATTTTATTTTGTCAAATATAACATATAAAATTTAATATAATAGTATTAAAAATGTTCCTCCATCAAAAGGAGGTTAATCGACATTTTAATGAATATTAGAATATTTATGCCTAAAATTGGATTTATTCGCATTTTAAGACACTTACATTTATTAGATAAAAGTAAAAATATCTAACAGAAATATATAATAATTTTTTAGTTAGTTATGTTAATTCCCTCCATTACTACTTCTATGCGTTAATTACCATTTAAAATAATATTATTATATTAATAGTGTGCCATGTAAGATTTCAAATAAACTCGTTTGTTGCGTATCAAGTACGCTATCGAACATAGAAACCCCTTTAATGTAAAATTAATATTTAATTAAAAAATATTAACATATATGATAATTTAAAATTATTTATTTACTTGGGATGTTACATCCTTCCCCCCTTTTGGGAATAGTGTCCTCTCAATTTTAAAATTGGGCTCGTAAACATCATTGAAAGCCCCACACCGAAAAATAAGTAAATTAATGTATCACTTTAAAAGAAAGAAAGAAAAGTAAAAAGGTCACATAACGTAACCCATAATAGGATTCCATATAGAAAACCATGGATCTGGAAGAAAAAAAGGGGTCATCTTTTGATGGAGAGTGATATAAAATATGTCTAAGAGAAAGTTAACCACCAAAAAATAACAAACTTATGATGGGTTAGACAGTAATTGATTCCACGGTAGGAAAATTTAACAGACAACATTTTAGTTTTATGTTACTTTTCAATGAGGAATTTAGTTATGAGATTAACGAAAACATAAGGAAACATACTTACTTGTAATGTATACTTTCACATCTTACTATATTTCTTACACAAACTCATATTTTCTCAAAAAGATGAGTATTTAGGAATACTTCTTCACATTAAGAGAACTATAATCAACTTCTTGAGAATCAGCTAAACTACACAAGATGACCTATATATTTCCAAATTTTTTAGACCTTAACCAAAACCAAAATTGTTATTACATGATCTGATAATCCCCAAAAGGATAATCCTTTATAAAAAGAAATAATACTCTTAATCACAAAAATTCAACAAAAAGAACCCAAGGTTCAAGAAAGAACATTAAATAAATAGTTATCCATAATATTTTTCAATGTAATCCAATGTATGATTGAAACCCAAATATCCTCAGGATTTAATAATGTAGTATTCCAAGATAAATCTTAACATTTATCTCTAAATACGATCAGTTACTCTTAAAGTCTCATATTTAAAAGTAATTAACCTAATCACATATCCTCCCTGATAGGTTAATCATTTCCATAGGTAACCCAAAATCTAATTATTCATGATTCATTAAATCATAAAACTAAAAATAATTAGTCAAACTAACTGGGGACTTCACGTAGTCTAGTGGTATGGGATACATACCAGTCACACTTTGGTTTTTGGTTCGATTCCCACAACTTCATCCGATGCGATGGGTTGTCACACGGTCTGCATGTTGTGCCTTTTAAAAATAACTATATAATTTTATAGCATTTCTAAATAGAGATAAATTCATCAAAAATAACCATAACATATTTTAACCACAATGGTTATCCAATAACGTTCGTTTTTCATCACAAAAAGAATTAACTTGTAATTGCCTCAAATTCAAGGATTATATAATCCCAAATGGTTCTTTATAAATATATCCACAAAACAAAAGATAATTATTAATTGAATAAAGTTTTCATATATCAAACGTCATGGTTACACATACTATAAAATGTTTTCTAATGTAATCCCATCATCAAGAGAGCCTCAATACTGTTAAGAATTTCACCATCCTAAAATCTACCATAATTCTTGAATCCCTTATATGTGGACTTCTTATTCATTAAGAATTCTTCATCATTCATTAACCATCCCAATCCAAATACGTCATTCCTACAAGAAAAATCATGAATCATATCCTAAGATTCAATAATAGGAAAACATATGTTACGAAATAATCCATACCTTTCATTTTCCATTGTTAGTTTTTTCATCCTCAATCTGAATGGAATTAGGTATTAGTAAATGAATATTTGTATGATCCTTGTGATCCCATTCCCGAATCTTCTTCATAGGAATTATTTTTTCATAATTTCCATGAACACCACATTTAAAACATTCAATTTATCCTTCATAATCAACTTCTTTCCCTTTCCTAGAGTCAAATAGATGATTCTTTTTTCCGTGGAAGGTTCTTGCTTTATGACCATAATTTCCACATCAATAGCTTGTTTCTGTCCCTTTGAAACATTTCCCTATGAGTTACATTCCACATCATTTACAAATAGGTTTTTAAACATACATACCTTAATTATTATTACCTGAACATCTGTAGGGATTTGTTTCTCGCATATATGATGTCTTATTAAAATCACTAAGGTTTAGATGGTCAATCGTTACCCTATATAGTTGGTTGAGAATAACCACAAGAGTTCTCATTTCATCTCCCATATCAATCATTTCATCTTTTACAAAACCATCACAGTTTTCTTCACATGCATTGTTACATTGCTGCCTGCTAGATCCTGCTATTTACTAAAACCAAAATGGCCAGTGTGTGTATATTACTAGAATCATATTATAATACTATGATATAATTATTCATGTTATCTTAAAATCATTCACTTTATCTAAAAAATCAATGATTGTTTCTGAAATCCTAACCATTATGGTAATGTCACATAATATTAAAGAATAAAATAACCACTAATGTTATCTAAACAGATATTTGATACCAACTCTAAGGACCTGACCTTAAAACATTACATAATATTGAATTAATTGAATAATTCACATTTAGGATCTTTTTAGGTTTAGGGTTTTAGATAATTAGGACATAACTATTACATCTCAAAATATTATAAAGTATACACTTCTACTCAGTTTCCTTTTTTTTATAAAATAAAAACTCTTAAGAAGAATCATGTCTAGTTCCATATATTAGACAGTATTTAATTCCTTGATCCCATTATTGACACTATTCATCTTTATGTCCTGTGGAAAACATGTCAAAAACTTTGGATGAGCATAAAAAGGTAAGGGATATACAATTATGGAAATAAAACATTAGTCCATGTATAAATAAGAATCAATGAAATCATACTTTACTCATAAAACGTAAGAACTTTAACATAACTCATGAAATCATAAGATTTATGAATAACTCATAGGAATCAAAAGACATAAAAGTAACTTGAGGCATTCATAACATTCTTACATAGGGAGTAACCCTCATGGTTAAATTTGGAATACCCATCATAGAATATTCCCTCAAAACCCTTTTGTATAAACCTTAGCGCTTAACTCCTTCACGTTATCCAATGCATTGGAGAGCTATCTCAGGCCACCCATCCATAGTTTATCACAGAACCACACGACTTCATTAAAAATTCCCATGAACCATAACATAATCATATCACCTAAAACATGCATAATGTGAACATAATATTTCTACATTTCAATCACAAGATATCAATACAACATATTGATATAATAAAAACATTATCAAAACAATTATCAATACCAAATTAAATGAAAATTAAAACATCATATTTATATTTCATTTAAAAAAATTTATGGCTTGTAGAGGAATCTAAAACCCAAATAATGGTCACAGTGGTGGAGAAGTTGTTGTCTTAGGAAATGAAAGACAAAAATATTCATTTTGATGTTTAGTAAAACTCTTCATGTAAAAAATATTCATTTTGAATGAAATTAAATGTCAAATGGGTTTTATACACCATATAAAATAATGTCATGTAGAAATAAAAAGATTCCTCAATGAAAGGATATTGAGATTACGTCCCGTACAAAGATGGTATCCTTATATTTAGGATTAATCAATTACATAATTTTGTGTGAGAGATATAAATACACTCAATAAAAGTGGATATTAAGTATAAAACAATCAGAGTTCACCCACAATGATTCATATCCTCACATAATCAAGAATTATAGGTTTAACCCAAAGAAATGAAATTGGGTTAAGAAGTTCCCTTATAGAAATTCGACAGCCTAACGACGTCACTTTAAAATTCACAAATTGAGTTGACGAGAGACAAAAATGGAATCTCATCACGTGGAGATAAAATTTAAAACAATTATGATATATAAGAACATATCCCAACATAAAAATATGTAAATTTAAAGACCTAACAAAATGAAGTCTTTTAAAAATTGGAGGGTGAAAAGATTGCTTACTGATTTGGGTAACTTTCAAAAATTACACCCCATGAATGAAGGGTCGTACAATAAAGATGTAAATACCCATAAAATATTGTATATTAAGCAATGAATACAATAATTGGCAGTACATACACCACACAAATGGAAATAGTGTAAAATTTAGCATGAATCTCACGAGAATAAAAAGTGAGACAAAAACCCCTTACCTCGTTGTAATCAATCGAGTCGTATGACCAAAAGATAATAAACACAAAATGAATCACACAATACCTTGAATATAAATTGAATCATGATAATATATATGAAATGTTAGTACAAAATAAACCACATGCATCAAATAAGTGGCGAACAATGGAAATACTCATGGAATTAAAAGTGAGATAAGAAATCCCCTTACATCAAGTACGACTTGTCTTGTTTGTTTATTTATATTCCTAAATAATAAAACTCAGTCAATTTATAATTTCTTAAATAAATAATTTAAAATTTATTATTCATTTCATATCACATAATGTCATGTTATAATAGTATGTTAATTATGTGAGTTCATATCCAAGGTTTTGTCGATGTTCAGTACATGAGTAAAAAATGAACTGGTTTGAAAAGAATTTCCCTTGTAGTTATAAGTACATCATCTCCAGAATGGTATTAATGATTAAAAATCATTTATATCTAGTATATATTTATTTTATAATATTCAATAACATTTGAAGATAAAAAATGTAATGAACCGTTCATGGAGATGGTATGCCGTACGTACGCATGAATGCGACTTTCATTTTTTTTTGTCATATTAAAGGAATTAAAACTAAATGAGACAAATATATATTATAATTCCAATATAATATATATGTCATATAGTTAAAATATGTTCATTAATTACATTATTTATAAATTACATGTTTGGAATGAATGAGTTACAACACATGAGGGGGCGGTAGTCCACACTTCCTCGGATGAATTTATCGCAGTTCCACAACATGAAAAGCATAATGATGTAATTTAAAAATAAAATTCATAAGAATATAAAAAAAAATAAATACCACATATATCATATATAAATACTATGACATCATAATGTCCACAATGAAAGATGTTAAAAGAATATTGATCAATCATTGTTTTGTGAGGCAGTAATTTTCCACCCACAGAAATAGTATGTTCTTTACCCATTAGACAGAGATGTGTGTAAGTGTGGAAATTATCCTTATCATACAAACATCCTAGTATATTCAGGATACTGGTGTTATTATGGAATAAAATAATAAGAAGATATTGGTGAATGAAGAATGAAAATAAAAGAAAGAAACTCGAGATAAGACATTACCTCTAAATTAGGTAACTCTTTTTGATTTGAGCCAAAGGATTCCTTAGAAAGACATCTTCTCAAAGTGAGGAATCTAAAAGTAATAGATAAATGTGTAGAGATAATATTAATAGATTTTGGATAACCCAAGGGGATTAGGGGAGTCATTAAGGGGGTAGAGGTGGGGGCCTTTTATGAGAGGGAGGAGGGTCACTTTTGGAAAGTCTTGAATTGTTAGTTTATTATAAAATTATTATCAGATTTTAAAGGTCCCACAATGATATATTTTGAGTATAAAGTGATAAGGATTAGAAATAAACCCGTACAATATGTTTTTGACAAGTGTATATATTATATTTTACCTTATCTTTTCATTTTTTTTAAATTGTTCATTAATGAGGTAATCACTTCATCATTATGGTGTCATAAATAGTTTTATTTATTTAATGTCTAAAAATTATAAAAAAAATACCATGATGTAGGAAATATATTTATCTTTTAAATAAATATTTATAGACTAAGATATCATTTATGTAAACAAAATTAAAATTGTTTTACTTCGGATAATCAAACTTTTGTTATATTTATCTTCTTTTAAAAAAATAATGTCATAAATGTCACTATCACGCCCATGTGACTACATGGGCCCTCAAGTTTGGAATAAATCATCCCATGGTCGGCCATGACTCAATGAAGAGGATTTGGACACATGTTGGGGTCATTTTATATTATTATGATATTATTTTATTACCCTTAACAACACGATTAGTAATTAATCATGACAATTAAAGATAATTGTCGTCGTTACTATTCATAATGTCCAAAAAAGGCGTCTTAATTAAATAATTAGGAACTTATGATTACAAATATAGAATCCATTTTACAAAATTACAAACACTGAAATAGAAGTTATTAAATTAAAAATAATTCTCGTTGTCAAAACAAAAGGTGGGTTTTTTAGATGTAAAGTCTATCAAAAGATTGATTTGATTTTACATCCAATTTAAAAGTGAAATTACATAAAATGACCACCATTGTATTAAATAATAAAAACATAATTAAATTAAACCCTAAAAACAATTAATATTACAATCTAAATATATAAAAAAAATTGGATGAAAATGCAATTTTGAATTAAAATTCTCTATTTTTTAGTATTCATTAAAAAAATGAACATTATCAGAAAAATTACAAAAATTCACAGTAAGATATATTTTCTAGGGAAATGGTGTCGGGTGAACATGGTGCGTGAATTAGGCTAGGGAAGACCGGCTTGGTCACGAGATTTTAAGGCCCCCCGTGATCCGATGCAAGGACTCTGGACCAACCGAATGTCTGAGTGAGGCCATGCTGATTGCCGGGTAGAGACCCTAGGGAAGGTACATGAATCATAATGACTTGTGACCTCATGTTTCTGGGGTGTTTTTGGAATTTGAAAGAAATAAGAAGTTAAGAAGTTTTAAGAACAATGTTCTGCACTACTTGGGCTTAGGCATTCTTTGTTTACCTTGCAGCTACGTCACCTGGAAGACGACCACGAGATGTATGGGTGATCGAGGAGCAGGCGGTTGAATTTGCCGATCGGAAGAGGGCTGATCTCGAGAGGGAGGATGACCAGTGGTAGAGGACACTTCGAACCTTCCAGCGATAGACCCTCGAGAAGTATGAGCGCAGCACCACTGACATGAAGAAGTAGAGCTGGCTAGAAGATCCGGTGATATATTTTGGCATGATTCGTCCTTTGACCGAGTACTGGGTTCCTCTGGCCTTCAGCCAGATGAGGGGAGCAGTGCATCAGTGGTGGATGCTCTATCGGGGGGAGAGGATAGAGGCTGAGGTGGCATGGGCTGATTTCGAGAAGGAGTTCCAGACATAATTCCTCTCTTCTACGATGAAGGTGGAAAAGAGGAAGGAGCTACTCTCCCTCCCGCAGGGGAGTATGATTGTAAAGGAGATGGGAATAAAGATCAAGGACCTCCTATGTTTCACTCCAGACCTCTTTCCAGATGAGTCGTCTCAGGAAAGGCATTTTGAGGAGGTGCTCTGATCCTCCCTCTGGTACGATGTTACCCCCTTCACACTGCTGACATACTTGCAGGTCCAGAAGAATGCTGAAGTGGTGGAGAGGATGAACGCTCTAGGAGGTGTGTGGCGAGAGGAGATCTAGGTGGGATCATCGAAGGGGAAGGCTATCAGCACCAGACCACCAGCATCTGGAACCTCACAGTTTCGACCAGCAGGGAGCAGAAAACAACAGTTCCAGTTCTGGTCCCCCAGTCCTTGCCCTTTTCTTTCGGGCCCGGGACTATGGTGCATTGTCTGTGGGAGCAATGGACATCTCCAGAATCAGTTCCCGGAGCGAGTATAGTATGGCGGTGGTAGATAGGCCCAGCACCCGCCCCAGCAGTAGCATCCAGCTTGACCCTTCCAGTAGCAGGAGAAGGGGCAGTGTGCTCCTGCTCCTCCGAGGGCCAATGTTGCAGGGGGAGGCTGACCTCAGGGACCTCGACCAGGGCATGGTCACGGAGGAGGCCGAATGTTGAGGGGCAGAGGAGCTGGGCGTGGACAGTTGCACGCTGCTGAGTTGGTAGTTCCAGCGGGACCGGAGATTTTTCATTGTTCAATTAATTTGTTAGGTACCCTTTCTTATGCCTTGTTCGATACCAATGCTTCTCACTCCTTTGTTGCACCCGGTCTGGACCGTGCTTTGGGTCTAGATGCCAAGAGACTTCCAGTGCCCCTAGTGCTGAGAACAACATTCGGAGGTCAGACCAATGTGTTATATGATTTTAGAGTATGCACACTGATGATTGTGCCCCATCAGTCAGTCAGGGATCTACTACTGCTATAGATACATCCATACGATGTCATCCTAGGCATCGACGGGCTGTTCTCTTTGTGTGCCATCATCGTCCACTTCCGAGGTAGGGTTGTGTTCTCAGACATGGGTGGCTGATGCGCTACTTTCACTGGCGAGTGGAATGGTTAGAAGGGTAGTAGGTAAGAGGAACCCCTCCCCTACTTGTTAGTCGAGCTATCAGTAGAGTCAGTAGATGATGAGATGGTGGAAGTACCAGGGATCGTCATTGAGTATATAGAAGTCTTTCCTGAGGAAGTAACAAAGGTACCCCCTCGACATGATGTTGAGTTTGGGATAGACATGCAGCCCAGTGCTCGTATGATTTCGATTGATCCTTACCGGATGTCACCTTCGAAGTTACGGGAGTTGCTGATTCAGATCAACGATCTGATAAAGAGGGGTTATGTTCGACCAAATGTGTCACCATGGGGTGCTCCAATCTTGTTCAAAAATAAGGAAGATGGTGGTCTCAGGTTGTGCATAGATTACAAGTGGATGAATCATTTAACGATCATAAATCGCTACCCCTTTCCAAGGATTGACGATCTCTTGGTCAACTGAAAGGTGTAGGATGGTTCTCAAAGATCGACCTACAGTCTGGATATCATCATTTGAGGGTAGAGGAGGGAGAAATCTTGAAGACGGACATCAGGTGTAGATATGGGCACTTCAAGTTTGTGGTCATGCCCTTCGGTATTATGAATTCCCTGGCTGTGTTCATGGGGCTTATGAACTCTGTCTTTCGGGAGTACCTGTATCAGTTCTTAGTTGTGTTCATCGATGAAATCCTGATCTATTCAAGGTCATAGGAGGACCACGTGGAGCACCTAAGGACGGTTATAGAGGTCCTATGACAACAACAGCTTTACGGGATGTTGTCGAAATGCATGTTCTGGACACGAGAAGTGCACATCCTTGGGCACGTAGTGTCTGAGCAGGGGGTAGCGGTGGACCCATCAAAGGTTGAGGCAATTTTTTCTTGGGAAGCACCCTGGAATATGGTAGAGGTTTGAAATATCCTCGGGATAGCGGGTTACTATCGGTGGTTCGTACCAAACTTCCCCCGAGTTACAGTACCTTTAACATCCTTGACCAAGAATGACCAGGTTTTCATGTGGGGTGAGCATTGTGAGACTGCCTTCAACTATCTGGAGGAGAATTTGGTTATTAACCCAATGCTGAGACTACCAGAAGAAGGGGTGGCATATGAGGTGTTCTATGATGCTTTAGAGCAAGGCCTCAGATGTGTGTTTATGCAGCAACAAGGGGTGATCTATTATGGGTCTAGGAAGATATGCCCTCATGAACATAATTATGCCACCCACAACCTGGAGCTTGCAGTGGTCGTTTTTGCGCTAAAGTTATGGCGGCAATACCTCATTGGAGAATGCTTCGTGGTCTTCACTGACCACAATAGTTTGAGGTATATCTTCTCCCAGCAGGTCCTGAACATGTGGCAGCGAAGGTGGATGGAGTTCCTCCAGGATTTCAACTTCCAGAATTTCTACACTTAAGGGAAAGGGAATGTAGTGGCTGATTCCTGGAGCTAGTGGTCGCAGAAGGATGCAGTCTGAGAGTCAGTAGATGCCTGGAAGGCAATAGAGGAGTTGGCTGCCTTGCACCTGGATATGAGGATGGATAGCGGTAAAAGTTTCATGTATCAGATGACATGTCAGTCCTCTCTATTTCAGCAAGTGGAGGAGTCTCAGTGGGGAGACCTAGAGTGTGAAGTGATGCGTGATCATGTTGAACAGATCCATTCTCTGGAAGGGTGGGTGGAATATGGTCAAAATCAGATCCTCTTCTGGGGAAGATGTTTGTTCCAGAGGCGATGCATGACAAGTTTCTTAGTGAGTTCCACAAATCACCCCTAGTGGTTCACCCAGTAGTTTCCAAGATGTACCAGGGTATGAAGACACAGTTCTGGTGGCCCAGAGTAAAGCGAGAAGTGGCATAGTGTGTGTCCATGTTCCTAGTGTGTTAGAAGGTGAAGGTTGAACACCGGGTTCCAGGCGGCCTGTAGCAGTCTATAGATGACTTCGAGTGGAAGTGGGAGGGAATCTCGATGGATTTTTTAATAGGACTAGCCATGGTTCATGGGGGATATGATGCCTTCTGTGGAGTAGTGGACCGGTTGACGAAATCGGCTCACTTTTTGGCGATTAAGGAGTCGAGTGTAGTGGATTCTTTGGTACAAAGGTACGTGGATGAGGTGGTGCAGTTTCATGGAGTTCTGAGGTCCATAGTCTCGGATAGGGATGCATAGTTTACCTCACAAGTCTTGAGAGGATTGCAGCATGCTTTTGGAACCTAGCTACGTCTTAGCACTGCTTTCCATCCCCAGACCGATGGATAGGCAGAGCGCACCCTCCAGACCAGGGAGGATATGTTGTAGGCATGTATTTCAGACTCAGGAGGATCGTGGGTGCGACACTTACCTTTGATAAAGTTTTCCTACCATAATAGCTATTACTCTACCATTGGTATGGCCCCATTTGAATCCTTGTACGGGAGTCCATGCCACTAACCTATGTGTTGGACTGAAGTCGGAGAAGCGGGCATCCTTGGCCCGAAGGTGGTGCAGAGCATGACAGAGAAGGTTTAGCTTATACGGGAATGGATGAAGGTGGCCCACGACCGACAGAAGTCACATGCTGATAGCAGGATAAGGACCTTGGAGTTTTAGGTTGGAGACCACGTGTTCTTGAAGGTCTCACCTCAACATGGACAACGATGGTTCGGTACAAGGAGTAAGCTTTCTCCCAGGTTCATCAAACCCTTCGAAGTGTTGTGGCGGGTTGGGGAAGTGTATTGTCTGCTAGTGTTACCACTGCCACTACTGAGGATACATGATGTCTTCCCCGTGTCCCAGCTCTGTTGGTATCTGCACAATGATTCACATGTCCTCAGCTGGGGAGAGATAGACATCGAGGACGACGTGACCTTTGTGGAATGACCAGTGATGATTGAGGATCGTGAGGAGAAGGTGCTTCGTGGGTGAACCATTCCCTTGGTTCGTGTGTTATGGAGACATGATGGGATTGAGGAGAGTACGTGGGAGAGGGAAGCATTGATATGTGCCCAGTACCCAGAGTTGTTTTGTGTTTTGTACTATTCTATTTATACTTGTTGTGGTGGAGCATTTTACCTTGCTGGTTATGAAATATGTGGTTTTTCTTTCCTCAGGATGTGTGTGGAATGTCTTTGCTATGGGGAGGGGAGGACCCGACCCCTAATCAAGATGCCTTAATGTGGATGCGATTAAACCCATGCGGGCGAGTCAGTGTCGCCCAAAGCGGACAGTATCTTGACATGGAGAAGGGACGCCCCAACCCACATGGCTGGGCCGTTTTGACATGGTAGGTTACTTGGTTCTTGATAGGAAGGTGTTTTTAGTCAACAATGTGGTTTACTCCTGAAGGGTATCTTTCGAGGTTGTTGTTTGGACCCCCTCTTCCCTTGTGAGTTGTTTTGATTCTCAAGGGCGAGAATAGTTTGAGAGGTATCTGATGTAATGGCACGGGTTGTTGGAGGTCCTTTACGTAGTAAAAATATAATGTTTGAGGTATTCTAGGTGGTCTGGGAGGCCATCCCAACTTTTCGGTTATGTTTGACCCACAGTAAGCCAACCGATAGTCTTAGCCTACCGATTGCAGGCCTACTGGTAGCTCGGTCTACCGGTAGCCACATCCTACCGGTAGCTCGGCCTACAGGTATCTCAGTCTATCAGTAGCCGCAGCCTACCGGTAGCTCGGACTACCGGTAGCCCAGTCTACCTATAGCTGCAGCGTAATAGTAGCTCCGCCTATCAGTAGCTCAGCCTACTGGTAGCCCCAGCCTACTGGTAGCTTGGTTAACCAGTAGACCTAGCCCATCCTCCACGGGTTAGCCAGTATCACCTTCTTTTTGGGAAAATTGATTTTTAAACCCTATTTTGACCCCTTTACACCTGTTTTAAATCCCATTAATTTCAATTAATGGATTTTGATTAAGTGAGTTACCATGGTGTGCATCGGTTTAAACCTCCCCTAAAGGCGGGGACCCTTTAATGACGTATGGGGCCGCATGGTCAATCCACGACCCCCGCTCCTTACTTGGTTTCACGTCCTTATCTCTGTATCTCAACCGTCCATGGCCCTTATAACCAAAGGGTTCTCCTTGGGTTTCTTTTTCTCGGCCACTCTTCGATCGATTTGTCTGCTCGTCCTTGAGTTCAAGAGGTCACTCCCCTGCAATTTCCTCGCACGTGAAGAGAATCTTATATCATTTATCAATCAAGTTGGGTTTCACCTTCATCTCTCCTTTCTATGTATCTTGTGTGGAGGGTACCCTATTGCTTCTGTAGAATTGGATGAACCAAACATTAATGAATATAATAAACGGATTCTAAAGAATGAAGGAGAGGTGTGTGACTGATGAGGCTGCACTGTTTTTCTCTTCTTTTAGGATTAATGGTTTCTGAATTGTGCGGGTTTACGCCTACTAAAAATCATGCCCGTTGGTGGTCTTTTTCTATGCATTAATCAACCCTTACTTCTCATGTTATTCGTATAAGTGAACTTTGTTAATTACGTATATTCAGATAAATAAACTGAAAGCACCATGATCAATCCTTTTTTGTGATCACCCAGATTAATGTACAGCGGACTTGGAATCACTATGTGTGTTAATTATTTTAAATTTGAAAATACCGACATGGACTTTCTTTGTGTTGGTGGCAGTGGTTTGGTTGTTTTTATTCACTGACCGATTGATGGGGGATGTAGGTGGGGATGGTATCCCCTGTTTTTATGGTTTCTCTTGTTGTGAATTTTAGGTCGCGTGGTTACCGTGCCTATATCATGAATTGAGGTGGGATCCTCGGTTGTTGAGAAGATTTTGGCTCCTAGATCATGGGGACACGGGGCTGTATCTTAGGGTTTTCTTTGGTTCCAGTACTTCAAGGGATCTTACTTATCCCATTGTTGTTGTTACACTACAAGAGAACAGGGTGTGAATGTTTATGTTGATGTTTGGCTATACTCATTCCTTGGATTTTGATTTTTCTTTAGAGTTTCCTAAGTAGGTGCAGAAACTTATTTAAACATTATTACAGAACATGAATCAAGGATGGGACAAGTGGTTTTTCGTTTGGTGTGAGTTGTGACTTTTCATGGGTGTTTTTTGTGTTGTTTAGGCTGGCTGAAGAAAAACCTAGATTTGGGTGAGTGCTTTTTATCAATACATATACTTGTAGTTCTGGGTTTCTTGTTCACACCCCACCCAAGTTGAGCACTTACTTCCGAACACCCCCATTTCATGGGGTAGGGTGTTTTTCCCAACACTTCTATGAGTGGCTAGTTATTAGCTCCTTTTCTACTTCCTTTCCCAGATAGCCCAAGTATTTTCAGGCAGTCTGTGATGGCCTGAAGTCCATTATTAGCCCAAGAATCTTCAGGCATGGTAGTTTTGTGGTTGGCGCAGGTGTGTGCAGGCAGGCAGTTTCCCATGTATCATTGGGATGAGGGCCAGGTTTCTTTGGGAGTGGCAGTAGTTCATCTAGCCCAGGTGTCTTCGGATGTGGCAGTGGTTGTTCTTGCCTAGGTGTTTGTAGGCATGGTAACATGTGACAGTTGTGGCTCAGGTGTCTGCGGGCAGGTTAGTGGTTGTGGCCTAGGTTTTTGCGGGTGGGATGTATGGTTGAGTCCCAGGTGTGTGTGGGGCAGGTTATGGATGTGGGAATGTGGTGAGAATGGTAGGATTGGTTCGATGCGTTGGATGTCTTCAATAACTAGTGGGAAAGTGGCGCGGGGTACCCAAACATCGATGTGCCATTACTATACATTACATGACTTCCGTTATTTGGGGAGTGTGCCTTGGTGAAGCTTCGGTGGTTAGTTTCCTTGTTTGGTGCTTTCTATTCTCTTTTCTCACATGACATTAGTATGCATCCCCACTTGTGCAAGAGAGTCATTGGTTTTCCCTACTGAGTATACTTGTATGCTCACCCTACGTATATAAAACTGCTTTCAGGTTTCCAGGAGGACTTCAAGGATTCTGGTGGACCATACTAGCTCAGACCATGTGATAGATCATCACAGTTGCAGTTGTTATTTATTTTGGTACTTTTCCTTGTAGTCTCCTTATTGATTTTGGATTTTGCATTTGTAACATGCATTGGGAATGGTTCTTGGCTTTACTTTTTTAATTTTAGCCTTCGTATTGTTGGATTCACTATCTTATCTCCCGATCCTATTAAATGAAAAAAGGGGTAATGCTTCCATTTAGTGTGTGATCTCATACCCCTGGCATTGGTCGCCACTATGGGACCTATTGAAGGTGGGTTTCAGGGGTCATTATCTCTCCTTAAACTTAATGAAGGAAGGGCCTGGAAATCTGCTAACCCTTCCCACCTTTTGATGAAGGTGGGTCGTGACAGTACTGGCACGTGCACCAACAAATCATCCGATTGTAGCTCAAAATAATCCTATTGAATTACATGGCCTGGATCTGGCTTATACTTATTCAATGGAGACACAAGAAACACATTGTGTACCGAACTAAACCTAGGAAGAAAAGCTAAATGATAAGCCAACTCACCAACCCTCTCAGGAATCTCAAATTGTCCAATATACCTCAGAGATATCATTCCCTGCTCCCCAAACAGACGTTGTCCAACCCAGAAGAGATCATCAAGAAAACATGACCACTCACCTCGAACGAAAATGGTAATCGGCGATGACTCACATAGGGTTTTTGATGACTCTGAGCAATCTCCATTCTCTTCCTGATTAACTTTATCTTCTTTGTAGCCTCATAAACATGGCTCGGTCCAAATATCAAGGACTCACCCATTTCCACCCAGCATAGTGGAGAACAACACGGGCGCCCATACAACGCTTCAAACAGAGCCATATATATGGAAGCCTGATAACTATTATTGTATGAGAAATAAACCAACGACAAGTGATCATCCCACGAGCCACCAAAATCTATTACCCAAGCCCGCAACATATCCTCAAAATATTGTATCATCCTATTGGATTGACCATCCGTATGAGGGTGATACGTTGTACTCATGGTCAGTTTATTTCAATGTGATTGCTATAAGGATTTATAGATACATGATGTAACCCTTTTATCTCTATCGTATACGATCGACACCGCAACACAATTCCTCTTTAGAACCTCCCAGCTATATATTTCTAACAGATCCTCCACCATAAGAGATTCACGAATAGGAATGAAATGGTCCGTCTCTGTTAGCTGGTCCACTATCACCCAAATGGCGTCATGCATTTTGACTGTTCGTGGTAGACCTGTAACAAAATCCATCACAATTTTCTCCCAGTTTCAAACAGGGATTGAAAAAAACTGCAACATTTCAGATGGCCTCTGATGATCTACCTTTACCTGCTGGAAAGTCAAGAATATCGAAACAAAATCGGCCACTCTTCTTTTCATACTATCCCAACAAAACAATGCATTCAACTGTTTAAACATTTTCTGAATTCCAGGATGATCAACCCACATATAATGAAGATACGCCCTGAGAATATCCTCTTGAAAAGCAACTTGTACACCATCCGATTCCGAAAACAAAAAACTGAATCTCCATTCTGTTTCCATCACACAATGTTCTACCCACCATTGTGTTTCGACCTCATGGTCACACACTCAGAATCAGATAATTGCGCCTCTTCAACTAGTGAATCCAAGTCAGGAATCAACAAGACCGAAAAAAAGAACGCTCTATCGCCCATGTCCTCACATTCCAACTACTTGTCAGCTATTACCGACATCAACTACCACTGGTCTGATGCATGTTTAACAACTTGAGCATATGATTTCCTACATAATGAATTCACAACCATATTTCTATTACCCTGTGTATACATCACGTCAATATCAAACATTTTAAGATATTCCATCCATCCCATTTTCCTCAAGTTCAAATACCTTTGTGAGAAATTGAGCTTCAAGATCTTATGATCTGTATATACCATGAATTTCTCAATGGATAGATAATGATGCCACACTTGCAATGAATGTACCACTACTGCCAATTCCAAATAATGACTTGGTTAGTTCATCTAATGCACCCTCAATAATCGTGGTCCATACACAACCACTTGATTCCCTTGCATGGGAACACACCCCTACCCAGATCCCGATGCATCTCAATATACCACGTGCCCTTTTCCTAGTTCTAGAAAAACTAATATTGGTGCTGAGGTAAGGGGACCCATTAGCACTTCGAAACACTGCTGAAATTGTTCATTCCACTAGAATGGGACATTCCTTCTTGTCAAAGCTATCGTCGGTGAAGCCGAACGTGAACAATCACGAACAAAACGCTGATAATACCCAGCTAGACTAAGGAAACATCCTACCTCAAACACATTATTTGGAAGTTTCCATGATATAATGACCTCAATCTTTTCTAGATCCATGGAAACACCCCTTTTAGAAATCACATATCCAAGGAAACAGAATTATTGTATCCAAATGTCACACTTTGACAATTTGGCATACAACCGATGATCCCTCAAGAACCCTAACTCTATCACCAAGTGCTGATCATTATACACCCTAGCCTTTAAATACACCAGGATATCATTTACAAACACCACCACAAATTAATCTAGATATCTATGAAATATCTAATTCATCAATGCTTGGAACACCACTAGAGCATTTGTTAGACCAATGGACATAACCACAAATTCATAATGGCCTTATCTACTTCTGAAAATTGTTTTAGCAATATCGTCCTCCCCACCCACAATTGATGATATCCCGAACTCGGGACGATCATGGTGAACCACTGGACTCCCCTCAAATGGTCTAAAAAATCATCAATTCGTGGAAGTGGATATCTTTTCTTTATCGTATCTTGGTTACATCGACGATAATCAACATAGAGCCTCAAGGTTCCATCTGCATTTTTCACAAAAAACCCCGGGGCTGCCCATGGAGATGTGCTAGGCCGGATTAACCCTTTGTTTTCAAACTCTTCCAACTTGAATTTCAATTCCCCCAATTCAGTAGGTGCCATCTAGTAATATGCAATTGAGATAGGATTGGTCCTCAAAATAAGATCAATAATTAACTCCACTTCACTTATGGGAGGTAAACCATAGACTTATTCTAAAAAAATATCCATGAACTGATCCACCACTGCTGGATGAACACTCAACTCAACGCGCTCTACTGATTACCACGACATCACTGCCAACTGATATGATAACATTCCCACAATTGGTGCCAACAAACCCATTTCACCCTACCTTTCATGCCTCTTTCCTCTAAAGAGATGTCTAACTCCATCGTGTGTCATAAAAGCCACTGTCCGTGCAATACAATCGATGAGGGCCTTAAACCCCCCCAACCAATAGATTCCCATGATTACATCATACCCATCCATCTCAACCGCTGAAGAATTCCACATTGTCTCAACCACACCCACTATGACACAACATGCTCTACACAAGAAGTTTCGACACTCTCTTAGACCTAGAGGAGTTTGATGTTTCAAAATTGAAGGCATCATTTCAACCATTAAACCCAGCAACTCAACCTCATGTGCTTCAATAAAATAGAGTGAGACACCCGTATCAATCATCACTTCCAACAATGTATAATTTAAATGACTAGTACCTCGCACTGTGGATGGTCTTGACTGATCATCCACCACATCCTTCTCGGCTCCGATCAACACCTTGGTTTCCACACTCTTCCCTTTATTTCCCTACTGAGGAGTTGTGGTGTTCTGAGAATCACCATAACTGACTTTTCTCTACTGACAAGGGGTATGCTGCTATCCCCATCACGTCAAAGCATACGAAGTCTGCAATCCCTTAGGAGTGTCACACGCACTTGACGTTAGAGTATTCTGACAAAAGTGTTGATGATGCCCCATCAACATGCAATTGTGACATGCTTGAGGTTGTGTCGTACAATCCTTCTTGATGTGTGCCATAGAGCCAAACTGAAAACAAGCTGGTTTGATCTAGGGATTCAGTGGAAGATATACCAATCCTGCCATCAGATTATGCACCATACTCCAACCCTGGGAGTCAGTGTATCTCCTATTCTTGAACGTAGCATTAGAGTTCCCACTATTCCCCATGTGTACCCCCAATGATTCCTCTGCCTAGAGCTCCCAAAAGATCCCACTCAGCCACTGACTCTCGATTCACCATCTCTGTGTATTCACCAGTACATAACACTGCTATCATTGAATAGATCTCTTGCCTTAACCCAGATTCAAAGATCCTTACCTTCAACGATGTGCTACCCACCACCTCGGGTGTAAACCGCACTAAGATCATAAACATAGCTGCATATTAAATCACAGACATATTATCTTGGTTCAGACTAATGAAATCAGTTGTGCGATGAATTGTGAACATATGTGGGTCGACTTGTTTATTAAAAAATTTCCCAAAGCCTTCCCACATCAAACCCTAGTCCATACTCATGTGGAATACCAACTCCCACCACTTAATTGATTGATCCTCTAGCATATATGTTTCTTGACTTAGTTTTAGCTCTATCGATATCTCCAAGAATTCGAAAATTCTGTTCATTCTGGACAGCCATGCCTCTGCCCTATCCGAGTCTGAATCATCCCTAAAGACGGCGGTCTTTAAAACATAGCTGCATAATCAACAAGCTTTTTCTCTTCTGCTCTATTCACACATCCCACATTTGGAAAGATTGTAGTATGCTCTGGAATAATAGCTTGTTCACTTGTGGCTCAGGTGCAACGACGTTCTCAGCGACCACTTCTGGTTGGTCTTTACGACACCTACCAGGTTCGATTCTATAAACAGAAATACAAACAACCATGAGTCACACATCCGTAGACATCAAGAATTCCCATTTCACATAACACTAATCAACATTATCACAATGAGGCTTTCCACCTTTCCACATTTTCCATGTTTAAACATTTTTGAATATCAAACCATTTTCAAAATACCAAATTTATTCACATTACATTTTCACATATTTGAAAAAACCATTTGTCAATTCATCCCATAAATAATTATGCCCAAAGAAATATTCATCCTAGAGGGAAGTCATTTTTACCATATTTTCCATGCACATCTCATTGGCTACACCCACGACAATGAGAATCCAATGCCTATAAGTGTCTCTGAAACACTTATGTACCAAACATCCAAGTTACTTTATGTTTAGAATAAAAGGGTTAGCTACATCCTTTTATGCTATACATTCCATGTTCCGACATTCATCCACCATGCTACCATCACGAATCATGTAATATACCACAACGAATGTCAACTTCAAATCTGGGAACCAAATCCAGAGTACTAAAAAAGCTGATACCACTTGTAACACCCCGCCCCTATCTCATTGGCTTAAAGAGGCAGTTAGGGTTACTTGGCCTTTTGTGACATTCACAAGGTGGCAAAGGCTAGAAATAAATGTCGAGGTCTTCGTGGAACAGTGGGTAACGATTTTTCATTAATGATATAACCCAACTCAACCAACCAACTATGAAAGATGCATGCACTATCAAACCCAAACATATGATACAAATCATGCATCACATGCCCCAAAATTGTTCAACTAGACATCTCCACAAAACATCATAGTACAAAGAAGAAACTAAATAGTATAACACCATGAGCCATGACACCACCACAACTCCACACCAATCTCCAAGCTCCAATCTCAACCAACACATGACAATAATTGACATAAACCACTAGAAATGAGATGCCTTACATTTACTTGTATCCCGATACACGACATCTTCAATGATACCCATGTTCCAAAGAAGGGGGTGAGTACAACTACTCAATAGGTTTTCCCCAAATTACATCCATGTACACACCAGTTGGATAAAACCGTTAACAAATTTATATAAAGCAGTCCATATAAAATAATCACAATTTCATCCATTACCATATACCAAACACACCCTTACCATGCCATCTTTCCTAAACAAATTAAACACAGGGAAAGCCGAATAATCATACCAAGATCCAATCATGTCACACATGGATGACCAATCAACCATGCCTCACGAGGAAGCCAGTTCAATCATTTCACATTTCCCTAACAAATTCAATCGATACCAAGCAACACACAAAAAATTAACCATAACGGTAGGACATCTCGCCGAACTTGTTCACCCTATCTTTTG
This sequence comes from Viscum album, assembly GCA_963277665.1. Lineage (NCBI taxonomy): Eukaryota > Viridiplantae > Streptophyta > Magnoliopsida > Santalales > Viscaceae > Viscum > Viscum album. The sequence goes on from OY728156.1 coordinate 1,742,170,626, forward strand.
CTAGCAGGACTTCACGTCCACTACCTGACAACCCAATATGGTGGGACTTCCCACCCATCTCGTTCAGCTTTTTTATATTGAGACTTCCCACAAACTTCCACATAACCAACCCAATCCATAACCAAGCATGTAACCCACCAAGGCCACAACAATACACAATTCACCATTTCCATTACATGTCAATCCACTTTAAAAAATCAAACATTTATTGAAAACACCCTTCAATCATCTTCCATAAAAAACCAAATTTCCATAAAACAACACTTTTTATTGAAAACCATTTTCTTAAATCATCATTATCATACCAACAATACAACTCATTTTAAAATCCCATTTTAAAATCACATCAAGAGCATTTCGCCACAATCCCTTTTTCACAATAATCCCCCAACCATCCCCAAATGGATTTCCATCCAATTTCACACATCAACAAGGCAATTAATTTTAAGCAACACAATTTAATTTCAACCATGACCACTAGTTTTGACCAAGTGGAGTATAGAGTGAAGCCACATACCATTAGGGTTCCAGTTAAATTGACCCACAATCTATTACTCTTCAAAACCGTCAAATGCAGCACTGATACCTCTCTATATCCCCTTACCTAACATCCACAAGACATAAAATTATCATTAAAGGAATCCAAAACCCTATATCTCCACACAACGTGTGTGTATATATAGAAAACGAGAGAGAGGGAGATGTATATCTAGAGGAAACCACAGGATTCCAAGAGGAGGGACTTACCCTAGGAAAACCACCTTCAAACCACCATGAAACCTCTTCAAAATGCATCCAAAACGAGTGGGAGGTCACCTTCATCCTCTGAGAACCCAAAATCCCGAGTGAGGCTCAAGTGGGAGGATGATTGGAGAGGAATGAGACAAGTTTTAGGTAGCCCATGTTTTAAAAACCTATTTTATGTGGTCGCACAGTAAGCACACACGGTTTGGAAAACTGTGTGTTTAACGTGCACACGCTACTCTCATGGGAACAAGATTCTTCGCAGTTTCCTCACATGGTTTAACAAACTGTGCACATGCTGTGTGAAGCCTACTGCCTCCCCCTACATGGTTTCATGGAGAACCCACACAGTTTCCCCTAACCGTGCTCAATCCATCTCGCTTAAAAAAGCCACCAAAATTATTCAAAACAATTCTAAACTCTCCCATCCTCTTCTCAACTCATCTCATACTCTTTAAAACACATGAGTAATCATAAAAATGGATACATACCTCAAACTGGGGGTGCTAAAATTATGGTATATTTTAATAAATTTTTTAAAACTATGATAAAATATCAATAATCGTACTAAACTATTGAGAATCATGAGGTATGGGGGTTTTAAACTCAATATTCATTTATGGGGTTGTACAAATATATTTTTATTATATTATATAAAATGTATGTGTGAAATATATATTTATTTCATTATAATGTATTTAAACATTTTAACATGTGGAAGTCAAATTTTTAAACATATAAAACCCATTTACATAATATCTCTTCAAATATAAAAACATTTTTTGGGATTCATCACAAATTTAATTCTCTGATACATATGTTTTTTATTCACTCGGTGAATATTGAATGGTTTATATAATATCCCCATATATACAATATCATGAATCATTTCAACAACATGAGATTTTTTTCTAAATTAATCTATATCATTAAATGTAATTTAAGTTTCAAAAGATTCCAATGTAATATGTTTTTATGTTTCAATATCATTTTAATCAAGATTACATATCCTTGAATTTCCATTTAATGAAATTATTTTATAATTTTATAATAAACTTAATTAAATTTCATCTCCTATGTTTATAAAACATTTTCTCATGTAATAGAAATATTTAACATCTACGGTTCTTCAATTTATTGAGAAATATCCATTTAGAAAATATAAAATCATTTACCTAACGTATAAAATCATTCTTCTTCCCATTCCATGGTTTCATGAAATCATTTGAATTTTTTTACAATGAGTTTGTATCTTAAATATTACTCTTAATTGGATATTTAAAAAAATAATGTTTTCTTCCATTTTTCATTAAAACCATAATTTTTTTACAATTCATACTGAAATTTGAAATCCGTCATTTTTTTAATGTACTCTATATTACGGTAACTCTTACAACATCAAGAATTTTTATCATCTAAATATTATTTGTTATATTTCGAATATTATATTAAAAATTCATTTATTTTTATGATATTTTATGATTAAAATATCCTTTTTTCAAAATGGAATGATTATTTTCTTCATGAAATGTTCAAAGTGATCTTTTAATATAATTTTCCATCTTCGATTACATCCTTTCATGTTACTCATATTAAGAAGGATACATTCCTCAGGGATGTTTTGCTTAAATGTATTTTTAGAAATGAAAACAACCGCTAATGTAAATTAATTCATCAAAATCATTATTAGATATCTCTCACATATATATCTCTTCAATATTAAATACTTATGTTATGACTCATGATTGATTTCCTTTGCAAGGAACAGATAGATCAAAAAAATTGGTGATCGTTGTTCTTAGATAGATCTCCAATGAAATAAGAAATGTTTTGGATCCCTGAGATGTCAAGTGTGGGATTAGGGAGACAAATATATCCATTTTTATTCTCTTGATTACTGTATTATAATAACTAGGTATTTTCCATTTACTCATGTCTATGTTATATTATATATGAATGTAACATTTCAAACAATTTTAGGATATTATGATTACATGATCATTATGTAATTCATCTATGCAATTTATCATGTGACTTATCAATTTTGTGTCATGTTATTTGTTTTACTCACCTTTTATGTTTTTTATTATGTTTATTCCCATACCAGTTCATTTAGCTCACCATATTCAAATATGTATTATGTATGTTATCCCACATAGTATTTTTATATTAAAATATTGTAGAGATCACATATGAATAGAAAAATCTTAATGTTCTCTTGATTTAAGATTCTATTATATATTTTATCCCATGTTCTCAAAGGCAATATGCCTCAATATAGTTGAATTATAATTAATCAATGATTATGTTAAATACATAATAATAGTATATGGAAATGGATTTTGTAACCATATTTGGTATCAGTGTAAAGGTATAGTAAGAAATTATAAATGATAATAAGACATTACTAAGAATGCTAGCTATAAATATATATAGAAATGAATAAATATGGAAAATATCACAATATCAAGGTGAAGTATAAACAACATTGTTTAATCGAAATTACATATTTTCTAAGAAACTACATGTGTACATGGTTATTTTATAGTTATAAGCAGGGATAATAACTCAAAAAAGGATATTTTGGATCTACTCAGTATTTAATTAGTATGTGATGATGGGCCTTAATACATCAAAGTTTAACACTATTGGGGGATGTTAATTGAAAATTCAAAAAATTATTATTAATCATCCTGACTGGTTTGAAAACATGATGACCATATATGACATAGGTAAATAATATTATTTCATAAATTGAAATGATATTTTCATGATTTAGGTATCTTGTACATTATATTTCATGATTATTTTTTCCAACTTTGAATATTATTTTTAAAAATTTTATTTATGGCTTTATTCAATGGAATGACCCAGAAATAAATGTGTTAATATTGAATGTGATAGAAATGTGATAATAGACATGAAAATCGGATGATAAATTCAGTAAATTATATATATTTTGTTGTAAAACTCATATAAAGATATATGATTAATTAATTTCATACTCACCAACTCCCATAGTCACCGAAGAAGAGTTTTATAGCGTATGGTTGTAGTTTTATTGGCGGAGAATGTAGAGGAATGATGATTAATTTTATTATATATCAATATTTAGGGAGGAAACAATATAGGGATCATCGCAATAGAATAATAATATGTTTTACATATTGATAATAAGGTCCTCATTTAATTAAGAGACGATGTAAATATAATGTTTTGTCAACATAATGGAAGTGAAAAATAGTTTATATAAGTTTTCATGAATGGTTGATTGTTTTATATGTATAAATAATGGGAATAATTTAATTTTATAACCTCGAGGGAATGCTAATGAAAATTATCGATAATGTTTTCTGATTAATTGTTTTATTGATATTGAATAAGAGAATACTAACATTATTGGATCGTAATGTGGTATTAATGAATAAGATGATGAATCACAGTCAATTAAAAAGTAGAATGATTGAAATTGTAATGTACTAGTATTCCTTAATTATGGGAATAAAAAAATATATATTCTTATATAAGGATTTATCTATAAAATTATTTCTATAATGATTTGAAATAATACGATGAGTGGAAATAATGACCAATAATGGTGATTTATAGGTCAAGTTATATTTTTTGGGAAGGAAAAATATATTTAGAATAATATAATTTGTAAATTGTTATTTTATAAATAATGATATTATGGAATGTTGGTAATTTTTTTTAATGTTTTAGGAATAATATTAATATATTAAAAAAATGTGCAACACACATTCAGGGTGATAACTCATCACATTAAGAAAGGCTATTGGGAATGAACATACAACCAAAGTGATATATGGGTTTAAATCATACCACCTGACTATTTTATATTTTGTTTACTTTATCATTTCTTTCACAAACATGGTTTGATTGTTATATATAAACATAAAATATGGAACCAAATTATAGGATAATGTTATTTGATATTGGGAGACTAATTAATTTTCAAGACAATTATCATTTGGATGAGGAATATATTAATTTTAAAAATAATGTTATAAAATTTTATGGAATAATGACAATATATAGTAGGGATATTAGTTGAATGATTACAATATATCTATCGAGATTTGAAATAAAATTTTGTGTTGAGTTAATTGAGGTTATTTTTGAATGAGTTTTGTTGAATTATGGTATGGTGTATAAAATCCTTTGAATTTATTATTGATTTTTAGTTATCAAAATATTCATATTCATTTTGGGTTTGTTAGTAACATGTTATAACCATTATATATTTAATAATGATTAGTGGAAAATCATGATACTCTTTTGGTGTAATTATTATTGATTAAATGTTAATTTTTTGTGGTTTAGGAAGAAAACATTCCTATTATATGTTAATTTACATAGACTAAATGTTATTGTAGAAATTTATTGGAGAATAATAATGGGTATAATTTATTCTTATGAAATGAAATGATATCATCTATGTTTATGTACTGGTGTTATTTATCAAGATATGAAAGGAATCTATCTTTTAGAAGAAAAGGACCATCAAACATCAATTTCACCCTATTTCCTTGATAATTAATAAATAAATGGACATTTATATTATCACATAGTTACAGTTATTTAGTTATCAAATTTATCAGGATAATTTAATTTATCCTAATCAATGGTCTCTACACACTCCGATAATTTTTTACAGATTTTTTTGATGTAATTATTTTCAGTTCCCACTTATGTTCTCCTACTTGGTGAATTAATAATGTGTTATAATTGGTTACCCATTAAATTCCATATTTATTTATATAGTAATTGTTTTAGTTAACCATTTTAGAATGTGGGGAACCAAAATATGTATTTTTAAAAGAAAACCCTTTTATTACTAAGAAAAATTCAAATAGCATGGACATAGTTTTTTAAGGGAATAAAATATTACACCCTGAGATTTTAAAAATAAAAAATCATGTTCAGTTGTGAATTTGAAATAAAATAATATTATTATAAGGGAATATAACTACCCAAGGATTTTATATTTATTTATTTCTAAATAAATTCAATGAATTCTATTGCATATGATTCCTACTAAAACTGGTCTTAAACGAAACAGAATACATTATTAAAACATTATTATTATTAAAATATCACAATTATAACCTAGCTATTATGATTTTCAGAATTAATAAGAGAAAATAAATTATAAAAATTGTGTTCATTCATGAATAAAATAAATTCAATGCTTATATACTATGTAAAACTAAAATAAGAATATTCGCAATAAAAAGCATTTATCTAAAAAACTGTTTTTTTTTTGAAAATGGGGGCCTAGTCACAAATCACACAAATAAATGACAATGAATTTTTACCAAATTTAATGTGAAGACATTGAATTTCAGTGGAATATTTTTAACCAAATACATTGAAATTTTACGAGTCTGTGAAAATTTACGGTGCTTGATGTTGAGGACTGGTTTTCCCCAAAACAATTTCTGATGTTGTGTTCAGATACGTTCAGTAAATGTATGAGTAGGATTTTATAACTTTTGAACATGTGCTCCGAATTGAAATCCAAGGTCACCGTTGAACTTGCAACAACTATATTCAATTAATAAGTCTTTCACCCTGACGATAGATCATCAAATAAGAATGTTTGTTTTGGGTTTTTAAAGAATAAATTAAATAAAAATAATGTGTGTAGCTTATTTTTAGTTGGTGGTTAAAACATCCATGTAGAGGTTGGGGGTGGGGGCCAGCACAACATAACCTCCCATGAGAGGTTATAGTGGTGAGGCCCACCAGAACAGAAAATATTTTGGGAGGATAAAATTTTTAGTGGGGACCACATGATCTTTTAACCCCTTTAACTCTCCATTAAAGTGGAGAAAACTCTTGACCTTCACCACTAATTAATTGAACCAACTCCACCAAATTAATTAAGTGAGTTTACTCATTTAATTAAATCCCACATTTTGAATTCATTCCAACATATTATATAATAGAAAATCTATTATTTCATTTTGTTGACATCAACCTTTTGTTGGAAGGGAGAATTGAGGAGCTCATAGAGGTAGAACTGGAAGGGAGGACAAACACTCCAAAGAGGAACGACCACCGATGATCAACAGACTCCTTCATCCTTCTTCAGCCGGAACAAAGGATGGAGCGTCGTCCTTGAAGAATTCCAATGACTCCATCCTCATCTTCTTCATTCTTGATGTCAACGAAACGATGTTCTCATTTCCATGTCATTGTCAACAAACAATGATATGAGGTAGGGGATTTGAATTAATTTTATTCTGTTTTACGTTGTTCAATATTCGAAAATGTTTTTCCAATTGATATCACCATAACATGGAAGGATCAGGACACACTAACATGGCCCGACCCCCCCCCCTACAATTTTCTTCACTTGTTGATGACCGTGGTGGAGGAACGACAGCCGGTGTCAGGCCATCCGTGAAGAAACATGCAGCATAGGGCCACCAGTTCATCGGAAGGGCGCATCACCATTTTACTACTAAATGGAAGAGGTCGCAGACCTTGGCCACGATGGTACACACGAGCGGCATCCAGGGCACCTGAGGGAAGCGACGTCGTCATGTTGGGTGAAGGATTAGAGCTAAGGCCAAGGCGGGCCGCAACGGAGGAGCAGAGGTAGCCGGCTTGGCCGACCACCGACAGAGTAAACCGGTTGGCCGCCCGACAAGCCGGATAGGACGGGACCCCCCCCCCCCCCCCGCTCCCTCATGTTACCGAACCAGTGCCTTGTGCCACTTCTGTTTGGGAGATAAGGAACAAGTCACCCCACCACCCCCTAACATGGCTAGGGCGGGCCTGCAGGGCACCGCTAGCCGCTAGCCAGTCGGGCCACACATGCCGCCAGCCAGGCCACACGGGCCACCGGGGTGTACCCAGCGTGGGCCGGACCCTACGCGGGCCTGACCCAGTGGAGGCAGGGCCGGCCCCTCGAGCCAGGCCTCCCACTCAGGCCAGGTCGAACACGCGGGCCGAGATGGACCCCGGGATGGACCCTAGTCCAGACCTGTTGAACCGAATTCACCTTTTCATCTATAACATGGGGTACATGTGTTTGATCGATGAACTGTCTGAGGTGACAGAAATCATGGAGAGAGATGGTTCTTCTGAAATACCCCACATTAGGTTTGGACGATTTTGGGGTAAGGATGGGTTGGATTATACCAAAATCCAACCGGGCCCCCGGGACGGAAATGCAATAACTCATAGACCGGGCGTCCGATTGACGCGCCGTCTGATGCGTTGAGACCCCTATGACGTGGCAGAACATTGAGATACTTCTTCATGGAACTTCATGACAGCTGGAGTTTGGTCTTGTACCACGTGGTGTGGATCCTTCCACTGATGAGAAGACATAGTGCAAAGACCTAGTAGCTAACAGACTTGATGACTGCATGGCCGTTTCGACTTGGAGTGATTCGACTACCGCAGTGGGGAGTGCCTGGTAGTTGGCGGCAGACCCACGGAAGAGGAGTGTAGGGTAGTTGGAGGAAGACATGTGGTACTCGACAGGAGGAGTACCTCTGCATGCTGTTAGGGAGAGCGCCTGGTAGTTGGTGGCTGACCCACAACGAAGGATCACCGGATAACTAGTAGCAGACTCGTGATACTCGATAGGAGAGCAGTCCAAGGGTAGTGAGAAGCCCCTTGGTGTTGCGACAGGCCCACTGTACTCGATAGAGGTGGTGTTCTCCAATTTTCGTGGTTTCAATAATGAAAATCGTGGTTTGAGGTGAGTCAATGACTTTTCTATTTTCTTCATGATTCAGATGGGTTACAAGATAACATAGGTATATGTATGGGCATATAACAATTTAATGGTTATCTGTTGATTTATTAATTTGTGGTTTTTCCATGTTGTATTTTTTGAGACCATGAGGGTATCAGGGTCCCTAATGTGTATCTTTATACTCACCCCTGCACAAGCTATGCCCACACCTCTTGGTGTTGGTTGTAGATAACGGATAGCGCTGATTGAGGCAGAGAGTAGCAGGAATGGTCGGTACCCGGATGTGGACCACTAGGTGTGACGGTAAACGGAGCTGACAGACGGACGGGAGTTATGTGGAGTCCATCTATACCTACCCTTTAGGTGGGAACCCTGAGGGATGACCTAGTAACTATTTTACTTTATTTCAGTTGTACTTTTTTTTCAGTTGTACTTGTACTTTCATATTGGGCTTGTATTTCCATCTCCTTTTATCTTCCAACACTTATTTTGTATATATTTTTACTAGGTGTTTTGCTTTTTGTTATGTACTTTATTGTGTCTGAGTATTATTATAATGAAAATTCCTTCCCAGTTTAGGGATTTATGCCTCTGGTGCTAGTTGCCAGCCCCTGGCCTATAGAAGGCGGGCTTTGGGTAGTCACGATACTAGTCCCGGGGGAAGGGTCATGAAAAATTGGTATCAGAGGGAGGTTCTACAATAGAACATAGAAATATGATCTTTATTTTCTGTGAAGAAATAGTATTAATAGTACTATGTGTGGTTTTCAGTTCAGTGAGTACAGTGTTGGTGCGGGTTGCTGACGTATCCACGCACTAGGACCCTGAATACTGATTTCTGACTCAGTGCAAAAAAACATTGATTGCATGTATGTTTTCAAAAGTATTTTTTATTAATATAAACCAGGTAATCTCACCAAGTATAATCTTTTGACATGTGACATATGTTTCTTTCAATAATCCTCCATGTGGACGATCAGTTAGAGCCCCGAGAGTCATACGTACTGAAAGCCCACCGAGCGATGAGGCCTCAGTGCAATGTCCTTTACCAGCAAGGCACCAGCGCCACTACTTCTCGTTGGGCCACTAATTCCATCACCCCAGTAGAATTTGATGCACACCTCTTGAGTGCGTTGCACGAGTTCCAATGCTAAAGGACACCCGATTTTAGGGTAGAGACGGACCCATAGGCAGTTGAGGATTGGCTGGAGGCTGTGGTGAGAGTCTTCAGGATAGTAGAGACACTAGCCGACTTTATGGTGATCCTTTCTTCCAGCCTCCTTCTAGAAGCAGTAGGTAGATGGTGGAGCCAGATGCTCCTCGTGCATGACGAGGCAATGATACTATGGACAGACCTCAAGAGCCTGTTTTGGGAGGAGTTTGTCCCAGCCCCTCTTCGAGTGGTGCGGATACAGGTGCTACTGCATCTACAGCAGGGTTTCATGACAGTAACACAGTACTCAGCAAGGTTCATTGACCACTCATGCTACTCCATAGATATGGTAAATGGCCGATTTTTCAGTCCCAGACCTTCGAGCAAGGACTCAGTTGAGAGATCAGAGCTCTGATGATCTCACTCAGCATCCCGAAAGAGGCGGGGGTGCTAGAATGTAACCTCTTAGTGGACTATTTCCTTGTTGAGTAGTCTCCAACAGTGAGACCCACCACTAGTCTACACACAATGGATTCTTCTACAACTAGTAGTTTATTTATTTCATAGTGGTCCAAAAATACCATACCTACAGGTGGTCAACCACATGACATATGACCAGTTGTTTGAGGCACCCATAGTGGAGGCAGAGTCTGTCATGACAGGTGCGTACAATGTTACTCATGTGGGGGCATGGTCACATGGCTCTTGACTATCCGACCTTCCATAATGATGATCAACAAAAAATTGAGGGACCTCCGAGGTAGAGGAATAGGTTCGATCGAGGTAGTCCATATGGTGGAGGCAGACGTGGAAGAGGAGTTGGATGTGCAGCTGGTAGTGGACAACATTATGTGGTGTTTCCACCTCCACCACAAGGTGGTCCACCCCGACCACAGGGGGTAGGTGGACAGGGGAGAGCACAACTCCAGGTAGCTGAGTCATACAATCATGGAGCTCCGGAGATGTTTTGAGGTAAGATCTGTGTCTACTCTACCTTAGATGTAGTTCTTATAGACACAGGTTCCAATCACTCTTTCATTCCCACTACCCTCGTTCGAAGCTCGAATATTCTGACAGATCTGTTGGCATGATCCTTACTACTAAGGATTCCTACCGGAGATGATTCGATGATTACGCACCAGTTCCAGTAGTGTGAGCTTACTCTAGGAGGTGAGATCATCGGCTGTGATCTTTTAGTAGCGGCGTCGAGCCCTGACGATGTCATTTTTGGTATGGACTGGCTATCTACATTCCACGCTTAGATTGACTATATTAGGCAAAAATTATGGTGTGTATGCACGTATGGGACTAGGTTTACATTCACCACTGAGAAGGGAGCCTTTGCAGCACATGTTTTACTTACTCGGAGGAGGGTGCAACCGATCACTCACTAGTTGTCTTGCCTTACCCTCAAAGCTTTTGATGTGGAGAGTTTGAATTATCCTGTAGTGGTGGACCAGTATGATGATGTTTTCCCTAATGATGTTTCATGACTACCTCCTCGAAGGGAGGTGTACTTCTACATTGACATGTACTCCAGGATGGAACCAACTTATACTCCAGCATATCATATGGATCCTGCTGATCATCACGAGCTAAGGGTACAGCTGGAAGACTTACAGGGGAAAGGATTCATCTGGACTAGTGTTTCTCCCTGGGAAGCCCTGATTCTATTCTCCACGAAGTCAGATGGGAGCTTGAGGTTTTGTGTCTACTACTGCCACCTGAACCATTGATCATGAAGAACATGTATCCACTCCTGGGGATTCATGACCTCTTTGATTAGTTGAAGGAAGCATGGTTGTTCTCGAAGATAGACATCAAATCAGGCTATCACCAGCTCAGAGTTTGAGACGAGGATTTGCATAAGACATCCTCTAGGTGTCTTTATGGCCACTACTAGTTCATGGTTATTCCCTTCTGTGTAACCAACCCTCTAGCGGTGTTCATGATTCTCATAAGCAAGGATCTTCCAGCCTTACCTCGATTTCTTGGTCATTGTCTTCATCGAAGACATTATAATTTATTCGACTACTGAGGAGGAGCATACCTACCATTTACTGGTAGTACTGAACATACTCTGAGAGCACAATCATTATGATAAGTTATTAAATAGCCAGTTTTGGATTCTAGAGGTTCACTTCTTGGGACATGTCATGTTGGAGGCTGGAGTTCAGTGGACCCAGCAAAGATTGAGGCAGTACTTGCTTGGGAGCCACCCATGAGTGTGACAAAGGTACGAAGATTCCTGGGTTTGGATGGATACTATCGAAGGGTCGTTCAAGACTTCTACAGAGTTTCATCTCCACTATCAGCTTTTACTAAGAAGAGGAAACCCATCATGTGGTCAGAGATATTCCTGTAGAGCTTTCAAGAGATGAGACAAAGGCTGACTAGTTCCCCCATCTTGAGGCTTCTAGAGGAAGGCGCAGGGTACGTAGATTATTGTGATGCATAAGGGACTAGACATAGGTGTGTCCTAATGCAGGAGAGAGCAGTGATTGATAATGGTTCTCAGATGATGAGACAGCTCGAGCAGAACTACACTACCCATGGCCTGGAGTTAGAAGAAGTTGACTTCACCTTAAATATGTGGAGACATAATTTGATGGATGAGTGATTTATCATGTAATCTGATCACACCATTCTCAAGAATATATTCACTCAGAAAGACCTGATCGTGAGATGTTGACGATGAATCGAGTTCCTCCAAGACTATGACTTCGAGATAGTCTATACACATGGGAAAGGAAATGTTATAGTATATGCTCTTAGCAGGAGATCTTGTATATAGCTTCCAGGAGAGGCGACAGTGTATCTGGATGCCTAACAGATATCCTTTGTGGATAATGATGGAGCAACATTGTTACAGTATCTTACAGTCAAACCCCCACTTCTTCAGCGAGTCAGGGAGGTGCAGCAAGGGGATGTAGACTGCGAGACACGACGTGCTCAGATATCTATAGGGCATGCAACTGATGGATTTTCTGAAGGTGGGGAGCACGTCATCCTCTTCAGAGGACGTACCTTGGTATCAGTGTCACTTCAAGAGGAAGTGTTGAAGGAGTTCCACACATCACCTCTAGTGGTACATCCAGGAGTGGCGAAGATGTACGAAGACCTTCGACCACTGTACTGGTTTCCAGGTAAGAAGAAGGCAGTGGAAGAGTTTGTCTCACGGTGCCTCACATGTCAGTAAGTGAAGGCAGAGCACTAGGTACCAGCACAATTGGTTCAACCCTTAGAGGTCCCAGATTGGAAATGGGAGGTGATATACATGGTATTCATGATGGGTCATCCACATACATCTAGGGGTCACGACTCAATTTCGTTGATCGTCAACCGAGTCACCATGTCATCCCAATTCATACCGATCAGAGTGCAGTGTTCAATAGAGAGCATGGGACGCCTATATGTGCAGGATATTGTGTGACTACATGGTATACCTTCCTCTATTTTCTCCGACCATGAAGCATGATTTACTTCCCGTTTACGGAATGGGTTGCAGAATGCTTTCAGGACAAAGCGTTGCTTGAGCACCGCCTTCCATCCTCAGACAGATGGCCTGACCAATCGGACCATTCAGACCCTCGAGGACAAGCTCCGTGCATGTGTCCTCGACTTTGGTCACTGTTGGGAGGATCACATTCCTTTGGTGGAGTTATCCTACAACAACATCTATCACTCTACCATATGGATGGAACCTTTTGAGGATTTTTACGGGCGACCTTGCAGATCACCCTAGTGCTGGGATGACCCTGGGGAGACAACACTAGTGGGACAAGAGATGGTACGAGCTACTACAGAGAAGGTACAGATCATCCAGGAGCAGATGAAGACTACATAGAGTAGGCAAAAGTCGTATGTAGATAGGAGATGGAGACTTATGAATTCGATGATGGAGACCACATCTTTCTACCAGTCTAACCATGACGAGGACTACGAATATTTGGCCGAGGCACAATGTTATCTCAAAGATTTATCAGACCTTTCCTGGTCCTCAGTAGAGTAGGCGAGGTGGCTTACCACTTATCTCTTCCACCTCATTTGCACTGGGTGCATGACCTCTTCCACGTATCACAGTTGTGGAGATACATGCATAACCCTTCCCACATCATCAACCATGGAGAGCTATACATCGATGATGGGGAAACTTTTACAAAGGATCCAAAAGAGATTTAGTATTGACAGAAGTGGGTCCTACGTGGATGGTCGATACCTCTAGTGTGCGTTCGCTAGTTGCACGGGAACCTCTAGGAGAGCACATTGGAGTAGGAGGCTCAGAAACATTCTCAATACCTCCATTTGTTTCCATAGTTCGAGTTGTAGCTTATAGGGATGTAAAGCACTGAGGTGGGGAGAATGTTACGTCCCAGAATTGATGAGGGAATTTTATTTATATACATGGAAATTTTATGATTCTGTGAAAATTTACGGTGCTTGATTCCAAGGCCTGATGTTCCTGGAATCAATTTCTGAAGTTTTGTTCGGGTAGGTTGAGTAAACGTACAAAAGGGTTTTTAAAGCTTTTGAAATGGTGCATGTAATTGAAATCTCAGGGCACTGTTGAACATGCCACACCAGTATTTGCTTAAGAATACATTCACCTAGATGATAGTTTTTTGAGAATGAATGTTAGCTTTGGGGTTTAAAATAATAAATTAAATAAAATTAATGTGTGTAGATTATTTTTATATGGTGGTTTAAACCTCCAAGTGAAGGTTGGGGGTGGGGGCGACCACACCTTAACCTCCCATGAGAGGTTATGGTGGTGTGGCCCAACCGAACATAACCTCTCTTTGGAGGATAATTTTTTTAATGGGGACCACCTGATCTATTACCCCCTTTAACTCTCCATTCAATTAGAGAATACTCTTGACCTTCCCCACTAATTAATTTAGCCAACTCCACCCCATTAATTAAGTGTGTTAACTCATTTAATTAAATTCCACATTTTGAATTCATGCGAACCAATAAAGTAATAAAAAATATATTATTTCATTTGGTTGGAATCATACATTTTTTGGAAGGGAGTATTGAGGATCTCTTGGAGGTAGAACGCCAAGGACAGAATAACTCTCCAACAAGGAACGACTACCGATGATCGATAGACACCTTCTTCCTTCGTCAACCAGAACAAACTAGAGATCGCCTTCCCTGGAGAACGTCGAAGACACCATCCTCGAATTCATCATTTTCGATTTCAATGAATCAATATCTGCCTTTTCGCATCATCGTTTACAAATTATGATATGAGGTAGGGGATTTGAATTAATTTTTTTACGTTCTACGTCATTCAATCTTGGGTAAGGTTTTGCTGATTGATATCACTATAACGTGGAGGGCTTGAGACACACAAACACGGACTGACCCTCCCCCTCTATTTTTCCGGACATTTTGACAACCACGATAGAGCAATGGCAGCCAGTGTTGTGCAGGTCGTGATGAAACTGGAAGCGTAGGGCCGCCGGAATGGCGCAGCGCCATCGCGGCGCCCAAAGGAAGAGGTCGTGGCAGTTCACACGGGTAGCTGACAGGCCACCAGAGGGGTGCGGCGCCATAACACTGCATGGAGGAGAAGCGACACATCTAGGTCCGGCCACGACAGAAGAGTAGAGGTGACTGGCAGGGTCGGTCGCCGGTGGAACAAACCAGCTGGCCACTTGGCCAGCCGGACAAGGCTGGACACACACTGGTCCCACGGGTTACCGAAATGGCACCATACGCTAGTTCTGTTTGGTAGAATGGGAGGAACGACCCCCCCCCCCCCCCCACGCGGCTCGAGGAGGCCCCGCAGGGCACCTCCAGTAGGGCCGCGTGGGCCGCCAGCCAGGCCACGTGGGCCGCCGGGCCGGACCCAGCCCGATACGGACCCAGCGCGTGCCGGACCCAGCGCAGGCCAGGCCGCCACCCAGGGCCGGTCCACCACCTTAGGTCGGGTCGGACCCGCAGGCCATGTCGGCCCCCTCAGACTGGGTCAGACCCCAGTCCGGACCTGTTGACCTGAATTCATCTTTTCATCCATAACATGGGCTATGGGTGTCCGATCAACGAACCATCTGAGTCGACAGAAATATTGGAGTAGGGCTGTTTTTTTGGCATCCCACATATGAGGTTTGGATGCAGTTTGGGTTCGGTCTAGATGGATTTAACCTAAATCCAACCAGGCCCCTTGGACGGAAATACCAATAACTCACAGGCCGGGCATCCGATTGACACGCCGTATATTACGTTGAGACCTCATTGACATGACATACCTTTGAGATACTTTTTTGGGGAACTATGCGAAATTTGGAGTATTTCCTAGTAGCACGTGGAGCCGATCCCTCCACCGATGACCAGAAAGAGCGCAGAGACCTAGTAGCTGACAGCCCTAACGACTTCTTGACCATTTTGACTCGGAGTGATTTGACTATCATAGTAGAGAGCACCTCATAGTTGGAGGTAGAGCCAAGACGGAGGAGGGCCTAGTAGTTGGCAGCATACCCGTGGTACTCGACAGGAGGAGTACCTCTACAGGCTATTAGGGGGAGTGCATGGTAGTTAGCGGCATAACCATAGCAGAGGAGTGCCTGAAGTTGGTAGCAGGCCCATGGTACTCAATAGGAGGATTACCTCATCAGTCCAAGGTTAGTTAGAAGTGATTTGGTGTCATGACATGACCATATTACTCGATGGAGGAATATTTCTCCAACATTCGGTTTTTTATAATGAATATTCTGGTTTGAGCTAATTCAATGACTTTTGTGTTTTCCTCATGATTGAGATGGGTTACTAGATATCTTAGGTATATATATGGGCATATACCTAAGTAATGGTTATCCGTTGTTTTATTACTATGTGGTTTATCCTTGTTGGATTTTTTGAGAACCTGAGGGTCTCAGGGTCCCTAATTATTATCGTTATACTCACCCCTACACGGGTTATGCCCACACCTCATTGTGTTTGTTGCAGATGACTGACAGTGCTGACTGAGGCAGAGAGTAGCAGGACTGGATGGTACCTGAAGGTGGACCACTCGGTGTGACTGTAGACGGTGTAGACGGACAGACGAGAGTACCGTGGAGGCCATCTATAACTACCATTCAGGTAGGAACCTTGAAGGATGACCCAATATTTGTTTTACATTTCTATAGTTGTACTTTCTTTTTATTTGTACTTATACATTCATGTTGGGCATGTATTTTCGGCCCCTTTTACATTCCAACACATCTTTTGTATACATTTATAATTAATGTTTTGCTTCCTGTTGTGTACTATGTTGTGTTTTAATACATTTATAAAGTCAATGCCTTCCCATTTTAAGGATTTACGCCTTTGGTGCTAGTCGCCAGCCCCTGGCCTATGGAACGCGGGCTTCGGCGAGTCACGATACGGGCCCTAGTGGAAGGGTCATGAAATTTAAAAATTTTATATTACATAATTAACATCATATTTTAAATTATAATATAATTATCCAATTAATAAGATTTTTTTTTAAATTTTTGAAAAATATTAATTTCCCATGAAAATTAGAAAATATAGAATTTAAAAAATTCATTTATTTTTAAAAAATATTTATTATTATTAGTGAAATTTTAATTAAAATTTAAATATTCATAATTTAGTTATATGATATTTATTTAATTACAATAAATCTATTTTGTAGTATATTGTTTTATTATATTATTTTTAGCCTTTAAAATTGATTTTCAATTAAAATATATTCACTTTTTATAATGTTAAACATTTTTATTTATTTAAAATACCCAATTATCATAGATTATTTAATTAAAATTAATATATTATATATATGTAATTAATTATTTAAATTAATCTATTTTTTATTACATTATATATACATAATATTAAAATATCATTTCCATTAAACACAATTTTTTGAAAAACTGTTTTTCAACTTTTATGTTTGTGTAATTTTAAATTTCATTATGCAACATATAATAGTATAATTTAGAAAAAAATATATTAAATGTTTTTAATTTTATTAATATATATTATATAAATCTTTTGACATAATTTTTTACTATAATTAAAATGGAAAATCTGGATAAATAAATACCACATTTAAGATAAAAACAGATTTACCCAGAGATAAACAAAAAATTATTTTTATTGATAACCCAAAACATGTCTAATAGAAATATTAGAATCACAATTAGATAAAATATCATCTATGATTCAATATTATCCAAATTTTTACAACTTTTTCATGATAAAAACACAGGTTGAAATCTATTATCCTCAAAAATTACATTCGTGGCGTTTTACCATATTATAAAAGGTCACACATATCATTTAGTTTAAACAGAGGAAAATACCAATGGATTAATCTTAGATATTCCATAATAATGTATGTAATTACTTCCCATAATCCTCTAAGCCTTGTCTTCTCATCAATACATCCTAGGAATGATTTTTTTCAAATCCAATGTTTGTAGTCTGAAGAATATTTAAAATCCTTAGTATAGTATTGTTTCCGTTTTCTAATTACATCTAGTTAATATATTATTACACCTGGATCACATAATAAACTAAATATATTCTATATAATTCTTTTTTATGTTATTTTCATGACTGATAACCATGCCCTCCTCTCTCAAATGATAGAAAAAATAGTTGTTCATGTATATGAAAGACTCTCACCTCGCAAACTGACAAAATTCATTTCAAGATGCATATTTCATGACTAAATATAATGACATATAAAATGATTATATATGATATTAATGTATAACTAAATTTTTTAATTTTAATACCAAATATATATATCATTACATTATATTATGAAGGGAAGGTGATATCATCGCTCGTGTGAAGCATTTACTACCTCATTAAGAAGCAGAATTTTTCATTTATGAACAACACATTACATGGAATGTAATCATAGTTACATTATATATACATATCAAAAAAATAACATGGTATTATTTTTTGAATATTTATATTTAATCCATTTCCTTACCCTTCCACACTTTAAAGAGATGGAAACATCTTTTATATGTATGTATGTGTAAAAACATCAGATCTAATAAATTGTATGATTTTAAATTAGTGTAAATTATATAATAGATTTATTTAAAATGGATTTATTGTTTATACTGAGTTATATATACCACCATGTTTATCTCTCATTTCACATAACATCAAATTTTTTTAATAGCATTTGTTATATTCAAGCTGAGTATTACGAAAAATAATATAAAAGTAATCACCTAGATGATATATTGGTGGGTGTGAAGAATAATAAATATATTATGAAACATTATAATTATTTTTTCCATTATTCAAATATTCTTCATATAATTTTGATAATAATAAATTCCAATTTCATCATAAAATGCTATATATTTTTAAACAGCAATTTTTCAATCTTATAATTGATAATCTATATCTAATCACATTATTAACACTTTTATTTTTCTAATGAAAAAATAAACTATATTCTTTAATGGGTAACTTTGAAATTTTCATTATGTTAATTTTTTGAATTTAACATAGTTGAATCATTTTTTGATGAAAACATATAATCACACCATTTTAGTTTAATATTTTTCTTTTGGATATTTTATTTATATATTTAAATTGTATTTCAAATTGGTATTAAAGATTAATTACTTCCATTAAAAATAAATTTAAAATATTTTGGACGAAGGATTAAATTTCACATTGAAATTTAATGTAAAAACATTTCAAATATTTCAAATTTTATCCTTTAAAAATAGTTGGCTCGTAGCATTTTCATGATTATTTTAAAAATAATTATAGTCATTTTTGTTAATTGAATTTTGGAATAATATAATCAATCAGTATTAGTTTTTATAATATTCATTTTTAATTATATGAACATAGTTTTGACCACAATTATTAGTGAATTTATTAAAATTAATTATAGTGATTATGGTAAAATTTAGCTTAGCAAGGGACTAAACCTTTTACCCTATAGACAATATTACATAGAAACATGTCCAAAACTCATTTTATGAAAATATTTCTACCATATACACTCTTGGTTCTAATATTTTGATCATGTGAGACACATGACTATGAATCTTACCTCTAAAATAGTTAATGTTTGGACAATGTAAAAAAGAACCTTTTTGACCATTAATATTTGTAAATCATTAGAGTATTGAAGAAGTTATATAGTTTCATTTATAAATAATTTTTTGAATGTAATATTAATTTTCTATCATTATAATTTCACGTTAGGTTTTAGGGATGATATGATTACATTAAATTCATAAAAATGCTAAAACATTGATTATTTAGTTAATGATTATAAAAATAAATGATGATAAATAATTATGTTTAATTTAAATTAAATTTGTTATTTAATTTTAATATTTTTTAAATGAATATATCATGATATGTTTGGATTAAAATAATATATTTTGAATCCAATTTTTTATATTTCTTAAATTCAAATTAAATAAATAATAGCATTACTGAAATTACTGTAATTTTATAATAAGTGATATTTTTTAAAATGTATTAAAATTAATAAAAACAATATATTCATAGAATTTAATTTCTAGTTTTATAAAAAAATCCTTCTTTGGAAAAAAAATTATTTTATGTGTAACATATTGAAAAATAATTACTAAACAGTATTTTTAGAACAATTTGAGTTAAAGAAGTGTTTTAATGTGTTACATGGAGTTATTTTAAAATGATGTAGAAAAACTGAAGGTATTTTTGACCTGTAAATTTGATATAATATTTATAAATAATTGGGACTATTATTTATAATAAATTCCACTCTATTTTAGTCTTTATCAATACATTACACAGAAAATCAATCTATTCACATTAATAAAAACTGAATTGAAAAAAACATTGTAATCTTAATGATGAGAGAAGACTATGAGAAAAATAATTTTCTTTTTTTGTTGTGTGATTATTTCTCAACCAAAAATCTCATTTAATACATTATTTTCCTATTATAGAATCACATGATATATTTTGTACATCCAAATAATGTTTATATTTTTTGAACTTACAATAATTTCAATCCTCACCCACCATAAATAGACATTAACTCTCCTCCTAATATACACCTCCCATTACACATTGTCTCATTCAACCCTAGAATAAATAATATCCCAACATCAATCCACTAAATCTATTATCTAGTTATTTGTTGAATAAATCAATCCAATGAGGTCGTTTGGTAAAATCTCAAAAACGTTACCCAGAAAATAGTTAATAGTTTTCAACGATCGCATTAGATTATTTTCATTAACAAACCATTTAATTGTTCAAATTACATAATTATATAATAAAATTAGTATTCATGATTTTTTATATGGTATTATGTTAACGGTTTGACTTACACTAATATACGCATCCATGAAATGGGTAATGAATATCCTGTTCATGTGCAAAATGGACAACAATCTTGCGATACAATGTCGTAAATTTTTCCATTACAACCTCTAATTTTTGGGATTAATTATGGGAACATTGTATTCATATAATATAAATAATATAAATTATTTATTCATTCTTCTTTAATTTTTTATATATCACATACATTTATGAATTCCATTTAATGTA
This sequence comes from Viscum album, assembly GCA_963277665.1. NCBI lineage: Eukaryota > Viridiplantae > Streptophyta > Magnoliopsida > Santalales > Viscaceae > Viscum > Viscum album. The sequence goes on from OY728156.1 coordinate 1,742,191,817, forward strand.
AAAACGATAGATTTTCTTGTGGACGAGTGGACTACTACCTCTTCAAAGTGAAGTGATATGTTAACACATTACAATAAATATATTAATGTAGGTTTAATTAAATAATAATGAAATAGATAAAAAAATATACGATATTTATAAAATAATTACTTTTTTGAAATATAATATACCAATTTCATTATGACCATTTTCACATAATAAAAATATATAACGTCGTTCATGGAAATATCGACTGCTACCTCCTTAACAATATGTTATTCATTTTACTTCAAAATATTTATATATTTATGAATAAATGATTATGTGAAATGTAATTTTTTATTTATTTATGATTATGTCATGATTAAATATTAATTATTTTATTTCTATAATTATCATTGAAAAATGGGAAATGTTTCTCATGCGTATATTAGGCATATAATATCCATGATTGTAACACTGGTTAATTTATCATTACCATAATTCATGATTTATTTCAAAAGTATAATTTATCCTAAAATATTAGAATTATTTCAATATTATTATCACATATATGTTTATTTGATGTTCTAATTGGCCAGATTCAACCTATCAATGTCAATTCTGACATTTAAGCTGAATATTGTAAAAAACATTTGATATTAATATTATTGATTATGTAATTGTATTAAACATCATAATAAGTAAATTTATATTAATAATAATGATTTAAAATCCAGGTAGAATGATTATCATTAACATATGTTTATTATTTAGGAACATAGTGAATGATCACGACAAAACAAACTCATAATAATTGATTTCATCTCAATTTCATTTCATTGAGACATATTGTATATTTATGCACCTAATTTCCTTTATATGTTTTATATACTTACCATGAATATATTTTATGATTATCATACATAAATTTATATGTTTTTTCATATCATTTTGGTGATATTTATTCGATGTAGATTATTTTTTTGATGTTACCAAATTAGTAATGCACTTTTGTGACAATTATCCCTCTTTGAGACATTTGATATATTATACCCCAATATTTATTTAAGAGGAATATATTACTATCCATTGACAAGTTTTATCATTAATCTACATAGTGTCATGATGTTAGAAATTTTATTAATTTTTATTCCATTCTAGGGGTTAATGGTTAAAATATTTTAAAGTGATATTGGATTATTTTGAATGTTTACATACTACTATCCTTGAAAATGTTTTAATGATAATTTAATGTAATTTCCTTTTATAAAAATTAAAAATTTGTTGTTACTTATCCTCCAATGTTGTTATTGGTTTTGATTACATCCTCAATCATTATTTGGATTTATTATGTTTTTTTCAATGATATTTATATTTATCCCTTTTTTCTATGAGTTAATCATGTTTCATATATATTGTAGGATAACCCATCACAATTCTATGAGATAACTATGTTTGAAGGATACAATTATTTAAATAATTTATTTCTATGGTTAATCATTTTTTATTGATATTTTTATATAACACATTTCATCAAAGGGATATTAAAGTAAAAAATATATTTTTATTTTTCCTTTTATATTCCATGTGATATTCATGATAAAAATTTATTTTTATTTAACCCATTTCATTTTTATTTGTTACTCATGATTTAAAGGGTTTGTTATTTAACCCACTTCTTATCTAGGGGTAATCATGATTCAAATAGATTTTTATTTTAATCCATATTATTTCCGTGGGTTATTCTTGATTCAAAAATATTTTTACTTAACCCATTTCCATTACATGGGTTATTAATGAATCAAAGATATTTAAGGAAGAAAATTAATTTCCATGGGTTATTCATGTTTAAAAGAGGATGTTATTGAAAACATTTATTATTCATGTTTTATTACTGTTTTGAATATATTTTCATATAACCAATGTTTTATCTAGTGGTTAACTATGGGTAATGAATATATAATTATACAAGGAAATTTGATGTTTTATTATGATAAAAACCAATAACGGGAGGTTATATGATAGAAAAAGGATGGGTGGGTCCATGATATACCACCAATTCATTGGCTATGGATATAGGTCGTAAGGCCATTCAATTTGTTAGAGTGACTTGTATTGAAGTCAACTCTATGGTTATTCCATTTATAAGTGTGAAAAGTATAATGATGTATTAATATACCATTATGTGATTTCTATGAATTTTATGAGTATATAATGCCTCTATTGATCATGATTGATATCACATGGTTCATGATTATTGTTTCTGATGAATCTTCTATTTTTCATTTCTTCATATTTGACGGTCCATTTATTGATCATTATGATTTCTTATATGATTCAAACATTCAAATTGATTATTGTATGAAACGCTTATTTAGTTTTATTCAATTTGATGAAATTTAATTTTTAATGCTTATTTTTACCAAAAATGATCATTTGGGTTCTCCCATATTATGTTTCATTTTCTCAAGGTATTAATGAATTATGGTGGAAAATTTACATCTATAATGGATTTCATAAGGATGATATTAATGAACTGATACGAATTAATAAAAAATGTGTTATATGGGAAAAATTTAGTTTGATTAGTTGTGAGTCAAAGTTGATGTGATTTTTTATGTACGAGTTAATCCTACATTCATAAACTCAAAACCTGAAATGTCCTTTAATAAATACGCTTTTCATTCTTCAGTTTCTATTTTTTTATTATTTTGATGGAATCAATTTTCGCTCCAATTATCAAAATAAAATCTATAAATTTAAAGATATGGACATTATCACATGGCTCCGGAATATGAGTTCTAGGATTTTATAGAATAAAATATTATTCCATGAATTGATGTGATTCATTATCCATATTCATAAATAAAAAATGATAATAATTGTGTATGAAAAGAAAAATTTGAAATTTATATTATTATTATTATGTTGTTTTCAATAACAATAAATAGTAAACATTCTTCACTTTGAAGTCAATCTAATAATAAAACCATCAAATATTCACTAAAATATAAATCCAATATTCTAATTTCAAATTTAATATCCTTTTTAAAAAATATATTTTTTATAAAATTTTTCGAATTTAATTATAATATTCAATGAGGGCATGTCACTTTTATTGAATTCTGATTTTGGTGAATCTAGATAATTTGTATGAGTTCTTCTCATAACTTTGGTAGTATGTTTTGTAGTTTTTGAATATATTATTGAATTTATGAGGTTCCCACTCACCTGTAAACTGGTTATCCAAAATACAAAAAAAAAATATTTTTTGTAGGGTAATTATAATATTCAGCTATAAAAATAATAAAATTCATTATAGTAGATAACATATTTTTGATGAATAAAATATATTTAATTAAAAATGATAGCTCAATTCCGATGTATGAATAAATAATTTTTTATTTATTATAACGTTTCTATTTATTTCATAATGTGGTTAGTAATCTTCATAGTTTTGTGTATTAATGAATATTTTTTGTATTGTATATGCTATAAAGAATAATTTTTTTGTTTAAAATATAATGGTTTTATATATTTTATCTCTATTAGAAATTATGTACTCAAATATTATAGTATTATCACTTACCAATGTTTTGACATTTTGCTATTCAACTTTGGAAACTCATCCGCATAAAAATAGGTGATAAAACTATATATTTTTGGGAGGGAATGGAAAATACATATGTAATATACAATAAAATATAATTAAATTTATCAATGGGAAAACATTTGTGGGACATGAAAATATAGAATCAGAAGAAATTAATTTCCCTATAAAATTGTTCAAACCATAATGAATGATAAATAGAATGTTAGTAATCAAAAAACAACCAAAATGAGATGAAAAGAAAACTATAAAATAATCTAATGTAATGGTAAATAATTTTTTTCATAATTGAAGACAGATTTCATAATGTTGATGGATTTTTACATGTAAATGAAACATTAATACATGATTTTATGACATTTTAAAAGTATAATATCATCATCTAGTTCTGCACTATTCAATTTCAAAATCAAATCATTTTTTATTAAATGAATATTCAATATTATATTTTTTGGAATTGAGAAATAAAAATAATATTATACTAATCATGACATCAATAAATAATTTCCTCTACCACATAAAAATTTACATTAACAAAAATACTGACAATATCATTTCAAATGACATCAAAATATAAACCTAATTTGTTCAATAAATTGTCAATTTTATATCTACTTCCAAATATCCATAAGAAAAATTGATTCCAAAATATTGGAATTAATTAGTCTCATATACATCATTTATTAACATAAATATTATCATGAAATTATTTTAATAAATCATAAATTGTCATAACAATGCTTATATACCCTAATCATTTCAAAAACATCTTTCTCAATAAAATTATACATTCTCAAATCTAATAAATCACATTTTTATCAAAAAATATGCTCATGTCATAACTGAAAACATCTCATTTAGATGTATGGGTTAATTTTTTCAAAAATGGATGATTATAATTATATTAATAATATCAAATAATTTTTTAATTAAAAAATATATATAGAGGGAGAAAATAAATAAATGTAATCACATAAAAAATCACTAGTTGAAGAAAAGTAATATTTTCATAGGGTTTATTTATAAAACAATCAACCTGAAATCCAAAGTACATGTGTGGGAGATAATTCTGTCTTATTTATCATGATTCATATAAATTTTTTCTTTCTTTCAAAATAACCCCTAGCCTGTATTAACATTATTGGTTTTTGTTATTTATTATACTTATTGGGCCTTAAATAAAGGCATTGATTCACATATTGAAAATACTCTTTCCATATGTAATAATATATTGTTGGAGTTGAATTTTATAGTTTTATATCTCTATTATATTTTTTTCACACATCTTTCCATCATGTACTTTTTAATTTCTATATGACATTCCATTGCACACATAAAACATTTACTATTACCTTTATGTAAATTTCCACCATGATTTCTTATAGAGTTCGAGCACAAAATAATTGATCATATCCCAACCCATGATTATTATATTATAATTTCAAATTAGTATTTCATTTCATGTTAGAAATAAGACAGGGATAGGTATTTACAGTTAACTACTCTACATTGATAAAGAATTGAATGAATTATTTTTATCTACGGAGGTATATTTTTAGCATTGTCTGTTAGAGACATTTTTTTATACCCTAGAAGAATCAATCAAACGTTCAATAATGTTTGTTGATAAAAACATATTTTACCCTCAAATTAATTATAAACATTCACTAATATGTATCAATACATTCATCATATTTCTAATTAGATCAACATCATCATTCTCCATTATCATATGATTACTATAGGAAGTGCTTATTGGAATATAATATATTAAAATCATCAATATCCATGGTTAAAATTTATACCAATTTCATTGTATTCTTGTAAATATTATATCATTTATATGTTTAACCTTCAATTTGATAGACAAAAAATGACATTTTCATTCAATAAACACTATAGAATTCAAAATAACTTTTTGATGGTACTAATGCATTTCTTTGAAATTAGTATTGGCGTGAAAGTAGTTAAAAATATGGATTTTTAATAATGGAGGGCTCAATAGTCCATTATTCAATCATTTAAATTTTTGGTAGATCACCATAATTAAATGATTGAAAATTCCATATTAATAATTAAATTAGATATTTCATTTAATATTCTATAATAGATGGTTTCTCTAGATTATAGTCATTTCATTTTCCATCAAAATTTGATTTAACATGATTCTTTCATGTTATAGACCACATATATAATGAAAAAAAATAGTGTGACAAATAATTATCTCTTTGGAAAACCAATTAATCATGAAAAATTATTTATAATAATTATAAACAAGTAATCATTTCAATATATATTACAACTTATAAGTAAAATATTGCATTAGTGTTTATTCTTAATTAGTCTAGATATTATTGTATATATTTTCTTATACACATGGTTCTTACTAATACATTCTCACATTAGTTTCCAATGTGTAATTGACATTTCTATATTATAAAAACTATATATATTTCAATAATTCATTATTTAATATTATATCATAATAGATTAGTAAAAATTTCATTTCATAAAAAACAACAGGATGACCATATTGATTTATTGAATTTTTATGGAAATGATACATATAAAATTGGTTCATAAATATTAAATATTATCATAAAATTAGTTCTTCATAACATTCACCCATCTTAGACACATCATACAAAATATATTTTTCATAACATGGGGATAAAGAATCATATAAAATTGTGATCATAAATGCCCCATATGTCAAAAAATGTACATATCAAAGATTAAATGATAAGAACAAGATAATCAACATATAATAGGATGAGAAAAATATTTTAAAATCATATCTAATAAATTATTGATCATAACCATGAGAAATAGAAAAAATATAATAAATTCCTAAGAAACGAATCATATACGAATAATAAATAATCATTAATAGAATAACATTATCATATGACTTATTTTTAAGTAATGTATAGATGTAGAGAAATTAAAATCCATTGAATTAAATAGTCATTTCCATGAATATCATAGTGAATATGGTCCACATCCTAAACCATCTTAATATTCCAGGTTCACTCCCAATACTTTCATATATGATTGGGCTAACTACGCAAACCATAATAGTAGATATGGTTATCACTTAATAATATCAATGTGTACTGGGTTCTCTCCACAAGCCATTTTTGTAGTCAATTACGTCTCCAAATACTAAAAATTAATATATAGTATCTTGTTAAATCATATTTATTTTTAAATCCAGCCTTGTTTTTTTCATGAGATAACAGTATTTACCAAATGAATTTTGGGGATATAAAATTCTGATCCCTCTCATAACATAAATAAAAACAAACATATTTGTTCTTCATAATACAAAATTATTTATCATTGTATTACCCATAAAATGAATAGGTTCAATAAAAATTTCATTACAACATAATCCTTGTAAATGGAATATGTTTTATAAAAATTTAGTCAGATTATTATATCATGACCCACAGAAATGGAAATGGTTTCATAAAAATAATTTCATCACAATAATTATACAAAATAGTATACATATTTCTACTCCTAGTATATATATTAAATAGAAAAAAAGGTTATATCAAAGTATGTTATAATAAATGAAAAATTTATTTAACAGATCTGTTGTATCATATCTTGATAAAGAACCCTTTTTTCATTGAAAATATTTAGTATAATTTAATATTTAGTTATATTATGGAAAGAAATTTATTTGAATTAATCCATGAAAACGTAAACTGTATTCCATGAGGAATTCAGTTATCACTTTATAGGGAAATTCCCCTACTTCCTAATATGTTAAAAAACATTACATACATAAATTTTCCAAAAGCGAAATATTACCTACTTCAAATAATGAATAGAATATTTCTTTTATATCATTATGTATAAATTCAAACATGTGTAAAAATGAAATAAAAAATTAATAGGATAATATTAAAAAGCTACATTTAATCATTTTAATAAATCATAGATTAAAAAGGTCATTTTTGGATCAATTACGCGTAATGTCAAATTTAATTAAAAATTAATTTTCTAATGTTATTTTATTAATGGTAGGAAAAATTAATTTTGGATTTAATTTCAATTAAATAACCAGTGTATAATAAAATTAATTATTCTCTAAAAAATTTTATCATATGATTTAATTATTGGATTTAGAATCATATACAATATTTATGTCCAATGAGACTTTGATATATTAATGATTCTGCTTTTGTAAAATTTCAATCATAACATACAAGAATGAGATAACCTTATAAGAAATATATATATATAATGATAACATAAATATTTTAAAACCTAATATACATTCACTTGAATTATATACACCACAAAAAATGAATGTATTGTTGAATATAGAATGTATCACAATAAAATAATTGTTAGATGAAAATCCACAACCAAAGGTCCAACATCCATAAAACATGTTTATTCCACCTGTATAAAACAATTATACATATATTAAATAAAAATATACATTTAAATCACACAATTTATGATTTACATTCATCCTTTTATCAACAATTATTTAATAGCATTTTCAGACAATTTATTATGAGATATCTACTTCAATTTTCTTGTTTGTTGTTGGCCTTGCTTTATTTTCATTTTACCTTGAACAAGAATCCATTATCACCATAATTTTAATCATTATATAAATTTCATATATATTTATTATAAAAATTTTATAGTCTTCAATACAATTATTGATTCAAAAATTATTTACACTTTTATTGGGGATGGATAACCGTGCATACGCATCAATGATGTGTTCATTTTTCAAAGAATAAATTGAATGAAATGTAAATATCAACTAACATTTCTATAATAAATAATAAATAATATAAATCATTTATAATCAAAATATGAGTAGTTATAATAACCTATTTATATCATAAATGAAAAATAGATCATATTTTTTCATGGAGGTTGTAGTTCACTCCTACTCATTATAGACGTTACTGTTATACAATAGATTGGATGGTAACAAGGTAGTTAAGATAATATTAATAAATATTAATAAATATGTCTTAAATATCTCATATAATCATTATAAACATCATTATTATCTTATATAAAAATACATATGAATAATTTGTTGTTTATCTATGTGGAGATACAATTCCATAATATACATGAGCGATACCTTAACTATCATTTTATTATGATATAGGGTATATAATGGTGGTTTAATCATCATAAAAATAGTTATGTGTATTTAGGATGATAAAATTATTAATAAATGAAATATTTACCTTATCTATATATGCGTTAATGAATTTGAAAAATGTAATCGATCTATAATAGAAATTGCCTATTGTATGAATAAACTACATTTATATCTCCTCTAAAGGATCATATTAAAGGAATTCTCAGTCTTTTAGAACATAAACAATTTATATAAAGATTTATAGAAGGTACTATGGATTTCTATGGTTGATAAATATTTCGAAATGTTTTGAATAGAAATGTAAAGAGGGGTATAGATTTATAATTGAGGTCATGGGTTCTTATGTAATTCTGTAAAACAAAAAATTATAATAAAATCATTATCATGAACAATATATACAAAATTCAATATATTAGTTTTAATGTCATTATATTTTTGAAATATCATAAATTTATACAATTTATAGAGTTTTGTGTTATATTTTTAACATTATATTTTGGATTAATCCATTTGTTGATTTACTTTAACCTTAACACAAGGTAATATATTTTTCAAACATGTAGTGGTATGACATATAAGGTTATAATTGGGTCCAAAATGAAATATGTTTTAAATTTCTAACAATATAATATCAAACATGTATTGTTGAATATTTATTTACGAGGTTTTAATTATTTAATAAAATTTAATTTTTCTTAAATTTCATTAATATCAATCATAACACTATTATATTAATTCTAATTAATGATAAAAATGAAAAAATGCGTAGAAGAATATAATCTTTTTAAAAATAAGGAATATTTTTTATTTATATTTAAATTTAATGGAACATTATAATTGATTCAAATTATTTTAATTTTACTTCTTTCAAACTGATTTATTTTATATTTATATGAATTGAATAAATAATGTATAACCATTAACGAATCTTTTAAGGTAATTATATATTCAAAAAAACATATAAATAAATTTTTATAATTATTATTATATCATCATTCTCCAAATATATATTTATATAAATTCCTATATTTTCTTTTATTGATAATAGTTATTATATATTTTAATACTAGATATTGGTAGATTGAGAATTCATTTTCTTGAGATATAAAAAATATCATTTTTATGGAAAATTTTTCCTTAAAAAAATTTCTATTTTAATATGATATGGATGGAATTAAGTTCATATAATATGAATTATGATTAAAAATAATTCCCATATTAATTTTAGTAACAAGTAATATCTTAAATTTCCTTTAACCGAAGTATAAATTTTAAAATAGTTAGTATTCATATTGGAAGAAAATAAGTGAGCAGTTTTACAAAATTTGATACACATTTTTAAAATAAAGAATAAAAATTTCAAAATTAAATTTATATAAGTCACGAAAATTAATTTTACAAAACGTTCACAAGATGAAAAGAAATCTTGTTTTGAAAAAAATTAATTTTTAACCATAAAATTAAATTTTTTATTATCTTATTAAAAGATAAAATTATAAATAAATGTTATTAGTTTTATGGAATATATAATATATAAATTTTATTAAAAAAAATCATAATATGTGAATAATTTAATTTATTATGAATAAAATACAATGATCCCATTAATAAATTTTTCCTTAGAATTTCCATTTTACTTTTAAAAAAAGGTTTCCATAAAAATTTAAAAATAAAATAAATTCAAGTAAACATATTTGGATTCAGTAAAATATAAATAATATAATTTTATAATTATTTTTTTAAAACCATTTTGAATCATCTAATAAAATTGAAAAATGGTGCTTAAAATAAAAAATAATATTTTGTATTTTTACAAGAATGTCAATATTCTGTGAAAAATTCAAAAAATAACTATAGAGTAAATTTGATATGGTTATTTAAAAATGATAAAAATTTTAGAAACTAAAATTTCAAAATATTTAATAAATTATATATATTATTATACTATAATAAATTATAATAATAGTTTTTAATGAAACCATCTTTAAGATCCAGAAAATGTCTTTACTAAAAATAATGTGCTCATTTTTTATGTATCAATGAATAAAGAATAATTTAATTATAACATTATATATATCTAATAAAATGGTAATTATTTTATTATCCACCATTTTTATAGATAGGTTATAACTATAATAAAATAATATTTCATGGTTTATATAATCTCAGTGTTGGATGTTGAATACTCTATCTAAAATAGAAGTGATCTTTTAAAATATAAGTGTTTCATAATACATATCGCATGATAATATTTTAATTGTATGTCATGGTTCATTAAATCTATGAGTTTCATTTCATGAATTATATTGATGAAATGAAATTATTTTTAGAGAAATATAATTTAAAATCATAGGGTGTTACAATTTTAATAGTAGATATATAGGTCATTAAGTTTCAATCAAATTTTATTATTTAAATGGAGTCCATTTTTATTCATATAATCAGTCCATCATATTCTCCATGAACATGTTATTCGTTAAATGATATTTCTTTATAGTTTTTTTCCATTCAACATTGACTATAAATTTTTTAGTCCTTATACATTCCACAATATGTAAATATTATTGATCATCAATGCTCACCCTTGTTTTGTTTCCTTTCCCATTGACATGGTGAGTGGATTTATAAATGTGTTCAAGGATGAAGAATAATTACTTCCATTTTGTCATATATTTTTTAGGTTTTCAAATGTATTTACACTCATAAATTAATATTGAGAACCCATAATTAAAAACAATTAAATAATTCATAATATGATTCCTTTTATGTAGTTCCAGTGTATTAATGTAGCCAATGGCCATTCGCAACTACGACTAGGATCATTATAAGTACATAACATGGTCTGTATTTTATAAGATTATGTGGTCTGAAAAAATAATTGGTATTAAAATTATATTTTAAGGTCATATAGGAATTGATATTATTATGTATGGTAAATCAGTATTACATTAATGAATTAATAGAAAACATTTAAAAGGGGTTATAAAATTATATATACTATAATATTATATTTTTTTGAGTGAATCAAGGAACATAGTGGAAACTCTATATTTGAATGAATCTTCCCATAACCTATAATGGGTTTTTTGTACTATTATATGAGATTTTTATTAATTGATAGATCATGTGTCCTATCCTATAATAGTTTATAGTGTCAAAACCATAGTTTATTAGTATAAATTCCTAGAATTTAATTCTATTCAACATTTATTCCAATAATTTCTATATAATGTTTTGATATAACTTGGGATATTATTATCTGAGTCATTAAATATATATATATATGTATATTATTATATATAGTGATTACTTATATACATATAATGGTGATGAATATGTTAAAATTATCAAAAAGATGATTCATTTGACTATGATTTCGATGCTTACATATTTGATAGAAAGAATCAATTGTTTAGTATTTAGCTACATAGAAGGGAGTGTTTTTCTAGTTATATTCTCACTAAAAATAATATTTATATTATTTCATATAGAATAATATACATTTTTTTGTGTTATATGAAATTAAATAACTTTATTTAGAAATATATTTAATTGATAATAATCTCATTGTTTCTAATTGAAATATATCTTTCAAATAGGTTAATTTTATTTTTATTTAATGTTATACTACAATTGAAATGTAATAAATGTTTTTTTCATTTGGGTTATGATTTTTATTACTTAAGTAATGATTTGAAAATATAAATTTTATAAAAAATAATAGAGTCTAACATAAATATGTTCATTGTATTATGATGATAATTGGAAACCAGTGAAATAAAATTTAATTAATAAAAATGAGTTTGAATGGTTGAATATTTATGGGAAAATAGTTTATAAAATTAAGAAAATCATATTGAATTTAAATTTTTTGAAATTATTTTGAATTATAATGATGACCTCATATTTCCATCATAACTAGTATTTCATATTTAATGGGTTTGAAAAAAACATCAGTTTATTGAAATTCAATTCATTTTTTGGTCTTTGTAGTTTAATATGGTCTAGTGCGAAACACTCTTCACATAATATATCATTCATAAATTTTTATATTAATTGGAATGAGAAGAAAACATTTTATAAAATAATTGAAATAATATTTTTAAATTAATTTTATTTAGTATTTAATATTTAATGCAATTTTATATGAATTTTATATAAATACTTTTTTAAAAAGGCATAGGACATTATGATAAAATAAATGTGTGGTAATTTTTTTATACTAAATAATTATTAATGGATTGTTTTTATAGTAATTTTGTTATTTATAATGTAATTTTATTTATTGAGAATGTGATTATACCCAAAGATCGAAAAATTAATCTCATTCATAGATAAGAAAATAAGGGTAAGATAGTAATTTATAGACCAAAAAACTATAGGTTTGGGACTATCTCAATTGTATTATTACATGATGATAATGATTATAAGATCATATAGAATATGATATATCCTCAATATTGATGTGTCATTTTTTGTCTTTCAATAGCATGATTAGTGAAGAATTGACTGAAAGATGGATAAATGAAATATAATTGGTTTAATGGTAATGGAATCATAATTTCATAATTTTTTGGAATATTGGAAGTAGTTTTTTTAGTACAATAAAATGGCTTCCTTGATGCCTTATCATTTGGTTTTGTGACCATGAAATATATAGTTATGTATTTATAAATGGAATACAATTTTTTGGAATCAATTTATAAAAATTGAATATTATAATTTTATTATTATTTAAAATAAATACTATATTGAAAATCTTGTATCATTATCAACAATGAAAAAATGACATAAAGATATTTTCAATTCCAATAAAAATACTAATAAAACATAAGATTTCAATTAGAAATATCAATAGGGAAATAAAAAAGTAAACCCATATGTTAAATAAAATTATAGAAAAGATAATTTAACTAATGATTTATTATTCCAATGCATTTTTGAATTTTAATTTTTTGAACAAAATAGAAGGAATCAAATTTCTTTTTTATTAGGAATATCTTTTTTTAAATGAATTTATTTTTCAAATATATTATGATTTTCTATCTAATAAAACATAAGTGATCCAAATTGAATAATTAATTTAAATAATTTTATTGATAATATATATTAGAAAACAAATTCATAGTAATTTAATTATTTTTTACTTTTAATGGAAGGAAAATCAATTAACATTATGATTAAAAATACAATTTTTGAGAAAATTGTTTTCTCATGTGATTTTTTTTATATAAAAATTTGTTTTTAACGATTTTATAATGTGAATAATTTATTATTAAATTCATATTTGGAATCTCCACTTTCATGTTATTTAATTAGTTAAATTTAATTTTTTATCATATAATGAATTTCAATTCTCAAAGTAGTCACCATGATTATGGTTAAAATAAGGAAAAAATGATAAATCAAGGGTAAATGTTAAGAATTTTATTATTTTTAAATATGTAAATTCGGTGATGGGTAATTTAATAATAATATTGTAGGATTTCAAATATATATATATCAAAAATAATTACATTAAATTAAAATGCATACTTTTTTATAAATCAATAATTAAAAAAATATCCATCTATCACCAATAAAAGGACCCCATCACCAACCCACATATCATAAACCATAATTCAATATATCATTAGAAAAATAAACCAATATAACTACTCATCCCTAATACCCTCAAAAAGAGGATATGGCCTCTCTAAAATACCATTATTTACTTTCTTAAGGGGAAATATAAATGTGGATATCAAAATTAGGGGAATTTTTTGTAACGTATTTCTTGCAAACATGTTTAATCTGCCAAATTATAATATAAATTATATATATATATCAATATCATTATATTTCTTAAACATTGTTTTTTAATGTAATATAAATTATATATAATTGATTCATTCATTAGAAAATGAAAATTTCACATATCGTAGTTTCACGAACTGAATCTGGTCGCCATCAAAACCAGCATCAAACCTGGATCATGGAATGGCCCAAAGGGTGTTCCTGATCCCCATTTTCTTGCAGAAGTCCTGGGGAATCATAAAATAATATTTTTTAATGATTTAACCGAGTTTATAAACATAAAACAACAATCAATTCCAATAAAACAAATCATGCTTTTTCAAACCAAATTATCTTTTACAAAATTTCAGAATTGAGTTAAACGATTTAAAATAATACTCAAAAAATAAAGATGGGGGACAAACCCAAAATAAAATCCAAATAAACTCCTCATTATAAGAGGCACCACCCTCAAACTATCCCTACAACACTGCAACATGAAGGACTGCTCACAGCCCAAACCATTGGCACTGAAATCTCTACCAAACCTATGACAAAATAACCAAGTCTACATACACCCATAGTTGAAAGTATGGTGTGAGAAAAATACCATTAGGATGTGACCACTAAAATAATTCAATGTGATAAAATTTTAAATATCATAATCTTGTAATTTTTCATGACATGAAATACTAATAATAATTTTAATGATATTGATCATTAAATATATTTTTTTCTAATGTGGAAATTTGATGAATTAAAACTTTTATAAGTGCCAATGCTATTAGATTTTTCCTACCAAACATATTGTTTACTGATTTTAGTCATAAACTATTTAATGAGCATAAGGAATATGAACTAACCCCTATGTATAGAACGGTGTGGGTCCCATGTACCTCGTACCTCAGTGAAAGTAAGGATACAAATATTTGTTATTGTGCACATGATCAACTTGTAGGGAGAATCCCCAAAACCTCATGGTTTCTGATCATCATCATCATCATCATTGTTTAGTTAATATTGTCGTCCTCAAACATTATACATGAAACTGTGGCCAAAACCCACAGGATCTCAAGAATACTAGTACATTTCCACCCACATGGATACTCAAGTTTCCCATTTGACCCAAAAAGTTCCGCATTTTAAAAATACCATTTGAACAAAAAGATTACTTTCCAAAACCACAGAAACACAACAAACATACCACACATACATGTCACATAATACCCTTTTCACCATCAAAATCATTTCATCATCATAGTCACAAAAATCATCTCACAAATATGTTTCATGCATTTCATGATATTTAATTAAACAGTTCAGAAATTCATTAAACATTCAATAAAATGTTTTACATAATAATGAACCTTTTTACATTGAAAACCCCATTTTTATGTGGATAAAATCACCAAAACATTACATGTATATCATTTTCCAACTTTTTTAACTAACTTAGTCATTTACAATTATCATAAAATAATCCCTAGGGCTATAACTATGATTTTCATACAAAACACATTTAAAAAACCTATTTCAAGGCCAAAATCACACCAATAAAAATCCAAATCATAATTTTCTACCTTATATAAATTTATTTAACCAATATGTAGTGCTATATTGTTTGATAAAATAATACCACAAAATATAGATATAGAATACACAAATTTAAAAAAAAATGTAGCTTTGAAATTAAACGCTTAATAAAAAATACCAAAAATAGATCCCACACCAAAAATGAACTAAGAATATCATTATAAAAAAAATTCAAAAATAACTCATCTTAGTATTCTTACACATGGAACCACCTATATTTTGTGTCAAATTTCCCAATTCATTGTGTGAAAGTTCAACCGCTCCACCGTCGCACCTAAAGGGAGAGAAATCCAACCTAAAACCCCATGATTTTACTAAAAATACACTATATAAAACCCCATGTACGAACATTAAACTATTTTAAATTTTATAACCTCTTGAAAGAGGGAGGAATCTATAAGGAGAAGGAATAAAATGTTTAGAGAAACAATTATTTGAAGAAATCATGATGTTTTCTCTACAAAAAAACCCCATATATGATGAGTTCCATGGAAAATTGAGTGAGATTGGAAGACTACCATGGATTTTATGTTATAAGGGGGGAATAATGGGGATGATTAGTTTTATTTTTAGAATGAAAAAATCTGAATTTCAAGAAAATATTTTTAATAACCTGAATACCTTGCAAGGTATGGCGGCACGGTTTAGAAAACCGTTCGGACAACCCATACAACCTATTATTGTCACCAAAATCAATTCCAACACCCTCTAATTTTATGGTTCTACAAGTGGAAAACCAATGGATGAAGATAAGATAAGGTTATTGGAGAAAAATGCATTAAACAAAGCACTCTTTTCACCCCAAAACCCATCCAACTCAAGTGTACAAGCCACCTCAACAACATACCCAACGAGTGGTACCACTAGAAGTTTCACTAATCCAACACCAATACCCCACAACCTCACAGCATCCCATTGAAAAAAGAGGATTTAAATTACCATAAAATACCCCTAAGACTATGATCATAGATCAATAACACAATAGACTCCAATATTTAAAACATATAACACCCAGAAATAACGAGAAAGCTATGAACCGAAATACGATTTGAAAAAATAATGGAATAGAAAATCTGGGGGAGATAATTCTCCCCATAAGAAAGAATAACCCCCCCCCCCCATGAGGCCAAAACACCTCCAGGGATCAATTAATAAAGTAATACTCCCAAAAACAAAAACCTACACCACATTCAAAAAACAATCTCGGAAATTTAGAATTTATCTGAAAAAAACTCCTCTAACACTATCCCAAAAATACTAAAGAAACATACCATAATAAACAACAACATCGAACAAGGTTACACATAAATTACATTAACTAAAAGGTTGGGAACTATCCAATTCCAACGTTTACCCAAGAATGATGTTAGTAGTTAGATATCTCTAAATAAGAATACCTACGTCCAAGAAAAGACCATGGAAAATTATGAGTAACTACATTGAGGAGACAGAAATGGGAACCCCATCATAAGAGACAACAGATTGTTTTTCCAAGAAGGAATCAGGACACAAATAGTGGGAGGCCTTAACGGACTCCCCGATACAAGGGGTGAACTTCAATTAATGCTTTCCAAAATAACATAAATAAAACTAATAGTGGGTATCCCTACCATAAGAACCAACCATATTTTCTGACCAGCACGAGCCAACATAGAAAGGCTCCAAAATTTAAAGAGTTAGGATGACCGTACAATTACTCTTCATGTTTTAGGGAACTATGCACTAACTGTGGGGAAGCTTCTAGCTGCATTGTTTTATGGGGCATGGTTACAATTAACTATGCACACAAATTGTCTAGCCAAATTTCAAACCTCTCTATAAAAACTCAAAAGTAACCAAAATGGGAAGGAATTAGATTGGGTGATAACATGTACATGAGGTTATCCAACCTCTTTCTACCAAATAGAAACAAGAAAAGCAATATATCGACAAAATGGTTTAAAATATTCCCATCATTCATACTGAGTATATGACATTGTACAAGGGTTTGAGAGACCTTGGGATTTCCCCTAACTATGTGCCATCTTCACTCTGAGACCTTTGGATAGAGCTCAATTGATTAAAGCATCTTTGGCATTGTAGTTACGATTTTGAACCCCCCTTAACAGAACATCTACTTTCAGTGCCATTAAAAAAATACAATAATCCATGATGGGTTCACCAAGAAATAAAACATTCCAAACTCGCTTTTCCCTAACCCGAAATTTCATTGGAAAAAGGGATAAGAATATGAAGGCACATAAGACCTTTTTTCTTTAGCTGAGAAACAATAGAAGGCAATAAAAATTATAAATTCCATCCTATAAAATATAGTGTTCTGATTTTTTTTCAAGGGAGACATACTCCAAAAATAACAGATACTCTCTAAGGATTTCACGGCCTTCACCTTTATAGTCAAATATGGACACGTCATCTCATGTAATCACTGAACAAGAGCATTGTGACTTATAGTAACAAGACAAGTAATTGGATCTTATGCTAAGTCACAAACAATACATGATTCCAAAATATGAATGCAATAGCTTATCATGACCAAATTTTTCACATGGGTGGTTTACCATGAACAACTCTTTCGAAGAGACTACGAAGGACCCATATTCCCTCTTAGACACCATCTATACTAACAACCCCAGTTCACTTACACCTCCATTGAATCAGGTAACATAAGAATGTAATGTCTCTTTAATCCATCTACGAGCACTCTCCTTACACAAAAAGATCTGAAAACTAGGAATGATTGTTTTGTAGACTCAATGTCTAAATCCAAAGAAAATGATTCCTTATATTGATCAACTGGAAGATCATCCAATAATGAGACAATCGTGGATTCACTTCATTCATGCATTAAACCTTAATGGGGGTACACTTTATCCCACGAGAGAACCCAAGGACCCAAAAAAGATGGTCCATTGTTCAATATATACCACAAACCATATCCAAACACAAGAACATAACCACTAAAATGGAATCCCAAACCTTTCTCAGAAGAGACCACTAACCATCCCATCAACCCAACTTACCAAGGAAACACAAACCCAGAACACCATTCCAAAAAGAGGTGTTATTGGACAAAAAACATCTCGCAACAAATACATTTCAAAAAACACATAAGATACACCAACCCAAACTAGAAATCAAGACCTCATGTTTTAATTTAAAATCATATCTTTGATGAAAAACGTTTAGATGGTTAGCATATCCACCAATGGTGCCCCATGGGCCTTAGACATGCATGTTTACATGCCACATCAGGTACCCCCCTCATATCATTCCCATCACTCATCCATTTAGTTCGTTAACCATCCATCATCCAATATAACCCCATGCATGTGGTCCCTCACAGAATTACCAATGGTTAAACTCAAAATTAATTTCACAGTTCAAAACCAAAAAAGTTAAACAATAATTTCTTCCTCAAGCCCGATATTAAAGAAACCAAACCAATTTACAAAATAAAAAATGTTTCAGAAAGACATTATCATTCAAATTAAAACTCACATTAAATATATTTACATAAATTTCAATACATCAGATCCCATTTCAATACACTCCCAGTTTTATGAAAATTGTATTTCATCAACATCGTTTCGTTTGAAAGCTCATCTATGTTTATTTAAAAACGGATCCAATGATTCGTATAGGTTTTCAAAATATTACCATTCATTCAGTAAATACTCACATTCAATTCATTTAAATTAATTTCAAATCATTTTATACTATTTCAAAATACATTTAATTTCATGAACATACCAATTTCATAAATCCCTACCAAATCGGAAACTCAACTATTTAAATTTTAAAACAAGATTTCAAAAGATCATAAAACATTTCAATTCCTCTCTATTTACCAAATAAAAAACCATTTCAAAACTCCACACATGACCCTCAAAACATTCAATCCCATTAAAAAAACATTAAATAGTTTATAAAACACCATTAGAAACAATTTTACATAAAAATATTTAACATAATTATATGCTTTCAAAAGAGGTGTCAACACACCATTTTCCATTTCAATAGAAGTCAGAAAATTGGTTTCCACCTTTTCAAAAACCAAAACCCTCCCTCATTATTAAAAAATTATTTCAAAAAAATATTATGATTCCTAACACCATGTCATTTTTGGTTTTAATCCAAAATTCCATGATCCCACTACTAAAGGACACATGATAATGTGAGAAGAAACTAATTTCAGTGGGTGACTTGGATATATAATTTGTGGCCATATTCCAATGACATCACCATCACAGAATGTGTTCTCGAGAAATATTACCATCTCTACATGGATTGTCAGGCCTTATGAGCATAATGATACCATTAAACCAAATCTAATTTCATTTCACATAGTCATCATCAATCCAAGAAAACCAAATGACATAGATAAATCCTAACTTCCCCTGGAGACTCAAATACTGTCATGCGGTGTGAAAGCCAACTACACTCTCTATAACCTGAATTTCTTGTCCCGAAAATCCTAGATCTACACTATCCTGACACATCCCCCAAAAACATAAACCAAATAGATCAAACCACCTTTCATACCATTTTATCATGAACTGATTTTGGTCATCATCAAATCCAGCACCAAACGGAGCATGCGACAAGGCCTTAAGGGCATTCTTGATCCCCATGGGTCGGTACAAGATCATGAGTATCATAAAATAATATTTCAGAATGATTTACCCCCCTTTATAAACATTAGTCTACAAACGAATCCAATAAAACAAATATTGATTTTCTAAACCATATTATCTTTTAATAAATTTTATAAACGAGTTACATGATTTAAAAAAATTCTTAAAGACTAAAAAAATAGAACAAAACAAAAATGACAGCCTATGAAACTCTTCATGGTAAGTGTAACGTCCCTCAATCCATCTCTACAATATTTGATAAATATTTGAGACAATACAAAAAACAGAAAAGAATACCATAATATTTTAATGCCTTTGGAAATTGGGAATAAAATTTTATAAGATTGAAATGGTAAAATTTTATTTCACAACAGTCTTCCTATATGGTAATCCTCATTGCCATACCCTTCATGAAACCATTCATCATATAAAGGGGAAAGGAAATAGAATAAACTATTCCGTTAAAATATTACTGAAGGTATACAAATGTGGTAAATATTCGTAAAATTTATATATATAAATAATATTATGATAATAACCACTGAAACCTATACCATTCATATAAATGATCATAATTATAATCCATGGAATAATGTACGGTACATCATAAAACAATAATCATAAGATAATAAATGATCATGAGGCATAGGAGAATAATATTGTCATATGATATGGATTCTATGTACACACATCAACTTATAACATTGTGGATGTCGATAAATATACAATGGATCTCCCAATGATTTATGGATTTGAAATAAGGTTATATAATAAACATAAAAACATGTTATTACTTACACACATATCCTTATGTACTATAAATACATGTCCATTAATAATGTTGTGAACATGAAATCTGGTTCATGGATATAATTAGAAAATGTAATGAGGTTCATGCGTAACATTGTGAACAAGTAATAATGTCCAACCGTAATATTTTGAAAACCCAATAAGCCTTACACATTCCACTATAAACATATAATCAAATTCATGAATAACATTGTGATAAGGTAATTAGGTTCATGTATTACATATATGCTGATGATTTGAACATAGTTATTTAGTGCATTGGAGAAAAATATAGGTTCCACTTATCTCATAATGAAAATCATAGACATGTGTTTAAGATGTTAATTAATATTTGGAAAATCGTATCTCATGAAATGAAACTAGTAACATAAATACATCATCTGACAATAATCCATGAGTAGAATTGATTTTCATAAGTATTTCATCATTGTGTTCCCTATTTTATATAAATACATTTCATAAACAACCAGACATAAAGACATAAAAAATTTCGTGAAAGATTATGAGATTTATCCGTGAATAATATCCCATGTAAATAATAGGTTACTAGAATAGATTTCATCATAGATGGAAAATTATTTTAAAATATTAGTTTATACATTTACTTTGAAAAATATCATTTTTTTCTGATTAAAATTTAAGAAATTTTTAAAATAGTTTGAATTGAAAGAATATTTAAAAAATTAAAAAGAAATATTTTAAAATAATTTAAAATAGTTTTTAATCACATTAATTTGTAATAATAAATTCCCCTAAAAAATTGAATTCAAATTTATTTTAGAAACATTATTTAAAAAAATTTCACAAAATTATTTTTGAAGAAAAAAAATGTCTGAAGAGATAATAATATTCAGATTTTATAAAAAAATTTAAAATTCACTAATGTAACAAAGTGTGTAATAATGGACTAATTGATAAAAAATATCATTAATTACCATATACTAAATGAATAAATGAATTTTTTTTGGGTGTCGGAAGGGAATTATATATTTGTTACATAATCATAAATAATCACTATGAATCATAAAATATTAATATAATATCATTACAACTTTGGATGCGTTGAATCGTAAGACCCAAATGTTAATAACATAAAATAGAAAATAAAATTAACAAGTATTAATGTATTCTTTATTTATTATGTCAATGGGTATGTATATAAAAATTATTAAATAATATTACCATATAACTGAAGGTACTTCTAAAATATGGGAAATTAATCCAAAAATTATGTACGGATTTGTTACCATTTTTATCATAATAAAAAGGAAAAAAAAATTATCCAATGGATTTTTAAATTGTTAAAATTACCTGTACAATTATCATAATATTCATTAATGTGAATTGTATACACAACATTAATGAATAAGTTTGTGAATATGACTTTTATCTGGTAGGATGCTAATGTTATATGATAATACCTTACATTAAGTCTGGACTTCTATTATACTATTTCTAAAAAAATATAATAAATAAATATATTTAAAACATTTATTATAGAAGCTTATTAACATATATATTAATATATAATAATTAATTTTGACTTTTTACTACTTTTTTATTTAAAATTCCATGTTAATGTTTTGTTTTTGGTAATATCCTTTTTATTTCTTGAATATGTTCAATTTTATCAATTTTTACCTTATAACTAAAATAAAATTTTAATCATAATTATAATTAAAATCATTATATAAATAAAATATAAATTCACGATTTATGAATTTATCTTTATCTATAATATTAATTGGAAGGAAATTAAATACACATTTCAGGGATATGGTAGGCTGTAAGTATGCAAGAAAACACATTCCATTTTCATATCTTATTAAAATAATGATAATTAAATTACATTAATATATTATATTTAGTATAGAATTTTAATTTCATATATATCATATATTTTTATTAAACTAATATTATATATTCCATGTAATGTATGAGAAAATCACATCCCTTTGCAGCACTATAGTCTGATTTACTTGTGATAGATGGTATGAAATTCAAACAAAATAGATAGCATAATGGTATATGTGATATCATCATTAATACATAATAATAATATCATAAATAATATATATATTGTATATATATATAATAATTACTTCATTATTCTAAACCATGAATTTTGGTGACAGAGAAACATACAACATATATTCAAGAGGTGGTAGACTATAGTGCACATTAAAAATGCTCTCATAACCCATTTGATGGACTTTTGCGTGGTTTTGGTTCATATATTTATCTTAAAAAAATATATTTATTTGTAATTTATTGAGTATCTAGTTTAACCATGGTATAATAATAACTGAGGTAGGTGGAGAATGAAATTAAATAAAGATGATCGTTGAAGCAGATTAACTCTTCTTTTGACATCCTCCGTAGGCCTTCATTAAATCCTAAATAGGATGAATTTATGAACAAAATAATGCTTGATTTTTTAGTGTTCAGTTGGTGGTATTTGATTTTGAAAGATTTTTTTCAGACCTAATGGATTGACAATTATTATTAATTGTAGAGAGTGGGCTCCCATTATTAGTTTAGGGGGACTCACAATTTTGTAAATAATAAAATGTATACATTGTTGGCTGCTCTCCCATAACTATGGTTGTTAAAAATGTATGAATAATAATATATATTATGGTTTATGTGGTCGTGAAACTCCTCTGATAGAAAAAATAAATATAATTTTTATCATTTTTCCATTGTTTTTAAGAAGAATCAATTTTACCTTTTTTCACCATAGTAACTAGTTTTCTAATGATGGTAATTTTTCCTTTAAGAATAAATTAATGTTTAATTTAATAGAACATTTATATACACTTAATATTAATATTATATATAATATGTAAAATATATTACCATGTGTGTGAAAAAATTATATTAATTCAAATACATATAATGTGCAAAAACACAATTAAAACAACACTATGAATTATTTTTTTCTATTTTGGGGAAAATATTTTTCATTAAAATATTTAAAATAGTCCATAAATGGAACATATTTTACAGTTATTAACATTTCAAAATATATTTGGAGAGGTTATGAATTTATGTAATTTTAAATATTTTATTAATATATTATTTATAATCTATAAAAATACTCTCAATAGTGAAAATAAAATTTTAATTTAAACTAAAAAATAATAAAAATTGGTGGAATTAGAATAAATTAATAAAATAAATCAATAATATGAAATATTAATGTAAAAAGTAATTTAATACCATAATTCAGTAAATTTACATAACTTATAATTTTTTTATTATGTGTTATTTAGGTTTATTATTAAATAAATAATTCATGCGCTGGCATTTCTTATGAATATAAACTAATTTTTTAATCAGTAAAAATATAAAATAAATTATCCATATAAAAAATATATTTATATTTCAAACTAATATTTATAATCAAACATACATTGTTTTTCCCTATGTGAAAGTCTTTTAAATATTAATGGAAATGACGATTACATTAAACTTTTATCAATAGATAACATATTATATAGAAATGATTCATGGAATAATTACCAAATAATATATAAAATTAAATCTTATGGGTTTTATGGTATAAATATTTCCTTCCAATAGGGGTTGGACACATTTTTATGTCGTTCTCTATGCTAAACCACTATGTAAACTTATTTTTACCTAAACCACTACAAATAATTTGAACTGTTTTCACAACAAAATATTGTAAAAAATTACATTTACCTTAAAAGAAAATATAAATTAATATAATTCAAAATATAGATTAAATTTGGCCAAATTTAACTTATATAATTTGATGAATTAAATTTAAAATTAATTTTTTAGACATGATGAAAATGTAGTTTTTTAAATTGTAAATGTTAAATATATTACAATTTGTTAATATACAATATTAATCTAAATTTGATTCCAATGACATATATATGATTAAAATAGTTTTTTCCTAATAAATTATTCTTTAAAATGAATTTATTTTTTAATTTAACTATACAAAATTAATCGAGATGATAATCTTCAACTTAAATATAGTTTTTAACTATTCATTAATAAAAATTTCAAAAAAACCCCAAAAAATCAACATATTATAATTTTTATATTACAAATTAAAAAAATGTAAATTAACAAATAAATTTTTAGACATTTTAAAAGATGGTTTAAAAATAAGTGTGATAATAAAAAAGTGAAAAAATATAATTTTTAATAATTATTATGTTTTTTGCGTAAATTTGTTTTATTGTTATATGTTGAATAGAAAAAAATATAACATTAGTTTAAATTTATAACATAATTTAATATATATGAATTCCATTAAAACCATTAACTAAAATTAATTTGGTAATTTTATTTTTATAAGACATTCTTCTGCATAAATTGTTTTTAGAGAATGATTTCAAAAGACATGTATTTTCATTTTTAATTGATTAATAACCTTTTAATTCATTATATAAATGAAAATATATTCAACAATTATTTAATCCTATATATACCCACAATTCTAATCTATGAGATGAATATTATATTAAATAATATTAATTTAATTAAATTTCAAATTTCAATAATCGTTGTTATTGCGTTTGATGTATGAAAAAAACAAGATCATGTGTAACATATCCGAACATAGTGTCGCATGTAATACAAGATAAACAATTGTTTCCTGTTTCACAATTATTCAGATAAATTTGATATATTCATAAAATTATAATTCCTTAATACTAATGGAGGATCATTACATGACGTAGATATTATATCCTGGGTTAATATGGTTATGGTTTATGAAATATTTGAGGCCATATATACCATTTTGAGGTATTTTGTGATTTAATTTTAAGGTTATTATTAAAATTCAATTAGGCATTTAGGGTTATTAGAAAAAATAAATGATTGATGTACAATAAGATCATTGTGTTGGTATGTAACTTGATATTAAGAAATATCATGTTATATTTGGAAAATAAAACATCATTATTTGAGTATGAATTATTATTTCAAAAATATTTTAATTTTTATAAATGTTTATTGTTGATTATAGAATTGTTCAACAGTAGTAGAATATATTTACAGAAATTTTTGGGTTTGTAGATAATATGAATTCTCTTTTTTTGTTAGAACGTTGAATAATAATACATTTTTGGAAAACATATGAAAAATATGAATATATATATATATATATATATATTTAAAAGCATACTATCATTGATTTTAAAAAAATATTGTTTTTGTTCCATGAATAAAAATAAATATATATATACAAGCATTTAGATATAGGGTCTAGTTATAATACACATAGGAGTAATAAATCAGAGAGAGGTAAGTGTGGTCTTACCACAATATTTACTCTGTATGAAGCTAAAGGGAATAACTGCTCAACTTATTTAACACAAATGAGAGATACACATTGATTGATTTTAGTTATATTTATTATTAACCCTAGTGTATTTAAAAAAAATCTACTATGTGATAATATTATATTCATTACGAAATCAAATATTTTCATCATTGAGAAAAATAAAATTTATGAGGTTGAATTTTTTTAATTGGGTAGAATGTAATACCCCATAATTCTAGTAGGGTTTTTCCATTAAATACATACAATAATTTATAGATTTTTTCTTTGGAAGAAATAACTAAAAAATAAAATATATTTCATTATTAAATATAATCATTACAATATAATATGAATAAAATTTTAAATATTATTATGAAAATTAAAATAATTGTAACTCAACATGATAAGAAAAAATATTGTGAACATGTTTTTTAATTCAATCCCACATTATAAATATTTGAAGGAATAATGTTATAATTTAAATTAGAAATTTAATTAAAATCTTTATTAATTATATGATAAACAATTTAAGAGATTTTATAAATATAAAATATTTTGTATTTTTCATATATTTATTTATTTTTAATATATTATCTTTTTTTTAAAATAATAAAAATTTATATATTTTAAATTTTAAATATAATGAAATTATTGAAAATTTACCTAATTAAAGAATTATTAATTTATTGCTCAATGTAAATTGTCATGACATTTACAATAATCATTCAGATAATTGCTGAAATATTGATTCTTCCCTCTCTTTTGTAGTTTCTTAATTTTTATCCATAATTAATTTTATCATCCAATCAACAAAATTATATTACCACACATTTTTGTATATATCATGATTTATAATTTTATGATTAATGAATTCATAAAAAAATTCAATATATCTTCTGATGGGAAAAAATGTTAGTTCAGTTTGAATTTTTTTATCTACATTAGAATTCTACACCATGTACCAATTCAATGATCATGATCCTTATAAAGTGTTCATTACAATTTTTATCCACTATGATTCAAAAGATTTTTTTAATCTATTATATTAAACTCCAGTGATACAAAAAGACTTAACTCCATCTAAAAAAATATATGGAATGATTGTTATCAAAGAACAAACAAACTATTACTATGGAAACTATAACAATAGACTATTACTCAGAGTAATGAAGGAATTAGTTGTTGTTAAACGAATTCGGTTAAATAACCATAAGGGGAGTGTATCAAGGAATGTTAGGTCAAATCAACTTCCCATTCTGCTCTTGTTTCGTCATTAAACAAAACTCTCTTCTCTCTTCTTTGCATATCAATATATGACTAAATATAAAATTATGCACAAGATACCATGATTTTTACTTAGTTCACCCCCACTAAGAAACATCCAATAAGAATATAACATTTTTGTTCTGATGTACTAAATACACTAAGGCTCACTTCCAAATTACATTGTTTGGGATATATAACATCAAATATTAGGCTCACTACCGTTACATGATTTAGGGATCTTACACTACATTACTAGTTGCCACTCCCTATTTCTCATTCTCAAACTCATTACTGTTGTAAGGGATAAAAATCATACACTTCTATTTATAACATATCTTAGAAGGGTTCCGGTCAATCTTTTTTGACTTTTAGGTCCCTTATTTTTCTTTAAAGAACACATCCTCAACTGTAGGGGGATGATCTATTGATGTTTTGTTTTTGCCTATATAATAAATACACTTTTCTATGTATTTTTAGTTTGTAGAAATTTTATTTAATAAATATTTACTTGCTTTATTAACTACCATATTTTTCCAAAAAAAATCACAAAGACACATAGAAGGTATGATTCAATAACATGTTCTTCCAAAAAATTATTCCCCAATTATCCCTCTTTTAATACCTTTGTATACCACCTCCAAATACCACTTTATCATACTATCTCTGCTTCGATGAACCGGATCTCTTTGTAGAAAACATATTCTTCCATGAACCGTTTTATTTTTCATGTACCTTTTTACATTTCACGAATCATATCCTAATAAAGCTACTTTATGAACGGTTCCTACAAACCGCACTCCATTCAATAAATTCTCCTTGTGTTCCTCTTATCCTTTGTGGATTTACCGTAACATGTTTCAGACATAAACATATTTTTTCCTAGAGGGAATATGTTTTATAAAAAAACACACTCTTAATATTGGGATTATATTTCCTTTTATAGGTAAATAAATCCATAAAATCCACTATTGTATTTTACATATGTCTTCATTTGTGGTATAACCTTCACTATGTACCGAGCTCCTCCATGTATTATTTTTCCTATGTTTTCCATGTACCGTTTTGATCTTATGTGGAAGCCAATATCTTCCACAAATGAAAACCATCTTGGATCAATAAATCAACACCTCTATCTCATGAACAAAGAGACTTTAAATGTATTATCAAGCTTTCTGTGAAATTGTTTCTTGTCATGAACCAATAGCCTTCCCACAAACCATTTTCTTTATGCAATCCATGTACCTTTCTACCGCCTACATTCCATCATTTGCAGTCCATGTACCATTTTTCTGTAGAAACAATGACTTTGCTAAATTTTATTAACCATTTCATTAAATATTTTATGGATACAATTGGACCAAAAAAACACTATGAGGATTCCTAGATGGATTTTTTACAACAATATCCCACATTGAGTTTGTGGAGAAATCATTATAATTGGACATCTCATTAAATTTCCTTCACTCTTCTTCCATAATTTTTTTCTGTGATTAAGATAGCGATAATGGATTTACTCAACCCAGAATCGAATCCAATGTGATCAATGATAATTGTGAGAAACAAGTGTATAAGGTAATATCCACAAATTAATCACATAATTACATTCGACAACTATTTATCGTCTTTTATCCTGAACCTCAGCTATTGTGATATATATCCATTGATTGATCACATCATGTATCGTCAGATTTAATAATACCCGTACATCACTACTACTCTTAACAACTTCAACTCTCTGGTCTCATTGATCCTTCATGAAGCTACTCCCCATGACTTTATTTTAAAAAAATTCCCCCCTTTGACATCTACAATTTATCCCCATTTTTTAGTGAACTTAAAGGTCAAATATTTGTTTTCTACAATAGGTTAAAGGATACACATTACCAAATTCTTGAAAAACACAACATACCTTGGGGAGAGGGTGTCGAACAACCACAACATTTAAAGTACAGGGATCCAAATGATCTTTCTTGATCTAGTTGATGTCTTTCAAATGCATCTTTGTGTATGTTTTTTTCAAAATGTATGTAGCCAGTAGTTCTATAAGAACATACTCCATATTCACAATCCCTTTCTCCACCTTCTCTTTAATAAAATGACACTTTATATCAATGTGATTTGTTCTTTAGTGTAGGAATTATTTTTTTTATGATTTATATAACATGAATTATCTCAATGGATTATGATAAGAGACATCACATACATTCCCATATCCTCAAGGTAATATTTCTATCAGAATAACAAGGTTCACACTTGAGTAAACATAATATATTCAGATTATACAGTGCTTAATTATATAAATCATGTTTATTACTTATCCAAAAAATAAACAGTCTTCCAAATTATAATTCACTACACGATGTCAATTTTATATCATCTGCTGAACGATTATTATCTGTATTTCTATATTCCAACAACTCATGTTGAGAATTTTAATTTTACTTCCAACTAAAATAAATTATTCCCTTGATATGTTGAATTATTATTTTTAAATTAAATCTAGTGGGTTTTATTGGTATTTCATTACGATGTTGATTCATGTCATGTGTAAAAAATAATATATGGTCTTGTTCTTTTCATATACAATGAAATTCTTATTATTTTCCTATATTCTATGATATTGATTGTATGTCCTTTATCATTTCATGAATATTTCATCCAGTTACCCAACAATTTTTTCTTCTCCATGGAATTATCCATCCAATTATTTTCACAACCTCCTTATCATATTTGGAATGGGAAAAGATTATGCCATTGTAGCCCATTAAATAACGTCATTTCACCTATCATTGACATTCAAACTAACTTTTCATGAATTTGGAAAATTATCTAGACATTTCTTCAACTAATCCACTAAATATTATTTCAATAAAATATACTAGAACCATTATCCTTTGATCACTTTAATTTTTCACATTAATATTATAATCAAATATGCCATTCTATAAAAAAATATTCTTTAGTTATATCTTGGAATACAATTCTATTTTTTCTTGATTCAAACCATATCAATCCTTCATCAATGGAAGAATCTATTATCATCTTCATTAATGAGTAAAAAAATTGGATTCTCAATTTCAACATCTATTTACTGAACCCCATTCATAAATACCCACTTAACATTCATATATAAAACATTGAAATCTATTTTCACTACAATAGAAAACAATAATTATATTGTCTTCCAATAAAATTGGGGGAAAATATTAAAAAATATCGAAACACTATATCTTAGAAACCCATTTTATAGTCGCCATTCTTTTTTTATACTAAATTCACCATCTTTATTCATCATGTTACGAATGAACCATTTAGGATCTACCTGTATTACCAAAATATTTGTTAATGAAAATTTATATTGGTCTATTTAAATGTCTTTTTAGGTAAAATGGTTATATAAAACATATTAACATCACTAGATTTATGTTTTTCAATTTTAACATACCGTTAAGAAATGTTGTCATTGCCAATATAGTGGATGAACAGAGATAACATTATTAATCTAAATATAGGTTTTTAATAAATCCAATTTAATCATACAAATTATGTGATGGCCTCATCCACTAGATATTTTCAATACGAAGACCATTTTTCAGAGATCTAAATGGTGGTTGTGTCAATGTGTTTTCCTGTTGACAATTTCCAAGACGAGATTCAATATGTTGAGTATAAATAGAATCTTCTACGGGAGAAGTGAATGTTAATTGATATTACCACTCGAGCGATGTTATTCAAGCTACCCCAAGAGCCTATCACCATCACATATCTTACCCATAGGACATATGTGGGTGTTATAAGGGGTTATGTAACAATACCTTATAACTATGATTATGAGCATTATTTTTGTATAAAGAATATACATCCACATAATTATTGTTACATTGTAAATAGTTTTTAAAGGGAAAATAGCATTTTTGTTAATAATAAATTTATAAATATATTTTGATGAATATATGTTGGGAAGTAGATCATGGATAAAAAAGATATTTTAAGGAAATAAATATAACATATAAGTTAACAATTTTTTTTCATTAGATTACCCTTTATGTTTTACCCCTAACATTCCTATTATTCCAGCTAATGGATACTTATAAATGGACTCGGGCTAAAAATTTATGTGATGATCCTTGTCAAGACTGTTCTAATTAGTTTCCAAATATGATGGGATCAGGATTCAAAATCATTTTTATTATACCCCCTCAGTTATGTATTGTTTTGAATAGAAACATTATTCAAGAGGAATATTCAACCCCCCTAATAAATAACATGCCGCAACCAAGAGATTCATTAGTCAAAGGACTCCATAATTTAACGGATCCACTGATCCCTCAATTGCCGAACATTTCATTGAATCCCTTGATATGATCTTTTATATCATTCAATGTTTTAATCAATAGAATGAACTTATAGATGCTTGTAATATAAAGGATGAAGCTGATCAATGGTATACATTGATCAAAATATGATGCTAGAGAAGGATATCGAGGCGTTGGAATGGATGGATTTCCAAAGAATGGTTTTCAATAAATATTTTCCTCTCACCCTCCGAAATAAGTTGGCAAGTGACTTCATTTCCCTCATGAAAAAATTCGATGAATCCATTTCAGATTACAAGGAAAACATCACACGGCCTACACGATATGGCTAAGACATTATCATTACCCCTAATGGATGGTTGATCACTTCTTTAATGGGATAAATCCTTTCCTACAAAAATCCATGGAGATCCATGACATTTATAGAAATGATAAAATTTTCCAATGTTTTCTCAAAGTCAATATGTTGATCAAGAAAATATCAAGGGTATCATTATGATATGATGTTTAAGATGGAATTTAATTCTTGTGGTCTGATGGATAAATCCAATTTTGTTTCAAAACTACATAATTGCACTTTCCAAAGGTGTGGAAAGAGGTTCCCCATAAATTTCCTAAAGGGGATGAGGAAATGACTTAGGTGTGGAAGAGAATTGAACATGGTTGTTAACTTCCTATAAGAAAAACCCACTATTGTGAAAGAGGATAGGAACACTCCGTTCTACCCTCAACGCATTGTTCATTGATTCAACTGCAATGAACAAGGGCACTTTAAGAAAACAATTTCCTTTTACACATATTTTTTCGAGGGAACCAACATCTTATATGGAATAAAGGGATAGATTTTCCCATCACCACTCTACAAGAATACCTCAAAAAATATGAGATGATCGGTAAGATTGTTATTCATTGAAGAATAGGGAACATAATTTTTTATTATGATTCTATGCATTATATTATATCCCAAATTTTTAGTAGGACAATCCCAACACCACCACAAATCATTGAAGTAATGTTGTTAGTTATAATTGAAAATTGTTAAATTATTGCATCCCAGGAATATAACTCCTCCACTATCACAATTTGTAGATTGACCTTCCTGGAAAACCTCATCATACTTTCTCTGCTAGAATTTGAGGAATGTATTTGAATTGATTGAATTTACATATGTAAATACATCATAAATTGTTGTGAGAGAGAAATCACTCTCCATATTGTGAATCGACCCCCCTATTTTGTACACTTGAAAGGAAAAGGATTAATCTTCATTAGCACCATCATCTCATGAATGGATATTACTACCCTTTTAGAATACGTATCATGCTTAGATGATTGAGTATACATATAAAACTATCCTTGAATAAATGCCTATTGTTATGGAACTCGCTCAAGTGTTTCCTGAGGAATTTCTGGGTCTTCCTCCTAGAAGGTTTGTGGAATTCTCAATTGATCTTATACCTAGGGCATATAGAAAATATAATTCCCCATATAGAATGGATGTTGCAAAGCATGAGGAGATAAAGAAACAACTACAAAAGAATATGAATAATGGGTTTATATGCCTAAGTGCTTCACCATGGGGTGCATCAGTCCTATTCATCAAGAAGAAGGATGGGGCAATGAATCATTTCATTGATTATCGTGAGCTCAATAAAATCATGATAAAGAACTAGTTTCCTCTACAAAGAATTGATGAATTCTTCAGTAAGGTACATGCGGCACAACTCTTCTCAAAAGAGTATCTACAGTCAGGATATTACAAAGTAAAGGTGATAATGGAAGATATCTCCAAGACTACTTTTCATATAAGATACGGGCACTATGATTTCATAGTAATGACATTTTGACTCACTATTGATCAATAAATCATTATGGACATGATTAATAGAGTATTTAAATATTACCTAGAAAAATATCTTGTAGTCATTATAGATGATATTTTAATATACTAAAAAATCAAGGAGGTTCATGAGGGGAATCTATGAACCGTACTATAGACCCTGTGAAAGTAGAAGCTCCATAAAAAGTATAGAATGTGTGTGTTATTATTGAAGGAGGTATCATTATTGGGTAATATCACTACATAAAATGGGATATCTATTCATACCTTCAAGAAATCTGCAATTTTGGATGGCGAATGAAAAAATTGGATACATATATCCATATATTCCATGGGATA
This sequence comes from Viscum album, assembly GCA_963277665.1. Classification (NCBI taxonomy): domain Eukaryota; kingdom Viridiplantae; phylum Streptophyta; class Magnoliopsida; order Santalales; family Viscaceae; genus Viscum; species Viscum album. The sequence goes on from OY728156.1 coordinate 1,742,226,424, forward strand.
TCTTGATATTATTGTCAATTTGGGAGAAATTTCCCACAATTGTCCAACCCCCTTACCATTCAAACTCAGAAGGTAGCCAAGTTTTCTTGTAGGTATGAATGAAAAGGGAGATTTAAGTAGATTAAAAGGAGGATTATCATTATTCTCATGCTCACACTACCCACAAGTGGAGAAATTTTAATGGAATTTAGTGATGCTTAGAAGTAGGTCATGGGATGTGTGCTGATGAAAAATTACAAAGCCATTTCCTATGATTCAGGGTAATTAAATGATGTTGAGAAAATATATCCAACACATGATCTGTACATGGATTTGGTAATATTGTCTTTGAAAATCTGGATGCATTACCTCTTTGCGGAAAACTGTGAAATATGTAAGTATAAAAAATCCCCAATTATATATTCACACAGAAAGAGTTCAACATGTTCCAATGAAGATGGGTAGAGCGGATCAAAGAATGTGTCTAGACAATCAATTACCTGCCTGGGAAATTGAACCAGGTGTCGAGTCTCTATATAGTAAGGACTCAGAGATTTTTTCATCGATGAAAATTGAAAATGATATAATCATCTTAGACTTGATTAATATGGACTAGGGAATCATAAATAAGAGAAAATTATCATTAATTTAATAAATAATTTCTCCACCATGTATTTTTTAAGGTTAAAGGATTCTCAAAACGATGATGTGAGAATTCAGAGGAAAAAGGAATCTATCCAAAATGAGGATCCTTCATAGTTTAATTCTAATAAATAAAGAATTGTTAGATTTGTGAAACACTATATGTTCCATAAAATATAGAGTTAATGACTTATATTTTGGATGATGCACATAGAATGAATTTCTATATTCACCAAAGAAAACACAAAGATGTATCGAGATCACTGATAGCTTTTTTGGTGGGATAACATGAAGAGGGTGATCGATGAGTACCCATCAATGTGCCTAGTATGTCAGCATGCGAAGGATGAGAGGAATAAGTCTAAGGGAATGATGCAACCATTATCCCTACTAATTTCTAAATGGGAGAACATCACAATGGACTTTTCTACCCGTTATCTGAAGACACCAAAAGGATACAATACTATCCGGGTTGTTGTGGATCATCTTACAATGACCACACACCTCATTAAAATATGACAGGATATATCATTGGATCAGTTGAGACATATATATATCAAAGAAGAGGTAAGGATGCATTGAGTACCACTATTTGTTGTATCTGATTGAGATCCAAGATTCACTTCTAAGGTCTGGAAGAGTCTTCAACATGCTCTAAATACTGATCTGAATATCAATTCAACTTTTCATCATCAAACAGATGGTCAATCAATGAAGAATATCCAAACACATGAGGAAATGTTGAGAGGATTCTCAATGGAATTCAATGGTAAATGGGATCAATATCTTCCTCTAGTTTAGTCCTCTTACAATAGTAGTTTCCACTAAATCACACGAATGTCTCATTATGAAGCTATTTATGGGAAGATGTGCATTACATCATCATGTTGGGATGAAGTTGGGCAGCGAAATCACCTAGGTCCAAAAATGGTCAATTAAATGGAGGATAGGGTTATAACCATCCCACCAAACATTAAATATTCTCAGAGTCTCCAATATAGCTATGTTAATAATCATCAATAAGAGCTAGAGTTAGATGTTGGAGACATGGTATTCTTAAGAAAACCACCATGGAAGAGAGTTTTGAGATTTGTATAGAAGGGAAGGAATAATACAAGGGACATCGGCCCTTTTGGGATCCTTGATTGCATTGGTGTTGTGGCCTATCAACTATAACTCCCACTGAACCTATTTCATGTATATTATGTATTCTACGTATCAATTTTGAAGAAGTAAATACCTGGCCTATCACATTTACTCAATCCAGAATCAGTACCATTTTAGGATAACCTCTCTAATGAAGAGAATGTGGTGAATGTCATAGATCATAGTGAAAATGTTCAAAATAATAAGACATTTCCCATCATCATGGTGTTGTGGTAAAACCACATGTTTCAAGATGAAATGTGGGAATTAGAGGATGTGACGAAGCATAGTTACCTCTATCTATTTTAGTGTCGAATAAGGAAATCTATAGGGTTAAATTTCTACTGGGGGAATATTGTAATGACAAAACAATTTATTAATTAAAATTCCTCTTGATATAATTAAATGTATTATTATGTAAAATGGTTATATAAAACATACAGAGTACATTGGATTTATGTTTTTGTATTTTGAAATTATTTTATGAAATGGTACCATTTCTAATATAGCCATTGAATAGTTATCATATGATTAGTATAAATATAGGGCTTTAACTAATCCAATTTTCTCAGACCAAGTAAGAGATGACCTAATCCAACAAAAATTCTCTATAAGAAGCCCATTTTCCTACATTTGAAAAGGAGGAAGCATCATTGGGTTCACCCTTGACGATTCCTAGGATGAGCTTCAACACATTAAGCATGAATGGAATCGCCTGGAGAAGAATTGGTAGTTAACAGAGATTACAACTCGAGTGATATTATCCATGCCACCCTAAGAGTCTATCAGCATTGCACACCTAACCCTTATATATATGATGGTGTTATATGTTGTTATGTAATAATCCCCAACAATATGATTATGAATTTTTTTTATAAACAATATACATTCATTTTATCATTGTTACGTAGTGAATAGTTTTTAAAGAAAAAAATTGTATTTTTTGGTACTATTCAATTAAGAAATATATTTTGATGATTTAATGGATTTTTGAAATAATTATTATTTTAGTATTATTATAAAATAACATTTTATTAAATAAAAATAATCATATAATTTTTATGAATACAATTGTAATTTTCATTATGGTTTGGATGTTGTTATTGTCCAAAACCATGAATTTTCGCTAAATGTCGGTTATTATATTAAAAGAAAAAAATTCAAATACATAAAAAATTATCTTGATTGAATGAATTTTATTTTCGGAATCAGGACATCATTATTATCTAATGGTGAATTTTTCATAATTTTCTAAGACAGTTTATTTTTTTGTCAAAAATTAAATAATGTTTAAATATGTAATGTGTTTTGTGACATTCAAATGAAACAATAGTGTTGTAATAAAATAATATAAATGTGATAGTCATCCAATATATGTTGTTCCATTAAAATAATTTAATTTTTGGTTTGTTATATTTATTTTATAAATCAATAGTTGACTCTCTAAGACATATAAATCATTTTAAATTTTTAAAATGATTTCATTGAGAGTGTGACTCCCCTCAACATAAGGATGCCTAATATTTTCATATTTTCGGCCACTATACATATATCATAATTATTTCCACCAACCTTTGGAATGAACTATGTGAAAAAACCATGGGTTTTTTTTGTTTTGATAGGATTAATGTGTGGTGTCCAAAACCTAAATAATAAATAATTATGTCTCTTTTCCAATATACAACCACTCAATATTCCATTCCTCATACCTAGAAATATTTTGATCTCAACCAACCTATGACCTGCTTTCTCTAGAATCCTCCCAAGGAACTGCATGCTCCCATTATGCCTCTCTCAATCCTCTCCCAAGACTTTGGTATCACACTTCCAAGTATGGGCTTTCTTCCTCATTTTTTTTTCAATTTTCATTATGTTTATATACCCATGTATTCTAAAATAAAAATGTTGGGGATTTATTTATCACCTCCCCAATACTTTCCTCTTTAGGTTTTACTGATTATATACCCCTTTCTCTCCCACTAATTCCTCCCATTTACACCCCTTACCATTCCAAAATTCTATATGGGATTTCTCTCTCCTCATTTACATTCAAGCTGATCAATGGTATTATAAATCTATGTTACGTTAGATATGTTGGTACAAGTATATATATTATCCACATACCATACATTACATGTAAATATGATGAGATAGTGATATATCAATCCTCAACCATTTTTATGAATTCTTATGTCACACCGTTATACATCCGAAATTGCACCATGATTTTTAATGAAAAAGTCATTGTGTATTGAATTCCATGCCCATTTCATGATCGAGGGAATTAAATATAATGAACAATTACATATTGATTGTAGAGTATCATGTATGAATTCCACATTCCTTTACTGTGGATTAAATTATGTTGTTTAATGAATCTAGGTTATATGATCTATGTGGCACACTTATGCAAGAAATGAAATGATTAAGAAGGTTTTCCCCCAAATAGCACACCAATGTTGGGTAAAGACTAGTATAATTATACGTCAAGTGAAATTATTATTTAAGATTTATAATTCATGTGTAGTGATGGTTTACTCATTATCCATGTGCAATGAGCCATTCCTCATGCTAACATCTTGTTAAATGTTGTTGCCACATTTCCATGTTATGATAATCATTCTATATCATGCCTTTATGCTCATGTTTCTATTATGAACTATTGATATTTCCATTTACTAACATGTATTTTACTCATCATGATATACCTTGTTTACTTCACTATTGTGCTTCATTTCCCACACCTTTCTTATGTATTTCCTCTGGTTTTCACAACCCATGCTATGTACGAGGGAATGATAGGGTCTGTAAAAAATGTTTTCAATAAAGGTGTTGTGTTTTATATTCTATGTTGTTATGTAATGTTCATAATTTCCCAAGACACTAGAAATTTCGATCATCATAGTTTACTTAATTTCACCTTTCTGTTACAAATCATGATTAATTATGTAATAATGATTGTGGCTGTTATACTACCTGTGATAAGTATGATTCCTGTTGTAGAGTCTTTATCCTCCTTTTATACTATATAGTTTTTTGATCACAAATTATTTTCTTAATATGTATTTAGTCTCTTATGTAATGTATTTGAGAATATTATAAATTGTTATCATCCTTATCATCACCTATATCTTATTCTAAATCAACCTCTAGAACTGTAGCATCCCTGGATCACCATATCTCTTCATCCCTATCCTCCCATGACTGATCATGAATTTTTATAAATTTTGTATCATTCTCTATTAAACATAAATCATGGATCTAAAAAATCATTATCATAAAATTATTGAATCATTTAAATTATTTTATTTTCATTTATTAGCCATTAAATGCCCTTTCATCTCTATAGGATTCAAACATCCTATGTTTATCTTTATTATGAATGAAATACTTACTTCAAAAGATTAGAATTTACTTCAAAAATGGATTAATTCAATTCCATAGCTCATATAGAGTCATATCAAAGTTTGGACACCAAAATATTCTATTTGATGTGTAAAATGTTGTCACATCTTCCACATTCAAATAATTTTCTACTATATATTTTACAATGAGATTTGATCTAGCCACATTGTTATAAATTTTTATTCTTCGTTCAACAACGGCATTTTACTGTTGATTTCTAACCACTGAAACTTGATACCATATCATGTGATTCAATACAAAATACATAACCAGGATATTAAGGAACATGCTTCCATTATGTGTTCAAATCATATTGATTATATGACCTAGAATATTTTCAATGTACCATCGGTATCTTGTAACGCAAATGAACACCTTTGACATGTGTGTGATGATTGATACCCATTCCATTCTTGTAAAATAATTAGTTTAGAGAACATATTATCTCCTCCCATCAATATGACTTGGTGAAATTGGTCCACACACATTAATATGAAATAAATCAAGCAATTGTTTGGACCTTTTATCTTTTTCTTTATATGTATTTTGATTAATATTTCCTTGTTAGTAGTTATCATAAGTATGGGTATGGTAATGTGATAATGTAGTGGATATTGAGAAGAGTCATATTTCATCATATCATCCATGTATTTTTGGATCACGTGGGAAAGACATTAATTCCATACATAATTTTAAACATTCTTTGATAGAATGAAAATATATTCTTCTCCTCTCACTAGGTAGAGAATTCCTTTCATATGGTTTCCATGGAAAATAAATGCACCAGCTTTTTCATTGATGAAACATAAATTAATTTAAAAGCATATGTAATGTCTTGTGTCACAAATTTGACTGACTCTATATATGTTCCTACTGAGATCTGAAAACTAATACATCATCATGTCTCTTGTCTTCTCCACCAAACATGCCTTTCACCGAGAAAAAAATCATCAGGCCTTCATCATTGCCAAATCATATGACTACTTCCTTATCATACCTAATTGTGGGAACTATAAATATATTACCTATCATATTAACGGTTTATCAACTATCAATAATCCATATAATAGTGTGATCTGATTCTTTAAAAGAAATCCTTATAACCACTACTTGCTCGACTGTTTTCTATATTTTCTTCCATTTTTTGGACTTTATACCCAGTATTGATTGATAAATAATATCTTATTTAATGTATACAGTACTAGATTAATTTATTAATTCTGAAAACTGATTTCTCATTATCATCTCATTTTATGATACATTGAATTTCTTATTATTACATAATTTTTTATGTTTTTTCAACATTTTTATGCAATATAGATGAAAAATATATTTCCATGTTTCTGAAACCTCCACATGAAAATAGTCTCCATAAAATCATCAACGAAATAATTGGGTTGTATATGGTTCCTCTATTGACCATGTTCCCTCCAATTAAAGTAGACTATGTAACATATATTTTTTGAGTGTCCCATAATTCCAAAACAATAACAGCTTATTGGGGAGTCCTTCTTGTGTGGAAACAATACACCACATGTTCTTCCTTGGGTTCATTGATTTTTTTTATTCTGATTCATTCTCAAAATCAATCGTAAATCTCAGATCAAGAGTTTGTGGCATAGCATCAACCATCACTACATTGTATTTGTGATCAATATCTATAATTTTTTGAATATTTCTGACAATCAATTTTATATCCTAACAATCGATTTTCTGCTTCACTGGAACACTGAAGTCAACTTTCTTTTTTATGTTCCTTGTTCATCTTTATTTTTTGGATTCAATATTTTCTCTAGATCATTCAATTCTCTTTGCATATTGACAACATCCTCTTCAAGCTCCTCAATATGTTTGATATAATATTTTCCAATATTAATCATTGCATCTGTCTCTTTTTTATATTATTCTATTTTGAGTTGGTACTCAAAAATCTTTTTCGAGATTTATATAATTAACAACTTTAATTGTTCAATTTCTTCATTTATCTCATACATCTCTTCTTCCTACTACAACTTATACTATTTTGAATCACAATTCACTTTTTTTGATTTTGTTTGTTTACTCTCTCCAACCATCAATCTCTTCAAGAGAAGCTTCTAATTCTTTTTAAAGGGAAACAATTCCTTCGCTTTCTCCATCATCATTGTATCTTTAATCCTTCATTTTGAGAATATCACACAACTCCAACCATTGTATCTGCTTTATGATCCTTGCAGTAGACCAACTCTTACACCTCAGGTTCTTCTAAACATTCATTTTCTTTTGAAATAAGATAAGTTATTTTAATGAATTTTCCCTTTTCACATCTCCAAGCATTAGATTGGTTGTATACAACTTCTAAGGAATTTCATCATTATGTTCATCATCATCTTCACCAATCATAAGTCACTTTTCTAAAAAATTTCCAATCATTCAACATATGAAACATTTTAGTGGAGGTTTGACATTGAAATTTCCTCTTCATCATTGCAGATTTGAAGAGTGAAATGACATGGAATAATCCAAATTGTCTTCCTCCTAACTATATAAAATATATATTGAATTAAAATTACTATATAGTATGGATCTGATCATAAGGGGTACCACAAGCTAGGTTCTCCCTCGTCACCGCCTCCATCCCCGTCTGGATCGGTGCGACCTTCCTTCACTATCCGCAAGTTTGTGGTGGTGTACATATATTGTCGTGGCGTCGGTGACATTGTGGACATGGTTTTTCTGGCGATCTACATCGTGGCAGGCCACTCCTCCCAATTCCTCTTATACAGGATTGGGTTTCTCATGGAAGTGTGGTGTCGGGCTGCGGTAGAGATCCAGCTCCTGCAGCTTTAGATTTACTGTCTCATCCTAAGTGTGTGATGTGGGAGGTTGCAATGTTCTTCATGAGAGACTCGGATGGTAGTGACAAGATCTGGTTTGTAGTGGCTTTCCTCCCAGTGGAATGATGATTTCTCTATGACATTTGGTTTTTTTACAATCATTTTTTATTCTGGAGGCGTTTTGGTTCATAGGGCTTCTTTCATGCATCATCGAAGAGGTTTTTACTTGATCTTCTTTTGTATTTTTGGTAGTTTGCGTCTTTTATACTGAATGTGTGAGAGGTTACTCAGTGATGTATAGGGAATTTGGATATGATACATGTTCTAGAAGTGGTTGGTTTGATGGCTAGGTTATGCTATTTTGGATATATGGTTCATGAATTTTGATTCTGCTACCATTTTAGTTTTCTGTTGGTTAATTAATATGATATATTGGAATGGGTGGTAGTGTTTGTTAATGTTTAATAGGTGATATTTTCTGATCGTGATGAACTCTTATATTTTTGACGTGTGTCTGATGCAATGACGAGGTGTGTTTGAAAAAAATTTATGTCACTTGTGGCTTGTGGCCTTGATCAATGAGAAAGTGCATTTTGTTTACTTGAAAGGGACTGGTCCATATGAGGTATAGATCATGAAGTATTCTCCTCTCCTCACTATTTGTAATTGGATGTTTGATAGGGTATGGTGTTTACCATTATTATCGGGCCCGTGCATTCTTGCACAGGATAGCTAGCCGAGCAAAGACGGGAAGGTGGATGACGATCGTTTTGTTTCTCTATTGGGGTGGGGAATTTATTTTCTCTTGAATTACATTGTATTTGATCTTGATGATCCTGACCCATGGAGGCATGGTTGTTCTTTATTTCTTTGATGTCATTCTGGTTTCCCACTTTTCCTCAAAAGTGATTTTGAATGAATACTATAATTTTCAGTCAACTGTCTTCAAGAGTGATGATATTAATGAACTTCAATTCCAATTATTTGGACATCCATGTTTATATAGCATCATTATAATCATTTCCATTTAATATGAAACAATATTAATATAATATTTATCTAATTACTTAGCTTATGGATCTTTATCATTCAATTATGTAACCATTAGATTAAACCGAGGTGGATTTTTTCCCATGATACAATTATTAATCTGTATATCATCATTAATTTCTCCTACACTATGCATGTATTCAAACAAATTGGTCACCTAATAAAATAATGTATGAACCAACTCATTAGGGTGAATTCAGAGATTCTCATATTTGATCCATAAAACCAAGATCTTTGGTTATACTGCATTTTGTTCAACCTCATAAATGATCAACAAATTTTCCCACATTAGATGTGATGTTTTACACGATATCACCATATTATATATTACATTCAATATGGATCCACCAAATTCATTAATCCCTTTAGAATAAAAATTTCATTCCCTATGATCATAATTGGATAAAGAATAAATTTCAAAATTGTCTGATTCTCCATGAATATATGCTTTAGAGACATCATTCTTAATGATCAAATGTAGTGCTGCATCTGATTCATCAGTAATTGAAAAGTCGTTATGTCAATGATTGGAATCCCATTGTGATTGAAAAACTCTATTTAAAATATTATTAGAGAACGAATGACTTTCATACTTCCCCTATGATTCAAATTGTTCTCCCAATTATCTTAAATAACCTAAGAGGGGAGGTGAATCATGTAATGACAGATTAAAACAATTTCCCTTTCAGATCGTGTTAATTCATTAAACATAAATCATATCTCCCTTATACCCTTATAAATATCTAAACATAATTGAAATCATGTATGAAACACAATGATTGTTACTTTGTTTACACTTACTTGGCTACATCCAATGGGAATATAACATCATTGTGCTGATTCCCTAAATCCACTAAAGCTCACTGACAAAATAAAAGGTCCAGGCTAGATCACATCATTTACCAGTATCACTTAGTATACAAGATATAGGGTCTACTCAATGAATTCCCAAGGGTCACTCTATATGTCTATTTCTATGGCTCACTCATTATGGAATAGATTACTATCTTCTACTTAACATTCACACTACTCTTGGGAGGGATATATTCACAGTTTATTGAATTGTATGTCCCTTCATTTTAATGAAATTGCAAATCCTCATCTCTGGGTAGATTCAATGTTCAAGTTCTATTTCCATCCATAGATGAAATCCACATTTTCACATATTGTTATTTGGAAGAAATTTCTTTCATGAACTTTTTAAGTCCCCTTGTGAACAACCTTCTTCCTCTACAAACAGCACTGCACCACGTAGCATGTGTGCTTCACGGACCACCTATTATGTGAAATGCATATACCAACCCCCTACATAATATCTCCATGTACCGCCTTCATGTACTGCCTCATCTTACCAAATCCATTTCTAAGGACCACTTACCCCAGTGAACAACTTCCTCTACCACAAACCATTTTATTCTTTATGAACCTCTTTCTATTTCTTAATTCATTACCTCAAAATACCCTTTTATGAACCATTCCCAGGAACACGTACTCCATTAATAGAATCCTCCTCACAAACTTGTCCCGTTCATGGACTCCGTGCAATCCTATTTGGACATAGAGAAATTTCATCACAGAGTGAAGATGTTTTCTAATGAAAATACAATCTTAATACTATGATTATAGTTCCTTATACATGAAAATAAATCAGTAAAATCCTCTAATTAATATTAATTATATCGTCGATGATGTAGAACCTTCACTGCATACTAATCCCCTCAACAAACCATTTTACCTACATAAAACATGTACCATTTTGACAATTTGAATTAGTCGTTCTCTTCTATGAATAGGATACTTCGCAGCTCCAAAAATCACTATCTTCATTTCTGGAATGAAGATATATCCTCGAACCATCATTTATTTCACAAAATACCTACCTCCAATGAACCACAAGCCTTATCATGAACCATTTTACCTACATTGTCCGCACACCATTTCTATACAGACACATGGAGAAATTGCTCAACCTTAAACTCCTTCTTTGAAAAACACAAACCAAACTCATTTATGTACATCTAGCTTTGCAAAAAAAAAACCCATAAACACCAAGAGGATGACATGATGAATTTCCCCCCCAAAAATAGTCCTTCTCTCCTCAGAAAATTCATCATATTTCCAAACTATTAATTGCTAACCCATATTTATTAGACATTCTAAAAATACTATATCACTTTGAAATTACATAGCACATTTTTAGGAATGAAAAGGTTTTCAATTACACTCCATTGAAATTATATAATCATGATATTTCTATTATCACCTCTTCTGACATTAATATAGTTAGAGATGAAAATAATTATCATTGATTTTACAAAAAGTATATATTAATACTTATGATCATAGAGTATCTTTGGATAATTCATCATAAAAAATTTCATCGTCCTCTCAATGGCATATTTTAATGTTCCATGTTTAGTATTCTATATTATTTTGGTAAAAACCATAGTTAGATCATGCAAAAATTCAACCATTTCAAAATGATCAATATTTAGATAGTTATTTAGTCATATTCACTATATTATTATTTTGCACAACCATGGTTACAAAAAGACATACAACATCAAATTTTAGAAAAAATATAAACATAGTTATTCTATAATATCAATGAATATACAATGATAAATGGTCAAGTGAGAACAATAAAAATTTTCCAATACTACTAATAATTTATGCCTCACTTATGGTACTATAAAACCCTACTCACATCCTCATAAACTAGAAACTAATTTGATAAAATTAAATATTTAGTAATATACATCATTTTTATGAAACTATTGTTATGAATACCAAATTTGAAAATTAATATTTTTTTAATACGTTCACCTAGGAATACTCATATACATTTATCCAAACACCACAAAAATCATATTCCAATATATCAACAAGAACGATTATTAAAATTATTTTTAATCAACAAATTGATTCACTCTATTAATTTATTTGACTTCCAAATATAATCAAGGAATATTAAATAGTTTCAAGTATTAAAATAATTATTAAGAAAAATCACACTCTCAAAGTCCACATAAGCTATTTGGTCAGAGAACCTGAAATAGAATTAAATGTGTAATAATATTTAAAAAAAATTTTAATAAATGATATATGTTAAATTTATAAATTAAAAAAGTTTCTCATCGAGGAAATAAATTCTCATAATTTTACTATTAGTTAATTTAAAGAAACATGTGACGGCTCAAAGTCAATGTAAGCTATTTCATCTCAATCTCCTTTGATTTAAGAAATTCTTGATGACATTAACATGTTTTCTTCTATATGTTTGATAATAATAACCAAATTTATATTTATTAATTCCATTCCAATAATACAAGATTAAATCAACCATACATAAACTATGAAGAAATCATTCATGTATTTAATATTTATAATAATTTATCATAATTTACATTTCATAAAAATCAATGTATTTTAGAAAAATCTATATTATTAATTCTAACCAATATTTGACAAGTATAATTCAAAAAACACTACATTATATGAAAATATATTTCTAAATAAGATAAATTTTAATTTTAATTAAAATTACCATTTAATATAAGAAAATATATTTCAAATTATAAACTGATTTTACAACACTATGAATTAATAACTAATGTATAATAAAATTTTCCTAAAATCATAATACAAACAAATATTGATTTAATAATATATTTTACGATAATTAATATAGTGTTACATTTTTTTATTTATAAAATATTAATTTAAAATTTATGACTAAAAAAATACCAACACATAATTATTAATTTCTAAATATTAATTACCTATAAAATTATAGAATTATTTCATATTCTTATTTATATTTTTTTCAAATTTTATTTATACATTTAACGGGGTGGTTAATATTAATTTTGCTACTTTACTATCCAGAAGTTCCACATTACTATACCAAAGGTCAATTTACTATGTCAACGGTATAGTTTTCTGAAATATTTGATATACCACTTATTTATATAATTCATAATTTATAAGTGTTTATTATGTTCTTAATGTGATATTTTGTGATTTTTTATATATGATATAATTATTAAATGGAAATTTTACTGATAGAATCAAGGGTAATTATAATTAGATTGTGTTTACCACCATTCATTATCAATTTTTGTAATGTTGTATTAGTTGTGATAAATCATCATTAATGTTAATCATGATTTCATATACCTATGAGATTCACTACATAAAATCTACAAAGGGGGAATTACATCATCATTCCCTTCTGATGGATGGTGGATCTAGTCGTGATGTGATAGGAGGTGATGAGGGAGTTACACCCTTATCAATTGGATATACATCAATGTGTAGAGATGATTTACATGAACCATTAGTGATAGTTTTGGATATATGGGACGATATGTGATGTGGTTTAGTTCATCTCTTGTGGTCTCACACGATAGCAGATGATAGTTGGTTACTAGGTTACGAATAGTTCAATGAAGCTTATGACAACACAGATCGAAAATGGGACAACATGTGAATTGGATTTGTGAAAAGTTATATGTGGACTGCAAGATATTCTGATTCCATTTGGGTGATATTTTAATTCCTACCAATGAAAACATATTATATTACTAACATGAGGGATAATTTTGTTGATACCATGTTGGTAGTTATATGTGTGGGAGATTGTATGACATTATGGGGTTATCCCATCAACTGTATCATATTATTATGAAATGTTCATGAAATTAACAAAGACAGGCTTGTATGAAGCATTTGGTACCCATTTGGGGATGAGTATGGCATTTCATATCCAAATGAATGGGAAGACCGGGCACACTATTCTACTATTGGAGGAGATATAGTTGTATTGCATGATAGGCTTTAAGTATAGATGGGATGATCACATAACATTTGAGTATTAGTATTATAATTAAATATAACACTTGATAAAATAATCTAAACCATTCTATCCAATATATAGATGACACGTCAATTCAGCCTTAAGCGGGAGTGAGATTGGTGAGGAGTCTCTAATTGCGATATAGATGGTAAAAGTGATAACATAAAGGTAAATGTATTCTATGAGGATATGATGATAGGACATAGAATATTTATATATTTTTTTAATTGAAAATATAGTCCCTTATAATTAGTGAAGGGGTACCACATTTTCCTGAGAGTCACCCGATGATGAGTGTGGAGAAGAATCATCTAGGGAGAATTCTTTTGATGATGTTCATTAGAATGTTTGATAACATGAAATGTGTTGGTGAGGTTTCTTAATACCTCACCATAACTCCAATGATATAGAGGATTCATGACTTCTTCAATGTGTCACAGTTGAGGATTCATGTGTACAATCCGATTTAGATTATTATCATTGGGGAACTAGACATCTAGGATGATTTTCCCATTATAGTGCTCCATGGGGTGATTTAAGATCGGTACGATAATATCAGGTATAGATGTTAATCGCAACAGGTGGGGTGTTTTGAAGCATCATGGAATGGATGACAGTTCATATGGGTGGGAGAGAGAACTATAGAATAAATATCAGAAAAAATATCAATGAATGTTTTATAAGATATGAACGGATTTGGAATGTGATTCTGAGCCACAGTGATATCAGAATAACTATTATCAAATTATTTTATATATTTTATATCACACCAGTATTGTCTAAATAATAGAATGTAATATATCCTAAACATAATATCATACTTGAAATTTGATACCAATATTGAATCTGGAATATGGGGTTTATGATAGGTTATTCCAAAATATTATTGATTCCATACGGTCATATAAATCTATATTTAGTTGGTAGAAAATATCAATTATGTAACTAAATTAATTAGATATATCATTATATGATAATTTTTAATATATATTTTTACATCATTAGATAATATACTGGTTTTTATTGAAAACCCTATGATTGTTGGGAGGAGGTTCCCCTAGTCATATTTGGAAGATTTGTGTGGGGTGAAAATTTTTGATCATATCAAAATAAATTAATATATAGGAGATACGAAATAACATACTCATCATTGGATAGTTTATTTTTCCACAAAAATAGATCAAATATTGTGTTAGGAATCAATAATTTTTTTTCTATACACTTTACAGTATTATTGAATAATGAATTTTTCTTCCTGTATTTTTTTGATAAATCATTAAATTCATATGATCCCCATTGTTTAAATAGTTTATGATTTAATTTATTAAACTTTTATAATACATAATAAAACACTAGATTCATCACATTTCATTTGATGGAAAAGAATGAATTTCTATTTCTATAAACATTTTTATTGTATAATTCCACGTAATATTTATATTTCATCAAATTTTTCCTATAAGATCAAATATTGATTTTTCAATGATCATTCGATCCTAACATAATCCTCGTATTTTTTTAATATTTATTTGTGATGAATCAATTTTTTTAGAATTTTTCTCATTATATCGTAGGATGTGTTTGATGAATCACATTTATATGGGATCTTGGATCGAACAATATCAATTGGTCGTTCATTAGTTAACATATAGTATTCATGTTAATTTCCCAAAATGGATTCACGACCAAATTGAGGGCCTTAATCAACTATAGTATTTAGATGACACCTTTTGGTAAGAAAACAGTGGATTTGAATCGAATGACATCTATTTTTAGAAATCACGCGGATGTAAATTTTTTTTTAAAAAATCCCAAATAAAAGTCATATTCGAGGATAAACACACGTAGTGTGTTCCACTAAATGTGGTAGTCATGGTTTCAAAAAACTGATTGTCATGACCCGTCCACCGGTTCCCATGCTGTGACTACCCCAACGCTGACTCCCATTGGCCAGGGGCTGGAGACTAGCACCGGAAAGGGGTATCCATATAACAGGATGGAATTTCCATTAAAACTGCATAAACACACAATCTAAGAACACAATAAGAAGCAACCACATAGTAAAAAATTGTAAAAAAGTGTTCAGAAAGTAAAGTTGCTGGAATACAAGCCCAACTAGAATGTATAGATACTAATAAAAATGGGAACCACTCATCGAATGTTTATCGAGGATCCTACCTGAAGGGTATGTACATCACACAATCAGTAGTCATTGTGCATGTCACGTCAAATGGTCCACCTCTGAGAACCATCCAGTCATGGATCCCTTAGCCTCGATCAATGTTGTCTGTCATATGCACATGACACAACAAGGTGCGGGCGTATCCCATACAGGGGTGAGTTTAACAATACTCAATAGGTACCCTGAGACCCCTGAAGTTCTCCCAGAGTTCCAAAAAGGAAAAAATACAACGAAATTCCTCATCCACAGAGCATGATGCATTGAAAAACATCACTTATATATATACCCATACATATACCTATGTTATCAAGATATACTCATCTCATAAATGAGAGAACAGAAGCCTCCACCTTCTTATCCCTTACCCTAACTGATCCATGATAGAATAATACCACAATGGTAACATGAAGGTAACTCCATGAAGGGGAAAGTACCAAAAAGGTAACACCTTTATGTCTAGAGTACCACATAGGTATCAGCACATGGGTAACACCACGATGTTAAATATACAAAAAAGGTAACACCACGAAGGTAAAATTACCCCACAGGTAACACCACGATGGCAAATACTCATCTCAAACCATGTATATAAAATAATCACAGAATTATATATGACTAGATGTATCACTAAATCATCATGCTCTGTCGAGAGACTCTATTTCTGACACACATAGGATCGAGAAGCCCTGACCCACACTCCATCACTGAGCACTGAACCACACACGATCTGACCCACACAGAATCAGTATATGCTGAATCACATAGGATCACTGAGTGCTGACCCACACATGATTGAATGGCACTAACCCACACAGGATCACAATTCATTCTTCATGGCATAGTCAATGTCCTCTACCTCACTACGAGCCATTGAATTCTCACTCATAGAACACATGATTTTTGGAGAACCTCTCCTAATGACGTAGGTTTAATTTCACCTAGCACGAATTTACACAAAGATGTATCCTAAAGAACCTCCATGTTATGAGGCTTCCAAAATGATAGAAGGTGCACAAATCAAACGCCCTGTTTTTAACTTACAAATATTTTAGTACTGAGGGAATTGTTTAATCCAGGTTTGATCCAACCTCATCGTATTCCAGCTTCTTCCAAAACTCATGTAGAGTATACCAAAAGAACCATCTCACTCCAAGGATCCCAGTTCCATAGACGGTTTTTCTATGGAAATCCGGGTTCACAAGATATGGATCTTTTAGAAAAACTCGTCCTGGAAGGGCCTAGGTCCAGTCTGACCCCGGTCGGACTAACCCACCAAAAACTAGTCTTCCCCAACCAGACCCAATTTTACTCCAACCCAGCCTATCTTGAACTAGCTTGAACCGACCCATTTAGGCTATGCTGCGTAGGGCTCAGCCAACTTGGGCAGGGTGGCCCTCTGTGCAGGCGCAAACCGACCCATAGAGGGGAACGACCCCACTGGGCTCACTCGGGCAGGCCCATAATGAGTGAAACCCATTGGGATGGCACATTCTGGTATGTAGAGGGGTGTATCCCACTGGAGGTGCTTCCCATCATGTAGAGGGGCATAGCCCAATGGCTATGGCCTTCCCTTGCTTGAGCGGGGGTATCACTTCCCCCATTTCCCAAACGTATATATCGTTCGGGATGAGAAGCGGAGGCACCATGTGGCACCACCTAGATGTCGTGGCACATGCTGGAAAGGGTCCCACCTCCCCCGCTGTAGTATGGAGCAGCATCCATCTCCAGCGGTGCGTGGCGGTGTGCTGATCTGCCATAGTCTACTGCTGGCGGGAGGCGGCTTCCGCTGTCGGTCGTGACATCATCGTGACCACCCTTTCTAGAGGCACACAACTGTGCGCATGTCCTTCTTTCACTATGGGACGGTGATGGTCTCTGTCGTCCCCCACCATGGCTTTGTCCGCAGCTATCATCTTATGCGGCTACGGTCGTGACCCTCTTCTCCGACGATGCTTGATGGTGCACCACCATCTCCTCCATGACTGACTATTGCCAGCTGGCGTCATCACTTGACTTTCTCAGTTTCATCGAACCCGAATTAGAATCTCACGAAGAATGCACCAAATTACAGCAATAGGGGGAGGTTTTAGGCCTAGTTTGTTTTCCCCATACCCGCAGCGTAATCTTGATATCATGAGTGAAGAAAAGGATTCAACAATCTCTTTAAATTAAAAAAAGATAAATCCCAACCTGAAGATTATTAGAGTATGATCGTGATTGAGGAAGACAATGTCTTCGTCATCTCCACAATAAGATGCCAACAATGCCACTCAATCAATTTCCTTTAGTTAATGAATCGGTGTCACTCATCACAGCTCACTAGAACTAGTCATATTCTCTAAGTGGTTGGTATCACAAAAATTTATCAGAACTTCGTCACTTGACGAAGTCATGCCAACACTCCTCCATAAGATCTATATAAATAAGAGAGGGCTTGGGTGAGTAAGACATGTGGAATTAATGGGGATCATTTTATTAGAACCTTCATAATTTCAACGACTTTATTACAAAGGATTTGAGGAGTCAAGCCATCTAATGTCTTGACCGGTCATTGGTCCCACCATTGTGGCTTGTCCGTTGAAAGAAAAGAAAAGAGGGAAATAAAATAACAAATATATTTTATTAGACATTTAAAAATTCCAAAAACAATATTTTTATCATGAACTACTACGATTGAATTTATTCCTCCCTTAAAATAATCCCAGTGCTGCTAATTCAACAGTGCCCCCCTATTTTTAATATGAGCACTAGTTCAAAAGATATAAAATTCCACACATGCATTTTCTGAACATTCCAAAAACAAGTTACTAAAATCATTATAGAACCCCCGACCTCATAATTATTTAGCATAAATTTTCACAGACTCGTAAATATTCCATATAATTTAAAAAATACCATGAAAATCTGGGCATTTACAATCTCCACACCATATGGATTTTCATCTCTGAAATCCAAAACATAGAATAAGGAATCAAATTGGGGTACTGAGCATGAACTTGAGCCTCCCACTCCCTTGTTCTATATTAGAGGTTTATGTACTGCCATCGAACCTGTTCCGAAGGTATTGATCATCCACAATGGTACCAATACTATCAATCTCAATCTCTACTAGATACTCTAGAAATGTCTCCCATCATCAATGTTCCACTCCCCATGGACGATGATGTGAGATGTGTCGTGCACATATCACATCAACTGGGATACATGGATGATTTCGTGAACCCTCTCAATCTGTTGTGGTAGTTCCAATCAGTATGCTACCTCAGCAATCATCAGAAGTATCAGAAATGTTCTGATAAACCTCAATGAGGGTTTTCTTCCTCGTCCAAATCTCAAAAATTCTTTTTGAGGTCAATCCTGTAGGAAGACGTGGTCTCCCTCCTCGATCTCTAAGGGCATCCATTTCATGTTAGCATATGACTTCTATCTACTCTGATCAGTCTTCATCCTCTCTTGAATGATCCTCATCTTCTCTGTGGAAGCCCATACCAACATTGGAAAAATAAGTGTTGACTCCCATGGGTCTGTCCAGCATAGAGGTGATTCACAAGGTTGACTGTATATGGCCTTGAATTGTTCCATACTACTGGAGGAGTGATTTATATTGTTATAAGAAATCTCCACCAAGTGAAATTGATTTATCAACTGCGGCCAAAATATAGGATGCAAGCACTTACCATGTCTTATAGTGTTTGTTTGGTGAGCTCTATATGACCACCTGTATGAGGATGAATGGATATTCTCAAACATAGGTGAGGCCCAAATGACTCATGTAATCCTTTCCCCAATCTAGGTGGAAAACATGTGTCACGGTCAGAGTGGATCATCTCTAAAACCCCATTAAGCTGTACAATCTCCAAAACATAGAGGCACCCCATGCCCTATACTAATCAATAATATCAAATGGGTAGGGAGAGGCATGACTTGGTGAGTCATTCAAAATCACCCCAATGGAATCATGTCCCCTGACCATGGGTAGAGGCTCCTTATGCCGTAAAATCTACTGAACATAGAGGTGCCCCAATCTCCTGATGCTCATCCTTCACTTGATGACAAGTGAGGAATCATGAAACAAACTCTACTACTACTTTCATCATCCCTGGCCACCAGTACAAACACTGGTGGTCCTGGTACATCTTCGGAATTCCAGTATGTACCGCTAATGTGGAAGTATGGAACACCCCCAACACCTCATCTCATAGTGCCACTGGGACCATTATGCCTTCTCTGTTGTGGATGACGAGCTCCCCATCTTCAGAAAATTCATTAGGTTCATGTCCTATGGATATTAGAGAACGTCATTCCCCATACACAATGTACCCAAGTTGTGCCTACCGCACTCACCGAAAATGTGGGGGAGTGAAAGTCATATACTTGAGGTAAGATGTCCCATATCTACCCACAAAGTATATCTGTAACACGACTAGATTCTCGGTCGCCTCACTTAGAAATTGTAGACCAGACCTCTTGTTGAGTGTGTCCACTACTATGATCCCCTTCCGAGGAGTATGGACTATCTCATTCTCATTGTCATAGAATATCTCTATCCATTATCTCTATCACATGTTCATGTTAATTAGTGAGAAGATATACATGAGACTCTTGTGATCAGAGTATACAGTAAACATTTCCCCCACCAAGTAGTATCTCATCATATTCATGGTGAAGACCAATTCTTCTAACACCGGGTCATGGTTCGTGTAGCTCTTTTCATGTTGTCTTATATATTTTTAACCATAAGTGACCACTGATCACTCCTATATCAGGTCACACCCACGTCCGACCCCTAATTCATCACAGTAGAATACATACCCAACACCCTCTTCTGGTAGCCTCATGATGGGGGCACTCGTCACTGTCTGCCTCAGCTCCTAAAAACTCATATGGAATCTCTCCATTCACACGAAGGGTTTTACCTTCTTATTCAATGCTTAAAAGGGTTCCTAAAATCTGGAAAGGTCCTGTGAGAATTTATGGTAGCACCCAACCAACCCTAAGAAACACTGTACCTCGGGAAAAATCCATGATGGCTCCCAAGGTAACACAAAATCTATCATTGCTAGATCCACTGCCACTCTAACATCTGAGATAACATGTCCAGGAAAGTTTAACTCCCAATATCCTGAACTGTCACTTCGAGAGCTTACCATAATTTTAGTTATCTCAGAGTGTATCCAAAACTATCTACAAATGATAGGCATAAATCTCACCCTTAACTAAGTACACCACAATTTCATCAATGAATACCGCAATAAATTGATCGAGGTATCACCAAAGATCTTATTTATGAGTCCCATGAAAAATGTAGGGGCATTGGAAATGCCGAAAGTCGTAACCTTGTACTCATTGTGAAAAAACCGACATCTGAAGGTCTTCTTCTGCACATCCTCATCACAGACACTGAGATGATGATACCATGATATGAGGTCTATCTTCAAATACCTTCAGGATCCCTTTAGTTGATCGAAAAGGCAAATATTCCTTAGAAGTGGATACTTGTTCTTCACAGTCACCTAGTTCAGGTGCTGATAATCCATAGAGAGCTTCAAACTCTCATATATCTTCTTCGTGAAAAAAATTGGGGATTCCCATGGAGTGAAATTGGGCCTTATAAACCCCTTACTCTACAAGTTCTCTTGCTGTAACAGTTACTCACGAATCTCTACAGGAGCCCTTCGATATAATGGTATTGATATCAGTGTTGTACCACGGTAAAAGTCAATGTAGATTACCACATCTCTAAGAGGAGGTAGTATCATAACATCATCAAGGAAGACATCTGCATACATGTCCATCAATATAGTATATCCCAGACTCTGGACATCAACTTCACTGAGGGTAAGGCTAGCCGACTGATGTTCGATCGGCTGCACACTCCTCCGGGTATGTTCATCTTGTTCTGCAATTGTTACATTCTCATCGGTGAGGTAAAACATGGTCCCATCGGAGTGGAAACATGACACATTTCACCTAATATAGTAAATATAAGCATGGATTGTGGATAAGCAGTCCATACCAAATATGATGTCGTAAGGACTCGACCCGACTACTAGACGATCTCAGCCGATACTCTCACCTTATATAGTAATCTCGCACTTCTGAAACCATTGGGTAATTGTTGAATCTTTTCTTGTGAGGGTATCTGATCATACAAATTGATCTAACGGCTCCCCCAGAATCTTTTAGCTACAAAATAGAGTCATTTAAATGAATGTGTGTCTGGAACATGTGTATATAAGTACTACAACTCAGGTGGAATAGACATATATAATTCATCTAATCATCTCTGGAACACCATGGTTGTTGGCATCTACTGCTTAGAGCAGAGATCATCATTGTCCTCTGGCTACCTATTGTCGGGGTGGACCTCCTGCAAGTGGTGGTGGTAGAACCATGAATCATCACAACTGCCTGCTGGACGACTAACACTTCTTCCACATATACCACCCTATAGACCACTTTGGTCAAACATTTACCTCAGCCTCAACGGTCCCTTGACCATCATCTATGTAACACCCCGAGATTTTATAAAAAAATATTCTTTTTAGTTTCACTAATGTCTTGTGTTGTACGCTACACCAAAAGGAGCTTTCACAACACGCATCCTTGATTTGCCTTGCATTACACGCAATCGTGACCTTCCTCGATTGCGTGTGTAGTAGGAAATACCGAGTTTCACTAAACAACGATATGCTATTAAAATATTATTAAAACTAGCCGTTATGAATAGTAATAATCACTTTTTAAATTTTAGAAATTTTAGCTCTCAAAATGGACTTCATTTTTGGATTTGGAGTGTCAAATTTAGCCTAAGGTGAAATTTTGGTACTTTCGGATAACTTTCATATTCTGATGAATAGGGAAAATTATTAAATTATAATTAAAAACAACTTTTTTAATCAAAATAATTAATAGTGATAAATTATTAATTTGAGTGGTTTTAAAGTATATTTAGAATATATTTTTACAATTTAATACAATGTTGGTCATTGGATGTAATTTCACATGTAAACCAGACATAAACAAGTGTCAATCTTTTGATAGATATTGTTTCTTAAAAACACGCAATTTGTTTTAACAACGAGATTTAATTATAAAATTAATTAATGCAACTTCTATGTTATGAATTTGGTAAAATAGACTTCATTTTTGAATTCTAAATATGAAATATAGCTTAGGATGAAATTTTGGCATTGTTCTGAAAAACATCAATTTTTGATGAATAGTGAAACTACTATGTGGTAGTTAAAAAACTGAATTTTTCATTAAACATAATTTTACCGCTTCTATGAATGGAATTTCAAAAATCCGACAGACACGGTTGATATCAGTAAGTAAAATTTGGTTCAATGTGATAAAAATAATTTTTTGGTGAATAGTATCTTTTTATTTTTTTTTACCGCAGTTAATAGTAAATAGGGTAACTAAGGGTAAATATGATATTATTATTACCCTAACACATGTCCTAATTCTATTGGATATGTGTAATTCGACCAAAAACAACCTTATGAATATAATATGACCATTTAGGCCCACTTGTATTAGATTATGACATTTATTATTATTTAATTCAAAGAAGAGTTAAAAGAGTTAAAATCAAAGTATAGTTACTAAAACATTTTTAATATAGGGTTGTACATAAGATAAATTCGATTGTAAATATTCATTAGAAATCTAAAAAGATTTTCTACATGATGGTATTTTATTTGTAATTTTTGGACATCAAATAATTTAATTTATTTATGACACAAGATGATGAAGTAATTATCTTATTAATGAAATATTGACATAATTGATATTATAAATACCAAAATAAATTTAATTTAAGACTTTTTATAAATTCCACTAATTTTATAGGTCACTATGATATATTAGTGTTGATTTAATCAACTTTTTTCGAACATATAATTCTGTTATGACTTTCACAAAAATCATATATCAAATAGTGTCAAAATTGACACAAAATAGTTTTTAAATGTAATATTATATTATTTATTGTATTTTATTCCTCAAAATCTAAGGTTCTGAAAAATGACTTAGATAAGGATATATATATTAATAAAAAACAATTTAGGGTTCGTTTGGCATGTTATAGTAAGTGTATTAACCATATAGTGAAAGAAAACAAAAAGACACGGTAAAAGTTAAATTATTTAACTTAGAGTTAAATCTAATTGATAAGGTTAAAATATTACCCTAAACTTGTCTAAATCCTATTGGTTGATAGGATTTCGACCCATACCCACTTTAGCTTCGAAATAAGACCCTTTGGAACCATTATTAACCGATTTTGACTTTAATATAAAATAATATTTTGAGATATTCATAAGGTGCCCCTCTCCTCCCTTATAAAAGGACACCTCCTCCCCCTCCTCCACACACCAATTTGAGCACTCAAGCTCGGCCAAACCCTGCAATTTTCTCATCTCCACTTCCCTAGAATAATCCTAGAGGTCCTGGTCTTCTTCAAAGACCAATCTTAGTTCCCTAAGTGGAGGATTCAAAGAGGCGTTCCAAAGAAGAGCTAATATCCATTACCGATCTTTTCAATTTCTTTCTTCTTCAACTTCTTCTTCTTTAGTTGTTTCATTATAAAGTAATAACATCAGTATTACTTACATACTGATATGTTATTATAAATATGAAACAACCCTAATTCACCTTCTATCCATCCTACGGAAAAATGAAATCACCGCGCGTGCGTACGTACGGAATACTGTCTCCACGTCGTGGTGTAATCTATTTTCCACCACCACCTTACAAGGATGGGTATAATGGTGTAATGAGTAACTATTTATGATTATTATAAATTAATTTTGATACTGAAATAATATATATATACTCCAATACAATTCCACGATCATTGGAACGATATCATCACTCGTGCGTACGTACGGAATACCGTCTCCACGATGTGATGCGAATCGTTCTACATGATCATAATTACATTGTAATTATATAAATGAATTGAATGAATAAATATGATATATGTTACACTAATATCATTCTGGATATAAGGTATCTATAACCTTAAAAGAAGAATAAGAATTTATTCGGCAAAACACGCATAAGAACAGAAGGCAATAAAGACCCGAGTAACAAGTAACAATGAAATATTACTAACAAGAAGCTAAGAATATGACCTTATATGATATCATATAAATATTTATGATTCTTTAATAAGTCAATAACATTATTTAAACTATTTTACAGGAGCTTCGGACACGTACAAAGAAAATCAGACCTAAGGTAAGTCAAATATCACAATCTCATTTTTATCTGAGATTGTTTATACTTTGGCATTTACTGGGGTGTATTTTATCATCCACATGCACGTTTCCTAAATATGTAATATTATTTCCATTAACCTAAAATTGTTTAAATCCTATTTTACCTTTCGGTGAGTTTTTAGTAAAATATATGAAAGGAATCTTTTGTCGTTTTTCATACGAGGTACTTTTTTGACTTTTCCGACAAAAGTACGAAGAATGTTTGTTTTAACTTATACGACATGAATGGATTTTTAAAACATTATTTCCATGAAGCTTCCTTTACAAGTTTTCAAGTTTATTTTTAATCACCTTGTTTTTAGATTAAAGTCGTATGACATGTTAAGAAAGGAAAAATGTTTTTAAAGAAGAAAGGATATTTTCCTCAAGAATCGAGTTCAAGTGTTTTATCAAAATTATTTTCCATCTAAGATAATAAAGGGTTCTGTTTTTATCCCTATTATTACATTGATTTGATCATGTTGTGAGGGAATTATTTTTATGAAGTCATTTACCTTATATGATTTTTTTTATGATGTCATGATGTTTCAAGAATCCCATTTTTATTACATGGGTTACGCTATGATGTATGGTTTATGATTATGTGGCACACATAAGAAAGGATTCATTATAAGATGGGTGGGACCTATATCTCCCTCCAATGCATTTGGTAAAGATTTTATATCTCATGAGATAGACATGGCTAGAATGGAAGGTTATTTCGGTTCAGTGATACAGGACTGAAAGGAGGAGTGAACTCGGTTCAGAAAGGGACTTTGTCCACTAAGATAGTCTTGGCAATGAGTCTTGACTAACAAGAAATGATTCTCTATGATTATGTGTGTATGACACAAAGTTTAATGTTTTAAGTTATGATTATTGTGATTTCATTTCACTACTATGATTTATCCCATGTTATAAAATTATGCTCTCTTTTGCAGGATATGTTTTCCAAAATGTTATGTTCTTATGAAAATGATGTGATTGATATTTCTTTTGTTTACCCTTACTGAGAATTTGAACTCACCCTTTTATGTTTTCTTTTCCCCAGGATATAAAGAAAGGTTTTAGGTGTAAAAAAAGGGGAAGATCTTTTGGGAGATATTGAAGATCTTTCACCACGATTAGAAGATTACATTCCGAGTTTCCAAAGACACTAAACTATTACGATCTTTGTGTGTGTGTTTTTGTTATGTACTAAGTATTCCGCAAAAGTAATCCAAAGTCCATGTACGTCAAGATACGGGTCTCTACAGTTGGTATCAGAGGAAAGGTTTAGTCAACCTTTGGAAACTAGGATGCAAAAACGTTAGTGAGATCCCTAGAGATATTTCTAAGGTATGTCTAGGGATGTCCCTAAGGTTAAGTATACGTACAGGTTATAGTACTAGAATTACGCTAACGATCATAGAATTAAACCTAAGATGTTAGATATTGAAGGTACTCCCCCTTTATTATGTTGTTTTCCCTAGCATTATTTTTGCCTCTCACACTATTCTTTTTGGGTTTTAGACGATGACTGGAACCCGAAGGAACCGTGTTGATCAATGCAATGGACAATGCAATGATTGTCCTCCTGAAAATACAAATGTTATGGGAGATGGAGTGAAAAATCTTATTCCTATACTTACACAAGCTATGAATCATTCTGGACTTCCAAATGAGCAGAGAAGGGAACAATATTCTATTGAGTTCTTCATGAGGCAACGTCCACCTTCTTTTAGTGGGTCTTCCGATCCACTTGTTGCTGAACAATGGATTAGTACTACTGAAAAGATATTTTTAGTTCTTCAATGTTCTGAACATGATAAAGTCATCTTAGCAGTATATCGTTTGGAAGGTGAAGCTAATCAATGGGGGAATCTTATCAAGAATACGAGGCCATGAGATGAAATTGAGTCCATGGAATGAGACGAGTTCAAGAACATGTTTTTCAGTAAGTACTTCCCTCGTATTCTTTGAACAAAGATGGAAAAGGAGTTTCTTGAGCTGAAACAGAAGGATGATGAATCTGTTGGTTTATACGCAGCAAATTTTACAAGACATGCAAGGTACGCTTCTGGTATTATCATCCAACCTGAAAGTAAAGTTGATCGATTTTTCAGTGGCTTAAAACCAAGTCTTCGAAGGGCATTAGCTATAAGAGACTTCAGTTTCTATGAAGAAATTGTGTGTTGTGCTATCAAGGTAGAAATGGAAGTTGGTGTTAAATATCCATCTCATTGTTTTGACAAGAAACGAAATATGGAGTTCAAGGTGAAATCTCAGAATAATGGTGAAAAGAAGATGAATGTTTCCTTATGCACAAAGTGTGGAAAGAAGCATGGTGGAGATTGTCTTAAAGGGACTAGAAAATGTTTTAAGTGTGGAAAAGAAGGTCATCGAGCTGCTGAGTGTCGAAGTAATGGAAAACGGTTTTCTAATGATGTGAATAAAGCAAACACTGCAGAGAACGCACCACCAACACTTCAATTCTTCAAGTGCAAGGAAATGGGGCATTATGCTAATAAATGCCCTAATCCAAGGGTTAGTGATGATCGACATGATCAACCACTTAAGGAAAAGGACAATGGGAAGTTACATGCGATCACTATTGGCGATGTTGAATATGACAACGATGTGGTGGAATGATTAAGTGTTTATGTAATGGGATTCCAAAATAATGTTGTATCATAAAGTATTGGAATATTTATGTATTGGTCTAATGTGGTTTTCAAAGTGATTGAGATATTTTGGAAATAAGATGATATGCGCATAATGAAGGGAAAACGAGAAAATGAAATGATAACAGTATTAATGAGCTCATGATTGATATAAGGACTAAGTGATATCATGGTTTGAGTATATCGAATTTTGAGGATTTTGGTATGCATGTTTTCACTAAGGTATTCAAGAGAATACATGATTAACGACATTTAATGTGACCAACAAAACATATCTTATGATATATGGGGATCGACGATGGTATTAAATCTCTGGTAATTGTTTTCACTATGTTATGAGAGTAGACTGCAGTATTATGGATAAGCCTAAAGATTGGAATGGATTATGTTGGACATAAGTTAGTATTGTTTAAGGATAGAAGTTTTTTTTTGATATTATTTATGGGATGCTATAGTAATATAGTTTTAGAAAAAGGACAACATGTAGGACGGGCGATAGCCCATCGCGTCGGACAAGGCTGTGGAAATCGAACCCACAACCGAAGTGCGACTGGCCTTTATCTCCTACCATTGGCCTACAAGAAGTCCCTGTTTAGTAGAAACTAGTTTTATTATATTAATCTGTATGATATATGATGTATAAGTCCATTTTAGGAACCATATATGATTAATCTCACTATAGAATGACTTATGTATATTTAATAACTTTTGCTAACCTTTTGTTTGAGACAGATGGAATGACCCGTCATTCTATCACATGATCTGCTAACACATCACGAATAACAAATTCAACTTCATTTATTTACGAGATGAAGTGGAAATTGTTCAAGGCACGAACAACAGTGAGATTGTACCAAAATAAAGTAAGTATTTATTCTAATTCAAATTTTCATCTTTAGGGAAATGATATTGAAAACCAAAAAATGTTGTCCTAGTGATCTTATATCTGATGAATCAGATGGTACCTTAGATCGTCACAAATTTATGGATTTGTGATTGTTGGATTTTCCATAGCCATGTTCTCTACCACTCTCCATCAGAACATGATGGTTAGATTTCTCTTCCATATCCATATTTTCACCTATGTGGAAACCCAGTGAATAGTTTATTTGGGTAATCATTAGATTTCATACTTTAGTTTTTAAAGCCAAGTTTTGGTATGACTTTTTACGATGTGGGTTTCAATTAAAGAAACTTTCGAATAGTAAACCATTTATAACCCCGACGAATTTCGAGGGCGAAATTCATTTTAAGGGGGGTAGAATGTAACACCCAGAGATTTTATAAAAAATATTCTTTTTAGTTTCACTAATGTATTGTGTTGTACGCTACACCAAAAGGAGCTTGCACAACACGCATCCTTGATTTGCCTTGCATTACACGCAATCGCGACCTTCCTCGATAGCGTGTGTAGTACGCAATACCGAGTTTCACTAAACAACGATATGCTATTAAAATATTATTAAAACCAGCCGTTATGAATAGTAATAATCACTTTTTAAATTTTATGAATTTTAGCTCTCAAAATGGTCTTCATTTTTTGGTTCGGAGTATCGAATTTAGCCTAAGTTGAAATTTTGGTACTTTTCGGATAACTTTCATATTCTGATGAATAGTGAAAATTGATAAATTATAATTAAAAACAACTTTTTTAATGAAAATAATTAATAGTGATAAATTATTAATTTTAGTGGTTTTAATGTATATTTAGAATATATTTTTACAATTTAATACAATGTTGGTAATTGGATGTAATTTCACATTTAAACCAAACATAAACAAGTGTCAATCTTTTGATAGATATTGTTTCTTAAAAACACGCTATTTGTTTTAACAATGGGATTTAATTATAAAATTAATTAATGCAACTTCTATGTTATGAATTTGGTAAAATAGACCTCATTTTTGAATTCGGAATATGAAATATAGCTTAGGATGAAATTTTGGCATTGTTCTGAAAAACATCAATTTTTGATGAATAGTGAAACTACTAAGTGGTAGTTAAAAAACTGTATTTTTCATTAAACTTAATTTTACCGCTTCTGTGAAAGGAATTTCAAAAATCCGATAGACACGGTTGATATCAGTAAGTAAAATGTGGTTCAATGAGATAAAAATATTTTTTTGGTGAATAGTAACTTCTTACTTTTTTTACCGCGGTTAATAGTAAATAGGGTAACTAAGGGTAAATATGATAATACTATTACCCTAACACATGTCCTAATTCTATTGGATAAGTGTAATTCGACCAAAACCAACCTTATGAATATAATATGACCATTTAGTCCCACATGGATTAGATTAGGACATTTATTATTATTTAATTCAAAGAAGAGTTAAAAGAGGTAAAATCAAAGTATATTTACTAAAAAAAAATTAATATAGGGTTGTACATAAGATAAATTCGATTGAAAATATTCATTAGAAAGCTAAAAACAGTTCCTACATGATGGTATTTTATTTGTAATTTTTTGACATCAAATAATTTAATTTATTTATGACACAAGATGATGCAGTAATTATCTTATTAGTGAAATATTGACATAATTGATATTATAAATACCAAAATAAATTTAATTTAATACTTTTTATAAATTCCAGTAATTTTATAGGTCAATATGATATATTAGTGTTGCTTTAATCAACATGGTTCAAACATATAATTCTGTTATGACTTTCACAAAAATCATATATCAAATAGTGTCAAAATTGACACAAAATAGTTTTTAAATCTAATATTATATTATTAATTGTTATTTTATTCCTAAAAATCTAAGGTTCGGCCAAATGACTTAGATAAGGATATATATATATTAATAATAAACAATTTAGGGTTCGTTTGGCATGTTATAGTAAGTGTATTAACCATATAGTGACAGAAAACAAAAAGACACAGTAAAAGTTAAATTATTTAACTTAGAGTTAAATCTAATTGATAAGGTTAAAATAATACCTTAAACTTGTCTAAATCCTATTTGTTGATAGGATTTCGACCCATCCCCACTTTAGATTCGAAATAAGACCCTTTGGAACCATTATAAACCGATTTTGACTTTAATATAAAATAATATTTTGAGATATTCCTAAGGTGCCTCCCTCCTCCCTTATAAAAGGACACCTCCTCCCCCTCCTCCACACACCAATTTGAGCACTAAAGCTCGGCCAAACCCTGAAATTTTCTCCTCTCCACTTCCCTAGAATAATCCTAGAGGTCTTGGTCATCTAAAAAGACCAATCTTAGTTCCCTAAGTGGAGGATTCAAAGAGGCGTTCCAAAGAAGAGGTAATATCCATTACCGATCTTTTCAATTTCTTTATTCTTCAACTTCTTCATCTTTAGTTGTATCATTATAAAGTAATAACATCAGTATTACTTACATACTGATATGTGATTATAAATATGAAACAACCCGAATTCACCTTCTATCCATCCTACGGAAAAATGAAATCACCGCGCGTGCGTACGTACGGAATACCGTCTCCACGTCGTGGTGTAATATATTTTCCACCACCACCTTACAAGGATGGGTATAATGGTGTAATGAGTAACTATTTATGATTATTATAAAGTAATATTGATACTGAAATAATATATATATACTCCAATACAATTCCACGATCATAGGAACGATATCATCACTCGTGCGTACGTATGGAATACCGTCTCCACGATGTGATGTGAATCGTTCTACATGATCATCATTACATAGTAATTATATAAATGAATTGAATGAATAAATATGATATATGTTACAATAATACCATTCTGGATATAAGTTATCTATAACCTTAAAAGAAGAATAAGAATTTATTCGGCAAAACACGCATAAGAACAAAAGGAAATAAAGACCCGAGTAACAAGTAACAATGAAATATTACTAACAAGAAGCTAAGAATATGACCATATATGATATCATATCAATATGTATGATTCTGTAATAAGTCAATAACATTATTTAAACCATTATACAGGAGCTTCGGACACGTACAAAGAAAATCAGACATAAGGTAAGGGAAATATCACAATCTCATTTTTATCCGAGATTGTTTATACTTTGGCATTTACTGGGGTGTATTTTATCATCCACATGCATGTTTCCTAAATATGTAATATTATTTCCATTCACCTAAAATTGTTTAAATCCTATTTTACCTTTCGTTGAGTTTTTAGTAAAAGATATGAAAGGAATCTTTTGTCGTTTTTCGTACGAGGTACCTTTTTGACTTTTCCGACAAAAGTACGACGAATGTTTTTCTTAACTTATACGACATGAATGGATTTTTAAAACATTATTTCCAAGAAGCTTCCTTTACATGTTTTCAAGTTTATTTTTAATCACCTTGTTTTTAGATTAAAGTTTTATGACATGTTAAGAAAGGAAAAATGTTTTTAAAGAAGAAAGGATATTTTCCTCAAGAATGGAGTTCAAGTGTTTTATCAAAATTATTTTCCATCTAAGATAATAAAGGGTTATGTTTTTATCCCTATTATTACATTGATTTGATCATGTTGTGAGTTAATTATTTTTATTAATTCATTTACCTTATATGATTTGTTTTATGATATCATGATGTTTCAAGAATCCCATTTTTATTACATGGGTTACACTATGATGTATGGTTTATGATTATGTGGCACACATAAGAAATGATTCATTATAAGATGGGTGGGACCTATATCTCTTCCAATGCATTGGGTAAAGATTTTATATCTCATGAGATAGACATGGCTGGAACAGAAGGTTATTTTGATTCAGTGATACAGGACTGAAACGAGGAGTGAACTCGGTTCAGAAAGGGACTTTGTCCACTAAGATAGTCTTGGCAATGAGTCTTGACTAACAAGAAATGATTCTCTATGATTATGTGTGTATGCTACAAAGTTTAATGTTTTATGTTATGATTATTGTGATTTCATTTCAGTACTATGATTTATCCCATGTTATAAAATTATGCTCTCTTTTGCAGGATAAGTTTTCCAAAATGTTATGTTCTTATGAAAATGATGTGATTGATATTTCATTCGTTTACCCTTACTGAGCATTTGAGCTCACCCTTATATGTTTTCTTTTCCCCAGGATATAAAGAAAGGTTTTAGGTGTGAAAAAAAGGGGAAGTTCTTTATGGGAGATATTGAAGATCGTTCACCACGATTAGAAGATTACGTTCCGAGTTTCCAAAGACACTAAACTATTACGATCCTTGTGTGTGTGTTTTTGTTATGTACTATGTATTCCGCAAAAGTAATGTATAGTCCATGTACGTCATGATACGGGTCTCTACAATCTGGTCATCTGTATAGAAATTCAGGAAGTCACGAGCCATGTGACCCTTCCCGCCAAAGTAGTATAAATGCCTACTCCTCAACTATCCTCCTTTATCCACGGAGCCCCTAACCACCGACCCTTTATCCTGAGACCATCCACCCTAAAGACTGGCCCACATTGGACCCCAAATCATCTGTCTATTTCCAGCTACGAATGACTCTGCTACATGATTGTTGGTGGTGGCTCTCGATGCTGGTGCCTTCTCACCTAGGAATATATCCACCAAAACACATTCTCTGTCACCCCAGCCAGCATCAGAATGCTTAGAGATATCATTAATGCTCTGATATCCCATCGAAGACCCTGCTCAAATTTCAGGACCCTAATGAAATTGTACATTACCAATTTGGTGGATTATCATGATAGATTAATGAACGTCGACGAGTACTAGGCCCCAATCATGCAACCCTACTATATGTGAAACAGCTTCTGTATATAGAATGAGCATTGAGTCGCTGGGAAAAATTATTCCCTAAAATGTCCTTTGTTGTTCGCTAAGGTGAAGTTTGCCTCATTTTGTAACTAGATTGTTTGAATGCACAATCTTCTAGATTCTCCCAAGAAGAGGATGGCTACTAGGATCAGCATCAGATCAGCTGGTGTCCCAACTAACCGAAAAACTCTGGCCATAGCCTCCAGCCAATCCTCAACCACCTGCAAATATGTCTCAACTAGGATACTCAGAATCCTCTACCATAAAAATTCATGCATTTCTATTAGTCAGTGTGCACCCTCTGCTTGGGGTGATGGTAGAAACTACTTCCCATTGGGTAGTGGTACTACTTGTACCCCACCCGATGTCACTAACGGTGTAAGAGGGCCCTGCACTATGGCCTCATCGCTCGGTGGGTTTTGTACTCTCTCTGAAATCTTGGATAGTAGTCTACATGGTAGAATCCTAAGAAAAAATATGTATTCCATGGTCATTATGTTATACATGGTGAGCTGACTCAATGAAATTGTAAGAAAAAAAATTCAGAACCCATTCAATTAGATTTTTCGAGCGCTGAGATGAAAATTAGAATTCAAGGTCCTGGTGTATGGATATATCGACTTCCACACCAATAATGAAATCTTTAACTGAAAACCACATTCATAATGGTTAAAAATATAGACACAATGAAAATAACATAGTCATAGTTCTTCGGTAAAACTAACTCCCTTGATAAAAGTTTGTCACGACCCATCCTCGAGGGCACATGCCATGACTACCCCAAGACCAATTTCCATAGGCCAGGTGCTGGAGACTTGCACTGAAAAGGTGTATCCCTATAACGGGAAAAAAATTTCAATAAACATTTACAAACACAGAATCCATGAACTCAACAAAAAGAAACCACAATGTAAACAACATTTGTAAAAAGTGTGATGAAAGTAAATGGGAGGGGATACAAGCTCAATTGCAATGTACATGTACTATTGGAAAATGGAAACAACTCATGTAACATCCACTAAGGATACTACGTATTGGATACATACAACTCATGATCAATAGTCAATGTGGAAAGACACGTCAAATGGTTCACCTCTGAGAAACATTAAGTCCTGGCTCCCTCAGCCTCGATCATCATTGTTTGACATATGAACAAGAAACAAAAAGGTGAGGGAATAACACGTGCATGGGTGAGTATAATAATACTCAGTAGGGACCCCATGACCCCCGAAGGCCACCTAGAGTTCCAAAAATTAAAAAACACAAAGCGAGACCTCATCCACAAATCATGAAGTACTCAGCAACTCAAATAAGATTTATGCCCGTTCATATACTTATGTCATCAAGATATACTCATCTCATACATGAGGTAACATAAGGATCCAAATTCTATTCCATTAGCACAATTCGTCCAAGAGTGAGGAAAACCACAATGGTAAAACCATGAAGGTAACACCATGAAGGTTTTAAGTACCACAAAGGTAACACCATGGAGGTAAAGACTCATTTTACAATAGGTATATAACGTTACCATATATGTATGTATGATTAGAAGTATTTCTATATCATTTAACTCGGTCGAGAGGCTCTACTGCTGACCCACACAGGATCGATATGCACTAACCCACATAGGATCGCTGAGCGCTGACCAACACAGGATATGACCCACACAGGATCAGTATGTGCTGACCCACACAAGATCATTGAGTTATGACCCACGCTGGATTGAAATGTACTGACTCAGATAGGATCACTATTCATTAATCATGTCAAAATAAATATCCTCACCTCACTATCATCCACTAGATTCCTGCTCATAGCACACATGATTTTGGGAGAACCACTACTTAATCATTCAGTAAATTATAACTAGAACAAAGTTCCTCAATGTAGTATAGAAAAGAACCTCTACGTCATAATGGTTCCAGAGCGAGAGACAACGCATTAATCGGACGCTCTATCTATGACTTATAGGCATTTTAGTACCGACGACCGAGTTGGGTTATAGATCAATACAACCCAGTTGTACCCCAACGTTCACCAATACTCAAGTAGAGTATCCCAATAGGACCTACTATCTTTATGTATACTAGTGCCATAGACGGTTCGTCTAATAGAAGTCTGGTTTTAAAGATATGGTGCTTTTAATGAAGCTGGTCTTAGAAGTGTCTGGGTCCGGTCCGACCTGACCCGGTTCGTGTGTGACCTGGCCCAACCCAAACTGGCCCGGCCAACCTAGGCATTGTGGCCCACTGGGCTGGTGCAGACCATCCCATAGAGGGGCATGGCCCGCTTGGTTCGCCTGGCCCAACCTGTAAAGGGGAAAGACCGACTAGCTGGGACCCTCCCTAGCTGTTGCGGGGGTATCGCCTCCACATTTCCATGAATGACTATGTCATTTAAGAAGAGAAGTGGATGCACCATGTGGTGCAGCCTAGTCACTGTGATACCTGCAAGTATGGGTTACTTCTCCACCGCGGCTTCGAGATGCAGCCATCTCCAACGATGCACGATGGTGAGCTGCTCCCTCTCCATCTGCGACCATACTGTGTCGGCCACCGCTATCTGCCACGACATCTCCATGGACCCTTTCTCTGGCGGCCTGTGATGGCGCGTCGCCACTTCCTTCACAGTTGACCTCATCTGATTGGAACCATCACCCACAACTGCTACGACCACAACCTTTTCACCGAAGGTGGGCGACGGTGTTCCACCATCTCCTCTATGACCGACTATTGCCGGTCTCCCCCATCACCCAACATATAATGTTTTATCCAAATCAAATTAAATGGTTACGAAAAATGAACCAAATTCCAACAATATGAGGAGGGTATTAACCTTGTTCATTTGGCTCACGCACTCCGTGTTCGCATGATATCATGAGGGAAGAAAATGATTCAATAATAATTTGAAATTTAAACAATATAAATCCATACCTCATGATCTTTGGAGTATGCCTATGATTGAGGATTAGTCGGTGTTCATCGTCCCCACAAAAAGCTGCAAACGTTGCCTGTCAATCAGAAACCTTTGGTTCGTAATTCGGTGTTGCTTATCACCACTCACCTCAACTAGTCCGGTCCTCCATGTGGACAACTACGTCAAACATTATTATAATTTCGCTTATTGGTGAATTCATGACATCACTCCTCTCCATGATCCATATAAATTGGAGAGGGGAGGGTGAGTATGTCACATGGTATTAATGGGGGTACATTTAATAAGAACCTTCCTAAATCCATTGGTGATATTATAAAGGATTGGAGGATTCAATCCATCTAATGGATTGGCATGTCGTTGGACCTGCAACTACTACTTGTCCATTGGATAAAAAGAAAACAGAGAAATAAAATAAAAATTTCATTTATTTATTCTTTTTAAAAACTCCAAAATATAACATTTTCTCCAGACCTAAGGTGGTCAATGTTAAGGCTCCCTTAAGAGAATCTCAATGTTGTGGATTCAACGGTGCCCTCATATTTTTAATCTGAGTAATGATACAAATGAAATAAAATGTCACCTGCACAATTATTGACTGTAGCAAATAAATGTTCTGAAACTCATTACGGGCGTTTCCAGCCTCAGAATCACGCTCCTTCAATTTTCACAGACTCATAATAATTCTATATAAATAAAAAAATAACATGGAAAATCCAGGCCATTACATTGAAAAAAATCACATGCCATGTTACCCATCCCAAACATCGGGATGTGTTCCGGGATCCCAAATCTAGGACCCCATGTAGGATAAATTTCCATGTATATTGGCAGTAAATGGACTAAAAAATAGACACAAACAAGTTTAAGAGAACATAACTCATCCCTATAATGCCGAAATATTCCATGTATTACTCTTATGCACCATGTAGAACTGTGTGGCCAGAAAGTTATATTTTAATGGAAACTGATATGAGATTATGATTGGTCACACACAATTTTCCCCACCTTACACAATGTGTACATATTAATGAGAATAATTCCTATCGTATATAGTTTATTTTGAGTTTTATTATAGCCTTCATGTATCCTAGCCTCTATTTTTTCACTTATTACTTGATTGTGGACTTAATAATAAATTTTAATATATTATGAGAGATGTAATTAGTGTGTCACTTCTTTAGGTGTCACTTGAAAATAGAAGTTATCAAAATGTATCATAAATGAAAGGATGGT
Source organism: Viscum album (assembly GCA_963277665.1). Taxonomy (NCBI): domain Eukaryota; kingdom Viridiplantae; phylum Streptophyta; class Magnoliopsida; order Santalales; family Viscaceae; genus Viscum; species Viscum album. The sequence continues at coordinate 1,742,264,366 of OY728156.1, forward strand.
CTGGTTTTTCCTTATGACAATATGTTCTAGAGATTCTACATTTTTAGTTATACCTCTATCATGAACTAGGATGTGGGTCATATACATAATGTGGGGTACCCCCTTTAAAACTAGGTTTGGGGTCCTCTACCTCTAGATTGGTAACCATTTATAATATGGAGTGTGGTATAAATACCTAATGGGTGGTACCACAAATGGACTATGGTTTGGGACCACTACCTACTATGTGGTAACCTCGTAATGAACTATGTAGTTGGTCCTCTTACTACTAAGCCCTACCCACATCATGGATTAGGATATGGGTCAAATACTTACAGGGTGGTACACCACTAAGGACTGGGGTTTATGTCATCTATTAAATGATTATTTCCCCCTAATGTACATAAGAATGGGTAATATTCCGACTAATATATAAAACCCTTATAGACTATAGGGAGGGATATCTACATACTATGTTGTACCCCCTTTGAGGACTGTGGTCTGGTTCCATGACATATCATGTCATACCACATTTCAGACTCGGGCATGGGTCCACTACCATCTAAGTGGTACCCCCGTTAAAATTAAGGCATGTGCCCTCTATATAATATTTGGTACCCTAATATGGATGAGGGAATGGCTCCTATACCCTAATATTGTTCTCCAATTTATTTATATGAATACAATAATGGTGTGGGACCACCACCCAATTACTTTTTCACATAGACAAGATAGATGATGGGAATCATTGATGCAGCTTTTAGAATGGTTGGATGACTCATTATATTATGTTGTTATATGGGATGGGGATACCATTTCCATCTCATCAGAGTTATATATATATATATATATTAATTTATAAAATTATTTTTTGTTTTTGTTTACCCCTTAGTTTGTAATTGGATTATTACTTGTATTTTTCCTGCTATTTCTCTCAATTTTTTCATGGAAACCTACCATTTATGTATCTACTAACACCATAATTGTCTATTCCCACATATTTCATGTCTTTTGAAGATGATGTATATGGTTCCAATTTTTTTATAGGAGTATATGGATAGTCAGGATTATAGAAAACATTTTCTTTTCAGGAATGGAGATCATTAGTTGAGATCACTAATAATTTTATTTTATACTAGTTTTCATGTTTTTCCTATTTTTTGGGTGAGAAAGAATCATTTAATTTTTTTGGATTGCATTATCACAGACTTTTTTTATTCCCAATAGGTTCTAACATGCATGGTGTTTACTCTATATGCCACTGTCATTTATTTGAATCCATGTTCACTTACCCATTTATATGTCTGGGTGTTTGTATACAAGTAATTAAGGAAAAAGAATCAAATTTTAGTTTCTCCTTTGAGATATAGTTTCCAGTCCATAGGTAATGGACAAATTCATTTAAATGATTCATCTCAAACTTACACTAGCTTAGAGGGCCACAGTGTGTCATATTTATACAATAATATTCATCAATGTAACCCTTTTTTACACATTTTATTTATAATGTAAATATTTTTGGTTGATTCCCTATGTAATTATAAATAATATTATTATATATTAGAATCTTAAATATTCCACCACTTTCATTTATTGTTTTTCTATTCATATGCTTCATATTAGTCCTCTTATTTGTTTATTTCACTTTTTAAATATATGATTTTAAAACCCCATCCCATTCTTGATAGAACATTTTACTATCATCATATTTTTAGAAAATAACAATGGGGATATATATCATCCAATTAATTGATATAATATTTTAAATAAGTTTCCAATCATTATTTATTTGATATATAATATTTTTAGTATACACTGATAAAATTTTTATTTTACCCTCATACACAACCACTATTTCCTACTATTTATAATATAAATTAAATATTCAACCTTTTATTTCAAACTACATGTCCTATTTATAAATATCATTTTATACTTATTTTAGTTTCATTGAATTTAATGAAATTTATAATTATTTCTATCTTCTTAATGAGTTAAATTTTATATTTTTGAAAAACAAATCGATTGGAATATTCTAATTTATGTACATATCATGAATAAATATTCCCTCTATGTTGTATACTAATATCTTTTAAGCTTCGTAAACATGTATAAATTTTTATTTTAAAAAAATATTTGATAATATTTAAATATTTTTATTTAATATATTTAATTTCAAGATTAACGGTCTATATTTCTCAATAATTTTTAAGTGATTTTTAATGAAACATTCATAAATAAAAACATACATTAATGATCTTAAGATTTATTTTAAATATTATTGAATGGGTTTTTTCATATTATTTATGAAGATGTTTTATGAATTTATTGATAAATTATTGATGAATACCTTTTTCTTTTCCCTGTGATAATATTTGATGTAATGATAAGAATTTTCATGTTCGTGTAAAATATATATTAAAATATAATCATTATATAATTAGTGGATGTGTTCTATACTAATTAATTATAGTAACATTATAAACTAATGATTGATTGGTATGTTATATCCAAATAATTAATTGGGTAATCTAGAGAGAGTTTCGAAACTCAAACAAGTTGATTTAGATAATATTATTCTAAGAGACTATAAGGAGAATTATATTCAAGATTATCCAATGAAAATATGATAAATAATCATATAGGATTTTCTATTAGTTAATATCTTCCACAATGATTGTTTTGGGATAAAATGCAGAATATATATGTTATTTGTTATCCTTATTTAAATCCAACACACATATGTTTTAGGATAATTTTTCTTTATTATGGATCATGACTGATTATTTATTATTAAATATTTTTGTTACTTTTGAAAATAGATTATGAAATAATAAATACATGATTCATGAAGAAATATATTTGAAAAAAAGGGTATTATTATTTTATAATTTTATCATGTTATCATAAACTTATAATTTGTTATGATAACTTATGTTCATTAATTGATACTAAATTTTTATTGCATTATTTATAATGTGATCTCTAATTTTACATTTTTTTTATTAACTATGAAATGCATAATGGTTTTATATATAATATTACTAAGGGGGGATTAATTTGTGAATTGCATATTAAAAAAGTACATTGCTAATTTATTTATCAATTGATTATATATATATGTTTTCGATAGACAGAAAACTGTTATAGATCTAGAATGGATAATAATATAATATGTTGATTATTTTTCTATTATGATTTTATATTTATGTTTTAAAATTTTAGGGAATTAATATAATTTTCCTAATGTAATTTAATCATATTATTGAACTAGTATGAAAATAATGTTTTGCAAACTATTTTAATATGCCTATGTATGAGATAATATTATGTGTTATCGTAATCAAATTGGTGTGGATATCATGATCAAATATATCTCTTTGTATATAATAAATGTGGGTGCGTTTGGAAGATATGAATCTAGTGGTAATATACACATAATGTGTAGGTAGTGAATACTTTTAAAATAAATGCATTTCACTGGGACTGGGATCATATAAAACACTCTAATTGAAACTCCCAAGGGATATTCATGATTTATCATCTATTTCATTTAGTGCCACTATGAAGGTTTCGTGGAGTTAATCCTAAGGATTCAATGATTAAAACAGTAATTATAATGTAGAAATATAGTAATAAATTTTCATGGTTATTTGGTTTCCCAGATTGATTTTATTTTCTCTGGTGTGACTTTAAAATTTTAACTCTATATTGAACGATATGGGATATTATTTACACATAATGTGACTGAAAATTTATTGATTTTACTCCTTTCCAAGTGAATCTTATAGGGTCCAAAATAGAAAATAATATTTTTGTAACTATTTAAGGTTATTGTGAAATGATTTGTTGATCTTTTAATTTATAAAATATGGGATCAATGTACCAGGGACTCTTTTATGGAGAAATACTCAACTTCATTTTGTGGTACTAATGATCCACTAATAACTAAACAATTTATTAGTAACACTTATTAGATATTTTTAGTTTTATATTATTAAAAACATGAAATTGGTATCATTTTTATTTTCATTTTGATTGTGACAATGATCAATGGTAGACTCATATAAATTATACTAGGAAATGTAGAAAAATATATACTCTAGTTTGAGATGTGTTCCAAAGATTATTTATTAATATTTACATTTTTCATAATAATTCTTTCAAAAATATAGAGGATTTACCTGATCTAATGTAGAATGATTATGGATATTTTTGTACATATGTGGAATATTACACAACACATGGGAGTTATGATACATGTGTTATCATTAAATAAGAAATAATGACTAATCCATATTTCAATTTCTCAAAATGAATTCTCTTAAGGGAGATAATGAACGAGACTATAATAGATATGATGAAATAACCCGATAATATATTAACTATTAAAGGAAGAAAAAGATAAATTTTTGTATGTGGATTATTAAATTTATTATGTTTATAATGTTATGAAATTGAGGGAAAAATGATAATAAATTTAAAATAAGCAAGTTAAATATAATAATGATGAAAAATATGAAAATAATGAACACCCACACTGTTATTTTTCAATTAAATGTGGTTACATCATCATAGAAATCATTTCTCAAAATTGATGTCTATTGTTGACTTTTTCTGTTGGTGACCTCTAAATCCATGAAACCAATGGAATTCTCATGTTATATAATTTATCACTTTGATGTATAAAAATGATGTGTTTAAAAGAACACATACTATATATTTTATAACTATGAATGTATTATTTTATTATTCTTATTTACTATCATTTATATAAGAAGTGTTTGGAAGGGGCCCCACATTACTACATAACAAATTATGTATTGAAATCAAGGTAAAATATATTTATTGTTTGATTACGACATATCATGTCTATGATTCTCAACTAATATAATTATATGAAAATGTGATCTCTGTAATTCAACTTAGTCTTCATTTAGTATATTTGTAAGTTATTTATTTCTATTATTTCATTTACATTATATTGATCACTTATTAAATTTTAGATAATTGCATTAACATTAAATATAAAAAATATCTAATTATTCTCTTTTATTTTTGAGGGATAACCTCATATTATAAAAGTAATTAATTCCATTTTTGTTTCACAATACATATTATGATAGTTTTTTATGTTAGATGATTAGGGATAAAAAACAATATCAATGATATTCCAATTCAATGTATTTTTTTGAAAACATTCAATAAGTTTTTCCAAGGATTTTAGAAATTCATTAATTTAATTTTTCAATAGAACCCATACCCAATGCTACAACAATTTCAATGACTATATACCTGATATCTCCAATTGGGATTAAGTAATTGATGATGAAGAACAATTAGAATCATGGAAAGGAATTAATTCGTGAAACTAAATCACCATGGCTATAAACTATTTTTTTAAGAACAAATATGTATCATAGAGACTTAATATTGATTATCAAGAACAAAATAATATCATGATCAATATTATGTAACTTATTCCCTATATTGATGATTTCATTGATCACATATGAGAAGAGAGATATCATTCCTTGAATTATACTTCATAATGATATAATTAATTGAACATAAAAAGTGTAAACATATAGAAGAGAACTTTCTAGTCAACATATTGACACTATGAATTTATTGTTATGAAATTTAATCATACTAACTCAATTACTAACTTGATGTATTTAATTAATTATGTATTTAAATATTTTAATTATTATTTTTTGATATATGTATATATTTTATTCTTACATTTTTCCTAAGAATGTATGGTAATGGAGATCAAGTGGGGATTTTAAATATAACACTATAGATGAAGAAGAAATTTGAAAAAAAAATTATAGATGGTATTTTGTTTATGTGATGATTCATTTTTTATATCATAATAATTATCGAGGGTGTATTAGGGGATCAATAAATATGAGATGTTATTGAATAGTAGAATAAAATAACCAAATCCATTTAAAACCATTTTTTCATTGATTTTATAGATACTGTTGATACATAATGAAAGAGTAAACCTAACTATCAAATCAACTCACCATTATAACATAGATGTGATTAAGGTTCTATTAGACTAATTATTGTGAAAAAATATTAGGGAATTGAGGTGAAGGAATTACATTTAATTTTTTCACACACTACATTATATATGAGAATATTTTGAGATTTAATTATTTTTATTGATTTAGGGGTTGGGGTGTGTACATTTGTAGAATGATATAGTGATATCTTATACCTAATGACAACAAATGGTTAATGAGAAAATTACCCAATTCATGAAATAGATTTTTCATTGATAGTAATTTAATTATTTATATTGATGAATTATCATTGGGAAGAAATATATGACATATATAATAATAATAATAGAAATTTATATTATAAATTCACAATGAATGGGATAAATATTATATATAGGAGATTGATGGAGTATATTAATGATTAAGACAGATCAACCCAATACCACCCTAGAAATGTAACCATAGTGACTAATTCATGGATTTGAAAGGATCAACCCATCAAATCAATGACAATGATAAAAAATACAACATACATAAATATTTTCATTGAATAAAATCTAAAATATTGATGGAAAATTATAAAAATACCTTTATAAAATTCAGTTTAAATAATATTTCACTTTGATAATATTAGAGGTATATAAGTAGGGTTTCTTGATACAAATGATGGTGATACATGGTATAATATTCAACCTTTAATTTTAAAGAATGATATTGGGAAAAAACTGATAATGTAACCTATCAATACTATAACAAATGAAATATAAATTGTAATAAGATTTCATATCATTTTTCTATATTTAACATTGAAATACAAATAAGTATATTGAAAATAAATTGTAATTCTGGTTGGACATTTGAAAATGAGATGCTTGATTGTATATTTCCAAGTGCCTGGTATGTCAAAATATTATGACTGATCTATATATCTATGGAGATGTGCACACCACTACCCAAATAAAAATGGAATTGGGAAAATTTCTCCAGGAAATTCATTCCTAGAATAAATTTTTTCTAAAATTAAAAATACATTATCTGTTATTGTTTATTTCCTAATAATGATAACACATGTCATTTATATCATATATTATTTATAACATGATTGTTTTTTAATGATAAACATTAAGGATGAGGAAATTATGCATTTATTACCATATTATATCGCATCTATTCATGATGTAGAGATTACCACAATGTGTTAGAAGATTCTATATCATGATCACGATATTGAGTTTCTTTTATTTGCACATAAACTATTCATAAGAATTTATTATTCGCGGGGAAAATCGAAAGCAAGTTTGATATGTTTGTGTCCATTTATATTGTTTCCCAATGAGATTGGGATAAACGTCACTCATTAGTTCAAATTTCATTCAGTAATGAATTTCATAGGACCATTGAAATGGATCATTCTGAAGGCCTCAAAATCATTATATATAGAACTATAATTTTAAGAAATGAATTTAGAGAGGCATTTTGTTGGGATCTTATGTAGTATACGAATTTATAGATATATTTTGATTTATTTAGAAGAATAAACATGTATATCATAGTGGAAATAATAATTTTTCTATGAATTATTGGTGAGATCTAGAATACTATGTTGGTAGGAAGGTATTTCTTGAAACAGTTCCTCGGAAAATTTTATATTATTTAATATGATGTAAAAAATGTGTTATAGGTATATCATTATAATTTATATTCTTAATTGGATATGAAAATTTTCATACATATTACCACATAAACTAAAAGACCCTCATGTTCACAATTTGATCTATAAATATCTACGAAGGATATACATACCCAATTATTAATATTTTAATAAAATGGTTGTTATACAATTGGAGAATGATATTTCTACAAAAAAAAAACAAGATTATATCATAGAGAATAGTGATATTTTTTTTAATACGAAGACTCACATAGTTAATGTTCATAAAAGGAATCAAAAATTAGAGGTTTCCACATGTTTCCTAAATCATCGTGGATACCATGACTCACTTTTAACTTAGTTGATTTTTACATAACTCAAAGGGAGATTAAAATCTAAACATGCTGTTTACAAGATCCATACACCATACAATATAATATGTGGAACAAATTTTAAAAAATTTAGTCGATAAAATAGATATATATTTTTATCCTAAAAAATATAGGCGGTATACAAGTAAAAAACCATTAATCCAAAACTCAACATAGTACATCATCAAAGTATTCAAAATATGGATAGTTAATCTCCAAAATTACAAAGTAATCATCACTTAAAGTCCAAAAGGACATAGATCATCCACCTCCTCTCAAAGGAAATTCCCTATTCTCATACCAGGAAGAAGAAAATATACAAACACCTAAATGAAATGGTACATTGTGATCAAAAATCATCACAAGTTTCAACATACTATTATATAAAAATTGAAAAATGTAAACAAAAACAATATATCAATATTAAATACAATCAAATTCAATGTATAATTTCATATTAACATAATATCATTATTTACATTTAAAATTTTTGAGTCATTTTAAATAATGTATTAATATTAAATATATATAATCAAATTTAGGTAAATCAATTGGAATGAAAAAATTATTTTCAAAACCAATGTATAATATTTAAATGTAATTATATCCAGCAACATTGTAATCTTCTATATCATATGATGTTACCATTTTTAGGATCATCACACTATCAAATTATTGAACGTGGAATATTTTGTAATAATTCCCATCAAGATTAATCTTAATCGTACTCATCAATATCCCATTGGGGATAAGATAATACTATGTTGGTTTTTTACTGTTTTAATCATCATTAAATTTCTAGGGACTTATTATATTATTGTACATATATCATATAAACCATTAACTTCCTAGGATATTATATTATACATAAATAAATAACAAATTAGAAACCTATTTCAAATCATTTTAAAATAAATCTCCTCAATTTCTAGAATCAATATACCATTTATCATTCAAAACCATGAACAGTTTTTTAATCAAATCATTCTTTTTAAAACTGAAACCAATAATTTATTCCCAGAAATCAATTTATTCCATAACTCTAAAATTTAAATTTATAAAAAAGATTTAAAAAATTAAATAGAATTAAAATTACACTAATTGTCCAATTTTGTTATAATTTTTATTTTTACCCAATATTCTATATGAATTAAATTTTCATCACCATCAAGACAAAGGATACAGTAATTCGAGGATTTTGGACCGAACTGGGGAAATAAATTGCAGGATAACTAATTTATAAAATTTATTTCTGAATTAAAAATAATTTTCCACATGGTAATTTAGGTATATCCAAATTTTACGACAAACCATACACCCTAACTGTTCAACCCTCTAATAGGGTGAATCATTTTTTGCATTGTGGGTATAATGTGTAACGAAATGAATCTAGTCACTAGTGAAACTGGAACCAACCCCTGCCCATTAAAATGCCTGATGGGCTTTCCCGATCCCCACGGGGTGGCAAAAGTGTTTGGGTATCTGAAACAGAAAATTAGGAATGATTAACCAGAGTTAATAAACCTAAAACATCAAACTAATCCAATAAAAAATCATGATTTTTCAACCAAAATCATCTTTAATAACATTTCTGAATTTAATACCACAATATAATACAATTCTCAGACCATTACAAATGTAAAAAATCCATAAATGGCATCCTAAGAAACTCCATGACGAATGAAGAACAACCCTGAATCCATCTCCACAACACTGCAACACGCTGGAGAGATAAAACCCGAACCATTGGAACAAAGTTGTATCTAAACCTGCATACAAAAATTAGCAATTCTACTTACACCCAAAGTTGTAAGTAGGGTGTTATAATTATCCTATTAGGATACCAAAATTATGATATTCTATATTACAAACATTCTGTGACGAAAATTATGCATGTTTTAAAAAACATTAAATGTTAGTTAAAATTTCAAAAAGTAAAAACTTTAAAAATTAAAAAAGTTTTCAAGTGGGTTATTTTAAATAATAATAAATTTTAAATAAAATTCCAAAGCAACTTAAATTTCCATCCAAAAATATCATCTGAATATTTTACAATTAAATCATTTAATGACCACAATAAATAGAAAATAATTCTTTGGAACTAGCTCTCTTTGTGTCCCAGGTACCTCGTATCATAGTGAGAGTAACCATCACAATATATGTTCTCATGCATGATCCACTAGTAGAGAACATACCCATAAATTAGTGGTCCCTAATAATCATTATCATCATTGTTTAATTAGTTTTGTATGCATCAATCTTGATATACAAAACTGAGGACAATCTCCACTGGATCACGATCATTCTAGCACACGTCCACCCACCTAGATACCTAGGTTTCCCTCTTGTGCTCAAACAAGTTCAACATGCCTTGAAATAATCTTTTCACATGAAAATACCACATCCAGATCACACATCAACCAATCATCCCATATGTACATCATACAATAACATCATACCCTTTTCATTCAAATTGATTTTAAAATCCAACTCACACCAAAATATCCAACAACTCTATTTTCATATCAATCAATATTCGACACAACCATTAACAATTTTATAAAATCATTCCTGAGATTCTAAAGATCACATAACATCCCACATACATGTTACATAATACCTTTTTTATAATGAAAATGAATTTTCACATCACACTCAAAAAAATATCCCACATCACGTTCACAAAACTATCACATTTGAGTAAATTTGTTTAACATTTGCATAAAACATTTCGACCAGGATACACATCACATGAAAGAAATTTATATTTTTTTAATGACCAGTTCAAAATATATACAATCCATAATAGTTTTCTAGTATGGTTTCACATTTATATAAATCATTAAAAAATTCAAATCTTTCATAAAACAATTCAAAGGAGTATACCCCATCCTTTCACATAAAACCCATTTCAGACCCAAATTTCAAAAAAAAAATCACACCAATACCAGTCCAAAACAGTATTGGAATCCCAAGAAATAAATAATAATTAACTCTCAAGTATTATTAAATCACGTTGAACAATACCACACAATATGAACATGAAAACACACAAATTTTCATAAAACACTTTCGAGAGGCATAACAAGGATTTTCATATAAAACCCATTCAGAAACCAAAATTTAAACACAATGAGACACCAAGACCAGAACGAAGTATAATTTCCAGCCAAAATTTATTTACTAAACCAATTTCATATGTTATAAAATACACCCAAATAATACCCTAGGATTTACATAAGAAAAACCAAAATTTCCACCTATAATGAAACTATAAAATTAAACGCTTAACCAAATAAATCATAATCATTTTTCCAACCACAGACAAGATATGATTTTTATGAAAAACGAGTAAATACAGTAAGATAGCTAATCATATAATGGTTACTCATGGAATCACCTACCTTTTTATGTCGAATCCCTCAAAACATGGGGTGAAACATCAACCACACGACCACTGAACCATAATGTGGTGGAAACCAACCCTAAACCACAATATTTGGCCAAATTGACAAAAAAAATAAAACCCTATATTTAAACCCTAACTTATGGAAATTTAAGAACATCATGAAAGCGGGAGGAAACCCTTAGATAAATGGAATAAACCAAAAAGGAACCACTTACCTTGAACAACCTTGAAGAAATATCCCGAAAAACATCAATGGTTGAATCTCCATGCCACCAAAAATGACATGTAGGCTCAAATATAGAGTAGTATGTTAGGTAGGTACTAAAATGCGGGTGAAAATGTGAATATTTAATGGTTTATAAAAGAATGAAATTAACTTCTCAAATTTGGATGACTCGAGAAAACCTTAGAATTTTCACACTAATCATTAATCCAAATGAGCTCCAAATCGGAGAAAGAGACAATTACTATGAACCTCAGGTTTTTTCCTTCGGTGGGAGGTGGAAACACCTAAACCGTACAATATTACATAGATGATGAAAAAACTTTATTGCAGAAAATGGGCTTACGGGATGGCCCAAAACCATAATAAAACCCCAAATCCTTCATTATTATGGATTCCTATGGGTAAAAATTGATATTTTTGTTTTAATAAATAATGTGATGTCAATTATAAGTTTAATTGTTGTTAAATTTTGAAAATTATGGAGTAATAAAATAAAGAAAATTTATTTTTAATTCAGAAAATGGGATCATAGTTTGGCCCAAATTTTGAAAACCCAAAATTTCCACCAAAATGAATGTGAATCCTTCAAAACAAAGAAAAAAGGAAAAACAAAAATGAAAAATAACATTAAAATAAGTCATGTTTTTGAAAATTCCCACCAAAATAATAATTTCCACCCTCAGAAAATAACAACTTGGCCAAAGGAAAAAAAACCAAACCCAACCGAAAAGCCAAAATAGTCTCAATTACCATGTTTTAGTCGCCCCAAAATGGGAAAACCCGACCAATTGATCAATCATGGAAGGAATAATATCACCAACCAAAATATACAACACATATTAAAATAATCAAGTATATTCATATCTTATCCAAAAATAAAACTCATCAAACTCTATCCTAAAAGGATTCCAACAATTTACCCAAATCAACAACAATAACGAACAAGGTTACACTTATGTTGCTTTGACCAGACCATTGTGTGTTCTTCACTCCCACAATTTAATCAAGGAAGATATAGGTGGTTATATTGCTCAGAAAAAAACATCCTACCACCTAGACCAATCCAAGTAACATTATGTGTTAGTAGTATGGGATGACAATAATGGGCTCTCCACCATAAGAGACAACTCAAATTTTCCTGATACAAGATCGAGACACTAACAATGGGAGGCCCGAACACACTCCTTGGTACAAGGGGTATACCGACAATCCAAATTTACAAAGGAAAATAAATTATAATCATAGTGGGTCTCCGCTCTATAACAACCAACCATCATAACCGACCAGCATGGACCGACATAGGATGAACACAAATTTATAGAGTGCGGACAGTCACACTATGAATCAGCATAGTTTCTGAAATTGTGCACTAACCATGTGTATCCTCATACTTTCATGGTTTTTCGGGGCATGGTTACTACTACACACACACAAACCATGCACTCAACCTATCTAGACAAAATCCCAACCATACTCTAAAAATCACAATAGAAACAAAATGGGAAATTAATGACAGTCGGAGATAACATATACACGAGGTCCACCCACCTCTTTCAATCAATAAAAAACACAAAAATCTAGATGAAAAAAACATTGGTTTAATCCAATCCCCATGTTTCATAATGTGGATACGATTTTGTACATGGTTATAAACGAACCTGGGATTTCTTCTGACTACGCACCAGCATCTCTTTGGGACCTAGGGCTGGAGGTCAAATGATTGAAACATCTCCATAATTTTTGTAAGACATTACAAACCACTAAACTGAACATTTATTTTTGGTTCCATAAAATATATAGCCTAATCCCTAAAGGTTTCACGAAGACAAAACTACTTCCAAAACACATATTACCATAACCCTCCATTTCAATAAAACAAGGGATTATAAGATGAACACACACATCACACCTCATTTCTTCGATTGATAAACTACAGAAGGAAAGGACACATATAGTCACTATCCAAAAAACAATGGGTTTTGATGTTTTCCAATGAGATACATACTCTCCACATATCTGAGACTCTCAGGGGATTGCACAACATTCACATTTATAGTCAATAAGAACACGGCATCACAGGGCATCACTGAACGTGAACATTGCGACTGATATAAACAATACATAATAGGGACCCTTATGAAAAGTCCCCACTCAACACTATATTTCAAAAAATTTCCCTAATAGTCTCTCATGAACATATTCCCCCATTGGTGGTTTGACATAAATCCCTACTTTGAAGAGACTGTGAAGGATCTAGAGGCTTTGTTACATCATCCAAATACTCATCCACACTATCAATCCCATAACACTTCTACCTTCAATGATCCAGGTAACAAAAGAAAATCTATTCAGTTTCAACCTTCTCGGATAAATATCTCGAGAAAAGAGAATCCACAACATAATGAAAAGAAATGGTGTGTACTCATTCTCCGATGCTCGATAAAATGATTTCATAAATTGATCAACATGAGTATTTTCCTATGTAAAAACAATCTGGGGTGCACTTAAATCGTGCACTAACCCCTAATGGGGTGTATCTTATCCAAATAAAGAACCCAAAGACCCATCCATGCTGGTATATTGGTCGAATCATGCCATAACCCATAACCTAACACATGTGGGGAACCACCGTAAAGGATCCCCAAACTTTTCTTAGAAGATACCACTAAATATCCCTTTAAATTAACTTACAGACCAAAAAACTAACCCAAAACATAGGAGGGGTTCTTGGACTAAAAAAATCCCACAACATAAACATTTTAAATAACATTAATACACATCATCCCAAAATAGTCATCTGGACATCATATTTTCCTTCAAAAAAATTTCATTAAAAAGGGGTTCAATGGTTAGCTTATCCATCAATGGTACCATTAGGCTCCACACATGCATGTTTCTATGCCACACCAGCCACTCTCTTCATATCCATCCCATCACTCATCTAGTATTTCCATTAACCATCCCTTATACCATATAACCCCATTCATGTTGTCCCTCTTGAAAATAACAACTATTAAATCAAAAAAATCGTTCTGCTTTTCAAAACCAATACATTCTTTTTCTCAAGACCACTAACCACGAAATCAAAATCCCAATAATTCAAATGAATAATCACATTAAATTGATATAAAAAAATTTCAAAACATATCATCCCATTAAAAACCCTTTAAATAGTTTATAAATCTCTATTGGGAACACGTTTTCAAAACCTACATTAACATAATTTCCAGCTTTCAAAAGAGCTGTATACACACTATATTCCATTTTAAAAAAATTATTAAAATTCAGATCCACTATTTAATAAATGAAACTGTTCCCTATTTATTTGAAAATCATTTCACATAATATTTACTCTTCTTAAAACCAAATCATTATTTCATTAAAACCCAACATCCATGATTTCAATAAAAATAAACACAATACAATGCGAGAGTAAAATGGTTTTAGTGGGTGAAATGGACATATGGTTGGTGGTCATACACCAATATCTTCACCATCACAAAGATTGATCTTGGGATATATCCCTTACTCCACATTTTTTTTCTAGGCCCTATGAGCCCACAAAAATCATTAACCCAACTCTCTTTTCATTTTCCCTAATTATCATGAAACCAAGATAACCAAAGGACTCAGACAGATCCTAACATCCCCTGGAGACTCGAATCCCATAATGGGGTGCACTAGTCAGGAACACTGCCCATAACTAGTATTTCATGTCCTTATATTCCTAACTCTAGTCTATCCTAACTATTCCCCATATAACAAGACCTTGGAGTGAGAACCTCCCTTTGATACCATTTTGTCCTGAACTGAATCTGGTCACCAACTAAACCATCACCAAACATAGCCAGCGATAAGTTCCGAATGGCATTTTGAATCCACATAGTCTATCAATAGTTCCCAGGTATCAGAAACTAAAAATTGGGAATTATTTACTCGAGTTTATAAATATGAAATTGCAAACAAATCCAATTAAACAAATATGTATTTTTCACAAAAAAATTATATTTTATAAAATTTTATAATATTATTAAACAACATAAAAAAATATCAAATACCATTACAAAAGAAAAACCTAGAAATTAATTCCCAAGAAAATCCACATGGAATGTGGTAGCACCATAAATCCACATCCACAACACCACAAGACGATGGACCGCTAAAACCCGAACCATAGGCACTGATTTCGTACTGAAACTCACGGAAAAAAATTCAGAAAATATAAATAAACTCATAGGTATGTAGGGTGTGATAAAAATCCCATTATGATAACAATACTATGAGATTCAATGCGATAAACACCCAATGGTGAAATGCACGAATGTTTTCAAAAATATGAAAGGATAGTAAAATTTTCTAAAATATGAAAAACTTAAAACTAAAATAGTTTTCAAGTGGGGTATTCTAAAGAATCAAAACATTTAAATTAAATTCCAAAGCTACTTAAATTTTCTGCCAAACATACCGTCTGATGACAGTAGCAGTAAAACATCTAATGATCCCACAAAATATTAAATAACCCCTAGGTACTAGCTCACTGCGGGTCACAGGTACCTTGAATCACGATGAGAGTAACAATCACATTATTTTTTCTCATGAACAGTCTAGTAGTATGGAACATAGCCATTACCTAGTGGTCCCAAATCAACATAATCATTATATTTTAGTTATTGTTGTATGATTCAATCATTCTATGTGAAAATGAGCCTAAAACACATGGGGTTACTAGTATACTAGAACATTTCCACCCACCTAGATTCCTTGGATTCTCTATTGTGCTCAAACAAGTTCAGAAATCCATAAAGTATAATTTTCACCTGAAAATACCACATCCACATCACAAAAAAACCAAAAATCCAACATTTCCTTCACACAATAACATCATTCCTGATTTTATTCAAACTGATTTTGAAATCCAACTCACATCAATATATCTCACAACACATTTTTCATATCTTTTAAAATTCCACAAATCATTAAAAAATTTATAAAATCTTTCCAAATATTAGAAACATCATATAAAATTCTACTCAAATATTACATAGTACCAATTTCATAAAAAAATCCATTTTTCACATCACACTCACACAAAACTCCCCAAATTGTGTTCACATCACTTTCACATTTCAGTAATTCCATTAAACATTTCTATAAAACATTTGCAAGAGTATATACATCACATAACAACCCATTTCAGAAATAAAATGGAGATTTTAAAATTTAAAAAAATCCAAAATAGTTTTCCAATATGGTTACACTAATTAAATAAATCATTAAACCAATCAAATCTTTCATAAAACAATTTTAAGTAGTATACCAAATATTTGTAGATAAAACCCATTTCAAACGCATCCTTCACGGAAAAAATCACATGAATAACAATCCAAAACCAGAAATTCATCCTTATAAAGAATTAATAAACCACTCTAAAGTATTATAAAATCATCTCGAATAATACCACAAAAGTTGTAGATGAAAACACACATATTTTTATAAAACATTTTCTAGAGGCATAACATGGTTTTACACATAAAACAAATTAAAAAAACCTCTTTCAGAACCAATGACACAATGGGACCCTACTAAGCAGAATTGGAATCCCAAAAATATAAATTAAACCTATTTTATAATTTATAAAATAAACCCAAGTATTACCCCAAGAGTTACACATGGAAAACTCCCAATTACTAGCTAAAATGCTACTATAAAATTAAACACTTCACCAAATCAATAATAAACTATTTTTTCACCATAGAAAACATATGAGAAATATGAAAAATGATTAAATACTACAATATAACTCATCATAAAATGGTTACACATGGAGTCACCTATGTTTTTGTGTTGAAACCCATAAATCTTGGTGTGAAACATCAATCGCACCACTTCCGCTCCACAAGGGGTGAATGAAACCCTAAACAATAAGATATTTCCAAAATAAAAACAAATCAAACCCTAGGATTGAACCCTAAATTATTGAAATTTTATAACTTCACGATAGACGGAAGAAACACTAAGTAAAATGGAAAAACCCAAGAAGGAATCACATACCTTGAATAATATTAAAGAAATCAGCACAAAGATACCAATGGATGAATCTCGAAGAAATAAAAACTGATTGGTAGGATCTATTGTTGCTTAGAAGGTTATGTGGGGATTAAAATGGTGAAGAAAGTGTGAAATTTAAAAGGATTATGAAATAATTAAACTTCCTTCTCAAATTTAGATGATTTGAGAAACCCTGAAAATTTTCATACTAATCCGTGATCTAAATGTCATACAAATCATCGAAATAGATAATGATAGAGAGCCTAGGGTTTTTGGATTTGGGTGGGTGGTAGAATCACTGAAATATAGTAAAAATTAATTTCAAATTGAAAAAACATTAAAACCATTTAATGTATGAAATGGGCTTACGGGCTAGCCAAAAACTGTAATAAAAACCAAATCCATCATTAATATGGATTCGTATGTGGTAAAAATTGATATGGTGGTTTTAATATACAAGGGAATTCTAATTGGGATGTGGAATGTTTTAAAAATTTAGAAAATGATGGATTTATAAAAAAATCTAATCTTATTTTTAAAACTAAAAATTACCCCTCAGTTTGGCCCAAATATTGGAAACCCACCATTTAAACAAAATGAATTATGAACCTCCAAAACAAAATATGAATGGAAAAATTAAATGAAAAATACAGCTAATAGAATTCATGTGTGCGACAAATAGTTTATCAATCTTTGTTTCATTCTTGAGAACTGCTAATACATGGGGATGCGCAGTTTTCACTGGGTGGGTGCATGTACTGGGAAAATCATTCTCTAACTATGAAAAAAAATAATATTCAAAAATATTATACATTAATCTTTAAAATTCCTATGAAAAACCACAGACAAAATATGACCACGAAATAAATATGTTATGTTCATAAAAATTTAATAACATGATGTTATATCCTCCAAACGATAGAAACATGATATACCCTAATATCAGATCCGGATGTTTTGAATTGAAAAAAAGGGTCCACTATTATGTCATTAATTATTATCTATACAATGTCTCAAGAATATCCTAACCATGGATTCATAACATTTTAAAAAAAATCAATCATCCTAAAATGAGGTAAAATTTTCACATAATCAATTATCCTGATTGGATGGTCATTCATGGGTAAATGAGGCTCCTCGTTATGGTAACCCCAACCAAATAAATGATATGGATAAAAATGATATTTTAGTAGGTTGGATAGTAGAAAGAAAATAATTGTTGACATAAAATGAGAAAGAAGTTCTAAATCGTTCTGAAATTTCCCCACCAACTCAACAAAAATAGAATAGTCTAAAAAATGAGGAACCTTCTTCCCTTGCCTTTTAGGAGAATGATGTCACAAACAGAGTGAAGCATTGAAAATAACTATTCACCATTAGAATAATAAAACATTATATGATGATAATCATAATAATATTTATAATGGATCTTTACTATCTACATCTTCAAATGAATCCACTAAATCATTATTGTCATTTACTTGATCATGATAAGTCCATCCAAATAACACTTACCAATCTCTAACCAGCACAACAATATTTTACATGTCCATCCATAAAATTCCTAAAAAGGATCCATCCAAATTGAGGACAGAAATCTATTATTATATGGAACTAATCCAAACAAAAATAATAATCACACGATCCATAAAAATAAATAATTTAGGCACAATTAATATAATTGAAAATATGTATATCCCACTGTATATAAAAATGAATTTATAGATTATATTATATACTCAATCAAACCTATGATCTGAGTGCCTACTAATGGAATTTCCATAAGTGGGATGTAAGACATGGATATCTCATAGTGATTATAGAACAAATAATTCCATTTGGACCGACAATATATATCACATAGATATTTCATAGATCATAAAAACTATATGTATTATGATTGGATATAATCTGATTTTATTTTTTCTACAAATTGATCATAACCCATATCTCATTCATTGTTACCTGTCTATCTAAAAACCCATAAATAATTCCATAGATATCCCATTCAACATCCATGTTGGTACTAGAAGTTGTTTAATTAAATATTACTTCATATTATTCTTGTATTTGAGTTGTTGGGAAGTATAAAAACTAAAAACAAAGTCAATGATGCCTCATCTCCTTCTAGGACACCATAATTAAAACCTTATATCAAATCAAAATTTAAATTTCCTCATTGAACAACTCATTTGGAATTATTGAAGTCCCCCAAAACATCATTTATAATAGACAATAACATAACAAACTAATTCAAACAAACATAGAACACCATTAATGGATATTGAAGTTCTTAAAATGATACCCCCACTATATGAGTTTCTCAAATAGAAATGAATTCATCATCATGATTCTATTCCCAATGAACAATATCAAAAAGAGCAGAGTCCAACTGAACATTGGTATTGTGAACCTCAACCACTTTAACCCTGAATCATAAATGTAACTATAAAAAATATCCATCATGATCCACAAATTAATGATTTATTCAAGGCATGTTATGGGAGCTTCCTACTAAATTCAGTAGCGATGAATTACCATTTCACTATTGAATAGGAAATATTGAAATAAAATCATTTTGGGAACTCCACTAAATCCCCCTATGGGTTATTCACATATTTTTTAGATATGATATAACTCATTATTTTTGGTTGGAAAACATTGTATATGTTTTTCCAAAAAAAAAATACTACAAACTCAAAATTTCATGCAACACAATATCATGATCATGGTCATGTGTCAGATAATGATTCATGTATAAAATACACATACATGAACCATTTGATAAAACATGATCACTATATAAGATAACACATCCCATACCCAAACCTGATGTGTCACATAAGAACACATAGCCCCACCTGGCCTCTAAAAGATTCAAACACATTTCATAAGTATGTATATTTTTTATTAAAAAAACGAACTATGTCACTTATTATCACAAGAAAATATTTTTCCCTTTTGAAATGATACCATTAATCAATCAAGCCATCATTGGGAAATCCATCACAAAACAGTGATAATATCATGGTAGACCCAAAAGATTCAAATCATCAAAACATTCAATGGATGATCCCATGTCATAACATATTCTACCTATAATGTATCAATTGAGATACCATGTTTGAACACAAAATATCTAAATTGGGTCACATATTAAATCCAAAATTCAAAATTATGTATCTTGTTGTTAAGTCCTTCATTTATTTACAATTTCAAACAAATCGTAGATGATGCACACTATCCTCTTTATACATGTTTTAAAATAGGATTTCAACCAAAAATATTAACAAAAATATATTAATACAATAATGGAAGATTATGTATATAGATAATAATAAAATATTTTTGGTTCGACCAAATGGAATGACAATGTACTCGTAATAGAAAAGACATCCTTAAAAAGTTGTTTTTGGAATTTAAAATTGTTTATTCATCATTATGTGACAACCAGTTCAAAAAAAAATTATCAAGAACCATCTACCACCCTTGTAAATAATAAAATAGATCATCAATATGTGACAAAGGATACATTTTATTTACCATATATCAGTGTATTTTCCAGTTATTTACATAATAGTGATGTGCACCATCAAATTTATTGTCGAATGGAATAGGTAACACCCAAAGTGACACTGATTGTCATATAAATCATTTCAACAATATATCATCAAAAAAATTATTTACCTATTTTACCTAATACTGTTTTAAATTATAAGAAGGTATATACATAAGTTGAATACTATTCACTACATCAATAGAGAACTCTACCTCTATTATTATTGAAAAATAAGTGAATTTTTCAGGAAATATATTCAAAAACATGAAAAACTATTGATGGAGATCATCACAAATATATTATCAATAATGAAATAAATAATATTCCTATTGAGAACAATAAAATACCATGTTACTTTAATCATTTCAATAGATAAAACACCAGAAGGACAATGGTGACCCTACACTCTATTAGATCTGAGTTTTGGTAAGAATAATGATTTTCATTCATATATAGATCCTTTAAATTAAAGTCTAATTAATTATTTTTTTACTACAATGTATTAAATTTAAGTTACGGAATGTCTAGAGGTTGTGTTGGGATTTTTAGAGTCCCAAACCGATTTTTTTTTGAAAAACAAATCCTATCATACGGTTAGAGGAACCCATGGGCGGATGATGCACAGTTATGTCTAACCATGTGAATGATATACATTTTTTGAAAGATCCATTTCATAGATTTGGCACACAGTTTCACTAAATATTAAGCAAATCAAATTTTCCCATCCTTTCCTATAGGTTCGTAAGTAGGTTTGGCATACTGTTTGGGAATCCATGTGGAAAAACCATGAACATGAACCATTTTGGGTAATGTTACCACTTTACCCATAATGATTGAATTTATCCTATTCATTACTCATATATGATTTTACAACATTTTTAACCTCAAATTTATTCATTTTGGTTCTTTTAGGCGGCCTAACCTTCGGATAAAGAGATATTCTTCATCCGCAATCTGTTAGAGATCTAATTTGTCAAGTTTGATGTGCAGTGTTATTACCATGAGTACATTTCGGCTATTCATTGTACCTATTTAAGATGTCTTAGTTGTGAAAGGGTAAATATTTTTAGACTTTTCATTGGTCTATATTGTTAAGAGAATAATTAGAATCCAATAAAAGATGAGAATATTTATATAAGACAATTATGGTTGTTATATACCTCGTCTGTCATGTTCAGTGATTTAGGAAATAACTTGTTGGGCCTACCAATTTGATCAGGTGGATTTTATTTAATTTATATGCCATTATTATGATAATTAGAACCATATGAAAATTATGTATCCAAATATATAGTATTTTGTTATTGGTCACCCCTTTAACTCTATTCATTACATGTTGTATTTATTTCTATAATTATCATTTGAATATTTTGACTTGTTTGATCCACCGTTATGGTGTGACTTGGCATGACATTTCTAAGGGTAACATTATCTATATTAAATGGTTTGATTTAAATTGAAAATTTCTTAATCAATGTTCTTTGTATGATAACCTCCTGATATGCCAATGTAAATTATTCAATACCATATTTAAATGTTAAATGGAAATGATAATATATAATATGTATATGATTTGGACATTTTAAATATAATTGATTAATAAGTTGCATGTTTGTACCACACGTTAACATGATAAAGGGAAAAAGCAGAGTGAACAATGATTTATAAAAAATTATTCAATATATTAAATGAATGGTTTCTTACTACATAGCCTTGTCACTCAAATGAAAGGCAAGGCTTCAACGAAACAGATACATTGATTAATAATGACTTGATTAATTAGTTTCATGCTCAATTATCCTTGTCACAGTAGTTATAGGTAATGGATTGAATCATATAAATTATACATGACATGATTATCAAATATGGGTGTCATAACTTGAGCTCTCCATGGATTCCATTGGGAATTAATTGAGCACTCTGGAACCCCATTCTGATTAAATGATGCATCTTGATTTGGTCTAGATCTCCCAAAATCACGATTTTTGTCCAATTTTGGTGCATGGTGTGACAATATAGGATCAATTGAATAATATTACATTACTACTTGGATACAGTCCTTGGTTCTAGAATTGAAATGTTGTTTCCATGGTTAAATCCCTACAGGCTCAGTCATTTCATAGCCCCGTTTCAACTTGGTTAGACTCCATGGACCTGGTAGCCATCTAGTTATTGAAGTAATTGGAATAATCTCATTGTATTAATATCATAACCTAATCTGGGAAAAAAAATTATGATTTAGTGACTCTAGAGGTCCATTTATCATTGGTTATCACCTGGGAACATCATTACTAAATATCATTAAAATTTTCTTTTTGACATAACAAAACCCCCACCTTTGAAAACATGTTCCTTATTTATAAATAGTTAATAAAGAAAATCAATTAGTAACATGTTAGAACTAGTCAAGGGATGAATCATATACTTGTGTATTTAGTTGCATTTATAAACATAAATTTACATTTGTATGATGGAACCATATTACACTTCCATTAAATGGCTTGGATGTTATAGAAATCATTGGTGGTGGGATACTGATATTTATATCACACCCCCTCATGCACTTTTTGTTACCCTGGGTAGATTAAATTAAAGTATGTATTGATAAAGGGAATCATACAACATCAAAAACTTGATTGATTACTCTTTCAGATGATTCTTCATAGATGATGACCGAGCTAGAGCCCGATATTCATAGGATAGTTTTGTGATTTTCATTATACATTTGTAGAAAAATTTGGCATGTTATATTGTATCCATGATTTCTTGTTTTCTAGTTACATGAAATATCATCATCAGTTATTATAGATCATTCATTAGTTTTTATCCTTTACATTTTTTAGATTTTAGTTTTTCTACTATTTTCTCAAATTTCATCAGTTATTTACCACTTTTATTATTTATACATTATTATACACTCTAGTGGTGATGTCATAGTCTCCCTATCGGCACGACCTAGGACCTCGCTACATGTCGGAGACATATGGTGTAAAGGGTGATGCACAAGATGTAGGATCTATGAACCTATTATGTGGTATTCGGTTCTAGGACATAACAATGTGGCATCAAATGTGGTTGTTTTCTTAATTTCTTATTTGGATATAATATATTTTTTATTATGAACACATTTTACTTGGTCATATGTTATTCATGGGAATTGCATACCAAGGTTCATGGTAAAACCCATTTCACCCAAAAATATAATTTTTGTTCTATATATCATATTACGATTGAAATTATTTCACCGTTGGGTGAAAGACAAGATGTGTGGTATTGTTAATTATTATTATGATTGAGAATATTTTTTAACTTCACCCCGACAAGATGAGGGAATGGATCATTGTTACATGAATCATATAGGATCCTATAATTCATATTTCAGGAATATTGTCATGCCATATTGTTTCATTTAACTACTTCCATGTCTTGATATTAATGTGATTATTTTTTTGATGTTGTGATAGTTTACTTAATTATTTGGTGTTAATTGGTCATGATTCAGTGATTTAAAATCTCACCTTATTCGGTGTATGAGACTTCATTATTTGGGATATCTAATTTATTTAGTTGATCCATAATGAAATTGATAAATGGGATTCATTTTTAGTGATACGTTTTATGGGATGTGATTCAATGGGAATGACTATCTATTATAAAGTGAAACATGAAATTTTAAAATACATTGTTTCACGTGCATATCCCTCATATTTATTTTTAAAAATGGTAGATAATTGAACATTTTAATTAAATATAAAATTTAAATAATACATATATTTTTGAACATTCTGGTAACTCGAAATCTATGTGGTTAGTTGTGGTTGTAGACCTTTGGGAGTGAGCACTTAATTGTTTATCATTTA
This sequence comes from Viscum album, assembly GCA_963277665.1. NCBI lineage: Eukaryota > Viridiplantae > Streptophyta > Magnoliopsida > Santalales > Viscaceae > Viscum > Viscum album. The sequence goes on from OY728156.1 coordinate 1,742,289,486, forward strand.
TAAGTGTCACTATATATCTTCTTAAAACATGTATTGAGGCATTTGTTTGGTATTTTTATGCCAATTACTCCAGGATTTCCATTTATCATATGTTATTAATTTCTAGGCAATCAGGGTTTAGATGTGGCGGGAATGAGCCGTGTGTTTTCTATTTTGGAGTGCCACGTGACGAACCACCTATTGTACCTAATATGGGAATTGAGAATTTTTTTTGATAGTTTACTACATATGATGTAGTCCTTGCTTGGAAGTCAATGAGTTGCACATCTGATGGATAATCTGACTCACGAGTTCCAAGAAAGAAATCCTCCTAAATTCTATGGGGATGGAAGTAAACATGTTGTTCAATATTCTCTATTGTTCATCCTATCTATATTTGAACATTCGAATATGACTCTAGAGAGGGGTGATGATATTTCCCAATATATTTTGTGTGATTCAGCCACACACTGGCATGATGTGATAACCAATGATGATTATCATCCGGGAAAATTGTGGGATCAATTACAGGGTTCCATCTATAATATGTTCATTCCTCAGATGCTGAGAACCAAAATATCCAGAGAGTTCAGGCATATTGTGAAAGGTTCAATATTCCTTATAGAGTATTCAGATTGTTTCACTATGTCACAACACCTTCCACTTCTTTTTTCTATAGATGAGAATTCATTTAATGTACTCATCAAAAACGGGATTTTGTAGCCCATCCATATGCAAGTGAATGCCTTTATCATTACTATATTTTATGAAATATTTCATGAAGCAGATATCACTGAGCACAACCTTTGGGATGAAAATATCATCAGGTATAGAGGATTAGTGTCATGGCAGGCCAGTACTTCTCCTAGTGGTAGGAAACGTTCCCTCAATGTTTCTGATCAGGGTAGTGAAAACTGGAGTACCCATTTTGGTAACCCCATTGCATAAAATTAGTGTGGATGACGGGGGAACCTAAAGCCATATTGTGATAGAGACCAAATGGAGTCCTAGGATTCTGGTTCTATGGAGAATCATTAAAGATTCTATATAATCCTTCCACAATAATCGAGTTGAAATAGATCATACATTTCTCCACATTCAGGAGCATATTTTTTAGGCTGTATCAAGTAGTGAGGTTGAATAGCCCTGTTAGGTCTAACCGAAAAGGATGCATTTTCCATGGTTTCCAAACCATTGATCCCCAGTAGCACCAATAGAGTAGCTAAGACCGTGGTAGTCAATCTAATGCACATGGTCCTGGGTTAGGCTAGTTTCATGCACTATATCCAATACTCAAGCCTCAGGTAGCAATAACATCTACATTATGAAGTACTATTCTAGTGGAATAAACAATACTATATTTTTTATTTGATATAGGTTCTTCCAAATCATTTATCTTTTTTATCTATCATGGAAAGACACAGACTGTAGATACAATACAATTGAGGTGTAGTTACACTAGATACACTGTTATAAGTGAATCTATAAGTCATATGACAATTTAGGCCCTTGCCTCATGAGTTAGGCAGTTAGACATTATTATCGATCATCTTAATTTTCTAAATTATATGTTTCTATATCATTATTGGGATTGATTGGTTGGTTGAGTTTCATGAATTTTTAGTCTATTATCATCACATGGTTCCTTTTACATCATCATCGAGTATTAGTTATCTACATTAGGGTGAGTGGGATGTCCTTCCTAGAAGAGCCAGACTAGAACATCATAGGAAAGGTGGAGTGATTTCATTGGTTGAAAACTATTCATGGAAGAATAGGGTTTATTTAAGGTTTATTTCCCTCCAGTAGTAGAACAATTCAGAAATGTTTTTCTAGATGATTTATCTGAGTTACATCATTACATAGAGGTTGATTTTATGATTGATCTATTTCATGGAGATAATTTTGTCCCCATTACACAACATCAGATGGAACGTACTAATAATGGGGATACGAAGAAGAAGTACGAGGATTTATAATTTAATGGTTTTATATGGACATGTACATATGATTGGGGTTTTTCCATGATTTTCATTAATAAGGATAATGGAAACTAATATCAATGAGTGGATTTTATAAGGTCATATATGTTTAAGGCCAATAACCAGTATCCACTATCTCGAATGTATGATCTCCTTGACTATCTCTAAGGAGCTAGGTTCTTCAATACTATTAAACAATTTTTGGGATGTCACCATGTGCGAGTAAGCCTATTAGACATAACTCTTGTAGCTTTTCAAACATGTATGTTTTATTTGAGAACCTTCTTATTCCATTTGGTCTAACAAACATGCCCACAATTTTCATAGAAACAATGTATAAGATTTTCCATCCCAATATGGATTTCCTTCATGATTTTCATGGATGAAATCATGGTGTATTATTAGACTCATAGATTCCATTTAAAACACATTTAGATCACTTAGGGTTCACCGAGAGAGCATCATATTTATGAAAAGCATTCTATGTTCCACTTCTGGATAAAAACGATATTTTTCGGGGTCATATCATATCATAATTAAGAGTATATGTTGTACTAGAATATGTTATTGTTATATTTTCAAATAAAAAACTTAAGAACATGATTACTATATTGAGTTTCTTGGGGCTGGTAGGATATTACATGAATTTCATATAGGACATCTTACGAATTTTGTCACCTCATAATATCCTTACAATGAATGGAGTTTAGATGATGTTTTCAGAAGCATGTGAGAAATCCTTTCAGAAGGTAAAATGGGATCTTGTCTAAAAACCTATTATGATATTGTTAGATCCATTTAGAGGTAATATTATATTTTTTAATGAATTAGGAAACATATTAGGAGAAGTACTGATGTATGAGGATATATTCATTTCATATGGATCTAGACAGTTGGGGCCTCATGAGAAAAAATACCCAACACATGAGCTTGATCTAGTAGTAGTTTTTCATGCCAAATGTTTATGGATACACTACATGTTAGGTGAGTTCTTCTTGGTATAAAATATCCACAATAGTGTAATATATATCTACTCCCAATTTAGATTGTACCTCAAATAGTGGAGATGGTTTTAATATCTACAATCCTTTTATTTTCAGCTTTCTCATATGCCTGGGATGGATAATATTGTTGTGCATACTATGAGTAAAAAGACTCAATCATATGACATACAAAAACCCAGTGAATAATAGAAAATAATGGCTATTTTCCATGATATTAATCTACTATTTCATGATATTCACAACTAGTCTTACCTATGATCCTTAACATTTAACTCTTATCTCATTTATAAAGTGAATGGTATATGATTTTCAGATAATGACAGCTCCATTATCTAAGAGAGGATGTTAGTAGATAACATTCTCCAAACTGGTCTACAGATAGAGATGAAAACTTTTGTATTCATTGAAATGTATTGGTTCATACAGATATGCTAGTGGGTTTGATAAAATAGTCCAATGCATCATAGTTGGTAGTTCATATAGGTGTCTCTATGATGTATCGATATATGCAATGTCAGTATTGGTGGATTAAGATGAAGGGACAAATATAAAGGTTTAACCTTAGGTTTTCCACCTGTAAGTTGGTGAAAGTGGAGCATCAGGGACATGCAGGCTTGTTACAGCTACTTGCAGTCATGAAATGGAAATGTGAAGATGTTTCAATGGATGTTATAGTCTGGTTATGCAGGTATCCTAGATGTAGAGAGGTTGTATGGTTTGTAATTTAAAGGATTATGAAATTGGATCCCATAATTCCTATTTGGGAGACATTATTATTTGATTAATTGGAAAGACTCTATGTCGATGAGATAATATGACTACACATGGTCCCATGTTTAATAATTTCAGATTGGAAAACTCGTTTCATGTCACAGTTGTGGCTTGTTAGCAGAGAGCTATTAGAATACATGTTATTTTAAGAACATATTTTCACACTCAGACTAAGGTAAAATTAAAAATAAAAATATAAGTTCTTGAGGATATTCTCTGAACACGTGAAATATGTTTCGATGGTTCAAGGGAGAGGTATATCCCCCTAATTGTGTTCAACTATAATAATAGATTTCAGGTGATAATTTAGATGGATCCTTTTGTGGCCATCAATGGTTGGTCATTTCATTTACCCCTGTGATGGATCGTGGAAGGTGAGAGAACCCTACTAGGTTATCGTCTAGTATAATATACTTTTGAGTAGGTTCAATTGTTCGGAATGAATATGAATACTGCTCAGTCTAGACAGAAATATTATGTCAATATTTTTGAATGTCTTTATGATTTCATGGTCAGGGATCATGTTTTCCTTTGGGTATCACCCATTGTAGGTCATATATAGCTATGAATGCAGGGTAAGATTTTCCCTCATTATGTAGAGACATTTGAAATTATGGGGAGACTCAAGTCAATAGACTATCTATTTCTACTCCCACATAGGTGTTTTTAAATGCACGAAGTCATCCATAATTCTCTGATTCTCTAATATAATGTCAACCCATCACATATATTTGAGGCCAAGTATGTTGAGATAGTTATTGGTGATACCTTTAAGGAGTATCTAGTACACATCATTGACCAGAGAATTAAGGATATTAGAGGCATGCATGTCGCTCTATTACAAGTGTTTGTGTGGCATGACTGCATTCGTGATGAGACTCGGTAGTGAGAGGCCAACATACATACCTAATGGAAAAATATATTCTCTGAATGATTTTCATAGCTATTGGAATGTGAAGATTGGGTTGAGTACTTTTATAGGGAAATATTGTAAGAACCCAATTTATCACTCTAGTATAGAGCCTATAAATTTCGGTCTAATTATTTATATTGGATATAATATAGATTAATTTTGTGTTAGAAAAGGTAACATGGTTTTCCATTCCTTGTTCAGGTCCCAAAACATAAATTTTTAAAAAAATTCCCTTTCTCACTATTATTGTAAACTCTAGGGGTTTGTCACATGTTTTTTTAATAGTGAAAATAGTTTGTATTTTTTGGTAGAGCCATAAAAAAAGATTGATACATGGTTTCCCTAATCATGTGGCATAAACATACATTAATCGATTTTAAACAGTTTCTTATGCATTTTTAGTGCCAAATTTTCACGACCCTGAGGGCTAACAATGATGAAGATAAATTTTAGTTAATTTTACCATTTTACACTTAATGTTATAATTCATCCTCCACCTCTATATTATATGATTTTCCTTCAGGATTAACCTCTATTTCCATCATTTGTTTTATATATATGTTTTCTTAACCTATGAATTTAGACATCTCTGTTATCCAGGATTTGATCAAGATTCTATTAATTATGATGGATTTACAACGATATGTACTCGAGTCCTTTTTACTTATTAATCTAATTTCTTTTTATCATCCATGTTATCAATGTGTATGTTTTTTTAGATTTATTACATCTACTATATTCAATTATTATTTTGAGGATAATAATGGCTAATAACATTTAGACAAGCCTATGTTGGGTTGTTTAAAACTCATTCCTGAAGATCATTGATTTTGGTAATTATGTGTGGGCACCACATATTTCATCGGACACCCTTTAATGAATTTATATTATATAGATATAATCATTAAAAACAAATGAAAAAAAATATTTCCATATAATTTTTTAGTTTTTTGTAATTATTTTTGCAACTCATTACGTCCCATGTAGATTGTGTTCCCATAATTTTTATTTTAGTGTTTTGAAACAATTTAGTCGTCGTGTGGGCGTGTCTTGGCTTGACCATTAAATGGGTAAGATTTTAAATATAAAATTGTTTATTTAAATTGTGAATTTCATAATGTAATGTACAATGTATGATCATCACATAAACTACATATGTTATTTGATTCAATTTTATAAATAAAGGTGAAATTGTTATTAGAATATATACTAGGTATATGACATGGCCATTTTAAATGTAATTGAATAACATGTATCATATCCATAGAATCCATTACCATGTTAATTGAAGGTATTATAGTGGTCCTTGATTAATTAAAATGTTTTAAATGGATTAAATTAATGGTTGCATGATTCTTGTCAGTTACGTAACAATGAATGGTGATTCTTGAACCAAACTAATTTATTTATTATTTATTACGTGATGAAATGGTTGCATTATCAACTGGATGTGTCACGCTAATGAAATTTAATGCCTTAAAAAATATAAATTTTACATGATATCATGATCAAAATGGTGTTGTTTGACTCGAGCTCGACCTGGATTCCATAGGTAATGCCTTAAGAAACCAAGAACCCCATTCTGATTCAATGATGAAGTTTCCTTTATTTGAGACCCACCTAGAACATGATTCATTACTAACATTAAATGATCAGTATGACATGGTATGACCCCTTAAAATATAATAAAAAAGGACTTCGATACACTCCAAGGGACAGAAATTGACAAGTAGGTTCTATTGTTATTGTCAATCATGCCCATAATTGTGTAGGATCATATTACCTTGGATGAACTCCTTGGAATCAGTATATATCTTATTGTTCTAATTAATTGGACTATTATAATTGGATTAATATCTTGACAATTGATATTCTCCAACTATCACAGTGTTGGTGACTCTTTTAGTCTATGTTTCGTGGGTTATAACCTAGTATGATTATTATGAAATATCATAATAGGATACCATGTTACATCTTAGAACATTCACTTTGAATAATGGGTGACTTATTTATATACTATTTATAATCAAGTAATGATTTGGTTACAAATTTAGAAACTAGTAGAGGGGTGAAGTTGGTAATTTAGTATTTAGTTACATTGTACATCATTATTTAATATATTTATTCTTTCATGATATTTAATTTCCATTACATGGGATGTATGTTATATACACCATTGGTGGTGGCCCACTAATATTTATCTTACACTATCTTCAGATGTTTTTTGGTACATGGGGATGATTACATGGATATGGGTGTTGATAATGGGAATCATATGTCTTATAATAGTTGATTTCATGATGTTTAGGACAGATCGTGATATATTATGACCATGGCAGAGATCAAAATTTTTGGGATAGTCTATTCATTTCCTTTATACTTTTGTGGAACATGTTATACAAGATGTCTTGAGTCCATGTTTTCCATTTTTTTAATGACATGGCATATCCTCATCTGTTTTTTCAGTTGATTATGTTATGTTTATCCATTTCATTCTATTATATAGACTTCTTTTACTATTAACTCATATTATTTCCCCTATTTACATATTTTATTATATATCCACTATGAAACTATATATTTATGAGGGAATGGCCTCCCCATGGACATGACCAAGACCCTTGCTACTAGTCTGAAGACTATAGCTTTGGGGGAGAATAACTTGAGGCCATGTGGCCCACCATGCTTCAGGTACCTATTAAATGTAATCATGGTATGGGATATCATAGTTCATTGATAATATCCATTACATAAGATAATTTTTTTGTATCAATATTTTTTTGTTTCACAATATTGTATATAGAAATGTGTGAGATGCACCAGTGTGTTTTGTAGAGGCCACTATATATGAAGTTATAGTGATGAACACTCTCAATTTTATGGGACTATAATTTCATTCCTCCAAATAAAATTCCACTATATGTATGAAGTTCAATCTATATTCTTATAGAATGAATAATTTGGATCAAGATTCATCAGACTGATACACATTAATTTATGGTGTTAATGGTCTTGTCCCACTATGGGTGGAAAATAAATATAACAGATCATCTACAAGATTCTTTAAAATCAACTAGAAACAAATATATTTGATGACTCTAATGAATCTCATTTCGAGAAAAAAAAGTTCCACAATTCAATCAAGTGAAAGGGAATAATCCTAAAACATGCAGAGGTCTACAAAAAAACCCATAATTTAATATGATCCATTTGATTCATCACGCTTCCACATTAATTTGAATGTACTTATAGAACAGCAATTGTTATAAAATGTAACCCATCTTTGTAGTGAACTACCTAGAAAATAATGATAAACCATCAAAACCCTAGCAATATTCTCATCATTAGATGATAGCCTCATGAATTTATAATGAGAAAATATATCAACTCATATTTTTTTCACCTCCAGATTTTGTGAATTTTTTTTTTCAAATTATATTTATCATTATGATTTATTATATTTAAAATAACTCTTTATGTGTTATTTTATTCATATAAATATAATATACACAATTTTTTCCTAATTTATATGAAAAACCAAGTTGATCTTCCAATAAACTCAACACATAGATTAGCTATTGTTATACCCAACAATGAGTAAAATTTTAATACACAGAAGACCATGTTTTACTACCTATTACTAGAGAATTCCCATAAATTATTATTTTTAATCTTTTCTGAATTTTTTTTTAAAAAATTTATTCATTTTTGAATTTATCAATTAAAAAATTACCTATTGCAGGATTTTATTATTATCTTGTGAAACATTATTTTTTTAATGAATAGTAAATGATATTACATTTTAGATAAAAATACTTTTCCATTAAATTAATAGTTTATGTTAAATAATTTATTAAATTGATTTATAAAGTCATTATAGATAAATTATACTTTTGTTAATCGAATTCCGTTCAGTAGCATAAAATTTATATTAAAATTATATATACACACACAATGAATTTCTAATCATTTTTACATTCAAAACCCTCTATCTCACCATGTTTGTGGGATTATCATTAATGTTAATTTTCCCAGATCAATGATAACTATTTTAAAAATTGGACAATAAAGGTTATAATATGAATTATGTTTATTGTCTAACAAGGTCAACATACATTTCCCACCAAATCTATTATATGAAGTGATTAAAATAAATTATGTGGATTATGGTAGAATTTAACTTGACAACCGACACAACCTTCTTAATAAAGGCCCAAATGATTTGGAAGCATGTTTAAAATCCATTTGATGCAAATATTTCGACCACATAAACTATAGGATATATTTTTATGTGTCATTGGTAAATTAATATATGGTTGTTTCCTATGAAAACATTAATGTATGAAAAAACAACAAAAGGCTAACATTCCATTACATTATCACTTATAAAACATTAAGATATATAAAAAACATTATATTTCCCTTTTAAAATTCCTTTTGAAATATTTTAGAATTTTTTATTATAATAATTTGTCATTAATTTTTAGATATGATTTAGTAACTTAAAATGATTATTAAATGCTAATGTGTTGATCATTTAGTTTATATATTAATAAAATAAATGATATTGTAAATATAAAAATCATTGTTAATTGGTTAAATAAATTCCTTTAATTATTTTTTAGATGTATATATTAGGATAAATTGCTATAAACCATATATATATTAATTTGAAATTTTATTCTTATATTTATATAACTAATTAAATAAATAACTTTAAATTTTTTATTAATTATATTTTACAATAAATTATATTTTATTAAATGAATTATAAGAAATCAAAAAACTATAATATTCCTGGTGATATTAATTTTTAATAAATATTTTATATGGTATATTTATAGAAAAAAATATATTTTATAATTATTATATTAACCCATATATAATAAATAATTGTTTCCATGATTTAGGATTATGTATTGTTCAGCGTGTAACATGCGCTTATTTAAATATTAATCTATAAAACAAATATATTTTTCTATTTTAAAATGAAGACATCATATTAAAAAATTATTGGATATATATTTTCTAATAAATATTATTTTATTTTATTCTTAATGGTTGAATTACATATTCTATAAAATTAGGTGATTTAAAAAATCTAAAATGACAAAAATAGGGAATCATTGTTATTAGTGAAGAGTGATTTTAAAATGCCCATATTATCATGTGGTGGAGGATTATCATGGTAGTCATTCACATTTGATCCCTTAATTATCCATTTTTTTATGAAAATTTGGTAAATGATACCTCCCATTAATTAATACCTTTTGGTATTAACAAGAGTGACACCCATCCGCCATTATAAAAGTAAAGAACAACCCCTTCTATAACTCCTCCAAATCAACATATGTACGGACAATATATTCTATATTACCTTCAGAACATACCCCATTCTTCCAAAATTACTCCCTTTGTTCATAATTATACCCATGTAATCCCATTGGTGCAATCCAAAATGACTTACCTCGTTAAGAGGTAACATCTTCCCTCGAGCTCTTTAAATTTATTTTTTTTGCACCCCATAATTTCATATTATTTCATACATATAAAACATCAATAATATCCAATGAATGACGAGGTTTTTTGTATTTAAGGGTTATATCTACAATCTCAAACACTTATATATAATATTTAATAAATATATTGATTAGGTTTATAGCGAACTACCACTTCACCAAATAATGATTGCCAATTTTCAATTTTACTCATTTCAGGGATAGAGAATATGATGGAAACAATTTTTATATGATATATTTTATTAATTTTATTCTTTTTTGAATCATTTTATCTTATACAAAAAAATATCTTTATACATTCCATTCCATGGAAATATGTAATTTCATTTGTGGTTGTGCTGACCACCGCCTCCTAAAAGAGATGTGATTCACCCACAGAGTGCCTGGACAATATTGATAGTTTTTTAAGTGAAATTATATGATATATATGATATAATAATAAAAATTAAATTAAATTATATAATAATATTAATGAATATTTTAATTTTATAATGAGACTCAAGACATTAGGTTTAGAGATTTTATCTCAATTATTATTTCCTTTAGGTACATGCTATAACCACCACTCGCTTATTTTGTGTGTTGTATATAATACCCAATAAAATATTAAATATGTAATATCTATTTTTTATGGAAATTAAAATATTTATAGTATTTTATTATCATAGGGGGATCATGATTCTAATATTACTCATGTATTAATTATTTCTCCTTTCACATTTAATTTCTTTGAGGCAGAAGCTAGGTTAACCTAATATTCTTAATATGTGGCTGGTAAACATCACTTGGTTGTATTCTATGATAATAATAGATAAATTTATTATTCCTAAAAATTCATTTTATATACTTATTTTCAGTTTTTTATGTTTCAAATGTTACCAAATTTATAATGTATTTCTATGTCAATTAGCCATCTTTTATACACATGCCTTGTTATGCACCCATATATTTCTATGATTTGTATATAATACCTTATACATGTTATATAGGAATATAAATCCATTAATATTATATTATTCATCATTAAATGATATTATTTACATTTTATTATGATTCAATGATTCCATAGTTAAACAGGTTTATTGTAAAAATATAATCATTTATTGAAATTGTTTATGATTATGCTTTTGTTGATGAAATTGTATAATCCATCTCTGAAAAAATATATTTATTTTTATTGAACTCTTGAAATAAATTTTATATCTATGTAATAGTACCATTTTTACAATTTGGAACTCAATATTATTTAGAAAACATTTCTTAGTAAAATTCAACCTTATTTCTCATTTCAGTTAGAAATTTGTGTTCTTTGAATACCAATTTATCTAATTAATGTAAAATATTTTTCATCAGATTTAAAAAAAATAAATGGAAAATGTTTAAAAATGATTTAAATAATTCATTATATATTTCAAATAATTATAAATCAAATTTTATTCAAAGCATTTTCGTTCTTCTTTTACATGTTCTTAAGGAAAATGTATTTCAAAAAATATTCATGATTTCTTTATATGTTATAAATGTGATTTCAAAGAATGTATTTTTTAAAATTTTTTCATTCTTATTTTATATTTTTCCAAGTCAAATGTTTTAAAAAATTTCTTCTTGATTCCTTTATAGGATTTCAATGTAAAATGATTCCAAAATTATATCAAGTATCCATTATTTGTTTTTAATAAATTTTCAAATAAAATGACTTTCAAGAGGTTTTGGGTCAAAAAATTAGCTTTCAATGTATAAATTATATTATCAACAGTAAATGTTTTTATAATATCATTAAAATTTATTTTTAATATATCATTACATCCATTGATGTTACTCATTCATAGCAAGGAAACTATATCAATATTCCATTCATATTACTTATTTAATGGTTTATGTGTTGATGGAATATTGATTCTGATAACAATTTATATTCTATGGGTTATATTCATTTTAAACCACCTTATTTCAAATGGTTATGATTGGATGAAATTATTAGGGATACAAGGCCTCTTCTATAGTTTATTATATGATGAAATTTCTATGATACACATTCCATTTTTTTGTTTATTATTTGATGATTATAAAACTGAACTCTTTGTATTGGTCATGGTATGATTATTGTTTATTAAATCTACGAGAACATTTATTATTTATTTCATTATTATATGGGTGATAAATATATATATTTCTATTAATTTTGGAATGATTTATAACTTATGAGATAATGATGGGAATCATGTCGACGAGATTGATACACTCTGGGAAGATGGGGAAGCATGATCCCTTACATAGATATTACTATGAAGGGTGATGGTGGTTTGTCTCACCCTCTGGGTATAGTCACCACGATGATAAAAAAAGGGGAGACTTGATCCAGTATGGGAAGATGGGGGAAATTTGATCCCTTACTATGGAAGGACATCAACTAGGTATGGTGTTTTATCTTGACTAGTCGGTGTAGTTACCATGAAGGGCCTTGATAAGTTCTTTGAATGTGTAGTGATATAGAGGCAATGCCATCACATGTTTATTGATTCCATAATTCATTCTCTTACTCTAATGTTATGATTCCAGGGATTATGTTCTATATTTCATTATGAAGAATGTATTATTAAAATCGAATCATTTTTTTATTAATAATGTTTATAATCATTGATATATATGTTGTGATCTAATAATTTAATAATCTTTTTATCATACACATATGACAATGTATATGCTTAAATTAATCACTTGTTTACCCTTAATGAGAAACTTATCAAACCTATTATTATGTTTCTTCCCCATGATAGGGAGATATGTATTACATTTGATTTGTCTAAGAAGTTTTCTAGTCAGGATGATCAGCGAGGGAGATAATGTAGCATACTTATTTAATAGTTATAAGACCCAGAACTCAATCAATGAAATTTCACATCTATTTTTTATTTTTTATATATTATATATCAGATATAAACACTTATAGAACTCAATAGCAACATTATAAATGAAGAATTAATTAAATAAGTGGTATTTATAGAAGATAATGTACATACGCCAATGAAATTGTAACATGGCCTTAGAAATAGTAATATGGCCCTAAAAATTTTAAATCGAACTAATGAATTGTAATATCACACATTATAGTATAAATAGAAATTAGGAACCTTATAAATTAATGTATCGTGTAATTTGATTATTGGATAAATAAACAAATATTATAAAAAACATTAAATTAAGTGTTGATATTTTTGTAACTCCGAAATATTTAAATAACATTTATTAATTAATTAAATGATTTAAAATAAAATTTATTCATATAAAAATTATTCATAAATTGAAATTTTATTTCAAGGGATTTTTATTTGAGGCCTTTCTTAATTTCTGAATGTTTTATAAAATCAATTACAAACTTACAATCTATAATTTTTGAGTAAATCATGGATTTAATTGAAAAAAATATTTATCGTAATTAGAAAATAATTTTCATAAAATTCTATTAATTTTTAAATAATACATGTTGAAAAAAATAACATTTATATATTTGGATTTTTTTAAAATAATTTATTTCTAGTGAATATTAAAATATGATAAATAATTATAAATGAAAAATAACATTAAATCATAAATACGTGCTTTATTTTGTCATAGGTGAGTTTTGAACTATATAACAACCCTCAGTTCAAAAAATTGAAATTATTACTATATCTACTCATAATAATCAACACAACTCATATCCTAGAAAAAATAATAAAATAATGAATAAAATAATGAGAAATCTCTCCTCTACTCCAAAATAAATACCACCTCTCACCACCTATTTTCCTCACACCTACCAATATTTTGGCCTCATAACATATTCTTCGTAGGAATCTTAGAAATCCATTTCCCTGTGTTTAAGATATCTTTATCTTCAAAAAAAAACTAAAACCAATCCCTTATGTATGTTCTCAAGTAGAAGTATTCCAGAAGATAAATTATCTTTCATTTTCTTATAATTTCTATTTCAGTTCTTTTATATTACTGTTATATCCTCATATTATCTATCCAAATGAGCATGATAACTCCAGTATCATCTATATACTGGAATTATATCATTTTAATTTAATAACCTCACTCAAAATCCATTATCTATATATTTTATTTTATAAATGAAATTATCGTCTGAGAGGTGTTGATTTACAAACTTCTTGGACGACATATTTTCATTTTTCCATCTTATCCGACAATGCTATTAATGAAATTTTATAGTTTATAAAGACTATAATTTATGTATTAAAACATTTATTATGTTCTCTATGTTTCATATTTCCGTAATAGAAAATTATAAAACAAAATGAGTTCGTAATGTTGAATAACCGTTGTAATAATAAAAATTATTTTCACTAAATGTCTTATATAATGACTCATCCTCATAATATTTAAGAAATAGATATATATATATATATAACCATTTTCATTACTATATATTCATTGATATCAAATAAATTTAATTCCGGAGAATTATACCCATTCCATATGAACTTCCATACTCGTATACAACTATACATATTGTGAAAATGAAGTAATCAAATGCACCTAATAAATAATATTGTAATTTATAACTCATAAAAATGTCTATAAATGAATGTAATAAATTTATAATAAATAAAATTCAGATATATAGAGTTTTTAATTAATTTATTAGTGGAATTAATCATATTATCTATGATTTTATGTTCAAATCTAGGACACAGTTAGACATAAGTTAAGGGTTCTCTTCCTAAAAATCCATTTTCATTTGAGCTACTCATCCTCTCTATTTATCCAAATTTATTTCTCTAATTTCTTTAATATCTTATAAATTATTTTCTATTTTCTAATCATACATATCTCTTTAATATCTTCTTTATGTTATAGAAATGACATGTTTTCCAATGTTCCCTTATGAATTTTTCCTATTACGCAATACCGATTAATGCTAACATCAAAATGTCATACCCATTCTAAAGTACCATCTATAATCAATTTTAAGACACTATTATTTATATAAAATCAATAAAAATTTCATTAAAAGATATATTATGTCAATTTTTTTATTCAAACAATCATGAATGATATAACTTATTTTTCCAAAGTAACTCTTCAATTATAAGTTAATATGTGTATTCCTCTCATGAAGTTTTTGATAATTTAATTAGAGTGTTCAAATTTTCATCACCTCTATTGAAATTTAATATTTATTTAGATTCATATCTTATGATATAATCTAATATATTTTATTAAATTATTTATTATCATTTTTATTGTGGATGTACTATCTTGATAGTATTTTCCAAATTACTCAAAATGGTTAGAGATTATGACTACAAAATGAGGAATATTATTTACTTTACATATGATAATGTTTTTCTGTTTAATACCATTCATATGTGGAATTAATTTTACATATGAAGTAATTGGTGGGTCCCATAATATCTACATCTTTCATCAGTTGGTCTTATAAGATAAATCATAATTAGGGTTTAATCAAGGACTTACACTACTATTTTTATGTATCTTGGCTGAATCTTAGATGATATGTTTCATATATGAATCCTTATTAATTACATCTTTATTATATTAGTAATTATTTTACCATGAGATATTTGAGTAGAAGAATATCCAATATTAAGGTTTATTCTCTTATTATTACATATATGGCTTAGTAAACACATTTTGCATTACTTCTATATTTTTCTCAAGTTTATTTTTAAAGGATCGTATTTTTAGTTATTCACCATGCCTAATATTTCTTTTCATGTTAACATTAAATATATTACACACTCTTACTGAGTATCAGAGATCAATGTTTTCTTATTTTGGAATTTTCCCATGATGTGAATATCAATATTATGAATGACTTATATAAATAATCCATGAGTTATGAATACTTACAATGTAAAATCTATATTGTTTTTTTCTCTTCATGTTATAATGAAAATATTATATTTATATCTTATTTACAAAAATTAATAAACTATATCTCTTTCCAGATGAAACTCCCTTGTAATTATTCTAATGTAAAAATATAAGACACTAGCTCTTGACTACTAGGGTCGAGATTTGTATAATTTTTATTAGTGGATGTCTATTAGATAAAATGGAAACTATATTTAGAAAACCTATATTAGGGAACAAAAAACCAATATAGGCTTTGAGGATTAGAAAATAATAACATCCAAGAAATTATCTAAGGTAGATATTATGTTGAACTTCTACGACATACATCCATGTTTTCATAATAATAGAAGACATGGTTATGGATCAAATATAGCTAGGGGTAATAACTCTAACAAGGTGTCCCGATCCAGACACTGGGTACCATGGTACAGGAAATAGGCATTATTTGGAAATTGGGTTGAAACTCCTAAGGTATATTCTTTGGAAAAGTCACATTTTCATTATAACAAATTATTATTGATTTAATATTAAAATTATCCCAAAAGAATCCATGATTATGATTATAATAATAGTTATGCATAAACATCCAATTTATGTTATTTGGTTTTCAAGTGTGAAATAATACATTAATATTTATAACCTAATCTATTATATTCCATTTTTTGAAATGGGTCATAGTTAAAGGAATGGAAAATGCATCAACACACTCATTATTTGTGTGGATTTACCTCGTATGCAAGAAAATAATGATTATATTAGTGATGCGTCTGGTGCTGGGAAACATATAAATATACAAGGATAGAAAACTCAGGTTATGAATTTTAACCATACCCATATATAGCATCCCAATCCTTAATATAGAAGAGAAATAATTGATCTATTTATGAATCAATAACATCCATCATTTAAATGGACTACAAACCCATGTATAGTTATTTAATGGAAAATTTACTTACAGAACATATTTCTCTCGTTTGGATGTAATGAAATAGGCCTAGTTTTAATGGAAATTTATAATCTATTGGTAGATAGGAAACTAGGAAAATTATTTTCTGATGTGTCATAGAATCATTCCTGAAAATGAAATGAGTGAAAAGAAAATCATATGTGATCACAACAGTTCAGCTTTAAGATATTAATGATGTGGTTGCATGCACATTAAACATATCCTCAAATTTCTCAAAACCATAATTTTATTATTTATATTTTTATTACTTTATATGTCATCATTTTTTATTGAAATTCAGATACATGCAATTCTTTTTAATAAGGGAGTTGTCCTTAAAAAACCATAAGAGATGTCTCATTGTAACAATGTTGTGTCATGAATGACATATTTTGTCATATAAAAGTTATTTATCATTTAATTTTATCATAATTCCTATTGTTGACATTAACATAATCCATAGTATGGATTGTCATTCAAAATATGACTCGAAAATATATTAAAAGAAAAAAAGTAATTTATTTTTTGAATGATTTTGATTCCCTTATATTTGTAGAATAATCCTCAAAATTTTATTCTTATCCATATCAACCCCCACTAACTTTACTAAATTCCATAATTTGGGAGTAATATAACCCAATATATATTGGATAAGAATATAATTTTCAATTTATGGATATACAACTTTTGAAAGAATATATTTATGTATTTTTAAGGGATTTTTGATAACATCCTATGAAGCGGGATATTGAGTTTTCTACTGATTTAATTCATTCCAAAAGGTCTATATTAAAACCCCAAAAATAATTGGTATTATGGAATTAGTAAATCTGATTAAACAACTAGGGGAATTGAGTTATTAAGGATTTATTCTTTCTTTTTCTTCTCTATTAGGAGTCCTTGTTCACTTTGAGAAGAATAATGAAGGATACATAAGGCTTTTAATTGAATATACTGATAGAAATTCTATTACAGAAATGAACAAATATCCTCTACCACATATTGATGATTTATTTGACTTACTATACAGAGATCAATAATTCTAAAAATATAACATTCGTCCAGATACCATCAGTTGAATGGGAGGAAGGATGATATTCCAAAGACCACATTTAAAACCATATATTGACACTACAAGTTTACATTAATTACATTTAAACTGACTAGTGCACTGTACCATTATATGGATCAAATGGACAGAGGATTCGTGGAATATTTTGATGACTTCGTTGTGGTATTTATTGATGATATCTGAGTGTAATCATTTAGATATGAAGAATATGAGAATCATATGTGGATTATTTTTAAGACTCATATAATAATTGAATTATATTGGATGTTTAGAAAAGGTGAATTTTAGCTTTATTATATTATTTTTTGGGACCTATTATCTCAATGGATGGAATATCTGTTGATCCTTCAAAGACAAATGTAGTTCAGGAATGGAATACACCAAAGAAAATACCAAGGTATATATATATTTTGGTTTAGTTAGTTATTATCAGTTATTCCTTCAATAAATCTCTAGATTAGATAACACGTTAACTAATTGTACTCAAAAAAGTGTTAAGTTATTATTGAATAAATAATGCGAATAATATTTTGAATAATTAAATACAAATTTTTTGAATGATCTAATCCAAAATATACCCTCGAGAAATGATATGTTTTTTATTTATAATGATGCATCAAAGAAAGGACATGGTTTTGTCCATACATATAATTGTAGAGTTATTGCCAATGCATTAAGGTATTTTAATGTTCATGATCAAAATAAGAAAACTCACTATATTTTTTAGCATATGTAATATTTTCAATAATGAAATGGAGACACAGTCTCTATTGAGAATGATGGGAGATATATATATCTATATTTTTTGTAATATTTCTTATCATAGAAAGAACTCAAAATGCGGAAATGGAGATGGCTCGAGCTGCACATTAGTTATGATTGTTCAGTTCACTACCAACATGAATTGTTGAATAAGGTAGTAGTTATATTTGTAGGGAAGGATCATGGATTTCTAAAAACAATAAAGTTTGATAAGGATCCCATGTACATGGATCTAGAAAAATTGGGTATTATAATTATCAAGGAAGGTGAAACATATTTACATTTTCAACTAGATTCAAAAAAAATAATTATTGGAAACAATTAAATGTTCATTGTGTTATTATGTGAATCTTTAAAAGAACTATAAACATGTTAAGGATGAGATGTTTCCATAAACTGTTTGTGATGATGGAAGAAAATTTTTTTTGGGGGAGGCCATGTGCTCCCTCTATACCCAATCTAAAAATAGAATTATTAGATGATGCATATAGTTCAAATTCCTCAATATAACCTAATATCACTGTAAAGGGTACTAATCTAAAGAAACATATCTATTGTGATAACATGACGTTGTAAATATATAATTATGTGTCATGAAATTTAGTCTACCAATAGTTTAATGATGAGAGACAACATCATTGAGGAGTCATGAAACCTACACCTATTACTAATGGATATTTAATGAAATCATTATGGATTTTTTAACTAGAATTCAAAAAACTCCATGTATGAATGATGAAAAATTTGGGATTGTTGACCGACTTACCAAATCTACACATTTCTTTTCTATATGGGATTATTTTCCACTAGAGCACATTGAATGAATATATATTAATATTGTATTAAGTCTAAACGGGGATCTAATTTATATTGTGTCTTATCATGATCTATGATTAACATAAAAATTATGGAAAATATATAAAAACACATTAGATACTGAGCTTTATTTGAGTATTTATTACCACACTCAAACTAATAGGTAGTTTGAAAGAACTATTTATACAATTGAATAAATGTTATGATCATGATTCCTTGAATATATTTGGGATCATTATTTTAATTTTTTAGAGTTTTTCTATATTAATAGTTTACATTAAAGTATTCAAATGGAACCACATGATGCATTTTATGGAAATATATTTCGAACATCATATTGGTGGGATAAACTTGGGGAATGGATGCTTGTAGGCCTATAACATGTGGAGGAAACAATAAAAAAGGTAAAGGATATTCAAAACAATATCAAAGAATCTCAATGTAAGAAAATTCTCAGTGATTATAATTGAATGAATGATTTTGAATCTCATGTGGGAGATCATGTTTTCATAAATGTATATATATGGAAGGGTGTTACCAGATTATAGAATAAAGGGAAACTAAACCCTACTTACAGTAGCCTTTTCAAATTCAATGGAGAATCAGAGCTCTGGATTATCATTTGGAAATTCCACCTTTCCATCTCTAATGTACACAATTTGTTCGAAATATCCTTTTTAAAAAAGTACGTGTAATACTAAACACATGTACTCAATTATGAGTGAATAAAATTGAAACTTGAACTATGAAACAATTAATGGACTATCTAGACTATAGAGACTAAATGGAAGGTGTTGAGGAATTTGTTGACTTGGAGTATAATTTTAATTTGGAAAAATCATATAATTTATGTCGCAACATGGGAGCTAGAGGAACCTATGATTAAGAACTACCCAAATAATTTTTTTTGGGTTGACAATTTATAAATTTAGTGGACGAATGTTCTGTGGGAGGAGAGAATGTAGTTACCCATTACACTATCAATGAAATTTACCATCACATGTTTTATTAACATTATATTAATCTCATTAAATCAATTATAGAATACAATAGAAACATCATAACTTATAGAAGGATGAAATAAGAATTATCTCTAGAAGTTTAGGATCCTATACTGATAAAATAGTAACATAAACTTATTATAATAATATTTTGATCCTTATGAAATGGAAATAGACCTCATGAATAGTAACATCATCTATGCATGTAAAATTAATATTTTTGAACAAGAATAAATAAATTATCCTGTATTTATATGATAGTATATGTTAATGAAAATTTTAAAAAAATTTATTAACAGTTTTTATTTTTATATCTCATAATTATTTAATTATAAATATTAATATATATTGATATATTATATAATATTTTACTAAAAAATCATTTAAAATTTATAATTTTTCTCTAATGAAATTTGGATAGTTTTATTATGATAGATTTAAATATTAAATGTGTTATAAAATCAGATATATATTAGAAAGCATTATGTAATGAGTAAATGATGGTTTAAATTAAAAATTAAATTGCTCATATATTAAAAACTATTTTCATAAAATGTATATATTTTCTGAATTATAAATAAAAAATTGTTAGTTTTATTTTTGGTGATATTTTAAAAATAAATGATTTTTTTGTGAATATTAAAATACAATAATTTACTATAAATGAAGAATACATGATTTACTGAGTCATTGGTGAAGTTTAGATGATGTAAGAATAATAGGTCTGAAATCACATGCAGTTACAACTATGTTTAGTAACAAGAATCTACACAAATGGTTTTCTTGAACAAAATAACAAAATAACGAATAAAATAATTAGAAGCCCCCCTCTCCTCCACTATAAATACCGCCTTTCCCCACCCATTCTGGTTTCACCTTACAAGATTAGAGATTTTTTCATGTTTCTTCCAAAACATCTTCCCAACCCTCTTTCTCACATTTAGTATCACTCGGTGTTAACAAAATAACAAAACATGTACATTTATGGTGGTTCTCAAGGATGAGTATTCAAGAAGTATATTCCTTTTTCTTTTCCTTTTAATTTCTATTCAAGCTATTTTACTTTATTATTCTATCATGAACACATTTTTTTAATGATCATGATAAATCTAGTATCATCTATATAGTAGAAAGATATCATTTTGTGGGAATATCGTTACTCAAAATCAATTCTCTCACTCTTTTATTTTTAAAGTGAAATCATCATATGATATGTGTCGATTTAAAATTTATGTGGATGGAGGATTTTTGTTCTTCAATTTTTCCTTTAAGGATGGAAATGGGAAAAAATTAAGGATAAAAAATATAATAATATATGTTTTAAAAAAAATTATGGTACAAATGTTACATATTTACATAATACTAAATTAAAAAAAATTAGTTCTTAATGATCATCAACCACAGTAATAATGGAAATGATTACCACTAAATGTCTAATCTAATGATTAATCTGCATTCCAAATAACCGTACGATATCTATAGCCATTTAGAAATATTAATTTTCATTAATATCATTTAAATAAAATTTGGGATAATTATAACTACTTTACATGATCTTCAATTTTCATATAAAACTATATCGATCGTGAAATCAAAGGAAGAAAATGCTCCCGAGATAGAAAATATCAATTTCTAACTCATCAAAAATGACATAACCAAACTAAATATAATTATAAGACATAAAACACACAAACACACACAGATATATATATATATATATGGTTCTGAATTTATTAAATTATTGACTTAATTGATTATCCATTACATTAAGGTCATGTTCATAAAACAATTGGACTTAAGGTAAAGCGTTTCTTCTCAAACCTCCATTTTCATTTGGGAAACTCTTCCTATCTCATTACACCCATATACATCGATTTATTTTTCTTCATTTCATCAATTTTATGGTTTTATGTTCGAAGATATATATATTTTGGTTTTCCACCATTTTTTTTGGGAATTATAGGTTTTATAAGCTTCTCTTCTCAATTCATCCAATTATGCTTTCCTGATTAATGTTAACATCTAAATATCATTCACATATTAATGTGAAATTCCTAATTTTTTAAAAAACAATTAATTTTCCAAAATCATTATTTTTTTCATGAATGTTTATATTTTTTAATATCTAGTTTTATAAAAACATTCATGAAAAATAAAAATGATTTTTCCAAAATAACTCTTCTTTGTAATGTAAATAGATTATTTCTCACAAGAGTTCATTAATAATTTTGTTAAAGTGTTTTAATTTTTCTAAAAATATATTTTATTTTATTATTTATTGATATTTTAATATTATAATCATTATCTTTGATGATTTATTAATTTTTTTAAGAATAATTTGACTTTGGATGTGCTATAGTGATACTATTTACCATACTACTCAGAATTTATAGTGATTATAATTACATATTGTGGAATGTTATTTACATTTCATGATATAATGTTGTTTATGAATAGAAATATTCATATTAATAATGAATTGGAATTATATTGTAATTTAGTGGGGCCTACAATAATCCCCCGATACATCAATACATCTCAAGAGACAAAACATAATTGTGTTTTGGCAGAGGCCATACACTAGTATTACCAGGTGTCTTGGTTGAACCCCTATCGATATGTTTCAGTTGTTAGTAATTAAGAATAATAAAATTATGATATTAGTAAATGATAAACCATTTGACACTATACGATTATAATATCCATGATTAAGGTCCATTCTCTTATAATCAGTTAAACTGCATTATTTACTCTGTTTCAAATTGTTCTATATTATGCTCATGTTTATTTGTGAAGGAATGTGTTTTTAGGTATTTTAAATGCATAAGTTTAATATTTATGGTCACACATGATATATTAATTACCCTTATAGAGAGTATAATCTCACCCCTCTATTATGTTTTATTTGATCCCTAGATGTCAGATAGATATTATTAATGACACATAAGGATAATCAAGAAGATATGGATGTCTCAAATAGAATTTCTATATTGTTTTTATTTCATGTCTTAATGAAAATATTATCTTCATATCAAGTTTTCCAAAACCACTATACTATTCATTCCTTTGAGATGTGAATCCCTTACAATCATAACATTTTTATATGCTAAGACACATTATCAAAGCCAGTAGGTTGGGGTCTCTACACTAGTGTTTATGATTCCAAGTTTTTAAAGTAATTATAACAATTTATTCATTGAGAATATATTTTTTAATGTAATTAGTATTAGAAAAAAAACTATTCAATGTATATGTACGTTAATACATGGTCATTATAGATAACATGATAAACCATGAAAAAATAGTCATAATGATGAAACTTTTACCCAGTTAATTGTGTTAATATTTAATAAGTACAATTGATAAAAATAATATCTTATTAAATCAGTGATTTACATGAAAATTTATATTTTATCATTGAAAATTAATGTAGGATCCTTGATAAATCATATAAATTTAATCCTTACAGAGCACTCACAAAAGAAATTTCCATATGTTAAACTTCTATAATAATTTTTTTAGATAACATATAAATTAAAAAATTCATTGTAGATCAATAACGGTGCTCACCCATCATTTAAACATCTATAATATGGCTCAACCCACAAAATCACAAGCTATAATGGGGACAAAACCATCGAATAATGAGTTTTAATGTGGATAATCCCATAATATATGTTTTATATGGATATATTATTATCATAAAAAATATAAAATTTGTTTATAAGAAATAATATAATGGATTATCACTCGTATTCATAAAAAAACAAAAAAAAATTTAACATGTACTAAAAACTCGTTAACATATCTAAATCCCAAAGGAATCCCTGATTATGATTATAATATTATATATGTATAAAATTCCAATTTAAGTTATGTGTTCTTTCATGTGTGAGATAATAGATTATTATTTACAACCTAATCTTGTATATTCTATTTTTTAGATGTGGATCATAGTAAATGGAATGGAAAATGCATTAACACACTCATTCTATGTGGGGATTTACATCATATGCAAGAAAATAATGTTTTTATTGGTGAGTTTTCTTGTGCTGGGAAACATATAACTATAATAGGATAGAAAACACGGGTTATGAATTTTAACCTTACCCATATATAGCATCTTAATCCCCAATATAGAAGAAAAATTAATGAACTATTTATGAAACAATAACCTCAATCATTTATTTGGACTACAAGCCCATGTATAGATAATTAATGGATAATTTCTTTATTGATCATATTTCTCTCATTGGGATGTAATGAAAGAAGGATGGTTTTAATGGAAATTTATAATATATTGGTAGATAGATAACTATGAAAGTGATTTTCCTATGAGTCACAGAATCATTCCTAAAAATGAAATGAGTGAAAAGAAAAACATATGTGATAACAATAGTTGAGATTTAAAATATTAATGATGTGGTTGCGGGCACATTAAACATATCCTCAAATTTCTCAAACCAATAATTTTATTATTGATTTTATTATTCCTTTATATGTTATCATTTTGTATTTAAATTCAGATACTTCCAATTCTTTTTAATTAGGGTGTTGTCCTTCAAAAACCATAAGAGATGTATCATTGCAATAAAGATGTGTCATAAATTACGCATTCTATCATATAAAAGATATTTATCATTTAATTGTATCATAATTCCTATGGTTGACGTTAACATAAATCTTAGTATAGATTGGCATTTAAAATATGACGTGAAAATATATTAAAAGAAAAAAAGTAATGTATTTTTTGAATGATTTACATTCCCATATATTTATAGAATAATCATCAAAATTTCATTCTTATCCATATCAACCCCCACTAACTCTACTAAATTATATAATTTGGGAGTAATAGAACCCAATATATATAGGATATGAACGTTTTTTTCAATTTATAGATATACCACTTTTGAAAGAATATATTGATGTATTTTTTGCGGAGATTTAATAACATTCTATGAAGCGGGATATTAAGTTTTCTACTGATTTAACTCATTCCAAAAAGGCTATATTAAAACCCCATAAATAATAGGTATTATAGAATTATTAAATCTGATTAAACAACTATGGGAATTGAGTTATTAAGGATTTGTTCTCTCTTGTGTTTCTCAATTGGCAGTCCTTATTCACTTTGAGAAGAATAATGATGGATCCATAAGGATTTTCATTGAATATACGGAAACAATTTCTATTACAGCAATGAACAAGTATCCACTACCACATATTGATGATTTATTTGACCTACTATACAGAGATCAACAATTCTAAAAAAATATACCTTTAGTCTAGATACCCTCAATTGAATGATAGGAAGGATGACATTCCAAATACCACATTTAAAACTATTTGTTGACACTAAAAGTTTACATTAATTTAATTTGAACTGACTAGTGCAATGTAACATTACATGGATCAAATGGACAGATGATTCGTGGAATATTTTGTTGTCTTTGTTGTGGTATTTATTGATTATATCATAGTGTATTCCTATAGATATAAAGAATATGAGAATCGCATGTGGATTGTTCTAAAGACTCATATAATAATTGAATTATATGGGATGTTTAGAAAAGGTGAATTTTGGCTTCATTATATTACTTTTTTGGGACCTATTATCTCAATGGATGGAATATATGTTGATCCTTTGAAGAAAAATGTAGTTCTGGAATGGAATACACAAACGAAAATACCATGGTAAATATTTTTTTTGATTTAGTTTGATATTATTAGTGATTCCTTCAATAAATATCAATATTAGATAACAAGTTAACTAATGTTGTAAAAAAATGAGTTATGTTACTATTGAATAAATGATGTCAATAATATTTTGAATAATTAACTATAAGTTTGTCGAATTATCTAATCCAAAATATACCCTCGAGAAATGATAGATTTTTTATTTATAGTGATGCATCAAAAAAAGGACATGGTTGTGTCCTTACATATAACAGTAGATTTATTGCCAATGCATTAAGGTAGATTAATTTTCATGATCAAAACAAGAAAACACATTATATTTGTTTTATCATATGTAATATTTTCAATAATTAAATGGAGACACAATCTCTATTAGGAAAGATGGTTGATATATATATATATATATATTAAAATATATCTTATCATAGAAAGAACACAACATGAGGAAATGGAGATGGCTCGTGCTGCACATTAGTTATGATTTTTCTGTACACTACCAACATGTGTTTTTGAATAAGGTAGTATTTGTATTAGTAGGGAAGGATCATGGATTTATAAAAACAATAAGGTTTAATAAGGATCTCTTGTTCATGGATCTAGAAAAATTGTGTATTATAATTATCATGTTATGTGAAACATAATTACTTTTTCAACTAGATTCAAAAAAATAATTTTTAGAATCAATTTAAAGTTCGTAGTGTTATTATGTGAATCATCAAAAGAACTATAAACATGTGAATGATGAGATGTTTCCATACACTGTGTGTGATGATGGAATAATTTTTTTTGGAGGAGGCCATGTGATCCCTCTATACCCATTCTAAAAATAGAGTTATTGTATGATGCATATAGTTAAAATTCCTCAATATAACCGAATATCACTATGAAGGGTACTAATCTAAAGAAACATATTTATTGGTATACCATGACATTGGAAATATATAATTATGTGACACGACATTTAGTCTACCAATAGTTTAAGGATGAAAGAAAACATCATTGAGGTGTCATGAAACCTCTACCTATTACTACATGTTTATTTAATGAAAAAACATTGGATTTTTTAAATAGATTTTAAAAAACTCCATGGATGAATGATAAAATATGGGTGATTGTTGACTGACTCACCAAATCTACACATTTCTTTTCTATATGTGATTATTTTCTAATAGAGCACATTGAATTTCTATATATTAATATTGTTTTTATTCTAAACGGGGATCCAATTTATATTGTGTCCTATCATGATCTATGATTAACATAGAAATTATGGAAAATATATTAAAACACTTTAGATACTGATCTTCCTTTGGGTATTTATTACCACACTCAAACTAACAAGCAGTTTGAAATAACTATTTAAAAAATTGAATAAATGTTAAGATCAGGATTCCTTGTGATTGAGGATATTTAGGATCATTATTTTTATTTCGTAGAGTTTTTTTATATTAATTGTTTTCATTAATGTATTCAAATGGAACCACGTGATGCATTTTAAGGAAATAGATTCCGTACATCATGTTGTTTGGATGAACATGGTGAATTGATGCTTGTAGGCCTATAACATCTAGAGGAAACAATAACAAATGTAAAGGATATTCAAACCAATATCAAAGAATCTCAATGTAAGAAAATTCTCAGTGATTATAATTCAATGAATGATTTGGAATTTCATGTGGGAGCTCATGCTTTCATGAATGTATCTCTATGGAATGGTGTTACAAAATTATGTGATAAAGGGAAACTAATCCCTGCATACATTATCCCTTCTCAAATTTAGGAGAGAATCAGAGCTCTTGATTATCATTTGTAAATTCGACCAATCCATCTCTAATGTACACAATGAGTTCCAAATATCCTTTTTTTAAAAGTACGTGTAATACCCAACACATATACTCACTTATGATGGAATAAAATTGGAACATGAACTATCAAACTATTAAAGGAATTTCTAGACTATGGAAACTAAATAAAAGGTGTTGAGGAATTTAGTGACTTGAACTATAAATGTAATTTTCAAAAATCATATAATTGATGTTGCACATGGGATCTAGAGGAACATATGATGAAGAAATACCCAAATGTTTTTTTTGGTTTGAAAATTTATAAATTTGGTGGACGAATGTATTGTAGGAGGAGAGAATTTAGTTACCCATTAAACTATCAATGAAATTTACCATCACATGTTTGTCTAATATTCTATATATTACATTAAATCAATTATAAAATACAATACAAACATCAAAAATTAAAAATGGATGAAATAAGAATTATTTCCTAGAATTTTAGGATCTTATACTGATAAAATAGTAACATGAACTTATGAATAATAATATGACCCTTATGAATATAAAATAAACCTCTTGAATAGTAACATAATCTATGCATGTATAATTAAAATTTTGGAACATGATAAATTAATTTATCAGGTAATTATATCACAGTATAGGTTAATGAAAATTTTAAAAAAAAATATTTAATAGTTGGTATTTTTATATCCCATAAATTTTTATTTATAAATTTTAATATATACTGATATAATATATAATATATTGTAAAAAATCATTGAAAATATATTATTTTTCTCTAATGAAATTTGGATTGTTTTATGAAAATATATATAAATGTTGAACGTGTTATAAAATCAGTTATATATTTGAAAGCATTATGTTTTGAGTAAATGATGGTTTAAATTAAAAATTAAGTTGCTCGTATTTTAAAACTATTTTCATAAAATGTGTATATTTGTTGAATTATAAATATATAAAATGGTCAGGTTTATTTTTGGTGATATTTTAAAAATACATGATTTTTTTGTGAATATTAAAATATAATAAATTACTATAAATCAAAAATACATGATTTACTGAGTCATTGGTGAAGTTTATATGATGTAAGAATTATTAGTTTGAAATAACATGCACTTACTACAGTATTTAGGAAGAAGAATCTACACTAATGTTTTTCTGAAACAAAATAACAAAATATTGAATAAAATAATTACATGTCCCCCCTCTCCTCCACTATAAATACCGCCCGTCCCCACCCATTATGGTTTCACGTTAAAAACATAGAGATTTTTCATGTTTCTTCCAAAACATCTTCCCAACCCTATTTAACATGTTTGTTATCACTTGGTATAAACAAAATAACAAAACATGAACCATTATAGAGGTTTTCAAGGATGATTATTCAAGAGGTATATTCCTTTTTCTATTCCTTTTAATTTCTATTCGTGCTCTTTTATTTTATTATTCTATGATGAAAACATTTTTTTAATGATCATGATAACTCTAGTATCATCTATATAGTAGAAATATATCATTTTATGGAAATATCCTTCCTCAAAATCCATTATCTCACTCTTTTATTTTAAAAGTTAAATCATCACATGATAGGTGTCGATTTACAATTTATGTGGATAAAGGATTTTTGTTCTTCAATTTCTCCTTCAAGGACGGAAATGGAAAACATTAAAGATAAAAAATATAATAATATATGTATTAAAAAAATTTATGGTAGAAATGTTACATACTTACATTATACTAAATTAAAAAAATATTTCGTAATGATCTACAACCACATGAATAATAGAAATGATTACCACTAAATGTATAATCTAATGATTACTATGCATTCCAAATAAACATATGATATCTATAACCATTTAGAAATATGAATTTTCATTAATATCATTTAAATTAAATTTAGTTGAATTATAACTATTTTACATGATCTTCAATACTCATATAAAACTATATCGATCTTGAATGCAATGGAAGAAAATTCTACCAAGATATAAAATATCAATTCCTAACTCATCAAAAATAACATAACAAAGCTAAATGGAATTATAAGAAATCAAATACATATATATATATATAGGGTTTTGAATTTATTAAATTATTTACTTATTTTAATTATCCATTACATTAAGGTCATGTTCAGAAAAAAAATTGGACTTTAGGTAAAGCGTTTCTTCCCAAACCTCCATTTTCATTTGGGTAACTCTTCATCTCTCATTACACCAATATAAATTCATTTATTTTTATTCATTTCATCGATATTATGTTTTTATGTTCTATGATATATATATTTTGGTCATTTCACATTTTGTTTATGGGAATTATAGGTTTTATATGGGTCTCATCTCAATTAATCCTATTATGCATTCCTGATTAAAGTAAACATCTAAATATCATTCACATATTAATTTACCATTGATATTTTTTTAATAAACCATTAATTTTCGAAATTCATTGATTTTTTCATGAATGCTTATATTTTTTCATATCCGGTATTATAAAAACATTCTTGATAAATAAAAATGATTTTTCCAAAACAACTCTTCTTTGCAATGTAACTAGAGTATTTCTCACAAGAGTTCATTGATAATTTTGTTACAGTGTTTTCATTTTTCAAAAAATATATTTTATCATATTATTTATTGAGATTGTAATATTATTATCATCATCTTCCATGATGTATAAATTTTTTTATCAATAATTTGACTTTGGAAGTGCTATCATGATACCATTTACCATATTACTCAGATTGTAAAATGATTATAATTACATATTATGGAATGTTATTTACATTTCATGAGATAATGTTGTTTATGATTAGAAATATTCATATTATGAATAAATTGGAATTATATTTAAATTTCTGGGGGCGTGAAATAGTCCCCCGATACATTAATATGTCTTAAGAGACAAAACATAAATGTGTTTTGGATGAGGCCATACCCTTGTATAACCAGGTATGTTGGTCGAATCCCTATTGATATGTTTCAGTTGTTAGTATTTTAGAATAACAACATTATGATATTAGTAAATGATAAACCATGTGACAGTATACTATTATAATATCAATGATTAAGTTCCATTCTCTTATAATGGGTTATATTTCATTATTTACTCTGTTTTAATTTGTTCTATATTATGCTCATGTTTATTTGTAAAGGCATGTGTTTTAGGTATTTTTAATTCTTAATGTTTATGATTATGGTCACGTATGATATATTAATTACCTTTCTATAGAATATAACCCTACATCTCAATTATGAATTTTTATCCCTAGATGTCAAGATAGATATTATTATTGACTCATAGGGATAATCAAGAAGATATGGATGTCTCAAATAAAATTGCTATATTGTTTTTATTGCAAGATTTAATGAAAATATTATCTTCATATCAGGTTTTCCAAAACTGCTAAACTATTCATTAATCTGATATGTGAATAACTTACAATCATACCATTTTAATATGGTAAGTCGCATTCTCAATGCTTGTGGGTCGGGCTCTCTACACTATTGTTTATGATTCCATGTTTTTAAAGTAACTATAGTAATATATTCATTGAGATTCTATTTTTTTTAATGTAATTAGTATTCCAAAAAAACTATTCAATGAATATATACGTTAATACATGTTCATTATAGATAACATTATAAACAATTTCATAATGAAATTTTTTTTACCCAATTAATTATGTTAATATTTCATTAGTACAATTGATACAGATCTTATCTTTTTAAATCAGTTCTTTACATGAAAATTTATATTTTATCATTGAAAAATAATGTAGTATCCTTGAAAAATCATATTAATAGAAACCTTATAGAGCACTCACAAATGAAATATCCATATGTTCAACTTCTATAATAATTTTTTAGATAACATACCAATTTAAAAATTCATTGTAGATCAATGATTGTGCTCACCCATCATTTCAACATATATAATAGGGCTCAAACCATTAAATCATGAGCTATAATGGGGAGAAAACCATCGAGTAATGAGTTTTAATGTGGATAATCCCATAATATAAGTTGTATGGCGATATATTATTATCATAAAAAATTTAAAATTTTTTTATAAGAAATAATATAATGGATTTACAATCGTATTCATAAATAAACAACAATAAACAAAATATAACATGTAATAAAAACTCGTTAACATATCAAAATTCCATTTTACTGTAATAGAATACTTCCATTAAAAAAACCGACTTTTGATTTTATTTTAATGAAAAATGAAATATTTAAATGGAATACTTTATTCAAAAAATCATAGTTGTTAAAGGAAGAAACTGATAAATTCATATACATTAAAATATATATTTTTTATTGGTTTATTTCAAATTGTTCGATATAAAATATTGAAAAATATTATTTTTGCTATATTGAGAATGATAATCGAATGATACATATAATTTAATTTATATTTATATATTTACCATATTTACATATCTATAATATAATTTTATGAAATAAATATGTGGTTTAAGAAGAGTTGATAGAGAAACATTAAATGTTGATTTATTAAACAAACATCATATATGTGAAATAAATAAACAAATTTTATTTTAAAAAAAAATTATATCGAAGAAATATATTTCTAAAATTTTACATTATCTGTAAATTAATATTAAAAAAAATTATTATTTAATATTTTAAATAACATAGACATGGAAGAGAATGATTTTGAAAATATTCCTTTTAAAAGATTAAAATAATGTTTTATGGTAATATGACCCTTTCAATTTGTTTTAATAATCGTCTATGATATTTACATTCTGAAATAATAAAAATATGTAAATTATTTACATTATTGATATCCATTTTCACTGTATTTACTTCATTTACCTTGTTATTATAAATTACGCAATCAAATATGATCACACGAAACATTTTGATGATATTATTGATAATATATACAAAATGAATTAGGTAGGATGAATATGATCAATCAATTAATTATATAATCATATCCATAATAAAATCATGACATAATTCTCAATTTATAACGTTAATTATTCATTTAAAATAATCATGAATTATGGTTATGAAAAATGAACTATGTTATTATCATATAGATGGTATGTCGTACATACACCTGTGTAAAGTTTCTATTTTTCAAATATCTATATTTAAAGAAGGAAAAGATTATTTTAACATTATATAATGATTATTATAACCAAAATAAAATGATATTATATATCAATATCTTTCATAATATGTGATTATTAAAATTTTACTACAATGATTCATGGATGTGGTAGTTAACAAATATGCACGAACTGCAATATAATTTTTAGTTAATGAAAAGGTAATAAAGTAAATGGTATATTATTAATATAAAATTATAAATTTGAAATTGATATATTATATATTCATAAAAATAAATATTAATAAAAATTAAAAATAAGATCTGATGAAAAATTAATTATTTAGGTTTGTTTGGTGGCAGTCCTCAAAAAAAGAAGTATGAATTACATTCCCTTTTGATAGAGGTTACATAAGAATATAGGTTATTGAATTAATATATTATAATAATATCATATATCATTTAATTATTTTAATATAAAATAAATCTTATGGAATATTTGTGGGAGATGATAGATGAAATAAAACAAAACTGTTCAGTTTAGAACCATGTATCTTATTTAGAGAACCTTCATTACATGAAATGATTATAACACAATGGTTGGTAACTTTCCATAACTGTAGACTCCAAGGGTTGGATATAGAAATTAGAATATATTTTGGAACATTAAATATTAACCAAAAGGCTATTGATGTGTTATTAAATTATATGAAGCACGTACCATTTATAAAATAGGGGAGGGCACTCTGGTAGTTTTTTAAAATATTAAATTAATATAAATTTATTTTCATCATAAATTGATTAGAAATATAATGTACTAAGATGAAATATCAGGATCTATCTAAATTATATCATCCAATAAAATTTGGACAAGTTTATATATGATTTTAACACATAACTCTTTGATTATCCAAATATATCCCAATTTTTAAGAAACTTTTTTTTCATTGAGGTAAATATTTTGATATATCAATCCATTCCTTGTTTAAATGATTAATTATGAAATTATATGAATTATTGTTGGGTTCATGGAGGACTCTAGGATCATTGGGCCTGGTCTAGATCCCAGAACCTGAGTTTTGAGTTAAAAGAGGTGGTCATGATATTAGTGAGAACCATGCTTATTGTGTTGCATGACTATAATTCCCTGGCCCCATAATCCTGGAACTCATGAATTATTTTAATACATTGGTATGATTACAAGTAATCACATCATGGAAGACTGGTCAGTTTATTATTCGTGGATAATAGATTACACACATGAACATTACATTACACTTTCTATCATATAACACAATAATAATAATCTTTTTATAATACCATTTTTACCCTACCATAAACCTATATATAAATCATAACACACTTCATGGAATAATGGGAAAATGAAACATAAGAAAGTGGTGAGCACAGATACTATATAATGTTAAATAATTCAGTGGAAGCTGTAAACATTAATAGAAACATATATAATAAAATCAACAGCATTTGAAAAATAAAACATGAACATAATATGGAAAAAATAATTTGATCATTAGAATTTAAAAAATCACATGGATAATCTATTATTATAATAATTACATGTAATATCAAATTTCATAAGGAAGGAATACATAATATCAGACTTAACAACCACAATGTCAATGCCTTTTGTAAAGACCATTCACAAATATTCTGTCAAGACATTGTGCCAAGATAGTATGTCATCTCAATATACCTCATAATGCATTAAGGATCTATTGTGGGATTCACCCGTCAGGTACTAAGTCCAATGCATTCCTCATATGAAAAAGGTCAACATAACAGAAACATTCGTTTCAAAACTAGTCTGAAAAATGTTAATACATTTACCCTAAACAATAAAAGTTTTTAGAATAGTACATCCATTGGTAATCATTTCAAAAAAAACCTTCAATAAAATATAGAATATTGTAACATAAAAATTAAACTTCAAACAAGCATAAAATTAAACAAAGTATGTTGACAGAGATGAATGTAAATTAATAAATTAAATAAAAATCTTAGAAGAAAATAAACCTTTTACTTTGAAACATTTAAAAGCCGTGGAATTTTAAAATACAAAATATCATTTGAATATAACCATGAATGATTGTAAGGTATGTTTAAAAATTTAAAGAGGACATAATCATAGAAAATATATTCTTGGTCCATCTTTGTTAGATAACATTATATCCTTAATTTTTCAACAATGTTACAAAGTACCTCATTTGGAAAACTGCCGAATGATTCCTTTTAAAGAAATTATAAAATGTTGAAAATGATTAAAAATATTTTTATACATCTATTGGATTATTGAAAATATATTAATAAAAACATTTTTAGAAAAATAAACATGGATGATAATAATGTCCCAGTAGATACTTATACACCAACAACCTCTAACAATAATGATATTTTGAGATGAACCCTTACCATTTATCTGATATTCTTCATACAATTCTAAATATCATCTAAAATGTTTCTAATAATATTATTAACTTATATTAGAATCATAATAATACATATTACATCATATATGATTATTTTATGATTCTATATTAACCATTTCTAAACAATTCTATGTTAATGCATCATTTCGGATATTATAGCGTTTTTTATCATACATGTTTTGACTTTTTACTCTTGATCATATTATTTAGATCATGATTTTATTAATTTCAAAGTTATATAAAATTATTTATGTATCATATATATTAATAATATAAATAAATATAATATATAGATATACAATGTCACGACATGTCCCCCGAGGCCCTTATCGTGACTACCCCAAGCCCACCTCCGTAGGCCAGTAGCTGGCAACTAGCACCAAAGGCATAAATCCCTAAACCGGGAAAGCATTGCCTTTATAACTGTAAACAAACAAATCAGAGTACACTTCTGGAAGAAAAACACTAAATAAAATTGTATACAAACGATGTTTTGGAAAGTAAAAGGGGCAGGAAATACAAGACCAACTGTAAAGTACTAGGAAACTAAATGTAAAATGAAAAAAATAAAACTAAAGAAAAGTGAAGCAGATATTGGGTTTTCATCTAGGATTCTTAACTGATTTATAGGTACAGATGGCCTCCTCAACACTCTCATCCGTATATCTCCTCTGTGTACCATCACATCGATTGTTCTATCACCGGGTACCATCCAGTCCTGCTACTCTCTGCCTCAGTCAGTGATGTCCATCGTCTGCAGGCAACACAACGAAGTGCAGGCATAGACCGTGCAGGTGTGAGTATATCGATACTCAGTAGGGACCCCAAGACCCTCAATCTATTACATAATCCAATAACGATAAACCACAATTTATTAATTCAATGGACAACCACTACATAGGTATAAGCCCATACATATACCTAAGATATCTAGTAACCCATCACAATAATGAGAAAAACACAAAAGCCATTGACTCTGTTCAACCAGGATTTTATTCTATGGGTAGTATCAATCTGAACCCTCAGATGCTGGAGAACTCCTTCTCTATCGAGTAAAGTGGTCCTTTCGAGTCACCCAGAGGCATTTACCACTAACATGGACTGCTGAGGTACTCATCCTGTTGAGTATCCTGGATCTGATGCGCTCACACAGAGGTGCTCCCCACCGTGGATCTGCTACACTCACACAAAGGCGCTCCCCCAAGTAGCCTGCTGAGGTACTCCACGTGTCTAGTACCATGGGACTGCCTTACTCACACAGAGGCGTTCCCCACTACGCTAGTTGAAACACTTCGAGTTTAATCGATAAGAAGTCATCATGTCTCAGCCAGCTACTAGGTTTCCGCCCAAATTCATGCTCATCTTTGGAAGACCCACACCACAAGCTACTAGTCAATACTTCAATTGTCAAGAAGTCCCACATAGAAGTATCTCAATGTTCCGGTATGTCGAAGAGGTCTCAATGAAATTGACAGTGCATCAAACGGTCGCCCGGTCTGTGAGTTATTAACCTTTTACTCCCGAGGGCCCAGTTGGATTCGTGTATGAACCTACCTGACCATAACTTAAAAATACACTGAACTCCAATGGGTTATACTCAAAGAGACTGTCGATCTACAAGAAAACCATCATTGTTGACTATTCTTCAAATGGTCGTTTGGTGCCAATGTTATGGACAATTTATGTAATTGATCAATAGATGGCTGGGGTCTCGTCCGACCTGATCGGACCAAATCTTCCCAACCAAGTCAGGGCCAACCCGGCCATGGTTGACCCAGTGACACTCGTTGGGTCTGACTTGGCCCGTTTGGCAGGTAATCCCGTTATGTTCAGCCCGGTTCGCTGGGCCCGGCCCAGCGGACTGCGGGAGTGGTTCGGCCCGGGCTCAGGGCTAGTTGGGATCGGAGCATTGTGAGGGCGTAGCCTGGAACGACTCAGCCTGGAGGGTGCGAAGGTGTTGGGACAATGGCTCTGTCGGGAACGCACGAGTCGCACAGATGCCATCTCGGGAGTGGCCGGTTCGGGGTGGCGCGTGCAGAGTTCAACACGAGGGCGGCCTGATGGGTCGTGGCAGGGTGTCGGGCAGGCTATAGGGGTGCCGGGAAGGGTGAAAAAAGGCGCCAAGAGGATGAAGGGGCGCCGATACGGCATCGGGCAGGCCGTGGGGTGCGCCGGCAGGGCGCCAAGAAGGCTGTGGGGCTGCAGTAGGGGCCGCGCAGGTCGTAGGGCCACCGAAGGGCACCAGGAATGGCGCGATAAGGGTCGGGTAGGCCGCAGGGGCACCGGGCAGGGTGCGGCAGGGCACCATGTGGCCGCGGGGGCACCGACAGGGTGTCGAGCTGGCCATAGGGGTGCCAGCAGGGGCCAGGAAGGCCCGTTCTACTCAGTTCAAGCCGGTGCAGGCCGGTGGCATGATTCACAGAGTGCATGTGTAGCACAACCTTTTTCATTTCCGCCTCTGTTATCTTGTCTTTGATACATCACCATGAAATAAAACATCACAAGAGGAGAGAGGTTGATGGAGGATGTCGGGCCAGGTTTGGTTGGCCTGCACCCTCCGCGTTTAGGGAGATATCATTTGGCTCATCATGAGAAGAAGATGATAAAAAAAATTTTCCGTAAATTTTTTTTATTATCTTATGTTGTAGATAAGAAAAAGGGACAAATTCAACAAGTAATAAACTACATACCATTGATTCACCAGTCATTGTCCGTGATGTCTGCCGCACGTCTCAAATCTCGAGTAACATCATCTTGTTGATGATGTTACGAAGGGTAGGTCGGTAGGTGTCCGAGGTAGAAGACAAAGAAAAATCATCGCCGGTGTTCTTCATTGTAAGAACATGTTCTTCGTTATTTGATAGAATAATGGTTCATCGTTGGGAGATTTCCCCAATAATCTTTTATTCCTCCTCTTCCAAAAAAATGAAATGTTCCAACGAAATAGTAGAGTTTCTATTATTTTAATTTTGGAACGTAATTCAAAAAGGAAGTATTAATTTAAAAATGATTCTCCAATATAATTCAAGAGGATGGTTCATTAATTAAAGGGGGTTGGCTCCTTTTAATTAAAGGGAAAGGTGGAGAGGCTCTCCCTCATTAATGAGGGAGAGTCGAGAGGTTACGCTCTCCTCCCATTAAAAGGGGTCTGGTGGTCCCTGCCCCTCTTATTTAAATGAGAGGTTACGGTGTCGGGTGGTCCCCATGTCATAACCACTTGCGGGAGGTTTAATTCTGGTGGGCCCCACCACCATAACCTCTCATGGGAGGTTAGGGTGTGGCGATCCCACCTCCAACTACCATGTGGATGTTGTGACCAACAATCAAACACATGGAAGCTTAAAAAAAATTAAAGTGTTGTACACTTTATTTTATTAATTTTCTTAATGCCAAAAACTAAAATTTAATCTCAACCATCTACTGTCGATGTGAAAGTCTTCTTTAGTGAATACCAGTACTGTGATCTTAACATTGCCCTATGAATTCAGTTCCGAGAACCATTTCAGATGTTATAAAATCCCGCTAGTACTTTTACTGAACGGACCCAAACAAAACTTTGGAAAATGATTCTGTGCACACCGGGCCACAAAATCAAGCGCCGTAAATTTTCACGGACTCATAAAAATATCATGTATTTAATAAAATATTTCCACATAATTTTTGGGTCTTTAAATTCTCCCCACCTCAGGGCTTTATGTCCCTGTAAGATACAACATGAACTATGGGAACCAACGGGGGTACTGAGCATGAATATCAGCCTTCCGCTCCCATGTGCTCTCTTAAGGGTTCTCGTGCTGCCAGCATATGCACACCAGAAGGATCAACTATCCACATAGGACCCACTCTTGTCGATCCTAAATCGCCCTGGAACCTCTGTAAAAGTAACCCAATTGTTGACGTCCATCTCTCCATGGTCGATGATGTGGGAGGGGTCGTGCACGTATCTCCTCGACTAAGATATGAGGAATATGTCATGCACCTGGTGCCACTGAGGTGGAAGACCCAAGTGGTACACCACCTCATAAACTATAATGAGGACATGAAAAGGACCGATGAATCTCAGAGATAACTTTTGGCCTCATCCAAATCTCTGTAGGCCTCGTCAAGATGAGACCCGTAGATTTATGTGGTCACCATCCTAGAACTCTAGTGGTCTCCGTATCCCATCAGCATATGACTTCTTCCTACTATGTGCAGTCTTTATCCCCTCCTGGATGATCTTTACCTTCTCCGTAGTTGCTCGTACCATCTCAAGTCCCACCAGTGTTGACTCCCCTAGGTCAGTTCAGCACAAGGGTTATCTGAATGGTCTTCCAAACAAGGCCTCAAAAGGTTCCATCCCTATGGTGGAGTGATACCTATTGTTGTAAGAAAACTCCATAAAAGGAATGTGATCCTCCTTGTTGCGACCGAAATCTTGGACACATGCATGTACCGTGTTCTCGAGGGTCTGAATGGTTCTCTCAATCTGACCATTTGTCATAGGATGGAAGGCAGTTCTCAAGAGAAGCTGGGTCCCGAAAGTATCCTATATCCCCTTCTATAGCCAGGAAGTAAACTGTGCATTACGGTTGGCGACAATATAATAAGGTAATGCATGTAAACGCACAATCTCTTACACATAGAGGCATCCCAATCTCTCTACTGAATGCATCTCTTTGAACAGTACGAAGTGTGATGACTTGATGATTCGGTCAATGATCAACAAAATCGAGTCATGACCCCTGGATGTATTTGGAAGACCCATCACAAAGTCCATGGATATCCCATCCAACATCCACATAGGAATATCTAAAGGCTAAACTAAGCATGTTGATATATAGTGCCCTGCCTTCACTTGCTAACAAGTGAGGAACCATGAGACAAACATTCTACTGCCTTTATCATACCTGGCTACCATTGCTGTCTTTGAAAGTCCTGGTACATCATCGCCACTCTTAGATGTACCGCTAGAGATGATGTGTGGAACTCCCTCAACACTTCCTCTTGAAGATCCATTGGTGCCATGGTATGTCCTCGAAAGAGGACGACATGCTCCCCCCTCCATTCAAAAAATTCATCAGTTCCCTGACCTATGGATATCTGAGAACGTCCAGTCTCACAGTCATCAATGCCATGTTGTGCTTCCTTGACTCGCTTAAGGAGTGGGGGAGTGACTGTAAGAGTCTCCAGGAAGGCTGATCTATCTCTATCCACATAAGATACCTGTAAGGAATCATGCTGCTCTGTCACCTCTCATAGATGATGTATATTAGTCCTCTAACTGAGTG
Organism: Viscum album; assembly: GCA_963277665.1. Lineage (NCBI taxonomy): Eukaryota > Viridiplantae > Streptophyta > Magnoliopsida > Santalales > Viscaceae > Viscum > Viscum album. The sequence goes on from OY728156.1 coordinate 1,742,330,450, forward strand.
TGTCTGCAACAACGTTATCCTTCCTAGGAGTATAGACCATCTTTAAGTCATAGTACTAGGGGAACTCAATCCAACATCGCTGTCTCAGATTTAATTCCATTTGAGAGAAGATTAACCTGAGAATATTGTGATCAGAGTACACTATAAAACATGCAACCATCAGATAGTGTCACCACATCTTCAAAGAGAAGACCACTACTGCTAACTCTAGGTCATGGGTAGAGTAGTGCTACTCATGTTGTCTCAGCTACCGATAACCATATCTGATCACTGCTCCCTCATGAATCATGACACACCCGAGTCTAGTCCTTGATGCATTGTAGTAAACTACATACCCTATGCCGTCCTCTGGATGCCATAAGGTGGGGGCACTAATCAGCCTCTGCCTCAGCTCCTTAAATCTCTTCTGGAATCTCTCTGACCACATGAAGGGTTTTCCCTTCATCATCAAGGATGATAGTGGTGTTGTATCTCTGGAGAAGTATAAAACGAACCTCTGATAGTATCCAACCAAACACAGGAAACTCCATACCTCCTTCACACTCCTGGGTTGCTCTCAAGAAAGTACTACCACAATATTCACTGGATCCACTGCAACAACAATCTCTAAGATGACTTTTCCCATGAAGTGATCCTCTCGAATCAAAAACCAGCATTTCGAGATATTATCATAAAGCTGGTTCTCTCGGAGTGTGTCCAGTACTACCCACAAATGATAGGCATGTTTCTCCTTAGTATTTGAGTTGATCAGAATGTCGTCGATGAAGACTATGACAAAGCAATCGAGGTATGGTTGGATGATTATGTTTATGAGTCCCATAAACACTGCTGGAGCATTGTTTACACCGAAAGGAATATCCAAGAACTCATAGAGTCAACACCACCTGATGGATGTCTTCTACACATCCTCATCTCGATCTCTGAGCTGGTGATAACCTGATCTATGTTCTGTCTTCGAGAACCATCGTTCTATATTAGGATGATCAAAGAGATTTTAAATCCTTAGGAGTGGGTACTTGTTCTTCACGGTCACCTGGTTCATGCAAAGGTATTTGACACAAATCCGCAAGCTTCAATCCACCTTTTTGGTGAATAGAATCGGGGCTGCTTAGGGAGAAACACTGGTCCAGATGAATCCTTTCCCCTACAAGTCCTCTAGCTTTACCCGCAGCTCACGAAGCTTAGTAGGAGCCATTAATAGAGGTCGGGTAGTCCCCAACCCTCTTATTTAAATGAGAGGTTATGGTCTTGGGTGTTCCCCACATCGTAACCACTCATGGGAGGTCAAATTTCGGTGGGCCAGCCACCATATCCTCTCATGGGAGGTTAGGGTGTGGCGGTCCCACCTCCAACTCCCATTTGGAGGTTTTAACCAATAGTGAAACATATGGTAGCGTAAAATAAAATATTGTCTTGTACCCTTTATTTTATTATTTTTTTATAAAAATCCAAAAATTGAATTTTATTCTCGACCATCTTCTATCAAAGTGAAAGTCTTCTTATGCGAATAATGGCACTACGAGTCAAAGTTTCCCTCATATTTCAGTTCTGATAACCAGTTAAAAAGTTATAAAATACCGCTTGTACGTTTACTGAACGTACCCGAAGAAAACATCAGAAATTGATTCCGGGAACAATGGGCCATAGAATCAAGTGCCATAATTTTTGGCGGACTCGTAAAAAATTCTATGTATTTAATAAAAAAAATTCCATGAAATTTCATCGTCATTACATATAAAATGGAATACATCGTTCATAGAGATGGTATGTCGTATGTACATATGAATTTTATTTCCATTTTAATATAGTATTGAATGGATGTAAAGGAATGGAATATATGTACATATACATATATATATATATATATCATTAGAGTAGAATTATTATTCTATATATATTGTAATTAGTATTGTCATATTTTTTAAATCATTTTGTATGGTTAAAGTGGGGAATGATTCTCCTCATGTCGTAGAGACGGTAAGCCTTACTTACACACGAGCGACATTATCATTTTCCTAATGGTAAAATAGTGAGGAATTATTAGGAATAGAATTTTACAGAATCAATATCCTTTTATAATTATTTTTTAATCCATTATATTCATTATTATACCCATATAAGTAATGCATACATGAAAAAAAAAATTTACCTTACGGTGTGGAGATGATAAGTCGTATGTATGCACACATGGCTATATTATTTTTAATAGGATGGGTAAAAATATGAATATGGTTTTACAATAATATTAAAAAATATATCATAATATAGTGTTTACATCAGTTATTTTTTTGGTAATAACTTAGTAAAACATTGTAGAATAAGAAATGAACATTGGAAGAGGGATAAAATTATTGCCTCTTCTTCCGGTGTCTCCTTTTGATTTTTACAAAAGGTCATCATAAGATGAAAATACACCCAAATTTTTTTTCTTGTACTAATTGAAGGAATATGAGAGGTGATTTGGGTTAGAGTTGTCCGAGCCAAAGGGCATTGGAGGTGATAATTAAAATGGATACGAGGTGCCCTTTTATAAGATAAGTGAGGGGAACATTAGGAAAATATTGAAATACTAATTCATTATAATTTTTTTCATAATTTTAATATATAAAAATTGATTTAATTGGAGTCTAATATTAGGATGGGTTAAAATCCTCTCATCAAATAGTTTTTAGACAAGTTTACATCATAAAATAGTCATTATCATTTTTATTTAAAACTTTTAAAAATTAGTTAAATCTTACCAGGTCCTCATGTATTTTTATACTAAATGGTTAATATATATAGAAGGAAATTCCAAAAGCACATAAAGTGGATCATTAATTACATTTTAATCACAATTCATGTTATTTTCATGTACTGTATAGTTTTAAATTTTTTTATCATTTAAGAAATTAGTATTTGTTTTAATAACTAAATTATGTCAATTTTCACACTATTCAGTAATTAATTTTATTAAAGTCATAAAAACATGACTCCTTCAAAAAAAAGACATTAAAAAATACCTAAAATGTCAGTGTATTTTTGAAAATTCATGAACAAAATAAAAACATTAATCTATATGTATTTTTATTTTTATAATATCATTTATTTGATTTATTCATTAATATGAAGAATAGTTCATCATTATGTTGTCACAAATAAATTTAATTATTTACTACATAAAATTTAATTATAAAATACCATGATGAATTAAATCCCTTTATCTTTGTAATGAATGTTTATATTCAAATTTATCTTTTGTATTACCCAATATTAAAATAAATTGTTTATTAAAATTTTATTTTGACACTTTTTACTATTCTTTAAATAATATTTAATAAATGTCTTAATCTGACACAAGTGGATTAAAATTGATAATATTTTTTTCATAAGGTTTATTATGTTCAGAATAAACGTATAAAAAAAATTAGGAAGTGTTTTAGTATAATTTTATATCATTATAATATTATTTTTTCTTTTAGTATCGTATTTACCTATAATCATGGGAAATTAAAATCAAAATGTATTAATCACCAAATTTTATTTTGATCCTATTAAACCACATTTTACATACTAATTACAACCATGTTTTTCATTTTTTGAATTTAGTTTCCCAGAATTGTTAACATTCTATGTTAGGCTTATTTGAAAATGTGCACAGAATGTGGGTAAATCTGCCTAGAAGGTGTGAAAAAAATGATAAAACAGTTCAATGAATTTTTATATCTAATTGTATTATAAAATCAATAAACTTAATTAAATTGGGATAACATATGTATAATGAATCTATTATGACATTAATATAAATTTTAATTAAAAATAATTATTAAAATGAAAATATTAGTTTTTATGTACTATACTGTATTAGTTCACTATTCATAAAAAATTTAATGTTTTCGTAAGCATACCAAAAACTCACCCTATGCTAATTTTGATATTCTGAATTAAAAATGAATTTTATTTTACCAAATTCAATATTTATGGGCATCAAAAATTTATTTTATTAATGTTCACAAAAAGACATAAAAATTAGTTCTTTTAGGAAAATACTTTTTTCAATATATATATCTCTTTAATCAACATATATACATTTCATTATAAATATGTTTTTATTTATGTGAAAAAATTATAAATAACATTTAAAATTTATTTTTTACTATTCATATAGAAATATTTAATTGTTAAATAAACATATCGTTTAGAAAATTAAAATTTTAATGTGTTGCTTTAAAGAAACCCAATATTTCGTATAACGCAAGCCAATATTGTCTTGAGTGCAATATAAGCTATTAAATTACTTTAAATTGATAGTGTTCTATAAAATATTTGGGTGTTACACTCTCCCATCCAATAAATTGAGTCCTCGTTATTTGAAATTTTTCATCGAAAATAAAAGGTTGAAAATATAAAATACCTTTGTGAAAAACCCATATAAAAAATATGGTTAGTAATGTTTAGTCTTAATAAGAAGGAAAGGTAAATGAAAAGTCCACCACCCAATTAGGATTTTGAATAGATGAATATTGGTGGAAATTATATACATATAATTTGATTAATATGTAAATATTTTTAGCGAGTGATTAAGGTCATCAATCATAAACTAGTGAACAGTAAATTGGAAATTGACGTCCTCATATCTATAAATAAATGATGATATAAAATATCATCGGTACAAAAAATGATGATGTATTAGGATAAAACATTATTAATATATTTTTTTGAGATTAGGGATTAATTTAGTATCAAAATATGATCTCAATAAAACATAATTGATTGTATTACCTTTCATAAACACAATCTCGTCATTTTGTTTTGCTTCTATCTATTTTGAATTCATCTATTACATTAGGAAATTATTTTTCAAAAATAACTTTTTTACACAGGAAGAACATTTTATAAACATTATGTTACATCTGTATTCAATTAGTACAATATATGTATACTGAAAACCAAAAGGTTTTGTCGAAGTATCCAATAAATCATTCTTTAACCTCAAACTAAATATCAGGTGTTAAACATACGCCATTCTAAACTTTAGACTTATCAAAAATACTTATGTACAAACTCATAGTCTGAGTATTTATATGGAATTTCCACATAACATAATGAAGATCTCTTTTTTCACATAACGACATGTGAATACCTTCATCATGTATTCTACTAAAACATGGTAACAACAAGAATTACCATAAAACCATATTTGAGTATGTATATACTTCATTGTACCTTATCGTAAACGTAGAATACTGGATAAACTCCTTAAATCCAAAAATGTTGTAATCTCCAACAGTGATGGAATAAATTGACCATTAATTAGTTCCAAGGTAGAAAATAATATCCAACATGATTTATATAACTCAATTGCCTCTTTTACCAACATAATTACCTTAGCCTTATGAATTTTTTAAGGTTTATATTTCTGTCAACCAAATATTTTCCAAAAATTCCAACTTTCAATTGAGCAACATTTCATTATACTACAAAATGTCACATTCATAATGAAAGAGTACTGTAGTACAATCCTTATTTATTTCCATAATTCATATAACCATTAATATATGTAATACACAAATTGAATGATTATTCAATCCCAACATAAGCACATTAATCATTACTCCCCATTCCATATTTGAAACTTCTTCATCCTACATTCTATTTTGAAATAATGACCTTCATTGATCTTCATCTCATTAGAGGCGATAAACTACCCTGAAAACATTATCCCTTTTGTTACATCCCAAAACAACAAATATTTTATCTAATGAACATATCCACTTCTTATCTACATAAATTTTTTTAGACCAATTGAATGTTCTTGGTTTTTTCAAATGAAGCAGTATAACATTGATCATCCACATTGTGGATTAGGATGATTCATATGGGTAAGGTTATTATTCATAACATCATTTAGTTATCCTAATATGGTTATAATCTAATCAATACCAGTTGTCTCACAACCCAACAATCATTATCATGAATATTAGGGAAATCCCTACATGGATTTTGTGAATTGATATGATTTCCATTCATTAAAATATGCACCATTTCTAAAAAATGATATATATAATAATAGGTTATAAATCATAATTTGTACTGAGGGGCCGATCTAGAGTTAATACATTATTTTAGTACATTGGAATTATTAAAAGGAATCATGTCCTGAGGGAACGATGTGTTTAGTTGTCATGGAAAAAAGATTACATTCAAGAACATTACATTACACTTCGTAAAATAAACCACAAAATAAATATTCCTTTGATAATTACATTATTCCATAATCTTCAACCTGCATATCAAATATAATACACTTCTTGGAATCATGGGAAAATATAACATAAGAGAGGGGTGATCTCGGATTCTCAGTAAGGGTAAATAATTCAGTGAAAATATAAACATTTAAGGAAAGATGTATAAATTAAAAACATACTTTTAAACATAAAACATGAACGAAATATGGAAAAAATAAATAGTACATCACCATATAAAGATGTACATTGATATTATACTAGTATAATAATCGTATGCATTGACTAATTTCATTATAATTGAATGCATAATGAAATACATAATAACTACTATGTCAAGGCCTTGTCCCATGACCATTCACCAATATTCTATCAATTCTATATTCCATGACACTAGTTTGTCTAGTGAAACCTACTGATGCATCAAGAGTCTATAGCAGACCATGCCCATCACTTACTATGTCCTATTCATTCCACATATGGAAATGGTTAAAATAACATAAACATTCATATTGAAACTAGCATTCAAATTTTCAATACTTTAAACGTAAAACATGAATGTAAAAAAAAATTTATATCCATAGTTAAACGTATCAAAAAACCCAAAATATAATATAAAAGACTGTATAATAATAAATCAACCTCAAAAAAGGAAAAAAACAACAAAGGATGTTGACAGAGATAAAAATAATAATAAATTTATTAAAACTATTTGAGAAAAATATCTCATTTAATTTAAAACATTTAAATGCAGTTCATTTTTAAAATAAAAAATTTCATTTAAAAGTATCATTTTATACTTTTAATGGAAGTTTAAAAAAAGGAATGGCGACATAACGGTGGAAAATATCTTCTTGCACCATATATGTTTAAAAAATATTCTTCCAATAATTTCTTGAAAATTCCATAAAGTACCTCATTTAGAATATGGCCAAAATATTCCTTTCAAATTTTATTATAAAAAGTCAACCATGGGTAAAATTTACATTAAAAAACCAAAGGATCATTTTAAAACATATAATGATAACATTTTTAGGAAAATATACATGAATGATAAAGATGTCCCATTATATACATAGACATCAAGAACCTCGAATAATAATGAAAATGTTAGACTTACATTTACCTTACGCCTGATACTCTACGTATGTGTCAGAAAATCCTATATAATGTTTTTAAACATATTATTATTTATATCATAATCATAAAAATATTTATGATATCATATATGATTCTTTTATGACATTATATTACCAATTAATTAACAATTCCATGTTAATGCAACATTTTTGGTAATATCTCTATGTTTACAGTATGTGTTTTGACATAGTTTTCTTGATCATATTCCTTAGATCATTATTTAAAAATGACCGTAATTTATAATGTAACATCCCAGGTAAATAAAGAAAAAGATATTTAATATTTTTTAATATTTTTTAATTAAATATTAATATTAATTTTCATTGGATTCTATATTTTATGGCTTACCCGATACGCAACAATGGGTTTCCTTGAAATCATACGTTGCACACTAATAATTTAATAATATTTTTTTTAAATGGTAATTAACACCTTGTCATTGTATTGGAGGTAATTATTTGTACTGACTATAATATGAATGAATTTAATTTTAAGCATATATACACTAATATTCTTCAGAAGGTCGATGTACAGCCTTTTAACAGTGAACCATTTTTAAATCTTGTTTTTTTCACTTATAAATGTTTTATTTGAGAAAATAAAATGATTCTTTAGAATTAGGAAACAAAAATTTACTTTGGATGAAATTTTGGTATTTTTCTGATATTGTTCATTTTTAAATAAACAGTGAAAAGTTCTGTATTTTAATTCAAAACTGCATTTTAATCTAATTTATTTATTTGGTTTTGTTATATATTAAATTGATTTCAAAGTGTACTGAGATTATATTTTTACCATTTAATCCAATGTTGGTCATTGGATGGAATTTCAACTTGATATTGGACATAATCAACTGTCAATCTTTCGATAGTTATTATTTATTAAAAACACACTGTTTGTTTTAACAGCTCAAATTAATATTTAATTAATTAATCAAACTTCAATGTTTATAATATGATAAAATATAAATAATTTATTAATTCGGAATATCAAATATATCTTAGGGTGATTTTTTGGTATTTTTCTGAAAAGCTTCAATTTTTTATGAATAGTGAAACCACTTAGTAGTAGTTCAAAAACAAAAAATCTCATTTGAATAAAATTTTACCACTTCTTGGAATTGAATTTATAAAAGACAACATAAATGGTTGTTATTAGTAATTAAAATGTGGTTGAATATCATGAAAATAATTTTTGGCAAATAGTAACTTTTAACATTTATTTACCACGGTTGAAGGTAAATAGGGTAATTCAAGGTAAAATGAAGATTATAATAATAAAATTATAACTTAACACTTGTCATAACCTTATTTGATGAGTCATGGCCGACCATGGGTATCCTTGGGTCAATTTTGGGACCCCATGGAGGCACTTAAGAGTGATAATGACAGTTTATTTTAACTAGTTTAATGTAAAGGCAAGCACGACTTAAACAAAAATCTTTTAGTAAATTATTTTTTACATGGTGTTATATAAACTATAATTTAGACTATAAATATTAATTATAATGATTAAAATATTTCTTACATGCTTTATTTTTTTTTATAATTTTTAGACATCAAATAAATTAAATTATTTTTGAAACAATAATGATGTTGTATTTAACTCATTAATAAAAAATATAAATAAATAAGATTATAAATAATAAAATAACATCCCAAACCATTAGAATTATTATTGGATGAATTGATTTCGACTAAGAGTCCTCATATATTTGACTTTAAATATTTTTGGACCTTTTGAAACAGACTATAAGTTTATAATAAAATAATTATTTCAAACATTCCTATAGAGCCCATCCTCCCCCTTTTAAAAGGACACCACTTCTAACCCATTTCACACACCTCTAAATGCCATTGCTTCAACCAATCTCTGCCTAATTAAGCACATTATATCCCTCTACTCCTCCTAAAATCCTTAACTTAGGCATCAGTCACTACAAGAAACCCTTTTAGTTCATACCAACGGGTGTTACCCAAATTAATGTTAACAGTTTCTCTTAACTTCTTTTATTTTATTTTACTTCTCCAACCCATAAAATCTTTTTATTACTTTATTTGTTAAAAAACCCAGTATCCACAAAATATTATAATGTTGTTATGATATGTATTCGAACTATACTTACACAGACCTCCATCTAATGGGTGAAGAACATACTATTTCTATGGATGGAAAACTAACGCCTCACAAAACGATGATTGTTCGATTATCTCCTACCACCTATCATGGTGGCCCTTAAAATGGAACTGTAATTATATATGATATATATTATGTTTATTTTTAATTTTTTCTTTTGTATTTTTCATTTATATCATACTATTATGGTTTCCATTTTTTGTAAACGCGATAATTTCATTTGAGGATGTGCAGACTACCGCACCTTCAATGTGATATGACTCGGTCATGCCATACGTGCGATATATAAAGTATATATATTACGATATTATATATGAATTTATACTATATTTATAATATACCAATGTATAATTATGTTTTAATTCCATTAAAATACGAAATATAAATGAAAGTTGCGTTCATATGTATGTACAACTTACCATCCCCATGAACGGTGTATTTCATTTCTAACATCCAAATGATATGTACTGTTATAAATATATATAATGGATATAGTGGATATATATGATATCTAAATATTTAATATCATTAGGGATATAATGGACTATTGACCACATGGAATACTTTTAAATATAAGGTGTTCATTTTTGACTCAAGTACCAAATATCAATAAAACGACCATTATTAACATAAATGATTTCATAATGTTTATATCATAGTAATAATGGATATAAAAGGTTTAATAAAACATAAAAATGTTCTTGAAAAATTAGAAAATAACTTTATTTTATTTTTCAGGAGATTATAGAACGAACAGATCAAGTCAGACACCATGTAAGGGACTTCATCTCAATCTCCTTTCATTGAGGATATATTTTGATTTAATACATGATTTTCCATAATACGTTGTATAAACACCTTTGACTTTTACATTCATTCAAATGGAATATTTTTTCTACAATGTGTTTTACTAAATGAAAAAATAAATGTTTTTAATGTTCGCAGCGACAATGACCTCTCTGCTGCATTAATCATTATCTGGCTTCCACTATAAGCATTAATGTTTTTTAAAGGAAAAGAAATCCCTTATTATGTTTTTGGGAGTTTTGGTGTTGAAAATATTCTTTGAAAATGATTGAATATTTCAATATCATGAAATGATTTCTTTCGATTTCAAATTAAATGTAATTAGTGAAATATTTATATTTACAATATTTTACGTGTTATGATTTTGTAATGGCACTTCGACTTTTGACAGGTGGTTATGTGATAAACCAAATGAAGGGTGGTGTCGTGATAAAATAGGGTGGGTGGTTACATTATTACCTCTAATGCATTCTATATGGAAGTCAGTTGTATGGCTATTCTATTTAGTGATATGTGTGGAGGTTGACCGTATGGTTATTCAATTTAAGTATGATAATATCACAAGACACATTTATATGTTATGTGTTCTTTATATGGGTTTATGGTAATATTTTGGTTACAAAATGGTATGTATTGAACTATTATTCAATGAATAATATTTATTACCTCTTAAAGGTGAAAATAATTACTTATGGTAATGTATTCATGGTTTACTTGTTGTTTTGAATGTATAACTATCTTCGTTCTTTGTGTATCCCTTGCTGAGATTTTATGCTCATCCCATGTTCTTGAAATGTATTTCATTGGATATAATGTGGAATAAGGTCAAGGAAGGGATCATGTAAAATTCATGCTGTCTAAAACATGGAACTAGACATGAATCTTATTTTCAAGGAGTAATTTTTATAAAAAAAATGGAAACTGGGTAGATGTGTTTACATATATTATTCAAGTTGTTATGTATATGTTTTGACCTAACTCTCTTAAACTCTAAAACTAAAAATATCCTTAATGTGAATTATTCATTTAATTCATGATTACGAAATATTTACGGTCGAGTCCTTATAGTTGGTATCAGAGGACGGTATAGAAAACTTTATGAGTTATGGTACTGTTAAATTAATATCCATAAATTAATAAATGTTAATATTGAAATGATATAGCATTTACCGATTTCCACATTTCTTCACAGAAGATATTTCTATGTTGAGAATTTTTTTTCTTAAAGGAAACATGGAAGTTGTGCAGTGAAGTCATATAAATGGAAATGACCTTCGAAATCAAAATCTTGAGATGGTCGGAATTACAATGGAACAGTTTGTTATAGATATGGCTTAGTTGAATCAGGTGATAAATGTTGGTTGTGTTTATAGAGGATATTTATGATTATTTTAAAATTAAATAGCATCATGAAGGTCAGTTAATGGTTTTCTAGTAGACCTTAAATTAATTGTAACTGTTTGGGAAATTTAGCATGTGTGACTTTTTTGTACAACAAATTTCTAGCCTTGGCCACATTGATTCTAACGATGGCATAAATATTGATCCGTATAAAAAAAAGTTCATGATGAATGGCCAAGACCACAAATAAAATTGAGATCCATAGTTTTATAGGTTCGGTAGGTTATTAATTAAGGTTTTTTTGAAATTGTTTCAAAGTTATCTAGTTCAATGACTAACATAACTCGAAATGGTGTAATGTTTATTTAGACAAAAGAGTGTGATAATTGTTTTCAGGAATTGAGAAAACTATTTTTGAATGCTCTAGTTTTGGAACTGCCTTCTAAAAATGGTGAGTTTGTTATTTACATTGATGCTTCGTTGAATTGAATTGGATGTGTGCTTATACAGAATGATCACTTAATTGCTTATGATTTACTTCAGTTGAAACCTCATTAGCTAAATTACCATACACATGATTTGGAATTAGCTACTGTTGTTTTGTCTTTAATGATTTGGAGGAATCATTTGTATAAAGTAAAGTGTGAAATGTATACTGATCACAAAAGTTTAAAGTATATATTCACTAAAAAATAATCAAACATGAGATAGATGACATTGTTGGAATTAATCAAGGATTATGTTGGCACGATCCATTACCATCCGGGAAAAGGAAATACACTAGTTGACTCTTTGATTCGAAAAAGTAAATATTCATTAACCATGCAATATTTGGAATGAGATCCTTTGGTTTATGATTTGATCAACATTGGAATAGAAGTTGTTGGTGCATGAAATTCTTCATTCTTGTTTCAGGTGTCAGAGAAATCATCTCTATTAGATAGAATTAAGCATGAACAAAAAGAAGATAGTCAGTTACAGAAAAAGGTAGTGTTGGTTCAGAAGGGTATGTTTCCTGATTTTAATATTTGTAATGATTGTGTTTTGAGGTTTGGTAAATGATTATGTGTGCCTTGTGAATCATTGTTGATGAATGTGTTGTTATGTGAAGCTCATAGTTCCCCGTTTCCATTTCATCCTGGAAGTACTAATATATACACAGATCATTGAGAGTATTACTTTTGGGATGGAATGAAAAAAGATATCGCAAATTTTATTATGATGTGTTTGAATTGTCAGTAGGTTAAAGAAGAGCAGTTGTTGCTAAAAGGGATGCTTCAATCTTTAATGGTGCTCGAGTGGAAATGGGAAAATATATACATGGACATTGCTGTGTGATTACCAATGACATCTCGAGGTAACAATTCAATCTGGTTCATTGTTGATCAATTAACTAAAACTGCACATTTCATTCGTATTCGAGATAATTCTCTCTAGATAAAATTTCTCTGTTGTATGTTAATAAGATAGTCAGGTTGCATGGTGTTCCCCTCTCTATCATATCTGATAGTGATCCCAGTATTACTTCTATATTTTGGAAAGGGCTTCAAAAGTCGTTTGGTACTGAATTAAATTTGAGTACAACATTTTATCTGCAATCAGATGGGCAGAAAGAACAATCAATACTGACCATGGTAGTAATGATAAATTCTTGTTCATTGGATTACCCGTGAAGTTGGGACCAACATATTTTTTGGTTGAATTTTCATATTATAAATGTTTTCATTATATTTTAAAGATGGCTCTGTTTGAGTCATTATATGGACTGTGCTGTTGAACTCCTTCTTTTTTGGGTTGAAGTAGGTGATAGGATGCTGATGGAACCAGAATTGGTAAAAGAGATAGCAAAAAAAGAATAGTTGATTCAGAAGAACATGAGAACTACTCAGAGCAGACAGAAAAGTTATACGGATAACAGGATGAAGGATCTCTCTTTTGAGGTAGGTGGTCATGGCTGTCTAAATGTTTCTCCATGTAAATGCGTGATGCATTTGGGAAAAAAGGGAAAGTTGATTCTGAGGTTTATTGGACCCTATGAAATCATGGAAAATGTTGGATCAGTTTCCTTCAAAGTGGATTTATCTAAATGTTTATCCCATTTACACATTTTTTTTATGTTTCAATGTTGAGAAAGTATATACTTGATCTATCTCATGTTTTGAGTGTAGAGGTAGTTCAGTTGGAAGAGAATATCTTTTATGAGGAAAAACAGTCCAGATTATTGACCGTAGTGAGAAATTGTAGTGTAATAAATTAATTCACCAGGTAATGGTTTTTTAGGAAAACCATATCGTCGAAGGGGAAACATGGGAATCTGAAAATTCTATTAGGGATAAATACCCCAGCTTATTTGATAAGTGAATAAAAATTATGAGGACACAATTACCAAAAAGGGTGAAGGATGTAACATCTCAGTTAAATAAATAAATATGATATTTTCATATTTTTAAATATTTTTTAATTAATGAATAATTTTAACTTTAATTGGATACTATATTCTATTTCTCATCTGATACGCAACAACAAGTTTCATGGAAATCTTACGTTGCACACTAATAATATAATATTATTACTTTTAAATGGTTGTTAATGCCTAGCCATTTTAATAGCAGGAATGAATAGAACTAACTACAATATGATTATACATGTTTGTTAAATGTTTTTACATTTATCCAATAAAATTTAGATGCTTAAAATGTGAATGAATCTAATTTTATGAATAAATACTCTACTTTTCATTAAAAGGGTGATTTACCACCTTTTGATGGTGAACTATTTTTAAATCTACTTTTTATTGCTTTGATAATTTTTTTTGACAAAATATATTTATTCATTAGAATCGGGGCATCAATATTTACTTTGGATGAAATTTTGGTATTTTTTTGATATTGTTCATTTCATAATTAACTGTGAAAAATACTATATTTTAATTCAAAACATTGTTAAAATCTAATTTATTAATTGGTTTTGATTATATTTTAAATTTTTTTTCAAAGTGTAAATAGATTATATTTTTACCATTTCATCCAATTTTGGTCATTGGAACCAATTTCACTTTGAAATTGGAAATAATGAACTATCAATCTTTTGATAGTTATTATTTCTCAAAAACACACTTATTATTTTAACAAAGAGACATAATTTTAAATTAATTAATCCAAATTCCATGTTTTTAATTTGTTTAAATAGACATCATTTTTGAATTCATAATATCAAATATATCTTAGGCATATTCTTTTTGTATTTTTCAAAAAAAATCAATTTTTGATAAATAGTGAAACCACATAGTAGTAGATCAGAAACTAACTTTTTCATTTATATGAAATTTTACCACTTTTGTGAGTTGAATTTGAAAAATAAGACATACATTGTTGTTATTAGTGAGTATAATGTGGTTCAATTTGATGAAATTTTTTTTGGACTTTTATATACCACAGTTAAAGTTAAATAGGGTAATTCTGGAAAAAAGAATATTATATTAATAAAATATTATCATGAGTCATGTCCTAACCTTATTGTATGAGTAATGATCGAACATGGGAATCTCGGGGACCATTTTTTGACCCCATGGAGCCACATAAGAGTGAGAATTCCACTTTATTTTAATTAATTTAATGTATAGAAAAAAATTACATAAATAAAAGTGTTTTTGTAAATTAATTTTTACTTGGTGATATAAATGTTATATATTCGACTATAAATATTTATTGGAAGTCCAAATATATTTTCCACATCAAAGTATTTTTTTCACATTTTTTATACATAACATAAATTATAATATTTGTGACATAATAATGATGTAGTATTTACCTCAATAATAAATTATTTAAATAAATAAGATTATAAATATTTAAATAATATCCAAAACTAGTCGAATTCTTATTAGATGTTTTTATTTTGACTATAAGTCATCTTATCTTCGAATTTAATGATTTTTTGACCTTTTGAAACCGAATATATGTTTATAATAAAATAATTGTTTCAAAATATCCAAAATAGCCCCTCACCCCACTTATAAAAGGACACCACATCTAACCCATTCCTCACACCCCTCAATCCCCTTATCTCATCCAAACTCTGACCAATTAATCTCCCTACATCTCTATACGTCTCTTATAAGCCTTAACATGGGTAGAAGGCACTTCAAGACCATTTTGGTGCATACCAAAGGGAGTTCACCAAATTAAAGGTAACAATTTCTCTTAACTACATTTCTTTTGTTTTACATCTCCAACCGCTAGACATTTTTTATTACTTTATTTTATAAAAAAACAGTATCCTCAATAAAATATGATGTTTTTATTAGATAGATTCAAACTACATTTACACACACAACCATATAATGGGTGAAGAACATATTGTTTCTATTGATGGAAAACTAACACCTCACCAATTGATGATTGTTCAATTATCTCCTACCGCCTATCATGGTGTCCACTAAGAGTGAATTTCATTTATATATGATATATATTATGTTTATGATTTATTTATTGTTCTGTATTTTTCATTTATAGAATACCTTTATGGTTTCCATTATGGTTAACCGCAATAATTTCATTTGAGGAAGTGCGGACTACAGCCCCCTCAAGAAGATATGGCTCATTCATGCCATATGTGGGACATATAAAGGTTAGAGTTAATGATATTATTTATGATATTATACTGGAATTAGAGTATACCTATGTATGATTATGTTTTAATTTCAATAAAATAAGAAATAGAAATTAATGTAGTCTTCATGCGTACGTACTGTTTACTGTCTCCATGAACGATTCATTTCATTTCTTACGTCCAAATGATATGTACTATTATAAATATATATATATATAAAGGATATATATGATATTTAAGATATATATATGATGTATATCATTCGGGATATAATGGACTAATGACCACATGGACAACTTTTAAATATAAGGTGTTCATTTTTTACTCAAGTACCTATTATCGACAAAACAACCATTATTAGCATAAATGATTAAATAATGCTTATAACATAGTAATAATTGATATAAAAGGTATAATAAAATTAAAAAGGGTTCTTAAGAAATTATAACTTATCTTTAGTTTACTATTATGGATATTAAAGAACGCATCGGTCCTGTCAGACATGAGGAAAGCTACTTTGTCTCAATATCCTTTCATTGAGGCATATTTTATTTCAATACGAGACATTCCATCAAATGTTGTATAACCACCATTGAATTATACTTTCATTAAAAGGGAATATTTTTTCTACGAAGTATTTTACTAATTTTCAAAAGTAATTTTTTTAACTATTGCGGTGACAATGACCTCTCTGCTGCCGTAATCATTATCTGGCTTCCACTATAAGCCTTACTGTTTTTAAAGGAAAAGAAATCCCTTATTATGTTTTTGGGTGTTTTGGTATTGAAAATGGTTTTCGAAAAAGAGTTATTATTCCAATATCTTGAAATTATTTCTTTTGTTTTAAAATTAAATATTATTATTGAAATGTTTATTTTTGCAATATTTTATGTGTTATGATTTTATAATGGTACATGGACATTTGACAGGTGGTTACATGATAAACCAAATGATGGGCGGTGTCATGATAAACCAGGACGGGTGGTTATGTTATAAAATCCAATGAATTGGGTATGGAAGTCGGCCGTATGACTATTCCACTTTGTGATATGTGTGGAGGTCGACCGTATGGTTATTCAATTTATGTATGTTTATGTCCCAAGTTACCTTTATATGTTATCTTTTCAATATATAGGTTTTATGGTAATCATTTGGTTACAAAATGGTATGTTTTCATCTTCTATTCAATGAAGATTATTTACTACTTCATAAAGGTTAAAAGCATTACTTATGATAAATTAGTCAATTTTTACTTATTGTTTTGAAAATCTAATAGTTGTACATCTTTAGGTATCCCTTACTGGGCTTTTTATGCTCATCCCATTTTATTGAAATGTTTTTCATAGGATATAAAGGGGAATAGTGTCTTGGATGGCATCAAGTAAAATTCATGCTACCTAAATCTTGAAACTAGACATGACTCTTTTTGTAAAAGAGTTTTTGTTTTATGAAAAAACTAGAAACATGGTAGATGTGTCTACATGTAATATTCAAGTTTTTATGTATATGGTATTACCTAACTCTCTAAAACTCTAATCCTAAAAAGATCCTCAATGTGAATTATTAATTTCATTCAAGATTATAAAATATTTAATTGGGGATCAATACATATAATATTACTTATATATCAAATATATTCATAATATAAATATATATAAAATATAGATATATAAAAATGGGTACACCATTAATGGAGACAGTAGATCGTATGTACGAATGAACATTGTTTCCATTTTATTATCATATTGAATGGAACTAACTGAATGAAATATATATAAACACACACGCAGATATATATATATATATATAATTCAAGTAGACATAGTATGTCATATATTAAATTATTATTAATACCATATATATTTTGATAATCATTCGTTGATGGTTAATGTATCGAATGAACCTCATCTTGGCATCGAGACGGTAAGCCATACGTACGCATGAGAGGCGATATAATTTCATTACTAGGAAAATGGTATGAAATTAGATGGATTTTGAATTTTACAAAAGAAATATATTGTTATATGTATTATTTTCATCCAATATATTCATAATTTTTACTATAGATATATAGTGTACATAAAAAACAATTTACACCACGACCTGGAGATGGAAAGCCGTACGTACGAACGCATGGTGAAATATTTTTTGATAAGCTTAGTAAAAATGTAATATTGTTGTCTCATAATCTATACAATATCTCATGATAAATTATATTCTAGATTTATCATTTTATCATGGTAACATCCTAGTAAGAAGAAGTATAACAAGAAAGGAACTTCGAAAGAAGTGATAAAACAATTACCTCTTCTTCGGGTGTCGTCTTTTTATATGCACCTAGGAATTTGATAAGTCGGCTTTATGCCCATAAGTTCTCATATAGGATATTTATAGAGTGGTTTTGAGGATATATGAGAAGGTTTCTTCCTATCCAAAGGTAATTGGAAGTGTGAATAAACGAAAAATGGAGTTTCCCATTTATAATAGAGGTGAGGGAAACTTGAGGAAAAACATAAAATATTAATTTATTGTAAACTGATTTTAGGACTATAATAGTTATAAATTGATTTATTTCTAGTATAAGATGAGTATGGGTCGAAATTATCTATACCAATTGGTTCATTACAAGTTTAGGTGTAAAAATTAACCCCATCTTTTTGTTTTAACCCATTATAAAATAAGTTAACTCTTACCATGTCCACAGGTATTTTTATGAAAAATGGTTAATATTTTGTCTATAAAATTCCAAGAGAAACTAAATTGGATCATTTATTTCATTTTTATCACTATATATGTTATGTTCCCAATTTATAGATTTTTCTGATTTTTATATCAGTTAGTAAAACAGTATTTTGTTAAAAAAACTCATTTATGTCAATTTTGACACTTTTTAGTAAGTGATTTTTGTTAAAGCCATAAAAACATTATTACTTAAAAAAAATGAAATCATATTATACATAAAATTTCAATTTCATCCATTAAAATCATGTATGACATAAACACTTAAAATTATATTTCTTTTAATATTTTCAATATAATTTATATGATTCATTCATTAATAAGGAATATACTACATCATTATTGTGCAATAAGTAAATTTAATTTTTTACTTTCTAAACATTGAAAATAAATTTCCATCTTATAGGAAATATATCCATCCTTCTGATTAATATTTATAGTCGAATATATCTTATGTATATCACTATATTAAAAAAAATTAGTTTATAAATTTTTTATTTGATATTATTAACTCATTATTTAAATTGAATATTATAAATTTTGTAATCAATAAAAAGTTATTAAAAATGATCTTATTTTTTCCATAAAGTTTATTTTAGTCTAAATAATCTTATCCAATAGAATTAGAAAATGTTTAAGGGTAATTTTATATTATTTTTTATTATGTTTACCTTTAATTTCTAAATTTATCTTTAACCGTGGTAAATTAAATTCAATAGTTAGGATTCACATAAAATAATATTGATCATATTGAACAACATTATTCATACTTATGACAAACATGTTTGTAGAATTTTTGAAATTCATTTCAGAGAAGCGGTAAGATTACGTTTTGTGAAAATTTTAATATGTGCCCAGATGGTGAGAAAAAAGATGTAAAAATAGTTCAATGAATTTTTAAATCTAATTATATTATAAAATAACTCAACTAATAGAGGTTTAGATAATATATGTATTATGTATCTATTTTCACAATAAGATAAATTCTAACTAAAAATAATTATTTTAATAAAAATTTCGGTGTTTATTTACTTTGTAGTATTTATCACTATTCATCAAAATTTGATTTTTTATGAAGAATACAAAAATTCTCCAAAAGTTAAATTGGATATTCAGAATTAAAAAAATGAAGTTTATTTTTACAATTTTTTATTTCTAGAAGTGTATGTACATAATTTTATTATTTTTCAAAAAAATGATATAAAGATTATATCTTTTAATAAAATAAGTTTTCTAAATATATAACTATTTTAACAAAACATATACATTTCATTATAAATATATTTTATTTATGTGAGAAATTATAAATGAAATTTAAAATTATATTGTTACTATTCATATGAAAATATTTAATCAATAAATATTTATATCATTTAAATAATTATAACACTAATCTGTTGTTTCATAGAAAAAAAAACTTGCATATAATGTCGGCCAAGTAATTTTTGTGTGTAATATAATCAATTAAATTAATTAAAAGAGAAAACGTACCAAGAAATCATTGGGTTTTAAAAGTACCAGACATAAGTTTCCAATTTTAGAATATTTTGATAGAGTGATCAACATGGTTATGACAGGGTTTAACTAAACATTCCTGGTAACCAAGTGTGTGCCCATTTCTCCTTAAGGATGTTTTTTGTGGTTTCCCCATGGTTACACAAACGTGAAAAGAAACTGTGAAACTTAGATATTTTGGGTGAATTTAACATTTTCCTCAACTTCATTCGATAATGGTGTTTTCAAATAGTCTTATAATCATGCAACAATTCAATACTTAAATCAACATCCCAAACAAGAATCAGACAAAAAAAGTCATCAATAAAAACATCTAAAAATTCATTCATTACTGGGACATAACTAATAAGAATATATTTTTTATTTCCAAAATTATGTGATAATAATATTTAATAACTACTTATTATATATTTTTAAGATTTATATTATTTTACCAATGGTTTGAAATTATTTAACGCAAAGGTATTGGCTCTGGAATCTATCATAGCAAGATATACTAAAATCCAATCCATACACATGATCGTTTCAAACAAAAAATTGTGAACATTAATTAGATTTTTTGGAAATTATATCCCACTAATGATAATATAAAGATTAAATTTATTCATGGTTATATTAATTCTACTACCTGGATTTATCATTAATAGTCCCTATTTATTTTATGAGGTGATTTTACTAATCTATTTTAACATTTCTTAGAAACGAATGTATGTGGATATCGACAGTCAAATTGTGTATTGGAATAATATGAATACAAAATTATAAGATCTTTCACCACATTATTTGTTGGACCAACATGAACCATGGTATTAGAAACATACTTTTGAAAAAAATTCTTCATGAGCACATGATTCAATCCCCCCTATGTGACTACACTTTGTCACACAACAGTATAAGATCCCAACTCAATGAAAGTGAAAAATATTTCACTCATTTTGTCATAATTAGTTTTATAATTTTTTATTAATTGAAAAGATATATTTTAAAACATTTCATATCAATAAAACATCATATATTTTTTATTGCATTATCTAGGAAACATCAATCAATACTTATATAATTTAGTAAATACAAATATATTCTTGTAAAATTATCCTTATACACAGTTACAAACTAATAATATTTATCCCTGAGTTTGATGATTTTTTTCCATATTTTACCATCCATTGAGAAATATTTTTTAAATAAAATATCACTGAATATTTCACATTTTATGTCACCAAGATCACCATTCCCTATTGTATTTTAAACAAGATTCCTTAATCCATAAATCTAAAAATTGAAATGACAAAATGAATGACATAAATTTTGAAGTTATGAAAAATACATGGCTTCAAATACCATTTCCATGTATGTAATCCATTATTTGAATACACATGGACATGAAGAACCATTAAATTATAAAGGGACCTACCTCATTAAATTCTCAACTATCAACATGTTTCTCTATGGACAAATCTGTTTATATTAAATATGAATGATACCATCATATATATCTCTATTTAATAGGGTTCTTGAGGATAAAAATTTATATGTCTCAATTCCGACAATTCTGAGATGATGATTTCGATTGATATCTTCTTCTTATTGCCTTTCTACCACATCTTCATCGTTTCCTATATAAAAAAACAACAATAAATAGAAATAGTTTATATGAATCAAGATTCTAATGAGAAAATTATAAATTATTTCATATAAATATGCTGTAAAATATTACAATGGAATGTTATTAACATTATTATATACAATAAAATTTTCTACACCTCTAAATCGAATCCAACTATAATGAATTAGAATTATATAAATAGTAATGTCGACTTCTAAATCAAGAATATTTAATCAAACAATTGAAGATATTTTTAGGTTTATAGTTCTAGATAATTAGGTCATAACTCATTTATTAAAATAAAAAGAATGATATTTTTACACAAAAAATAATGATCTAGTTTTCCAATTATATAAACCATTAAAAATAAAAAATGATTTTGTTCATGAAAAATATTCACAACATTCAATTTGAATAATTATTTTCAAAAAAAGATTCCTTAAAAAATCCTACTACATTTTAAAAATGTGTATTAAGTAAATAAAATATGTAAGTTACAAATAACTAAATAATCACAATGATCGTTGAAAAACATAAAATCCATCGAAAAATACTTTTTTAATCATACCATTTTACTGGAAAGGGATCATATATCATTTAAAATATCATGTTAATTTATTAATTAAATTTATAATATTTTAATGAAAAATAATTTTATGAATAGAATTGTAATTTATGTTCCATCAGTGACACAATCATAAAAAACATTTAAAAAATTTATATATGTTTGAGTAACCATATACACATTTTTTAATAAAATACCCAAGAGAGTCTACTAATTGAATAATATATTATATTGATATCTGATATAACCCTTCATATAAGCTATATTGGGATCACCAATGAGAATTAACATGTCTCAACACATATTAAAAAAAATTTAATAGTCCATATTTTGAAAAAATCCTTTTAATATTTCAATTTTTAAACCTAAAATATTTTAGAAAATCATTTATTCCAATATGTTATATTAATTCAAATATTATGAAACCAATTTTTGTAACCATTTTCATTTAAAAAATAACCAAATAGTGAAACACTATTGATATTTGATAAAAGATAACATATATTATTTTGAAAACATTATATAATTTTTAATGTGAAATAAAATTTCATTGTCTCTGCATATTTTAAAATAGAACATTCCAATTTTTTTTAAAAAAAAATCATAAATTTCATAAAATGTTTCTTTTGTGAAAAGTATTAACAGAAATGAAGAAATTCTATTTAAAAATCATTAATATAAAAATATTTTCTTATATAAAATCATTTTAATATAGTAGACATTTATGAAAAAAATCATAATTAAAAAAAATTAAAATATTCATTTTAAAGGATAGTCTCTAGATACATTAGAAAAATTAAAATCCCAATACCCATTAAATAAAAACATTAAAGAATCATTAAATATAATTTTAATATAGATATTAATTATATAAAAAATTCAAATGTGACATATATAAAATTTATAATTTAATGTATATTTCTAAAATTAATATATACATCAGTTAATTGAAATTAAAACCATGTACCTTAAATGAACTAGGACTCATTACGTATATTACTTATCTTAAAAAACAAAAAAAAATTATTTATTTATATTATTAAAACTATTTTACATATTTTATATGAATTTTATTATATAACATTAAATGATATACACAATTATATAATCATTGAGGATTAATTTATTTTTTTCTATTTTCTTTTTATATGGAAAAAATTGCATTGGCAGGTTGACGCTAGTCAAATTTTTCATTACATCAACATATAAACAATAAAAATTATGACTTTTTTATTATATTAATAAATTAATTATCCTTTTAAAAAATACATGATATGTTTTTATAAATAATGAAATATGTTTCATGCATGGGGATGATTGGTCATACATATACCTGTCAAACATTTCTACATTGCATTAATCATTATGGGATGAAGGTTTGTCATGTTTTTTTAATATTATAATTATAATAAATAAAAAACTAGTATTTTGAAATATACACTCAAATATATATAGTCAATATGTTTTTGTGATGAAAAAATAATCAGATCCCATTGTGGAACTGGTAGTCAACAAACATACACTTACGACGTTATCATTTTCCAATGAGTAGAAATGTAATAAGGATAAAAATATATTATATTTTCCACAAGATTAATATTATATGAAAAATATAATGGTATATTACATCTGAAATATATAAAATATATTTATCCTTATCCTTATTATCTTCAATATAACAAATTAGTAAAAAATGAATAACATCCCTTCATGACGTTGTATTTTTCTATATAGAATATGAATGTTATATTATAATAATAGGAACCGAAAATAATTAGTTAAACATGATAACATAATTAAATATGTATAATTATGTTACAAATATCATATATATATTTTAAATCCATCATTATAACAACATGTGAGAGGTGATGAGAAAAATTAATCGCTTTGGATTTTGAGGCTGTAGTTCACCATACACACTAATGATTTCATACCCCATTTAATGGAATAAGATATAGATTTACGTTTTACTATTAACATAATAAAATAAAATTATATCATAGATAATTTTCTGATTTAATAATTACAATTCATAGATAATTTAATGAAATAAAATAATAAATAACGTATTAATTGTTGATTAAAAATAAGAACACTTATTCAGGAAAACTCATTAGGCTATAATTAAAATTAAAATATAAAGATACAAAATATATAAATATAATTTAAATCATTCATAAATTTTTAATAAAATTAAATGTATAACCATTATGGACATTATAAAATTTCAATAATAATAATTATTTTTTAATTTCCCTTGAATAATCAAAATTTTCGGAAAAATCAAGTATATCCCATATAAACTGATTTCGATAGGATAATTTATAAATTTATAAAATTTATTTCCAATAAATTTTATAATTCCTACACAAAATAATTATAACAAAATTTTTCTTGAAACGAAAAAAATTAACTTGATGATAACCTCTTTTTTATGAATAATATAACATTAATAAAAATATATAGAATATTTAAAAAAATTATGATTGATTTGTTTCATTAATATTTTTAAAAATATATTCATAAATTTTGGTTAATAATACAAATTCAATATAATTTAATGCCCATGTAATATTTACTACCTTTAAATAATAATATTTCATGGACTTTTTATGAATTGTGTTGTATATCATATAAGCTAATAAATATATTTTCATTGTATGACATCCTGTGGAATTATGTTCTCCACCCATTAGTAAATTTTATCCTCCTAAATTTACATTTTTCTATTTGTTAAATTGTATTCTGTATTAAAATAAAATTTTTCAAATCACACAATGAAAATATTTATAATTAAACACCAACTCTATAAAAAGGAAAGTGAACTACAAAAGTAATCCAGAATGATACATAAAAAGGCTTCTAAAAAGAAAACCTATATTGGCATGAAAAAATATAGACATATAATAGAATTTTCATTCTCATGGTCTAATGTATTGTGATAGAGAACTTTCTCTAAATAATGTTAGAATCCTCAAAACATTAAAATTGTGATGGGTCAATAGACCATTTTTTAGGAAAGTATTTTAAAAAGGTAAAACATAATTTTAAACATCATTTTCTAAAGAGATAATGAATTATCTTACTATATAAGTTGAAAATATAAATAAATAGAATTAAATGAAATGTTTAATTTTATAATTTAATCATTTTTTACAATAATCACTAAATTTTCTCAAAATTGATATGTATTTAATGATAATTTTTCATGATTTATTAACCAAATGTAAATTTTAATGGATTAAAACTATATAAATTGGAATGATTATATACCAAAAATCATTAGGCATCATCCAAAATATTATTTATCAAAATATATAACAATTAAAAATTTACAAGACATTCAAAATAATAAATACAACATTTTTCAACAAAGACTCAATAATAAAACAAAATGTGATCCACAGATCATTCAATAAATTACTACACATAAAAATGAAATATATATTATAAACAATGTTTGAAATATAAAAATCTGAAGTATTAGTCACACATACTTCTGATATTGATGTATAATGTTTTTTAGATAACACCATAAACACAAAAATGTATATTTCTTAATAATATAATCAGAAAAACTTGATAAATTTTTTCATCAATATATTTAATGAAAATAATAAAATATTAAAATAAAATATTCATCAAGAAAATAATTCATCCTTTATTATTCATATAAAATCCTATAATGTTATATTTACCATATTCATATAGGGTTCTAAATTTTTTTGAATGCTTTATTAAATAACATTAACCATATGATCCCCAAATAACATTTTAATCCAGTGGTTATCTCTATAATAAAATAATTCATTCTCAATATCAATTAATATACAATTTTAAACTATCTCGAACATCACATAAGATAGATGTGAGTAGTTTAACCATCTATCACTTCAGTTTTAGAGTAAATACCCTTGACCGTGTCACATGTAATGGTTTTTCATTTTTACATATACTATATCAATAAAATTACTCTTAAATCATCAAATTTGTGATGGTAAATCTAAAAAATATCATTAACAACTTAATACATTTTCACCAAAATTTAATTCTATATACTAATAACTCTAAAAAATAATAAATCATTAGTCTAGTATCGTTTCATTAACATAAATATTTTATTTTTTAAATGGATTATTTATCATTTGATCACATGTTCATTGAATATTGTCTCCAAAAAATTTCAGTTTTTCACTATTCTGCATTTTAATGTTATTTATTCAATATAACATATGTTTTCATATTCTAAATACGAAAACTATTACAGAATAGTCCTTATGACTCTCATTAAAATTTCATTGACTATCACATCCTTATTTCAACCGATTTCATAAACCTTTAATGATTTCCATTTCTATTATTTAGTGATATAATATTATTCCTTATGACTAATTAATATTATCTCAATTATATTTCATACATAGATAATAATATAATAATTCATAACATAAATATAAAAATTAGTATTTTCATGATTTTACCTTTATCTTCTAGAATAATGCCTAATTTTTTGCAAATTAGATGCCCAATTCATTTGTTGAATTTCTCTTTATAAATGATTTATTATAGTTGATAATATTAAATTGAAAAAAATAGGTTCCATAACAATAAATAATTGAGTGAAATTAAAGTATTTTATAGAAGTAAAAAATAATAATGTTTTTAATACCAAAAAATTTTAAAATTAATTTGAATTTTTTTTGTTTTACTAATTATAATCAAACATTACAAATGTGACTAAAGACATGTTAGTGATATATTTCCTTCCATGTTAATAAACAATAAATAATTTTTTTACAAAAATTAAATCATTTAATCATGAAATAATATGACTCATGTTAAAATGAAAATTGTCATTATAATATTAATAATCATTACAATGAAATTATATATTATTATCAAATCCTAAAAGATGTCTTAAATAATATTAATATATTATAATTTTAAAACTAATATATTTATCTCATAAGTTTTCTCTTATATCCGAAAAAATAATTTTTCATTTATTTGATATATTCCTTCAAAATAAATAAAATGTATCCCTTAATGTGGGAAATCACCATAAAAGACCTTCACTTAAAACCTACAATCAGTTTTATAATCCCATTATGTGATCAACTACAATGATTTCTTCCAATTATTTTATCTATAACTCATAACATAACCACAC
This sequence comes from Viscum album, assembly GCA_963277665.1. NCBI lineage: Eukaryota > Viridiplantae > Streptophyta > Magnoliopsida > Santalales > Viscaceae > Viscum > Viscum album. Next base: position 1,742,358,307 of record OY728156.1, read on the forward strand.
ATGAATACATCCTAATCTATAATTTTTTCTAAACCCTAATCTGATTCCAACAATAGGGTATTTTTATTAAAAATTAGTTAATCATGAGTTTGATATCAGGAATTAATTATCTTATATTTTAATATATTTTCTGTATTATATTTTTATAGTCCCATTTTATAACATTTACATAAGAAAAAAATATATTACAATGTAGACATAGATACCCAGTATCCATTTATCCATCAAAATATATGATTTAAAATATAAATTCATTATTATCATTGAGAAAATCTTCAATAAATACTAAATAACATTTTAGTTCTCCTTAAACAACCTCATACCCTATAAAAAATACATTTAAGTGGTATTAGAACACAAATCATGGTACATGAAAACAAATAATTAATAAAACATGTTAATTAATTTTATATCTATCTGATCAAAAAATAATGCTTCTATAAATTTTAATCTTAATGAAAAATACATTAATACAAAAAAATTCATAATCAAAATCATAAAAATATATGATATATAAAAACTATCCCTGAGTTATTCATATAAAACATGATAAACCATGGAAAAAATAATAAAAATTAATTTTATAAAAAATTAATTTCATTTATGAAAAAAATTATATTTACCTTACATTTTGAAATAAATTATTTATATAAAATCACATAATAAAAAATTGAAAGATAAGGTTGGTTGATTGGGACATAATCTTCATAAATGACTTATGGAGTCGAAATAATTGGAATAACAATACAATTAACTTCCATCATAATTCTCTAAGGAATTAATCATTGTCCAATGCATTTGGGTGATATAATGTGGCTCACCCACCATATCACGTGATTTTATAGAGATTCACTCATCATATCATGAGAAATAATGAGGGTCAACCCATGGTATCCTGATATATAATACCACTTAAACCATCATTTGATTATGTATATGGGGATCAACCTATCAAATATGTTGTATTCATCTCACTTTCAATTATAAAAAATGATTGATAATTATCTCATTAAATAAAATTGTATACGATTACAATTAAAATCATAAAACCAACGACAAAATCGTTAAATTGAGATTGGAGAACACCTTTCGATATAAAAACTCTATTTTTTTGAAGCCTGTTTTCTTTACCAATTTTACTTGAAAAATATGAAGATGATTATTCAATGAATGAATCCTAAAATCTTATAAAATATTCAAAACCCTAAAAATTGTTTTTAGTGGAGGTTAAATCAATTTATGTCATATATGATAAAATAAAATATTCCTTTTCCATTTTCCTAATAATTATATATATAACACGTAAAAACTTCCCTTATAAAATTAATTTAATGTTAGTAAAATGTGAAATAATATTTTAGTATAAGTATTTTATGATCATATACATACAAATATATATATATATATATATATATATATATACGAATAAAATCATTTTAGGAACCAATAGTGAGGGTTGTGGTGGATTATATGTGGATGATAACACAGACGACGTACAACTAGGAACCAAAAATTGTTAGTAACATGATGTGTAATATCGAATTACATAATGTGTTTCACACAATGTATTAATAGGGTTTCTCTGGAGAGAAAAATATCACAAGATGTGTGACCCTTGTCACAGGCCATTTAACTAGTGATGGAGGAATGACATTATTTTTTAAGGATACATGGGTACATTTATATGGAGATACAAGAGTTCAACTAGATGTACATTAAAATGGATAGGGGTATATTTGTTTGTACAATGGAATGACCAGTATTGTATTGACAGATAAAAAATGTAAATGTGCAGTTTTCGGTGATATCTAGATGTCATTTTTATGGATATTTACATTCTATGTGAGGAAAAACCCTTTATGATTATCATGGGTTGGCTAGAGATTGTGTGTACACTAGAATAGGTAGTGTACCCTCATTTATGAATACTATAGTTGTATTCTTTTTTAATTTTCACAAGTATCGATTCAATGTTTTTCCTTGGTCTATGCAGGATGATAATCAGATAGAGTTTTTAATGTCCCACTGTGATACTGTAGTGTGATCCTCTATCATTTGATGTTATTTTTTATGTGGGGTATAATTAATATGTGTTGACTCAATGAAAAATGAATTTATTATCAATGTAGTTGGATCTTTTAGTATGGTTCATTATATTTTGTGTATATGTTCCACTAAATTACATGTTGATCCATATAATTTTTTTCTGCACCCCCATTGGTGTATAATGTGATCACAAGTCTATGAATTGATTTTATATGAGACAAGTGAGTATTATTAGAAAGGTACCAATGATCATGACCCATTGGACGATTCTCTGTAATGATATCATGGGTCATAGATGGGATTCTCTCAAAATAATAATTCCTTTGACAAGAATATTTTGGATGGAAGTTATATTTTTACCATTTGGAGACATGATATCCCTAAAGAGTTTATATATTTTTTCAATTATTGATATTTTTTATAAAAATATAACTCTAAATAGTAATTATTACATATTATGGAGTCATTGAATATGTGTTTTTATAGTCACCATTTCATATTCTCTTCACACAACTATCCAGGTTACTGTGGAAAACAAATGATTTAATGACGACCTCGGTGGAATGGGTTCTAGTTAAGATTAGTTATCCATGATAGACATAGTTTTTTTATGGGTGATTCCATTTGATATTATTAACCATATTATTTCTGTACTGGACTATCATTATTTTTGGATTTGGGAATTATCTTAACACTTTAACACTTGTAGTACATTGTTTCCATTCTCTAATTGTGGGGTTATGGATGCAAACATAAGTTTGTTTTATGAATTTTACATTTACAAAATTTATATTAATAGATATTTTTATGTTTAAATAGATACATTATTCAATTGACACTCATATCTATGATATTCTGACATAGAATGGGTCTCTAAACCCAGAGATATTGTATGAGGGATTGAAATAGTCATAGTTTAGGCACCATTGGAAGGATTATGAAAAAGTTGTATTAAATGATTATATTATTTCATATTTATATAGTAAATGAGATTGGTTTTGGAAAAAATGATTAGTTTTTTAAAACAAGAAATCATGATAGTGACTATAGTGTTGGTGCAGCGGCTGATGTATCCCTACACCAAAACTATAATCATCGTATTTTAGAATTATTACAAGTATACATTGGCTGAAAGAAAAATCATTTTACATAAATCATATAATATTTTTTTTCTTTTCATTCGCTTCTTTATTTTATTAACTACAGATACACATTGACAAAGGTAAATATTTTTAGTTTCAAGATACCTCTACAAATATTTCTTGATTGGATTCCACTTCCAGATCAAGAGGATGATCTACCAAGTGATAATGCATCACTGAAGGGGACTATATTTGATATAGAACATTGGGGTGGTTAAACATCTATACCACCACCAATTGAATAATAGTTTTAATAGGTTGTGTAATATAAGGATGAACATTGGATATTTGTGTTTAATGAATTATTAGGGAAACAACAACCTATGATTCATTGTTGAGCCACACCCCGATGTGGTGAAGGATTTTTTGAAGTTATTCGGTCAATTTTTCAACCTTATAAGGATACATATTGATTAAATGGTGTTCCCTATAGAGCGTCTTCTTTAGATTTCCTCTAGGATATGGTCGTGTTTAGTGACTCATCCACATGACTCGACATCTCATTCATAGTTATAAATTGAACATCTCTTCAATGATGAGTTTTATCTGGTAATGTTGTGATCAGTGTGAATCATGGGGAATACGAATCATCAAAAATGTTATTTAAATATGGTTGAGTGTTTTGAGTGGTTTTCAAATATATCATCGTACATGATGAGTATGTTTTGGGATTTAATATTTTATTAATATTCCATTGATCAAGGATTATACATGGATATTAGGCTCTAGTTATATGTCTATACATTAACATTTATTATGGAGATATAGTTTGAACCGTAGTATTGCATATTTTCCTGGTGTTATAGGTACTTAGTTTGAGTGATGGTAGTGGGAACCCAAGAGATGTGACCCGGGATTTAATAATCTGGCGAATGTTGCATGGATACTAGTTTTCAAAATTGTATGGATAAAATGAAAATAAATAGGATCATTAGTGTATGGATCAAAGGATAAATCGAGTCAGCCTGGGGGGGGGGGGGTGGTATTTCCCCAATGAATGTTGGGGATAAATAAAATGGTATTATTCATCTCATCGTTGATCGAGATATGATCAAGGGACATCTGCAAGAGATATAGTGGCAAGAGAAGGGTGGTCTACTAGGTGATTTTTGGGGAATAGGTGTAGTATGGACAACAAGAGTTGGATGAAGTTTGAATATTTTACCACCACCACCATTAGGTAGTACATTCCTTATTCAAGGAGATGGAAGTCAGGGATGATTATCAGAAATATATGATGTCCATTGACTTCATGGATCATAAAATGGTATGGGGTATGATTTTTTTCTTTTCTACTATAGCTACAATACTAATATACATTGTGAGATTCCATCATATCTCACCAATTCACGGGAAAAGGACATATACATTCTCCTTGAACCATTGTCTTTACCCAGATTATTATTTTCACTTATAGAAGGGTTACTCAATGATTTTAGACTTCTACAGATATTACTATTTTACACTAGATGTTGATATCTTTATACGTGAACTATTTATATGAGTTATATGGTTTAATAATTTCATCATATTTATATGTTGTCTACCCAAAATTTGAAAAAAAATAAGTACAATTTTAATAGGTGGATGTGTTGTGTTATGGGTAGATGAGACCCATTATTGTTGAAAATGGATTATTGATGGATTAGGATAAGAAAATAAATATGATAGAGTAACAGATTACTCACCAAATAGATTCCATGACTGTTGGAGATATAGATGATATTGGTTACCAGTTCCCTATAGGTATTGTGGGGAATGAGAATGTCTTTCAATTGGATGTGCATGTCTTACTTCCTAGCCTAGAGTTATAATTCATCATTAAAATTCTCCCAAAGATAACCTTGATAGCTAGAAAAGAATATAAAATTTCTCTCATAGTGATGCATGATTTGAGGTTGTAGTGGGAGGAAATACATGAGAAGGGATTTGGGATAAAAAATATTTCAACATGGCTGGACCCATAATTGTTCTTTATATTGGAAGAATTGAGAATAAGGTTTTTTTTTACTACCTATGTGTTACAAATTTAAAGATGATGAATATTTATAGATTTCATACCATTGATTACTTCTTAGATAATTTTTTATTGGTGTGATGGTTCTTAATGATTTATCTCAGATCATGCTTTTAAAAGATGTTAGAATGGTATGGGGGTATAAATAATAAAACTTTCATTTTTCACTATGGTTAGTTTGAATATTTTTTATTCCTTCTAGAATAATGAAAACGATATTACTATTCATGGTTCTTATGAATAACATATTTCATCAAAACCTACACTAGATTGAGGTGTTATTCATTGAGAACATCATATTATAGTGGACATCTATGTAGATTAACAAGAGAATATATATGATATTCTATGGAACTCCCTAAGAGAACCATTATTATGAGTACTATCAATTTAATTTATGGGATAAGGACTTCCACATCATAGTACAGATCTTCTCAATGGAAGGAGAGCAAGTGGGCCCCATGATGGTTGAGGAACTATTGTAATGGGATCATCCCATGATTCCTCTTGATGTGTATAGTATACATGGGATGGTATGGTCCTATAAGATGTTTTTTTTCATATTTCAATCAAGTGGAAGCACATATATATTAATTGACCCAATATGTGAATCCATTCTGGTGGATGGAAATGTTCCTAAATTGTTTTTAAGAGTTGAATTTGAGGATTGTGAGTACCCTAAATTAGATTTCCTTACGAGGGAATAAAGTATAACATGTTCTATGATTCTTCAGGGATGATACACGTCTATGTTATCATGGAAATGTAGTATTTTATGGTATACGGGTCAACCCAATTGGAGTAGGATTGTCAGAACTACACTATCTATGATCATGAGCAAACTATTATAATCTTCACCACGAAGATGTGGTGAAACTACCTGATGTTGTAATGGGTTTTTGTCTAAAATGACTAAAGGTGTCATAGAAATATATTCCATTTGATATATCATAACTTCATATAGAGGTGATGGATATAGTTCCTCTAGGACTATGCTTTATATATTTTGTGTACTTATATGAAGGGAAACAAAGTGTCTAATGTCTTTCTAAATACTTGTTCCCTGCATTTGATAAGTGAAGTATTAGAGAAGTTATCCTCCTTATAGTTTTCCTAGTTTGAAATGGACTGAGTAGTATACCTACATTTGATGATTGTTACCACTTTTAGTTTATTATAAGTCTATGAAGAACAATATGATTACATAAACTATGAGAACTTACAAAAAGTAATATCTACCATACATGACCCAGAAATATTTCTTAATGGTTGGGAGCTTGTCATTATTTTTAGCGAACATAAGATTGAACCAGTTGTGTTGAGAGATGAGTTATTGAGTGAGATTCATAATTAACCCCAATTAAAAAAAAACATTGTTGGTGATTTTGTACAGAGAACATCGATGTCAATTTTTGTTGTTGGGGTTTAAGAAATGTTCGGCAGTGTTGGTCTCTTGACCCATCACTTGTCAACATGTGATGGATGAGGAATAGGTTCAAACGGGTTTACCTTAATACCTTAATGGGGCTGGGTGGGGGTGGTATTGGATAACAACATACATTGTGACCATGTTACCATGTACCTTCATGGGACATGATTCCATATCATTCATCATATATAGATTCACTATGTTTTCCCACTTCAAATATATTTTATTACAGAGATATGTATATATTTTGGGGTGACAATATATAGAGGTGATATTCAATATCCATGGAGTTATCTATAATATTTTTATGATAATGATTCTCAATTCATTTTGTGATTACAAAAAGAATTATAAGAGACCATTGTGTCCTAGTTATGTATGATCATGGAGATTCACCCCATGAATAATGGCCATAATGAGTAGACCATTCTAGCATTAGAGTACATGTTTTTGTCTCATATGATGGAAATTTCACATAGTTGGAAGTAAAAAAATAACATTAGTGGACTTTTAATATAGTAAAATATATCATTAAATTATTGTTATGCATCCATTCATTACCTTCTATAAGATACCCTAAATGTTATCGCACTATTTGACTAATCCCAGCGAGTCATCCCTCAAGGGAGTAGTATTTGCACAGCCTACATCAGAGACATTATAGGTCATCTAAGAGTATATGGGGACTCAATAAATATGTCATAAGTCCTACGATGAATGACATAAGAGACCTATTTATTTATAGGAGGGATAAATTGTGTTCATAAGGGTCTTACCTCGACTAGGATTTTAGATATTTGGACAGGGTGAACTACTATAATTGAGATTCATTATCACTTCTAGGATATCGAATAGATATGGTGAGGTAGCAAGAAACATAGCTCTACTACCACATTTGGACTGGTACACATATGATTCCATGTTTCTTAGCTAAGGATGAGCATTCACAACTAATTTCATTTCATCAAATAGAGAGATCTGGAGATCGACGTTGAACCACCCTTGGTTAAGTACCCAATTAAGTTTACTTTTTAGTATAAGAGGATCATATATGAAAAATAAATTACTTTAGTTCATGAATAGTGGTAGAATATGAATCATTATATGTACACGTACAAGTGGGAGGCCTAGATGTATTCTTTGTTTCTATAAAACAATATGTAATCATCTGTTATTCATTCTGATATGTAAATCCCAACGGTGGGTATTATTTAATTACTTATTTTTAAGTGAGTTACATTTGGTTCTTATTTTGATTATTTTATTGAGGGATCTAGTTGGATTATGTTATAGTTTGAGGCCCAGTGGTCCCATAGTTAATTTATAAAATATATTAAATATAGTAAGTAACATGCACATCAAACATTCATGTAAAGGATTAATAACTTCTAAAAAAGGACTCTTAATTGAAATATGAGGGTGACATTGAGTTCATAATGTATGTTTTACCATAGGCTTCACATAAATTATTTCCAATATCTAGAGTCTATAATATAAATATATAATCAAGAATTAATAAAATAAAATTTGGAATTGATTTTTTTATTTTATATTGATGTAGTGACTGTTTCCCTCTACAAAAATGATTTTATCCCTTAACCATTGATTATTTCACATAACCTATAATTTGAGAGGAACTATAGTAGATTCTTAAATAGAAGATCATTTAAAAATTACCTCATATCAATAAAATCAAGTATCATGTGCCAATCAATTTCATGTATCATAACATCAAAATTAAGGCATGTCTTTCCTTCATTAGTGATCAATTGAATCACATGATATGATGTTTTATTTTTATAATTATATATTGTTTTTTACATGTTTAATTAAAATAATTTACTTGAATAATAAATGATTCATGCATGAATGGTTTGTTTATTCATAATGGATTAATTTTTGTTAATTGGGTAATTCCATTTTTGTTCTTATATTAGTTCAACAACGGATCATGGAAAAAGGAACAATGATGATGTTTTGTTCAATAAGCCTTTTGTTCTGTGGATTTCAAATTCATTTCATCACATATTAATGGATGGTATATTATTTGGACAATAGTTTTATGAATACATAGTAATTGACCATTATATATATTTCAAAATTGAGGATGCGATCAATAAATGAAATTGAAAAATTATGAATAGAGGTGGAACAATATTTATTTGTGATTCCCATTCATCCTAATAATTAAGGAACAACTATGGTATTATTGGGTGGGGGTTTACTATAGAGATTCTATGTTCGTATTCTTTATTTCAAGAAATGGTAAGGTCATCTGATACTAGATACATGCATTCCGGTGAGTGATATAGATTTTTTGACATGGAGGATGAAATAGAAGAGAATCCAATGAAATATTTAAATCACATGTTACACATCATGTAATAAAGATTTACATGTCATCTAAGACCCACTATTTATTTTTAGGGTTTACATAGAGTAAAAAATGTAACATATCATGTGACCACTATGACATGACATGTGATCCATGTTGAAAGCTCGGGTGGTATCTCAAATGATAAAATGTATGCCTAGGTCGGGACACATAGAAATAGAAAAACGTTGAAATACATTGCAAGTTGTACTCAAGTTGGTATACATGCACAAAAAAATGCTCATGGAAAATAAATGACCATATGAGTGGCATGATGGATGATCACTACTTGTCATGTACTTTTTATACAACCAATGAAACTGAGAATTTAAATTCATTGTGAGTAAAAACCAAAAAATAATATTAGGGGTCAGATGGACATGTTGTGTAACCCCAGTACACACCATGTACCAACCACGATGGTGTTTCAGGCCCTTTGGTTCTTCAATTAAAAAAATTATTAGTTTAACATGTTCCATTGGTCCATCACCTTGAGGGTGCATTTCAGAATTACAACCACATATTTACATTATGACCCCATATGAAGGATGAGTCCCAAATGGTGATTGTAGTGTCCCTCCAAGAAACAAGAGTGTGATACCATATCAGTGTTACTTATACCTGATATGTGGTTTCTATAATCAGTGAAAACTCTAGACATAGAGAAATTATCTTTCATATTGTAGGATGATTCATTAAGGGTTGAAGAATCATTGGTATATGTCTCCTTACAAATAATATTGACATATATTTGGTTTTGGGTATCCTTTAGTAGTTATGGGAGTGATCCTCTATCTCTGTATCAAGGTCATCAGAGACTAGTGGGTATTATTTGATGGGGACCAATGATCATGAACTCATGATTGACTAAATAATGTAATATAATGTCTTGTGCAATAAATTATTTTAGAATTATCACTACTTTAATAAGAACCCTTTTACATGAAGTTTTCATTTGACCTCCTCATAGGTAAATGTCCTTCCTAAGTATATATATGTCTTCATTGATTTTTTTATAATGTTATGAGATAAATATTATTCATTAATATGTTTAGTGATTTAATTGTCTCCTTTTGGGTATTAATATACCCACACTTGAATGGTATATGCCCCCACATGTGATGAATTATGTAGCCAAGGACCATTCGACAGATTCATTCGAGGATAGGGAGGTATTTTAGAATTGTAAAGACCCAAAATTTCTGTGGAATGCTATTTTTTTAAATACATGGGTTTTTATAACTTTTAAACTGGTGGTCGAAATTGAAATCTGAGGGCACAATTGAAATCGCAGTGCCAGTATCTGCTTAAGAAGACTATAAACTTGACAACTGTTGGTCCGGAATAAAACATAGTTTTTTTGTTTTTAGTGAATGAATTAAATACAAAGAATTTTGTGTAAACTTTATTTTTATTTTTTCGATAAAACCTCCATGGGGAGGTCGGAGGTGGGGACCACCACTCCTTAACCACCCATGAGAGGTTATTGAGGTGGGGCTAGATGAGGTTTAAACATTCTCTTATTGCTTATTGTGGTGGAGACCACCTAGGGGTTAAACCCCCTTGAAACTCCCATTTAATTGGGGGAAATCCTCCACCTCCCATTAAGTGCAGGGAATCATCTTCAACTCCCCTAACACTTAATGTTCCAAATCCTTCTCATTTAATTAATCCACCCATTTTTAATGTTATTACTTCAATGTAATAGGATATTATAATCTATTATTTTTGGCTTGGAATTTATCAACTTGGTGGAACATTGTAGAAGAAATATCTTGGGGAGAAAATCCCTCGCCAATAAAGAACGAAGAACGCGTTCTCCCAATAAAGAACACCGGCGAGGAGCGTCTTCCACTTCGTTCCTTAAAACCTCCATCGATGTAGGACTTTTGCATCAACAACATTGATTCTTCCTTCCATGATTGTATCTCTTGACCCACTTACTACCAAACTGTCGTGGATGGACCATGCCAAATGAAGACGGCATGATCCCTCTGCTATTATCATGAATGTTTGGTCTGTTCTTCATGTTCTTCATTGGTGACAAACAAAGGATCATTGTGAGACCATTGTGCAACGCAACGATCCAAAACTGAAGATAAAACATCACAATATCCTAGCAGAGAAGCGATGATGATATCAGTAGATAGATCAGACAGGAACTGGAAGGGTCGTTCCCCAACCGTTCTTCGAGCGGGTGAATCAAGTCTTGTTTTTGGAGCCAATAAAAGGCTTGAAAATACCGAATATGTCTTTGGGAAATAGGGGTGACCTATTGTATGATTTGTTATGAAAAACAGACCATCAAAATGAAGAACTGACTTCACAAGAGGCATACTGGCCAGATGCACCATTTCTGGAAAATTCCAGAATACAAGGCGTGTACTTATGACAAACATGTTGTGTAGTACGAGCGTTCTTCGGCTTCTGTTTCGAAATTTTGACAAGTAACACATTGCGTGTGACCCCGGTAACGCGACATGTTTTCGCATAGTAGAATGGAAGAAGCTACTTTGCGATACATGGCATGTATTCTAGGAAATACACGAACACGGGAAGAATTACACAGCCCAGTGGCACGACATGTACTCTCTAAATAAAATGGCGGAAGTGACTTCATGATACTAGGAGTGTATCTTGGGGATACACAGACATGTGGTGGAGTACACGAGCATGTACTCCACCACACGTCCAAGCATGGCCAGTGGCATGGGCTAACCCATGTACCAGTTAAACGGGTTGGCGAACACAGGATGAGGCCGTGTATGGGAACATGTCTAGTATACATGTAGTCGACCCCAGTTTCTTGGTCACGACGTGTAACCATACCACACACAGTGTAAATTCTTCTCTACATGACCAGACTTAGGATGCAGGTCATTGTATATAGGTAGTACTCGAGGTCTAAAGATATTGTGTGTGCCTCATTCCTACATGTCATTTACTTTTTGGGAAATGGTATGGTCATCTTGTTGTCAGTATCATGGAAAATCTTAGTTTGGGTTATCCCATATGATGGGTCATTTGAAGTAACGACACTTGGCTTGAAGAGCATACCCTCCTAGAATCAAGCGTGTTTTGGGTAATAACCTTGAGGATGGATACACTCTGACGACTGTTTTGGGATCCTGTGTGGGTTCAATAGCTCGGAATACAATTCCTGGATTATGTTTTGGTTAGACATCTCTCACGACTGTTCCGGGATGCTATGTGGCTTCGACAGCTCCGACTACTATTCCTGGATCCTATGTGGGTTTGACATCTCTGACTACTATTCCTGGAATCATGTGTGTGTTTTAGATCTATGACATTGTTCCTGGATCCTATGTAGGTTTAGTAGAATAGATGATTTAGTGGCTACAAATAATCATCTCTAACTCTCTACATAATTTGTATACATGTGTGAGATGAGTCAGTGACTTCTGGAATTTCATCAAGATTGAGATGGGCAACATGATTACTTTGGTATATGTATGGCCATATAACTCTGAAATAGGTATCCATTGATTTTATACTCATTTGTTTATCATTGGTGGATTTTGAGAGATCTATAAGGTCTCGGGGTCCCTAATGAGTATCTTTATAGTCACCCTTGCATTGGCTATGTTCGCACATCGTTGTGTTGGATGTAGATAACAGAGATCGATGACTGGGGCTGAGAGTACCAGGACTAGAAGATACTCAGAGGTGGACCATACAATGTGTCGTCACATTGAAGAGACTAAAATACATGGAGTGTTGATGAGGATATATGTACCTACCCTTCATTTAGGATCTGTGGTTGACAATCCAAGTGTTTCTTTTCAACTTTCTGCTAATTTTCCCTTTTTAGTTGTACTTGTACTTTACAGTTGTTCTTGTATTTCCGAACTCTTTACTTTTCTGCAATCTTTTGTTATATAGTTTACCTAGTGTTTTGTATATATATATATGTGTTCTTAATGTTCATAAGGGAAACACCTTCCCTGTTTTATGGAATTACGCCTTGGGTGCTAGTCTCCAGCCCCTGGCCTATAAAAGGTGGTCTTGGGGTAGTCAAGGCACAGGCTCTGGGGGATGGATCAGGACAAATTGGTTACATAGGAGTTTGTTCTACCACAGAACATAGGATTATAATATTTTTTGTGAATCAATATTGTTATGTGTAGTGAGTGTGGTTATTAGTTCAGGGAGTCCAGTGTTGGTGCAATGACCAACATATCCATACACTCGGACCCTGAATTTTGATTTCTTACTCAGTGCACAAAAACCGTGATTGCATGTGTGCTTTCAAGTGTGTTCATGTGAACTCTTTGAGTCATCTCACAAGGTATAACATTTTGACCATGGAACAACTATTTCTTTTTAGGATTGTTCCACACCGACAGCCAGCTAGGGTTCTAGGCTTTGTATGAGATGTCAACCCACTGAGCGACGAGGCATCGGTGCAGGGCCCTATTACAGAACTGGAACCAGTGGTACCACTACCCATTGGTCCACTAATGCCACCAACCATAAGAGCAGAGAGTTCATGCCACGTGAGCACATTGCACGAGTTCTGGTGCGAGAGGCCACCCAGGTTCAAGGGGTAAGATAGACCCACAGGCAGCTGTTGTAACGTCCCTACCCCAGTAACCCTGAGTTGGTTCATTATTAAATAAAATTGGAATGATCACAAATGATCAAGTCTTGAATGAATGATAGTTTAGTATCCTTCAAAACACTACATACATTCATAAATGTTAAATGACATCATAAAGTGAAAACTACAACAACGTCTTGTCTCAACACTCATATCCCCTTTTACTACCCCTATAGGTCATTCGTAAAATACTTCTTCACATCCTGTGAAAAATAAAACATAGAAAGGGGTGAGCTCAAATGCACAGTAAGGATAATAATATAGCAGAAAAATTCATAAATAATCATAATCATGTAAGGAAATGTGTAACTAAAACAAAAGCCTTTTAAATTTGAACTCTAGAATAATAAGGCAGAAGTAAAAAAAAATAATTCCATTTAATTTTTCACATGGATATTCTTCTAGTCGAATAATCCCATGCAATATCAATAACCAACTTAATAATGATGGAATGCATAATGTCGAACAATCATATCCACATAGTCAATTCCTTTTTCCAAGACTACAATTACTATTTTTTCAAGACCTTATGCCAAGACACTAGTTTGTCTCATTAGACCTACCGATGAATCAAGGAGCTATAGTGGGCTCCACCCGTCACTTATTAAGTCCAATGCATTCCCCATATGAACAGGTTTAAACATAAAATAAATATTCGTATTAAAACTAGCATACAAAATGTCAATAATTTGTCCATAAATCATGAATGTTATAAAAATAACACATCCACAATCAAACATATCAATAAAAACTTCAATACAATATGAAAGTTTGGAATCGTAATAAATCAACTTCAAATAAGCTTAAATCCATCAAAAGATGTTGACATAGATGAAATCAAAACTGTTTGAGAGAAATATCTCTTTTTTTAAATCATTTAAAAGTCACATAATTATAAAAGAAAAAATTTAATTTTAAAATATTCTTATAAGCTTGTAATGGATGTTTCACAGATTTTACAATGGTGGAAAATAGCCGCACCCTCCGAATATGTTAAAAAAAGACATTCTTACCTTAATTTTGTCGAAAAGGCTAAAAATGACCTTGTTTGGAAACAAAATAAAGATTCTTTTATAAACATCATAAAAAAAGTCAAAAAAGGTTATAAATGAATTTAAAAAATAGTTTTTAAAACAGTAAGAATGATTTGAAATATATTTTTAAGAAAAATGGATGAGGATGATAAATAGGTCCTTGTAGATAATTACGTATAAACAATCTCGGATAATGATAAGATTGTGAAATAAACCCTTACTAATTTGGTAACATAGGGAACATAAACCCCATGAAATAAGTATCATACAATGATTATGTAAATGTACATAAATTAAGGTTTATTACAAAAAGATTATAATTATAGGCATTACAAACACCCCACAAAAGGTAATAGTGGCAATGTGGCATGAATCTCATGGGAATAAGGAGTGAGATGAAAACCCCTTACCTTGTACTTTTCCTTAATCTATGGTTTGTTAACCTCCTTTATAATAGTTAAAACATTGTTATTAAATAATAAAATAACCATTTACATAATTATGAAATCATATATGATCTTTTAACATTCAATTTTTAATAATAACTTAGTATTATCGTTATTTTGGGTGTTAACTTACACGTTTTCTTTGATATGTTTTGTTACAAAAGTCGTGTTTGTTATCCATAGGTTGTATCTTATTCATATATAGAATGATATATTGTCTTTAAACATTATTTTTTATCATAAAATGATAATTACATCTGAATGGATATGATGGGAATGGTATCTCATCGCGTTTGTGGAGACGGTAGTCCGTACGTACGCACGAGCGAGGATATCTTTATTTTGATATTAAAATATTAAATAATTGGATGGTATATTTTATATAAAGAAAAATTATAATTATATATTTATTATTTACATCAATTAAACATCAATATCATACCTATCCAAATAATAATGTTGTAAACAACAATTACACTACGACGTGGAGACGGTAAGCCATACATACAAGAATATGGTGACATATCATTCAAAGGATGAATATAATACATAATATGGTTGTACCATATTAATAATAACATCAAATATTATAGAAGATACTGGGGTTATTGTTTTATTGTGGAAGTAACAATGAAAGAAGAAGTTGAAGAAGAATGGAACTTGAAAGATGGTGGTGAAAACATTACATCTTCTTCGGGTTCATCATTTTTATTTGATCAAAAGGGATCCTTAGGATGGCTTTATGAATAATGGAATGCCTTTAGGATGATGTGAGAGATGTTGATATGACAATTGGGATGGTTTTGGACTATCCAAAAGGCTTTGAAGGTATAATGAATTGGATAGAAGTGGTGTCCTATTATAAGGGGAGGTGGGGCTCTTTAGAAAAAAATTAAAGTACTATTTTATAATAAATTCATATTAGGTTTGTAATGGCTCCAAAGTGGATTATTGAAAGTATATGGTAGGTATGGATAAAAATACTTTCATCCAATAGATTTTATACAAGTTTGGGTCTCTATATTAACCTTCTCATTTATATTTAACTCGTAGTTATATAGTTTGACATTTACCATGTCACATTGTATTTATATATTATATGGTTTATGAACTTACTATATACTTCAAGAGACCCCCATCTGATCCATTAATGAGACACCTATAATTATATAAGTCTTTGTCTGATCCTTATATATTTAGGAATATAATATGAATTAATAATATAATATTTGTTTTAAAAACACTTTTATGTCGATTTTGACACTATTTAATAATTGATTTTTGTTAAAGTCATAAAAACATTATTAATTCTAACCAAATTCATTTTAGAAATACTAACATATCATATTAATCAATAAAATTCGTGGATGGAATAAAAACATTCAAATTTTATTTATTTTAATATTTATAATACAAATTATTTGATTCTTTCATTAATAAATAAAATATTGCATCATTATTGTGTCATAAATAAATTTAATTATTCAATGTGTAAAAATTATAAATAAAATACCATTGTGTACGAAGTCTTTTTATATTTATAATAAATATATATAGTCAATAATATAACATATATAAACCTCTTAAAAATTGTTTTTTGAAAAGATATATGCTTATGTAAATTTTTTTCTTTAACTTAAATAATATAAAGTGTCATTTTCACTTACAAGTGGATCCATGGGGTCCTAAAATCAACCCAAAGATGCTCATGGTCAGAAATTTATCAACCACTAGTGTTAGGACACGTTTTAGTGAAAATTATTATTATTATAATATTATTTGTTTACCCTTATTCACCGGATATAACCTTTAATCATGGTAAATAAAATATTTACCGAATTAATTATTCAAAATGAATAAAATTAAAAGTTATCTATTTACTCAATTAGGACCTCCTGATTCTAAATATAGAATCCATTTTTCTAAATTCAAAACATATAATGGTAGTAACTAATTTAATATTAATTACCGCTGTCAAAACTATAAGTGTGGTTTTAAGAAATAATAACTATCAAAAGATTGACACTTTTGTATATACAGTTTAAATGTGAAATTATGTCAAATGACCAAAATTGTATTAAATAATAGAAATATATTCTAAATATATTTTATAACCACTCAACTTTTATAATTTATCACAATTAATTATTTCGATTATAAAGTTTTTTTAATTAAAATTTAGTAAATCTCACTATTCATCAAAATATGAATGTTTTCAGAAAAATACCAAAATTTCACCCTAGACTAATTTTGATATTAAAAATCCAAAATTGAAGTCCATTTTAAATGATAAAATTTATAAAATTTCAAATGGTGGGTATTACTATTCATAACAGCTTGTTTGATTGGTTGTGGTGTGTGTTAGAACTCGAAGTTGTGTACCACACACGCTAGTGTAATATTCAAAGCGAATCATACCGTGGAACCATGGGGTGTTACATTCTATCCTCCTTCAAATAATTTCATCCTCGACATTTCTAGAATAATAACACATGAAATGACTTGGGTGGTTCTTCATGATATGTTCCTCGGGTTCCCACATTGCCTCTTCCATCTTACGTTTTCTCCATAGAACTTTTACCAGACGTGTCATCCGGTTTCTCTGCACTTGTTTTATAGTATCAAAAATCCTGACGGTCTCATCGCAATAAGATAGATCAGGTTCTAGTTCCAATTCCTCATAGGTGAATACATTAATTGGGTCGGGCATTTATTTTCTCATCATTGTTATGTGGAACACATCGTGAACTTTGGATAGACTTAGCGACATTATCAAATGATATTCTACAACACCTATTCATTATAGAATTTCGAAAGGTCCTATGTACCTAGGACTCAATTTACCTTTCTTAAAAATATGTTTTTAATTAAAATTTATTAAATTTATCTATTTATCAAAATATGAATGTTTTCTGAATGATACAAAAATATTAATCTGGGATAATTTCAATATTCCGAATCCAAAAATGTAGACCGTTTTGAAAGAAAAATTGTATAAAATTTTAAAAAGTGGTTATTAATTTTCATAATGGCTAGATTGATTGGTTGTGGTGTGTGTTAGATCTCAAAGTTACATACAACACACGCTACTGCATTATTCAAAGAGAAGTGTACCACAGAAGCTTGGGGTGTTACAGTTGTGGATTGTCTTGAGGTTGTGGTGATAGTCTTTAGACTGGTAGGGTCACCAGCCGACCATATACTGATCCCTGCTACGAGTCTCTTTTAGGCAACAACAGACATATGGTGGAGCCCGATGCTCTAGGTGTAGGACGGGGCGAGAATACTCATGGCAAATTTCGAGAGTCGGTTTTGGGAAGAGTTTGTCATAGCCTCCCTACATGTTGTGCGGATTCAAAAGATACTTCATCTGTAGTAGGGTAGCATTACGGTGGCACAATACTCAATGAGGTTCACCGACCCCTCGTGATACTCCATAGAAATAGTTTGAGACCTATTTTCAGGTCCCATACAATTGAGTAGGGGATCAGAAGAGATATCAGGGCTACGATGATCTCCCTCAACATACTAATATAGGAGGGGGTGTTGGATAAAGCCCTCTTAGTGGAGAGTTTCCATGCTTAGCAGTTACCAGAAGTGAGACCTTCCACCGGGTGTCACGTAGTGGAGTATTCTACAACTAGCAGTAGAATGATGTTGCAGAGATACAATTAGTCTAGAATATCCAGTTGATGAAATCATGACATGGGTTTGGTTGTGCGAGGCATGCGAGACAGAGCCAGTCATTCATGAAACATGATGTGTTTCACATGCAGCAGGCAGAGTCACATGGCTCGTGACAGTCCGACCAGCCGTTCGAATGATTAGCAGACAGTTGAGGGACAACACAGTAAAAGTTAAACGTTTGATCGAAGTGATCCATAGGGCGTAGGTAGACATGGAAGATGAGTAGGTCATGCAGCTAGTAGTGGATGATGTTACTGGGTGTTCCACCACCACCAACAAGAGGTCCACCCCGACTGCAGGGAGTCGGTGGACAGGTGAGAGCACAGCTCCAGGTGGTTTAGGCTTACAATCATGGTGCTCCGGAGTTGTTTTGAGGTAAGATCTATGTCTACTCCACCTTAGATTCAGTTCTTATATACATAGGTTCTAGTCACTATTTTTTTTCCACCACCCTCATTCAGAGCTCAGAGATTCAGATGTAGCCGTTGGCTCGATTTATACGGCTAGATACTTCTACGAGAGAAGACTCGATAATTACACACTGGTTCTGGCAGTGTGAGCTAATTCTATGAGGTGAGATCTTTGGCTGGGATCTCCTCATAGCGGTTTCGAGGCATTACGAAGTCATCTTGGGTATGGACTGGTTATATAAAATCCATGCTCTGATTGACTATATTAGGTGTAAAGTGTGGTGTGTTCACACAGATGGGACTCGATTTACCATCACCTGAGAGAAGGGAGAATTTATAGCATATTATGGACTTAGTCAGAGGATGGTGGAGCCGATCACTCATTAGTTGGCCTTCTATAACCTCGGATATAACAACACATACTATACATACATGTTTATTACTTCAAAATTGAAGCATACTTATTACAAAATATTACAAAACCATGAAAGGACAATATAGGTATAGTGTCTTTAGAAACTGGGAAACATAAACAAATGGTTCATAAAGCATCTCCATTGCCTCCCATTTATCTCATCATATCTAGAGTCCCTTTTAGCATATCCTAATTAATATCCTTCTTCCTGACCTGGGGAAAGAAAACATACAAAAGGGTGATCTCAAATGCTCAGTAAGGTTAAACAAAAGAAATATCAATCACATCATATTCATAAGAACATGACATTTTGGAAATCTTAACCTGCAAAAGAGATCATAATTTCATAACATGGGATAAATCATAGTAGTGAAATGTAATCTCAATAATCACAACATAAAACATTTTGGAATACACACATAATCATAGAGAATAATTTCTTATTATTCAAGACTCATTTCCAAGGCTATCTTAGTGGACAATGTCCATTTCTGAACCGAGTTCATTCCTCGTTTCCGTCCTATTTCACTGAACTGGTTTAACCTGCCATTCCAGCCATGTCTATCTCATGAGATATAAAATATTTACCCAATTCATTGGATGGATATATAGGTACCACCCATATCATAATGATACCATTCTTATGTGTGCCAAAAAAATCATACATCATTGCATAACCCATGTAATAAAAATGGGATTCTTAAACATCGTGATTTCATAAAACAATTCATATATGATAATGGAATTCATAAAAATTATTCCATCACATCATAATCAAATCAATATAATAATAGGGATAGAAACAGAACCCTATATTATCTTAGATGGAAAAAAATGTTGATAAAACATTTGAACTCCCTTCTTGAGAAAAATATCCTTTCTAATTCAAAAACATTTTCCTTTCTTAACATGTTATAAAATTTAAAACAAAAAGCAGTTGATTAAAATTAAACCTGGAAACTTGTAAAGGTAACTTCTTGGAAATAATGTTTTAGAAATCCATTCATTCCATATAAGTTAAAAAAACATTCTTCTCTTACTTTTCTTGGAAAAGTCAAAAAGTACCTCGTACGAAAAATGACAAAAGATTCCTTTAATATATTTTACTAAAAACTCACTGAAGGGTAAAATTTGTTATAAACTATTGTATAAGGATTTAAATATTCCATATTGAGGAAACATGGATGTGGATGATAAATATTCCCCAGTAAATTCTGATGTATAAACAATCTCGTATAAAAATTGAGATTGCGAGATTTTCCCTTACCATTGGACAGATTAGCATTGTAAGTCTCTGAACCTACTCTATAATGATTTAAATAATGTCATTGAATTATTCAGGAGTCATACTAATTGTTATTATATAATATATGGTAATATTCTTAGCTTCATATTAGTAATATTTCATTGTTACTTGTTATTCGGGTGTTTATTGCTTTTTTGTTCTTATGCGTGTTTTGTGGAATAAATTCTTATTCTTATTTTTGGGTTATAGATGCCTCATTTCCAGAATTTTATTAGTGTAATATATATCATATTAATTCATTCAATTCATTTATATAATCATTTTTCAATTAAAATCATGTAGAACGAGTCGCATCACATCGCGGAGACGGGATTCCGTACGTACGCACGAGCGATGATATTGTTCCCATGATCGTGAAATGGTAATGGTGTGTATGTATACTATTTCAGAGTCAATATCACTTTACAATAATAATTTATAGTTATTATTTACACCATTATACCCATCCATGTAAGGTGGTGGTGGAAAATAGATTACACCACGGCGTGGAGACGATATTCCGTACGCACGCGCGGTGATTTCATTTTCCTTAGGATGGATATATGGTGAAATAGGGTTATTTAATACATTAAATAACATATCCATATATTAGTGATACTGATTTTATTACTTCATAACGAAACAACTAATGTAGAAGAAGTGTAAGAAGAAATAAAGTTGAAAGAATCGGTAACGTACATTACCTCTTCTTTGAAACGCCTCTTAAAGACAACCTTTTAAGGCACTAAAATTGGTCTTTGAAGAAGACCAGGTTCTATAGGATGTTTATAGGGAAGTGGAGAAGAGAATTTGGCAGGGTTTGGTCTTGATTAAAGGCTCAAAGTGGTGTGAGGAAGAGAGGGAGGAGGTTCCCTTTTATAAGGGAGGGGAGGGGCACCTTTGGAAAAATTAAAAATATTATTTTATTATAAATCCATATTCGGTTTTAAATAGATCCAAATTAATTTATTTAAATACTAAGGTGGGGATGGGTTGAAATCCTCTCATCCAATAGAATTTAGACATGTTTATGTTCCTATTTTAACATTATCATTTATATTTATCTTTAAGTTAAATAATTTTACTTTTACCGTGTCTTCTTGTTTTCTTACACTATAAGGTTATTATAATTACTATAACAAGACAAACAAACTCCAAGTTGATTATAATTAATATATATATAACCATATCTAAGTCATTTGGCCGATTCATAGATTTTAAGGAATAAAATATCAATTAATAATATAATATTAGTTTTAAAAACTATTTTATGTCAATTTTGATACTATTTGGTAATTGAAAATCATAACAGAAAAAATTAGTTCTAAAAAAGTGAATTAAATAAACACTAACATGTAATATTAACATAGAAAATTATTGGAATTCATAAAAAGTCTCAAATTACATTTATTTGGGTATTTATAACATCAATTATGTCAACATTTCATTAATAAAATAATTACTTCATCATCATTGTATCATAAATAAATTAATTTATTTAATGTCTAAAAATTAGAAATAAAATATCATTATTTAGGAAATCTTTTTATCTTTCTAATGAATATTTATATTCGAATTTATTGTATGTATAACCCTATATTAAATATGATTTACTTATTAAACATTGATTTTAACTAATTTAACCCTTCTTTAAATAAATTAATAATAAATGTCCTAATATAATTCATGTTGGACTAAATGGTCATATTTTATTCTTAAGGTTGTTTTTGGTATCATTACACTTATACAATAGAATTTGGACCTATGTTTGGGTAATAATAATATCATTTTTACCCTTCATTACCCTATTTACTTTTTACCATGGTAAAAAAAATAAATAGTTACTATTCACCAAAAATTATTTTCTTCTCATTGAACCACATTTTATTAATGACATCAACCGTGTCTCTAGGATTTTTGAAATTCTACTCACAGAAGTGGTAAAATTATGTTTTATGTAAATTTGCCAATTTTCCAAGGAGGTGGGTAAAAGACGGTCAAAAGTTCAATAATATTTTTATATATCTAAATTTATTATAAAATGACACCAATGAATTTCATTGAACTTATATAGGTATTATGTTTGAATTTTGACATAAAAATTTTAAATAAAAAGTCGGGTTTTAAATAGTAACCCAGTGATTTCACTATTCATAAAAAATTGAAAGTTTTCAGAAATATACCAAAAATTCACCCAAGGCTAATTTCGATATTATGAATCCAAAAATGAAGTCCATTTTGAATAATAAAATTTATAAAATTTCAAAAACTGGTCATTACTATTCATAACGGCTAGATTTAATAATATTTTTATAGCATTTCGTTGTTTAGTGAAACTCGGTATTGCGTACGACCCAAGCTATCAAGGAAGGTTGTGTTTGCGTGTAAAGCAAGCCAAGCTACTGTTGTGTGTAGTGAAAGATTTCTTTGATGATTTATATAACATAAAAACACTATATTTCTTATAAAAGTCTCGAGTGTTACATTCTACCCCCCTTAAAATGAATTTCTCCATCGAAATTCATCACTTGTAACAAACAGATGAGGATACCTCTCCCTCATCATATCCTCAACCTCCCATGTAGCTTCTTCTAATTGATGGATCCACCATAATACTTTCACCAAGCGAGTGTTCTTGTTTTGTAGGAATTTTTCACTATGATCGAGAATCTCTATCGGCTCTTCTTCATAAGAAAGATCTTGTTCCAGCGGTACAACTTCTGAGCTGAGTACATGTGAAGGATCAATTATATACTTTCTCAGGAGATATACATGGAACACATTGTGAACTTGAGAGAGATTTGGTGGAAGCGAAAATCGATAAGATACCGCCCCAACATGATCCATTATTTTGAAAGGACCGATATACCTGGGGCTCACCTTTTCCTTCTTCCAAAATCTCATTACTCTCTTCCATGGAGATATTCGTAAGAACACTTCATCACCCTCTTCAAACTCTAAGTCTTTTCTTTAGTTATCAGCATAACTTTTTTGTCGACTCTGAGCTGCTCATAAGTGTTGTTGAATTGATCTGACCATTTCTACCATCTCATCAACAAGATCATGTCCTAATAGATTTCTTTCCCCAACTTGATCCTAGGAAGTTGGAGTCCTGTATTTCTTTCCATATAGAGCTTTATAAGGAGCCATCTGAATACTGGGGTGAAAGATATTATTATAAGAATATTCCACCAAAGGTAGGTATTGATCCCAACCACCCTTGAAATCCATAGAGTATGATCTCAACATATCTTCTAGAGTTTGAATTTTTCTCTCAGACTGACGGTCTGTTTGAGGATGATAAGCAGTGTTGAAACACAACTCTGTATCCAGAGTATGCTGAAGACATCGCCAGAACATTGAGGTAAACCTCGGATCCCGATCATATATAAAATAATGTGGTACTCCATGCAATATTACAACTTTCTTTACATATATCCTGGAAAGCTGATCCAGAGAAAAATTCTCTCTAATAGAATTGAAGTGTGCAGACTTTGTAAGGCGATCAACTATTACCCATATAGCATTATTGCCTTTGGATGTTCTAGGAAGTGTGGTGACAAAGTCCATAGTAATTTTTTCCCATTTCCATTCGGGAATGGGTAATGGTTGTGACATTCCCTTATACTTCTGTCTCTCATATTTAACTTGCTAACAAACCAAGAATCGAGAGACATATTCAGCAACATCTCTTTTCATACCATCCCACCAGAAGTACTCTTTCGGGTCCCTATACATCTTCGTGCTTCCAGGATGAATAGAGAATTATGAACTGTGAACCTCATCCAGCAGCTCCTTCTCTAATTCGGGGATGGGAGGAACACAATCCCGATTCCTGAACATTATTATCCCATTACAATCAAGGTTGAATTCAGGAACATTTCTCACCTTCTTTTGTGACGCTACATCTTCTTTCTGTGCCTCTTTAATCTTCACATGTATAGATGGTTGAACATTCATTTGAGAAAGATAAGATTTCCCCCCATCCATTATAATTCCAAGATCCATCCTTTGTAAATCCATAACTATTAGATCTTTCATGATCTTCATTATGGATAAAATGGCATGGTCTTGTTAAATTAATGCATCTGCGACATTGTTTGCTTTCCCAGTGTTGTAATGAATTGAGCAGTCGTAATACTTAATCAGCTCCAACCATCATCTTCGGTGCATATTCAGCTCCTTTTGTTTGAAAATATAATTTAACCTATTATGATCAGTATAAATATCACACCATTCTACATAAATATAATGCCTCGAAATCATTAATGAAAATATTACTGCAGCTAACTCCAAATCATGAGTTGGGTAATTTTTCTCATGTGTTTTCAATTGTCATGAGACATAAGCTATGACCATATAATTTTACATAATAACATACCCCAATCCCTTCTTGGATGCAACACTGCAGAACACAATCCTTTCTCCACTACAAGGAAGTGTGAGTACAGGTGCACTGGATAACCTTCTTTTCAACTCCTTGAAATTCTCTTCACATTCCTCCATCCAAAAAAACATAACTCTTTTCCGAGTCAACATGGTGAGTGGATTTGATAATCGTGAGAAATATTTCACAAAAGGTCGATAATATCCAGCCAAACCAAGAAAACTTCGGATCTCAGTTACTGTTTTTGGTCTCAACCATCTTTTGATAACCTCTGTTTTTGCTGGATCCACAAGGATCCCCTCTTTTGATATTATGTGACCCAAAAAATGAAACTTTTTGAAGCCAAAATTCACACTTGGTAAATTTTTCATAAATCTTCTCCTTTCTCAGCGTCTTCAATATAATTCTCAAGTGATCATCATGTTCTTCCTTACTCTTTTAATAGACAAGATTATCGCCTATAAAGACTACCACAAACTGATCAAGATAGTCTCGAAAGAGTCTATTCATTAGATCCATGAAGATAGAAAGGGAATTAGTAAGACCAAATGGAATCACTATAAATTCATAGTGTCCATACCATTTAAGGAAAGCCTTCTTTGGTATATACTCCCTTTTGACCCTTAATTGATCATACCCTGAACGACGATCAATCTTGGAAAAGTATTGAGCTCCGCATTGTTGGTCAAATAAGTCATCAATGTGCGGGAGAGGATATTTGTTCTTGATATTGATCTTGTTAAGTTCCCGATAATCAATGCATAGTCTCATTGATCCATCTTTCTTCTTAACAAAAAGATAATGTGCTCACCAAGGTGACGCACTAGGTCATATGAATCCCTTATCAAGATTCTCTTAGAGTTGCTTCTTCAAATCCTGCAACTCAATTGAGGTCATTCTATAAGGTGTCTTCTAAATAGGAAAAGCACCCGGTACGAGTTCTATTGAAAACTCAACATCATGATTTGGTGGAAGACCCAGTAATTCCTCCGGAAAGACATCGTCAAACTCCCGTACAATGGGAATATGCTTAAAAGTGAGTTTCTCACTAACCATTTGAGATAAATAACCTTCATTGAGTGGAATCAAGGCCCATAAGATGGAATAAATTTCCACTGGAAGGTTATGTTCATCCTTGTATTGATAGACGATCATAGATTGATCAGGAATATGAAATGTGACTTCCCTTATTTGGAAATTGATATGAGCTCCATATAAATAAAGCCAATCCATGCCAAGAATCGCATCAAATTCCACTATAAGAAGGATCACAAGATTTGTAGGAAGCACTTTCCCAAAAACTTAAATCGGATAAGAATTATAAACTTTTGATGCGACTGTTATTCCATTAGGGGTTGTCACATCTAACTCAACATCTAATTGTTGAGGTAATATGGTGATACCCTTAGAAAATTCATCAAAAATAAATGAGTGGGTGGATCCAGAATCAAATAAAACATGTGCTACTTTAGAGTGGATAATATGTGTACCTTTCAGCACTTCGTTATCGTACTCCACATCGCTGATATAAATTGCATGTGACTTTCCTTCGTCTTTATCCTTAAGAGTTTGTTGATGTCGATCATCATCAACAACCCTTGGATTAGGGCATTGATTGACATAATTCCCCATTTCCATGCACATGTAACATTGAAGTGTAGGAGGAGCCCTCTGTGAAGAATTTTCTTTGTTCGCATCACTAGACACCTTCTTCCCATCATTGCTACATTTAAATGCCCGATGACCTTCCTTTCCACATTTGAAACATTTAATTTCCCCTTTAAGACAACTCCCTCCATGTTTCTTTTCACACTTTGAGCATAAGGGAAAACTAATCTTCTTTTCAGTGTGCTCTTTAGATTTTCCTTTGAATTCCATTTTCCTCTTCTTATCAAACCCACACGACTGATGGTTACTCCAATCTCTATATCAACTTTGAGAGCACATCGATTGATTTCCTCATAGATATTGATGTCCCTTATGGCTAATGCCCTTTGAAGTCTTGGTTTTAAGCCACTAAAGAATCAATCGATCTTACTTTCAAGTTGGATAATAATACCAGAAGCATACCTTGAAAGTCTCGTAAAATTTTCTTCATAGGTACCAACAGATTCATCATCCTTTTGCTTTAGTTCAAGAAACTCCTTCTCCATATTTTTTTGAAGACAATGATGGAATTACTTATTGAAAAATACGTTCCTGAACTCATCCCATTCCATGGACTCAATTTAATATCTTGGCCTCGTATTCTTGAAAACATTTCACCATTGATAAGAATCACCTTCCAAATGATAAACTGCAAGGATGACTTTATCATGTTCAGAACATTGAAGAACTGAAAATATCTTTTCAGTAGTACTAATCCATTGTTCAGCAACTAATGGATCAGTAAACCTGCTGATTGAAGGTGAACGCTGCCTCGTGAAGGATTCATCAGAATTTTTCTCCTTCCATTGCTCGTTTGGAAGTCCTCAATGATTCGTAGCTTCAGAAAGTTGTGTGAGAATGGATACAAGATTATTCATTCCAGCTCCTATAACGTTTGGTTGCTCAGGATTACAATCATTGCATTGCCCATCGCATTCTGCATTAACATGGTTTCTTCGGGTTCCAGCCATTGACTTAAACCAAGAAGAATAGTGTGAGAAACACTAATTATAATAGGAAAACCACATAATCAAGAATAAAATTTCAAACTTAAGGTCATATCATAGGTTGTTCATTGCCATTTTTAAAACACTCTGATCATGTTTTATGCTTAGAATTATCCTTAGGATTCTTACTAAGGCTTTCACATCCTAGTTTCCAAAGGATGACTATATGTTTCCTCTGATACCAACTATAATGACCCATACATTACATACATGGTTATTACTTCAAAATTGAAGAATACTTATTTTCAACATATAACAAAACCATGAAAGGACAGTATAGTTATATTGTCGTTAGAAACTGTGAAACATAAACAACTTGTTCATAAATCATCTACATTGCCTCCCATTTATTTCATCATATCTAGAGTAACTATTGGTATATCCTACTTAATAACCTTCTTCATGACCTGGGGAAAGAAAACATACAAAAGCGTGTTCTCAAATGCTCAGTATGGGTAAAAAAAAGAAATATCAATAACATCATATTCATAAGAACATAACATTTTGGAAATCATAACCTGCAATAGAGATCATAATTTCATAACTTGGGATAAATCATAGTAGTGAAATGTAATCCCAATAATCATAACTTAAAACACGAAACTTTGTGTCATACACACATAATCATAGAGAATTACTTCTTATTAGTCAAGACTCATTTCCAAGACTATCTTAGTGGACAAAGTCCATTTCTGAACTGAGTTCATTCCTCGTTTCAGTCCTGTTTCACTGAACCGGTTTAACCAGCCATTCCAACCATGTCTATCTCATGAGATATAAAATCATTACCCAATGAATTGGATGGAGATATAGGTCCCACCCATATCCTAATGATACCATTCTTATGTGTGCCAAAAATATATCATACATCATTGCATAACCCATGTAATAAAAATGCGATTATTAAACATCGTGATATCATAAAACAATTCATATAAGATAAATAAATTCATAAAAATAATTACATCACAACATAATCAAATCAATGTAATAATAGGGATAGAAACAGAACCCTATATTATCTTAGATGGAAAATAATTTTGATAAAAAACTTGAACTCCAATCTTGAGGAAAATATCATTTCTTCGTCAGAAACATTTTTCCTTTCTTAACGTTTAATAAATTTTTAAAATAAAAGAATTTGACTAAAAATATACTTTAAAAATTGTATAGGAATATTCTTGGAAATAATGTTTTAAAAATCCATTCATTCTGTATAATTCAAAAAAACATTCTTCTCGTACTTTTTTCGGAAAAGTCAAAAAGTACCTCGTACGAAAAACGACAAAAGATTCTTTTCATATCTTTTACTAAAAACTCACCGAAAGGTAATAGTGGATATAAACTATTGTAGAAGGATATAAATATTACATATTGAGGAAACATGGATGTTGATGATAAATATTCCCCAGTAAATTATGAATTATAAACAATCTCAGATAAAAATTGAGATTGCGAGATTTTCCCTTACCTTAGGTCTGATTTGCTTCGTATGTGTTCGAACCTTCTGTATAATGATTTAAATAATTTCATTGACTTATTCTAGAATCATAATATTTGTTATGATATCATATATGGTCATATTCTTAGATTCTTATTAGTAATATTTCATTGTTACTTGTTATTCGGGTGTTTTTTTTCTTATGCATGTTTTGTCGAATAAATTGATATTATTATTTTTGGGTTCTAGATACCACATTTACAGAATGGTATTAGTGTAATATATATCATATTCATTAATTCAATTCATTTATATAATAATTATGCAATTAAGATCAGGTTGAACGAGTCGCATCTCATCCTGGAGACGGTATTCCGTACGTACTGACGAGCGATGATATCGTTCCCATGATCGTGAAATTGTAATGGATTGTATGTATACAATTTCAGAATCAATATCACTTTAAAATTATAATTTATAGTTATTATTTAGACCAATATACCCATCCAAGTAAGGTGGTGGTGGAAAATATATTAAACCACGGCGTGGAGACGGTATTCCGTACGTACGCACGTGTGGTGATTCTGTTTTCCGTAGTATGGATATATGGTGAAATAGGGTTGTTTCATACATATAATAAAATATCAGTATATGAGTGATACTGATGTTATTACTTCATAATGAAACAACTAATGAAGAAGAAGTGGAAGAAGAAATAAAGTTGAAAGAATCGGTAACGGACATTACCTCTTCTTTGAAGCGCCACTTTGATACCTCCTTTTAGGGACCTAAAATTGGACTTTCAAGAAGAGAAGGACCTCTAGGATGTTTCTAGGGAAGTTGAGAAGAGAATTTTTGAGGTTTTGGCTGAGCTTGAATGCTCAATGTTGTGTGAGGAAGAGAGGAAGGAGGGGCCCTTTTATAAGAGAGGAGAGGGGCACTTTTGGAAAAAATAAAAAAATTATTTTATTATAAAGTCATATTTGGTTTTAAATAGCACAAAATTGATTTATTTCAAATCTAAGGTGGGTATGGGTCGAAATAATCCAATCAAATATAATTTAGACAAGTTTAGGTTCCTATTTTAACCTTATCATCATATTTAACTTTATGTTAAATAATTTTACTTTTATCGTTCCTTCCTGTTTTCTTACACTATAAGGTTAATAAACTTACTATTGCTAGACAAACAAACCCCAAGATGTTTATTATTAATATATATAACCTTATATAAGTCATTTTGTCGGACCTTATATTTTTAGGAATCATATAACAATTAATAATATAATATTTGTTTTATAAACTATTTTATTTCAATTTTGATACTATTTGGTAATTGAAAATCATAACAGAAAGATTAGTTCGAACATGGTGAATTAGATCACTACTAACATGTCATATTAACATAAAAAATTATTTTAATTCATAAAAAGTCTCAAATTACATTTATTTGTGTATTTATAACATCAATTATGTCAATATTTCATTAATAATATAATTACTGCATCATCCTTGTGTCATAAATATATTAACTTATATAATTTCTAAATATTAAAAATAAAATATCATTATGTAGTAAATCTTTTTAGCTTTCTAATGAATATTTATTGTCTAATTGATCTTATGAATATCCCTATATTAAAAATGATTTACTTATTAAACATTGATTTTAACTATTTTAACCCATCTTTAAATAAATTAATAATAAATGTCCTAATCTAATCCATGTGGGCCTAAATGATCATATTTTATTACTAAGGTTTCTTTGGTCGAATTAAACTTATCCAATATAATTAGTACATGTTCTAGAGAAATAATAATATCATTTTTACCCTTAATTACCCTATTTACTTTTAACCGTGGTAAAAAAAGTAAAAAGTTACTATTCACCAAAAATTATTTTCATCTCATTGAACCACATTTTACTTACTGACATCAACTGTGTCTCTCGGATTTTTGAAATTCCACTCACAGAAGTGGTTAAATTAACATTTATGTAAATTTACAAATTCTCCTAGAAGGTGGGTAAAAGACTGTCAAAAGTTCAATAAAATTTGTATATATATAAAACTGTAATAAAATGACTCCAATGAATTTCCGTGAACTTATATAGGTATTATGTATCAATTTTGACCTAAAATAAATTAAAACAAAATCAATAATTATTTAAATAGAAAGTCGGTTTTTAAATAGTAACCTAGTGATTTCACTATTCATCAAAAATGGAAAGTTTTCAGAAAAATACGAAAATTTCACCCTAAGATAATTTCGATATTCCGAATCCAAAAATGAAGTCCATTTTGTAAAAATTACATTTATAAAATTTCAGAAATTGGTTATTACTATTCATAACGAATAGTTTAATAATATTTTAATAGCATATCGTTATTTAGTGAAACTCGGTATTGCATACAACGCAAGCTAACGAGGAAGGTCGCGTTTAAGTGTAAAGCATGCCAAGATAGTGTTTTGTGTAGTGAAATATTTATTTTATGATTTATATAACATAAAAACAAAATATATCTTATAAAAGTCTCGGGTGTTACATTTTACCCCCCTTAAAATGAATTTCAACCTCGAAATTTATCATGTGTAACAAACAGATGAGGATAACTCTCCCTCATCATATCCTCAAGATCCCATGTAGATTTCTCTAATTGGTGGTTCCTCCATAAAACATTCAACAAGCGAGTGGTCTTTTTTCGTAGGAATTTTTCACTACGATCGAGAATCTATATCGGCTGTTCTTCATAAGAAAGATCTTGTTCCAGTGGTACAACTTCTGAGCTGAGTACATGTGAAGGAACAGGTATGAAATTTCTCAGGAGAGATACATCGAACACATCGTGAACTTGAAAGAGATTCAGTGGAAGTGCCAATCGGTAAGCTACCTTCCCAACACGATCTAATATTTAGAAAGGACCGATATACCTGGGGCTCAGCTTGCCCTTCTTCCCAAATCTCATTACTCTCTTCCAAGGAGATATTCGTAAGAACACATTATCACCCACATCAAACTCTAAGTCTTTTCTTCGGTTGTCGGTATAACTTTTTTGTCGAATCTGAGCGTCTCTTATGTGTTGTTGAATAGATCTGACCTTTTATACCATCTCATCCACAAGATCAAGTCCTAATAGATTTCTTTCCCTAACTTGATCCCAGCAAGTTGGAGTAATGCATTTCTTTCCATAGAGAGCTTCATAAGGAGCCATATGAAAACTGGAGTTAAAGATATTTTTATAATAAAATTCCACCAAAGGTAGGTGTTGATCCCAACAACCTTTGAAATCCATAGAGCAAGCTCTCAGCATATCTTCTAGAGTTTGAATTATCCTCTCAGACTGACCGTCTGTCTGAGGATGATAATCATTGCTGAAACTCAACTCTGTATCCAGAGTATGCTGAAGACTTCGCCAAAACGTTGAGGTAAACCTCGGATCCCAAAAAGATTTAATATAAAGTGGTACTCCATGCAATCTTACCACTTCCTTTACATATATCCTGGCAAGCTTATCCAGAGAGAAATCCTCTCTAATAGCAATGAAGTGTGCAGACTTTGTATGATGATCAACTATGACCCAGATATCATTATTCCCTTTGGATGTTTTAGGAAGTCCGGTGACAAAGTCCATAATGATGTTTTCCCATTTCTATTTGGGTATGGGTAATGGTTTTAAGATTCCCTTAAACTTCTCTCTCTTACCTTTAACTTGCTGACAAACCAAGCATCGAGAGACATATTCAGAAACTCTCTTTTCATGTCATCCCACCAGAAGTACTCATTCAGGTCCCTATACATCTTCATGCTTCCAGGATGAATAGAGAATGAAGAACTCTGAGCCTCATCCAGCTGCACCTTTTTTAATTCAAGGATGGGAGAAACACAAACCCGATTCATGAACTTTATTATCCCATCACAATCAAGGTTGAATTCAGGAACATTTCTCACCTTCTTTTGTAACCCTACATCTTCTTTTTGTGCCTCTTTAATCTTCACATGTATAGATGGTTGAACATTCATTTTAAAAAGATAAGATTTTCCCATTCCATTATAATTCCATGATCTATCCTTTGTAAATCCATAAACATTGGATCTTTTGTGATCCTCATTATGGATAAACTTGCATGGTCCTGTCGACTTAATGCATCTGCCACATTGTTTGCATTCCCAGGGTGGTAATGAATTGAGCATTCCTAATCCATAATCATCTCCAACCATCTTCTTTGGCGCATATTCAGCTCCTTTTGTGTGAAAATATACTTTTGACTTTTATCGTCAGTATAAATATCACACCTTTCTCCATAAAGATAATGCCTCCAAATCATTAATGAAAATATTACCGTAGCTAACTCCAAATCATGAGTTGGGTAATTTTTCTCATGTATTTTCAATTATCGTGAGGCATAAGATATCACCATATCATTTTGCATAAGTACACACTCCAATCCCTTCCTGGATGCATAACTGTAAATCACAAACCTTTCTCCACTACAAGGAAGTGTGAGTACAGGTGCACTGGATAACCTTCTTTTCAACTCCTTGAAATTCTCTTCACATTCCTTCGTCCAAACAAACGTAACTCCTTTCTGAGTCAACTTGGTGAGTGGATTTGATAATCATGAGAAATCATTCACAAAACTTCAATAATATCCAGACAAACAAAGAAAACTTCGGATCATAGTTATTTTTGTTGGTCTCGACCATCTTTCGATAACCTCTATTTTTGTTGGATCAACAGATATCCCCTATTTTGAGATTATATGACCCAAATATGCAACTTTTTGAAGACAAAATTCACACTTGGTAAATTTGGCATAATGCTTCTCCTTTCTCAGTGTATTCAATATAATTCTCAAGTGATGTTCATGTTCTTCCTTTCTCTTCGAATAGACAAGAATATCATCAATAAAGAATACCACAAACTGATCAAGATAGTTTATAAAGACTCTATTTAGTAGATCCATGAAGATAGCAGGGGCATTAGTAAGACCAAACGGCATCACTATAAATTCATAGTGTCCATACCTTGTACGGAAAGCTGTCTTTCGTATATCCTCCCTTTGGACCCTTAATTGATGATACCCTGAATGAAGATCAATAATGGAAAAGTATTGAGCTCCATGTATTTGGTCAAATAAGTCATCAATGCGTGGGAGAGGATATTTGTTCTTGATAGTGATCTTGTTAAGTTCTCGATAATCAATGCAGAGTCTCATTGATCCATAGTTCTTCGTCACAAATAGAACAGGTGCTCCCCAAGATGACGCACTAGGTCATATGAATCCCTTATCAAGATTCTCTTGGAGTTGCTTCTTTAATTACTGCAACTCAATTGGGGCCATTCTATAAGGTGTCTTCGAAATAGGCAAAGCACCCTGTATGAGTTCTAATGAAAACTCAACATCATGATTTGGTGGAAGACCCTGTAATTCCTCTGGAAAGACATTGTCAAACTCCCGTACTTTTGGCTTATTTTTAATCGTGAGTTTCTCACCAACCATTTCAGATAAACAACCTTCATTTAGTGGAATCAAGACCCATAAGATGAAAGAAATTTCCACTGGAAGGTTATGTTCATCCTTGCATCGATAGACGGTCATAGATTGATCTGGAATATGAAATTTGACTTCTCTTCATTGGAAATTGATATGATTTCCATATAAAGAAAGTCAAACCATGCCAAGAATAACTTAAAATTCCACTATAGGAAGGATCACAAGATTTGCAGGAAGCACTTTCCCACAAACTTCAATCGGAGAAGAATTATAAACTTTTGATGCAACTGTTGTGCCATTAGGGGTTGTCACAGCTAACTCAACATCTAATTGTTGAGGTAATATGGTGATACCCTTAGAAAATTATTCCGAAATAAAAGAGTCGGTGGATCTATAATAAAATAAAACATTTTCTTCTTTAGAGTGGATGATAAGTGTACCTTTCACCACTTCTTTATCGTACTCCACATCGATTATTGAAATTGCATGTGAATTTCCTTTGACTTTAGCCTTAAGAGTTTGTTGACGTCGATCATCATCAACAACCCTTGGATTAGGGAATTTATTGGCATAATTCCCCATTTCGTTGCACTTGTAACATTGAAGTGTAGGAGGTGCACTCTGTGTATCCTTTTCTTTGTTCACATCACTAGAAATATTCTTCCCATAATTGCAGAATTCAAATTCCCAATGACCTTTCTTTCCACATTTGAAACATTTACTTGTCCCTTTAAGACATATCCCTCCATTTTTCATTCCACACATTGAGAATAACAGAAATCTCATCTTCATTTTAGTGTGCTCTTTAGATTTTCCTTTGAATTCCATTTTCCTCTTCTTATCAAACCCATATGACTGATGGGTTACTCCAATCTCCATATGAACTTTGAGAGTACTTCGAACGATTTCCTCATAGCTATTGAAGTATCTAATGGATAACACCCTTCGAAGACTTGGTTTTAAGCTACTAAAGAATCGATCGATCTTACTCTCATATTGGATAATAATACCAGAAGCATACCTTGCAAGTCTTGTAAAATTTGCTTCATAGGTACCAACAGATTCATCATCATTTTGCCTTAGTTCAAGAAACTCCTTCTCCATCCTTTTTTGGAGAATACGAGGGATGTACTTATTGAAAAATAAGTTCGTGAACTCTTCCCATTCCATGGACTCAATTTCATCTCATGGCCTCATATTCTTGATAAGATTCAACCATTGATCAGCATCACCTTCCATACTAAAAATTGCTAGGATGACTTTATCATGTTCAGAACATTGAAGAACTAAAAATATCTTTTTAGTAGTACTAATCCATTGTTCAGCAACTAATGGATCAGTAGTCCCACTAAATGATGGTGAACGCTGCCTCATGAAGGATTCAACAAAATATAGCTCATAACTTTGATCGTTTTGAAGTCCTCCATGATTCATAGCTTGTGAAAGTTAAGTGAGCATGGCTCCGAGATTTTGCATTCCAGCTCCCATAAGGTTTGGTTGCTCAGGAAGACAATCATTGCATTTCCTGTCGCATTACGCATTAACACGGTTCCTTCGGGTTCCAGCCATTGACTTAAACCAAGAAGAATAGTTTGAGCAACACTAATTATAATAGGAAAACCACATAATCAAGAATAAAATTTCACACTTATGGTCATATCATAGGTTGTTCATGGCCATTTTTAAAACCCTATGATCGTGTTCTATGCTTAGACTTATCCCTAGGATTCTTACTAAGGCTTTCACATCCTAGTTTCCAAAGGTTGACTATACCTTTCCTCTAATACCAACTATAACGACCCATACATTACATACATGGTTATTACTTCAAAATTGAAGCTTGCTTATTACAACATATAACAAAACCATGAATGGACCATATAGGTATAGTGTCATTAGAAACTGGGAAACATAAACCACTGCTTCATAAAACATCTACATTGCCTCCCATTTATTTCATCATATCTACAGTTCCTTTTGGAATATCCTACTTAATAACCTTCTTCCTGACCTGGGGAAAGAAAACATACAAATGTTTGAGCTCAAATTCTCAGTAAGGGAAAAAAAGAAATATCAATCACATCATATTCATAAGAACATAACATTTTGGAAATCATAACCTACAAAAGAGATCATAATTTCATAACATGGTATAAATCATAGTAGTGAAATGTAATCCCAATAATCATAACATAAAACATGAAACTTTGAGTCATACACACATAATCATAGAGAATCATTTATTATATGTCAAGACTCATTTCCAAGACTATCTTAGTGGACAAAGTCCATTTCTGAACCGAGTTCATTCCTCATTTTAGTCCTATTTCACTGAACCGGTTTAACTTGTCGTTCCAGCCATGTCTATCTCATGAGATATAAAATCCTTACCGAATGCATTGGAGGGAGATTTAGGTCCCACCCATCTCATTATGATACCATTCTTCTGTGTGCCAAGAAAATCATACGTCATTGCATAACCCATGTAATAAAAATGAGATTCTTATACATCATGATATCATAAAACAAATCATATAAGATAAAGGAATTCATAAAAATAATTCCATCACAAATTAATCATATTAAGTAATAATAGGGATAGAAACAGAACCCTATATTATCTTAGATGGAAAATAATTTTGATTAAACACTTGAACTCTATTCTTGAGGAAAATATCATTTCTACTTCAAAAAAAATTTTCCGTTCTAAACATGTCATACAATTTTAAACTAAAAGAAGTTGATTTCAAATAAACATGAAAAATTGTATAGTATTCTTCTTGGAAATAATTTTTTAAAAATCCATTCATTCAATATATGTTAAAAAAAACATTCTTCTCGTACTTTTGTCAGAAAAGTCAAAAAGTACCTCGTACAAACAATGACAAATGATTCCTTTCATATCTATTAATAAATACTAACTGAAGGGTAAAATTGGATATAAACTATTGTAGAAGGATATAAAAATTACATATTGAGGAAACATGGATGTGGATGATAAATATTCTCCAGTAAATTCTGAAGTATAAACAATATCGGAAAACAATTGAGATTGAGAAATTTTCCCTTATCTTATGTCCGATTTGCTTTTTAAGTGTCCGAACCTCCTATATAATGATATATATAATGTCATTGAATTATTCCATAATCATACTAATTTTTATGATATCATATATGGTCATATTATTAGCTTCTTATTAGTAATATTTCATTGTTACTAGTTATTCGAGTGTTTATTGCTTTTTTGTTCTTATGTGTGTTTTGCCGAATAAATTCTTATTCTTCTTCTTGGGTTATAGATAACTCATTTCCAGAATTGTATTAGTGTAATATATATCATATTCATTCATTAAATTCATTTATATAGTCATTTTTCAATGAAGATAATGTAGAACGAGTCGCATCACATCGTGGAGACGGTATTCCGTACGTACGCACGAGCGGTGATATGGTTCCAATGATAGTGAAATTGTAATGGAGTGTATGTATACTATTTCAGAATAAATATCAATTTACAATAATAATTTATAGTTATTATTTACACCATTCTACCCATCCAAGTAAGGTGGTGGTGGAAAATAGATTACACCACGGCGTGGATACGGTATTCTGTACGTACACACGCGCGGTGATTTCGTTTTCCATAAGATGGATATACTGAGAAATAGGGTTTTTTCATACTTATAATAACATATCTGTATATTAGGGATACTGATTTTATTACTTCATAATGAAATAACTAATTAGGATGAAGTGGAAGAAGAAATAAAGTTGAAGGAATCGGTAACAAACATTACCTCTTCTTTCAAGTGCCCCTTTGAGACATCCATTTAGGGCACTAAAATAGGTATTTGAAGAAGACCAGGAAATATAGGTTGTTTATAAGGATGTGTAGAAAAGAATTTGGTAGGGTTTGGACGAGCTTTAAGGTTCAATGTGGTGTAAGGATGAGAGGGAGGAGGTGACCTTTTATAAGGGAGGAGAGCGGCACCTTTGGAAAAAATAAAAATATTATTTTATTATAAAGTCATTTTCGGCTTTAAATAGATCCAAATTGATTTATTTCAAATATAAGGTGGGGATGGGTTGAAGTAATCTCATCCAATAGAATTTAGACAAGTTTAGGCTCCTATTTTAACCTTATCATTTATATTTAACTTTAAGTTAAATAAATTTACATTTACCGTGTCTTCTTGTTTCCTTACACTATAAGGTTAATAAACTTGAAATAATAAGCTAAACGAACCCCAAGATGTTTATTATTAATATATATAACCTTATCTAATTCATTTGGCCGATCCATATATTTTTAGGAATAAAATTACAATTAATAATATAATATTTGTTGTAAAAACTATTTTATTTCAATTTTGATACTATTTTGTAATTAAAATCATAACAGATAGATTAGTTCGAAATAAGAGAATTAAATCAATAGAATCATGTCATATTAAAATATAAAATTATTTTAATTTATAAAAAGTCTCAAATTACATTTATTTGGGTATTTATTACATCATTTATGTCAGTATTTCATTAATAAAATAATTACTCCATCATCATTGTGTAATAAATAAATTAAATTATTTAATTTCTAAAAATTACAAATAAAATTCAATTATCTTGGAAATATTTTTCTCTTTCTAATGAATATTTATATTCGAATTTATCTTATGTATAACCCTATATTAAAAATGATTTACTTATTAAACATTGATTTTTACTATTTTAACCGTTATTTAAATAAATTAATATTAAATGACCTAATATAATCCAAATGGGCCTAAGTGGTCATGTTTTATTCCTAAGCTTGTTTTTGGTCGAATTACATTTATCAAATAGAATTAGGACATGTGTTAGGATAATAATAATATCATTTTTACCCTTAATTATCCTATTTACTTTTAACAGTGGTAAAAAAAGTAAAAAGTTACTATTCACAGAAAAAAAAATTCATCTCATTGAACCAAATTTTACTTATTGACATCAACCATGTCTCTTGGATTTTTGAAATTCCACTCACAGAAGTGGTAAAATTATGTTTTATGTAAATTTTTAAATTCTCTTAGGAGGTGGTTAATAGACGGTCAAAAGTTCCATAAAGTTTTTATATATATAAATTTATTATAAAATGACTCCAATGAATTTAATTGAACTTATATAGGTATTATGTTACAATTTTGACCTAAAATAAATTTAAATAAAATAAATAATTATTTAAATAAAAAGTTGGTTTTTAAATAGTAACCCAGTGTTTTCACTATTCATCAAAAATTGAATGTTTTCATAAAAATACCAAAATTTCAGCCTAGGCTAATTTCGATATTCCGAATCCAAAAATGAATTCCATTTTGAAAAATAAAATTTATAAAATTTCCAAAAGTGGTTATTATTATTCATAACGGCTACTTTTAATAATATTTTAATAGAATATCATTGTTTAGTGAAACTCGGTATTGCATATGACGCAAGCTATTGAAGAAGGCCACATTTGCATGTAAAGAAAGCCAAGCTAGTGTTGTCTATAGTGAAATATTCCTTTGTTGATTTATATAACATAAAAAAAATATTTCTTATGAAAGCCTCGGGTGTTACATCAGAGCAGTTGATGTAGAGAGTCTGAGCCATCCTGTTGTGGTAGACCAATATGTGGATATCTACCCTGATGATGTCCCATGAATACCTCCTCGCAGGGTGGTGGAATTCAATATTGACTTGTACCCTAGGAAGACACAGATATCTACACCAACCTATTGGATGGATACCGCGGCGCTTCACGAGTTGTGGTTACAGCTAGCGGACTTGAAGGGGAATGGATTCATCCAGACCACTGTTTCTCCCTGGGAAGCCCTGATTTTGTTCACCAGAAATGTGTATGGGATTTGGAGGCTTTGTGTCGACTACCGGCACCTGAACTAGGTGACTGTTAAGAATAAGTACCCAATCATGAGTATTGACGACCTCTTTGATCAGTTGAAGGAAGCACGAT
The DNA here is from genome assembly GCA_963277665.1 of Viscum album. Classification (NCBI taxonomy): domain Eukaryota; kingdom Viridiplantae; phylum Streptophyta; class Magnoliopsida; order Santalales; family Viscaceae; genus Viscum; species Viscum album. Next base: position 1,742,399,180 of record OY728156.1, read on the forward strand.
GGTTCTCAAAGACAATCCTTCGATCAGGATATCAACAACTCAGAGTTAGTGATGAGGATGTGTAGAAAACGACCTTTAGAAGATGGTAGAACCACAATGAGTTCTTGGTTATTCCATTTGGAATAACCAGGGCTCCTAGAGAGTCATGGGACTCATGAACATGTTCTTTCTGCCATTCCTCGATCGATTTTTCGTAGCCTTCATCGACGACATTCTGATCGACTCGACTGCTGAGGAAGAGCATGCATATCATTTGTGGGTAGTACAAGGCAAACTCTGAGAGCTCCAGCTGTTTGGTAAGATCTCAAATTTCCAATTTTGGATCCGAGAGGCTCACATTTTGGGACATTCCATCTCATAGGCTAGAGTTTTAGTAGATCCAGCGAAGATAGAGGTGATACATGCTTGGGAGCCACCCAGGAGTGTGACGTAAGTTAAGAGTTATTTGGGTTTGGATAGGAATTACCGGAGGTTCGTACCAGACTTCAACAGAGTTGAAGCACCACTATCAGCATTGAAAAAGAAGGGGAAACCCTTCATGTGGTCAGAGAGATGTGAGTAGAGATTTTAGAAGAAAAGTCAATGTCTGACTAGTGCCCCCATCTTGAAGCTTCCAGAGCAGGGCATAGTGTATGTAGTCTACTGTGACACATCAATGACCGGACATGGGTGTTTCCTGACGGAGAAGCGAGTAGTGATCGCATATGGTTCTCAACAGCTAAGAAAAAATGAGAAGAACTTTCCTACCCATGACCTAGAGTTAGCAGCAGTGGTCTTTTCCTTGAATATGTGTTGACACTATATGATGTGTGAACATTTTACTATGTACTCTGATCACTAGAATCTCATGTATATTTTCTCCCAAAAGGATCTGAACCTGAGATAATGATGTTGGCTTGAGTTACACTTGGACTATGACTTAGATATAGTATATACTCCTGGTAAGTGGAACATTGTTGTGGATGCAGTCATTACAAGGTCTGCTATATAGATTCTAGGAGATGCGACATAGCACTTGGCTGCTTTACAGATATCCATTATTGATCGATATGGAGTAGTCTTCCTTCAGTATCTTACAGTCACTCCCCCACTTTTTCAAAGATTCAAGGAGGCATAGCGTGGGGACGCTGACTACGAGACACAATGTGCTCATATATCCATAGGGAAGACACTTTATGGGTTTTTTAATGTTGGGAACCTGTTATCCTCTTTATAGGACATACTATGGTGTCGTTGTCACTTTATGAGGAAGTGTTAAGCGATTTTCACACCTCCCTTCTAGAGGCACATCCAGGAGTTTTACAGATGTACCAAGACCTTCGACAACAACACTAGTGTCCAGGTATGAAGAAGGCAATAGCAGAGTTTGTCTCTCAATTTCTCACTTGTCAGTGAGTGAAGGCAGAGTATCAAGTACCAGAAGGCTTTGTTCAGCCATTAGAGGTCCCATAGTGGAAGTGGTATAGTATATCCATGTATTTTGTGATAGAACATCCACGTACATCCATGGGTCATGAATTGATTTGGGTGAACTTTGACTGACTCACCATGTCGGCCCACTTCCTACCGATTAGAGAGAAGGGTTGAGTGGGGAGCTTGGGACGCCTCTACGTGCAAGAGATTGGGCGGCTACATAGAGTACCTTCGATGATTTTCTCTGATCATGACATACTTTTAACTTCCCAATTATGGAAAGGGTTGTAGGAGGCTTTTGGGACACATTATTGTTTGAGCATCACCTTCCATCCACAGATAGATGGTGAGACTGAGTGGATCATTCATACCCTTGAGGACATTCTTAGTGCATGTGTCCTCGACTTCAATCGTAGTTGGGAGGATAACTTACCTTTGGTAGAGTTTTCATATAATAACATCTATGACTCCACCATTTGGATGACATCTTTTGAGGCATTATACCGTTGACCTTGAAGATCACCCTTGTGCTGGACTGACATTGGTGAGTCAGTAGTTGTGAGACCAGAGATGGTATGAGCTCCCACGGAGAAAGTGCTGATCATACAGGATAGGATGAAGACATCACAAAGCAGGCAGAGTCATATGCTGATAGGAGATGGAAACCTTTGGAATTTGAGGATGGCGACCACATCTTTCTACGAGTCTCACCTCGATGAGGTCTACAGAGATATAGCTGAGGCAGCAAGTTATCTTCAAGATTCATCAGCCCTTTTCAGGTCCTCAGCCGAGTTGGTGAGGTATAATACCTCTTATCTCTTCCATCTCAGTTGCACCGGGTGTATGACGTCTTCCACATATCACAGTTGAAGAGATACGTGCATGAACCTTCTAACATCATCGGCCATAGAGGTCTGGATGTCGATGATGCAACAAATTTTTATGAGGTTATAGTGGGGATTGAGGATCAAAATGAGAAGGTCCTATGTGGATGGTCGATACCTCTACTGTGCATTTGCAGGCAGTATGGGATCCTTCAGGAGAGAACATGGGAGTGGGAGGCTTAGATTCATGCTCAGTACCACCAACTTGTTTCCATTATTATGAGTTGTGGATTATTGGGATGTAGAGCCTTGAGGTTGGAAGAATGTAATGACCTTGAATTTCCATGGAAAACTCATTTTTAAAATAAGTTGAAATTTTCAAATTTGTTGAAAATTTACGGGGAAAGATTCTGAGGCATGGTCTTCCTGGAATCAATTTCTGAAGTTTTGTTTGGGTACGTTCAGTAAATAGACGAGTGGGATATTATAACTTCTGAACTAGTTCTCAGAATTGAAATCTGAGTGCTCTGTTGACCTCGCATCACCGGTATCTGCTTAAGAAGACTTTCACCTCGATGACAGTTGGTTGAGAATAAAATTTAGTATTTGGGATTTTAGCGAATGAATTTAATAATAATAAGTTTGTGTAAAGTTTATTTTTATTAGTTGGTTAAAACCTCCATGTGGAGGTTGGAGTTGGGGACTACCACACCTTAACCTCCCATGTGGGGTTTGGAGGTAGGGCCCACTCGAGGTCAAAACCTCCTCTTCTTATTTATTGTGGTGGGGACCACCCGGGGTTAAACCCCCTTGAAACAACCCTTAAATAGGGAGAAACCATTCACTTTCCCTTAAGTGTAGGGGATCCTCTTCATCTTCCCAAACACTTAATGTTCAAAATCCTTCTCATTTAATTAATCCATTCATTTTGAATACTATGAAAACAATTTAATAGGATATCATAATCTATTATTTTTGGCTTGGAATTTACCATCTTAGTGGAACATTGTAGAGGATAGATCATGGGGAGAAAAGCTCTCACTAATGAAGAATGAATAATTCATACTTTCATCAAAGAATATCGGTGAGGAGAATCTTCGACATCCTTCCTCGGAACCTCCATCGACGTAGGACATGTCCGTCTACAACGAATTGATGTCATCCTTCCCCGAGACTTCGTCAATGAAAAATGAACAAGGTAGGGGTGTGTTTTGATTTAAGGAACATTGATTATTCTTTCCATGGTTTTTTCTCTTGATCCCCTTGCTACAAAACTAACACAGAAGGACCGGGCCAAATGAACACTGCCTGATCCCTCTGCCGTTCTTGTGAATGATTGGTTTTTTATTCGCATTCATTAATGGTGAGGAACAATGGATCACTGCAAGGCCGTTTTGAAATGTAAAGATCCAAAATTTAAGCTCTGATATCACAATGACCTAGCATAGGTGCGACGATGATAGAATGCGATAGATCAGACCGAAATGGGAAGGACTGTTCCTCCATCATTCGTCATGCTGGTGAATCATGTTATCCTTTCAGTGTCGATCATAGGACCGATTACACCAGAGAAGACTAAGGGACATCAGGTGACCAATTTTTTTTTGTTTCATGATGATAGGACTTTCATAATGAGTAACATATTTCACGGGAGGCGCGTTGGCTGGAGGCGCCGTTTTTGGAAAATTTCAGAATACACGGCGTGTACTTCGGATGAACACGCCGTGAAGTACAAGCATTCTGCAGCATATGTTTCGATTGATAGAAAAGTAACACAGGGTATGTGACCCCTGTCAGACAACATATCTTCTCTTCATAGAGTAGAAGAAGCAGCTTCGCGAGACATGGCATGTATCTTGGGAAATACAAAGACACTGGCAGAATTATACGGCCAAGAGGCAGGACGTGTAATCTCTTTGCAGAATGGAAGAAGTGGATTCATGAGACTTAGATTGTATCTATAATATAGATATAAATGATGTGGAGTACATGGGAATGTACTCCACCACACGGTCAGGCATGGATAGTGGAACAGGCTACCCCGTGTACCAGTTACACGGGTTGGCGAACACGGGATTAGGTCGTGTACGTGCACATGGACATCGTACACATAGCTGACCCCAGTTTCATGGACACGAATTGTAACCATAAAATAAATCATGTACTTTCAACTCTAACTAACCAGCATTATGATGCGGGACGTTGTACATGGGTAGTACTTGAGGTCTGAAGACAAGGCATGAGCCTCATTCCTACACACCGTGTACTTTTTAGGAAATTGCTTGGTCATCTTGTCCTTAGTATCTTGGACATGTTTTTTTTGGGTTATCCCCATATGAAATTTCATTTGATGTATCAACACTTGGATTGAGGAGGGACCCTCCATGAATCAAGCGTGCTTTGTGCATAAACACTATAGTTGGCTGTGCTCTGACGACTGTTCCTAGATCATGTGTGGGTTCGATAGCTCCGACTACTATTCATGGATCCTTTATGTGCTTGATAGCTCTGAAAACTATTCCTAGATCCTATGATTGTTCGATAGCTCCAAATAGTGTACTTGGATGCTATGTTGGTTCGATAACTCTGACTACTATTCCTGGATTTTGAGTTGGTTCGACATCTCTGACTACTGTTACGGGATCCTGTATGGGTTCGACAAAATAGATGATTTAGTGGATACATATAATCATTTCTAACACTCTACCTATGTTTTATACCTATGTGAGTGAAGTAAGTTACATCTTTGTTTTCCTCATGATTAAGATGTGTTACATGATATGTTAGGTATATGTATGGGCATATTCCTATGAAATGGTTATCTGTTGATTTCATACTATGTAGTTTATCCTTCGTGGATTTTGGGAGACCTTGAGGGTCTCAGGGTCCCTACTGAGCATCTTCACACTCACCCATGCATAGGCTATGCCCGAACCTCATTGTGTTGGATGCAGACGACGAACATTGCTAACCGTGGCTGAGAGTACATGGACTAGATGGTACCCTGAGGTGAATCATATGATGTGTTGGTACATGGAGGATTCTAAAAGACGGGGAGTGATGAAGAGTCTATCTGTACCTACCCTTCAGGTAGTATCCATGGTGGATGATCCAAGAGCTGATGTTTACCTTTTAGCTGAATTTTCCTTTTTAGTTGTACTTATACATTACAATTGGGCGTGTATTTCTATCCCATTTACATTTCAGCACTTTATTGTTATTCAATTTACCTATTGTTTTTTATATAGATGTGTTAGTTTACAAGTCATAAAGGCAATACCATCCCAGTTTTGGGGAAATATTCCTTTGGTGCTAGTCACCAGCCCATGGCCTATGGAAGGCCGGCTTGGGGTAGTCACAACACAACTCCCGAGGGACTGGTCATGACAAGAATATCCAGGCTGTATAGAATGTGATGTATTTTAGTTGATTACATTTTATTTATAGACATCAATTTCTATATAGGTTGACATCTCTATAGTTTTTAATTAGGATTGTATTTGGAAATAGTGCTTCTTTCAGTACATTTTTTTCACACTCTAATTTTGGGGTTATGTATGTTTTCATGCATTAGTTTAAATTAATTAAAATTTCATCATAATGTTTTTTAGAGATGGGCATGTGTGGGTACACATATATTAAGATAATTCATATCATATGTGTGAAACACTTATACAATGATGATCTACATACCATGACCAATTGGAGGTATGATTTGTGTTGCACTGGTTCAAGTCCCATTAGTCTAGGACATGAAAAATATATATCAATTTTCCTTAACCATCATTTACAAAAAAATATATTTTAAAGTAACCATTTCTTCATGAAAAATTTACATTATTTTTCAATTATACATAAATATGGAATGTATTTACGTAAACTGTATCATAATATTATTTATTAATAAAACTTGATTTCATAAAAAGGAAATTATTTTTCCATATACACAATTCATGTCTTCATAAAAAACATCCATGTATGCATAATTAGGGATATATGTCTTTGTAAACAACAATTAACATCAGATTTCATGTATGACATTAGTGTCAATTTAATTCATAACTGATATATATTTACAAAATAATTTTTTATAAATCATAATAAACAGTAAAAAAAATTACATAATAAAAAAGGATATTTAACAATGAATTTTCAAATGATAGTAATAATTTTAAAAAAATTTGTATTCCTATAATATGGGACTTAGTTATAGAATATAAGAACAAAACAACCCATTAATGATAAAAAGTATCTCTAATCACTATAAATATATATATTAATCAAATACAATAAAATTAAATCATTTGATAAACCTATGTTTAGGTCATGAATGATTCATTAGAACATGAGTTTTGATGTTACTATGATTATAATTATAGTTAAAAATAATAATATCTATGGTAGATTAATGGGACTAGGTATAGAAATAATGAATTGAAATGTAGACTATGTAACATGAAAAGGAATATGAGTTGATTTTATATAAAATGTTATAATAGGTTATACATCATTTCGTGGGTATAGGTTATACAAGGTCTAATAGTGTTGATCAAAATTGTCTTTTATCTATTTTAATATTCTTCTATGGTTTCTATTTGGGTAGGTAAAAAAATTATTATTGAAGGGTTTGGTTGCTGGAAACATATTGATTATTATACGATGTTTTTATGAAAAAATAATATATTTTAAATATGATTCATTATTTATACATATTTTATATAATGCTGAAAAAATAGAAAATGGATTTTTTTTGGGAAAAAATTTTCCAATTGTATAATATTGCGATGTGTATTTGGAAAAAATATCATAAGATAGATTAACTGTATATATTTTCTGACACTTTATACTTTAAATTTGTAAATTATTTTTTGTATACTATTCACGTAGATGAATTTATAATTGATACATTTTATTAGAGTTCAATGTTAATGAGAATACCAGTGGTGTGGTTTTTTATACCCCTCGTCATAATGAAATGGTAAATTTTAACGACATTATGATTTTTATATATTAAAATATGTTTAGTTACTCATGGGAGTAGTGATTAATTTTTATAGATTTAAAGTACTATTTTTTGGATGCATCAAAATGAGATAAGAATATTATGATAAATTGAGTAAATTCATTTGTGTTATGGAGGCCCTCCTTTTTAATTTATATATTATGCAACCAGTGGGTACATGTTTTTAAAAACACCTAAAAAAGAAATGATACAACTAATTGTTTCATATAGAGGTCCTCTGAGTGGCCAATGGAGTAATATTATGTGATATGTAACGGATCAGGTGAAATGTATTCCAAAAATAGGTACTCTATGGGGAAACAGTTTTAAAATCTAGTAAATATCATTCAAATAATGGAAAAAAATCTTCAAAATCTTTTATGTATTGTCTTTCATAAGAGATATTTGTGATATTTGGTCAACTCATTTCTCTACCCATTGAAATTTTATTTCTTCCCCATTAATCAGAATGAATTAATCACTCTATCATCAGATCGGTTATTAGTAGTATAGAATCTTCATAGAAATTATTTCATTCATTTTACCAAATTAATTTTTATGTGGTTTCAATTAAGTATTTAATAATTATTCCAATATAGCATGGTAGAGTTTTATAAAATTAATTTGAATTAATATAATTGTGATTATAATACATTTAGAGGGGCTAAAAACTAATTTCTCAACATTTAAATATATGAATATGAACATTAATGATTTTTTTACGGAATTTAATCAATTGAATTTAAATTTATATCATATTTGTTATTTATTCATGGTTATTTTTTTAAATATATTCCACATACATTGATATTCGTTTATTCTATTTGTTTTTAACATTTTAATTATTACTCTAAATCATAAATTGTTTTCAGTGTCTAAGACACATGGAATTAAATTTAATATTTAATGAAATTAATTATTAAATAATTAATTATTACTTGTGATTTGATATTAGGGATTTGGAATTTTTAATTCTTCAATAAATTCCTGATTATTGATTTTTAATATTGATAGTGGATGGGAAACATTGATGTTGATATAGGTTCTCTGATTACCAATTATTAATTTTTTAAGGTATTTTATTATGTCAAAAATCACTGTTTTTTAGGTTTGGGATGTTCATCAATTAACAGGTAAACACTTTTTTAGTAAAAATTATATCTTAATGTCTACTAGAAGTGAATGAAGTATATCTATATACTTATTCATATCATTATTCACTCTCTACATTTACATTGGAAATGGTAATTTTCTATAGATAATAATGGAGGACACTTATGGGATATATGGTCATGTAATAAGTTGTTATTGGATTTGGATGAATTTTAATAAAATATATAAATTATTGAAAATAATTCGAGTATATGGAAAATAAATTCAATTATAGTCAAAACAGATATATTTTATTAAGAGGCCTCAAATTTAGAATTTTGAAATTGATATGCTAATAATAGAGGGAGATTATATCAAATATGTATAATAGCCCTTGAATAGTCTATTATATACATTGTGTTATAATGGTTCTATTTATTAATGTTTCCTATGGGATACAACATTCATTATGGATTTGAATAATTGATCTTGGAGGATACCTCATTGTTTTTTATTCCCTTTGGGTATTCTGCTCCCGTTAGGAGAGGGTAAGTGTAAAGTGTTTGGAATATTCCTTTAGTGACATGACTTATCATGAATAAATAGTATGGGTGAATATAATAACTCAATATATGTTGTTAATAGGTATTCATGAGGTTTGTATGATTATAACATGGTTTTATAGGTTGATTTGATTAAGTGTTTTATTCTATATAAGATGGTAGTTTCTAGAAAAAGAATTTATGGTGATGTTGAACTATATTATAGGTGTAATTTTTTATATGTTCAAGAATGAGACTAGAATTTCATTTAGATTCTATAATGACATAGTGGTGATTAATATTATTTAAATGAAAAATCCCTATTGGAATTAGAATTATCTCTTTTTGTAGAATTAGATGTAGGATATGTTGGAATTTCAATGTATTGTGTGGTTTATCATAACATTCTATTCATGGGTTGTTAATGATGTTATCCTCCAATATTGAACAGTGTAATAATGGGTTGAATGGTTAGACCAATGATTGGTATATTTCTAAATTTATTATATATTCAAAATAAAAATATTGACTTATCATTCCAACTACAAAATTAACAATGTGATGGTAATGATTGATAGGATTCAGGGTATAATATTATATTTCTTAGGAATTCGGTCTCTTATTGAATTTTGTGTGATACAATATGATGGGGAGTAATATGTGTTGTTGAGCTACATTATCATATATATGAAATGTATTTTCCTAATATTTTTTTAATATAATGATGAATTAGATTTTCTTATTACAACTAAGACACCCACTTCCCAATATTCATATATCAACTAGTTATTAGATATATTCCAACCAAAGAGATGGTTTAAAAATACTAGTTATGGTTGGAACAATGAACATTTCGATAGCTAATATATACTTATTAGAATTTCTACTACCACAACCTCAATGAATTTGATAATAGTATTAGTAAAAATAAATTTTTATTCTAAAAAATTCATCATGTATGGTTTGATATATCTATTTATATTATTTAAAATAATATTTTTAATCATGAGTCATTGATACTTATTTTATATATCGAATCATAACACAATTTCATTCATGTGTTTTTAATATAGTATTATTTATTTTTCAAGTCATTTGAAAATGGGTTTTATGGAATATATAAGGGATATCATTTTTAGGATTTGACCTAGTTTCCTGATGAAAACATACATGTTCAAATTTGTGGGTGTGAAACCCACGTCACTATAATACAATGAAATTCAATTTTAATACATCATATTATGAGTGAGTATCATGATAGAGTTGAGATACATTACTAATGATATCCATGTGGGGTTTAGTTTGGTTTCTATATTTGTTTTGTTTTTTTATATATTTTAAATATTAATATCATAGTCAGAAATCCTATTAATATATGAATGTTTGATCTACATAGGTCTAATTTATATATATAATTTATTATAATAATTCATGATGACTATACTGTGGAAATAATTAGTTCTGAATAAATATATATTATATAATATTTTATTATCTAGTTTTTATTATATATTATAATAGGGAGTGTTTATTTTTTATAATTTAATTTAATATTTACTTCCACTAGGGGTGTGATCCATTAATATTTGGTGCATTAATAATGTCACATCACAAAATCAATTGTTTCACTGTTTATTCCATCTATGTGATGTAATTAGAGGAAAATTATGAATGTATAATTAAATCCTTAATTGTTTTTAATGTTGATGATATACACATCCAATTATATTTCATTTAATTTTTAGATTTCACAAATAGAATATTTCAAACAATCTATGTCCTACAAGACACTCTGTTTTATTTACTATACCATTTTATATATTATATTTTCAAGTAGTATATGTTGTTTTTTAAATTTTTTTCATTTATATAGATTTTTTTTGTTTTATAAATTTTACATTTTGAAAAAATAATATTGATTATGTTTTAAATAATATTGGATGAAATGAAATATAATGATATTATTTAAAATTAACAAGTCACATTCAAGATTAATTTAAAAGAATGAAAATACTGACTTGGAAATGAATTATAAATATATATCATTAAATCTATTTATTATTATTTAAATTTATATTATCATATATAATGATTTCATTTATTTGGTATTCATGAGGAGAGGATTACAATAGTAAAAATGAACATAATTCAATAATTTACAATTAATGAACATTTTTTCAAGATTTATTTCATAAATAACGGATAATAATATAAAAAATTATAGGAAATTTTCTAAATAATGTGTTTATATAGGACAAAATATTGTTTAGTTCACATCTCTATATTATTATGTAAAATAATATTGTAAATATAATTTCATATTATTTTATACTGTATATTATTTCAATATATGTTAATTTTAAGTGTTTATTTTTTTTGGAAAACAAAATGGGAAACATGGAGCATGATCCGTGAAATTTTTATAACCAAAATATGGAGAATATGGGTGGAAATAATAAGTTTCATGTAGTCATTGTATGATTTAATTTAACAAAAAATTAAATAATAATTTCAAAATTTATTATTCTAATTGGAAAATGAATATGTGTTGAACTGTATTATTATATAATATATTAATCATTTTATTAATGGTTGATTTTTTTTATTTCCACCCAAGGAACTAGTTCATATGAATATTCATGTGTGAAAAAAGTCTTTTCAATATATAATAACATAGTAAATAGTATTTTATTTTCATCCCTCTATGATTTTTATTTTTTATATTCATTATGTTTTTTCATCAGGATATAAACCAATCATATGCTGGTAGTTGATGAAATGATATACTTTGAATAGTAAAGTTACATATAAAAATAAAATTTAAATAATTCATACATCATTTTTATTTAGACATACCATTTGGGTTATAAAAAACAATTAAAATTTAAATTAGGAATAGGGTTTATGATTAACTATTTAATAAATTGAGTTTAGTGTTGATCCATTATGTATGGAAATTTTATTATTGAAATAGGGATTTCAATCCATTAAAAATTTTGGATATTGTGAATATCTGTAGTTTTCTAAATTAGATTGAGAAAATAAAATTAGTATTGCTTTAATTATTACTAATTTAAAAATATGTATACTCCAATTTATAAATTTCCTACATTATTCATATATTTTTATACATAATACATTATTAACACACTATTATAATTACTATTCAAATATATTAAATAATTTTTTTTATTGCAATATATATATAAACGTATTTTTTATAGTTTTATTAACCAAAATTAACATCTCTTGTATATTTTACCTCATTCACATTGGGACCCAATGATAGAATCAAATAGGATATATGATTTCTGTTTTTTTTAATTTATGTTCCACAAATCATTTTAAAATAAAACACTAATTTTTCAATAGTTATTTGATAAATATATGAAAATTTGACCACTAATATTAACTTATGTAATGTTTATCCACCTTTATCATTGGATAGTTTGACATACAAATCGATGTGTGTTTTTTATAAAATTATTAATGATTATGTTTTCATATTTGTTTGAACTCATCTATAAAATATAATCATTACTAAAATATATATAAATATATCTAAATAGTTGAATAAACATGTTAGGAAAAAAAAATTTGATAATGTAAGGTCAATATGAAAATACCAATCTAAATTAATGAACAAATATATATTTAATCAATGTTAAATGTTTATATTTTTGTTCATAAAATACAGTTATATATAATGATTTAGCATGAAAAATCCTGAGGGTCATATGTTATAGAGATGTCGGTCAATCATTTGAAAAATTTGGATTACCAATCTTTGTCAAATACTATTTCAAAATTATCACGTGAAATTCCTAAATAAATAATTCAATTAATATTATAGTGTATTTTTTATATCAATTAAAATTTCTGTTTTAATATCAAGCATTAATGCATAAGTGTCACCTTACAATTATAATTATTGGTTATTGTATTGATTATATGTCACATGGAATTGTATTTTTTATTCTTAACCATTTTATGTTATAAATTTTATTATAATATAATTATTTATATTTTAATATTTCTAATATCCTTGTATCATATTATTTGAATTCCAGGTCACTTCTTCATGAATGTCACACTAAAAGAGATGATCCTTTCTTTTATTGTATAAATACCTAATCCTTATCTATAATATTTGAAAATAATAATATTCATTCTCTATTTAACAACGCATATATACCATATATTTTTATATTAAATTATTAAATTAAAGTACATAATTGTTTTAATTTTTCCCTTCTTGTAAAACAAATATTGAAATTATAGGGATACACAACTTCAAATCCACGTCATTATTTGTTTCCATTTTATATTTCATGATTTTTCACATCAATTACATATATGCGATATATAAATAATAATGATCATGAACATAACAGTAATATATATTAAGAGAATCATATTTTTCCACATTTTAAATTACATATTTTTTAGTTTATTTCTTTATGATTATTAATATGTTACAATGTATTTGATTATTATGAAATAATTTCTATTCATTAACTAATAACCCATGAAATACAATTTTGTATATGTATATATATTAAATATTTCCTTCTTCTTTTTTTATTCCACTCATGTGATTGAATTTTTAATATTGTTATATAGAGTTACTAAATTCTATAACTCATTAATATATTAGGTAAATATAATATCTCTATTTATGGGATTACCAATATATACATGACATTATATGTGTTTTCTGCCTTGTTGTTATCCTTTAGTAATACATATGATGACTTTTTTTTATGAATGAGCCACACTTAGAAATTTTTTTTCATGATTTATATCTATAAATATTATTATTATAAAATGATTTTGGCAGTATAATGGTTATTATTAATGATCATATACTTAAATTGATCCTCCCCCCATTTAGTTCCAAAATTTCCACCCCTTAAATTCATTTTAACTAACTATTATGTATTGTGAAAATTAAAATTTTATTTTTGGTATTAATAATATTTAAAATTATTATTATAAGAATATATTGGACACATAAAATAGTTATAGAATTTCATGTATTATATTATGAATAAAATCTTAATTTTTTATAGTTTTTAAATGTGTTGACTTTTGAGTGAGTAAAACTATCAAAACATTTCAATATTTAATATATAAAATATTTCTGATTTATATGGTCCAATGTTTTTTTTATAAAAAAATAATTTATTTATTAAAAAATATTTATTTTTAATTACAGACTACTTCAAATTATTTTATTTCATAATTTAATACTTATTGAATTTTATTTATTAAGTTCAATAATTTATTCATTCATGCTGTAATAATGATTTTTTTTTCATAAAAAGTATCTATTTAAAAAATTAATTCAACCAAATTGAGTCAATAAATCAAAAAATATGAAAAAATGTGAAATTATTATCATAATGAAATTCTTGTTTTAATGTCATAAATAATTAAGAATAATATAATAATGCACACTCATTGGAAAAATGTAAGGATTAATAACATGATCCATGTAGATTGTCAATCACCACAAATAAAAATGTAAATATTTATTCAATAATTCTTATTAAAATTAATAGATATATATTATATATATATCCATTTAATATGGAAAATTATTTTAACTACAAAAAGTATATTTTCTACAGTTCTGTTTTTTTGTATGATATATTTACACTTCAAATTTAAAAATTTTATGATTAAAGTGATAATTTATTGACTAAAATCAAGACTATGACCTTAATTGATGATTTCTACTAATTATGCTATAATAACTCAAGTTATTATTTTCTAAGAAATTACCATCAAATATTCATCGTAAGGAAAATCTACTATAACAATATCATATAAAATAGAATTATAAATTAGATCCTTATTATGATGAAAAAGTTATTGTCCTTGAATAATACATCTCATGGATTGTTATCACTCGTGATAGAAAAATTTAATTCTTTATTAATGGATAAATAATCTCTTAATTTATTTGAAATTATTTATTATTATTTTTATTAACAATTAATTTTTCATTAGCACTAAATATAAATAGATTTTATAGAATTTTTTTTAAATTAAGGCATGAAAAAAAGATAGTTTTCAATATAAGAAGATCAATTTATGTTTTTCCTATATGAAAGAAGATCCATACACCAACTTGAAAAAAAGAGGAATGGATTACCCAGGGGAATATGCCAATATATATGTCAAATAATATGGCAATGAAAATTTAATCTATCACGATTAATGTTTTGGAATGATCATTAAGTGGTCAAATAACATGATATCCGAAAAAAGTACATTAAAAAAATCTCTATACATGGTATAATTAATTAAATGATAAAAATAAATTATATATAATATCATACCACAATCTTCAGTTCATAAAGGTTAGTGGACAGTAATAGTTAACAATTTTATTGTATCAATGAAAAACATGTTCCTTTTACTTCATTGTGATAGATAAATAATTTTTTTGGTGAAAGGTACACATATGATTCAATAATTAATAATGAGTTTTTTCTTTCAAATATTTTTAATAAAATTAATCAATATATATTACATTAATAGAAATATTAATTCATTGAGTAAAAATATTGATGTTACAACAGATATAAAAAATATTTGTAAAATAATTTCTTTATATCCATTGAATGAGTTATTCTGAATAAACATTTTTCATAATATTCATCTAGAAAATAACACAATTAATCTTATAGTGAATCTTAATGATGTATTATGGTATGTACATGACCAAAACAATTACATATTATAGTATATATGAGGCATAATTAGCATTACCAAAATCTAGAGGATATTTTTTCTTTGTATTTTTAGTGAATTGGGAAAATATATTATATAATAGACACATAATTTTCAAATGTTTGATTATACTCAGTACCTATTTCTCCACCAGTAAACACTGTACATAAGTCATTGTAACATTTCATGACCAATTACCACAATTTTCATATTTACCTCATCATTGTACCAACACTTCCTTAACAGTATCAAAAATAGTTTAATAGATTGGATGTGAATATAAATCTATGTAACATACATTATAAAAATGAAAATTATTATTTCTAGGATAAACATGAAAACAGATGAAATATTTTCAATTATATCAATATTCATAGGTATAATAGAATAATGAATTATATCAACAAGACTCAAACGCATTTATATCAAATAATGTCATTGAAACCCATGGAATTCAAATTATTACTTTTTTTAATATATATCATCACATAAAATACTATTTTGTGCATGATTCCGATAAAATGGCCTAGCTAAACACATATGAGATAATCTGTCATAAATCCCTCAATCATGCCTCAAAACACTTGGTACATTACCCAATGAAATGGATTACTCTTTGGGAAGACACAAAGGTATAATGGGCTCATCCGATGCAATCTATGTTCACCCATTATATAAGATATATCAAGCATACACTAGATCAACAATGGGGATCAAACTAGCATATTAGTTGTATCATGATCACTCTTTTCTCATATAATTAACTTATAAAATAGAAATAAAAAAATAATACAATAAAAATTTAATCATAAAACCCATTTTATATACACATATAAATTAAAACAAATTCGAATATTATAATAGTTTTTTATAAAATAGTCATTTAATTTGATAAACTATGGATATCAAAGAAAAAGGAGTTTTTTAAATATTACGATGTAAATTTACAAATATATAGTAAAATCATTAAAATGTCATTGTGGGATGAAAATCTAGTCCTACTACGATATTTAAAAAAACATTTCATCCAAATTGATTTGTTTGAAAAGTCACAAAGAAACTAGCTTGGAAACAACATGAATATTCCATTTTATTAAATATTATAAAATAGAAAAAATCTGTAATAATTAATTTCGATAATAATAGGATAACATTAAGACCCATCATTAAAAAAGTTGTTTATAAAAATAATATGGATATGGATATAAATTTTTTTAAGGGTAACTTTAAAATATAATTTTCTACTGAAATGACTCTTACCATGAGTCGGAATCATCACATACATGATTTATATTCCAAATTCATAAGAACTAGTTTTTTTTAAATTACTAATAGACATATAAAACTTTATTATTCCATTTATATAAATTATTACAATGTTATATAAAATTACATAATCAATCAAGTTCACATTGAATGTTTTAACGATACTAGTGACTTATTTTCAAAATGAATTTGATATGATACCATGGTCAACATGTACATTACTCCACCTATATAGAATAATAACCATGAAATTATTATCATTTTAATATATCAACTATATATTTTAAAACCATTCTTATAATACGGTAAAAAAATGAACTATGTAACAATCATAGTGATTTTATGTCATTCATAAACATATGTACGATTTCAATTTTCAACAATAAATATCGAAATACAGTATGTATAATTTATTCATTTCATAATTATCATAATATTATAAATAAAATTTTAGATCTTCAAATATACTTATATATTTCATCAATGTGTTGAGGTGAATGAAAATGAAGAACATCATTTCATGGATGTGGAAGATCACACATATTCACAATGAACGGAAATGTTATAAAATAAATGATATATTACCATTTGGGAATTATAAAAAATATGAATATCATATATAATATTTAGTTCCATCATTATAAAAAATCACATGTGATGGGGATAGAAAACGTATTATATCTATTCATGATGTGATAGTCATCCATATACATGAACGATGAATTCTTTTACCATTTTATAAAACGAGATGTGGATTAATTTTAATTTACTAATACAATAAAATATATTATTTTTTATAATATCAGATATATTATTTTATCCTTTTCACGGAAAGTCTTATGGAAACATAGGATGAAACAAAAACCAATTGACTTACAATTATATATCATTATTGGAAAAACTAAATATGTTAATAAATGAAGACCTTGTATGATGTTTTTCATCACAAAATATGGCCTCTAAAGGAAAGGATATACTATAATATGTTATTTTTTCATTTCGTGGTAAAAATTATTATTTTTATGTGTAATGGAGGCAAAACAATAAGATCCCATTAACATGATATGGGAGGGGAGATTTTCTATGATCCCATTATATTAAAATTATATAAAATAATTTAAAATTAAAAATATTTTCAAAATATGTTATCTCTTAGAAATTATGATGATTGTTTTCAATAATCTCATCTCATTATAACACCATATGAACAATATTTTACATTTTTAAATACATGAATGTGACCTGATTGATTTCTTCAAATATAAAAAAAAGTGATGTTCATTATAATAGACATGTCACTATAAATTGTCATAAATTATATAGTTTGAATTTTTGGGTCGTTATATACACATAAAATATATTTTATGTAGGTTTTTCCATTAATTTTTTCATATAATTTTATATATAAACTAAATTTACAGAATCACCTTGTACTTTGGTAATAAAATTTACAAATGTTTTTATTATTTTTATTCACAAAATAAAGGAGACATATATATAAATTTTAACCTCGTTATTCCATATTTATATTTCATTTATTTTTAAATCTAAAAGCACATAATTTAAATAAATTAATTTAAGTTTAATTTGAAAAAGGAAATGATATATTATTTTTTAGAAATATTCACTTTCTAAATATAAAATGATTTTATACAAAATTCTTGAGTTAAATACATTTAAAAAGACTAACTGGAATAATTTAAATAGAAATATATAATTTATATTTTAATCAAATCCCAAAAAAATACCTTTCAAATATACTAATAAGTAATATTTTTTTAAAAAAATATCATAATTTTTAAAATTTCATTAAAAATAAATATTTTTTGAAAATATTCAAAAGAATAAATTTTTTCAAATTTGATAATTAAAAAAATGAAATATGCTTTCCCCAATATTTTTTTAAATCATATATAAATTATATTATTCACTCATAATAATATGAAAGTGCATTTTTTTTGAAAAATCATTTTGGATGAATAAAATGACATTGATAAAAAAATTTGATGTATTTTATAACAAAATACAAATAATTATGTATTGAGTTGTTAAATTATGCTTATTTCATTAATTAATTATTCATATTCACACATTACAAATTATTTAATACACTAGCATTGAAACCTTAAAATAATATTTTCTTATTTGTTAAATCCATATGTGGCTTATCATGTACACTATCAAAATGGGGTTTTAGTATAATTTTTAGTTATGTTACATTCTCCCTTGATTATGAAAATTTATTCCTTTAAATTTTGAATTAGTGATAAATAATTATTGTTTGTATTTCCCAAATACCTTTGTTTAAAACCCGCTTCGTAAAAGAGATAAATTAAAATTTATCATCAAAATAGATGATGGAAAATATGCAGATCACATGAGAAAACACATAAAAGGTTTTGATGTGGGAAATAATTGAATTGTAGTAGAATGAATTTTTAAAAAGTATTTACATATATTCATATTGAATTTATCATAGAAAATTTAATCATAAAAAATTAAAATATTTGATAGGTTAAAAGTATATTGATTTCTCAGTATGAATAATAACATGATAACATATTTATTTCAACTATATATTAGTAAAGATGAAAAATTTAATCAAAACTAGTATATTATCATAAATATATATATTTAAATGAAAAAAATTAATTCCAAATAAATAAATTTATAAAGATACAATGATACGGTATTCATTATTTTCAGTTTTATATAGGAATATGCTTTATTTAACACTATGAATCAATTATTGACTAGAGATTTATTGAATTATAAAATAATACATACTAACAAACCAAATATTGTAAAAGACAATACTACTAAAAGATAATTCAATTTTTAAATATAAACTATTTTAGAATGAAACATGATTTCATTGAAAAATCATCATAATATATAACATGATATCCAACTTTCTCTTAATCGTCATTATATCCTTGAAATACATTAAAAAATTTGGGATGAGCATAATAATCTCATTAACGGACATATAGGATGAAAAACTCTATGTCAAGTTAAAACATGAAAACCCATTAAAAATTATCTTCTTAAAAACTAATAATCATGAATAAAAACCATATTTATTTTCCTTGGGAAATATTTAACATATAAATATTTCATCCACCATTACACATCGAATAAAAAATTTGAAAACATCCATCATTGAATTGCCTAATACAATGGAGAGTTATATTTTGGCTCTTTAGTCATATCCTGATTTATAATTGGATCAACCAAACATATGATAAGATATAATTGTGATAAAACCACAATATCCTGAATTTTTTTTGGTCTATTCTGATTATATATTAAGATATAATGGTCTCAATCAAACATAAATATTTTCAATGAAAAATATCATGAACAAAATCATTGATACATTATTTAAACCCATATGAAATCCAAATTAAAATATCGCAATACACTGTTTTTGTAAAAATAATTTTTTTAAAAAAACAAACATATAAATTATTGTGACATGATATTATAATGAATTAGTCTGATATCTTTTAAAGGAATCATTATAGTATCAAAATGTTATGAAATCTGTTAAAGTGATCATTCCATATAAAAGAGAAATCATTCTAAATTCTTTAAAAGAAACTTTTAAAAGGAATTTAAAATGAAATGAAATTACATAATACATGAAAATGGTCAATTTTCATAACACATATAAAAATTAACAATAATATAGAAACACTAAAAACCCATTTTGAAAACATTGACATTCAATATAAGTATTTTGGAAAATAAATCATTAAATCATTTTAAAATATTGTTTTATTTAGGGAGTCCTTTTCCTTGGGATCAACAGGATTAAAAAGAGTTAAAAACACCATTTAATAAAAGAAATAGTTTAATTAATATATTAAATTATATTGTTTTTAATTCAACTAATTATCTTCCAATTAATGGTTCCACTGATTTTATTTATAATATTTTGTTATTTTCAATATTTCATTTGTGATTTTTTCATGGATTCCATGGTCAGTTTATTTAAGTTATTCCTTGTTAAAATGACATTTTAATACATAATTTATAACATATATTTATAGTTCCTTTAAAAAAATTATAGTTGAATCTAAAAATTCTAGGATTTTTGCAGAAGTGGAATGAAAAATTATTATCCACGAAGGACATGAATTGATGAAACACCAACATCAATTTAGTTTTTTAAAAGTAAAAGGAGATGATTAGAGATTTTATGATTAATATACCATAAACAGAAAAAACATCATTATATACTAGAGGCATTAGTTTTATTGAATAATTATATAAGTGGTAGAGATAAGGTAGAAATGAAAAACAATTTTAAATAGTTGAAAAAGGAATCATAATTCATGAAAATTCAACATTGAGAACCTCTTTAAGGATCATTGATTTTGATTTTTTTGGGACTAGAATCTCAAGAATTATGAAAGGGAAGAGGATTAATGAATTTCTAAAAGTATATATGAAAAATATAGATTATGTTGACAAATATTTGTAAAGGAATAAGACTCCATTTATTTGTTATAAGAAGGGAAACATATGAATTACTCATATTATTAAAATATAATAAATACATTATAGGGTTCAAGACTAACAGAAGTATAAATAAATCATAGGATATACCATTATCAAATTAAATATTTTAAATTTTCCTCTTTTACATGATTTTTTATTTTTTATATGATATAACAAAATATATTTTCAATGTATGGATGATTTTTTCTAATAGATAACTTTTCAAAATCATGAAATTAAACCCATAATAAAGTTTCCATTATAGAAAACCTCATATTGAAATATTACACATATTGAACATTATATTGTGATGAAGTTGTATATCTTTTAAATAAAATAATATAAACAGAGTAATGTGATCCATGTGGGTCCAAAATGTCACAAATTTGTATAAAAATAATATAATGGTAAAATGATTATTATATAAATTTTTTCCACATTTAATATCATTTAATAATTCGTATAATTTAAATAAAAACAATTTATTTATTGTTCTAATAATTTTATAAGAACCACATCCCCATTTCACATGAATAAATTATAATTATTTCATTTGTAGATATTAAAAATAAATTAATTTCATTAAAAATATAAATAATTTAATAAAAAAAATATAGATTCATTTAATATTTATATTCAATCATATACATGTTATGTTAACATATTTAATTTGATAAATTTTCTTTTAATGCCATGTGCATGAAATGCACAGGAAGTTGGGTATGATTAATGCTATATAATGATTAGATTATAAATTAATAGCCAAAAAATAAATATTTTATAATAACTAATAAACAAATCTGTAAAATAGTTTCTAGTAGTCAATTACTATTTAAAAATAAAAAATTTTGACATTGGGAAAGCTACATAGGCATTGAATGGGATTTAAAAAAAAGTCTACCCTTACCACGAATAGAATATAATTCTCTATTTCTATGTTACATATATGAAATATTGTTCTTATAATATTTTTATTTAGTTATTAAATAAATTTTATAAATTTTATGTCACAAATATGTCTCCATGACATCACAAAAAAAATTATTTTAAAAAATAATATTTAATAGAAGTTAATCTTTTTGAAAAAGTTCTAAAAAATTGACCCCATGATAATATCAAAATAATGAATTCTGAAATGAAATTTTCTTTCCAAAGATGATTTCTATTATTTGAAAATTAAATAATTATTATAAATTTCAATATAACAAATTATTTTTTTAAGAATAAAAATTTAAATCAAGAATAATAATCCACAAATTTGAATATAAATACCTTGTTTGTTACATACTACGCACTTTTCAATATTTCATCATTTCATATTTTTATCCTATTAATATTTTTGAATATTTTTTCATCATTTCATTTTAAGATTCACATGTTTCTTTTTAAATGATGTGGTGTCCCCAAAAATCCTTAACTTGGTAAATTAAATTTTTATGCAAAAGATTCTCTCTACAATCAAGAATATGAATTCATTTCTCTTTATAATAATAGTTATCTTCCATTTAAACTCTATATTGGATGAAAACATGAGATGCATCTAGCTCAAACTTTCTAAACATCAAAATAAGAAAAACGTTATGTACTATATATAACCCATTGGGAAAACTACTATGTGTGTGACTTATCCAAAATTTTCTGTATTTTCATATTGTCTAATGATCATTGGAATCAAAATTACTTTATACCAAACCACATAACATTTTGAAATGGATAAACATTTAGAAATACATTATCTTAAAACTTATAATTAATTTATTTCCTCCTATTATTTACATAATTTTTCTTCCTCTTATGAACAATCCTCATGTATCACAAAATCAACTAAACATTATCATTAACATACTTTACCAATTATAGCCCTGTAAAAATCATTTCCCAAACATTATCCCAAATGTTATAGCTCATCATCACTTTTCAAATAATTATTCACAAGGTTCCATCTGTATACTAGAATGATTTAAAGACCCATAATTTCAATTTAATTTTTTAAAAAATAAATGGAAATTTTACGAGTTCATGAAAATTGATGGTGTGGGATTATGAGTCCCGGAGTGCCTGTAATCATTTTCTAATGTTTTGTTCTTCTACATTAAGGAAACTCGTGAGTGGGTTTTAATAACTTTTGAACTCATGCTCGTAATTGATATATGAGGGCACCATTGAACTCGATGGACGAATATTCGCTTTAGAAGACTTTCACCGCGATAACAGTTGGTCAAGGGTGAAAGATAGTTTTTGGGTTTTTCGTGGAAAATAATAAAATAAAATGAATTGCACATTATTTTATTTTTGAGCCACCATTAGCAAGGTGCAGGTGGGGTCCACCAAAAGTAAACCTCATTGTGGGAGTTGAAGTATGGGGACGACCCGACCATAACTTCCGATGAGAGGTTATGGTGGTGGGGCCCACCCGAACCTAACCTCATGCGAGAGGTTACAGTGGTGGGTACCACTCAGGTTTAAACCCCTATTTTAATTGAGGAAACCCTCTCTACTCCCATCATTAATGAGGGGTATCCTCTTTACCTCCTCTACCCAATTTATTTTTCCAACAAGCATGCCATTAATGTGATAAATCCTCCCTATTAATTAATTGAGCACATAAATTAATTATTTTTTTTAACCTTTTTGAATTTTTGTGCCAATAATTAAATAATAAATAATCTTAATCTATTATTTTAACTTGGAATAATGATCTTGGTGGAACATGGGAGAGGATGAAATAGGGAGAAATCTCTCCAATGATGAAATTCTTCCACGAAGCAAGCCGGCAAGGAGCATCTTCGACTTCTTCCTCATAAGCACCTTATAGAAGCAACCGACGTGGGATGTCGTCGTCGACTGGCCTTCCCTCATCATCATCATCAATGAACTAATGCATGATCTTGGATTGGATTTTTGTGGAAAACATGACGAACGACGACAACTCCGTCTTCTTCCCTGTGACTCCACCGACATACAACAATCAATGTAGGGGTTTAATATTATTTAACTATTATTTATTCCCATTGAGCGGATCCTTAAATATACAAGAGGAAATAGTGTGGAGACTTAATATCTGGCTGAGACTTGACGAATACTGAACGATTGACTCGGAGTGACTAGAATTTCTCAATGGGGAGTTCCTGGTGTTGGCGGTACACCAACGGCAGAGGAGTGCCTTGTAGTGGTGGCAGACCTGCGGTACTCGACAGGAGGACTACCTCTACAGGATATTAGGGGGAGTGCCTCCATGTGGTGGAAAACCCATGGTTGGTATCACCTTTGTGATGCAGAAGACCCATAATACTCGACATGAGGAGTACCTCGGCAATCCAATGTCAGTGGTGAGTGCCTTGGTGTCATGGTAGGCCCACTATACTCGATAAAGGAGGAGTTCTACAGCAGCTCTGGTTTTGATAATGTGAATAAAAATCCTCATTGACCAGAGTGAGTAAATTTTGTGTTTTCGTCATGATTGATATGAATTAATTTGTAACATAGGTATATGATCGGGAATATACCTAAGTGGGGTTATCTGTTGATTTCATACTTCATGGTTTATCATTGTTGGATTTTGTGAGGCCTTGAGGGTCTCAGGGTCCCTACTAAGTATCAGTATATTCACCCCTACAAGGCATATGCTCACACCTAGTTGTGTTGGATGTAGATGGTGGACAACGCTGACCGAGGCTGACAGTACCAGGACTGTACGGTACCTAGAGGTGGACCTTACGGCATGTCGGTACATGGAGGAGACGAACGAGCATGGAGTACTGAGGATGTGACCTCTACCTACCCTTAATGTAAGAACCTAGGAGGATGACCCAATGACTATTTTTCTTATTTCCTCAGTTGTACATGTACTTTCAGTTTCTTGTACTTTCTTGTTGGGCTTGTATAATGGCCTCTTTTTACTTTCTGTACTCACTTGTTGTTTATAGAGTTTACTCGTGTTCATATCTGCTGGGTGTGTTTACAAATTATAATGGCAATGCCCACCCAGTTTTTGGGAATTACACCATTGGTGCTTCTCGCCAGCCCCGGGACTATAGAATGTGGTCTTGGGTAGTCACGACATGGGCCCTGGGGGACAGGTCATGACAAATTGGTTTTAGAGGAGTTGGTTCTACCGCAGAACATTGGACTCTAATTTATTTTCTACAAGGCAATAGTGTTAAGAGTAGTGATTGTGGTTCTCAGTTCTGGGAGTCTAGTGTTGGTTCGGCAGCTAACGTATCCACACACCAGGGCCCTAACTTTTGATTTCTGACTCAGTGCAAGAAAATACTGATTGCTTGTGTGTTTTAAAAAAATTTCTTTAAGTCATGTCAACACTGTCAACTCACCGGGTATAATATTTTGACCATTTCAAATCTGTTTCATTTAAAATGCCTCCTCGCGGGTGACCAACTAGACTCCTGAGAGTTGTACGCACAGATATCCTACTCAGCGTTGAGGAATTTGTGCACGGCCCTTTTCCAGCGAAGGCACCAGCGGTACCACTTTCTGTTGGGCCACTAATGCCACCAGCCCTATCAGTAGATGATTCACACTGCTTGAGAATTTTTCATGAGTTCTAGTTCTAGAGGCCACCCAGGTTTATGGGACAGTTGGACCCACATGCGGCTGAATATTGGCTGGAGGCTGTGTTGATAGTTTTCTAACTAGTAGGGACACCAGAATAACTCATGGTGATTCTTTCTGCTATCCATCTACATTTAGCATCAGGAGGATGGTGTAGCTTGATGCTCTATGTTCATGATTAGATGATACTTATCTGTGTTGAATTTTAGAGCACATTTCAGGAATATTTTGTCCAAGTGACTCTTCACGCAGTGCGCATTTAGGAGCTACTTCATCTGTAGCAGGGCATCATGACTATAGCTCATTACTCAGTGAGGTTCAAAGACCATCAATGATATTCCACCGATATGGTATGAGACCATTTTTTTAGGGCCCGAACCTTTGAGTAGGGACTCATGCAGGAGACCAGAGCTTTGGTGATCTCATTCAGCACCCCGACGTAGGCAGGGGTGTTAGAGAGAGCCCTCTTAGTTGAGAGTTCCCTTGCAAAGCAGTCTCCAGCAGTGATATTCTCCACCTGTCGACATGTAGAGGAGTCTTCTGCAGCTGGAAATAGACAAATGTCGCAGATTTCCATGAATATGAAACTTACAAGTGGTCAACCACATGACTGAGGATCGGTTGTGCGGGGCACCCAGAGCAGAGAACTACATGCCAGGAGTGGGAAATGTTTCATATGCGGTGGGTAGGGTCACATGGCCCGTGACTATCCAACCCGCCATTCTTGATGATCAACAGACAGTGAATGTACTTCCCTAGCAGAGACAAAGATTCGATCATGGGGGTTCACAGGGAGTTGGCGGATGTGGCAGAGGAGATATCTATGCAACTAGCGGTAGACAATGTTTTGAGGTGTTACCACCACCACCACCAGAAGATCTACCTCGACCGTAGAGAGTAGCGGGACAGGGGAGAGCTCAGCTCCAGGCAGCTGAGGAATATGATCACGGCACTGTAGAGATTATATGAGGTATATTCTATATCTATTCCACCATAGATTATGTTCTTATAGACAATGGATCCAATCAATATTTCATTTCCTCTGCCCTCGTCCAGAGCATGGAGATTCCGACGAAGCCGAGCATGATCCTTACGACTAGAGACTGATACGGGAGCAGAATTGATGATTACACACTGGTGTCGGTAGTGTGAAATTTCTCTAGGAGGTGAGACATTTAGTTGGGATCTCCTACTAGATATTTCGAGGACATACAACATCATCTTGGGTATGGACTGGTTATCTACAGTCCGTGCTCAGATTGACTGTATTAGGCGCAATGTGTGGTGTGTCCACACTAATGGGACCATGTTTTGCTTCACCGGAGAGAACGTAGCCTTTATAGTATAGGATGGATTACCTGGTGGAGGTTGTAATCGATCAGTCATCATTTGGATTGCCTTACCCTCAGATTAGTTGATGTAGAGAGTTTGAGCTATCCTGTAGTGGTGGACCAGTACACAAATATTTTCCCGGATGATGTCCCAGGTCTACCAATTCGCAGAGATGTGGACTTTAACATTGGCTTGTACCCTGTGATGACACTGATATCTACACCAGTGTATCAGATGGATATGGTAAAGCTTCGTGAGCTTCAAGTACATCTTTAGGACTTACAGGGGAAGGGATTCATCTGGCCCAATGTTTCTCCTTGGACAACCTTGATTCTGTTTTCCAAGAAGGTGGATGAGATCTTGAGGATTTTGGTCGACTACCATCGCCTGAACCAGGTGGACATGAAGAAAAAGTACAAACTCATGAAGATTTATGACCTCTTAGATCAGTTGAAGGGAGCACGGTGGTTCTCAAAGATAAACCTCTCATCAGGCTATCACCAACTCAGAGTTCGAGAAGTGGATGTGTAGAAGACAATATTCAGATGTTAATATGACCACTATGAGTTCTTGGCTATTCCATTAGGCATATCGAATTCTCCAATAGTGTTCATGGCACTAATGAATAGGATCTTTCATCCATACCTCGATCTCTTTGTAATAGTCTTCATCGATGACATTCTGATCTACTCAACATCAGAGGAGGAGCATGCCTATCATTTGCGGGTAGTACTGGACACACTCTGAGAGCACCATATTTATGGTAAGCTCTCAAAGTGCCAGTTATGGATCTGAGAGGTTCAATTTATGGGACTAGTCATTATGGAGGCTGGAGTTGCAGTGGATCCAACGAAGATTGAGGTGGTACTTGCTTAGGAGCCACCCAGTAGTGTGACAGAGGTACAAAGTTTCTTGTGTTTGGCTATTTATTACTGGAGATTTGTGACCGATTTTTCTAGAGTTACAGCACCACTATAACCCTTGATGAAGAAGAGGAAATCATTTTGTGATTGGAGAAATTCCAGCATATCTTTCAAGTGATGAGGTAGAGGTTGACTAGTGCCCCCATCGTGAGTTTTCTAGAAGAAGGCATAGGGTACGTAGTGTACTGTGACGCATCAGGGACCGGACTCTGAAGTGTCCTGATGCATAGTGAGTAGTGATCACATATAGATCTCATCAGCTGAGACAACCTGAGAAGATCTATGTTACTCATGACCTGGAGTTAGAAGTAGTGATATTCTCCTTGAAGATGTGGCGACACTATCTGATGGGCGAACATTTTATAGTGTACTCTGATCACAAGTGTCTCAGGTATATCTTCTCTCAAAAAGACATGAACCTTAGACAACAATTTTGGCGTGAGTTCTTCTAGGACTATGAAATCGAGATATTATATACTCCTGGTAAGGGGAACGTTGTTGTAGATGCACTCAGTGGGTGGTATGTTATATAGCTTCTAGGGGAGGCAATAGAGATGTTGGCTGCTTTACAGATATAATTTGTGGATAGATACGAATAATCCTTCCTTCAGTATCTTACAATTTCTCCCCCACTTCATAAGAAAGTATGGGAGATGCAACATGGTGACACTGACTATGAGACGCGACTTGCTCACATATCCATAGGGAAGACACCTGATGTATTTCTTGAAGGTGGGGAGAAATTCATCCTCTTTAGAGGACATACCATGGTACCCGTTTAACTTTAGGAGGATGTGTTGAGAGAGTTCTACACATTCCCTCTAGCGGTACATCCAAGAGTGTCATAGATGTACCAGGACCACCTATGATAGCACTGGTGGCCATGATTGAAAAAGGCGGTTGCATAGTTTGTCTCTCGGTGCCTCACTTGTCAGCAATTGAAGGAAGAGAATCAGGTACCAGTAGGATTGGTTCATCCTTTAGAGGTCCTAGAGTGGAAGTGGAATGGGATAACCATGTATTTAGTAATAGTAATTCCACATACATCTAGAGGTCATGACTCTATTTGAGTGATCATCGACCAACTCACCATGTTGGCCCACTTTTAACTGGTCAGAGAGCAGGGTTCAATTGGGAGATTGGGGCGCCTTTATGTGTAGGTGATTTTGCGGCTACATAAAGTACCTTCGACATTTTTCTCCAATCATGACACATGGTTTACTTCCTGACTATGAATGGGGATTTAGGAAGCTTTCGGGAGGCAATGCCATTTGAGAACTGCCTTCCATCCACAGACAGATGATCAAACTGAGTGGGCCATTCAGACCCTCAAGGATATGTTGCATGCTTGTGACCTTGACTTCAGTCACAGCTGGGAGGACCAATTACCTTTGGTTGAGTTTACATACAACAAAAGCTATCACTCCACCATTGGGATGGAACCTTTTGAGGCATTGTACATGCGACCTTGCAGCTCACATTTATGCAGGACTAACCCAGGGGAGTCTGCACTAGTGGTATTAGAGATGGTACGGGCGACCACATAGAAGGTTCAAATAATCCAAGAGCGGATGACGATTGTAAGGAGCAGGAAAAAGTTGTATTATGACAGGGGACAGACACATCTCTAGTTCAAGTATGGCGACCACATATTTCTAAGGGTAACACCTCGATGAGGTTTGCGGAGATTTGGGCGAGGCAGCAAGTTATCTCCGATGTTCATCAGACCTTTTCTGGTCCTTAGTAGAGTTGGCGAGGTGGATTACTGCTCAACTCATCAACCTCAGTTGCACCATGTATATGACGTCTTCCATGTATCCTAGATGAGGAGATACATACATGCCCCTTCTCACATCATCGACCCTAGAGATATGGACGTCGATGATGATGTGAATTTTATGGAGGTTCCAGTAGATATTGATGATTGACAAGAGCAGTTACTTCTTGGAAGATCTAGACCTCTGGTGCGCATTTACTGGTAGCAAGTAAACCTCTTGGAGAGCACATGGGAGTGGGAGGCTCTGATGCATGCCCAGTACCCCCACTTGTTTATCTAGATTGAGTTGTGTCTTATCAGGATGAAAATCTTTATGTGGGTAGAATGTAAGGACCAGAAACTTCCATGTAATTTTCTTATAAAATAATTTGGAATTTTACGGGTTTGTGAAAATTAACGGCGCATGATTCTGATTCCTGGAATTCCATGAATAAATTTATGGAGTTTTGTTTGGGAGAGTTCAGTAAACATACGTGCGAGTTTTTATAAGTTTTGAATTGGTGTTCAGAATTGAAATATGAGGGCACCATTGAACTTGTAGTGTCAGTATTCTCTTAAGGAGTCATCCACCTGAACAATAGTTGGTCGAGGGTGAAAGATTTTTTTTGGATTTTTCGTGGAAAATAATAAAATAAAATGGACATTACATTATTTTATTTTTGAGCCACCATGTGGATGTTGGATGTGGGTTACACAAGAAATATTCTTCCTTGTGGGAGTTGATGTGTGGCAACCTCCCGACTATAACCTCCCATGAGAGGTTATGGTGGTGGGGCCCACCCGAACCTAACATCCCGCATGAGGTTATAGTGGTGGGGACCACCTGATATTAAACCACCATTTTAATTGTGTAAAACCTCTCAACTCCCCTCGTTAATGTGGGGGAGCCTTTTTACCTCCTCTACCCAATTAATTCTACCAACGCACTTTCTATTAATATGACAAATCATCCCCATTAATTAATTGAACATATCAATTAATTATATTTTTTAAACATTTTTGAAATTTTGTGATAACAATTAAATAATAGATAAACATAATCTATTATTTTAGTTTGGAATATAAATCATAGTGGAACTTGGTAGAGGAGGACATCAGGAGAAAGATCTCCAATGAATAACTTCCTCCATGAAGAACGCCGACATGGAGGGTTTTCGACTTCTTCCATGGAAGCACCTTGCAGATGCAACTGACGTGGGACATCTTTGATGGCCGACCATCCCTCCTCAACATTGTCAATGAACTCATGCACGAGCATGGAATGGAAGAGTGTGGAAAATGCGAAGAATGACGACAACTCCGTCTTCTTCTCCGCAACTCTGGCGACGAACAACGATCAATGTAGGGGCTAAATATTATTTAATTATGATTTATTCCCATATTATTTCATTCATTCAAAATGAAGACATATGGGGTTTTACTAATGAGGGATGGTTGTTTTTCCTCATTCTTGAGATCCCTTTTCTATAACTCTAAACGTGGAGGGAGCGGACTAAACAAACGTGGTTCGACCCCTCTGCCGATCTCCTTCGTGGTTTTCATAGAAACAGTGGAATGCAACGTTAAAGGTGATGAAAAGAATTGATGCTCTCCCCGAGGCCTCTGTGACCCATGCCGCCCCCGCGCCCCTCCACTTCCTCAAGCTAAACTGCGCTGCCCTAGCCCGCCATGCCTCCCCCGCGGGCTGCGCCACCTCGCCGATTGTGCCACCCTCGCTAGTCGCGTCACCCACGCCGGTCGTGACGCCATCACCGGCTACGCCCCTCGCGGAGCCCTCTTGAGCCACAGCCTTCGAACACCACGTGCACCCTGTGGATAGGATGTCTGTGCTCCCGGTGACTCTGTGCGCCCTGCGACACCTATAGCCTAACCGGCCTAAGCCTCCCGGGCTGAGCCGCCCGATCCGCGCCCCAGCGGCGCTCGACAAAGCTAGCCTCCCACACCCCTCACGACGCCCTGGCCGATCCAGCCTCCTGTGACCTCATAACCCCCCAGCCAAACTGGCACTTGAAGCGCCCCCAGGCCAAACTGTACAAAAGCCAACCCACAACCTGTCCACGTCCTCACGGCCAGTCTATGCCCACTAGGCCCTTCACGGCACCTCGCGGCTTGCAGGGATGGGCCCAGTGGGCCGGGCAGAAACCAACAGGCTTGCCCGCCCAACAGGCTGGGTTAGAACCAACAGGTCTGGCCGGGTCGTCCTGAACTACATCGGGTCGGGCCGACCCGTCCGTGTCGGACTATATCTTGACCCACTTCGACCCTTTACATTCATTAATCCATATCTATGGAACCAGATGACCCTTTGAAGAACCATGAGCAGCGTTGGTAATCATGGATCTTGACAGTCTCTTTGAGTATACCCCACTTGAGATGGGTTATTGTTGAGATTCGGTCAGGTTGGATCGTGCACGAATCCAACTGGGCCACCAGGACTAAATGGTTAATAACTCAATGACCGGGCATCCAGTTGATGTTGCATAATTTGCGTTGAGACCCCAATGACGTGGGAGTCTTTTGAGATACTTCTTCAGGGGACATCGTGACAGTTGGATTGGCGACCAGTAGCTCATGGAGCAGATCATTCCAGAGACGAGTGGATATAGTGAAGAGACATAGTTGCTGACTAAGACATGACCACTGCTGACCGATTGACTCAGAGTGACTCAACTAGCCCATGGGGAGAGCATGGTAGTGGTGGATGACTCATGGCATAGGAGTGCCTGGATGTGGCATCCGACCTGTAGTTCTCGACAGGAGGAGTACCTCTGTAGGCTATAAGGGGGAGCGCCTAGTTTTGGTAGTAGAATAATGGTGGGGAGAACCCTGCTGACGTAGAAGATCATCGATACTCGACAAGTGAGTACCTCAGCAGTCCAAGGTTAGTTGGAATCGCCTTGGTGTTGCAGCGTGCCAACGGTACTTGAGATAGGAGGAGTTCTCCATCAGTTTTTGTTTTGACAATGTGATTAAAAATCCTAGTTGATCCGAGTAAGTAACTTTTGTGTTTTTCATCATGATTGAGATGGATTACTTGATAACATAGGTATATGAATGGACATATAACTATGTGTGGTAATCTATTGATTAAATACTTTGTTTTTTATCCTTGTTCAATTTGGTGAGACCTTCAGGGTCAGACGGTCCCTACTGAGTATCATTATACTCACCCCTACATGGGCTATTCCCACAACACATTGTGTTGGA
This sequence comes from Viscum album, assembly GCA_963277665.1. Classification (NCBI taxonomy): domain Eukaryota; kingdom Viridiplantae; phylum Streptophyta; class Magnoliopsida; order Santalales; family Viscaceae; genus Viscum; species Viscum album. The sequence continues at coordinate 1,742,432,374 of OY728156.1, forward strand.
TGAAGACAATGAACATTGTTGACCGAGGCTTAGAGTACCAGGACTGGACGATACTCAGAGGTTGACCTTACGTTTTGTCGGTACACGGAGGAGACCGATAGACGTGGAGTGATGAGAAAGCGATCTGTACCTACCGTTTAGGTTGGATTCTCTGAGGAAGACCTGGTGGCTGATTTTCTTATTTCCTCTATTGTAGTTGTGCTTTATGTTTCTTGTACTTTTCAGTTGGGCCTGTATTCTGGTCACTTTTAACTTTCTGTACTCACTTGTTGGTTATACAGTTTTCTCATGTTCATATATATTGTGTGTGTTTATAGGTTACAAAGGAAATGCAATCCCAGTTTAAGGGAATTACTCCCTTGGTGCTAGTCGCTAGCCCCTGGCCAATAGAAGGCGGGCTTGGGGTAGTCACGACACAGGCCCCGGGGGATGGGTCGGGAAAAATTAAAACAGTTATTATACAAATTCTCAAAAAAATTGAAATTTTCATCCCTTATTCCCTAAAAATAAATTAATCATGATTAAAGCATATCCTTACATGTTTGAATTTAACAATCTGACTACCCATCATATTGAGGAAGAATGTTTGTGTTGAAATTTAATTCAGTGACCTATGACATATGAAGGCCTTTTTAAAAGATAGAAGTAAGCCAGGGATGATGATATTATAAAATTGATAGAGGAACTCCATGCAACCTGACAATATCACGGATGTGCAGTCTATAAAGCTGATCATAGGGCATAATATCTCACGTAGGAATGAAATGAGTATACTTTGTCAATCTACTAATAATAAAAAATAAATCATTTTTCCTTTATGATGTCTTTGGTAGTCGTAGCATGTTGATAATAGATATATTTTCCTATTTCAACTCTTTCACTAACGATGGATGAATCATCACACATCAGTAACTTCCATTCTTCATTAACCTATTGACATATCAAACGTTTTATATTAAAATATAAAATATAACTTTTCTTTCCTCCCCATATGTAACATTTTTGAAGGCCTCAATACATTTTTATTGTGTTAAGAGTAACTGAAAAATGAGAACATTGATATTCACATAAAAATTATTTCTTCCACTAAGAATCATAAGTAAAAAATAATCTCTTAAAAAACAAAAAAAACCCAATCATTATCAATGTTTAAATTATGTAAAATTGGATTTTTTAACAAATTGTACCTTTTTGGCTACTCACAATGTTCCATCTAAGAACACCTTATTCTTTTTCATAGAGATGAAATGATTGAAAACTGAAAAAGAAACTGAGTAATTTCCTTCATTAATAACTTTTATGCCAAAATTCATCAAATAAATGATAATGGCCATTCAATAAAAATTTCATTGGTAATGTTGTGTTAAATTTATTTATCAATGCAACAACCACTCTATTTTCCATTTGTTAATGGTAATAAATCATGAAATCATAATATTTGATTATTTTAATCCATCTTCACTTTATCATGTTCTATTCTTTCTATGTAAATATAATCATCAAACATTTATAGTCACTATATATTTCATATTTCACTCCATTAAAATTAGGATTCCATTATTCTACTACAATAAATAATAGAAACTAATTCCCAATCATGTTTAGGATAATTTAACTCAGTAGGTTTCAACTAACGTGATATAAAAGAAATTACCTAATCATTCGTCAATAAGTCACACAAAAGTTCTTCAAAAAAATATTCACTATATGTGAAATATTATCCACATATGGAAGGTTGGGTTAGATCTGGCACATAATTCAAGAATAATTTCCATTCAAGAATAAAATCATCACATTATTTTACCAAGATGAACTAAAAACCATTTCAACTTATCTAAGTATCCCGACTAAATAACTAGAAGAAATTTTCAAGAAACATTGTATAATAGCATTTAAAAAAAGAAAATATGAATATCGATAATATTTGTGGGTTTTCCCAATTCTTAAATAACTTTTCTTTGATAAGTATCAACAACTATGCCATCTTCAGATACAATGTGACCATCATATGAAATTTTTGACAACAAAAATTAAGACATTCATAATTTTAGTTAATGTTTACTTTTTTAAACATTGAAACAAAGCCCTTAGATTTATTTTAAGATCCTTCTCACTTTTAGAATATATAAGAATGTCATTAATAAACATAACCACATACTTATACACTAACACATGGTATATTATATTCTTAATATTCATGAATACATAAGGTCCATTGGATAACCCAAATGACAATACTATAATTTTTTTATTCACATATATACTACAGAACATAGACTTCAGAATGTATGATTTCATTACATGGGATGTATTATTTCATTACATTCAACTGATGGTACCCCAACCTCTATTCAATATTTGGAAAACACTATTTTCCTTGGAGCTAACCAAAAAACATCAATTAGAAACAAAGGGTAATGTTCCAACATTATTTCATGTATTATCATCTACTGATGTGGTTGATATGGATTTTTTCACAACCTTCAACTTCCAATCATGCTAAATTCCCCCTTCAGTGACTAGCATTGGACATACATTTGAATAATGATACAAATTATTATACTTATAACATCATATCATCGACATCTCATCGATAATCTGATCATTTTTATTGCACTAACGAGACATGTCTCCAATCATTCAACATCATTATAACTTCACATAATTTACAAGAGAACACTTAGAATGTTTTTTACTAATCATTTTAAAACATGGGAAATGTATTTCATTACATCATAAATTCATTGATTAATTCATCCCAAAATAATTCCAACCTGACTGCTTCTTATTCTTTTCAACTTGAGGAACACACATTCCAATAATCTACATCTCTTGTTTTTCTACACAATGACCACATTTATCAATACATTAAAACACTGATAAAGCTAATGTACATCATAAAAATGGTTTCAAACTAGAGTAATATCAATTAATTTTACTTTTAATATCCCAGTTAAAATTTTACAATTACATGGAGAGTCTCATAAAATTGGCCTCACAGACAACCAGAAAATCACCATCCTTCTACCATAGTTCTATGAACTGTTTCCCTATTCAATGTCGAACATTGTTAGGAAAATATTTTTCTTGAAATGTATTCCTAAAATCATACCATTCTAGACCATCAAATATCATCCCTTTTTATCATAATATTAACCGTAGACCACAATTTATTGGCTTCATATTCAAAATGATAATCATAAATGGTTGTCTTTTGTTATTCAGAACACCCCATAACATCAAATATCATTTCTAAATAATTAATCCATACTTTTGGAACCATGGTATTTGAGGTCACACTAAAATATATATGATTTTTCCATATAAAATTCTCCAAAAAAGACATATTTCTTAATGATAGATCAAGTTACACTCTCTCATAAAGATCACAAAATTCATTACATAAGCTGACAGATTCATAATATCACAAACTGCTCAATTCCAATTCCCACAATTCTTGGATGCAGATTCAGAATGTTACATGCCTCTCGGTGCATTCTAACTTCATGTTCCCTATTTATTATACAAAAAATCATTCTGAACAGAAAGATCTTAGATAAATCAACTTTTTAAACATCAAATTTTAAACCATTAATTTTTTTTATTATATTGACATCATCATATCCCCTATGATTATTAAAACCATCTCCTAAAACAAAACATAAGAACCAAAACATAAAAAGTTAAATAAACATGATATATAGTCAATAATATGAATTATTTTACACTGAATATATCATTATGTTTATATACTTTGATAATTAAGTATTATATATACATAAAAAGTCACATTAATACATAGAGGATACTATTGAAATAATTTCCATTTTTTGAAAAATACAGAATCATTTAAACTGACACATGATTTTATTGAAAATTCATCATAAAATTTAACTTGACATAATTTGTTCTTTTACAATCCTTAGAACCTAGGAAATACATTTTAGTACTCTATATGAGCTCAAAAACTCAGTGAGAGACATAATCAATGAAAAACAATTAGTATTTTGAAAACATGATAACCCATTAACAACAATTTTCATTAAAACTAATAAGAATACATAAAAACATCATGTAGTTTTCTGCGTACATATATACCTTGTAAATATTACATTCACCCAAAAAAAAATGGAATATCTATTCGTTCAACTTCTATATCTGGAGCACCAAATACATTGTAAGCTATAATGGGGATCAATCATCAAATCATGAGCTATAGTGGTCTCAAACCAAGATATCTTGATATATTATGGGGCTAATCCTAAGATATATTGATCTATAATTTCGGTAAAACCATTTTATCTTGAAATATAATGTGGTCATGTCACGACCCATCCTCGAGGCACGTGCCATGACTACCCCAAGCCCACCTTCCATAGGCCAAGGCTGAAGACTATCACCAAAGGCGTAAATCCCCATAAAAATGGAAGGCATTGCATTTATGATAGTAAACAAACACAACATAGTAAGGAAGCTGATGTAAGCACAAAGTATTACTGTAATCAAAAGTATGTGCTGAAAGGTAAATGGGCCAGCATACAAACCAAACGGAAAAGTACAATACAACTGATACCTATTTCAACAGTAGAAAACTAAAACAACAACCACTAATTTGTCCTCCAAGAATCCCACCTGAACAATTTATATAAATGGTATCTTCGGCACCACATGTCTGTATGTCCGCTCTGTGCATGTCCTTCCATGTTATCCACCTCTAGATACCATCCATCTCCACAAGTCTCTACCCTGATCAGTGCTATCCATCATCAGCATCCAACAAAACATTGTGTGGGCATTGCACATGCATGGGTGAGTATAATAATACTCAGTAGTCACCCCAATACCCCATAAGGTCTTCCAAAATCCACGAAGGAAAAAAATGAAAAGATGAAATCACGAAGTATCATCCAACTCTACTTAGGTATATGCCCATACATATACCTAAGTCATCAATTCCAGTTCAGCTCCAACTCTTGAGCCGATTCACATCCCAATCCATACAGGAAAGAAGTCAATCACACCAATGATAGTGATTGAATTTCAAGACTCATCTCACACAGGTATACATCTTTCGTAATGTGATAAAGACGATCAGATGCAATCACAGATTCATCTATGCTAGCGGACCCACGTAAGATACTAGTCCAGTTATGCCCTCAGATCAACGTAGAATACTAGACCAGCTACACTTTTGGTCGCAAGTAGGATACTAGAACATATGTCAAATTGTCGGACCCATGTAGGATACTAGAACATTAATCATCTTCATCGAACTGACGAAGGATTCTAGTATGGTAGTCATCGTCACCGAACCCACAGAGGATTCCAATACAGTAGTAGTCGTCATCAAACCTATGTAGGATTCTAGTATATTTGTTGTCATTGTTGAAATCATTGAGGATTATAGTAGGGTAGTCATCATAGTCGAACCCATGGAGGATTCCATTACGGTAGTTGTTGTAGTCATAGCCAGTTCTAGGGTTCTCGAACACAGTACGTTCGATTCCGGGAGGGTCTAATCCTCGAGCAATGGGGTTAATACATCAACTATCATGAAGTCTAGTCTTGATGTATCCCGAAGTTCCATCTCATTAAAAGGTACCCAATGTGATAGAAGGAGTGTCAATCAGACGCCTGGTCTGAGAGATATTGGATTTTCTATTCCAGGGCCCCGGTTGGAAATATGCTCGTTCCAAACCCGGCCATTATCCAAAGTCATCCCAAAATCACTTAGATTATTGAAATAGTACCACCCCGTCATAAGGGTCCTAGTTCTGTAGATGGCGCTTCGATCTAACTAGTGGTCTAAAATTTATTCACATTTAAGTGAAAATGGGTCTGATCCGTTATGCCTAGTGGGCCGACAGTTCAGGTCAACCACGTTTCGGTGGGTCCGAACTGGTAGAGGGTCAGTTCGGCCAGATGAATTGCTTGGACCGGACCGAGGGTGCGTGGACTAGCCCAACACAGCGCGGCGTGGCACTGCCTGGTGCGGCGCGGCCCAGAGGGCTGGGCGGTCTTAGTGGGGGGGGGGGGGTCGCCCCCCACATTCCCGAACCGGCAGCACCAAGCGCTGCTGGCTTGCCAACCAGCCCGCCGAAGCCGTCCAGCCTTTCTGGCGCAAGCATCCTGCTCGTCCGGGCCGCGGTCCAACTGCGCGGTGCCTTCATGTGTCGCAACTTCTTCACACGGCCGTCTGACGAGCCATTCAGTTTGCCTCCAAAGCGGCCCGCAAAATGCGGGTCACAGTCCTCGGCAGTGCGGCACCCCTTGTGGCACCACAGTCTTCATTTGGTTCAGCCGGCTTCATCTGCTCAGTTTTCCATCGGCTGAGTGGACCGCAGTTGCGGGCCGTGATTCTTCTGCACGCGGCCGACGCCCGGCCGCCACTTCTCCCATTGCCGCCTCTTCTAATGGGCCTCAATCGAAATCAAAGAGACTATAGAGGGTTGTCGGGCCGTGTGGGTTCAGCCCTTGCCCTCCGCATTAGGCAGTAGCAATTGCAAAAAGTCAAACCATGTTTCTCAATAAAGAAAAAGAAAAATTTTAATCAATTAAAATTGAACATAATTCCCCTACCTCGAAATGACGTCACACGTCGTCGAGTCGCGGAAGGCTAGCGTCACGATAGTCGGGTGTCACAGAAGAAATATGTTGATTCCTTCGACGTCGGAGTGCACCCAAATACAAAGATTCGTTTGTGAAACACATTCTTCGAATCGTAGATCATTCTTCATCAAGGAAGAAATTTGTTCTTCATCAGAGGCATTCTTCATTGAAGAGGGGAACACTTTTCTCAAGAGCTCTCCCAGAAATCTCTCACCACAACAAGTGACAAAAATAAAATAATACCTATGGATATTATTTTATTAACACAAGTAATTCAAATTTAAAACCACATTAATTAATTAGGTGAATCACATAATTAATTTACCATGGGTTGGAAAAATTAATTAGAGAGACTAGAAGGTGAAGGGTTATTTTAAAATTCAAAAGTGATGGGTTTTTCAATTAAATTAAGAGGAGTTAATGGGGAGGTTAAAGGAGTGGTGAAGGGATTAGGATCGTGTGGGCCCCACCTTAGAAATATCCTCTCATGTGAGGTTATGTTGGTGTGGTCCCCACCTATATGTCCCCTTGGGAGGTAATAAGAAACCTCCCTAAATAAAATTTGTAAACAACAAAATTTTGTTTATTTTATTCTAAATCCCCAAATATTAACTCTCAACCCGCATAAAACACAACTGCGGTAAAGGTCCCCTTAGGCGAATACTGGTGTTGCGAGTTCATCGGTGCCATTGGATTTCATTTCTAAGCACCGGTTCAATAGATAGAAAAAACCGCACGTACGTTTTCTGAATGTACCTGATCAAAACATCAGAAATTGATTCTGGGCACACCAGACCTCGGAATCAAGTGCCGTCAGAAACCGAAGACTCATAAAATTCAACAGTATTTAAGAAAAAAATTTCCTTGAAATTTCAGGGTCTTTAATTTACTACAACCTCGCGGATTTACATCCTCATAATGATACAACACACACTAGGAAAACAAATGGGGGTACTGAGCTCGCATATGAGCCTCAAAACGTCATCCACCACCTACTGCTCAGCCAGCTCCACTGCCTCGTCCGCCTACTCCATACGGACTGCCACGGTCAAACCTCTAACTCTTTCTGTGAGGTCTCTCCACTATGTGCTTCTCATCTGCATGGTATGTTGGGCAGTCTCGAGCCATGAGACTATGCCTTCCACATGCATAGCACTGCCTGCTCCTCATATAGTTGGTTCAGTTTCTTTTTCCCCACACAACCAAACCTGAATCACGAGGTCGCCACCAGATGTCCTCGTCGCTTGGACCCCTATGTCAACTATCTACTGCTGGATGCAGAAGTCTCCTGTACAATTCTCCCTACAGTGGGTCTCGCTACTAGTGTCAGATCAGTGAGAAAGCTCCCCCTCTAAAGGGCTCACTTCAGCACTCCTTCCCGCATCAGAATGCTGAGGGAGATAATCGAAGCCCTGATCTCGTGCCTCAGTCCCTTCTCAAAGGACTGATCCCTAAAGAATGTGTCTTGTAACATGTTAGTAGAGTAGAGCAAGAGATCAGTAAACATTGTTGAGTACTGAGCTACTGCCATGATGCCCTGCCGCATGTGAAGTAACTCCTGAATCCGCACCGCACAGAGTATGGCGGGAAAAAAATCCAAGTGAAAGAGACTCTCAAAGTCAGTCCAAATTAGATATTCCTCATCGTGTACCTAAAGCATGAAGCTCTACCATCTACCTTCTGCTGCATGCAGGAGACTTGTGGAAAGGATCACCATAAGTTCGGCTGGTGTCCTTACAAATTAGAAGACTCTCACAACATCGGCAGCCTGAGGGTCCATCTCTGCACAGAATCTGGGTGGCCTCTATCAACAAATCTCATGCAACACACTCAGGTAGTGTGCACTCTATGCTGCTAGGGCTGGTAGTATTGTTCGCTCAATGGGTAGTGGTACGGCTTGTGCCTCTCCTATGATGGGGCCCGGCATCGAGGCCTCGTCGCTTGGTGGGTTTTCATCTCGTACGTTACTCAGAAGCCTAGTTGGCTACCTTCGTGGGGCCATCGTGAGAACAAACAGGTGCGCCACCGTCAAAATAGTATACCTGGGGAGCTGACCAAAATTAATCACAAAGAAAAATTTTGAAACACACATGCAATCGGTGATTTCTTGCACTAAGTCGGAAATCAGGGGTCAGGGTCCTTATGTATGGATACGTCGGCCACCACAACAAAATTGGAATCCCTATACTAAAAACCACACTCCATACTCTTAACACTATTTCTTCACAGAAAGGAATGATTAGAGTTCTGAGTTATATATTAGAATAGACCCCTCAGATACCAATTTGTCATGACCCTTCATCGGGGCCCGTGCTGTGACTACACAAAGCCCACTTTCCAAAGGCCATGGGTGGGCGACTACCACCAAAAAGCATAAATCCCCCTAAAAATGGAAGGCATTGCATTTATGATAGTAAAAAAACACAACATAGTATGCATGTTGAAGTAAGCACAAAGTATTACTGTATACAAAAGTTAGTGACAAAAGGTAAATGTGCCAGAATGCAAACCCAACTGAAAAGTGTAGTAAAACTAATGTCTAGTATAACTGTAGAAAAGTAAAACAACAACCACTAAGTCATCCTCCGGGAATCCCAACTGAATGGTGGGTACGGATGGTCTCCTCGATATCTCGGGCTCATCTTTCCATTCTGTGCATGTCCATCCACGTGGTCCACCTCCAGGTACCATCCAGCTTCATAAGTTTCTACCACGATCAGTGTTGTCTATCGTCTGCATCCAATACTATGTAGTGCTGGCCTAGCCTGTGCAAAGGTGAGTATAAAAATACTAAGTAGGGACCCCGAGACCCTCGAAGGTCTCCTATAATCCACGAATGATAGACCACATTGAAAATATGCAATCAAGAAGTATCTTCCAACTCTACTTAGGTATATGACCATGTATATACCTAAGTCATCAATTCCAGTTTAGCTCCAAATCTCGAGCCCAATAACATTCTAGTGCACACATGAAATAATTCAATCTCACTGATGGTAATGATTGAAAGTGATGACTCAGCTCACACAGGTATACATCTTTCATAAAGTGAAAAAGACGGTCAAATGCATTCACTGATTCATCTAAGCTGGGGGACCCATGTAGGTTACTAGTCTATCTAAGTTGTTGGACCTACGTAGGATACCAGACCAGCTACTCTATCAGAACCACTTAGGATACTAGAACAAATGTCACACTCTAGGACCCCCATAAGATACAATAACATTAATCATCGTTGTTGAACCCACATAGGATTCCAGTATGGTAGTCATCGTCACTGAACCCACGGAGGATTCAATTACGGTTGTCGTTGTCGTCAAACCCATAGAGGATTCCAGTACCGTAGTCATCATCATCATCGAACCCACGGAGGATTCAATTACGGTAGTCATCCTCGTCGAACCCATGGAGGATTCCAGTACGGTTGGTGTTGCAGTTGCTGCCAGCTCTAGGGTTCCCGCAAATAGAACACTCGATTTCAGGAGGGTCTGATCCTCGAGCAATGGGGTGGATACGTCAATTGTCATGTTTTCTAGTTTTTATGTATCCTGAAGTTCCGTCTTGTGAAAAGAAACCCAACGCGATAGACATCGCGTTAATCAGACTCCCAGTCTAAGTGATATTGGTTTTTCCATTCCAGGGGCCCGGTTGGCAATACGCTCGTTCAAAACCCGTCTGTTATCCAAATTCATCCAAAAATCACATAGAGTATTGAAAATATACCGCCTCATCATAAGGGTCCCAGTGTTGCAGACGGTGCATCGATCGGACGCGTGGTATGATAGTTATTCACATTTAAGTGAAAATGGGCCCTACCAGTTAAGCCCAGTGGGCCGACAGGTCGGGTCAACCCAGTTTTGGTGGGTCCAACCCGACAGAGGGTCAGACCAGCCTGATGAACCATGCGGCCCGGTTCGAGGGGGCATGGCCTGGCCCGGTAGGGCATGGCCCAGCCACGAACGACGCGGACCAGCCTAGCGCGGTGCGGCCTGGCTGGCCGAGCTGTCTGTGGGGGTGGCGCAGGCCCCCGCATTCCCAAACCGGTGGGACCAAGATGCACCGCCTTCCCAACTGGTCGGACGATTCAGTTCGGCCTTCCTGGCTCAAGCGTCCCACTTGTGAGAGCCGCAGTCCGGTTGCACGACACATTTGGGTGTCGTATCTTCTTCACCTGGTCGGTCGATGAGCCGACCAGTTCGCTGCCGAAGAGAACCACAGAATGTGGGCTCCAGTCTTCCGCAGCACGACACCCCTTATGGCACTACGGAATTCCTTCTTTCCTACCTTCTTCAGCCGGCTAGTTCTCTTTTGTCCAAGGGGCCTGCAGTTGCGGGCCACGGTTCTACCGCACGCGGCCGGCGCACGACCGCCGCTTCTCCCGTCGCAACCTCTTCCAACGCATCTCAATCACAGACTAAGAGACTACAGAGGGTCGTCGGGCCATGTGCGTTCGGCCCACGCCCTTTGTGTTAGGCGGTAACAATTGGATAAAGTCAAACCGTGTTTCTCAACAATTAACAAGAACAATTTTAATTAATTAAAATTGAACATAATTCCCCTACATCGAAAAGACGCCGCACGTCATCGAGTCTCAGAAGACAAGCACCGCGGTAGGTGGGCATCGTGGAAGAATGGGGTTGATTCTGTCGACGTCAGAGTGCACCCGAAGAAGAAGTGTAGTTGGAGACATCTCGTTCTTCAAATCATAGAGCCTTCATTGTCAAGGAAGAAATCTGTTCTTCGTCGGAGGCATTCTTCATTGAAGAGAGGAACTCTTTTCTCAAGAGCTCTCCCAATAATCTCTCAACACAACAGGTTCCCAAAATAAAATAATAGCTAAGGGTATTACTTTATTAACACATGTAATTGAAAATCCAAACCCCTATAATTAATTATGTTAATCACCTAATTAATTTACCATGGATTGGAAAAATTAATTTGACAGAGAAGAAGGTGAAGGATTATTTTAAAATTCAAAAGTGAGGGGTAGTTCAATTAAATATAGAGGAGTTAATGGGGAGGTTTAAGTGGAGGTGAAGGGATTAGGATCGTGTGGGCCCCACCTCACAAATATCATCTCATGGGAGGTTCTGTGGGTGTGGGACCAACCTCTAACTCCCCTTGGGATGAAATAACCAACCTCCCTAAATAAAACTTGTACACACAAAATTTTATTTTATTTATTCTAAATCCCCAAATATTAACTCTCAACCCGCATAAAACGCAACTGCGGGAAAGGTCCCCTTAGGAGAATACCGGCACTTCCCGTTCATCAGTGCCCTTAGATTTCAATTCTGAGCACCGATTCAAAAGATAGAAAATCCCGAACAGACGTTTACTGAATGTACCAGAACAAAACTTCAAAAATTGATTTCGGACACACCAGGCCTCAAAATCAAGTGCCGTCAGAAACCACTGACTCATAAAACTCCAATGTATTTATGAAAAAAAATTCCTTGAAATTTCCAAGTCTTTACAGATCAAACTAAAATAAAAAATTCCAAAATTACATATTATGAATAAAACCATTGATATCTTGTTTAAAACCATAGAAACACATTCATATATCATAATATTCATTTTTATTAAAAATAAAATTTAAAATATGAATACTCTGAACATAATAATGAGATAATATTCTCAAAAATTAACTATCAATACTTATAAATACACAATTATAGTAATTAAATATCATGAAATTAGAGAATCCACTCATTCCGTATAAAAACACTATCATTTTGAATTTAAAAAAGGATTTTTAAAAACATTTTAAAATGTAAAGACCTTACATAACACAATAAAATATAAATGTTCAAAACACAGATCTAAAATAAAAAAATTAAATATGATATATATACATTCATAAAAATAATTTTAAAAACATTGAGATAAATTTGAATGATTTCCAATAATAAATCTTAAAATCATTTAAATAAATTGTTTAGTTAATGAGTCCATTACCTATAGTTCATCATCATTCAAATGTGTTCAACCCTCTTGTATAATAGTTTTAATGGTGTTATTATTACATTATAGATATTAAATCTTGTTTATAACCCCTTAAATTGTTTTTTATAACATTTTCTTCTCATTATTAACAATATTATCCTTTTTCATCGTTTTCTATGTGTTACTTTCTTGGTTTCCAAGGTCGGTTTAATTATGGTATTCTATTTCAATATGTAATAATAATAATTAATTTAAAAATATTTTATTGAGGACATTTTAAAAAATTAAATGTGAATTTAAAAATCCCTTGATTTCAGTAAAAGGGAAATGAAAAATCAATATCCAAGACAATAGTGAACTGAGGAACCACTGAAAATGCTTTCATTATTTTTGAGATAAAAGAGAAGATGTGAGATTTTATGATTATATACCACAAACAGAACAACACATCAGTTTACATGTTATATTTTATTTTTAATAAAATACTATAGAATATTTAGGGATAAGGAAGAAATGATGAAAAATTTAATATAGAAGAAAACAAAATCATACTTCTTGAAAATTCCAACTTGAGAACCTCCTTAAGGATCCATGAATTTGTATTTTTTTAGACCAAAAAATCTATGATGTAGAAATGCATGAGTATGAAGGAATTTGGAAAAGGATTTATTAGAAATAAGTCTTATGTAGATGAATATTTGTGAAGGATGTAGTCTCCCTATATAAGTGAGGTGAAGGGTAACATTTGGATTACTAAAATTATTAATATATAATAAACCATTTAATGGTTTCAAGGCTTCCAGAAAGGCCTTATAATTATTTTATATCCCATTTTCAAAGAAATATTTTGATTTTTTCCCTTGTATATTAAATTTTTATTTTATTAATAATTTTAAGGATGATTTTTTTAGTGGAAAAACAATTCTATCAAATCAAAAACTATTCAAAATCGTGACAATAAACACCTAAAAAAATGTTTCCAAATCGAATTATATTTTTCAATAAATCTTATACATAATATAATTACCTATATAAACATAAAATGACATAAAAATTTGAGATTGTATTTATTTTTGTATTTTTAAAATTTCAATTTTTGTTTTATTCATTAATTAGATATCTAGTGCATCATAATTGTTAATTCCATTATGGTAATTATTTATTACATCAAAATTATAAATTAAAATACCTGAAAAATATAGTTTCATTATATTCAAATATAATATTATATTATGAAAAAAGTCTAGAAAACATCATTATAAAAATATTATACCAATTAGACATTATAGGTGAACATGTTTTTTTATCATTTTATTAAAATAATATAAAGGGTGCAATATAATTTGTGTGGGTAAAAAATGTCCAAAATTAGAGTAAAATTAACATAATGGTATAAAAATAATTATATAACATGTTTTATCCAAAAAAAAATTGGTCATTTAAAAAAACTTATAAATTTAATAAATTTTTTCTTTCTTTTTTTATGATTGTACAAGAACTACATCAGCATTGTACATAGATTACAGTTCAATATTACATATATAAAAATTAATAAATTAATTTTAAAAAATAATAAATATCAAAATATAATTCTATATTCATTAGTTATTTAATTTCCATCATATAAATGTTATCAAAAACATTTTAATTTGTTATTTTGACTTTGTACTCCCAACACATGCATTATAGATGCATTTGGGAATGATTAATGTTATAGAATACTAAAAATCTAAATAAATAGTAGAAAACATCAATAATACATAATAATTAGTTAATTAGTCTTTAAAATGAATTTTAACAATAAATCATTATTTAAAATATCCTAATTCGACATTGCCAATATTGTGAAGGCACTACATCGACAATTATAATAATTTTTATACTTATAAGGAATAAAATATAATTTACATGTTCTATTTTATTTCTATACAAAATTCCTCTTATAATATCATTATTTAATTATTCAATAAATTATATATGTATATATATCAAAATATTTTATTTATGACGACGTAAGATAATACAGTATTTAAAAAATGTTTTTTACTATTCACCAAAAAAAATTGAAGAAAATTATCAAAAATTCATACCATGAAATTTTCAGCAGTATGAATTCAAAAATAAAAGCAGTTCTATCAAATAAAAAATATATTATGAAAGTGAATGTTTTATAATAAATAAATTATATTAAATTAATTATTTTAATAATTAAGATTTCAATCAAGAATACTAATAAAATATATTTCTATAATTACGAGGTTTGTTATAAAATTTCCACTAAAAACTCATATTTTTCTGTAAATGATAAGTATTAAACGAGAAATTTAATTTCCAGAATCATTATAATCAACATATTTGGATAAAAAATACACAAAAAGATGAAAATCTTTTCCTCATTTTTAAATCATTAAACAAAACCCAATATGGTTATAACAATAAAAATTCTATTTACAAAATAAATAAAACATAAAATTAAGAATCCAAAATTCAATCTCCAAAAATTTATATTAACAACTATAATTTAACAAAGATTATACATAAAAAATACTTCTAATTCCAAAAAATCCCGTATAATATTTAACCCCAAAAAACATAAGGATTTTATATTCCATGATTAATTTAAAATTTATATCAAAATAAAATTTAAGACTCATAATATTTTATAAAAATGTAATTTCCCAAATCATATAATCTCAACGATATATATTAGTAACATATAAAAGTAACATAAATCTATATAATTCAAAAAAATCATTTATGGCTGAAAAATATTATAAAATATTCAATAATAAATTATTAATAAAATTATTTTATTTACCTTAATCATAAATGCTTACCACAATAATAAATTTCATCAAAATATATGTTAATCACTTAATCACTAAACCAAATTATGATACAATTTTTGTTTATAATATAAAATATAGGCTACCAAAGTAATATTACTCATCATACATAAATTTATTTAACTAAAAATAGTATTATTCAGTACAACATGTGGGCTACTTGTAGTTGATGTACTATTGTCTCCCTTCAATTGTTGGTTCAAACTAGTTGACCTATTTAGATGTCATGGGTTATCTCCCAAACAGCAAGTGTTCATTTTTTTATAAAATTATAATTTTTAACATATTCATTGAAATGATATAAAATATATCAAATATTATCCTAATATATAAAATAAATATTTTGACCCTAAATTATCTCATATATGTTTCATTTATCTTTTAATAATTTAGCTACAGTCAATTATGAAAAAATACATATCATCATAAATATAATTAATCACATAAAATTTCAAAATATTAATTCCAAAAAATGGGTATATAAGACATTTAAATTATCATGAACCTTAAAATTATTAAAACAACATAGTTTCGATAACATAGATGATAACATCTCATGAAAAAAATCATTTTCACCAATGTGTTATCATACATCATGTGGTAAAAAAATAATATCCCAACCTTAATATTTACTAATTATAGTTTCCATTAGCTATAATTACCATTTGTATAATATATTAATATTAATTTTTTTAATTCATAATTGAATAAGGAAATCATTTTCAATAGTAAACACATACAATATATGTTCCCACTTATACTCAGTACCCACTTTTCATCCAAAGAAAACATGATAAAGAGTATTTTCTTTTTATGATGAATCATAAATAATTTATATATTTCATCATAAGTTTAGAAATTATTCCAAAACCATATGAAAAATCGATTAAAACAAGGGGTGAGCAAAAAAACTCAATACGCTACACAAAAAAAGTGAAAAAAAATAATTATCTTAGAAAAACCTTGAAAACATATTAAATATTTACATTTATCTAATTATTTTTTAGATAATAAAATATATATTTCTAAAATAATAGGACAAACACTTTCTATCATAGAAAATATATTAGAACATTTAATAATAAATTGAAATTTTTTTCCAACATAGATCATCATATCTATAACCCATTTTCATCCAATGTTAGAAATAACAAGATCCTAGATAAATCCCATTTTGATACGCTCTGGTAAATACCTACAATTTTTTTCAAAATACATGTTTAAATAACTAATGAATATGAGTTCTAACTATGAAAACACAAATCTATAACTATCTCACTGATCACTATCTAAATGCACCAATGCATAAGTTATATCGAGATCACCTAGGTGTTATAATGGGGATAAAACGATCATATAAGTTATATCTAGATTTTCAATTTCACATATAAAGTTCAAGTAATATATTATGATTTAAAATATATTATTCTAACACATTTTAATAAATAAACACATTGAAAAAATCTCCTAAAAAATCATATATATATATATAATGTTGTTTGAAAAAATTTAAAATAAACTAACCATGCCCATATTAATGAAATAAATATTTATAAAATGAATATAAATTACTATAAATAATACATAAAATAATTATAACTTCATAATGGTGGGATATTCATCTCATGTGAAATATGTTTAGAAAGTCAATATGATTTTTATATAGTGGAAATGTCAAATGGAACCCTGTTTAGGAAATGGAAAAAGGATAAAATCAATAATAAAATATAAACAAATAATTATTTAAAATGAAATTTAAAAAAAGGTAATTTTTTTAAAAATAAAACTATTTAAAAAATAATAATATTGTTTTTCAATTACAAGGGAGTTCTAGGGGAATCATTAAAATATGGTTTTAAATTAAAGTCACTTACCTTGTGTCTGAATCATCATATACATTAATTATAATCAAAAATAACTAACATATTTTAATTATTTACTTTAATAATAACCATTTTCCATTTAATTACTCTGTATATATATTTATGAAAATCTAATATACATGAACATTGTATTTTGAGTTCATGATGGAAATTTTGATGATTTTTAATACATATGTCCAAATGTATATCTATGTATTTATTATGGTAGGATTAGTCAATTTATATTAATTCACCAAAATTATACACATGATATAATTATAATTTTTAAAAATATATCATTCCTTCAAATAGAATTATTTTATATTATAATGAAAAATAATCTATATTACAATCAAGGAGACATTTCCCCATACATAAGCATGGGTAAATTTTCCTTCTTCCATAATCATTAATGATTGTAGGTAGATATTATTTTAACATTATATAGTGAATATAATATCGTTAATATCAAATATATTTATAAATTATAATTAAATATATCATCAATATGATGTAGAGATGATATAGGAATCGTATCGCTTCATGGAGGCGGTGGTGCACACATATGCACAAATGACGTTATCTTTTTTTGGGTTCATGGATTGGTTAGATAGTAAATGTTATATTTATATTTTATATTTTTAATAAGTCCTTAATGTTCGATATTTTAATGATTCCAATCATTATTACCAACTATCACAAATGGTTATGGACAAAATTTACACATTTTTCTAATCCAGTAGCCCACCGTACAGACAAACCTTGAATTATATTTTATTTTAATGGATTAGGAAATTAATATAGGTGATGATACAAATAGAATAACATAACAATATATGAATTATAATTTAATTGTTTTTTCATCATATTTTAATATTTATATATATATATTTTGATGAAGATTCCAATTTGAAATGCATAATTAAAAATGAACCCACATTATGGGAAATCCTACTTTTTATAACACCACAATATATATAATGATTATGTTATTCATAATATAATACTTCTACAATGAGAATAGATAAACATGAATGTTATTATTTTTGGGATTGGCCTAGTCATACTAGTTTTTATGTGTGAATGAATCAAGAAAAGGGGTATACATTTATAATATAAGGGAGGGGCTCTCTTGGAAAATCAGAAATACTAAATTAATACAAAATAATTTTAATTTCAAAATGATTCCAAATGTAATTATTTCTAATAGAAAATTAATATGAGTTTAAATACACGTAAAAAAAAATTTGTGGACATTTTTTGTTTACATTCACACCCTTGAATTTTTTTTAACTCCTACCCAAAAACATTTGTAACACCCTGAGATTTTATGAGGTATATTTTTTTAATATCTTTCATATCTTCTGTTGTATGCTACACCAAGAATATCTTGCACAATACGCAACACCATATTAGCTTGGAGTATGCACAACACTATTCTTGGATTGTGTTACAAACAATTTCAAGTTCGTTTGATAGTAGTTATTATATGCAACATTTAGTGGATATATATATAAATATATATATATATATATATTCAATGTATAAATGAAATATGGTTAGATTCTATTATACGAAACAACAAAGGAGTCATTCACTACATGCAACCCTAACTTGGCATGCGTTACATGTAATCACGACCTTCCTCGATAGCGTTTGTAGTACGCAATACCAAGTTTCACTAAACAACGATATATTGTTATAATATTATTATGGACTAGCCTCTA
Source organism: Viscum album (assembly GCA_963277665.1). NCBI lineage: Eukaryota > Viridiplantae > Streptophyta > Magnoliopsida > Santalales > Viscaceae > Viscum > Viscum album. The sequence goes on from OY728156.1 coordinate 1,742,451,367, forward strand.
TGAATAGTAGTAATTAAATTTTGAATTTTATGACATTATTGTTCATCTTACTAATTTTCTAGAACATGGTATGAGAACAAGATAAATTTTTCAATTAAAATAAGTATTATTTAAATAAAATGTAGTTTTGCCGCCTTTTGATGGCGCAACCACATTAAATCTGGTTTTTGATGGGTTTATAAGTTCAATTTGAAAAAATAAAATTTTTCTTCGAAATAAGGATATAATAATTTACTTTGGATAAAATTTTCATATTATTCTGATAACTTTTATATTTTAATGAATAGTAAAAACACGCTATATTTTCAATGAAAACAACTTTTATCATCGTAATAATTTATGAGGATAGATTGTAATATTTAGTGGTTTTAAAGTATAAATCTAATATATTTTTACCATTTAATATATGTTAGGACATTAGCATTTATTTTACATTGAATTCATAGGTAAAATCATTTCAATCTTTTGAAATGTTATAGCTTTTGAAACTCGTTTTCTTAACAACAGGATTAATTATAAATTAATTCATGCAAATTTTTTGTGATGAATATAGAAAAAAAAAATACATATTTTGAATCAGTGGGTCCAAAATATGTTAATAGGCTATTTTTTTGGCATTATGAATAGTAACTATGGAAAATTTTATTTTCTAAAGAAAAAGTTAAATTGGGAAATTAAGGGTAAATATAATATTATAAAATTACCCTAACAGTTTCCTTAATATAATTGGATGCTTATATTTTGTCCTAAGGAATATTTGGGTAGAAGTGGAATCCATTGGAACCCACATGGAGGTGATTAAGACCATTAGTTTATTTTATTTAAAGGACAGTGAAATATGTTTCACTCAACTTTAATAATTAAAGTATTTTTAATATAAGTTTATACAGAATATAAAATAGGTTATAAATACTCATTTGAAAGATAAAATGTTTTTCTTTAACATGGTAATTTATTTGTAATTTGTATGAGATATTCAATTACCTTAATATCTTATACATTAATGATGCATAAATTAATTTTTTAGTGAAAAATAAGTAATATGATTTTCATTTAAATAATAATACCATGTAAAAGGCTCAAAAACCTGACCAAAACTTATTGGTAGTGTACATATTCAACATAAGTATCCAATTACCGAATATATGACCGTTTGGAGTTTTATAAATGAGATTATGACACTAATATTATTTTATTTTAAATGATGTCATGGATGTCCCCTTCAAAATTTAATAAATATAACATTTTAAACGTTGGGTGTCTTAGAATTTAAATCCTACTAAAAGTATTATTATGAAATCTATAATATTTTTCTTCAACCTAGTATTTTATTTTAAATTTTTATGCCACAAATAATTATATTTAATAATTAGACAAAAATGTTGTAGAAATTATTTTATTTAGAGAAGTATCAAATAAATGGTTTTACCAATAGAAAAATAAATATTATATGAACTATTTAATATTATCCACTAATTTTCTAGATGAATATGTCATTTTAGGAACCTATTAAATATTTTATTTCTAATGAATACTCTCTGTGGATTTTATTTAAATTCAAATAAATGAATAGTGTCACAATTGACACTAGTTATTTTACAAAAATAACATATTATTAAATTGTTTAAAATCAGAAATTTTTTTAAAAAGTATAAATTGAAATTTATATAGTCTAAAAAATCATAAACTACCCAATTATGGAAAATTAATATCACATAATTGATTATTTATAACCATTTAAAATTTAGAATTTTATTACCACCAATAAATTAAAATTGATTAAATAAAGAAAAATCAAAATTATAAGGTTTAAAATAAGATCAAAACATATCTAAATTTTATTGGATGATGCCATTACAACCCTATCTATTCTAATATTCTAATTGAGTCATTTTTTGATGTTTTTATGTGGGTTTAAAATTTATATTAAACTAATTTTGTTTAGGATTCCAAAGGTGCCCCTCTCCTCCCTTATAAAAGGGAACCTCCTCCCTCTCATCATTACACAACATTGAGCCTTCAAGAACGTCAAAAACCAACCCATTTACCTTCTAAACTTCCCTAGAAATATTCTAGAGGTCCTGGCCTCTTTCAATGGCCAATCTTAGTGCGCTAAGAGGAGGTTTCAAAGAGACGTGTCGAGAAGAAGATGTAATATCTGTTACTGATTCCATCAAATTTATTTCTTCTTCTACCTCCTCTTATTTAGTTGTTTAATTATATTATAATAACATATGTATCAATAATATACTGATATGTTATTATAAATATGAAACATCCCTATTTCACTTTCTATCCATCCTATGGAAAATGAAATCACCGCGCGTGCGTACATACGAAATACCGTCTCCACGCCGTGGTGTAATCTGTTTTTATACCACCACAATACATTGATGGGTATAATGGTGTAAAGAGTAAATACATATGATTATTATAAAATCATACTAAATATATGATATTATATCATTCAATCCCATTCTATTCAAAAAATATGAGAACAATATCATTGCTCGTGCGTACGTACGAATTACCATCTCCACGAAGCGATGAGATTCATTTTCCTTGTTAACAATTCCAAAATGATTATAAAGTATATATAATAAGTAATCATGAAATATATGACATAATAATGCTACTGGATTTATGTATATATATATATATTTATGTCATTCAATTAATTCCATTCAATTCAATAAGGAAACGAAAACAGCATTCACGCGTACGTATGGCATACCGTCTCCATGAACGATGTATTTCATACCATTTATAGATCTATTATATATATTATATTATGAATATATATTATATATATATCATGTTTTATATTCTGTAGTTATGTAATCATGATCTATGTTATCATATGAATAATTATGAGTCAAAACACGGACAACAAATGAAACGTTTTTACCCAAAATGTTCTTTAACATGGAATTTATAAATGAACGGGGAATATAAAGTCATATGTGAACCATATAAGATATCATAAAAATGAATATGATTCTGTAATAAGTCAATGAATTTTTTAAATCATTATACAGGTGGTTCGGATATGTACGAAGCATATCGGACCTAAGGTAAGGGATAACTATTCCAATCTCGTTCTAATCCAAGATTGTTTATTCGTAAGTATTTACTGGGGTTATATTTGTCATCCATGTCTATATAAAATGTTTTTTCATAAAGTGTTTAATATTATTCTATGTATTTTTAAAATCATGTTTACCCCTCTTGGAATTTTACTTTGTGTTATGGAGGGAATCTTTTTTTTGTTTACTATATGTGGAACTTTTTTGACATTTCCGACAAAAGTACAAGGAGAATGTTTTTTAACTTATATGGAATGAACATATTTTTACAGTTTCATAACGCCTTATTTTCATGAATTTTACTCTACAAGATTTCATGTTTATTTTCAATAAAATCCTATTCTTTTAAATTTTGTGGCATTTTGTTAAAAGAAAATTATTTTTAAGAAGAAATGATATTTTCCTCAAGAATTCTATTCAAGTGTTTTATTAAAACCATTTTCCATCTAAAATGAAATTATTTCATATGTGTATGTTTCAAGTATAATGTCTCTATGATTTACATGTTTTCAAATTTCTTATGATGAAATGATATCAATTTTTTTATATGGATTATGTTATGATTGGATGATATTTATGAAACCCATTTTTATTCTTTCATTTATGATGACTGGTTTATGATTATGTTGTGGCACAAGTAAGAATGATTTCATTATAAGATGGGTGGGACTTATATCTCCCTCCAATGCATTGGGTAATGATTTATATCTCATTAGATAGACATTACTGAAACGACATGTAAATCTGGTTCAGTAATACAGGGCTAGAATGGCAAGTGAACCCAGTTCAGTAAGGGACATTGTCAACCAAGATTGTCTTGGCTGCAATGCCTTGGCTACAATTGAAATCATATCACGTGCTTAATGTTTTTACACAATTACGAGATTAATTTCCAAGTTATTTTATCATGATTGATGTTCCATTATGATCTATTCCTTATGTACTGTGATTTTTATGTCACTACTCAATATTTCGATGTTTAGACATTATGTTCATGTTTTTATGGTCAAATGTATATGGTTTGTTTTATTTTCTCAATGATTACCATCACTGAGAATTTAAGCTCACCCTTTATATGTTCTATTTTTCCTAGGATATAAAGAAAGGTTTTATATAATGAAACAAAAGGGGAAGATCATTATGGAGGATATTGAAGATCTTTAACCATGATTATAAGATTATATTCTGATTTTCCAAAGACACTAAACTATTATAGTCTTTTGGTTTATTTTATTGTTATGTATTAAGTATTACTCAAAATTAATGTAATGTACATGTATGTCAAGTATTATTTCTCTACAGTTGGTATCAGAGGAAAGGATTAGTTACCCTATGGAATCTAGGAAGCGAAATATTTTGTAAGATCCCTAGAGATATTTCTAAGGTATGTCTAGGGATGTACCTAAGGTTAAGTATAAGTATAGGTTATAGTCCTAGAATTATGGTAATGATATTAGAATTAAACCTAGGATGTTATATATAGAAGGTAATACCCCTTTGTTATACAGTATCCCTATCATGATGTCTACCTCACGCTATTCTTTTTGGGGTTTTAGATGATGGCTGGAACCCGAATGAACCATGTTGATCAATATAATGTATGATGCAATGATTGTCCTCCTGAACAATCCAATGTTATGGTAGATGGGGTGCTCAATATTATTTCTATACTTACCGAAGCTATGAATCATTCTGGACTTCCAATTAGCAGAGAAATGAGAAACATTCTGTGGAATCCTTCATGAGGCAGCATCTACCTTCATTCAACGGGTCTTCTGGTCCATTAGTGGCTGAAAAAGGATCAACACCACTGAAAATATATTTTCAGTTCTACAATGTTCTGATCATGATAATGTCATTTAGCAGTATATCGTTTGGAAGGTGATGTTGATCAATGGTGGAATCTTATCAAAAATATGAGGAAAAGAGATGAAATTGAGTCCATGGAATGGGACGCGTTCAAGAACATATTTTTCAATAATTACTTCCCTCATATTGATAGAACAATAATGGAGAAGGAGTTTCTTGAAATTAAGCAAAAGGATGAAGAATCTATTGGTATATACGAGGCGAATTTTACAAGGCTTACAAGGTATGCATCTTGATTTATCATTCAACCTGAATGTAAAGTATATCGATTCTTCAGTGGATTAAAACCAAGTCTTCGAAGGGAGTTAGCTATAAGAGACATCAGTAGCTATGAAGAAACTGTGCATTGTGCTATCAAGGTAGAAATGGAAATTGGTGTTACATATCCATCTCATAGTTTTGATAAGAAATGAAAGATGGAGTTCAAGGAAAATTCTCAGAACAATGGTGAAAAGAAGATGAATGATACTTTATGCTCAATGTGTTTAAAAAAGCATGGTGGATATTGTCTAAAAGGTACTAGAAAATGATTAAATTGTGGAAAAAAGGTCATCGAGTAGTGGAGTGTAAAAGTAATGGATAAAGGGTTGCTAATGATATGAATAAAGTAAAGACTGTAGAGAACACAGCACCAACACTTCAATGCTTCATGTGCAAGGAGATGGGGAATTATTCTAATCAATGCCCTAATCCAAGGGTTAATGATGATCAACGTGAGCAACCACTTAAGGAAAAGGAAAAAGGGAAGTCAAATGAGATCACTATTAGGAATGTTAAGTATGAAAAAAATGTGGTTGGATGATTATGTGTTTATGTAAAGGGATTCCAAAATATTGTTGTCGAATCTAATTTATAGTACTATGGAATATTGAAATATCTAAGTATTTGTTTATTGTGGTATTCAATAATTATATGGTACTGGTATCCATGAAAAGTGATTTTAATAATTTCGAAATAAGATGATATGCCCATAAATAAGGGATAAGGAGAAAATAAATTTTTTGATAGTTTCATGAGCTCATGATTGATATATGGACTAAGTGATATCATGGTTTGAGTATATAGATTTTTTGGGAGTTTGGTATGTGGAAATATTTAAATTTTGACATCACTCATGTTTTCACTAAGGTTATATGGTAATTCATGTTTCAAAAGAATACATGATTAAAGTATTCACATGTTTGGAATGTGACCAACAAGATATATCTTATGATATACGGGGGATAAATGATGGAATCAACATGCTCGGTAGATGAAATTTCTAGTAATTGTTTTCTTTATACTATGAGCATGGACAGAAGTATTTTGGATAAGCCTAAAGATTGGAATGAATTACGATACTATTGTTTAAGTCTAGAACTTTTTTCAAAATTATTACAGGAATGTTATAATAGTGTAGTTTTCGAAAAAGGACAACCCATAGGATGAGCAACAACCCATCGCATCAGAAAGGGCTGCAGGAATCATACCCACAACCAAAGTGCGATAGCCCATTAGCACCAACCACTGGCCTACAAGAAGTATCTAGTTAGTAGAAACTAGTTTTATTAAGTGGTTTGATAGATAATGTATAAGTTCATTTTTGGAATCATATATGATTAAACTCACCATAAATGGTATTATGTATATTTGATATCTTTTGCTGTCTTTTTGATTCAAACAGATGGAATGACACCTCATTCTATCACATGATCTGCGAACTCTTCACAAATAAAAAATTCAACATCATTTCGTTAATAGAGGAAGTATAAATTGTTCAAGGCACGAAAAACCGTTAGATTGTACCAAAATCATGTAAGTAATTATTTTAATTCATCAACTTTAGAGAAATGATATTGAAAACCAAAAATGTTTTCCTAGTTCCCTCATATCTGATGAATCAGATGGTTCGTCCGATCATCAAAAATTTATGGCTTTGTGACAGTTGGCTTTATCATAGCCATGACCTCTACCACTCTCCATCAGAACTTGATGGTATGATTTCTCTTCCATATCCATATTTTCATCTATGTTATCCTATGTTGAAACCCGATGATTAGTTAATTTGGGTAACAATTAAATTTCATAATTTAGTTTTTAAATAAAAGTATTGGTATTCCTTTTTACGATGTGGGTTCTTATGAAAAAAACTCTCATGTAATATTCCATTTAATACCCTGATGAATTTCGAGCGTGAAATTCATTTTAAGGGGGGGTAGAATGTAACACCCTGAGATTTTATGAGATATATTATTTTTAATTTCTTTCATATCTTCTGTTCTACGCTACACCAAGATTATCTTGCGCTATACACAACACGATATTAACCTGTAGTATACGCAATAGTATACTTAGAATGTGTTACACAGAATTTCATGTTTGTTTGATAGTAGTTATTCTACGCAAAATTGAGTGTTTCTATATATATTAATATATATATATATATATTAAATGTAAAAATGAAATATAGTTGGATTCTGTTATAAGCAACAACAATGGAGTCTTTCACTATACGCAACCCTGACCTGGCTTGCGTTAAATGCAATCACGACCTTCCTTGATAGCATGTGTAGTTCTCAATACCAGGTTTCACTAAAAAACGATATATTGTAATAATATTATTATGGACTAGCCGGTATGAATAGGATTAACTAAATTTTGGATTTTATAACATTATTATTCATCTTACAATTTTTCTAGATCAAAGTATGTGAACAAGATAAAATTTTCAGGTAAAATAAGTATTTTTTCATAAAATGTAATTTTGTCACTTTTTGATGGCGCATATACTATAAATATAGTTTTTTTGGGTTTATAAGTTCAATTTGACAAAATAAAAATTTCATTTGGAATCAGGATATAAAAATTTACTTTGTATAAATTTTTCATTAAATTCTGTTAACTTTCATATTTTAATGAATAGTAAAAACACGCTATATTTTAAATACAAACAACTTTTTTCATCATAATAATTTATATGTATAGATTGTAATATTTAGTGGTTTTAAAGTACAAATAGAATATATTTTTACCATTAAATACAATTTATGACATTAGCATTGATTTTACATTGAATTCATAGATCAAATCATTTCAATCGTTTGCAATGTTTTTACATTTAAAACTCTTTTTCTTAACAAAGGGATTAATTTTAAACTAATGTAGGCATATTTTGTGAATTGAATTTAGAAAAATGTATTTCATATTTGGAATCAGTGGATCCAAATTATGTTAATAGGGTACTTTTTATTTTTGGGCATTATGAATAGTAACTAGGGTAAATTTTATTTACCATAGTAAAAGGTAAATCGGGTAATTAAGGGTAAATATAATATTATAAAATTATCCAAACACATTTCCTAATAAAATTGGATGCTTATATTTTGTACTAAGATATATTTGGGTTAAAATGGAATCCATTGGAACCCACATGGAGGTGATTAAGACCTTTTGTTTATCTTATTTAAAGGAATGTGAAATATGTCTCACTCAATTTTAATAATTAATGTATTTTTAATATAATTTTATACGGAATATAAAATCGGTTATAAATACACATTTGAAAGAAAAAATCTTTTTCTTTAACATGGTAATTTATTTATAATTTTTATGATATATTAAATTACCTTAATATCTTATACATTAATGATGTAGAAATTATTTATTAAGTGAAAAATAACTAATATAGTATTCATTGAAATAATAATACCCTTTAAAAGGCTCACAAACCTGACCAAAAAATATTTTTAGTGTATATATATACCATAATCATACAATGAACGAATTTATGACCGTTTGGAGTCTTATAAAAGTGATTATGACACTTGTATTATTTTATATTAAATGATGTCAAATATGTCACCTTTGAAATTTAATAAATATAAAATTTTTAAATTTGAATGTTTTAGAATATAAATCTGGTGAAATGTATTATTATGAAATATATTAGATTTATCTTCATCCTAGTATTTTATTTTTAATTTTAATGATACAAATAAGTATATTTAATAATTATACAAAAATGTTGTAGAAATTATTTTATTAAGAGAAGTATCAAATAAATGGTTTTAAAAATAGTAAAATAAATACTATATGAACTATTTAATCTTCTCCACAAGTTTTCATGAGGACTATGAAATTTTAGGAGACTATTAAATATTTTAGTTCGAATATATACTATGTGTGGATTTTATTTAAATTCAAATAAATTAATAGAGTCAAAATTGACACAATTGTTATTTTATAAAAATAACATACTGTTAAATTTTTTAAAAATCACAAAAATATGTAAAAATTATAAATTAAAATATATATATTCTAAAATGTCATAAAGTATCCAATTATGGAAAATTAACAACACATAAGTGATTATTTATATTCATTTAAAATATAGAATTTTATTACAATGAATAAAATTAAATAGATTAAATAAGGATAAATCAAAATGATAAAGTTTAAAATAAGATAAAAACAAGTATAAATTTTATTGGTTGATTGGATTACAACCCTATATAATATAATATTCGAATTTTTTCACTTTTGGAGGTTTTTATGTGGGTATTGAATTTATATAAAACTAATATTTTTGAGGATTCCAAAGGTGCCCCTCTCCTCCCTTATAAAAGGGAACCTCCTCCCTCTCATCTTTACATAACATTGAGACTTAATGATACACCAAACCCTGACCATTTCACTTCTAAACTTCCATAATAGTATTATATATGTCCTGGTCTTATTTGAATACAAATTTTAGTGCTATAAGAGGAGGTTTCAAAGAGATGTGTCGAAGAAGAGGTAATATCTGTTACTGATTATTTATAATTTATTTCTTCTTCCACCTTCTCTTATTTATTTGTATCATTATATTTCAATAACATAAGTATCACTAACATACTTATATGTTATTATAAATATGAAACAACCCCATTTAACCTTCTATCCATCCTATGGAAAACAAAATCACTACGCGTGCGTACGTATGGAATACTGTCTCCACACCGTGCTGTAATCTATTTTTCCACGACCACCTTACTTGGATGGGTATAATGGTGTAAAAAATAACTAAATATGATTATTATAATATCATATTGATTCTAAAATATTATATCATTCACTCTAACTTCATGAAACGAATAGGGGAACGATATCATCGCTCGTGCGTACGTACGGATTACTGTCACCTCGATGCGATGAGATTCATTTTCCATGTTAACAATTCCTGAATGATTATAAAGTATATATTATAAGTAATAATGAAATATATGAAATAATATTTCTACTTGATTTATGTATATATATATGTATGTCATCTACTTAATTCCATTCAATTCAATAAGCAAACGAAAACGGTGTTCATGCGTACGTACGACCTTCCATCTCAATTAGCGGTGTATTTCTTTCCATTTATCAGTCTAATATATATATATGTATATTCTGAATATATATTATATATAAATAATGTTTTATATTCTGGAATTAAGTAATCATGATCTATGTTATCATATGAATAATTACAATTCAAAACATGGACAACAAATGAAACGATTTTACCCAAAACACTCTTTAAGATTGAATTTACAAAAGAACGGGTAATATAAAGTCATAAGTGAACCACATAAGATATCATAACAATGAATAAGATTCATTAATAAGTAAATAACATTATTTAAATACTTATAAAGGAGGTTTGGCTACGTATGAAGCATATCAGACCTAAGTTAAGGGATTACAATTCCAATCTCATTCTTATCCGAGATTGTTTATTAGTATGTATTTACTAGGGTTATATTTTTCATCCATGTGCATAAAAAATGTTTTTCATAAAGAGTTTAATATTATTCCATGTATTTATAAAATCATGTTTAACCCTATTTGATTTTTTATTTGTGTTATGGAAGGAATCTTTTTTTTGTTTACCATATGTGGTACTTTTTTTACTTTTCCAACAAAATTACAAGGAGAATGTTTTTTTAACTTATAAGACATGAATGGATTTTTACAGTTTAATAACACCTTATTTTCATGAATTATACTCTATAATATTTCATATTTATTTTCAATAAATTCCTTTTATTTTAAAATTGCATGGCATTTTGTGAAAAGAAAATGATTTTTAGGAAGAAAGGATATTTTCCTCAAGAATTATTTTCAAGTGTTTTATCAAAACCATTTTCCATATAATATGGAATTATTTAATATGTGTATGATTCATGTATAATATCTCTTATATTTACATGGTTTTACTTTTCTTATAATGAAATGATATCCATTTGTTTTATATGGATTACCTTATGATTGGATGATGTTTATGAAACCCATTTTTATTCTTTCGTTTATGATGAATGGTTTATGTTTATGTTGTGGCACAAGTAATAATGATTTCATTATGAGATGTGTGGGACTTATATATACCTCCAATGAATTGGGTAATGATTTATATCTCATGAGATAGTCATGGATGAAATGGTATGTAAATCTAGTTCAGTATTACTGGGTTGGAATGGCAAGTAAACCCAGTTTAGTAAGGGACTTTGTCCACTAAGATGGTTTTGGCAGCAATTCCTTGGATACTATGGAAATCATATAATGAGGTGAATGTTTTTCCACAATTAATAGTTTTATTTACAATCTATTTTATAATGATTGATGTTCTATTATGATCGATGCCTTACGTAATTCCATGTTTTATGTCACTGTTCAAGATTTCGATGTTTAAACATTATGTTCATGTTTTTATGTTCAAATGTATATGGGTTGTTTTTTTTTCTCCATGCTTACCCTTACTGAGAATTTGACCTCACCCTTTATATGTTTTGTTTTCCCTAGGATATAAAGAAAGGTTTTAGGTAAGGAAACAAAAGGGGAAGATCTTTATGGGAGATATTGAAGATCTTTCACCATGATTAGAAGATTATATTCTGAGTTTCCAAAGACACTAAACTATTACGGTCCATTGGTGTCTGTTTTTGTTATGTATTAAGTATTCTGGAAAAGTAATGTAATTTCCATGAACTTCAAGCTTTGGGACTCTACAACTTTTACACCAAATGTGACAAAATTTATTTTTATTTTTTGAGGTTCAATATAGTCATATTAAAATATCATAATAACAATCATTGAACCATGGATTATATTTCAAACCATATTCCATTTTTTGGATGAATTTAATAATTTTAATAATTTGATAGTATCTAATAAAATATTATATTCTATAAAATATGCATGATTTAAATTTTAATATCTATTCATTACATGATATTTAATAATTCCACGAAAACACATTGATTTTAGAGAAAATAATTTTTCAAATAGATTACATGTGATTTTCATTAAGAACATTTATATATTACATTTATTATCTCAAACTATATATATGTTAATATTTTTAATACCATTAATTTAATTTTTAAAGTAATTAAATAATGATCATATAAATATTTTGGATGAATATAGTGTATTTATATATTCAATAAAAATTTATAATAAATTACAATAAGGATATTAAATAGTTTATATTTACAAATAATAATTAAAATCACCCTTGTGCTCTGGAAGACACAAAATTAAAAATATCACACATAATAAAAATAAGAGTGGGAATAGTTTTACTTTTCATTAAATAATGTTCTAAAAATATCAACATCTCATCGACATGGCTCTAAATGGTCTCAAACTGTAACATCATATTATTATTAATGATCATAATATAACCACCTATCTTTAATAATGGATTCCAAAAAAAACCCATAATGGGTAATTCAAATGAATAAAAAATGTGAAAAAGAATCCAATTTTATAATAAATATTCCATTAAGAATAGTTTAAAACCATTAAAAAATAAGGATATCTAGAACTGCCAAAGTATGGTATAATATAATGTTGATGAAGACACATAAGTGTATACCTTCTTACCCCAAGGTGATTTCACATTATCCACCATGTAATGGGTTTGTAGGAACCAAAGTCACCCCTGTAGAGATATCCTAGACAAGTAATAATATTTAAGATAAATTTGGGATAAATGATAACAAAAAAGGGGTTCAATAAATTATTATTTATTTTTTGGACAAAAAATAACCCACATAAATGATTTCATAAAGAGGGTTGCATGGTTAGAAATACTATAAACCTTAAATGTGATCCCCTCAAGACTCAATTTTTATGGCACTTGGTTTCTACTAGTTGGGATGGTAGGTTTTCAAACCCTGATAATACTATTGAAACCTTCACTATCCATGGTTTGACTTTTTTCAGAAGAGGGTTGCACAATTTTGAATAACAATGCGACAATAATGAAAAACCTAGAAAACTTAAAAAAATTCCATATTTCACAAGAAACATACCTAGACAAGCCCCAAAGAAATCATGATAAAAATAAGGGTTTAGGATTACACGAATATAATAAATGTAATGTTTCAATTCCTATCATATAAATTTATCCAATATTTTTTTGATTTTGACTTTTATTTATTGAATAATTCATTAAAATATTCCTCCTCATATATCATAAATTTGAGATTTTTTTTATTAACAACCCAACAAATTTCTATAAATTCACTGTAAGACACTAGAACCTCTAACATATGTACTGAGTTCATTAGATAATTATAAATATGATGATAGAATTACTTCATTGGTAAAAAGACGTGTAACATATGATATTATTATGTAGATAAATTTTCAAGGAAACAAATAATGGATAAACGGATGGATTTATTATATTATATGTCTATATACTCATCTCTACTAAATTGATTGAATCATAGTCGATAAAATATCTAAAAGTTTAATATGATGAGATATAAACTATTTAATATTTAGTAACATGAATAATTGATACATGTGGTAATGTATTATGTAAAATTTAGACTAATATAGTTGTTATGATGATTCAGAGGGTGATAGTCATACTATATTACTAGTCTTATCCATGAAAAATTTATCCACTATTGATGAAATTATTCTATGATATAAATCAGTCATTAATAAGGCACATGATGAATAAAAAAATTCAATGAATTATATAATTTTACCCATATATCATAAGTAGAAGGCCTTTTATTGGATTATAGTTGATATTTTATATCCCATTCTAATTTATACTTTATTTAATCATGCATAAATTATAAAATAGTGAATATGGATAATATGTATTTTATGTCTAATGGATGGTATTGGGGGCACCCATTATTAGTCAATCTTGGTTGAATTCACCTATATTTTTCCGGGGGAAATAGTTGGATGGTGAGATGGGTCAGTTTTGGAATATAAATTTGGGGGATATTTTATGATGTTCTGAATAGTATATTACCTAATTGTGAATGATAAACTATATCTTATTTATAAATATGAAATAATCAATAAATCTATACTAATATAAATCTAATTAGAGTGTACCATCAATAAATTGATAGATATTGTGAGAAAAAATATATTGTTTTTGATTATTTGATTTAGATTAATATTTTATATATTCAAATGATCTTAGAGGAAATTATTTATATTATTTATTATCCTACTAATAATTTTATATATTGTCAATCCATGCAATAAATTTTAATGATCTATTTTCAAGGCCATAACTTCCCCCTCCATATTGGAATGAGTATTACAAGTATTTGTTTTCTCGAAAGGTCTCTATATGTAATATATATATATATATATATATATATATTAAAATAAACAAAAAGATGTTTCAACTACACATATTCCAATGTGGGAATATAATATCTTATTATTTCATTCGATACTTTTTGAGGATAATGATAACATTCTATTTTTGACAATTTCATGTGTTCAAACTTAACATTTTCTTTGGTACATAGTATAATACATTGTTTTATGATTTCAATTTAAATTTTATAGATTATCTATATAGTGGGGTAAAAATATGAGATTCCTATAATATATAACACAATATGAAATCTATTTCATATATTTTTTCTCTAGAGAAATTAATATTACCCACCTCATTAGATTACGCATATAAATATCTTATTTGAGAATAATTTTCCACTAAATAAGTGGTCAGTGTGTAAAGATCATTAGATAGATAATATAACATACAGATATATAGTACCATTATTAAATGTTAATTATAAATATATATGTATCCTAAAATATACCTTGGAGTGTGAGGAAAATATAATATTTCATTTTTGATTATTTTTATTGATGAATGCTTATGTCGAATATAAGTGATGATAATTAGTATGGTTGGTTATTTTTAATGAAATAGAAATATAAGAGAAATATATTGATAAAAAAATGTCTTTGAAAATAAATGTTAACTAATTTTTAGTCTTAGTAATGTTTTTTCAATACAATTATGAGAAACATATTTGGTTTCTCTACCACTATAATCAATGAAATGTTAATGATTCATATTTAGAATATGATTTTACCAACCAAAAATAAAAAGTGTGAGGTATAATAGAGTATGAAATAGGCCCCTGATATGATATAAAATAACATTCACATTGATCATGGTGGCCCATATGGATTTTTATGGGTTCCAATAGGGTTTTTATGGGACCAAAATATCCCAAAATAAAGAGAGGTGTGTTCTCTGTATTAAAACCATCCATTTAATAATAATTACATGTTTACACCATTTTAAATCACTCATTTGAAACATATTTCAATATAATTTTTCATTTATATAATTTTATTTTATTTTCTTATTTGTTAAAGTATTCAAGAATAATTTATATCATTGATTCTCGTGGGGTTTTGAAAATATTACATGACCTATATTTCACATAATATAAAGTGCTTATTTTTTATGAAATGTTATAAATCATTATTTTAAAAAAATAAATGGGCTAGCATAATTAATATCATTTGAGGAGGAGTTATGTGATATTAATTATTTATAGTACACTTATTAGATAATGGTAGGTTGTTTATACGATTTCCTTATATTTATTGGAAATTTGTGTTCTTTATAACATCTTCAAAACACTAATGTTGTGTAATTGAATCATAATAATTATAAAATAGGTTTCCATGTTTATGAAAAATGAATCATTATTCATTATTCATAAAGTATATCCTTTATATATTATATCTTCACTATAATTTCATTGATATTTATTTCATATACTAGATGTTTTGGGATTCATTGGAATTTTAACTCACAAAAGTGATTATTCCGGTCTGTTAGGTTACTAAAATTGGGATGTCCCTTTGGGTATTCATCTATGAATTGGAAATTTCATAAAATGTTTATGATATTTTATGAATATACATTGAAATGTTATATGAAAATTTATTTATCAATATTAATTATTCATAAGATTAATGATGATTCTATGATATTCTATGTTTTCCGAATGATGGTAGAGATTTGGTAGAGTAATAATTATAAAATAGAAATCTTATATAATAATACTAATTATGGTATAAGTGTGATATACTTATATTGACAGTGATCATGTTAGATATATAACAACATATCCACAATAATTTGATTATTATTTGTAGGATATACCCTATGAAATAATGTCTCAAAATTGTATTGAGTATGATTATATTGGATAGATTATTACATAGTCATCATTTCAGATAAATATTCCATGGTATTTATATCATTCACTCCATTATAATATTCCCCCATAAACATAAAATATGAAAAAATAATTCACAATAAATGGTGGTATATTGATTTCATTCTATCATTGTATTTTACTGTTTTCAATTTATAATTATTATAAAATAAAAATTTATTTTCATCAAGAGATTTTTATTTTATCAAGTAAATTATTTCTAGGATTGTATGACTTCACAAATTCCTCTTCTAATATATGTCCTTGATGTATTTGTAAACTTCATTATTATATAGTTTTCGGGTTTTTATTCCATTATTCCACATGAATGGAACCTATAATTTGTTTTTTTCAATTTAACAATATTGATATATGGTTAGGACACGTAATAACCTCTCCAAAATGACAAAACAATCATGGTTAAAATATATAAATGGATTAGAATTATGTTATTCTCAATACTCATATATCACATAAAATGGGATATCTAAATGAATATTTGATCAACATCATGTATCAAAATTGATCATAAAAATTTATTAATCAAGATTATATTTTAAATTTGGGTTGTATTATTATGTTAAGAAAATGTTTGACCCTTAATTGACATTAATTATCAACATGTAAGACCAAAACAATATTTATTTAATAACTTATTCTAAATTATTTTTAGTTCCACATCATTAAAATAGATAGATTAATATAACACCATCAGTATAATTGAAATGAAACAATTAGTTTATTACAATCTAACTAGTAGATTGTGGTGATTATAAACTGATTGTAATTCCATCTAACAATTCCTTTACATTTCATCAGATGTATAAATAAAACACATAGAATGATTAGTTTTTGAAGCGTTAATGATTGTGTTAATATTAATCATTGAGTTCATTTTATGATAAGGACACACCTAAAATATCATAGTGAAAAATTAATATATATATATATATATGTGTGAAATTATTAAATATATATAACCACAAAATTTAAGTACATAAATTATACATAATTTAAAAATAATATAATAAGAAATATGGTAATATTAAAATTATTTTATTATTATTTCAATAGTAATCCACCCAATTAATATGTAAGTATTTCAATCGAGAAGCCAATATAGTGGCGGGAAAGCTTGATAACAAGGGGGTCAACAGACAGCTCACTTGGGTTGACAGTACTACTCCAGATCTGATTCCCCTTCGAGAGAAATACAGTAACAAAATCCCATATTTACGTATTTTGTAAATATTCATTTTTTATTTATAACAAATCATATTTTCCCTTTGGCCAAGATACCATTTAAAAAATGTTAGTATTTCAGTTATAATTATACATTTATCCCATAAAAATAGTGTATTTAAATATTGACACATCATTTCATTGTATGGGTGACTCCTACAACAAAATCATAGAATTTTTATATTCTAAAATAACATAGATTGATATAAATAATCCTGATTTTTATTTGAGACCATCTTTTAATAATTTTTATCAGCTATTGTTCACATAATGATCTAATTACATCATTGTTAATTTTCAATCCTTAGAGAATTGTGGTATGCATCATTTAATAAGTCTTTCATTTATTATAGATATGATGGTTCTCATAGACTGGTTAAAAATAATATTAATATATATTTAATAATATGTTATTAGTGATTTTATTTTCATTAGAAACTTTCAATTTTATTATATCTATGAATCATTATTAACCTATAATATTTAATAGTATATGGATTGATATAAAATTAGTTTTGAATTATGGATATAATCTAGAGAGTTGAGATTTTAATAATACTTCCTCAAAAAAATTGATAGTTGGGTGATTCCTTATTCTCATCAGGTATATATTTGTAAGACTATTTTTCACTATTATCATCGTGTATAATATTTGACATCCAAATATGTTAATGTATTAAAATTTAATGGTAATTATTTAAATATAATGACCACATATGATAAATTATCAAATACATATATATTAATATACATGTTAAAACCAAACATATATATATATATATCATACATATATCAGTAGAGGAAAATAGAATATATGAAAAATAAAATGATGACAATTAAAAACTCTTGATATTATGGCATGTAGTGTTTTCCATGAATCATCAATTACCATGCGATATAGGAATGAATATAATAATTTTTCATCATAAAAACCCACAACCTATTTTTAATGAATTAATATATATAATAAAATATTATTGTCATAAAGGTTGTGTGAGTACTAGTTCAATAAATATCATCTCATGTGATAATTGAATATTTACAAGCCTTCTCTCGCCCATAATTGAATTACTGACATCAATGATTAGATAATGGTTTGTAAACATTTGGTTATTTTTATAAAAATAATATGCAACACTAATTTTCTATATGAAAATAATGGTTTTTTGGATAATGTTTCCCATGATTAATTCCAAAGCTTATTTTTTAATTGAATGATCCTATAAATACCCATTCAGGGGATCACAGAACCCAACAATGTATCATAAATAATCGAAAGCAGAAACTGTAAATTTTTTTCATTGCATTTATCCATATTAATCACATAAATTAAATATTTATATAAATTTAATGTGATTTATTTAGTTAGATTATATAATATAATTTTAAATAATTTCCAAAATAATATCTATGTAATATATAATCCTACATTTCATCATGTCGATGTTGATTTTTTTAGGAATATTTTAATTTAACATAAATAATTATTAACTCATAATGACTATTATTTTTTGATGTTTTTCTTTTGAATGTATTCTCTATTAAACATTAATTTACTTAATAAAGGATGAATATCAAATATTATGTTTTTTGTTGATGATGTTGATGTTGATGAAATAGATTATTAATCTAAGGGAGATGATATTTGTTTATTATTTATGACATATTGATCTATAACAAATTATATTATATTCACAATGACCTACTATTAATTTTTAAAAAGAGTAATGTTATACCAACAAAGTTTTATAGTCTCCATGATAAATGTTATTTCTAGATAAATATTTAATTAATATAGATATCCTGAGGAAATTATATAGGGGATACATAATTCCCCATAAATATATATACAATAACAAAAAGATTTAGGATTTGGAATTATATCTCATTTTCAAAAAATATATGTTATCTATTATAATGATATCCTATACAATGGTATTTTTAACATCATGATATGTTCATAAGGATATTATATGTTAAATACAATTAAACTAAATCCACATTGAGTTTAAACAAAAAACTAAATAGAATTCAAATTTGACCATTTTTGTATAGAAACTATATTTATTGGAGTGACTAATAATAACTACTTTATGATATAAATAAAAAGTTACAAATAAATATTATATTATTTTTGTGATCCTGTAAAATAATCACATAAATATTTTCAAAGAAATTTTGTTCATCCACAATTATATTTCTTAAAAAATGATATTTTATTATTTTTTTGAGAGAATATAAAAATTTTTATCTGTCAAATAAAAATAATATGGAATATTCAATTTTATTTTTTAAACCATTGGAACAACCTACCTTTATCTAATAGGTGTAATGGAAATAATTAATATCTAATAATTTGTCCTAATATGATATTAATTATATTACCATATTAAATATTATAAAACAATGATGTATAATAATTTACAAAAAATAAGTATATTACCTATCCCAAATAATAGATTATGTTATATTAACCAAACCCAATGGGAATTAATTAAATAAAGGATTCTTGAATCATTCAATAAATGAGATAATAAAACAGTATTATATGAGGGATAAATTATATATAAATATGTTTCATATGTGTGATTTATAATTGTGTAGAAAAATATTTTTATAAAATGGGGGGTTGAATATGAAGAATACACCTCTCTTTATTTTGAGATATGTTTGTCCCCTAAAAACCCCTGTGCATCCCTTCAAAATACCAATGGTCCACCTTGATCAATGGGAAATTAATTATATTTCTTATTAGACACCTATGTATTAATATGTTATACCAAACATTGGTTTTTTTTGGTAGCATAATATTCTCAATATGAATTGGTACCGTTTCACTGATTATAGCGGTACAAAGAGAAAATATTTTTTACATACGATTACTGAAAGAACAATAATAAGAATAAATATAAGTTAAATTTTTTTTCAACGCATATTTTCATTAATATATTTATATTATATTTCATTATCATTAAAAACTACCAACTATACTACTTATTATCATCAATATTTATCAATATTCCAGAGAAAAAATAATCAAAAATGGAATTTTATATTTACCTCACACTTCCATGTATTTTATAAGATACTTCAATATTTAAAATTCAATTTTACTAGTGTTACTATATATCTATATATTATATTATCTATCTAATCATCTTTACACACCGACCATTCATTGTGTGGAATGATATTCTCAAATATGATGTTTATATGCATAATCAAATGAGGTAGGTCTTATTCATTAATCTAGATATAAATACAAGAAACAGATTTCGTATAGTGTTATATATTATAATATTCTCATATTTTTATACCATTATATTGATATTCTATAAAATATAAATTGAAACCATATAATATGGTTTTATACATTCATACCTAAGAAAATGTTATTTTCGAACCCGTGAAATTATCAAAATAGAACATTATCAGTATCCTCATATTGTATATAACGATATCATAAGATGTTAGATTCTCACATTTTGATAGGTGTACTTGAAAACTACATCTGGTTTGATTTAATATATATATATATATATATATTACATATAGATCTAGGCTGAAAAAATAAATACTTGTAAAACTTTTTCCAATATTTTGGGGCAAGGAATGGACTAAAAAAGATATCATTATTATATATGGCACAGATTCATATTAAATAAAATTATTAGTAGGATAATTTATAAATCAAGAAAATTCTTCAACGATCATAATAAAATATAAAATATAAATTTGAATCAAAATCACAAAAACATTAATTTTTTTCTCGAAATACCTTACACTCTATTTATGGTACACTCTAATGAGCTTTTTATGAGTATAGATTTATCTGATATTTCTGATTTAGATATTATATATATATTTTCATTCTAACTTTAGTAATGTACTATTTAGTACATTATATATTTATCCCCCGAATTATATTCAAAAGCGAACCATCACGTCATCGAACTATTTCCCCAAAAAAATGATAGTTGAATTCAAGATAGATTAACCAACGGTGGGTGACCCCAAAATCATCCATTACTCATATAATAATTACTATCCCTATTTATTATTTTTATAATATATGCATAATAATCTATAGTGTGAATTAAAATGGGATATAAAATATCAACATGAATCCAATTGAAGGTTATCTCATGATGAGATTTGATTAACATAATATAAAATCATTGAATATTTTTATTCACCGTGTGACACATTAATCAATGATTTATATCTTGGAAAAATTTCATCAATAGTAGTTGAATTTTTCACATAGAGTCCTAGTAATATAGTATTAGCTTTACCCTCTTTCTCAGAAAGAAAACTACCTTAATATAAATTTACCGAAATGCATGACCACATGAATCAATTCATCATGTTACTAAAGAATAAATATTCTATATCTCATCATGTAAAATATTGAGTTACTTTATTGACTACGATTCATTCAATTTAGTAGAGATGAGTAGATTGTAATATAAATTAATTAATCCATCCATTTTTCAATTTTATTTTCAATGAAAATTTATCTAGATATTATTGTCATCTATAACTCATCTATTTACCAATTAGGTAACACATTCATCATATTATAAATTATATACTGATCCTAGTAAATATATTAGAGGTTCAGGTGTCATAGGATAACTTTATAGAAATGGATTAGTATTTTAATAAAAACAATGAAAAATCTATCATTTGAGAGATACAATGGAAAATATTTTAATGAATTAATCATCGAAAGAAACAAAAATCATAAATATATAGGTTAAATTTATATTACATAAATTGAAACATACCATTTATTATATTCATGTAATCGTTTACAGTTATTTTGATCATGATTATGTTGGGGGTTGTCGATGTATGTTTAAAATGAAATTATGAGTTTTTTGTGTTCTTATAGGTTGTTCATTATTAGAGCCCAGTTTTACCAAACTATGCACCCCTATTCTCAAAAATAGTCAAAACATGTATAATGTGGGTTTGAATAGTTTTATCATGGTTTGAAAAACCATAATACAAACAATTGGAAACCATGTGCCTTTAACATTTAGTCTTAAAGTGGTAAACATTTAGGATGTATAGTATTTATAACCATGTAACCCTCTTTATAGAATAATTTATGTGGGATATGTTTATTTCAAAAAATAGATAAAAATTTCATGATCCCTTGTTTTTGTTATCATTGAACACTAATTCATCTTAACTATGATTACTTTTCTAGTATAACTCTATATTGATGATATTGGAACATACATACCCATTACAAGGTGGATCGATGCATGTAAAACCATGTGTGATCACCTTCGGGAAAGAAAGTCTCCTCTTAATTGAATTATTCGACACTATATTCTATCATACATTGGATGTTCTAGATCTCAAAGTTTTTTGATGGTTCAAAACACAATTCAATTAAATATAGATAATAAAATAGAATTCTTTGTCACCTTTATTCTTCATTGGAATTCTCCATTGAGGGTGTTTTAATTTTTATTCCATTATCAAAGAGAGATATTTCTATTCTGACCAACCATTTAATTAAACAAAATAAATATTGATTTATTTTAATTAAAATTCAATTGATTGATGAAAATTTAATTTGATCCAAATTTGAATTATAATTTGATACGCTATGTAATATTCAGAAAAATGACCAATAACAAATGAATTTTAATATATGTCAAATTATAAAATTTATCGAATTGATAATTTTGTTTTTTAATTGTTTTTATTAAAATGGAATTAATTTTTTATAAAAAAAATATAAATTTTTTGTTATTAAATATAATGAATGATTTAAAATCACACACTTTTATTTTAATATTAAATTGGAATATAAAAATATAAAATTGTATAATTGAAAAATTTCCCATTATTTATTTTTTGATTGATCAATTGAAATTATGGGTAGTTAAGGGGTTGTCTAAGACAAGAATAATATCATGATATTTTGATTGTAATAGAATGAAAAAAACTAAAAAAACATTTGTGGTGGACCATTAACTTGAAGGAATATTGATTGTTAATGTTAAACATATGTTTTAGGAATGTTTGAACACATATTTCCTTGATCACTATTATGAGATGTGTGAGGATCCTATATTTATAAACTATCGTACCACAGGTTATATGACCATGGTCCTCGTTGTGATTGGATAGAAATATATTAAATTTATTATAAAAAATTTATTCTTTTTGTTTTTTAAAATCCATGTTATATGAAAATGATATTTAATACATAATCGTGATGTATTCCATAAATTATAAATGACATTATTTTCTGTTTTAAATAAACTAAATTTATTTCGATGACATGTATTATAAAAGTTGTAATCCAAATTTTTTATGATTATTGAATATGTTAAGGAGAACATTGTAGGACTGTACTTGTCTTTATAGTGTACAACCTAACATTTTATTTTGGAGATTTTTTATTTCATACAGCTAGGTATGAGAAAATATAAATTTTCACTTGGAGGTGGTGTAGGATCATGTTGCTTTATTCTTGAATTGGTGTTTCCATTGGTTCATGGTCATTCTGTAGAGTCTCTTGATGATACAATGATTTAGTTTTTTATATACTGATATGGTTTTTTGTACATTACCCATATGAAGTACTGATAATACTATAAGGTAACATTAATATTGCTCAGTTTTGTGAGGTTTTATTCCATAGTTTATCATTATAAATATTGATTCTATTTTATATCTCGTGTGGATCTGGAACATTTTTTAGGAGATTTCACTTCTGTCTTGACTATCATCTTACTAGGTTATAATGTATATATTCCAAAAATGTTGTATTATACCTATAAGTTAATAATATTTCATTAATTCAAATATATAGTTTGAGAGATCTTCTCAGGGATTATGTGTTTGTTAGCAGAAGGTTCCTTTCAATAACTAATTTTAATGACAGTTAAGTCATCGTGGATGGTTTGGGAAATACGCCATATGGAATAATTTTTTGTAGTTATAGTTTTTTTCTAATTTTGATCAAGATAGTTTAGAAACCGAACAATGTTATCTCATATGCGGTGAATTATTTTCCAATATCTATTATTTGAGTGTTGAACTATATTACATTATTTGGATTCCAATATTGCCTTATGATGTAGTATAACATCATCAATCATAGAAAACCTGTGAATACACCCCTGGAGTAAGCCATTGGTGAACCATAGTGATCGAAATAGTCTAATGGACCAAAATCATGCTTAGATTGTTCTGTGTTCTATTCAACATTTGGGATAGGATACTTCACATTTTTTGTATCAATGATCCTTCAATGGAACCTCATATAGATGAATAATTGACTCATGATCATTATTTCCATATCTAGAATACAAATAGATTCACATCACTACGAATTCACAAGACGATGAGTGTTGGTAAGGGAATATATAGATTTTTTTTGGGTTTTAGGAATTTACTGATTCAATTTAAGTGAAAAGTTCCACCACTAACAGTGATGGACCAAATAAATTATTGGAATCAATGGTTTTGTTGAAGATGCAAGAGGGTTTTAACTAGAAGAATAATAGGGTTCCTTCAACTAAACAATTATATCAATATTATATAGTAATGGATAAGGATATAACATTTCTTAAAATCATTCATGGTTATATGACATTGAAAGAGTATCCAAGCCTCTTTTCCAAGCTTATACATTTTCACCTGATATTTTATAAAATTTGATGATTAATACACAATGGTTTGAGATGATCTATCAAAACTATATTCATTATCATTATTTTCTACTAATTATAGTTTTTAATTTATAATTTATAGTATATGGTGTGGATGGGATTGAATGACATTAATAGATACTTAGGTTTAATGAGACCTAATTATTCTCATAGTGGAGGTCCAATAAGATCCCATTATGTGGAGAGGAATCATTATTTGTCTCGTAGTGTATCCCAATATAAGCAATCTTCCACACTTACTATAGTACATGGAATATGCTCTTAGACTTGATTACGTTATGGAAAGGAAATTCATTCAAAATTGAGTTTTAATTAGCCAATCAAGATATGTATTTCATGCGATCATTCAAGTGTCTTATTGAAAATCTCTTATAACATTTCATCCCCACATAGTGTCATAGGATCATCTAAAACAAAAATAATTATAGTTAAATCATATGCTTCTGGCTATATGGGGTTAAGTCCACAGGCATCATAAATGATGATTCTTCACAATGCATAAGATTTTCTAGATGAAGTAAATACTTGTCTAGTGACTGTGATTGGTAACATAACTATAGAATCATCTTCAGTGAATGAATTATTTGATGTTAGTATATCTCATTATTTCATATCAACTATTATTGTGAAAATGATAAATCATATTAGGAAATTTTTTTATGTGATGGATAATACTATTAAATTTGGAATAAATAGACAGAGGGGTCTCGATTATCCAATTTTTATTTTCTCTTTATTGAATATTGAGTATAGTTTGATTTTATGGGTTCTTCCATAAAACCACGTAATATAATTTTTCATTTTGGGTTGTATCATTTCTAAAATGGATATTATTAACTGATATTAGTGATGGGACTCCTTTTTCATGATCAATGGGGTTTTATATGATTTATGAAGAATTGGACCCTAAGTAATGTAATTTTGTACCTTCAAACCTAGAGTGTTAAAATGTTTTATTATGGTATTATTTTTACTTTGAGATGAACTATTGTAGAAATAATTTAAAAATTATTTTCATTGTGTTTAGTGATGCTTTTCCCTTTTAGTTCTATAGTTTATCACCCATATGGGTTGTAGAGTTTTCTATTCATTTAGGTGTTAGTACTTAGACTTTATCAATATCTTCGTACCTTGTGGAACTAGCTGAAATAAAATAGTTCAATTGTTTGTTTCATGATCTGTTAGGGATAGGATTTCTACACCCGTCTGTGTCACCTTAGTTGGTGTCTATTTTTATTCATAATATATATGACATTACAATTTCTCTCTAACGAAATTATCCTAAATTTAACTGAGTAATTTTAATGAACATGCATTTGATAACATATATTCATGAATAATTTTACCCATTGAAAGGGGTGAACTGGTTTTCTATTATTTAACACCAATAAGGATATCACGATTTGAGAATAATGGACTCCAACATTCAAAAAACATCTTTTCAGAACAGTTATGGCCATTAAGATTATATTTCTATAACATTCAGTCTAACAAAATATCCATTGATATTTATGGGTTTTATTAAGAGAATATTCCATGATTATCTTGATACATTATGTGTAAAAATTTTCTATGAAATACTAGTTTACATGATGTTTGAAGAGGATCATGTGCACCATCGAATAATAGTTTTGGTTGTTTTATGAAATCACTAAAAATATTGCAAGACATTGAAATGTAATTTTTGGATTTAGGATTTAAATTTATTATGAATAATGGTCTGAAAACATAGAAAGGTATTTTACCGTGATAACTTCAATGATATAATTACACAAGGAACCAGAAAATTATTTCAAGAACCGAATTTTCTCAACTTTAGAGGTGTATTATCAATGCTTCATAATTAATTTATTGATATAGTAATATAATATGGAAACAATCATTAATAGATATTGTTAGTTTGGAATGATAAATATAATATCTCTTTTGATGACCTAATGAATGTTTTGACTTATTCCATAGTGTTGGTGCATCAAGAGGATGGGTGGAGATATGTTGTTTTTTATGGGTATCAAGTATATATTTGGGTTGTTTTATTAGGATATTTAATTACATTGAAGCTTGTTTTAATCACCATCCTTGGGTGGATAAACTGAAATATTTTGATTTGGAAATAAAAAATTGCCCAAGTAAATGGTATGTCATCATTGATGGGTTTAGAAGGAATCCTTGTACCCATGGCATGAATGAATTATTATAATGGTGGTACATGATTCACCTTTATATCCCATTGTATATTAGAGTTTCTAAAATAAAGTTTGAGGTTGTCATGGATACTTTTTATTCAAAATCGTTTCTTCTCAAGACGGTTATTTTGAAACATCATATTGATGATGAATTTATTAACATTAGAAGATGTATTTATTTTGGGTATAACATTAATGATTGGATATTATCAATAATATTATGATGAATTTATTAACATTAAGGGATTTATTTATTTGGGGTAAAACATCGTAGACTTCTATGATGATGGATTTGTATATTTTCTCTCAATGATGCATATAGTAACCCAAATATATGTTCTATGATATCTGGTGAAAATTTTAGTGGACATGTATACGGAATAAAATCACTATCATTGATTCATATTTTCAAACGTACCATTATGTCATTGTTGAGAACCAGATGCCTTCAATTTTATTAATCGTATTACAGAGTAGACATTTATGTGAGATGAAAACTCTATGGACATTGTAGTGGAGTTTCTATATCCCACAATAAAGAAGAATTTTATTGGGATTCTGATCAATTTCATCTCAAAATTAGCTGATTTTATACTCATTCTTGACAATACAAGAATTATGGGGTGGGAAAATCACTATTTCAAATGGATTTCATATTTACACAGGGTAACAAATGTAATAGTCTCTAAATGATACCCATGTTTTATAAATTTTTATTTTCATGGCTATCCATAGGGGATGATATCTATAGCTTATTTGAGTATATCATATCATCCAAAAATGAATGACCCAATTTGGAGATCAATATAGATTTTTGAGGAGATACTTCTTCCAGGAATCCTTGATTTTGGTGGTTATTCGGATAAAATTTTTGGTATTGGATGGGATTTATAATTTAAATTTTTTTAGCTCCACTATGATAGTGGATCCTTTTTAGTCATTCTATGGATGATCATTTAAATCAATATTGTGATGGTTGGAGATTAGTGAAAATCCTTGTTTGGTCTAAGTTTATTCAAAGGGATGATAGAAGGTATTCATTTAAATTATCGTTGAATGTTTATCGATGATATCCAATATAAATCATATAATTATTTCTTCATTGAAAATTGTGTATTATATTAGTGAACATATTTTCATGAATGTTTCAAACTATCATGAACCAGCCCGAGTCGACCCTAAACAGGTCAGCCAGGCTAGCCCACAACAAGTCCCGAGAGGCATTCCTGATCCTCCCGTGATGGTGAAAAACACCAAGGGCATCAATAGAGTACACAAGGGAACGATTTTACCCATATATAAACTATAAAACAAACAGTAGAAAAAAAGGACATCCCAACATGAATTTATAT
The DNA here is from genome assembly GCA_963277665.1 of Viscum album. Taxonomy (NCBI): domain Eukaryota; kingdom Viridiplantae; phylum Streptophyta; class Magnoliopsida; order Santalales; family Viscaceae; genus Viscum; species Viscum album. Next base: position 1,742,480,330 of record OY728156.1, read on the forward strand.
AAAAATTGAACTAAACATTATTTGTACAAGAAACTAAAAGTAAAACAAAACCAACAACTCAACTGAACAATCGTGATGACTAACTAACTCCATGTGACACTTCTGGTCACTCTCTAACACGATGATAAAATGTCGCCCAATGTGATCGAACTAAAGATGAAACCTGCACAAGGGCTAAAAAAAGAAGAAGACTATAGGCATGAGTATTAAAACTCAATAGGTTAGCCAGATATTCTATTCCCAATGAACATTCCTTTAAAATAAAATAAACATAAATTTATAGTTTCAAATTCATGATATGAATGTATGGTTTTCAAATGAGACTCCATGCTATAATAATTATTAGACAAAAACATGCATGTTTAATAAAGAAAAATGCAAGTAACAATTTTTTTCAAAGAGGTTCAACTTAAAAATGAAAATTGTTTTCAAGAGGGATACTATAAAGAATTTTAACTTTTAAATAAATAACAAATAATATTGAATTTAACAACCAAAGACACCGTATTCCAATGGTGAGTACAAAATAGCCAATAAGCACTAGTCATGGGAACACCTCTAGTCACTAGTTAGTTGTGAGCCCCAGGTACCTCATATCTCGGTGAAAGTAACCATTATAAATATCTGTTGTCGTGAACGAGCCACTAGTATGGAACATACCAATAACCTAGTGGTCCACAATCATCATCATCATCATAGTTTAGTTAGTGTTGTCATCGTCAAACTTGCTACATGAAACAGAGGCCAACCCCCACAGAATCACTAGCAAACTAGTACACGTCCGCCCACCTAGATACTCGGGATTCCCTTTAATGCTCAATCATGTTACACATATTATCAAATACAAATTTCACATCCACATTACATTCCCAAACCATAAAAACACAAACATCACATAATCTTTCTTTACATTTTTTAAACACATCAACATACCGCTAAATATTTTGGTAAAAAAATTTCATGAAGTTTATTAAGGCTTTGCACATAAAACTCATTCAAAAACACTCTTTCAACTATAAAAACACTTAAAAACCGAAAAAAATCATATTTTTCAGCCCTGTTAAAATTTAATAAAATAATTTAATATATTATAAAACAATCCCAATTGCACAACTTGGTATACATAAGGAAAACACTCCTTCATTTCTAGGAAATGCAAAACGAGCCTTTAAACATTTTCTCAAAACTAATGTTTGACGAAGGTATGAATTTTAATTTTATTAAGGATGTTTATAAACACCATTTACATAATCAAACCAAATTAAAAAATATCTTATAACACTTAGGTTACATATTCAAAACACAACCATTTTCATAAAGATGTGAAACGGTCCATTTTTGGGAAACTCGGGCCAAAATATGTTGTAAACCAAAAATCCCCTTGTTTGTAAAAACAAATCCAAATTGGAAATACATATAAGGACACAAAAATACCATTAATTATTCTTCAAATTCCATTATAAATCCAAACAAATAACTTTTAAATCACACGTCACACATAAAAGCCAACTGGGCAATTTACCGAACACATGTCATGCCCTTTTTAAACAAAACAATTTATTTTAAATATGTGTAAAGGAATAACACACAAATTGAATGTCATATTTTCATTCAAGATACTGTTATATGTTAAATATAACATAAAATAGATTATAGACCTCACAAAATATTTGCAAAAGATAATGAAACATTTAAACCAACACTTGTTGAGCAATTTCATGGCAATGCAACACTACCTTTCAAAAAACAATGATTAAACAACCACTTTGCGCACAAAGAAAATTTTAAAAAGGCTCAAAAACAATAATAACCATTTATATCAGTTTAGTATAATATTAAAATGATGACACTTGAATGATAAAGGCATGCGCAAGGGATTTCCTACCACAAATCCTTTGCGTAATGGAAACGGACACCCGAAATCACCCGCTGTGGGATTATAAACACTAAAACTATAAAGACCAGACCTAAACAAATAGAAAAAACATCAAAAAAACATGGTATAACAAAACCCTAGGTCGATCAATAATAGGGGAAAATATAAATCCATGAAATAATGAATGGAGGGGGAAGAGGAAGGAGAAAGGATAATGAATCTCACCTTTCACCCTAGAAAACTCTTCATCTTCCATTAGATATATAACCCTATAGAAAAGGTAATGTACTGAAACATTTTGGAGACACTCCTAAGGTCTTGAAGAACCATGGAAAGACTATTGGTGTCCAATATATTACGGATTTATTCATTTATGAATGATAAAATTTACCTTGTCAATTTTGGACGATTTGATGTATCTAGAGAATTGTCACCCTAATCAGCGACCCATATGAGCTCTAAAAAGGTAAAATAGATTATTAGGGTTAGGATAGTGTTATTTTATTATAGGGGGATGTGTAACCACCGAAAAATATTAAAAAAATGAAAAATATAAAAAATAAACAAATTATTATTTTTTAAACAGGAAATAGGCCCATGGGCTGGCCCATCACCTAAATAAGTAACCCAAATTCACCCTGCATATGAATTTATAATGGGTCCAAAAGGATAAAAAAGTTTTAATATATCTGTATAGTACAATTTGGATGATTAATGGATGAAAATGATAAAAATGAGTTATAAAATAAACAAATTTGGATTTTAAAACTGGGAATGGACTCACGGTTGGCCCAAATCATGAAGTAACCACGCTTTCTTCAAAAACTACTAAACAAACAATGGGGATCCCAAATTAGGTTTATTATACATATATGAAACTTCAAAACTCTGGATTAATCTCACCAAATACCCATTAAATGGATCAGGATTTCCAATGGACAAGATCAATACAAAGACAAAAAAAACCCTGTGTGACAAAAACTATTTGTTTCATCCTCTCATGGGGATGAAAGGGAATCCTGATCTTCATTTAGTGGGGCCTTTTATGGTTATAAAATTTAAAAATATGTTACTAAAATTCCATTTACGATGTTATAATCAGAGAAAGTGATACATGAAGGGATGAAAATACCTTTGTCGTATGTGGTATGGGAGAATGGTTTTGATTATCATGAGACATGGGTGTTGGGGGAACTAAGGTGAAAATAGTTTTCTCATCATTATGAAATAGAAACTCAATGAAATTATATTTGGATATAGATCATTATATAGTTAAAAGGATGTAAAATTCCGTTATTTATGATCATATAATCGTTATCCATTATTTTTTTTAATCATGTTTTTGGGGTTTTCATATATTTTTTCAGAAGATATTTGGAAATTTTTTGTGTCTCCATTTCATACCACATTCGACGAATGGTATTCCTTGACTCTGTACCCCTCTAGTAAAAATAGTGAATCCTTAGATAGTTATGGTATTAATGGTCAAAAAATATATTATATAAATATTCTCCCATATTGTATAATAAATTTTCATTGAAATGTGTATTCCAATATGGTGGATAGTTTTTCCAACCTTATGGCCCTCTTTATGAAAGAGTGAGAATGAGTTATTTTTTTCTAAAGAATTATATTATTCTTAAAAACCCATTATTATTTTCCCAATACACATTAATTAAGCATAACATAGTTTATGTGGATTTTTGTTCCCTCTATGGGTGATTTTAGTCCTCAAAAAACATTCCTTGAAAGATTGAATCAAGACGATCATGTTAGATCTCTGCTGGGTATGTGAATCTCCCAAAATTTCTATTCTCCAATTATCACATTATTTCCACCCTACAATGTGATTGATCTTTGTGGTTTTGGAGGATCTAAAATCTTTTTCATTTAAACATGAATCTTTTTTGTTTTCTCAATCACCTATGGACTTTATTTCCATTCCCCATTCTGGGTGTGGTGTATTGTGACTCTGTGATTAAAGGTATGTGGGTCCAATGATATTTTCCATTTAATTAAACCCTAAAATGATTTATTTGTGTGATTTTAATTTCAATGGGTTTATGAGAAACTTTATTCATGAGATTAATAATTTCAATATGAAACTGTATGTGTTTTTTTTTTGAAACCCCCAAATACCAACGGAATTGGAAAATAGGGTGTATTTAGAAATTTTTGAGATTCATGATTAGATATGGGAACTTTATTGAGAGGAAATGATTAAAAATATTTTTTATTTTTTTGTGTAAAATAATGAAATAATAAAAATCCCATGATATGGTATTCATATTTAATTGGTCTATTGAAAATAATATTTTTGAATTGTTTTATTTCCCATTATTGATTTAATGATTGAGAACATGTGAACCAGGGTAGCTAGTGGGTTATGATATGATTATTTTTACCTATAAATGGATTGAAGTCCAAACTATAAATAATTACTATTGAGGTAGATCATTTCCCCTGTTAGTTGAAAATTTGTCATATTTTCCATGAGCCCAAGGGATTTTCGTACACATATTTTGATGATCTCTAGTATTAGATGTGTGGGGTTCCAATGACTAAATACTATCATAAAATGCGGTAAATGAGTTTTCTAATTTCTCTGTGTATTATAATATATTTTAAATTTATTATAGAACTTTGTTAAGCATTATAATTGATTTAAATAAATTATATTATAAATAATGTTTATATAAATTTTGATTGAAATGTTATGAAACAATTCAAAATAAAAGCATGTTTTTTTAATATGAAAATATATTTCCTTAACGTATTAGATAGAAATTGAATGATTTATTTTGGTTAATTAATATGGAATTATTTATGAGGAACCTATTCAAATCCCATGAGCCTATAAATCTAATACACAACATTTTCCTTCGGGTCTTTTTAGATTTCCATCAACCAAGTATGAGCAAGGGGTATGTGCCACAGAGAGGAGGATGATGTTCTTGATCCTATGGTCTTATATGGATGTTTCAATTTGGGGTTTCTCATAATGCCATGTTCATTGATGATGTAATATTATTTATCTATACCATTTTGGTTTTTTTGTGATTTCTCTCAATGGAGTTTTTCACGTATTGACTTGTATCTTTTAGATTGTGTCATTTTGTGGAAAATCTGATCTGTTATTTACCAGGTCTGTTTCACGGTGAATGACGCCATCCTATTGGAATTATAAATTCAAATCAGGCAATGTCAAGTCATTATTATTTATTATTTTACTAGGGTATACATGATGACTAGTGTCAAAAAATACATAGTAATATAAGAAACAACCATATCAAATTGACCTAAATATATATTAATCCATACAACCACATAATCAGGTACACATTAGAATAAAAAAGATGTATAACCCCCCTTTAACTCCTTATAAAATAATAATATAGAATAGTCCATTAACACTATTCCCATCTTAACATGAAGTATCATATGAACTACAAAATTGGATAAATTCCAAATAAACTATAGGGAGATAGATAAAGATCCAAAGTATCACTCAATATAAAACACAATTATAGACATCTTCCCAAAAATATGAGCATCAAAATTCTTATAAAATATATAAACTAAACATTATCATATAGCATTATATTTCTAGTATACTAATTTTACCAAAAGGGGAATTCCATGTCATTATATAAAGTCATTACTCTCTAGTTGTACCTTGAATGTTTGACATGTGCCTAACTTGGTCATCTTTTTTTAATAAATTATATTATAATTATTATTATAAAATACACAAAATTTTGATGAAGATATAGGTAGAAGATAGCATTCCCCAGGGCTATTATATCACGACCCGTCCAAATGGGGCTCACACGACGACTCCCCATGTTAATCTCCAAAAGGCCATGGGCTAGTTACTAGCACTAAGTAGGCATATAACTAACATGGGAGGCATTTCCTAATTACATGTACACATGAAAAAAAATCTCCATGACCATAAATGTTGAAGAGTAAAAACTTATAAGGAACAAAATACATGCATACAACTATTCCCAACCAGCAAAGTACAATGGAATGTAAAACGCATAATGTAAACTCGGCCAGAATACAGGCCCACCAAAAACAAGAGTCTAAAACTACTAATTCCAGTCTGTCGGAATGAATGATGTACTAGGATTTTACCTTGTAGTCATATGAACACCTCAGACTAAAATGAACTTATAAATATTGGTATGGTTCTTGTCTTCCCTGGAATCAGTAAAAAGTGGTCTCGTCTTCAGAAGACACAATACCTGTATGAATAGATCATGAAGGGGTGAGTATAATAATACATAAAAAGGGTCACCATAAACCACAATGAGAAATAAAGTGTAGTTGTATTGTCATCTCTAAAAATTATATGTCTATTATACATATAGCAAGAGAAAGACATTGACATATACTTGAAACATAAACCCATAGTCTAGATCCAATTCAAACAACCACATACACATGCTGGGGATTTAGTTAGAATATTCCACAAAGCACTAAACCTGGATAACTCACTCTTCCAGTCAGATAACTACAATGAAATCAAATTGAGAAGTACTGTTCATCGGGAAAATCCATGATAGAGATAGGAACAGTGATAAATATGAAGAGATAACGGATTCACATATTTTGTGAGAACACACTCTTGAGTGGGAAAATTTCATGATACATGGATAAGGATCACTGTTTGGGCCATGGATGATACCACAAAACATCCATATTCTCGTACTAAGTAGTGGATGTATGTGTTCTAGGATTTTCACATCGATGACAGGCTATACTTAGGGCAAATAATGGATATAGGATATTGCACTGGGCCTCTCGATGGGATACCTGACTATATCTCAGAATGACCAACTAGAGGGATCATAATCTTGTGGATGAAAGGGATACATAACACTCAGGGGAATAAAAAAAGCTGGAAAAAACTAAAAATTATCTAGGAATGGTGGAAAAGATGATAAATCAATGTAGAAGTGATTACACGTTGATTAGACTTGGCCATAGATCATGTCCCTTGACTCTAGGTACTTCCCATGTACAAAGTCCCAAGTGTTGATAACATTATGTGTAAAAACAAATAAACAATGTGTGAAGGAAGGATAAAATTCCATTTCAAGGTATTTGAGGTCCGCTCCATGTAGGTTAGCCATGTTCTAGTACACGGCCTCAACCCTTGTATTCCAACCCATGTAATTGGTACATGATGTGTCCCTCGTAATTGTTCGTGTATTGAATTGTGGTAAAGTACATGGTGTGTAATCCACAATGTGTTTGTGTGGCATTTGAGATACAAGTCGAGTCCTGTATAAGTCCCACATGTCGTTTCCTCCCGGGAACCAGATGTGTTCTTCATAGTGTGTAGTGCAGTAAACCCAGACACCACCATGCCAATCCCACACGACATTTTATTTTGGGATACACGTCATGTTTATTACAATTTTCTAGAATCTTTGTCCCAAATCACTCTGCTTTGGGTTATCCTCGGATCTTCGATCCAGCCATCCAATCTCTTTGAAAATCACGGTTCAACGTCACCTCGACACTGAAAAGCCATTTTATTTGGTTTAGGGACTTCTATTGACCCTGAAAATAAGTCCTTATCCACCCACATAATGAAAATGAAAAGGTAGATTTCTCTAGAACCATGTCGATTCATCCTACAATGTCATCATCTAACCTATGTTCAGTTTTACTCATATTGGATCCACAATTTGGGATCTTTGCATTGTGAAACGTGTGTGCAACGATGCATTGTTTGCCACCCTGCGAAGAACACGAAGAATGTAGTGTAGAGGAGAAAAAAATCAATAAACAATGAAGGGACACCCCTCCACTGTCATTCATTACTGTGTCAATCAGATCCTATTAAAAAACATACCAGGAGAATCAAATTATAATCCATCAATTATCATAAAATCATTTATTGAATCAAAACCACCCAAAAAAAGGAAAGGAACACCCTACCTTAAGAGTGAAAGATCTTCAAGATTATCTTGTATGTAGTTTTATCTTCATTCATCATTTAAATCAATGAACAAGGAATGAAAAAATTGAAATAAAAACCCCTACCTTGATTGACTTAAAGAATGATCATTGTGTTGTGTTCGTTGGTGAGGTTTTGTCGAATCTAATGTGTGTGGATCGATCACTCTGTCATTGTCCACCAACGGGTTCACCTCCAATGCTCCAGTGGATATCGTCAATTCACATGGTTATGTGGATATCCCTGAGAAATTTACATAAGCAGTTATTAATATGGGGGGATTAGGCTGTAGTGTTAAGGAAGCATTTAAAATAAAACAAATTATTAATTTATTTTATTTCTATTAAAATAAATTAATAATTTATTTTATTTCCATTAAAATGTACAATATCTAATTTTTTTATTCGACTCATGTTGGTTAATATTAGGCCCCACATAAGGTAATGTTTTGAAATTGAACGCAATGGTGCCCTCATATTTCTAATTCAAGAATCAATTTAAATGTGATTTTATATTTTTAGGATAACCTGTCATGCATGCTATTTAGAGTTTAATTTATTTCAAACATTTATTTAGGGAACTCTGGGCCTCTGAATGTCACCCTGTCACAAATCCTAGTCTCGGAATAATTCAATATATTTTTTAAAAATAATACATGGACAACTCGATAAATTACATTCTCCGCACCTTAGGGATTAACGTTCCTAAAAGCCAAAATAGAATATACTCAAACAGATGTGGGTATAGGGCATGAATCTAAGCCTCCCACTCCAACATTCTCTATTAAATTTTCATGTGCTATCATTGGACACACACTAGGGGAATCACTCTCCCATGAAGGATCTCCTCATCTCGATCCTCTATATCAATCAGGTACTCTATGAAGGTCGGTCCATCATCGATGATTATCTGACTCGAGTTGATGGTGTGTGATGTGTCATGCACATACCTCCTCACCTATGACATGTGGAATAAATAATGCACTCGGTTCACCTGTGGTGGTAGAGCTAAGTGGTACACCAACATGCAAACACTATGATTTATCTGAAAAGGTTTGATGAACCTCATATCCATCTTTCTTCCCCAGCCAAATCTCCACAACAGTCCTTCGGGTTAGACCTAAAAGAAGACATAGTCCCCATAATCAAACTCTAGAGGACTCTATTGTCTGTCAGTATAAGAATTCTACCAGATTTGTGCAATCATCATTGATTCCTGAATTTTATTCACCTTCTCAGTGTTAGCTTGCACCAACACTGGATACATGAGTGCTAACTCTCTAGGGTCGGTCAATCAAAACAGTGACCAATAGGGTCACCCGTAGAATGACTCGAACGGTGTCATGCAAATGGTTGAGCGGTTTCTATTATTTTATGAAATCTCTACTATTTGTTGATGGTCCGACAAACTATGAATGAAAGACCACGATATGGGCCCACAACATATTTTCTAGAACCTTAACGGTCCACTCTGTATGACCATCAATCTATGGATTGAACGTCGTGTTGAATCGTAGCAGGGCCCCAATATCTTACTATAATCTCTTAAAAAACCTGAATTAAAAGCACCCATCTTGAACTGAATCTATTGTTGATATAATTCCATGAAGCATAATTATCTCATGTACATAGAGGTGTCACAAGCTCTCTAAAGAACTTGTCATACCGATATCAAGGAAGTGGGTGACTTAGGGATTCGGTCAATGACCACCCATATGAAATCATGTACCTTGAACATTCGTGGTAATCCCATCATGAATTACATTGATAATCCATATCACATTCACTCTAGTACAAGCAGGGGGGAAAAACTTTTGGATCCTAGCACTCAGCTTTATCATGCAGGCACATAAGGCATTGAGGAAAGAAAATTGCATACAACCATTTTCATACCTATCCATCAGATCAGACATTGGATATCCTAGTAAATTTTACACTAAATGATGTACTTATAAAGGGGATATATGAAACTCTTTTACAACATCCTCACAAAATGCCACGGGTATAACTATATTCTCTCTGAAAATGAATATGTGCTCCCCACCAAAGAAATATCAATCAGAAGCATGTCCTGTGGATAACTGAGCATGTAATGTCTCAAAATTTATATTCTCTAGTTGTTACTCCTTGACATGGTGTATGTGTAGATGGGTTTCAAACATTAAATAGAGATAAGCTATATCAGCACCATCCACACTGGATAACTATAGTGAGGCTAACTTCTTTGTCGCCTCACTTTGCAGCTGCGAACTCAATCTCCTTCTGAGAGAATCTTCCACAACCTCATCCATCCCAATAGTATTTAAAATCTCTATGTCATAATCTCAAATGATATTTATCCATATCCTCCGCCTTTAATTCATATCCTTCTAAAAGAATATGTACATGAGGCTCTTATGGTCAGAGTAGAAGATTAACTATTAACCCATCAGGTACTGTCACGACAACTTCCATGCAAAGACTACTAATGTCAAATCAAGATCATGGGTCACATAGTTCTGCTCAAGCGGCATTATCTGGTGTAAACCTTACGTAACAACATCATGTCTTTTAATTAGAATATAACCAAGCCCAGTCCATGATGCATCACAGAAAAATACATAACTGACACCCACTTATGGAAATATCACGATCCGTGCACATGTGGAACACTGCCTCAACTACTGGAAAGTATACGGGAACTTCCCCATCAATTAAAAGGCTTACCATTATTGGTCAATGTTGTCATAAGTGCTGATATCCATGATAAATCTGGGATAAATCTCCAATATAATCATGCCATCTCAAAGAACCACACCCCTTTGTCACATTGTTGGGTTGCTCCCATACTAACAGTACCTCAACCATGGATAAGACCACTAGTACCTAATCGAAAATGATAACATGTACCATAATGTGGACCTACTATATACATAACTGGGACTTCATGTTATTCACATAAAGCTGGTGCATTCAGAGTACATCTAGATCTATTTTCATCTGTGTCTCGTGCTCCTCCTATGACACCAAGTACACAAGGATTTCGTCAATGAAGATCACTAGAACCTTTCAAAGTGTGACTAAAATATTTGGGTCATAATTCCCATGGACAATATGGGGGGATTTCATCACATAAAAGAGAATAACCATGTAATCGTACTGACCGGTGCAACATCTAAAAGTCGTATTTGGTATATCATCATGACTGACTCATACCTGCTGATAACCCAACCCGAGGTCAACCTTTAAGAGTCAATGATCCCATCCCTGCTAATCGAATAAGTCATTGATCCTCACTAATGGATAATTGATCTTCACAGTCACCTGGTTTAGGAGCCGATAGTCCTCAAAAAAACTCAAACCCCCATATTTCTTCTTGGAAAACAAAATTGGGGCTACCCAGGGTGAACCAATGGTTCTTACAAAGACCACACTCTGCAAATCCTCCAACTGCAACCTCAGATGATGAAGCTCTGGGGGACCCATATGGTACCCTAGTGAGGATAACAATGTTATCCCAGCATGCAAGTTGATGCAGAAGTCGATCTCCATATAGGGAGGTAATAATTGAACATTTTTGGAATCATGTCCACATACTCTACCACTTCCATTGGAAATTTAATTCTCAGGACATATAATACTCTGAGGGTAAGGCTAGACATCTCAAGAGTGATCTATTGCACCCTCCTATGCCTGAGCCAATTTTTTGGTTCTTGGGTCTCGTTTACACTAAAAAATGAAAACCCCATCCCATCATTGTAGAGATACCACATTGTTCAACTGAATTAGTCAATCTGGGCATGGACTGATGAAAAAAAATCAACATCAAGAATGAAATCACAATTCTTCAATGCCACCACCAATATGTTTCAATAGAAAATATCACCTCCAAGGGAAAGGTCACACAATCTAAAATGATGTGTGATCATTGAGTCTCCTCCCATAACTGTCTCCAAGCCTGAGGGTTGAGTTAATGGCTCTAAAAGAATCTCAAGGTTTCACACATGAAATGTGGTGAGGAAGGAATTACTATAACATGTGTCTATAAGTATGAATGCCAATGTAGGAAAGACATAGATCATACCTCAAATCATCCCAATAGTCTCAGGTTCGTACGCCACAACTGCACACAGTGGTCCCTTCCCAAGTCCCCCTGCTCCTATTTCATGGGGCAGACCTTATAGGGGTGGTGGTGGAAGTAGATCAAAGTGTTTTACACCACCCGTAGCACTCCCTTATTTTCATCCACATCCTCCTCCTAGAGGGTATTCCTACTCCACTATCTACCTCTACCTCGGTGGTCCATCCACTGCCTCCCTATTAGTAGCTCGACGGGTTGTAAAGTATCTAGAGACATGTCCTCTCCCATCACATGATTATCATCAAATATTCTTATTCTGATTGTATCCTTCCTGTGATCCATGTAATGTTGATTCCCAATCATATGTCCTTATGTGACATCTCCCACGCCGTGATCCCTATGCCTGGCGTTATCATCCAACTGTTGAGGTATCTGCACTAGTCTGCCTACTAATGACAACTATTGGTAGTATATTCTCCTCCAATAATTTCTCGATCACCAATTCCCACTTGATAACTCCTTCATAAGACAAAATTCATAGAGAAAAAAAACTTGCTCAGATGTTCCGTCATAGATCTCGCTCAAATATCAGAGCTATGATGTAAAGATCCACGACCATAACCATCGGGTACCTAGAATGGTTGGTAAAACATGATGATTAGTCATCCACCATCAATCTACCCTACTAAATATGAAGAATCACATGGATATGACCTATAATCAGCATAACTAGATAGATATATTCCATCAATAGTCGTTCAATCTCCTTCCACGAATGAGTCTATTCGTCGCGAGTATGCGTTGTCAAACACTACCATCGTCCTACGAAACCCTGAAAAAGGTTCGCTCCTAAGATCCCTATATGGTCTAGTGGTGTCTTTATTAGAATAAAAAATCTGGTCACTACCTCCAGGAATCCTCATCCATGTGAGAGTCAGTCTTACATTGAAATCTTGAGGGGTCTCTATCTCTAAAACTCATGTAGCATGCTTATTATGAACTCCTCATATTTCGACACTAAATGCACCACTGTATAATCCAATGGTGGTGGTATAGAATATTCACCTCATAGTGTCAACACCTAGGGAAATTGTCCAGGTATCGAAGCCTCATCATTGAGGTGGTGATCCTCATGACCGGGCTTTAGAATCCTAGCAGGTATGTGTTGTGAAGGATTCCTTCAATGAAACAATATGTTCCATGTTAAATGATTATAACTAGACAGATGATCGAAAAGGACATTGAAAACACAACCCATTAAAATATGATGAATGTACTATTCTGTTATTTACCATAAATGATTGTTTTCATGTAATGAGTCCTAATGTAGGTTATCAGTATCCTGGTGTATGGATATGTCAGCAGCCCACACCAACTCTAGATTCTCTATCATGATAACTGAGTTCGAAACAGATAACATTGTTTCCTCCAATCAATCATATATACTCCTAGACCTATGGTAGGACTAACAACCTTTGATAACACTTTATCATGACCCATTATATTGGGACCCATGTCGTGACTCTCCATGCCCTCTTTCAATAGGTCATTGGCTGGTGACTAACACAGAGTAGGTATATCACTAACATGGGTGGCATTCCCTGAGTTCCTATACACATGCACACATCTACAAGAACAGAAATTGTGAAAATTAAAAACCACAAAGGAATAAAATTAACGCATAAAACTTAACCCAACCAACATAGTATGATTAAAATTAATGCGCAAAAAGTAAACTAGGCTAGAATACAATCCCACCAAAATACAAATGTTTGAAACTACAAAGTCCAACCTCTAAACAAGAAAGTTGTACTAGGATTCCTACTCGTAGCCATAAAAGTGTTTCAGCTTATAAGGGTCTCAGAAAGCTCAGCATGGCCAGGTCCACCAAGGACTTCATAAAAAGGCCACTTATCTACCCAAGACATGATATGTTAGGGAAAAGACTATACAGGGCTGAGTATATAACAATACTTAGTAAGGGACCATAAATTCCAAAAAACAAAAACAAATGTAAAGGTATAGCCATCATAACACTGTATATTTATACTCAATATATATAAAGAGAAACCCATCTTCATATTCACAAAACCTAAACCTTTAGTCTACAGACATGTAACATAATCTCATACCCATGCTAGGGATTTAGTTTGATGATTCCACGATGTACTCGTTAGGAGAACTAACTCCACGACCCTGATAGTTGTAATGACATTCATCTAAGATGTATTATTCATTAAGAAAATATATGATAGATATAGGTTCACTAATAAATCTGAAAAGAAAATCGATACACCCATTCTGGGAGAACAAAATCCTGAGTGGGAAAAGATTATGATACATGGATGATGATCACTACTAGTGACTTTTCGGATAGCACATCTCAAATAGATTAACTTGCTATGTATAGGATCTATGTTCTATAGGATTGTTCATGTCGATACCTAACAATAACTATGTTCAAAAATTGTTATTGGATCATCCTCTGGGCCACTCGATGGGATACCACACTCTATATTGGAATGTCCTTCTAGAGGGATCATACTTTTGTGGATGGAAACGATAACTGACCTTTTGGGGAATGAAATAAGGGGTACAAAAACAAACCAAAACATTTACAAGGAATAGTAGAAAAGAATATCAATCCATGTATAATGGAGTACACGATGTTTAGAGTTGGTCACACACTATGTCCCCTTACTTCGGGTACTCCTCATGTACAACGTCCTAAATCTGGAGAACATGCTGTGTAAAAACACAAATACACAGCTAGTAGGAAGGATAACACGATGTGTCAAGCTATCAGGGGTCCACTCCATGTATTCTATCCATGTTCTCGTACATTTCCACAACCCATGTATGCCATCTCATGTAACCGGTTGATGGGGTGAGCCATATTACAGGCCTTGTCAGGTTGTGTGGTGGAGTACATGGAGTATACTCCACCTTGTGAATGTGCATCATCCAAGATATATACTGAGTCTTATGTAAGATCCTACACACACTTTACTCTTGGGATCACGTTGAGTTCATCACGCTATGCAGTTTAGAAACCCAAGATGCCACAAAGCCAATCACATGTGGCATGTTCTTTAGGATACATGCCGTGTATAGTCGTGATATTTGAAAATCGTTGATCTTCATAATCAAGCATCAGGTGATCCTAAAATCATCTTGGTGGTCATTTTATTGCTTCGAAAATCAGGTTCCAAGGTCACCCTAAAGTTTCAAGGGTGTTTTCATTGGTTTTGGGACTCCTATTGGCCCTGAAAACAAGTCTTGATTCACCCACACAAGTAACGATCAAAGGTAGATTTCTCGCAAACCATGTCAATTCATCAACATTCATTTCCATTTTACCTATTTTTGGTCGTCATGATGTTAGATTGAAAAGTTAGGATTGTTTCATTGTGAAATGGTTGTTCAACAATATAATTTTCGTCCACCCACAAAGAAAGCGAAGAATACATGACAGAGGAGAAAAAACTCAACAAAAAGGTCAAACATACCTCTGCCATCATTTGTTAAGGCTTCAATCAGCTATAGTTAATAGGTTTGTTAGGAGAATCAAAATATAACCCAAAAATTATCATAAAATCAATTCCCAAATCAATACCATAAAAGAAACGTAAAATAACACCCTCTCACAAGAATGCATGTTCCGCTGATCATATTGTTCATGGGTTGATTTGTGTTCATTAATTAAATCGAAAAACAAGGAATGACAAAATTTAAATAAAAACCCATACCTATGTTCTACTGATTCACGATCTCCACCTCACGTTCATTGGTGAGGTTTCGTTGAATCTGAGGATCATTGATCGATCGCACTATCGGCATCCTCGAACTGGTTCTCCTCCAATGCTCTAATAGTGATTTTCAATTTGCAGGGTTATGTGGCTAACCCTAAGAACATTCAATAAGAAGGTATAAATAGGGGAGGATTAAGTTGTTTAATTATAGAAACATATAAAATTAAATAAATTAATAATTTATTTTATTTATTTTAAAATTCCAAAATAGTAACATTTGAAGTCGACCTGCACGGTAGATGTTATGATCCACCAAATGTGAAGTCACTTCTTTGAATGAAAAAATACCTTCATATATCAGATTCGAGATCCTATTTGAAATTTATTTCACATTTTCATGAAATTTCCTCACACACGCTACATAGTGTTTAATTTATTTCATACATTGATTTCAGGCCCTCAGGGCCTCAGAATCACACCCTTTCGCAAAGCCTGGTCTTAGAATAATTCCATATAATATTAAAATAAAATCACATAAAACCCAAGATATTACATATTATTATAATTAAATGATCTTTTAATGAAAATATAAAAATAATATCTACTCATAAATGAAATTGATGGAATACCCACAACCCTCGCTATAAAATGGAAATAAATAAAAGTCATGTTAATCATAGAGAACGTATAGGATATCAAAAGCTATTTAAATAGGTAATCAATACAGGGTAATTATTAACCAGTATTTCATATAACATAGTTTAAAATTATGAAATACAGAAAAAAATAACATTTCAGTTCATGGAATATAATATATGAAAATAAAATGTAGATTTAATATGGAAATTGATTCCACTAATGTAATGTAAGAGTTGTTGCATGTTTAAAAGCGTTAAGATTGATATTTATTTCAAATATTGACATATTAATATGGGATTTTTAAAATTCAATATTGTATTGTAATTAATTATATTCTAGTTAAAAAGACATTAAAAAAACAATTACAGGAAATATTAAATATTCAATTGGTAATAATAATAAAATAGAAGATTCATTTCCAACACAACACTTATAATTATTCTTAAACAGTAGTATAGAATCATGGATGTCTAATGGAGACTAATTTTAACATTGCCAACACTTATGTTATATTCCTGGATCAATTTCATAAGAACATTCATATTTGAATTAAAAAAATCATATATTTGATATCAATATCTATGTTTGTGGAAGAATTACTGATAAAACGATAATAATATTAAATTTTATATAAAAATTATTAATTAATTCAATATAAAAACATTTTGTAGTTTATTACATCTATTTAACCTTCATATAATTATGAA
This sequence comes from Viscum album, assembly GCA_963277665.1. NCBI lineage: Eukaryota > Viridiplantae > Streptophyta > Magnoliopsida > Santalales > Viscaceae > Viscum > Viscum album. Next base: position 1,742,497,337 of record OY728156.1, read on the forward strand.
ATTACCTCTAACCATTCTATATGGAAATTTAAACTATAATCACCACAACTACCCACTGAAACACCAAATCACTATCATTAACTATATATGAATAAATGAACGATTATGTTAAACATCTACAAATATATCAATGGAAAATTACACATATATAATAACATATTCAATAGATGATCGCATTATTCCATTGAATGTTTTCATACTTGTAATTACAATTAGGCTTGATCCAGTTGTGTGATTAAAACTTTTTGTCACCTAAAATCTCAATTACGGCCCTCCCTAATAGCGGGGCTATAAATAATAAGAACACCAATAACCATTCCCATACTGATCTATTGTTGTATTTATAATACTTCATAGTGATTTATTATAAAACTATTTTTATCCTTATCTTGAAAAAAATCCTCACAGGCTTCAACCCTATGGTATTCATTGGAATAATCATTATAGGATCACTTAATGCTTATAAGAAATAAATAATTTTGTTTTCCTAGAAATGTTAGATGGGTTTCTTCTAATCTATCCTCCCAGATTAAAACATGAAAGTGTATTAAATCAATTATTAATATACAATACTATCCCTTATGTTCATTTTAAATAGGCCCCCTTAAGGTAAGTATCAATCATATAAATATGGATATTTGAGCATATAATGCTATATATATATATATTTATGTGTGTGTTTTAATTTATTATATTAGTTCACCCTACATGAAGGATCTATCAATAATTAATCTGTAGGTTATTAATTATAAAATGATGTTATATGATATCCTATAACATAAAATCAAATAGGATTCCTTTTCCTTATATTAAATAATATTTACCCAAATCCCTCATCAACTAATAAAATTATTGAAAATTTTAGTAAAATTATGAATTATGGAACACATTATATTAATAAAATATCCCCATGAATAGGCAGTTTAAATGAATTTTAAGACGTGATATTAAGATTATTGGGGTATAAATTATCCTAAAATAATGTATTTATGTATTTTCAGGACATCTAATGTTGATACAAATAAAATACATGAACAACCAACATTTCTGCACTGGTCTATATAACATATTAGTCTCCAAGATGATCATCCGGACTAGTAGGGTTCAAATACATTATATGGTACATTATACAGAATGAATATAATCATATATGCCCTAGAGCCATTGTAAATACATATCTAGTGTAACTATAGCATCAAAAGAACTATTGTGATATATTTAATTAATACCATCCCAATAGAAACCCCATATTCGATAAAATAAATCTCTAAATTTTATATAAGAATTAGTTGCTAAAAATCCTTGGATAATGTGTCACCCATGGTGGATTAATCTCATATAAACTATTTTGGTGATGAACATGTAGATACATGTAGGAATTTCATTAAAATTACAAAAATATAAATGATTTACTATTTATTTCCAATACGAGATTCATATTTTTTGTATAAAATAATAGATTGAAATCATTATGAATATAATATAAACCATGACGCTTCACTACATAGTTCATTCCAACCATCAAAAAAATTATATCATATAAAATTTTATAATAATAAATTTTTGTTATGTGGTTACTAAAAAATTAGAATCAAACAAAATGACTAACAACATAATAACCAACAGAAACCCAAATTAAATAATTTTAATTTAGTATGACATTTATTGGTTTGATATGGAGAAAATGAACTTTCTCAATCATAGAATCTTTCCCCTCACATCAATAAAAATTACTTCTAGCTCGACCCCAATACACTATCTCTATAAGAATGATGCCCCACAAAAAAAACATTAAGCACCACAATTTCCATAATCACTAAAATACATCCATCATTAATTTGAAGAAACACTACTAAAAATATTCATTTGGTGAAATTGAAATAAATCATTCATTAACCAAAATAATCCTCTTTGATTCAACCACTATTAAAATACAAATTAATCACTATTTTTTGTAAATCAAACTGTTATATATTCAATTCTTAACTAGATGATCATAAAATACACCAATTTATACCAACATGACCTCAAAAAATTGAATAGACAATTGAAAAAAATAATGAGCTAATCTTACACCATTGGAACCACAAAAAATACTGTAATCATCTTAGAGAATACAATGTCACTATTCAATGGAAAAAATATTTCCAGATCTACTTGACGTGGGAGAAGTATTATAGTATTCAAATTTATATTTTTTATGTCTTCGAATTCCACATCGATCAACCTTATTTAACTGATATACCAACCCATTATATAAGAATCAAATAAAAAGACTATGAGAAATTATCTACTCTAATAATCTATGTTGGTGAAATGGAATACAACCTCATCAATGATTATAAATGAATTAATGAAATCGTAATATATGGTATTATTATGAAGAATAAAATAACATATAAACCATTACCAAAAGAGATTTGGATTCTAAAAAAATTAAACATTGGGCAATATATGAAGAAAATATATAATATAAAGAAATGAATTATCCATGAAAAAGGATACATCACAGAACTAATCATCATCATTGAGTTAGACCATCAATGGATTCCAAGAAAGTGGGAGTAGAAGAAATGGAAAAATGTTACATGGATAAGTCATTGAGTAAAAGATTAATATATCAAAAATATTTGACAATCAATGGGAGAGAGGTACCAATCTATTTATAGGAATATTTGATAGTTTGTAGAATATCTATGTCCATCATAGACTGTTCTTGAAACTAAGACTCTAGAGTTCAACCAAATCCAACAACATATAATTTTCATCCACTATCATTATTCGGGAGACTTATCTTTACTCCGGAATCACATGTCACATGTACCTTATCTATTTTCATAAGTCTCATGACTAAGAAGAAGAAAAATCAATACATTGAAAAATTATTTCCAATTATATATATTTTAAGGGAATTATTTATTTTTCAAAACACCACTATAGTTACTTGAAAACTACATATATGTGACAAATTTTATATTTTCTCACAACAATTGTATTTGAGTGAAATAAATTCCATTTCTTTTTTCTTCATACAATTATTCTCGAAACAATTTTAGAGATTATAGAACAATTCAACATAAATTACTCTTTATTTCTATAATCATTAAAATTCTATGTAATGATTTTTTGTAGATAAATCATTATCATTGTCACATATTTATCTCAGGACAGACAATAATTTATAACCAAAAAATGATGAAAAAAGGATGTTTTTCCAAAATATGTAAAATTGGAAAATTTTATATTCATAAAAAATTTATTCCACATAAAACATCTTTTGATGTAAATTTGGAAAAATTAATTATAGACACCTATTTTTATCCAAATGACTCAAGATACATACATAACATTTACAATAGATGTTATGTAATCCCACATAATCTGGGATTAGTGTGGACAATAATTGTATCATGTGATTTTCATCTTCTAATCGCATTGTTCATGATGCCAAACATTCTATAGTTTTCCTAAAAAAATAATGATTTATTAAAAATAATCCTTCATATTGGTATAATTTTTTATATTATCAATATCATACTATTGAAAATTTTAATTGGAGTAAGCATCTCAGGAAAACAAATATCACAATAAAAAAAAATTAAACCTTTCCTAATAATGTAAAATGTCTCTATTTTCATGATATGTTTTGTTGAATTAACATGTTTAGAATCATAAATTACAAATCACCATCCTTATATTTTTATAACATTATTATACATAGAGAACCACTCCCCATTATCATCAACACACATTAACATGTAAATGTTCTGAGAAATCTAATTTCTCCCAATGTTAATCATTTGTAATAATTTAATAATTAAATATTGTTAATATACTTTTCAATATGTATAATAATAAATTATTATTATTAGAACAAAATGAAATTTCTAACTTACCTCTAAGATGGGGGGATATACCCATTTCTTTTTTGCAGGGGTTTGATTGGAAACTAAAACCCAATCTATAAATTTTAAATCATTCAATTGGTAATTAATTTTTCAAAATTTTATTCAGAAAATCTTCTAATGGAACATAATATGACTCAAATAAACCATTTTCCATTTTAAAATTGATTAATTAATACATTATTTCATTATGATTTATACTAAATTCATATACTTGAATTTTTTAATGATTTATAGGCCTTAAATTATTAAACATTACTTAATTCAATGAAACCACAACAACTTTTTTGTATTCATGATCTAATTCATCCAATGTAATAGTGTATGTGATTGAGTAAAAATAATATATTAAAACTATGAATTTTTTAGATAAATAAAGTGTTATTTATTTGATAGATATCTAATGCACATTCAACCATGATATAATTAACAAACTAATGTGGACATATCTTTATATGTAAAATCATTTAACAATATATCTCTATTTGTAGATAAGTATTCAAGATATGTATCATCATATATAATTTCATAAACCACAATTCATTTCATATACCATTGTACTCTTTTACCTATAAACATGATTTTTTAATATTTCATTTAGATCACATTGTCTGGCATTTTTAAAATTTATTGTTGGACCATGTCACTATTAATTACACAAAAAATCATGTAATAATCATATACATAAGGAAAATTATGGGGTTCCATTGTCATCATAGTTAAACATGAACTAAATGTGACCAGAATTCATAATCAGCAGGGAATTTTCATGTTAACATACTCTCATTACCACTATAATATATTAATATTGGGTAATGAAAATACCGTGAATTCTTTATGTAAAATGTTGAATAATATAAACTATTTTTATTCCAATCATCTAAATTTAGATCTTAGACATTATGAATTATATGATATGATTCTGTTATTATTCATCCACATTAGAAAATATTTTATTATCAACGTACAAATGATAAATCATCTATTAATTAAAATTAATATTGATATAGCTATTATAATCACCTCCACAACACTTTAATATGATCATATACTTGTATTATTAACATTATGAATGCATGTATCATTGTTAGTTAATCATATTTTAAAGTTATATATATTACTAGATAATATAATTTCAACACCATAATGCAATAAACATTTTGATTATCTATGTTTACCTCTTCCCACACTTCTCCTTAATGAAATGATAAAATTGAATCCATCATAAAAATGAATATCTATTTAATTGTAATATATAATAATAATAATAATAAAATTTGTTATATCCATGAACTTGGTCAAGTGGATTCCTCTAATATGATAACATATATATTTTATTACACATTCCAAATGGGTCTTACATTATTTAATGTTTAATTTCTTCTTAATTATGTTTGTTATGTAGGAAAAATTTAGTCCCGAAGATGTTTTTATCAATTGTCCTATAAATAATCAGACATAAATATATCTTCTTTATATTAGCATGCACTTAATGAAATGGTAGAACCCATTTCCGATTATTTAATATTAATTAAAAAAAATTATATACCATTGATATGCATGTTCTTTAATATAGTGAATAAATTATATTCATTTTTTCAACAGAACAATATGAAAAAAGTTGATTCATTAATATCAAATTTATATCAACTCTTATGCTTCAATAATTATATTTATAATCATTATTGTCATAATCAGTATCGAATCTGGATTCATCTGTACTCACTCATACTTCTCGTTGGATTCTCAATAAATATTATCTATGAAACAAATAATTGTAATTTATTTCATAAAAAATATCCCTCTTTTATACAAAATTGACTTAACATAAATCATCAACCACTTCAAATTTTTTATTGAATTAATTTTATACATTTAGTTTTTCTTGACTACTTAATTAATATCCCTTTATCACATTGAGATTCAAAACTTTTTTTTATTCATTTTTTAGAATGTAATATTTGGTTTTAATGATTATAATGTCCATAAATGTTAGATTATTTTTATATTATAGTTCTAATTAATTCAACTTTTTACTAAAAAAATAATGATAAATTATTATTATAAATTTATTTCAAAAATACATCCACCAAACAATTATTTTTTATAATTATATTGTCATGTAACATATTACTCTTACTATTAATGATTTAATTGGTTTTCCCAAGCCCACTAGTTTGCTGAGGTGTTCTCAAAACTAAAACATGCAGACTCTTCCCATGTTTCCAAAGATAATCGTCAACATAGATTTTTGTGGTTTCTATCCATTATAAGTTCATAGAATTCAAATATCCATTATACAAATCCATTCATTCTCCATAAAACATTTTGTTGTATAACTTAAATCCTCATAATTTGGAGTGGTAAGAATTATCAATCCATTCGTATTGTTATCAACAAAACGTTTTACCTATTAGTGAGAAACATTTACACATATCAACATGAACTAGTTCATGAATAGTTGATGAATTTGTTTTCTATTGATTCATTCAAATAATATTCCCTTATTAAAAGTAACCATCTATGTTGGTATAATCACATGATAAATTTGTATATCCTGTTCTCAAATCATTTTCACCATATTTCTTATGGTTTGTCTGATAAGATAGAAAAGTCATGTATATATAATTATATTTTCTATATCCTTGGATAGTATGGATTTAAAAAAAATTAATAAGAATGATAAATAATCCCATTCTTATTATACCAATACTTAAAAATTTCATCATCTTTTCCAGTGATGAAATAAATTTTTTTTAAAATTATTTCATTCGATGAATCTAACAATTACCATTAAAAATTCAAAATTATGAATGGATCCTTAAACTAACATTTTAGAAACACCAATCACATATTCTCCCCTTAAACATTTAATTCCCAAGTAAAATATATTGTTGGACTTCTTCTATACTAAATACTATTAAAACGTTTATTTCAAACTCTACTTCTACCACAATATCCATATTTTCTATCTTATGATAAATAAATCTATGATTAGTTTTCAATATAATAAGTCCATTTGATTCATTAAGTTAAATATAAAAAACTACTTCTATCTCAGGTCTTTTCATTTTAATCAAATAAATAAGATTAAAACCTTGTGTTAATTGAATAAATCGATCGTCCATTGATTATGTTGGACCAATATCATCATACAATACAATGATATAATTTTATTAAAAAAATTAATGACGATTATTCTTATACATACATACATCCACAATATGTATATATAGTCAAATTGACTAATAATATTCATTTTAAATAATAGTCTATATACATGAATCACCTATACGAAAAATAATATCATCAAAATCATCATTATTATATTGAAATTTTGTTACCCTAGTATCCTTCATTATATCATTGATTAATAAAAAAAAGTTTGGAATGTCTTATATTTCAACAATAATGTCTCCTAATATGGGATGAATTATTATTTGGTATTATAGTTGAGAATGTTTTTTTATTGGGTGTCTGATTCATTGTTCAACCCTACTCAACCATGAATTTTATAGTCGTGTCAGAATTATTCGATAAACAATTATTAATTTCAACTTATGACCATGAATCATTCATTTATGATCTTTTAAATATCAATTATTTTTTAATGATATCCATTTTAATATTTTAGAGTATTTTCATTCTATAATTTATCATTTTTTATTTCCTATGTGATCAATTCCTATATTTTCTAAAAGGAGTAAAAATTTAATCCTAATCAATAGTATTTCATCATAGGTAAAGAATATCAACCTCACATTATTCAATAAGATTAACATATTATATCACTGTGTTATTGATACCATTCATAACCCTAGAAAATTCATCACAGTTGAAAATTTAATCATAAATATTATAAATCATATAAATATCTACTTATTAGTTATTTTAAATTTTTCCTTTAAAAAATATTTATTTTCATTATACTACAACATATGATGATTTTACTCATTCACAAATCAACCATCGATAAATGTTTGTCTTCAATAAGTAGTTATTTCATAATATATGAATCGTAGTTATATATGGATATCAACTATAATACACTAGATATTTTATTTTTTCCTAAATTTAATAATGTGTTTCTTTTCATTCAACACACACTAAAAAAGATCTTATTGTAACCATATATACTATATTAATATTGACATCTATATATGAATGTTGTAACCTCACAATTTGATTGGTTGCTATAATTTATTGTATCCACATTAAGAAATATATATATATACATATAATTTATCATAGTAATAGATAATTTAATTCAACTTTAGAAATAACTACTCATTATTAAATAAATTCAATGAAATAAAATATGGTTGCAATAAGGTAATGATTAAAAAAGATATTTTATTAGAATGGGGTATTAATTTAAATATTGAATTTTTATTTAACATTAAACAATACATTTTATAAATAAAATTTTATAAAATGAGGTTAATTTGGTGATATCACATAATGATTAGGAAGTGGTGACTTTTTAGTATTTTTGAAAAATAGTTTATTCATAGATTTAAAAATAATAAATTTTTTCAGATAGTGTGACTATAATAAAATTATAATTATCTATGATTGGAAATATTTCTTATGAAACCATTTTTTAGAATATATTTATATTAAATTAAAAACATAATCCATTTAAAAAAATAATATTGAACCATGTAATATATATTATAAATATTGGATGTATTTGTATTTTTTCAAATTATAACTATATTATATACATATATTTTTATTTTAAATTTTTAATGATATATTAGTTATTATGTCTCTAAAAAATTTATTCTCCATTATTTCAAATTTGTAAAATTAACTAATTTCAAATAAGAAATTATTGATTTTGGTTTAACTATTTTTTAATTCTTAATACAATATTTTTTTCTGAAAAAAAGTTTAAATTGAGTTATTTGAATTTATACTAAAAGTAATTTTTTTCAAATTGGGAAATAGAATGATATGAAATAGTTCCATAATATTTACTTAAATATATTAATTTCATAGAATGATCTGTATCATTTTTATTTAATGTTAATTATAATAATGTAAAAAAATGATCACCATATTAATGTGTAAAATGGGATAAAATTGTTTAAATTGATGTATAAGATTTAAGATATGACAAAACACACAAATAAAATTTATTTTTTTAATTTACACTTTATTAATCATATATTTGATAATATTGTACTAATGGTCCACTTTCCTTAAATTATGATCGTAATTTATTTTTTAAGATTAGTGTATTTACAAAATTTCAATCTCCCTCACACATTATATAATCTTGATATGTTTTTATGTAATAATATAATATTTATAAATATATAAGATATAATTTATGAAGTGTATATTATGGTTATTCTAGTAAATTCAATTTAAGAAAATATTTTTTTGTTATAATTTCCAAGAATTTGTAAGCATCGCCAATGAAACCTTAGTGTTAGTGAGATAAATTAAAGTGATTTATAATAAATATTAAATATTTATAACATAAAGAAAATAATAAATTTTAACAATAAAAACAAAATAAAATTATTGTATTAAATACTCAAAAAAATTCTTTATTTTTATCTTGATTTCTTAAAAATTAAATTTGATGAATTTTCTTGAAAATGCAAGTAAAGATAGTAAATATTAAAAAATATATTATATATTAATCTAAAAAAGTATAAATATAATAATAATCCTAGAGGAAAGGGGAATTGTAAAAACGAAATCTACTATCCAATTTTGAGAAATGGGGATATTTTATATTTTCATTGAATCCCATAATGATTTAATATTTTATTGCACTAACATTTTCCAATAAAGAGTGATTCAATTTAACGTTAAAAATGAAAATATTATGTTAGGTTTCTTCCTAATCACTACCAAAATACCCATCAAAAATTATAATAACATGTTCCCAAACCCTCGTGGTGTCCATAAAATATGCTCTACTTCGATTTCATATATTATAAAATAAAAACATGGTCCATGCATACAAACAGACTATCATACCAAGGAATGGTTTTATATTATTTTTTTCCATCAAATATGAATTATTATAATAAATATAGGAAAAATAGATATATAAGGCATCTAATATATAAATACAATTCGAGATCCAAATTTATTTTATCATCACTGCTTTATTTCTTGACATTACTATATTAAAATTTCTATATTATAAACAAATGGACTACCGTTTCCATGAAAATTATATTTTATGTCTTTTACTACAATCATGAATTGTTTGTTTTAAAATCATTTAAATTGAATAAAATTTTTATGCATGAAATTATTAAAAAATTAAATGATCAAACCGTTTTGAAATTTTTTTGATCAAGGTCTATATAAATAATTATTTATATCGATATTGATCGAACAATCATATGTGTCAGTGTAAGAAAGGATTTTACAATAAATGGATATATAATAATTATAATAGATTTTAATAGATAAATTATAGATTTATAGGGTTCATGAAAATGTAATTATTATATTTAAAAGTAATAATTTATGGGATATAACAGATATAAAAATTTTAAAATATTTTGAATGTCTATTTAAGATAAATTCTACTCCATTGACAAATATATTATATTATACACCTAATATCTGTATACATAATATAAATACTCCCATATTTTCATTTTATTTAATGAATTAATTTTTATTTCGTGTATTTAATTTTCCATGTTATGTTTTATCTTTAATTTGTATTTGATTCGAATATTATTTTATAAATAAGAAATTATTTTTGAATCTATTTCATATTATAGTTTGGCCAAGTCAATTTTTTAGGATTATAACAGATTAGCCCCATAAAAAAATATATTTAAATATATTGTATTTATTTTTATGTATTACATATTTTCAATAAATTTTCCTTCTCTTTAAACATTAAAAACACAATAAAATTTTTATATGAAAAATAGATGACATTTTTTTGATTTATTGATAATATTTATGTTCTATATAAATATTTAGGGAATTATTTTATTAAATTATGAATGAAATTTTTATTCAATTATAATTTATTTTTATAATACCTTTTTAATTATTTATATAAATTTAAATGAATTTTTATCGTTAATTTTTGTAACATCTGTATTTGACTTATTACAACTACACGAAATTAATGTTATTATACACGTATATGATTTTATTCTATTTTACAACTTCCATTACCATTAATTAGTTTTTATCTTCCTTTAAATTTTCAATTGGTTCCCAATGAAATAAATTTCTATTATACTAATATTTTTTATATTTAAATTATAATAATAATGTATGTATTTATAAATTCATGAACATAATTTATGAAAAAATTAATACACTTGTAATTATAAAAATGATTCTATATATTCATAAAGAATGGTTTTTATTCCATCACATCCATTTTAATCCATAAATTTAGAAATTATTATATCTAATTGAAACCTCAATTTCTAAAGAATAAATGTTCTTCTACCATAAATTAGTAATTTATCTTTTATAACATATATTCTGCCATAAATCTTATTTGATATTGTTCTATATTATCATCCATTATTAATTATAAATTATTTTTCACCAATACGTATATATTTTCAAAGGTGCTTCTAGACGAGAAAAGTCCCGAATGAAGTGTCTGTAGTATCCAGCCATCCCTAGGAAACTCCGTACCTCAAAAATGTTCTTCGGCTGCTCCTAGGAAACTACAGCTCTTACTTTCTTTGGGTCCACAGATACTTCTGCCTCTGAGATGACGTGACCCAGGAAGTGAATCTGATCCATCCAGAAGTGGCACTTCGAGAGTTTAGCATAAAGTCGATGCTCTCTAAGTGTACTCAGAACGATATCAAGATGTGTTGCATGGTCGTGTCAAGTGTGAGAGTACACCAAGATATCATCCACGAAGACCACGACAAAGGAATCCAAGTAAGGATGGAACACTCGGTTCATCAGTGCCATAAAAACTGTAGGTTCATTTGTGAGACCGAACAACATAACTGTATACTCGTATAGACCATACCTGCTCATGAAGTTGTCATAGGTATATCTGATGGTCTAACGCGTAGCTGATGATAATCTTACCTCATATAGATCATTGAGAACACCCTGGATCCTCGAAGCTGATCGAAAAGGTCATCAATCCTCGGAAAAGGATATCGGTTCTTGACCGTCAACTGGTTCAGCTTCCGATAATCCACACAAAGCTGAAGGGTACCGTCTGCCTTCTTCATAAACAGGATAGGCGAACCACAAGGAGAAGTACTGGGTTGGATGAAACCCTTAGCCTATAGCTCCTCCAACTACTTCTTGAGCTCCTGCAACTCAGGTGTGGCCATCCTATATGGAGGAATGGACACCGGTGCCGCTCCTGGCACAATCTCAATAGAGAAGTCTACCTCATGCTCTGGAGGCAATCCTGAAATGTCCCCTGGAATGAAATACCTAAAGCGATCCACCACTAGAGGAAAGTCCAACTATGGAGTCCCCTGATCATCCAGATAATGACTAGCAATCTGGGCTGTTACCCCTCCTAGCCCAAGATGTTTGAGTCCCGCCTGACTCCCCCGAACTTCCCATTCTCCTCTATAAAGTAAAGATTCACCTTCTAGTGAAATGAAACAGAATCTACGGTGATAACAGTCAATGAATGCCTGGAAGGGAATCAACCAGACCATTCTGAGAATGACATAATAGCATGTCATTTATATGACATAGATATCCCATAAGAAGTGATACCCTACAACCTCGAGAGGGCACTCTCTACACAGGCGTACACTAGATGTCCTCATTCCCAAAGGTGTGTCTTGTGTCAACGAGTTGGTAGAAGAAAAGATGCAGAGTCCAAGGCTCTCCACAACAGAAATAGAGATAAAATTATGCGTAGCACGAGTATCAAAAAGGGAAGAAGATAAAACTGAGGCTACTAAAATCATACCCCGAACAGTAGAAGGGTCGGGATCCTGATCATGATAAGTCTGCTCCACGGTGAAATACCGGCCTGCACTGTGGTCCTGCGCCGCTAACTGACCACTCTGAGCTGAACCTCCCTACTGGTGCTGAGGGACTGGTGGCTGACCACCAGGACCTCGACCTCCACCTCATCCTGAACGGCCGGATGAACTCCAGTTCCCTGACTGGTGGGAGACTGGTGGGGCTGCTCCTGAACGAGGAGTCATGGAAGAACCTCGGTCACCTACTACTTGTGGGAAAACCTGGAAGAAACGCTGAAGGTGACTCATCTTGCCTCAAGATCGACAATCCATGGGGTCTCCCTGGCACTGTGGCCTCGTGTGCCTTGTCTGACCACACTGGAAGCATGTCACCTGGCTGCCTGATGATGTGTCTCGCTTCCTTGCATCACTGCGTGTAGGCTCCCTACAGAACTTCATGATTTCATCTGAAGGGAAGCTAGCTCTGGAAACAGAAACACCCTGACTCACTGCTCCAGAGTCTCTCAGATTACGCTCCACAATCAGTGCCTAGTTGACGATGGAAGTAATGGAAGTCAGCTGGAAGTTGTTCACCTGCGAGCGGATCTACCGCTTGTGTCCATCCTCAAAATTCCTCACCAATAACTCCCCACTCCCATCCCGAATTGGTGTAAAACACTGATGCTTAGTGAAATGAAAGGAATACTCCATGACAGATAGGGTACCCTTCTCTAAGCTCATGAACTCCCGGGCTCGATCTGTCCTCAGGGTCTCCGGGTAGAAGTAGTCGTAAAACACGTGCTGGAACTCCTCTGAAGCCATAGACTGCTACTGACCTGCCTGTGAGATCACGTCCCACCACCTCTTGGCGGAGTCTCGAAGCATGTAGGTGTCATGCTTGACCCGCCTCTCCGGAGGCGTCTCCGGATGCTCTAATATAGTTAGCATGGCTTCCATCCATTACTCTCAGGACTGAGGTCCTCCCTCCCCTAAGAACGTGGGTGGATGATGTTGCTGAAAGACCCGCGTCAAGTCTTCCATAGACGAGGCAGGAGGCGGTGTTCCCTGGAAGGCCTGCATCATCCTCCTGAAACCTTCCCTGAACTGCGCATCAGTGCCTGCGACTGGTACAACAAATGGAGCCAAGGCTGGCTCGGCTGGGGGATCGACAGGAAGTCCTTGATCAGCCATGTCTGGTGTCTGATCACTGCCTGACGATAGGCATACGACTGGAGGATGTCTTAGAGGCATAGCTCTGAAAGATCAAAAGCACATCTTGGATCACGATAACAAGGACAGATAACACAAGAGTACAAAATGGGAAAAGGGGAAGAAAAACACACAAGATTTCAAAAACACGACTACACGACGTGTATGAAACTACACAACGTGTCTTCTTAAACCACTGACATGGGAGTGTACTCCTGCCCCTCATGTTTTGTACACAACATACTACATGTATTGTCGACCCCCACACACGGCATTCACATGAAAACTATTACCCTGCTCGAGTCTCCTTACATGGGTAACCCACACGGTCTAACTCAACCCGAGACTACACGACGTGTTCGAAAAAAACATGGTGTGCACTAGACAAGGCTCCGGCAGTCCGTGTTTTTGAGTACATGGCCATATACACGGATGGACCTTACATGGTGTTCTCCGAACAAGCATGGCATGCATAGGTGAAGGAAACACCATTCCGTGTTGTTCGTGACAGGGCCGGGTACCTGGGAAAGACTACACGGCATGTTCTGAACAATCACGGCGTGTGGAAAGGAAGGTAATGCTGGCCCGTGTTGTTCGTGAAACGGTCAGGTACCTGGACAAGACTACACTACGTGTTCTCTAAGGAAACAGCGTGTTCTACACAAGCTTCCCTAGCCCATGTTGTTAGATACACAGTCGGGTACATGACTCCGAACTCACACGGTGTGTACCAATGGTATACAGTGTGTTCCCAAAGTTACTACTATGACACTGTGTTCTTCTCACACAGTCAGTGAAATGACCTGAAAACTACACGGCGTGTGCTTGAAAAGTACACGCCGTGTATTCTGGGTTTTCTGGTTAATAGCTCAGAAACTGAGAAGAATTCCAGAAACACTGAAAACAAGGGAAAAAGGTGCCAAATTCTGATCCGTGAGGGCCAATAACACCTCAAGAACGAAACTTCGGCATTCACTTTAATCAAAGAACAAAAAAACAGTTTTCTAACACAACAACAGAGATTCTATCAAGAATCTATCAAAACAGCATGTATAATCTACACAAAGCCTATCACAATAGCATGAAATAGCTAATGCAGCGTAGATGGCATGGAAAGAATGCATGACATTTCATTTATACATGTGCCTATATGATGCATGAGATGGAATACCCTCATCTCATCGGGTTTCAGTATAAATAGAACCAAAATATCAAAACAATAACCGCACAAGTCATACGAATCACTCTAGGTGAAATAATACCAACCATAAAATCTCAAAATAAGAAAACTGCAATTAATGAGGTAGTACGGCTTTTCCCTATACACGAGTTAGCTACACCAAACCACAACATAATGAAACATACCGAATGTGTCCTATCTCTGGCTAAGGTCTCCAAACAGTGAAGTAAGAGAAAAGAACTCATCTAATACCACTTTGTAACGACCCGAGTCCGGAGCCCCTCCACTGGTGCACCATACCCGGTTCGCCACAAGACCTCAAGTGTGTTTCCCCGAATGCCAGAGGCTACCAACTAGAAGCGAGGGCCTCGGTGAGTCGGTGGGGAAACAATGCCCTCATTCGGTAAGGTATACTAGGTAAGAAGCAACAATAAACAACGAATGCAGTAAACAACATGCATAAAAATAGAAACCAAACAGTGGAAGCAATGTAGAGATATAACTATGATGAAAATGATGCAGCAGGTACAAGTATCTAAGGAAAACATCAAACACAACAACGTGCAGATGTACAACTGAAACCAAGTGCAAAAGAAAAACAAAATAATCTCCTCAGCATTGCAAGCCACAGTTCGGCCCCATGCTCCCCAGCTCCTGGTGCAATCAAGATCCTGAAGTAGAAGGGCGCTTGCCCTTGTCTATACCTGCAGCAACATAGTCTACTTGGGCCCAAAATAATGGCCCAAACAGGGTGTGAGATATAATCCCTATAGGAAATCACCCAAAGATTTGTGCCTAACAGTCAATGAATACATGGCAGTACTAAAATAAGAAGCAATAAACAGAAAAGAAGAAACAGCTACAAACCACAGTTCTAACTAGTATAGTACAGAAGTAAGTAGCCAAAAACATGAAGAAAATAGGTAACCCTCTTGGTAGATCTCATAGTCGGACCCCCTATAGTTCAACCTCTAATACTAGCAACCCTCTAGGAGGCACACACAGTCTCACCCCTCTGGTTCAACTATATAAAATAAGAAGACTCTCCGCGGAAGTACTCACCATCAATTCCCCCATAGTCTTGTATCGTGCTATAGGCTCTCTGGGGAAGCACTCAACGTCAATTCACCCTATAGCCCACTTCGTAATTAAAAGACACTATGGGGAAGTTGTTCCGTCAATTCTCCACTTGGTCTCACATCGTGATTAAAAGACACTCTGGAGATGCCCTTCGGTCAATTCTCCCTTTGTCTACTACTCTAGGTTCTCACAGTCCCCAGAAACTAAACATTCTCAGTGCGTGTATACCATCCAAGTAAACATCAAGAACTACATGGTTATCAACTAAGGCTCAGCTGCAATAATAAAACAATAGTTCCACTATCCTACGACTAGGCATGACAATTGGCAAATCGCCAAATAGGCAGGACAAGCATGGAAAAGCAATATGAGAACAAAAAAATACTATAATCACAATAAATAACCTCTACTAAAGAAATAAAGAAAACCGGGAATGAAACAAGCGCAAAACAAGAAACACGCAATACCCCATTCAAGGGTATTATTGGAATTTGCACAATATACTCAAAAACATGTACAGAAAGGCACAAACCACCTACCTTGATCATAAGAGATCGATATACATGAACCTCGATGATAGATTCTGCTTAGAATGATATATAGCTAAGAAAACAGAGAAAACGTTCATCCCACGATAACTTGAAAATAATAAGGAATCAAGAAACAAGGCTCAAGCAACAGGAACAACTCAACACTGTGATTCCAACACATTTGACTGTGCTCGAATCAGATAATGGATGGCGAGGTAGGACTCTGTCGATGATCGGGTCATACGGTCGCTCTCAGACAGTCAAAACTGAAGAAGAAGACGAATATGGGGGTTATTAGCGACCCCGATCCATTTAATGAATAAAAAATAAAGTACACGATGTGTACTTCAAATATTTCCGTACTCCAAAAAAACCGGCCTCCACCTCAGCCTTACACACCATGTGTGTGGCCCAGACATGGCCATCACATGGCTTCGAGCCGGAACAGAGTACATGGAATGTACTCAGTAAGTACACGACGTGTACTTCTGAAATTTCGAGAAAATTCATTTTTCTCAAAAATTCCAGAAAACGGAAAAACGTACCTGCACGAAGATCTGGGTTCTTACAAAAATAATTTTTTCCAACTCACAGTCCAAATTTTATAATGAAGGTAAATATAATGAAGATCCTTTTTTTCATGCAACAACATGTGAACACCTTCATCATGTGTTCTTTTAAAACACTGCAAAATCCTGAATTACCATGATCCTTTATTCCATATAGAATACTAGATATACTCCTTTTATCAAAAAATGTATACAAATAATTAATCAGTTTCAAGGAAGAAAATAATATCCAATATAATTTATCCAAATAAATCATGTCTTATTCCAAAATCACTATCTTGGTATCAGAACCATATTATGGTTTATCTTTCTCTCAACCATATATTTTCCAAAAATTTAACCTGTTGTGGAGTCACTTTTCATTGTTCCACACAATCTCAAGTCCTTGATGAAATAGTAATGTAGTACAATCCTTATATACTCCATAATTATTGTAACCAGTACATCATTGATACAACACTCAAATGAAAAAATTCTTTAATAACAACATAATAACTCTAATCATTCCTTCTCATATGTGTTTGTATCATAACTTGATTATTATCCAATAACATCATTTGGGGCATACTCTAATGATTTGGACATTGGATTGAGTAGTGTCCCCACTCCTTGCAGATGAGGCATTGTACATTTGAAACCATTTTCTTACCCTTGCAGTCACGCACATGGTGTCCTTTTTCTCCACAATTATATCAAACTCCCATTCCCTTCAGGAATGTTCCAAGGTGTTACTTCCCATAGTTATCACATATTGGAAAATTATTTTTTTCCCTCGTCCCTTTATCCATAATTCTCTCTTATATCCTTTTCTTCTCTTTCTTCCCTTCAAATCCATAAGACTCAGAGAATTATTTACTTATCTTATTAACACATGATTCAATTTCTTCATATGTCGAGAACACATGGGTTACTATTTCCCTTCTAAATGTTGGCTTAATACCATGAAAGATATGATCCTTCTTACTCTTTGGATCATACGTATTGATGGAGTTCACATTACTTCTACTAGGAACCATTTCTATACAATGGAAATAACTAGGTTAGTTTATGAATTGTAATGAATAATTCCAAACTTGAAAAATACTTAATGTAAATTGAAAGGTTTATGGATATAATCCATAATCATAAAAAAGGTTTTCTTTGAGGAAATATATATTCATAAACCCTTAATAATGGTTTGTAAAAAATGAGAATTATCCTAAGCATATCCCCCGAGTGTGTCGTAACAAAGAGTGCAGCAAGGCCTTTTGTTGTGCACCAGTTCCTGTTCGAGTCTAGATCAAAGAGGTGTTTTCGGGTTTTACCCCTAGGTACATCTATGCCAGAGCCGCCTCTACCTGCTCATATCAAGACTGGGATGTATTGCTCAGAAAACTCACAAATTCTCTATAATAAGAAAATTCTAGGAAGTTATTTTATACTAATCCTCGTAGTCTATCTTAGGGCTACGTGCTCTAATCAGAGATTATCTAAATATACCTTACAAGGTTAATCCTAACCTCCCTCTGATACCAACTGTAATGCCTTGAACCCAGTTACCCGGAGTCGGAGCATTATTGCATAACATTTGCATGCTCACAAAAGATCAAGTATCGAATTACCGAGTAGTTTAGTAGCCTTGGTAACACTAGATACATTCATAAGTCTTACATTACGTCATAAAGTAAAACAATACTTCAACAACATCTTGTCTTCATATCCCCTCATTCTATCCCTACAGGTCATTCATAATATACTTCATCACATCCGGGAAAAATTAAAACATTGAAATGGGTGAGCTCAGATGCTCAGTAAGGATAACAATATAACGGAAGCTTTCATAAATAAACATAAACCATTAAGGAAATGTATAACTAAACAAAAGCCTTTTAAACATTAACTTCAGTATAAAATGGAAAATGTAAAATGAAATAATGCCATTTACTTATTCACGTGGATATTCTACTGGTCGAATAATCACATGCCAAATCAATAACCTCTGTCATAATAATTGAATACATAATTTAGACTATCATAACCACGTTGCCATGGCCTCGTGCCAAGACTACAAATAAAATTTTTTCAAGGCCTCATCCCAAAACACTAGTTTGTCTCATGAGACCTACTGATGCATCGAGGATCTATAGCGTGCTCCACCCGTCATTAATTATGTCTAATGCATTCCTCATACGAACAGTTTTAAACATATCAAAAACCATAACATAATCGTATCACATAAAACATGCATAAAGGAAACATAACATTTCCACATTTCAATCACAAGATATCAATACAACACATTGATATAATAAAAACATTATCAAAACCATTTTCAATAGCAAAATAAAATAAAATTAAAACATTGTATTTATTTTTCATTTAAAAAAAGTTATGGCTTGTAGTGGAAGCCGAAACAAAAATAATGGTCATGGCGGTGGAGACGTCATTGTCGCCGCATACGTACGACAAGAAAAACATTCCTTTTTGTCATTTAGTAATAAAATTCGTATAAAAAGATTATTTTTTAATAAACGTAAAATTCAAAGGGGTTTATACACTGTATAAATGAAATTTCTGTATAAAAAAAAATATACCTCAATGAGTGGAGATTGAGACGAAGTCCCTTACAATGACAATTTTTTAAATAAAATTGTTCTAATATCTATATTCACTATAGTTAAACATAAATATATTACAAATACAAGATTGGACATAATTATATAATGACATAATATGAATGTAGGAGATTAACCCAAAGAACGGAAATTGGGTTAAGAAGTTTCTTTAACCCTTGTCCGACGTGACTCGATCATTCTTTAATCTCCTTAATAATAAACTAGAGTTAATTTATAATTTATTAAGAACCTTTTTCAAGTCCATTATCAATTTTATATCACTTATACCAATGTTACAAAAATTATGTAGTCATTTTAGTTAATAACGGTCGTTTTGTCGATCTTTGGTACTTGAGTCAAAAATAAACATCTTATAATTACAAGTTTTTCATGTGGTGAAATATCCATTATATCCATATTTATATTCATGAATTAGATATCATATATATCATATATATCCAGTATATACATGCATTTATAATATTACATAACATTTAGATGTAAGAAATGAAATGCACCGTTCATGGAGATGGTAAGTCGTACGTACGCATGAACGCTACTTTCATTTCTATTTTGTAATTAATTGAATTAAATTATAATTATATAAAGGTATACTATAATTAAAATATAATATAATGTATAATACCACTTAATCCATTATTTATACATCCCACATATGTCATTAACGATTCAAATCACTTTGAGGGGGCGGTAGTCCGCACTTTATAAAATGAAATTATCTCGTTTACCAATAATGGAAATCATAAAGGTATGCCATAAATGAAAAATACAGAATAATAAAGAAAACAAAAATAATAATATATATATCATATATAAAAATCGTGTCATCATAATGGACACCATGAGCGGTTTTAAAAGAAGATTGAACAATCATTGTTTCTTGAGGCAGAAATTCGCCAACCATAGAAACAGTATGTTCTTTAACAATTAGATGAAGGTGTTTGTAAGTTTAAATCAAATAATTCTCATAACAAAATCCTATTATATTGAAGATACTGGTTTTTTTACAAAATAAAGTAATCAAAATAATTTAACGGGTTGGATAAGAAAAATAAAACAAAATAACATAAGAGAATACAATACCTTAAAATCGGGTAACTCTTTTTGATTTCAGCCAAAGGATTCCTTGGGAAGAATTCATCCCAAATTGAGGCTTCTAGGAGTAATAGATAGAAGTTTAGAGAGTCTTTGGGTAGAGGTTTTCTGAGCCAAATTGCTTTGAAGGTGTTAATAAGGTGGTAGTGGTGGGGGACTTTTATAAGAGGAGAGGAGGGTCACTCTTGGAATGTCATGAAATGTTACTTTATTATATAATGCGTTTCGGATTTTAAATGTCCCACACTTATATATTTAGAGGATAAGGTGATAATGGTTCGAAATATACTCATCCAATAGTCTTTTTACGAGTGTAAGTCTTAGATTTTACATTATCGTTTCATTTTATTTAAATTGTTAATTAATGAGGTAATTACTAAATCATCATGGTGTCATAAAACATTTAATTTATTTATTGTCTAAAATTTATTAAAAAAATATCATGATGTAGGAAATTTTGTTATCTTTCCAATTAATATTTATAGTGGAAATTTTATCTTATATAACCCCATGTAATAATTGTGTTAGTAAAACAACACATGTTTGTGACAATATTATTTTTAAATTAAATAAAAAGTTACCAATGTCATTTTCTTACCCATGTGGCTCCATGGGGTCCCCATGTTTACCCATGGATTGTATTGTCCGTACATGACTCATTCAATAAGGTTAGGACAAGTGAAAGTGTGTTTTCGTATTTGTATAATATCATTTTTACCTTAAATTTAACTAATTACATTTAATCGCAATTAATTAAACTAAGAAGTTACTATTCACCAAAACATTATTTTAATCTCATTGAACCACATTTTACTTTAAAATTACAACCATGGATGTCAGATTTTTGAAAATCCAATCACAGAAGTGGTGATGTTTCATTTAAAAGAAAAATCAGTTTTTTAACTACCACTTAGTTGTTTCACTATTCATCAAAAATTGATGTTTTTCAAAACAATGCCGAAATTTCACCCTAAGTTATAATTGATATTCCAAATTCAAAAATTATTTCTTTTTTAAAAAATTCCAATCATATAGGTTTCTTTAATTAATTTTATAATTAATTCCCGCTGTCACAACAAATAGCGTGTTTTTATGAAATAATATATATCAAAGGATTGACAATTGTTTATGTCCAATTTCAATATGAAATTTATTATAATGAACACCATTGGATAAAATGGTAAAATTATATTCTAATTTTATTTTAAAACCACTCAATATTTTATTTTATCAATATAAATTATTTTTATTAAAAAAGTTGTCTTTAAGTATTTTTCACTATTCATAAAAAATTGGAAGTTCTCAGAAAAATACCAAAAATTCAACATAAGATATTTTTGAAATTACGAATCCAAAAATTAAATCCATTTTGAAATATAAAAAATACATAATTTCAAAAGTTTGGTATTACTATTCATAATGTCTATTTTGATTAGTCACGGTGTGTTAGAATCTCAAACTTACGTACAATGCATGCTATTGCATTATTAAAAGAGAAGCGTATCGTGGAAGCTCGGGGTGTTAAATCAGATTCTTCGATTAAAATTTGAGAAAAAAATATTAATTATACATTACAATTGAAAATATTTTTGATAATATATATTTTGATTCATTATATTATGATTATATATTTTGAATGTAATTCTATATATATTCTTCATCATAGAAGTAATAAAAACTAAATTAATCCATTAAATATATGTTGGGATTATCCTCTAGGAGAGGCTAATTAATTTAGATATAGATATAGATATTAAATATATCAAAATAATAATTTATTTTTGGTGATGACTCATGTTAAAACAAATAATACATTCCATATGAATTATACAACTGTTCTACAACAATTTATAATAATGGTAGTAATATTCAGTTGATAAAACCATCCATAATTCAATGAGACTAAAAATATATTTATCGTATAGTGTTTGATATGTTCTTCATCCATTTTTTTGGGTGAAACTAATCATTGAATAAATTTCTATTATCCATGAATAAGATGATGTACATGAATGAGTATTATCACATACTACCACAGAATCAGGAAGTTAAATTTCAATATAAATCATAATTGTTGAAAGACCTATTTCAGAGACCCTATATTGAATATAATTCTATAAGTTGAATTAAATAATGATTAAACTATAAGAAAATATAGATAATGGATTCATTGGGGAAATTTATTATCCATGTGGTGGATCCATTCAATTTATTAATAGGATAGATGCATAAATTGTGTTATGTATTGATTATTGATAATATATAAAGATAAATAACATGATTAAGTATCTTATAGTCATTACCAATTATATCTTTGATCAATTATGAGAGGAACCATATTTTTAAATGTTTAATATTTGAAATTGATATAATAAACCGAGCATCAGAAAGATTATATACATAATATTTCATCCAATAGGATCTATGGTAATTATGAATTTTTATTAATTCCATTTGGTGTTTGAAATTCTCAATATAAATTAATGGATTTAGTTAATAGATTATTTAGATATTATCGTAGGTATTTTTTTATTCTTATAATATATTTATATATTTTCATCATAAATAAAGAGCATGAATAAAATTTGATAATTTTATTTGATAACCATGTGGAAGGATAAGTTGTATGCTAAATTTACCATGTTTGAAACTTTTATTCAGAAAGTTTCATTCTGGGGTAATATAATCCGAAGTGATATTAGATAGATGAATCATTAAAACATGAATTTTACTGAGAAGTGACATTGAATAACAATGATAATCGATATTACTATGTAATATGGTATTTGTGGATTCTAGGAATTCATTTTAGTTGATTTATTATTAATAATGAATTCACTTACACTATTTACATGGAAGGTGTTTATGTTATTATTGATAGATGAATGTGAATGAACTGAAGAGAATGTTGTTTGGTATGGATATTCTTAAACATCCCAATAATAGTTAAATTATTGTAATCGACACTGATATATTTATGAATGGACTAATATGTTTCCTCATGTAGTGTTTTGTAAAGATATAATACCCTTATTTCTAAGTCGAAATTCTGGAAAAAAATATTTGAATAATGATTTACAGTTGGAAATTTTAAATTTTTTACTCTATATATTAAAGATTATATTTTTGTCAAAAGGTGTAATTTATATACCAATCATTAACTCATAATCTATGTATTACCATTTAGTGGAATAAATACAATCTAGATAATAAATATGGTGCTGATCTAATATAATTAATGATCTATATATTACAACTATAGGATAGTATAAAATTTAGTTTATGCTATGTGTTTTAAATAAGATGAATTTTTAATTTTTTTATGTTTGGGGGATATGAAATATTTATGGAATTGAGTAATATTGATCATGAAATTTTGAATTACATAGAAATATCATATGTTTCATGAAATAATGTTGATCCATAAATAAACAAGAAGATTGTGAATATCTAGAATGAAGATATGGAATTACCCATGATTGTGTGGAATGTTATTGATTTCATCCCTGATCATTCTATAGTTATATGTTTTAGGGACCAACTATATTCCCTATAAATAGTAGTCAAAATAATTTATTTATTGGTTAAATATCATAGTTCATATTTATATCTTTTTCAATGATGTATAATTATGTATAATAATTAAAATATATATTTATTGTGTGAGTATTAGAATTTGGATTTTTTATAATATTTCACTTAGTTATTGGTAAGTAATCATGATAATGGTAGTAGGCATAATTTTAAGATGATGTTATATCTATTATATCAAATAGAATGGAAAGGGAAAAATCATGAGGATTTTTCCAATAAACTCTATAAAATGTTAAAATGGAATATTTATATTTCATTAAATTTTGATATACATACAATGAAAATATAAATTATTTATTTACAATAATACTTCATCCTCGAAAATCTCACCAGAATAAACACTATATAGGTGGAACGTTTTCATTGGCTACCAAATTCTATTTTATATGATCATGATCTAGTGTTTACAAAAATTTCATGGTTACGTATTCAACTTGATTATGATGTGGAGTATAGTTTTATCACTCCAAAAATTATCATATATATGTTCATACTAGAGGATCCATTAAAAGAATAAAATATATGTTTAATACATTCTATATGGATTTCAATGATTCTAGTAAAACCATCTACCTTTTGTAGAATTTCCATAGATTTATATATTTGACTAAAATATTTGGATGTATCCTAATGAATACCAATATGATATGATATTCAATGATCACACATTCTATAATGAATATATTGAATTATATATATTGTAATATAATCTAATAGATGATAATAGAATAGTGGGTTAGATATTTTCAACATCACATAAGGGAGCCTGCGAATAGATATAAGAAATGCTGAAACTTTTATGTAAGATCTAAATCATGATGTTTGTGAAAACCTATTCCAATAAATATCAATCTAGAATAATTTCACCTGATTTATTAATAAGGGAGAGATATTCTATAGGTATATTGTCCCATTTTATATTCTTGATCAAGTAGGGTTGATATCTTATCTCTCGTAACATCCACTGAATCACATTCATTATAACAATTTTTATTATTTATATCAAATGAAAATTTAAATAAAATATCCTTATCATATAATGAAATGATATTTTAAATCCATAAAGAATGATATCACATATTTAGGATATGAGACGTGCATATTGTGGGGTGTGGAAAAAACAAATATAACCTAGGTTTAAATGTATTATAGTTGGTAAGCTAGGTTGTCTCTAGAGAGGAGTGCTCAACAATAGTGTTTGTCACATAAAATAATATAAAGAAGTGATGTTGTTTTTGAAATTGTTCGATTTAAAAAATTTAAGAATGAAACTAAATAATGTAAATTAATTAAGAGAAAATTTTATAACAAAATGAAAAATGATGTGATTTAAATCATTGAAATTAATTGGTGATTAGGTTAGGGTCGGTTTCCCAATTATAATTCTATCATAGTTCAATTTACCTAATTATCATCTGCTAAATCGTTATGAGTGAGAATCCACAATCGTTTCTTCTCACTCTCTTCGTAAAATAAAAATGTGATAATAAAAATTACTAAAACCTCATATTTTTCTACTCTCCTTCCAATGTGTAATATAGTTGAAGAAAATACCCCTAATTATCTTAGGAAATTCCCAATCGGGGTTTGTTTATCCCAAGTAATCAAGAACATTCACTTATCCAGACACACGTACCGGTGATCACCGAGTACTACACCACTATATTATGGTCTATTCCACCATTTATAAACCAGAAACTAGTTGAGGGAGTTATTGATCATTGAATAAATATAAATAAACAAAATAATCTAGCACCAGATAAAATAATACCTGAAAATAAAAACTATTATAAGAAATTAAAACTGATTTGCAGAAATGAAAATATGATATTAGAACATTATGTGCAAGAACTCAAGAATTACAAAAGGGTAAAACCACCCTTCCCCAATCACTCAAAAGATCTACCCCACCATGGTAATGGTAACTATGATTAATGGGGAAGAAGAAGTAATAAAAAATATAATAATAACAAAAGAAAGAAAATCAAGAACAAAAATTTGGAACCTCCAAAATCTGTCCTCCAAAAGTCTTCCTCTATTCTTCCCACCATCTAGCTGAAACTCATGGAAGTACCTTATTATAGAATCTTGGAAATGATTTTGGCTATCATCCCTCAAAAGATGAGAGTCATCAGACATCTGTAAAAAATGATTTTTCTTAAATCAATGTCCATTTCTTTTCTTGGCCCCAAAAAAATGTTTCACTCACTCCAATTGGACATGCCAAAAAGATGCCTTGATTAGCTTTATATTTTATTATCATTATTGTGAACTTCCCTTTGAATGTGTTATGTCGAAACCATACAGAGTCACCTCATTCTATGGTCCGCTGAATGAGATATTTGATGATTTAATGTGGTGGGGTCCATTTTTCCAAAAAGACTGAGTTCTCTACTTGATTGATTCTTCTGTACCATTAGGTTTCGATTTGGGTCTTAGTCCAGAAATAAAATTTAACTCACCCAAATAAAACATAATGTTTAATTAATGAATATTCTTCAGGATTCATTTTCATAGAATTTTTATACTGGTTCTTTTTTTATATAACTTTTAAAATATTGGTCTAATTGATGTAATAAAAATAAGGTACCGAAAATGAAATCCATTCCCCCCAACATTAATTTAGAAAATTTATGCAATTAAAATCCATGTTGATAATGGGTGGGAAAAGGTATAGTCATTTTAATGTGGCTATCAAAGAAAAGGTTTTCATAGGCTCGAAGGGGATTTAAAAAGGAGGATTAATGTAATGCCAATGAGAGGTTATTTGGCTATTGTTACTCTCATGTGGTTCAGAAAATACCTCTATCATATTAATGCACACTAATGTTGGAAATTCAGCATAGAGGTTCATAAAATCAAGATTCAAGAATTGGGGTGAAGAAACAATCATTTTGGAATGATGGCCATAGTTAGCCTTGGAATGATAGAAAATAATGTTCTTCATGATTGGGGAAAATAAATTTCAAAAAAAAAATTGAGCAGTCTAAATGTATTGGTTTTGATATAAGATTATTCTTCCAATGTTATTATGAAAATAAATTTTTTTTGAAACAAACGAATTTCTTTTGACTCCCCAAAAAATTTTAGACAAAATATTTAAATTGGAAGGTGAGTAAGTGAGACTCATTTGGTTTTCTTTAATTTTTTTTTATATTTTGGATTTTTTTGTGTTCATTAAAATACACACCCACACAAAAGATAAAGAGAAAAAAAGGGTTTGATGAAGAAAGTGGTAAAATGAAAGAGAGATGAAGAAAAAGAATGAATGAGAGAGAGGATTAGATAGAGAGAGAGAGAGAAAGGGAATGACGTGCCCCCTGGTTTGGATTTGGTGGGTTTCCATCTCCATCTAGTTTTGGATCGACTACAAAAGTTGGGGATCCAGTTGAAGTCAATGTTATTCTAGGATTCTGTGTCCTCTCATGGTGATTCTTTAACCAATGTTCATTAACAGTGAATGTCTTTTAAGAAGAGGGGTCTTGGACATTCACTGCACCAAATGGATAAACATTAGTAATAACAAAAGGACCTACCCAATGACAATTATGCATACCTGGGTGATGCCGAAATTGAGAATTAAAGAGCATTAACATTCACCATTCATGGAATAACATTCTCAGGATGTGTTTTTCATGGAGTGCCTTGGATTTTTCATCATATAGATTATAATTCTCCTAAGAATCAAGTCGACGCTCCTCCGATTTAGCAAAATGAAACAGTATTTATGGAACAGATGATTCAAAATCAAAATTATAGGTTTTCATAGCCCAAAAAGACTTATTTTGGATTTCAACTGTTAAATGACAGGATTTACCAAAAACTAGCCTAAAATGATACATCCTAATGTGTGTTTTATACACAGTTCAACAAGCCCAATGTTCTTCAAAATGTCATTCTGGCTAGTCATTTCTGGTGGGTTTTTCAATTATCTCAAGTATTATTTTAACTTCTCTATTAGATGGTCCACCCATTCAATTTGTTTGGGGGTGATATGCAGCTGACGATTTAGGTACAACCCCATTATTTTTCAAAAGTTATTCCATGGAACTATTACAAAAATTGGTTCTTAAGTAACTTATTATGGCACAAGGCATGCCAAATCTGGGGAAGATGTGTGTCTTTTGGAATTCACTAACTGTATGTGAATCATTATTTCTTGTGGGATTGTCCGCGAACCACTTAGAAACATAATCAACTGCATGAAGAATGTATTATAATACATTTTAAGGGGGAAATGGTCCCATGGAATCAATGCCCAAAACATCTAAGATCTCATAGAAAATCAAAGGCTTTAGGGGAATTTCATTTCTATTTGAAATTGTGCGAAACTTTTGGAAAGTGGGACATGATTGATAGAACTCATGTGAGTCCTGGATGAGTTAAGGCAAAAAGAATCTAGTGTCTAGGATCTTTTGACAGGTCCTTTGTGGTCCAATGTGGCCTCCACCAGTAATTGAGCGACATAATTCTAATATGGATGAATTTTCATTTTCATCAAAAAATCTTCTAATTACCATGTCAACCCTAGTGTTCTAAAGATTATTTTCTTCCCAAAAATAGCATTTTGAATCAATTTTCAAATTAATTTCTTGTTATTTTTAATATATTTCAGGAAAAACACCAGAAACAAAGTACTTTTCAATTGGGGCATAGCATGGTATTTTTGGAGTGAGATACGAAAGGTTCTCTGTTGGAAATTCTCGATCAATTATTTCATAATGAGAAGAATTATAAATTCTAATCAAGTAATCAGCCATAGGGTTTTTTATTCTGGGTCTATCCTTGATTTAAAGTTCAAACTATTGTAGCATTGGTATCCATATTATTGTCCTCAGTTTGGAATCACTTTTATTGAGTATGAACATTATAATAGAATGGTCTGTGAAGATAATGATTTTGGCACCTAAGAGATAGGGCTGGAATTTATCTAAGGCAAAAACAACTGCTAAAAGTCCTTTTTCAGTGACAGTGTAGTGAGATTGAGTTTCATCCAATGTATTTGAGGAATAATAGATGACATGAGGAATTTTTTTCTCATCTTTGACAAAGAACATCTTGAACATATATATTAGAAGCATCACACATCAACGCAAAGGATAAATACCAATCTGGGGGTTGGATTTTCTGGGAAGATGTAAGAGAATTTTTGTGTTCAACAATGTCTCTCTTGTAAACCACATCTAAATGGAAAGTGAAATCATTTTGGATAAACCGAGTGAGTGGGGGGGAAATTTTACAGATGTTATAGATGAATATCCAATAGAAACTAAAATGATCGAGGAATGAATGGATGTATCAAACAAAAGTGGGTTGAGGAAGTGATTGGATCACTTCAATTTTGGATGGATCGACTTCAATAACGTCATTTGAAACTATGTCCCCTAGAAAAATCACACTTGCAACCATGAAGTGATATTTTTAAAAATATAAAAAAAGGATATTTGTTGACACACTCTTGGAGGACTATAGAGAGTGAATCAACGTAAGAATCAAATGACTCACCATGAATGGTAAAGTCATCCATCAAGGATTCCATGAAGTGTTAAATGAATTCTGAAAAGATACTCATCATACACCTATGGAATGTTGCAAAAGCATTGAAAAGGCTAAATGTCATTTTATTTTATGCATTTGTTCCAAAGGGGCTTGTGGAAGTCGCCTTTTCTTGGTCATGAGGAGAGATTGGGATTTGGAAGTAGCTTGTGTATCCATCAAGAATAAAATAGTGTGACTTTGTGGCTAATCGTTCCAACATGTGATCACAGAAAGGAAGAGGGTTGTCATCTTTTCTTGTTTCAATATTCAATTTAATATAGTCGATGCACACACACCATTTGTTCTTCACTCGAGTTCTGACTACCTCTCCATGATCATTTGTGACAGTAGTTATCCCACCCTTCTTAGGTACAACATCAATTGGACTAACCCATTCACTATCAAAAATTAGGTAGCTAATACCAGCTTGAAGAACCATGGTGATATCTTCCCTAGCTACCTCAAGGATGAGTGGATTGAGTCATCTTTGTGGTTGACTTATTGGTTTGGATGATTCATCAAGATGGATGTGATGCATGAAAAATGCAATGTTTATTCTTGGTATGTCATCTAAGGTCCACCCTATGGCCTTTTTGTTTTCCTCTATTACCTGAACAAGTTTAAACTCCTCGTTTTCGGTAATTGATTAGAGATAATGACAGGAAAAGCGTGATCATGGAAAAAGAATGCATATTTCATGTGTTTAGGAAGAGTTTTTACATTAATCTCATTTTTTATTTATAGGTTAGACCACTCAGGAATGGAAGAAAGGACTTCAGTTACTTCAGATTCATTTTCCTTAATACTTTCCACAATGTAGGGGTAGAGATATGAATTGATGTGGGGTTCAAGAGAGTTTTATAGTTCCTCAATATTGGTGGAGTCTATGAATGAGAAGTCCACATAAACTTTACCAATTATAACTTGGTTAATCATGGTGAATATTCACAAGATATTTTATCATCAGAACACGATGAACAATATGGAATGGGGTTCAATGGACTCTCAGAAGTGTCCTCGAAACCATGGATGGAGAATGTAGAGTGATCCTTTGGTAGGGATCGCATGGCTTGGAAAATGTTGAACTTGACCGATTGGTTCCCAAATTCCATGGATAAGATGCATGAATGGACATCAATTGTGGTTCTAGAAGTCATGTGTAATGGTCTTACTAATTTAGGGGAGATTGGGATGATTTCAACTCACCTTCCATGTCAAGAACATAGAAATTAGCAGGACAGATAATATCATTAACATGAACAAGCACATCCCCAATTATACCCTGAAGACTGGTAGTGATTTGATTAGCTTACTGAATAACAACACCTGTTGGGTGAAAGGGACATAGACCAAGGTTTGAGTAGATATATTTTGGCATGACATTAATTGAGGCTCCTAGGTCTATAAGTGTCATCAATGTTGGAACATTCAATTTTTAATGGAACCGTAATGGTCCCTGGATCATTGCTCTTAATGGGAATAGACTGCTGGGTGGAAACATTTTCAAAGGTCCTAAGTTGCCTCTTGTGGGTGCACAATTTTTTATGAAAGTTAGCATATATAATGATTTTTTCTATCGAATCTAAGAGTAGTTTGCTAACATCAACACATCTAAAAATGTCGAGCATTTGAGTATCAGGTTCAACTTACTTTTTTGGCTTAGAAATAGCTTATGGAAAAGGAATTGGATTCTTAAGTGGAATATAAGGAGGTAAGGGAATGGATTTAGGTTCATTTTTCATATTTCTTTTTCTTTTTATTTTCTAGGTCAACATTCAAAAGAGGGATGGAGGACTCAACATGAGGCATTGCAATTTTCTATATCGATATAAGTGAAATTACACTAACACTACTCTTGGGGTTCGGTAATGGTTGAGCTGGAAGTTTGAATGAAATGGATGGTTGCTACAGACTAATTTGGGATTTAATTTGACTGATTTGGGTTTCAATATTTTTAAGGCGGGAATGCGTAATGCTGGCTTGATCTTCAACTGGACATTCCCATGGTTTTTTGGAAGAAGTGGCTTTTCCAAAATTGGTAATTCCATGATTTTGGTTCTTTGGAATGTGATTGTATTGGTTTATGAAAAAGGGAAGTCTCACTAGGATAATGGAATCCCAGAGGAGGATTGTTTCTTTGTGGTTAAGGAAGAAAAAGATATGGTTGATGGATGTTACCAACACCTTGACCATATTGCAACAAGTTTGGGATTTGATGATGGAATTTGGGGGTGGATGAGAGATGGGATTACCATACCTCATACCTTTGTTATAGGAAGAAGATAAGGGCTCAGAGTGATGTTGTTTGAAGTTTATAACAAATTGAACTGGTAGTTGAGGGTTGGGGTTACACTAAGCATATGTTTCAATGAGCTCCATTGGTCTAGAAGCATCAGATTGATCCTCTTGAAGTAGTGGACATGTGTTAATTGTATGAGATGAAGAGTTCCAGATTCCATAGTTTTTGACAGGTCCAAGAAACACTGATTGCGGAGAAGATGAGGTCGGGGCTTTGGAAGCCACAACTTGTTGTCGCACAATACCTATAAGATCACTCATCCACTCTTTCATCTAGTTTGGCTCTAGTGATTTATTATCTTGGGTTTCTTAGACGTGATCATGTTCTCAGGTATGAAATTGTTGTGTGTTCGCATCCATGTCCCTTATGAGATATTTTTCAGTGGTATTAGTTTTATCAACAAGAGCACCGTTACATGCAGAATCAATTTGAATTATATCTATCGAAAATAACCCCTCATAAAAGTATTAGAACAATATTTGGTCAGGTATTTGGTGATGTGGACAGGTGGAAAAAATCATTTTGATTATCTCATAGTACTCATGGAGTGATTCATCTGGGAATTTACGGATACCACTTATTTCCTTTTGGATAAAAGTAGTATGAGAATCCGGAATGAATTTCTCAAAGAAGAGTCGCTTCATCTCATTCTATATGGTTATGGAACCACCAATAATGTAGAAGAGACATGAATTAGTAATGTCATATTGGGATAAAGTGAATGCTCAGAGTTTTATTTCATCCTCATAAATCCCGTGAGGCTTCATGGTAGAGCACACCACTTGGACCTCTATAAGGTGTAGATGTGGATCCTCACTGGCTAGCCCGTGGAAATGAGGGAGAAGAAAAATCAAAACCAATTTGAGTTCCAATTCAAACTCTATGTTTGGATATTGAATACCAAGTAGTTGGTCATTCATATAAGGGGCAACATGTTTTTTAAGGGTTTTTTCCCTAGGAATGGCCATTTCTAATTCAACTAGTTGGACAAGGACTGGTTCATGCATTATTGTATTATCTATTATATTCCTCTATATTTGTAGAAGTGTTTTCCCAATTTCAGGGTCAAACAAATCTGTGATATTGTATGGGAGGATATGGGGCATTCATAATGATGTTGGAAGGAATAGAAAGATGGGTTTTTCTTTGTATTTTTTTCAATTTATGATTTTTTATAAGAAGGCATGGTTTTCTTTGTGTTTTATTAATTTTTATTAATTTGGTTTTTTTATTTTTTTTTATAATTACCAGAAACTAATGAGTACTTCAAGAACCATCCTTTTAAATGGAACCATTTGATAGGTTCAACCGATTGTTTCCTATCAACAGGTCAATGTTCTGATGCATTGCTAATGTGTATAAGAGCACTCAAGTCTAATCCTCGACGATGATACTTTTTAATAGTCGTTTGTTTTTATTTGATTGTATTCTAATTGGGGGGGTTTGTTTTCAGATATTATGAAATAATTTATTGATGATGTTTGATTTTAAAAATTGATAAATATTGAGGTGAGTTGATTATTGGCGATTTAGGCTTATGATATCTATAACGACCCATATTTTACAGACAATGTTAGTACTTAAAAATTGAATTACACTTATTAAAACATATAACAAAACCCTTAAAGGACCATATAGGTATAGTGTCTTTAGAAACTGGGAAACATAAACAACTGGTTCATAAAGCATCTACACTATCTCCCATTTATTTCATCATATCTATAGTCCATTTTTGCATATCATACATAATAACCTTCTTCATATCCTAGGGAATGAAAACATACAAAAGGGTGAGATCAAATTCTTAGTAAGGGTATACAAAAGAAATATCAAACACATCATATACAAAAGAACATAACCTTTTAGAAATCTTACCCTGCAAAAGAGATCATAATTTCAAAACACGGGATAAATCCAGGCAGTGAAATTTAATCACAATAATCATAACTTAAAAATGAAGCTTTGTGGAATACACACATAATAACAGAGAATCATTTCTTATTAGTCAAGACTCATTTCCAAGACTATCTTAGTGGACAACGTCCATTTCTGAACCGAGTTCATTCCACGTTTCAGTCCTGTTTCACTGAACCGGTTCAACCTTCCATTCCAGCCATGTCAATCTTATGAGATATAAAATCTTTACCAAATGCACTGGAGGGAGATATAGCTCCCACCCATCTCGTAATGATACCATTCTTATGTGTGCCACAAA
This sequence comes from Viscum album, assembly GCA_963277665.1. Taxonomy (NCBI): domain Eukaryota; kingdom Viridiplantae; phylum Streptophyta; class Magnoliopsida; order Santalales; family Viscaceae; genus Viscum; species Viscum album. The sequence continues at coordinate 1,742,532,075 of OY728156.1, forward strand.
ATCAAAAATCATACATCTTTGCATAACCCATGTAATAAAAATTGAAATCTTAAACATCATGCCATCATAACATAATCCATATAAGATAAAAGGACATCATAAAAATAATTCCATCACAACATAATAAAATCAATGTAAAAATAGGGATATAAACAAAAACCTATATTATCTTAAAAGGAAAATAATATTGATAAAATACTTGAACTCCATTCTTTAGGAAAATATCCTTTCTACTTCAAAAACATTTTTTCCTTTATTAACATGTCATAAAATTTTAAACTAAAAGAATATGATTAAAAATAAACTTGAAAACATGTAAATTAAGCTTCTTGGAATTATTGTTTTAAAAATCAATTCATTCATTATAAGTTAAAAAACATTCTTCTCGTACTTTTGTCAGAAAAATATAAAAGTACCTCGTATGAAAAATGACAAAAGATTACTTTCATATCTTTTACTAAAAACTATCCGAAGGGTAAAATTGGATATAAACTATTGTAGAAGGATATAAAAATTACATATTGAGGAAACATGTATGTGGATGATAAATATTCCCCATTAAATTCTGAAGTATAAACAATCTCGGATAAAAATAGAGATTGCCAGATTTTCCCTTACCTTATGTCTGATATTCTTCGTATGTATCCGAACCTTGTGTATAATGATTTAAATAATTTAATTTACTTATTACAGAATCATATTCATTTTTATGATATCATATATGGTTCACTTATGACTTTATATTACCCGTTCTTTTGTAAATTCCATGTTAAAAAGTGTTTTGGGTAAAATCATTTCATTTGTTGTCCGTGTTTTGACATGTAATTATTCATATGATTACATATATAATGATTAATTAATTTCAGAATTTAAAACATGATTTATATGTAATATATATTGAGAATATACATATTTATAATAGATCTATAAATGGAAAGAAATACACCATTCATGGAGACGGTAGGCCGTACGTACCCATGAACGCTGTGTTTGTTTCCTTATTGAGTTGAATGGAATTAAGTAGATGATATATACATAAATACAGTATCTTTATAATTTCATATATTTCATTATTATTGCTTATATACACATTATAATCATTCTTAAATTGTTAACATTGATAATGAATTTCATCACGTCGTGGAGACGGTAGACCGTACGTACGCACGAGCGATGATATCATTTCCATAATTATTGAATTGAATTGGAGAGGATGATACAATATTTGAGAATCAGTATGATTTTATAATAACTATGTATAGTTTTTCTTTACACCATTATACCCATCCATGTAAGGTGTTGGTGGAAAAACAGATTACACCACGGTGTGGAGACCGTATTCCATACATATGCATGCGTGGTGATTTTGTTTTCCGTAGGATGGATTTAAGATGAAATGGGGTTGTTTCATATTTATAATGACATATAAGTATATTAGTTATATTGATGTTATTACTTTATAATGAAACAACTAATGAAGAAGAAGTTGAAGAAGAAATAAGCTTGAATGAATCAGTAAAAGAAATTACCTCTTCTCTGATACACCTCTTTAAAACTTCCTCTTAGGGCACTAAGATTGGTCTTCAAAGTATACCAGGACCTCTATGATGATTCTATGGAAGTTTAGAAGAGAATTTATTAGGTTTTGGTTGAGAATGAATGCTCAATGTGGGGTGAGGAAGAGAGGGAGGAGGTGCCATTTTATAAGGGAGGAGAGGGGCACCTTTGGGAATATTAAAAATATTAATTTATAATAAATATAACTCCACTTTAAAACCTCAAAAAATGACACATAGTTAAATAATAGATGATATAGAGTTTTAATATCATCAACCAAAAAATTGAGACATGTTAGGAAATTATTTGAAACATTATCAACTTGATTTACCCTCAATTAATCAATTTAATTTTATTTGTGGTAATAACATTATTAATTTTAAATTATAACAAATAATTACTTATTTGTTGTGAATTTTCCATAATTGGATACCCTATAACATTTTAGACAATATAAATTTGAATTTAATTTTTTTAAATATTTTTGGGATTTTTATTCAATTTTATAATATGTTATATTTAGAAAATAACAATAGTGTCAATTATGACAATATTCATTTATTTGAATTTAAATAGAATATATACTGAATATATTTTCAAAATTAAAGCTTTAATAGATTTATAAAAGGTCATATGTATCTAGACAATTCATGGAGCACATTAAATAGTTCATATAATATTTGTTTTATTATTTTTTTAAAACCATTTATTTTCTTTATCTCTTAATAAAATAACTACAAAATTTTTGTATCATTATTTAATATATTTATTTGTTGCATAAAAATTAAATATAAAATCATCTGATGAAGATAAATATCAAAGATTTTATAATAATAATTTTACTCGAATTTTTCATCTTAAAATCACAATATTTAAATGGTTATATTTATTAAATTATGAAGAGGACAACTTTGGCATCATTTAAAATAAAATAATATATGTGTCATAATAACTTTTATAAGACTCCTAACGGTTATATATTCTGTAATTTGATGATTATGGTTTAGATATACACTACCAATAAGTTTCGGTCAGGTTTTTGGGCTTTTTGATGGGAATTATTATTTCAATAAAAACTATATTACTGATTTTTCACTTAATAAATAATTTCTGCATCATTAATGTATCACCATTAATGACAATTATTTAATACCTAAAAATTATAAATAAATTATCATGATGTAGATACGTTTGTTAGATTTCTGGAGAATATTCATGTTTGATGTTTTATGATGTTTATCACTAAATTGAAATTATTATACTTATAAGATTTAAGAGAGTGACATGTTGTCACTTTCATTGGTTTTAATAATAATTAAATTATTTTCATGGTCAAAAGTCCTTAAAATGAATCTAATCCAACCCATAAGTGATATGAGTCTACTTTTATCCATCCAAAAGAATTTTGGCATGTGTTAGGGTAATTTTATAATATTTTATTTACCCTTAATTACCTAATTTACCATTAATTATGGTAAATAAAATTTACCGTATTTACTATTCATAATTTCCAAAAATAAAAAGTAGCCTATTAACATAATTTGGACCAACTAATTCCAAATATGGAATCAATTTGTTCAAATTCAATACAAATATGTTGCAGTAATTAAATTAAAATTAATCTCATTGTCGAATGAAAACGAGTTTTTGTTTATAACATTGTAAAAGATTGAATTGATTTAACCTACCAATTCAATGTAAAATCAATGATAATTATATACATTACATTAAATGGTAAAAATATATTATATTTATAGTTTTAAACCATTCAATATTATAATTTAACCATATAAATTATTGCGATGAAAAAAGTTGTTTTTAATTAAAATATAGCGTGTTTTTATTATTCATCAAAATACGAAAGTTAGCAGAATAATATGAAAAATGTATCCAAACTAAATTTTTATTTCATGATTTCAAAAAAGAATTTTATTTTGTCAAATTGAACTTATAAACATGTCAAATACAATATTTAATGTGGGTGCGCCATCAAAAGGTGGCAAAACTGCATTTTTTTAAAAATACTTATTTTACCCAAAAAAATTTATTTTGTTCTTATACCATGTTCCAGAAAATGTGTAAGATGAATAATAATGTTATAAAATTTAATATTTAGTTAATACTATTCATAAAGTCTAGTTCATAATAATATTATAATAACATATCATTGATTAGTAAAACCCGGTATTGCGTACAACACACGCTATCGATGAAGGTCGCGATTGTGTGTAATACAAGCCAAGTTAGGGTTATGTGTAGGTAACAACTCCTTTGTTGTTGTATATAACAAAATACATTGAATATATATATATACTCAATTTATCGTAGAATAAATACTATCAAAAAAACATGAAATTGTGTGTAACATGATCCAAGAATAGTGTTGCGTATACTGCAAGCTAATACCTTGTTGCATATAGCGCAAGATAAACTCGGTGTAGTGTACAAAATAAAATATGAAAAAAATTAAAATGAATATATCTTATAAAATCTAGAGTTGTTACATTCTTCCCCCCTTAAAATTAATTTCTCCCTCGAAATTCGTTGGGGTTATAAATCGTTTACTAATCCTCGAAACCCACATCATAAAAAGGAAAACTAACACGTATCATTAAAAAAGAAAGTTAGAAACGTAACGGTCACCCAAGGTAACTCAGCATTTGGTTTCCACATAGGAGAGTATAGGAGGAAATATGGATATGAAGGAAAAATCTAACCATCATGTTCTGATGGAGAGTTGTAGAGAACATGGCTATGAAATAACCAACAATAACAAAGCCATAGATTTGCGTTGATATAAGGTACAATCTAATTCATCAGATATAAGAGCACTAGGACAACATTTTTGGTTTTCAGGATCATTTCACTAATGTTGAATAATTTTATAATCAAAAGAAATACTTACTTGTTTTTGGTACAATCTCACTGTTGTTCGTGCCTTCAACAATTTCCACTTCATCTCTTAAATAAATGAAGTTGAATTTTCCATTCATGAACTGTTAGTATATCATGTGATATAATTATTAGTCATTCCATCTGTTTCAAAAAAAAGTTTTGAAAAAGTTATCAAATATACATAAGTCCATCTATGGTGTGGTTAATCATATAAGATTCCAAAAATGAACTTAAACGTCATATATCATACCGCTTAATAAAATAAAACTAGTTCCTACTAACCAGGGACTTCCTGTATGCCAGTGGTAGGCGATAAATGCCAGTCACACTTCGGTTGTGGGTTCGATTCCGTTAACCATGTCCGACGAGATGGGTTGTCTCCCGTCCTTCAGGTCATCTTTTTCCTAAAACAATACTATTATAACAAAAAGTTCTAGCCTTAAACAATACTATCCATTCCAATATTTAGGCTTATCCAAAATACTTCTTTCCAAACTCATTGTATAAAGAGAAAGATTACTAAAAAGTTCATATAAAAAGCACGTGAATACCATCATTTATCCCTCATATATCTTGTTGGTCACATTACAGTCATGTGATTACCTTAATCATGTATTCTATTGAAAAATGAATACCCATTGAGTCTTAGTGAAAACATGAGTGCTGTCAAATGTTAACTCATTCCACATACCAAAATCCTCAAAATTCTATATATTCAAACCATTATATCACTTAGTCCTTATATCAATCCTGAGCTCATGAGTACCGTCAAACATTTCATTTTCTTCTTATCCCTTCATTATGTGTATATCATCTGCTGTCCAAAATATTTGAATCACTTTTAATGGTTACCGGTACCATAAAAATATTGAAAACCACAATAGACTAATACAAAAATATTCTAATACACCATAAATGTACCTCAAAAATATTATTCTTGAATACCAATACATAAACACTTCAATCCATCCTCTTCAATTATTGTCCTGGAATAAGTCCTTCCTTGATTTTAGAAGATACTTTTTAGGTCAGGGCATTGAGTTGGGTAATGCCCATGTTCTCCACAAATAAGACATTGAACTCCATAATAGTCTGTCACTCTTTGACCCTTTTCTCCACACATATAACATTTGTCCCTCCATTTGAGGTATTTCTCATGGTTCTTCTTCCCTTCTTTAGAAATCTAAATCCTTTTTTCTTTATGCTCCTCAACATGTGAACATGCATAAAAGTCTATCTTCTTCTTATTTGATGAATTAGGTATACCAATAAATTTCACCTTGTTAATCATATATCGCGATGACTAATTCGGAATAATCACAATATCATTCTCTCTAGGCATTACGCAATTTTGTTGCTCATAGTCACCAATTTTTCCATTGGATTCAATGTTAACTCAATTCCTTCTAGTTCCCTCCATTGACTAGGGATCTCACTAATGTTTCCACATCCTATTTTCAAAAGGTTGACTAAACCTTTCCTCTGATACCAACTATAACGACCCATACATTACATACATTGTTAGTACTTCAAAATTTAAGTACACTTATTACAACATATAACAAAACCAAGAAAGGACTGTATAGGTATAGTGTCTTTAGTAACTGGGAAACATTAAAAACTGGTTCATAAAGCGTCTACACTGTCTCTCATTTATTTCATCATATCTATAGTCCCATTTAGCATATCTTACTTAATAACCTTCTTCCTGACCTGGGGAAAGAAAACAAACAAAAGGGTAAGCTCAAATGCTCAGTAAGGGTAAACATAAGAAATATCAATCACATCATATTCATAAGAACATAACATTTTGGAAATCATACCCTGAAAAAGAGATCATAATTTCATAACATTGGATAAATCATGGAAGTGAAATGTAATCCCAATAATCATAACTTAAAACATGAATCTTTTAGTCAGACACACATAATCATAGAGACTCATTTCTTATTAGTCAAGACTCATTTCCAAGACTATCTTAGTGGACAAAGTCCATTTCTAAACCAAGTTCATTCCTTGTTTCAGTCCTGTTTCACTGAACCAGTTTAACTTGCTGTTCCAGCCATATCTTTCTCATGAGATATAAAATATTTACCTAATACATTGGAGGGAGATATAGGTCCCACCCATATCATAATTATAAAATTATTATGTGTGCCACAAAATCAAAAATCATACATCATTGCACAACCCATGTAATTAAAATGGGAATCTTAAACATCATGCCATCATAACATAATCCATATAAGATAAAAGGACATCATAAAAATAATTCCATCATAACATAATCAAATCAATGTAAAAATAGGGATTGAAACAGAACATTATATTATCTTAGATGGAAATTAATTTTGATAAAACACTTGAACTCCATTCATGAGGAAAATATCCTTTCTACTTCAAAAACATTTTTCCTTTCATAACATGTTATTAAATTTTAAACTAAAAGAATTTGATTAAAAATAAACATGGAAACTTTTATAGGAATATTCTTGGAAATAATGTTTTAAAAATCCATTCATTATGTATAAGTTAAAAAAACATTCTTCTCGTACTTTTGTCGGAAAAGTCAAAAAGCACCTCGTGCGAAAAACGACAAAAGATTCCATTCATATCTTTTACTAAAAACTCACAGAAGGGTAAAATTGGATATAAAATATTTTAGAAGGATATAAAAATTACATATTTAGGAAACATGGATGTGGATGATAAATATTCCCCAGAATATTCTGAAGTATAAACAATCTTGGATAAAAATTTAGATTGCGAGATTTTCTCTTACCTTTTGTCCGATATGCTTTGTATGTATCCAAACCTCCAATAGAATGATTTAAATAACTTCATTGACATATTACAGAATCATATTCGTTGTTATGATATCATATATGGTTCATCTTTGACTTTATATTACCCGTTCTTTTGTAAATTCCATGTTAATGAGTGTTTTTGGTAAAATCGTTTCATTTGTCATCCGTGTTTTGACTTGTAATTATTCATATGATTACATAGATCATGATTAATTAATTCTAGAATGTAAAACATGATTTATATGTAATATATATTCATAATATACATATATACATAATAGATCGATAAATGTAAAGAAATACACCGTTCATGGAGACAGTAGGTCGTACGTACGTATGAACGCTGTTTTCGTTTCCATATTGAGATGAATGGAATTAAGTAGATGATATATACATAAATCCTGTAGCTTTATAATGTCATATATTTAATTATTATTTCTTATATATACTTTATAATCATTCTTAAATGGTTAACATGGAGAATGAATCACGTCGCGTCGTGGAGACGGTAGTCCGTACGTACGCACGAGCGATGATATCGTTTCAATAATTATTGAATCAAATTTGAGTGGATGATACAATATATCCGAATTATTATGATGTTATAATAACTATGTAAAGTTATTATTTACACCATTATACCCATCCATGTAATGTGTTGGGGGAAAATAGATTACACCATGGCGTAGAGACGGTATTCCGTACGTACGCACGCGCGATGATTTTGTTTTCCGTAGGATGGATAGAATGTGAAATTGGGTTGTTTCATATTTATAATAACATATCAGTATATTAGTGATACTGATGTTATTAATTTATAATGAAACAACTAAATAAGAAAATTTTCAAGAAGAAATATGTTTGAATGAATCAGTAGAAAAAATTACCTCTTCTTCGATACGCCTCTTTGAAACCTCCTCTAAGGGAACATAGATTGGTCTTTGAAGTAGACCAGGACCTCTAGGATGTTTCTAGGAAATAGGAGAAGAGAATTTGGAAGGTTTTTTCCGAGCATGATGGCTCAATGTAGGGTGAGGAAGAGTGGGAGGAGGTGCCCTTTTATAAGGGAGGAGAGGGGCACTTTTGGAAATCTAAAAAATATTAATTTATAATACAACTAACCCCACATAAAAAACTCCAAAAATGACTCATATTCAAATAATAGATGATATAGGGTTGTAATATCATCAACCAATAAAATTTAGACATGGTAGGAAATTATTTTAAACATTATCAACTTGATTTATCCTTATTTAATCAATTTAATTTTATTTGTGGTAATAAAATTCATAATTTTACATTATAACAAATAATTACTTATTTGTTGTGAATTGTCCATAATTGGATACATTATAACACTTTAGAACATATAAATTTAAAATTATATTTTTTAAATATTTTTGTAATTTTTAAACAATTTTATAATATGTTATTTTTATAAAATAACAATAGTGTCAATTTTGACACTATTCATTTATTTTAATTTAAATAAAATATATACAGAAGATATGTTCAAACTAAATGATATAATAGATTTATAAAATTTCATATTTATCTAGAAAATTAGTAGAGCACGTTAAATAGTTCATATAATAATTATTTTATTATTTTTTTCAAAACCATTTATTTGGTTTATCTCTTAATAAAATAAATACAAAATCTTTGTATAATTATTTAATATATTTATTTGTTGCATAAAAATTAAAAATACAATCCTTTGATGAGGATAAATATCAAATATTTTATAATAATAATTTTACTAGAATTTATCATCTTAAAATCACAATATTTAAAAGGTTATATTTATTAAATTATGAAGGTGACAACTTTGGCATTATTTAAAATAAAATAATATAAGTGTCATAATCAATTTTATAAGACTCAAAACGGTTATATATTATGTCATTGTATAATTATGATATTGATATATACTACCAATAATTTTTGGTCTGGTTTCTGGGCCTTTTTATGGGTATTATTACATCAATAAATACTATATTACTGATTTTTCACATTATAAATAATTTCTGCATCATTAATGTATCACCATTAATGAAAATTATTTAATCCTTAAAAATTCCAAATAAATTATCATGATGTATATAATTGTATTATATTTCTGGACACTATTCATGTTCAATGTTTTATGATGTTTATCAATAAATTAAAATTATTATACTTATAAGATTTACGAGAGTGACATGTTGTCACTTTCTTTGGTTTTAATAATAATTAAATTATCTTCATGGTCAAAAGTCAATAAAATGAATCTAATCCGACCCTTAGGTGATATGGGTCTACTTATAGCCATCCAATAGAATTTTGGTATGTTTTAGGGTAATTTTATAATAATATATTTACCCTTAATTACCCGATTTACCTTTAACTATGGTAAATAAAATTTACCGTAGTTACTATTCATATTTCCCAAAAATAAAAAGTAGCCTATTAAAATAATTTGGAGAAACTTATTCAAAATATGGAATCCATTTTTTCAAATTCAATACACAGAAGTAGCAGAAATTAAATTAAAATTGATCCTATTGTCAAATGAAAACAGGTTTTTGTTTAAAACATTGCAAAAGATTAAATTGATTTAACCTACGAAATCAATGTAAAATCAATGATAATGAAATACATTATATTAAATGGTAAAAATATAATCTATTTACACTTAAAAACCATTCAATATTATAATTTATCCACATAAATATTTGCGATGAAAAAAGTTGTTTTTAATTAAAATATAGCGTGTTTTTATTATTCATCAAAATATGAAAGTTACCCGAATAATATGAAAATTTAATCCAAAAAAAATTTTAATTTTTTGATTCTAGAGAAGAATTTTATTTTTTCAAATTTAACTTATAAACATGTCAAAAACTATATTTAATGTGGGTGCGCCATCAAAAGGTGGCAAAACATAATTTTTTAAAAAATACTTATTTTACCCGAAAAAATTATTTTGTTCTTATACCATGTTCTAGATAATCATTAAGATGAATAATAATGTTATAAAATTAAAAATTTACTTAATACTATTCATAATGGCTAGTTCATAATAATATTATAATAACATATCGTTGTTTAGTAAAACCAGGTATTGCGTACAACACACGTTATCTAAGAAGGTCATGATTGCGTGTAATGAAAGCCATGTCAGGGTTGCATGTATTTCACGACTCCTTTTTTATTTCATATAACAAAATAAATTGAATATATATATATATAATCAATGTTTTGTAGAATACTACTACCAAACAAACATGAAATTGTGTGTAACATGATCCCAGAATAGTGTTGCGTATACTGCAAGCTAATACAGTGTTGCATATAGCACAAGATAATCTTGTTGTAGCGTACAACAGAAGATATGAAAGAAATCAAAATGAATATGTCTTATAAATTCTCGGGTTGTTATAATATCCTTGAGCTTTGCTTTATATTGCATTAAATTAATACCCACTTCACAGGATGATCTTGATCAGAATTCCCAAGTGATAAAGCTAATCCAAGCTGTAACATAAATTAGGGTTCTAATAATTTCCAATATTTTTTTATGGTATTTTATTTGTGGTTCTGATAATCCATGGAAGCCATATATTAAACAGAACATGTCATTAATCCATGACATATGACGTTCGACATACACAATATTTACTCAATGAATACTCATAAAAAAAGACTCTCAATCACTTAATATACCCAAATTAATACTCACCCAAATGGTAAATTTACTCATCCATTTAAATGATTAGTAATATGGTTATAATTATTATGAGGATAAATTAAGAAGATAATAAAAATAAAGGGATGAGAAAGCATTGTTGTGTCGAACACAAGCACAAATGACAATGAGAATTAAAAACAGACATTCACTTGAATGAGGAATAAAAATATAGGAAGGGGATTCAAATGTATTTAAAATATTTTAAGAAAATTAATATTAAACTACATTAGTTGGATGAGAATAAGATATATTGAAGAAGAAACATTCGTTAAAACAGAATAACAAAGAAAGAGACTTACAATATTACAAAAATTAAGAACACAAAAGTAAATGAAAACAAAGAGAGGAGGAAATGTCTCTCAAATGAAAAATTGAGTATGGAAGGTCATCCCAATCCCTTGGAAAGGTTTTTTTCGTGCCAAAATGATCTCTACTCTTCTGAAATGAGAACTCCTTTCAAGGAGAGGAGGGTGTGTATTTATTGCCAAATGTTGTGGGCTGTTTTCATTCCAAAACATTCCCTTCACTTGCATCGCCAATTTGATAAAATATAAATCTGAATCTCGAGATATGATATTAATACAGGTTTTATATACATAACTCTTTTGGATACTCCAAAAATTTTGCGGCCATTGAAGATAAGGATCCAATGTTGTCACTAGTTCATTAAAAAAACTTAATCTGTCCATTTCAATCCAAAATATTTAATGTCCAAAATGTGAATGGGTTTTTGAATATGAAAATTCCTTAAAATATGAATGATTAATTCAAAAATGTTGTCCGCCTATATCTCCTATTTCTCACTGAAATATCTCAGATTTATTTGATGATTACATCATGTGATATGTCATGAATAGTTCTCAGTTTTTAATTCCTATATAGAATAGTGGGCTGGACTTCAAAGCAATAGTTGGGCCCCTTTTTGGATTTGGTCCCTGAAATTTTTATCCATTATTACTCAAATTATTATAAAAATGTTTGAGTTTAAATAATGAATTTTCTTTTCTAGATTGATCTTTGTAATTCAATCTTCATGGATGTTCAGTTTCCTCATTGATTTTGAGGTCCTTCTTGTGTGGTCCATATTAGCCTTAAAATGGAAGAATTGGACCACGATAGCTTCTAACGAAAAGTTGGATATTGAATTAGGAATCCTAAAAAATCAGAACCCCAAAATTTGGATCATTAATGTGATAGTTATGAATAATATATTATACTAACTCAATTGGAAAACTTCTAAAAATGCTAAAAAATTACACTTAGTATTAAAACATTAATATTTAACAAAATTTATGCACATTTCATATAAAATAAGTAAAGGGAGTATATAATAAGTCGTTATTATATTAATAACATCAAATTTCTAGGAAATAAGCCTTTCCATGATCTTGGAAGGACCTACCAAACTCGTGTTTTCACTTGATATACCTTTCATTCTCTCTTTGATTTCATTTACTTTTGTGTTCTTCATTTTTGTAATCATGTAAGTCTATTAATTTGTAATTATGTTTTAATGAAATGGGTTTTTGAATATAAATATGACTTCAAATATGAATGATTTCTTCAACAATATTGTCCGCCTATATATCCTATGTCACACTACAAAATCTCATCTTTAATCGATGATTACATCATGAGATATGTCATGAATAATGTTGGAATTTTAATTCCCAGTCAGAATGGTGGGCTACAATTCAAATCATTAGTTGGGACCCTAATTAATGGAGTTGGGTCATGAAATTGTTGTCCTTTGGGATTCAAGAGACAATACAGCTTGGCCATTAGTTTGTGGATGATAGAAAGTTGATGTTTTATGATGAACCCCGTATATTTTTAACAAATCCGCCATTATCCTATTGAAAACGTGTGTCCATTGATCACTGATGATCGCTCTAGGAACTCCAAACATACAAAATATGTTTCACCTAAAAAAATTTAAAACAACATTAGCATTTTCATTCTTGATTGATTTTTCTTTCACCCATTTGGAATCATAATCAACAACAAGTAGAATGTAAGAATTTCCAAATGACATTGGGAACGGGCCCATAAAATCTATCCAAAAAAATAAAAATTTCACAAGTGGATTTTATTTAATTTCTAGTCTCTTTGAAATATTTCTTGTAAACTGATATTTTTCACACATTTTTTCAAATTCATGAAAATATGTGAAAAGTGTTGAGCAATTAATTCTATATTTTTAAAAACTTCCTTGTTGTCCATTGAGTTCTAAAGTGGGCTCCAAAAGATAATTTTTTAAAACACATAAAGACGGATTAAATTTATTTTTAGGCATACATCTTCTTATCATTTGTTCATTGAAATTATTCCAATGAAATGGATCATCCCAGATGTAATATTTATATTTAGATTTAAATTCATGGATTTGGTGAGAATTTAAATGATATGGGACCTGAGATGTTTCCAGATAATTTACCATGTAAGTATACCAATGTACATCCCCTTCAATCATGTTCTACTATTCACTTAGAAGGTGATCATTTAGCGGTTCAGTGTCTGGAATTTCAACATCAGCGGTGTTGTTTTCTGCATAAGTGAACAGCCACTTAGATCTCAGATCCCTTCTAATCTTTGATTTCTATATTGAAACCCCACAAAAGTATCATCCATCTCACTAGCCTCGGTTTTGCTTCGGCCATCCTCATTAAGTACCTAAGAGCTACATTATCAGAAAGAACAATGATTTTAGGTCCACGCATATATGATCTAAATCATTCTAAATTAAAACAAACTACTAAAAACATTTTTTCTGTTGTTCTGTAGTTGAATTGGCATGCATCTAAGGTTTTTGAGGCATATGCAACGAATTGTGGCCTATCCTCAGTTCGTTGAGAATGTACTACTCATACTTCATAGTTTTAAGCATCACAAAGTAGCTAGAATGGTTCTTCCCAATTAGGTAGTTTCATTATTGGTGGTGTAATCAATCTCATTTTCACCTCATCAAAGGATTCTATACAAGAACCATTTAAATGAAAATCAGAATCTTTCAAATGTAATCTATAGAGAGGGGGATAAATCTAACTGAACTCTTTGATAAACCTCCTGTATAATCCTTCATGCCATAAAACTGATCTATCATGTTTCACACAAGTTGGTAAGGCAATGTATTTATCACATCAATTTTTGATTTATAAAATTCAATGACTTTCTAATAAATGACATGTCCAAGGGAAATTCATTTCTCTTCCATAAAATGACACATTTCAAAATTCATAAAAATGTTTTTATCATTTCATGTTTTCAAAAAATTTTCCAGATTTTTCGAATAATGGTCAAAAGAATATCCAAAAACTATGAAATCATCCAAGAAAACATCCATGAAATCTTCAATGTGATTAAAAAGTATATTTATCATACACATCTGAAATGTACATGGGGAATTACACAATCAAAATGGTATCCTTTTGTATGAAAAAGTACCAAAATGACAAGTAAAGGTAGTCTTCTCTTGTTCCTCAGGAGTAATGGGTACTTGATTGTAACATGAACATCTATCCAAAAAGCAGTAATGAATTCTACTTGCCAACAACTCTAGAATATGGTGAATCAAAGAGACATGGAAATGATCATTTAGAGTGACCTGAATCAACTAACTAAAATTTATGCATACTCTCCCAATATTCTGAATTCTCACAGGGATTAATTCATTTTTTTCATTCCTCAAAATGGATAAGCCTTTTTCTTTGGGACAACATCGAGGGGGATAATCCATTTTGAAACTCATATGGGATTGATGATCCCATCTTCTAAAATCTTATCATTGTCTTTTTTCACAACCTCCATCAGGGTGGGGTAAAGCATTCTTTTGGGGTTGTCCAGTAGATTTGGAATCTCCCTCAAGAAAATTTATATGTGAGAAAATTTTTGGCCTTATTCCTAGGATATCACCTTAACTCCACCCTATTATTTGGACATTATCTCTCAAAAGCTCAAGAAATGATAATTTCTTGAGTTTTAGATATATTATTAGCAATTATTACTGGTAATTTCTCTCCCACCATAAGCTAAACATATTTTAAATCGGTGAGAAGTGGGTTTAATTATATATCAGGATGATGCTCAAGGGATGAAACTAAATTGTGGTTCTTCACATATAATGGTTTGACATCCTGGACACAAGAAATCATATCAATTTCTTCATCATTTAACAACTAATCAAGGAAATCATAATTTACCTCTTCTTTCAATTGGAAATCAGAATATAAGAGAGTTTTGGCATCTATATGTTCAGAAATATTTTTAATGGAAAAATTCTATCCTAATGATAAAAATTCATGAAACATATCAGATTCTTCAATTAGTTCTATGCCATCTTCATGAGAGAGTGAGAAGAGTGCATTATAATCTAATTATTTCCTCGTGGATTCAAAATTTTTGATGTGGATAGGGCTATCTCCAAACTCCATTGTAAGTGTCAATTAATAGATATTGATGATGTTTTTGGTCGTCTTAAAAAATCTTTGAATTTTACCAAGACATCCTCCAAAACGCCTGTTGGGAAAACATTGGATCTATTTGCAAGCTTGAACACCACTCTTGAAGGCTTCATGTCTCCCATATGTAAAGAGTTATATACTAAGTGAGGCAATAAATAAATTTATGCACCTAAATTTCATAATGTATTAGAGAAATTTAATGAACCAATAGTGCATGGAATAGAAAATGTCCCTAGATCTTGACATTTAGTAGGAAATTATGGTCTGATAAGGGCTGAGACACTTCTTCCCAAACTGATCCTATCATTCCCGTGAAGTCTATTCTTCTTGGTGAAATGTTCATTCAAAAATTTAGCATACATTGGAATTCTTTTGAGTATTAAAGAAGGTGTATTTGGTTTTGTACTTTCTGGAAGGTGTCCAGAATTTCTTTTTGCAGTGTTTATTCTTGCATCCTCTTTGATTCAATCATCCATGATAGAAATGGTGGTTGTATATATTTATTCTCCGCTTTTTTCCCTTGAAATGGTATTTTTCCTCTTCCTTCGCATATCCTTATCATCCTTTTCTTTCTTATGTTTTTTCCAATGAATTTTCATAGAATTTTCATAATTTCAAACATCATTCTCTCTAAGATATGGTTTTATAGTATCAGGTTTAGTGGTGTATGGTGTTGGGAGTTCTTTTCCTCTTCATGTATTTATAATACTAACATTATAATTTGGGTTTTGGATTGTTTGGTAAGAGAGTTTACCTATATATTTTTAGAAAGTCCATGAGACTTTCAAACATGTTGGACAAATCATTAACAATGTTTTTTTATCCTTCGGACTCAGATTATTATTGTTTTTAATTGGAGGTTTTTTACTGGTGGATGGATGATCATAGGGTCTTTGGATATTGGTTGGTATTTGGTAAGAAGGCTGGTTCTAAGATTGTTTTTGTTGAAATGGTAGTGTATTCTGGAATTGATTCTAGAATGGTGGTTGGTTTTGAAACTGTTTTTGGTATGGGGGTCTACCTTGATTCTGCAGATTTCCAAACCCATATTAGGCTTGGTTAGGATCTCTCCATCCTTGATTTTGTTGGAATTGTCTTTCATAAAAGGATTCTACACATGCTTCAATTCCCTGTATTTCAAAACATTGTTCAATGAAATGATTAGGTGATGAGTATAAACCACATACCTTAGCTGGCACTTGTTTGTCACTAACATGCTTCAAGGACATATGTCTCACCAAAATATTAATCTCATCAATACTAGTTTCAATAAGGGTGATGGATGCGAAGTTCTTGCCTTATAAATACCTCATGTTCCTATATATCAAGTTCCGAACTATTGCGAGTTCTAAAGAATCTTTTCAATGAATCCCTTGGCTTCTTCTGGTGACTTTTCAATCAGCGCACCTCCATATGATGCATCAAAAAGGTTTCTATCATTGTTCAGTAGTCCTTGATAGATGAAGATAATAAATATATGTTCCTCAATGCCTTGATGCAAACAACTGGCACATAACGTCTTAAATCACTCCCAGTACTCGTAAAGGTTTCTCCAGATGATTGTCACGTGGTATAGATTTCCTTCCAAATAGTTTGGCTTCTATAGGTGGGGAATAATATTTGTAGTAAACATCTTAACATGTCATTACAGTCATGTAAATCTCCTGGTTGTAGGCCATATATCCATTCTTCAGTATGTCCATCTAAATGAAAACCAAAATTTCTTCCACTAATCATACTCCTTAGTAAATCCATGTGGTTTGAAAGTTGAGAAAACATGTGTAAACTATTTATTGTGTTTGTTTAGATCTTTACCTGCAAATTCATAAAACATTTGAAGAAAAGGAGTTAGATTATTATTAATTTCAAAATAATTTTGTAATACTAGAATGACATGTTAATTTTTTGATTATGGAATTGTGGTGCACAGAGGTCTATAAGAGTTAGGTTTTGATTTTAATCCATGATGACAGTCTAAGAGTGAACAGTAGATGTTTCACTTGAGTCTGCAGGGGGAATTTCTACAAATTCAAGTTTCAAATAAATTTTTCTAACTCTATTCAACATGTTTCTCTCAATTTTAGGATTTTGGGGTAATTTTTTAGTTTTTGAAGTTCTAGTCATTCAACTTTGAAGAGAATTGATTAGAAAAGAGAAAAGAAATGTTGGTTCTACCTCTCCGACAACATCACATAGTTTTGACATGGGCCAATTGTGGGGTGTGGAAAAAACAAATATAACCTATCATTAAATGTATTATAGTGGGTTACCTAGTTTTTCTCCAGAGAGGAGTTCTCAACAATATTTTTTGTCACTTAAAATAAAATAAAGAAGGGATGATATTATTGAAATTTTTTGATTTGGAAAATACTTTAAAGAAACTAAATAAAGTAATGTAATTAATTGAATTTTTTAAAAAAATTGACAAATGATGTGATTTAAATTAGTGATATGAAATGGTTATGAAGTTAGGGTTAGTTTTACAATTGTAATTTTATCATATTTTACTTTACCCAATTATATTATGCTAAATCATTAAGAATTATAATCCACAATCATTTCTTCTCACACTCTTGGTCAAATAAAAATTTGAGAATAAATCATACTAAAACCATGGATTGGACTACTATCCTTACAATGTGTAATAGAGTTGTAGATAATACCCACAATTATCTTAGGCAATTCATAATCAGGCCTTTTTTATCGCAAGCAATGACGAACATTCACTAGTCCTCACACACATACCAATAATCACTGAGTACTAAATCACTAAATCCTGGTCTATTACATAATTTATAAACCAGAACCTAGAGGAAGGAGATACTTATAATTGAAGAAATATAAATAAACAACAAAATCTAAAATTAGATACAATCATACATGATAATAAAAACTGTTATAAGAAATTGAAACTGATTCGCATAAGAGGAAAGAGGATATTAAAACATTACGTGCAAGAACTCAAGAATTACAAAAGGCTAAACCTAACCTTCCCCAATCACTCAAAATATAAACCCCACCATGGAAAGGGTAACTGAATTGAATGGGGAAGAATAATTCATTACAAATATAATAAGAACAAAATAATTAAAATTAGGAATAGAAATTTTGATCCTCTAGAATCTGTCCTCTAGGAGTTGTCCTATGTTCTACCCACCAGCCCGCTGAAATTGACTGAGGTCCTGTCTTATAGAATGTTTCAAATGCATTTGGATATCAACCATAAACATTTTAGAGTTATTGGAATGGTGTAATGAATGATATGTCTGTCTTAAGGACCATTACGTTTCTTGTACGCCAAAAACTATTTCACCCACTTCACTTGGACATGCCAAAAAGATTCATTGAGAAGCTTAATATTTTATCAAATATATTAAGAATAATTGTTTGAATGTTCTATGTAGACCCCTTCTAGGAGATCCTCATTCTAAAGTATGATTAATGAGATATTTTTGATTTAATGTGGTGGGGTCCATTCTGCCAATTAGACTGAGTTCTCTACTTGATTGATTTTTCTTTACTATTGGGTTTTGAATGGGGTCTTGGACCAGAAGCAAACATTGAAGCCCATGAGCATATAAATCCTAAAAACATTCATTTCAATTGGACCAATATTTTAAATGTAATTCTCAAAAAACAGATGCTATATAAAACTGTTTATTTTGCAGAATTACCCCATTTTCACATTTAAACCCAAAATAGACAAAAAAACAGATGAATGATGTAAATAAAATCAAATTTAATACTTGAGAGGGATTAAATATTTGAAAACATATTAATAATATTTAAAATATTAACTCTATATGAATGACCATTTATGATTTTGCAAAGAAAATAAAATGTGATAAAAAACATGGCTACTGATGCGGTTAATATTTTTTGGTGAAAGTAGAATTTTTAGGAAGAAATTTGGGAAAATAATGTATTAATGAGGAATATTTATCCATTATATTCAAATAATATAATATTATTTTTTGTTATTAGTTAATGTTAATGTGTTTTTTAATTTAACATGCTATTTTGTGACATAATAATTTTAAAATAATTTTAATTTCATTGAGGGCTTGCAATACAGACAACCCCATGTTCAAATAATAATAATATATATAATTATATACTAATAGTTATATTATTAGAACTATGATAAATATAATCATTTTATTTTTTATAAAGTTTTTATATATTTAAAATATATTAATAAATATGTAATCAACTTGTTAATGTAATTACAAACATTAACAATTCATTTTAACATTATATGAATTATATTTAATAATGTCAAAAAACCATATTTTTAATTTTTTTTAATAAAAAACCTAAATATATAATCATAATTGAAATATTTTCCTTGTGTAATTTTGGATGAATAGTAAAAACCAAAAAACCTCATTGAATACTTTTTTTTCATTTAGAAGATTTTCAATGTAAAATATTTTTAAATTTTTTTTAATGGCTAAAATATTTTATTAGTATTATGAATAATAAAATTAGTATCATTATAAATATTTTTATGCTATAATTTTCTATGTAAACATTGTATTCTTATGAATATAATTTTTATGGAAAACCGCTCTTAATCAGATGTTGCATGTAAAATTTAAAAATAAACTCTTTGACCACTATGATATGAATTTGATAAACACAATCCCTTATTTGGAGTAATATTTTCCAAATTTTTCATTTTGGTAAAATTTATTTTCGGTCAGATTGATTAGTAAAAACTCTATAAAAATCAATCATCATTTACCATTAACAAACAATTACAATGTGTTATTCAGAAATAATTATGGTTAAATGGTATTCAATGATAAAAAACATTAATTGGTATTTTTTTCTTATCCTTTCTACCATCTTATATGTAAAATTGTTTATCCATTTTTGAAATAGAGTCTCTTATTAATATTTAAATCCATTTAAAACATACAATTCTTCCACTCAAAATCACTTATAATGGGTAACCCCTCAGGTCAAATGATTGAATATGTTTTTTGATTTATATAGAAAAAACCCTATCTAAATCCATTCTAGAAATATTGATTCACATTTTCAGGATTTTTTAAAAGAGGTCATCCAAAAGTTCCATAATATCATATCTAAAGGAGCTCATGTAAACAAGAGTTAATCATTGTAACTGATGTAAATTATTTAATCCTTCACTTAACCCCTCTAAATTTGTTTTACTTATCATGAAAAAATATTTTTTTATCAAAACTATTATGATATTTAATTATGATTAAAAAACAAACATTACCCATAATATTTTAAATCTAATTGGAAGAGAATGTATGGATCGTGCATACAAGTGGGATACCACAAAAACATAGAGGTAGAATTAAGTACGAATCACCATCATTCATTGAGAGTTATAATTACTATTTTAATTTATATATATGATATTTATGAAAATATTTTTCCTGAATAATTAAAATATAACATCTACCTTTTTATCTTGACATCCACTGAAAATGATAACATTTATCATACATCTATATTGAATTACACAACCATGAAGAAATGTTAATCCATTCCAATTTCCAATTTATAATAATTATATAAAAAAATTTATTAAATTAAAATATTTTATATAATAATTATATACTGATATTGATATATTATTTACATTTCTTTTTATTAATTAATTGAAAAGTTAAAACATTATTATTTATTCAGTACGACCTACCATCTCCATCAATAGTGCAATTTATTTTTCCATATTAAAATTTTATTGATTGCAATAAAAATATATTCAAATAATTTATATTATATTTTTCTTTTTAATTTCATTATTTGGAACATGTAAGTTCGATCAATGATCAAGGATTATTAAAACTGAATCAAATAAATTAAAAAAATTTATTCATACCACATGAAATAGTGATTTTAATATATGATTATTAATAAACCTATGATAAATGGTTATATGTAAATCATATATTATATTATATATATTTATATGGTTATGAAAATGATTAGTAGAAAATATTTATTAATTTTTTAGTTCTTTTTGAACACATGTGATGAAAGTTTTTCACCGATGGTAATGGATTATTTCATAATATCATCACTATATAGGATTCCTTATGTCTATGTATCCATTGAAAGAATTTTCTAATAGTTCTATACTAACACCAATATATTTTATTATTATAAATTAATTTTATTTAATTAAAATCTTTTCTTCAAATTCTTCACTTTTTTAATTTGAGATACACAAATAAATATTATAGCAGCCATATTTTTTTAACTATATCACCAAATTATAATTCTTAATAGATATATTCCTTATAATATTTCAAATAATATTTTTACCATTTTCCATTTATTTAATAGGGGAATTTATAACCATTCACTAATATTAAAAATTGATAAAAGTTAATATTCAAATCATTTTTCTAATAATGTACTCGTGAATATTCACCAATAATGTAATTGGAATATTTGTTTTATTGTATATGGCATGAAATAAAATTAACACTGTTATTAAATTATAATGATGTATTGATTTCTTTACAAAATTCAATTTTAACATTAATAGAAATAAATTTAATTATTATTTGGAATCATTTATATATTTAAAATTGTGATATCAAAGTAAAAATATAATTTTTTATCATGAAATATTCCAGTGATCGGTATGATGTATTATCATCTATGAAAATATCCCTGGATGAATATAATTATTGGACTGTTATTTAGATTATAGATCACATCATGAATATTCCTTGGGATGTTTAATTGTTTGTATGATAAGGGAAATTATTGACATTCTATTTTCTAGTTCACCAATGGAGACATTTATTTCTTTTTAAGCCATGTCTATTAAGGTGTATTTATTTTTCAATTGATAAAGGTATTTTACTTCTTAATTTATGGATGTTACCTATAAATAAATTTCCCCTTGATCTATCTATAGAAATTATTAGTCAAATTTGTTCTTTTCGGTGAGGCCTTACCCAAATATGTTTTTGTATTCTCATGAGGCCAAGAATGTATGTTTAAGATGTTAGAATTTATGAATTCCATCACTGTGAATTTTTTTTATTAATGTACATAAAATTATATGAATTTTTTGTTATATACATGGATATGTTTCAATAAGTTATGATTAATTATATGAAATTATTTAACAGTCATTTATTCAATCATATTTTGAATGCCTTATTTATTCCTTGTAAATTTATGCTATATTCCATAAAATATCATACATTTTATCTGAGTATTTAATTTTATTCCGTTCATCAAGATACAATAATGTATATTATCATTGAAATTTTAAGATATACAAATATATATTTCTATTCTAAAAGGAATTATATGTCTAATTTTATGATTTAAAATGTCATCTCAAATTTAATTATGTATTTATTCTCTTGAGAATGATACACTTTTTTCAAAATAGGGATTCTATCATATGTATCTAGTTCCATTGTAAAAAGGTTACAACTGGATTTGATCTAGTAGGTTCATGGTATTAAGACATATTATTATAAAGAACCAAATGATAATAAGTGGATGGAAGAGAAAATGAATAGAAAATAATTTTTACCATAATATATATGTCAGTAAACAACCTCAAGATGTGTGTAATAAGTGTGAGGAGAACCATATGATGAATATTATAAAATTAAGTGGAAGGTTTCTCATATATTAATAATGGAAACATATGTCATGAAATAATCAATTTAGTGGAGATTCCTCAACATCTACATGCTGATGAAAATGGAAATTTGGGGCATGTAAAAATAGTTTTATAATGGACCAATTACGGGGATAATTGTTATTTCACTAACCAGTGACAAATTCAGTATATAATAGTGAGAGAAAAACATCAAACCCAATATAAAAAATATAGAAAGGATATGTAGTATTTAGGTATTAATGTAGATATTTATTCACTTAATAATACTTTGGATCGTACACTCATTCTAAAATGAAAAATAGCTGGTAAATTTGATTATTATAGCTGTATGTATTATTTTAATTCATAAATGTTTTCATAGAACATTAATTTGATACATGATAATATAGAGGATAAGTTTTTAGTTAAATATCCTTATGTAAATACTCTTTAGTGAAGTATATTTTGATATTACCCAGTTATCATGGGTGAGAAAAAAATAATAAATGGAGTGGAATTTTTTATGATGGAATTGGAAACAACATTGGGGTTGGATTGGCTATAAATATATAATTTTTATATTATCTACAAAAGAAATTATGTTTTAATTTCTCTGTGGGAACTATAATTAAATTCAATTGGGGAATTAAAATATTTTTATTTTATTCTAAATTCTCATATTTTTTCCTTATTTAGTAATGTTATTGGTATCTAAGGGGGAAAACGGGAATATTTAATGATATTAGGTGGAAAAAAAATTCATGACTGCACGAATCTATTAATAAAAGAATTAGTTGTACCTCTTATTGAATGAATCATAAAAATATAATATAAACATATACTTAGATATAAATCAAAATTATAGACCACTTATAAATTTGAAAATGTTGTTCTATATTATATGATGAAGAAATATAACGTTATTTTAAAAAGGGTATCATTAAATTATAACTATATATTTTAGGATGTAATGTAATATTTGTGAAGAAAATGGGTATATTAATGATGTTATGCATTGATAAAATATACAATAATTGGATAAAATTGAAGGTACAAATACTCTTAATGAAATAAAGTTTTTATTAACCTGGTTGAGGTTGGATGATTCTTCTCTATATTTATCCTCTAATAATTCCATTTTAAGCAATTACTGAAGGAATAATATAATAATTTTTTTTACATGTTAATAAGACATTGATACTACATGTTTTGGCATCTTATTAACTAATCCACCATCAATATTCATCAATTTCATGAATAAAGTCTTTTGTTACAACATTGAAACATTTTATGTTATATTTATTGATGAAAAAATTATATATTAAAAAATTTGTATAGGTATGATGAATATCATATAGATATATTAAAAATATTTTTTAATTACATTAATATTTTTAATTATATTAAATGTGACTATTTATGACACAATGGGTGAATATTTTTTTACGGAATATTTATTTTTATTATTTAAAAAAGGTAAATTTTGAGTATTCACAACATAAACTAGTGACTGATATTTATTTTTTCATTGGTATAGAATACTCTATAAAGGATTTTGAGAATATTTCCATGGAATTAAATTCCAAAAACAATATAAAAATGAATAATAATTATACAAATTTTGATAAGAAAATGTAAATATTTTTTCCATGAACAAGAGAGGAGGTTTGTTAGTTAAAATTTTCTATCATTACCAAAAAATGATGGGAGTATTTTCATTTTTAATGATAAATAAATGAAATGGAATGGTTTTGTACTCATAAAAAAATTTGTGATTTTCTAGGAATCTAATTAGTAAAGTAATTTGGAATAAATTTAAATTCTCAATGATTTAGGGTTTTCATTAGTTATATTGGATTTGTATATAATGATATATTATAATTATAGGGAAGATAATATATATATAAACCTATCATATTATTATGAATTATATACTCACTAAAAATAACAACATAATTAGATATATGATTTTGTTGGAACTATATAATGATTATGAATCGTATATGCATTGTAACAATGATAAATAAAAAAATATTGAAAATTCATTTACTAGGAATTGAAATAGTGTTATTGAAATGATGTGTATTAAACAAATAAATTAATTATGTACTTGGTAAATATAAACTTGGATGTCATAATGGATTTACCCGAACAACCCTATAATAATATTTTTATAAACCATTGTTACTATATATGATTAAGAAAGAACAAGAGATTATTATATTTTAATAATGAAGATAAATAATATAAAACATGTTAAGTTTTTTTATATAAATATTGGAAAATATGGATTACTAAGGCTTGAAAGAACGCAATGCATCACATCAATCTTCCAGATAAAACTACTGTGAATTTATAAAATTCACATCTCTATTTTACCTATACATATTAATAGCACTAAAATTCATATAGAACGATATGATCATTATTGGTGGGAATACGTGAAAATGGAGATTTCTTGACGATAATATATGATTTTTTTATATCATAAAAAAATATTGGGGAGATAACTACCACATGGAGTGTTGTAGACACTTCATACCACAATATGTATGTTCGAAAACATCATAATGGTATTTTTAATGGTCGTTTTCAAAAATATAAGGGAAAAATTAAATATGTGTAATTAATGATTGACTATGAAATTCATCACATTTTATCACTATATAAAAATATTTATCATTCAAATATTTTCATATTTATGTTATAGATATTGTGAGATATCATCATGAATCTGTATAAACACAATAAAAACATATCTAAAATTTTCATTTATATTTTAGAGGATACATAAAAAAGTTATGAATATATAACTTATCCTTAGAAAAAACTAACATCAAAAGAAAAATGGGATGTATGAGTGGACTATTAATTCAATAAATCTCTGTTTAAGCATTATTACATAATTTTTAGGGGATTTGGGATAAACATATTCCTCTTCAACAATTTTCCAAGAACAACAATTTTCAATATTGTATTTAAATGGTCCCATATAAATCACTCTATGATAAATGTATTTGAATCCTAAAGTTATGGGATGATGCTGGTGAAGGAAATATTTTGGTACTTGTAATTTTAAATGAACCTATTATGATGGAACATGTGATCCATACTAATACTTAGGATTTTGAGTAAAAAAATAAATTTATTAATATAACAAAATGAATGGAACATTTTTTCATTTTGAGGTTCATATACTGAGAATATTACAACATTTAATGGATTAATGACATTTGGAAACATGGGGAATGTCAGACTACGGGGCATTAAAAAAAATTAATTGTATTACATGTAGATATAGATTCAAATAAGTCACTGGTGTTGTAAAATATTTAGATGTTTCTTGATTTCCACATTATGACCCCATTTGGAATTAATATATTTGAACCAACACATATACATTACCAAAATTGTATTGAAATGGAATAAGGACTATCATATATATAGGAATCACCTAGTTCCGTTATGAGTCGGAACATTTTTTGATTAATAATAAAACCTATTAAATGAATGTCAGATAGAGAAATATCTACTTAAAATAAAATACATGGTAGCATTAATTATAAATATAGGATATGTTTTCTAATAAGATGTTATGTATGAACTATATTATTATTATTATATTTTTCAAATTGAAAGAATATAACAATTGGAAAATTGTATTTAACAATAGACGATCACATGTTATAAGATAAGTCTTTTATTTTGAGTCCCCATGAATAAGGTTTTTCTATTATAATAACACTTGATACAATTAAATAATACTAATAATAACTGATAAAAATATTATATGTTCATAAAAGTATTTTAATATTTCAATAAGGGTTAAATAATAGGTCAAAAGGTTTCGATGAATATCATTATTACCATGATGAATGATAAAAATGTATATTTTTAGTAATTCAATAGACATTATCTTTGGTAATTTATAACCTTTGTTAATGTTTTATTGAATGATTAGGTATAATAATTTTGGATTATGTATTGGGATTTTCAGTGAAATGGTTCTATAATGATTTAACTGTCACATATCTATTTCAATTTGAGCATTATATGAATGTTATAACATTAGTAAATAAAATAGAATACAAATGTTCTATTCTTATTTAGAGAATAATGTGATTATATACTTTAATAATATATAATTATTTTATCTATGATTCATAAATTTGACAAATTTAAAAAATTTAATTCATTAATGTTATTTGGTAATCATTTATACTATATAAACTTCTATTTTCCCATAAATGGTATTTCTTATTATTTTAAACATTTATCATAATTTGGGGTCAATTTTTTGAATATAAAAATAAAATTAACAATCTAAACATCACAATTTTGTAAGAGTGAAAATTTTATAATTTCATAGATTCCATTATGAAATATATAATTTTGAACATATTCACATATTTTCTGTCTTCATTATGAATTCATGAATTGATATTAATTATTTAATTAAAAAAATAAATAACTACTTGACTAAAATAAGTTATTTTTTTAATATCAATTTTTTTTAATGAAGTCAAATCACATTCCAAAACTATAATCATACTAATAACATCTATTGTTGAAATATTAAAAAAAAACAATATTTTTTCTCAAAATTATTTTATCATTAATAAATTAATTAATAAAGGAAATTTTGTTATGGAACAAAAATATGTAAATAAAAATAATTTATATTATAAACCGTGATCAAAATCATATAATGGATGATCATGAATTCATTTATTGAATCACAAAATTCCAAGAGCTGTATTACAAAAATTACATAAAAATAACATCTCACTATTATAAATACATTACTCTCCACGAAATATCATTGACTAGAGAACTTTTTATCTCATCTCAACATCAAATATATATAAATTAGTCCCTAATTTGTTACATTAATTTTTTAATGAATTATTCTCTATGTTTTTTTGATGGGATACTTAACATTTGGAATTATATTCATAATATTTTTCATACATATACATATAATTTATAATAAAATCTAATAAAAACATTATTATTGTATTTTTCACTAATTATATTTCCAATACTATCAAAAAATTATTTATAATGGTGTTATAATATAATTCATTTAGGGGTTCCAAAAACAATTCTTTATATCCGCTATACATCCAAAAATATTCTTTCCTTTTCACTGATTTTCATGTTATTATGTGAATTACCAACCCTAAAATTACATATGTGAATTCAATAATGTTATATTACGTTTAATTTATTTTCAACTTCTAGGAATGAAACCCATATTCCATACTCGAATGTTAAAAATGATGAAATGATACTGTATAAAAAATTATGTTCTTAATTATTTATTATGAAAAATATTAACTATTCAACATGAGTAAGTTTTTTGAAGAGAATTATTACAATATATGTTCTATGTGGAATAATGTAATTTAGATTGATGATAATAACATCCCGATGTCAGCCCAATTAATTTTTAAATAAACTAATCTATAGTGATTACACATGTATAATACCATTGTGAATTTACATCGTTATATGTTTTACGACACCGTGGTGATAATACCTAGTTATATATTAATGAATGAGGAATTTTTATGTTATATAATAATTTTCATGTTATATATAAATAGGAATAATGTATATTTTTATTCATCATATTTTCTTCATCATTATTTCACATGTTCCATTTTCTTTATTAATCCCTTACTAGGCATCATTTAGAAACATTTAATATGTATGTTCCCAAAAAACCAAATTTAATTTTTCGACTAGGGATGTAATATTAAATGGGAAATTATATAGAATTAAAGAATATTTACTTTCATGATTTCTTTATTTACATAATGAATTATTTACCTAGTTTCCAACAAAGAAATTTTTTCCTTAGATGTTATCAATGTAATATTATATTATAGATTTACGTTAATCATAATTTATTAATATTGTAGGCCACCTTAGGGTAACTTTGTAACAGCCCGAGATTTTATGAAAAATATTCATTTTAATTTTATTAATGTCTTGTGTTGTACGCTACACCAAAAGTAGCATGCAAAACACACATCCTTGACATGCCTTTCATTACACGCAATCGCGACCTTCCCTGATAGCGTGTGTAGTACGCAATTCCGAGTCTCACTAAACAACGATATGCTATTAAAATATTATTTAAACTAGCCGTTATGAATAGTAATAACCACTTTTTGAAATTTTGAAAATTTTATTTTTCAAAATGGACTTCATTTTTGGATTTGGAATATCGAAATTAGCTTAGGGTGAAATTTTGGTAATTTTTGGATAACTTTCATATTTTGATGAATAGTGGAAATTACTAAATTTTAATTAAAAAACTTTTTTTCAATAGAAATAATTAATAGTGATTAATTATTAATTTGAGTGGTTTTAAAGTATATTTATAATATCTTTTTACAATTTAATACAATGTTGGTCATTGGATTTAATTTCACATTTCAACCAGTTATAAAGAAGTGTCAATCTTTTGATAGTTATTATCTCTTCAAAACACGCCTTTTATTTTGACGACATGAATTGATTTGTATATTAATTAATGCAACTGATATGGTTTGAATTTGGTAAAATAGAAATCATTTTTGAGTTCATAATATCAAATGGCCTAATTTTTGGTATTTTTCTGAAAACATTCAATTTTTGATGAATTGTGAAACCACTAAGTGGTAGTTAAAAAAACTGAATTTTTCATAAAACATAATTTTACCGCTTCTGTGAGTGGAAATTCAAAAATATGAGAGACACGGTTGATGTCAGTAAGTAAAATGTGGTTCAATGAGATGAAAATAATTTTTGGTGAATAGTAACTTTTTACTTTTATTTACCACAGTTAAAAGTAAATAGGGTAATTAAGGGTAAAAATGATATTATTATTACCCTAACACATGTCCTAATTCTATTGGACAGGTGTAATTCGACCAAAAACAAACTTTGGAATAAAATATGACCATTTAGGCCCACATGGATTAGATTAGGACACTTATTAT
Organism: Viscum album; assembly: GCA_963277665.1. NCBI lineage: Eukaryota > Viridiplantae > Streptophyta > Magnoliopsida > Santalales > Viscaceae > Viscum > Viscum album. The sequence continues at coordinate 1,742,562,134 of OY728156.1, forward strand.
TATTTAATTCAAAGAAGAGTTAAAAGAGTTAAAATCAATGTTTATTTACTAAAACATTTTTAATATAGGGTTATACATAAGATAAATTCGATTATAAATATTCATTAGAAATATAATAATATTTACTACATAATGGTATTTTATTTGTAATTTTTAGACATTAAATAATTTAATTTATATATGACACAACGATGATGCAGTAATTATATTATTAATGAAATATTGACATAATTGATGTTTTAAATAACCAAATAAATATAATTTTAGAGTTTTTATGAATTCCACTAATTTTCTAGGTTACCATGACATGTTAGTATTGATTTAATTAACTTTTTTCGAACTTATAATTCTGTTATGGTTTTCACAAAAATCAATTACTAAATAGCTCAAAATTGACATAAAATAGTTTTTAAAACATATATTATATTATTAATTGTAATTTTATTGATAAAAATCTATGGTTCGGCCAAATGACTTAGATAAGGTTATATATATTAATAATAAACAACTTGGGGGTCGTTTGGCTTCTTATAGTAAGTTTATTAACCTTATAGTGTAAGAACACAAGAAGACATGGTAAAAGTAAAATTATTTAACTTAATGTTAAATCTAAATGATAAGGTTAAAATAGGAACCTAAACTTGTATAAATTCTATTGGATGATAGTATTTCGACCCATACCCACCTTAGATTATAAATATATCAATTTGGAGCTATCTAAAACCGAAATTTACTTTATAATAAAATAATATTTTTAGTTATTCCAAAGGTACCCCTCTCCTCCCTTATAAAAGGGAACCTCCTCCATCTCTTTCTCACACAACTTTTAGCCTTCAAGCTCGGAAAACCCTTGCCAAATTCTCTTATCCACTTCCCTAGAAACATCCTAGAGGTTCTGGTCTTCCTCAAAGACCAATTTTAGTTCCCTAAGAGGAGGTCTCAAAGAGGCGCTTCAAAGAAGAGGTAATTTCCGTTACCGATTCATTCACCTTTATTTCTTCTTCCACTTCTTCATCTTAGGATTTTTCATTATGAAGTAATAACATCAGCATCACTCATTTACTGATATGTTATTATAAGTATGAAACAATCCTATTTCACCATCTATCCATCCTACGGAAAATGAAATCACCGCGCCTGCGTACGTACAGAATACCGTCTCCACGCCGTGGTGAAATCTATTTTCCACCACCACCTTACTTGGATGGGTATAATGGTGTAAATAATGACTATATATGTCTATTATAAAGTGATATTGATTCTGAAATAGTATACATATACTCCAACACAATTCCACAATCATAGGAACGATATCATCACTCGTGCGTACGTACGGAATACCGTCTCCACGATGTGATGCGACTCGTTTTACATGATCTTCATTTCATAATGATTATATAAATGAATTGAATGAATGAATATGATATAAATTACACTAATACCATTCTGTAAATGAGGTATCTATAACCTAAATATAAGAATAAGAATTTATTCGACAAAACACGCATAAGAACAAAAAGTTATAAACACCCGAATAACAAGTAGAAATGAAATATTACTACTAAGAAGCTAAGAATATGACCATATATGATATCATAAAAATATGTATGATTCTAGAATAAGTCAATAGCATTATTTAAATCATTATACAGGAGGTTCGGACACATAGAAAGCAAGTCGAACCTAAGGTAAGGGAAATATCACAATCTCATTTTTTTCTGAGATTGTTTATAACTTGGCATTTACTGGGGTGTATTTTATCATCCACATCCATGTTTCCTCAATATGTAATATTATTTCCATCCACCTACAATTGATTCAATCCAATTTTACCCTTCGGTGAGTTTTTAGTAAATGATATGAAAGGAATCTTTTGTCGTTTTTTGTACGAGGTACTTTTTTTTGACTTTTCAGACAAAAGTACGAGAAGAATGTTTTTTTAACTTATACGACATGAATGGATTTTAAAAACATTATTTACAAGAATAATCCTTTACATGTTCTCATGTTTATTTTTAATCAACTTTTTTTAGTTTAAAGTTGTATGACATGTTAATAAAGGAAAAATGTTTTTGAAGAAGAAATGATATTTTCCTCAAGAATGGAGTTCAAGTGTTTTATCAAAATTGTTTTCCTTCTAAGATAATAAAGGGTTCTGTTTTTATCCCTATTATTACATTGATTTGATTATGTTGTGATGGAATTATTTTTATGAATTCCTTTATCTTATATGAATTGTTTTATGATGTCATAATGTTTAAGATTCCTATTTTTATTACATGGGTTATGCAATGATGTATGATTTATGATTTTGTGACACACATAAGAATGGTATCATTATGAGATGGGTGGGACCTATATCTCCCTACAATTCATTGGGTAAAGATTTTATATCTCATGAGATAGACATGGCTGGAATGGTAGGTTATACCGGTTCAGTGAAACAGGACTGAAACGACGGTGACACGGTTCAGAAAGGGACTTTGTCCACTAAGATAGTCTTGGCAATGAGTCTTCACTAACAAGAAATTATTCTCTATGATTATGTGTGTATGCCACAAAGTTTCTTGTTTTATTTTATGATTATTTGGATTACATTTCACTACTATTATTTATCCCATGTTATGAAATTATGCTCTCTTTTGCAGGTTAGGATTTCCAAAAATGTGATGTTCTTATGAAAATGATGAGATTGATATTTCTTTTGTTTACCCTTACTGAGCATTTGAGCTCACCCTTTTTTGTTTTCTTTTCCCCAGGTTATAAATAAAGGTTTTAGGTATAAAAAAAGAAGAAGATATTTATGGGAGATATTGAATATCTTTGACCACGATTAGAAGATTATATTCCGAGTTTCCAATGCTACTAAACTATCCCGATCCTTGTGTGTGTGTTTTTGTTATGTACTATGTATTCCGAAAAAGTAATTTAATATCAATGTACGTTAAGATTCAGGTCTCTACAGTTGGTATCAGAGGAAAAGGAGGTAGGAATGTATCCGATCCTTGGGAACTCTCACATGTGAGCGTTGGACGAAGCATGGCTCTCCGCCCAAGGGCTTCATGTGGAAATGGCTGCCACTGGGGATGGTGGTGTGTCCCGCCCAGGGGGTGTATCCTCCCATGGAGTGCCCTGATAGGTATCAATTATAGTCCATTGGAAGTAATTCCAGACCGCTACAGTTGGTATCATAGGAAAGGTTTAGTCAACCTTTGGAATCTAGGATGCGAAAACGTTAGTGAGATCCCTAGAGATATTTCTAAGGTATGTCTAGGGATGTCCATAAGGTTAAGTATACGTATAGGTTATAGTACTAGAATTATGATAACGATCATAGAATTAAACCTAAGATGTTAGATATTGAAGGTAATCCCCCTTTATTAAGTTGTTTTCCCTAGCATGATTTTTGACTCTCACACTACTCTTTTTGGGTTTTAGAAAATGGCTGGAAACAAGGTGATTCACGATAATGGAGGATATGATGGACAATGGAATGATATTCTTCATGAGCAACCAAATGATATGGAATTTGGATGACCAAACATAATTATTATGCCGAATCAGTAATCTCATAATATGATCAATAAAGTAAAATTTGGTCAGTTTCATGACTCGGCTAATAAGAGAAAGATGAAGTTTCGTGATCATCATAGAGGAAAGAAAGTTCAATTTTCCCTTTGTAAATCATGTGGGAAGAGGCATCAGGGAAAATGTTTCAAAGGAACTGGAAGATTCTTTGGGTGTGGAAAAGAAGGACACAAAGCAAGTAAGTGAAAAGGAAAATGTTCAGTTAACACCATGGATGAGGATAATGGTATTGCTACGACATCAACAATGGTTAAATGTTTTATATGTGGAATGTACGAGCATTATGCAAACAAATTCCCTAAGGGAAAGTCTCATGAAGAGAATCAGTATGGTCGTATGGGAAGTATTTATGTTGATGTTGATGAAGAGACTACAAATGATATGTGAGATAAAAGAATTGATGAAGCTCATTCAATGGTTTAAGAATGTAGTGGAATGATTACATGTTTATCATGTGTAATGTTGTATAAGTAATCTCATGGTACTATGGAATAAAGAGACATATAAGGATTGTTACATTGTTGCCTTTCCTTGAGTTTTGAAAGTGTATGATTAATGTTACCAGTATCCATGAAGGGTTATTCAGATATTTTTTGGAATGAAGATGATATGCGCATAATGAAGGGATAATGAGAAAATTAAATGTTTGATAGTATTCATGAGCTCATTACTAATATAAGGAGAAGGTTATATCATGGTTTGAGTATATATAATTTTTGGATTTTGGTATGTGGAATGAGTTAACTTTTAACTGAATTCATGTTTTCACTAAGGTTCAATGGGTATTCAAGAGAATACATGATTAAGGCCTTTAAATGTTTAGAATGTGACCAACAAGACATATCTTATGATATATGGGGATCAACAATGGTATTAAATCTCTAGTTATCATTTTCACTATATTATAAGAGTGGACTGAAGTATTATGGATAAGCCTAAAGATTGGAATGGATTATGTTAGACATAAGTTATTATTGTTTAAGGATAGAAGTTTTTTCGATATTATTGATGGGATGTTATAGTAATATAGCTTTAGAAAAAGGACAACCTGTAGGACAGGCGATAGACCATCGCGTCGGACAAGACTGTGGGAATCGAACCCACAACGGAAGTGCGACTGGCCTTTATCGCCTACCACTGGCCAACAAGAAGTCCATGTTTAGTAGAAACTAGTTTTATTATAATAAACAGTATGATATATGAAGTATAAGTCCATTTTAGGAACCATATATGATTAATATCACTATAGAATGACTTATGTATATTTAATAACTTTTGCTAACCTTTTGTTTGAGAAAGATGGAATGACCCGTCATTCTATCACATGATCTTCTAACACTTCACAAATAACAAATTCATCATCATTTATTTAAGAGATGAAGTATAAATTGTTCATGGCACGAACAACAGTGAGATTGTACGAAAATAAAGTAAGTATTTATTCTAATTCAAATTATTCAACTTTAGGGAAACGATCTTGAAAACCAAAAATGTTGTCCTAGTGCTCTTATATCTGATTAATCAGATGGTACCTTAGATCATCACAAATTTATGGATTTGTGATTGTTGGATTTTCCATTGCCTTGTTCTCTACCACTCTCCATCAGAACATGATGGTTATATTTTTCTTCCATATCAATATTTTCAACTATGTGGAAACCCAGTGATTAGTTTATTTGGGTAACCCTTACGTTTCATATTTTTGTTTTTAAATATTGGTTTTGGTATTTGTTTTTACGATGTGGGTTTCTATTAAAGAAACTTTCAAGTAGTAAACCATTTATAACCCCGATTAATTTCGAGGGCGAAATTCATTTTATGGGGGGTAGAATGTAACAGCCTGAGATTTTATGAAAAATATTCTTTTTAATTTTATTAATGTCTTGTGTTGTATGCTACACCAAAAGGATCTTGCACAACATACATCTTTGACTTTCCTTTCATTACACGCAATCGCAACCTTCCTTGATAGCGTGTGTAGTGCACAATACCGAGTTTCACTAAACAACGATATGCTATTAAAATATTATTAAAACTAGCCGTTATGAATAGTAATAACCTCTTTTTGAAATTTCGAAAATTTTATTTTTCAAAATGGACTTCATTTTTGGATTCGAAATATCGAAATTAGCTTAGGGTGAAATTTTGGTAATTTTCTGTTAACATTCATATTTTGATGAATAGTGGAAATTACTAAATTTTAATTAAAAACAAATTTTTTCAATAGAAATAATTAATAGTGATAAATTATTATTTTGAGTGGTTTTAAAGTATATTTAGAATATATTTTTACAATTTAATACAATGTTGGTCATTGGATGTAATTTCACATTTAAACCAGTTATAAACAAGTGTCAATCTTTTGATAATTATTATCTCTTAAAAACTCCCCTTTTGTTTTGACGATGGGAATTAATTTTTAAATTAATTAATGCAACTGATATGTTTTGAATTTGGTAAAATAGAAATCATTTTTGAGTTCATAATGTCAAATATAGCTTAGGCCTAATTTTTGGTATTTTTCTGAAAGCTTTCAATTTTTGATGAATAGTGAAACCACTAAGTGGTAGTTAAAAAAACTGAATTTTTCATAAAACATAATTTTACTGCTTCTGTTATTGGAATTTCAAAAATCTTAGAGACACGGTTGATGTAAGCAAGTGAAATTTAGTTCAATGAGATGAAAATAATTTTTGGTGAATAGTAACTTTTTACTTTTATTTACCACTGTTAAAAGTAAATAGGGTAATTAAGGGTAAAAATAATATTATTATTAACCTAACACATGTCCTAATTCTATTGGACAAGTGTAATTCGACCAAAAACAAACTGAGGAATAAAATATGACCATTTAGGCCCACTTGGATTAGATTAGGACATTTATTATTAAATAATTCAAAGAAGAGTTAAAAGAGTTAAAATCAATGTTTATTTACTAAAACATTTTTAATATATGGTTATACATAAGATAAATTAGATTTTAAATATTAATTAGAAAGCTAATAAGATTTCCTACCTAATGGTATTTTATTTGTAATTTTTAGACGTTAAATAATTTAATTTATTTATGACACAACGATGATGCAGAAATAATCTTATTAATGAAATATTGACATAATTGATTTTATAAATACCCAAATTAATATAATTTGAGACTTTCAATGAATTCCACTAATTTTCTAGATTAATATGACATGTTAGTATTGATTTAATTAACGTTTTTAGAACTTATCATTCTGTTTTGAGTTTCACAGAAATCAATTACTAAATAGTGTCAAAATTGACATAAAATAGTTCATAAAACAAATATTATATTATTAATTGTTATTTTATTCCTAAAAATCTAAGGTTCGACCAAATGACTTAGATAAGGTTATATATATTAATAATAAACAACTTGGGGTTCTTTTGGCTTCTTATAGTAAGTTTATAAACCTTATAGTTTAAGAATAGAAGAAGACATGGTAAAAGTAAAATTATTTAACATAATGTTAAATCTAAATGATAAGGTTAAAATAGGAACCTAAACATGTTTAAATTATATTGGATGAGATTATTTCGACCCATAAACACCTTAGCTTATAAATATATCAATTTGGAGCTATTTAAAACCGAAATTGACTTTCTAATAAAATAATATTTTTAGTTATTCCAAAGGTACCCCTCTCCTCCCTTATAAAAGGACACCTCCTCCCTCTCTTCCTAACACAACTTTTAGCCTTCAAGCTCGGCCAACCCCTGCCAAATTCTCTTCTCCAATTCACTAGAAACATCCTATAGGTTCTGGTATTCCTAAAAGACCAATTTTAGTGCCCTAAGAGGAGGTCTCAAAGAGGCGCTTCAAAGAAGAGATAATTTCCGTTACCGATTCTTTCACCTTTATTTCATCTTCCACTTCTTCTTATTAGGTTGTTTCATTATGAAGTAATAACATAAGTATCACTAATTTACTGATATGTTATTATAAGTATGAAACAATCATATTTCACCATCTATCCATCCTACGGAAAACGTAATCACCGCGCCTGCGTACGTACAGAATACCGTCTCCACACCGTGGTGTAATCTATTTTCCACCACCACCATACTTGGATGGGTATAATGGTGTAAATAATGACTATATATGACTATTATAAAGTGATATTGATTCTGAAATAGTATACATATACTCCAGTACTATTCCACGATCATAGGAACGATATCATCACTCGTGAATACGTACAGAATACCGTCTCCAAGATGTGATGCGACTCGTTCTACATGATCTTCATTTCATAATGATTATATAAATTAATTAAATGAATGAATATGATATATATTACACTAATACCATTCTGGAAATTAGGAATCTATAACCTAAAGAATAGAATAAAATTTTTTCGACAAAACACGCATAAGAACAAAAAGTTATAAACACCCAAATAACAAGTAGCAATGAAATATTACTACTAAGAAGCTATGAATATGACCATATATGATATCATAAAAATATGTATGATTATGGAATAAGTCAATAACATTATTTAAATCATTATACTGGAGGTTCGGACACTTACAGAGCAAGTCAGACCTATGGTAAGGTAAATTTCACAATCTCATTTTTTTCCGAGATTGTTTATACTTTGGCATTTACTGGGGTGTATTTTATCATACAAATCCATGTTTCCTCAATATGTAATATTATTTCCATCCACCTAAATTTGTTTAAATCCAATTTTACCCTTCGGTGAGTTTTTATTAAAAGATATGAATGGAATCTTTTGTCGTTTTTCGTACGAGATACCTTTTTTTTTACTTTTTCGCCAAAAGTACGAGAAGAATGTTTTTTTAACTTATACGACATGAATGGTTTTTAAAAACATTATTTCCAAGAAGAATACTTTACAAGTTTTAAAGTATATTTTTAATCAAATTTTTTTAGTTTAAAGTTGTATAACATGTTAAGAAAGGAAAAATGTTTTTGAAGATGAAAGGATATTTTCCTCAAGAATGGAGTTCAACTGTTTTATCAAAATTATTTTCCATCTAAGATAATAAAGGGTTCTGTTTTTATCCCTATTATTACATTGATTTGATTATGTTGTGATGGAATTAATTTTATGAATTCCTTTATCTTATAAGAATTGTTTTTGATGTCATGATGTTTAAGATTCCTATTTTTATTACATGGGTTATGCAATTATGTATGATTTATGATTTTGTGCCACACATAAGAATGGTATCATTATGAGATGGGTGGGACCTATATCTCCCTCCAATGCATTGGGTAAAGATTTTATATCTCATGAGATAGACATGGCTGGAAGGGTAGGTTATACCGGTTCAGTGAAACAGGACTGAAACGAGGGTGACTCGGTTCAGAAAGGGAGTTAGTCCACTAAGATAGTCTTGGCAATGAGTCTTGACTAACAAGAAATTATTCTCTATGATTATGTGTGTATGCCACAAAGTATCATGTTTTATGTTATGATTATTGGGATTACATTTCACTACTATGATTTATCCCATGTTATGAAATTATGCTCTCTTTTGCAGGTTAAGATTTCAAAAAATGTTATGTTCTTATGAAAATGATGTGATTGATATTTCTTTTGTTTACCCTTACTGAGCATTTGAGCTCACCCTTTTATGTTTTCTTTTCCACAGGATATAAAGAAAGGTTTTAGGTATAAAAAATGAAAAAGATCTTTATGGGAGATATTTAAGATCTTTCTCCACGATTAGAAGATTATATTCCGAGTTTCCAAAGACACTAAACTATTACGATCCTTGTGTGTGTGTTTTTGTTATGTACTAAGTATTCCGCAAAAGTAATGTAATGTCAATGTACTTTAAGCTTCAGGTCTCTACAAACTAATACCTAAACATATATTAAAAAACACTATGTATTTTTTAAGAATAGATAATATTTATCTAGAAATTATATGAAACCATTTTAGGAATCCTTTAACTGAAAAACAAAAAACTATATCACTTTTTAACCTCTAAATCAGCTCCAAAAAATATCTCTCTCAAAAGATACACAATTTATGGGATTTCCCATTAAATAATGGGGAGTCACATGTGATATAATTATGGTTAATTAATTCAATAATATCATGTAATGGATTTATAATATATGATATGATTAAATCTCTAACCCATTCATAGGAAATACATATTTGGTCATTAATGTTTTATTTTTATGGGTTAATACAATAATACCACACTATAATTTTTTCTTATAATTGGAAATTCTAAAACACATATTTTTACCTTTAAATATTACCTTAAAATTAGTTCAATCATAGAAAATTATAAATAATTATAAAATTATAAACACACCTTTAATATATAATAGGATATTAGAATTTATCATCAATTATGTGAACCATAACATTTTATAAGAGTTTATAAAATTCATGAGTTAATTTTCTTATAATCATTTATAAGGAATTTTTAATAAAAAATTTATCTAATAACAACTACAATGAAAATACAGTAACGTTTATACTACCACCTAGGTGTACCCCATACTGTATCAAAGATATTCATAATTAAATAAATGGTTAACATTCATGAACAACATTTAACTAATTAACATATAAATTTGTTCAATAATCAATATAAAGTGGAATTTTTCTTCATTTATGATGTTTATTTGGATGTTACATTAAGAAATGACCCTTATTATTACTTTTTTTAAGTAAATATGATATCTTACATAGGGGTAAATGTGGACACAAAATATATTCCATTAAATTTTCATACATCATTATATTATCTATAATTATAATGTAGTTGTCACCAAATGTTTTTTTATTATTTATGTGTTCCCTATATGAAAAAGTCAATTCTAAAGTTAGTATCCTCATTATGATAAAAAATAGAAATTTGTTTTAAAAAATCACCATATTCATCATAAATAATATTCCACTCATATAGTTATACTCGTAAAATAGTTGTTAATTTTCCAGAAAACCCATTTCTACAAACTAATCATCATAAAAGATGATATAAAGCAACTATTAACCTTAATTTTCAACACCAAAACACTCCCCTCTCTGGAAATAAAATATTATCAATACGTAAAATATAAGATAAAAATATATACAATGTATGATGTGTTAATGACTTATTCACGACATAATGAGTTCCAAATAAATTCTCTCTCCACATAAGAAGAATCATGCACCATTAATAGATTTATTTTAGTGTGTGATTAACTATTTTAGTTGTTTATAAAAATATATATTTGGTATGAGTATCTTAAAATATTTCTCTATCAAAACTTGACATATATTAATAAAATAATATCACACGTTGTCTCAATATCTATCGTTTCAATATGAAATTTCCACATATCATGTGTAAAACTATAGTAAGAACTAACTAATCATTACATTCCAATTTATGTAACTATTCATGGCTTCAAATTCTAGCACTGTGGTCCTTGTATGGATCAGAAAATTCTGGTTGAAGTAAGAGATAATCATTTGATCACATCGTTATCAATCCGACTAGTGATCTTCTATATAATTAAAAAATTAAAGATGAATTTTCTTCCTCCATTATTATAAATTTGGATGAATTTATACCACCTATAGAATCCAAGTTAATGATCGTATCCTTATATATTTAGTATAGTGTGTGTAATTTATAACATGAGGATGACTTACTCATCCTTATCATTTTTTCTATAAATCTTGATCAAATCTCTGGGTATATTAATTATCACCCACGAGAACACAGAAAATATGTTCTAATGAAAATATGGGATCCTAATACCATTGTTTATTTATCATATATTACAATATTCTTGGGTGTATTCTATATTGAACAAGAAAAAAATACCTTTTAATTAAATCATACATGTTTTAACTCACTAAATAAGTCAATTTAAATAATTATTCATTAACTTGATGATCCATATATTACCATGATCATAACATGTAAACATCTCCTTAGTTATTTATTTGGTTAATATAAGATTAATAATATAAGAATATTACTACCATTAGTTTTCATTAATGTATAATACAAATAATTTTATGAATATTCATTATACATCATTATGATTTATGTCCTAAACATTCTTTTTCAGTGAAATTTTCATAATGGAAACCAAAATTATTAGAACATATAATATATAAATGATCTTCATGTTATAACTATAGAATTAGAGAAAATTTTAGTGATGTCGTACATAAAAAAATACTATATATCATGGGGAAAATGAAACATAATATTGGTTGATATCATATGCTTAGAAATAGTAATCAATTGAGATATATGTGATCAAATAAGTATGACATGTCAATATGGTTTTTGAAGCATGAGATTAAAATTTTAAAACCATACATAATATATCATTTATCATAATCAATATCCATGAAATAAATCATGGTAATACATAACAAATGAAAATTAATTGAATTATTGAAAATGATCCATAATAGGAGATCATTGGAATACAATGAACACATGAGGAATATATCTAATTATAAAAAATCATTACATTATTAAATTTAATTTTATATAATTTGAAAGATAATTTATTTTCACACTATAAAATAATTTCCTTTTTCATTGTTCACTCCCAATATAATGAGATTGGACAAATCCCCTTTCACAACTTGGTTCACTCCCTATTATAGATCATAATATCCAAATAGTCATAAATAATTCGACAATTCAATAAAACGATATATAATTATATTCCCACCATAATAATAATCATAATATATTGATATTTTTTCCTCATGATCATAATTTAATCATCAGACTATCATATAATAAATTGTGAAATGAAAATCGGTTTTAAAACATATCATTATATTGTAATCAAGGGTAAATAAATAGTTTAATAAAGATATATTCATCATTACTATAAACCATAAATATAATTTATTTGTGTTTTATCATCATAACATATCTTTATTAAATAATAATAAATGGAAAATAGTTGTTTATAGATGAAAAATATATTTCATAGATTATGATAATATTTTTTAAAGAAAAATACACATTTCATTCTAAATGAATATTTTTTCGACACATATATCTCATAAATATTATGGAATAAATTATCCATTAAAATAACCATAAATATTTTTAACGTAAAACTAATATAATTGAGTGGTCATTATTGTGTTAAATTCATTTAATGTGTTGTTCAAGAAATATTTCTTTCTAATATTATGTATAATTTAAAAAGTACATCATTCAAAAAACTATAAGGGGATTTATTTGAAGAATATTCTAAAATAAAGTAAAAAATTTGTAAAAAAATAACATTAAATAATCATTGAAGTGATGATATTATATTCAATAAATTATTTGAAATTAGAAAAAAGTAAAGAAGATAAATATTGTCGACAATATATTAAAGAAGTTTTTTTCTTAAAAACTTATTCTATAAAATTTTATTAAATAATAGATAAATATTGTAATATTATTCCAAAAAAATATTAATAAATATATTAGAATGAAAAAATTAGATTTATCAGATATATATAAGATTAATTTATTCAAACTAAATTCATGATTAAAAATCCTAATTAAAATTAGATAGAATCTTAAATCCATTATTAAATTTGTAATCATTGAAGCATAATCCCCAAGAAATTATTACATTATTTTCAAATATAATTATCATTAAAAAATGGTATTATTTGGAAATCATGATAAATGGTGTCTATATGCACCTCATAATTTAATATAGGTTAATAACAAAACATATTTTCCAATGAATACAATTTTAGATGTTAATCCCATTCCTAATGTAAACCATAATTCTAATGTAATTTAAAATACTAAATAATAAATTCTAAATTATTATAATAATATAATTGACTATAATTATCTCTAATAATATAATATATTATTCTAGTATAATGTTTTAAAATTGATTTATAAATAATTTATGGCTAAAATTAATGTCTCTATGTGTCTGATGTTTTGTTTATTATAATTGTTTCAATTTCACATTTCATATTTAAATACAATTACCATGGTTCCACTATAAATATAATTTTATTGATGAAATTAATATTATATATTATCATTATATACATATTTATTATCATCCATTGAATATAGAGTTATATGAATGATTTGTATCATTTATGGAAATGATAGTCCTTATATATAAATGATTTATGTTTTAATTTTGAAATGGAATTATAATAACCAATACTATCTTATCTAGATAAAAAATATCATAAATAAAATTAATATACATTAAATAGGTATTTATTACAATCTATGTGTAGTGTAAATAAAAAAGATCCACATATCTTCATGGTTTTTTTAGCCTATACCTACGTTTGAATAACATTATCATTTTCTAACATATCAAGAAGTAAGATGTTATATATGGTTTTATAATGAAAATAAAATATTTATTTCATATATATGTTAAATAAAAATTACAAATATCATAATAACAATATCAAAAAAAATTCTAAATGTTTTAATATTTTTATGTTGTAGTTCGAGTATATATATATGCATGAGTAATACATTCACATCCAAATATATTGAATAAAGTATGGATAATATTTTATTAATACTAAAAATAACATTCTAGTATATATATTATACTGAATTTTGGAAATATTGATTAATTAAAATGATTTACTAGAGTTTCTAAAATAAATAAATTTCAATAGGTCAGGTACAATGATTATATCTTCTTTAGTATACTTCATTTAGTTCCATTATTACATATAATATTAATTCCTTTTATGGTGGTAATGATTTATAATCCCATGATTGTGGCGTTTAAAAGAGGCTTTGGAGACATTTTTTAAATATAAGTGTTTCAATGTTGTGTAAATAATACATGATGAAACTTTCATTTTACGTGATTGAGAGGATACACTGGGAAATTAAAAATATATTAAAATATATTTATTTCATACTCAAAAAAATGGTTTCATAATTGACTATTTTGGTTATTTACATGATTACATCCAAAAATTTGTATTGAAAATATGAATTTTTAACTTTTTATTTAGAATCATTCCCATATAAATTGGTAGATAAAATATTAATTTAAATTTATTTATAACTGTGGAAAAAAAAATTTCTAATATTATTATTCACTCTGAGAAAATTGATATAGCATTTTTTCATAATAATAATACCGATTTCAGTAAATATAAAATATATTTTTTATACATAAATTTTTAAAAGCCTCAAAATATAATTAGTATTACAATAACGAATGTTTGATAGACTGAATACTTTTCATTTGGAGTTTGGAGGTTAGGTTGGGGTATATACAGATCAGGCCTCATTGGAATGGGTTCTGAAATAGTTTTATGTAAATAGTAGGTTCTACATTAGGAATATTGATTGTGAGATTGCTTTTGGAAATAATGATAATTTTTTCTAGTTGTTCTTTCTGGACAAGGAAGACATTGTTGGTGCGGTGACCAATGTATCAACACAAAAAGACTTTGATCACCTTTGTTCGACTAGTTACTTTTAGACATGTTATTAATGTAAACCACTTGTACATATATCTTGTAGGAATGATTTGTGGTTTCCATTTATATCATAATTCATATCCTCTGATTGAATTGTAGATCGTGGTATATTATTTTTATTTTTGATTTCCTCCATGAAGATATTCACCCACAATCCTATGGTGTGATCATGATTATAATATGCTGAGTGATGAGGATAATGAACATGGTTGTGTTTTTTATATATCACCATCAAGTGGTTAAATAGTTATTGCATCAGATGTTGAGAAGCATATAGCACTGTAAGTGTCTACTAAAGATGATCATATATTAATTACACATCATGGGTTCCATAGGTAGTGATATCATAGGTTTTACGGACAACCATATTCCTAGGAGACATAGGGACTTCAAGAGGTAGTCACACGAATATCCTCCTTGCAAGGATTTTTACATACCAGAACAAATTCCATATTGTGATTATTCATCAGTTATCTAACAGTTCATTGAGGATTTTAATGGATCAGTAAAACGCTAATATATCTATATCTAGTTTAGACATATATTCAATTTTCATGGATCAGTTTTATCCCTTGACATTGTGATTAGTGATCATCCATGACATTATTAATCTACATTTTGGAAATATAATTATGGAAGAGTATTCAGTGAGGTTTACACATCTCTCACGATTCTTTGGGGATAAGGTTGATGATCTGTTGATCAAGGCATATAAATTTGTGTTGGGATTATCCTATTAAATAATTTATTCATGGAAATATATATATATATTTCCAAAAATTATAGTGTTATTGAGAGGTATTAGTGGGGGAAATCAAGGATAGTAAGGAACCGATAGTGGGTACTAGTAGTGGGTATCCAAGAGTTAGGCCTTTAGTAGAACGTAACTAATGATAGTTATAGGGATCATTCAATACTAGATTCTTCCGAAGATCATCCCTAGACATAGGATCACTAGTGCATTGATGTATGGATTTCTTGAGTAATATATGCGATATTTTTTGTTTATCTTATGATTGTTAAGGAAATATATCATTGGTTTTTTGACCCGTCGTATAGCTTATTAGTAGAAGGATGAGGGATCACTAAAAAAAAGATATAGGTTAGAGGAGGGTTATCCATAGGGAATAATATGTGAAATATGGTCTAGTAGCGATGTAGATTGTGGTAAGAGATTTTTGTTTTTATATCCATTAACCATAGTTTGTCCACAAAACTATTAAGAAGATGGTGGTCATGGATGAGTCCATCTACAAACTATTGATTCATATGAACTCTAGTATCCATGTATTTTATGATGTATTTTCATTATCATATATACATAGAAATAATATTGATAGAAAGTAGTGTGACTCATCCCTTTCTTGACACTTCTCTTTTATGTGAATTTGATTTTTTTGTTGAATATTTAGCTCAACCATTGAGCTAAAAGAGTCTAGACGGAGATAAATAATATATTTCATATGTCTCATGAAATTGATATTTGATTCATGTATGTGATAGTATTTCAAGGTATCTAATTATAAATGTGATTAGTCTATATGATTTTATCATATTAATGGACTGTTGATCCACATTTCATTGAAATATTGAATGTTTTTGGAAAAGGATGTTGTATGCCTCCAATGATGGGATTTGGTTTTCCTTTTTGAGTGAAATACAAACTATGGATGGGAGGGATGAGCATATAAATACAATAGTGGAATGAAAAACACACAATTTGGGGAGATAGACTAATAGAGTAGTGGATTCTATGGGACACCATTTACATACTGTGGTGGAGGAGTACAAGGATGTCTTTTATGAGGACGTTAAAAGAATACCCCTAGAGAGAGAAAGACAATTCATTGACTTACCCCTAGTATGGCGCCGATATATGAACCATTATATCAGATTGATCCCACAAGACATTATTAATTGAGGATTCATATAGGTTAAATATAGGAGAAGGGATTTGTGAGACCCAGTTTTTCCAAATGCAATGCCCCATAGTTGTTTTCCAAGAGGTGTATGAGATATTGATATTATGTGTGTATTACTGGCATGTTAACCATGTAATCAAGACGTGTAATAATACATTACTGTGTATCAATGAACTCATTGATTAGTTGAGAGAGTTGTGATGGTTACAAAAGAGTGTCATTATATTTGGATATCTCCCCCTATGGGTAAGATAAGAAGATATATGAAATCAATCAATCATTGGTTTCTATGTTATTATTGAGTTCATGTTGACTTTATTAGGCATTAAAAATATCCTCAATAATTTTCATTTGATCCAGGAACTATATCATTCAGTCATTCATAGAAATGTGTTTGGTGGTCTTCCTCAATGATATCCTAGGCTACATGTCATCTGAGGAGGATCACGTGATACATTTCATGATGGTCTCAGAAACACTCAATGTGAACCACCTTTTTGGGATTGTTTCAAAATTTTATTTATAGATTCATTTTGGACAAATACTCTCAATGGATAGAGTGGTAGTGGACCTAGTGATGTTTAAATGTGTTTTATCTTGGTATCCACCTAATAGAGTTACCAAGGTGGCGAGTTTCTATTATATGTTTTTTTAATTTTATTGGTTTAAAAAAAATTCATGAGTGACATAAACCATGAAAACATCAAATCAAAATTGTCTTCCTTTTGTGTGGAGGGAATGGTTACAAAAGTGATTTTATGAGTTGACTTATAAGATGAAGATCACTCCCATCATGAGATTCATTTATAAGGGTATCATATTACTAGTGCCCTATGATACATCAAGGATCAGGCTCAGTTGTGTTATAATGCAGCATTAGGATGAAGCTATCTATGGTTGAGGTCATTTGAGACCATATGAAAATAATAATATGACTCATGATCCTGAATTAGAAGTGGTGGTCTATTCGCTGAAGATGTGGTGGAAAAACCTTATGGGAGAGAAGTATATGATCTTTTCATACAATAATAGTCTCATGTATATATTCTCTAGAATTATCTTAATATGAGACATATTTGATTGTTATTGTTTCCTCTCATGAATATGACATTTTGAATTTATCTAATCTTGGGAAGGGACATGTGGTGGAGGACACTCTCATTAAGAGAACATATTCTATTTATTAAATGATTTAGCATTTAATTTAACCTCATTACAGTTTTCCAAAGTAGAAAAAGATTCTAATCTGTATATACCGTCAATTTTTTTTACCACACATCTATTAAAATGTTTCAGGGATGCTCAACCTAGATATACGGAATGTGAAACCATACATACACTGATGACCACTAGATGGTATTTTCATGGATATTCGAATGGTGTAGAGAACACTATCATTATTATATGATATACGATGCTAACATTGAAGTTGTTGTTGGGGGTGATGTGGCAGTTTCAATCATAATCATTGTTTTAATATGTATGTGTGTAAAGTATGTACTAGAAACTAAGAAATTAGTTTAGGTGGAAAATTAGGAAGAATAATGTAAAATATTTTTTTGTCTTGATGCATAAATTGTACACTTATTAATGTAGATAAACATATTCAAGTAGTTTTATCATAACCCCTTTAAGGTGATAGATTGAATATTGGATGGGATATCAGTGAAATTCATGACAAGGATAAAATATACCTCTATGGGAAACGATTATGTATAGGTGATCGTATGCTAACTCAACATGTTTACCCAATACCATGACATTTGAGATCACAATTCATTAGCGATATTTTTATAACAGTATGTGTAAGAGATATTCTATCTTCATGGAGTTCCCTCAACAATAGTTTCAAAATTTCATGCTCTCTTGATGTCAACATTATATATAGGATGGTAGGAGTCCATTAAGAATTAGTTGCATTAGAGCACTTTGATTCAACCCTATAATGATGGCTAGACTAAGTATAACATTAAAGTCTTATTGGATATATTGTGGCCATTAATGTATTATTTTGGATATTGATTGGAGAATCATCTTCCCTTGGCTATGTATGGGTTCAATAAAATATAATATCCCACTATTGGATTGGAACCATTAGACGCCTTGTATTGGTGACCATGTATGTCAATAATTTGATGTAATGATCAAGGAGAGTCTATACTTATTGGGACATAATTTGTGATAGATACTATAATGAATATTCATATCATCTAAGAAGAGATGAATAATGCACAAAGGAATTATGATTCAAATACAGACAAATGCAAGAGACATCTAGATATTTATGAGTGATAAAAAATGTTCCTATGGGTATCACATAAATATGGATTGTGGAGTTTTAACCAGGTAGGATGTTATCTACATGGATCATTGTCCATTTTTTGATGTTGTGTTAGGTAGGTGGAGAACCTATAGCAATACCACCCCAATTTGATTGGGTACATTATGTATTCAACATGTCATAGATGAGTAGGTATGTGAATGAAACACCACATTTTTTCGAATGGAGTGATATGTACAATGATGATAGATATACCATTGCTGAGTATCTAGTGGATATCATTGATCATAAGTATATAATGCTTCATAATATATTGATTCTCATAGTGTGTTTATCTAATTATAGAATATTGTGAAATAGAAGAGAACCTAAAAAAAGGTTACCTAGATGTAATTACATGAACCTCTTCCCGTATAGTAAATTTATTTTTTTATTTTCACTATGAAAATAAATATTGTTGGTAGAACGTAACAACTTCTATTTTTTCCATTTATTACTTTTGGATATTTTTTGGCGAGGTTTCAGATCTAGGTGTTGATACATCATGAACTTCAAGGGCCTAGTATTTTTCAGAGTTATTAAATTAATTAATTGAACTTGTTTAAAAATTCCCTATGAATGTAGATTAAATAATAAATAGAGTTTCATATCAAGAATTTTGATCCATCCATTATGTTTAAAGTGTGGGGTTCACCATATGAGAAATATTAGCATGGAATATTATTGGTTTTGGGGTTGTGAATTTTCATATTTGGATGTTTCAATAAATAAATAAAATAAATTTATTAAATTAAATAATTTACAAGCTCTATTTTTCTAAATATATAAAATTTCATTGAGAAATACCATGGCTATTAGGATATCATTAGAGATTTCCGAGAGAGAGATAGAATTGGAACATCTTCCATGGGTGAAAAATGAATATATTATGGATCAATGATCAGTGTTTAATGGAACTTTAGGTGTTAGTGAATGAATAGGATTCAAAATCTTTCTTCACTGGTGATTGATCCAAATAAAGGTATTGTATTTCACATGTGTAATTTATTTACATTATTTTATTTGGTTCATGCGTATATAAATTAAAATAACAATAAATAATTTACACATCGAATGTATATTAAATAGATTAATTAATTTAATTCTTTTTTTCATCACTATAAGTGTGAAATAATATATAAAACTACATTAGGTGTAACATAATATTAATGATGATCATTTATTAGAAATTATGGTTTATGGATTTCTTTAAAATTTCATATCATGATCATCATAGGAATTTTAATTGTCTCATGGTTTGATTATTACATAATATTTTCTCATTATTTTATTGTTCATATTCACAGCATATCAATATCGTGGGTATGATTCATGATCGTGGTTAAAATCGAGGTGCTACAATAATGGTGGACATTGGGAGGTTGATCGGATTATATTATCAATATTTATTCGTTAATGTTTTATGGTGAAAATATAAACACTGTGGGTTGTATTTTTGAAGAATAATTGAATTTTAGAATCACATAGTCCATTGATGGTAGTTTTCGATTGCGAAAAATATATTTTTTCAAGGAAGCTAGTTAGAAATGGAACAGTAGATAATAATGTAGAATATAAAACAAGTAAATATAAGAAATCACAAGAAATACATTGTCTAATCCATCATTAAATATAGTTTTGGACCCACAGAATGTATCTCATCAGATACTATATAGATTTAAATACCACAATCTATATGATACATTCACAATATATGGGTAACACACTCATTGGATTATCATGTATCGTAATGGTTACATGGGAACATGCATGTCAAAATTTATGGACACAACTAAAGTACATGGACATAGTGTGGTGCACAATGGAATAGTCAGAAAACTTAGTGAGGGAATTAGGGGATCTGAACTTGACCATTACTATACCCACACATTAGGTATATGGATATTTTCCTGAATTCTGAGGCATCAGTACATAGTATAACATGGCATTGGATGGAAAAATTTTGTACCCATGCATACACGCAGTGTACCCCCATTAAGTGTGTTTGGGATACATTGTTGTATCTGTATAATGTGTATCATTTGAGTGTTTTCCCTTGGTCCATTCCATATAGTCTAAAGTGTACCTTTAAATACATATATTTGGATTTTAATCCCCATTGGAGTATAAGTCTCATATAGGGATCATGTGGTCCCTCTGTTAGAATGGACTATTATCCTATATCATTTAATACCATAGGTGGGGTTAGTTGAATTATTATAAACTCCATGATTATGTTTTTCATCATCAATCTATATTTTTGTTTTAGTTGGGATCACATTATCATTTGATAATGATTCCCAAAATTGTTTGTTGATCCGCACTGTATTTATATTGTCCCACATTTCTTTTACGGGTCGATACCCTATAATAATATTAGGTATTTAAACATAAATTATCGATAATGGGTGGTTCACAATGATCATTAATTTATGGGTACTTTTCTTTACGATATCATGGATAATTGAGTTTATTTCCAAATAATGGGAAATTTTTTGAATAGAATCGTGTGGGAGACTTTTTATTTGTGATTGACAAGAGGCATGGTGTCTATCCTAATTATATCATGGTTTTTTATATAATCTAATGATTGTATTATCATTCTTATCATAGTATTATTCTTCATTCTTCATGTTTAGTGATTTTGTGTTGTACTAAAATGTATTATTATACTGACCCCTACAAGGGAACTTCCCTCACATGTCATGTCTTACACAGACGATGACCCAGTTGATGGTGTCTTAGGATGGAAGCGAGTCTGTAGAGAATAGAATTAGAAAAAATTTGTATGTTTCTTTATTAGTTATTGAATTTGATTATAGTTATCACCAATGTAGTAGGTTTTACTCTCTAAAGTATTTTGTTAGACAGTTATAAAACCCTCTTTATCACTTTCAATACTTTCTTATCATACTATGATTTTGGGAACATAGATGTATGAAACAATTATTTTCAATTCTATTAAATTTAAAAAATTTAGGGGATTAGATATGTATTTTTATGATATGCCTACTTGACTATGGTCTCCAACCCATGGCCTATTACAAGAGTGATTGTTGTTGTTGTGGAATGGGACCCCTTTGAATGGTTTATGAGAGGTACCTTATCCAATTAAATAATATTTTTCATTTAATAATGTCATTATTATTTTTAATATATCTATAATTATATATTTTTATTAAATAACCATTATCCTCCCCCGTCTTAATATAATTTTATGTGAACGTATCACTTGTTCATACTCACAACATACCATCTTTGTGTACTAATATAATTAATTTTCCAACACTACATTTCATGGATACTTATTTTCATGGTATTAATGAATATATAGGATAATATTTTTATAGTTATACACAGTAAATAAAAATTTCCTATAAATATTATTTTAATATAATCCTTTAGAATTTTAAAATGTCACTCATGTGTAGTTTTTGGCATCTACATTCATGAAAGGATTTGAATGTTTCATTAATGATTTACTTGGATGATATAATGAAACAATTAATTAATATATGGGATTTATATGATATAAAAATTATTTTTATAATTATAATTATTATTTACCATTTATTTGTTCCATCTTTTGAAAACAGAAATGTACGATCATGTGTCTGTGTGGACTACCATCTCCCTAAATGGTTTAATACATCTTCCATTAATAAGATTAAAAATAACAAAAAATATATATATAATGAAAAAAAATTAAAATTATATCATTATTTACTTTATTTAGATGATATTTTCGTGATCTATGTATATGGAATAATTCTACCAAACCATAACATGCATATAAATCTAAGACGTTATAACCCCCAATAATGATTATAATGAAATAATATTTATTAATGGGTGGTGAGTCATTAAAAATAAATAATATTTGATTTTATGTATTTAAATATTAATATATGATTCATTTACAAGGAATATATATATATATAATATGTTAGGTAATAATGAATATGAATGAAATAGATCCCGGTGTAAGGGTTTAACATCTAATATTTACTTTCATATTACACATACCACATTCAGAAATTAGTTATTTTTGTGTGGTGTATTTAGTTTTCCTATAATAGTTAATACACATAAAATATTAATCTTCATGGTATTTTATTTTTTATTTGATGATATTTTGATCATGACTATTTTGATTTAAAAGTTACCAATGTGGTAAGGATTTATTTGACAACATCATCTTTATTCAAGAATGTCTCTTCTTGGGGAGTCATTTCATCAATATCTGTGTTTTCAGAAAACATTTTAATGAATATTTTATATATCTAGAAATTATTTTTGGTAAATATATATACATATTTTTATCCATTTTTCATAGTGTTTTTTAAACAAATATTATAGACATTTTCTGAAAAATGAAATTTTTTTATTTTTCCAATACAGTAAAAAGAATGTTTTTGTCACATATACAACATGAACATAATTTGATACCATCTTGAATAATCAATTATTTCAATATTACATTATATTTATTAAAATTATATTTTCACTTAAAATTCCCTATTTAATATGCGAAACATTTTTGAATTTAAAAATACAAATATGATTTCCATGCTTAGACGTGTCTTTTACCAAAAAAATATTCGTGTAATATCATTAGTGTATTTCATCTATTCCAATATCATTTTATTTTTTTTATTTTTTTTATGATTCATCATTATATTATACACCATAATTACATATTTTGTTCATGATAATTCCATATTAGGAATGTTTTGGTATTTAATATGCCCAGTTCTTCAAATATATTAAATTAATTATTTTTAATTCAAGTTGAATATGTTAAATATATATATAATCATATGAGGAATCTTATGGACTTATCTGAGTCTTAATATTGAACCTAAATGAATAGGTAGGTATCACGAGACATCTAAAATTTGTTTTTTTCTATGGTCCTACCATTAAATTTTACGATATCTTGGCCAAGGAATCATTGATATGATTCATTTGTCCATGAAAATGAACTACCAGTTGATGAAATCATTTTTTAGATATATATAATTATATTAATTGTTATTAAAACCATTAAACATTTCCATGCTGATGTGATTACTTCTATGGTAGTAATTTCTCCATCATCCATTCCATCAATATTACTTATCCCCTATTAGCTTAAGTTATAAAAACCCTTAATAATAATTAGATGTCGTATTATTTTGTATTATGTTACCCATTATTTGGAGATGGGTATTGTGAAAAAATATAAAATATGAAGAAACAAATATATTCTATTTATTTTGTATTCAAAATGCAGTATATGATTCATGGATTTATCATTTTATTAAATAAAAATATACATTTTTATCATTTGGGATACGATTATATGTTTCAATTTCCAATATAGTAATATGACAATTAGCTCTAGAAAAATGTATTTGGGGACATTAAAATATATTTCCTAAATTTATTTAATTTTATCAATTATATAAACTATAATATTCCTTGATTTTCAATATAATTCTTTTCAATTAAACTACATTTTCCTTATAAGTCATAAAATTCTATAAAATTATGTTTATAAATTGATCATGTAATGATAGATTTATACAATTTTATATTTATAGTGATTTATATTGATCCATTTGATCATTCATGTAAATTATATTTTTGTAAAATAAATCATCATGAAGAAGGTATTGATACCAACCAAAATTAAAATAATGTGACAAAAGATAGTAATAAATCCCCTATGTTTTGAATGGTTATCATATATGAACCATTTATTTCCTTATTGTAATAAGTAGTATTTCTCAATTTTCAATATAGTTCATTATGATGAAATTAATATAATATCAATGTAAATATCAAATCTACAATATATATAATTGAGAGTGGAAATACATGAAATATCAACATGTAGATAATATAAAATATGTAATCACAGTAGATGGATAAATTTTATTTCATATCCATAATGTGTGATATAGTTTTAATGTAATTCACTATATACCATATAAAATTATTGAATTTTTACATTTTTGGAGTCTAATGGAAAAATAAATTCTGACTTTTTTAATTTATATTTATGTTTGGGAAATGGTTATAATAATGAACAATATATATATATCTTATCATTAAATTTTTGACCTACCATGAAACAATATACACATATTAGAATATATTTCATAATGATTCCCCTTTGAAAATATTCATTAATATCATTACACACAATCATTCATCAATGATACTTAGAGAATAATGAACTATGAGATTCATACGATGGAAACTAATTCAAAACTATTATGGATAGGGAACAAGAAGGGTTCTTGGACATTATCATTCCATAAAAATAAATGTTGAACTCATTAACACCACCATTAATCATTTTCACATCTATATATTCCTTCAACACCCCCTTAATATATATGGATAACTGTTCATATATAGACTTTATATTGATAATATTTCATGAATTCCTTTATAATATCATGGCCTATACTTTGAAAATCTATATTTATTTTTTTCATTGTGATACATATAATAGATATACAGGAATGATTTATTTGATAGGGCCATCATTCACATTGTTCTCATTCTCAAGGTGGTAATGTATTGAGGAAAAATAGTCAATAATCAACTCGATCCATAACATATTCATAAATTCTAATTACATGTTATTTTATAGTGAAGATATTCATTTATTAAATGTATATGTTTCCCGTAGTTCATTTTAGACAAAGGAAGCCATATAATGAAAGTAAATTTTCCCCATCTAAGGCTAAATGTCATGGTCAATAAATTTTTTAATGATTAATCAATTATATTTAGTTAGAATCTAAATCAAATTCACTATTCCAGTTTAGGCATCCCACTAACTTGTTCAAATCATCTATAAACATAAAAAACCCCTCTATACATTATGATAGATTTTGAATTGGTACTCCAATTAATTGTATATTCAATTCCACAAAATGTTCCTGACATTCATCTATCCAAATTAACAATAATCCCTTCTAAAGTATCATTGTGAGAGAAGTATAAAATAATAAAAAACTCTATAAATTATCGATAATATTCATCCAAACCTCGGAAAATATGAATCTGAACCAAAATGGAAGTCCGATGTATTATTTAATAACATCATTTTTTTATTTATCTCCTCTTACAACCAGAGTTGAGATTATAATAACAAAAAAGATCCATTCATATTAAAATATCCAAGATATGACATTTTACACAATTATAATCCATGCACAATGACTTTACATCAATTATCAAATGATCATCATGCTCTTACATTGTCATAGAATACATAATAATATCTTCAATAAAGACTATAAAACTAAAGAATATTAACATCTAAAGAAACTAATTATTAAATACTTGAATATAATTTTGTAGTACATAGAACAAAATTAAAAATCTATATATTAATATTGTCCATACCTTATATGTGCTATTTTATTAGGTATGTCATCACTTTTGTACATTAATTTATATTATACAAATTAATGATCAATCATGGATAAATATTGAAATCCTTGTAATTAATCAAATAAAAAAAATGAGGTAGGTGATACATATTCGTGATCATAACATTTTTATGTTCCATGAAATAATTGTTCAGTATCATTGAACCGTCATTCTACTTAACAAAAATAATTATATTATTCAAATGTGAATCAATTTACTAAATGAAAATATTATCAATATTATCCATGATATTCCCCTATTAATTAATTCATATCAATTGTGTCGATTCAATATGTCATTTATATATAGAATTATCACCATGACTGATTCATATTTAAAATTCAACATCATGATACATTGATAGACTAGAAAACTATTCTTGAAAAAAATGATGAAACTCTTGTGAAATACTTATATATTTGACGCTGAGTTTCTCTCCAAACATATATGATAAATACAACTGTTTAAACATAATGATGAACTATAAAAAGGATGTAATATCTATAGGTATTTCATATTGATCATCCCTATAATATACAATAATAGTTCATCTTTGAATATCAAATGCGAATATCTACCTTGTAAATTGATGTGGGATTAATAAAAACAAGTCCAATAGATTCCCAAAGTAACAAAGATTCAATATCATTTATTATTTTCATTTATTAGAGTCATAAAAATTAAATATGATATATTTCATTACTTATTTTAAAATATATATTTTATAAGAGTGAATCGGATCAGATGATGCCTAAGTTTACGACATTTATGGTATTAAATTCTATTTGTACCATATGAAATATAATTAATTAATTCAATCATAATGTTAATTTTTAATTAGTAATTCATTTCTATATGACCTTATTTTTCAGAGATATATC
Organism: Viscum album; assembly: GCA_963277665.1. Classification (NCBI taxonomy): domain Eukaryota; kingdom Viridiplantae; phylum Streptophyta; class Magnoliopsida; order Santalales; family Viscaceae; genus Viscum; species Viscum album. Next base: position 1,742,589,753 of record OY728156.1, read on the forward strand.
GTATAGATTTTCACATAATACTTTTTCTAGTGTGTATCTTTCCACATTTGGGACACAAAGAATACTAATCATTTATTCCCCCGCGGATTCAACCACATAATCTCTCAATGAACACTATTAATATTTTCATTGGTTAGACTAATTTTTTTTGAAGGGACAGTATTTATACCATGTTTAATAAGTATTTATTTTATATTGAAAATTTATTTAAATCTTATCATCTTCCCATTTGGATTCTCATAACCACAACATTATCTGTCATATTGTTTGAAGGAGATCGGAACACCCTAAGAGGGGAGGGGTGAATTTGTGTGTCAACATTTTATATCAAACAGAGAGATCTTGTTCCCATGTTGGTATGAACTAGTTAAACATATTTGGTGAAACAAATAAGTAAACAAATTATCAATTGGAATTAGACAACACAGTAATTTTATGTGGTTTGCCATTAAGGGATAGTCTAAGGAGAATACTCAGACAATGATTCAGTCATACCACTTTCCAAAAGACCTCACTACTTATGGATTAAATAGTTCAGAAATAGTCACTATAAATCAAGGACACTACATTTATAAGGTTTTAGGGATTTTCAGTGAGTCCCTCAAAATATTTTTGTCGACTCTCCCAAACTCAATGCCTTTGGAGGAGTCTTACACATTTTATCGTCTTGAAAGTCTCATCAATTGATATTCATTGATGTCATTGTCTCCGTCTATAAGAAGACTCTGCATGAATCAAGTAATGTAATTGATGCACATCAAAGAACTTATCCAAAAACCCGTTATCCAAACCCTATTAGAAGCTCAACACAATAGTTGAATGCAACACCTGCTTATGCACACTAGAATTTGGATTGTTGCACAAGATAGATATCACTCATCCTTTATTTTCACCCACCCATTCTAATTCACGGAACTACACAATATTTTCCAAATGGTATTTTAAACTATTCAAACACATTTCATGAATAATTTTATCTCTACTTCTCTTCCACATGAAATTAATAAGTACAGAAGAAGAACCCGATCTTCATGGAAAAGTTATAAGTCTTGAGTGTGGTAGCCAAATATTTATAGGTCTCATTAACCATGTCGGTAAGAATCTAACACGCCAGTCTAGATTCTCAATGACATATCAAATTTTTTTTGACATCACATTAGGAGATCAAATCTCTTCCACAAAACCTCAACATTCACACACATTTAAATCATTCACGTAGTTTTTTATTTTCCTTTATTTTGATATAATTACCAAAACATAGGCCATGCATCAAATATTCCAAAAAACTTAAAATACTACTAACTTCATGATGTTTAAATCATTTTTACATGAAAAATACCCAATCATTCAAAAAATGGTTGACAAAAAACAGAAACATAATCTGTTTATAGACAAAAAATTGCCTTGGTTCCATAATTATTTACTTATATGATCATTTCTAGGTCCATAAATTATTTTTATCCTAAATGTATTGTATTAAAAATAACAATCATAAGTGGAAATCATATAATAATAGAATTAATTTTTTTTGATGTTATAATAATGAAATATTATATTCAGCTAATTCCACATTCTGTTTTACATATGTCTTCCATGGACATCATGAAATGTACCAGAATTTTCGAAAAAAGTTTTTTAATTATATGGAATTATTTAGAGATGTCGAATTCTGACAGCACGCGATTCTGAGGCTGAGAGAGCCCAGAATGATCTGTCTAAGATTTTTTTATGTTTTAATTAGTTTGCATATGAATATTTCCTAAAATAGTGGAATAACTCTTAAACTATTTCCTGAATTAGAAATATGAGGGAATAGTTGCATTCCCGATGGCAGGTTTACCCTATGTGTGACTTATGATTAGTTGGAACGAGCCCCCTATGAAAAAAACCGAAAATGGAAGAACCATAAATAAAAAAATTAAATATAACTATTTCAGTTTTCAATTGATTTTAACTCATGAATGGTAAATCAGATTTAAATCTGATACCATCGCTAAACTCTTGAGTGTATGTTTTCTTTAGGCTGATTCTAACATTGGCCAGTGCAGGCCACCAGTGAATGTTAGTTTTTGTCCATAAAAAATATAACTAATTTGTAATTATTTTATGGTAAAAACATGAACTTCTAAAGGATAACATGGATTGTAAATTTGAGGTTACCATTGAGTTTGTTGGGGTGTTTTATCCTTAGGCGGTGCCTAACCTCAACCGGCGTAGCTCGAGGGTGAACATAAATATTTTGTTGAACTTTTTTATGGTATGTTTAGTAAATGCGTGAGAGGCATTTTCTAACATCTGAACCATAGAACAGATTAAAAATCTAAGGGAAACATTGAATCCGAAGCGCCAATATTTTCTTACGGGAGGCTTTACATTGACGACAGTAGGTCTGAAGAAAACATTATGATTTGTGACATTTTAAAAAATTAAATAAAATAATTTTATTATATTATATTATTTCATATCATCCAATGAAAAAATAAATGTTTGGGGCCAATGATGTGTCAAGACAATAAATGTCTTGACCTAAAAACCATATTCAACGACTTCGTTAGGGAATTATGAAACTTCCTAATTATCAAGCCGCATTATATTCCATAGTTGTTACTTTCCCTCCCCCTCCCATATTTATATAGGGCTTGGGGGAGGTACGAGAACAGCTTCACCAAGAAACGAAGTGGTGATGGATTGTCATGGCACTGGACCCTCTGAGGATAGTGTTGAACCCTGTGGGAGGTGACAGACAACATCAAACCACGAACCAGAGGATGATGTATGAAAGGTATCCTTGGAAGCACATTGCATGAATGAAGAATACCGACCCAACCTAAAGAGTGGGCATTTATATGATGATTCGAGTTATTGGGTTTATTTCTGTATTCTTTTTAAATGATTTCTTCTTCCCTGTTCTTGAATAATACAAAGAATGCGGATCATCTGACTAACGGGTTGACCTTGTGATTCATTCTTTTTTGTTGGAGGTTGGTGTGGGGTATCTTAGTGGGGTATATCATGATGTTTAAATTCATTTTATTAATAAACCCCTTTAAATTCTTCCCCATTGTTTTTGATCATACATGAAGGGAAATAGACTAACGAATCTGGCCCGAAAACTCTGCCAACATTCTATTCATATGCCTCTATGGAACACTGAAAGCGAGGCAATACAGACCATCTACGTTGGGTATTGCGTGTCGACTCACGCCGCAAGAGGAGGACGTTACACAAGGCATTAACGGTCATCGGAGCAACCATAATCTGTTGGCCGTGGTGGAGGCATGGAACACCACCATGTTCCACCGATTAACAAAGAAGTTCGTGACTCATTAGCCTTGATGACCAGAGGAAGTCAGCCGTAACATAGGTCGGCCGCGGGTGATGGTGCGGCGGGCCGTCCCACAACAATGGAGAGGTCAGCCTGCATGACGGTCGACTGCGATGGAACCGCTAGGAAATGCTTTAGCAGGACCCTTTTTCCACCTCGCGACACCACATGGAACCTCCATATTGTTGAAAACCGAACGACTGAAGCTATTCGGTAAAACAAGGGGGTCTTACCCCCAGTAGCTGCAAGTATGAACCCCCTTGCTGGGTGTGCGTCATGTGGTCGGGCCATTTCCCTCCCTGGACGGTGCCCTCTTAGGATACCCCCTTGTGGGATAGGCCTCCTCTAATTGGGTCAAGTCGCCCCCTTATAATTCGGGCCAGACCACGGCCAGTGGGGCCACGTCCGCCGTGGCAAAAAATAGACCAGGTTGCGCCGGGTCTGTCCGATCGAGCCCAGAAACACTTAAAGTACCATATCTCGAGAACAGTGTGTCTATTTGAAAAACTATCTACCACATTGTAATCCTTGTAATGATATGATACATTTTATTTACTCGTGAGAGTTTTGGAGAATCTCCGGGTATGGATGAATTGGATGGCACCTAAATCCAACCGGGCCCTCGACACTAAAATGATAATAATGCACAGATCGGGCATCTGGTTGATGCACCGTCTATTGCGTTGGAACCCTTATGGCAAGATAGAACATTGAGTTACTTCATTATGAGACTTCATGCACATTGATATATGACCCATGGTTTGGGGAGATGTTCTCCCATGTGCGCTACATACGGAACCCTATGACTGGCTGAAACTTGACGACCTCTGACTTTTTGACATGGAGTGAATCGACAGCCATGTGGGGAGATCCTCTGTGTTACGTGGAAGACCCATAGGGTGGATCACCACTGTGTGACGTGGAAGATCCATGGTACATGATCAGAAGATTACCTCAGTAGGCCACAAGGGGGAGAGACCCAATGTGACCTGACAGACCCGCATTGGGGAGAGCCTCTGTGTAATGCAGAAGACCCATAGCACTCGACACGAAGTGTATCTCAACAGTCCTATGTTACTGGGTTGAACTTCTCTGTGACACGGAAGGCCCACTATACTCAATAGAGGAAGTGTTATCCAGAAGCTGAGGTATTAAATGTTGTGACTAGGAATTTTACTTATTCCTAGGCCTAGAGAATCTGTAGCTGGCTATCAGCATTCATATCAATCCAATGGGTGTCAACATCATAATCATGTTTCTCTGAGATATATACCTTGTTTGAGCTGAGATTCTAAATGATATGTTCCAATTTCATTGGGCTTTGTGATTTAGATCAATCTCTATGGGTTTCCATTGTGGAGTTCGTAGAGACCATCATGGGTATTGGGGTCCCAACTGGATATTGTTATACTCACCCCTACACGTGTTACACCAACACCTTGTTGTGTCTTGTGTAGATGACAAGCTGCTGGGTTGTGGTTTCAGGGAGCCTGTACAAGGTGGTTTGTAGAGGAGACATGTGGATATGGAGTTCATAGGAGGTGATATGTACAAACCCTTCAGGTTGGATCCTAGGAGGAAGACTTAGTAGTATTTTTCATTTTTTTTGTATGGTTCTTTCAGTTGTACATTTACCTTTATTGTTGGGCTTGTATTCCATCCTCGTTTACATTAAACACTATTTTTATACAGTAGTTTACTTCATATTTTTTGTTTTTGTGTTCTTGGACCTTGTGTTTGTACAGGATTAAAGCAAATGACTTCCAATTTTTGGGAATACACCTTTTGGTGCTAGTCACCAGCACATGGTCTATGGAAGGCGGGCATGGGATAGACACGGTGTGGGCCCCGGGGATGGTTCATGACACATCATCTAATCAAATATTTCATAATGTAACATATTGGTAATTTAAGTTAATATTAATATATAACATGGAATATTCCAGCCATGTATACATTTATATTCCACTCAATTTGCAGTAGGGATGATTGAGTTAATACCCAATCATCCACGTTTAGTTATTATACATGAAGTTAGAATTTATATAAAGCCACATCCATTTTCAATTACTTAATAGATATATATTTTTAATAAAAACAAATATATTTTTTATTAGGTTAAAACATAATTTTTTATAGAACATTATTATTTTAAGGGTTCTTATTAAAATTTAATCATTTAGTTTTCAGATATATCTAAAACATTGTTGATATAATCTATAAAGACTATAATATTTCTCATATATATATATATATTAAATTTTATTTTATTATTATTCAGGTAATAACATTACAATACGCATCATAACTATAATGGATTATTTTATATGTAACCTTGTACAAATGAAAAAGGGTATAAAAAATATCTACATCAGCTTTCACCTTTGTTCACTTCTATTACCATTATGAAAAATATATTAATTAAAAAATTCTTTATATCCCTGAGAAAATGATTAATGAAAAAGGTTTTTCATGAATTTCAAATGAGGAATGCTTCCAAATATATAAATTATCATATTAGGAAATCATGTACCCATGTGAACAAGAATATCACAATAACATTTTAATACCATACACAATATATCATAATTAATAATCATAATTCATGTAAAAGTGCTTGGTATTTCATAATACATGAATAACAATGTAATAATGTACTACAATCCTTGAGAGAAAACTATTGAATAAGAAGTAATTTTATGGTGAAATGTTATCTACAAAAACGAGTTACATAGTAATGGATAACAAAAATGTATTTAATAGTATATTTAGTTAACTCTATTTTTTTGTATCATTATTTATGGTTCACTATGTCGTCTATCCAAATTTACAGAGGCTCTTATGAATCTGGGATTACTATATATTCCATTTATTTTTTTAACATGAGAAATTTTATATAACCTAATTAATTAGATGTATAAATAAATATGGGTCAACCCATCTCTTAATAATAATTCATTCCTAAATAATTCTTTAAATAAAAATTCACTCACTATATCATAATATCATAACATGTAGAATGTAAACAGTTTTCATAACCATTTCACCATAGTATAACCCATGTTAAATAAACATGTTTGGTAAAATTATCATCATTATAATCATAAACCATAAAATTAAAATATATGTATGGAATCCTTATATAATATCCACCTATTTAATTATCTTACTTAACTTATATTATCATAGATTAAATTTTTTTTAAAAAATTATTAATATCATTCCTAATGAAATTACCCATTTCATTTTGACATCACTGATTTAAAATTAATGTATTTTCAAAAAAATTGGCAGATATATTTTATATTATAATGATCATGAAATATTTGTAATTTAGTCTTTGTATAATTTATAGGTAATGATTGTAAATTTTTTATTCATGCTACATGTGTTAAAATAAGTAATATATACAGATTTTAGCAAAAAATAAAAAGTACATCATTTTGATAAAAACTTAATACTCTATAGAACATTTTTAATATAAATTTAATCTTGGATAAAAATAAAATAAGTTAAAATATTTTACTAATAATAACTTCATTGGATTTTGTATAAAACATTGATATAGAAGTAAAATATTTTCCATTATTGAGAAAATAATTCATGTTTTACATAATAATACATTCTTAATGATATTATGAAAAAATGAGTATAAAATGATTCTATAATTTAAAAATTATAGGAATAAATAATGTATAGTGAAATGATATGGGTTTATGTCTTTGAGATAATTTAATTTCATTCAAAATGAAATTCAATCATAAATAAATTCTGATTAAATTTTTGGTGAGACAAAAGGTCCAAAATACATCAGAAACATTAAAATCATAAGAAACCTAAATGAATAAATTTAAACTATGAGTTAAATATAATGATTATAGTGATATTTATGACGTAACATTTTATAGGTAAAATATATAAACATCGTAAATTATTATTGGTCCCTAACATGACATAGTTCCAAAGATGAATATTTGTAAAAATAAACCAATAAATAATGTTTTACTTTCATTGAATGTTCTCTATCTTCCTTTGTAATAAATATGATTTTTTTATAAATATACATAATTAACATTTATATAATTTTATTATCATATATGATCTAATTATATCATTCTAATGATATTTTAATAGTAATTAATTATTCACATTGTTGTTCTAACGTATTGACTATTTCATTTTTCATGGACATTTCAGTTAGTATGTTACAGTGTTAGTACATTGATCATGGTTCAATAATCCCTATAATGTTATTCATATCATATGTATAACCAGGAATAATAATTTAAATATTTAGAATCATCCATTATTAGAACATGTAGAATGATTATATACAACCATTCCAATAGATGATAAACCATGTGTGGACCTGAAAACTATTTTTATTTTTAGAATGTTAAATGGATGATAAATATTATTAAACCAATTTAAAAAATTACTATATCACATATAAAACATATATAAAGAATATATATCATAATTACATTCCCTGTAAATATTAATTAAAAAATGAACCTAATCAATTTGTATAGGAAGTAAGTCACATATACGAATATGGGATGCCATTTTTTATTCAGTGGAGTAATATGTAATAATATATACTTGATATATTTATTCTATAAGAATTTTATTATCCAGATAACATATGAAGTTATTAATGGCTTCTTAATAACAAATAAATAATTATTTTAATAGAAAATAAATTTTATGGAAATGTGGGGGCTACAATCCACACATATGCACAAGAGATACATTCACTTCCAACTTAATTGAAAAGATGGTTGGTAATTGATGTTAGAATATAAGAACAAAATTTTATTATATTAATGATTTTGATGATTTTATATTGTGTGTAATAGAATATATTTCTAGATGTTTTAATATTAAATACAATGGAAGATGTCAGATAAGACGATCACCTCTTCATCAATAGAAATCCATGAGATCATTAATTAATGACCAATTGACTACTATTTCTGTAACACAAAAACATATCCTTAATGTATATGGTTTTAGAGGAAATTAAATATTAGAACCTGGTAAATCATAGTGTCTCAATGTGGTCTAATTATGATAATTGTTGGGTTCTATTTTAATGTGTGTGAAAAAACACATAATGAAATTTCAAGATGTATTAAGATATATTAATGTAATAATAATGTAAAATCACTCCAAATGATCCATTTATAAAGATAAAATTATATATTGAGATAATATTGAATCTATTTTATAAAATTTTTGTTAACATAATTGAAATATTCAAGTATAATATTTCACATGAAAAATTCAATGAAAATATGATTTCATGGAAATTGTGTTCTTATGTATAATAATTTATCATTACATGATCCAATATAAAATATATTTAAATAATTTCAATTTAATTTATAACAATTTAATTGAAATAATAATACGTTTAAAAAATTAAACTAAATTAATATTTGTAAAATCATGAAACAAAAACAGTGTTTTCAATAAAAAGCAGTAATTTAAAATATTCAACAAATAAATATATTCATTCATTAAATAATGGGAAAATTACTATGAAATAATGTTTACATGATATCTTCAAAATGTAATTTTAATTTTATGAAATAAATTATAATTTTGGTATAATTTAATAATATAATTTTCTCACACAAATATATTAACAAACTATATGATGAAAAAATATATTTCAAGCATATAATGACTTACTTAAAAATTATCACTTATTTTTTTGAATATTTCATTTATATTAATCAATTATGCTTTTTTTAAGTATAATTTTGTGACACTAATTCATAAATCCATTTTAATGGATTATATATATTATATGTAATCTAGGATCGAGATATCATGTATCACAATAATTCATTGAATTAAAAATTACTTGAAAAGAAATATATAATAAATTATTACTGTATTATAAACAATATTTGATCAATCACTCCAAAAAACATGGTTTTATAGTATAATAATTGAAATCATTACCAATTTAAAACATTTTATTAAATTCGTAAACCATCATCACAATGAAACAACCTAAACCTCATTCTGTATTAAATATCCCAGTATTATATTTCACTAACATGACCTTATACCCTAGAAAAAATACTAAGATATTATTTAGTCATATTGTTGAATCCTAAGAATACACTAACTAGTCATAGGGTATATGTGGAGTCAATAATTAATAATATGTGAAACATGTGTTCATGAACTTAATAACCAATAAAAACAACATGTTTCTGAATAATACATAGATGGTCAAATACTATATATAAAATCAATCAAAAAAAGAATAATTAGGTTATATATATGATTATTATATACATCTATTGAAATTCAACAGAAAATAAATATTGGAAAAAACAAATATTTATACTAATAATAGTGCTAGACCACTAATAACTAGAAAGAATAAGTAATCCATGCACTATCATTTGGAATGAATAAAATATATAATCATCAATATAAATCATTATTATTCTATAACTCTGATAAATATACATCATATGTGAACAATAACAAAATATTCCCCATAATAATGTTAAATAAAAGGTAATAAGATTAAATGTTTTGATAAATATTTATACCTACCTATAGGATTCCTAAAAATCCATAATAATGAAAAAATTAAATGTTATCTAAGAAAAAATTAATCCAAAGATATACCTATATATGAAATTAAGTAGTTAAAATCTCTGTCGTATGATAGTGATAAATCTATTGGTCATCTCCATAAATATAATATAATCTCAAAAACAGAGATTTCCATGATTCACAAAAATCCACATAACCTTTTAGAGTATATATTTGGGGACCCATGTGTATGTGAGCTATATATATTGGTATAGGTAGTATAAGAACTAATGGGTGTTCCATGATCAATCCTTTAGAGGCCATTGGTGAATTAAGTTCCAACTATATAGATATAAGAAAAGTACCCCAATAGTAATGGAGTTACTGACAACTTCATCCATATGTTGTAGTTATTAATTATTTGTATTTATTTAGTATCATCCCATTTCCTCAAATTGTATAATAAAATAATATATTTTGTGGTTGGGTTTGAGAATTTTTAATATTACATGTGTAAAAATAAACGTTAATTATAAATTTTCTTTGGGAGTATGAGTATTCATATAAAATTTTATTTTCATTAATGACTTATTTTTTTATAAAATTAAAATATATTACTCAATATTATTAAAATAATATAATATGATTAAATTGATAGAAAAAATTACTACAATAACATGGTCTAATAAAGAAGTGATAATAATAGTTTTCTAAGTTTTACAATACATTATAAATTTTCTTAGGAAATCATAAAAAAAATTTTATTGAGTCATGTGGAAGCCCCCTAGAGTAATACACATGGTACAATAATGATATGGATGAAAAATAACATGCATACATTTCCATCAAGTCATAGGTATAATAATTGTGTGTAGAAACATTTCTTTTCCATTGGGATTTATGTTAGGTTAATGAGTACCAGACCTAGGACCATGGTTCTCGTCCCACCTAATTGGGGAACCATCTTATAGTGAATATTATATCTTCAACAATTGTAATTGTTTTCTACTATTTTTTTGTTCAACCTAATATTTTATCATCTTCTATCACACTATGTTTTACCATCACCTTAATAAAGATTTAGTATCCACTATATAAATACATCATTCAATCCATTACCATCGTAGTTTCAAATTAGATAAAATAGAGGTGGATGAAAAATTATTAAATGATGGAAGGAATATTACCTCTATATGATAAATGGACATATAGTAAAACATATCATGTATAATTGGGAATAAATTTGGATGATCATGCTCATAATGTAAGGATAATGACCTTTCCATGGTGGATCCTAAATAAAATGAAATTATAGGGTGATTTAAAAAATTCATGCAATGTTTAAGTGTTATGAAAATTACAACCGTGGAATTAATGATTTCGGTCAGTATACCCTTGATACATTTTACCGAACAACGCAATATATGAAATACCAATGTCCATTTGTGGTCCTATCTAATGAAGTATAAGCACAATCTATTGGGTAATAATTTTGTTGAGCCATATATTATAATTTTTGAAGCATATTAAGAACGCTATCACCCTACTCCGATGAAAATCACAATATCTTATAGTTCAGAACATTTCCCCAAAGAAATAATCTACAGAAACAAGATCTTTAACATCTACTATATAAAAAAATTGAACATCTAATAAATATAATTTAAAAAATTCTTAAAATTATTGATTCATTATAACACATACATTTGAAAATTCCAAAATTATGCAATGATATAGGTTGTTAATAATATATATTAAAATTATCTTTTTATTAATATAGAAAATATAAACTGTGGAAATTATTGATAAATTCTTTAATAACATATAAAAAATGGATTTAATTAAATGTGAATTAATTTTTATGGTTTTAAATTAGTTTCCAAATAATGTTTTTAAAAAAAATTTAAAAACTAATATTTTTTAATTCATAAAAAAATTACACATTAATTTGAATCAAATGGTAGTTGAAATTTTACTAGTGATTATTTTATTGATTTTAATAGTGTAACCAATATTTAACCAAATATGTGTATTATGAAATCCATAATGTGTATTACATGAATTTAATCACATAGAGTATGTGTGAAAATGCATGTTCAAATAGATTCCTCAATTTAAATGTTTGAAATTAACTAATATAAAATTAGATTGATTATGAATATTTTTCTGGAAGAAAAGAGATAATAATCATGATGACATGGTGTATATGAAATTATTGGTTAAGAATAATGAGTGTTCTTATAAGAGTTAGTATTTTTATTATATAATAATTTACAAAGAAATAAATATGATCTATATTATTGGATTTTAATTTTTGGCCCCTACAATGGCCTCTTATGACATATATGTATAACAGAATGGATTGGGATTTACATATATCTCAATGTGAAATGATTATCACTATTCATAAAGACATATTTTGTAGTATTTTACTGAAGGTAGAGAGTGAATCCCACGAGGGTGAGTCCATTATGTCTAAATTCAAAAGATACATTAAAATGGGAAATATAGTTATAAATTTGGGTAAATTTTTAAAATAGTGAATAGATTATTTGGTGAAAAATATATAAGAAATATTTGAGAAAATTGACAACATAAAAGCGGGATATTATAATCAAAAAACATTTAATTAGTGATGTTTGTTGATTTTTTATGATTATATAAGTTTGAAATAATATGCATGATTGGATTTCTGGAGATTTATTTTAAAAAATATTCAATGAATATTTTTTCACTTATGCCCTAACACTAAATAGCTCATATGAATTTCTCAAAATCTAACTAGGATAAACATTTATAATAAATAATTCAACTCATTTTATATAATTTATTAATATTAAATTTATTCATTAAAGATGCATATAAATGAATAACTAAATTTTCATAACCAATTTATAAGAATCCATTATAATTTATGTTATATTGATAAGGTAGAGACCCGGTTATTTCCATGTAAAAAAATAAAATATTCAAATATATATATTTATATACGATATGAGGAGATATTCAATTCCATATGATCTTCCCAGCCTTCCATTGGCTATTCAAATATGGTATCAAAGAAAAACATGACAAGAGCGTGTCAAAGTGTAGTAAATGGAATGAATCCATCCTATCATTAGAGAGAACATTCTATGATTCAGAATGATCTAATATCCTCGTGTGGCTCTACAATTTGTGGTTTACGGCCTTTTTTGTTTAATTCATTCAGATGATCAATCCCCTCTATTTTTCTCTACCAATTATAGATCCTTGGAATGTTCACACATATAAGAGTATATTTTTTTAGTTTCTTCTTAATCTTGGATCAATGTTCTAAATCATTAGAAAAAAATGGATATTATCATTAATATATTTTTAATGTTCCTCTTACCCCTCAATTTATTCATGTTCGTAACTAATAGGACCTCACAGTCCCAGTTTATTATTTTGTGATGGTACAAATCCTAATTAGATCCCTTGAATCATGACAGATTAAATATTATAGGATGAACCAATGAATCAGATGTAGATATTGAATGGTTTTGGTTGATTTTTGAACGTTCTAATGATCATATATTGAATAATCGAATTTGGAAAGGACTGAAGTGAGATATTCTTGCGATAGACCACCGATGAATGATGACATCAAACTTCTAGAGGCTCAATTTTTTTATTTCTATGTATTTTAAGTATTTAAATATATATTTCTAGATCAAGAAGCTGAGACGACATCGGATTCTAAGGAAAGGTGTTCCCAAAATTATTTTTTTTAATATATTAAATATTTTTTATATTATGTGTTTCATGTTTTTTAATTAAAATGATATAACTCTAAAATGAGAGATTATAAGAAATATTTTAGACAACAGATGAGTCAAAATGTATTATATACCATTAGGTCGACCTAAAGTTAGTCAACATTGGTTGTTAAGACACCTATCCTGCTAGAATTATGCCCATTTTATTTATTAATAAATAATTAAATTAATTAATTGATTTTATAATAAATGATATTCTATAAGAATTATTCCAAGGTGAATCCTCTATGGTTGGCCTCACAATTCTTAGTCGGATTATATACCTCCTTACCCTATTTCCCTTTGAGTAACAAATTAGATGATAATGAATGCATGATTAGTGCATATTGTTGTGATGTGAACATACAAACTTCCATTAATTACTTTTCAGTTGATCGTTCGATGATGAATTATCCAAACTATAGGTAGGACTCATCAATTTTTGAAATAAACCCTTTATAATTAAACTATTTGATCATATCACTCCCCTGTATTGATATACACTAATTATATTTAATTTTTTTATCCAAACATACTAGATTAAATTGATTTTTTTATCCTAGGATCTATGTTCATGACTATTGGGTAAGAACCCTTGGAAGAAATATTTAAAACAATTTTACTATTCCTCTTCCACCTCAATTTATTTTCATTCATCACTTATAGGACACCACTATCTATATTTTCCATTTTGATGTGTTAACGATCCCAAAAAGACCCTCAAAATCCTGATAAATTCACAAGCAAGGGATGGAAAAATAAATCAGTCATGGATAAAAAAAAATTGGTTGTGCAATATCATTTTGAAAAATGTATATCGAATATTAAATTGAACAACTATCTGAGGTGAGTGGTTCATGTGATATTCCTCTAATTTATGAGGATTTTTCACTTCTTTCCATCTTATGGTTGGAAAGTACGAATGGAAACCACATCCATAAATTTCAGGGGAAACCATACAATATCTAAAGCTTGAATGATTGATCCACTATATATAGATTGTATATGGGTTTCTGTGAAAAACCCAACTACACATTGTATACCATGATGATCATGTGACATGTATCCCCTTGTTGTGGTTCTAACATCCTGGGAAAATAAATAATATGATATTTTCATATTTATTGATATTTTTCTATTAAATATTAATTTTCATTGAAATCTTATGTTCCACACATCATTTAGGAATACTGTAATTTAATAATATAATATTATTATTTTAAATGGTTGTAACAGATAGCCGTTTCATTTGTAGGAATGAAAATAAATAACTAAAACATGGTTAAAATTGTTTGTTACATTTTTTTTACTATTATCCAATAAGTATTAGAGGCTTAAAATAAGAATAAATCAATTTTTGACCATGAATACTATAATATTCGTTAAAAGCCCTCTTTTCCACCTTTTGATGTAAATCCTTCTTTAGAACTAGTTTTTTCACTTTTATATGTATTATTTGAAAAAAATATAATTCTTCTTTAGAATCGGGACATCAAAATATTTCTTGGATGAAATTTTAGATATTTCTTATTAAAGTTCAATTATTAATTAATAGTGAAAAATAATTCAATTTAATTCAAAACTACAGTTTAATATAATTTATTTATGTGGATAATTTATCATTTTAAATTGGTTTAAAGTGTAATTGAATTATATTTTTACCATTTAATCCAATTTTGGTTATTGAATGTAAAGTAATATTGAAATTGGAAATTAAAAAGTGTTAATCTTTTGGAAATTATTATTTATTAAAAAAATGCTTCTTTTTGTTTTGATAGTGGAAATTAATTTCAAATTAATTAAAATTATTACAATGTTTTGAATATGGTAAAATATAAATCATTTTTTAATTAGAAATATCATAATTATCTTTGGGTGAATTTTTGCTATTTTTCGATAAACGTTCAATTTTTTATGAATAAGGAAAACAATGCATAGTAATTAAAAAACCGAGTTTTTCATTTAAACATAATTTTACCTCTTATATGAATTGATTTTTAAAAATCCAATATAAATTTTTTTCATCAGTATGTTAATTTTTGTTCAATAAGATCAAAATATTTTTTAGTGAATAATAACTTATGATTTTTATTTACCATTATTAAAGGTAAATTGGGTAATTCAAGATAAAAAATATTATAATATTATAAAATTACATTAACACTTGTCCTAAAAATATTGGATGAGTCATGGCTTACTAATAAAATCTTTCAGTGAGACTTTTTTCCTTTCAAATCTAATTTGGTAAGATGATGACACTAATAACTTTTTATTGAATGTAAAACAATATCATAAACATGTATTTATTTTTCTAAAACAACTTTAATTTGGGATATATAATTTATATATTTGAATTTAAATAGTAATTACAAGGATAATAACATTTCCTATATCATGGGAATTTATTTATTGTTTTTATACATAATATAATAAATTTATTTATGAAACAATTATGATTAAATGATTACCTCATTAATGAATATTTGAAATAAATGAGATTTTAAATATTAAAATAAATTTATTTTGATACATTTTATTCCATAAATTAATTTTAGTGATGAGTATGTCATCTTATAATCTAATTAATGATGATTTTTCTGAAAAAATAAGTTGGCAATATTTTAAAAAAAAGGAACAATATGAATAGAAAAAAAATTAACATAAATAAGTTTTTAAATCAATTATTATTTTAATAAATGATAAAATAATCCTAAAATTCTATGATTTGAATAAATGAAAAATAAGGTCTTAAAAATGCCATTAATGATCCATTTGGGATCTCTTATCATTTTATAGTAAATATATTAACCATATAGTATAAATATACAAGTAGACATGGTAATAGTTAAAAAAGATAACAAATGGTTAAATAAAAACTATAAGGATTAAAAAATATTCAAAACCTATCCAATTATAAATGGATGATTTTATTTCGTCTTATAATCCTCTTATATTATTATTTAGTGAGTTTTGGACCATTATAACCCGAAATAAATTTTAGAATAAAATAATACTTTTAAACATTCTTAAAGAGGCCCTCCTCCTTCTAATAAAAGGACACCACTTCTAACCCATTACTCACACATATAAAGCCCCTTGGATCATCAAAAATATGACCAAATCATCTCCCAACATCCCTCTATTTCTCTTATAACAATTAACTTAGGTATAATGAACTTCAAGAATTCATTTTTCTTCAAACAAAAGGAGTTACTCGATTTAAAGTTAACGTCTTCTCTCAAATTATCTTCTTTTATTTCACTTATATACTCCCTATGACCTTATTGTTATTTGTTTACCTAAAATCACTGTTATTTTCAATATACTAGTTTTTTATGATAATAATTCAAACTACACTTCCACCCACCACTATCTCATGGATACGAACATACTGTTTCTGTGGATGGTGAACTACTGCCTCACGAAATGATTTTTGTTCAATTTTCTCTCACCACCTCTTATGAAAAAAAAACTAATATTGAACATTATTTATATTTTGAATATATTATATTTATATTGTCTCTATTATTCTGTATTTTTTATTTATGTCATACCTTTTTTGTTACCATAATGCGTAAATGAGATTATTTAATTTGAGAAAGTGTGAACTACCACCCCCTCAAACTGATATGATTCGTTAATAACATACATGGAATGCATAAAGGACAGAATTAATGAATTTATATATAATAGTGTTGTGGAATTATAATATACCTATTTATCTTTATTTATTCCTTCTATTAAATAAGAAATAGAAATTAAAATAGTGTTCATGCGTACGTACATCTTACCGTCACCATGAACTGTGAATTTCATTTCTTATCTCCAAATGTAACTTACTATTTAAAATATACATGCATCCAAGATATATATGATATATAAATCATGAATATTATTCTGAGATGATTTAATTTTTACAACATTGAAAATTTGTAATTATAAGATGTACATTTTTGACTCATGTACCAAATATCGACAAAATGACCGTTATTAACATAAACGTTTATGTAATCTTTATAACATGGTAATAAGTGATATTAAAGTAATAAAAAACATGAAAAAGGTTATGAAAAAATTATAAATTATCTTTAGTTTGTTAATCAGGAGATTAAAAAATGAACTAGACATGTCAGACACGAGGGAAGGGGTTTTCATATAACTTTTTATTCCCGTGAGATTCATGATATATTTTCCACTACTACTATTTGTGTGGGGTATGAACTACCCATGATTGTATTTTATGAGTACTATAATTTTATTTATAGTTTTTTAAATTTTCATTAAATGAACCATCTTTCATGGGGTGTATGTTTCGTTAGTTAACAAATTAGTAAGGGAACCTTTCACCATACTCTTTTATTAAGAGACTTATTTTTTGTTCTGTCATTTAAATTTTCCATTTCTTATATTGGTATATATTATTATATAGCCTTATTTCCGTACATTTTATTTCCATGAGATGAGAGACCATTTTCTCTCTCATAAAATCATTTTCATAGTATTAATGATACTTCATTAGGCTGTTGAATTTCTGTAAGGGAACTTCTTAACCAAATTTCTAATCATTGGGTTAAAATTATACTTTGTAATTATGTAATGATATTAATATGTGTGAATGGCCCATGATTTTTTTTCACTTAATATCCACTTATATTAGGTGTATTTATATTTTCACACAAAATTATTCCATCGATTTATCCTTAATCAAATGCTATGATCTTTGTATGGGATTTCGTCTCAATTTCTATTCCAGTGGGGATTATTTGTTGTTATAAGAAAATTCACTTTTATATGGTTTATATGCATCAATTTCACATATTATTCAATGAATTTCCTTTTTCGCATGATATTATAATCATTTAATAATTTTATTCAATAATTATATTTATTCATGTATTTTCTCAAGTGGTATGGGGATCAGTAACTAAAAAATTGTATTAAATGAATTAATGATTTATTATTCTAAATATTTTTCACTGATGACCATGTTTTCAAAAAAGTTTAAAGTATTTATTTTTATGGATATTTTTTAAAAAAAAATTAATTCCTTTAAAATATTCAATGTGGTATGGGACTCTCTAATTCATGTATCTCTTTATTAAATGTTTTAAATGTTTTTAAAATTGTTTTGATAAAGCATTGATTAGGTCAATATATTTAATTGATATATTGAGATTACAATGTGTAAATTTTAACTTTTCATTTATTCCTGTTTTACATATTATAAATATGTTATGGTTATTGGTAATTATTTATGTACATGGGTAGTTTCAGGATAAACCTATGGAGGGTAAGCCCAATAGAGCTCTCTAATGAATTGGGTAACGTGACTGAGGTAAACATTAATGTTTCTCCTAAGATATTTAGGTAATATACTATGATGGGTATTCCAAATGTAAATTCCTATTTATTTGTGAAATTTAAAATGTGTTTATATTTAGTATGACATATGTTACCTTTATGATTTATGATTTCCATGCGTTATTTATAAATCTTTTGATATTATGTGGAATGTTAACGATTAAAAAGTTAGATTTTATTGATTTATACTTATAGTTGGACTAATGTTTTATTTAATTTTTTATATCAATTTATGAACATTTTATGCTCATCCAATGTTTTTGAAATGTGTTTTCATACAGTATATTGATGGTTAAGAGAAAGGATGAATTCCGGAAGATTTATATCACGAAATTAAAACTTTTTTTTATTTATGGAGTTTTATTAATGTGAAAATTTTGGATATATTATATGTGTCTAGATTGTTATTTTTGAGATTTAATGTAATAATTATGGCCTAATTCTCTAAAAATATAAAAATAAAAATATACTCTATGTGAATTATTAACTAAAATGAAGAAAAAGAATTGTTTTAAGGACGAGGACTTATAGTTTGTATAAGAGGTTGGTTTAGATATCTTTTGAGGTTAGGATTTTTGTTAAGAATAAGAGAAATAAACATAATGGTTATAAAATTAGAAAGAGTCATAGTTATTTTAGATAAATTTAATGAGTTTAATATAACATGAATAACTAGATCCTGTTGTTTACCCTACTCATATGATGTTATATGAGTATTTTTCTAATATACTCACACTAATCATTTTTGTGTTAGTAAAAGGTCGGATCAATCAGGAATCAAAGTAACAATGGATATGAAAGAAATTGTGGTGGTTTTCTGAATGATAAACTTGAATAAATGGGAGCTACTATGAGAACACTTGTGGTTATTATCAAACAACAATTTCGACTCTTGATTGACCACATAAACCTTGTTTATTTTTATATGCATCATATTAGCGAGAAACGAATCCCAATGAGTGATCGGGTAATAATCATATAGGTAAGTATTTTCATAAACCTATATGTCAAGGATTTTGAAAGAAACACCATGGAAGATTCATCAATGGGACGAGAAGCTGTATCCAATGTGGTAATGAAGGTCACAAAGCAATAACTTGTCCTGAAAAAATGGAGCATTCGGTTTACTCAAGGAATGAGAAAGAAGTACTTCTTGAAGGACATTGGAATGTTTTAAATGTGGTCTGTATGGTCATTATAAAAATAAATGTCCTATGACGAAGGTTCAGGGAAGAGATCCACAGTATTGTACAAATATATATTTACCAATAACTAATACCGTTTCAATTGAGGATGAGGAAATTGACAATGAACAATGAAAGGTATGGATTATTTCCTAGCAAGATATTTTGACATTATTGGTTCTTTAATTATAAATAATTATTATTATTTTTAATGTAGAATTACATGATATATTTAAGAAGAATGGTAAATGGATCATGAAGAATTTATAATGAGTAAGAAGTCTACATATAAGTCATTGGAGAGTTATGGTAGATTTTAGGATGACGAAAATCATAAAAGTATTAAGGCTATTTTGATGATGGGATTACATTAGAAGCCTTTTTATAGTATGTGTAAACCTGGTGCTTGATATGTGAAAATGATATTCAAGGATCAATTATCTTTTCTTTTCTAGATATATTTATTACGAATTATTTGGGTTAATATGATCCTTTAATTTGATGTAATTATATGTTATTACTTTTTAGGATGAAAATGAAAGTTATGAGATAATATTTGTGGTTTATTTATGTTATCGTTCTTTTTGAGGAATATAACTAATTTTTGGGAATGTTAAAAATTATTTAATTTTTGATAAAAGAAAATAGGCAGTTTTTGTTACAACCAGTCACATCAACAAAGCTGTGGGAATCAAACCCACAACCAAAGTGCGATTGATATTTATCACCTACGACTGTACTATGTGATATCCTTTCTTAGTATGAAATATTATTTTTAGTTAAAATATTTTATTGATCAAGAATATGTTGATTTGGGATATTATGTTTTATCAAATAGATATCCATATTATTGGAAAATGATTTGGTGACTAGTTGATAAATGTTATTTCAAAAGATGTTTTCTCTTTTTGGAATACTATATGCCTAAGAAAAATATAATACATTGGGATTTAAATATAAGAGTAATGGTGGATTTTTATTTTGGGAAGAATATATCTTTTAATTATGGACATATTGTGATTTGTGTATTTTATGGAAGTGATTAACCTATTATAGAGAATATGTGGTTACATTATTTACACTTTAGTATGAGACATTATGTGTAGTCGATGTTATTTAGAGATAAATGTTATGATTTATTGTTGAAGACAATGGAATCAAATTCTTATGCATTTTGGGTTTAAATAAAATTTTGGATTATATTTAATAAATTTAGGGAAATTTGTTATTAAATGGTATTTGATGAATATAGGGTATTGTTTGATGAATTTTTGAGACTAGCAATAATATTTCTTTTTAAAATGGATTATCCTATTTCAAAATTATCTGATCTTGTACCAACCCTTTTGGTTTGGGTTAATGTCTAAATATAGATTAAATATATATAGTTCATCTTTTGTGGATTATGTGATTCTCTAGATATTGATTCTATCACTTCAGATGTGACCAAGTCATCTTGAATACACATCATTTGGAGAAAAGATGAGTTTGTGGTATAAATTTATTAATGATGAAACTATTCTTGAAATGTATAAATATTTCCTTATGTCAATAGTCAATCTCATAATTAAATTCTCCAATATTATGAAAAGGAACATAAAACAAAAAAACATTGTCTATTTAATTTTCTTTCTAGGGAATGAAATCCCATTTAACTTATAACAAGTTTATGTTTTTTAGGGAGTTAACTTTCTCCTGATCATATTTTTTATCACTCACCATGAGATCTTGACACTTATTTTCTTGTCCATATCCTTGATTTACTAAATTATATCCTAGTATGAGTTATCTCAGGTGACCTTTTTTACTTATCATTATTTCTCATAAATTGATAGTTTTATTGAATGTTTTTCCGATGTGGGACTTTTAATGAAATTTCCTTGCCCAATTTTAAAATTTTCAGGACGCAATTTCCAAAAGGGGGGAAGGATGTAACATCCCAGATAAATAATGAATATTAAATTTTCATACATATTAATATTTATTAATTAAATATTAATTTTACATTAATGGGGCTTCAATGTCTGATAGTTTACTCAACACACAACAACAAGTTTCATTAAATTCTTATATTGCACAAAAAGTTGAGTTACATTGATAAATATTAATATAATATTTTTTTAAATGGTTGTTAATGCATGGACACTGTATTGGAGGGAATTAACAAAAGTTACTACAATATTATTAAAAATGTTTGGTATACGTTTTTACTATTATCAAATATTTTTTAGGATCATAAAATATGATTACATCTAATTTTAAGCATGAATACTCTAATATAATTTAAAAGGTCGAGTTATTTCCTTTTAGTGGAGAAACCATTGTAAATATAGTTTTTGTCACTTTTATATGATCTATTTGACAAAAAATGTCTTCTTTAGGATATGCACATTGAAATTTACTTTGGACGAAATTTTGGTATTTTTTTGATAATGTTCATTATTTAATGAATAGTGAAAATACTGCATTTTAATTCAAAAATTCCATTTAATCTAATTTATTTATATGGTTGGGTTATATTATTAAAAGGTTTTAAAATTTAATTGGATTAAATTTTTTACCATTTAATCCATTTTTGTTCATTTGAAGTATTTTCACATAGAAATTGGAAATAAACAAGTATCAATCTTTTGATAGTTATTATTTCTTAAAGACTCTATTTAGTTTTGACAACAAAATTTAATTTTCAATTGATTAATGAAATTTATATGTTATTAATTTTGTAAATTAGGAATAATTTTTTAATTCTTAATATCAAAATAATTTTTGGTGAATTTTGGTTATTTTTCGGAAAATGTTAAATTTTTTATGAATAGTGAAAACCCTGTGTAGTAGTTAAAAACTGACTTTTTCATTTAAAATATTTTTTACACCTTTTATGAATTGAATATAAATAATCTAATAAACATTTTTATCTTCAGTTTGTAAAATTTTGTTCAATAATATAAAATTAAATTTTTTTGTGAAGAGTAACTTTTGATTATTTTTTACCATAGTTCAAGATAAATATGGTAATTCAAGTTAAAAATAATATTATAATAATATTAAATTACCTTAACACTTTTCCTAACAATATTGTATTAATCATGGAAAACCAATACAATCTATGGGTGAGACTTTTGGACTTTGAATGCCATTTGGGTAAAATAATGACATTAATGCCTTTTTATTTAGAGTAAAAATAAAAATAGAATAAACATGTATTGTTTGGGTAAAAAAAATTAATGTGAGATTATATAATTGATATTTTTTTACTATAAATTTTAATTATATATAATAAAATATTTCCTATATAATGGTAATTTGTTTATATTTTGTAGAAATCACATAAATAAATTAATTTATGACACAAGGATGATGTAATGATTACCTCATTAATTAATGTTTTAAATAAATGAGATTATAAGTATTAAAATAAATATATTTTGAGGCTTTTCATTCCATCATTGAAATTTAGAGATGATTATTACTTGAAATATTTTAATTAATGAATGTTTTTCGAGAGAATCATGTTTCTATTTTTATAAAAAGTCATGTTATGTATAGTATAAAAGTTGACATAAATTATTTTTTAATTCAATTAATAATATATTAATTGATAATATAGTTATAAAAATTCAATAATATTTTAAATGACCTATATGATGTTAAAACTGTCTTTGATGATCCATTTGGGTTCTCATGGAATTTTATAGTAAATATATTAACCATATAGTATGAATATACATGAAGACGTGTTAAATGATAAATAAGATAACATATGGTTAAATAAAAAAGATGAGGATTAAAAAATATCCATAACCTCCAAATTTATTACTGGATTATTTTATTTTGACCTAGATTTATCTTATATAAGAATTTAATGAGTTTTTTACCATTTGAATAAGAAAATTATTTTACAATAAAATAATACTTTCGAACGTTCTTAAAGAGAGCGTCCTCCCTCTTATAAAAGGACACCACTTATAAACCATTACTGACACCTATAAAGCTCTTTCAATCATCCATCCTCTGCCCGAATAATCTCCCAAAATTCTTATCTTCCTCCTAGAAGCCTTAACATAGGAAGAGGGTATTTTTAGAAATCCTTTTGGTTCAAACAAAAGAGAGTTACACAATTTAATGGAAAAAAATTCCCTAAAATTTTGTTATTTTATTTCAATTAAAAACTTCTTATTTTATTCTTATTATTTTTATAGATAACAAGAAAACTATCATAAAAATACAACATTGTTTTTATGAGAATTAATCGAACTACACTTCCACACACATCCATCGAAGATATATGATCATACTATTTTTGTGGGCGACGAAGTCCTGCCTCACAAAATGATGATTGTTCAATCCTCTCCTACCACCTCTTATGGTGGCAATTAATATAGAACAATATGTATATGTGATATATATTATATTTATATTTTATATATTCTTCTTTATTTTTAATTTTTATAATACCTTTATGGTTTACATACTGGGTTAATGCGATAATTTCCTTTGAGAAAGTGTGGACTACCGCCCCCTTAAAATGATATGATTTGTTAATGCTATATGTGAAACATATAAAGTATTTAATTAATTAGATAATATATTACATTATAATATATTTTAATATACCTATGTATAATTATGTTTTCATTTAATTAAATATGAAATAGAAATGAACGTTACGTTCATGCGTACGTACGGCCTACCAACTTCACGGACGGTGCATTTCATTTTTTATCTCCAAATATTATGTACTATTATAAATACATTTATATACTAGATATATATGATATATCTATCATGAATATCATCCTGTATATAATATTATTTTGACCACATGGGTATGTTTAATTATAAGAAGTTCATTTTTGAATTTAGTACCAAATATTTACACAACGACTATTATTAACAAAAATGAATATATAATGTTTATAACATGGTAATATGTGATATAAAAGATAAAATAAACATGAAAAACATTCTGAATAAATTATAAATTTTCCATAGTTTATTATTCATGATATTAAAGAGTGAACGAGTCATGTCGGACATGAGGTAAGGAGTTTTCATCTCACTTTTTATTCCCATAAGATTCATGCTATATTTTCCAGAATTTCAATTTGTGTGGTGTATTAACTACCCATCATAATCTGGGTAATATACATTAATTTATGTGTATTTTAATTTTCATTGTATGATCATTATTTCATGGGGTGTATGTTTCATATGTTACCAAAATCGGTGAGGGAACCTTTCACTGTACTATTGTAGTTAATGACTTAATTTTTGTTATTTAATTTAAACATCCATTTGCACATGTTGTGATATGTTCTTCAATAAAATTATTGTTTTAAATTTTATTCCAATGTTATTATATACCCTTTTCTCTCTCATAAACTCATTTTATGAACTTTTATGTGATGTTTTTAGGCTATCAAATTTCAATAAGGGAACTACATAACCCAATTTAAAATCATTCGGATAAACTTATAAGTCTTGATTATGTAGTTCTGTAAATATGTGTGAATGACTTATGATTGTTTTACACTTAATATACACATATATTGTAGGTATTTATATTATTCATACATAATTATGGTGTGGATTTATCCTTAATCTAATGGTGCGATCATTGTAAAGGATTTCATCTCCATTTAGATTCTATTGAGACTTATTTTTTGTTACACACCAATTAACTTTTATATGGTTTATATACTTTCCTTAGACATATTATATCATGTATCTCTTTATTCTCAAAATATTATAATCATTTTTTAATGTAATTCAATAATTAATTTTACTCATGTCTTTTCTGAAGTGGTAAGGGACTATTTAACTAAAACATTATTTTAAATGTTTTAATGATTTATTTGTAAAAATATTTCTCATTAATGACCATATTTACAAAATGGATTTATGTATTTATTTATATGAAAATTAATTTTATAAAATGTTAATTATTTTAAAATCATTAAAGTGTAATTGGACACATTGATTCAAAAATCTCATTATTAAATATTTAAAATGGTATTGAAAATGGTTTGATAAAGAATTTATTATATCAATATCATGAAATGATATATTGTGATTGAAATTTAGAAATTTTATCTTTTTTTTATACTTGTTTATGTGTTATCAATATGTTATGATTATTGAGAATTGTTTACGTATATAGGTGGTTCCTTGATAAACCTAGGGGTGAGCCCGTGATAGATCTTCAATGCATTGGATAACGTAACCAAGGTAAACATTAAGGTTTCTCCTAATAAATTTTGGGAATATACTATAATGGGTATTACAAATTTAACATCCTATGTATCTATGCAAGATATAGTGTATGTATGTTATGGAGGCCACAATTTTTTTTTTTCCATTTGTTATTTATAAATGATAGGATATTGTGAGGAATACTAAACATTAAAAAGTAACATTTCATTGATTTGAACGTATTGATTGAATAATGTTTTCATTCCTTGTTTTACAACCCTTACTATGATTTTTATGCTCATAATATGTTTTTGAAACGTTTTTCATATGTTATAATTATGGTTTAGAGAAATGAGTAATTCCAGAAGATTTATATCTTGAAAATAACTCATGATTTATTTGTGGGTTTTATTATTGTGAAATATTTGAATATAGTGTAAGTGTCTACATCTTTATTTTTGAGATGTAATATAATATTTAGGGACAAATTCTCAAAAACTATAAACCAGATAAGATACTCAATGTAAAAATATTAACCATGATCAATAATTTGTAATGTTATAAGGATGGGGCCTTATAGTGGGGGCTAGGGTTTGTGATGCTTTTACGGATGGTATGATTTGTATCCCCCCTACATTCCATATAATACAATCCTATGATGATTTTTCATGTATAATAACCCAAGATAAGGACCATGTGCGAGAATACACATCCAGGAACCCTTCCATGTACTGATGTACATGGACATGGTGTAAAGTACACAAACATATTGTTGTTAGAATGAAGTGGAAAATCAAAATGGTGAGACCCTGAGTGGAATGTCAATTCTATTTATATCCAATAATGAATGATTATCTAGACATGAATAGTGATGATTGTTTATATGAGGGCACAACTTTGAGATATAATGGGAACAAACACCTTGTGGGCCCCCTCCCACACTTTGTACCCCTAAGCTTCTTTTGTGTAAACATCATGATTTTGTATCTCATTTATATAGACATTGAATTTAGAACATGAGTATCCTATCCTGAGTGTTATTCTGTATAGAAAATAATGGTCCCCTAAATTGTAGATTTTGGGATATGATGTGAAATGTTATTGGAAGGGATCTTTTTGAGGCGTCACCTGATGATGACATTGATCAGGGATGATCACGATAAAAGTACATTTGAGTGTAATCCCCCATCATCATGGTTTCAGTTCTAGTACCAAAAGTGGAAACACCTAATTGTATAGGGAATAAGTCATTGATGACCTTGGAGGACCCCCTATCAGACTACGATGTGGGACCACAACCATTACAGAGGAACCGAACATCAATTTTTATGTATGTCTCTACCTTTTTAGTGGAAGCCTTTATCTGATTGGATAGAGTCCTTATATAATAGAGTGGAACCCCGTATCACACCTAGGTAAATGTATTAATTATATATTGTACAATACCATATCATATTTTTCATGAGACCACCTACTTTTAAATTGAACCGCCTATTAGGTTTGGAATTTTACCATGATGATAAAAGTGGAACCCACATCACACAGGGGAATGGGTCTTCGATATTTAAATTGGAACCCTCATCTGATGGGATAAGGTCTTATATCATATGAGTGTAACCCCCTAATAAAATTAGGCATGGGTCGTCGATGACCATATTTAGACCACCCTATCAAACTAGTATGTGGGTCCTATACATTTATATGGGAACCCCGAATCCGCATGGGTGTGGTTCCTATTACTTCTATGTGGAACGACCCTATAAGATATGAAAAAATTTCCCATGACAATACTTTTTAAC
The DNA here is from genome assembly GCA_963277665.1 of Viscum album. Lineage (NCBI taxonomy): Eukaryota > Viridiplantae > Streptophyta > Magnoliopsida > Santalales > Viscaceae > Viscum > Viscum album. The sequence goes on from OY728156.1 coordinate 1,742,617,957, forward strand.
CCCCATATCATTGGTCTGGGAACTATATAATATATTATGCCCACTTTACTGTGTGACATCATGGAAAGGTGTAGGCCTTCAAAGGGTTCCTTTTGGAGAGATAAGTGAGATACTGAGAACCATTGATATACTATTTGAATTGTTGGTGAAACAACTTACTCTGATGAGGTGTGATATGGATATCCAATTTCTCTCTCATTTGATTTTATATTTCTTATAATATATATATAAACATATTTTTTTGGATTTGACTAATTTATTTCCATGACATGTGATTACACACGAGGTATACCTTGTGCTTTTTTGTTAATATTATCATGGTTGGATGAGTTTGATATCATAATATAATTGGAAAATTCTAAATTTTTTATATAACTAAACACCCTGTTGATCCCCTTTTATATGGATGAGGATAATCTCTATCCTACATTGGGATGGGAAGTTAACTTTCATTTCATCTTGTGCATTGTTCTATTACCTTACTTTTTTTGTATCTCTTACTACACATCCCTTCAAATTTTGGGGACTTTTAATGGGTATGTATTTTCCTATAAAAGAATGGGACAATACAAAATGTTTCACCTTTTATGAGGATGAAATAAAAGTCATCAGTTAAATTAGAATTTATTAGGGATCCATTTTACATTAGACCGCATATGGTGTCTATTTCATGGAGATCATGACACAAGATCACCCAATAGTTAAATTTTACTACTTTTTCAGGATACTGCATATTTCTTGTATGGCAGATAATTTTCCTAGAATTATTTTTCAAATTAAACATTCATATTCTTGTACATCATCAAGGTTATTATTTTGTGGTTTATTTTTTAAACATTTCATCTATTTGTTATTACTCCCCCACACTAATACATTTAGATGGTCATGATTTCTCATATAGGTACTAAGGAAAGGGCCTCAAATATAAGTTATTCCATTTTAAACATGACTCCACCCACTATCCTATGGAGGTAGTCTTTGGTTAGTGAGATATCAAGCCAGTAAATTAGATAGGTTAAGAATGTTTAGTATTAGAGCAGTTCATTCAATAGAATGTTGTCTGGAGTAGTTTCCATGTGTTAATTTTTTGGGATTAGTAACATGGAATCAATGTTTCTTGAATGTGTCTATATGGAAAGGGAATCTAGTGTTAGTGTAGGTGGTTGTTCTATCCAGTCACCAGTACCATGACTACCTTCTTATCGTCTTGGCATACTGAAACATATGTTCCATAGATTAATTTAACAAGCATCATATAGGATTGGGTATTTTAGATTACCCTTATTTCTATTAAACATTGTGAGTTCCAATTCTATAGGACACTGAGGTTTTGAAATTACCGTGATTTCTATTATTTGTTTGTATTGATATTTTATTTTTAGTTTTCATGCTTCTATACATCTTGACCGATCATACAATTTCAGTCAAAATCAGTGAAATTTGTATAGAAGCCGTTGATTTTGGTTGTACCTGTTGATGGAACACCTATAAATAGTGATCATTTTAGTTTTAAGAGACATGGATCAGCTATGTTTTTTATACCAACTCTCATCTAAGGTGGTTGACCTCAGGCTTAATCATGTGGTTTTGATCTTATACTTTATTAATATCCCTTGTGATGATGATCCTCTTAAGGAATCCTCTACAGGACGATGATAGGAATAATATTGTCTTTTGATGGAGATTTGTTATCATGGAATTGGAAGCAAAATGAAAAGGGACACTTTTCCTACTAAGAAACATCCTTCTTATGTGATTCAAAATCATGGTAGTGAGTTAGGGTCGTCCCAAAGTGAATAATATTAAGGTGTGGTGTATGAGATCATTTTACTTTCTTGATCAAGAAGTTTAGATGTGATGTAGTGTCTAAATAAGTTCCTTTTGACTAGAGAAGGAATGAAAGTGAAATGATGAGCTCTCATAAAATTTTGATTCTATTTGGTACGCATCATTATGGTTTAGGGTATGACCAATGTCATATTTATTTTTCATCAATTGTCACAATAGGGTCAAAATTCACCATTCACTAAGGGTATCCCCAATTCAAGACTGTGACATACTGGATGGGACATTTAAATCAACTCTTTTGTTTGAGCCCCCTGTAGAGATTTATTGTGATTTCACATTCCCACAAATGGTTAAACCTCACTATGCCTAGAGAGATAGCCTCACAAATGATCATTTCATAGATAGAGTGTAACTCTATGATTTATTCCTTGTTATGGATGGGTCTTTAACCATCCATGTTGTGATGATTAATACCCATGAGTATGGATGTGATTTCATGTTATGGAATGATGTCTAAATCCTTGAGGAGGAAATATCTTGAAATAGATTATGATGAGACCATTCTTAAGAGGGAAAACCCCATTTTTTATTTTTTCCATTATTTCCCATAGATAAATGGATATAATGAGATATCAGCACCCTCCAATTATGATGATCTATGATTATACATCATAATTACCTCCACAACATGAGGTGGATCTATGTTAAGACTTTATATAATGATGTTCTTGTGACTTGGTTATCATATTAGATGAACTCATGGTACTATGAGAGATAGTTTTGTAGTTCTACATTTTACATATGTATGGAATTGTATGACCTATTGTGTTAAAATAGACATCTCCAGTTTTTTTCATGAAAGGATAGAGGAGATAATGATTATTTATTGGGATTTTTGTTGACTGAAATATGAAACATAATGAATTTTTTTAGGAGCGGTGGCATCATTTTCTAGTTGTGAGCAATGAAATGGTTGTCAAAAACTGATATCTGGTCCATATACCCCCATTTTAGGGTTCAAGAGGCAAATATTTTAACGATGGATTTAGAAAATCTCTATGAACATTAGCACTTCCTAGTGAGTCGATTTGGTGTGATTAATTATTCCACCATGTTGATTTTATGTACTTAATCATCCATCCATAAATGGACCAATTTTTTATTTCCTTCATCGAAGAAAAACTCATCTACTGTACATAATAATATAATAATGAAAATATATTGAGGATGGTAAGAAATTTACTTCTGAGAACCGGATTTATGTTAATATTTTGATGTTCTTATTATGGATTCTGAAGGTCTAAATTTCTATGTATGTTATTTATAAGGATGGTTTATCAGTGGACCCAGAAATGATCAATGATGCTCAATCTCAGGAGCCACTAAAGAACTTTTAATATGTGAAATTATTTATTATCAGGGAGGGGAACTGTAGGATTTTTGTCTAATAATTTAATATTATTTCAACACCATTTACCACTATGATGTAAAAAGGGTATTCTTTTACATGGAATGTGAAATTCCAGGGGGATTTAATTAGTTTAGGGTTGGGATAATTAGTGATCTTTGGCTGAGACAACTAGAGGATGGAATGGATCACGTACTATGTTGTGGTGACTTGGGAGCTTGTATTAGATGCTTATTGATTTAGTGGGAGTAAATTATCTATTATGGGTCATGGTATTTAATTCTCCATCAAATAAACTACAAAACTCATGGCCATGATCTTGCAATATTAGTATTTTTCTTGAGGATGTGGAGGCACTATATTCTATGAGAGAACATCATGGTTTTTCTAAGACCATTTTGTTATGATGTATGTATTCACATATATATACCTAAACCAAGGACAATGGGGTTGGTTGTAGCCCCTATAGAAAACTGACTTTGAGATAATACACTCTATATTGAAGGGTAATATTGTATAAGATTCCCTTATTAGGAATTACCAGTCCCTCTTGGAGATGGCTGTTTCAAGGTAGTTAGAATCCCTACTCTTGACCCTGGTTGATTTGGAGTGTATAGGTTTTATTAAGTAAATATGGTTGAGTCCATCAGTTCTTATGAATGTGTGAGGGTCCGGGATTGGATTGACCAAAGGAATGTTCTGAATGTGGGAACCATGATATAATTTCTTATTGATGGATGGTGGTTTTATTCATGATGAAATTTTATATGACATGAGAGTCCCTCACTTATCCACTAGATAAACATCTATGTGTGTGGAATGTGTACAATGACCTGATGTTGTATTTTTGAAGGTCAAATAAGAGGTCAAACATAACAGAGTTTGTCTCTAAATATCTCATTTTTTATCAGGTGATGGATAAGCACCATGTATCAACATGTTTGTTGCATACTGTTGATATACTGGAATGAATGTGGGGGTGAAATATCCAATTATGTTTTCATAGGAATTCCATTCATAGAAAATTTTAATGACATCATCTTTTTGATAGTTGAGTGACTTCTGATGTAGGAGCACTTCATTTTTATCCGGAAATAGTTTTCGGTCGAGATTTTGGGGAAGTTGATTGAATGGTAGATAGATTTCCTTCATGGGGTTCCCTCAATTATTTTGTCCAATAATTATCTGTGGTCTATGAAACTATTGTTGAGAGTCCGGAAGGAGGAATTCTAGACCCAAATGAGGATGAGTATATAATTTCACCCCCAAACAGATGGGAAAATTAATTACATTATCCAGGTGTTTTAGGATATGTTAGTGTATTTCTTGTTACACATTGGTCATAGGTGAGAAGAACAATTTATATTGGTAAATTTTGTGTAAAACAACATCTACAACTCTTCCATAGACATGGAACCTTTTTATGCCCCATAGTGGAGACTCTACAGGTCACCATTATGTTGGGAAAAGATTTGTGAGATATTTGTTCTCAAACCAAATATCAATCATCTGATCATAGAAATGGTTCCGACTATTTGTGAGGATATGAGGATGGCCTCAAGAATCATGCTATCTTTCATAGATATACATATTAATACCTTAATGTTCAACAAGGGAGACCTTGTTTTCTTGAGATTCCCTACAAGAAATTAATTTATGTGTTTTGGAATGGGGGTATGTTATCTCAGAGGATCAACAGACAATTCATGATCATGAATATATTCAGAGATGTTTTTTACTACCTCATGCTACCCCATAGTAGGAGTGAGTTCATTAATTCTACAATACATCACAACTGGGGAGATATGTTCATGACCTAGGTAGCTCATCAATTTGGGAATGATCTTCATCAAAGATAGAGCAACATTTGTGAAGAACCACATGGATCTTGAGGATAAATAGGGGAAGAATCTAGAGGGATGGACCATACCATTATTTCATGTGATGTGGTGGAATGTGAATGTGATTGAGAGTTCAATGGAGTGGGATATCCTGATACGAGCTCAATTTCGCATGATTTCATTTAATTTTTTCTTGCTGGGGAAGAAAATATTGATGAATTTACTGATATAGAAATCCATACTTTTTCTTGTAACAATTTTATTCATTTAAATATAAATTTCTATATCTTGGTAATGATATGGAATGTTATTCCAAGGCCTGGAGTGCTTGGAATATACTTTATAAAAAATTATGTTTATTTTACAATACGTTCATTCATTTTCATAAATTAGATTGTATACATATTAATCAATATATGGTTATTAAATATTAGACAATTTTTGAGTCATGGAAATTTTTTACCCTTTCTGGGACCTAATATAGGTTGACAAGGGGTGTTCAAACATCTTATGTGTTGGTGGTATATTATGTGGAATAATTATTTATATAATTAATCAAATTATTCATTATAACAAAGTTGATATTTTATAATAATTAATACCCCGATAATCCCACATGGTTAGCCTTATAAAGCAAAGGCGGATTCTAGAGATACTTCCCCTCCTTCTATTTGTGAGTCAAATTGAATGATGATGAAACACATGATCAGATCATATCAATGTGCAACAAAAATAAAAATAAATCCTCTAATCATTGGAGTGATGTTTCCTCAACAAATTATGATCCAATTTCAGTTGAGGACTTGTGAATTTGTGGTTTATGTGTTATTTTTTTTCAATAAAATTAGAAGATCAATCCCATATACTGATATTTTCTAATTTTATATCATTGGCATGTTCACAAAAAGCATGCCATAATTTTTTACTTCATTTTTTTAACTTTGGATACCCATTCATAATAATTTCACAATAATTGTTGAAAAATGTGTTTAAAAATATTGTATTACTCCCGTTCACCTTTTTTATTCTTATACCACAATAGAATGAAACCACAACCCCAATTCAACATTGTTGGGGTGTATTGTGCCTGTCAGGACCCCTAGAATCGTGATTGATTCTCAAGAAACGGGCAGGTTGTTGAGTTTGGAATAGGAATTTAACAAACGTGGTTTATGAGTGATCATTTTAATTATTTGAGACTCAATAATCAATGTTAGAATGATTATAGACAATAGGTTTATGCGATGGGAATTTGATGAATAATGTGACTGGATTTTCGATAGCCATATAGTTAGAATGGGAAAATAGTGTACAGATCCATTGATTTTAGGTAAAAAATGATTGATATAAAGAAAGAAGGAAATATAAGCATCACGTTTGGAGTATATAATTTTCATTGAAATATCTAACTCCACTCTATGTATCATGATAATTACATGAAGCTAAGCCATTGGATTCAATTACTTGGACTTTCGAATGTTATAAAATGAATCAAAAATTAGAGCTCTTATAATATATATAACTCATCCTAAGGTGGATGATCAAGGTGGATGAACACATGTGAAGGCCACCATGTGGGAGTGAGTAAATAGCCACATTTCCTTGTATAAAAGAACATAGACTTGGGAAATTTGAAACAGACATGGAGTTGTTATACAGACATGACCAAGAACATAAGAAGAAGCTCAATTTTTTAGGTTACACAATTTATATACCATGCACATAGAGTAACTCCACATTGATGGGGTGTTGTGTACCTCTATGGTAATGGCCAATCTATAAAGTAGGAACACATGTCATGTGGGTCACTTCAAATGTCATGTACCCATTTTGTTATTCTAAAGAATATTCAAGTTATGATATATCCTTTTTTTGGACTCATATTTTGTCACATGAAAATCCTAAACATAGTTTCCTTCCCTGTAGAATATTGTTCCATATTTATTTTATTTTTAGATGTTATGAAATTTTTTCCAATAAAAATCATTTTGAGGTGACATCTGGTGAAAACCATGATTAAGAGTGATCACCATATGATTCTTTTAGCATGTAACCTACTGTCGTCTTGGTCATGGGTCTTATACCAATATAGTAGAACCCCTCTCAGATATGTAATAGGTCCTCTACTACCAAAGAGGATCTACCATGTCTCACTAGAGAACATGTCATCGTTCTATAGACTGGAACCCCCCACCCCAATCATCTTGGTTACGGGTCATATTCCCTATGAATATAACCCCTATCAAATAGGTTATGTGTCCTCAATGTCTTGTTTTGAAGCCCCTACCACACAATAGAGAGGGTACTTCTCCATTAGAGTGGAACCAGAAATCATATTGGGTGTAGTACCTATACCTTTTTATTATAACCCCCTATCATATTTGAAGTGGGTTCATGATGACCAATGTGGAACCCCCTACGACACTAGAATGTCAGTATACAAACCATTGAGTGGATACCACCATTTTATTTGGCAGAGCTACTATACCTTCTAATTGGAACACATTAACATGTAGGGAACTTGTCTTCAATGATGATAGCTAAAAAACCTATCACACCATTGTTCTTGTGATAAAAATATAGATTGGAACTCCCCATAATCATGGGGAAGGGTTCTCAACATTCATAGTTGATCCCCCTAAAAGGTAGAGAACATGTCCTCATGACACTAGAGTGGAACTCCCAATCATACTGTTAATAGGTAGACTATTGATAGATTTTACCCCTCGGCTGTGAGGTTTAGTGGAAATCTATAGGCCTTAACATAGTAACATTTAAGAAGGTTCATGTGATTATGGTAATTGTGTGTTTCCTTTTGGAAGTATTTCCTACATGTATTGCATGGATGAGTTGTGATTTCAATATCCAAATTCTATATTATTTCAGTTACATTGGCCTAGATCTTGTATATTAATCAATATACAAACCATTTCAGTTGTATACTATATTTCCATGTGATTTGAGGACATATAGGTTATTCCATTTTCTCTAAATGTTCAGCTTCTAGAGGATGGATGAGTTTTCTCACCATCTATTTAAATAAAAGACTGTATGGGTTTTCTATATTCACACAGTACTGAGTCCCATTTTTCTAGATGAGCATAGTTGATATCTTTGATTCGTGTGAGATGCTCTCTTTCACTATTTCATATATACTATCCTAATATATTTCATTTCCTATTATAGATCATATTTATCCCAACAACAAAATTTGGGGATGTAAATCAAGGTTCCGGACGCCACCCAGAGGTGCCCTGTACCTGGTTGGTCACATGGCCTAAACCACATTTCCACAAATGATAGAGGTAGCTGACTAGCAGCGAGGGCCTTGGGTGTGAATGTGGGAAAAATATGCCCTCATTGGAAGAGTACACAGTAGATGATAAGAAAATGCAATAGTGGAAGCAGTAAACATCCATACAATAGTAAAGAGCGGAAGACTAAAAGTGTAAAAAAATGGAGCAAATATTAATATGATGCATGATACATATGTCTAGGAAAAAATTAAAACAAGGAAAAATGATGAATACAAATAGTATTAAACCCAAGTACAAAAAAAAACAGAAAAACATCTCATCAGCATTGCAAGCCCATTCTTGTTCTCATGCTCTCCTGCTTCATAGAAAGTATAGTACCAGAAGTAGAAGGGATCTTTCCCTTATCTATACCTACAACAACATAGTTTTTTTGGGCCCAAAAGCATGTCCCCTGTAGGGTGTGAGATGAATCCCAGTAGGAAACCACCAAATTATATGTTCCTACTAGTCAGTGATTATATATGGAAGTAAAGTCAAAAAGAAAAAACAAGAAAATATGTAGCGGTAACAATCCACAGTTCCAATATCATGCAACATCTAATAGGAAGATAAACAAAAATTGGTAACATTTGGGAAGTACCAACAACCATCCCCTATGGTCCTACCTAAGAAGTATCAACAACCCTCTGGGCAGTACACTCATCCTAACACCTCTGGTTTGGTCATATGAATATTATAAGACTCTCTGAGGAAGATATCACATTCAATTCACCTTATAGTCTAATGTCATCAGGGAATCTCTAAGGAAGAACATAATTTCAATTGTTCTTACAGCACAAAGGTAAAGACACGCTCTGAGGATGCTCTCTCATTCAATTCCTCTTATATCCCCAGGTCATACGAAGACTCTCTGAGGAAGCTCACGTGGTCAATTACTGTTATAGTCTTGGATGGTTCAAGCCAATTCAAGTAAAACAAAGACTCTCTGAGGAAGCTCAGTCGGTCTATCACCTTATAGTCTATAATGCTCAAAGTCACTATGAGGATGCTCACTCGGCCTATCCCCATATAGTCTTTAATGTCCAATGACACACCGAGGAAGCTCACTCGGACTATCCTCGTATAGTCTATATTGTTAAAAGTCTCTCTGAGGAAGCACACTCGGTCTATCCTCTTATTGTCTATAACACCAGGTTCCCACTGTCCAATTTAGGTTGATGCATAATAATTCTATATGGAAAATGTAACCCTAAGAAACTAATTGGCTAACCAGTCTACAACATCTCAAGCATGTCAAAAAACAACACTCCATCCTACGTCCACAAGGCATGAAAACAGATAAACAAACAATAGGATAAACTTGACCAAACGGTCATAAACAGAACATGGAATGATAAGAACATCGAATGCATATCAATCAACCTAAAACATATCCAACATACCTCTAAACAAGAATACAATCATAGCAGTAAAATAATAGAGGTAAAATGGTAAACATTCAATACCTCGTTCAAGGTTATTGGTATAATTTGCACAATATACTCAAAGACTTCTTACGGAAAGGCACATATTAACAACCATGGTTCCAAGAGATCGATATATTTAAAGAAAGAGGCTTGAATATCATTAGAATGTTTTAGATCTATGAAAATACACAAAAAATTCTACCCAGGATAACAAGAAAAAGAAGAGGAATTGGAAGACGATGCTCTAGAAAAAGGGAGATCTTACCGCTGCAGTTACGAATTAATCGACAGCTGTCGATTCAAAGAACATATGGAGGAACGGGGTCTCAGAAATGTTCTAGCATCGTACAGCTTCTCTCAATCAAACAGGATCTAGAAGAAGATGATTCTGGTGGTCAGACGCGATCTTGGTCTATTTAATGAAAAAAGGTACACAGCGTATACTTTTGGAGTACAGGGTGTGTACTAGGATTTTATGTACTCTTCTTTATGAGGCCTCTACATCACCCCACGCAACCCTGTGTGTGGTCCGGACATGGCCAGCACACACCCTCACACAGCATCAATGTACTCGATGTGTACTTATAAAGTACATGGTGTGTACTTCAAAAATTTCTAGAAACTCTTATTTTCTCAAAAACACTAGAAAAAGGAAAAACCTACCTGGAATGAAGGTCTGGGTTCTTACAAAATTCCCCCTTAATGAAATTAATCTATGAATTCCCCTAACACGGTGTTTAAGAATAATCCTCGAACAACTCTGGCCACTATGATCGTACGGCGACCTCAATCTCCCAAGAATTGTCATATACTAGACTGTGCTGCCATAGCACCCATTCCAGTGGAACAAACCGACCCCAGAGAACCTTCATAGTGTGATCAACAATCTGGATAGGATGATCCTTAAGCGATGCATCTACTTCGTGCTCAACCTCATCATGTTGAAAGACATGAGACAAGTCTGAAAAGTAATGTCGGATCTAGGAAACAGGGAAGACATCGTGCATTGCCCGGTACCTCTGAGATAACTGCAACGGATAGGCAATGAGTCCAACTCTCTCCAACACCTCAAACAGTCCGACTGACCTCCATGAAAGCTTACCCAATCTCTAAATCCATTTATACCCCATCCTCAGTGTGACACATAGGAAAACCTAATCCCCGACCTCAAACTCTAGAGGTCATCTCTACTGATCAGCATAATACTTCTGTCAAGACTGTGCAATAGCCATCCTCTTTCGAATAAACTCTATCTGCTCCGAGGACTCCTGAACAAGACGAGGTCCCAAGAAAGCTGCCTCTCCAGCCTCCAGCCAACATAAGGGTGATCCGAATGGCCTACCGTACAAAGCCTTATAAGGTTCCATATGAATAGTTCTTGAAAACTATTGTTTTAGGAAAACTCCAAAAGATGTATATGTTTCTCCCAAGAACCTCCAAAATCTGGAATGCAAGCTCAGAGCATATCCTCAAGCACCTAAATCATATGCTCAGACTGTCCATCTATCTAGGGATGGTATGCTGTACTCAAAATTACATGTGTACCCAAAGCCTTCTGAAGCCCCTACCAGACCCAAGAAGTAAAATGCACATCCCTGTCTGAAACAATGGAGTGTGGAACTCCATGTAGACGTACAATCTCTCGGATATAAAGTTGTCCCAGCTCATCAACACTGAAGGTCTCCTTGATCATTAATAAGTGAGAAGACTTTGTAAGCCTATCAAAGAAAACCCACACAACATCATTCCCTTGAGGTGACATCGACAAACTCGTCTCAAAGTCCATCGTGACATTGTTCCACTTCCACTCAAGAATAGGTTACTACTATAAAAGACCCGCTGGCCGCTGATGCTCCTCTTTCACCTACTGATAGGTGAACCACCTCATGAAAAAACCAGAAACATCTATCTTCAGACAAGGACACCAATACAAGCGATGTATATCACAATATATCATGGTGATTCTAGGATGAACTGCCCGAATTGAGAATGGAAATCCCGCATAAGCTCCCCGCATATGTCCGATGGCACCCATATGCCTACCTGGAACCACATGATCTCATCCTGGTCTACTGTTCATCGAATAATAGGGTCCCCTATTGACACACTCTCCCGTTGGACTAGGCCTTCAGAATCGTATATCTGCCTCATTTTAACCCGATCATAGAGGGGAGAGGTGACAACTACAGAAGATAGAAAAGTCTGCCCATGTATGTTCTCCACCTATAAATGCATCTCAGAAAATAAATCCATAAGCTACCACTCACAGCTTGCCTCCTTAACTGTATGTTACTGATTCCTATTACACAGTGCATCAGCCACATCATTTACTTTCCCCAGTGTGTAGGAAATCTCAATGTCAAAAGACTGAAAGTACTCGACCCTCCAACACTATCTCAGATTCATATCACGTTGAGTGAAGATGTACTTGAGACTTTTTTGGACATTGAAAACCAAAAAATGCTCTCCCAAAATATAATGTCTCCAAAGGAATAGGGCATGAACAACAACTGACAACTCTATATCATTCTTCGGTTAATTCCACTCATGTGGCCTCAACTATCGAGAACCGTACGCAATGACTCTATCACCCTGCATAATCACAGCTCCCGGCCAGATACCTAAGGCATCACAATAAACCGTATAGCTATTTACCAGCTCTGGAAAGACTCGTATTAATATTGAGGTCAACCTACCTTTCATCTCCTGGAAGGATGAATCACAAGAATCTGACCATAAGAACTTTTCACCCTTCTTGGTAAGACCTATCAGTGATGTTGTTTAGCATGAAAAGTCTTGTATAAAGCACTTATAGTATCCAGACAGCCCTATAAAACTCTTCACCTCAAATAACTTCTTTATATAATCCTTAAAAACTAATACCCTCACTTTCTCTAGGTCTACGGATACTCTTGTCTCTGACATAACATGACCAATGAAGTGAATCTGGTTCTTCCAAAAGAGGCATTTTGAGAGCTGAGTATATAACTGATGCACACTCAGTGTACTCAAAATGATATCAAGATGGGTAGCATGGTCGTGTATAGTGTGAGAGTACGCCAAGATATCATCCATGAACACAACCACGGAGTAATCCAAGTATAGATGGAACTCTCAGCTCATCAGTTCCAGGAAAACTACAGGAGTGTTCGTGAGACCGAACAACATAACCATATACTCTTATAGACAGAACCTTCTCTGGAAGGCTTTGAGAGGTATATCATATGGTCTAACACGCAACTGATGATAACCGGACCTCAAGTCAATTGTTGAGAATGATCGGGCTCCTTGAATATGATCAAGGAGTTCATCGAACCTCATCAAGGGATATCAGTTATATACAGTCAACTTGTTCTGCATCCAATAATCCACAAAAAGTCTAAGGGTACATTCTTCATTTTTTTCAAATAGGATAGGAGAACCCTAGGGAGAAGTACAAGGTTGGATAAAACCCTTGTCCTACAACTCCCCCAATTGTCTCTTGAGCTCCTGCAATTCTGGTGTAGCAATCCTATAAGGAGGAATGGACACCGGTGCCACTCCTAGCATGAGATCAATAGAAAAATCTACCTAACGCTCTAGAGGAATCCCTGAAAAGTCCTCTAGAAAGACATCCTTGAAATGATCCACCACTAGAAGATAGTCTAACAGCGATGTCCCTTGGTCATCTAGATATAGACTAGCAATCTGGGCCGAAACTCCTCTTATCCCATGGTGCTCAAGTCCTGCTCTACTCGCCTGTACATCCCACTCACCTCTATGGAGGAAAGATTCACCCTCTGGTGATATGATGTTCACCTTGTGATGATAATAGTCGATGACTACTTGGAAGGGAACTAACCAATCCATCTTGATGATGACATTATTCCCCTTCATCACTAGGACATAGAGGACTCAGAAGACGTGACACCTCTCAAACTCTAGATATCACTTCTTGCAGTGACATAAACTAGTCATCCTAGCCCCTAACGGTGTTTCTAGACTCAAGATATCAGTAGAGGAAAAGATGAAGATCTCAAGGCTCTCCATAATAGCAACCAAGATAATGGTACGGAAATCCCCTTTATTGAAAATAGTAGAAGATAAAACTGAGGCTACTAAAATCATTCCTCGAATATAGAGGGTCAGGGATCCTTCTATTGATGGGTCTGCTCCAGTGCAAAAGTATGACCTATACCACGGCCCGACCCCGCCTAACTGCTCTGAGCTGATCCGCCTTGCTTTCGCTGATAGCTTTCTGTCTGGCCGCCATGATCGTGTCCTCCACCTCGGCCTGAATGGCTGCAATAACTCCAATTCCTACACTAGTTAGAAAAAAGCGATGTTTCTCTTGAATGTGGGGTCATAGAAAAACCCTTTCCACCGGCTGCTGGTGAGAAAACCTGACAGAAACGCTAAAGGCGACCCATCTTCCACAAGATCGGCACTCCATCTGGTCTCTCTGGCACTAAGGCCTAGTATGATCACTCCTTTCACTTTGGTAGCATACTACCTGGATTCCTGAAGATACATTCCTCCATTTCTTGTATACCCGAGTGGAATCCCTGCAGCGCTTCCTGCTGTCAGTAGGAGGAACACTAACTCTGGATGTCAAACTACCCTAGATCACTACTCTTGAATCCCTCAGATTATGATTAGTGATCAGCACCTGGTTTATGATGGATGGTATCAATTTCAACCTAACGATGTTCACCTGTGACCATATCTCGTTCCTCAAACCATCCTCAAACTTCTGTGCATGGAACAACTCATCACCTCCTAGAGTAAGCGTGAAATGTTGCAGCTCCATAAAACAAGAAAAGTACTCCATAACAGAAAGAGTACCCTGCTCTAGACTCATAAAATATGAGGCTCGATTTGCCCTCATGGTCATTAGATAAAAGTTATCGTAGATGATGTATCAAAAATCCTCCCAAGATATACACTACTGGCATCCTGACTATTGGATCACCTCCCACCACCTCTCAGCGGAGTCTCGAAGCATACAGGTAGTGAGCTTCATCCTCTTCCCTAGTGGTATCTCTAGATGCTCGATGATTGTCAGGGTGGCCTCTAGCCATGATTCTGCAGCATGGGGTCCTCCATACCCTAAAAATGTAAGAAGATGCTACTACTAGAAAACCCCCATCAATTCCACCATCTATGGGGCAAAAGTTAGTGCTCCCTGGAAGGTCTTCATCATCCTTGGAAAACCTTCCCTAAACTACGTATAGGTGCCTTTAACTGGTATAACTGTTGGGGCAAAGGATGGCACAATATGAGGATCTACAAGGAGGTTCCTAATCATCCATATCATGTGTCTGATCACTTTCTACAAACTAGCGTACAACTGGAGGACGTCTTGGTGGCATAAATATGAAAAGTAAAACCCACACCATAGATCAGGATTATCAAAGACAGAAAACAAAAGAGTATAATAATGGAACATGAGAAAAAAACACTCATGTTTTACAAAACCTGACTACACAGCGTGTATAAACACTACACAAGGTGTTACCTTATGCCATTCACATGGGCGTGTACTTATACCACAACTGGTCATGTAAAACCCCAACCATATGGCGTGTTTTCCCCACACACGACATGTACTTGAACTATATTCCCCATCCCGAGTCTATTTACATGGTTTACCCACACAATCATCTTTAGAAAAATCTTCATGGCATGTTCAAGGAATATATGGTGTGTACTGGACACACATCACTTGGCCCGTGTTGTTCATGACACGACCAGTGAAACCATGTTACACTTCATGGCATGTTCCAAAAAAACACCGTGTGTACTACGAAAGGATAACACAGACATGTGTTGGTCATTACATGGTTGGCGACACGGTTCACTACACATTTCATGCTCCATGTGTACACAGCATGGACATAAAGGATTTCTCCGACCGATGTTGTTCGTGACATGGCTGAGTACTCAGGTTACATGACACAACGTGTGAAATCAGGACACGGCCTGTATAGTCTATGTTTCATCCATCAGTGTCGTTAGTCACATGGGTAGACACATGGTCTCCACAACACGACGTTTACATACCATAAACGACATGTTCGTAAAATGTTTTTCAAAACCACGTGTCCCTACCCACGTAGTCATTGACATTGTTTTTTAAACTACATGGTCTGTATTCATAAAGTACACACTGTGTATTATGGGTTTTTCTGGATAGTAGCCGCAGAAACTGCAGTAGGTCCCAAAAACATAAAAAACAAACGTTATGTGTCAAATTATGATATGTGAGGGCCCATATCCCCACGAATCAATCTTTGGAATCTTATACATGTTATAACTAGGAATAAAAGAACTTTACAAAAAAACTCTCTATCAAATAGCAGAGATTCTATCAAAGCTCCTAGCACAAAAGCATGCATAATCTACACGACGTCTATCACAACAACATGAAATCGCTAATGCATCCTAGATGGCATGGAAAGAATTCATGGAATGAGATTTATAACAAGTGATTGTATAATGCATGACATAACATTCACTCATCACATCATGATATGACAGAAATAGAACCGCTATAAGTACAATGGTAATAGCACAAAATATGTGAATCACCCAATGGTGATATCAAAACAACAGTAATCTTTGAAAACTAGTAGAATTTCAATAAACATGGTAGTATAGATTTTACATATATACATGTTATATAAAACTGGCCACATCTTTTTACCTAGTACCTATTCTATCCTATCCCTGGATATAGGCTCGAAAGAGTATTCCAAGAGAAAAGAAACCCACTAATACCCCTTTGTAACATCACGGTTCCAGAAGCCACCTAGAGGGGCCCCATACTCGGTTGGTCACATGGCCTCAAGCGAATTTCCCAAAATTCCAGAGGTTGCTGACTAGCAGTGAGGGCCTTGGGTGCGATAACAGAGAAACTATGCCCTCATTAAAAAAGTACACAGTGGCAGATAAGCAATATGAATTGCAGAAGCAATAAACATCCATACAAGAGTAAACAACGGAAGACTAAAAGTGTAAACAAATGTTGTACATATATATATGATGCATGGTAAATATTTCTAGGAAAACAGCTAAAAAAGCCACAATGCTAAATACAAATAGTGATAAACCCAAGTACAAATGAAAAAGATAAACAGCTCCTTAGCTCGCAGGCCATGTCTGGGTCCCATGCTCTCTTGCTCCATAGTGAGTCATGTACCTTATGTAGAAGGGTACTTTCCCATATTTATACCAGCTACAATATAGTCTATTTGGGACCAAAAGCATCGACCAAACATGGTGTGAGATGAATCCCAATAGGGAAACACGATAAGATCTATGCCTAATATTAAGTGATAATATGTGACAGTAATGTATAGAAAGTAGAAAACTGGAAAATACACAGTGGTAACAATCCATAGTTCCAATATTAAGAAACAAATAACCAGAAGCTAAGCAAAAATAGGTAACCTCTAGAAAGTACCCAAAATCATCCCCTATAGTCCTACTAAACAAGTACCCACAATCCTATGGGCATTACACTCACCCTAAATCCTCTAGATTGTTAATATGAAAATTATAAGACTCTCTGAGGAAGCTCACTCGGTCAATTCCCCCTATAGTATAAAGTAGTCAGGGACTCTCTGAGGAAGCATAGGAGGTCAACTCCCCTTACAGACCCAAGGTCCAGAGACTCTCTGAGGAAGCTCGCTTAGTCAATTCCTTTTATAGACCCTGGTCATACAAAGACTCTATGAAGAATTTCACTCGGTCAATTCCTCATACAGTCTTGGATGGTTTAAGGTAATTCATGTATAAGAAAGACTCTTAGAGGAATCTCACTCGGTCTATACCCTTATAGTCTATAATGCTCAAATACTCTCTGAGGAAGCTCACATGGAATACCCCTTATAGTCTGTAATGTCCAAAGACCACCTGAGGAAGCTCACTCGGTCTGTCCTTGTATATTCTATAATGTTCAAAGACTCTCTGAGAAAGCTCACTCAGTCTATCTTCTTATAGTCTATAACACCAGGTTCCCATGTCCCTGTGTAGGTCGATGCGTAATAATGCTAAATGGGCAATGTAACCCTACAGAACTACTTGGCTAACTAGTCTACTGTATCTCAAGAATTTCCGAAAAAAACACTCCATCCTACGGCCACAAGGCATGGAAACAAATAAACGGCCAATAGGCTAAATAGGACCAAACAGTTGTAAACAGAACAAGGAATAAGTATAACATCAAATTCATAGAAATAAACCTAAACAATATCCAAATTAATTCTACACAGGCATACAAGCATAGAAAGAAAACTACAGAGGCAAAACAGTAAACACGTAATACCCCATTCAAGGGTATTGGTGGAATTTGCACAATATACTCAAATACTTCTAATGGAAAAGCACAAACCACCTACCTTGGTGATATGCGATCGATATACTTGAACCATAAGGCATGAATCTCCTTAGAACATCATACATATACACCAAAACTAACAAAAAATTCAACCCACTATAACATGCAAAAGATGATGAATTGAAAGATGATGCTCTAGAAAAGGGGGGGGCTTACCGTTGCAGTTCCAAAGCAATCGACGTTGGTTGATTTGGATACTGGACGGAGGCACAGGGGATCAGAGATGTTCCGGCACTGTACAGCTTATATCGGTCGAACATGACTGAGAAAAATAGGATTTTGGAGGTCAGATGTGATCCCATTCTATTTAATGAAAAAAAATTAAATTACACGATGTGTATTTTTGGAGTACATAGCGTGTACTAGGATTTTCTATACCTCTCTTTAAGCATCCTTTAAATAATCCCACACAACTGTGCATGTGGCCCGGACACAACCAACATACGGCCTCACGTGTCATCAAATTACATGGTGTGTAGTTCAAAAATTTCCAAAAAAGTACTATTTTCTTGAAACTCCAGAAAAAGGAAAAACATACTTGGAAAAAAGTCCTTGTTCTTTCATGGGCATCCTACTAGGTATGTATATACTCTCCCCATGAATGGGAATCGCCTAGATATGTAGTGTCGTATGTAGATGAAAAAAATATCGATGGTGCTATCAGAGGATATTAGGGAGACCTGGTACTTTGGACCATGTATGATGGTCATAAATTTCTTATCAGGATATTGGATCTCTAAATAGATTATATTGAAAAAAATTATGTTGTGACATACTTCTTGTTGGTTTTGTAATTATCCCCCAATACTTTTCATTTTTCATTGTCTTGTTCTCATACACCCTAGAAGGTTTTCATGATATGTTTACTTTCTTCTAGTTTCATATATTTATTATTAATATTACTCTTTTATAAATTAATATGGATGATGTAGATATACTTTTACATTTTTAAAGGCATCCCATGAAGGACATATTTTTCATCTCTTCTCACCCCTAACCTATAGAGGACATCTTGAAAAGTTTTGGCTCGTTCACTAACTTGGTAATGGATATGATAGATAAATTAGATATCATTTTATAATATTTATAATAAGGATTTATATTTGTATATTGACATTTTTTAGGGTTTTGGGACTGAAATATTGGTTCCCTCTAGTGAATAAAAATGTTAAATCATTAGTTGAAGGAATATAAGGGTTTATGAGGTTTTCCTTGGTGGGAATAGATAGTGATCAAATATATGCATATTTCCCTTTCATCTCAATAGGTATCATCTTTGAAATAATACCAATGTGACCAATCATGTTATTTTTTATATAATTTTTCTATGGAATTAATGAGGTACCTTAATGATTGCCTTATGGGATCTCAAAAGTATTTCCATTTGATATTTTTTATATTGTGTTAAAGGATAATTGAAATCATAATATTATCCAATATAGATTGACGTACCTCAAAAGTGTGATGGAATGTAATCATCTATATGATTTGGATGAGTTAGTGGATGAGATTCACATCTACCATTATAGATGTATTACACAGTGTTATATGGGATTTATTATTTTATGTGAGTCCAAAAATATATTTCTAAAACATAATTTCAATATTTGATGCAACTTATAATGTTATAATAGGAAATCCTAAAATAAATGGGTTCCTATATCTGATTTTTACATTATTTTTTTATTTGAAAATTATTTTTTAAACTCATAGATTTAATGACAATTATAAATAATATAGTTTTCTGTTGTAGATTTTATTATTGTAGAGAATTATAAAAAATCATTTGGAAAATGCTATTAGGTTATAAGGAATATTATAATTTATTATATAGTAGTGATTGTAGAAATACATCTATATTTATCACACTGTTATTTTTGGGTTTCATGCAATTAAATATTTTAATGGATAGCTTTATAAATTTTATAGATAATATAGAGTACGAAATGTGATGAATTTTATTTACTTAGTGATTCAATATTCATGGAATGTATTTTTGGATATATCCATTATTTATTGATAATAATTTTTTATTAGAATTATTATATGGTTTTTATATAATGAGATGATTTTGAATCATATTTCCAATTAGTTTTTATTATATTGAAGAAAATTATTTAAGGACATCTATGATTCCCTCATAAATATGACCTTCAGTTTACTATTATCCATTATGTTGGGATTAATGGATATATTATATTTTGTATCTCCTAAATATATTAGATAGATGATGGTGAATCTTTAGTAAAATATGAATTATTAATTATTTTGAATTTTTTTTACTAATGGGATGCACTAGTTTTATCAAATATAGTTGAATTAATTTTGAGATTCCTTTTTTATAATAGATTTTAAATAAGGTTTCTATAAAAAATGATATACAATTATATGTATTTTTAATCTATTAAAATAAATTTCTATAGTAATATTTTCTTTTTATATCAATATCTAATCACCATATCTTCATATAAATTTTATATTTATTGAGATTAAAATAATTAAATTACTGAGCTGGTATTAATTATATAATTTTATAATGTTTTTATTCATATTTAAAAATTATCCAATATTGTACAAATCAATTATAAGGAGAGTTTTCTATCCAAATATTGACATTATCACAATATATTATTTGATGTATTTGATTTAATATCAGAATATGGAAGAGAATGTGAGGAGTTAAATATGTTATTGTGAAGAATATATTAATAATTGAAATATAAAAATAAATTAAATTATAAATTATAGATTGAAGAAGTTAAATTCACAATACACGTCGTATGACATTGGATAATAAATTAATAAACCATGATTGGAAATGTTTTAATTTCTTGGAAAAATCAATTTAATGATCTTGATTCATTAATTTTACTATTACTGGATTAATATTATCACTGATTTATAATTGTTTTCTAAAATATCGATAGGTTTTATATCTGCTACTACAAATACGGGCATTAACAGCGCTAAAAATGGGCTTTAACAGCACTAAAAAAGCGTCGTAAAGCTCAGAGCAGATAAAGGTGGTACCCCTTTATTAGCACTTAGTAAGCACTGATAATGGGTTACTTTATCAGTGCTAAAAAAAGTGCTGATAACACAACCCTTTATCAGCGCTCCTTTAGCGCTGATAAAACCACGATTTAATTAGCGCTAAAAGAGCGCTGATAAATGCCCTCTCTACTGCTCCAATAAATCTGCAGCAGTACACCCGAACACCTGCAAAAAAAATTGCTTCTTAATAAGCCAATTAAACCAAGTATACCCATACAAAATTAACACATATATCATAAGCAAATTGGACCACGTATACCCATACAACAATTATACACGTACACCATTAACACATAAGTTATAAGTTTATTAAGTACTTAAAGAAATAAATTCTAAATTCAGGGGGTTTGGGGGTGTTCAAGGGTTTGGGGTGGCTTTCCAAGGGGGGTAGGGGTGTCCGAGGGGCTTTCCAGTTCAATCCTAAGGCTCCACATGGTTGTTTTTTTTTTCAATACATAAATCATTGGACTTTTCTCTATCCACTGTGTATCATGTTCTCAACCTCAAATAAGTTATAAGGTTTGTACACACATAGAGGTGCACATACATGGGGGGGGATGAATCTCATTAATAAACACCCAATATTAAATCTGCAATAGGCTATTGTAAGTGCATGATCAGGAAATATGAAAAACCTTGTTGAGAAATAACTGGAATAAAATGAATAAAAAATCATCATTGATCCTCAAATCCATGACCATGATTAAACCAAAATTAATTTTCCAAGTGATGAAGTTTTACCAGTAATTTCACAAGGATCGTGTCGACATTATTTAAATATATTTTTACCAAGTCCTACCCCATCTATATCAAGACTCATTGATTCTCAAGTATTAAATCTTGATCAACCATACCTACTTTATCCAATGTTATGGTTTCCTTGAGTATATCATAAGAACCACACAAAACATATATTATACCATGGTCTCCCCACTATATACATAATTATCATTGACCTCCAATATGTGAGTTTTATTTATACTCCATCATGGAAATCCACTTATGGGTGTTTTCTCATCTATGGAATACCCTTAACAGTATCTCAGACCACCCATATGTGTTCTTTCAATTCTGAGGCATAAGACCTACAATGATCTCATCCCTATACCATGGGAGTACCCTTATTTAGGGAATAATACTAAGAAGAATATATTCTATACAATATGGGAGTATTATCATCCAAATAATAATCCCTCGATGCATATCAACCCTCCAATATGGGTGCATTCTCATTTGAGGCATAATCTATATAATAATCTCAGCCCTCCCCTGTGGGATTATTTTCATTTAGTGAATATTCCCGATAATAATCTCATCCCACTCTTATGTTTGTATAATCATTTAGGGAATAATACCTATATACATATCATGCCTCCCCTATGAGATTATTCTCATTTATGGAATAAGACGCATAAGCATATCGACCCTCCCATATGGGAGTATTTTCATCTAGATATAAGCACATAAGTATCATATACCCAATCACATGATCACCCTAGTATACCAAGCCAAACATGACTTGATATATATGAGGCCCCTAATATATCACATGCCATGACCCCCCCCCCCCATTTAAAATATCAATGAAATCCGAATGCGTTTGGTCAGATTTCTGTAGTTTAGTTGTTGTTTTCAATTAAAATCGTGACCATTTTTAACAAAATAGAGACCCTTTGAGTGATAGAGGCCACACCATGCCTCAGATTGAGGCGGGGATGACTCGTACCCATCACCAAGGACCCTTGGTTCATTCTTATAAAAGATAAATTCAATCCTAATTAATTTGTTTGGATTTCCGTAGGTCAGTTTTTGTTTTCAATTAAAATCGTGTCGATTTTAAACAAGAGAGACTCTTTGAGTGATAGCGGCCACACCGTGCCTTAGATTGAGGTGGTATTAACTTGTACACATCACCAAGTACCCTTGTATCATTCTTATAAAGGATAAATTCAATCTGAATGTGTTTGGTCAGATTTCCGTAGGTCAGTTGTTGTTTTCACTTAAATTCGTGTCCATTTTAAACAAAATAGAGACCCTTTGAGTACTAGCAACCACACCGTGCATCTAATTGAGGCAGGGATGACTCTTACACAACACCAAGGACCCATGGATCGTTCTATCAAATGAAGAATGCAATCCAAATGCGTTTGTTCATATTTTTGTAGGTCAATTTTTTTTAACTTAAAATCGTGTCCATTTTAAACTAAAATAGAGATCCTTTGGGTGATAGCGTCCACACCATGCCTCGAAATGATGCGGGGTTGGCTCATACACATCAAAAGGACCCTTGAATCGTCCTTATAAAATATCAGTGCAATCCGAATTCGATTGGTTATATTTCCATAGGTCAGTTTTTGTTTTCAATTAAAATCGTGTCCATTTTAAACATGATAGACCCTCTGAGTGTTGGAGGCCACACCATGCTCGGATTTAGGTGGGGTTGTTTTTACAAATCACCAACGACACTTGGATCGTTCTTATAAAAGATCAATGTAATCCAAATGTGATTGGTTGGATTTACTTAGGTCAGTTATTGTTTTCACTTAAAATCGTGTCCATTTAAAAAAATAGACACCCATTGAGTGATAGTGGCCACACCGTGACTCGGATTGAGGCGGGGTTGACTCGTACACGTCACCAACGACCCTTGGATCGTTTATATAAAGTATCATTATAATCCGAATGCATGTGGTCGGATTTTTGTAGGTCAGTTGTTTTTTTCAATTAAAATCGTGTCCATTTTAAACAAAAGAGACGCTTTGTGTCCAAGCGACCACATTGTGCCTCGGATTGAGGCGGGGTTGACCCCTACACGTTAAGCATGACCCTTTGATCATTACTATACAAGATAAATGCAATCCCAATGCGTTTGTTCAGATTTCTGTATGTCAGTTGTTTTCACTTAAAATCGAGTCCATTTTAAATAAAATAAATACCCTTTGAGTGATAGCGGCCACACTATGCCTCGGATTGAGGTAGAGTTGACTTGTACATGTCAACAAGGACCTTTGGATCGTTCTCATAAATTATCAATGAAATCTGAATGCATTTGGTCAGATTTCAGTAGGTCAGTTGTTGTTTTCAATTAAAATCGTGTTAATTTTAGACAAGAGAGACCCTTTGAGTGCTAGCGGCCACATGGTGCCTCGGATTGAGGCAGGTTTGAAATTTACATGTCAAGAAGGACCCTTGTATGATTCTTATAAATGATCAATGCAATTTGAATGCGTTTGCCTTGATTTCCATAGGATAGTTGTCATTTTTACTTAAAATCATGTCCATTTTAAACAAAATAGAGAACCTTTGAGTTCTAGCGGCCACACCGTGACTCGGATTGAGGAAGGGTTGATTCTTACACATCACCAAGGACACTTGGAACGTTATTATAAAATATCATAGCAATATAAATGCGTTTGGTCATATTTACATGGGCAATTTTTGTTTTCAATTAAAATCGTGTCCATTTTAAACAATAGAGACCCTATGAGGGCTAAAAGCCACACCGTGCCTCGAATTGAGGTGGGGTTGACTCGTAAATGTCACCAAGGACCATTGGATCATTACTATAAAATATAGATGCAATCCAAATGCGTTTGGTAGGATTTCTATAGGTCAGTTGTTGTTTTCACTTAAAATCGTGTCCATTTTAAACAAAATAAATACCCTTTGAGTTATATCAGCCACACCGTGCCTAGGATTGAGGCGGGGTTTCCTAGTACCAATCATAAAAGACCCATGGATCGTTATTATTAATGATAAGTGCAATCAGAATGCGTTTGGTCGGATTTCCGTAGTTCAGTTATTGTTTTGAATTAAAATCATGTCTATTTTAAACAAGAGAGACCCTTTGAGTGATAGCTGCCACACCGTGCCTCGGATTGAGGCGGGGTTGACTCTCACACGTCACCAGGACCCTTGTATCTTTATTATAAAATATCAATGAAATCTGAATGTGTTTGGTTGGATTTCTGTAGGTCAGTTGTTGTTTTCAATTAAAATCATGTCCATTTTAAACAAAATAGAGACCTATTGAGTGCTAGCAGCCACACCATGCCTCAGATTGAGGGCGAATGACTCTTACACATCACCAAGGACAGTTGGATCGTTATTATAAAAGGTAAAATCAATCCAAATTCATTTGTTCAGATTTCCGTAGGTCAGTTGTAGTTTTAAATTAAAATCGTGTCCATTTTAAACAAGAGAGACCCTTTGAGTGATAGCGGCCACACGGTTCCTCTGATTGAGGTGGGGTTGACTCGTACACGTCACCAAGGACCCTTGGATCCTTCTTATAAATGATCAATGCAATCAGAATGCATTTGGTCAGATTTCTGTAGGTCAGTTGTTGTTTTCACTTAAAATCGTGTCCATTTTAAACAAATTAGAGACCCTTTGAGTGATAGCAGCCACGCCGTGCCTCGAATTGAGGGGGGGTTGACTCATACACATCACCAAGGACCCTTAGATTGTTCTTATAAAGGATAAAGGCAATCTGAATGCTTTTTTCAGATTTCCATAGGTTAGTTTTTGTTTTCACATAAAATTGTGTCCATTTAAAACAAAATAGAGACCCTTTGGGTGGTTCAACATTATTGCATGTTGTTGGTGCATATCATCTGTTAAAATAGGAAAATGACTCATTGGATGAAGCCTGTTTTATTTAATAACAATTACAATTTTCCTACAAACATTTACATACAACAATGTTTCATCTTTTGATCCCCTTAACCCCTCTAAAAAATGACCACAAATTGTACATGTCCCCAAATCAGATCTTCATTTTATTTATGTACAATCATCCATCAGGTATGCGTCCCACTCATTTCGGAACACATATATATCTTCTTGTGAGTATGAGGCTTTTCGGATGTCATAGTATTAATAAAAATAATAATTAATAAATAACGTAAATGAACTAGTCGTTGTTTTTAAAAATACCTCGTTAGGGATGCTAGTTTGCTGATTAAAAATGACCTCTTTATTAAATTTACAAACATAATAACTGCAATAATTATCGTTTGTTTGTTTTAGACACTCCAAAAATTTGATCATTAGGAGAATAAGTAACTTGTGTTGATATGTGTTTGGATAGTGAAATTTTATTATATATACCCTGATATTTGTCCAGACATAGTACTTGCTCCCCTCCCTATGCTTAGCCTCTATCCTCATTTCTTTTTTTATACGATAATGATACTCTCCCCTTTCATAACAGAATCCTCAGTAAGTGATAATATAAATTATATTACATGATTTTTGGACCTAAAATGTATTATGTAGTGTCTTACATATTCACAAACTCCATCATGTGGGGTCAGTTTGATGGATATCCTTACATTGAATCCATAAAATAAGTCTTCAGAGTATCCAAGTTCACTGAAATTAGTAACCAATGTTGCCTAAAAACACAAAAATTAATAAGTAATAAAATAAGTGAAAATATAATTGATATGATTTAATCGTAGAGTTTTTCCCTTGCATGGTTCGTATTAGGAAATGTCCATCATCTATAATCTTGTGTTCAAATGTTTCCAGCAAGCTGTTCACTATTGCCTCCCGTTTTTATGGTTTTGTTTTTTTAGGTGTGTTGATGTGATATGAGGATTACCCAGTCCAAATCTTGTCTCATGGGAAAATTCCTTCAACTGTTTTTCATAAATGCATCTATCAACAATATAAAATGCATTTATTCATCATTTACACATTAGATCAGCTTTTGGAAAATCAATTCATGGAAGTATACATCATATATACCTTTACAACTCTGACTCCTTGCCAACAATTTTCAAGGATTTCATTTACATTTTTAGCAGCAACGAAATCTTTACTTTCCTATCCGTATATATTTTCATCGAAAACCATTATACGACTATTACCTTCTTTTAGCTTTGTATCCACATGAGTCTTCCGTGCTAGTAAATGTCGATAGAGAACATGTGGTGTTATTGTGCTTTCAGTAGCTCCTTGGGATCGGTTGCTCAATCCTTTAGATGGATTTGATCCGATGTTTTTCACCCCCTTCCATTTCTTCATCTATAACAACAATCATTGGTTCAGACCCTTTTTTCATTAATTGATAGGGTTTAGCTTGAAAAGAAAATGAAATAAATATGTATTTGTCCCCATGTACTCTTACAAGTTGTGATGACCAGGAAATGAATGTACAAATATCCTTTTTGACCATATGAATATCATCGTCATCAAGTGGAATAAGTAGATCTACCTTTGGCTCATGAGCTACAGAAATCATCCCTTTCAGATGATCTTTCGGAAGTGGTCTATTATGCAGTGTGGCATCTGGGATATTGAACACTATATCCATCGCTAAAATGTGATATGTGGGTGTTGAAAGATATAAATCACAATCATTATCACCCTGTAGAAGATGAGTACAGAAATATTATCAGTGTTTGTCTGATTAATACTTCATGGGAATAATTATTAGAATATTGATTACCACGGCTAAGATAGTTCTTTGAGGAGAATGTCTCACCTCAAAGCTAGTGGGGGGGGGGTGAGATGTTCATGAGGTGGTTGTTCCTGCGTTGTGTCATCCCTTTGCTTCCCACCCATTAAAGTTTCTAGCAACTCTCCCTACCATTGAAATTGTTCTTCAAGGGTTCTTATTTTTTCTCTCATTTGTTCCATTTTTTCATTTGTATCATCCATTTTTTCTCCTTTTCAAAATATACTCGGGGTGTAACCCTAAACCCTGCATCTCTGACATGACCGTATTTTTCTAGCTGCTTCAAATCCTTCGAGAATAGTTCTGTATCAGCTACAGGAGTAGCTTATTCCTATTACTATCAGATATTGGAAAATAACTCATTATTTTTATGTAATAGCAATTTTGAACAAATTATTTTTTCGTCGTGTCATACTTGTACATATTTCCCACACTTTCTATTTGTTCTCATCTACTAACATCCCTTCATTGTTCAATGTACCTCCTTCCATAGAACATGACGTGGGATGGAAGTACATATGGTTTTAGACTCATCAATCTACATATAAACATAGAAAAATATTTATGATGTTGTTTATTGGCACCTAACAATATTATTGTAAATTTAAAATATGTACCATTTTCTTTTCTAATGAATCGTACCCGATCCTTTCTTTACATTAAGGGTATATTGGTTTTGAATCATGTTCCTTATTTTCAGTACAGAGTTTCTATTTCATAAATGAAATATTGACAATCAATTTGATGAATACAGGTATCCTCAAAAAATGTATTATCACTCACACTGTACCAAAAACTTCTCATCCCCACGATTTCCAATAAATGAATCCCATGCTTCTTGGGATATCAGGTGAGCTTAGATAATGGGTGGGTGTGGGTTTATTTTACCTTTAGAATCTTTGAGGTGACATCTTGTTAAAATAGTGCGAAAACCTCGATGAATCTTTCGTGCATGCCTTAGTACATAATCCATGTGTGAATCGTCTACTATAAATGTACTCTACAAGCGAATGGGAAGAGTAAGGCATTGTTTCATTATTTTATTTTCTAGTAAATTAAAGAAATAAATTCATAATGTTACCGTAATTTCTTTCCAGATCACAGCCTTCAGCCCGAACACAACACGGTTCCATGAATCTATGTCAATCGGCACATGTTGCTGAGTGAAAAATCCAATTTAGCTACTAAACATAGCCGTGTTGGGATTCACATGTTGGCCTCGTGCATTCCATCTGACTTCAAATTTGATGCCTTTGCTTTTCGCCTTAAAAATTTTTTCTAACACCATCAAACTATAACGCACCTGTGAATTCTACGACGCTGGTCCTTCATTCCTGACCATTTCATCGATGTCAACATCATCTATATGTTCATCTAGAATGGTATCAATGACATGTTTTGATGGTTGTTGGACCTCAACACTAAGAGCAGCAGGAGCCACAACATAAGGAGTTGCGGGAGGAGCAGTAGGAGGAGCAGTAGCAGTAGGAGCTGTAGAAGGAGGAGCAGCAGGAGCAACAGGAGTTGTAGCAGGAGAAACAACAATAGCAGCATGAGCTGCTGGTGTAGGAGGAGTAGTATCAATAGCAACAGAAGCATCTTCATGAACTGCAAGAGTAGCAGCAACCGTAGCAGCATGAGCTGCTGGAGCAGTAGGAGAAACAACAGCCGCAATATCAGCTGCATGAGAGACTTGTTTAGCCTCAAGGCTAAGAGAACCAGAATGTGATGAAGTCATTATCTACAATAGTGGTTGAACATTTAATTCACATTACATAAATTCAGTATTGATAAGATAATAACATGAGATAACATGATATATATTACAAACAAAATATAATCTATTTACCGAACTCCCTTTATTTTTTTCATTGTTTGAAGGGATTTGACACCTCTATCGACTATCCAAATTCGTTCATTGTGGTCTCCTCTAACATACAAAACATCATCTGATTTGGGACCACTCCGAAATGATTGCGACGTACCACTAAAAGGATCGTCCACAACTGAATTTTCTTCAGATCCTTCAATAGTTTTGGATGACAACAGAACAATCAACCATTTTCGGTTTGCTGGATATGGAACATAAAAAACATGTACCGCTTGTGATTCCATTATAAACTGTTTGTCTTTTTACCCTTCTTTACTAAATTCAACATTCACAAATCCACATTCAACTATTTTTACACCAGGGTTGTTATCAATCCATTTTCATTGAAAAATCGGCATTGGAATGTCGTATAATCCAACTCCCATATTAGTTTAATAATTCCAAAGTATGACATATAGTCACAAATTGGATTTCTGTCCATACTACCAGAAACATGAATCGCATCGGCCACTAGTGTAACCCCACTATTATGCATGGTACTATCTTCATCATGTTCATCTGTATAGAATGTATAACCATTAATTACATAACCACAGTAAGATAATACATACACACTTAATCTAGTGTCTATCCATCGAAGATGTTCTCAAATTGAATTCGGATTTTCATCCAACTACTTAAAAATATGGTCCTGAATCCATCTTATAAATTGGTGACTATGTGTATCTGATAACCAATTTCCAGTCCTCGATGGACTCAACTGTATAATAATTTATTTGTGTGTTTCAATATATGGAGGAACCGGCCAACTATTATGCAAAACATAAAGATGAGCCTGCTCACGATCTGTAATACGGATTGTCACAACTTCCCTTCCATAAATTCCCTCACCCTCAATGCATCCAGTGTGACGAGATTTCGGGAGACCAATCCTTTCCACATCAGATAGGTATTGAGTACAAAATTCAATGGCTTCATCAAAAATATATCGCTCCACTATACAATCCTCTGGTCGAAATTGACTTTTGACACACCGTTTCAAAATCTTCATATACCGTTCAATAGGATACATCCATCTATTGTGCACAGGACCACAATGTCGAATCTCTCTCACCAATTGAATCATCAAATGAACCATCATATCAATGAATGTTGGAGAGAAGAACATTTCTAATTCATATATTATGATGACAATTTCTTTTTCCATAGCTATAAATTTCCTTGGGTCAAAAACATTGCTACATATATCTTTGAAAAAGAAACAATGTTTGGTTAACGTATGACAAACATTCTTGGAAAAAATGCAACGTAAAGCTATAGGAATTATATCTTGCATCAAAACATGGAAATCATGTGATTTCAAACATTATAACTTCAAATCACTAATTAACATAATGTTCTTGATATTTGATGAGTACCCATCTGGATCCTTTACATCATTGAAGAAGTTGCAAAACTGATATCTCTCCACCCTAGAAAGAGTATAAGTAGTTGGAGGAAGAAAAATTTGATTTTCACCCTTCACGGGAGCCAACTCTTCACATATTCTCTTGTTAACCATGTCCAACCTTGCCTTAATTCCATATTTTGTTTTGCAAGGGGCATTTAGAAACGTTCCGATAACACTATGACATACATTTTTTTCCACATGCATCACATCAAGAAAATGTATGACGTACATTCAATTCCATCATGGTAATTCAAAAAAACTGATCTCATTTTCTAACCGATTATCGTACGGTTTTTCGAAAATGGTTTACCAAAAATAGTGTTCAGTTCTTTTACATTCACAAACAGCTGATCACTTGTTAGTGGAGGCGGTGTTGTGCATTTTTCTGGACATCCATTGAATGATGTCGTCTAATATCAGTACTTATGCTGACGAGTTAGAAATATAAGATGTCCTAGAAACACAGATTTCAATGAATGTTTCAACCTAATTGATTTTGTATATTCATCGCACATGGGACACCCTTGAGTTCCTTTAATTCTATAGCTTGAAAATTTTCCATAACCTGGGAAATCATTTATTGTCCCATACAACATCACTCTCAACGTGAAGTATTCACTTTTATAAGCATCATACAACATTACACCTGAGTCCCACAATAACTTCAAATCCTCGATCAATGGAGCCAGAGAAACATCAACATTGTTACTTGGTTGTTTTGGTTTTGATATAAGCATAGATAACATGATGAATTTCGGCTTCATGCATAACCAAGGTGGAAAGTTATAATTTACCAACATAATGGGCCATGTACTATGAGTGCTGGTTTGAAAACGAAAAGGATTCACTCCATCTGTAGATAATGCAAAATGAAGGTTTTTTGGCTCTTTTCCAAATTCAGGATACTCATGATCAATTTTCTTCCATTGAGGAGAGTCGGCTGGATGATCTAATAACCAATCATTATTTTTTTTAACTATATGCCATGAAAATTTTCTTGTAGTTTCATCACATCCATATAGACGCCTAAACCTTGGAATGATTGGAAAGTACCATACAACTTTCGTAGGATTGGATTTATCTATCTTGTATTGAGAAGCACCACACAATGGGAATTCTGTAAGTGATTTGTTCTCTTTGAGAAACAATATATAGTCTTTCAGGCATACATGTATTATTTCAGAAATCATTCCCATTGAGTGTTGCATTCATCTAGCTTCATATGTCCCGCTTGGGAGCTCATTATCTTCCGAGAGCATGTCATTCAATAGAGCAAGTAGTTCTGTAAAACTAAAATCACTCCATCCATTGCCTTCTTTGAATTTATAAAACTTCTGTACAGCTGACAATGTTGTACACTTAGTGCAAGCAGCATACAATGACGTCTTTTCACAACTCTTTAACTTCTCAAATAATTTTGGGCAATCACGGCGTTCATCCTAAATTGTCTTTGTCATTTCCTTAATATGATCTTCATCATCATTGACATCTGTAATCACATCCTCCATCCGGTCTTCTTCATTATCCATAATTGTATTCATATCTGACGATCCATAAAAAGCAGTTTTATCCCATCCAATAGCTACATTCGCTTTTTCTCTGTCTTTATTCCAACATTTATAACTCTGATATATTCCTTGACATATCAAATGTTCTTCCAACTCCTCTAGAGTAAGTAGTCTAGAATAACAACAACATAAACCTGGACAAAGGATTTGAGAAGGATCCTTTGCGTGGTCCTTTGAAACTTGATGAACTCATTCACTCCGTTTCCGTACTCTATTGTTAAACTATTAGCATCCATCCAATCTTTATTCATCTTCATTACATTTGAATCTCAAATATTATTATTTATGGTTCAAGTACAAAAAACAAGACTTACATATATAGTACAAGAGAACCAATTCCTTATAAGGAGATCAAGTACTCTAACCTATAAATAAGATTCATAAAAAAGAATATTAGATTCACAAAAAAGATGATGATCTATCACTCTATAAGGAGGATATAAGAGGACATAGAGGATTTAAAATTTTATTGAGATACCCTAATCATAGGGAAACCAAATACATCCACTGGAGCTATCTGAGAAGAAGAGAGTTTGGAGGAGTTAAAATGACTCTTGTAATCCTTAATGAATCCAGATTTCAAATGAGAGTTGTGTAGGAGAAAAAAGAATATAAAATGGGGATCATGGAATTTATGACTATAAAAAAAGATACCACGTTGCAAACTCCCATGGACAAGGTACAGAATGGATTTAGATAACCATACTATGGTGTAGTATTATTGTAATGAACTAGGCCAGGTTTCCATCCCACTTGACACCTTACTCAACTCGTGGGAATTTCTTAAGGGAATTACCAATCACAATGGGTTGTAACTAGTGCCTAGGCATTGAGTAACACCTTTGGGAATGGTTTCTTCATGTAAAAAACCATAAATATTACATAATAATCAAACACCATATCATAACAAAATTTCACAATATAATATACCAAAAGATAACAATGCAATAGGGGATAAGCATTTAACAATTTCAAACAAAACCAAAATAACAAAAAAAAATTAAGGGAACCAACAATACAACTGATCCTCCATTAAACATGAGGGTCAACATCCCCATTACACAACCAACAATAGTCACCAAAAGTGGAACTACTAGCACATATATCTACCATCACCACTAAGGGAACCTTGGTTTTATTTTTCTCACTAAACCCTAACAACTATTGCAGTAAAAAAATGTGTTTTGACTCGTTCATTATAGGTTATTTGTCTGTCTAGTGATTTTATGGGACATAATTTTGATTATTTTTCCTTTTAACATTTATGGAATGTGGTTTCAACAAATATTGAGTCAAAAAATTTACTTATATTCATTTCATTGACTATTGGGGAGTGTGTGAGTTTCTAAAATTTATAACTTATCAAAATATTCAAATTCATGATATTTATGAGGGGTTTTATACTTTTTTTAAATTATATCTAAACATGAAAAAATGAGATTACAGTAGTTTTTATGTTTTTTGATTCAATAATAAATAAAATTCAGAAGTTAGTTGTTCTCGTAAAATCTAATTGAAGATCTAAATATGAGATTTATGATTTTTCAAAATTATTAAATAATTAAATGAATAAATCACTGAAAGTAAAAAATGTTTTTATTATTTTAAACTCTTTTTATGGTACATTTTTTATAATTTGAAAAGAATATATTATATTTCTTGATGAGGAATATGTGATTTAAAAATGTTTTAAAAGGAATGATTTCAAATATTATTTTGCAATGTATGGTAAATAAAAAGGATTCCAATGTTTTTTCAAATTCCCCTTTGGAATTATTATCAAATATTTTTACATTATACTTCTGACATCATTAACTATAGATCCCTGGAATAATTATGTCATATATTGACTTTTACACATTAATGGGATGAATTTAATTTTTTTGTGAGGCATGGATGTATAGGAGAAATTGATTATTTATTAGGATGGTTTTGGATTTTAGTTGAGAATTTTTTGTAATGTTTTTTAATAATACCTATAGTTTTTTAGTGACATATATTTTTATTATCTATATATAATTGATGGTAAGGGAAACATAGGTAACTATGTGAGACATCATGTTATATGATAAAATAGATTAGACTACTACAATGACTAGTGTACCCTAGTGTAGATTAAAATCATATTGTTGGAGTTCCCCAATAAGATAATGATATTAACTTAATGTCCTATAATTTATGGAATTAAATATATTTTGGTAGATGAATCCACACATTTATAATATTAGAATGTCTCATGTTTTGACAAAGTCTTTTTCCAATGATGATGTTTTGATTTATAATAATATAATATAGTCTATTAATGACATATTCATCATAATTATCCCCTTTTTATAACAATTATTTGTAACACCATTCATATAGTCAATGTAACATCCTTTTATCTACATTCATTTAATTACATTATAATTACTTGTTTTCCTCTTAAATTAGGTGTGTCACGGTACTCCTAATGGTGGAGAGAATTTGTTTGGGAAGGTTTAAAAAATATTGGTGATGTATTATTGTTTTAATTAATGTATTCTAGGTATAAATGAGTCTATGGGGTTGGGTTATTCTCCATCACTAGGATTCCATTGTGCTCAATTACACCCTCTATATAAAATTATATCTATTTTATACAATCACACTTCCAATAATAGAAACACACATGACAAACAACCATTTACAATAGTCTTGTCATTCTCAAACCCTTACGCACAATAAAAAAATTTGAAAACATGTTTCACACAGCCCGGAAAATTTATAAAACCAATTTAGATCCAAATAAATCATATTAAACACCTAAAACATTGTCAAATAATGGAACAACCTACCTATTTCTTGATATATTAACAAAACCAAAATGAAACCACCAACTGAACTAAGGAAAGGCCCTAAGGATGAAAATAAACACCATAACCGTAAATATTTAACCAAAATAAATGATTCAACTAACAATAAGAACAATTTGAAAAAATATATGGAAAACATGACATGGGAGGTTCAGCAAACCAATGAGGGAATTGAGGGTGACGGAGGTCTGGCAAACAAAAGATGGCATTGCAAGAGGCGGAGGTCCGGCAATGCGAAGTGAGGGCGTCAGAGTTCTGGAAACAAGAAGCTGAGCATTGCTGGCAACGGAGGTCCGACAAACTGAAGGGGCATTGCGGGCGGCGGAGGTATGGCAAACCGAAGGGGCGTTGCGGGAGGAAGAGGTTCGACAATGAGGATCGAGGGTGGCGGAGGACCGGAAAGATAAGAGCGAGCAACAGAGAGGAGTCGTAGGGTTCCAATTCTGCGAGAGCTTTAGGTCACGATAAAACGAGGGCACTGTGTGATCGACTTTTTAAAAAAACAGACTAAGGTTTTATCAACGCTAAAAAAGTGATGATAAATCATTCCTGTATTAGTGCTAAAATTTTAGCGCTGATACAAAGTGTCTTTAACAACATTTTTCTAGCGCGGATAAGGGATCATTTTATCAGCACTTCTTTAGTGCTGATAATGGTTACCCTATATCAGCGCTAAAAGTTTAGCGCTGATATAGAATCCATGTATTAGTGCTATAATTTTAGCACTCATACAAGAGTTGTTTATCACCTCTTTTCTAGTGCTGATAAAGATATTCTCTATCAGTGCTAGAAAAGCACTGATAAAGAGACCATGTATCAGTGCTAAAATTTTAGCGTTGATACATGGTAACCATTATTAGCGGTTTTGCTTAGCTTTGATATAAGGGGGTGCTTCCCTTGCCCGTATTTGTAGTTGTGAATTCATAAAATGTTGTGAAATTTATGTTTGAAAATAAATGTAACATTTATTTTCATGATATAAAATAGATTCCAACAATTAATTTAATTTTAATCTTATCAAAGTAATTTTGGAGATTCATTGATTACTATATATTTTCTAAAATTTCAGGGGATTTTTTTTATATTGGATTTTTAGTTCAAAGCTAATGGTTCTCGGTAACATAGGGTGAAGGATATGAGCAACCAAACATATGATTAAGAGTTGGTTATCAATATACATAATATAATGTAATTATTTCATTATCCACATAGATATATATTACTTGATTAGGTGGTGATGGTGAAAGGGTGATGTTCTCATTGATCACATGATGATGATGCACATTGATATGACATCGGTCGATTCATGTTACTAATATATCATGGTATCTATATGTTCCATGTTACTAGATAATCAAAATGAAATTATTATTTTTATTTTAAATATTGAATAATATATATAACATATCACCCTGAAAAATATATTGGGTATGATTTACATTGTCTCAAGGGGCCTTAAGTGACATCCGCAGACAACAAAATCCTGTAATAAATCCCAAGGGATTCATACAAAGTTATTGGATTATTGTCCATTTGACAAATTAGAAGTAGACCAATCAAAGCATATCTAGACCACTATGTAATACATTTCTACAAATTAATAATACTAAGAGTGTGATAAATACAAACCAAAGTTTCAGATTAAAACATTAAATCAAGACATAAAATATCCAAGGTGTGGAAGAAAACAACTCAGAAAATACAAACATGCTACATCCTCTTACTCCACTAGCCATTCTCATGGTCTCATTATGTATCACTAAATAATGGTGAATACTATCATGTATGTTTCTCTTGATATATCCCATCAAAAAATTCATTATATTGATGATTAAGGGGGTTAGAATAATACTCAAAAAGATTTATCTAGTTACTTCCCTACATAGACCACTATAATGGGGCATGATTTCAAAGTAATATAAAACATATAAAATCACATTAATGTAATTTATACCAAATCCAAAATAGTTTTCCAAATAATTTTTTTTAAATATAATTTCTAATGAAATCATACATATAATCCTTTTTAACCATTTCTCCAATTATATTTTGAATACCCATTAATTAGCATAATAAATCTACAAAACCACACATGATCTCCTAGGAGATAGTTCCATACTCATGTGTAGTATCTCATATATCTAACAAGTCATGACACGGTAACCATATATCATGGTTAAAAAAGTTAGATTCCCCTTTCTAGTGGTCATGTTAATGTAGATGCACATACACTAACCAAGTAAGACAAATTTCATACCAATCCTACCATTTTATAAAATTTCAATGAAATACTCCATTAATTGAAATTATTTTACACATAAACATATTTAAGGAATCTAAAAATAATTATTTTTTAATATCACCATATCAAAATCATGTAACCATGTAGTTTTATCAAAATAACTATTTTCCCCTATTTCAAAAACCATCACAAATGAGGGTATATGGCTATATTTTATCATCTTTTAAAAAAATTATTCGATAAAAAATCATTTTGAAATAAATCATTCGTGCT
The DNA here is from genome assembly GCA_963277665.1 of Viscum album. Classification (NCBI taxonomy): domain Eukaryota; kingdom Viridiplantae; phylum Streptophyta; class Magnoliopsida; order Santalales; family Viscaceae; genus Viscum; species Viscum album. Next base: position 1,742,655,815 of record OY728156.1, read on the forward strand.
AATAATAATAGTTGTTGATAGTGAATAAGAATACCAATTTTACATAAGAAAACATGAATAATAATTAACCCCCCCCCCAACACATCCTGAACCACTAAAACCTGTGCATAGATCTGGTTCCCCACCATCAAAACAATCTTAACATAATATTAAAATACCACAATATGAATATATCAAAAATAGATTGGATCCATGAACCTAAGTGAGATTATGTGAATAAAACAAAATAAAACCATTGATAGAGAGCACATTCAAAAACTTATGGCCCTCCAATGCAATGAAAATAACTAACTGATCACTCTCGGATCAAGGTGAAGGGTATATACAGCAACTAGGAGTATACATCATGTTTGCATATATTTAGGGGTTAAAATATCTATTCAGGTCATTATCTAAATTAGAACAACAAAAACTTGATTAAATATTTCATTTATCATTTTAATGGTGTATGATTAGAAAACAGTGCATTAATTGTGTTATAGGGACTATCTCAAATTCCCCTCCTATTGTTAGATTAAATGATTAGAATAAATATGTGCCAAAATGATAAACATGTTTATCCAACATGACATGGTATCTATTTGGTTGACAAAAATTTTGGCTAAACCATATTCCCAACTATGCACCTACCTAGTGATTAGTGATTCATATTTAAGGTACCTTTGAAGGTATTTCATATTTTATACAAACAATTAGGAAATGTTTCAATAATAAAAAATAATGAAAATTCCAAAAAACAATTCTTTAATCCCAAAAAATATCCCAATTTAATTATATTCATTACAAAAATAAATAAAATCTTAATTATAATAAATAACTGTTCTAAATTCTCCCCGCCATTTCAAATTCTATCCCTAAAAAGATGAAAAGCACCATTGGTGTGAATTGTTTTTTCCATTTCTTGACCATCTCATTCCCTTTATCACATATTTCTTCTTTAAGAAAACTGTATAACAATAAAACACATAAATGACTAATTAATTTCACACACAAGACAATATCATTCCTATCCATAATATGAAATAGAACAAGAGAAATAATAGCATTTAGATCATGGTCAATGTGATACAATGAATTAAAATGGTCATGATCGGTTTAATAATTCATTAAATTAGATACCATACACACGTTTTTCATTGATTTAAACATTGGAAGAAAATTTAATGGATATTCATCCTCACCAACACATTCATGTATCTCACATGTTACTATGTACAGAGGGAATAACATTCCAGGCTTCTAAAACCAAAAATGTAAATGAAATTTTGTGATTCTAAATAGCACATGGTTACTCACCATGAATGGTATTGGGAATCAATGATGATCCTAAAATGATTTATGATGAGTCTGAGCCATCTCAATTATTTTTTAATAAATTGAATAATCTCTATTTTCTCTTTCAATTTTTTTAATGCAGTGAACTAACACTTATTTATACCTTGTAATGTAGATAATGAATATGATTCCCATTGAATGCTTCAAAATAATCCATATATGTTGAGTCCCAAAAACTATTGTCATACTATTATTGCACAATATATGTATCCTACTTCCATGATCAACATAAATACTTTACCCAGGCCTAAAGTGTGACTATTAATTATGCATCATTCAATCAGATTTTTCAACAGTATGTGGATGATACAATATGCTCGTTAACATATGAGTCCCAATGGATTGTTGTAAGGATATCAAAAAAGGGGATGTAAACCTATAATCTTGATCAAATATTATAGAATGAGGTAGTTCATTATTCATGACCTCTTAAAAAATCTAGACTATTGAAAAGTACAATACCATAACATATTCCTAAATAAGGATAAATGGTATGAAATACTGTGCTAATCCATTATCACCAAGATGGAATCAGGGTTTTGAACTATCCAATAGTGGTAAAAATGAATATGTTAAAGAATACATATTTAATACTGTATGATATTTAACACACAATACTAATACTATGATAGAATTACCTCCCCCAATGGTCTCCCCAAGATTGAGTTTTTACCTTATATCGACATATTCATAATTAGATTTACGTGCCTCTTTAACTGTAACATCCAAATTATGAACCAATGAAATAAAATAGTAAACTACACTACCACCCCAGTCTTCATAATCTTTGTGAATATCAATTATCAATGACATCAATATAAATTGATCTGATGATTTTTTCTAGTTATGTATATTAAAATATTATTAATATTTCATCCACTGAATTAAAATTTACATAAATACACATAAATTAAATTTAAATCATTTGGAGATACTCCATCCATCTTATTTCTCTTAGAAATAATTCACTTTGGGATAAAAAGTGTTTCAAGCTCTTATGATTTGTGAAAATTATAATTTTCTCACCAAGAGGAAACAACACAATGGGTTCAAATCATTTACTACAATAGCTAATTTATAGTCATGTGTTGGGTAGTTCTTATAATGAAACAGTAACTACCATGATCCAAAAGAAACATCATTATCTCCCTACTTGGGAACAAATCCTATCCTAGATCATGAAGAGAGTAAGTACACAACATAGCCTTTTCATGATTTTGAAAATAGAAGGATTTGTGATAATGTATGGAGAACAATAATATCCTAAAAATTATTTTGAGTTTCATCATTGCATTAAATAGAACACAATTTACTTACCAATGATGTCATTATTGAACCTATTCATAATATTTCATAAAAATATTTTTCAATAACCAGCTAGGCTAAGTAAAATGCATATCTAAATGAAATTGTATGGTAGTTTCCAAGATATCATAGTCTTAATATTTCATGGATCCATTGAAACAAATTTTTAATATATAAAAATGCTAAATAAATGCAAATCATGTATCCAAGAATACAAAATTTAAATATAATAATACAATCGATGATCATGTGTGACACCCAAAAACATCATCATTTAATTTACATGCTCACCCATTATCCTATAATACAACAATATGGAATCTGAAAGGAGCCCCATAATAGAATCCAAATAACATTTAAATATATTATTTATCAGTTATAGAAAGGAAATTATTTTATTTATTATAAAAATATTTATAACCACATACTCCAAAGGGAAATTTCTGATACTGAAGGCCTTAATTGGGATATACAGCTTACAAAATCAAAGGTAGTGATATAAATAAATTTATGTAAATTTTAGATAACAAATAAAATCCCTACAACTTATCAAATTGTTCATAAATGAATGCATTTAGATATATATTATCCATCATACAAGGTAAATGATTACCATATATAATGGAAATCTTTATGGTTACATCCACATTTTCCAAAAAATTAGTTTTTCTATTGATTCAAATTTGGATGAATTGAAAAAAATCCATTTAAATAGTGAAATTGTATCTTCAAATCCATAAATAATATAGGTGGTATAAAATTAGATGGAATTTATATAGGACTAGTCCACAGTGGGAGATAAATCACAGTATCCACTTTTTATGTGGGGTTGACCATGATTGTTTTTTATAAATTCATAGGGTAACTAATCAAAGAGTCATGGGAAATCAATATTTTAAATTTCATCAACCCTTTTCGTGGTCCAAAATAAAAACTAGGATGAGATAGTATATGATGTCATAATTATTTAAAAACAAATATAATATATAATGTAACGCATGAAACACTGAGTCACTGTGAAAAAATACATTTTTATTATAATTATTTAAACAATATAATTTTAACCTAGCTTATAAACATAGTAATATAAATAATAATGATTACTAATAAATGTTATTTATAATGGTTTGAAATAAATGTAAAATATTTAAAATGAAATATATATATTTTTTGGTAAAATAAAATTCATTCCGAAAAAAATATCATAGAGAGAAGTTTTTGTGTTTTTCTACGATGTTTCATTATTTTATGAATAGTAAAAAATACAATACATTAAGAAATTTTTTCTCATTTAAATATTTATTATATATTAAATTGATTTTCAATCTCACAATAAATCAAATATTTATATAAATATCCAAAGTATCTAATTAAAATATTTTTTTACTTAAATTAGAAATAAACAATTATTGATATTATTAACATTATTTTGACCCACCTTCTCGCCAGAACTATAGTATTAAGTTTTTTCATAATTTTTCTACTTCTATCAGTTAACTTTATAAAAAATGATATAGACAATCGTGATTAGTATGATATTTTTTATTTGATATGATAACATTAATTTTTTTGGTAAATATTAACTTCACACTTTGTAATAGTTATGTCACCTATATAAAAAGTAATATGACCAATTGAATAGTATCATAACCTATTATTTTTAAGATAAAACGTAGTAATCTTATGGGTTGGTACTTTCCATCAAAAATTTAGAAAAACAGTTGTGATGTGTTAAATTATTTCATTCCAAGATGAAGAGATTACCTTTTAATTAGTCTATTATATTCTATTCCTGAAACCGTTTTAATGGTCAAAACTTATTATAATATATATATAACATCCTATGAAATATTCTAGAAATAGTTAATATATATAATATTAATTTATAAGAAAAACCTACTTCATGATTATATTAAAACCACCAATATAATCTAAGTGATTACCACTAATGTTTTATTTAATGATTCATCCTCACCCCATATAACCTAAAAAATAATATAAAAATGTGATATTTTTGATATTCATTAACAAAATTTAACATCAATTCAATATATCTTTTATCAAATTTAATCTAATTATCATACTCATATAAATGTAAACCAATCATGAACAACAAAGAAATGAACGATCCTGAATGATAAAATTATATAATATAACACATAAAAATGATAATAAATGAACAAAATAAAATTATAATAATAATAAAATATATGTATAAAATGGTCAGAGTTAATCAATTAATGAATCTAATTTGATTATCCAGATGATTAATGTCATGTTTAGAACACATTCAAACATATGGTAATGGTCTTCTCATCTCACTTTTATTTCATAGATATATTACATATTCAACACTATTAATTTTGTAGAGTTTAAGTATACTTCTTATTGATGAATAATATCATGAATCAAATTTTTTTATCATTTTATTATATGTATAATTTTATGGTTGTTAATTTTGCAGCATATGAATCGATTTATTACAATGTGGTATGAGTTTTCTTTTGGAATATCCATTTTCGTTTAGGATATGTTTTCTCCTTATTTACATCAATTTAAATCATTATTAATTTTATATGCATCCTATAAATTAATTTTATATGTTAAAAACTCATTTATCTAGATCATTTCATATTTATTTTATATGGAAACACTTCTTCTACAATTTTCCATTCTTAATTCATTTTGATACATAAGAAAAATTAAAGGGAACATGTCAATTGTTTACAAATTTTCAAGTACCATTCAAAATATATAATAAGAAATAATTATTTTTCTAAAATCCCTTGTTTTTTCTTTAAAAACCTTATTTATTCATTTCTAGTTTTATATAAAAAATTATTATAAATAAAACATATTTTCCCAAAAGAACGCTTCTTTTCAAATTAAAAATGGAATTGCTCTTATGAATTCTAGTGTAATTTATTAGAGTATTTTAATCTAATTAATAACCTATGTTAAATATTATGATTTATTATTGTTTATAAAATATGAATATAGTCTAAATTTTTTATTTAATGGATTATGGTTGGTTTGATTATGCTTGTGTTATCTTGATACCATTCCCTATACTAATCAAAATTATATGTGATTATGCTTATTAACGAGGGAATGTTATTTAAAATTATTATGTATATGTTTTTTATGTTTATAACAATTAATATTTATAACTCATTGTTCATAGTATATTATGGGTGGTTCCATATATATCCTATCGATGAATCCATTACTCTCATGAGACAAAATATATAAGATTTTGGGGGATGCCATATGAATTTATTAATTTCATGGAATGATCAATTGATAATAATAGATTCTTGGAATGAATCCTTGACAATAATATATTCTTGGATTGAATACATGAAGGTAATGATGTCCATAATTATGAATTTTCCTTTTTATGAATCTATTAATTGGTATTCAATGTGATTATTCGACAAGTACAATATTGTGTTTATTATTATGTTTTTATTGAATGTGTTTTTATTTACTCACAATGCCTTATTGTAATTTTTAATGATTTCTTCCTTTTCATTTCTTACCCTTAATAAGCATATAAGCTCACCATTTTCTTTTGTTTTATTTTCCCACCAGATGCGATGTTGTTTATTATGAATGGTGTTCATGGTTAATGATTTATTTTTTCCATGATACCAATGGAATTTCTAAGCATTATTTCCTTACATATTGAATTTTAATGTTAATTTATGTGATTTGGTATCTAAAACAACTAAAAAATTGGTCCTTTTGAATTTTTATCCTTTTAATCAAACCAATGTAATAATGTAAGACACCAACTCTAGGATACTTGGGTTGGGATCATTACAGTTGGTATCAGAGGAATTTTAGTCGAAAACATGGATAATAGGTTTATAAAACAATGATTAGGGTATATAATGCTATGACATTATTTGTGGATATTAATAGAAGATAATTATAAAATGTTTTTATGTTACTGATTATGTGGGTCATCTTGGAAATAAATACACCTATGGATAATACAATTGGAAATAGTTTTGAAATAGATTTAAATAGGAGTAGGAACTTAGACATGGTGTTTTAATCATGACTCACGGTCCCCTGGTATATGAAAATGGGCGTTTCAGTGTGCCTAGTTTGACACTATTGAGGGATACACTTAAGAAATTTTAAATATTCATTAAAACCCACTATGAATGAAACAATAGTAAGTATGTCCCCAATGAAACAATTATTATGATTTTGAGATTTGGTTTTGATTTAAAATTTATATAGGATAATTTTTTGCATTCTGATTCATACAAAATTTAGTTTATCAATTGTCTATTAATTACCCGTAGTGGACATAATGGAAATTGTATCAATGTATATAATCTATATAGGGATTTACCTTCAATGAATGATAATTATTATCAATACGATCTTATACTAGAGTTGAGAATCATATAACTATATTGGGATACCTATCATAGGTAATGAATATTGAACATACCTGCATAGAGGATCATGATCCACATCATAGAGGAATGGAATTAGACCACTTCATGTGGGAAAAAACTCACCGTTTTGTTTTGCTCACCTTATCTCCAAACATGTTAGATTCACATTAAATGAAATTTTTCTACGCCTATGTATTAAATAATTAAAAATTTACACAAACAGCTGTGATTAGTATGATATCTTGATTATGATAGGATAAAGTTAGTTTTTGTTGAATAATAACTTTCCCCTTAAAATAGTCAAGATACAATTATAAGTAGTAATATGAAAAAAATTGATACCACATTTATTAATTCATGGAGAAAATGTATTCATCTTATATGTGACAATATGATATAATTATATCATTATATTAGTAAATAAATCATTGAAGAATTATTAATTATTTTTTTTGTATTTTTGTAATTCATAAATGTTTAGTAATAATATATTAAATAATATAATAATTTAAATGAATAAATATTTTCTTAAAGTAGACTAATAAATGGCTATTTTTTACTTATTATTTAATGATAATATTATGAGAACATACTTCCTTTTTTAATTTTTTATATTATCAGTAATATTATTAAAAATATTATTTTCCAAATAAAACGGTTATTTTAATAAAAAATTTAGTGTTTAATATTTAGAAAAGTATTTTAAATATATGTATTTCATTTTTTAATAATAAAATTTTAAAAATAATTTGGGTAAATTAATTGGATTTTTCTAAAATACTATAATTTTTACCGAATAGTAAGAAACGATAATTTATAATAAATGAGAAATACATGAACTATTGATTCATAATGATTTAAGGGTGATTTTATCCCACAATATTTAACTATCATTCATTATTTTAATATATATTTTTATAATTCTACAGCTATCCATCATCATCTTCCTAAATAATAAACAAATTGTTAAAACATTCAAAACACATCCCTCTTTTCCATTATTAACATCACCTATGAATTCCCTTAATCCTCAGACCATCCAATATTTTATCCACATCATAATTCTTCCCAATACCCTTCCCAAGCCTTATAAATACTTCCAAGTCCTTTTGAGTCACCAAAAGGCCAAAAACAAGGGTTATAAGGATGTTCTCAAGGAGCAGAATTTAAGATGTAAAAATATATTTCTGTTTCTTTTAATTTCATTTCTATTTATTTTTATCTTATTATACTCACCTAACTATCCCATGGGATATGAAATATACAGTTTTCTAATATATTTTAATGGTTTTTATTTCATAATTATTCATCAATTCTCTTCCCTACCATTTATAAAAAAATTGTTCATTTTGTGTTAAATTATCGCATTCTAGGATGAAGAGTTTTCAATTTCCTTTACAAAATCCAAATCTATACATAAAACAATTTTAATGGTTGTAAAATATTATAATATTTTTATTAAATCATATTATATGTTATTTAAGAATTATATTTGTATATAATATTAATTCATACAACAAAACTAGATTGTCGTAATCGAAAAACTGACAAAATATTGTAAATGATTATTAGTAATGTTTTATCCAATGATTCAGCGTTACCAAATAAAAAGAGATGAATTATATAAAAATTTTATATTCTTGATATTATTTTATAATATATAACTTCAATTATGTATATTTGTATCCACTTCAATGTAATTTAACTAATCATATATAAGTAAACTGATCATGAAAACAAAAACGTAAATGATCATGAATAATATAATTTTATTTATATCTCATCAAAAGTCCATACATGAAAATCATAAAATTTTAATAAATCAAATATATTTATAAAAGGTTATTCCTTAATTAATTAATTTTTTTTTTATTTTTACCTAGATATTTACGTAAAGTGAAGAACACTTTTGGACATAAGGTAAGGGTTTTCTCATCCCACCTTTATTTCCAAGAGATATACATTATTCACTAATAATACTTGTTTATAGTTTGTGTATAAACCACATTAATGTATTATATTATCATTATATTTATTATCATGTTATTCAATATATAATTTTATTTTTGTAAATATATGGTCATATGATTTGATTGAGTACAATGTGGAAAGGATCTTCTTCTTAACCATTATTTTCATTCAGGATATGATTTCTCCCTATTTAAAACAATTTAATTATTCATTAAGTTTATATATTTATAGTAAATTATTTTTATATGTTACATATTCATATAACTAGGGAATTTAATAATTTTTAATGGGTAAATACATGTTTATATGGTTCCCTTGTTAATTCTTCACAAAATACACAATCAATTAAATGGAACATCTGATTTTCATACACTTTTTCAAATACCATTAAATGTATGTTTTAAGAAAACATTATATTTCCAAAATAAATTATTTTCTTGATATAAAATAATTTTTCATTATGTTCATAATATCTGTTACGATAAATAGAAATTAATTTTCCAAAAGAACACTTTTTTGAAAAGAAAAAATATGATATTTCTCTGAAGAATTTCATGATATTTTTAAAAGTTTGTTCATCATCTATTTCTTCACCACTGTTTAATATTATTATTTATTGAGATTAATGTAATATGATTATCATATACAATATTATATTAAATGGTTTATGATCATTTTGACTCTAGATGTGCTATCTTGATACCATTCACTATACTAATTCAAATAATTTGTTACTCTCTTTATAGATTCAGGAAAAATATATAAATTTTATAGCAATACGTTGTTTATATTTATCACCATTAATATTAGTAATTTAATGGACAGATTATATCATGGGTTGGGTTCGCTATCTTCCCTTCACGCTTTATTAGGTCTAATGAGAAAAACTAGGTATGGATTTTTCCATGTCTATACACATTTTTTAGATTCCGGGCTTGATGCCTTGACACTAATTTATTTTTGTATTGAATCCTTGTCCATAATATATTCATAGAATAAAGCCTTCAATGTATAGATATCATTCATTATGAATTCCCATAATAGTAATTGAATGTACATGTCCTTATTCAAAAAGTAGAATACTAATGGTAATGTTTTTTTATGGAATTATTTTATCAGTTTTCATTCTTTCCGTCTTATATTAAAAAATAAGTTGTAATGGAACCAATTTTTTATTTATACACAATTCCATAATTATTATATTTACTATATCTTCCACAATATTTCTTACCATTGCTGAGTATCTAATCGCACCCCTTTCTTATTTTTCCTCTATGATGAAAAGTTGATTATTTTAAATGAATTTTAGATTTAATCAATAATTTTTTTGATGTAATCAATAGTATTTATATAAGAAGTTTTTTAAATTTTAACATATGTGATATATTTTCCAATTCAGGTAAACTATTGGGTCCTTCAAGATGAGTATCCTTGTAATCATACCTTATTAATAAACTATGGAATAGACTCAGGGCTACAAGGGTAAGTGTCCTTACCTTGTCCAAACTGATTGGGCCAAAAATAATTCCACACCATACTTTTCATTCTTGTCTCCCCAAAAAATAGAATTGATTCACTCATTAATCTTGAATCTCACTATTATTGTATAATAATTTATTTTTTTCATTTAAAATATTGAACTATACCACACATTAGACTCTATCATAGACATTAATTTCAGGAATTAATAAACACCATATCAATTAAACTATGTAAATAGTTATTCAACATGATTTACACATAAATGATGAACATTATCATTTAATAATAGGTCATAAATGTTTCCAAACTAATATCATAATATCAGCATGAAATACCTAAGATCAACAGCATGAGAAGAAATAAATTAATGTTATTCACATGTAAAAAAATAAAACATACATCAGCGTGTACACCAAGGGATTAAACCTTCCAACATTGAAGGTGCAAATTTATCCCACGTATTCAATCTCTCAGCAACATTAAATTTTATACTCACTTAACATTGATATTTATTTCTTATTAGACATATCCTTAGTTGGTGAGTCCTGGAATTCATTGAATCACAATGGATTAATTTGTTTTTCTAACGAGAACTATTCTACATCACTCATCCCATATACCCATGTGACATCTACAAAAAATGAGATGATTCAATGGGACACAAACATGTATAGCTACTACAATATCACTGATGAGTCCCTATATAGATTCAATTGTACAATTCTTTTGAAATTAATGGAAGATCACACATCATGTGGCTAGAATAAAAACATTGAAAACATGTAATCATAAAAATTTGTTTTCGAGTATGAATCACCACTATTACTGTAGGATTATATGTAATTCTACTATAATGGAAATAGGTTTTGCATACCCTATTATTCCCATCATTATGCTTCCCAACATTTCCTATAGTGATCAACATTCTTCTGCCACATGAATTACATGAGATTTTTCAGACATCCACCATCACTATATATAACATATCTTTATAATCAGTTGTACAATTCTTTGAACTCATGGATTGTATATAATTCATTAAACCTAAACTCAATATGATGATCCATCTACGATGAACATCCTACAACATCAATATAAAATAATGCTAAATTAATAATATTAAATTTATACTCTATCATAGAGTGATACTCTTGATTTATCCTGAAACATTCCATTGTTCTAGAAATATTTAATGTGTGAGGATATAATTTTTTTTTAATAATTATTAAAAATAATCCCACGCAATTCCTTGGTATAATTTATCCTTAACATCATAATGATTCTAATTTATTTATAGATCATATAATATATATGAATATATCTTGGAAACAAAATCAAATGATGTTTCAAGGAAATATATTATTTGATTAATCATATTCAACTTCAATTTTGCATTTTCTTGTCCTGAATCACCCCAAATGAGGGATGAATTATGCCTTTTAAATAGAATGGAATGGTCAAACATCATTATTTCATCCCATTAGATCAATATCATCACAAATAAAAAATCCTAGACAGTACATTCAACCGACTATTCATTCATCTATGGACCCAATTCATACTCATTATAAGAATTATGTGCTCTTGGTTTCATCCATGCCAAATCAGTTCCATTTTCTATTCCATATAGAAGACACTATTCAGTATCACTTTTAAGAAACTGTAGTCATTAATATTTTAAAATAATTTAATTATTAATATCACAAAAAATAGAAAAAATTTAAATATTTTATATTTCTAACCTATTTTGGAAAACCACACCATTGTCTTGAAAATAAATCCATTTTCAACTATTTTATAAAATGATATTTTTTTACCAAATCATAAATCATTACTCAAAATGAATTATTCACTCATTCTAGGATTTTATTTATATATATTAATGTCATAATTATCTCATTGGATAACCCCATTATGATTAGGCAACAAATCACAGATGTCTATCAGAACAATATTTGTATGCATATCCTTTATAACATGACGTTTTTCATAAATATGTTAACTACGATTAATTATTCTCTATATTTAATTTGTTGAATTTAATTATACTTCATACTAATCCATATAAAGGAATAAACTATAATTATTTACCCCCCCCCCCCCAATTATCAAATAAACTGATGCCATTTTTATCATCCCACCCTTCACCCATTTCCTTTGAAAGAGGTTGGGGATGTAATTTGAACATAATTGGAGTCCAAAATACATAAAATGCTTTTAATCCAAAATATGAGATTCTTAAAAAATATGTTTATGTTTTTCCATTTCATAGAAAGATATATAATGATATAACCATATGCAAAACACTATATTATCCATGATTAAAATGTATAACTAAGGAAAACCAAGATATTAGAGCACTTGAGGAAACAAAGTTCAACAAAACTCAAAGATATTGATTATAACAACCCAAAATCTCCATCCCTTTTCCAACATCCAACTCCATAATCCATTCCCATTTTATAATTATTCATCAATAATGAACTACTATATCATTCCTTTATTTATGTCTTGATATATCTCATATTCCAATAAACAAATGTGACAATGTGGGTGGATAGTATAAATTTCAATAATATTTCCCCAGTAACATCCCTAATCACACTACTATGATATAAAATTTTTATATATTTATATAAAAAATATAAAACAATTTAAATAATATTAAATAAAATCCCAATAATTTTTGAAACAAACAGTTTCTTACAAAAACATTTTTTTATGGAATGTAACCAGAAAGGAATTTAATACCATTTCACAAATTCCATTTGGATTAACAATTATATTGTCCATCAATCAACACAACCCCACATGTATACACTAGTTAATTATCCATACTCATAAATAGTCTATTGTTTATCTACCTAGTCATCACTTGGTAACCGTATACAATGTTATCCAATGGAATATGTCATGAACACATACCTACAATGTGTACCCCTCTTTGGCCTAAAATTGGCGAAGAAAAAGGCTGACACTAATTCCCTACCTATATTAGGCCATAGGATGGCTACTAGTTCTGATGATATAGTAAAACCACATATGGGAGGCATTTCCCATTAAGGTAACACATGTGAAAGTGGGAGAAAATAAAAACACCACCCAAATCATCCCGAAACAGTATTATAAATTAAAAACCAATTGAACATAATTAATAAAATGAAAGAACCACAACAGTTGAATGGAAAACAACATATACAAGAATAATATAATGGAAAAAAGTTTCCACATATCCCACACTCTTCCTATTAAATTTCAATCTAGTAGTAACCAAATTGATCTTTATATTAATCTAATATAGTTGAAAACAAGTTTATATATATGTTGGGTCAGTATAATATTATAGTCAAAAGGATCATACCCATAACCTCAAAAAAATGTAATGAAATCATACTAAATCATAGTGATAAACAAGTCAAACTAACTCACCACCAAAACATGTATACTTTTCTTCATTCCTCACCATGGATAATGTCACCAAGTATCACATACAATATTAAATAATATATTGAGGAATGTTAATTATACCCCACTCCAACGTCACCATTTCATTTCTACTCCACCCTAACATCACACGTCCTGAGCATCACCTTGAAAAATGAATAACCCACAAACACCTGAGAAAAAGACTACAACATGCAACTTTGAAAACACACCACCATATCCATATAACCAAAACTAACCATTTAGTTAAATAGATCCACCAGAACCCTTATATTGTGTTTTATGCATAATTTATTCTTCCTCAAGCCATCATAAACCATACATCGAGCAGGGATCCTCATGCCATCACATCCTATACACATTATTCCAATATTAGTCATTAGGAAATAATATCCATAATAAAAGAGTCTAAAATAAGGATAAGTTATTATATCCCTCTAAAAAAATATATGAGAAAAAAATCTTGCATACCACCAAAAGTAACTACCATGAGAAGAGATAACTGCCAATGGGGATAGTCACCCATCTATCTACCCACTAAGATGTTAAGTAAAGAATCCCTATGGTATAAGAATATATGGTTTGTTTGTTTCCCCAAATAATAGGGTGGAGTATTATATAAACACACAATATTATGTGATACGATATAGCTCATATGCACTCTATGTGAATAAACAATTATCCAACTCAACTCTAGCTAATGTTTATCGGACTCCTAGGTTACTATGCAATCAACATATATCATATAAGAGAAAACCCATTAATAGATATAAATTAAAATACAATATTGTATTTCATCTATTTTACATTACTTTAATTGATTAATTAACAATTTATTAACCATTAACATTCTACACAATACATTTCATACAATTACAACAATTTTCTAAGCACTTTATGTATAAATACACTAAATCCATGATTTCATAGAATTACAACATCATAATTTTATTCTAGAAAAATCCAACCCCATTGGATAATCATTTATTAATTTATTAATAATTTAGTTTCCATGTTATCTGGTACTCTAGTAAATCAACTTAATATACAAAAAGGTATACAAAATATAACATACAGATTCATCATGTAGTGGGGAAAAAGATTAAATATAAAATCATAGACCTAAACCAATAAAAAGATTAAAACACGAATAAAACATTGTTATCAGTAAGTAATCCAAAATTCAATCCTTTTTATCTTTTATGTCCTCCCAAACACCCACATGAAAATGTAGATAATCCCACCATTAAAACTATAAACTAATTACATAAAAAATATACCTCTACCACCATATCCCACAATAGAACTCTAAGATCATCTATCCTAGGTTAACATCAAATTTTGCCTCCCCGCCCCATATACCACAAAAACACTTTTTGATTAGTCGTACAAGGCTCACATAATATCACAAGTAGTGGGAATGAACATGGAAACTGGGATATTGGCCCTGAATTAGGGCCTCTACCATTCACACACAATAATCTCCCATGACTCCAAATCAAGAGGCACATTGACATTACAAGATATTAGAAAACTCATGACCTACAAAGGAATTATATTTCATCAAATTATAGGTTCTTATTCCATGAAAAGTTAACTGATTCATTATTCATAGGTTCCAATTATGGGAACCCACTTTAGAATGATATCATAAGATATCAGAAATTAATTAAAAATAATAATTTAACATGCCTTTAATTCTTTTATCTATAATAATTATCATTCATTAAACCATTATTAATTTACATTAACATATGGAATATGAAAGTAATTAACTCGGTTGCATCAATAATATTAAAAAACAATATTTAATAAACACACCACTTTAATATTTTAACCAGTTGATTCACATTAAATTCTATAATTTTGTCAATTTGTAAACTCACATGATAATACAAGAATAACAAGAATTGCATAAATACCACAATATCACAAAAAACAAGAGGAATTCCATTATCAAGATATAAACATTGGGAACTTCATGTGATTGGTAAAAATTATTTAATCAATTTCATGTAATTATTATGATAATTTCATTCGAATTCAAGTGGATAAGTCATACTCAATTTAATATTTCACAAAAAATTAAAGAGATTAAATGAATACCCTACCTCAAAAAGGTGTTAGTATTCATTACACGAGAACAGACCAATGTTACATATCCAAATCACCTATTATTCTAGAACTATGTACACCCAATAATGTCTCACCTCATTCACACTAATAGAAAACAATAAAACTACATTAGAAATATAGTGATCAAACAACACTACATGGGATTGACTATCGAGGGGAAACGTATAGATGTGACCATAATAATGGTGGTAAAAAATAACATGGTTTACTAAGGATCACCACAAAATTGAAAAAGGAAGACCAATATTAAATTCACAATCAATGAATATCCAATACAAATGGAAGGGACCCAATAGAAGCAAGTAAATTTGAGGAATCATTACAACCACAGGGTTCTTGAACAACCCATGTAGCAGAAACAATTTAAATCATATAGCATCATGTATTTTCATGACATTTAATTCTGTTCAATGTTTTATAGTCCATGGGGTTTAGTTTCCTTCAAAAAACGCATCCCCTTATTTTCACATAAATGTGAAAATATAAATATCATGAACCTAATGTAAAAAACATTTAGTTCATAGAGAACATTTAATTCTTGGTATTTAAATCTTTTAAAAGTGAAAATTATCCAGATCACTTCCAACAATCATCTGAGCTCCTAAAGCCTAGGAAATATGAAATGGTTTGATACACATGTATCAAGAAACATACATTAGATACCTATAAAATCATTCTCGTCCACAATAATCCATATTCCAACACAAATAGGAATCCAAAATGTGTCATCTAAATAGCCCCCATGAGAAACACATCTCAAGGGTATATCTACCATAAGAACTCAGCCTCCTCTACAAGGGAACAATGTGAAACCATGAAATAAGATAAACTGTCTCTTAACCACTCTCCTATGGTATATACCTCTAAAATAATGTATGACAGACAAAAAAATGTTAAACCCATATCATAAAATTGATACAGTCTACCACTACATAATGAATATTGTTATAAGGTAAGTGATGAACAACAAATAGTACAGGGTACAATGTGTGTAAATGTGAATCATGATTTTAGGTACTCTTCTCTATTCCAAAAATTCATCATAAGACACAATACATGGGGATTTTATTCATGATCAAATCTTCAATCGACAGTCTGATATCTCTATTGGCCACTCCTCTAAGGTTGCATCATCATCATTATTGATATCTCCCCAATTGATGACATTATAGTTTCCCTAATGATAAAAATGTATCTATGACATGTGAGAAACATCACAAAGCCACCTCATCTATGGGAAAAGTGATTTAGGATATTCCATGTCTCCAATATGATATAAATAATGACATGAAAAAAATTATTTAACATACTTATTCAATAACCAAAACATCCCTTCCTATTACGGGGAGTCACCTTCCAGAACACATGGTCCCCAACGCTAAACTCTATAGGTCTCATCCAATGATTTGCAGAAGATTTTTGATGATCCATTTATGAATTGTTCCTCCTATGAATTAAATCAATCATCGATTTCATATTCAATGCTATTTTCGACATGAGAATTGGAGAATCTCTATCTTTGGTATGTCACAATGATGTTTAGAATGATTATGTGTACATGGATTCAAATGGTGCCATACCAATGATGGATTAAAAACTATTATTGTAATCATACTATACCAATGGTAGGTTCCTCATCCCCAAACATCAAAAATACAATAAAAAATACAGAACCATATCTTCAAGATACTAAATTTTCAACTCTCTTTAACAATCAATCTATGGATGAGAAGAATTTATAAGGCAAAGCTATGAAACAATAACATATTGAATACCACTCCACACCATAGAGAAGAATCAAGTTTCATGATCAGAAATTATATTCCTAAGGACTTAGTGTAGACTCACAACCTCATCTAGATACATCCTTGACAAAATTACTACTGAGCTCAAATCCATGATCACTATAATGTGGGATGATTTCTTCGAATGATACACAGCCACCCATATACTATTATGGAAACTTTGGAAAACATTTAAACTAGTAATAATTTCAATCAAGATTCACTCCCACTTCCACATAGTAAAATCTAACAGTTAAGAAAACCTCATTGAACATGGTTCCCAACCATCGCCTTTATGGAGACTGAACATTGAGACACAGACTATTCAACTCCACTCTTCATCCCAATACACAAAAACTGAACCCCCATGTCCTTAAACATCTTTCTGTTGCTCTGAGGTACAGAAAATCTAAACTATGGATATCTCTAAAAAATATATTCTGAATTTCCAAAGGAAATAAAAAACATCACTGAAACAATATTTTCATATTCTCATCTTAATAATATCCATTGGGGGCCTCTCCCAATATAAATCGGTCCCTCCAGACATCCACCTCAAGATCCCCCAGCTGGGAGTCTTCCAAATTTTGCACCAGAGAAGACTGCAACTTCATCTGAGACAGATTACCTTTCCCCCATCTTCCCCAATTTCTATATAAAATGATGAATGTTCTTACATCACCCCATGAGAATCATTTTATTCAGACATTTCATCACTACATAAAATCTTTATCAATTAATTAGTCACTACATTCCCCATACATGGTGTATATGATATCTAAAATTCTTTTTCCTATAAAAACTCAATCTTTGAAACATAATCATGTTGAAGTTATGATGGGAGAAAATATATATCAGTCATTTATGATCCATGAAGACCAAAAAACGCTCCTTGATGTTGTGTTATCTTCATAACCTCATGGGATAAACTACCACTACCTTCTACTGATCATGGTTGAATTTTTATGCTCATGAGGACATAAAAATGGATACTCATAAGAATCAAATGATCACTATTTACTAAGAACACATCCCAACCCCTGATGTGAAGCATTACAAAATATATCAAACTAAAAACCAACTATTGGAAGGAAAATTATTGTAGCACTCACCAACATCTCTTAATGATACTTGAATGATATTTGATGCTGATTAGTTCACATGATAACGTGATATTTTCTAAAAAATTAACATAAATGATACAAAACCATAGAGAAATTGTCTACAACAATTCAATAATATCCTACAGGAATAGGGATACATCACACCTCTGCCACTCTATTGGGGGATACAAAATACACATCGTCTTCTATCTTCGATTGATCTAGATCATCTACCTTCTTGGATACCAAATTCCCCATTAGACAGATATATCTATCCTCTAACTCACACTTCAACAACATCAAAAACAATTATTCACTGATATAACATCCCAAAATAGCATGTTGATGCTTTGCATGCCCCTCTTAATACATGTATTACACAATGATGTAATCATTAAAAATTACCATGAACTTATCTAGGAACTCGTGGAACATAGAATTCATTAACCCATTGAACCCAGTTTAATCATTCATTAAACCGAACAACATCACAAGAAACTCGTAATTCACATGTCAAAAATGGAAACCATTATCGAGATATCCTCATCCTTCACACACATCTGATGATTCCTAACCAAAAATTGATTATCAAGAAAAAAATTTTACCCATCAGTTGATTTAATAGGTCATCAACCCATGGAAGTGTTTAGAGGTTATTCAATGTCACTTGGTTCAGGAAAGGATAATTGGTTGAAGAAAAACAAAATTCCATCATCCTTATTCAAGAAAAAAACATGCACACACCATGGTCAGATAAATTTCTAAAAAACCACAATACAATATTCGATAGTAATATATATGCATATCATACAACTCATAAGGTGACATTCTATAAGGAGACATTGATTTTAGTGAGACTGCATATTTTTTGTTTGATCTCAAACTCGATTCACTCATCGAAGAGATAACATTGCAACCTCTACAATAAATACATCAAGATAATATTCTATAACCCTAGGAAACATTTTTTTTTACCTCTGAAAAACTCATAATCATCTCAACCAACATGAATGATAAGGACGGAATATGACTCTGACACATATGAGGGTATCGAACACAAAAAACATTCTTGTCTCCCTATAAACCTCAAAATACACAACCTACCACTTTTAGTAATCCATGATATCATAAACCGAATACAAAAAATCCATATTAAGGATGATTTCAAATGAGTGTATACAAAAATATAAGAAATTTCACCAAGACTGGTTCTCCCTCATAGTATCTCACATATTCACCATATAATAAACAAGTCATCTCAACCATCAATTGGCATAGTGAACTCCTTGGAAACTAGAATTATCTCTTCCTCAAGTCCCAAATAATGGAAAATGGATGTTGATGTGGAGGTTGTGTCACTGCTAGAACAAAAAAGGGATTCAAACAGATATAAAATAAGAAATGGGTACCTTGAACGATATATGCATCACCTAGATCTACCAATGATAATTCATGAACTAATCAGAAACTTATCCAAGTACTATTTGACCAGGATAACATCCACCACCATTTTTTCTCTTCTCTGTGAAAATGGGTATCATCTTAGTGCTATCCACTACTTCCCCATCTACTATATGATAATCCCAATCCATAGAAGCCTGCTGCTTCTTCCCTCACATGAACAACCTCATTTTGTATTGTAATTAAGAAATAATGGTTCACTAATACTTATCATAATTGTTGGGAACTCACTCCATTGAATATCTTGGTATTAGAATTAAAAATAGTCATTTTATCACATGGGAGATTGTTGAGAGACACTTACCCTAGTGAAATGAGACATTGATTGTTAGGACCAACCCCTTCATGAATGATAGATCTTTTACCATAACAACTAGTAATCCCAAACCACAATACATCTTCAGGTGGAATCCTGTTGAGCCATGTATCGTGAAGATATAATTGTAGCTAATTTAATCTTAATAAGGTCTTCTCTCACCATCACCTTGTGATATGTCGCCAACAAAAATGGGGTGACATTGAGCAGAATTTCTAGATGAAAATATTTATCAAAATGCCTCACCCTATCCTTCTCATATAGAAAAATGTCTAAATAATATTTCATATGGATACTAAAATGGATCTCAAACTTTGAAAAACATGATATGCATTTTCGAAGGGTAAGTAGCTCCAGGCGGCTATCCAACATCATGGTTAATAAAAGAAACTCATTTCTAAAATAGTCTAAAAAATCCTTGAATGAGATTGTTGACTCCTCATAGTATCAGATGAATAAGAACCACCACTTTCTACCTCACGTAGCATCTTCATAGTCAATGAAAAGAATTTCCATCAGATCATAGAAAAAATTGAATAATATCAGAATCTTCTCCAACCAATAATTAATGACTACATATCAAATGGGTCCCTCATACCTATAAAAAACTATAGTTGAAGATCAAGGAGTGTTGTCCTCCATGTTTCATCATTTTCGATCTCTACCATACGATGATCTATTAGAACATTCGTTTGAACATCGTCTGAGAAAACCAAACAAGGACATCCCTGTAGATCAATTGATATAAAAGAAAAAATAGTTAGGGATCCTAACATAGAATATAAATGATGTTGAAATTAACTAACAACTTTATTTTATTCATTTATTTTTTACTTATGTTAATGTCCTCCCATACAAGAATATTTTTAAATATGAATAATGGATGATCCATTTAATATACAATACTCTGAAAGTAGTATCACCTTGCTTAATAGTCACTATATGATTAATTGTATGTAAATCAGATTAAATTATTCTCTAAATGGATATGTTTATGTTTGTCTTTAGTGTTTACCACAATCTCAAATCAATGTGGACATGGTTTCCCTACTATCCCACACAACCCCACTTATGCCTAACCCCAAAAAAATCATATCCTTCATCAAGATCCTTTGATACCACTCAATGATTAACCCATCCCCAAAAGGAGGACCCCTACTATAATAGAAATGGTAAAATAAATTTTTTTAAACCCAAGTCCAACATCCAGTAGGACCTAGTTTGGGAACGAGCCCTAAGGGTATAATAACAACACAGATCAGAGGAATTTATGAATAATAAAACACATGCGAATGTGAGAGATAAGTCATTCAAACCAAACTCATTCTCGTAATAAATTATAAAATAAACCCAATTTTACCATATGTATTGACAATAAAGTAGCAATAAAACTAAAGGGGAAACCAAAAGTAATGAAAAACAAGTAAGGATGGCAGTGACCACAAATCCCAAATAGCCCATCATAAACCACAAGATATATGTTAACAACCGGATCACCATCCTCCTCCAACTAACATAAAAAAATGTTTTATATATTCTTTGTTTGAGAATAATATTATACATAGTAGGGTCCTCCCTATATAATCTTTTTACAAGGGTAATTTTGTAAATCGATGATAGTAGACATTTTGATTATATAAAAAATGTTTTATATATTCTTTGTTTGAGAATAATATTATACTTAGTAGGGTCCTCCCAAATAGCCCATCATAAACCAGGAAATTACAATATTATATTCACTTGTTTGAGAATAATATTATACTTAGTAGGGTCCTGGAGGATAATCCTTCCCTAGATCACATCACATCTTTGCCTCCCCATAAAATATTCAAGAAGTGTTATCTAGGATTATATATCCCTATATCACATCACATCACATCAATCATGAAAAAATCCTAGAAACTAGGCTCTTATCCCAATATTAAGTCATCCATCTTCATACATGATGAGATCCCATGGATCCACTATACATGTCACATGGCTATTAAATGGATGTGGGAAACAAGGTCCCTATTTGTGAATTAACTATTATCACACAATAGATTCTTAATCCGTATTGAATTAACTAATTCATTATTCATGGGTTCCAACTATTGAAAACCTATGAATCATTCTATCAAAAGCTAAAAATATTATTTAAATAATTAATTTAACACTCCCTTAATTCATTTATTGATAAAATTGACATGATTTACAACTTCTTTCAATTCAATTAACATATAGATGTTCCTATTAATTAAAACACATGCATCATTATTATTACATAAATCATATTCATTAAACATGAATATTTAATAATTTTTCTCTTAATAAACAATTTATTCTAGCATTACATTATTTACCAATTCCAAATGAAAATCCATGAATAGAAATCACATCATATGTACCACAATATATAAAAAACTAGAGAAAAACTATTATCATATTTAACAACAACAACATCGTCCTATGACTGATAACAATTCATTAATTTTAACGGCCAAGGCCCTCCTGTTCCATTGCATTATATAATTATGGTGTTCTGGGTGTCTTAGACCCATGGGTGAGTAAGGAGGGACTCGGTGTCGGTGGTAGGGTGTCATAGTGGTGTCACCAATCAGTGCCACAGACAAATGGTCTCACAAAGGGGTTCCAGGGATCTTTCACCAATTATTCCCACAATTCCACTATTAATTCTTCCTACACATTCTAATTTTGTTTCAGGACATTTTAAATATTGTAAAAGATGTTTTAAACCCCAATAGTTTGGTTCCCCTTTAGTCACTAAAACATGTCACATATCCCACCTTTTCTAGTCATGCCCCTACTATGCATTTTTCCTCGTTTACAAGTAATCTATCAACACACACCCATCCTCTATTCTATAATCACCATCTAAAACAAAATTATTAAATCTAAATTAACATTATTCATGTGATAATACCAAAATTTTGGTCGATCCATGGTCCTCTTTTTAATAACTTTGATATTTCACATCCAATAAAATAGAATTGAGACATTTTACACACCGATATATTATCTTTATATGGTCCCTTTATTTTTCTTTGGTGTGATGGGAGACACTCTTTTTGAGATTTCTCATTCACCAATGCCGAAGCTCTTCCCACTCATCCATCGATCCCTTAGCATTCTTCCAACTCATGTCGTGCATCCCAAGAACTTGGTGCCCAGAGAAAACTTCAAACCTTGATCATCTATGTTAGGGTATTTCCTTTATCTCTCATTAACTGTGCATCACGTGGGGTGGGTATGATGATGATCCTTCAGAATGTAGAAGAAACCAACTTCAATGACGATAATGAACAGAAATTATTAATGAATAAAGTGGTGGTAATAATGATTTTTATGTTTCAATGTTATTTTTAACTTCATTTTTATGTTTTTAATTGTTTGGTCTCATGTCCAGTGAAAATATTGGATGTTGGTGGACCTTTCATGCGCACTAATGAAGATCTATTTCTCAGAAATTTTTTTTTGAATGGTTGAACATGGAAACTGATTAATCAGGTAAACATGGTTGATTAAATGGATGCTCGATGATAAAAACCCTTGTTTGGTTACCATGGATAACCAAATGGAAGGAATGAACTTAATAATAATTTTTGGTTAAATCAAAAATCTCCTTTTCTCTTTTCTGTTAATGTACGTATCTGACATGATTGAGTCTTTGTGGGGTTACACAAATAAAATTGGGACCTCTGGTTATCCATTTTTTGGTTTTATAATCAGAGGCCATGTTGATCCAATATATTGGTGGTTGGTTTGGTTCCAGTACATTGAGGGATCTCATAGAAACCTTTTGTTTTTGTGACATAACAAGAGAATCAGATGTGAATGATTAAAATCATGCTCGTCCATTTTTTGTTTAGTTGTTTTTTTGTATTTTATTATTCATGTTATAATCCCGATAGCGGATGAATGTTTAAAAAGGATTCACATGAACACGATAATTAGAAAGGGAAAATTGTGGGATTTTTTTCTTGAAATGGGATGTGTTTTGGTTTTGGTTGTTGCGTATTTTTGCATATAGGGACAACAACGAGAGTGGTGGTGTATGGTCTAGTTGTCTATTTTGGATAGCATAGGTTGGGATGAGTGATTGATTACCTACATGTCTATGATTTTTTTTCTTATACGCACCCCACCCATGTTGAGAACTTCTTGCTGAAGTTCCCCATTTCATGGGGAGGGTGATTCCCCCAACATTTTTATGAGTGTACAGTTATTAGATCTTTTATAATCCGTCTACTAGGTATCCTAATATTCTATAGTAAGTTTGAGATAACCTAAGGATCATTATGAGCCAAGAATCATCAAGTATGGTGGTGTTGTGGTGGTGAGACTAGGTGTGTGCGGGCATGCTGTTTTCCCAAGTGTCACTGCGAGGATAACTATGTGTCTTCAGGTGTAGAAGTGAGCATTCTAGACTAGATTTCATTGGTAGTGGTAGAGGTTGTTATGGATCTGGTGTTTGTGAGCATGTTTATGTGTGGTTTTGGTTCCCTGGGTGTTTGCGACTAGGATAAACATACGGTTTGAATAGCCTATAAGGTTATTTTCCGGGGTGGTAGTGGGACAGAAGTGGGTTCTATAGGGGAGGAATGGAACATAAGATGTTCTATGTAACTAGTAGGAATGCGGTATGTGGTACCCAAAAAATCGATGTGATATTCCTATTATTTTACATGGTTTTCATTATTTGGGGAGCATGCCTTCGTGATGATGTGGGGGTAGTTTTTCCTTGTTAGGTGTTTTGGTTACCTTTACCTTATCACAAGGCATTAGTATACCTCCCCACATGTGCACAAGAGATTTTATTTTTCTCTACTGAGCTTGTCTATGTAGTCACCCTACGTATATAAAAATACGTTCAAGTTTCCAGGAGGACCTTGGGGACCGTTATAAACATTCCAAATTAGGACATTTTGAGTTGTCATTGATGCTTTTCTGTCTTCTGAAAAATTTATCATATATTTATTATACTTGTAGCACGTAATTTTTATCATGAATATTGGAATGTATTTTTGGCTTTACATTTACGTTAATTTTATTTGTATTTTTTTTGGTATTTTATCATCTTATCTCCCAATCCAATTTTGTTAAAATGTTTATGTATTCCTAGTAACGTGAGATTATATAACCTGGGATCTTGTTGCCACTTTGGTTCCTAATGAAGGTGGGACTCAGGGGTCATTATCTCTCCTTTAAAATCAATAAGGATGGGTTTTTCAGTTTGCTGAACCTTCCCACATCATGGTGAATGTGTTTCATGACAGAATGGTTTCAAGAGATATTGTTCATGGATATGATGAATTTCGGGGTTAGGAACAATGAGGATTGAATGGTATGGTTAGGACATAGTGTTAGGTGAACTCTGTGCAAAAAATATGGTCGGGAAGACCGTCTATGACACAGAATTTAAGTCCCCCATTGCTTTGATGAAATATGGATCTACCGAATGACTGTGTTAGACTACACTGATTACAAGTTAAAGACCATAGGGAAATGTACATGCATCATAATAATTTGTGTTATTCTGTGTCTTGGGGGTTTTGAGAATTTAAAATAAACAAAATATTTCAACAAAATAATAAATAGAATATGTTACACTTCTAGGGCATAAGAATTCATTGTTTATCTTGCATCTATGGCACATGGATTACATCCATGAGTAGTGGGGGAGATCGAGTCCTAGGAGTCTTATTTGTTAAATTAGTGGAATATGGATGAGAGTAAGAGTATGATAAGTGAAAAAAGTCACTACATGCATTCCATAAGTAGACCCTTGAGAAGTAAGGGGGTAGTGTTTCTAACATGGAGACAGAGGGATGTCTTGAGGAGCTATGGATTACCTTTACATTAATTTGTGCTCTGATGGTGTACTGAGTTTTGTTAGAAATCAGTCAGATGAGGGGTGCAACACATCAGTGGTGGATGCTCATCCTCAGAGAGAGTACATAGACTGAGTTTTTTGGACATGAATCGAGAATGGGTTCTGGGTAGAATTTCATTCTTCAACGATGAAGACTGAAAAGAGGAAACCGCTTCTCTCCTTATATGATGGGAGTATACCCATAAGGGATTTTGGGATCATGTTCATGTACCTCGTTCGATTCTCTCCACACCTCTTCCCAGATTAAGAGTCATGGGAAATAAGCTCAGAGGTTGAAATATGATCATCACTTCATTATTGTATCACATCATTCACCCTACTAAAGTACTGAGATGTTCAAAAGAATGATGAGGTTGTATATAGGATACACATGCTAGAGGTGTGAGGTGAGAGGGGAACTGGTTGATCTCATCAATGGGGAAGGATGTTAGAAGTAGGCATCCAACATTAGGGACATCTAGGTTTTTCTCGATGGGGAGCATGCCCTATTACTTCCAGTTTCGATCTTCTTGTCCTCACCCTTCCACCATGGGCCCGAAAACGAGGTTATTTTCATGTAGAGGTTTTTGGAAAATCCAATGTTGGTTCCCGGTTTGAGCTCAGTACAATAGTGGTAGATAGGATCAGTTCCCACCTCTGTAGTAGCAGTTGTCTTCTAGACCTTTTATGTAGTAGCCGAGATAGTGATCTTCTGCTCATCCGTGGGCAGATAGTGTTGGAGGAGACTGACCTTAGTGCTCTCCTCAGGAACCTCGACCAATGAATTGTCTAGGACGTGGCTAACAACCGAGGGGAATAGGATCTATTCATGTGCAGTTTCACACCATAGAGGTATAAATTCTAGTAGTTCTAGAGGTTTTTTGAGGTATGATCATCTTTTTTAGTACTCTTTTTTTTTTTTCATTTTTTGATTCAAGAGCTTCATACTTATTTGTTACAATAATTATAGCCATTAAATTGGGGATAAACAAAGAGAGACTCTTCATTCCTCTAGTGTTGATTTTTAGCGGTGGATCAATAAATCCTATTTGATGTCTGTCATGGATATAGACTGATGTGTGGTCCACATCTCTCCAGTAGAGATCTTCTTCTGATACAAATATAGTTGTGCAATGTCATCCTAGGAATCTACTGTCTATATTATGTTCATGTTGTAAATTACTTCTTCATGAAAAGATTCATGTTCTACAACAATAATGGCCAGCAAGCAGATTTCATTGGAGAATGGAGTTTTCAGGTGGTTATCCAGCATTTAGAGCCTCTTCATTCTATGTTATCAGTGTTTTCAGCAAATTCATTAGATGC
This sequence comes from Viscum album, assembly GCA_963277665.1. NCBI lineage: Eukaryota > Viridiplantae > Streptophyta > Magnoliopsida > Santalales > Viscaceae > Viscum > Viscum album. Next base: position 1,742,683,768 of record OY728156.1, read on the forward strand.
TGAGGAGATGAAAGTTCCATGAGTTATCAGAGAGATCATATACGTTTTTTCTTTGGTGGTTGTGACTCTACCCCCTCAACATGATGTCGATTTCAGGATATACTTACAACCTGGAGCCCTATTGATTTTGATTTCCCCTAAATGAATGGTTATTTCTATGTTGCTGGAGTTGCAGATTCATATTGACAACCTGCTGATTAAGGGTTCTATCTAACATAGCCTATCACCATGGGGGTGCTCCAGTCTTGTTCACAATGAAAAAATATCGTGGTCTTTGGCTATACATAGACATACAAATACTAAATCCAGGGACAATAATGAACTTTTATCCCTTCTCGAGTATTGAAGAACATTTTTATTAGTTGAAGGGTGTAGGTTGGTTCCCTAAGATCAACGTGTGGTCTAGATATTACCTGTTTTGGGTGAAATAGGTTGGCATATATAAGACTACATTCAAATGTAGGATTGGAAAATTTGAGTTCATAGTCATGTGTTTTGGTGTTTCGAACGCAGCTGTTTTGTTCATTAGGTTCATGAACCTTGTTTTCTATGAGTTTCTAAATAGGGTTGTCGTTGTGTTCACCAAAGACATCCTGGCCTAATCAAGATCATAAAAGGAGCATACTAAGTACCTTATGATGATCATGAAGATCCTTCGAGACCATAAAATCTATGGGTGGTTTCCCAAGTGCATGCTCTTTACACGAGAAGTGAAAGTTTATGGACACATGGTGTCTCCAAAAGGGGTAGTGGTTGATCTGTAAATGGTTTAATAGGTTGTATCTTGGGAATCACCCAAGGACGTGATGGAGGTTCGTAGTTTCCTAGATCTGATAGGTTATTATCATAGTTTTTTACCCGAATTATCTTGAGTTGTATATCAGTAGACAACATTTACTATTATGGGCCAGACATTCATGTGGACTGAGCAGTGTCTGATAGCTTTCATCTATATGAATGAAATGTCGGTTAGTGCTCTGATGCTCAAGTTTCTAGAGGAAGGGGTGTTGTTTGATCTATTTTTAGATTATTCCAGTATTGTATAGGGTTGTGTGATTAAGAATTAGTAGGGAGTTACATCATATGAGTCTAGGAAGTTATGTCCTCACGAACGTAACAATGCCACCCACGACCTAGAACTTGTAATAGTGTTGTTTGCAATGATGGTGTGGATGCATTACTTCAGCGGGAGAACATTGTGGTCTTCCATGATCAAATGAGTTTGAGGAATATATTTTTCCATGGGTTCCTAAAAATTGTGATTGTGAAGGTGGTGGATTTTATTCAGGACTATGACATCACAATATCATATATGAAATGTAAGTGGAACATTGTAGCTGAGGCCTTGAGAATTATGTTGCAGTGGGAAACTATTTGGGAATCTTTGGATGCTTTGAATAAGATGGATTAATTTATTTCCATACAATTGGATTCAAGGGATGATGGTGGTAGAAACTATTTGATTCGGATGACAGTTCAATACTCTCTATTGTGGTAGGTGGAGGAGTCTCAGTGGAGGGACTCATAGAGTGAAGAAATCACCAATCTAGTTGATAAGGGTGATGCTTAAAAATGGTGGTCGGAGGATGATCAAAAATAGATGCTCTTCTGTGGGATGTTTTTTTTCCCAAAGACAATATGGGAGGAAGATCATTGATGGTTCCATAACTCACCCCTATAGGTACACCTGTGTGTTTTCAAGATTTACTGAGGCCTGAGGAAATATTTTTGGTGGCTTTGGTGAAATGAGATTTGGAGGAGTTTTGGGAAAGGTTCCTAGTGCATCAGAAGGTGATGGTTAAACACCGCATCAAAGTTGGTTTTTTTCACGGCCCGTTGAGGTAACCAAGTGGAAGTGGGATGACATATTGATGTATTTTTCCACAATACTACCCATGGGTCAAGGATATTGCGATGCTATATGGGTATTGGTACATCGGCTGAAAATTTCATCTCACTACCTGGTGATCAAGGGGTCAATTATGGTGGATTCCTTTGTACAGATATATGTGGATGAGGTGTTGAGTTTTCATAACGTTCCATGGTCCATATACTAGAATCATGGTGCAAGGATTTCTTCACGAGTCTGGAGGGAATCGCAGAATTAATTTGGCACCCAGCTACACCTTAGCACTAGTTTCCACCCCCTAATAGATGGGATGAAAAAGAAAACCATCCAAAAATTGGAGGACAGGTTAGAGACATGTGTTTTAGAATTTGGGGGATCCTGGTATGACATTTTCCCAAATTATATTTTGAGTACAATAATACATATCTCTCTTCTATTGGCATGGCACAATTTTATACCTTATATAAGATGTTGTTTCGTTCGTCCATGTGCTATACTGAGGTTGGGGAGGCAGGTTTTATTGGCCCATAGGTAGTGCAGAGCACAAAAATTGGGTTTTATCTTCTGCATCATAGGATAAAGGCTTCCTAGGGCAGAAAAAAGTCATATGATTATTGTTGGATGAGGCCCTTGGAGTTAGAGGAGGGATAACATGTTTTCCCGAAGGTTTACCCTCGACATGGATAGTGAATGTTTAGAAAGAGTAAAAATCCCTCAAATAGTTTCATCGTTCCTTTCAGTGTGTTGGGGTGAGTCATTGAGGATGAATATCTACTAGATTTTCCTCCTTAGTTGGAATGAATCAATGACATTTTCCACATCTCACATCTTGGTCGATATATACACTATTACCCCAGGTCATTTACATGGGAGAGTTATATATAGGGGACGACATTGCATTCATGGAGTGGCAAGTGAGAATTGAGGATCATAAGGAGATAGTGATTCTTGGATGGGGGTTTCCCTTGGATCGTGTGTTGTGGAGGCATAGTGGACTCTATGAGAGTACATAGGAATGGGAGGCATGGATGTTATCCTAGTACCCATAGATCTTTTTAGTTTTGATATTGTGTTTTCTGTTGGATTTTCTAGGTTGTAATATTTGACCTTACTTATTGTACATAAATATTTTTTCCTTGTTCTGTCAATGTGTGTAAAAAATACTCACTGTGGGGAGGGGATATCCTGATATCTAATGAAAAAACATTAATATGGATGAACTTAAATTGGTGTGGGTGATTTAGTGCCACCCAAAGTGGACAGTATATTATCATGGGGGAAGGAACTCCATAATACATAGGTCGGGATGGTGTGAATTTTGTGTTTATGTGGTTTATTTGGGTTTTTATAGTTTTTCATTAGATAGGGTAGAGAGATATTATATTTTATATTGTGGGTTGATCTGGGATTTGAAGAAATATAGGGTTGTCTTTCCCAAATAATTTTCTTATGAGGTGGTTGTTCGGACCGCTGTCTTTCATTGGGATTACTCTTTGATTCTCAGGGGTTGAGAATAGTTTGATAGTTATTTAATGTAATGGAACACACCCTAGGGAACCATTAACCTATAAAATTATGTTTTTTGAGGTGACTTGGACTCATGGGTGATTTAGGAGGGAATTGGTGTCAGTGGAAGTGTGCAACAATGGTGTGACCTATTATTACCACTGATCGGTCTCCCTGATCAGTGCCACATCCAAACAGTTCCACTGATTTGTGTCGAGGTTCATTCCCCAGTTTTTTCCATAACACCTCTTTTAATTATTCATACACTTTTTAATGTTTTTAATAACTTTTATAAGGCCTATAATAGATGTTTTAAACCCCATGATTTGGGTGCCTCTTGTGTCACAAAAACCTGTAACATATGAAACCATTTTCCAGTAATGTCATTGTTGTGTGGTTTTCCTCAGTAACATGTAATATATAAACTCATAGCCATATGTTGGTCTATCTTCACCATCTCTATAGAGAATTATTAAAACTAAATTTATTTTAAAAGTGTGAAACTTCCAAGCAGCGTGGTTGAGCCATGACATGATTTTAAGAACATTGAGATTTCACATCCCATAACACTAGGATCGGGCCTCATAACACACCAATATCTTCTTCTTCCGTGGTCCATTTCATTTCATTAGTGTGGTTGGAGTCCCTGTTTCCAAGAATAAATTTGCGCTGGTGCTAGAGCCCTTCCCGCTCAACCGTGGAGCCCTTGGAGTTCATCCTCTATAGGTCACGCATCCAATGTTCATGGATCTAGGAGAAAACATCGATCCATGATCATCAATATAGGGTTTTTTCCTTCGACTCTATTTAACGGTGCATCATGTGGGGTTAGTATAATGATGATCTATTATGAGGTAGATTAAACTAACTTTAACAAAGATAATGAACAAACAATTTTTAAGAACAAAGGGGTGGGAATGATGAATTTTATGTTTCTATGTTCTTTTTAAATTTATCTTTATATTTTGTATTGTATGGTCTCATATCCACTGAAAATCATAGATGTTGGTGGTCCTTTATTTTTCACTAGGGATCCTTTGTTTCACTGGAAAAATATAGTTTTTGAATGGTTGAAAAATGAAAATTATTAATCAAGTAATTTTTTTTATTAAATGGATGACCATTTATAAGAACCCTTGTCTGATCACCTTGGTTTACAAAATGGAAGGAATGAACTAAATAAATGGTGTTGGTTAAATATGGAAACTTCCTTGCTTTATTCTGGTAATGTGCATGTTTGACCTATTTGAGGATTTGTGGGTTGACGTGAATGGGGATGGGACCTCTAGTTGTCCAGTTATTGGTTTGTTTATCAGAGGTCATGGTGTGCCAGTGTTTTGAGCCTTGGTTTTGATCCATTAGTTAGAGTTATCTCACAAATCCCTTTTTTTGTTGTGACATTACAAGAGAACTGAGGGTAAATTCATAAAATCTAGTTTGGAAATTTTCCTTCACTTATTATTTTTTATTGTGGTTATTCCGGATACTGGGTTGGTAGTAGAGGAATGTTTTCAAAGGAATTACTTAAACTAATGAAATGTGTACAATGGGGGATTTATTTTCAAGGAATGTGTTATGTTTTGTTTGTGTCTATTGTGTATCAGTGAATGTAGGGATTGGAGTGAGAGTGGTGGTGTATAGGTTGGTTGCCTATGTTGGAACCCTTTATATGGGATGAGTGCTTGATTAACTGTATGTATATGATTTAATACTTTTGTTTCTTATACGCACCCCACCCATGTTGAATACTTTGTTCCGAACACAGCCATTTCAGGGGGGCGGGTGAATTTCAACGATTTCTAATGAGTGGATAGTTATTTGATCCTTTTGTATCCATCTCCCAGGTATCCCAAGATTCTTCGGGTAGGAATTGATGAAATAATGATCATTATGGCTCAAAACACTTCAGGTAGTGTGGTGTTGTAGTGGCTGGACCAGGTGTGTGCAGGTCGGTTGTTTTCCCTTATGTCTGTTGTGGTGGTTTTGTGTGGTTGTGGTGGTCCTAGTGTTTGCATGTGTGATGAAAAAATGTTTGGGATGGACCATATAGGTGTTGTGGTGGGATGTAGTGGGATTGTAGTGGGATCTGTGGGGGAGGTCTGACGCATAGTATTTTCTAACTAAACAGTGGAAAAGCGGTGCAAGATACCCAAATATCGATGTGATAGTTAAATTATTTTACATGGTTTTTCATTATTTTTTTATCATCCCTTGGGTGGCTGGGAGGATAGTATCCCTTTTTCTATGATTTGGATACCTTTACTTTCTCATGAAGCATTATAATTCCCCCTACTAGTGCATGAGAGGTTTTGGTTTTCCCTATTGAGAGTGTACATGTATACTCGCCCTAGGTACATAAAACTAATTTCGGGTTTCTATGAGGACCTTGGGAACCAACTCAGACCTTACTATCTCAAACATCAGGAGTTGTCATTGATTATTTTCATTATTTTGGGACCCTTCATCACAATTTTCTTGTACTTTTAACACTTTATTGGGAAAATAAAAATTGGAATGTATTTTTGTATTTACATTAACTTTTAGTTTAGTGGGAGTTGTTTGGGATTTACCGTCGTATCTCCCAATATTATTTTTTAAAAAGGGTAATGCCTTCCATGTTAAGGGATATTTTATACACTTGGTGACAATTTCTAATATGTGGACTACTAATGTCGGGACATGGGGGACATTATCTCTCCATTAACATGAAGAAGGAAGGGTATGGATGTTTGATGACCCCTCCCTCATATTGGTGTTGGCGGTGGTGGAATTAATCATGTTTAATTAATTAATAAGTTAATTTCATTGTCACCCTTCATGATAAATCATTCTAGAATTAAAATTGAACATAAATAAAAGAGAATAATCTTTATTCCATACATAAACAGGTTTTTAACATTAATCACACGTGAATAAAACAATATTATATATCATGATTTACTCTTGAAAAATAATATGATATACCCAACGACGCTGCACCTCAATCCAAAAAAACACCATTAGAATAATAATGATCATGAACCATCATGTGGAAAATTCGAACATGAGGAATTAGAATGAGGCTACCACCATAATAGATGTTGAATGAATCATGGATCCATAATGATCTCTACATATTGAAAAATAAATTCTAATGATAGATTCATGTCATAGGACTTTATAAAACCCATTGAAGGGAGCCGCTAGCTGCTAGAAATTGAGAGGAACTATTTCACCCATATGGTTTTTGTGAAAACAAATGAATATTAAACATTATAAATCATATATCATTTAGCATTTACATGACGTGTAATCCTGTTTCACATCATGTAATCCTCATAGTTCCATTTATAGAAAAAATTTGTTTCCTTTTAATATTTAACCACAAAACATAATTGTTCTGAACCAACCTTACAATATTTATAATTCTTACACAGTGTATAAAACTTATTACTTCCATAATTTTAGAGCGAAACTCCTCTAAACCATTCTAATCCTCCTCTGAGATCCTCAATACTTGAAATTATGGAATGTGTTAATACAAGTGGATCTAGGCCATTACAACCCATGCCCCTTCTATAGATCATGAAAATGCAGATGAACACATGAAAACCAAGTTCACAAAATTCAATGTCGAACATACCATTTCATTAAAATAAAATAAATTTTTTCATTATTGGAAATATTTCTTACTGTACACCCTAACCATACTGCACGAATAATTAGAAGAATATATTGGGGATCTATTTTTTATTAATGCCAAAATTAATCAATTTTACCCTAATACCTTACTAGAATTATTTACACTACTTTTATAGTATGTAGTGACACTTTCTCATGATTTTCGAGTGATTCATTTGTGATTTTACATGCATTGGAGGGCCAAATTTCCTGGAATGTTATCATAATTTGAGATTATCATGTGTTTTAATCTATTTTCTAAACATTAATTATTGTATATGATATGTTGGGGGGTTTATTAATGTTTTTTTGATTCCAATAAGGATATGGTATGTTTTTTTATTATATGGATCTTTTTCGAAGGTAAATTTTCTCAGTTTTAAGGGAAGTATTGGATTTTTTATTTTCCCTTCATCCTCACCTTTGTTTTATAGGTAGTAGGACTCACTATTGATTCTTATTTGATAGACCATGATGAGTTTATTTCAAATTTATTTTTTATTGAATTTAATTTTGAAATTTATTTAGAAATATGATGGAATCCAAAATTTGTAATGGTTTTTTAAATTGGTGCCAAATTGTGTTCTTGCCTAGTACCCGATATTTCAGATGAACTATTTCTTAAAAAGTATTACATGATATATACTTATCAAACTCAAACAATTATTCTCCATAAAAAATAAAGCAGTGAAAAACTCTGATGAAAATCATCAGACATAACCCTATTTCATTATATAAATTAAATATATAAATAAAGAAATAATTACATCATCCTAAGACTTACAAAATTTTTAATCATGAATCATTCATCTACTATTATATGACTTTGTTTTTTAATTTTTGGATATTACTTCACTGTAATATCCCTACATTAAAATTTTTAAATATATATAGTTTTCAGTATATATAATGATTTTTTTCAACATCATCCACAAGATCATAACATATACAGTTTACATATAAAAATAGAATGCCAATTAGATTGGAATTTTCATTTAATTATCATCATTTAAATAAATAATTTATATATTCTTTCAAACGATGATTGAATAACCCTCACCTGAAATATTACGATCATGGATATGTTAGTGAATGATCCAATGGAGGAGTGGTAGTTGGAATGCCACTACTAAAAGATATTTTTGGATATTATTATTGTCCCATTTGATGATAAAATTTTCTCCACAGATAATCGAATATGGTATTTTTAACATGGTCTTAAATTAGATCATAGGGTTCAAATGTTTTATAACTGAATAAATTATATCACGATGAGATAAATATTAGATAAAATTTTGATTAAAATCATATAGATATACTTGTGAGATGAAGGTTTTCTATTTAATCATGGGAGTATTTGATTAAAAAAGAATCATTTTTTATTATTTGATTTCCTTGATATGTTGAAAAATATGTTTCACGATATATAGTAATAATTTGAATATTAAATTACATAGAGAGATATATTCTGTTACATTTTATGGTAGCATTCAAGTCTATTGGTGAAGGATAAAAAATAGATGTGAACCATTTTTATATACAACCATTTACTATATTGATATGAAAATAGAATAATGTAATATATGATATATGGATAATGGTTATTATACATAATTCTGTTTGGAACATAGTGGGAATAATTATTAATAGGTGAAAGATATTTTTATACATAATACCTAATAGATGGACATAAACATTAAATTAGATGGGTATGATTTATATATGAGATAGTTAGATAAAAAAAGATGCAATAGTGATATAATCACATAAGAATGTGAGGCTCATTATTGTTTTTGAATGGGAATTCAAGAAATAAATTGACGTGAATAAAATCTTAGACCTGTAGATTTCACACATATTTTCAAATATTATTTATTTATCATCAAAATATTAAGGGAATTTAATGTTATTTTTTTCCAATAATATTATTTTTTGTAATATTATTTTACTTATTTTTTCATATTTATATTAAAAAAATAAATAATGAAAATAAATATTATCTTTTTTTAGATTATATATAGAAATATATTAGATTTACATTTTAATAGGATTGAGGCCATAAACAATGAATCATTTGACATGTTATATATATTGAACTATGGATTCAGTATATATTATCATGAAATCAGTATGTGTCACACAATATATTATATCATATTGTATATAACATAAAAATCAACAATTACTGTTTGATGTTGAGGATGAACTTATATTATATGTGTAAACATGATTACGGCTTTATATATTGATGAGTAAAATAGTATTTAATTATTAATGCATATTCCCTAATTCAAGAGTTTATGTTCATAATATATTGGTGTATTTATTATAAAAAACTATAAAATTATTTTTTAATGGAATCTTATTTCATGTACCTCAACTTATGTTATATGATCCAAACCACTCTTTTTAAAAAATTATTATGAGGTGTATTTGGAAACTAAAACCTCATTTGGGGACAGATAATAATTTCCTTATATTTATGTGAAAACACCATCCAATTGATTTAAATCTCACTAGATATTATATTAGTGGAAGAGAATAACCTAATATCTCAATAGTTATAATTCCTAATTAGATATTCATAATGAAACTTCTTTCAAACCTATTGAACTATGATGGATGATAGAAAAATTATATAGGCAAAATTTAATAATTCTTATTTTATAGTCTCTTTATATGTGTGTTTATATATATCTAAACATGACATATGAGGTTTATGTGCCAAATGAATGGTAATAAATTATTCATTATACAACTAATGTTTGATTAACATGATATAAATGTAAAATCTACTTTACATACCCATGAAAATTGAGCATGGTGATATTATTTTCAAGTAAAGATACATAGTTCAATTAAACCATTATAGATGCCATAAAATGTTTAATGGATAACAAGTAATTTGATGCGGGGAAAGGTTGTCATGTAGAATATTTAAGTGAAATATTACGATTTTTTAATTTGGGTATTATTTAGATAGGATATTATATTATTTCTTTATCTTCAATGATCATGTTAATATAACCATCGATGGGAACATTTAGTCATTAATTATCATCTATAATTCCAATATAAATTTATATTATTAAATAAATAAGATAAAGATAATAATAATTACAATAATTAGGCTGAATATATATTTTAGCATCATATTAATCATTATTTCCACCTATTTTTTGATGAAATATATTAATTATTAATAATTTTGTGTTTTTCTGTAACACGAAATCCCCATGATTAGAAAGAATTATGTGATGATTTATGATTTATGTATTAAAATTATCCAACTCTTAGTGGTACTAATTATATCATATATCTTGTTATATGATTTTGGTTTTATGTTGTATTCTATCAATGAAATTTTTATATAAATTGACAAAAAATAAAACAAAAGGGGATTAAAATCATGTTAGATAGTAGGGAATTTCTATTTATTCTACAGTGTTTGATCATAAAATATTTTTGAATTTTGGACTCACATAGAGAGAACATGAATTTATCTATAGTAAACACAAATTTTATGAGTGCTTTGAAATAATAGCTAGGTTTTTTCTATTTTGATCATTCTCGTGAAAGAGGGAATTTATTATCTTAGATAATCTAATTCCATGTATTGTTATAAAGATAGGGTCATTCATTTGAATCATTTCTAGCAATGGTATTGATTTATTAGTCAAAGGGGATGACTTTCTTATCATGTGCCCAAATGATGTATATTATAAAGGGATATAACTTTCACTAATGTATCTCTAAAATAAATTTTGGGGATAATGATAGTGTTTCTAGTATAATCATATGTCTTCCAACCATAACCTATAAATTATAAATTATTTTGGATTTATTATATTAGTTCTTTAGTGATGACATTGACATTTGGTATTGATTTACTGCTTTATTTTTTGATTAATAATATGTTATCTATCATTACCTTATATATTTACTGTGATATTAATAATTATGTTGGACATTAATAATGTTTTTATTTTTTAGTGCTATTCTAATTTTATATAAATATATAATATATATTAAAATAAATTGTAATTAATCATTTTTTAACTAAATAGTTTGAACCCCTTTTAACTAAACTGAATATTAATATGATGTTGAAATGATAAAAATCTATAGAATTTAGTGGCACTAAATATATTTTTGAAATATTTTTTTTATTTTATTTTAAGAAATATGAATATAATATATATATATATATATTAGAAATTGTTATTTGGCCTTTTATATTTATTAAAATATTTTCCTTTAATTAATGGAGTCATAGTATTATAAGTATATGCATAGAAAATTGGGAGACATTTTAAATGGATGTATTCGATATCATAATCCCTAAAACACTATCACATGGATATAAAAAATAACCATATAATATCATATCGATCCTAAAAAATTCCACATATAATAAAAATGATTCCGTAAATATTGAAATTTTTTATCATTATTTACTATAATTTGTTGGGATATTATATAAAAATCTAACATTTTTTGAATTGATCATTTAAAATGATATGGTATTAAAAAATAACTAGTGAAAATGAAATCGATGGGAAATTTCTATATCATAATTTTTTCAATGAATATTTTAACAATTAAATAACTCATCATTAACTATATAATGATATAATGATTTTTAATCGATAGTATGATTTAAAAATAATTTACATTTGGAGAATTGGAAGTGGAATATTTTTTCTTCATCATTAGAGATATATTTGATATGTTTATAATTCAATTCTAAATACAGATTATAGATTTTATCAATAGTGATTTATCAATAATTATTTATTATATTAGATATTATTTAATGCAAAAATTCACATTTTTACGTAAATGAAAAATACAAAATATTACTAACAATATTCATTAAAATGATAATATCATTTGAAATTATAATAATATAATTGTGAAAGTGAAATATGATAATATAACATATAATACAATAATTTAAAAAATTTATTAAACTGCATTCAGTCATTAAATTTTATTGAATATATTATAAGGCATCCACTAATGATTTTGATGAATTTGAATGAAGAATTGATTTCTCATAAATAATGAATCATATTTATTCAATAATATCCACTATTCCATTATTTTTTTTGAAAATTTCATAAATATGGAATATATATTGTTTTATATATATCACATAAAGGATATGGTGATTAAAAAATGTTTAGAAGAATATTTATATTTATATATTTGTGCGTGAAATAAAATTGTTTCAACCACGTGGGATACTACAAAATATTTTTAGGTAGAGAAAATAATATGATTATGATATACGTTATAGAGTGTAGAGATAATACAGAGACCATATAAGAAATAAATTTTTAATGCATACATAAAAATATTTTTTTATTTTATATGCATGGATTTATCTATAAAAATCAGTTATTAAAAAAATGAACTGATTTTTGGATAAAATTGAAAGGTTATCAAAATATATTAAGTATGGATGGAAATTGTTAGATATAAGGAATATTGTTAGTTTGTATTTTTTTATTTTAATCCCTTATGCATAAGTAACATTTTTAATATATTACAAAATAAAAAGGGTTGAATCGATGAGGAAAAACATATAATCATTTCTGTTTTTTTAAGTTATAAATACTATGTATATATTTATGTAAAGTGTTTGTGAGTGTTACACATTCACTATTCATAAATGAATTATTTTTTAATTTTACTAGTTTACGATCAATTGATTCACATTTCAAAGCTTAAACTATATATGATAGATCTGATTGAATCCTATAATATTGAAACTATTTGGTCATTATGTGTTATTTTAAGAATTATTTTCACATATTAGCTTGAAATATTATTCAATCAATTGTGATTTTTTGAAAATGTTACAATGTAATTTATTATTGAATTACATGAAATCACTAATTGGTTAATCTAGTTAATATATGAAGAAATAAATATCATTTCACATTTATCATCATTCATTAATTTTTAAGACAAAATAACATTTATAATTGATTGTATTAATCGTATGGGTGTCATTTATTTAGAAATACATTGAATGAGGCCTTATGTGAAAAATTAAATTTTATTCAGGATAATCACAAAATTATTGACAACAATTTCATCAATAGATAATATTTTTCTATTTAATGTGAATTTAACAATGAGTAATTAAAAAATAACATAAATATCACTTCAATATTTTTGTAGGATCTATTTTCACAAAAAATAAAAATATACAATATTGACTAAAACAAATTATATTTGGGTTTCTTAAAAACACCTTAACATAAAACATATGAGAGATTTTATAATAAAATATATTTTTTCATTAAAATATTTATTAAAATAATTCAATTGTTTGGATAAAAAAATTATAGAATCATATAGTAGAAGGAAATTTATATCTGAATCATTTTTCATATTAATAAATGTTTATGATATTTAATTCATTATTTTTTATTTATTATAATATAAAAATTATTTTATGGGGTTCTTATATAATTAATTCATCTTACAATTGATTATTCTGTCATGAGAAAGAACAATATCATTGTATTGAATTAATTAAAAATGGATTCATTAAAAATTACATAAACGAATTAGAAATATTTTTCTAAATATATATAAAATTAAGATAAATATTTTTATACTTTTCAATGGGTATAACACCCACATCTATAATATATTGTATACAATCATGAATGAGAGGGAAGTGATGTTATAACTATTATTTTTTACCAATCCTCTTCTATAAGTCTATTTTATAATCAAATACTATTGTAATCAAGGATAATTAATTATAGATAATTGTGATCCACCTAATAACATTAATATAATATTTACTGTTTTTTTTAATTTACTCATCCAAATTTTAGAATATGTACTAATTGTTGTTTAAAATTCCATATATATTGTATTTAATTATTATAAACATATAAATACTAAAAATATTTTATGGTATTTTATAATATGTTTGAGGATATTTATCTATGTATAGACACCAAATTATGATTTCATTCTTAAATAATTTCAAGGGAAATATAATATATAAGATAAAAAAATTATTGAAAAATAAATTTTAAAAATATTACAATGATATTAATTATGTTAATATGAATTACCATCTTTTATGTGTCAACATAGATAAAAACTTACAATTGATACTTGTTATTTTTCAACATATACAAGAGACCATAAAAGGATATTATTTTTTAAATTATAGTAATACAAAATTAAATTAACCTTACATATATGAGAAATATGATGGTGGTTTTTAGCTATATTAATATGAAATTTCTTAATTTGAAATAAAAATGAAATATATTACAAAAAAAATATATTACAAATTGGAATATACACGTACATTAATGAAAGAAAATTTGGACTCCTATATAATCATTCTTCTATTAATGTATTACATGGTAACAAATTATTTGGTAATATTAATGAAACCGTTATTATATTTTATATTATTCTGGGACCTCTTGTGTATATTATTGACCTATGGGATGAGAATTGATTTTTCATGTATGAAAAGGGGTCTAGGTACTACAAGGTGGATTAAATTAATTAAACCATGGACTGCAATATATATTTTACTAGTCATCAAAGAAAATTATGATGTAGAAACTAAATTTTAGTCTCTCAATAGAAAAAATATTAATTATTTTTAGTTTTAATATTTTTTAAAATGTTATTTGTTTGGATATATAATTAAATTATATAAATTTTTTACATGTTTTGATAACCTATATTAATATCGAAAAAAATATAAGACTATTAAAGAAATATTTTGAAATAAAAATAATTATATATGTCACCATATTATTTGTTATTCAATGAGAATGAGATGAAATGATAATATATTTAATTATTATTTATTATTTAATTAATTTTTTTACAATTTAAATTGTTATGATTAAAACTGATTTATAATGTGAAAAATGGTTGCGAAATAATAGTTCATGAATCCTATAATTTTTTTTCGGGTGAAACACATACATACTGGTAATAAAAAAAATATGATGGATTTTTTATATAATGTTACATGGGATATGTCATAGTGGATGTCATATTCTAGATGGGATAACTCCACAATAAAGTGAAGGTCGCTTGGTTATGGTATATTCTATGGTGTATATCTTATTCCACAAATTCTGGTTGGATACTTTGGTATTACATTCAATTTATAGTCATCATCATCTTTTTCAACATATGATGATAAATATGAGTATTTTAAAGTCAGTCATAATTGTAAAAAAGATGAATAATCAATATAATGGTATACTATTTCATTTTAGGTATTAAAATTTATTTAGTATTTTTAATATGCTCTGTTTAAAAATAGAAAATCATTTTTGTGTCATCGATTAACAAAAAATGATGATCGAATCATACATAATAGTTTTGAGTGTTGGCCTAAATTTTTAACTTATGATAATTAAAATCACGATAGCTCTCATTATCTCTATAAATCAACCAATTATGCAAGAAAAATATATAAACATGGGAAATTCATCATATATATTAGTGTATTTCCTAAAAAAATGGATCCCTTTGTAGGTGGAAAAGAATGGTTTCCCCTAAAACATCACAATCAAACCTATGATTATTTTAGAATGGCTATAAAATAATTTTAAAATTCACACAATTGATTTTAGAATTTTTTTTCGATTACAAATATATATATAAATCATTAATGTTTTTTGTTTTTAAGTTTTACATTTATTTCATTTATTCCAAATTTCAACCTTGGAATCTTATATGTAATATAGAAGTGAAATAATACAAAGTTTGGGTTAGATTAAGAAAAATATTATTACTTTAAAATTATTTTTCTATGAAATATTATGTAATCCAACAATTATGGCCATTTTTTCATTCATTTTACACAAATATAGAACAAAAAAATACTAAAAGAACTTTCTTTGTAGTAATTATTTCTGGAATATGAAATACTAAACTTGAAAACATGTGTGACCATTAGATAAAATTTATTAATAATATATTTTCAAAGATTATTGAATCATAATGTGGTTAGTAGTTTTTGGAAAATTTATTTCTCTCACTATATTAATAGAACATGCCACAGAGGATTTTAATAAATTTTTTGGAAAAACAATTTATGAATATCACAATTCTCAAAAGGAAATGAAAATTTTATTAAATTTTTATTTAAAAAAACATTACAACAAGACTGTATTCGAAAATAGTCACAAATTATAATTAGTTTAGAAAACCAAATTATATTTATAAAAATAATTATTATATTTTTTATTCCTAGAATTGAATACAGATGATTTTTTATGAAAATATGGAAAAGTAGTTTAATAAAATTAATCAAAAGTGTGAAAAAATTAATATATGATGGATTTAATGTTTTTAGAGGAATTAACACACTAAATATGCCTTTTTCTATAATTATACTCATAAAAAAATATATATATAGTTTATATAAATAGTGGGACAATTAATTTAATTTTTCTATAAATTTCACTTCAAATCCTTTCTAAAAAATACATAAATAATTATCTCAATTTATGTTATCTAAAAAATATATGTTTCAAGGGATCATAATATGATCCTTATACTGTTATTATTATTTCTCCATTTTTTTATTAGTTGAATTATGTGATAGAAGAAACAAATCTAAAACATTTGGTTAAATATTAAACCTTATTTTCAAAAAACATATATTTTTTCCAAGCTTAGGCACTCTAATTTTGATATTAATACCAAAATGAAACCACAAAAAATCTTGAATAGATGTTATAATTATATTTTGTAGGGTAATTTCCAATCATAATTAGTAATGCAGTGTGATGGAAAGAGGTGAAGAGGGTCCCTTTTATAAGTGAGCATAGGGACACCCTTGGAATGACATAAAATAAAAATTTAATAAAAAACTAATGTAAATTTTTTCCAACTATATATAATTATATTTCTTGATGATTAAGGGTAAAAATATTTAATTCCAAACAAATTTAAAATGTTTAGATTTTTTGAAACATTGTGTTTTGGTTTTTTCACAAATTAACTAGGTTTAGTAGAGGGTTATTATAATTCTAAAAAAATTAATAATATTATATTTTTTCTAAATTATTATTAGTTTCAATTTGGTAACAATTAATATAATATGACATTGATGTCAAAATAAAAATAATGTAATTAGAATATAATATATTATAAAATATTCCATAGGTTCCACTCATAAAGAAAATTACTGGGAAATAATTATTTTCTCAAATAATATATTTGTTATCATTTTTAAAATAATTTATTGCAATTTTATATTAGTTGAATTAATATTTTATAGTCTTTTAAGTAATTTAATGTAATTATATTTTCTGTAAAGACCTAAAAATTTCATGTAATTTTTTTTAATTAAATATGATTTTTACGAGTTCGCAAAAATTGAAGGTTTGTGATTCCAAGGCCCAGAGTGCCCGTAATGAATTTTTGAACATTTATTAGAGTACGTTCAGTAAACGTAAAAGCGGGTTTCTTTATAACTTTTGAACTGGTGCTTGGAATTTAAATATGAGGACATCGATGAACTCACTGTGCCGGTTTTCGCTTAAGGAGACCTTCACCATGATTGGAGTTAGTCGAGGGTGAATGATAGTATTTGGGGTTTTCATGGGAATAGAAATAAAATAAAATAATCAATAATTTTATTTTTTTGAAACCTCCAATGTGGATGTTTCACAGATGGGGAACACCTGATCTAAAACCTCCCACATGGGCTATGGTGGTAGGGACCACCAAAGATTAAAACCCCCAATTTTTGAATCGTAATGGTGGGGACCACCCAAACCCACCTAATAGAAGAAACCACTTGAACTCCCATATAATAAGAGATAACCTTTGCTAATTTCCCACTTTAATGGTGCCACCTCCCATTAATTAATTTTTGTCAATTTATTATGCCAACGTGCCAACATAATTAATCTATCAAATTTAAAATATATAGGCATGGATTTCATTTGTGAGGTTTTTTTTTGTGAAGGAGAATGGGAGAGCTTGGAGAACTACTCTCCTATGAAAAACATGCTCCCCAAAGAAAACTTCTGTCACCAACGAGGAACATTTTCTACGAAAAGAAAACGACGATCAGGGAAACGCTGATGTCACCAACTTCAACCCTTCCAACGTCAACGAGAAATAAAGGTAGAGGTTTATTTCTATGTGATTAATATTTATCATGTTCTTCACTTCTAAAAAAGAACTCTGATCAACTCCCTCTCTAACTAGTTGATCTGCGGACGTTTTCTTTTGCGGGTTTGGGAAAAGAGATTGACATAGGTTGTGGGGTATGATGATTAAAATATCTTCAATACAGGTTCTTGATTTTGAATTTGTGAACCACTTGCTACCGCCCTAACGTGGAGAGTGCGGGCCTCACAAACATGGTCCGACCTCTCCGCAAAATATTTTAGTTATTTTGTGTGTTCTTCACGATGGTGATGGTGACTGGTGCCAGAGGATGGCACCGATGGAATTCAAGCACAGCCATTGGAACCACGGCCGACCGCAACGAAGGAGATGAACGAAGGTTGGCCGGTAAAGCCACCTGTTAGTGATGGCACGATGCCCCGCTGCCCCACGGCGCTCCTCCACCCGTGACACCACTTCCTGCGGCCCCCGTCATCTGTGACACCACCGTCCCATGTACTCACGGCCTTCCATGGCCTCGCGGCCACAAGTGACCTCTGCGGCCTTCCGTGGCCTCGTGGGTAAACAATGCCTCTCAGGTCGGGCCGCCCAGCGTGGGTCGGCCTCCCAGCATCGGCTGGGCCGCCCCTGCAGGCCTGTCCAGACATAGCTGGCCTAGCTACCCAGTGGGCTAGGCCGCACCACGGGTCGGGCCGGTCCGACCAAGTTGGAATGGACATGGACCCAGTTCAGCCCATTATGATTTTTTTGGCTATAAAATTGGCACTAGACGTCCATTTCATGAACCATCTATGGAACTGGAATCCTGAGAGAAATATGCTCTCTTTGGAATATCCCACTGGATTTTTGGATAATGATGGGGAACCGTCGGGTTGGATCGAGCAAGAATACAATATGGTCCCCAGGACTTAAATGCTAATAACATACAGACCGGGCATCCGATTGACGAATTGGTTGTTGCATTGAGAGCCCTATGACATGGCGGTCCATTGGGATACATTTTCATGGTACTTCGTGTTAGTTGATGTATCAAACAGTGGTTTGAGGAGTGGAATCTCTAGGAGATGAGCATATTTAGTAAGGGTACTTAGTAACTAGTGATGACTTGAGATAGAGAAGCTTTGTGGGTCTGTGAATGAGGTTACCACATTTAACCGCCCTAGGATTCCATGTAAGACTATCGTAGAGGACTTGTGTGGGCCCACACCGAGTGATCATTTGTGGGTCAGCACCGAGAAATCCTGTGTGGGTCAGCATCGAGCGATCCTGTGTGTGTCAACACCGAGCGATCTTGTGTGTGTCAGCACTTAGGGGTCCTTCGTGGATGTTTCTCCTAACTGAGTATGATGAATCAGTAGTTACATGTAATCATATTTACTATTATACCTAATAAATACCTAATGTGAACTTAGTCTATACCTATGTGGTACTTTCATTTGTGGTAATACCTTGGTGGTATTCTTCTATGTGTCGTACATGTGTTGTACTTACCGTCGTGGTGTTCTTTCTCTTATGTAACAGTTGAGATTTGGGATTTGAGTTGGACTCTTTGTTTTCCTCATAATTAAAATGGGTATACATGATATCATAGGTATATGTATGGGAGTACATCAATGAAGGTATTTCAGTTGATTTCATGCCTTGTGGTTTATCCTTGGTGGATTTTGTAAGACCATGAGGGTCTTGGGGTCCGTAATGAGTATCTTCATACTGACCCATGCACAGGCTACACCTGCACCATGTTGTGTTTGGTGTAGATGAAAGAATTCACCGATTGAGGATGAGGGTACCAGGGCTAGATGGGTCACAGAGGTGGACCATAAGGCATGATAGTATGCAAAAGAGACGAGCGGATGTGGGGTACTGAAGAGGCGATATGTACCTACCCATTATGTAGGATCCTCAGAGGATGACCCAGTAATTTCCTTTATTATTATTCAATAGTATTTTATTTTAGTTGTACTTGTACTATTACTGTTGGGATTGTATTCCAACCCCTTTTTACATTCATCACTCTTTTTTTGATGCAATTGACTTGTGTTCATTTCTTACTCTGTTTTTGGTTGAGTGTGTCTACAACTTATAAATGAATATTCCTTCCCGGTTATAGAGAATACGCCTTTCAATGTTAGTCACCATACCCTAGGCTATAAAAGGCAGGCATGGGGTAGTCACGACATGGGCCCCGAGGGACGGATCAGGAAAAATTGGTATCAGAAAATTCAGTTCTACCGTAGAATATAGGACTCAGATATTTTTTTAACGGCATTAGTATTATGTATTTTGTGTGTGGTTATCAGTTTAGGGAATCCAGTGTGGGTGTGGTAGCTAACGTATCCACACACCAGGACCCTGACTTATAATTTCTGACTCAGTGCATGAAAACACTTATTGTGTGTGTCTATCTAATAGTTTTCATTGTGATATATTTGAGTCAAATCATCAGGTATATCTTATTGATCATGGAGAACCTTTTTTTAGGATGCATCCACATAGAAATCAAAGCAAGTACCACCTCAGTGTAGGGCCCTCTTCCAGTAGAGGCCCCAGTAGAGGCACCAACAGTACCACTAACCATTGGGCCACCGATTCCACCAGTCCCAGCAGCAGAGGGTGCATGCCGCTTAGCACATTTCATGAGTTCCAGCACTAGAGGACACCATGTTTAGGGGATTGATAGACCCATAGGAAGCTGAGGATTTGATGGAGGTCGTGGTGAGAGTTTCCCGATTGGTAGGGGAACCCGCTGATCTCATGGTGATCATTGATGCCAGCCTTTTACAAGCAGCAGTAGGTAGATGGTGGATCATGATGCTCCAGGTTCAGGACGAGATGACAATTCTCTAGGAAAATCTATAAGAACCTTTTTATGGTAGGGTTTTTCCAGTGACTCTTCATGAAGTGCGCATATATGAGCATCTTCATCTAAAGTAGGGTAGCATGACTGTGGCTCAGTATTCTGTGAGGTTCACTAAACACTCATGCTACTCCGCTAATATTGTGTGAGATCCATTATTCAGGGCTCAGACCTTCGATCAGGGGCTCAGATGAGTGATTATATCTTCAATAATTTCTCTTAGCATCCCAACACAGGAGGGGGTGTTAGAGAGAGCCCTATCAGTGGAGTGTTTCCTTGCTGAGTAGTCACCCACAGTGAGACCCACCACCATACATCACATAGTGGAGGATTATGCATCTGGTAGTAGATTGATATTGCCGAGGTCCCAGAGGACCATACATATAGGTGGACAACAACATGATTCAGAGTTTGTTGTGCGGGGAACCTGAGGCCGAGCCAGTCATGCACGGAGTGGGCAATGATATGCATGCGGCGGGTAGGGTCACATGGCTAGTGACAGTCCAACCCGCCATATTGATAATCAGCAGATAGACGAAGGACTGCTCGGGCAGAGTTTGAGGTTCAACCATGGAGGTCTTCAGGGAGCAGGAAGACGTGGGGGAGGATTTGTTGTAAAATTGATGGTGGGTGATGATTCAAGACGTTTCTGCCACCACCACAGGTGGTCCGCCCTGACAACAGAGAGCATGAGGATAGGGGTGAGCTCTACTCCAGGCACCTGAGGCATACGGTCACGACACCTCTGAGATGATATGATGTTTGATCTATGTCTACTCTACCTTAGCTGCAGTACTTATTGACACAGATTCCAGTCACTCTTTTATTACCACTACCCTCGTTCAGAGCGCAAAAATTCTGATGGAGCAGTTGGCTAGATACTTATAGAAAGAGACTCATACGGGTGTGGATTCGATGATTATGCACTGGTGCTGGCAGTGTGATCTTACTATATGAGGTGAGAGCTTCAGTTAGGATCTCCTAGTACTGGTGTCAAGGCCTTACGACATCATATTGGGTATATACTGGTTATTTATAGTCCATGCTCAGATCGACTGTATTAAGTGCAGAGTGTGGGGTGTCTGCATAAAATAGACTTGGATTACCTTCACTGGTGAGAATGAAGCCTTTATAGCATAGGAATGTCTTATCCGGAGGAGAGTGTAGTCGATCACTCATCAGTTGGCTAACCTTACACTTGGATCAGTTGATGTGGAGTGTCCGAGTTATCCTTTACTGGTGGACCATTACACGGATGTCTTCCATGATGATGTTTCGGGTCTAACTCCTCGTAGAGTGGTGGGATTTTGTATTATCTTGTACCCCAGGATGAAACAGATATCTACATCACTGTATCGCATGTCTCCCGCGGAGCTTTGTGAAATGTGGGTACAACTAAAGGACTTCCAGTGGAAGTGATTCATTTGGCCTAGTGTTTCTCCTTGGGTAGCCCTGATTTTGTTCACCAAGAAGGCGGATAGAAGAAGGAGACCTTATGTCGACTATCGATTCCTATACTAGTTGATTGTGATGAACATGTAACCACTCTTAAGGATTGACGACCTCTTTGATCAGCTGAAGGGACCATGGTGGTTCTCAAAGATAGATCTCAGATCAGACTGTCACCATCTTAGAGTACAATATGAGGATGTGGAGAAGACTTCTTTCATATATCGGTACGACCAGTACGAGTTCATGGTTACTCCTTCGGCATACCTAATACTCTAGTAGTGTTAATGGGAATCATGAATAGGATAATTAATCCATACATTGATCCCTTTTTAGTAGTCTTCATCGACCACATTCTGATCAATTCGACTACTGAGGAGTATCATGCCAATTATTTAAAGTTAGTACTGTGCCCACTCCGATATCACAAGCATTATGGTATGCTCTGGAAGAGCCAGTTCTTGATTGAGAGGTTCACATTCTGGGACATGTCATATCGGAGGCTGGAGTTGTAGTGGATCCAGCGAATATTGAGGTGGTACTTGCTTGGGAGCCACCTAGGTGTGTGACCGAGGTTCGGAGTATACTAGGTTTTTCCAGATAATACCAGAGATTTGGGCCATATTTTTCTAGAGTTGAAATACCTTTATCAGCGTTGAAAAAGAATTGGAAACCATTTTTTAGTCGAATAGATGCCATTATAGTTTTTAAAAGCTAGGGGAAAGGATGACTAGTTCCCCCATCATGAAGTTTTCCGAGGAGGGTGTATGGAACATAGTCTACAAAAATGCATCAGGGACTAGACTCGGATGTGTCTTGATGCAAGAGTGAGAAATTATTTCTTATGTTTCCCAACAGATGAGATAACATGAGCAAAACTATGCTACCCATGACTTGGAGTTAGCAGTAGTGGTCATCACCTTAAAGATGTGGCTACATTACATTATGGGAGAGTGTTTTATAGTGTACTCTGATCTCCAGAGTCTCATGTACATCTTTTCTCAGAAGGACATAACCTGAAATAGGGATTTTGGATTGAGTTCTCCAGGATGATGACTTCTAGATAGTCTATACTTCTATTAAGGGAATTTTGTAACAGATGCATACAGTAGGAGGTCTGGTATACAGATTCTAGGCAAGCCGACAAAGCAGCTGGCCGCTTTGCAGATTACCTTTGTGGATCGAGATGGAGAATCTTTTATTCATTCTCTTACAGTCATTATCCCTCTTCTTCAGTGAGCCAGGGAGGCACATCATGGGGATACTGACTACGAGGGTCGACGTGTTCAGATATCTACAGGGCAGTCACCTGATGGATTTTATGAAGGTGGGGAGCATGTTATCCAATTAATAGGATGTAAAATGGTACTAGTGTTACTTCAGGAGGAAGTGATGAGGGAGTTCAAAACTTCCCCTCATGCGGTACGTCCCGAAGTGGTGAAGATGTACCAAGATATCCGACGATAGCACTGGTTCCCGTGAATGAAGAAAGTAGTTATTGAGTTTTTCACTCGGTGCCTCTTTTGTCAGCAAATGAAGGGGAAGCATCAGGTACCAGTAATCTTGGTTCATCCTTTGGGAGTCCCAGACTAGAAGTGGGATGGGATATCCATAGACTTCGTGGTAGGACATCCACGTACGTCCAAGGGCCATGACTCTGTTAGGGTGATCGTCGACCGACTCACCAAGTTAGCCCACATCCTATGGATCAGAGTGTATGGTTTAATAAAGATATTTGTATGCTTCTATGTGAAAAATAATGTGCGGTTACATGGAGTACCATCGATGATTTCCTCCGATCATGATGTATGTTTTACTTCCCGGCTGTAGAGGGGTTGTAGGAGGCTTTCCGTATGCAGCTTCATTTGAACATTGCCTTCCATCCTCAGATAGATTGCCAGACTGAGCAGACCATTCAGACCCTCGAGTTCATGCTTCGTTCATATGTCCCCAACTTCGATCATAGCTGGTAGGATCACATTCCTTTGGTGGAGTTTGCATACAAAAACATCTATCACTTTAACATTGGGATGACACCTTTTGAGGAATTTTATTGGCGACTATGCAGATCACCTTTGTGATGGACTAACCTAGGGGAGTCAACACTCATGGGGCCAGAGATGGTTCAGGATACCATGGAGAAATGGTAGATCATCTAGGAGCTGATGAAGACTGCACAGAGCCTGAAGAAGTCGTATGTCGATGGGAGACGGAGATCTCTGGAGTTCGAGGATGGGGACCACATCATTCTACATATCTCACCTCAACGTTGTTTGAAGAGATTTGGCCGATGTGGCAAGTTATCTCTGAGGTTAATCGGAACCTTTACAGTCTTTAGTTGAGTGGGAAAGGTGTCTTAACACTTAGCTCTTCAACCTCAATTGGACCAGGTGCACGACGTCTTCCACTAATCCCAGCTGAGGGGATACGACATGACCCATATCACATCATCGACCATAGCGAGATGGACGTTGATAATGGGGAAAATTTTTCAGAGATTCCATTAGAGATTGTGGATTCACAGTAGAGGGTCCTTCATGGGTTGTGGATACCACATGTGCCTGTTTTTTGGAAGCAATGGAACCTCAAGGAGAGCACATGTAAGTGGGACGCTGAAAATAATGCTCAGTACCCCCACTTATTTTCATAGTTCTGAGTTGTTTTTTGTGGGGATGTAAAGCCCTGAGGTGGGGAGAATGAAAAAACCCAGAAATTCCATGTTAATTTTTATTAAATGATAGTTTTAAGAGTCTTCAAAATATGACAGTTCGTGATTCCAAGGCAGGAGTGCCTAGAATGAATTTATGAGATTTTATTTGGGTACGTTTAGTAAATGTGTGAGCGGATTTTTTCTAACATTTGTACCGGTGCTCAGAATTGACATCTGAGGATATTGTTGAACGCACAATGCCAGTTTTCTCTAATGGAGACTTTCACCCCAATGACAGTTTGTCGAGAGTGAATGTTGGTATTTGGGGTTTTCGTGGAAATAGAAATAAAATAGAATTATCTTTTATTTTATTTTTGTTGAAACCTTCCATATAGATGTTTTATAGGTAGTGTCCACTTGAACTAAATACTCCAATATAGGTTATGGTGGTGGTGGCCACACGAAATTAAAAACCCCAATTTTGGAATCGTAATGGTGGGGACCACCTGAATCCACAAAATGATTGAAACCACTTGAACTCCCCATTAATGGGAGATGGAATTTTGTATCCTACGACTTTAATGGTTCCACCTCCCATTAATTAATTTTTGTTATTTAATTATTCCAACGTGCCATCATAATTTATCTTCCCAATTTAAATTATATTGGAATGGATTTCCTTTGGGTGTTTTTGGCTGGTGAAAGAGAAGGGGAGAGCATGGAGAACTACTCTCCAATGAAGAATGCGCTCCCCAACAATGAATGATCTCACCAACGAGGAACATCTTCAATGACAATGAACCAATGATCGGGGAAACAATGACATCACTGACTTCATCCCAACCAATTTCAACGAGCAATCAAGGTAGGGTTTTATTAATATGTAACTAATATTTACCATGTTCTTCCCTTTTAATCAAATAATATGGATCCAATCTCTCTCTAACAAGTTGATTCATGGATGTTTTCTTTTGTGGGTTTGGGAAAAATAATTTATGGATGATGTGGGGTTTTATGTTTTAAATAACTTCCATACACGTTCTTGATTCCAAATTTGTGAACCAGTTGCTAAAGCCCAAGGTGGGGAGTGCGGACAAAAAAACATGGCCCACCCTCTCCATAAAATCTTATGGTTCATTAGTGTGTTCTTCACGAAAATGACGTTAACTGGTGCCGGTTGTTGGCATCAATGGAACTCGAGAACCGTGACAGACACCACGACTGACCATGAAGAAGACGCCAGACAAAGGGCGACCATTCATGCCAGCCGTAGGCGAGGGAATGACGCCCAGCCACCCCGTGGTGCTCCGCCACCTGAGGCCTTCTCCATCCAAGGAACCGCCTCCAGCGTCTTCCGTTTTCTATGGTACCCCTGTTCGCAGCCTCCGCTATCCCCGGCACTGCTGCCCGCGGCCTCCTCTATCTGATGCACTGCCGCCCGTGACCTCTATTGCCTGTGGCCTCCGCCAACCGCGTCCTCCACCGTCCGCGACCTCGTCACACCATACAATATCTTTTTACGCCACCCTGCAACCTTTTATCCTTCCACAGCCTCACGGACACCCTCAACATCGGTGTCCCTCTACGGCCTCGTGGCCACACCACGCCACCCAGGTCAGGCCAGACTGCCAAGCACTGGCTGGGCCGGACCGCCTAGCGTGGGATGGGCCGCACTGCTGGTCGGGCTGGACCCTGTTGGCTGTGATGGGTCGACCCAAACCTAGCAGCCCAACTGGTCGGGGCGGGTCAGTCTGACCAGGTCATACCCGACCCAGACCAAGTTCAAGCCATTATGCTCGTTTGGTAATAACATTGGCTCCGAACGTCCATTTGATGAACTGTCTATGGCACCGGAAACCATAGAGTGTGATGGTCCCTTTGGTATACCACACTAGAGTTTTGGATATCTTTAGGGAATGGTCGGGTTGGATCAAGCACAGATCCAACCAGGTCATCAGGACTAAAAGGAATATAACATACAGATCAAGCGTCTGATTGATGCATCATCTATTGCATTGAGACCCCTATGTTGTGGTGGTCCTTTAGGATACTTCTTCATGGGACATCATGGATGTTGGAGTATCGACCAGTGGCTTGAGAGGAAGAATCTCTTGGAGTGGAGAAATCTTAGTTCGGGGACCCAGTAGCTGGCTGTGACTTCACAAATAGATCTTGCGTGGTTCTATGAATGAGGTTATCACATAAAAAAACTCTAGGATTCCATGTGGAACTGCCCTAGCGATCATATGTGGGTCATCACCTAGTGATCCTGTGTGGGTCAGCACCAAGAGATCTTTTGTGGGTCACCACCGAGCATTCCTGTGTGGGTTATCACTTGGGGATCCTTCGAGGATGAAACTCTTAATAGAGTAACATGATTCAGTAGTTATATCTAATAATCATTACTATTGTACCTAATAAATACCTTTTTTGAGCTGAGTATGTACCTATGTGGTCCTTTTCGTTGTGGAAATACCTTGCTAGTATTCTTCAGTGGTGCGTACCTTTGTGGTACTTACCTTCGTGGTATTCCTTCCATTGTGGAATAGTTGAGCTTTGGGCTTTGAGTTGCACTATGTTTTTTCCTCATTATTAATATGGGAATATTTTATAACTTCTATATATGTATGGTTATATACCTAAGTAGGGTTTTCTGTTGATTTCATGCATTTTGGTTTATCCTTGGTGGATTTTGTGAGACCATGAGGGTCTCGGGGTCCCTAATGAGTAACGTTATACTCACCCCTGCACGGGATATGCCCGCACAATGTTGTGTTTTGTGAAAACGATGGATAATGCTAATTAAGGATGAGAGTACTAGGGCTAGATGAGGCCCGGAGGTGGACCATACAATGTGATGGTACATAGAGGAGACAAGTGGACGTGGGGTGCTGAGGAGGTGATCTGTACCTACCCTTCAGGTTGAAACCTCGGAGGATGACCTAATAGATGCCTTTATTCTTCTTCGGTTGTATTTTATTTTAGTTGTACTTGTACTATTACTGTTGGGCTTGTATTCCGACCCTTTTTTACATTCAGTACTCTTTTTGCAATATAGTTGACATGTGTTCATATCTTGTTGTGTGCATGGTTGCGTGTATTTATAGGTAATGAAGGCAATGCCTTCCCGGTTATAGGGAATACACATTTTGGTGTTAGTTTCCATCCCCTATCCGATAGAAGGTAGGCATTGGGTATTCACGGCACGGGCCCCGGGGGACAGGTTGTGACATTTTCACTATAAACAAGTAATTAATTACTACGAGTAATGAATAATTTATCATTCAAATATTCATCAACAAGAGAATATAGACTCTATTTATCCTAATGTAAAAATATTTAGATGTAGTTAATGAAATTGAATTACAATTTTTACTTTTCAATAAATAAAAATATATAATGGTAAAAATCAATGAAATATTGTAATAATGTTTCCATTTATTAAAAACATGGATATAAAATGACCAAAAACCACTTATTAAAAAGGTTGATTCAATTTTTTGGGTTATTATTTATGTCCTTGTTATAATAATTTTAGCCTTATTTTATTGATTAAATTTTTAAAAGGGACAATTATTTAGTATGGTTACATTTTATAATAATGATAAATAAAATGTCACAATATTAAAATATTAACCACATTATTAAAAAATAAATTATTTTTTAATGATTTCATATATTATATAGGAATAAATAAAATCAAAAATAAAACAAAAAATTGAAATGTAATAAATATGGTAGAAATTTACCATTAAATAAACAAAAATTCCTACAAATATCTAGTATAAAACAGAAAACAAATAATATAATTTTATCATTTTTAATAAAAGGGAAATGATAATATTGTATATCTATTAAATATTAATATTTCACATAATAAATACATTAAATTTAAATGTATTTTTATTATAAATCATTATTTGTCAATATTAATTAAAAAACTGATCATTTCATAAAAATATGAAAATTTCACTCATGGAAAATATTTACATGATGATATTATAATATATATATTTTTTATCAAATAAGTTTTATAATTTAATCAGACATTAATATTTTTTATTTTCTTAGAAAAATGTATAAAAACTATTTTGGATGAAAACATATTTGCTTTTAATAAAATTACATTACCAAAACAGAGTCCAAATTTCCTATTTATAGAACCATAAATATTTTCTATTATATATATATATATTGGTTTAATAATTTATTAAATCACATTTATACACACTTATACTACAACAAAGTTATAGTTGTCACAATTATATAATAATATTTGTATATTCAATAAAATTACCATAATTCTGAGGGTTGCATGTTACAAATGATATTAATCATTGTATTGTTTTCAAAATGATGTGTTTTACATTCCCCCCCCCATAATTAAATTTTCCACCATAATTACATATTTAATAATATGGTAAAAATATATGTGGGTATATTTTCTCCAGGGATTCCATTACACCTCATGTGTCATCCTCATTTTCATTATTTCACCATTATATTTTGACTAGGTCAGTTGTCATGATCTATAGTATTCCATCCCTATGGTCAGTAATCTTCACTCCCATGCCACATAATATTGATCCTTATCATACTATACCACTACCAAAATCAAAAAACATTGTGGATATGATATTTCTGTCATTAAGATGTATCAATAGAAAACATAATTAATTGATATATTATTTTTTTGAATTTTTTTTCTATAGGATACTGCTCAATGGAAATCAAAATAATAAAATGAGCTGAGGTACAACAAACTTATGTTGCCATTATTATAAAATATCATTAATATGTTTCATGAAAAACACTATTGAATTACATTAAATCCATCTTCGACATCATGGATTCATCGAAGACCTCTAACACAACTTTTGTATTGACTCTGAGAAGAATTGATATATAGATGAATGTTTTTTTCTTTTTACCACATTATAATCCATTTATAGTCCCAAGAATTTTTCTTAACAAAATTCATCTAAATAAAAATTTGTTTTCCTTCTCTTCCCATTAATTAAATCATGATGATCTATTTAAATTCAATAGTGAATGTTATTATTGTAGGTGAACTCAAAAAGATGAAAATATTGATTTCATCCACCCTTTATGATAATTTATTAATCTCTCAAAAACACTTTTAGTGTATGGATATCCTACAATAATTTTCCATTAGTTTGGTTTTGTTAAGCAATAGAAATATTCCAATTAATTTATAGAAAATTTTTTTACAATTCAAGGGCATTGAGGTAAAGTTAATATCTCGGTATTATGAATTAGATTATAGTATTTTGTACTCCCTCATAACCTCAATGATGTTTATCATTGTATGATTGTCAAATTATTATTTCACTCAAATTGATAAGACATGTGTAATGTTTTTAAGATAATACACAACAAACTATATTCCATTATTTCCCCTTGATGTCTTTAAAAGACATGCAACAAATATCATGGTGATTTTTTCAAATATTCATATAAGAATTGGAAATGTTTTCATTATTAACTAAGAATTCTAATTTTCATTCATTACATACTATCATACTAAAAACATTAATGTATTCCCTATACCAACATTCTTCACAATTTTCAACCAATAATTCTCCTAGATATCATCACACATCATTATTATTCATAGTTAGATATATAAGTCATAGTCCATGATTAGCTATAACCTTTTTCTCAATAGAATAAATATCATAATCTATCTTAATATATATTTATGATATTATTATCTATATATTTACAGTTATTCTATTCATAGATATTTATTGTGTGATATTCAATTTCATAATTAATATAGACATATCTAGATTATTTGTGGGATAATTTTTCTCATGAAAATTAAACTTCATTAAAATGTAAGATATGACATTATCATTTTTCACTAATATTTCATCTAACTGAATCTTTTAATCATCACTATAAACCATGAGTAGTTCACTATATTAGGGTAGTATATGGAATAATGTAGTGATAATACTCTTTTATAATTCATTTAATATCTTCTTGGATTCACAAGTCTATAAAATCATTAATTACATCCATGTTATAATTTAATTTATTTTTTATAAACATTAGTAGTTTAAAAAAATAATCCCTAAAAAATTACTAGATTATTGAAACTATAGATCTCTATTATTTATGCTGAAATGGTTTATCCCTTAAATGTACCCATTAATGAATTATGAAAAGATACCCCTTCATTGCTAATAAAATGTTCCATGAATTATAATTCATTCATCTAGAACCCAAGTTTATGTTAATTTAATTATATCTTCTCCATTAATTATGTAATGATTATAATATTCAAATACACCACATGTTCTTATAAAAACCATGTTCTTTATTACACACATAAACATTATTTATTACATAAAATTCACCTGATACAACATAAAACATAGAGAGGAATAGTGTATTCTAGTATTATGACCATTAAATGAAAAAATATAACATAAAACACAACATCTTATTGAAAACATCCTTTACATGACCACTACATTCCCTCGTACTTAGCAATGCATTGGATAACCTACAGACATGCATAAAAAAGGGTGATCTATAAAGCCCAGAAATGGAATATTCATGAAATACCATGAGGAAAAAATACATGTTATACAATAAGAATATAAATAGTGAAAAATAGAAACATGAACATAAAGGCATGATAAAGCATTATAATCATAACATGTAGATGTGGCAACAACACATAACATGGAATTTGAATGAGCCAAGGATAATTTCACATAGAGCATGTGTAAAGACTCATTGAATATGATGCATGTGTAAACCCACATTTCAATTGAATTAGAATGAGTCAAAACTCATTCCACATGGAGTATCATGAAACCATACATTACCAAATGCATTGGAGCACTATCATGGTGCACCCTTCTAAAACATTTCATTTCATGCCTAAGTGTGCCACATAGATCATAAAACATGGATTCATTAAAAATCACCATTTATTCCATGTTAAATGAATGTAGAATTAATACATGAAACTATACAATAAATATGTAAATGTGAATAAAGTTGAATACCCTTGATATTGAAATGGGCATGATATTCACTAAACAATGACTTTGGCTTGGTAAATCATGGTGCAATTTGAGTAGTGCAACGATGTGACATTAGAATTCATAAAAATGTTTTATGAGAGAGAAAGGGGTGTCTAATAAAATTTTAATGAAATTTAATGTATGGGTGTCATATAGATACATTTTCTAACAATTTTAATGAAATTTAGATTCATGATAATAAATAATTCCTTGAATGAAAATGAGGAGAGTGAAATTTTGTTCGAAATTTCAGCATAGTAACAAGTGTAAATGGGAGGCATTTTATGATAGAGAAAGGGTTATACCATCATTCAAAAATAAAGATGACAGTATGGGGGAGGACAGAAACCATTCCCCATCATTTTTAATTGAAATTAAAATGGTATAATAACATAAAAAATATGAAAAAAATGAGAATGTAGGAAATCCCAGACTTGGAAGTGTGCCTCCAAAGGCTTGAGAGTGGCTTGAGTGAGGCTTGATAGAAGCTACTTGGGTTCTTGGGGTGCCTTATGAGGATTCTAGAGAAAGGATGTTGGGGTTTGGACAATCTCAAAAGGCTTTGAGTTATGAGGAAGTGGGATATTAGATGGGATTATATAGGAAATGTGAAAGAATTTTTTATTATTTAGTTTTGGGACACCTCACATTAAACTAATCAATACCACAAACCAGTCCATGGTTCATTACCATGGTTATTTCCAAAGGGGTGTATAAAAAAATATTTTATAAGGCCAATGGACGAACATTTTTAAATAATAGTATTGCTTATGTGGAGGTGAGTCACGCTCTAATGAAAAATAATTTAAAAAGATAAAATGTTTTATAAGTCATGGAGAGTCCACTATGGCATCAAAAAATTAATAAAAAAAATCTAAAGTCACATAATATTATTTATAAAACATATATTGGCCAAAAATATCATTTATTGGTTTTTATTACATTAATATTGAGTCATTATGATGTCATAAGACTCATTATATATTTAAATGATATTTAATTTTTACCCAAAAAATTTGACACACAAAAAATATAAAATATCCACCATTGGATAATTTAGAAGTCCTGATTCCAAAAATAATATTCATTTTATCTATATAATTTTAAAATTAGGTTAATTTTCACTTTTAAAATAAAATCCGACATTTATCAAAAAAATCATGGGTTTTGAACAAAATTGCTTTGATAACTTAATAAAAATTTCAATTGCATTAATAACATTATACGATCATTTATAATAAATACTATTTAATTTAATAATAATAATAATAATAATTTATTAATGTATGATTTAATTGAAAATTCCATTACTTCATCAAAATAGATTTCATAGTTGAATATTAAAAAAACCATTTTTTCTTTAAAAAATATTTTCAAAGTATCAATAATAAAATGAATGTATATTATTTATTATATAAAAAAATATTGTACATTATCATAGTTCTAGATTCTTGTTACATAATCTATTAAAACCCCTGCATAATACCTTAGGGAAAGGTGCGTGATGGTGACGGACTCTTGGGGTGGCTCAGATAACATTGATCAGGTGGTAATCTCTATCAACTTCCACTTCCCTCGTTGGTGGTTCCACTCGAGATTAATGTATTAAATCATGGCAAGGGATTGGTAAAGAGGGAATCCCAAAGACGCCAAATCCTTTCCATGCTCTGACAAATAGTCCTTGTATGGGGTATGTCTACTTGATTAGGCCATCTCTTTCTTTCTCTGAGTAAATTGGATTTGTTAAATCCATATATTTAAAAAAATCATGTGATCACTATTCAACAACAGTATTAGCAATGGTCACAATTATTAATAGAATTTTTAAAAAAATCCAAAAAAATAAATCCAAAGAAGTTCACATTTTATATAAACATTTTACAAAATAATATATTTAAATATATCAAAAATAATTTAAATTAATGATTGTTTGGGTGGTTAAAATATTCCCCCCATAAGAAATTCTTCCCTTGAACTTTTATTTTCGCACACTAAAACAGATGTGGGTAACTCTACATCTTCATTTCCTCTGATTCCAACATCGCTAGTTCAAACATGTGATTTTTCTACAACACCTTAAAGAGGTGAATTGTCTTATTTCGTACATCATTTTCTCTAGGATCTATGATTTTCACTGATGTTCCTCATAAAAAAGATCGTCTTATAACTATATCATCTCCGAAGAGAGTACATGTGTTTGGTTTGGTATGTACTTTTGTAAGATGTATACATGAAAGACATCATGTACTTTGTCCGTGGTTGGTGGAAGTTCTAGTCGATAGTCCACAACCCCGACATGATCAAGATTCTATAAGGGGACGATGTACCTTGGACTTAACATCCCATTTTTAACAAACCTCATGAGATTATTCAACTGAGATATGCAAAGAAATACCATGTCTCTAACTTTAGACTCAATTTCTCTTCGACATTTATCTACAAAACTCTTTTTTTGACTTTGGGCTACATTGATATTATCCTGAATGATTTTCACCTTATATACCATTTCATTGAACATTTATTGTCCTAGATACATACGCTCACCGACTTCAACCCAACACACCATTATTCTACACCTTTTCCTATAAAGGGATTCATATGGTGCCATTTAGATGCTTGAGTGGAAACTGTTATTATAGAAGAATTCATCCAGAGGAAGAGGTTGATATCATCTTCCATTAATGTCCATTAAGAACGCTATCAACATGTTCTAAAGTGTTTGGATAGTCCTCTCGGACTGCCATTAGTTTGAGGATGATATTCTGTACTGAAGTTATGTTCAGTATTCAGAGAATGTTGAAGAATCATTCAAAACATAGAGTTGAATCATGGATCTTGATTGGACACAATAGATAGTGGTACTCCATGTAGCCTTACCACTTCCCTGATATATATCTGTGCCGATTGATCTAATGATAAATCCTTTCAAATAGTTTGAAGTGTGACAACTTTTTAAATGATCCACAACAGCCTGAATTAGATTGTTGCCTTTGGATGTCTTTATAAGTCTAGTGATAATGTCCATGGTTATTTCTCATATTTCTATTCTGGTATGGGCAATGGTTAAATCATCCCCTTCGACTTCTACCTCTCTTACTTCACTTGCTGAAACACCAGGCACTTTGATGTATGTTAAGTGATATCCTACTTCATATTATACCACCAATAATTCTCTCAGATATCTCGATACATCTTTTTGTTTCATAGGTTAATATAGAAATTTGAACTATGTGCATCATCCAAAAGATCAATCTTCATCATTGAACATGATGTAACACATAGTCCTTTCCCAAATCTCACAATTCCTTCTTCATTAATGTTTAACTCTGAGGATTTCCCTTTTCTGATAGCATCAACATAATTCTAAATTCCCATATCATCTTTTTGAGCATCCTTTAAACATTCCATAAGAGACCATTGAGAAATCCTTTGTGAAAGGATTTATGATGTTCTCTTCTCTATTATTCCCAGGTTTATATTCATCAAATAAATGAATACTAGATCCTACTCAATTATTATTAATTGTAGAATCACTGGGAAAATTTTATTTATAGAATCATCCACCTTATTAGTTTTCCCAGGGTGGTAATGGATTGAGCAGTAATAGTCATTGATCAGATCTAACAGTCTTCATTGGCACATGTTCAACACTTTCTGTGTGTATATATACATGATGCTTTTTTGGTGCATATATATTTCACACATATCCCCAAAGAGATAATACTGCCAAATTTTTAAAGCGCAGATCACTACAGTTAACTCCAGATCATGTGTTGGATAATTCTTCTCTTGAACATTCAATTGCCTTGAAGCATTGGAAATGAATTTTTCATTTTTCATCAACACACATCCCATGCCCTTGTTCAAAGAATAAGTACATACCACAAAAATTTCTCCACTTGTGGGTAAAGTGAGCATGAGTGTAGTGAAAAGCCTCCTTTTCAACTCCTTGAAGCTTTTTTCGCATTCATCATTCCAAGAAAACTTTACTCCCTTCCGAGTATTCTTGGTAAAAGGGTTGGAAAAGCATGAGAAATTTTTCACAAATCATCGATAATATCCTGCTAACCCAAAGAATCTACATATACCCATTCCAGATTTTGTCCTCAACCATCCCACAATTGTAGCTTTTTTGGATGGATCCACTGAAATACCATTGCTTGTGATGATATGGACCAATAATGAAAAATCCTTCTACACGAACTCACACTTGTTTTAATTTTCATAGATCTTCTCATTTATAAAGGTCTCTTGTATAGTTATTAGATGCTTCTCATGATCCTCCTTGGTTTTGTAGTATATCAGAATATCATCTATAAAGACTGCCACAAATTTGCCTACATAATCTATAAAGGCTCCATTGATCAAGTCCATTATTATTGATGGAGCATTGGTGAGTCCGAAAGGATAAACTATGAATTCATAGTGCACATATCTTGTATGAAATGCAGTCTTGGGTATATATTTATTATCCACCCTAATTGGATAATATCCTGACCGCAAATCCACCTTGCAGATGTATGGTGATCCACGTAGCTGATCGAACAAGTCATCAATTCGTGGGAGATGATACTTTTTCATTATAGTGATTTTGTTAAGCTCACAGTAATCAATGAAAATGTGCAATGACCAAAATTTCTTCTTGTCGAAGAGGACTGGTGCACCCCATGGTGATGCACTTGGGCGTATAAACCCTTTATCCAGATTCTCATGTAGTTGATTCTTCTGTTCTTCAAGATCCACAATAGCCAATCTTTATGGAGTTGTAGATATTGGCAATGCCCCAAGTATAAGATAAATCGAGAATTCATCATCTCTTCTAGGAGGAAGACCATGAAATTTCTCGGGAAACAGTTCAATGAATTCCCTCATAATAGGCTTGTCATCAAGTATGGTTGCCTCCATAGACTCAATTATCTGAGCCATATACTTGTGATCACAGGTCAGTAAGATTCACACTTGAGATTATGGAGCTAGAGATAATTCATATTCATCCATTAACTAGTAAATAATTGGGTGTCAATTCTTCACATGGAGAGTGATTTCCCTCTCATAGAAATTTATTTTGGCTCTATATAAGGAAATCCAATACATGAAAAGAATTACATCATATTCCACCAGAAGGAGTATGAAGAGGTTCTATGGGATGTTCAATCCACAGATTAAGACATGGGAGGAGTTATATTCATGGGATGCAATGATTTACCCATTTTACATTCTCGCCAACTTATTCACTTCCATGATTTTTGGTTGTCCCGAGATTGTTTTATTAAACATTCAGGATATAAAAGATTACATAAAACATGAATAAAAAAGTACACTCTCTATTCTAGAATTAATAACTATCCTACCAATCACCACTTCATTGTCGGGGTTCACTTTTGTAGTAGTAAAGGCAAAAACTCACCCGTGCTGCATTGGATGTTTTTGGTTGCCTCTGAATACACTTGCCTTACGACACCGATTTGCAAGGTTTCCTAGTTCTTTGCAGTTGTATAAATGAACAACGCATTGTAGTTCAAATGGAGCATTCCTCCCCTCTGTTGTAGCTGCAGGTTTTCTTTTCAAAATTTAATAGCTAGGTACCATTCTCTTCTACACCTAAAGCATTTTCTCATACCATTCAGGAAATTTCAAGGGTGCTAATTTTCTCACCTTTTGAATGTGGGGTGCTGGATCTTCTTAGCACCATTGGATTTATCCATCATACAACCATCATAGAGTTCCACCTTATGCTTCTTATCCCCATGATACCTCTAAGATTCTCCGATCTCCATTTCTACCGTGAGGGCACATCAAACAATTTCATCATTGATATTGAAGTCAAGGATAACCAGAGCTTTCCACAGGCTAGGTTTCCCCCCACCAATGAAGCGGTCAACCTTGTATTTAGGGGTAACAACAAAGCTATAACGGTATCGTCAGAGCCTTGTAATTTTTTCCATGTATGCTTTGACAGATTCGTTATAATTTTATTTTAGGGCGAGGAAGTCTCATTCGATCTTATGCTGGAGGGTGCACTGAAAATATTTATCAAAAAAAAATTCCGGAAATCCTTCCATTCCAACACCTTGATCTCCTCCGCAGGTTTCTTATTTTTAATCAACGTCCACCATTAATCATCTTCACCCTCCAATTGATAAACATGCAAGTGAACCTTCTCTTTTTCATAACATATAAGGACTGATAATATCTTTTCAATGGAGTTGATCTATTTTCCAGGGATTGATGGATCAGATGATCAATTAAAACTAGGAGGCCTTTGTCTCATGAATCTCTCAGTACCAACTTGTTCATTCATGTGGGGGGGGGATGTTGTTCTTCTTGACCCATTTTCTATTCAATTCTTTTGTTAATATAGAGAGAAGTGTGACCAGGTTTCTGATTCACGGTCCCATCGGATTGAGCATTTCATTAGAACACTCATCGCATTGATCATCACATCGGTTATCAACCCATGTCCTCCTCTTACCTTCCATTGGCTGGAAGAAAATTAATTTTAGGGGTAACACATAAAAGGGTAATAAAAGGAAAAAAATTGATGGCTTATAAATAGATTTTATTTCCTTTACATAGGATTATGTTGGCTATAGTCTATGTTATGCATGATCTACATTCTAAAATATATTTTTCGGGCATTTTTTTAGTACATAAATATTGGTTCGTACTAAGCTTCTGAATTTACAAAAATATATCCCCCAAGAGTGTCGTAACCAAGAGTAAACCAAGACCCATTTTTGTGAACTAGTTTCCGTTCGAGTCTAACTCAAAGCGGTGTTTTCGGGTTTTACCCCTAGGATTCATCTATGTCAAAGCCACCTAACAGCTCGTATCCAAACATGGATGTATTTTCTTGATAAACAACAAAAACAATACTCACCAAAACATTGTGATATTTTTATTATACAATGTCTTGTATTTAAATCATTACAACGGTTTTCTAATAATAATCTCCAAAATTACTAAACCTATCCTCTAATACCAACTATAACAACCATGTTCTTTATTACACACTTAGACATGATTTATTATATAACAATATCTTGATACAACATAGAATATAGAGGGGTCTAGTGTCTATGGGGCTTAGGAAAACCACATGTCAACTTAAAACATACAACAAAACATCTTATTGAAAATATCCTTTAAATTACCACTACATTATATCCTACTTAGCATTGCATTGGATAACATGGGGACATGCATAAGAAAATGGTGAGATAAAAATACCAGTAAGGTAATAAACATGGAATAACATTAGGAAACCAATATATGATATAAAATATGAATATTAATAGAGAATAAGAGAAAATGAACATAATGGCATGATAAAGAATTATAATCATAACATGGAGATGTGGCAACAACACTTAACAAGGAATTAGTGTTATCCAAGGCTCATTACACATAGAGAATGAACACTCATTGCACATGAAGCATGAGTAAACCCTCAATGCACATGAATTATAATGAGTCAACAATCATTTCACATGTCTTATCATGATACTATACATTAACCAATTCATTGGAGCGCAATCAGGGAAGACCCTTCATAAACATTTCATTTCATGCATAACTATGCCACATGGATCATAAAACATGGATTCATTAATCACAACAATTTATTCCATGATAAAGAAATGTGTAATTAAAACATGAAACTCTATAATCAATATGTAAATGTGAATAATGGTGAATACACTAGATAGTGAAATGGGCATGGTATTCATTACCCAATAACATTGTCTTGGAAAATCATTGTGCTATTTTGGAAGCTTAAAAACATGACATAAGAATTCAAAAAAATGGTTGTTGAAAGAGAAAGGGGTGTCTCATCATTTGTAAATGAATCGAACAGTAAGGGTTCATATAAATAAATGTCCCAACAATTGTAGTGGAATTTAGATTCATGATACAAAATAATTTCTTGAATGTAAATGAGGATAGAAAAATTCCTTTCGGAATTTCAGTATATTAACAAATGTATATTGGATGAATTTTATGGGAGAAAAAGGAGTATCCCATCATTCAAACATAAAAAGGGTAGTATGGGGGAGGTGTGAAACCATACCCCAACATTTATTATTGAAATTTAAATGGCATAACAACTTAATGAAAATTGGACATAAATGAGAAATGAGGAAAACTATTACTTGGAAGTGTGATTCCAACGGCTTGAGAGAGGATTGGGAGAGGCTTCTTGGGAGATTAGGGTGCCTTGGAAGGCATATAGGGAGAGGGGGCAGAGGTTGAAAAAACTCCAATGGCTTTTAATGAAGAGTAATTGGGAGCTTGGGTGGGTTTATATAGGAAATGAAAAATAATTCTTTATTATTTTGGTTTGAGATACCTTACATTTATCTAATCATTACCACATAACAACAAATGGTTTATGCCCATGGTTTTTTTCAAAAGAGAGTGTAAAACAAAATTTTACATTTACAATGGTCAAACTTCTTAAAATAATAGGGTTCTTATGTGTAGGTGAGTCACACTCTCCTGGAAAAGTTCTCAAAAGATAAAATGTTTTATAAGTCATGGTGGGTCCACTAAGGCATCACAATGTTAATCAAAAAAATGTAATGTCACTTTATTTTAAGGATAAAACATATATTGGTCGAAAATAACATTTATAGTACTTTATTTTATCACTATTGGGTCATTATGATATCATTATACACATTATTTATTTCAACTGTATTTCATTTTTTCCCAAAAATTTGACTACCTAAGAAAACTATGAAAAATTTAACATTGGATAATTTTGACATCCAGATTACAAATAAAATATTTGTTTTATCTATATAATTATCTAAATATTTTAATTTTTTCTTTTAAAATAAACTCTGACATTTATAGAAGAAATAATGGGTTTTGACAAAAACTACAATGAAACATTAATAAATAATACAATGGCATTCATAAAATTATATGACCAATGATATTTTATAAAAAGTAATTTAATAATAATTATAATATTTTAATAAAATATTATTTAATTCAAAAAATATATTAAATCATCAAAATCGATTTCTTAGTTGAATATTAACTAAAAACATTATTTTTTGTTTAAAAACTATTTACAAAGTAACAACAATAAAATGGATGTATATTATTTATTATATACAAAAATAGTGTACATAATCATAGTGATAGGGTCTTGTTTCATAACCCCTTAAAACACCTACATATGACATTAGGGAATGGTGCATGATGGAGACAGACTCTTGGAGTGGCTCGGATAACATTTCTAGTGTGGTAATATTTCTCAACTTCCACTTCTCTCGTAGGAGGATCCACTGGAGCTTATTTCATTCAAGCTTGGCTTGGGCTTGGTCAAGGGAGAATCCCAAAGGCGCCACCTCCTTTCCATGCTACGAAAAATGGGCCTCATATGGTGCAAGTCTACTGGATGAGGCTATCACATCCATTGTCTACGTAAATTGTGTTTTTAAGGCCATATTTTTATACTAATCATGTGATCACTATTCAATAGTTATATTAACGACGGACAAAATTATTAATGGTATTTTTTTAATCCAAAAACATAAATCCAAAGAAGTTAATATTTTATATTAACATTTTACATAATAAGACATTTAAATATGTCAATATGAATTCCCATTAATGAATGATTATGTCATTACACTCCTCCTTTCTTTATAAGTATAATAGAATAAAAACGACTATGTATACACAATATAATTCCTAGTAATCACAATATAAAATATTCATTATATAATTAATCATTTCTCGAGAGTCATTTATTCATAAGGGAATACATTTTAAATAAATGGATTTATACCTTTATTGAATGGTATTTTTGGGAATATAATAATTTTTGAGATTTACTTATTGAGAAGCCATAATAAGGTTCACCCTATATAAATTTTGTTTGCCATTTTTTATCATATAATTTGATTATCTGTGGCTGGGGAAAGATGATCTTTGTTGAGATTTTGTAGATTTCATGATTATCAATTCAACAACACAATGAATATTAGAAAATATTGATGATGTGATCGAGAACAACAAATAGTTACTCACTTAGGTATATAAATCCATTTTGATGTGTCTCTTATATTATTATTATATTTCATCCAACTTTAAAGTTTTCATTATATAAGGATTAACATATATGTGTATAAATATAGTTATAAGTTACATATAGATCTCAACCGATGCGTTAAGATGATTAAAATACACTTCACATAAAACATCATTATCATGACAGACAATGGTCATTTCATCAATCATGACTATCTACTTTGTCTAAATCTTATTAGAAATATGTAATTTTTTATAAGGAAACAATACCCATGTTTGAGGAGAATATTAAAATGTTTGTTTGTCTCCCACATACACTTTTACAAAATTGGAAGATAACATGGGATGTGGAGGATGATATCTCTCTCATGAATGTTAATGTTGACTTCATATAAGGGAAACCAAACCATTAACAATATAAAATAAATATCCATTAAAGGATGTAATAGATTATTTAATGGGATATTAAGTCCATATTAGTTACTAGAAACGAGTTATATATATTTTATGTAATAATTATTATATTTCTTATTCTTGAAAAATGATTATTCTATATTTTAGGAGGTGGTTATTGAATATTTATATTAAAATTGTATGCAATAAAATATCGAATTAAACTAGAATCAGAGAGTACATTCTCAATTACTGAATCAATTAGTGTAATATATAACATGACATCATTGTTTTATCCACCTATACATTATTTGTATCATATTAAATTTTAGTAAATGCCTTTATTGTTAGTATAGAAAATATTCTCTAATAACCATTTAATTTTGGAATTTTATTGTATAATTCCCATTTATATGTCACTTCAAACACTATATTGTTGGTTTAGTGTTCATCTGAACAATATATTCCCCTATATAATAAAATGTTGTTTTCTATATCATCTTTATTTATTAGACATATTCCATTATTTTTCACACATGTTTAAATATATTTGAATATAATTCTTCCAATAATTTTTACACCTATGTTGATGTTTTTTCTTCCTCAATGGGATTTATCAATTAGAGACCCCATCGAAAAATCTATATTACACATTTTACACCTATAACAACATATCAAATGAGGGTCTCCCATATTTATTTATATTTACAGGGAAAGTTGAACAATTAAAATGTCTCAAATCTCTATATAATTTCATAGACATGTCTTTAATCAACTAAGGAAGAGGACATCCTTACTTTTGGTTTTGGTGATATAGCGAGAGGCATACTGTAATTTCTTTGTAAAAATTTTCTTCATAAGACCTCATAGAATAAGCACTATTTTTCCATAATCCAAACAAATAACACTCA
Source organism: Viscum album (assembly GCA_963277665.1). NCBI lineage: Eukaryota > Viridiplantae > Streptophyta > Magnoliopsida > Santalales > Viscaceae > Viscum > Viscum album. The sequence goes on from OY728156.1 coordinate 1,742,727,314, forward strand.
TTTTTAATATAATGTGTTATTACTACTATATATGCATTTAACATTGCAAAAATTGGCCATTGTTAGAGAAAAATGGCCTAAATATAAGAGCATGATTAGAATCCCCGTGATTTATTTGTGATAGAAAATGTGATGATAAATTATTTATTTACCAACAATATAATAATGACTAACATAGGGTCACACATTTAGCGCTATAATGTGTGCTGATAAATCAGTTTTATTTTAGAATAGATAATGTACCCCCATTATCATATCATTTAGTCTCACTAATAATGGTGGATACTATAATGTGAAGTTAAATTTACGACACAAAATAGTTGAGAAATAGTAAAATATGTTGAAAATATATAATATAAATGAAAATAAATTAAAAACAATAATAAAAGGAAAAACACCCAAGAAAAATTTATCCAATTATTTTGTACTCTTACATGAGTATATCAAAATTTTCACAGGCATACAGAAACATTAATGTTCCTTTTTCATTTGCCTACGACCCCTGATCATGATATTATGAACATCCCACCCAGGTAACGAAATGGAATGTACCCATATAAGAAAAAATATTATATGAAAGAAATAAAAAAAATTAATTAACCACAATGTTTTAATTTTAAATAAATCATTGAGTCATATCATGAACAACATGAATCAAATCATGTTGTGTTTAATTCATTCACATCACACAATTTCTTGATCATCTTGAAACACATTCTAATTCAAATTTAACTAAATAACAATATGATAAAAATTATAATGAAATTAATAATAAAATAATATATTTATTAATGAGAAATCAATTTCATAATTTTTCATGGTTTTGGAGATGTGATTTTCGTTTTAGATTAAAATTTCCCTTATACATTGAAAGCAAGCACTTTGACTCATAACAATCACAATGTCTATTATATTAATATTTCGTAACTTTTTATCTATAAAAATGAATTATGAAACATTTTACTACTATATTAAAACATTAAAAATAATTTTAATTTTTTTATTATGTAAATTAAGTTTTTACTAAAATGTCATTTTATACTTGAAACACGAACATCTATCGAGATTGGTAAAATATTTTGTCAAATTTATTTCAGAAAACATATTTTATTTAATAAATGAATTATATATCAACATCCTAAATTATCAAGAAAATATTAGTTTTTTTGTTCTTCTATTGTGACTGACATACTTTTTTAACTAACATGTGAAATTTAAAAATATAATAGACTCAATCCTTAATTCCATGATAATAATGCATTAGAATGTGGTCTAGATCATTCTTGTACATCTCTTATGATATAAAGACATGTTTTCTAATGTATACAAACAATATTAAAGTGAATTTCTGGTTTTGAGTATGTGATCTGGACTTTTTAGTAAAACTAATTAAAATGTTTAATAAAAATTCACATTTGGAGTCATATCGGTCACAAAATTTATTAGATTGAGGAGAAGCTGATAGGAACTTGTTACAAAATATGAATTTATCATCGCCTATATGTATTAAAATAATAAGGAAACCTTTTTTGTCTTCTTTAGTATGAATCATTACTTTTTTACCATAATTCATGTCAATTTTAAAATATGAGACACACATTTGGTCATATTAATCACATGAGGCACCGTACTGAGGTGTAAAAAATTCTTACACATTAATAAAAAATGAATTGTGGTTTATTGTTCTAATTTATCAAAATAATTTGACGGATTTTTTTCAATTTTGAGTATTTTACTAGTATTTTTTTAATAAAATTTTATTTTAAACAAGAATCACGTAATCTACGATATACTATACACATCATTTATTCACATGATGTGATTCAAATTTTTCAACATAAAAATTGGATTATGAATAATTATTCTATATTATCTTGAAAGTCGATGTTTTTTCTCTATTTTTATTGATTAAAATATTTTTCAAACTAATATAAAAATATTAATCTAATAACATATACATTATGTAATAATTTTCCATCTCTACTTTAGATTGATGTGTATTTTCTTCTAAAACATCAAAACTGACTCATGGATCATTTTCATCTTTTATAAAAATAAAAATAACTCTTATTCAATTTTTGGGGTATTTGAATGGACTTTTTAACAAAATTAATGTGAATTCATGGTGAAAGACACAATCGAAGCCATATCAGTCACCTGATGCATCTGATTGAGGTGTATTTGATTCATAAAAGTAATTAATATCTTTTATAAGATTTTTCTAGTGTTTAAAAACAATATTAAAATGTTTTATCAGTTTTGAGTGTGTAAATTATAATTTTTAATAGACTTATTGTCTATTTAATACAAAAATAAACACTATGATTCATTCAAGTCATCGAGTGAATCATGTTATATATATGATAATTTGTTTGTGTCAAAATTGATATTTGGATCATTTTCACAATGTATCAGAACAAACAAAATGTGTTTTATGTTGTTTCGTATTTGACTTTTCCGTTTTACTAAAATTTCATTTTTAAATTGAACCATAGACATTTATTCACAGTGGTTACATCATGTTTCATTTTGAGTTCGTAAATATTTATTCACATTGAAAATTTCATATGAATCATTGTCCTTATTAATCAAGACAATGAAGGTTCATTTTCTTGGATATTAGTGACTGAAAATATATTTAGATGAAAATGTTGATTTTATATTGATAATAAGAACTTGGAGTCCTAATTAGAACATTCTGCATCATATTTATGTGAATATGATTCCAATATGTAAAAATGACTTATTTATACTTTTTATAATATATCAAACCAATCTGAAAGTGTTTTATCAATTTTGATTTCTTCCATGTCTTCTGTATGTAAAATGTCAATTTTAAATAAAAATACACAATTTCAATCATATTGTAACATACCCATGAGGGTGACACGTAGTAGTTACCCAATATATTATGTCACATAATGTCATGCATGAATCATTATATGCAAGAACATTCCAACTAGTGGTGAGGGCCTAATGTCGATAATTGGGAGACTATAACATCTTTATTAGAGCAATACAACAAAATAAATATTTAAATTATGGAAAATTAAAAAACCATAAATTTTGAATATTACTAAAATAACATGATTATAGAAAAATAGAACACATTATCTATACCAAATAGTTTATATGTAATTCCAATATGATTCATGTTGGAATCTCGTATTCCCAAAATATGTAAATAAACTGACAAATCCCAAGGGGATACTGAACCACGTACAATTTTCTCATCCATGATTTATCTCTAATTAGTAGACTGACATATGTATTTTCCCTTATCATGTCCCATACACATGAAATCTAATTTCGTACTAATAAGTAAGCCTTTGTAGGGTATGTGTACAACTCATTAGGCCACCACAAATGGTGAATAAAATAAATTCCAATCTATAAATGTGTATATATTATTAAAAATTATAAAATAAAATAAATACAGTTAATAGATTGAATATATTAATGTATTATTTATTTTTCCACATAAACCCCCCATTTTCCCAAAGACAGGAGATCATCAATATGTTATTTGGCCCATGATATATTCTTTTCCATCCCCAAGTAATATTCTATATCAGAATTAAATTATTACCATTCATCAATAGAGGACACATCACAACTAACTGAGGCCATAGTTCAATCACAACTCATGGGAATATAATGTTGTGTCTACTAACCCGTGTGTATTTAAGGCATTTTACCATCTCCCACAACTCAATATCACATGGGTATTTGGATCCACATTCCATGTCACATACATTCTATAATATATGGGAATTTAGAGCATCGATCTCTATTCCATACATGTTTGTCACATATATTTGTATTTAGAGATTCAATCCATGTCCCACGCACATTAAACACATATCTTTAATCAATGAATTAGTCCTTTTCCCACACATTTCTAACAAAATTGGGTATTTGGAGCGTCAATCACTGTCCCAAAAACATTTAATATAAATACCACAATATCATAATTTACGAAGGTTTAAAATATCATATCATTTAATAAATTAATTAATTTATAAAATTCAATAATTTTATATTCACAGCAGTGCATTAATTTATTTTGAAAATAATTTAACACATCAATCTGATTATCTAATTCCAAAATAAAGAATCCCTGCAATTCCATTAATTAATTTATATATAAATCTATAATAAAAATTTCATTAATTATTTCACAAATTAAATAATCGATTGAACAATAAAACTATCACAATAGCTATTTAATCATTTAATTATTCCCTAAACATTTACTATATCTATATATCGTCAACCTCCAAAATCCCACATTCCATTAATTAATCAATAAACTAAATTATATAACTTGTCATTAAATTTCAAAATATCAATAACTCATTAATTATTTTAAAAAAATAATTTATTCAATTCCAAATTTATATTTCCCCAATTAAGTAAAAATTTTAATGTCAAGACATTAATATAATTAAAAAAATATCAAAGTAATTTACCAACCATTAAAATTAAAATTTTAATAATTATATAAGAAAAAATAAATTAATTTTACGGGATTGGAATTGAGATAACCTAACATAAAACCGATGAAGAAAACCTTTCACTAAAAATCACCAATTTAAGAAAAACAACCACAATCCCAATTACGAATGGGTATTAGATACAAATCAGGAGGATGTACATATTTCCAATCTGAGATTAGAATCATGAAGAGAAAGGATGGGAGTGTTATGAATTCAAACACTATGCTCTAAAATCATGTCAATTCGTTTGTGGGAGAGTGGGGGATTTTTTCATGTTGTTACATGCATTTATGTATTTAAAAAAACATATGGATAAATTTAAAAGACATTAATGGTTTACTATGAAGGGGTGCATGGTTTTCCAAACTGTGCACTTTAACAAAGCACCACATCTGGGGGAAATGTTTATCCAAAAAGGTCACATGGTTTGACCAACCTTGCATCTACTTTATAAATCCACTCTATTTGGATTCACATGGTTTATGGGGATGGGGTACATGGATTTGAAAACATGGTTTTATAACCATGAACTACATCACCTAATTAAAATATGTAAAATGATCACCCTAATTAACCCTTGTTAATAGCCAAAATTATGAGACTCAAAATAAGGTATAAGGGTACCTACAGACAAGCCTATGACACCTCCATAAAAGGTCATGGTCATAAAATCCACCCACTATACAATTGGTCATCCTCGAGATATACTCCCAAGAACCTACAAGACTCTAATTCAAAATTATCAGGCCACTAATCCCTTATATCTAGTTCTCATTCTACAATTTCTCTCTTAAACTATCCATGTTTCTAGAATACACGAAATTGCGACACAGTATTTTCCCCGCAATACTCTCTCACTATGATCTAACACACACATCCAATGATCCTCAAAGAAAATATATTAATCTAGTTCAAAATCATCCATAGAGATAACATGTAAAGTGTTAGTTTGATACCACTAATTTTATGACACATCAAAAATTTCATGCATATTAATTTACATATGTGGGAGATCCAATTGGTACGACATAGGTCTAATTATCTCCAAAACATCAAATGGTCTAAAAAACATGTGTGTGAATAGTCCCTATAATTCTACCCTTTGGTGAAATAATGATATATAAACCTGAAAGAATACATGATATATTTATGAATATTCTAAGGGGAATCTATATATATCAATATAGGAATTTTATATACTCTGAGCTGTAGAAATCACTACAGCAAAATCACCTCATTGTAGTGGTTTTTTTATTTGGATATTGTTTAGACAACCTCTAAAGTTGGTATCGAATTCCAACCATTGTAAATTCTACACAATTAAATTTGATTTTAGGTGACCATCATAAATTGTATATTTAGAGGTTATTTTCAGGGCCATTTTTTTCACAATTCAGTAGAGGATAATACCACCACAATATAATAATGAGTTTATATAAGGGTAGATTTAACCACTACAAAATATCAATATTATATAGTGGATATTTTCACATCTTCTAAATTCTTCTTTTAAGAAAAATGTACCTTCAGAATATGGAAACCCAAAAAAAATATCAAAAGGGAAGAAAACAAACAAACAATGTCTACAATGGAAACAAAACAATCAAACTATCAGTGGGAATGATACATATATGTGAATTACATATATCCCTACCAGAAACCAAAACATGGTTTATGGATTACCAAATTGTTGTTAGTTTTATATAAGTTTAGTTTTAAATCATTTCTAAAACATATGATACAAATAATCAATACCCATTGAACTCTTCTCAAAACCATATCTGAATCCTTCTATACTTCATACTACCATCTCTTCTAAGAAAACTATATTAAAAATTATAAAATGTCTTATATTTATAATTAAACATAAACCAAAAAAATTATTTTCAACTAAATGATTTTGGTGTTATGTGATTTTCTAACCCACCAACAACCATTATTTCAATATCACAAGGGATTGATCTGGTTATATTCACATATAAATCAATCAACGCTTTCTATAAAATAGATATATGATCCTCCTATTGGTTAATTGTGCATTGAATAGAGACAAACTCCAAATAAAAAATATTGAGAAAGGGAGTGAATAAATCATATAATAGATGCATATAAAAGACACAATAGCATGCTAATGTCCTCAAGTGGTAATGACCCCAGACCCATCCAACAAACTCGACCAAGATTCTCATTCTCATGGAAATTACCAACTAGGTTATCATTGGATACTGTCAAGTAATCCAAAAGATTGGAATTCAATTTTTCATTAATTTTTACCCATAAATAACATATCATTCATATTTGAAAAAATACATATTTAATTAGTGTCAACTAATAATAATTTATTATAATAAGAAATTAATTAATAAACAATTTTTTTTATGGATATTTAACATAACACCAATCTGATCTGTACGAACATCCATCCACAACTTTAATCTGGAGACTCAGTGCCCTATGTTCAATGAAAGGATTAAACTATAATAAATCTATATTTTAATATATAAAATAGATAATATTGTCTTATAAATATTTATACAAATGAAAATATTAACAAATTCAAACAATTTCATGATAATATCTTTCACCCGGTAGTGTAACGGAAGATATTCATAGCTCGACTCTATTTATTCATTATTGGACCAATGATAAAACAATAATATTCAATTTCCTAGTAATATATACATATCCATATCCTTTTAATAATATTTTATATATTTAAAATTTGACTAATATAATAATATATTTTTAAATACCATATGAATCTCATGATTATGGATATTAAAAAATCCTTCAGTTTCTCTCTATGTACCCCTTCAGGTCATTTTTCATACTTTAGTTGTATTCTCAAGGATTTATTATTGAATTCATTCACTAATATCCATTTAAAATCATTCTATTTCATTCTTAATTTTTTTAATGTCCACTTCTGTGCTATATGATAATAAATAGTAAAATGAAATAACATTAGTACAAAGAGAACCATTTTTAAAATATTATAATTTAAAAAAAAATTGTTTCATTTAATTGCATTATATTTTATTAAAATAACTTTTATCTATTAGAAAAGTTCATGTTTCAGAGAAGGAGGAATATTCCTCCTACTATCATATGTAGTTAATGGGTAACTATATTTGATGCTAGATGTACTAGAATATATCAAAATAATCATGTAGAATCATTCATAGGAACCCCATAACATTCTAATAGGAAAGCTATCTTTAGTCCATTCAGATTCCAGACATCCAAAGTTTCCTTAATTCTCTCCATAGTAGTTTTATTTCGAAGTTTTATGAAAAAACATTTAGTATTATAATAAAATTTCAATAAATTTATTCACATTAAAATTTATACCAATAACTATAACCCTCTACTATCACCGCAATGAAATAGAAGTGAAAACATACTCCGTCACTACTGAGATTGATGAATATGGAGGTGTTAGTTGAGATGATCATGTGACAATGATTGAGGGTTTTCATGAAGATGAGGAAAAATTGGATATGGGAGACAGTGTAGGGGAATATAGTGTGGTGTCTCATATACTGTATAGAAGGAGATTTATGGATCATTATTTTCTGGTATGATCGAGGAAAACTCGATTGAGGGTCCACTGGGATCATAAAAATGATTCCTCATTGATATTAATATTATTTAATGAAATAAATTTATCTTCATATCATATATTCCATAATTTTCATGAAATAAAATATTAGAAATTACCAAAGATACGTATTATTTACAAACAAAATACATTGATATGATAAATAATGGCTACGAAAATAACAAATGTGGTTGATAAATGAATTGATGGATGCACATATAATCATCTTATCTATGAATCATTTCATTTTAATTTTCAATTATTACTCCATATACATCATCCTCCCATGAAATAATAATATTTTCAATATCATGATAGAAAAATAAGTTCATTACTTTAGTTTATGTGATTCATTGTTAGATGTCAAATCTTCCATTTTATCATATATATCATAAAAGTCTCTTTTTTATGTTATCAACTACACTACACCTTCAATCAATGACATCCTACACATAATATAACATTTATTTAATATGATAATACATACTATTCATGTAATTCATGATCACTAACATCATTCATGTGAGAGATGATAACAAAAGTAAATTTTAAGGAATGCATTTTAACACCCCTAATAATATAGACCCACAAACATTTGAATAGATGAACGGAAAAATTACAATGGTAGAATAATTGGATAATAGCATTCAACACTCCTTTTATCCCACCTTATAAAACATTAATATACCACTATTATATTTTTTCTTACCCAATTTCCATTTGACAGTATGAAATTTAAATCCTTTCACATTGTTATAATTGATCTTTATAGAAAATTTTAGAGGACCCATAGAATGAAAAATCAAATATTCTGACAATTCATCTCTAGAATCATTTTTTTTAATATAAACCATGTAATATAAATTATAATACTATAAATATATATATTCCAATCTAATATCTATATTTATTCTGATATTTATGAACATACACGTCATGATAACAATTATAGGCTAAAAGTTATCATCTGTTGCTGTAACTTATTCATTTCTTTTTTTAGACTCTCAATCAACTGTTTGTTTGTATCATAATATATTCAATAAATGGAATTCCAATTTCACTATTTTTAAGAACATATCTATTTTCATATAATAATTCCATTTCTGTTAGTGTAATAATTGAGTTCCTCCCGACTGATCAGCCAATCAAAAGAAGGATTTTTTATCTCCAATGTATTTATGATTTAGTTTTTGTGTCATCAACACATCCCAGTCAATTTATTAATTTAAAAATACCATCAATGTTTCTATAATAAATATTAATACCCCCTCGTCCAAATATTCATATGAAATAGAGCATTCAGGTTCATCTATATTTTTCACATGTGATATAAAATTCAAAAGATATATGTGAAATAAAATAAATAAATAATAATTTTGATTTTAATGAATTGAAATTTATTTTTTAATTAAAATAAATAACATAAAAATAATGTAACTATCAATAAGATACATCAATTGATAATGTATGGTGCTCAAAATTTAGTTTCATATACCGAATTCATAGTAAAATGCATCGTGATTGTAAAAAATGAAGGTGGAATGATCATATGCATTGCACAAAGTTACAATAAAATTCACTCATGTATGTTTTAAAAATCAAATGGTTGTCTGGTTTTCCCTCATAAATTTTGGAATAATATCAAATATTGGAGTACAACAATAATATCCTTTTTAGTAGTAATATATTCCATTCCAACTATAGTAACAGTTGTAAAAATATGTGAATCGTGATTTTATTCCATGAAACCATTGATAAATTAAGTTGAAATTCCATTATATTATTCTTAAATTCTCATAAGATACCTTTATGTGTTCTAACATTTGATATATTGTATCTTTATCCCTATATTTCATTTAAATTATTGTTAAAGCAAAGCTTCCATTCCTATATCTCTAGAGATAATTCCTTATGGTGATTTTTTGTATGCCATTACAATCATTGAAAATGTCCTTAAGTTTTTCATCCTCATCAAGAAAGGTAATGATAAAATTTCACAATTACTCTTTAAAATATGAATAACATCAACATTTTTCGGCAACAAATTAAATTACCAATTACAATTTTCAAAGAATATAGATTTTTTAATTCAATGTTGTATTCCGCACTAGACTATGAACTTCAAACTCTTTTACAACTATCATTAACTTGTTTTGTTTTTACAAATTATGCATCCAAATTTTCATGTTTTTCAAATATTTTAAATCATATAAAAACATGAGAGGTTCTGTTAGATCAATATATCAATTTAATTTTTACTTTATCAACATAATTCTATGAGATTAATCATGATATTTTTGATGTCATAAGAAGCAACCTTTTTTATTATGAGGTGGTAATTTGGGATCAAATTCAAGGTTACAAATAGTAAATTCTAAATATGTGCATGTATTATAACTGTATATATTCCCATGTATATTGAAGTCACTAATGGTCTACAATAGCACAATATTAATTTTTAACATTGTTCTAGAAGATGCATCTTATGTCTCAATACAGCTGATATATAAATCCTTTAATTCATCAATTATAGGTCACAAGTATATGTCAATAAAACTACCTAACATTTTTCTATAGGAATAATAATTGAAATAAAAAAACTATTTTGATGCATACAGATAAACAGAGGAACATTGTAAGGAATAAAATCATCAATCCAAATGATATAAATAATTATCAATGTCTTAAATGGGTCGATTCATCTATATCAAATAACAATAAAACATTCCTAGTATCAAATGATAAATATGGATGCATTGAATCAAATTTAATCCACAATTATGTATCTCATGGATATCACATTAAGACATCATTATTATTTTCTATAGAATGGAACATCATGTGGTCAGTGGTTTTTGATGACAGGAATAATCTTTGTAATTGATGCTTCAAAGGAATTTAATGAAAAAAAATTATTGGTGTGTTCATTTTCATTATCATCATAGTTGAATGATAATTCAGATTTCCAACATCACCCATTGACTACATTCAAGAAAATAAACATTTTTTTCAATCCTGACTTCTTGAATCTTCTCTCTAATAAAGAATACAATAATTGGGGAACATGTGCATCTTTGTATAATTCATACCAACATTATTAAAATATTTTTTCATATCATAAGAAGACTCAGGTATCCTTACTTATGGAAATTAATTATGAAACAATTACAATATCACATATGCTGACTTATTTGTAATTACATATATGAATTTGATACGGGAAAACATCAAAAAAAGAATGTTTTGAATATGTAAAACATCCACCATATAGATCTTGATTTCCAACCTCAAGTAAACCATGATACACATTTTTCTATATTGTGATTCTCTATCATACATTAGTCTCCATAGAATCAAGAGAGTGATCAAATGATATTTACAATCTCAATCTGGTAGTCCTACATTCCCAAAACACCACTTGTCGAGTTACTATTTGTAGCAGTATCAACTGGTTATTTTGATATGTTCTGAGGTCGATGTTGGTGTCTCTGAAATTTTAAATGCCTAGTTTATGATTATTTTTCGTTTCACCCTTCATTGTCGATGAATTTGTGAGTTCATTCTACCGATTGACATCGGTTTTCAAACATTATGTAACATTCCAATATCCCTAAAATGTCAAACATAAACGATGTGACTAGAATTGCTTCAATATAATGTTCTAATATACATCATATATCTTCATCAAAATTATCAATTTTTATTTATGACATTGACATACTGTTCTCCTATCAATGGATTTATTAGAAATTGAATAATTAAAAACTCCCCCGATCAATGAGCATACTATAGTTTGTTCCTTGGTAATGTTTTCATGTTTTTGTTAATATATATCATAATGTTCAAACACATTATTAAAAATATGTAAGAAAATAAGTATTACTATGTATGAAAAGAGATAAATTGAAATTAAAAATCACATCCCATGTAGTTATGAAAAAAATCATATAAATACTAAAAATTCAAATTAATATAGGTATGTCAATCATGGATAGTATTTTGTAAAATAGAATTATAAAAATCATACAATTATCAATTTAAAAAATTAATAATGGGAGAAAACCCGCAGTGTCATTATGTCTATTTGAACATAGTGATTGTCTCTCCCCATAGATGTGGATTTAGTGTTCTAACACATATCTTTCAATATTGGCTATCATACAAGTTTCCACTAAACCCATTAGTGGTTGAGGGCATCTTAATGTCTTTGTTAGACTACCCATGAACTCTAGGGTTATCAAAACATATAACAATCTAGAATAATTGACTAACAAAAATATTTTATTAATAATTAAATAAACCATTGTCTTTACAATTCATATAATAATTTAGAAAACCAAGGGAAGATTAATTTTTATTGATAAAAGTCATTTTTTATTAGAATACCAATTTACATTATAAAATTTATTAATATATATATATCGTGTTGAACAAATTCACATTTTCTCATGTGAATTTGTACACACAGACACATATATATACTTATGTATATGTGATGTTCTTATATATGTGAATATATATAAAGATAGTTTTAAAACATATAATATTAATAATCAATTTTAGGAAAACAGATAACCCGACTTTTAGAATCAAAACCTCTCATAAAACATTTAACGTAATAATTAATGGTTGTTTTGGAATTTATAATACATTGTTTCTGAGAAAAAATTTAATGTATGATATTAAATAAATTAAATTAGATAAAAAACGTATAAATGATATAGAAATAAATTATAATTTTATTTCCGAATAAAATACATTTTAAGCATAATTATTATTGTAATTATATATCCTAATTAATGATAAAAAATACAATCAAGTAATGTTATATGAATTGATGACCCAAAATAATGTGTCACTTCCCTAAAAAAAGTTTCCATTGAAAATAATGTAAATAAAAAATAATAATAGGGTCTATAAACCCCTAATGTACAATTTAGAACATATATATCTAGACTACCCAAATTTTAAACGATCCAAAATGAAATAATGAGCCGAGACACAACTTTCAATCAACAGTAATTCATCTCCTCAAACCATCATAGAAATTATTTTCCTCAATCGAGGCTCACAAGTCATAGACACTATGAATCAATAAATATAACACCAATAATTGTGTTTGACATTGGCTAGGTTGTGTGAGTAGTGAAACCTATGGAAAAAATTGAATTTGAAATAACTCTATACATATATATATATATATAATGCTTACAAGAGGGATTACAAAGGATATGTTTGTTAAAAAAATTATAAAACATTGAAGGAAGTTTCTATGTTTCTCTAAATAATTTCTTGGATGAAACATTCAATATATTCCTCTAAAAATAATAAATAACATATATTTTAAGTATATTCAACAATATAAAAGAAAAATTAATGAGTTTTGTAGATTACACTACAAATCCCACAAATAGGGTTGGTTATAAAATGGGTGATACTGTCTGTGTATAAATGAAATGGTATAATTGAACATGTTAATTTCACTTCTATAGAAGATAAAAAAACAAATGACCTAGTCCATTTATGAGATAATAAAATGAATACATATTAAAGAAGAATTTCAAAACATATACATCATAAAAAAGACCCACTACTCTAAATAACCCAATTAGAAAATAAATCAAATTTATTTAAATTGATAACATATTAATAAAAATACATAATGCATGATTCCTCAGAATATTTAATGTAAAAAAATTTATGGGAAACAACAGTTCTATAAAGAAAAATGATCCTCAAGAATTCAATAATTTAGACATAATAAATAAATTATATATAAGAAAAATAACCATGGATACATATTCAATATCCGATTATCTTCTCATAGGGTAATTGGTTGAGGATCCCTGATTTCGGGGGAAGGGGGACATAGTGATAGGGATGGTTTAGAGACTAGGATGAGTAGTGGTGGGTCTATGTCCAAGGGATCATCTGTAGTGACGGTTCAGGGGTGAGAGGGGCCCGTGACATTGGATCGATCTTGGGGAGCTATGTGGAGATGGGTCCCAGAAACAATGACTGGGTTTTGAGGGAATACGTCATGAAGGGTTCTACTAGCAATGAACACCATAGAATAACAATGAAAATTTGTTAAGGGATCGATAGCCTCATGGTGTAGGTGTGGGGGTGTTTGGCTCGTGGATCATAGGGGATAATTGTGCTAACATTTAAGGTATGTATTCTGTTTGGTAAGTCATGAAGGGGGTTGGTGGAGATAAATATCATTGAGCCCTAGCCGAAAGGGTTCATGTTTTTGACTGGGACAAGGGTAGAGGGCATGGGTTGTTCGGTAGGAGGGGGTTGAGGAAGAAGTATCGTTTAAAAAATTAATTATTTAACCTGTGGGATTTTTAAATGCACCATTATATCTTTTTCAACGTTTTTTGGTAGATTCTTAAATGGCCACTAAAAACCCACTGCTAATTATTGATTTCGGTGTATTGATTATGCTTCTAAATCAATTTTACCTACACTGAAATATCCATTATTAATGTTTCGCACAATAGTTATGACTCACCTACCTCCAACCTACACTAAGGTGATCTGTATGGCCTACCATAAAGTGCCACATATGGTTCAATCGGAATGGATTTGTGATATCTATATTTATATGTGATCTCCACATGTTATACTTTGTTCACCAAATATCCACCAGTTCTAGGAAACATGCTCAATGAATATCCTCTAGTACCTATATGGTATGCTATAATTGCACATCTATTTGTGACTGTAATATTATAATTAAAAAAACCAATAGACCAAGAGACAAATGTAATCCCTATAATAAAAATACATAATGAATGAATCATGGTATAGACATATAAACTATGATACCCCTTATGGACACACTATCTCTCAGAAAAACATGTCTCGTGATTATTTTATATTGTTAGTCTCCCTTATCAGTATGATTTGTGATGTAGTCATGAAACATTCCTCAATCACAATAATTGGATATATGTTCTATGAAATATTCATGATAACCACCACAATGTCCATGGATACATTATCCCATGTCTATTTTAGAACTGGGATGATATTTCATGAGCCACCATGTCATTGATTCTTGGTCTTCACCTACTAACTGGTGCATCATATTGTAATGAACCCTGCTATATCCCTTTTCATTACATTCCATCATAACTATCATCATAGTTCATGGTAATATTTTTCCTCATCTAGATGCACCACCCAAATTGATGAATTATATTCCCTATTTTATTCCTCCCTCATACTCATATGTATAAGGAAATTATTCCTAACATAGATGATCTCGCCCTCATATATGGTCATTTCTAAAGGTCTCTCCCCACCAAAATTTCATGCCTTCAAAAAATTTCATTCTTATACTTTATATTTCTTATCATTGATCCATAATAAATGTTTAGATTCCACCAGAACAAATACTAGAAATATATTATTTTGAATCCCTATAATGAAAACATACTTCTCATCCAATAAATTCGTCATCATTAACTCTGTAATAGACCCATGAACTACATGAGTTTGAGTTTTCCTTATTATAAAATCCAATACACTATTTATTTTTATATTAAGATATGCATGATCAAAATAAAATGACAACATATACTCCACCCACCATAAGTACAAGATAATAAATTCTCACTGAGAAAATATGTCCTTTATTATCCTGGGATCCTTATACACAGTAAACATTTCACTAAATATATTATGTCAACAACACATCAAATAGTAATCCACTATAGCTCATTTGAGATTGAGATAATTTTATTTATATTAATGTTCCCCTAGCTTCTAGGAACCATATTCCACAACTCAATATATATGCATCGACAATGCTCCATGTATGATCCTAAAACTATCCCGAAATGACAAATATTCCTCACCTAACTCGGTTTGGGTAAATATTTGTATTTATTTCAAACACTTATTTAGTTATATGAAGCCATTATCATATATTTATGATCATTTAAACACCAATATCCTCTTGAAAACCTCAAAATTGATGATTCCATACGAGAAATATCCTGGATGAACCTCTAATTATATCCTACGAACACCATAAGTCTATATATATCATGAATTTCATTGGTATAGTCAAAACATAAAACTTTTGGAAACTTATCTGGATCAACTAACACACAACACTATGAGATTATGTAACCTAAGAATTTTTGTTGATCGATCCAAAATAAACACAAAGATAGATTGTTGTATTACTATTTATCATTTATTGTACTTAAGACGATATCAATTTATTAGGCACGATCATCATAAGACATGTATTATTATAATTTTTCATCCACATACCCTACTAGAAATTGCACTATGCATGGATTGAAGCCTCAGTTAATCATGGTCTTAGAATGTGCCAACTCATTTTTCAATCAAAACAATGTTATGACGAACACCAATAAGTGATACCTAATTCTGAAAGTAGTTAACAAAAATCAAATATTTTAACACTGATTCGATTGTCTCATTATATCAATTTGATATTTGAGAAAACAATTCCCCCCACTGGTCAAATAGATCACTAATATGGGGAAGATGATGTCGGTTTCTCTTAGTCATCTTCATTGAAAATTCAGTAGTCAACACACAATTGTATATTCTCATTATCATTATTTAAAAATTGAACTGGAGAACCCCATGGAGACTTACTCGGCTGTATAAAACTCATATCCTCCAATAAATTCATCTTATTCATGATCTCATGAATAACTATGGGTTCCATTCTATATGTTGGAAATTAATATTGCTCATCCCTATTCATGAGATCAATTATAAAATCCACAATGTTCATAGGAGGTATCCCTCATAATACATTATGAAAAAACAACCTAAAACTCTTCCACATTAGGTGGAATGAATTATTTCTTGAAAACACCATCAATACCTACCTATCACGGGTTCTTGAAATGACTTTGTATATTTTTCACCCTACCATTGACTCGAACCTCCACCAGTGGTTAGGGTGAATGCATATATAATTTTCTCTGACATATTACACTAATGAAAAAACACTTTGGTAAGATCCTAATAAACTGATCCCTTTATCTGGGTACCCCACTTCCCACATCCCAGGAAAACCCTCTCATATTCGAATGTCATATTCCTGAATGATGAACCTCATTTTCATCTAGTTGTAACCATGTATACTAAAATGGTTTCATTTTCATGTTTCGCTCATCATTGATAACTGAATCCACTCCATCAAAAAAATACTTATCAAAATGTATTTAAATTGGTATATAATGTTACATTAAATCTCATTTGGGAAATTCCTTGACGTAGTTTTATCAACCAATGAATGTGCTAGAGATAATTTATCCATGTCTTTAAAGTGTCAAGAACTATCCTTCATAGACATGTTCCTCCAAGTTAACCATATGAACATAGCTTGTCTTTCCTATATCAGGATATATGGATTATTGTTCTCTAGTAAAATTGCTAAAAATTAGTTCTAAGACATCTAGTCTATCTCTCCCATGATTTCTTGAACGTCCCACAATTGATTCACTGATCCTAAAAACATATTTTAAACTAACATGATGTTATTCATAGTATGGGTCATAAAATGGTAAATTGTTGACTGGAGAGACTCAACACAGAACTCAACTCCCTCCATTCCACCCTCTCTATTAAAATTTTATGGGTATATTATATTAAACTCCCTCTACATGCCAACATTATTTTAAATAATTTCCTTGAATCCCTATATAAAAATTGCATGAAGCAAGTGATGTTCTCTCATAACTATTATCTATAATTCTCACTTGGATATATCGATGCCTTTGGTTCCACTATTGAAACATTCTATTCATCCATATCCATATTTAATCTCCCCAATAAAAATTATTGCAGAATAATATCTCCATAAATAAAAACACCATAAAGAGGAAAAAAAGTGAAAAAATTATGGGGATTCTCAAAAAACCTTAAAATTATTCCTCCAAACCCCAACTCATCATCTAAACTGATTAAAAGTAACAACCATTAACTATATTAAATCTATGGCATATATAAAAATCGAAAACACATTACTATTATTCTTTTTTTTTTCATTTAGACACCCAATTATTACATTTTTTATCACTATTCCCACTTATCTTATTAGGTAACTTTTTTCAAATCAATTATATAATCAAGGAAAACAGTTTAAGTTCATCGACATACCCAAAACACATTTTCCATGGGTGCCTAAAATGTTTTTTGTCAGAAAATAATATTGGGTATCTAGAATGAGCATTTTTCCTCAACTCTAATTGCATACTAGGACATGAGTTAATTTCATAAAATCTAAAATCAGTTATCACATCACACCACAAATGTTCCACCTGATGTGAAATAGTATTAAAGTGTAACAAAAAAATCCATTAACATTAATCCCACCATGGTCACTAGGGGTTTTACCCTATACACGGGTTAGCTAAGCCCGTGAATGAGATAATAACTGAGTCCTAAATCTTCATAGTCTCCTATATACATTTCAAAAATATGATGAAAAAACATATTCATGGGCTCTGATACAACTGTGTGATGTGTGGACATGATTTCCACATACCAATGCCCTAATCAAGCTAGTCACATAATCTCAAGAGTGCCTCCCTATTTTACAAACCCATATGAATAACATTTAGGGACTATTATCCATCATGGGGACACAAAACCCTCTATATCAGAGTAATACCATAGTGTATATATATATAAATGATAAGTGAATGACCAAAAATTTAGAATAGTATATATATATTATGATGAACAAATTATGAATTTAATATCCTAAATAAATAAGATGATATATCATCTGAATACGTGTCATGTGTCAATATGAAGAGACCAAAACAAATAAAGACTCTAAAAAATAACAAGATTATCAAGAACCACATCTACTTTTATAATTAATAATCCATTTTGACTCATTCCTCAAACATATGGCTCCATCTCTTATCATTTCCTACAATGAAATGTACTTAGGTACTGATCATGATGTGCGAGTACGATTTGAATATAACTTTGTTGGACAACTCCAATAGAGTATAAAAAATATCCATTCTATAATTGTGCATGTAGTTGTATAATGAATAATATACAATAAAAAAGTAATCAGTTTACATCTATTCAATAAACCATCATTTAACAACAAAATATTCTATGTTCCTCAGGATACCAAAACACAAACACATACATCGGCCCATGATAGAGTATGAACTATCCCTAATGAATATCATTGATCTAAACTACAAAATGAACATTCATCATATTAATTCTGATCATTGCTAATTGCATGTATAGTAGAAGGCAATCTTATGGGCATATAGCATCGTGTCTAAAGCCTCATGGGTATTTGGAGTCTCGTTCCCATTCCAAACCATAATATCAAATTTGTATTTGGAACCTCAATCCATATCCCATACTCACTATATCATATGGATATTTGGTTCCTAAATCACTATCAAACACACCTTTATCACATATATGGGTATCTTGGACCCTCTCCCACACACATTTTACACATATGGGAATTTAGAGGTTTAGTGAATATGTGGTTTACACTATACCTGAGTTAGCTAATCCCAATGATGAAATCATAACCATGTATTGACTCTTCTGATTCCCATATATACCTTTTAATAATAGAAATAAACCAAAAAACAAAATAAGTTCGGGCTCTAATACGGTTCGATAAAGATAGTCACATAACCTCAGCTATGCCACCACATTTTATAGAGCCTTCCGACTTGTAATGAGTGTCTAAAATCAATAATGGGGATAAAATAACCTTTATATTAGAGAAATACCATAGCATATGTAAATAGAAAATGACATGTGAATGACCATAAATTCAGAACAATATCTATATCTCTTGAAGTCAAAAATGACAGACACAATATCCAAACTAAAAAAAGATTATATGTAATCAAATTACCTATCATGTGTCATTAGGAAAATCCCAAAAGAAGTAAATACACTGACAACTCCCAAGAAAATCAAGAACCACATCCAGTTTCATCATCCATGCTCTATATTTACTTATCGATTTGATATATGGATCATTCCCATATCCTTTCCTACAATCAAGAAACATATTTGTGTACTGTTCCAACATTTCAAGTATGATGTGAATATAACATAGTAGGAAAAACTAATAGTTAATAAATAAATATCCAATATATAATAGTGAATGTAGTTGTATAAAGAATAATATACATGAAATAATGTAAATAGTTTACATATATTCAATTAATCATTATTTATCCACATAATCGTCCATGTTCTTAAGGATACTGAATCCTAAATACCTTATTCTACCCATGATAGATTATGAGTTGTCCCTAATGAATATCATTAATCAAGATCACATTATTACAATTAATTGTATTAATTCACATCATTACAAATTTCATCTATTGTCCAATGCAATCTTATGCGTATAGAGCATTGAGTTTAAAGACTCAGGGTTATTTATATCATATTTCCCATCGGACACGTTAATATCAGATTGTTAGATGGAACCTCAATCCCTATCCCTTTCTCACTCTCATGTATAGGAATTTGGAGGCTCAATACCTATCACACACACCGTTATCACACATAGGGGTATTTAAAGCTTCAGACTGTATCCCACGATCATTTAACACATATCGGTATTTTAAGCCTTAGTTTATATCCCACACACCTTTAACACATATGTTATTTGGAGCCTCAGTCCCTATCTCACACACATTTAACAAATATATAAAAATTTCAATACTTCACTTGTGTCCAAATTTGACATTAATTTATTCATCAATTAATTAGTCAAATAAAACATTGGATTTAAAAAATATCCATTAACTTATTGAAAACATAATTTAAGCCAAATTCAAAATTTACTAACTAATCAAATGTTTAATCATATCAATCACATTAACTAATTAAAAAATTAATAAATAGCATCAATTCAATTAATTATTTCAAATACTGATTATTCACTTCATCAAACTCTGTATCACAACAACTAATTCAAAAATAAATTATTCTGTTAAATTTCATATTCTCAGTATCACATCAATATCCCAACAACACAATCCGTAATTTAATAAAAAAATTAATCAATATTATTTCTCATTCAATTTTAAAATCATAATACACCATTTATTAATTCAAAAAATTTATTAATACAATTACACTATTTAATTTCCCCAAATTACCTAAAATATTAAAACATGAAAATTAAAATAAGTCAAAAAAAATTATCGATGGAACAATGAAAGCATGGAAATTGAAATTATAATAATTAAATACATAATTAAATAAAGAAGATATTATTATATTTTGGACCACCTTCCTAATAATTTTTAAAAAACTCCCACTAATGGAAATTTGAAAATGAATCGAAACATCCAAAATCACGAGGAAGAATGGGATTTAGATCCAAATAATAGAGAAGAGTAGATCATCAATTCAAGCATCGAATCTTGCATAATAGAGTTTGGTATCCTTATTAGTTCAATTGTGAGCCACCAAAATTGAGAGGAATAAGTATGGGGATAAGTGGGGGTCGATTAGGGGAAAATATAGGGGTTCAGTTATTTTCATAACTAATTTTTATATTAATTAAAATTTCGTGCATGGTCTTATAGGAATGATATCATGAATTCTAAATCATTCCCCTTAACCATGACCGTATTGTAGGCGAGGTGGGTTACTGATATTTAACAAAATGAAATTAGATTTTTCAAACCATGTGCCATCCATACAAATCTCCTTGGTTTGGGTCGGCACAATTTACTAGGATGGGGCCCATTGTTTGGGAAAACCATGCACTACCTATCCTTCATAAAAAATTATCAAATATTCACCCAAACACATCCAAGTTATAACCCAATCAAGTTATACTAAAAAAAGGAAAATTTGTACCTGAATAAAATCCCGAAATGTCTTAATAAATGGATGGGTTCTTGAACATATCTATCACATTGTTAATCATATCACGGTTATACTAATTCTTATAAATAAAAAATTTCATTTTGATCATAATGCCATTGTATCAAAAAAATGTGTTTTATAATGTTACTTTTTTATTTTACATATATTGCTTTAATTTTTAAATAAAAATCATACTTGCAATCATATATGAATCATTGTGCTTTTGACTGAGTTGATGATAATTCTCATATACCCCAATGGCTTATGGATCAATGTAATAATGTATCAAAACAATATGAATTATTTTTCTTAGTACTTAGTATGTGAAAATTATTTTATATTATAAAAATATAAATTTTAAATAAAAACATATACATGGGTTCATACAAATAACAATATGTGTAGGATTGAGGTGTGAATAATTAGTACATATAAAAAATGACCTATATAAAACTATCATAATTTATCAAAAAAACCAAATTCATATACATAGTTTTAAGATGTGACCAATATCTTTTTTCTAATATTTATATCAATTTTAAAAAAAAGACACACAAGGAGTCATACTAGTAAAAACATTGATTCGATTGAGGTGTGGATGATTTCTCTTGGTTCAAAAAAACATATGTATCATTATATAACTGTATAAAAAGAATTTTAATGGGTTTTAATTATTTTATGTATTTAAATTTACATTTAAAAAAATATTCATCAAATTAAGACATACACATTGAGTCACACATATCAAATCATGTGTCAGTTTTTCATATATGTAATTGAAAGACCTCACATATTACTTATGAATTGTCTTTATAATTTATATTGAAAATTCATGTGTTTCTTCTTTATTTTTAGTGAGTAATATTGTTTTTTAGATAATATGTCAAATTTAAACTGATTGTGAACTTTTTGAGTTAAACTGGGCCCACCATGGACAAAATTGAGACGTGAATCATTCTTACATATCATAAATCACAAATGGATTCTTTCTTCTAATGAATATAAAAAATTTGAATTTTTTTATTATGTCACATTAATTTTTTGATAATATTAATTTCAATTTAAAAATAAAAGTTTCCCTTTTTTAAAATCAAATAAATCTTGTTTTAAATTGAAGAGTTGATGTTTTCTAGACATCATAAACGAAATTTGGATCATTTTCCTGATGTATCAAAACAATCCAAATTCATTTTATAATATCATAGTATGTCACTTATGTTTTTACAAAAAATAATTTCAATTTTATATAAAAAGACACACTTGTAGTCTTAAATATCATACAATATAACCGATTGAGGTGGAAGAAATTTATACACCTCATATATGATATATGAATCATTTTTATCATGTATCAAAAGAATTAGATGTTTTTTAATAGATTAGATTATTTAATTTCAATCTTGAACTAAAATATAAATTACAATCTACAGATATAATTTTTTAGTCATACCAATAAAATTATGTTTCAGATTGATGTTTGGATGATTAATACTGTGAAATGTGTTTTTAATTCAACTATTAAAACCAATAAATTGGATTCCCAGTATAAAAGATATTGGTGTTTTAGTGAGACAGGGTCTGGTTTGTCTTGTCTTGGTCTGACCCAGTAGGACCAACCCGACCAACCCAACCAAGGGGCCCCGCATGCCCCCATTCGGTTTGAATGACCTGACTCTACATAGTTCGGGTCTCGGCTAGCCCGGTCATGCTGGGTCAATGGGCCATGCCAATGGGGACTTAGTGGAGCTAACCTGGTTTGATAGGTGGTCCCTAACGTTTGTGCCCCAAACAACCTGCTTCTATGTGTCCTAGCCTACATCAGACGTGTTGGTTTGTTCCCATCCTAGAACACCCATCAGCCATGTTTTATTCCACTGGACCAGCCCAAAAAAGAGAGCTAGCTTAATTCCAGCCTTGGCTGCTCAGTAACATGGTCCCCCCACCCCACCCCACCATCTTCCTGGCCCATATGGTGGGC
The DNA here is from genome assembly GCA_963277665.1 of Viscum album. Lineage (NCBI taxonomy): Eukaryota > Viridiplantae > Streptophyta > Magnoliopsida > Santalales > Viscaceae > Viscum > Viscum album. The sequence continues at coordinate 1,742,751,288 of OY728156.1, forward strand.
CAGTGTTCTACCGCTCAGAGGCCCGCTGTTCATTTGGTATGGCAGCTAGCGGCCGACATGAGTCGGTTGCCCCCTGGTCCGACATGCAGTCCATGCTGGATCACGTGCATCGTGTAGCCGCAACCCACATAGACGGGGCCGAGTCCCACCTCCATGGGCTTCCGACCTACTTCCAGCTTCTCTTGCTGCTCTAATGTGGCCCGATTTGGTGCACCATCGTGGCACACTTCCACCCACCTATAGCAACTGCCTACTCCGGTGCACCGACAAGATGTTCCACGGACCACTATGTCTGCTACGGTGGTCCAATATTCAGACCGTCTACACCTCTAACCTTCATGGGGGGCCATCCTTCCAAATACTGCATATGAAATTCCATGACTTCAATTCAAATTTTTTTCCACAAAGAACAAACAAGAATGTAGAGTCTCGAGGTGCTCAGGCCTTCTTTGTGTTGACATGCACCATCTACTTTAGAGTTTATCTACAACATTCGAGTATAAGATTACAATTCGATAAATATAAATCCAAATGCAAAACCCCATTATTATGATCTGTCATGTAAGTAAATGATATCCGCAGATCAATGAGTTCATTGGTGATCTGCATTTGTTGATTTAGAATGAATAATTGTGAATTAAAATTAAAAAAATTCACCCCTACCTATGATTTATATTGTTCGAGGATGAGCGGGGTTGTGTTCATTCTTTATCCGTTCATGATCTACCATTGATGATGTAATAAATCCTTCAAATGGTGTAAAGAGAAGTGGTTTGTACTTTTTCATTGGATAGGAATCCATGCCGTATATTCATTGGATAAATTCCTAGATCCCCAATTATTTCTCTAACCTATTATCTAATTAAAATAGAACTGCATATCAACGTTTCTGTAAAATTTCATCATAGAGTCATTACACTATTTTATTTATGAAACATCATATGTGTTATGATTCAGTTAACGAACCTCTTTAATGGGATTCATTTAATGAGTTTGTTCTTTGCCTATTCACCTCACCACAATGATGACGTGCCACTACTAAATGGTGAGGATGAAAAAATAAAATACCTTTTTAATATCATTTATTTCTCTTTATAAATGTAAAAAAATTACCATTTTACCTCGACCCACGCTGTTCAAGGTTAGGTCCAATCTCATGTAATTTTTCATTACGGGCGCAATGGTGTCGTCGGATTTTCAATCTAGGCATCCATTTAGATGTTTCCAAAACCGTGCATGGGCGCCTTTTTAAATCTCTTAAAAAAGTTCTAACAATTATCTTGAACCAATTAATTTTCCTTATCATGGCGATGCTTCTCATAAGGGAAACATAGCCTCAAGAGATCAAAATTACATTATGATTTTCTATCTGATTTACAATTTAGGATTTAAAATGATTTGAAAGTAAAATAACTCTTTTATATTTATTTTTTTACGTCCAAAAACTAACTTCCTATATTGGCCCATGCAGGCCAATGTTAGGAATTTCATATATAAATCATTCCTTCATGAGCTCAACAATAGTCACTTATTTTTAATCTGAGCCACCATGTGTGAGTTATAATAATTTTAAACATGATGTAATTTTTATTTAATTAATTTATTTGGTTATTCCATTTCTTGGTTTTCACAATGGAGGAATGCACTGACTAAAAATAAGTCATGCCTAGGGTAAACCCATCATATTGAATGTAATAGTGCCCTTAGATTTTTAATCAGGGTACCTATTTAATAGTTATTCCATTTTTTTGGAAAACCACTCATTTGGGATTTTTAAATCATAACATTTTTCGACGGATCATTACAGGCACACCAGGACTCGAAATGACAAGATGTCTCTGATCCTGTTATTAAAATAGATCCCTATAATTAAATATAAATTTAAAAAGAATTTTTGGGGGATTAAATTTCCCCCACCATTATGGATTCACTTCCATGTAAGCTAAGATAGGATAAACAAACAAATGGGGGGGGGGTATTGGGCATGAATATGAGCATCCCACTCCCATATAATCTTCATCATATTCTCATGCTTCCATCAAAATCACACTATAGGAATCAACTATCTTGGAAGGACCTTCTCATATTGATCCCTTATCCTTATAAGGAACACTGCAATCGTTGTCCCATCATCAATGTCCAGTACACCCCATTCCATGACGTGCACTGGATATTTCAAGTAAATCATTAGCTAATACATGTAAATAATATCATTCACACATTGAATCTAGGTGGGAATAGTTAGGTGGTACACCCCCTCACCAATTCTACTCAGAATTTGGAATGGGTCGATGAACCTTGTTGATAACATGCCACCCTGGAAAAATCACCACGTCCCTTGTCGAGGAGACACTCATACGAATACGTGGTCGCCCTCTATTACTCAATGGTTATCCATCTCCTATCATCACCAGACTTCTTTTGGCTATGTGAAATCTTCATACGCTCTCAGATGACATGTACAATCTCATTGGTAGCATGTATCGTCTTGGGAATAATGAGCGTTGACTCCCCTATGTCTTTCTAGCATAATGATAAACCGCAAGGTCGCCTATAAAGTGCCTCAAAAGGTGCCCTTTCGATGGTTGGGTGGTAGATATTATTGTATGAAAACTCCACTAGTGGTAGGTGGACCTCTTAATTGTGAAAAAATCAAGAACGCAAGCATGAATCGTGTACTCTATGGTCTGTAAGTTCTGCTCTGTCGGACCATACATTTTTTTGGTTAATGGTTGTACTCAAGTGTAGCTGAGTCCCAAACGCCTCATGTAATCGTGTCCCTAACTGGGATGTAAATCATTCATCATGATCATAGGATGTCATAAATGAGACTCCATGGATTCGAACTATCTCCCACACATAAAAGAGTTTCACGATCCCTATTGAACTCCATTCTCGAATGGGTAGGAAGTGATCTGACATGAAGAGTTGGTCTACGATCACTTAGATGGAATTTTCACCCCTCATGTATGAGGTAGGCATTAAAAAAAGTCCATTGACATTATATCCCACTTCCACTCTAGTACCTCAAAATAGGGTTGTGTAAAACCTTCTGGAACCTGGTACAGAGGATTCACACTGTCACTGACATCCTTATCCCCGACCACCAGTAGTAACGTCGGAGGTTCTAGCACATCTTCAACACATGTGGATGTACCACCACAGGGGATGTATGGAACTTTATTAACACTTTTTCCCTTAGAACCATTGGTACAATGATGCATTCTTTAAAAAGTATGAAATGCTTCCAAACTTTCGAATATCCATCAGTTCCATTCCTATTGACATTTGGTCACACATGTTCTCATATATGGAAACACCATGTTGTGCCTCCTAGACTCTCTCTATGAGTGGTGGGGAAAAAACATCTACTAATGACAATATTCTTTATATCTATCAACAAAGGATATATGATGAAAGGTTAACAGCTTTTAGGCCTCATTCAGTAGTTGAGAACACAATCTACTTATGATTGAATATACGACCATATTCCCCTCCCCATGAGTACACACTATCTCGATGTCATAGTACTAGAGGATATCTAGCCAAAGTCTATGTATTACATTCAGATCTCTTTTGATAAAATATATTCATGAGACGCTTGTGGTCAGAGTAGAAGATGAAGAAATCACCCATAAATTCGTGTCTCTACACATTTAGTTTGAATACTATCACTACTAGCTCAAGGTAATGAATCTCATAGTACTAATCATGTAGTTTCAACTATCATGACGCATAATAAATCACTACCTTACGCTAAATCCGGACACAACCCATCTTGGTTCCTGATGCATCAGAGTACACTATGAAATTTTTACCCTCCTATTTAAACATCAATATAGGAGAACATGTTATGCTCATCCTCAGCTACTGAAATATCTACTGGAATCATTCTATACATAATACGGGGTTTCCATTGATCATCAATGTTGAAATCGGGGATGAATTTCAAGGGATGTTGGGTACAAACCTCTTATATTACCTAGCCAACCCCAAAATACTTTACACCTCTATAATTCTCTTGTGTGGTTCCCAAGAATGCACTACTTCCATATTCACTGGATCGACCACATCCCTATACTATAAGATGGCATGTTCTAGAAATTGAGACTTTCACATTTATATGTCACACTTATATAGTTTTCCATAAAGTTGGTTCTCTTAATGTGTGTACAGAAACATCCTCAGGTGTATCAGGTTCTCCTCCTCGGATGTGGAATAAACTAAGATGTTATCAATGAAGACCACTACAAATCAGTCATGTACAGCTGGAACATCCTGTTCATGAGTCCCATGAACACTTCTAGGGTGTTCATCAAACAAAATATAATAAGTATATACTTGTAGTGGTTGTAGAGACATATGAAATTCGTCATCGAGATGTCCTTATCTCATAATTGAAGATGATGATAGCCTTATCTTAGGTCTATATATGAGGACCATCTCACTCCATTCAGCTGGTCCAAGAGGCTATCAATCCTCAATAAGGGATAATAATTCTTCATGTTCACCTAGCTCAAGAACCGGAATTCCACGCATAACCTCAATCTTTTTCTGCCTTCATGGAAAAAAAGTGGGTTTGCACATGGTGAAATGATTGGCCTTACAAAACCATTCCTCTACAATTCATCCTACTGTACCCTCAACCCTCAGAGCTCTGTTCAATCCATCTAATAAGTAGGTATTTATATTTGGGTCATCCCAGAGAACATATAAAAACAAAAGTCTAACCTTATAAGATGTCGTATTCTTAGAACTTATTTTGGAATGACATACTCATTCTCATCCAACAGTATAGGTTACTGAAAACTCAAAAACATATATAATATATAGTTAAGGATGGTCTCATGCTATTTCCCCCATCGGATGTCCCTATTCTCCTGGGCCTGGTGTAGACCACATTAGTGTGGTAGTTGTAACATGTTGAAAAGTATACCATTTCATTCTCCTCTCACAGCTCCTCTTCCACGTCTGTCTCCCTATAGAAGGCCTATGACTAGAACCTCCATCTGGTAATGTGGAATCCTCACTAAGAGAAATACTTGTGTCAACACCTCCATTAAATCATTAGTGACTTGAGGATCTATCTCTCCCTTAATCCAGATAGGTCCATGTCATTGGTAATCATCTAAGGAACTTAGACAATGTTCATCCTCTACTAGTATGGATGGTAGTAGCTATTTATCTGTTGGTGCTGGTCTCTCCATGACACCACCAGATGGATCCATCTCAATAAATAGTCCCCATACCATAACCATATCAGTATGTGGATAATACTTGTGGTCACACACTAGAATCCTAGATGGATGTCTATGTAGAGGCATCTTGAATGAGAATCAAGATGAACCCCAATTAATTCATTATACCCATTTAGATGACTCTGACTCAAAATGATCTTGGGAAAATGCTCAAATACACTTGAAAAAAATGTTTTAATGTACCAGGTCAGAAAAATATATTCAAGGACCCGGTGTATGGATAAGTCAACCTCCGCAACAACATTGAACTCCCTGGCAAGGAAATTGAACTTTTAACCACTTAAAATTGTTGGCCTATAAAAATTTAAAAACTCATAGTTCTTCTGGTAGAACCGAACTCATCTAATACCACATTTTCACAACCCATCCCCCAGGGCCCGTGTTGTGACTACCCAATGCACACTTTCCAAAGAACATGGGATATAATCTAGCAATGAATAGGAATATCCCAAAAAAGAATGTAGATTATTTTAAAATTTTACACTCCAATATAGCACAATGTGTGGAAAGGAAACACGATGTAAACCACAACTATCACTAAGATAACTAAAGAGGGTACGATACAAAATGAATGTAAAAAGTTGCTTGAATACAAGACCAAAACGATAATGGAATGTACAATTACCGCGGTTTGTTTGCTCGATACCCCACCTGAAGGGTAGGTGAAGGGTAGCTGGTATCCATAGAAGTATATCTTTCTATTCCATCTCACTGAGAACTACCTTGTCCCGGACCACCATTGTCTCCATCAAAGCATCGATTCATACCATCTCACTGAGCACCACCTAGTCCCATACCACTATGGTGTCCATCAAAGCATCTATAACCTGCATGGAAAATGACATGTGTGGGTGAAGCCCGTACATGGGTGAATAACACAATACTCAGTAGGGACCACAAACCACAATGGAAAGACCACAATGCAATCCAAAAATTAAACCATGAAGCATGATCATGAAGAAAGATATGTCACATGGGTATAATATAATGTACGGAAGGAAAAACTATCAGTTGTAATTATAAACCCATTGGACTGTGGAGGTACCCATTCATGATTATTAACGTTGGTCTGCTAGGTCACACAAAGAAACATCCCACAAAATCCACCATCGCAGCTCTACACATGGCCTCCTGTAGTTGATTCCCACACGGTATCTTGTAGTTGTTCTACACAGGATCACATGGAGCGGATCCACATAGAGTCTCTTAGAGCTGATCCATAGAGGGTATCTTAGAGTGGATCAACATAGAATCTCTTGGAGCTGATACTCACAGGGTCTCTTGGAAATGATGCACATATGTTATCTTGTCTTATTTTCTTAGAGGGTCTCTTGGGCCCACTCTTTAGTAGTTTTCAGGACTCAGTCAGTCGCAAGATTCCCACAGGTAGGACGCATGATCCTAGATGAATTCAATCAACATGCAATTATTCATAGTTAAACATCCATGGAATCATCTTTTGATAATTAAAAAAGAACCTCCTCATCATGAGGGTTCCAACTCCATAGACGTGTCATCAATCAGATTCTTGGCTTTCATGATATTTTGGATTCAGTGAATAGGTGCAGGTTGGGAATGGGCATAGTCTGACCCGGTCGGTCTGACCAAACCCACCTAGCCCAGGGACCCCACATGCCCCATCCTAGTTTGACCATCCTGACCTGAGATGGTTTGAGTCTCGATGGTCTTGGTCCAGCCTAGCCACTAGGTCGGGCCTAGTTCGATCAGCGGTCCAGTCCGCCGAGTTTCCCATCGACCTAGATCCATTAGACCAAACCCGCAATAGGAAGGGAGAGTTTGTTCCTAGCCCCAGCAACCCAACAACCCAATTCCATTCCACCATCCTAGAACACAAAATCATGCTAACTTAATTCCATATTGGGACACTCAGTGGCCTAGTTCACCCCCGATACCAGCTTGCAAGGCGGGCATGTATTCTCCAGCCCTGGTGCCTGCTGGCATCTGGTTCGGTTGCACACATTAGAAAAGAGTCCGCGAGCCACTAGTCCCACACATGGTACCCTCTACAACATGTACTAGTGATTAGCCACATCCCACATGGCCCATATGGCAACTTTCCTCTATTAGTCGTCATCCCACTATTGGCTGTTCTTACTGCACTCTCGTGGCCCGAGCCAGCTGCAACCCGCTCCGATGCACTGTTGTGGCATGCTGCCACCCAACTGCTACCACTACAGGCATGATTTTCTAAGGACCACCAGGTTTGTTCCATTGGTCAAGTATTTAGACCGTCTACAACTATGCACTCTATGGGGTTCTATATTCCTAGATACGACATTAGAAGGTCCTTACCATCAATTTGGAGTTGTGGGCATGTTGAACACACAAGAACACACAATGAAAAGTTGATAAATACATGTTTCTGTCAGCCTTCACCCTCTATATTAGTGTTTTTTAAAACATAGGGGTATATTATTGTGATTACATCATAATTAATATCTATGAAAACCCCATGAATAAACTCCCTCCAAAAAAAATAAGAATTCCACAAATCAACCTATTCATGGGTTGATTCGAATTCGTTGTTTTCGAATGATGAAATGAAAATTTATATTAAAAAAGTATCCCCTACCTGGGATAGAAATTTGTTAGGGAAGAGCGGGGTTGTGCACCTTCATTCTCCATTCTTGATCTACCACCCATGATCTAGTAGATCCTTTGAAGGGTGAAAGGAGAAAGAATTAATGATTTGTCATTGGAGAGGATTCCTCGTCGTAGATTCGTTATAGTAATTCCCAAATTTCCAACTGTTTCTTTATCCCATTATCTTATTAATAATGAAATGCATACTAATGTTTTTGATACAATACATCATTGCTTCATACACAGTGTCATTTATAAAACATCATCTATATTATATTTTATTTAAAGAGCCTCATTAATGGGATTCATTTAATGATTTTATTCATTGCCTCATAGGCACACCGTAGTGCTAACATGCCACTGCTCAATGGTGGGGAATAACAAATACAATAAAAATTTATTTTATTTTATTTCCAATCCAAATGTTTAAAAATATATTTTTTCCCTTGACCCGTGCCTATCATGGTTAGGTCCATTCATCGGTCATGTCATTGTTATGAATGAAATCGTGACATCGGATATCAAATCTGGGAACCTATTTAAATGATTCCAAAACCATGCATGGATGGCACTATAATTCACTTAAAAATGTTCAAAAAACAATCATTAACCCTTGACTTGAGCCGGTCACGGTTATGCTCCACCTAAAGGAAATACACCCTCCCAAGCTCAAAATTACTCTCGGATTTTCAATCCGAGTTATCTTTTAAGAGTTATATGGATTTGAAAATAAAATTATTGTCACATAATTAGTTTATTTATGGCCAAAAACTAACATCCAATGTTGGAATCTTCCAGCCAATGTAAGGCTATTCCAAATGAAAATCATGCCCTCACGAGCTCATTGGTGGTCTTATATTTTCAGTATGAGTCACCGTTCATGAGTCATATGAATTTGGAAAATTTTATTTAATTATTTTATTCGTGGTTATGTCATTTTCATGTTTTCTCATAGGTGGCATGCATCGATTGAATATAAGTTGGGCATAGGGTAGAGCAGCCAACTTGAATGTAATGTTGCCCTAAAATTTTTTATATGGAACCAGTTTAATATTTATTCCCCATTTTAAGGAAAATTGATCATGTGTTTTGTTTAAAAAATATTGACGAATCATTATGGGTAGTCTGGGCCTCATAATCCCAAGCTGTCTCAATGCATGGTCTCAAAATAATTCAACATAAGTAAATTAAATTACATGATTTTTCTGGAACATTACACCACATCACATGTTTTAAAATGTTTTTAACATATTATTAGTATGAGTTTGATAAAGGAGGAATTCGGGATGAGTGATGGAAATATTTTTAATGAAAAGAAAAAACTTATTTTAAATTTTTTTCCCTTGGTAGATATATTTGACACTGAGGGTATGTTACCACTTATAATTAATGTGATTACATAGTAAGAGTTTTTACTAATTCTGTAAAACTATAATGGTAAAATATCATTGAGAAATATATTTATTTATCATATAAAAATAAATAGAATATGTAATGATTATGTTTGGTTCCATATAGTATCTCCTCTTCAAAATAGAGCAAGGAATAGAGTTGGTTTGTTGGAAAATACCAACACTATTTTATCATTTTCATGCTAAAATACTGTTGGATTGAGATGGTCTAATTAAGGAACCCAAACCAATTGAAAGGGAAAATTGAATTCCAAAGGGGGATGTTTTTACAATCTATGTTTTGAAATCAATACGATTCCTATAAGAAGTTTTAGACATTATAAATATGGAAGCCATGATTATACCATGCCATGAAGACACCATAATAAATCAAACTACATTACTCTAATGAGAAATAAATGAGAGGGGAAGAGATAAAATAACATAACTTGGATTTGATGCTTTATTTGCCTATGAGAACGTTAATGTGAATCACCACCACAAATTGACTTCCGCAAATAGTTTAGAGTTGTGAGAATATCTAGTTCAGTTATGGGTTTCGTAAAGAGGTGAGGGGGCTTTATAAGAACATCCAAAAAAGCACTCATAATGATACAATTTATCAGTGTAAATTTAATAAGTGTTGATAAAATCCATCACTATTATTTCTTAAGAAGTATTGAAAAAAGTAATAATTATTAATGATATAATTTTAGTGGTGATAAATGAATTATAATTATATTTATAAATAAAAATATTGTAACATTTATTTAAATATACTATTATAATATTATAAATGTATTTATATTATTATATATTAATATAAATATATATATTAAAAATATTTTTTACATTCTTATAATTATTTAAATATATATTTCTTTATTCGTAATTATTTATATTTTTTAAGAAATTAATTATTTTATTGTGATTGTAAATATATTTGTAAATATATTTATAATTTATAATATATATATATTTAATATATTAATATAATTAAATATTTATATAAATATATATTTATATATATATTTATATATATATTATAAATATATAGATATATATATTGTACATACATTTTTTATTATATATTTTTATTACATTATAAATCTAATAATATATGAATAATTAATAATAACTATAATAATAATTATTTTAATAAATAATATAAATATTTATATCAGTATAAATAATTTTTTAAATAAATAAATGTATATATATATGTATTTAACAAATATATGTATTTAGTAAATACATACAAATAGAAATATAAATATTAAATAAAATATAAATATAAATATAACTTAACTATAAATAAAAATATAAATATAATGTTAACTATAATAAATTTATTAATAATTTTAAAAAAAATCAATTTAATAAATATTTAAATATATATATATAATTATATAATTATTTATTAAATATTAATATTTATTTATTTATTTTTTAAAAATATAAATTTACAAACATAGTAAATATACTATTATAAATATATTTATTAATTAAATTTTATTTTTAAAAATATAATAAACATATCAATTAATATATAATATGAAATTCATGCATGTTAAAAGTGTGTTAAATTGAATAATTAAAAAGGGTAAACCTTGAAAATATTGAAAAAATAGATTTTTAATGAATTCGTTATAAATTATTAAGAATTATTTATATATAATGAATTCAAAATGGATACATATTGATAATATTAAAACATTGTAAACAAATATAAATAAATAAATAATATAAAATGATTATATTCTAAAAAATATAAATGAATATATAATAACAAGAATTAATAATGTTTATTAATTATAATCATAATATATTAATTAACTCATTTTACTAAATTATATTAAAAACTGACCAATTATATTTTAAAAAATTTAATAAAACTTTACATGCATGTGTTTCTATATAGGATTTCATTAATAACATTAATATTTGTGTGTCAACATTGTATATAAATACATAGTAAATTATATATATTAATTTTCTAAATTAATTTAATAAACTATAGAGATATGTTACATTGTCAAATAAACAAAAATTCTTTTAATTTCATATACTCAAAACAATTAGTCACTATTATTAATTAATATTAATTTTCAATTAGAAACAATTCTTCATTAAATATATGACTTATTTAATATAAGCCCAAATATATTGTATTATATAAAAAATATTTAATGAAATATTATATATATTGATATATATATATATATATATCTAAATATACATCAAAATATTGTATATTAAATATATTAAAGAATAATTTTGTATAACGACAATTAAAATGTATAAGACATTAAAATGTTTTAAATTGTTACATTTTATTCCATTTTCATATTTTATTTAATGTATATTATTTATTAAAATTTATAATAAATAAATAAATCTCTATATATATTAAATATATATTTTATTAGGAATAACTATTTGATTAATAATTTTTTAATTATATATAATTTATTAAACTTTCATTTCATTATATTAATTATTAAAATTTATTATGTATTATTTATTATTTTTAATTATTAAATGTCACTGATAATATATATATATATTTAATATATACTATCTATTAATATTTACAATCATTATATATTTATATTTTGTTTATTCATTTTTTTAATTAATAACTCCTTTAATTATCTTCTTAATATACACATTTATAATTTTTATTTTTTAATTATTGTATTTTATTCGTTTAACTTATATATATTTTTTGCAAACTATTTTTTAATATTTATAATTTATATATATGTATATTAACATTATTTATAATATCGTTAACTATTTAATATATAAAAACATTAGTATTTTTATGAATTCAATCAAACAAAATTTTAATGTGTATAATTATACAATTTAATTCATTTTATATATCTATATTTAATGAATACTATTTATTATTATCAATAATATAGATATATTAAATATATAAATAATTATTTAGTTAAATAATTTTTAATTTTTTTTAAAATTTATTCATTTGAAATTTTATTTGATTAAATATGACTTTTTTCTGATTCTTACTCATTGTATTTTTTATTGGCTTGTATGAAAAAAATTTCAATGTATTATGTATGGTCAGGTAGGTTCTATATAGGATGCAGGAGGAAGGGACGAGCTATGTAAAGGGTGAGACAGGGCCAATATGTGTCAATGCTCGGGTCATCTAAGTATATGAAATGTTTTAGAGAGTACACCCCACAACAAGCTTCTGATCCTTAGATGTTCTAGAAAGTAATATAAAGGTTAGTCCTCCCATGGGCTCTTTCTATTTGGGACCCGCCAAATGATTGATTCCTTTATTATCACTAAATAAACTCTAAAAAAGGATTCCCATTTCCATCACTATAAATCATGTACTCCTAAACAATAACATTTGATTTATATAAATATAAATAAATGTTAATGGTTACTATTTATCAGTGCTAAAAAACACTGATAAAGGTAATACTTGATCAATACATCATCATTGCAATAAAGGACTCCTTTTATGAGTTATTTTCTCTATAATTGATAATTTAAATGACAATTTATTAATCCTTTTTTAAAACTGAGATTATGGATAATATGTATATGAAAATATTTTTCATGTTATGCCTTTTATATGAAATATTATTTCCCTTTGGACATCTTATTCTTGATCAGTTTCCACCAATTATCAGGTTCCCAATCTACTGGATAAACAAACTATAATACATTCTATTGTTATTCAAAATCGTGGACAGTGAGGGTCATCCCAATCAAGTAAAAAAAATTCCCGAGATGTGGGGATCAAAAGACAAAAAAATAAGGGATGACCATATTTCCTTATATATTCTACAAAACATTCACTTTCATATGGATGAAGGGAATTTTTCATGATTCATGTTACCTTTCATTTAATGTGGTATTTCATCCAGTACATCTAAGATGTTCCAATCTCCTACTCTCACATTGTAATGGATATCAATAGAGAAATAATCTTGTCTCAGTTTTCTTTAGGTGGTTTCATTATTATTATGATTTCAAAAAAACTATTTAAAATATAGGTCATACTGAAGGAGAATATATTTATTTATTATCATTAAAAAAGAAACGATGGACAAAAAATGAATATCATACAAATAGAATGTAAATTTTATCATTTGCGTATCTAGTTTTTTGATAATGGTTTCCATTGTAATTAATGTATTATTATTTCTATCATAAAATTTGGTTCATTTACATCAAAAGAAATCATAATTAGTTCATAAATATCTTTACCATCTCCCATTGAGTTAAAATCCTAGTCTTCCACAAGGACTGGTAGTCATTCACCATGTGTTGTCCTAGTAAATTCACAATGCATCCTTTTTTGAGTTATTATTACGAGTAACATCTAATCAAAATACTCATAAACATGTTTTATCTAGAGTGGGATTTTATTTCTTGAAAACCACTTTCTCTATAAAAATCATAAATTTCTTGTTATTTTGTTAGACATAGATTAATCCCTAGGTTTTTAAATAAAATATTCTAGTCTTAATACCCAAAATTAAGTAGTCCACACTGTAATACCAAATATATTAACCTCATACATTTTCACATATTATTAAAAGTTTTTTTTCATATATTACCATTATATACAACAATATTGTATAAGATCCATGAATAATTAGAATACAGCTTTTAAAATACATATGATGGAAAGAATGTTATTATGAATTTATTTTAATCTTCATAATGAATTTATAAGTCCCCATTAAAACCTAAAACAACACTATATAACCTAGGTAATATATAGAAAAAATTGGCGAGATAAGATTCTATGTATTCAAATAATCATGATACAGAAACAGAACATGGGATTCATTGGTACAATAAGATATCATAAATTAAAATGATCAGGTGTACTCAAATTTAGGCACAACATAATGACTGCGGAATTATAAGATCATGGGAAAATATGAAATGTGGAAGAATCCCAAAACAAGACATAAACATGGGTCATGAATATCTACAAAATATCATCACACGTTTGGAAGAGTATCATTGTGGATTAGGATTAAACATTAAGATAATGCATCACAACACATGAGAGAAAAACACTACCCATTACATTAAAGCACTACATGGGTGAACCCATCATTCATGTTTGTTGTTATGTTTTCCAAAAAATTAATTAAACAATATTAAATTATCATAAGAATTACCCATTGAATAAAATCCGTTTCATAATCTATACTTATACCCTAATCAATTGATATTTCATAATGTATTGATTTTTGTAATGAACATAATGTATTTATTACATGATAGATGAATTGGTCTATAATATTAGTATTTATATATATAATTATTATTTATATATGATTAATTTTTTATCATTTTTAACATAATGTAGATAGATAGAAATTTAGTTATAAATATAAAGGTCATATCCCAAACAAATGGTTTGGAGATATTCCAATCCATAAGTGTTTTCACTATTCATCTGTTTCATAAACATAGGTAAAATAAATATATATTAATTTCATATTTATTTTATATATGTACGAATATATATTATACCATTTATTATTTTCTTTATAACATTATAAAATTTTTTTTTAACACATCTTTATAAGAATCAATGTTTTTTGTGATGGTTTCTTCAAATACCATTCATGTTCTAGATATATAGTCTAATCATATATACAATGATAAAATTTCTATAATCTAAATACAATTTCAAAGATATTAAAATCATAAATATATATTTAATAAATATGTATTTTCATCTATAAATGTTATAGACAATGAAATTTATGTACACCATTCATGGAGATATTACGACATAAGTACACATGTATGCTTTTTCCATTTGTTAATAATATATGAAATTGATTGTAAATAATAATAAACATATATATATGAATAAAATTTAGAAACATATGTTATATAACTTGAATATAGATTATAATTACTATTCATTTGTAGAATTCAGGGAAAAATAATTACATCTTCTCACAAGGATCCAATCTATTGTACACATGGATACTTAATTAGTTTCATATTTGATGGACGTGAAGACTTTTATAAATTATAAAATTAAAATAATAAAATATAAATATATGGATAATACCTACGTTATTATTTATTTATTTCTAAAAAGTATTTTACGGAGGTTTAATAATAAATAAAACTAAATTATTTTGTTAATGACTAAACATCTTATTAAGACAATCTCATTTATATATAAACATAAGCACACAAATATTGGTATTACAATATAACTAAAAAAATTAATGTGTGGGATATATATATTAGGATGATCTTAATGAAGGTTTCTTAAAATATATAGTTATTTATGTGTGATAAATATATGATGGTAGGATCCCTTTTAAATGTGAGGGGAGGGACACTTTGAATTAATTAAAATATTAAATTAATATAAACTCTTTTTAAATGAGAGAGGTTAAAAATAAATATAAAATTTTGATAATATGGAGATGGGATGAAACATTATAATAAATTAATCTTTGATATAGTTTAGATTATATTATATACAGTTATATATTGTCTTTATCCCATGTTAACACTTTTTTGACAATTACCGTGATATTGATGTATTTACACTTCTAGGGTAACAATACATACCATGAAAATAAAATTGGTCCCCAAATGGAACATATATGTTATTTTCAATAGAATACTAATAAATTTGTTGAATATATAGATTTTATTAATTTTGATTCATTTTAAAAAATATTATTTAATTGGGATAACATTAATGCTATCTTTAGTAACTATTCATTTACAGTTACATTGATAACCACAAAAAATGTAATTGATTTTAAATCAATTATAAACTATTTAAAATAATAAATTTATAAAAAAAATTATTGGGATGGGTACATTAATTATATTTATATTACATTTATCATTTTTAAATTTATTTATTTTTATTTATTATAAATTTAATAAATATTATGTTTGTGTTTCATAAAATTTTAATGTTATTATTTATTAACTAATAATAGTTAATAAATTAACATGAAAAAAATTAAATTATTATTCATATAATAATTTTTAATAGAAGATGGAATATATTTTTTCATGAGAATAAAAATTAAGTCGTTATAAATTAAGAAGAATGATTGTTTCATGTTTTCATTACATAATGTAATATAAATGAAAAATTCAAGGATATATGGCCACATGTTGAAATATTTATGAATAATGTTAGTAAATGTATAACCTCTTATACTATAATATTAAAATAAAAATTATTAGGTTTATATTATTTTTCTTTATCATATTATTTATAACATAAACATCAAGGTACACCCCAACCACGGTGGCACTTATTCACAAGTATTACTATTCAAAATCAGTGAAACCAAAAGTTATATATTTATTAAATGTGAACCTCATGATTAATAATATTGATTCTATTTT
The DNA here is from genome assembly GCA_963277665.1 of Viscum album. NCBI lineage: Eukaryota > Viridiplantae > Streptophyta > Magnoliopsida > Santalales > Viscaceae > Viscum > Viscum album. The sequence continues at coordinate 1,742,767,954 of OY728156.1, forward strand.
TAATGTTTATATTTTTTAATATTTGAGATGATAATTTAAGCCTAAAATACAAAACGTGATGAAAAACAACATTAAAAAATGTCTTTAATGTAAAAAAGTGTCATTATAACATACTTATGTACTAAAATGATGCCATAAAAAATATTATAATTATTATAATAAAAATTTATGAATTATATTTTATAAATTATTGAAATTTTATTTTTACTTTTAAAATACATTTAAAAAAACAATTTCTAATAAAAATCCGTGTTATTCATTATTCTATGATAAATTAATATTAATATAAAAATCAAATAATATCACTATAATATTATTATTACACTCTGATGTATAAAACTATATCATTATGATAATGAATAATTTATAAAACAAAGATTTGTTAATTAATATCTTCATTTAAAAGCACAATAAAGAACATTTTTTAAGAAAATGATTTTTTGATGAATAAAATACCATTAATAATAAAACTTTACTTATTTTATTTTGACAAATAATTAATTTATTAGTTAATATTGAAATTCAATTTATTTAATAATTTAGTTAATAGTCATCATTCCCACCAATTCAATGATGTGGTTTTAACTGTCATATGTAATTAATAATATTTTTTACTATATCATAATTCATATAAACATTAATGTTATATGTTAGAAATTATTTCAATTATATAATTTTTTGAGAACCATGGATTCATTAATTGAGATTCTTTCTTATGATTTACAATTACATTACCATTTTATTAATAAATAATTTTTTATTTAAAATCATATACTTTTTTTTTATGATATTTATCTTTTATATGAAAAATGACATAATTTTGATGAATATATTAAAATATGTCATTATACCTTACACTAAAGAATAATTATCATGAAATAATTATTATTTTTTAAGTAAATAATAATTTTAATTAAAAATAATTATGAAGGTCTTTAAAAATAAACTATGTTACAATAATGGAAACAATAGTTTATATGTACTTACGTGTAACATTTTCATTTTCCAGTGATAATTATTAATATATGGATGTATTATTTTATCATTTTATCATTTTATTTTTATAATAAATTTTATTTATTCTAATAAAATAATGTTTTATATACTTGACATGTGGTATGGTGATGAAAAAAATCACACTTCTTTATGCACTTGGTATACAACACATATCAAGGAATGATAATATTATTATTCAATGGATTGAATGATATGAAATAAAATGAATGTTTATATGTGTAAATTATAACTATGTTATTAAGATTATTTATATACATTATATATTGCAATATAGCCAATACTTGGAGGCGTTGATGGAAAATTATTTAAATCAGTTCATAAAGTTGTTGATTTCCATATAAAATAATGGTTTTGTTTCACATTTTATTGAGGTGGACATGATTTTAGGTGATTAAATAAACACTAGCACTACTATATAGTTTTTATAAAACTATTTTTCACATTTCATATTTTTAATATTATTTGATGTATGTTTAAAAAGAATAAATCCTAAACATTTGGTCAAAATCTATTCTAATTATTCGGATAACCTCCATTTATTTACACTTTAAGCCCATAATTATGGAATTATTCCCAAACGAAAAACAATATAATATTTGGATATATTTTTCATGGAAATTTATCTGTCAATTCTAGATATATATTTATCATTGTGATGTAATAATGAAAAATAAGTAGAGATTATTTTATATTGAGGGAAATAAAAGACATGAAACTAATTTAATAATTTTTTAATATATACATAATAATCATGTTATGTAGAAGCATGGCACTAAAAATATACTATTAGTATTCACATGTGTAAAATAATATCATCTAATCAAAAATATCTTTGTTTGGTATTAATTATAAGCATTATATAATAGTTAAATCACATTAATTTCATTTTAGAGGTAACCATGATAATTGATATTTTTTACCATGATAACATAATTACATAATAAAGAATTCACATATCCCTTAAAAAATAATTCAAAATGATGATTTGAAATATGGAAACAATTTTATAATGATTGAATTAAAATTTGGGAAATGATTGCAATTAACATAATAATTCAAATTACTTGAAAAAATGTTTCTAGGTTATTAATAGATTTAATAATAAAATTAATTATACCATAAATATGTTAATAATTATTTTCCCTGAATTCAAAAAAAATAAACAATTGAATATTTTTATTACTTTAAAGTAATCAAATCATGAATGTAAACAACCAAATAATCCTTTAAATTCATTATCGTAATGTATTTTTTTTAATTTGAATACATTATATATTATCTTTGTAAAAGTCAATAATGGATTCAAAAATTAAAAAAAAAATTATAATCAATTAGAAACATATTTTAAAATATATTTGTCCTAAAAATATCATATAATTGGATAATGTACTTTTAATATGTGATTTTGACCACTATCTGTATTGTTTTTCGTCTCATTAACCTGTATAAAATTTTTGAGGATTAAAAGTTATTTATATTAAATGAGAAAATTATGAAACTACAATTAGATATGTTTCTAATTAAATGAAAAATATTTATATTTTAAAATATATTTGATTCAATTCAAAAATATAAAATATTGTTGAATTTTGAATCATTTACGAAAATATTATATTTTAAAAAAATCGTTATTATCCAAATTTCATTGATAAATAAACCATTCTTTATATATCCCATCATTTAAACATATTATTATATTTTATAATAATTCTATAAAATATTTCCTTTGATGAAAAAAATGTTAATAAAGGTTCGATAAATTTATTAAAATATTTTATCATAATAAGAAATAATTCCCATTTTTTGATGAAATCCTTTAATTGAAGCATAAAATGAAATTGATAAATAACATGAGTTCTATACTCAAAATAATTAATAAATATAATTCTATTTAGAAGGGTCTTTATATATATAATAATATTTTTAATCATATTCCCATATACAAATTAAACTACATAGTTATAACTATAACATTTCAATATTTTTATAATGTGGTTTGTGTATGGTTGATGTTGTGAGGGTTATTCAATATTTAAAACAATGTTATTTTAAAAAGAATTTCTAATAAATTTTTACTACTATAAAATTATTTATTAAATACTTTTTTAACCATTTTTTACATCATATATAATGTATTTAATAGAAACCACTTGTTCTATTTCTAATGAGGTACTTTTTTCTAACACTGTGAATTGATTCATGTGTTAACAAAAACAACAGAAATGGATTTTCCTACAATTATTTCTGATCATAAATTTAACAATATGTTCCAATTATCCATGTGTAAATTCAATAGTTGTATTTTAGTTAATATTTATTGACTTTTAATCTAAATGATATCATAATTAAATTTTTTGGTTTTCATAGTAGTATTACAATTGCATTGAAAAGTGAAATGTAACTCCATTCAAAAAAAATTGTAAATTGAAATATATTTTTATGTATTACATATTTATTTCATACTAATGTATTTATATTTTTAATGTACTCTATTTATTATAAATCTATAAACTTCATTTATCCATTAATAATAATATATTATAACTTATTTTGATATAATTAATATTATTTGGATCATCATCTCTTTATTAAAAATCATTTCAAATCCATTGATAATGTTCCACCAATATATCATATTCCAATATAGTAGCTACTGACGGTTATTATTAATTATGATAATTCATATTAGAGAAATATTATAGTTTCATATTTTTGATTCAATGTGGTTAACTGATGAATTATAATGAATTTTAAGAAAGAATATTCATACTAATTAAAAAATATGAGCAATTGATATGATTATTTATTAATTATTTAGTCATTATTATATATAGTACCACTATGAATCAAGGGGTCCCAGTATGTGAAATAAGAGGCATGTGATTTTATAGGGCCATTGGGTTAGACAATCTCATTTACAGTGAATAATCTCTATATTGAAAGGAAATTAGAGTAGATAACATATTGTCTTATATGAGATTCTCGGTGCATGAAAGACCATAATGAAGCATTTCCATTATTAAAAATATAGCTTTATTAAACAATTTAATTTAAATATTGATAATAGATTATGAATTTCATTTAATAAATGTTTTTTGTTGAATGGATTATGTTTCCATTATCCACTATTCAAAATTTATTATTCCATATTTACTCACGATTCCTTACATTGTATGTTACCTTTAATGAGAAATTGTTATAACCCTTTGATTTTTATTATTTCATTTAGAAATAATTTTGAATATTATATAGATTTTAGTATTTTATATATGAATGTTTTATATATTTCTTATCTAATATAGAAGTAATGTAAGTATACTATTTTTATAGACAAATAATTTGATCAATCATACACGGTGTGATGCCTTGTAATTTTTAAAAATATTATAATGTTAGAATATGATCTAGGTATTTTCAGTTAAGGAGTTACAACTATTATGCTAGAATGATTCATATGAACCATAGGAAGTAGAATTTATAAGAATATTGAATGCATCAGAATTATAAAATACATTTTGGTATTTGAAACATATTTCAATTATATGGATATTTTGGATCATTTGTTTGATAATTATGATAGATTGTAATGGTTTCCACTGTTTATATTTGAACATATTATAAGGATGGTAATCCATACACATTTTCAATGTAGTGGTTTATATATTTGAAATCAAATTTGACTAGTTTTGGAATATGTAAGATCATTTATATATTAGGGAATATATACAAGGTTATTAATAAATATCAATCATATATGTTACAAATTATTTTTCCTTATATGTTGGATCAATTAAAATTACTAATTCCGCAATCATTTTATCAAACTAATAAACCAATGGTTATTGAATAATGGATTATGTCTCGCCAAATGATATTCTTAGAAATAGTCAATAACAAAATGTGAAATATTATTATTAAATTTTAATACATAAAATAATTTTTTTTCAATAGGGAAGATTGATCAGGAACACTGTGTTAAAAATAATTAAATTATATAATGGATATCGATTGATTTTATAACTTTCATTATATAATTTCATTAAAAATAATGAGATGAAATGGAGTTGAAGTTTCTCACATATAAACAAAATGATTAATAATTTTTTATAGTGTATGAATCTAAGCATACAATATCACCTAGTAATTTTATGTATTTCATAAATTATATATGTGGAATGTTTGATAATATCATTGGTGGAAATAAAATGTGTACCCAATGGTCAAATATTTCTAAAAAATTTCTTCATATTATAATATATTGTGATGTTCTATAAATAATATTACTAAATATTATTATTTTTTATATATTATAAGAAACAAATGATATGATATACTCAATGAATCCCTATAAAAATGGAAATGTCTATATGAAGAAAAAATATAAGGTGTGTTCCCAACTCATACTAATTCTGAATAGAAACACCAATGTACTATATGGATAATAACATGAGTTTGTTACACGTTCATATAAAGTGGTCATAATTCCGTTGAATATAATAAAAGTAATGAAAAAAACAATATCACCATCTATATAGAGTATGGGATTTACTCTATATAATGCTCCATGTATTGCAAGATCCTCATGTAGAAGTGGGCAATGCGAGAAGGAAATTGTTTTTGATTTCGACAGTAGAAATTGAAGTTGAAAATTATTTTTTTCATGACAAAATGATCTTGACATAAAATTTAGGTGATGAATTATTTGATTCTTGATCATATTCAACTTTTATATAATTATTTATTTATAAATATAATTATATATTTATGTTTGAACTCAAGAAAGGAGATTTTACTGTAGAAACATAGTTAAAAAAATATTATAAAAATGATATCCCAGTATTCTTCCATTTTGAATAATAAACATATAATATTTGATAATTTATTATCAATCCTTCAGTTTACCATGGTAAAATATTTTTTATGGTTAATATTTTATATTAAAATGAAATATATATGATAATGTGAAGGAGATTAAGATTCATGGTATAGATGATTAATCCATTAACATAATATAGGAGAAAACATAATTATATTTATATGTAGATCCATATATTGTATCTCCCATTAAATATGTTCATTTTATAATAAGAGTTAATGAAAAAGATGAATGTTACACGAGTCCTTATTAGAAAGGATTTCACTCCTTTGAAAGAATACATTTATTTATTTTTATTATAACATACTAGACATCCACCTAAGAGAGATATTGAGTCCCATATATTCATGAACCCGGATAAAAAACTGAAATAAATGACTCCCAATAGTATTCCCATATTGTAATTTTTTTAATTAAAGAAACATCTAATGGAGTTTTGTTATAAGGGATATAGATTCCTCTATTTTCATTATGGTGAGCTTTGAGGGGTTTTTTAAATATATATATGAATTTTAGGTTGTATAACAATTAAAAGATAATTATTTTCATTACTATTTAAAATAATATAATATTACAAATATCAAGGAACCATTCGATCAATTAACTGAATATGAATATTTTTAAATGATTAATCAACGATCTAGTTATCATCAGTTACATGTGATAGTGGATTTTCCAATGAAGGAATTTTGAATGAGGTAAGGAAAATTAGATTTACATAAATGTAGATAGTATTGACTGAAAAACCCTATATGATTCATATTATAATGATTACTTTTTTGTAGGATTGTCTTGTTTATTTCATTTTAGTAATTATTGATGATATCCTTATATACACGAAAATCTATAATATTCATAACCATCAATATTGACATATTCTTATGAATCACAATAAAAATAATTTATGGAAAATTTATCGATTGATAAAAATATATTTTCTATGTGTATCATAATAACATTATTTTATCTATAGATGAGATATTACATTAGAATGTAAATGAAACAGTTGTAATTAAATTTTCAACATGAAAACATACAATCACAGAATGTTTTTTCTTTGGATTATTAGGCCAACAAAAAAATTATTATAAAATAATATCACAATTAGGTAACTTGTAAACCATATTAAATAAGTTGTTGGTAAATTCAAATTTTTAGTTTGTTATAAATATATTTTTGATGAATTAATTAAGAGACTAGTAAATTTACTATTATATGCACTACCATCTGTATGAGATAAATATTTAATATATCATTATGTAACCAAAAATAGGAATTCATGTGTCCTTTTAGAAGATGATTGATTAATTTCATATGAAACATGGGTAGTAATGATTGATGAATATAATTTTACATCAAAACACATTCTTTTTAAAAATATAATCTTTTAATTTAATGTATAGTAGAATTAAGATAACGATAAAAACATTGATATATATTTATTTTTGAGATGATTCAAATATATTTACTCACATAATGAGATCAACATGAGTTAACAAAATCTTTAAAATGTATCAATGCAAGTGATTTTTCAATACACTACCACCTCAAGAAGGAAATAAAAAAGGATGATTCATTATGTATGAAAATTCATCTCTCGTTTTATTGAATGTCGATCGAAAAAGATCCATTATTAATTGATTTTTTAATGATGGATATTGAAGTAGTTATGCATTTAGAATATCATATAAATCCCAAATTATAGTAAAATAATACTTATTAGAGAAAATATAATGATCTATATTGATGATATGAATATTAAAAATATAATTAAATACATTAATGATAGGAAGATAGTACAATTAATATATGCAGATTATATTTAATAAAAATTGAATTCTGATATATATTCTTATAATAATAATTATTAAAATAGAATAATTATATGAACCACTTGATAAATATTATTTATAAATGATATAATTAGAAAAATATATTTGGATATGTGTTACCTTTTGTTGTGGGACAATACAAAAATGTATATTGTAGTTTTTTTTGTCAATATGTAATGTTTTTCAATATTACATGGGTTAGAGACAACATATTAAATGACTAATGATACCTCTACATATTAATATATGGAAATTAGATGATATTAATATGTATAATTTAAATATATTTCCATGTACTATAATAAAAAATTATTCCACATTTTAAATGGTAGGTCGCATTACAATGTATTTATATGCCCTCAAAATATGTGATGCTTTACCTCTTGAGTTTATTGAAATAAAAAATATTAATAAATAAGGGATATTTAATGTTTCACCATATGTTATTTTTTAATAATTTCCCTTGATTTACAATAAAATTTGGGAAAATTTACCAGAATGATCTTGACACATAGATATATTTTTTCACTAATCATAATCATTTGATATATGGATAGTTTTAAATTACTATACATATGTTAGAATCGATTTTAATATTATTACCACATTACATTGAAGGTATATGGGGTTATTATGTACCTTTTTGTGAAAATATTATATTATTATATATTTAATTTTGGAATTCAAATGAGATCATATGTTTCATTTAATGGGTAAATATTTCAAATACAAACGATTTGGGAGGAATTTTGGTTAAAGGAATTTTGTTAGAATTAAATAATTTAATTGTGAAATGATTAATGTGAGACCAATTTTGTAGAATTTCAAAGAATCCCAAATATGTAAAAAACAAATTTTCATAATTGTTGGAACAATATAGATATAAATGTTGGAGATCATGGTTTCTTGAAGGTATATCCAAAAATGGATATTATATAGATCATAAAAATGTAAATATTGACATAATTTCATCATGAATTTTGAAACTATGGAATGAATTAGTGATTTGGTATACCATTTAGAAATGCGACATTTGGTCTATAATTTTTATTTTGTTTTCCAAATATTTATTGATAAATGGAGTTTCCTTATAATTTGTATAAGTGGGAAAATGTTAATAACATTAGATGTTGGGATAATATAAATCTAATACCAGTAAAAAGATTTACATTATGTTTATGATGATATAGAATTAGAACATTACGACATCCCATCATTTAATTAATGTCTGTTCAGATTAATTTTTATGTAGCAGAATCATCGAAGTTAAGGTGAGGAGGAATCGAGAGGCAAAAATCCATCCCAATATGCATCCAACTATGGTTGTAATCAGAACATAACACTTCTTAACTATTATTGATGAATTTTCACAAGCAATTAATGGTGTTGGAATTTTTTTTAGAGAGTACCTAGATCTACATCAATGAAACAAGAAGATTCAATGTCATTCTATAATTGAACACTCTTATTCATTTAGTGAATCATTTTAAGTAGTTGTTGATAATAGGAGAACTAATGTCCCTGAAATAATATTTTATTTAATGGTGTATTCATTTCATAAAATCCATAGTCATAAAATTTATCATTTCGAAGGTGAATCCAACCATTGGTTGTCAAATTGTTATAAAAATCTATGAAAGATAATAAATTTGAGATTTGAAATGGGTTGAATTTGAGAATCTTTTTCTAGAAAAATATTATCGTATGGTAGTCTGACTCATGATAGAAAATAATTTTTTCTATTTGAAAAAATTATTTGAAGACATCATAATTGTGAATGATTATAAATTATATCAATTATATGGTATGCTAAAAATTTTAGATGATATTTGGATATACAAAAATATTGTTTCTACTCAATATTAAATCTATAATAGCATATGGGATTTTAATTTCATGAATTAAAAATTTATGATATAATGTTCTATGTGATTGAAGGTAATAAATAGGGTTTTCATGTGATCATGTACTTTGGGAAACCATGAAGAAGAAATGGTCTAGAATATAATAAATGTGTAATCAATAAACAAATATATTTGAATGTATGAATGTCTACTTTTCCGTTTTTTTAAAAGATTGGTTAAATGAGACCTTGGTAATTACATATAAAATTTTCAAAGTTCTTCTGATGTCATAATTCTAGGCATATGGCCAATGTAATAAATAAATATATAATATATTTTTATGTTTATATTTGATAAAAAAATATAATGTTGTATAAATTTAGTGGGATTGGATATTATGTATATATTTTCCCTATAATGGACCCGAATAATGTGACCTTGAATACTATAAAGAGAAAAGTGAGGTCATGTACTTTCAAAATACCTAATCAAACGTTGGTCCATCACATAGACTCTTATCATTTAAATTGATTTTTTTTCAGAATATGATAATGTATTGTTTGATTAAGGGTCTACATATTTTTTAATATCTGAGAGATTTTTAGGTTAATTGGAAATTTCACCACACGAAATAGAAATACAATATACAGTAATAACACATATTTTATGTGTTAAAGAAAAATTAATTATAAATATCATCATGTTTTCATCTTTGGAAGGACAGTACATACAATCCATTTATTAATTTCCACGGTAGAATCATAGGTTCATTTTGGTATTTTTTTTAAATTTTATTTTAACATGATATAATATATTATATTGAAAAACAATTACATTCTTTGAAAATTTATATGTTTGTGTATGTGAATGAACACAACCCATTAATAACATATCAATAATTTTAGAATCTTAAAAAATTGTAAAATAATTTTTATTGCACATAATGATAAAATATGGAAAACATTCGAATAAATTATTTACTAGTAGTTTGTTAATAATTCGATATTTTTATGATTGTTTTGTTACAGCCATTCCTAGGAATGAGGATAAGTTCATAGTTGAATTAGTTTATAATTCCAAACGTATATCAAAGCACACATATCATACATATTAAGTAGTACTATTGGAAATGAAAAATAATTTTAATGATTAGTTAGAAAAGTGTTTCATTAATCGAATTACATAACATTGGGGTTATCAAATTGTCATTGAAAAAAATATGTTATTATGTTGATTTGGATAGATTATATATCATTGAATAAAATCACCTTAATTACAAATATTAATTTCTCTTATCGATGATTTCATTGAACAAATCCAAGTAGTGCAGATAATCTCAAAGATTGATATCAGGTTAGGGTAACATAGGTGAAATTTCGATGATGATGACATCCAAAAATAATAATTCCATACTAAATATAATAAATTTGAATATTTAGTTATTTATTTTGGTTTAAAAATTACCCTTCTGTATTTATTGATCACACGAATATAATATTTCATGAATATTTGGATATATTTGGTGTCATTTTTATTGATAAAAGTAAAGAATATAATTTTTTAGTATATTAAAAAATATATTTATTTTACTATAACACATTTGGAATATAACTTATATTATAATAATGAACCGCCAATTCTCATTGCCTTGATAGTACAAGGATTTACTACTTGGCGATAAGCAACATACCAAAAATGTCAAAGGCTAACAAAAAATGTAAAAGTTTTAAACAAAAAAGTGGAGGAAGATTTACATTTTATGAAATAAACCATTAAATTTAGAAATCATAAAAATAGTCAGAAAATGATGCATGAAGAATATAAACACCACTAAACAACATCAGATATCTAATTACCTCATAAAATAGTGAAACAGTGAAAAAATAATTCAGTATCAACAAAAACAACAGATGAAAAACTCAAGACAGTAAAGAAACTACAAAACTCTATGCTCTATAATCTCCAAGCTCTATAATCACTGGAAAACCCAGTGATCATGTGGTAGTTTTAAAACATAGGAAAAATTACATTTTACCATGTCTCGGAAGATAGAATCTGAAAAATAAAAAAAGTTCCAAAGATGGGGAGTGTATAAAACTCAGTAGGATTTCCCCAATAACATCCCTAATCACGCAACTATGATATAAAAGTAATACACATTTATATAAAATATTTTATATAATTTTTTTACCAAAAACAGTTTATAACCAAATATAAACATGTTCCAAAAACTATTTTCAACAAAATTAAAAAAGTATAATGAAACCAATTTCCAACAAGTTATTATTCATGAAAAATAACTATTCAATTATTTAAAATTAATTCTTATTTTTTTTTGGCATTCTCATTCCATAGTACACAACACACATACACATGCTTGATTCAATTAACAGTTCCATACTCATTAGTATTTTTTCATCCAACAACATTGGGTCCCAATGACAGACACCTCCGATCAAAGGTTTTGTCCCTTGTACCAGAATTGTACTCATCCTTTATTAATGGTTCGTTATATATTAACTCACAATGAAAAAATTTATTCCAAATATTTATATTTCCATAATAAACCACTTCACCATATCAATAAAACTATACATTTATTAAAAAAAAATTCAACACAATATCAAGAAAAACATGTCATTTAAATACAAGATCCCATTTTTTGAAAGAATAAAATCAAATCCATGTACCGCCATTCCAGAAAATCCCCATTTTCAAGTACATCTTTTAAAACCATGAAAAAAATCTATTCACTAAAACACCCAATTTTCCTTATTTCACAAGAATCACTACAAAATGGCTTCCAACAAGAGTTCAACATCCAAATGACAATTAATTCAACACCAGACATTTAACATAAAATTATTGCAATTTATTATACTATGTGGAGTTGGGAAATAATCCTCCTACCAAGAAATATTTGATGAAAACCACAATGAACATCGAATACAATAGAAGACCAATTCAATTATCCATGAACCTGCCATGGATCTCTTCTCCTAGAATGATCAAGAAAAAATATCATCATATTTGGAATCGAAAAACATAGATCTACCTATATAGAGCGTAGATTTAATAAACGATGATAAGAGGAGAAGTAGATTTATATAGAATTATGAAACTGATAATGAACAATGAAGAACGATCACATACCTCAAGAATCCAGCTTCGATTCAAAAAAAAACCTTTAGACTACCTCTAAAACACTTGGGAGAGGTTCTCCTACCATCGAGGAAGAGATTTACTAAGTTATCGATGCATAGGAGCAATAACGAACTACTTATAGGAAAAAAAGTGGGAGATCCAATTTTTAGGATATCACTTAAACAATCCTCATAGTTAGTTCACAGAGTCAGAAAACAATTTTGTGTTAACAGTGCATTAGACACTTCTTATGAATACCCTCGCACAACTTCATTTCATGTTCTCCCTAGCCGTACTCCAACGGTGCTGGAGCTACTACCTCATGTGGAACATTACGCATGATTTGTCCGCACAGTTAGGAAAACCGTGTTCTACCTATGGGACATACATTTTCCCCAAAAATCACTTCTATTGATCTCTCAACTGTCACATATATCACCCTTAAAAATTATAACAATAAAAATAATCAGTTAATTGTTACATACTATATGATATCGGTTCTAAATTCACCCCACCATTAATCTTTTCATCCTCATAAAGTAGAAATCCCTCACCCATCTGAATGAGTTCCGACCATTTCCCTTTCATATCTTTCTCACATTCCCATGTCTCTTCTAGAATTTGACCATGTTGTCAAAAAACGGACAGTAGAAAAATGTTTTTTTTCACAAAAGACTATATATTTAGTATCAAAATTTCTCATTGGGTTATATACTAATAAAGCATAAGGCTCTAGGTCAATGTGATCCCATTTAATCTCATGGCCAGGTTCATGATGAAACATTTTGAACTGAAATACAAGGAATGAATTATGCATCGAACTGTATCATGGGGGTAATCCCCACTGATATGACACCTATCTGACCTGTTCAATTATCTCGAAAGGGTCGATGTTTCTAGGAGTTTACATGACCTACTACCGAAAATGACAATGTCTATGTCTTGGAGAGATACTCAAGAAAAAATGATCACTCACGGAAATTGAAAGCAGCCTTCATCGGTGATCCAAATAAGATATCCGATGACTTTGAGCTATCTCCATCATATTTCTAATCAGCTAGATCATCATTGTAGTTTCTTGTACATGGCCTGGCCCAACTTGTTAAGTCTCACTCGTTTCCACTAAGAATAGTAGAGAACAACAAGAATGGCCTTAAAATTATTTAAACATAGCCTTATATATAAGCTAGATATCTATTATTATAAAAGAACTACAAACAGGTTTATTTTCCTCCCATGAGCCTCCAAAATCCACTACACATGCCTACAACATGTCTTCCAAAAACTGTATCATCCTCTCAGATAGGCCTTCTGTCTGAGGATGACATGTCATTCTCATAGTCAAAGGTGAACCAAGAAATTTCTATACTTATTTACAAAAAATAATACATAAACCTTAGATAACTATAAGAGACCATTGAAACAGTTATTCGATGCCTCTATAATTCTTCTTATATATATATATTATTGATAGATCCTCCACCGTATGTGTTTCACAAATTGGAATGAAATGGGCCAACATTGTAATCTGATCCAATATCACCCAAATGGAATCGTGTTTCCAGACCATTATTTGAAGACATGTTACAAAATATATCATCAAATTCTCCCATTTCCATGATAGGATAGGTAAGGAATGTAACATTCCCACTGGCCTATGATGCTTGACTTTAACCTGGTGATAATTTAAGCATCATGAGATGAACGCATCCACCATATTTTTCATGCCACGCCACCAAAAATATGCCTTTATTTCCTTATGAATTTTAAGTGTACCTGGATGTAGAGACCATCTCAAAAGGTCATAAGCATGAATGAGTTGTTCTTTATCACCCATTGGTACACCAATCTGATATCTAAAGCACAAAATTGAACTCCCTACATGTTTCCAGCCAACAGTGGTCTCCACACCATTGAAATTTGAACTCATAAATAGACATTATTCATCATATATGTGTGCCTATTTGACCAAATTTACCACATATGGAAAATTTGTAGCTTCCAAAATTTGAAAATTCACATAGGTATTCACATTACACATTCATGTTATTTAGGACAGACATCAACTATCATTCATCTAATGATTCTTTCTCTAATTGTGAATATGTCTTTCTACTCAATGCATCTACCACTGAATTTCCATTTTATAGTGTATATGTCAAGTCAATTTCAATAATTTTGTGATACTACATCCATCTCCTTTTCCTCATATTCAAATGTCATTGTGATATAATGCATTTCATGCTTCTGTGGTCCGTGAACATAGTAAATTTTTCACTAAAGGGATGGTTCCTTTATCTATTCAAAGTATGGATGACTATAGATAACACCAAATCCTATGTTGGGAAATTATTATTATGAAGCCTCAACTTACTTGAACTATAAGCAACCACATTGTATCCTTTCAGGAGCACACATCCCATCTTGGATCCCGAAGCATCACAGTATACCACATACCGCTATCATGATTCTAGAAAGATCATGATTGGTGCTGATATAAGAAAAAATTTTAGTTCCAATAAATACTTCTGACATTCTTCTACCCATTAGGATAGAGAATCCTTCTATGATAGAGCTTTCAATGGGGAAGCTATTTGTGAGAAATAATGCACAAAGTGGCAGTGGTAACTAGATAGACCATGAAAAAATTCTTATCTCAAAGACATTCTTTTGCGGTTTCCACCAGAAAGGAGCTTCGATCATTTCAATATTAATAAGAAAATCTTTTCTCATAAATGAATTGAAAAAATATTCATAATTCCAATATCAAAAAATCACACATTTTTTATTTGGCATAAAACAGTAATCTCTCATGATTTTTAACATTGTTTCTAGATTTTTCTCAAGGTCAGTACTCACCATAAAATGAACCAAGATGTCGTCCACAAACTCCACCAAAAAATGAATCCACATATTTTGAAAATATCATATTCATAAATTCCATGAAGACTGATGGTTCATTAGTAAGGCCGAAAGGCATGAATACATATTTTTAGTGGCTATTTCTAATTCTAAATCTACCTTTAGAGTATCTTCATTTCGAACTCACAATTGGTGATATCCTGATCGCATGTCAATCTTGGAGAAAAGCTGAACACCCCTTAATTGATTGAATAGATCATCATTGTCTGGAAGAGGATATATTGACATTATCAGAACTTGGTTAAACTTGAAATAATCAACACATAGCAGAAGAGGTCCATCTTTTTTCTTCACAAACCAAACTTGTGCCTCCGAAGGAGACATACATGGCTGAATAAAACCCATTCGTTCTATATTCTCCAATTTCATGCTCAATTCATGTAACTCTATTGGTTCCCTCCAATAATATGGAAGGGACATAGAACTTTTCTCCAGAATGAGATCAATTATAAATTCCACATCCATTATAGGTGGTAACCCTGAGAAGTGCTCGTGAAATATGTCTATAAATTTATCCACAACTGCTAGAAAATTATATTTATTGATCTCTTATATTGATTCCAAAGTCAGTGACTCCAAATAATAAGGGATTGATCCCACCATTGGTTCCAATAGTATCTTTTCATCTTTCCTGGCCATCTTCTTTCATTTGAAGAGATATTCGATGCCTTCCTAGGTCATGAACCTAACTATCCACTTAAAACTCTTGATGCGAGTTATAGACTCAGTCTTCCAATACATACCTATAATTTCATCATAGATATTAATGTTTAACATCACAAAGTCCCATTTCATCTCAACTCCATCAATATTTAACGAACATGCTCTACCCGCAAAGGGTTTACATTCGGTTTCACCAAGAGCAGTTTGCTATTTTAAAACGTATGTCATCATTTTCAAATTTAAACATATAAAATCAAATTCACGATATGAAATGATAGAATTAGATTCACCGGTATCAAAGGATACTTGCACCCTGGTAGAATTAAAAATAATTATACCTCTCACCATAGAAGGTACACCCTTATCATCAAAAATCATATACTCAACACTATAAAAATGATTAATCGTTACTTAATTCTCTTTGTTGGATTGCAGTGATTTCCCTGGATGAGGATTCATGGCCTTTCTAGAATCTCTATGGCTAACTCTACTCTGATGACAAGGATGATTATGTTGTCCTTTCCTTCTGAAATCATATGACGCCTGAGATGCCTAAGAAGAGTCTCAAGCACCAGACCAAGAAGCACTACAACAACATCTTAGAAGATGCAACATATTCTTGCATTTATTGCATATTCTAGGTTATGTCATACAATCATTCTATGTGTGGTCAGATGAACCACATTTAATGAAACCTGATTTTCTCTGAGGTTATGGAAGAAGGTTCACTAATCCTACTATCCTGTTGTGATTCACACTTCCACCTTAAAAATAAGTATCACTTTTTTTCTTTCTCCCAGCATTTGTGTTTCCACCATTTCATGTAGGTATTATCATACATCATCTCATAGATCCCGAGACTTCACGTTCATCCACAGTCTCTCTGTTCACCATTCTGTATAATCTGTAATGTGGAGCACTAAAATCATTGATTGGATCCCCTATCGTAACCCCAATTCGAGTATGTGTGCCATCAAAAATGCAGTTCTAGCAACCTCTAGTTCAAAATGGACGTGATTCATGAATATAGTTGTATATTCTTTGAATGAGACACTCTCATGTTTCAAGCTAAAGATGTCCATTTTTTTCTAGATCTTGAACATGTTAGGGTAGATTTTTTTTACCAATTCCTAAAAATCATACCATATAAGGCCTTCATCCAATTTAGCATGCACTAATAAATCCTACCACCGACATTTAAGATATTAGGGAATATTTGTCTCCATCTTGACCGTTAGGTCTACCAATGTGCTGATGAAGTCAAAGATATGATTCATCCTACTCAGCAACACCTCTTATTTCTCTGGTTTAGAATCACTGAGAAAAGTTAGGTGGATTCTTCTTCATGAACTGGATTTGATGATCCGCATTATTGGTCTCATTCCTCTTGTTCCCCATGTCAATAGCTTGACAATCCACGACAATACTCAAAATTACCTCTTGGATCACCTATGTTTTAGGTGAAACCACATTCTTCAAAGCTTCATTGTCTTGTTTTAGACAATTCCTAGAAGGTTCCATTTTCTGAACCAGTTAAAAACTCTGTCAATATCACTCTTTAGAATCTGATGGCTTATAATTTTAAATTCTATCACATCAACTATAAAAATATTTTATACCAAAAGACGATATTATGTTCCTCCATTATTGATACATTAATACATTTTTTTAAACCAATACCTTTTCAAAATACTACAAATATTCTAGATTCCAAAATCTATCACTTTGAAAGAGATTCTTCATTTTTAGAAACAGTAACCCACACAGAAAATCAGAGTCATTACTCAAAATGAAATAGGAAATCGTAGTGGGATTTCATTCCTCTACTATGCATGTCATGATTTTAACTTTTCATAAATCCATTTTAATGATATTTTCATCATATTTGAAGTGTCTCTAAAACACATAAGTACTAAAACCACGGGTATCATGATTTTTATCCTAAAGGGGTTAACTATGTCCTTTTATGCTATATATTTCATGTTCTGACAATACTACTCCTGTATAATATTTCAACCCCAAGAATAGACAAGAAGGAATTTCAACTTCCAGAACAAGGACAGTGATGACTACTTATTAGGAAATGACCAAAAAGGTGGATTATATTTTTACCATAAATGAAAGACAAGACATATGCCATTGTTAATGACCCACCCATTATCATTGTCTTATGGGTACAACGAGCCATTACTTGTCCTTAAACTACATCCCACATATTTCAGAGGTTGTAATAAAATTCCATAGGGTTTCACATAAAAGCAGGGGTTGATTTAAACATTAATATATAAACAATTAAACCAAAAAACCATAACCAAACCATTGACTATATAATGAATGATGAAAAGAAAGACGACTATAAAACATCATGTATCTCAAAACCACATCAAAGTGTGAAAAATAAGATGAATAACCCAGTATCAATGTAAATAGCAGATAAATAACTCAAGACTCTCAGGATACTAAAAACTATATTCTCTACAAGCACCAAGCTCTATAATCACCGAACATCCCAACGATCATGAGGTAGTGGTAAAACGTGGGAAACATTACCTTTTCCTCTTTCCTGGAAGATAACATATGCAATAGAACCAAATTACCAAATATGGGGTGAGTATAAAACCTTGTAGGTTATCCCAAACAACTTCCAAACTCATTCCACTAGGATAGAAAAGTTATCCTCATTTATATAAAACCATTTATATAAAGAAATTTACAAAAAACAGTTTATAACCAAAAATGAGAAAGTTCCAAAAACTATTTGTATCCATGTGAAAACAAATCTAAATGAAACCAATTTCTAGAATGTTATTTTTATAGAGAAATAACTAATAAATGCTTTAAAACCCATTCTTATTATCATTTGTAACACCCCTTCTGTAGTTCACAATAAACCCACACATGCACGCTTTGTTTGACAGTTCCATACTCATGAGCAGTCTCTTGACCGATTACTTTGCGTCCCAATGACACACACCCACAGTCCAAGGTCATATCCCATATACCAAAATAGTATTCGTCCCTTCAAAAAGGGTTTGTTAAGCATTAACTCTCTCCAATTCCATTTATGTCAAAATTTTCAATTTCCAAAATAACCCACTTCACCATTTCAGTAAAAGTTTACATTAATTGAAAACCAAAGAGAAATCCCATTTCAAAAAAATCATTCATTTCAATAAAACATTTCCATTTTTTGAAAATATCAAATACAATCCAGGGTCCAACATTCCATAATATCCCCATTTTCAAATCTATATTTTAAAACCATGAACAAAAGGACATTACTCAAACACCAAATTTTCCAGATTTCACAATCATCAATCAAAAAGGATTCAAAAAATAGTTCATAAACGAAATATAATTAAATTCCACAAAAAAAGTAAATTTTAATGAATTCTAATCAATTTTACTAAGTAGATTAGTGAAATAACCCTCCTACCTCGACAGTTTTGATGAAAACCACAACAAACGAAAAACACACAAGAAAACATGGTTCATTCTACATTAACACATCTTATAAATATTGTCCTAGGAAGATAAAGACAAAATATCATCATTTTTGGCATCCACACACCATGATATACCCATAAAAGGTGTGCATCTAAGAAACCCATTGAAGTGGAGAAGTAGAACTAAGTATATCTAAGAAAATGATCCAGAGTGAAGTAGAACGATCACATAACTCAAGAATCCGTCCTTGATTAATGAAGGAAAGAGTTAAAATTGAATCCAAAATTATTGGGAGAGTTTCTACAACCTTCATGGAAGATAAATTATGTGTTA
The DNA here is from genome assembly GCA_963277665.1 of Viscum album. Classification (NCBI taxonomy): domain Eukaryota; kingdom Viridiplantae; phylum Streptophyta; class Magnoliopsida; order Santalales; family Viscaceae; genus Viscum; species Viscum album. The sequence goes on from OY728156.1 coordinate 1,742,788,032, forward strand.
TGGCTTCAAAGGAACAAAACATTCTACGTATAAGAAAATACATGTGAGGTCGAATTTTTTAGGATATCATTTGAACCATATGCATGGTTAGTCAACACTGTTAGACAAACCGCGTGCAAATTGTGCCTTAGATACTACCTAGATAGAACGTCGCACAACTTCCCCGAATGGTATCCCCAGCATTGCTCCAACCATGCTGGATCTACTACCTCAAGAGGACCATTGCATATGGTTTGGACGAACTGTTAGGAAAATCATGTGCCTCCAATGAAACATCAATTTTAAGACAAAACCACTTCCAATGTTCTCCCAACTCTCCCAAAAATCGCCCAAAATATTTATAACCATTAAAATCGTATAGTATGGGATACATTATAGAAACTGAGGATACTAAAATGATGAATTATGAAAATCTGATTCATTATTAAACCAGATTTTATTCATTTTTCATAATGTAAATAAATATGGAATAAAAGTTGATATGCCAATAAAAATTTAATGAGTACTGGAAACAAGAAACAAATGTTTCCAAGATACGATGTTTTCTTGGATTATCAAGAAATTACCCATCGTTTTTTGAAAACATTGCACTGTTATTGGTCACACTAATTATGTTTAAATTAAATGGGCATAATTATTTATAAAAAAATATTTTGGTGATTATTTTAAGGAATTAAATATTTTATTAGTGAATATTCTAGTTCTGTTAGTACCCTCAGAAAATAGTGATTTATTCATCTATAGTGACTCTTCCCTGAATGAACTTCATTGAATTATTATGAATAATAATCTCTTAATAATTTTTTGATTTTTGGAAAAAAAAATAAGTGAAATTACATGAAACATGATATGTAATTAGTTCCTCTTCATTTTTAATTATATACTAGGTTGCTTCGTTTATGTAGAGAAATGTGTGAAATATATAAAAATCATTTTTTTTAATTATTTAAATAGACGGAATGGAACCTGAAATAGTATATATTGTTGTAGTTGATAAAGGATCTTTCTATAATGTACAATTTCAATATTTGAAAAATCATCTATGGGACAATTTCCATGAGTTGAAATCATAATAAATCATAAACCATGCTACTTTTGAAACCTGACCATTTATTAAGTGATTTGATGAATTATTTCGTAGAAGTAGTTCGTGTTGGAAAATAATATATTTTCTTATAAGAGTCAATGTAATATTCTCTTTTTTTTAATTAATTATTTTAAAAAGGAAGACCATGAGTAATCAAAAAATGTAGAATTTTTTAAGATGTGTATATTTCTAAAATTTAATTATTATAAATAGTATATCATTATATTTAAAAATATATTATTTTAACCATTTGATACCCAGATGAAGGGGTAATTGTTATATTTAGATCATGATTATATATTTTATTTTCATCCTTAATGCACACAATCATGTCCTTCCATTCCCACTGAATGCATTTTTATCCCCATAATATTTGATATTTCTTATATCAACTGAAGTTGAATGAAATATACAAAATATGGTTTACTAGAAGTGAATATTCAAATAAAAAATGATGTCATATAATACATAATATGTAATTATATTTTCACAGTTTTAATAATACACAATAGATAAATAATATATAACATAAAAAATTATATATATATATCTCATTACAAATTCATCATTATATGGGTTGAACTATATTTTATGATTGTATTATTGAAGGAATTAATGTCTAATATAATAGTTGAGGGGGTGTTCATTCAAATAGAATATGTTAAGTAATTTTATGATAATGTTTTAAATGAAAATGAAAAATGGACACTTGATTTTCACTCTGGTCAATAATATTCAATTAATATGTTTTTCTAAATCCATATAGAGGAAAATGAAAATGAAAATTGAGAGTTTAGAAAAACTATATATTATTTTATAAATTATATCCATTCACTTGGTATTAAGATTTATAAATTATATATAATCATATATTATATTATTTTCCATCATTTTTAATTATAATTTAAAAAAAAATAGTTTTTAAAATTTAAAATTTTTATTACTATGAAATAATGAAGACATTTATATTAATTTAAAAATTATAATACTTGATTAAATTTTTCTCAATTTTACCACCACTATATACATTTGATAATATAATTATTATCTATATTTGATATAGAAAATAATTAGTCAATATGAGATTACAAAATGTTGAATATGTGTTGAATATATGGAAGAATTCTGTAATTTTTTTGGAAATTTCTAAACATAGTGTACAAAATGATGACATTTTACTGTATCCACTCCTAAAATGTTTAAAAATTAAAAAGATGAAATTTATATAGATAATATATAATAAATTATTTATTTGTTTTAATCCGACATACATCCTTGAGATTTAGAATAGTGTAACTATGCATCATTTCATATCAATTATTCCAGATTATTTAACAGGTGAAAATTATATAGAAGCTGAATGAATGATTTGTTAGATTGTAGTGTGTGCAATTTAAAATCAATCTATAATTGAGGATCTATATGGTGATTCAAGAAAACCCATTGTATTTTGTTTGTATGATGTTTACAATTTTATCGACAGTGTTATGATTGATTTACAAGAAGGTTAAACATGGATGGAGTTATATAATATCCTATAGTTTCTAAAATTGTTAAATGATATTAATCATAATGATAATGATCATCCAAATTTACATTATAATGTGAAGAAAGTAAAATACTTGATGTGATTGGGATGCAAGAAATTACATTATTATCCTAATTATTTTGTGTTATATGTTATGGAATACAAATTTCATTCTGAGTGTTTTAAATATAATTGGTCTTGATGTAAGTGGAAATAAAAATCACAAGTTGATTTAGCGGTTAGAGAGACACCTTCAAAAACATTTTTATATTTCGACACAATTACTCATTTGGATATTTTATTTTCAGAACAAAAAGATGTTAAATGCTTAATATGGAATGATGATGACAGGATATGTGATAGAAAATTATAGAATCCTTATAATTTCCAATAGCATAAGAAGATTTATAACAATTTTACTACAATAATAAATGAAATAATAAATCTCATAAATTACCAATGAATTAATGGAATTATTCATTAATGAATCCTTTGTATCACACATATTTCATGGATCAATTTATGTGTAATTTAAAACTTATCTCTTTAATTTTTTATAAGGACAGAAATTTTCATGTTTTATTTACTGATATCAGGACAAAAACTACCTATAGAATATATTAGAATATTATTTTCACTTATGGTTGATGATTTGAAATTTTTATGGGAAGATGGTATGAGAGTGAATTATTATAATAGAATGAAATATTTTCAACTACATATAATGATTATGTTAACAATTATTCACTTTAGATCATATGAAATTATTTTCTGATACAGTGTTAAGGGGAATAAATCATATCCAATTTGTGAACAACATACTTCATATTATCAATTTCTTAATCAGATAAATATATTTTATATAGATAATAGAAGGTTTTTTCTTTGGAATACAATTATGTAATATTAAAAATAGAATTTAGTAGATCACATGAATTTTATATTGCTCCCAATAATTTATCTACTTGTTTGTATATTATAAGGGTTAAAAAAATTTTGATACATTGGAAATGTCACAGAAATGTGGTAAGGATTTAAATATTTGAACTAAATGGTAATTATTTTTTTAGCTAACCTATTAGATATATCATTAGGTCGAACATATCAATAGATTAATGCAAGTGGAGATTAATGTACATGGTATCATGATGGGAACATTTTTATATCTTAATTGTATGAATCAATATGAGTTTAATACAATATGAGACTGAATCTCAGTGGGAATTTGTTTGGAGTTTTCTCCAACTCCCGATGGAAGGAAATCTTTATTTCCCCTGCCTTGTCATATATTTCCAAATAAGGATAATATAATATTTGTTCAATATAGTCATGATAAAATGTGCCACAGGTATATTATAAAAATTAATAAATATTTACTTCAATAAAGGGTTTTATGTTTATAGTTGTGGAATCTCATGATTGACACTACATAATTCAACATATCCAAAAATTTCCATTGCAAGGAATATTTTCTATCTGTGTCAGAATGTCTATCATGAATATGTGTTATTTTTTCAATTCAATTTATAATAAGGTGGTTGATTCAAATTCCTTAATCCATTTTTAGAACTAATTTATTTCTATTGTTTTTCAATTATAAGTTAATTTTCCACCATAATTTTTGATATCATGGATCATTTAATGCAACACTTGGTTCAAGAAATATTGCCTTGCAGACATGTATATATACATTGGATGTATCATTGTGAATGGTATATAAATTTTTAGAAGGGGTATGTTAAGATTCTATATTGACATGAAGCCTCCATTTGATAGAAGTATATTTATGTGGAATCTATAGATTTTTGAACATGTTATTATTCTATGGTGGTGAAGATCGGTTTTCCTATATCATTCTCATAATGTTTTAATTATGTTGCAATGGGGATCCATGGATTGCTAGTAATATCATTAAGAGGTGAAAATATAAGCATGGTACAAGTATACATATTCAATAACATATATGATTCTCAGCATTATATAACATTGAAAATTAATATTTACGAATCAATGTAATCGAATGAATAATGATATATGGATTTTTAATGATCATTATTTTTATTCATTATTTTTAAGAGACCCTTCATGGTAGATAATATGAAATGGGAACAATGATAAGCTTAGTAGTTGGTCAAAAATTCAAATTGTTAACATGGTCGAGGTATGACATCAATAGTGACATATTTCATATAATAGATATTGAAAATGTAAGAGTTGTTTATAATAGAATTGGTTGTGTGTTCACATAAGTTATTCATTTTTTGAGTGCTAGTGAAAAAAAAACTAAATATCTGAATCAACTGCATATTTGTGGGTCATTTAAGAAATATTATAGGATTGTTACATTAAATTACATGTTACATGGTTTAAATGAAAAAGTTATTTCAAAGAAAAAGGTAATTGTTATGATGAATTTCGAATAACACAAGTTAATCTAAATAATGATGAATACATAGCTGATTCATTTATCATGGAAATTCAAGATAGAAAAAAATTACTTAATCAAACTGATAAAAAATGTTCTATAAATTTAATAGTTAAAAAGTATGTTAGTGTTGATAAACTTGAGAAATATGATAATTTATATGAAATTCCAATTACTAAGGTAATATTAATAATTTATATTTATGTGCACGTCATAGATATTTTTTTTCCAAACAAAATGATCATGATGAAAGAATATAAGAAAATAATCGACCAATACATTCCTAAATTCATATGTAATATATATTTATTTCTAGTTTACTTTTTTAAATTCAATAAATTATAAAATATATTAAATTTAATTTCTTCATTAAAAATTATATTATAATGTATATGATAATTTGTTTATATTATATAATATTATTATTTTACTAAGTTCACCCATATGTAATATATTGATTAATTTGTTTTTATATAAACATATTATTATCTCTTTTTTAAATCAAATAAAAACAAAATAATTTTTGTACAATATTTTTGGAAAAAAACAATGGTTTGAAAATGAATTATCATGTTGGGAAATTTTTACTATAGGCACAAAAATTTTTAATTTTTATTTATAAATTTCTCTCATTATTATCACTCATTTATATTTTAAGAATTTTAGCATATAATAAAAAATAAGAATAAAAATGTGTAATTTTTATTTTAAATTATTTTGTTTTTAAATAATAAATCCTTAATTATATTTTTATTTAATAGTTTGATTTATAAATATGTGTACTAATATTTTATTTTCAATGACTTGTAGGATAATGATAGATCAATAATCTCATCAACTAAATGATTCTATAGACGATCGTACTCTTACCTCTTGATAGGATCATACACATGCTCATGTGGGTGAGCCTTTTCATTCTTATTTACATGATATAACAACATCCATGGGGTAATAGAAGAGTTAGCGAGTAGGTTAAAATGACGCTACACATATACAAAAAGTATTTGATTCTCGTAGCCAGGACCAGAGGACACAAGATGGCATTAATGATAATTATATTCCATGATGTCCAAATAAAAGAATTCTTATTTTTTACTTGTTCAATCTAAATGAAAAGATAATAATTTTTAAATTATTGGAGAATTGTTAAAAAAGTGATATTATATCTATTATAGGAGCAATTTTTTAAAAAATTTTAATATTATTTTACATATAATGAATATTTTATAGTGACATAAATTTTCCCACTTTTATCAAATGATATATGATATATCTGATTCTCGAGGTTCCAATTGGAAATTTTTATTATTTTTTACTATGAGATGGAGGGGTCTTAAATCATTACTCATAGAAGATATCATTTTTCTGATAGATAAAATCATAATTGATGTTATATTTATCTATTTATAGATCAAGATAGGTGGTATAATTATTTTTTTTAAATTATATGAAATGAAGAATTTTTGGAATGTGATATTCTAAATTCTATTTGTTTTTTATTTTCATAAACATGTTAATTTTTTATTTTTTACATAAATTTTATTTTACATCAATCGAGATGATCTCATCTGGAGAAAAAATCTTAAAATGTACACAACCATATGTAACCCCAAGGAGGGTATATGTTTTTTAAGAACAAGTTATTTCATAAAATCATCAAAATATAAGATCATATACATCAGGGTTTTAGAGGTTTCCCAGAATACCCCCAGATAGATGTTAAAAATGGAAGAGGGTTCAAATGTGAATGAAAGAAAAATATACTAAAAAAGAGTTGAGGGTTGTATGCGAGTGTATTGTAAGTAAATTAATTTATTTACTTTTATTTATGTAAACTAAATTATTTATATATTATGATTCAATATGTTCTTTTTCAGATATTTCATTTAGGATTCTATTGAGGATAAGAAAAACGTGGGGTCTTTATAGATGAGGGTGGGAAAGAAATTTTAGCTATGGCATTGGGAATTCCTAAACACCTGTGTCATGTATAGAGTTGCATAAGAGGTGTATCTGTGAAAAACGTGTTTCTAAATTCTATAGCAGTAGAGGATTATTATAAAAAAGATTAGAATATTTGAAATATGATGGTTTGGATATTCATGTGATGATGGAGGAATGTATCATAGATGTTGTACAGTAAATGATTGGAGACATGCGATGACAGATTCGTATTACACATCCAACTCATCAACCTCTATATGTAGATCCCACTCCTCCTCTTCCACCAACTGAAACAATAAAATTATAACACCAAAATACACACCTTCTTCTATATCTCCCCAACTAAATTTAGTTATATATTGATGATCCGCAACACCATATTTTTGTATATGAAATGATATTTTATATTGGATATTCAATAAATATTTTATAGATACATATAGGTAATCGTAAAGTAACTATAGGGGATATTTTAGATACACCAACTTGAGTGAAAATACATAGAAATGAGGTTAGTATAGTTGTAAAATTATTCATCTACTTTTTATTTTGACCATCTTGACTTTTGTGACATATTACCATTAAGGTATGAGTATAATTTTTATTTCACTTAATTTTGGAATTTATTTTTTTCAACAATTTCAATTTTAAATATTTATCTATTTTTTAATGGAAAACAATAAAGGTAAATAAATATTGTATAGACAACAACACATAAATTTTTCTATGACAACAAAAATGAAATTCTATTATTCCTTGTGGATTACCAACATAATAAAATTTGTTTATTTATGTTTATGTGATTACAATTGAAGCTTGTGTCTATGGCCATCAAATGACTTTGGATCATATAGAAAATGATACCATCTAGCTTGTTACTGGTGTTCTGTTGGGAATAAACATGATGTGAATCTTTTCTATGTTTATCTTAAAAAAATAAATTTCATTGTTTAATTTATATATGTTTTTTGTATTTTTATATTATGTATCATAATATAATTTTTAGGGATCCTGAAAATAAAGATATATATATGTATTTTCTAACAAACTATTTATATCTCATAGATGATAGTTACTACAGTAGAATTAACAATTTATATCACTGAAATATTAAAACATAATTTAATTATTAAATTTAGGATATTCCCTTATCTTTAACAGTATGAAACATAAATCTCATAAATTGTTTTATTTATTTTCACATAATAATAATTAACAATAAATTTTCTTTTATATTAGGGTCCATTATATGTTTTGTTTTTTTATGAGTAAAGGAACTTTACTAGTTATTGTTTATCTATGGTGATGTGAGTAAAAAATTTAGTGGTATATGTTATATTGTTATTTTTAATTTTGTATTACATTTATATTTTATAATGAAATAATTTTTTATAATTATTAATATATTCATACATGCAATATAAATTATTTTTACAGACCGCATGAAATATTACTTCCGATATAAAATATTTAATAAAAAAGGTGAAACTTCTTCTTCAATTAGTAAAATAATAATATATTACATGATATTATTATTATGAATAGAAAAAATATATTTAAAATAATTTCATGAACAATATGGTGTAAAAGAATAATTATATTATGTTTTATCTTTTATGTATGAGATAATTTCAACAGGGAGAGTTATAAATTTCCACCAATATAGATTTCCTTTTAATCTTTTACAAATGTTTCATATAATTTAATTTATAATACATGTTATACTCATTCACATTAAGTTGTTTCATATATATGAACATCATTATTATAATGAATTGGAGTCTAGATACATACAAGTGGAATTGGAATATCATTTTAGAGGTTTGTTCAGATATTAGTTTTTTTGTACTATATATTTTAATTTTGAATGTTTTAATTATAAATGAGTATTTCTAGTTGTTTTTCTACATCATATTTATGTATAGTGTTTGTATTTCTATTTGACTCAATTTTATAGTAGCAGTTTAAAAAAATATTAAAAAAATAATTTTTAACAATAGTAATTTTATAACAGATGTGAAAAGTCATTTATCGAAGTGTTTTTATATTGGTTAGGAAATCATCAATGTGAAAAACAATTTTTCATGATGCATGTTGATTTCTAGTATATTATAAATAATGTGAAAAATAATTATTCAATTGATTTATAAGATAACTGACATTATATACAAAATTTTTATGGATTTTATTGTCTATTATGGTACAACATACATGATATACTATTTTCACATCATTTATAATATATCTGACATAAAAATAAAATTAAACAATTGTTTTATAATGTCCATTTTTTAAGAAATGTTATGGAAATATTTCAAAAATCTTCTTTAATAACATCACCTGATGACCTATATGAATATAAAGAAAACAAAACGTGAAAATCAATTTTTTTCACATGTCATTGTAAAAATATATTTGGCCATATTATTTGTAGGATAGAATGAGAAGAGATATTCTATTATTCACTATGAAATATTTGAATTGATAATAGAATAAATTAAAATGAAAAATGTAAAATGGGATGCTCTAACAATTACCAATTATATAATCAAAATAGAAAAATATATCCATGGATTTCATGGTGTCACTAATCAAATATCGAGGTAAATAGGAATGTTGGTTAATTATTATTTGAATGGATAAATATGTACATTTCAATCCAATCACAGATACTTTGTATTTAGATAAATATCGTCAATTGTAAATCAATTATATTCTTAGAGTAAATATAGTTTATCTCTCTATTGTATCAGATCATGATTTTTGTTCACTTATAATTTTGGGAAATAAAAATACACATTCTTGGGTACTGCACTAAATTTCAATGCATCATTTCAACCATAATCATTTGAAAAAACATAACAAATAATCCAAACAAGAGAAAACAGGCTACATGCAGTTTTGAGTGATTACCATGGATGTTGGGATGAAAATATTAATGTGGTTTAGCTTTCTGATAATTAAACATTTCATTCTAGTATATAGATAACACCTTTTGAGGTATTATATTAAAATCATTGTGGAATGTGATCTATTTGGGTTGATATATGTTAATGGAATATTATTGGAAAATAATTATTATATGATGAATCAGAGGAAGTGAATATTATCTATATATATATGAGTAAAGTTCAGAACATGCAAGAATGTTATACATATATTAGTTGGAATGATATTTTATTCATGGTTGGTGATCATGTTTTTCATAAAGTATCTCTATGAAAAAGTGATATGTGTTATGGTAAGATGAAAATGATATAATCTTGGTTCGTTGTACTATATGAAAACTTACAAAAAGATGGATCAGTTACCTATAGAGGGGCCTTTCCCATAAGTTTATCTCATGAAAACAATGTATTCCATATTTCAATGCTAAAGAAAATTTTTATAGATTCATCTCAATTTTTTATCCATGATGTAGTATTTTTGGAAGAGAAAATTCAAATAAAAAGAATATTTATCATATTATTGACCCAATAGAGAAGTTATTGTGGAAAAATTGGTTTCATCATGTTAATTTTTTTAGAGAAACCAAATCGTATAAGATGTTACTTGGGAATATAAAAATGAAATGATGGAATGTTACCACAACTTATTAAATAAGTAAAAAAATTTAGTATGATATTTTGATATATATATATAATGTAACAACCGAGGTTCTAATATAGTATTTTTTTCATATTTTGTAGTATTTTGGAATTAAACAATAAACATATATATAATTAGATTCAATAATTCTTATAATCCAAATAGAAATAGTTTTGTTAAATTAATATAATAGAAGTCTATATTAAATTTATTATTTAATTTTAGTTGTGATAATAAAATTTATTTTTTTAATTAATCATGTTAAAAATTGTTATTGGATAAATTATTTATAAATTTATGAAAATATTGATTTATCAGTGAATTTTAAAAAATATAGAATTTTTTTTAATGATTTATTTTCATTTACTATTTTTAAAAGATGATTTTTCTTGTATATTTAAATGTTAATAACATAAACATGGTTATTATAATGAAATTTTGTTTTCTAAATGGACTATTTTACATCAATGAACTCTTTTTATATTAAAAATTGTCATATTTTCAGAACGTTATTTTTCCTAGAATTTTAATTGTTTTATATTTAATTAATTGAAGAACATTTTTGTATTGAATTTTTAAAAAATGATTCAATATAAATAATAATGGGGATGAAATTTATTAAATAATTAATATTTATCTTTGGACAAAGGGATTAATGATATGGCTACTTTTTACCATAGTTAAGGGTAAATTAGGTAATTAAGGGAAAAACTAAACTGAAAAGGATTAGAAAATGACCTTAACACTTTCCCCGATTCTATTGGATGATTTTTATTCGAATACTATCATCAATGGATCGAATTTATACCCTTTTGTATCTAATTGGTAGACATTAATACCATTATAGTATTTTATTTAATGAATAGTTATATTCAAATTTATTTACAATCAATAACATAATTAGCTTCTGTGCCAACTATGTGAGTGGATTAGATATTGATTAGAAATATATCACAATGAATATTTAATATCTATCCAACCAAATAAATATATGGTTCCTAGTTTAATTTTTTTTATTTATCATTTCTCAATAAATTTATTCTTCCTAGAATCCACTAATATACCATCATATTAAATTATATGACCCATGAGTCAATATATTTTAATAAATATTTGAAACAATTGAATCTTCTTTTACATATCTACATTCTTTAGGTTGATTAAAAACATATTGAAATGATATTCATGATCAAGATATATATTAGAATATATAAGAAAATAATCAATAAAGACTACAAAAATGAATATTTGTAATATATAATTACTCTATTTGTTAAATCAAGAAGATATATGGGGAATTAGTAATACAAAACAACAATAGTATAATTTCAAAGTGTCCAATACTTGTATGAAATTACATCAGGTGTCATACTCTATTTACCCTCAATCTATGATATATATATTTAATTTAAAATCTAGGAAAAGTATTTATCTCTAATCTATAGATGAAAAAATTCAAAAATACGGGAAGGGGACCTTCATATTGATTTTAATGTTGTTTAGTTAAATTTAATAAATATAGAGTCACATCAAAGCTGTTATTTTTCTAAAGAAAAAATGGGTCCCTCCATGGTGTTGCACATATACCCATGTGTCTATTGTTAAGATTATCAATGATTTTGTTCTTTAATTATTGGGATTCAATCAGTGATATTCTATATTTTTTCATTGAGATATTTTTGGAACAAGATATGAGTTATTTTGAGAACTCAACATCATTATTACATTGATGAATTCGAAATTATTCAATAGTAACATCTTAAAACTCCCATAAAACGAATATATTTGATTTGGAGTGCCTCACCGACCTTCTACGATACACATTACAATTGAATATCATCGATAAACAATACAATTGCTGTGATTTCCATTATAAATATCTATATATCATCTGGTCGTTAAATATTAATGGGTTCATATGGGATATGAATGAAAATCATACATCATTTGAAACTAATATTTTCAACATAAAAGGAAATAAAATTCATGTTTATAATGAGATAAAATTGAAAAAAAAGAGGAATCATAATATTAAAATGATGTATAATCCTAGATGTACCAATTTAAAAAATCTTTAGTATTTAGATGTGGTCGTCATACTATTAATTGTTATTACTTATAACTCAAAATATAAAATAACAGTTATTAGTTGGATATTCATTGATAATTATATTGATATAAATGTGTGTTTATTGGGTGAATTAAATAATATAATACTTATTCATGAGTGTATGATAATATTACCTTTTACTATGTTATTCTTGAAAAGCACATTAGTAGTTTTCTTCGAATGTGATATCAATTTGTCATTTTAATTAAGATGTTATTGATGATGAACATAAAATATTATCATATTTCTTTTATTATTTGTCATAATTACAATGTTCCACGCATTTGAATCATTTGAGTATGGGTTTTTTATTTGTTGGAAGCCTTTTTAACCATTGAATTTACCGAACTATTCATCCCTATTTGATGTACAAAGAATTACGAACCACCCCTACAATTTTAAAGATACACATAATTACATTCATGTAATTACATTTATATTTATTCCCACATTTATTTATTTTATATGTATGTAATTTTAATACTCCATGTGATTTAATCAATATTTTATAGAATTGATTATCATACGCTTATAAAAAAATTCAATGATTGAAATATTAAACTTCCATATTTACCATGATAACACATTGAAATATTTTTTTCATATATTCTATATTCTCTAATGGAAATAAGTAATTGTATAATTTATTTTAAGAAAATGAATATTACAAGGACCATATTTTATGATGGATTATTATAATAACAGTTCACCATTCCTGATTTTTAAAATTTTCTTCAAAGATAAAAACATATTAATCATCCTTCTTATTTAGCTCATTTAATACCTTCCCCCTTTTTGTATGTACATTATAAAGAAATTATTTACTAAAATATAATCTCATGATTCAACAACACTATTTATATTTATTTATTCCCTATTTTCTTGTATTCTTAATTATAATCCACCATTTATCTACTTCACCTTACAAATGACAGACTACCAAATTGAAATTATCCTCTTTTAATCACTAGTTAGTAGATTATATCACTTTAGTTATACAAATAAACTTCTTAATAGCATGTGTATTGATTAAATTAAGAAAAAACTGTTGTTGTTAGCTCATAAAGGACACATGATTACATTATTGTATCCTTCTTTCATTTCAATGATCATTATGAATCATTAGTTGAGAATGGTGTGTGATAATAAAAAATATTTTTTATTCTTCATCATGTATTATTTGGCTTCTCTAAAGGATATTAATTTCAGTTTCCATCATATTCAACATTGGCATGATTATATTGGGTTTCTATCATTGACTAAAACCAAAATGAAAAGTGCAGGAATCGTCTTATATTATACATCAGGAGAGATCATATAATATTTATATATAATTAATACTATTTATAAATCAAGAAACATTATTATATATCATCCAAAATTATGATTAATATAATATATCCATGGAAATTACCATGTCATCAGGGCTTAATCCAATACATATATTTATCTCTTAGCTTTCAAGAAATGTTTACAAACAATATAATCCAATGAATAACTAATCATATCATATAATATAATGAGTAGTGAAACCATAATTCAAATATATATATATATTACATTATTTTAGATTATTAATAAATATATTTCTCTAATATATGATAGAGGACAATAAATGTTTATATCTTTTTTAAACTATATAATACATCTCAATTTTCATGAATAATAATAATCATCTCCCATATTGTCCGTCCAACACAATAATGCTCATAGAAAAAAACATAATTGAAAAATCAGTCATAATCTAGAGAAATGAAACATAAAAAATAGTGGTCTGAAATAATATATAAGGGGAAACATGGGAGAATCAATTAATGATATCATGAAAGAATAAGATGAGCACATGTGAGTGATATCATGAACATACATAAACTGTTCATACCAAATATAACATGATAAAAACAATTATTACTTTATAATTACATATCATTTCAAAATACATGATTGATAAGAATAAGAAATCATCATTAATCAATTGTAAAATATAATTTCATGTTATTATTGTGCAGAACCTAAAAAATTATTAAAAAATCATATATAAAGTTGAAATAGATTGAAAATAATTGTATAATGGATCATGAATAAACACCAATATTATGTATATTATCATGCACATATACTCTAATCCCTTAATGAATCAAGCATAAAAAATTAATTCTCAAAATGGATCAAGAACATTAAATCGTTTCCCATAATATATTTGGAACACAAACTTGTTTATCATAGTAATATCTTTAGATATATAAAATTATCCAATTGATTAAATGAATATTTTACTATTTCCCTGATCATCACAAACATAAATCCATATATATGCATGGAACACGATCATAATTACATTTATTATATCAACACACTAGAAACTAGAAAAATATAATGTCTTTTATAAAAATTCAATAATTAAACTAATGGATAATGATTGGTCTCATTAATATATCATGATTATATTATTAATCAATAATGACACATAATAAGTAATTTTTCAATTCATAAATATACATAGTAAATTATAATTTACATTAAAGATAATATAATTGTTTAAATTTACATTCAACGAATCACTAGAATATTTTCTAATGAAAATTCCCATCTAATATTAAAATAAATTTTTTTTAAACATATATATTTCCAAAAAAAAAATTTGTATATAATTTACATAAAATAAACATTGAAACATATAACGTAATCATCAATAAATTGGTGAGTTATTTTTTGGGATATTTCATTCATGCAAAAAATGATAAAATAAAATATTGATTTCAATCATTTAAAAAAATGAAATAGATATACATCATTCCGGAAAAATTAATAATAATATTTTAAAATTATTTTATAAAAATTAAATAATGGGTGAACATGACATTAAAAAGAATATTTTATTGTTAAAAAATCATTATAAAATATTATATAATAAACACATCAAGGAAAATGTTATTTAAATAGAAGAGATATACAAAGTCGGTTGTCACATAATAAATTATTTATATATAATGAGTACATAAAATTATTAAAAGGAATGAGAAACATGGATTACAATGAAATAAAAATTTAATAATAAAAAATAAATTTACTTATAATATTAGTAGAATATGATTTACATAATTTAAATTTAATCATAAAAATACTAATTATAATATTATTGAAACATAAATCCATCCCTAATTTGGTATTTATAGACTAATTCAACCTTTGGATGAATGAAAATTATAAGGACATGTATATAACAACAAATTAAATAAATATAATAATCATATATATTCATGGAATGTTTATATAAGGCACATAAGAATCATATGGTGAATATTACATCAGTCTCACAAAAATTCCATTGAGTCGAAACATCTCATACCTCATGTCTCATCGTCCGCCATACATGTATGAACCACCAATATAATATAAATATATTAATTATTACTATATTAGTGAAGAATAATTATATATGTAATAACATTGAATATTTAAATATTATAACATATAACTAATGTATTAACCACTTTTTATGAAAATCCCTTTTATGGGTGATAACTACTTTATTTCACACACATGTTTCAGTATTGTTGTCCTGGTCCTTTTACAATGATCATGGTTACATAATTTCATGAATGTTAATAGTTATATAAATATCATATATATTTATGTAATGTATATATTTATTCATTAATGGTTTTGATATAAATAAGAATGAAAATGTATATAGAGATTATAAGAATTAGGTACGCATGAAAACTATTTTTCAATTTTTACAGATAAAAGGAAAGAAACAAAAAAATAATTAACAATTCATGAATTAGTAGTTTATCATATAAATAATATATATTAATCAAATAAATATTTATTATCTTCCATATAATTCAGGGATTAAAAATGAATCACATCACTTCGTGGAGGTGGTAGTATACACGTACGCACGAGTGACATTATCATTTTCCAATGGTTTGTAATACGAGAAGATGGATATTATATTTTCATTAAAAAATAAATTTATTGTCATAAATATTATATTTATTTGTTCTAAACACCATTTAAATCATCCATAATTTATGTTTATGGAAAATTAATTTTATCTCTATATTGGGACGGTAAGTCCCACATACCATGGAGGGCCAAATTCACATTCCATTCGATGAGAAATGGGATGGATAATTGTGTTTTCATAATAAAAATATTATTTATTATAATTATTATAATTAATAATTTATTTTATGATAAATAACGTATATTTATGGTAGGTAAATGAATAATTATAAAGGAACTAATCAGTCAATGTGATAATATCATCATTGAAGTATCTCATTTGGATATCCGGTTGATTATCTTTGTGATTTTATTTTGTGGAGAAAATAACTTCTATAAAGCATGTAATGATTCATAGAAGATATTTTTGAAGTGTATAGTTTAGATATAAGGATATAAATTGTGTGAATATGAGAAAATAATGATTCCCTGTTATAATTGAGGGGAGTGGAAATCATGGGAATTCATAAATGATTAAAATATAATTAAGTCATTATTTGGAAATAATCCTTAAATTTAAATGAATAAAATTATAATAATATAAGGTCTTGACATATGATCATATAATAAAATTTTATTGGATTATGTGTCTTTATAATAATTATCATTTGGGGAACCACCTTTAATAACTTATTTTATCATTAACCCCAATGAAAACAATTACACTCTTAAAGGGTTGTAGTATTATATATAAAAACAATTGACCATAAAATGGTAAATAGATTAAATTTTCCATTAAATAATTACCTATTTATCCCTTTAAATGATTTTAAAAACATTTCAAATATATAATAAAATATTTTTTAAATAATAACAATAATGATAATTTTTAATATATTCATTTTATTTTAATTAAAAGTCATATTAAAATTATTGGAATTAAAATATAATCTAATTACACAAAAATGTTGTTTCTCATTAATTAACAATATTCAGGGAATAGTATATATCATTATAACTATATTACATTTAATATATTTATGATAATCTATTTAGTTCTATAATAATTGACTCAATAAAAATTTTTCATTAGAATGTTTTAATGTAATTATGTAAATAATGAAATGTAGATATGTATTTACATAAGGAAAATAATTTCATTATTAGATAATGGGAAATTTATATTCATTCATAACTCACATTAGTCTCTATCTGAACACATAAAAGGAATTTAAAACCTTGAGAGTGGCACATTGATAATTTTACTGTATTAAATATTATAAATGGAATTTTTATGGAATGTGTACATTAAGCCAGTCAATATAAATAATAAGGTGATAAAAGTGAATCTAACAAAATAAAATTTGATTTATGTAGAAAAATTACTGTCATATCACTTATTTTTACCCTAGATTTACCTTATTTTCCATCTATAATGGTAATAAATTTACCACATTTATTATTCATTATGTTTATATATAAAAGGGGATCAAATAAAAAATATAGAAATATTTATTAGAAATATTTTATTTATTTTATAAATATGTAATTATATTAGCTGAAGATATTTTTTTCAATATACGAAAACCAAATTAGATAAAAAATACTTTTTGTTGAAATACATTTTTATGAACAAAAATGGATTTTTTATTATATAATATCTAAAAATTATATTAGATATAAGAAAATAAATATTATTATGTTTACAAAATTTATATTTAATTATAATCCAAAAGAAAAAGTAAAAAATAATATTTTAATGATAGAAACATATTATTTATAGATATTTTGTAATTAAAAATAACAACTTCTTTTATAATTAATTCTATATTTATTTAAAATTATCTAATGACCAATGAATTAATTTTAGTCATATATATGAATTATGTTTTTTCATAATTGATTACTAATGTAATCATTTTTTATAAATTTAAACCATAGGATTTTTTTAATTATATATTCCAATTCATACCCGCAAATGGAATTGTTTGGTGATAACTCTTACATTTTATAACAATATTATAATAATATATAATTTCAATTTAAACTAAGTTGTTCATATAAAGAAATATATAAACAAAATAAAAATTATATATAGATAACACGATCAGCAATTGATTGGGTTTCACATCCCTTAAATGAGTTTTAAATGTAAAATCAATCCAAAGGGATCAATCATCATTTTGGTGAAGAGTATGATATGGTATTTCAATATATATATTGATATGTTTATATAATTTTATAATTGATGAATAAATGAATTTTCTTATTTTCATACATTTATTGGACTATATGTATTGATGATATGATATATAAATTGGTTATACTATTATTATTATATAGAAGGTGTCTTTAATTTGATATTTAATAGATTAATACAATAATATAGTATATCATAACAATAAAAGGCTCTTCCAACATCATCTATGACATAGTAGATATGGATGTGGAATCTATTTGAATACTTATTTCATGAAATACAGATACCTTTCTTTTTAACTTCATACCATACATGATATATAACAATATCATCTAATAAATTATATGACTCACGATCAATAGATATTGGAAAAAAATTACAATTTTTAATAATGTTAATTGGAATAAAATAATGATGCTAGATTTTGATCTAAAAAACCTATATAAATGATAATATAAATTTTTTGAAAAACATTACATCTAACATGGTGATTATAGGTGTTCGACTACATGTATGAACATTTTTAGTTTTCAATTTTGTTCCCTCATATTTTATTTGATATTTATATTTATTGGTGGATACAATAATATAACTCAAAAATAATATTTTTTATTCTGAATAATGAAAATACATTGATGTGGATATTTTCTTGTGAATTCTTAAAAATCAACAAACACATGAGGGTGGGGGGTTGTGAGGTTAATTATTAAATATCATTGTATGTTTGATATTTAAATATAGAGATTTCTAAATTTTATTTATGATTATATGATCATGAAATATAATAAAATGATATATAAGGTATAATTTGTAGTGAATCCAAAAAATTCAAAAAAATGAAAGGTATCTTATTAGTGGAATATTCGTTATATATAAATGTAATCATTGAAATAAACTTTAAGGTTCGATGTCATTAGAAACATGGATACATATAAAATAGATAAATAGTAATTTAAATTATTTACCATTATGTTCATCTCAACTACAAACAAACAAACATACATATATATGTATATCATACCTCATATTATTATTCAAATCATAGGGAAGTGAAAACTATTAAATGAAGAGCTCAGTCAATCAGAAATTGTACCAATAACATACATTAATTAATGTCCATATATTGTCAGAAATATTTATAATGTTTTAACATCTTGAGAAAACATTAAATAATCACACACAATATGTAAAATATCATTATTGATGAAACATGGAATAAATTTTTAAAAATAAAATGGAATAATTCATACAGCAACAGAATCATCATTAATCAACCATGTTCTATGATAACATATCATAAATCATATTAAAAAAAATTCCATTCAAATAAGAAAGAAATATATTAATTAGTATATTTTCACTAAACAGAAAATCATTATTGGTAATGTGCCATTATGTAAAAGACTATTTTTTCATTTCAAACGTTCTTTGTGTGTAACTCCCATTATCACTTATGAATTTTCAAACACTATCATCGCTTAAAATATTCCGAACTCAATAATATCTACCCAATTCATTTGAGTATGATACAAGTCCCACATATTGTTATATTATAACATAAAAACTAATCATTATTTTATAACATAACCTTTTATATCATAATCATAGTTAATTCATATATGGTCCCAAATATCATTAAACCATCAATCATTATGAAAAATCATAACCCATGTAAAATTAAACAAGAATCAAAAATAATTCATCACGATAACCCAAAACCATCTATTTTAAGGATATAGAATTCAAATTTCATTTTATCCTTAATAAATTATTTGAATTATCAACGGATGTTTTATAAATAAAATAAAAATTAATCCCACTAAAATAATTCTTTAGGGAAATCAAATTATTATTTCAAAATAACAAATTTAAATCATTATAAATTCCAGAATATTATGGAATACAATTTCATAGAACATAACATTGGACAACAGTATGAAAACACTATGAATACTATTTATAGAAAATATTGTTATGGAATGTACTATTTATACAGGTTGCGGTAAGATTTAATTTATTGTTTCCCGAAAATAACATATTAAAAATTAATAGTATAAAAGAAGTGAAGGGTCGATCCTATAAGAATAAATCATAGATGATAGAGAATCACTAGTTTAAGACCCTTATGATAGAGTCCATTCAAATTTTCTAGGTTTTTGGGAGTTTACTAATTCTATTGATGGACATGACATAAAATATATAAGGAGGTTCTATGATCAATTTCCCATGTCTGTAGAATGGATGACCTTAATTATAATCTTTGTAGGTTTCTAATACTAAGGCTTTGAAGAAAATGGTAGTCTCCAGTTGTCTTTGGTCAGGTCACCTATTTCTATAAAGGAAAGGGACAATTTTTGCTTTCGGGAGATAGTAAAAACCTATGTGCCTTATGTTTGGCTTCATTGGAATAATGTATCTTGGGCTAGGGATGATAGCCTAGTATACATTAATTGGGATAGTGTATTCATTTTGATTAACCTAGGCTCATGTATGTTCACATGAATTTAGAATAAATTTCATATTAATCCATATTACTAATTAATTAGGGTTTCCAAAAATATATTTACCGAGTGATTATAGGTTCAGATATGTGTAATCTAGATCACTACTCCAATGAGTTATAGATACTCATAATGGGTGAACATTAAAATGAATAAAAAACAAAATCATGGGAAGGGAAGTAATTTTTGAAAACCTATAGTGTGTAATACTCATCCATGCTTTGGAAGTTTGGTGATTTAAGAGATGTTATTATTTGGAATATGGTAAAAGGTAAAGTATCATATGTGTTTAGCTCCCCATTAACATACTTGGGATGTTTGGTGATTTTGGAGCTTGGAGCTTGTGGAGCTTAGAGTATTGTTGTCTTCATGGAATCACTAGTTGATTTCCTCTGTTTACATTGATAGTTGTTGGTCTTCTTCTAAGATACATTATTTTAGTCTTGGTTTTAAAAATGTTTATTTTTTATATATCTTAGTTAATGGATCATATGGTGTTTGGTTAGCTATGGTTTTTTTCTTATGGTTTTGTTTTTTAAAGGGTAAATTTTCCCATACTTTTATTTGATACCATTATCATTTATTTCCAGCCTTTTTTTCCTTGTTGATATAACTTAAGGCCATGTAATGAATCATTGTACGGTCATGCCAATGAGATTTATTGGGTAATTTCAAATCATTTCATCTTGTTCATTCCTTTTAAAATATGTATTCATTTTCATTCTTTGTCTTGGAGTTGAATTCATCATTTTATATTAAATGGGATGGAATCATAGAATGAAGTGGGATTGTCAGAGCATGAAATATATGGCATAAAAGGATGCAACTATCCTGGTTATTTTTAACATTATATTTCTATGGAGTTGGGTACATATGTGTTTTGAAGTCACTTATATGATATAGAATCTCATTATCAGGGGTTATGAAAATGAGATGAGAATGGAATAGATTGTATTTGAATAAATTTCCACTAGGATTTAAAACATCATTTTGAAAAATGAATAATGATTTTGTATAAAAAGTAAATTTCTGAAAAATGTAGAAATTGGTTTGAAATGAATGATTTTTAAAAGAGCATGAGTGATGTATTTTAAAAATGGTATGATTTTAAAAAACTGAAATAGGAGATTATTCATAAAAATGGTTGAACATGGAAAATTTTATTTTTGTAAAACAATCTTGTGATAGTTGATGTGATATAATTTGAAATGATATTCTAATAATATTTTTGTGAGTGATACTTACTGAGTTTGTTCTTGTTTATAAAATGGAACCTCGTATGCATCATAGATTCCAACTGAAAGAGGTTATGGGGAACATGTCTAAACCTTCACTATATGTGAACCAAGAGAAGGGTCAATGTATCAACCATGTGTTTTAATGTGTGGATTTGGGGAACCATATGGATGAGCCAAGACATGTCGATCATTCCATTCAGTTAATGAAATAGAATCCACCCATCATCTGGGGTAATTCTAATACTGAAATGGTAATGGTGAGGATGAATAGGATGAATCATATATTCAATTTCATTGGAACACGATCATATTTGAATTTCAAGATATTTACTTATATGTTTGAAGATCTCTAAATATAGTGGGGGATTTTTTGGAGTAGACTAATTGTTTCATGGCCTTACATGCCTAGATTTTGAAGAATTTTTTGAAAAAAAATCTACAATTACACTTTTTGGATGCAGAGAATGACATTCTTCTTTTGTATGGAGAAATACAATATCTCTATCACTGCGTATGCTGATAAATTCATTCATTCAGTGTGATTTTCATAAAAAGTAACAGTATGTGTGGCCTTGAAGGAACGAATATTTAAATCAGTGCTAGGTAAATATTTTCGCTTGAATATCATAGTGCTCTATATTATAAAATATATAGAGACGGTGAATATAGAAAAAATATATAAATGGGATATCTCATGAGATATGGAAGGAGGAAGTATGATGATACCTATGGGAAATGGTGGGAAATCCACTGTTTGGAGAAATCACGAGAAGGACACCTTTTTGCAAGGTGGTAGTGGGACTCAGAATTAGACATATTGATCAGTGAACATTATTCCATGTTCCAAGATAAAACTATGCTATTTCAAATGTGTTTTATTTGACCAAATAAACTAGTAGTGTGTGGAAGAACCTAGGGAATTCCATTGTTTCTTGACTATGGGGAATCTTCAACACAATTTTCCCAGTACTCTGAGGTCAGGTGTTTCGGTCACATATTAGTTGTCGTATAAATCATATGCTTTTATAGGATGAGGAAATCTGACCTAATCTCATCTACTGAGCAGAGCTTGCCATGGTGATTCTCAAAATACTGTGACTAATATTTAAGTTAAATCCTAGAAAATTAATAAATTGTAGAGAAAAACTACGATACACTTGTATGGATATGATTAAATTGTTGTGGATGACCAGGAAGGACCATCTATTGTCAGAGGTATGATTATTTTTAATTATTCCCTTATTCAATTTTTTAATACCCATGCATTTCATTCCTTGATTTCTTCTCTAGTTGTTAAACTGTTATGTTCAAAACATGATATGATGATTTTTGTGATAAAATTTCAATATTCTCTTAATGGAAGTGAATGTGCACCCTTCACATTTAGAGTTATTTTTTGATAACAAATGTTGGAGCTGAAATAGTGTTGGAATTCTCAGTGTTATAAATGGATTGCTATGATGTAATCTTGTGTACGGATTGGTTGACAATGTTCAAGGCTGTCATCAACATTTAAGAAGAATAGTTAGTCTCAAAACTAAGGATGGTGTCGAACATTACTTTGGTGGAAAAAGGGTTGTAAAGGCATGTGCAATGGGCCTATTGGCTCTAATATTGTGTACAATATATTACTTGTTGGAATTGTTGACATTAACATCAAAAGAAGAGATCAAGGATAATAGTTTTCTAGTAGTCATGGATAAATTTATAGATATTCTTTCAAACTAATTCTATGTGTTACAATATATAAGGAAGTTGAGTTTACAATTGATCTCCACAGGGGGACTGGTTCAATTTCCCTTCCATCATTTAGGGTGGGACCAAAATTGTTGAGGAAACTAAAATTACTTATTATAGAGTGGGAAATAATTGGTTTCATTCAACCATGTACATATATGTGGGAAACACTAGTTTTGTTCATAATGAAACATAATGCAACTCTTTGGCTATGAAATGATTATCATAGTCATTACTATGTTTTGATAATGATTATATATATCCACAACCACACATTGATGATATGTTTGATCAATTGAGAGGAGCTCAGTGGTTCACTAAAATTGACTTCTGATCAGGATACCATCAATTGCATGTTTGGAAGGAAGGCATTCCAAAGATATCCTTCAGAACTAGATGTGGCCACTATAAATAAATATTCATGCCCTTTTGTCTTATGAATGCACAAACGTTTTTTATGGAAATGATGAATTACATATTTCAGAGATATGTATATTATTTTGTTGTGGTGTTTGACGATGATATCTTGTTGTATTCATGGACAAGGGTTGATCATGAGAAACACTAGGCTATAGTGTTAGGAATAATGAGAGACCATAGTTTGGATGAAGATTTATCTATGTGTGAAATTTCTAAAAAATATCTATGTTTCATTGGCCATGTGATTTATAAAAATGGTGTTTCAGTGGATCCTGAAAATATTGAAGTTCTGATATCGGGTCTACCTCTGAAAAATGTATTAGAGATATGATGTTTTATTGGTCTATCTAGTTGTTACTATCTCATTGTGGGTTACTTTTGATATATATATTCGCTAATGAAATATTTCACCATGTATAATGTTCCATTACAATGGTCATATGAATGTTTTATTTCCTTCAATGAGCTGAATTTTCATCTTCCATCAACGCCTATCATTATATTTTTAGAATCAAAAAAATTATATGTGGTGAACTATGATTCTTTAGGATTTGGGATGGGATGTGTTGTCTCGAATGAAAACAATGTAGTTGATTTTGGTTCAATAAATTTGAGAGTGAATGAGAAGAATTACCACACACGTGATTTGGAGTTAGCTACAGTTATCCATGCTTTGATGGCTTTGAATAATTATCTCATTGGTGTGAAACTATCTTTGATCACGAACCAAAAAATATTGATACACATTTTTTCAATGTGATATTTGAATCTAAGTAAAAGGTGATGGATGATGTATCTCAATATTTTTGACTATAAAATGATGTATACGTTTGGAAAAGGTAATCTGGTGGCCGATGCATTAAACAAAATAACATATGACCAGTTGGATAAAGATTCTCCATATGAGGGTTAATTGATATTAGTTTTATACAATATGAATGTGGAACAAGAAGAAAAAGGTGATGTGGTAGTTTTGTTTTTAGTCTCCTTGGTTAATATTTAGAAATATATGGATAATGAGGTACAAACATATGATGCTAAAATAATAGTTTTGAGTTCATGAATAAATGGTGGGGAGACCATTGAGGAATGGTAAAATTATGGTAGTTCAATTTTGAGGTTTTGATATCAATGGTTATAGCTACATCTCTGGAAGGAATAACTTTTTCACGCTAACCACCATTCAATATGTTTTTGTACATACAGGAACAAAGAAGGTATAAAAATAACATACGGTGTAGTTTAGGTCAAGCCACATGAAATGGAAAGTGTCTAAGTTCCATTAAATGTGCACAACTTGTCAGTATGTTACAAAAGAGCATCAAAAGAAAGAATGTGTGTTATTGTCTTTTCAAATCACAGTCATGAAATGGGATGATATAAAGAATTATTTGGTTACAGGTCTACCATGACTATTTAGAAACACGACACCATTTAGGTGATAGTGGAACAAGTTACCAAGATAGCCCATTTAATTCTAATTTGTGTGACTCATACAGTGGATGATTTGTCTAAAATATATATCAAAGAAGTGGTAAATAGACATTTCATTACAATTTTGATCATGTTAGATGGAGATCTGAGGTTCACATCCCATTTCTAGAAATCCTTACAGAAATCCCTTGGGACTCAGTGGACTATTAGTATGGTGTATCATTATATATCAGATGGGAAATACAAAAAATTGTTTCATACATTGGGATACAATTTGTTGGATTCTGTAATCGATTTTGGTGTACCATCAAAAGATCATGTACCCATAGTGGTGTTCTCATATAATAATATCTATCATGCATTGTTACATATAGCTTTGTTTGGAGCATTGTATTGTATTCCTTGTTGTTCTACCCTATTATTGTTGGAATCAAGTGAGACATCACCAGTTGGGAATTTTAGTTTTCAACAAACGATATAGAATATTCGGTTGATCAGAAATAAGATGGTGATAACTATGAGTAAATGGAAATCTTATGTGTATCATCATCGATAATTATTGTCTTTTTTAGTAAGCGATCATGTGTTCTTTAGTATCACTACAAGGATTGTAAATCATTGTTCCGGGAAGAATGGAATGTTATCTCCTAGAAAAAATTTCCCAATTGATGTATTGTAGTGGATACAAAAGGTGGAATATCAGTTGGAATTTCCACCATTGTTCTGTTCAATGCTAAATGTGTTTCATGTATCTCAGTTGAAAAATTATTGTCTCGGTCCTGGCCATGTGATCATATCGGATCACATTTACCTAGAGCAGGATACTTGTTCTGTACATATCCTAGTGCAGTTTGTGGATAGGAAAGAGAATGTATAGAATGGAAAAATAATCAGTCTGGTATATGTTTTATGGAAACAAGGTAAAATTCAGTAAGAGACTTGGGAATGTGAGAAGGAAATGAAAGAGCAATGAATTGAACATTTTTGGGGTATTAATGATTTTCAACATTCTATGGATGAAAATACCAACGGTGGGTAGAATATAGTTCCATTGGATTCTGGTATGTAACACATAAATGATTCATTTAATGGTTATAATGTGTAAGGGGGAAGGGTAGAATAGTTGGTTGAAGTTTAAAAAACAAATTGGGGATAAAAGATATGTTCATGGGTTGCACAATGTCTATCTAGATATAGTAGATATACTAGGAAATACCTTGTATAGTTGTAGTTTGAGGATGTTTCTATGGAATGACATGTTCATGGTTAATGAGACTGTACAAGGAGGCTTTGATATGTGTTTTCTTAAGGTAGTATCTTACACATGGTTACTACACAGTTGGACTAACTGTGCATAGAAGAAAAGTGATATCTTGTCTTATAGGATCTTACTCGTTCTTGCTCCTACTTTCCCTTTTTTCATAAATAGACATATTTCGAGATTTCCCTCCAATGAAGGATGGTTATCCACTCCATTGCATTTATGAACTGGCCTAGTGCCCTCCATTGTCGTTTTCAAGACCAATTATTTTGTTAAGTGATGTTCTCCATCCTTATCATCATGTTCTTTACAACTACATAGATCTAATTATCTTCTTCTATTTCATTCTCATATGTACACATGTCATGGGATGATCAAATATGATGGAGGCCAAATATTTTGATAGTTGATCAATGTTGTGATAGGAGAATGGATCCAAGGAGGATTTGTGTATAATAAATATGATTTAAAGGGAACTCTTTACCCGTTGTCGGTTTTTACCATAAACATAGTGGTTGTTTTCTTCTCTCTCATCTCCACATCTTATTATTAATTGGAATACATTCAAAGAGAATATCTTTTGTTGAATTGGTTATGATTTTGTTAATTATAAATCATTAGAAGCCATAATTTTGGATGGTTTAGAATATTGGTGAAATATGGAAAATTCTGTATTTGAATAAAGTGATTGGGATCATCATATTAAAATAGATATTTTAAAATTTAGGTTTTCTTTAATTTTTCCACATGTTTTGGATTATATGTTTTCAATTAAATGGGATTATTTATTAAAATTAAATGGATGCATTGAAATTGGTTTGTTCATTCTTTTTCAATGAAAATAAAGTTTTATATAAATATATTGTTTTTGTTATTTGAAATAGTTTGTCATACAAGGGGTTTTGTGAGTTAATTTTTGATGTTCCACTAAATATCAAATATATGCCATTGGTGTAAAAGGTGTGTGACTGTGAATCAGGTGTGTGTGTAATTAGGAAATAATATGATATTACAAGAGAAAATTCATGAGTTTTGAATTGTCCAATAAATCATGCATGGGTGTGCGTTGTGAACCATGGGTTGGGTATGATAAAAAGATATATGAGAATTGGTTTTAATAAAAAAAATTGATATTTTTTATAGATTTATATCTTCTTGGAAATGATTTTAATGATCACTTGGATTCATTTGGTTACAATGGGTTTCATAAAATCAATATTTTGTGTTATAAAATGTTTTACTGAATAGTTTTATATAAACTGTTATATATACATATAACATTTATATCATACTGGCTTGAGTGGGGAAGTCATTTGAAAAATCCTACTGAGTTTTATACTCTCTAATACATTTGAACTTGGTGATTTTGCAGATGTAATCTTCTAAGACTTGGGAAAAGGAAATGTTTCACATTTTTTTGTACCACCACATGATACATGGTTTGTTCAGGTGATTAGGTAGCACGAGGAATGTGAAAATTTATGTCTTGTGTTATTCTATGATTCTTTAGTTTATTTGAGATATTTACATTCATAATTGTTTTTCATCCATTTGGCTACATGGTTATGCTTTTGGTTTTAATGAAGTTCTTGATTTTCCATTCATAGTTCATGCATGATATGGTGTTTCTATAGCTATTTTTATTTGTTAATGGTATTATTTTCTAAAGGGTAAATCTCTCTACACTAGTATTTTAAATCATTTGGAATTAATTTCTAGACATTTGTGTGTTGGGGATGTTTCTTAAGACCATGTAGTGACTATTTTTACTCTCAATCAATTGATAACTATGAGTTCATTTGAATGTGGTATGGTTTTGAATTTATAAAATATGTTGTACATTGAATAGTTTGGTGACGGGCCATCATATCTCTCAATCGTGTTATCTATTTGAAAAAGGGAATCCTTCCCATTTTTTGTGATTATATACACTTAGTGTTGGTTTCCACATAGAGGCCTACTAGTGGCGGGACATGAGGGTCATTATATTCCATTCTTCATTGCCAAACCATGAGAGGAATCATTGGAAGGAGGGGTCATAATAATATAGATTCATTTTAATCCTGATTTGATGAAATGATAATTTATTCATTGAATTGTTGGATTATATATATAAATGATTTGAAAATGGAATTATATTACTGGAACATGTCATTTGGTTTCGAAATGTGAAAGAAATGTTGAAAAAAATTTGGTTAGTTTTATTTTTAATAGAAATGAAATAATTGAATTTATTAACATTGATTGATTGACATTATAAACCAAATTTGAGCATGGTAAGTCAGTTGGAAATTAAGAGAAGCATTCTAGGGTTCTATATTCATGAAATGTATTGAAAATGAAAAAATAAATACTAAATAAAACATTTCCATCATTTTTCCTTGATCGAGAGGTGACTTCTGGGGGCCTGGGTGGAGGGATGTGTCCAAAAATTAATCCAAGATCAATAAATGGTTAGTGTAATGATTGTATTATAATAATCTAATATACCACCAGGATAAGCATCATGGTGAAACACATTTGTTACCTGATTATAGATTCTATTATTAATTAGTATCTCTTTTCTTAATTACAAATGATATATACAAAATATTTATATTCAATTTTCTTCTAAACCTATTTTTATATTTCATCTATTGTTTTGATTTAATTCATTTTTTCTCTAAAAATATATAAATAAAATCCCATTTATTGTAACTTATAAATTTAAATCATAAACAATATATTGTCTTGTAATTTTTTATAGAAAACACAATGATACCATATTGACATTTTTACATAATAACAAACCATTTCCTTTATTAATTTTAAGATTGTTTTATTAAATGTACCTAAATTTGTAAATCACTAGTGGTAGGTGGTGTGTGTGTTTTATTAACGGTATAACGATTGGTAGATGTTCAACATATCGAATATATATATATTTTATTCCTCTATTTTTTGTAATAATTTTTCCCTATTGATCTTTATTTTATTATATGTCTTTTTCATTGTTGAGATCCATTTTTGGAATTATAAAACATTGAAATAATTATATATATATTTTTCGATCTAGGGGATGGGACAACATGTGAATCCAAGGACTAGTGTTCACAAATTAATTTTTTTTAAACTCATGAGGATATTTTATGTCAATCATTCTTGGCTCTTTTGTAAAACAAGATATAATATAAAAATGATAGGATAATAAATCTGAGAACATAGTTGAGTCCGGAAATCATTGATTAACATATGTGCAACCTAAATATGTATGCATGTGATGTTCAAAAACCGCTCCCTTTGGTGGTATGTTATGTTGTTTAGTTAATTAATAACTTCATTCATTAATTCATTTTAATGCAATGATATTTTATATATTAATACTTCCATGTTGAATTATATATGGTTACCTACATAAACCATAAATGAATTCTAGTGTTTTTCTCCAATCCTTCATTTTAAAAGAACTGCATACACTGGAAAAATGTTGGATCAGAGGATATCCAGACAAAGACAATGTAATAAACTCTTCTCAATACATAGAGGTAATTTTATTCAATGATGAACGATCTAAACATCATATAAGATCCATCAATTTTTGATTTACACCTCTATCGATTAAACAGATTGATAAGATTTATCCCTTTTTATTGATATGTTCCAATTGCTTCCTAGTCATGCACTTAACTAGATGATTTAATATGGTTATTCAATTTATATCAAGTTCTAATTCGTTATTATTGGTAATTGAGAAAGAACGATTGGCCAACATTGGTTAAAATGTTGTGTTTTTTTAATTTATCAAATATTTTCTTCATGTTTTTCACTAGTAGGACCCTACAGTCAAGGTTCGATACCGTTGAGTGGTACTGAGCTCGACTGGATCCCCAAAACCATGGAGGATCAATGAACATGTTATGAATCAATAAAATAAGGCTAGATATGTAATCATAGAAAGGTAAAGATGGTCATTTCGATTATTTCTACATTATGGAGTATATTTCAGAAGGGCTGATGGAAAAATTGTAAAAATAATTACCCTAGTGTTTGTTTGGAAATGGATATCCGACAATCAGAGGGAATGTATCTATTGGTGTATGTTAGTTCCACAAATCTAATGTTAATCCATAGTCACATTCGAAGATGAAAGGAATGATTCAATCTGTGTAATGTGGATCTATATTTCATTTGAAAACATTAATAAATGTCATTTATAAGGATAAACATAGTTAATGGGTCCCTTTATGAAAATTGGATAGGGATTTAGAAAATATAAGGATTGAATGATGTGTTATCCTCATACATGTTGTATATCCATTCAACATATTGAAATCCAGTGTGGCAGATCACACAGATGGGTTATTGTGTGGAAGTACATGGCTAAGTAATGGGATTATATCCAAGTTCATGGAAATGGGTTTAACACATTCACATGAACATATTTACACAACCCATTCCAAGATTTCATGGAAACTGTGTGATTTCAAAATAAAATTATTATACTAGTACAAAGGTAGGGAGTCATGTACTAAACAATGACATAAAATATAGTTGAACGGGACCACACTCTGTTTGTGAATCTTCACATGATGTGTATCCCTTGGTTCATTTATATTAAAATAAATTATTTCTTATCTTTCATTTTGAGAAGGATTTTGGAAGATGGGTTTCCTATCCTAATAGATTTTATGTGTACAACATGATGGTGCCATCAATTTAGGCTTTTGACATACTAGGTAGTGATTTTATTGGAACAATGCCTATTGATGTGACACCCAACAATGGTAGTAATTATTCAAGATCACCAAAGGATTCATACTATGTGGAACTGACTATGGGAATGGTAATGGGTCTTCAACCCTAATTGGTAACCCCAATAAGAATTGGAATATGTAGTGTATATCTACACTGTAAGTGGAACTCCCCTCATGTAGGAGGGTGCGGATCCTTGTTGACAGTAGTGGATCTACCCTATGTTATAAAGGTTTGAATCATAAAATTTTGAGTGGAAACCTCTATCAGATATGATATGGATCCTCAATTACCAAGGTGGAACCCTGTATCTGATAGGGTATAAGACCTCAAAGACTATTTTGGATCCTCTATACCAGAACATGGTGTTATCCCATGACCATCAGAGTGGAACCCCCATATATATTGGCATGGGTACTCTACCATTTATGTTGACCCCAACAATTACATACCATGTTATGGTTCCTTGTGAAATTAGAGCAGATCCCCCGTCATCTTGGGTAAAGGACCTCTATAGATGTAAATAGTGCGCACCTTATGGATTACAAGGTCATTAGTCATATACATATATTTGGTTCCACACTGACTATGTGGAATTGTTTTGAGACATGGTTTAACTTGGATGTTTACATTTGGGATGACTTTGGAAAATAATGTGCATCATTTTTGGTCTTTTATAACTATTGTGTTCACTTCTTCTTAGTATGATATATGTTATGGGGATCCCCTTAATCCCTTGTTTGAGATTCTATTATATAAAATATGTATATATATATATATATATATATTCATTTATATTTGTACCCTTGTATTTGGTTAACCACCTTCCAGAACAAGAGAATATGTACAGGGTATGGCATGTGATTTTTTGTGTTTAGCTTATGGTGGTTGGATGAGGGTACTCTGTAGATATAGATGGCGAAGACTGAATGTGTAGTTCATCTATTCACTCTATTGAGCACCATTTTTTTTGATGATAATAGTTCTACTCTTTTTTGGGTTGATATATTCCCTTCCACTATATATTACATCTACTATCATT
This sequence comes from Viscum album, assembly GCA_963277665.1. Lineage (NCBI taxonomy): Eukaryota > Viridiplantae > Streptophyta > Magnoliopsida > Santalales > Viscaceae > Viscum > Viscum album. Next base: position 1,742,821,232 of record OY728156.1, read on the forward strand.
TTAATCATGTTGTTTCTATTATTCCTCCTCCTTTTTCTTTCAAGGATTCCTAATGGGTATGTATATTCTCACCCTATCATATACATTACCTACATGTGTCGTGTGATATGCAGATGAAGGATATGTCATTGGTGAACTCAAATAAATATAGCGATACATAATACATTAGACCACAACAAATCGTCACAACATTTGATTCTGTAGATAGTCATTCTCTATTTTTTACTTTTGTAGTTTTTTGAGGATGAGAAAATTTTCTGCGTGGGAATGTGTTTTTCCCCATTACATTTAGTTTACCCTATCGTACTCTTGTACTATCTGGTGTTTTTCATTAGTTTTTTTACATTACTTATTTTTTCTTTTTTATTTTACATCCTATCCACATGTACATCAAATTTTTTTTCATTGTGCATAAAATTACTTAGTAAAATCCCTACTCATATAACTTATGCCTTTAGATCATATCACCACCCATGTAATATGGGAATCCTTGGGGTATTTATTGATGGATCCACAGCTTGGGTCAAGTCATGAGAAATTATTATCATAGTCATTTATTTTGGGATACATGTTTTTGAATATTAACTGAATGAGGATTCAGATGGGATTAGTTTACTAGTGTTAATGAATATTAAGATCGGAACACAAGCCATAAATTCCAATGACATTGTGGGTGGCAGACATATCCATTAATTATTTCTATGACTACTAGCTTGTCGACTTTTCATTCATAGAAATTGGTTGTAGGGATCAAAGGTAAATTCATCATATAAGGTAGCATTTATGACAACCTTCTTGGGTAGGATATCTGATATATATGTGCTCGCCTAACAATGGTACCTATTTAGAATGATCAGGATACCTTCAGGATGACAACCATCATGGATATATGTTCCGAGTCATGATGAATATATGATGTGTGTTGAGGCCTCATTTAAGGGTCCATTCTATTATGCCCTTACACATGGTGGATAGGTAGTATCATCACTTCTTGTTAATAATAATATATTTATAGAAGATAAGGCTAAGAATGTGTGAAGTAGTAGCACTTTCTGTGTGTACCAATTCTAGAGGCTACATTGGTTCCATGGAAAACCAGATACTCAAGAAGAATGGGATTGGCTAGAAATAGTGTTATGTATCTTGATGGTTGATTATACCCCAATGGGTCAGCTGTTCAGGAAACTAGATAAACATTTCAACAGATAACAAGAGTACTAGTGGATCATTGTAAAATAGATGCATGGGAAGTCAACACTCTCATGGTCTTACTTCAAACAATTGTTCCTGAGGGAATACAACCACATCCTCTTGTTCTTGGTCCTCAGTTAGAATGTTTTTCATCTATAACATTTTGGAATGATGGGGGATGAATATAAAACTATGATCACAAACCTTACATGTTACTCCCCTGGAATGATCTGGGATGGCTACTTCTTCACATGGATGTTTTATTATAGTCTCTGCAGAGAGATCGTTGCCAATTTGGAACAATGGTGCATCCATAAAAATTCTAGGGTTATATGGAAGCCACTATTGATAAATAGATTTATATATAAGGAACGTCAGATAGTTGGATATCGTAGTGGGTTCCAGAAAACCACATACATATAGTTTACAGACCAACATGGAAGAGGAGGAACTATGATCAGTGATCCACCAATGATCATAGGGTGGTCCCTATGGAGGCATAGATATAAAAGGAGAATGACGAGAAACTGTTTGTGGACTATGGAATGAGATACATCAACCCCCACCACCACCAGAAATACCTTTTACGTATCTATGAGCTGGCAGTTGGGGTCGTGGGAAACTTCTATATTTCAAGGCTTATGAGCTCATGGTGCTTGAGATGATTACAACTATGATCTATTTAATTTAAACAATTTATTCTATACTTTTATAATGATATTATATTTATTCGGTAACCTATCTACACTTGAGGTGAGTGATAGTGCTCCAAGTTGATGATATAGCCCAAAAGCTTCATCTTGATGTCCCTCTAGGGAATTATTAGTATATAAATTTTATCATTCAGTATTATGAACAATTCCTTGGTGGGAGAGGTTAATGTAGGACGTTTTGGTCATTATGATGTAACCCTTTGACATTTTCTTGGTTATGGATTGTATTTACATGATCTGTAACCAGATTGAATATCACCACCATGATGAGTCAGATACCTATGCACTGATGAGTCACAATTATTATTTTCTGTCAAGATATATCTCATGGAACTAAATATTGGTGTTATGATAAGAAGGTTGAAAACCATCACCAATCAGTTATAAAGTATATCCCTTGTTTCAGCATTCTCATAAAGAGTGGGAATCCTTCATTTGTTGAACTTTACATGGGCATTTTCTCGGAGGACATTTTGAGAGTACCTCCCATATAGGACATGCATGTTTTTATATACATTAAACCCAATACCACAATGATATATTCTATGACATATAATATTACCCCCACCAACAATCAAGAGCATTGTCGTTAGGTATATGGACTTCAAGAGTAGGGTTTCATAAGAACCATTGTATCCAAATAGGAAGCTCAATTGTTTTTTTAAAAAATAGAATATGAAATAATTCATCTTGAAAAAGATTATTATTTTCTAAACAGGGCCATGATAAAGAAAGAGTACCCCATATAGATGATTGATGACTTATTTGACCATAGATGAGGCACAAGATGGTTTGCTATGACTGATCATAGGACCAGCTTCTACCTATTGAGGGTTCATGAGGCTGATATTATGATGATGGAATTATTATTTTTCTTTAGACCAAATGAATTCGTTGTTAACACCGATGGGGTGATGAAGAACACTTTATTTTTTGGGGGTTTGATGAACCATGTTATATAACATTGCATGGACTATCATTTTTTATCGATGAATTCTCATCTACTATGCATTAGAGGAAGATCATGTAGATCACCTGAGAATTGTTGTAGAATTCTTTAATAACACTAACTATAAAGAATTATATCAAATTTCCAATTATGGATACACATGGTTCACTTCCTTAGGAATCTCATTTGTTAGCATGGTTTATCCATTGACCTAGAGAATATCGATGTAATTGTTTCATGGGATGCACCCCAGAGTGTGTTCAACGTGTATAGATTTCTCAGAATTTCAGGGAACAACATGAGATTAGGGAAGTTTTTAAAAATTATAATCCACTTATACCTCCTTTAATATGAAAGGGAAGTGATTTATCTAGTCTATGTAGTTTCATGAGACCTTTTAGGAGTTTAGGAAAAGGCTGATGAGTGTTCTAGGTTTGGGTATTGAATAAGAGTATATAGAGTACATATTGTATTGTGATTCCCCGGGATGTGGCATCAATTATGTGTTGATGTAGTAATAGATAGTTATCACATATGGGTTGATGTAGTTGAGAACCCATGAGATAAAGTATAGAACTCAAGGACTAGAGATGGAGGTGTTATAATTTATCATGGGTATTTTCATAAAAAACCATTTGGGGGAGCACATATTGGATTATTCAGACCATTAGTGTCTCACCTATGCCTTCACACAATGAGACATGAACCTAAGGAGGTGGTTCTAGTTTTAGTTCCCACTATACTATGATAATGATAGATTTTATAATTGAGGGAATGGAAAAATTTTAGATGATTAGGATATCTCCATGTTTAGGATCTCATGGTGAATGAGGCTTAAAATTAGATGGCTTCCTTGCAGGTAAAACTATTGGAGAAGAAGGGAAAAACTTTTCTGTAGTTAATGTTGTTGGCTTCTAAGCTTCATGAGATTGTGAAAGAGTCCAGTATGCTATGAATCTAATATGAGTTCCCACATGCCTAGATATCCTTGGGGGTTTTATGATATATAATTTTTGACAGAGTAAATCACATCCCATTTTTTCCTCAATGAAGAGTGTTTCCATTCACAGTTCAAGACGGGGTCATTCAGGAGTAAAATAGATTACAATGAGTTGTAGATCATAATATGATGAAGATGCATAGAGACTTCTTTTGGTAGTTGTTATTGTTTGACATCTGATGACGTGATGTTGATTCCATCTCTCTATGCCTCACCTATTAGTAGGTGAAGGTTGTGTACTAGGAACCATATGTTTTATTACATCTCCATGAGATCTTGGAGCGGAATTGGGACAATATATATGTGAAATTTTTGATTTGGATGGAACACATAGTGATGTTTTATTGCATGATCTAGATGATAGTTGACCAGATCATGATTTTTACACCCTTATTTTCTATAATTTAATGAAGTTTTATTGATAGTTGGGGGAAGTTCTATGAATAGAATATTGTTCTCTTTCTTCCGATACCCTCAATGATTATCTTCGATCATGATGTAAATTTTCCATCACTTTTGTAGAGAGGCCTACAAGATGCATTCTGGAACCAAATTAAAAAGAGTACATTCCTTCAACCCCAGAATTATAAGAAAAAAGAATGGAAAATATAGATAATTTAGGATATTATTATGAATTTTAGGATTGGATTTAGAAGGAACTATGATGAAAAATTTCCCTTGGTAGATTCTACATATAAAAATAGCCACAACTCTACTATTAGGATACCTCAATATAAGGACTTGTATTGGAGACCCCATAGGTCAACCTTATACATTATATAGATAAGAGAGAAGTATATTAGGGGAATAATTATGGTGAAGGTGATGATAGAAAATATTATGGTTATCCATGAGCAGATGGGGATGACTAAGAGAAGATAAAAAACGTATGTAAACTGATGTTGTATTCTCAATGTGTTTGATAAGGGCGTACATGCTTTATTGATATTCCACCCATGATGAGGATTGTATATGTTTGTCCCGAGATTCTATCTATCACCATGGTTCACTGGTCTAATTGACAGTTTGGATTAGGTTGGTGAGTTCTTTACCACCATTTTGTTACCCCAAATATGGTGTAGGTGTAGAATGTTTTCTGTGTGTTTTAAATGAGGATAGATGTATATGAAGCTACACATATAATCAACAAAGGAGTGTTGGACCATGAGGATAAAGAAACATGTACCGAGCACCCGATGGATATCGATGATCGATTGAAGAGGCCATTATATAGATTGACCATCACATTGTTTTATGTGTTTTGGAAGCATGAAAACATTCAAGACAGTTCCTGGGAGTAGATAACCTTGTTTCATACTCGGTATCTCTTGTTTTTAGTGTTTATTTTGGGTAACGAGAGTATTGAAGGATTCAATGATGTATTGTATTTTTTATTACCTTGTAAGAATTATATATATATATATATCATTTCCGATCTTCGGGCTAATATGGCATACGATTATGAGGCTCAGTGTTCTGAAATTAATTTTATACAAATATAAAATATATTTTATGTTACAAACACATGGTTCATAATGAATATGAGATATATCATAATAAATTTTGAGACCAATATTGTGTATATAACACATTTCTTTCCATAAGGTAATACTAAAACTGATTTGCATGGGACATTTTGACAACTATGTCATTGGCGGTACGTTAAGTATATTAAATAATTTATTATTTAATTCATTCATTCATTTCAACACAACTAAACGATATATATGAATACATAGATGGTGAATTCCCATTGGTTATTTGTTTAAACCTTTAGAAAATTGAAGATAATTTTTCTCCTACATTATTTTCAAATCATATATGAGGATAATAGGACACATAATCAGAGAAGATCAGGATACATCGAATGTAATGTCTCCTCTCAATCATTTCATGGCACATTCATCTATATATAATTATCCAAAATCCATTTAGGTATTATTAATTACTGAAATACACTAATTTTTATTAATCAAATTTATCAAATTGTTTACTTTTTATCAATTTTCGATTGTCGTAGACAATAAAATCATACATTAAAAATTTAATTTAGATATTGAATTCCTATTTTAACCTAGTATTTATATTATTGATAAACATAAATGAAATCATATACATTGATGGTTATGACTTTTTTGTTTCCATTATCCCTCATTTTCTTCACATAATTCACTAGTAGGACCCCACAGCCCCGGTATGATATTTCCCAGTGGTACATTGGCCAATAGGATCCTCCAAATCATCCTGGATCAATTAATTTTTTTCGATAAATAAAACAAAGAGATAAATATAACTATCACATAGAATATGTGATATTTTCAAATATTTTACGAAAAGAACAAAAGTGGAAGTATTGAAGAAATTCAAGTTGAATGAGGAATCATTGGGGGAGTTTAGAATCGGAATCTTTATCCCCATAGGGGTGAAAATTATTTAGTGATTATAGATAAACAAATACAAAAAGAAACTATTTCCAAATTCAAAGAAAAAAACATTTATTCAAGGAATGTTATTCACATCATGATTTAATAGGAAAAATTTAATACATATCCTGAACGCAGATAAAATGGTGTGTTTCCCCATAACATTGGAGGATGGTGATTTGTAAAATATAAGAATGGAACATCATGTAGTCCTCTAATATGATATATACCCCTTTATTGGATGGGAAAACTATGTGACAGATCACACAGACCAGTTCCCATGTCAATTAACACATCCATGTACGTAAGTAAAATGGGACAATTTATTATATGGATTCAGGTATACTACGTGGACACAAATGGAAGTTCATGTCATTATCCTAGATTTGTTCGAAATTCTCATTCCAAAACTTGTACAAGATACAATAGAGATGGTTCAGGTAATTCATGTGATTATAAAGGTTGCACATGATCATTATAATTCTTATGTTGATAGCAGGAGGATTCCTTTGGTGTTCTACATTGGGGATCATGTGATCCATACGGTGACTCCCTATCATGGGTAGTGAAGGATTTGTCATGGGAGTAAGTTTTCTCTCCAATTTATTGGGATTTTTAGGTGTTGCAAGATGTTGGATTCATGTAATTTTAGATACTACTTCCTACATAGATTATCTAGATACAAGATGTTTTCATGTGTCATAGATTTTTAATTATCATTATGAAGACATTCACATCTATAATTAATGTGAGATCGATGTTGAAAATTATGAGACCTTCAAGGAGAATACTATAGAGATCTAGGAATATCAGGATATGGATTTTCATGGGAATTCTACCCCCTTAGTTCATGTCTTATGGAAGAATTATGGTGTGTAGGAGAGTATATGGGAACATGGGTCATAGATACATGCTCGGTACCCTATGCTATTTGATTTTCATATTCTCTTATAATGATCATCATTTTGTGGTTGTAGAAATTTTCTATTTATGATATTTCATTCTCTTGATTCTTTTTTTATTACTTTATTTTTATAGGTACCTCTACATGGAGAGTGTTTAGGATTGATTTTTGGTTTTCTCAGGGTTTTCACATTGTCCCTTGGTGAGGTGGTCCAACACCTCTTGGGGAACGAGACTTGAGTGATATTTCATGGGGTTTTTTTGATAAAAACATTCTATTTACCATGGGTTGGTCTTTTATTCATGTGGATGATGACTTTTTATAGGTCTAAAATTTAGGTCAATGATTCACGTCGATCGAGCCATTGCATGATTTGGAATACCTATGTTCTCGGAGAAGGATCATTGAACAATTTGAGTAGTTCAATTTCTAGAAGCTGGAATCATTGATATTTCTTGATGTGTATAGGTTTTTTATGATGTAAATATGGGTTTTACAAAGTCTTATATATTGTGGTTATGAAAATAAATAAATTTATATTTCAATAATTTTTTTTGTGGAAATTGAACACTGAGGATTACATGATGTGAATGGGGATCACACATCATATAATTCCATAATTATATAAGTTTTAAATCAATACCATCCTATCTAGTTGTAGAACCATATATATACATCATCTATATCAATCAATTCTTGGTGACCTAGTGATCACCACTGATGTTTTATAGAATCCATCATTAAGGATGGATTCTTAGCTTCTGTCATCAGTCTGTGGTGATCCACAATGCATTATTATTTCATTTTATAGCAGTTCTATCCACATTGATATCATTTCCATCAACATAATATCAAATTTATATGGATTATTCATGCCCATGATAAAAATGGTATTTCTCTTTGTCATTGTTATTAGTGAAATTGTGCCCCATCATCTATAGTTGGAAGTAGTTATTTCAGGAATGGTGATTGGAGATCCATTGTATAGCCCATTATCATGTGAATATCTTCAATGAAATTTTTAGTTAGGGGATTCAATTTATTTATATCTAATTTCATGAAATAAGAGAGTTATCATGATTTATCACCTTCGAATGCAGTGAAATTATACTAATATAAACTTGAACTAGATTAATGAATTGTTATTGGTCGCATGGATATGTTTTAGTTTTTTCCAAGATAATGGTTTTCCTCTTGATTTTCAAGATATTATGATATCTATGTTGTTCTTGTTGAGTTTGGATTAACATATCGATATTGGTAAGGAACATTAAGATGGAATTAATTGAATATGAATTGGATATAATATTAATTATGCAGGTATAATGAATTTTTTTCCATTAATGTTGCTTGATGATAATAAAATTTATGCCAGTATTCATGTTTAGTTAATTTGGTTAATGAAATTGTATCTTTATGATGCATGTTTATAAAAGAAGTAAAGACATATTAAATTAATTTTTTAATTAATCAGTGATAGCTTTTTATTTCTTGTCGCATAAGTTTCAAATATATAGAACTAATGAATAATGAATAACATAATTGAAGATAGAATAAAAACTATATGTTGGATAAAAGATAATGGATTTGTAGAGAATGGGCTACATGTTTGCGGGTAATGGCTTTGTGCTTTGTACTTTGAAGTCATGAGTTCTCGTTGTGTGTTAAGGCTGAATTACCTATTTGAGGGAAAAGATCCTAGTTGATATGTATGATTCCAATTACTAGTTATGTGAGCCTAGGATGAATGAACCATGATAGATTTTGTGGTATGTGGCATAAGGATGCCTTGATGTGACGTTATCATAGGATAGATGAGCATGTTGGGATGTTTTTTTATGAGTGGCGGGAGGAAAAGTTTTTGGGGGTAGTAATTGATGTCTAGAATGGTGATAATATCAGTATATTAATGTGTGTGTTGGGGTGGACATCATAGGTGAGTGAACAGGTTGATGACGAGTTTACCTATAGTTATGGAAGCTAGATTCTTATTTGAGTCATTTCTATAGCTAGTTCCCATGTTTTTTTATCTTATTTAATATCCCCACTATTAAGGGATAATGTTTTTGGTTAATCAATTTCAGTGAAAGGTGAATATGTCTGGGGTATTCCACATGAATTATGTTTCCATCTACTCATGGTTGGATGAGTTTATAATCCTATAATATGTAGTAAAGACTCGATGGGTAATTCATATGCTACCCATGTTGAGCCCATTTTTATTGGTAGATTATAATTTTTTTCTTATAATACCTTTGATTTTGAAATGTAATAATGTAAGTAAATGAATTATTTTTCATCTCATGGGTATGGATCCTGCTTTGACGAAAATATAGAGATTAAAATTTTGAAAAACCATGGACTCGGATTGCAAATTCCTATAGGGAAATGATCATTGTTGTACTGATAATATAATGGAATGTGGAAACAGTAATGGTTAACTAATGGTAATGAATTAATTAACAAAAATTGAAACTGATGAAAATAAATAACATAAATAAATATATCATATTAAATTCATGTGTGTTTATATGTAATTAGGAGAATTATGTGGCATTTGAGATTCAAATAGAAATTTTGTTTTAGTTGACTCTAATAGTATGTTATTCCCATAATGTGGTGGTGAGTTATGATATATCATGTAATTTTTGTGTTTTTTCAAAATACATCACAATTTCAATCAGGGTAACTGACACCCCATGGATTTTTAACCCTAGGAAGGGGTTGATTTCCCTAAGATCTCTGTGGGAGGATAGATGTTGGAGTATCCCCTTCGTCCCCTCAGTATTACAATGACAGTCAGTTGTGCAGGTCTTTATAGCGGTACGATATCACCATATATGTCTATAGAGGGATGTTATGGTTTTTTTTATTTTAAACATTAGTATTGTGGAAAACATTTCTCAATGACTACTGTAGGTATAATGTTTATAAGATGTTATAGATTGAGGATCCTTACTTTGAGTATGTGTTTTGATATATTGAAGTATAATACACACTATATGATACAAATTTTGTAGGTTGGGGTGGCTCATGGACACTATCTAGTGGAATATGGTTACATGAATATGGTGGTTTGTTTCTTGAGGTTCATGTTGTGGGGCCTTCTCCATGTTTCTTCGGGATGGTGTTTTTGGAGAGAGATGCCAAGGACGTGTGAAATTGGGGAAGAGAGACAAACTAGTGGCAAAGTTGTGGTTGGGTACCCTAAATATTATTATTATTATTATATTATTTTCTATTAGATACTTGGTGAGATTATCCATGGTGAGTATGGTAATACAGATTAAATTTTTAGGTGTGGAGGTAGTTTTATTTTTTGTTAATTGTGCTATAACATTTTTCGTTACATTTTTTCCTGAGAGGTTCCAAGTAGGATCCTACTGAGTATAATATTATAATCACCCTATGTATATATAAACCTTTTCTTGGTTAATATTAGTAGATCATATATCATGCTACATAACACCAGCTTGTCATTTTTAGGATCTTTTTGGTCTTTGTGTTCATTGTTTTCTTTAATTTTCCTTTGTTACTGGAATATTCCATTTTAGTCAAAGTATTTCATGCATGTCATTACATATGTAAATTTTGGATTTCTTTAATATTGTACATTGAGAAGGAGTCGGTTGGTGTCTATATTGTCTCTCTATTTATCCTGTGTTCCCTTTGAGATTAATGTCCCCCATCAATGTTTTTACTATACCCTCGGTGAGAGTCTAGAATCTAGGGCCAAAGGTTGGTGGGACTTGGGTGTCACTATGTCTCTTGTCCCATTGACGACCAAGGAGGGGTACACCCTGTGGGATGGGATTCATGAAATTATATATTATTTCATGTATATAGCCTATATTAATCAACATTATCCTTATTACCTTCCATATTATGTTATAGAAAAAAAATATCACATTGCTTTGCATGGAGGTAGTCTACATTACACACAAATGATGTTATCATATGACATACAAAATGGATATTATATAATATATGTATGATATAATGAATAATGAATTATAATTATGTTATAAATATATAATCTATAATATATATCCATCATCATACCCATCCACGAGAGTAGATAATAATAAAACAATTGACATTGGTTCGCGAGGTGGTAGTCCACCATACATAGAAATGATGATTTCATAATCCATTTGATTGAAGTGGATATGGATGTAGGTTACGACCATTAAATAAAAACATATCAGTATTCGTGATGTAATTCCCCGAACATAGTCACTTGGAGCCAGAGAATTTTTCTAATACATTGATATGATTACAAAAGATAAAATCATGAAGGACTGATCAGTTTTGCAGTCTTGGAAAATAGATTACATACATGAATGTTAGATTAAAATTTCTAACATACAACACTAGAGAAATAAAGATTTTAAAACTCCACTATTCCCTTAGAATAACCCTACATATAAATCATAATACACTTAATGCAATCGTTGGAAAATAAAAATAAGAAATGGGTGAGCTCAGATTCTTAGTAAGGGTATATAATTTCATGGAAGCAATAAACTATTAAGGCATGATGTGTAATAAAAACAAAATCCTTTTTAAACACAAACACGAATATAATATGGAAAAAACAAATCATTAATTACCATATAACCACGCACATGAATATTATACTACTGTAATAATCACATGTTAATTCTAAATTAATAATGAGGGAATGCATAATGTCAGGCATCATAACCACATAGTTATAGCCTCATGCCCATAATACAAATAAAAATAATTTCAAGGCCTTATGATAAGAGACAATTTTTTCTAATGATACTAATCGATGCATTGTGGGAAAATATTGGGCCCACTGATCATTTACTACATCCAACACATTTCTCATATGAAAAGTGTGAAACATAACATTAATATTTGTATTAAAACTAGCATACGAAATATGAATAAATTAACCAAAATCAATGAATGGTAAAACATAACAAATATATATTCAAACATATCATAACTCAATCAATAAAATATATAATATTCTAAATAAACCATCCTCAATCAAGAATAATATCATGTAAAGGATGTTGACATAGTCTAAAATGATCAGTAAAACACATGGATAGAAATATAACAGTTTTTTGAAATCATTTAAAAGTCAACGAATTTAAAAAGGATTATATTTAAAAGATAATTTTTAATCAAAGTGTCCCATGGCACATTTAATCTTTTGGAAGGAATTAACATTTTAAAAGATTCATGTCCATATAAATAAATCCTTAAAACCATTTCATAAACATTGATATTAATGATAATGATTAAGAAGAATAATTAAAATGATGTTTTAGTTAATTAATCCATTAAAAATAATCCTTTTGAAATATCTTTTATGAGGAATTGTCATGGATAATAAACATGTCCTAGTAAAAACTCAGATAAACACAATCTCATATAATAACGAGACTAAGAAATTAACCCTTACATTGTACACTCTGTTAGTCAAGGGTACATCAGATAAACACAATCTCATATAATAATGAGACTAAGAAATTAACACTTACATTGTACACTCTGTTAGTCAAGGGTACATTTAAACTCCTGTATAATGACTATATAATGTTATTAAATTACAAAAGAACCATATTAATATTCATGATATCATATATGATTCATTTATTACTTTATACTACCCATTTAATAATAATTTCCATGGTAAAGTAACATTTCGTGTAATAATCGCTTTATTTATTGTACGTGTTTCAACTTGTTATTCTATATAGTACTATGTAGATCATGATTTATATACTTTCATAATATAAAAAATTATTTCTAAATCATATATATTTATAGTATAAAATTTTATAATAGATATATATAAGAAATAGAAACACCGTTCATAGACACGGTAGTCCGTATGTACAAATGAATGTTGTTTCTGTTTTCTTATCATATAGTATGGATATACGTAAACAATATATTCTTATCTAGATAAATATATATTATTCCAGTAGCTATATTTTTTCACATACCTCATTATTAAATAATTTATTTATTTTTATAAAAAAAATAAAGGGTGATCATTGAAGATTAATCACATCGCGTTGTGGAGATGGTAAGTCGTACATACACACAAGCGATGATATCATTCCATTGACAGTGAAATGGTATTTAATTGGATTTTATATTACATATAAATATTAATTTCCAAGTTATATTTAATATTTAAATTAATTATACTATTTATTATACCCATCCAAATGATGATGTATTGAATAAAAAACTACACCATGATTTGGTGATGGTAAGTTGTATGTATGCATGTATGGTGAATATGACATTCATAGAATAGATAAGATAATGAATATGGTTTTACCATAATAATAATAAAATCAAAGTATTTCTAAGGTAATAGAGTTATTATTTTGGTATGGATACAACAAAGAAAGTGGAAGTAAAAGAAGAAAAGATCTATGACATAGGTGATAAAATAATTACCTCTTCTTCATGTTCTTTCTTTTTATTTGAACGTACAAGCTACATTAATTGGATTTAAGATCAAATTAAGGCCTCAGGGATGAAATTCGGGTTATTTTGAGGATATTAAATCAGGGTTTTTTGGAGCCAAATGGATTTTTAGGAGCGAATTTAAGAGAAGGGAATGTATCCGTTTGTAAGAGAGGTGAGGGTCACTTTAGGAAAATCTTGAAATATTATTTTATTATAAAATAATTTTTGGTTTCTAATGGGACATAATGGTTCAATGTCCAGGCTATGGTTGGGATGGGTTGCAATATTTTCAACAAATACGTTTTACACATGTTTAGGTCACCATATTAACCTTATCTTCAAGATTTGACTTTTAGTTAAATAGTTTAACTTTAACCATATCTTCTTGTATTTTTATATTACATGGTTAATAAATTTAATATAAAATTTAAATAAGACCACAATTGGGTCATTAATGATATATATATCATTATATATGTTCTTTTTCCAAACCATATATTTTTTAGAATATTATATCATTTAATAATATAATATTTGTTTTAAAAACTAATTAATGTCAATTTTGATATTATTTAGTATTTTGATTTCATAAAATCCATAAAAAAAGTAATTACGTTAAAAAATACAATAAATAAACCCTAAAATGTCATATTCACCTATAAAATTTGTGTATGGCATAAAAAGTATCAATTTACATTTATTTTGATATTTATAATATCAATTATTTTAATCTTTTAATAATATGGTAATTACTGCATCACCATTGTATCAAAAGTAAAATTTATTATACAATGTCTAAGAATTATAAATAAAATACCATGATGTATAAAATATTTTTACATTTCTATGGATTGTTTATATTCTAGATTATCTTATATATTACCCTATATTAAAAAAAATTTACTTATTAAAATTTGAATTTATCTCTTTGAACTCTTCTTTAAATTAAATAATAATAATTGTCCCAATATAATCCAAGTGGAAAAAATAGGATCATTTACTATTAGTAATATTTATTTTCTTCTAAATAAACTTATCCAATAGAATTAGTGCATATGTTATGGTAGTTATAATTTCATTTTTACCTTTAATTAACCTATTTACATCTAACCGTGGTAAATAAATTCCAATTTTTATTATTCACCAAAAATTATTTTCATCCTATTGAACCACATTTTACGTATTGATGTTTTATTTGTATCTCTTATTTTGTAAATTCAATTAAAATAAGTGGTAAAATTTTGTTTTATACAAATTGGCATATGTGTCTAGAAGATGGGTAAAAGACGTTAAAAAGTAAAAGAAACTCTTATACATCTAATACTGTTACAAAATGAATCCAATAATTTACATTGAAAAAATATATATATTATTTATCTATTTTTACTTAAAATAACTTTATATAAAATAATAAATTATTAAAATAAAATGTCGGTTTAAAACAATAACTCGGTGTTTTACACTATTGATCAAAAATTAAATGTTTTCAGAAAAATACCAAAACTTCACCCAATGATTATTTTGATATTATGAATTTAAAAATGATGTCTATTTTACAAAATTGAAAATTTATAAGTTCAATAAATTAATATAATATTAATTAATGTTTTCAAAATCAGAAAGTGCATTTTTATGAACTAAAAACTGTCAAAATATTGTCTTGTTTTTCTGTTCAATTTAAATGTGAAATTACGTACAATGAACTAAATTATATAATAGAATAAAAATATACACTAATTATACTTTAAAACCACTCAAATGTATAATTTGACACTATGGATTTTTTTTATTAAAACAATTTTTTTAATTGAAATGTATTATTTTTCAATATTCATAAAAATATGAATGTTTTGAATGAAGTACCTAAAATTTATCCTATCTAAATTTTTATGCCCTGCTTTAAAATGAGATGTTTATCTTGAAAAATTGATTATATAAAAGTGTATAATATTATATTTAAAAAGGGTTCACCATTAAAAGGCGGTGAAAGTGAATGTTTTTTTGAAAAACACTTCTTTTACCTAAAAAATGAATATGTACTTATATTATGTCTAGAAAACACATAATAGAGATCTTAAAATTATATGGAGTATATAAAATTAAAAATGATGTTAATATTATTCATATCTCCTTTTTAAAAGGCTAGTTTGGTGCGTGGTAATGCGCTCGAACTTGGTGTTGTGTGTGGCACAAGCTATTGAATTACATTAATGAGATAACATATAACGAAATCCTAGGGTGTTAAATTCTAAACTCCTTTAATAAATTTACTCTTCGAAATTTTAATTTTTTATTCAAAAATAAATGGCTGAAAATATAATATACCTTTTTGGAAAATCCACATCAGAAATAGGGTTACTAAAATTTAGTATTAATAAGAGGGAAAGGGAAATGAGAAATTAACAAACAAATTATGATCTCAAATAAAACAATATTTTTGTAAATTAGAGACACATAATTTGAGGAAAAACATAAATAAAAAAATTGGGAGTGATTTCGGTCATCAATCACAGACAACTGAATAATAAATTGTATAATAAGGGCCTCCAATCCATAAATCTATGATGATTTAATATGAAATTGATTCAAAAAAATATAAGTTATTAGGATAATAAATTTTATGTTTTCGGATACTTTTACTAACGTTTAAGAATTATTTTCTTCATGGAATAAGAAAAATATGTACTTGACAAGGACAATTCCTTCATTTAACTGTTTTTTCAACAAACTCATTTTTCACTCCGAAATATAATTGAAATAAAAACTATTATATTTTTCCTAATTCTATAGGGTTTAAAAAATGAATGTATAATTCATCTATTATACCATTTAAAAACACTACATTGTACAAACTAGGACATCACGTAGTCCAGTGGTAGGTGATGCACTCTTGTCACCCTTTAGTTGCGGGTTCAAGTCTCACAGCCTTACCAGATGTGACAGGTTGTCGCCAGACCTCTAGATTTCCCTTTTTATAAAAATCCAAAAAAATATTAGGAAATGTTTTAAACATCAAATTTTTTTCTAATGTCCAACATAATTCATTCCAATCATTAGACTTATCCAAAATAATTCAGACTAGCCTCATAGTCCTGAATACATAACGAAGGTAATCATAATGAAGACCTCTTTTTCTTCAAAAAAACATGTGAATACCTTCATCATTTATTATCTTAAAACATTGTAAAATCCAGAATTACCATAATACATTTTTTAACAATGTATGTACTTCTTTATTTCATCTATAATGAATAGAATACTGGATATAATCCATACATCCAAAATGTTATAAACTCTAATAATGATGGAATAAACAAACAATTAACTATTTTCAATGTACTAACGTATATTGAATATAATTTGTCGAAATAAATAATATCTTTTTCTGAAAACATTATTTTAGATTTAGAAACATCATTTAGGTTTTATTTCTCCAAACCATATATTTTTCAAAAAATTTAACATGAATCTATGGTACATTACTTGTTACCATACAATCTCAACCCATTAATGAAATAGTAATGTAGTACAATCCCTATATACTCTATAATTCTTATAACATTTACATCATTAATACTATACTCAAATGACACAGGTGTTCAATGAAAACATAAGGTAACTAATTATACCTCTTCATCTATGGTAGTATCATAACGTGATTACTATCCAATGGCCTCATTTCATGTATATTCTGATGACTTGGAAATTGATTCGCGTAGTGTCCTGAATCCTTACAGATTTAGAGTTGTATATTTGAATCTTTTTTCTTACCCTTTCAATCATGAATGGGGGTACTTTTTTCCATTATAATAACATTCTTCCATTCATTTAAAATATTTATCAAGGCGATTCATTCTACATTTATCACATGTGGGAAAATCCATATTTCATTTCTTCCCTCTATCTCTCTTTCTCTCTACTATCCTTTTCTTCTGTGAATTCCCTTCAAAGCCATACAATTCAGATAATTATTTACATATCTTATTACCACATGATATTATATCATTATATGATGATAATATGTGGGAGACTATTTCCCTTCTAAATGATAGATTCAGTCCATTAATGATACGATCCCTCTTACTCCGTGGATCATGCATATTACTAGAGTTATCATTTATTTTAATAGGTGCAATTTATTAATGATGAAATACACTAGGTTAGATCATATCATAAGGTATATTCCATAAAATAGAAAAATTATCAACAATAAAATATTATTTTCAACCATCTAGTCTCATAATCATAAATGTGGGTTATTTGCTGACATATTTACAAATAATCCCTTCATAATGGTTGATAAATAAAATTTTAATTATCCTAATCATATCACCCTTGAATATCATAACCAAGAGTGCAACAAGGCCAATTTTCGTATACCAAGATACCGCAAGTCAAGCACGAAACTCCTTGTCATAGTTTTCACTTCTTGATACATCTGTGTCAGGGCCGCCTCTCCCTAATCGTATCCAAACAAGGATTTGTTTCATGGAAAACTCCCAAAATCTCAATATTAACAAAATTCTAGTATGTTCCTCTATACTAATAATCAATTTTTATCTTAGATTAATTTTCATTATTCTGATTTTTTATAAATCTACATTCGATGTTTATTTCCAAACATTCCCTGATACTAACTTTAATGCCCCGGACCTAATCACAAGGAGATGCTGCATTATTTTAATACATTGGAATGAAAATAAGGGATCAAGACATGAAGGACCGCTCAATTTAGACGTCTCGGAAAATAGATTACACACATGAATGTGATATTACAATTTCTGACGTACCACACGACACAAATATTATTTTGAGAACACCATTATTACATTAACATAACCCTACATATAAATCATAATATACATCATGGGATCCTTTGAAAATAAACCATAAGAAATGGGTGATCTCAGATGCTCAGTAAGGGTAAATAATTTAGTAGAGGCTATACACTTTTAAGGAAAGATGTGTAATAAAAAACCATTTTAAATATAAACATGAACATTATATGAAAAAATCAACCATTACCATATATGCATGCACATTGATATTCTACTAGCCAAATATTCACATGTAGTAACTAATTTCATAATGACGGAATGCATATTATTGGACATTATAACAACATAGTAGAGGCCTCATTCCATGAATACAAATAAAATATGTGTCATGGCCTTGTGCCAAGACACTAATTTGTATCATGAGACCTATTAATGCATTGAGGGGATATATCAGGTCCCGCCCATCACTTACTAAGTCTAATTCTTTTATTATATGAAAAAGGTGAAACAGAACATTATTATTTGTATTAAAACTTGCATAATAAATGTCAATATTGTAACCATAAACCATTAATGCTATTCAAACATGACATCCATTGTCAAAAAAATTATAAATCATTCTATAAAATATAGATGATTTATAATAAATCAACCTCATTCAATAATAATACACAGTAATGTATATGGAAATAATTGAAAAAGATCAGTAAAACACTTTATGAGAAATATCCCTTTTCATGAAATCATTTAAAAGTAATATAATTTAAAAAGGAATAAATTTAAAAGATAATTTTGAATAAATTTTTACCATGCCAATTTCAATCTTTTGAATGTAATTAAGATTTTAATACATTTATTCCCATTTAAATAAATCATCAAAACCATTTAAAAAACTTGGACATTAATGAGAATGATTTAAAAGAGTAAATATTTAAACAATTTAAAATTATGTTTTAGATAAATATACCCTTAATAAAATTATGTTGAAAACAATTTTATTAAAAATTGACAATGATAACAAGTATTTCCCAGTAAAAACACACACATACCCAAACTCGGATAATAATGATATTGTAGCATTAACCATTACATTTTACATTAATTCATTTGAGGGTACATTTAAGCACATGTATAATGAAAATAATATTTTATTAAATTAAAAATGAACCATATTAATATGAATGATATCATATATTATTCATTTATTACTTGATACTACAAATTTATTAAAAATTTCCATGTTAAATTAACCTTTTAGGAAATAATCTTGTTCTTTAGTGTACATGTTTTAGCCTGTTCTTCATGATCATATCATATAGATCATGATATAAATACTTTATAAATATTGATCATGATTTATATATAATATATATGTAGAATATAAATATTTATAATTGATATATATATGAAATGGAAATACCGTACATGCAGACGATAGTCTGTATATACGCATGAACGTTCTTTCTGTTTTCTTATCTTATAGTATGGAACTAAGTAAAAAAATATATTTACCTAAATAAATATATATTATTCATGTAGAGATTTTGTTTAATATACCTCAAAATTAATCAATGAACTTATTTTTAAAAAATCTCTTCAAGGGTTATCGTTGAAGAAAAATCTCAACACGTCGTGGAGACGGTAACCTGTACGTATGCACGAGCGATAATATAATTCTATGGATGGTTAAATGGTGTTTAATTTGATGGTATATAACATATACTGAATCATTGAAATTTATATTAAATTGTAAAAATAATTATACTCATTATTATAACCATCCAAAAATGATGTGTAGAATAAAAAACTACACCACGTCGTGGAGACAGTAAGCCGTACGTACACACGTATGGTGACATTGTCATTCATAGGATGGATATGATAATGAAAATACTTGTACCATATTTATAATAACATAAAAATGTTTATAAGGTACTGAAGTTGTTATTTTGGCATGGAAACAAAAAAGAAATAGTAAGTGGTAGAAAAAATGAACTTTGAAAGAGGCAATGAAATAATTATATATTCTTCAGGTTCTTCCTTTTTATTTTAACAAAAGGGCTCCATAGGTCATATTTTAATCAAATTAAGGACACTTAGATGATGTGAGGGTAGTTGGGAAGATATTTAAAAAGGATTTGGCTGAAACAAATGGCTTTGAGCGGTGAGGGTCACTTTAGAAAAAACATGGAATTTTATTTTATTATAAAATCATTTTCAGTTTTTAATGGCTCCAAATGGATCTTTCTTGATTATAAGGTGGTTTGGGTTGAAATTATCTAAACAAATTGGTTTTATAATATCTTAGGTCACCATATTAACCTAACCATTTAGATTTAACTATTAGTTAAATAGTTTCTCGTTTACAATTTCATATTTATTTTTATATTACATGTATAATAAACTGACTATAAAATGACAAGAGAAACTAAGTTGTTCGTTAATAAATAAAATAATTATTATTATATAATTCCTTTTTCCAAAACATAGATTTTTATTAATATTATATCATTTAATAATGTAGTATATGTTCTAAAAATTCATTTATGTCAATTTTGAAAATATTTAGTATTTTGTTTTTGTGAAAGACAAAAAACTTGATTACTTATAAAAAATACATTAAATCAACCCTAAAATTTCATATTCACCACGAATATTATGGATGACATCAAAATACCTTATTTACATTTATAATGATATTTATAATATCAATTATTTTAATCTTTTATTAATAAGGTAACTACTACATCATCATTGTGTCAAAAATAAATTAATTTATTTAATGTCTAAAATTTATAAATAAAATCGTATGATGCAGGAAATATTTTTATATTTCTAATGATTATTTATAGTCGAAATTATATTTTGTATAACCCTATATTAAAAATGTTTTAGTTATTAAAATTTGAATTATCACTTTTAACTCTTCATTAAATAAAATAAAAATAAATGTTCTAATTCAATCCAAGTAGGTTAAAGAGGATCATATTTTATTAAAAAAGATTATTTTGGTTGAAATAAATTTATAAAATAGAATTAGGACATGTTTAGGGTAACAATAATATTATTTTTACCTTTAATTTCCTCATTTACATTTATCTGTGGTTAATAAAATTTAAAAGTTATTATTCACCAAAATTTATTTTTATCCTATGTAACAACATTTTAATTATTAATTTCAATTGTGTCTCATAGATTTTTTAAATTGGATCTACAAAACCGGTTATATTACATTTTTTTCATATTTGCAAATGTTCCTAGAAAGTGGGTAAAAAGTGTTAAAAATTTCAATACAATTTTATACATCTAATATTTTTATAAAAGGAAAAAAATAAATAAAAATGTAATTTTATAATTATTATATTTATATTTTTAATGTAAAAACAATTTAAATAAAATAAGTTAATTTTTAAACAAAAAGTCAGTTTTAAACAATAACGTAATGTTTTTCACTATTCATAAAAAATTTAACGTTTTTCGAAAAAATACCAAAAAAATCCACCGAATGTAATTTTCATAATATGAATTCAAAATTTATGTCTATTTTAAAAAAATCTAAATAGATAAGTTTAATTATTTAATGTAAAATTAATTCTCGTTGTCAAAACCAGAAAGCCAGTTTTTAAGAAATAAACACTATGAAAAGATGGGCATTGGTTATTGTTAAATTTAAATGTGAACTTACATCCAAAAACATACTTTATATTAAATTATATATATATATATATTATAATTATACTTTAAAACAACTCAAATTTATAATTTAACATTAAAAAATATTTTGATTAAAAAATAAGGTTTTAATAAAAATTTAGTTTTTCACCATCCATCAAATTTTTAAACTTAACAGAAAAATACCAAAAATTTATCCAAACTAAATTTTTATATCCCACTTATAAATTATATGTTTATATTGTCTAATTTAATATATAAAAGTGTCAAATTATTGATTTCAAATTGTTTCCCCATTAAAATTTTATTAAGATTGTAATTTTTTTTGAAAAGCACTTCTCTTGTCTAAAAAAATTGAATTTTTTATATATTATGTCTAAAAAACACGTAATATGGATATTAAAATTATATGTAGTATATAAAATTTAAAATTCAGTTAATAACATTCATAACAACTTCTTTAACGGCTAGTTTGTTATGCCCTAGTGCACTCGAACATGTTTTTGTGTGTGGCACAAGCTATTAAATTACTTTAAAGATATTACGTATTATTAAATCCTGAGGTGTTATACATAATCTAGAAATATTATTATATAATATTTTATTGAAATTAATAAATTTTATTGGAGTAATAAATAGTATAAAAATATTATATAAGAACATTGCCTCTTCTTTGCATAACCTCTATTGTTTAACAGTAAAACCAACATACGATTATTGTATTCAAGAAATAATTACTCTTTTATAATATAATGTATTTTGGGAATTTATTTAATAAGAATTTGATCAAGTGAAATCAATTTATAGGTGTAAATAAGTGTGGGAAGTCATATCCTTTATATAATTGGGGAGGAGTTGTATTATTTTAAATATCGAATAATATTAAACAATGGAATGTCACTATTACACAATGTGATTTCAAAAAATTTATACAATGTATTTGATGGATGAAATGGATGTTACATACAAACACCATGAAAATGGAACATATTTTTGTCATTTTATTCATTTGAAATTGTGTTTACTCGATTTTACACATTCAGTTTTTCTCACCAATGTAACATGTATCTTTATATTTACATAGTTAATTAATCCATTAAGAAAAGATTGTATTTTTATATATTATATGTATTATATAAAAATATTAAAAATTTGAAATCCAATATATGGAATTAATAAACAATGTGTGTAAAGTATTATTTTTAATGTAAGCCCATGTGTCGTGAAAAATCCAATTTTAACTTTAATCATGGTATTTACATTTTACTGTTTTCATTCATCATTATGGTATAAATATGTGTCAAAAATATTTTCCAACGTTTCTAATAATTCTTCAAAATATGTAATTCATTTTATAAAATTAATTTCAAGAATTATTACTACATAATTAAAAATAAGTCTCGTAGACGGGATGAGAATGCAGGTCATCAAAAAGAAAATATTAAAAGATATACAATTATATTATATATAAATAATATATGTAAATTATTCCATTTACGGAAATTAAATAAATTTATATAATATTGGACAAATTTTAATCTAAAACAAAGTTCAAATATATATTACGGTTATAAATAAATTAAAAGAAATGTATTTTTTAGTTAAATATAGTATTTTTCAATACAGAATAAAAAATTGTGCCTTGATGAAAAATATAAAAAATTTACCATAAAGTAATTTTGAAATTATTGCTCATATATTTAATTTAATGTTTTCAAATATATTTTAAAAAATTAGTAAAAAAATATTTCATATTATCCGTGTAAATCATGAATACAATTTCTTTTAGAATACAAATATAATGAAAAATACTTTTTTTTATTTTAAATGATTATTATTTTACTAAATAATTGATAATAAATAGTCATTTGTAAACTATATATATTTATAATTTTTTAAAACGCATTAAAACTCCTAATTCAACTAGATAAGTAAAAAATATAATATTAAATGATAATATTAATATTATATTATTCTATGGATAAACTCAATCATACATATAAAATAAAATACCAAGTAAACTCATTGATACATATAATGAAAAGTATTGATTATTCTATTTTGTATGTGTAGTGAAACATATTAAAGGTATGAAATTTAATTAAAAATTAATATAACATAAATTCCCAATGGGATATATTTTATTCTATAATTGGGGTTGTTGGTCATATGTGATATCAAATATGATATTGATATTTTAATAATAAGGGGGCGTTATATTCGACACACCTTCAATAAATTTTAACCTATAATATTTTTATATAAATAGTCACATATTTTACATTTGAAAATACCAAAATTGAAAATTCAAAATATTAAAAGGGTAAATAACAAATCTTGTAAATAATAAACTAATGTTAATACAAATTTCACATGGAATAACACGTAACAAGGTTTTTATCTAAGGAAAAAATGGTTCAATTTGATGATTTAGACGTGTATGAAAATCCAATATAATTATATATTTTTCAAAGTAATTGATCAGAATGAAGTGAATTATCAATTGAATCCTAAGTGCCACAAACCCATAAATACATGATAATTTAATAAAACATCTCATTAATTATATATTAATGTAACAAGGTTAATTTTTTATGAATACTCTTATCATAAATATGAGGAATAATTATATTTTATATGTATTTTAGGAAATATACACACTTGATACGTTTCTATTTCATGAGATTAATTTCTCCTTTTGGTTTTTCTTAAATAAATTTTAAATTCCTCAGTTACACCAGGAAATGAACATCATAATTTTTTTGGACGAACTAGAATTTAATATTACTGGATCATATGATCCTTAAAAGAGTAAAAATCAATTCTCCATGTCATTCATAAAACATAATTAGTTATGAAATTTTATCCAATATGCAAAAATATCCTTATAGAGATATAATACAGTAATCCCTAAATTTTTTTTCCAATTTTCATGTAAAAACATTTCAAAAATTGTTAAAATTGTGACACATCAAAACATTATGATTGAAAAAAATCAGAAATAAGATAATTAGATTTCTAGATTCAACATTACATTAATCACACATTCAACATTATGTAACTCTTAATTGTCACATACCAAAAATTTGAATAACATCATAATTTATTCTATTGAAACAGGGTTATAACATGAACTACTATATAATTTTGTTCAATACATTTCCCATTCATTATTTATTCAGTAAAACATCTAATATTGGTTATATTTCATAAATAAAAAATTCATTTAAATTCAAACTGTGTTAAGATAACACGATTTTTCATCAAATAATTATTATGTCCCAATGTAGTTAGTACAATCTAATTTACTATATATATATATATATTATCTCTTTATCTCGAAATCATTATCTCAACATCAGGAATAAATTATGTTTTTTTCAATAAATAGTTTATTCATAATATGTTCAATATTCCAATAAAAAAATTTCTTGGTCCTGCATATCATTCAACATAAATTTAAAAAAATTTACTAAAATATAAAAAATTCACAATCCATAAAAATTTAATATTTCAAACGATTAGTATATCATTTATTAAATGCTCATATGACTAAATTATTCAATCAGAACACATTCCATGTACTTTTTCAATCAAAACACATGTCATATACAAATCATATATGGTAATAGCATATCCCTAACCATATCTTTTTATTAATTTTTAGAAATATTCATTTAATGCTTGGGGAATATTTTTGGGTACTTCCACTTCTCCAGAAAGTTGAAGTATTTAACATTGGAATCATTTTATTTCCTTAGAATCATGAGCACAGTGTAATTTATATCAAATAATATCACCCTCTCTCATTCCCATCGTGACTGTATTAGGTTATTTCGTACATATTTTATCAATTGGGGTAAAGTTCATCTTTCCCTTCTAACCATTATATATCATTTCACATACCATCCACCTCTTATTTTATTCCACCTAAATCCAAAATGAATTGATAATTATTTTTTGGTCTAATCCCCATTTGTAGATATTTCCTAAAACATGTGAATGATTTGGAGACTATTTTCCATAAAAATATTTGGTCAAACCAATCAAGAAAATGACCATTAGAAATATTTTTATAACATTTATTGGTGTGGTTCCCATTATACCATGTATGCACCACATCAAAATAATGTAATGTAGTAAATTATATCATATAATTATGGATAATAATTTATAATCACAAAAAATAGGATTTAGGTAAAAATAATTCGAAAATTTATACATAACTAATTTCATAACATAATCATTGATTATATGGGGTATCTCTATTTAAAATCTTTAATAATAATTTTAAGGAATATTTTAATTATGCTAACTATATACCCTATAAGTGTAAAACTTGTTACACAGTTATGATCATTGTTATAAACCATGTAATGTTTAGCATAAGACCAATATTTCCATTTCATATTTATTAATATAGGTATATATATTATCGAACTACATCAAAAAATATTATACCTAAAGTGAATCATTTCAAAGAAAAAACACATAATGTCATCTATAAACAAAATTTGGATATTCCAATATAAATATAATCTAAAATATACAATAGGGCTCTGATATCTATTCAAATTTTTTCCTAAATCTACATCTCACATTTACTTATATTTCTATTATAGCAATTGTATCACCATTTCAATTGAATAATTATGTTAGTTACTACTTTTATTACATTGGATCTAGGTACAAGGTATCACATCCTGAATGATCAAATTGATTTTCAATCATCGCAAAAATGATACATATATTAATTTAAAATACATATGAAAAAATATAATATACAAATATTTTTCATTCATAACACTGATATTCCTAAAAATGTATCTATACATATTAATCATATAACACCTCTTTGTTTCTTTGAAAAAAAATTCATAATAATGTGGTGAGATAAAATGTTGAGTACTAGTAATAGGGAAAAAGATAATATCATGAATTAATATTCATATTAAATAGGTAAATGTAAAATAAAAAAATCTATTTATTTAATAAATATAGAATAATATGGTGGAAATTAATGATGATAAAATATATCAATTTAAATAATCACAGAGGCTTGAAAACATCAATAGATATTCTAACTGATCAAATAATCAGATGGAAAAAAATTAATGATCTCATAATGAGATACTAAATAATACCGGACATAATAACTATCATGATACATCCTCGATATTTTTAGGATCAATATCAATCCTTTAGATAGATTTTATTTGGGGTAAATATCACTCTGATATTAGAAATGGTTTATCTCTTGAGGTATAACCACTAAACAATAGGCTATAGAGGGCCACATAAATTATATACTAAGTAACATTCATTCAATATATGAAGGAGGAGAATAATAGTGAACATAAACATGTGATTGAGAAAATAACATATGATATTTTTATACATACACAAATCAAATAAACATATTCATCAATGATCATGAATAATATGGATAATGGTTATAAAACCTCATATTATCATTCAAATTTATAATTAACAAACCAAATTAGTAATAAGAATGATTCCAAAACAATGACTCCACTTGGAAATAAATTTAAAAATATACGGATGATGTCGTTTATTATTATAAATAAATAGAAAAGTGATTAAATATTCATGAGGAAAATATACTTTTTATTTTTAATATAAAATTTTAAACAAAAATATTTTTTTTCAAAAAATTATTCTATTTGAAAATAATACTAGAATATTTTATGATAAGTGTTAAACCACTTCTATAGTCTAGATGGTTGTAAATTCACATCATACTATAAAAGATAAAACGATTGTTCCATTCAAATATCAAAATAATCCAATCATTCATTGTTATGAAAACAATATAAATAATCATTTCAATTATTTCATTAAAACATAATAAATTATTAAAAATTTCATTAACAATTCATTTTTAAATGGTAAATGATATTTTTCAATTTTTTTTAGAAAATACTTTTGGAATAGAAAATACTTACGACCGAAGAGAAAACAAATATTTGAAATTATTAAATACATTTTTTACATTTTTTACGTACAAAAGATATAAAATATGGTACTATTAGATAAAAATATCAATAATAAACAGATGAAAATAAAATTATATTTCATAATAATAATTTTATCAAATAAATTTCTTCAAAATAAATTTTTGACAATCAATCATAGTGAGATTTTTATGATAGAACAATCCCTCGTAATGATAATGACATTGACTTTATAAAAAGTGAATAATTAAATTATGTGTTCCAACTATAAATAAAAATAAATCATTTTAAATTAAAATATACTATAATTATAATTAATTAAATACATTATCTTAGAATATCATAGATATTGTTTGAGTAATATTTCCTAATGAAAATTAATTGAGATATGAAATTATTTACCATTTGGTATCTATTATATAAAATCAGTTAAGATGAAACAATAAAATTTTAATTATAAAATAACATGAATAATTAATTATTAATAATATTAAATAAATTTGGCTAATAATATAAACCATATATAGTGATTATTAAGATTAATATAAAATTATGCATCAATAAATGGAAACTTTTATTAAAATACCGTAACTCATAATTCTGTTCAATTGAACGTCATTTAAAATCATGTATAGTGTTTGTAGAAATTTTATTTAATTTTAATAGAATAATATTAATATTTATAATATCATATATAATACCTATGTAACCTCTTATCACCAATTCTTTAATAATATTTCATTATTTTTCTTATTTATGGTTTAATGCCTTGTTTTCTAATGGTGTTTTTCACTAAAGATCAAGATTATGATCATATTATACAGCTTTGTCATCTATGGAATAATAACAGTTAAATAGTTACTATATTTTTACGTAAATATTAAATTTAATATTAATCATGATTATGGTTTTGATAATAAAGTATTCTGCGAACATAGATATTGTAAGTCATATTACACATAGTAAACATTTCCATTTTTTGAATGATTATTACGAAATGGATGTTAGTAATATTTTATTCTAAAATAATTCTAATAATATAATATATACAATCTAATCTATTTAAATATTATTTTATATATCATCAATATGGTATGGGGATGAAATGGAATTAATATTACTTTGGAAAGGTGACTATCCACATGTACAAGAACAATGTTATCAATTTACAATTTATAAAATTAAATGATATATTACAATTTTATAATAATATCTACATTATTATAACAAAAAAATTTCATTTATTTCACATATATTAATTAAAATTATCCTTATTACTTTTTTTGGAAAGTGTTATTGAAAAAATAATCACATAGTATCATGACACGGGAGCTCAACGTACACATAAGCGACATTACCATATCTCATAAAGAATAGAACTTTTTAAGATATAAATATGATATAATAAAATCATTTGTATAATAAATTTATAAATACTCCATATATACAATATTGACATCCTTATATACAACCATGATATGTGGTAATGGTAAACCAAATGACATCAATTCGGGAATTAGTAGTCCACCGTATAAAAGAATGACGTGTTCATAACCCATTTGATGGAAGAGGATATGGATTCAAGGAATGAACATAAAACCCATAACATTATATAGATTATATATATAGTTTATTATATAATCAATTTTTATGAATAAATGATGTTAGTGTATGAAAAATAAAATAAAAAGTCTCTTCAAACAAACATTCCCTCTTTTAAAGATGCCTTACTTAGGTTAACACCAAATACATCCTAGTATGGATTTTTGTCCCAAATAAGGATTCATATAAGTAATGAGGGAATATTTTTTGTTAGTTGAGATGGTTTTATCAAGTTAAATATATTTATAGGTTTCAATATTTTCGGGGAGTAATTTCTATTTTATAGTTGAAATGAATAATAATTATTGAAAATATAAATAAATCAATAATTGGATGTTAGTGTTACCCCATAAGACTAAAAAATTGATCAATAATGTATTAGTGGTTTGATATGATCAGTAGATACATCAAAAATCAAAAATAGACACATCTTCTTTCCTTTTTTTCCTTATTCATTATGTTTACTTAATTTTACCCTTGTTGTTCCATACCAATGTAATTTGTATCCTTTTAATTACATATATTATCATTCCAATAAGAGTAAAAATAAAATTTTATTAAAGAGGTAAATTATAAATACATGTTCAGAGTATTATATCTAATTTATTATATATAATTCCTCAATGTGTGTAAAATTAATAAAAACACCGACACATTTAATGTGAGGACCCCCATTCAACCCGTAATCAGGGTACTTAATTATAACAGTTTTCGAAAACAATTATTATAAAAACCTATGTTTACCATATTAACCAATGTAAATTATGCTTTTAAAAAACATGGAAACCATTTTATAAAATTATATTCAAATAATTGGGAAATTTTAATTAACCATTGCTCCCACATATGTGAGGATAAATCTAGTTTTCAAAGAGAAAATGTACAAAAGTCTAAAAAAATTATAATCAATTTATATATAAAAATTATTATCTTTATTAAAATTGGGATAATTTATATATAATTTAACTATTATTCATTTGAACCAATTTAAAATATAATTTCAATTTATAAATAATTATAATGAATAGATTATTCTAAATTAAAATTTAGTATTGATCAACATTCATCAAAAAAATTAATCATTTCTAGAAAATAAAAATAATAAAAATAAAATAAAGTAGATATTATGATTTCTGAAAAAGGAGTTATCTTTTTCATATATAATTTCAGATAAGTTCTAATATAATTTCTAAATAATTTTGGTAAAGAGAAAATATTTCTTATTTTAGAAAACTACATTTTTTCAAAAGTATTTCTTTTTCATTTAATAGTTAATTATTTTATTTCCTATAAATATATTCTTAATAATAGTGTGTAAAATGAATTTTATTATATTTTAATTATTTCTATTCAAACCCAAAATTCTAACAATTAGTTGATAAAAATCATATCAAAAAATGTTATCATTGGTAAATTTCATTTTGAAAGGAGTTAGTATTACCTGTAATAAATTCTATCAATTAAACCCATTAATACTGTAATTAAATATATTGAAGAGACCCATACTTGTGTGTAATGAATGTAGTTTGTGGATATTTAATTTAAATATTCATGAAATATATGTTAATATATTTGGTAGTTATATTTTCATATATGTCTTCTGGTGTGTGTAATACAAACCATCGTATTTGATATTCATATTTTAAAAATAACGGGGTGTTAAAAGTTTCAGAAACTGTCACTAATTACCAAAAAATCTAATAACAAACACCAGAAGATAATTTCAAAACAATTATCTTATTATCATCATTAAATATAGTAAACCATAATTATGGAATCTAACATATTATATATATGTATATATATCCAACAACATTTAATATGAATATTTAATAAAGATCATAATAAGAAACTCCCATGAATAGTAAATGATTAATGACATTGGAGTCTATAAATATAGTCATCATATTTGATCAAATATCATCAATATATCTAATTACTTTCGTATATGTAATACACTTCATATATACATACACAAAGTAAAACAATTCTGTGTAACCTAGAAATATTGATATAAAAGAAAGTGTTATATTAGATTCATTGTATGGGTAAACACTAGAGATATAAAAAATTCATCATACGTGAGAAAATTATTTTAATGACCCGGAAATTTCAAGGAATGTTTTTTCCTAAATATTTTGGAATTTTACAAGTCATCATTTTCTGATGACACTTGATTATGATGCCCGGTGTGCCCGGAATCAATTTCTGATGTTTTGTTCAAGTATGTTAGGTAAATGCACATGCTGGTTTTTTTATCTTCTGAACTGTTGCTCAGAATTGAAATATGAGGGCACCGATGAACTCGCATATCCGATATTCACCTAAGGGGACCTTTACCGTAGTTGTGTTTTATGTGGGTTGAGATTTAATATTTGGGGATTTAGAATAAAATAAATAAATTTTGTTCTGTAAAACTTTTATTTATGGAGGATGGTTATTTCCTCCCACGGGGAGTTAAAGGAGGGGCCCCACCCACATAATGTCCCATTAGAGGATATTTGTGAGGTGGTGCTCACATGATCATAATCCCTTCACCTCCCCTTAAACCTCCTCATTAACTCCTCTTTATTTAATCAAACAACCCCTCACTTTTGAATTTTTAAATAACCCTTCATCTACTTCTCTCTCTAATTAATTTTTCCATACCATGGTAAATTAATTAGGTGATTCACTTAATTAATTTAAGCGGATTGATTTTTTGAATTACATGTGTTAATAAAATAATATCCTTAGCTGTTATTTTATTTTGGGAACTTCTTGTGTTGAGTGATTTTTGGGAGGGCTCTTGAGAAAAGTGTTCCACTATTAAACGAAGAACACCTCCGACGAAGAAATAATTTCATCCTTGATGAAGAAAACTCTATGATTCGAAGAAAACGAAGTCGATAATGACACTTGTTCTTCGGGTGTAGTCCAATGTCGACAGAATCAACACTGTTCTTCCGCGACACCCGACTACCGTGACGCTTGTCTTCCACGATTAGACGACGTGCGATGTATTTTCGATGTAGGGGAATTATGTTCAAATTATTAATAATTGATTAAATTTTTTCTTTTTCTTTGTTGAGAAACATGGTATTACTTTGGCCAATTGCTACCTCCTAACACAGAGGGTGCGGGTCAAACACACACAACCCGACGACCCTTCGTAGTCTCTTTTTTTTTTGTGATTGAGGCGTATTGGAAGAGGCGGTGATGGGAGAAGCGGCGACCATGCACCGGCCAGGTGCGGATGAATAGCAGCCCTTAATCGCGTGCTGCTTGGCCGAATGAGAAGCGGCCGGCCGAAGCTGGATGGACCGAAGGATGGCCGCGGCGCCATAAGAGGTGCCGCACTGCGGAGGGCTGAGGCCCGTATTCCTCGAGACGCTTTCACGACGAACTGGCCGGGTGATGAAGCTGCAACACCCGAAGGTGTCACATAGCTAGACCATGGGCCGCCTGAGCGGGCCGCTTGCGCAAAGATGGTCTGTCGGCTTCGGCCAGCTGGTTAGGATGGCGGCACAGCTTGGCGCCACCGGTTCGTGGAAGCCCCCCCACCCCCGCCCCGCCCTCCGGGTCGGGCCGTGCTAGGCCAGTCCACGCTATGTCGGGCCACGCCCATCGCGCCGGGCTGCACAATTCATCCAGCTGGTCCAACACCCTATTGGGTCAGACCCGCCAAAACGTGGTTGACCTGATCCGTCATCCCAATAGCCTTAACAGACCGGGAATGTTTTCACTTAAATGTGAATAACTTTTAGACCGTGTGTCCGATCGGCGCACCGTCTTCGGCACTGGGACCCTTAAGATGGGGAGGTCCATTTTCAATACTCTAAGTGAGTTTTGGATGCCTTTGTATAATGGCCACATTTGGAATGAGCATATTTTCATCTGAGCCCCTGTAATGGAAAAGCCATTATCTCTCAGATCGGGCATCCGATTGACGCGCTATCTATCGGGTTGGGTTCCTTTTAATGAGATGGATCGTCGGGAGACATCAACTCTGGACTTCATGATAGTTGGTGTATCGACCCCTTTGCTCGAGGAGTGGACCCTCTTGGAATCGAGTGTGCTGTGTGCGGAAACCCTAAAGATGGCTGCGACTGCAATGACTACCGTACTAGAATTTTCAGTAGCTTTGATGATGATGACTACCGTACCAAAATCCTCAATGGGATCTATGATGATGACTACCTTACTGGAATCCCTAGTGGGATCGAGGAAGACGACAATTGTACTGGAATCCTCTGTGGGTTCGACAATGATGACTACAATACTTGTATCCTATGTGGGTCTGATAGTTGACTTCTGTTCTAGTATTCTACATGGGTCCAATAGAGTATCTGGTCTTGTTTCCTACATGGGTCCAATAGCTTAGCCTGACTTGTATCCTATGTGGGTCTGCCAGCTTAGATGAATCAGTGACTGCATCTGATCATCTTTATCACATTACGAAATATGTATACATGTGTGAGAGGATTCATCACTTCCAATTATTAATATTGGTGCAATTGACTTCATTCCTATGTGGAATGGGATGTACTTGGGCTCGAGAGTTGGAGCCAAACTAGAATTTATGAATTGGATATATGTATGGGAATATACCTATGTAGAGTATGATGTTACTTCTTGATTGAATCATTTCATTGTGGTTTATGCTTTGTGTATTCTAGGAGACCTTAGGGGGTCTCGGGGTCCCTACTGAGTATTGTTATACTCAATCCTCCATGGTCTATGCTTGCACTATGTTGTGTTGGATGTGGACGATGGAAATCACTGGTCATGCTAGAGACTTGTGAAGTTAGGCGGTACCCGGAAGTGGACCACTTGGTGGGACATACACGGAGTGGACGGACGGACCCGAGGTACCGAGGAGACCATCTACACCCACCCTTTAGGTAGGAATCCCGGAGGACGAATTAGTGGCTGTTATTTTACTTTTATACTATTTTTCAAGACTTCAGTTGTACTATAATTTTCAGTTGGTTTTGTATTCCGGCACATTTTCTTCTCTGCACTTACTTTTCTATACAGTAAAACTTTTTTCATACTTCAGAATGCATACTCTGTTGTGTTTTTTTACTATTATATAGGAAATGTCTTCACTTTTTATCAGGATTTACTCCTTTGGTGCTAGTCGTCATCCCATGGCCTATGGAAGGTGGGCTTGGGGTAGTCATGGCACGGGCCCTGAGGTCAGGTCGTGAAAAATTGGTTTTAGAGGAGTTGGTTCTACCGCATAACTCAAGACACTGATCATTACTTTCTATGAAGCGTTAGTGTTATGAGTATTGATAGTGGTTTTCAGTTTAGGGAGTCCAGTATTGGGGCAACGACTGAAATATCCATACAGCAGGACCCTGACCCCTGATTTCTGAATTAGTGCATGAAAACACTAATTGCAAGTGTGTTTCAAAAGTTTTCATTGTGATTACTTTGTGTCAGATAACTAGGTATACTGTTTGACCATGGAACACCTATTTCTTTTTAGGATGGCCCCGCGAAGGCATCCAGCTAGGGTTCGGAGTCATGTGCGAGATAGTAGCCCACCGAGCGATAAGGCATCGGTGCATGGCCCCATCACAGCGGAGGCACCAGTGGTACCTCTACCAGTTGAGCCACTGATACTACCAACCCTAGTAGTAGAGAGTGCATGCTGCCTAAGTGTGTTGCATGAGTTTCAGTGATAGAGGCTGCCCAGGTTCTGTGGAGAGACAGGCCCTCAGGCAGCCGAGGATTGGCTGGAGGCTGTCGTCTGAGTATTTATATTGGTAGGGACATCGACCGACCATATGGTGATCCTTGTCGCGATTCTCCTTCATGCAGTAGTAGGCAGATAGTGGATATTGATGCTCTAGGTTCACGACAAGGCATCTCTACTTTGGATAGACTTTGAGAGTCTCTTCTGCTCAGAGTTTATTCCCGCCACCATCTATGCAGTGTTGATTCAGGTGTTACTTCACCTGTGGCAGGGAATTATGATGGTTTCTCAGTACTCAGTGAGGTTTAATGTTCTTTCATGCTACTCCACTGAAATGGTATGAGACCCATTCTTCAAGGCCCAGACATTTGAGTAGGGACTGAGGAATAAGATTAGGGATTCAATGATCTCCCTCAGTATTCAGATGCAAGCGAGAGTGCTGGTGTGGGCCCTTCTTGTAGAGAGCTTTCTCACTAGGCTGACACCAGTAGCGAGACCCACCGTAGGGAGACACGTAGCAGAGTCTTCTGCAGCTAGCCATAGACAGTTGACATAGGGGTCCATGCAGACCAGGCCATCAGCTGGGTGACCTTATGATTCAGGTTCAGTAGTGCAGGGCACACGAAATCGAGCCAACTATACGAGGAGCAGGAAGTTCTATGCATGCGACGGGCAGGGTCACATGGCTCGAGACTGCCCGACCTGCCATACAAATGAGTAGTAGACAGTGGAGGGACCTCCCAGGTAGAGGAAGTGGTTCGACCGTGGTGGTCCACAGGGAGTAGGCAGATGAGGTAGAGGATCCGGCCATGTAGCAGGTGGTGGACGACGTTTTGACACTCTACCACCACAACCACCAGGAGGTCTGCCCCGACCGTAGGGAGCTAGTGGAAAGTGGAAGGCTCAACTTCAGGAAGTGGAGACGTATGACCATGGTGCACCTAATATTATTCGTGGTACTATCTATGTCTACTCCACCATTTCTGTAGTACTTAAAGTCAATGGTGCGAGTCATTCTTTTATTGCTGCTGCCTTTGTTCAGAGGTCGGATATTCCGACAGAGCCATTGGCTCAATCCTAACAATTAGATACTCATACAGGAGCAGGCTCGACAATTACGCACTGGTGAAGGCAGTATGATCTTACTCTAGAATTCGAGAGCTTCAGCTGGGATCTTCTTGCCGCGGCATCGAGGCCTTACGACGTTATCTTGGGTATAGAATGGTTATCAATAGTCCATGCTCAGATTGACTGTATTTGGCACAATCTGTGGTTTTCCCACATGGATGGGAGCAAGTTCACCTTCACCATCAAGAAGGGTGCCTTGGTAATATAAGATGGAATTACGTATAGGAGAGGGTAGCCGATCAAAGATTAGTTGGCTAGTCTCATCTTCAGAGAAGTTGATGTGCGGAGTCCGAGTTTTCCTCTTGTGGTGGATCAGTATGCGGATGTTTTTTCTAACGATGTTCCAAGACTACCTCCTCACACATATGTGGACTTATACATTGACTTGTACCCTGGGACAACACCGATATCTACTCCACCATATTGGATGGCTCTCGTCAACCTTCGTGATCTACAGGTACAACTGGAGGACTTGTAGTGGAATGGATTTATCCGACCTAGTGTTTCACCCTGGGTTTCTCCGATGTTGTTTCCCAATAAGCAGTATGGGAGATTGTGACTGTGTTTCGACTACTATCACCTGATTCAGGTGACCGTGAAAAACAAGTATCCACTCCCCAGGATTGACTACCTCTTTGATCAGATCAAGGGAGAACGATGGTTCTCGAAGATAGACCTCATGTCAGGCTATCATCAGCTCAGAGTTCAACATGAGGATGTGAAAAAGACGACCATCAGGTGTCAATATGGACAATAAAAGTTATTGGTTATGCCCTTCGGTGTAACCAATGCACCAGTAGTGTTCATGGGTCTCATGAACAAGATATTCCAGCCATACCTCGATCATTTTGTCATAGTCTTCATCGACAACATACTGATTTACTCGACTACTGAGGAGGATCACACCTACCACTTAAAGGTTGTACTAGACACACTCCAAGAGCACCATATTTATGGTAATCTCTCGAAGTTCCAGTTCTATATTCAAGAAGTTCACATTATAGGGCACGTTATCTCGAAGGCGAGAGTAGTAGTGGATCCTGCGAAGATCAAGGCAGTACCTACATGGGTGCCACCCAGCAGCGTGACGGACGTGCGAAGCTTCCTGGTTCTGGATAGATACTATCAGAGATTTTTTCAAGACTTCTCCAAAATTGCAGCACCGCTTTCAACCTTGACGAAGAAGGGGAAACCCTTCATGTGGTCAGATAGATGTCAGCAGAGCCTTCAAAAGCTGAGGCAGTAGTTGACCTGTGCGCCAATCTAGCGGTTGTAGGAGGAGGTCGTTGAGTACATAGTCTACTGTGACACATCAGGGACATGACTCAGGTGTGTCCTAATGAAAGAGAGAGTAGTGATCGTGTATGGTTCATTATATTTGAGACAACACGAGCAAAACTATGCAACCCATGGCCTAGAGTTAGAAGTAGTGGTCTTAGCCTTAAAGATACAGTGACACTATCTGATTGGAGAGTTCTTTATAGTCTACACATACCACCAGAGTCCTAGTTACATCTTCTCATTAAGGATCTGACCCTGAGACAGTGGCGTTGGCTCGAGTTCATCCAAAAATATGACTTGGAGATAGTCTTTACTTCTGGGAAGGGGAATGTTGAAGGCGATGCTCTCAGCTGAAGATTAAGCATTAAGCTACTAGGACAGGCGACCGAGCAGCTAGACGCGTTGGAGATATCCTTTGTGGATAGAGTCGGAGCAGCCATTCTACAGTCACTCAAAGCCAATCCTCCAATCCATCAGTGATTCAGAGAGTCACAGTGTGGGGACATTGACTGTGATACACAACCTGCTCAAATATCCATAGGGTAGATGCCTGATATATTTTTTGAAGGAGGAGAGCATGTCATCCTCTTCAGAAGACGTACCGTTGTACCAGTTGCACTACAGGAGGAAGTGCTGAGGGAGTTTCACACTTACCCTATTTTGATACATCCAGTAGTGGCGAAGATGTACTAGGACTTCAGATGACAGCACTAGTGGTTGGGTATGAAGAAGGATGTAGCAGAGTTCGTTTTACAATGCCTCACTTTTCAGCAAGTGAAGGCAGAGCACTAGGTACTAGCATGATTGGTACAACCCTTAGAGGTCCCATAGTGGAAGTGGGATGATATATCCATGAATTTTATGACAGGGCATTCACATACATCCAGAGGGCACGACTCTATCTGGGTGATCATAGACCGACTCACCAAGTCATCCCACTTCCTTCTGATTATAGATCAAGGATCAGTAGAGAGCTCGAGATGCCTCTACGTTCAAAAGATTGTACGAGTTCATGGTGTGCCATTGTTTATTGTTTCCATTCGAGATTCTCGATTCACTTCCCAGCTATGGAAGCTATTATGTGAGGTGTTTGGGATGCAGCTATGTCTGAGCACCACCTTCCATCCTCAGACGGATGGCCAAATGGAGAAGACCATTCAGAATCTCGAGGACATGCTCCCTACATGTGTCCTTGACTTTGGTAACAGCTGGGAGGATCACCAATCCTTGGTGGAGTTTGCGTAAAACAACAGTTACCATTCCACCAAATGGATGTAATCATAATAAGCATTGCACGACCGACCTTGCAGATCACCTCTCTGCTAGACTGGCCCTAGGGAGTCAGCACTTGTTGGACTAGAGATGGTTCAGGCTATGAAGGAGAAGGTGCATATCATCCAGGAGCGGATAAAGACTGCACAGAACAGAACAAAGTTTTATGCTAGTAGGAGGCGGATACAACTGGTGTTTGAGGATGTTGACCATGTCTTCTTACGGGTCTCACCTCGATGTGGTCTACGGTGATTTGGATGGGGCGATAAGTTATCTCTGAGATTCATAGGACCTTTCCAGTTCCTCAGCAGAGTAAGTGAGGTGACATACCACATGGACCTTCCACCTCAGTTGCACCGGGTGCATGACGTCTTCCACATATCACATCAGAGGAGATACGTGCACGACCCGACCCACATCATCGATCATAGGGGGATAGACATCGATAACTGATAGACATTTACAGAGGTCCCAGTGGAGATCAAGGATCGACAGGAGCAGGTCCTACGTGGATAGTCGAATCACTGGTGAACATTCGATGGCAGCATAGGATCCTCCACGAGACCACTTGGGAGCGGGTGGCTCAGATGCGAGCTCAGTACCCCCATTTGTTTTTCTATAATGTGTTTTAGCTTTACGGGGATGTAAATCCCTAATGTGGGAATAATGTAAAGACCTTGAAATTTCAAGGAAATTTTTTTATTAAATACTTTGTAATTTTACAAGTCTGTCGTTTCTGACGGCACTTCATTCTGATGCACTGTGTGTCTGGAATCAATTTCTGAAGTTTTTTTTTGGTACGTTCAGTAAACATACGTGTGGTTTTTTATATCTTTTGAACTAGTTCTCAGAATTGAAATCTGATAGCACTTATGAACTCACAGCGCCGGTATTCTCCTTAGAAGACCTTTACCACAGTTTCGTTTTATTCGGGTTGAGAGTTTATATTTTGGGATTTAGAATAAAAGAAATAAAAGTTGATGTGTATAAATTTTATTTATGGAGGCTGGTTATTTCCTCCCCAAGAGAGTTATAGGTGGGTCCCAAACCCACCTAACCTCCCATTAGAGGATATTTGGGATTTGGGACCCATAAAAGCCTAATTCTTTCACCTCCAATTAAACCTCCCCATTAAATCTTCTTCATTTAATTGAACAACCCTCACTTTTGAATTTTAAAATAACCCTTCACCTTCTTCCTCGATGAGGAACAGATTTCTTCCTCGATTATGAATTCTCTACGATTTGAAGAATGCAAAGTCTCAAATGACACGTCTTCTTCGGGTTCACTATGAAATCGACGGAATTGACATCGTTCTTCTACGACGCCCGACTACCATGACACTTGTCTTCTGCGACTCGATGACTTGCGACGTCTTTTCGAGGTCGGGTAATTATGTTCAATTTTTTTTAATTGATTAAAATTGTTCATGTTCTTTGTTGAGAAACAGGGTTTGACTTTAGCTAATTTCTATGGCCTAATGTGGAGGGCGCGGGCCAAATGCACAAGGCCCAACAACCCTCTGTAGTATCTTTGTTTGAGATTGAGGCATGTTAAAAGAGGAAGCGAAGGGAGAAGCGGCGGCCGTGAGCCGGCCACGTGTGGAAGAATCGTGGCCCAAAACCACAGGCTGCTTGGCCAAAGGAGAACCGGCCGGCTTCGGCCGGCTGGACCAAAGGTATACCACGGCGCCACAAGGGGCACCGCGCTGCGGAGTACTACGACCCACATTCCATGGGCCGCTTTGGCCGTGAACCGGCCGACTCATCGGGCCGCTAGGTGATGAAGATGTGGCTCCCGGAGGTGCCGCACATCCAGAATGTGGACTACCCGAGTGGGCTGCTTGCACCAGGAAGGCCGGCCGGTTGGGAGGGTGGCGCCGCTTGGCGCCGCCGATTCAGGAAACTAGGGGGCCGTGCCCCCCTAGGACTACTCGGCACTCCTGTCCGATCCACGACCAGCCATTCATGCCCCTTGGACCGGAGCGCGCGATTCATCGGGCCAATCCGACCCTCTACCGGGTTGGTCCCGCCAAAATAGGGTTGACTCGACCCGTCGGCCCACTGGGATTAATGGGTCGTTCCCGTTTTCAATTAAATGTGAATAACTTTTAGACTAGACGTACGATCGATGCGCTGTCTGCGGCAATGGGACCATTACGATGAGGCGTACTTTTTGCGATACTCTAAGTGAGTTTTGGATGACTTGGGATAATGTCTAGTTTTGGAATGAGTGTATTTCCAACCTGGACCCTAGAACGGAAAATCAAATATCTCTCAAACCGAGCATCTGATTGACGCTCTGTCTATCGCATTGGGTTCTTTTTTATGAGACGGAACTTCAGGATACATAATCTTGGGAATCCAGGATAGTTTATGTAACTACCTCTTTTATCAAGGAGAGTACCCTCCTGGAATCGAGCGTGTTGTGTGCGAGAACCCTAGAGCTGGCTGCGACTGTAACGACTACGTACTGGAATCCACCGTTGGTTCGACGACGACGAATATCGTACTAAAATCCTCTGTTGGTTCGACGGTGATGATTATTGTGATAAATTACTCTATGGGTTCGACAGTGATGACTTATGTACTTTTATCCTATGTGGGTCTGACATTTGACTTATATTCTAGTATCTTATGTGGGTCTGACAGAGTATCTTCTCTAGTAACCTATGTGGGTCCGACAGCTTAGCTGGACTAGAATCCTACAAGGGTCCTCCATCTTAGATGAATCAGTGATTTCATATGATCATCTTTATCACTTTAAGAATTATGTATACCTACGTGAGTTGAGTCTTGACTTGCAATCATTACTATCTATGTGAATGACTTATATCCTGTGTGTACTGGGATGTTCTTGTGCTCGAGAGTTGGAGCCAAACTAGAATTCATTACTTATATGTATTTATGGGCATATTCCTAAGTAGAGTTGGATGATACTTCGTGATTGTTTGTTTTCTTTGTGGTTTATCCAATATGGATTCTAGGAGACCTGCCAGGGACTTGGGGTCCCTACTAAGTACTTTGATACTCACCCCTGCACAGGCTATGCCCACACTAAATTGTGTTGGATGTAGACGATAGACATCACTGATTGTGGTAGAGACATGTCGAGTTGGACGGTACCTGGAGGTGGACCACTTGGTGGGACGTACACGGAGCAGACAGACAGACCCGAGTTACCGAGGAGACCATATGTACCCACCCATCAAATGGGATTCCCAGAGAAATACTTAGTGGTTTCTATTTACCTTTTCTGCAGTTGTACTAGACTTCAGTTGTATAGTACTTTTCTGTTGGGTATGTATTCTAGCCCATTTCCCTTTCAACACTTACTTTTTTATATATTACTATTTTTTGCTTACTTTACCATGCGTTCTCTATTATGTTTTTTGCCATCATAATGGCAATGCCTTCCCATTTTATCGGGATTTACGCCTTTGATGCGAGTCGCCAGCCCCTGGCCTATGGAAGGCGGGCTTGGAGTAGTCACGGCACGGGCCCCAAGGACGGTTCGTGATAATTATATGACTAAGTGAATAAGAAAATGAACATAATATAGGAAACACATATCAAATCTATATAAGATCATTAATCATGAATCATAGCATACAACTTTTTCATCGAAAAATACATTAGGCGTAAGAGACTAAAAACAACCATTATCAATCATGAGCCGATAGTATATATAACAAGAATAAAAATATGTTTTCAGTATACAAATATTCATATAAAATCATTTATCTCATCATGGGTCACATATATGACATTAATACTGGATAATTAATCATAGCGGATTAAGTTTAATATATATTCCATAATATCCTTAGACATTATTCATTCCCATGAATATCATTTTTGACATATACTCTTACAAAAATCGGATCACACCCCATTCTACGATATATTATCTTTTGAGATATCAATCATTTAATATTTCATTGTACGAATATCAAATTTTCAACCCACAAGTTATTTAATGAATAGTATTTATATTTTCTCCACATGATCATAAAATATTATTCAATTCATCATATTATAATCCCTATAATGGGAAAAAAATATTAACATCCCATTATTTTATTATAACATAGAATTTATAAATGAAACAATTTTCAAAATTATTTCATTATATCGTATGTAACCTAGGGGAGGATAATTGGTATTATAGAATAATACTTATATAGTCATTATTATAAGTCATCAATATGAAAAATCATGTTTTTATGATAAAATCATTTCCCTAGGGAATCACGAAAATCATCATAGGTTTTTTATATATATCAAAAATATATATTGAAATTGAAATTCATCATTTAAATGAAACAAAATTAATGTCCAATTAATGTTCATACAAATTATTTATTATTTTTATATTAGGATAAAAATATTTTAGTTTAAACCCCTATTTAATATTTTAATGGAATCTTTATTAAAAAGGATAATTCTATAGGTGTGAAAATCAATTCATATACAATATGTCAAAATAGGAAAATATTTTAAAAAAAAAATTACATGAAAATAAGATGCATCAATAAATAATTATAAATAAACTCTATTTTGAAATTTCAATATTATGTAAATTTTAGTGA
Organism: Viscum album; assembly: GCA_963277665.1. Lineage (NCBI taxonomy): Eukaryota > Viridiplantae > Streptophyta > Magnoliopsida > Santalales > Viscaceae > Viscum > Viscum album. Next base: position 1,742,864,865 of record OY728156.1, read on the forward strand.
TGATCTCTTTGTTAAAAAACAAAATAAAATTATATAAACATTCATGAATAATTTTAGGGGCATGGACTTGGATGAAATGATCATCGACCAATGTATAAATTAGTTGAAATATAATTATAAATATTACCAGGATCAACATAAGTACTAAACTAGAGAAAATTGTCATATTCATTTGAAAATTTTAGTGATACATATAAAAGAGTAAAAAATATTTTAATTATATATGAACCATATAATTTCCCTCAATTTAAATTTATCAAAGTCAATCCCAAAAAAGAAACAATATTTTTCAATAAATTTATTCGTCACGTCCCTTTATGTTACACTAAAATTCAATTCTCTAAAAAACTATATATTTATTATAAATATATGGATGAAATATATTCCAATACATATAACTATATATATAATTCAATAATATTTTTGAATTTCTATTTTAGTATTAATATTTAATTTACATTTACATGTACTTAAAAAAATGACATTTTTTTCATGTAAAAATTTTATTGTTTCGATCCATCAACCAATTTCATAGATTCAACATATATAAAAATATCAATCCATTCATATTTTTCATTTTTTATTCATAATTTACAATTTTGTTATAATTCAAACAATTCAGTGATGAGTTATTAATTATATCATTCTATGGATATGGTAGTTCATATGGGTGCATCTATGATGGATTGATGATTCGATAGATGGTAGAAATGAAAATAATATAATAATAATTATTTCTCAAATAAATATTTTAAATTTAATATTATATGTATATATTATTTCTATCCATACAACAATCCTTGTAATGAGGAAAAAAAATTAAAGTTTCCAGTTTATGGTGGTGGTTGTCCACATGTATGCACATACATCATTGTCACTTTAAAAAAATGGGATCTAGATTGAATAATTTTTTTACACTCACTAAGAAATTTATTCAAAATTATTATGTTTGTTCCATAATTTGTGGATCGTTAGAGACCATTTGATGGATGTTTATGTTTAATAAATCATGAAAATGATCATTATGTATATGTACATCTTCTTTGGGTAATATCTAATTAAGAGTACCTTAATGCTTATTAAAATGGTTCTTTTAATAATTATAGCACCTCACAGTCATGGATAATTATTTTGTGAAAAAATTAGGTTTAAAAAATTATCAATATTAATTATATTCACTAAGATTCAATTATAGTAGTTAAGATTTTATCTCTATAGAATCAACATTATAATACAGAACTACTTATTCATGAATTATATTAAAATAAAATTAACTTAATTTTGTGAATTAGTTTTATAAAAGGATCATATTTATTTAACTAAATTTGACAAAATTATCATTGGGTGTTTTGTAGGATTTTATAAAAATATGATGATTTTTGTATCAAATTGGAATAATAAAATTTTTACAAAAAGATAGATTATTTTAAAATTATATATATATATAATAATTACATGAACTAATAAGATTTTTTTTCTAAAAATATAACTATTTGATATAATTTTGGGAAAAATATAATTGTGTTTGATAAGAAATATACTTGAAATTTTAAAAATCAATGAATTAATTTTGAATCAAAATAAAAACATATTTTAGTTTTCCCTAATAATATAATATTTAAAAGTGATGGTTTTTTTGGTTTTCTTATAATGTAATATATTATAGCTTTAATTTAACGTAGCATAATGTATTCCATTGGAATAATCATAATACTATTGTTTTCATTGAAAAACTATTTAAAAACGATCATTTTAACAAAAAAAACAATTTCTTTTAGGAATTTATATTATAAATAATTTCTTATCACTCAAGAATTAAATATTATAAAAATTAGAAAATATTTTAAATCAACTTAATTATTATTAAAAAATAATTTAAACAAATTTTATATTATTGTGAACTGTATCCTTGTTAATAAATTATCATTTCATTATTGAAAAATATATTATTACATGGGGGAAAGACTAAATGATATTAGTTAAAATGAAAATAAAATGTGTCAAAATATTACTATATGAATACATTTGAATCATATCATACAATTCCATATATATCATGGGAATTTTGTAACATATTCTAACCCGCACATTCAAATCCAGTTCTTATTATATAATTATCATACATTTGTAACTGATTCAAATAAGTGTGATGAATTTCAACAATTAACAATATAATACATCAAATAAAAATAATGGATCACATATGAATCTATGTAACATTCAGTTATATCGTTATAGATAATTATCATAAAAAATTATATAATATATTTATATATAAACAACATATTAGTAAAATTCAACATTATCGTCCACCAATATATTCACCTATAATATCATGTCTAACAATTAAATACATAGAAAAATTCATATTAAACTTGTGAAATGGAAATATAATAATGGGGAGGTCAAATAATCATTAATTCAAAATATAATAAGTAAATATTTAATGTTGTCAATTATAATTAGATGATCATAAAGATATAAGGAAAAATTAAAAGTGTTCAGTCATAAATAAATACATTACATGCATATAATGTCCTCAATCATTAAACATATAATTATTAATAAGTATGTAATAGAGTGAATAGTAATATGAATAAATAATAATGGTCCATTTGATATCATTCTAGATATAAAGTAAAAATTAAGAAAAATTATCAAACAATAACTTTTGTTATCTTAGGACATCAACAATATAGAATGTAAATGTCTGAATCAATCCCAAGCCTTACATTTTAATTCTTGATTATTCTATAATAATTCCATGGTTTGAGAGTTTTTTCAGAATTTTATAAGTGGTATAAAATTGGTTTCATTATTTTTTTCTTTTAATTTGGTTGTTCGTAATTTCTATTGTGATTTTTCAAAATAATTATTTAATTTGGGATTAATGATTTAATCATAGTAAATTATAAATTATTAAATGTTAAAATGTATTTTAAAATTTTTTACTATGTGGTATATTTTAAATATTATAGAAAACAATATACACATTTGTAAATATGTATATTTCCATGAAACATGTTTTAATTAAGGTATTTATAAAAATTATTACAAATTGTGATGTATATAGTTAAACAAATATGAATATGTATATCATCATGTAAGTGTATATATATTTAAGATTTTTGGATATATATTTATTTATCTTATGATATAATATGAATAATAAGAATTATTACATTTGTAAATATATAAATATATATGTGTTGGAATATATATATATATATATAAATAAATATCTATTGGAAAGTTATTTATATCTATTTATTGATTTCTATCTATATGTTATTTAAGGGGATAAAATGAGTAGTTCATTATAAAATGATTTTAGCAACAATATTATTTGTATTATTAATGGTATAAAAATGAATTCTTTTTATTATAATTGAATAGATGAGAGGGATAAATTTTAATATAAATATAACTCCTGAATAGTGGGTATATATGGGAGGTATGAGTTTAATGGGATAGAAATGTGTGAAACAATTTGGCGGGAGATTCATTAATTGGATGAAAATATTTGGGCTCACCAATATCATAATATAATAATTATTAAATTCGTTACTCTCTAAAAATTTAATAAATATTTAAATGGAATTCTTATATAAAATTTTCAAATATATTATAATTAAAATAAGAACATGCGTGTATTTTTTAGACAATGACGAGAACACTACAAGCTAAAAAATTGTCACACATCATGTGACATGTTATATATGAATGTAAAAACATATATTTACATGACTCTTGTTAATATTAATCATTGCAAAAATTGATGGGTTGCAAAATGGAATTATATATATACATATAAATATAATTGTAAATGTATTTATAAATGTATTGATAAATCACATCATTTTGAATTTATATAAATTTAAATATATATATATATATATATTCTTATATAAATTTTCATATGTTAATATATTTTTTATTTTTAATATATCATAGTATATATATATTGATATAATTATTGTAAAATATATGTGTGTGTGTAAACTAAAATTTTAAAAGAAATTTTTTAAGTATAAAAATCTTTAAAACAATGTTAAAGAATAGAATATATACTAGAAGGTAAAAAATATATAGGTTAATAAATGATCATAATAAATGAATAATGTATAATTGAAATAAATAAGAAGAGTTCGAATGTGGAGTTTGAATTATAATGAGCAGTAGGGAGTGAGTTGTGGAAGGTGAATTGATTTTAGAGAGAATAATAAATTAGGAAATAGAAAAAAAATTAAATAAGGTGGAGTGGGGGTGGAGCAAAAAAGGATGATAGATAGAGTGAGTGTTTAATGGTGATAATAAACCTGAGATAGTGTATTTTAGATAAGTGAAAAATAAAAACAAAAATTTAAATAGAAATTTAATAATGATATATAGTAAGAAAAACTAATAAAAAGTAAATTATGAATAAAATGTGATTATGCTGGAATTATAGATGGTGAATTTTTTTAATAATTAAATATGTCATAATAGTGATTTTGGATAGAGAATGTTGTAATTATGGACTAATATAATTATAATAACTTTTTAATTTGTCAAAACATGTATCATTAAATGGGTTTGTAAATTATCTGAGATTAATAATTAAATGGAATAATAAAAAATGATAAATAATAAAAATATATTGGATCATGTGGGTGATTTAAATAATAAAATAATATTATATGTTTTTATTTTTATTAAGTGGGTGAAATTAATATATCATTATTAAAGAAGAAAATATGATGTAATTTTTGAATTAAATGAGTGGTTTAATTGAGGTAACTAATCAGATTGACACACAGTTAGTTCAATTAGATTAATATTACTGACTAGAATACAGGATGAGAAGTTTTTTCATATTCATTTATTGAAATATACCAGATTTAATTAAATAAAAATTTTTACATTTAAATTATTGAGGTTTGAAAATCAGATGAGTATGTGTTCATTTTGGCCCTAGTGAAAATTATTCCACACATTTATCGGGTTTGAAAACAAATATTAGAGATCATCTGTTTATCATTTAGCTATATAATGTGGGTAATATATTGTTTTTTTCAACTTTGAGAAGATTACTGGAAATATATATATAATGATAATAAACCAGTATAAATAAAATGGTACGGGAAGGGTTTTTTAATAAAAATCTATTAAAGATTTTCATTTACGATATTAATAATTTTACGAGAAAGATGACATGTCGAATGATATGGAAATTGGATGATTTGATTACACAATATACTATATATTTTTAAAGATATATCGCATTACTTTTTTCACAAATAAATGAAATAGGAAATCCACTTATACCATGTCAGTGAAATTGTTTCTGTTTGAGAATTATGTTATGAATGAAAATATCCTTATAGAAAATAAACAAAATCAAAGTGAAACGATTTATGAATAAAAGAATTTAATAATTGTTTTTTCAAGGTGGATGTGATATGTACTTGTTTTTTGTTGTGTTAATGTGATTATATGGTGGATGTGAAGTGGTACTGTGATATAGAATGGGTTGAAATGGATAATGATATACTGAATTTAATTAACATAAATGTTTTATATAGTGGATGATTATTTATAAAAAATGGTCTTGATAAATAAATTAGCATAAGAAATGAAATTGTTTGGTAAAATGGATATCCTTAAAATTGATTGTTTGAAAAAAATGGCCAGTGGAATATGTCATGTTTATATGTTGTTGTGATATTGGAGCTTGTAGAAAAAGTGTGAATACATTTAAATGGTTGTTACATCAGTTGTGAACCCATATGATGGTATTTTATACATTGATATTGTTTATATTTATACATTTTATATTCATTTGTTGTTTATTATACACCCCAACCTTGTCAAGAAATATTTGTTGAATCCAATATTGTATCATGGGGGTGTTTTTTCAAGCTTATAAGTCGTAGGATGGATGGATAGATACCCATTAGTCCTTTCACATTTAGCCATCATAAGTGAAGGACATGAACGTGATGTGATGGCTAAAAGTAAAAATATATGTTTTTGATTTGTGATGTGATCCATTATGATGGAACACATGTTTCTAGGTGATACATGATGTTAGGGCACATGTTTAGGTGGTCCCGATGTCTTGTTATGTGGTGTGAGGTTATTTACAAGAGGTGGGAGCACCAAGACGTATGACATATGTTTGTGAGATCAGAATATCTAAGGGAATGTAGTATTTGGAACTATATAATCGATATGATTCAAATTATATAACTATACATGGATGTCTCATCCTATTATAACTCTTTTGTTATTTTGGGGTTCAGTTAGTTGACCTTTTTATGTGTTTTTGGTTTTGAGGTTTCCTCACAGTTGCAATAGAATTCTCTTATCACATGTGAATGAGAGACCTTGGTCTTATTATAAAGTAAACTATTTTGCACTCCCTGTATATATATAACTATGTTATGGTTTTCTAGGACATAATATTCAAGAATGGAATATATTTTCTCATAACTTTGTAGATGTTGTTGTTTCATTACATTATCATTTATCATGGGACATTTATTTGGAGTCATTTTTCTATAACTAATTTATGTATACATGAATTTGGGATGATTTTGGATTTATTTATATTATTTATTTTGTTTTCGTATTCATTCAACCACTCAATAATTTTTCCATATAGAGGTATATTCCTCCATTATTGTGATATTTTTTATAATATTGGTGATATTTTCTAACCAAGGGCTTACAAGATGCACAACTTTGGGGGTTATTTTCCCTCACCAATCATTTTGGAATCATTAGTGGGAGGGTCTTAGGAAATAGGACCCTTAAAAATAATTAAATGTGGAATATATAATAAAATAATCTTTTTATAAAAATATTCAATGAACACATACATTTCTTAATTCATTAGTGGGAAATAATGGACACATATGTCCTCTAATTCTAACATAAGAACCCTTAACTTTTTTATAACACAAACTAACTCTAAAATATAATCAACATTCATTATATACAATGTCTATTATCTATAAATTAAAAATAATAAATGAAATATTTAATTTCTAACCTCAATAATATCCTATTTTCATTTTTTTCATGATTTATCGACGAAAAAATGAATACTACGAAAATCACACAATAAATAACGACAATGAATTATGATTATTTCATTAAAACATAACCCATTTGGATATAAGTATTTTCATGATTCTATTTCAATAATGAGTAAAATTTCCATTGAAAGAAGACTAAAAAAAATTATGATGATCATACCCCATTCACATTAAAAAACACTTTTTAAAACTAAAAAGATTCTAAATATTGTGAAGAAAATATTCTTTCGAAATTGTGATGGAAGATTATACATTTATCATTAATGTAAATAATTTTCATTATAATGGTATACTATTTTTATGATTCAAATGATATAAATAAATCATTATTTTCATTTTATTATAAAGATGTTTAAAAAATAGTAATTTAGAAAATGTTAAGAAATTTCATTTTCAAAAATAAAATTAAATAAATGTAACAGAGAATGTGAAATAGAATTATGTATTCATTTAAAGATTAAAATTTTTATTCATGAAGTCATTCTATGAAACATATATATGGAAGTGATATATTATTGTTATAAAAGAATGCATATGGTGGATATCATGTTAGATATATTATTTTTTTGTTTTTAATCAATATGGTTGGAAATGTTATCTGTATATGTTGACCAAATACATGAAAAAGAGGCTAATAATTATTTTTTTTGTAAATAATATCAAATGACTTCCCCAAAGATACCATTGAAGACAAAAAAAATATCAAAATTAATTGAAATTGTAAAATTAAGTCTTTAGAAATTTGATAACATTTGAATCTAAAGTCATTAAATAAAATAGTGTGACATGGAGGGGGAAATAAATTGATTTAAATGATGTAATATTTAAAAATTATTTCATATTTTGTATCTATGACATAAAAGGAACTCATGTTGTAGAAAATTAATAATGTCTCATAAAAAGAAGATTGAGAAAAAGAGATCACATACATTGAATATAAATATTTAAGTGACAATCAATCCATTATGTGATTATGTTCTCATTTAAAGAATTCCTAAAAAAATATTAAATATAGAATAAGAAATTATAGTGATCATTTTATATAGAAACATGGATTATCATTGTTAATGGAGTATAAGTATAGGAAACTAAATAAAAACTCTTTTATGAAACTATTCACAATACAGAAATATTAATGTCAAATAAAATTGAATAATGTAATATGAATTGAAACATAGAGTATCATGAATAGTTTCTAATCCATGATGTTAAATATAAAATTATTTTATATTCATAATATGAAATTAATTATTTGTATTAAAACTAAATTTACCTCAATGAATGTTAATTTTAATGGAAGACCTTACCTAATGTCCATACAAACAATGTGTATCCATTAAATCATTAATAATACTATTATTATAATAATATTTTTATTTATTTTTATCAATTTCTATGTATAAACCCTTATAATTGAATAATATTTTTCATTTTATGTAGGCACATATTTATTTATATAATCATTTATTTCCATCTCGGGTTTTTTAGGACGTTCAGTTAATTAAATCAAAATGGATTTTTTTTCGGTTAATAATTTTCCAAAGGGAAATTATTAAATAAAATATATATAATAAATTTTTTTAATTACTATTACTAATAACCTAATTATAATTTTAAAAAACATGAAACATAGTTCTGAATAATGAAATACATTATTATCATAGAGAGAGTTGGCCATACATTAATATGGGTAATCTTTTATTTTTTCTATTGTCATGAAAAATCGAATGATTGTATTATTTTATATTTTTTGACTGATTATTATGTCCTAAATAACTAATTAATATTTTAAATACATAATTATATCATTTTTTGAGAGGCAGACATAAAAAACTAATTACATTACCTATCATGGTTCTAATTCTCCATACACTTGAATGATATATCCATTTCCCATTGGATGACTGAAGTATTTTGAGATAGGATATCACAATGAAATGATAAAATATTTTTTTATGGAATATATTGGTTTAATTATATCATCATGGTTGGAGAATATATATATTACATAAAATAGAAAATAAAAATAAAAATCATCAGTTAATATCTATTCCTCTTATATGGAATACCACATTTTCATTACACCTTAATCCTTATGTGGATGGTATTATATAAAAAATTGACTCTTGTGATTGAGGATGGATTTTAATAATGTAATTTTCAATTGAATTAATCCTTGAATTGGGGAATTATATATGGATAGAATAAGAGGGAATTCTCTTTTATTTGTGAGGGGAGATGATGTCTCGGAATTTCATAATGTAAAAAATTAATATAAATTCATTAAAATTTTAAATGACGAAATGTATATATAATTCCAGGAATAGAATATTATTATTTGAGATAATCTCAACATGTAATTTTTTTAATTATAGTGTTATGTTTTTACCTTTATTTATTACATTTATCATCCCAATGACCCATTTGAAAAATACCTAGAAATTAATTGTTTATAATATTTAGAGGTCCATGAATTTTCCATAAAAATTCATTTGACACAAAAATGAATGATAAATGGATATTTTAAACACATCCCAATTACATAGATGATGATATTATTTTTATAAAATTATTTCATTCAATAGAATATTGATTATTATAAAATATATTTAATTTCATTTTGGAAATATATTAATTATTATATTATAACATGCGTATAAATCATGTTAAAATGTTCAAAAATAAAATTTATTATATGATCAGTAATATATGATCTTTATATATTTATCTAACCAAATATTTACTTATTTAGATTTAATTTTAATTCTATTTTGTAACAATTGGAGTACAAAATTTAACTATAATTATGTTATTGATTTTGTTAATTTAAAATGGTATTAATTTTATATATATGATAAAAACTATTAAAAAAAGGAAATTAGATGACCTTTTAAACCATTTATTATCTGACATGTAAGATTTAAATATTCATATTAATATAAAATAATTTAATAATATATATTTTATATTGAACACAATTAATGTCACCATTAGAAAAATTCACATAATTTTACTTTGAATAAAGAATTAATGACCGATAATGCATATATAATCCTTTATCTGAACTATAATATGTTATATTTAACATTTAAATTTTTGGGAATCATTAAATATAAATTGTTTTCAAATTAATCTTTTAATTTCATTTACATAATTTTTCAATTGTTCACATGTGCACTATTGTAGTGTTTTGTCAAAAACATTGTTAAATATATCATAAAAATTTATAATTAAGTTAAAAAATTAATTAAAAGTCAATATAATTGATCATAAACATTTATATTCCTGAAATATGTATACTTAAATACATTTATGTTATTAAAATATATTGAATATGCCAGTGAGAAATTGTGAATCCATGCATAAAAATTGAAAATGTTTTTGGATTATTCGATTTTTTTTATAAGTCCAAAAATATTATATCCCTAAAATCAGTATTAGAAAGTCATAAATAATTTAAAATTCTATAAATTACTTCATATTTCTAAATTTTTATCATTAAGACACTAAAGTTGATATTTCTAGCATTGTGCATGCTTTGCAGCAACACTAAAAATGACCTCCATATTTTCAATGAAATTAATTAAAATATATACATTTATAATAATTTTTGTACGATATTATTATCAAGTAAATATAAATGAATTTTTAATTACCGATAATATATTTTAATATGATATTTGTTTCATAGTGATATCATAAATGTGATTGTATTTCAAAAAAATTATAATATTTTATAATTCACCAAAATAATAACATCATCATAAATATATAAAAAATTCATCATATGATAAAATCTAACCAGATGAACTAATAAAAAACCACACTTTAAAAAGTTCAACTTTTATAAATTATGGGAATAATATTCACGACCCCTCCCCCAGGGCCCGTGTCGTGACTACCCCAATCTCGTCTTCCACCGGCCAGTGGCTAGCGACTAACACCAAAGGCGTAATTCCATAAAAATGAGAAGGCATTGCCTTTATAACCTGCAAAAACAAATAGTAGATACTATCACAAGTAAACTGAATAGCCGATAAGTGAGTACGGTAAGTAAAAAGTGGCTAGAATACAAGCCCAACTAGAAAGTACAAGAAAATTGAAAGTACAAGTTCAACTTTTGAAATAGGAAAAACAACCACTAGGTTGTCCTGTGAGGTTCCAACCTGAAGGGTACGTACAAATTGCCTCCTCAGCAATCCATGTTCATTCGTCTCCTCTGTTTACCGACACAACAAAAGTCCACCTCTGGGTTCTGTTCAGTACTAGTACTCTCAGCCTCGATCAGTGATGTCCGTCATCTTCATCCAATACAATGAGGTGATGGAATAGCCCCTGCATGGGTGAGTATAACGATACTCAGTATGGACCCTGAGACGCTCAAGGTCTCATAAAATCCAACAAGGATAAACCACTAAGCATGAAATCAACAGATATCCTTATTTAGGTATATGCCCATACATATACCTAATTATCAAATGATCCATCTCAATTATAAGGATAACACAATGTATTGACTCAGCTCTACAAGGATTCATAATCACATTATCAAAACCACGACTACTAGATAACTCCTCCTCTGTCGAGAATAGTGGGCCTGCAGCGACCCCATGGTTTTTCCCACAAACCTTGAACTGCTGAAGTACTAATCTTGTCGAGTACCGTGGGTCTGCTACGTCACCAAGGCGCTCCACACTGTGGGTCTGCTGCCACAACCAGGTGCTCCCCCTAATATACTACAGAGGTACTCCTTCTGTCGAGTACTGAGGTTCTGCCTTCATAACCATGCGCTCCTCCACCGTGGGTCTTCCGCCACAACCCGACGCTCCCCACCCAACTAGTCGGGTCACTCTGTGTCAATCGGTCAGTAGTCGTCAAGTCTCATCCAACTACTAGGTCTCCACACTTTGTCCACTTGTCTTTGGAAGGATCTGCTCCCCAAGAAATTGGTCGATACTCCAACTATCATGAATTACCCCGAAAAAGTATCTCAAAAGTCCACCATGTCATAGGGGTCTCGACGCGACATATGACATGTTAATCAAACACCAGATTTGTGAGTTATTAGCCTTTTAGTCATGGGGGGCCCAGTTGGATTCATGAATGATTTAAACTGACTGTATCTCAACTATACCCCAAATCCGAGTGAGGTATACCCAAAGGGATTTTCATGCTCCATGATTACTAGCTTCTCTGATGGCTTATCAAATGGACGTCTGATACCAAAGATATGGCCAAAGAAGGTTAAAGGTCGTAGTGGGCCCAGGTCTTTCCCGACCCGTTTGGTCTAGTCCAGCCCATCAGGCAGGCCAGCCCGTTAGGTTGGGCCCTGGTAGCTGGTCCCAGCCCTGCAAGCTGCGAGAGCGCTGACCGTTTGCGAGGGCGCGGACTGATCGTGGGTCGGTGTGAGGGCAGTTCGGCCAGGAGGGCACCGCGTGGGCGGCTCGGACTAGAGGGAACCGCGCGGGGATTGCTTGGGGCAGCTCGTCCCAGGGCTGAGGAAGTGCGGCTGGGGCCTGGGGGCCCACTCGAACTGGGCACAATGGGGTTCTCAGATGGTGCAGCTGCTGGGCGCGTGGAGGTTGGGGGGCTGGTTTGGCTAGCGGTGGCACGGGGCGCGCGGGGTGCACGAGGTGCACGGACGGCACAACCTATGGGCATTCAGAGGCCAGCTTGACCAGGGCTCCGGTGGGGTGCGATCAGTGAGGTAAGCATGGACTGCCTGGGCAGTGAGAGCGGCACAGCGGAGGTGCGGTGCATCCGGCTAGGTCGGCGTGGCCGGGGTGCGGTGTGGGTCATGGAGGTCGTAGGTTGTGTGACTGTTTCCTTCGTCACATTCATCACCCTTGACCATTCTTTCCTCTGTTTCGAATAATGTCACAAAGGAGATCAACGGAGCGGTCAGACCATGTTGGTTTGGCCCACACCCCCCGCATTTAGGGTGATAGCAATTGGCTCACAATAATGAAGCACAACAATGAGCATGGAAGATAACATAAAAACATCAATTCCTAAAAAACCTCATAAAAAATATTCCCACCCACAAGGAAAAACATCTACAAATCAACATGATAATAAGTTGTTCTGTATTCATTGTTTTGGATGAAAATTTACAAGGGAATAATATCATACATATATAAAATCAATGGCTTACCTTGATTATTGTTCGTTAACAAAGTTGTGGGGAAGAAGATGGAGTTTTCGTCGTTCATTGTGTTTTCCACACACATCCAATCTATGCTCATGCATCAGTTCGTTGATGACAATGAAGAGGGATTTTCGATCATCGAAGACATCCCACTTCGGTTTCCTCCACAAGGTGCTTCCAAAGAAGTAGTCGAAGACGCTCCTCACTAGCATTCTTCGTGGAGGAAGTTCTATGTTGGAGAGATTTCACCCTATGTTATCCTCTCCCATGCTCAACAAAGACGAATATTCCAAGCCAAAATAATAGATTAAGTTTATCTATAATTTATTTGTTGGCACAAAATTATAATGGTTTAGAAAAAATTAATTAATGTCCTCAATTAATTATTGGGGAGGATTTGGTATGTTAATGGATAGTGAGTTGGAATAATTAATTGGGAGGAGGAGTTCAATCGGCCCCCACATTAATGATGGGATTTGAGAGGTTTTCCCCAAATAAAATGAGGATTTAGTCCAGGGAGGTCCCTCCCACCGTAACCTCTCACGGGAGGATAGGATTCGGTGGGACCCACCACCATAACCTCTCATGGGAGGTTATGGTCGGTTGGTCCCCACACTACAACTCCCACAAAGAGGTTTAGTTCTGGTGGACCCCACCTCCAACTTCCACATGGGGGCTCAAAATAAAATAAACTGTTTTTCATTTTATTTTATTATTTTCCACAAAAAACCCTAAAACATTCTTTTATTCTCAACCGCCTACCATCGAGTTGAAAGTATCCTTTTGAAAATATCGGCGTTGCGAGTTCAACAGTGCCCTCATATTTCAATTCCGAGCAGCGGTTCAAAAGTTAGAAAACCTGCTTGTATGTTTACTGAACATAACCAAATAAAAAATCTGAAAATTGATTCCAAGCACACCGGGCCTCATAATCACAAATCGTCAATTTTTACAGACTCCTAAAATTCTTATTTATTTAAAAAATTAACATGGAAATTCTGGGTCTTTACATTCTCCCCACCTCAAGGCTCTACATCCTCGTAAGCCATAATTCATAACAAAGGGAACAAGTGGAGGTATTGAGCACGCATCTGAGCCTCCCGCTCCCATGTGCTCTCTTCAAGGTTGTCGTGTTTCCATTGAACACGTACCAGAGGTATCGACCATCCACGATGGACCCGCTCTTTTCAATCCAAAATCTCATCTATAACCTCTTTAAATGTCTCCCCATCATCGATGTTCAGCTCACCATGGTCGATGATGTGAGAATCTTCATGCACGTATCTCCTCAATTGTGATCCATTGAAGACGTCATTCACCCGGTGCAACTAAGATAGAAGTGCTAAGTGGTATGCCACCATGCCAAATCTATTGAGGACTTGAATAGATCTGATGAATCTCAGAGATAACATGCCACCTCAACCAAATATCCATAGTCATCGTCGGGGTGAGACTCGTAGAAAGACGTGGTCATAATCCTCGAACTCATGAGGTCTCTGTCTCCTATCGACATATGAATTATGCTTGAGTTGTGCAGTCTTCATCCACTCCTGTATGATCTGCACCTTCTCTGTGGTAGCTCATACCATCTCTGGTCCCACTAGTGCTGACTCCCTTGGGACAGTCCAGAACAAAGGTGATCTGCATGGTCACCCGTACAATGCCTCAAAAGGTGCCATCCCAATAGTGGAGTGATACCTGTTTTTGTATTTAAAATCCACCAATGGTAAGTGATCATCCTAGTTGTGACCAAATTCGAGGACGGTAGAACGTAGCATGTCCCCAAAGGTCTGAATGATCTACTCGGTTTGGCCATCAATCGGAGGATGGAAGGCGGTGCTCAAATGAAGCTACATCCTGAAAGCTTCTTGCATCCCCTTCCATAGTCGGGATGTAAAAGGTGTGTCACGATCGAAGTCAATCGTCGAAGGTACTCCATGTAATCACACAATATCATGCACATAGGGGGGTCTAAATCTCTCTATTGAACCCTACTCTCTGATCGGTAAGATATCGGACGACTTTGTGAGTTGGTCGACGATCACCCAAATCGAATCATTCCTCTAGATGTTTGTGGATTTAATGTCACAAATTCCATGTATATCCCATCCCACTTCCACTCTGGGACCACTATAGGCTGATCCAAGCCTGCTGATACCTGATGCTCTACCTTCTCTTGCAGACAAGTATGGAACCGAGAGATAAACTCTGCAACATTATTCTTCACTCCCAGCCACCAGTGTTGTCGTCGGAGGTCCTGGTACATCTTCACCACACTTAGATATACCGTTAGGGGGGATGTTTGGAACTCAGGCAACACTTCCCCCTAAAGTGACAATGGAACCATGGTAATCCTCTGAAAATGATAACGTGCTCCCCAACTTTATAAAATCAAGAAAGTGCCTGCCTAGTGGATATCTAAGAACGTTGTGTCTCGCAATTATCATCCCCATGTTGTGCCTCTCTGACTCGCTGAAGAAGTGGGAGAGTGATGGTAAGAGACTGAAAGAAGGTTGCTCCATCTCTATCCACCAAGGATATCTATAATGATTCCAGCTGCATCGTCGCCTCGCCTAGAAGCTGTATACCAGAGCTCTTGCTGAGTTCAACTACAACAACATTCCCCTTCCCAAGAGTATAGACTATCTCGAATCATAGTCATGGAGGAACTCAAGCCAATTTTTTTGTCTCAGGTTCATGTCCTTCTAAGGGAACATATACCTAAGACTCTTGTGATGCATGTACACAAAAAACACACTCTTCCATTAGATAGTGTTGCCAAATTTTCAAGGATAAAACCACTACTTATAACTCCATGTCATGGGTAGCTTAGTTCTACTAATGCTATCTTAGCTTCCAAAAATCATAAGTGAACACTAATCGCTCCTGCATTAGGAAACATCCGAGTCTGGTCCCTGATGCATCGCAATAGAATATGTAACCCAAAACGTCCTATGGAAGCCTCATGATGGTGGTTCTAGGTTGCCTCTGCCTGACCTCCTGAAAGCTATGTTGGTATCTCTCTAACAACAAAATGGGTTTCCCCTTCTTTATCAGGGCAGATAGCGGTTTTGGAACTTTAGAGAATTCTGGCACAATCCTCGGGTAGTATCTGACCAAAGACGAGAAACTCAGTACCTCCATCACACTCCTGGGTTGCTATTAAGCAACTGCCACCTTAATCATCACTGGATCTACTGAAAATCCAGCCTCTAAGATGAAAATTCACAAAAATTGAACCTCTCGGATGCAGAACTGGCTCTTCGAGAGTTACCATAAAGCTGGTGTTCTCAGAGTGTGTCCAGTACTACCCGGAAATGAGAGGTACGATCCTCCTCATTAGTCTAGTAGATTAGAATGTCATCAATGAATACTACGACAATGAGATTGAGGTATGACTGAATGATCTTGTTCATGAGTCCCATGAACACAGTTGAAGTGATGGTTACACTGAATGGCATAACCAAGAACTCGTAGTGGCTGTATCGATATCTGAAGGTTGTATTCTGCACATCTTCATCTCAAAATCTAAGCTGGTGATTTTCTGATCTGAGGTCTATCTTTGAGAACCATAGTGCAGCTCATGAAGCTCTGTGGGAGCCATATGATACACTGGAGTTGATATCAGTGTCATCCTAGGGTAAAAGTCAATGTAAACGTCTACCTTTCTAAAATGGGGTAGACCTGGAACATCATCAGGGATGACATCCATGTACTGGTCCCCCACGAAAGGAGAGCTCAAACTTTCCACATAAACAGCTCCGAGGGTAAGGCTATCCAACTGAGGAGTGATCAGCTGCACTCTCCTCTGAGAAAGTCCATCCTGTGCTGCAAAGGCTCCCTTGTCGTCGGTGAAGGTAAAACGGGTCCAATAAGTGTGGACACACCGCCCATTGCACCTAATACCGTCAATATGAGATTAGACTGTAGATAACCATTCCATACCCATGATGACGTCTTAAGGCCTCCACGTCGCTACTAGGAGATCCGAGTAGAAATTCTTTCCTCCTAGAGTATTATCACAATGATGGCACCAATGTATAATAATCGAGTATTCTCCCATAGGAATCTATATCCTTAAGGATTGAGCCAATGACTATGTCAGAATCTTCTAGCTCCGAACTAGGGCTATGGAAATGAAAGAGAGATTGTAAACCATGTCTATAAGAACTGTAGCTAAGGTGGAATAGACACAGATGGTACCATGTATCATTTCCACAGCGTCATGATCGTCGGCCTCAAATGACCGATGTTATCTCTCCCATGTCAACATGCTCCATGCGGTCGAGGTGGACCTTCTGGTGGTGGTGGCAGTAACACCTCAAAAAGTTTTCCACAACCAGCTACATGGCCAGCTCCTCTGCCACGTCTGCCTTCTCCCTGCGGACCACCTCGATCAAATCTCTGTCTCTGCATGGGCGGTCCATCAACTCTCTGCTGATCATCCAAACTATGGGTAAGAAATTCATGATTCATGTGACCATGCCCACCACATGTGAATCACTACTCTCTCCTTGAATGTATTCCTCTGCTCCGGGTGCCCCACACAACTTATCCTAAGTCATGCAGTCGTCCACCTATAGGTCTGGTCTTCTTGGAAACCTATGACATCGGTCTTCTGACAGCTACAGAAGACTCTGATACGTGTCGACGGTGGTGGATCTCACTGTTGGAGACTACATAGTATGGAAACTCTCTACTACGACGACAATCTCAAACACCCCTCCCTGTATCTGGATGCTGAGTGAGATCACCAAAACATTGATCTCCATCCTAAGTACCTGCTCGAAGATCTATTCCCTAACGAAAGGGTCTCATACTATATCAGTGGAGTATCATGAGAGGTCAATGAACCATGCTGAGTATTGGGCTACAGTCATGTTGCCCTGTTGCAGATGAAGTAGCTCTTTTACGCACACTACGCAAAAAGCCACTACGACAAACTATGCCCGAAACAGGCTCTCAAATTCTTCCCATATAAGAGTCCTCTCTTTGTGAACCTGGTGCATAAATCTCCAACATCTTCACGGTGCGTCCTATAGAAGGCTGGAAGCATGAATCACCATGAGGTCGGCTGGTGTCCCTACCAGTCGGAAAACTCTCACCACAGCCTCCTGCCAATCCTCAGCTGCCTATGGGTCAATCTCCCCTGAACCTGAGTGGCCTCTAGCACTCGAACTCATGCAATGCGCTCAAGTGGCGTGCATCATTTGCTGCTGGTTTTGGTGGCATCGGTGGCCCAATGGGGAGTGGGACCACTGTTTCCTCTGCTAGAAAAGGGCCATGTACCAAGGCCTCATCACTTGGTGGGCTATCTATGTGTACAAATCTCAAGTCTCTAGCTGGTCATCTGTAGGGAGGCATCCTCAAAGATACAGATGTGACGTTGTCCAATGAATATACCTGCTGAGCTGACCTGGTAGAGATGACTTTAATATAACATTTGAAAACACACATGCAACAATGTTATCATGCACTGAGTCAGAAATCAGAAGTCAGGGTCCTGGTGTATGCATACGTCGGCCGCCGCACAATCATTGGACACCCTAAACTGAAAAGAACACTCAATACACATAACACTTTTTCTTCATATACAATGAAGATCATAGTCCAATGTTCTTTGGTAGAACCAACTCTTCTGATACCAATTTGTCATGACTCGTCTCCCGGGGCCCGTGTTATGACTACCCCAAGCCCGCCTTCCATAGGCCAGGGGCTGGTGACTGGCACCGAAAGAGAAATACCTTAAAACATGGATGAAATTTCCTTTAAAAATAGTAAACACTCATAGTAGATATGATCATGAGTAAACTGAATAACCAACAACTGAGTGTAGTAAGTAAAAAGGTGCCAGAATACAAGCCCAACAGGAATATACCCGAAAACTGAATGTACAATTATAATTGAGGAAATAGGAAAAACAACCACTGGGTTATCCACCGAAGTTACTACCTAAAGGGTAGGTACATATCGCCTCCTCAACACTCCACGACCATCTGTCTCCTCAGTGTACCGATACGTAGTAAAGTCCTCCTCTAGGTTTCGTCCAGTCCTAGTACTCTCAGCCTCAGTCAGCGCTATCTTTCATCTACATCCAACACAACATGGTGCAAGCATAGACCATGAAGGAGTGAGTATAACTATCCTCACTAGGGACCGTGAGACCCTCAAGGTCTCACAAAATCCAACATGGATAAACCAGAAAGAATCAATTCAATAGATAACCTTACATAGGTATATTACCATACATATACCTATGTTATCAAGTGATCCATCTCAATCATGAAGAAAACAGAATGTATTGACTCATCTCAACCATGATTTTAAATCATATTGTTGAAACAATGACAACTGGAGAACATCATCTCTATCGAGTACAGTGGGCCTGCCGTGACACCAAGGCGCTTCCTAATAACCCTGGACTGTTGAGGTACTCCTCCTATCGAGTACCGTGGGTCTGGTGAGTCCTCAAGGCGCTCCCCACCATGGGTCTACTGCCATTACCAGGTGCTCCCCCTAATAGTCTATAGTGATACTCCTCCTATCGAGTAATGTGGGTCTGCCGCCATAACCAGGCACTCCTCCACCATGGGTCTCCCACCACAAACAGGCGCTCCCCACTGGGCTAGTCAAGTCACACCAAGTCAATCAGTCAGTAGTCATCAAGTCTCAGCCAGTTACTAGGTCTCTGCACTCTCTCTGCTCGTCTCTAGAAGGATCTACTCCAAGAGCTACTAGACGATACTACAACTGTCAAGAATTCCCATGAATAAGTATCTCAAAGCTATTCCATCTCATAGGTGTATCGACACAATAGACGGTGCATCAATCAGACGCCCAGTCTCTGAGTTATTAGCCATTTAGTCCCAAGGACCCAGTTAGATTCATGAAAGATCCAACTTGACAAAATCTCAACTATACCCTAAAAACCCAAAGGGACCGTCATGCTCCAAGATTACCAGTACCACTGACGATTCATCAAACAGAGAGGAGGTTCCAAAGATATGGCCAAAGAATACAAACGGTCGTAGTGGGACCAGGTCCGGTCTGACCCGGTCAGATCGACCAGACTCGATCCAATCTGTTCTGACGCGGTCTAGGCCAACCTGGCCTGACCCATTGGGTCTATCCTGGCCTGTTTAGATGAAAACCCCATTAGTTCTGGCCCATCCTGATGGGCCCAGACGAGATGGCCACGAGCGCGCGAAGTGGTCAGGAGGTGGCGGACCAGCTGGGGGTCGGTGTGCGGGTGGTTCGGCCCTGAGGTCGCCGCATGGGCGGCTCAGCTAGAGCACCATGGGATGCGTGGATGAGAGACTTGTGGGGCACATGGGGCGTGCAGAAGTCTACGGTCCAGTTCGACCATTGGCGACGCATGGCGTGTGTGGTGCGCGGGGCACACTAGGTCTGTGGACAGCAGAGTCGCGGGGCGCATGGAGGCTGGCTCGGCCGGGGCTCGGTAGGGGTTTAGTCGGTGAGGGTGGCGTGGCCGGCAAGGCAGTTTGGTCGGGGAGGGAGACATGGCTGGTGTGAGAGGTGTGGCCGGCGAGGGCAGTGCGGTCGATGAGCGGCGCGGGTCACTGAGGCCACGGGTAGTGTGGTCGTTGCCTTCATCGACTTCGTCGTCTTTGATGTCGCTTTCCTCTATTTCAAAGAACACCAAAAAATAGATCGATAGAGGGGTTGGACCATGTATTTTTGGTCTACACCCTCCACATTTAGGGTGATAGAAAATGGCTCACATGAATGTTGCACAACAATAAGCATGGATGATATCTTAAAAACATCATTTCCCAAAAACCCTTATCAACAAAATATTCCCAACCCGAAAGGAAAAACATCCATGGATCAACATGATAATAAGTTGTTTCAAATTAATTGTATTGAAAGAAATGTAACAAGGGAATAATATCATACATAAATAAAATTAAACTCGTGCATTGATTGTTGTTCGTCGACCGAGTCGTGGGGAAGAAAACAGAGTTGTCATCATTCGTCGCATCCACCAAACACTTCCAATCCATGCTCATTTGTCAATTCTTTGACGAAGATGAGGGGGGAAGGGATGTCATCAAAGACATCACAAGTCGGTTGCCTCTGGAAGGTGCTTCTGAGGAAGATGTCGTAGACACTCCTCGTAAGCTTTCTTCATGGAGGAAGTTCATCGTTAGAGAGATTTATCCCTATGTCATCCTCTCCCAAGCTCCACCATGATGAATATTCCAAGAAAAAAATAATAGATTAATTTTATCTATTATTTAATTTTTGGCACAAAATTCACAAAAGTTTAAATACATTTAATTGATGTGCTCGATTAATTTATCTGGAGGATTTGGATATTTAATGGCCACTACGTTGGTAGAATTAATTGTGTAGAGAATGTCAAGATGCTCCCCGCCATTAATGAGGGGAGTTGAGAGGTTTTACACAATTAAAATGGGGGTTTAGTCTCAGTTGGTCCCCAACATTGTATCATATTGCGGGAGGATAAGTTCAGGTGTCCCCCCCCATATCCTCTCATGGGAGGTAATGGTGTGGTGGTCCCCAAACATCAAGTACCACAAGGAGGTTTAGTGCTGGTGGACCCCACCTCCAATTTCCACATGGTGGCTCAAAAATAAAATAAATTGTAGTTCGTTTTAATTTATTATTTTCCATCAAAAACCCAAAAACTAACTTTTATTCTCAACCCACATTCGTTGAGGTGAAAGTATCTTTAAGAGAATATAGGCATTGTGAGTTCAGTTATGCCCTTATATTTCTATTCCGAGAATGGGCTCAAAAGTTATAAAAACATGCTCGTACGTTTACTGAACATACAGTAACAAAACTTAAAAAAATTGATTCTGGGAAGACCAGGCCTCAGAATCACACGGTGTCAATTTTTGCAGACTCGTAAAATTTTCACTTAATTAAATAAATTCCATGTAAATTCTGATTCTTTACAAAAACATTTAATAAAATTGTTAAATCACAGATAATTGCTTTTTGAGATGTTTTTTTTCAAAAAATGAAATTATAAATAAAATAATTTATATTGTAGATACTAATGTAATTAATTATATTATTTATATTGAAATCTGGATAATCTGATTTAAATTCCAAATTCATGGAATAATATAACATTCATTGAAATGAATACTTCGTTTAAGAAAATATTTCACTATTTAGGAAAATCCCATCTTTTTTTACAAGTATGAAAATTTCATTCAACAACTAGTTTGAAAAGATATAATAAATTATTATATGTTTATTATGTGATATATCTTCTAGAAATTCATAATATTTTTTATAATATTTTCATAAATAAATCAATAATAATATTTGTTTAAGTGAACATATTTTTGATGTATGAAATGAAATTTGATGAAAATTTAATATATATTTCATAAGCGCAGAAAATATAAATTTATATATAGCATAAGATTTATATATATTTCTAAATATTGTTAATACTATTGTATACCCCTAATTTACTTGAAATTTTATAACTATAATAACTAAAAATTAATATTCCAGGGTTTATTTATGCACGACGATTGACATTTCACAAAATACTGATCATTGTGTTATTTTATAATATTTTCATACTATAGATGTTTATCGTCAAACTAGATAATGAGATTACACTAAATAAATATTATATATAATTTCATGTCTGTGTCTTCCTATTATTCAAAAATGAAACTTACAATCCACCATTATATTTTAACATTGATCCCTATAACTCTCCAAATCCATGGGAAACAACATTCTTATATTCCTTATTTTTATTATATAGGATACAACAATATCTAATGAAACTAACATGTATAATTAATGTATATAAATATTTGTTCTTTGGAAAAAGAGGTTATCTTCCTACCCAACTCATTAAATTTTCTTTTATTATCCCACATCCTCTTAAGATATTTCATTTAACCTAACATAATTAAAAAAGAATCATCAATATATAAATATTTTATTCTGATATTGGGATAATACTATTTTCGCCCATTTAAAGAAATTGGTAATAAATGTATCACCCACGCGTACAAGGAGAATAATACCTCAACATATAAATATGGAAAAAATCAATATTCAACTAGAATCGATTCATCCAATGATGAACTTAATAAATATTTATGATATTTATGATATAATTTTGATTATAAAATTATAAAATATTATTTATATTTCATTAATACATTTTTTGTGGAAGCCAAAATAAAATTCATTCAAATAATCATACTACACTCTCCTTGAACTGGTAAATTATTTTTTCATTCTATAATTTGTGTGGGTTCATATAAATAAATATAAAATCATTTTGTATTACATTTATTTCATGTTTAACATTTTATATATTATATAACCATGATCAATATCCATGGAACATAATAATAGAATCGGAAAAAACATCAAAAATTAAGCGGTTAACGTCAAAAAATTGATACTAATTATTAATTATTAATGAACTAACTACAAGATATTATAATTTACATATTAATGGTATTATATGTAAAATATGGTTCCTCTATTATGGTTTTAGATTTTTTTTATGAAGTTAGTTAAATGATCTTAGAGAGAACTTCTAATCCATTATAATGTTTCATTAAACACCATCATCATTATTTGAGATTATTTATGATTAATATTCCTTTAGACGATTTTTTTTTTACTTTTAAACCACACAAATTTTCATCAATTATTGTTATTTATATAAATTAATAGTTTCCTCTTATTTCCATTAATTTTTTAATGCAAAATTTGTATATAATGTTTGTAAAGAAAAAATAATATTATTTTATTTTTTTACGATTCCTTTTCAATATATATTTATTATATTTTATTTTTTCATGAATTTTATATATGAAGAGTTTTTTTAATCATTAAATTTTTTTATCAAAAAAATTGTTATATTTTAAAAAAAGTGAAATTTAATATGTTATTCTAAAAAGGAATTTTTTATTTTCGACCAATAAATATTTCATCTATATTTTAAAAGTCTTTTCTTATATATAAACTTATTTTAATATATATTTGATTTAATTGTGTTATAATAGAAAGATTAAAATCATTATAAAACAATAGATATATTATGATAATGTTTACATACTGATTCACATTATAATATATTAACATTCATTATGTTGATTCTATTATAAGAATTTTTTTGTTACATATATATTAAAGTATTATTGATTTTATTCTTATGTTGAATGGGTTGGACAATTTAATTGACAACAAGGTTCATTTATAACCCTTATATACCTTTTTTAGGTCCCAATGGAAAAAATACAGTGTTTATTTTGGAATACAACATAACAATTTATGTCGGTAAAATTGGCATGAGACACTGAGGTAACTATATGCTGTTTGTTATTATTTATATTATCGTTATTGAACTACTTATTATTATCCATGTGATTATTTAAATTTTTATGTCATTTATGTATATATTACAATTTTATGATAATAGTAGTATTGTCATGACCCGTCCCCTGGGACTTGATCCGTGACTACCCCAAGCCCACCTTCTATAGGACAGGGGTTGGTGACTTGAACCGGAAAGGTGTATCCCAAAAACAAGAAGGAACTGCCTTTAAACTTGTACAAACATAGAGTCCCAGAACACAACAAGATGTAACCGCGATGTAAAACAATAGCAGTAAATTTGTGTATTGAATGTAAAAGGCCATAATACGAGCCCATATAAAAAGATACCACCAAAATAGAAAACAAAAAATAGCCCTGGAGATCTTCCACAGGGGATCATACCTGAAGGGGAGGTACAACTCATCTTTACATATCACTATGTAAACCGTCACCACCATCCACCATCAGGTCCTAGCGCTGTGAGTCTCGGTCAATGTTTTCCGTCGTCTTCATATGACAAAACAAGATGCGGGCGAAGCTCGTTCAGGGGTGAGTATAACAATACAATGTAGGGACCCAAAGACCCACAAAGGTCTCTCAGAATTCCACAAAGGAAAATCAAAAATCATGATCTCATACACAAAGCACAAAATAAAATACTCATCTCAAATCTGGGTATAACTAAATTACAGAAGTGCGGATTAGTAGTCGTAATGTTTGATAATTTTATTTTATTAAGAGGAACTGCTACTAACCATACGATGTCTGACCTACATAGGATTAACAGGTACTAAACGCTGCAAGACCCACATAGGAAGCGACCCACCCATGATCTCTAGGTAATAACCCCCACAAGTTCCACTCATGATTTTACCAACCCAGTGTTTATAGGCACTAACAGCCACAAGACCCACACATGATCGATAGGTGTTGATCCACAAAGGATCACTTGGGGCTGATCCACCCAAGATTACTAGGTACTGATCTACACAGGGTCACCATATGCTGATCCACATAGGATGTCTAGGTGTTTAACCCTAGAGGTTTACTAGGTACTGATCAACATGTGATTTCTAGGTGTTGATCCACACAATATCTCTCGTTGATGAGACACACATGATCACTAGGTGTTGAACCACACAGCATCACTCGGTACTAACCTCCGAATGATCTATCTTAAACCTCCATCTCACAGTCATCCACTAGATTCTCACTCATAGCATGCATGATTCTATGATAAATTACTTCTCATGCCATTTGTCATTTTTCATATGCAATAATTACCCACTATGAAGATATTAAATGATCTCTCATGTTATAATGGTTCTGACACAATAGATTGTGTGTCAAATGGACAACTGGTCTATAAGTTATTTTCATTTATGTGTTGATGTCCCGGTTGGTTTTAGGGTTGACCCAACCCAGAATTATTCATTTTTCTCTAAAACACTCTTGGAGCTTCATAAAGGACCATCTCACTACAAGGATCCTAGCGCCATAGATGGTTCTTCCAATGGACGTCCAGTTCGAAAGATACGACCTTCAGAGCATATCTTGGCCCGAGAGGGGTCCAGGTCGGGACCAACCCATCCCAACTTGGTCGGGGCCAACATGACCCAGTCTGGGCCAACCCAATCTGGTTTGTGTCCGATCTATATGATCTGACCCGATTCGGGTCCGACCCGGCCTGGCTGCAGCTCGGCCTGCCAGATGGAACGACCCACGCGGGGGTCGCGTGATCCACCTTTTGAACAGCTCAAAGAGCCATTTGGATCATTAAAAGGTGGTTCCTGGTGGCACTGCCTCGATGCCGGCCAGACCAAAAGTGATCATTTTCCCTCCTATGTATTGAATTAATAGCATCGGCCTGCTCACCACAGCACGTGACGACACGCTGAATCCCACCTCTACTTTCGGCGAGCATCGGCTACCACCTTTTCCTGCCTATGTCGGTGACACAACGACATTACATCTGTAGGTCCCGTGTGATCTCTGGTGGTCTATTCATCCTTCCAAATAATCCTATTGGAATCCCAAGATGCCAAAATCGTTTGTGCCTCCAAGTTAATGCTTTATGTTGTGTTGGAAATTTTTTCACCGAAGAACGCAATATAAAAGAAGCGGCAGAGGGTCCAGCCTTATTCTTTTGGCTCGTGACATCCACATTATCCTTATAACAAGAATTATATTATTCAATTAATCAACAATAATCTTTAATAAATAAACACCCTACCTCATATTTCGTTGGAGATTTCACATTGGTGGAAGGAGAATCCATGCTTGATGAAGATGATAGTGTTTCGTCGTTCCTGATTCAATTCCTCAGACATTGTCATCCAATCTTCAGTTCCTCAGTGGATGTCACTACGACACTTTTTTAGAGGTTCCTCATCTTTGTGCCAGAAGCCGATTCTTGAGAATATATTAAATAGACAGTGGTTCCAAATTTTTTTCAGGACATTAATGTGTTTCATCTATTAAACACATTTCGTGTTACAACATCGAGGTTAAAAAACAGAAGATCCCAACCATTAAATTTCTTAACTAGTCATCGGTCCCTCCACCACTGCTCAATAGTTACAGAAAATAAATAAAATTACTTCATTAAGTTATTTTTTATTTGGAAAGTCCAAAATTTATCTTTTACTCCTAACATACCATGGCCAAAATGAAACTTCCAATATGTGAATCCTGACAATGCGACATTCTATGGTGCTATATGATTTCAATTCAGAGCATTGGTCCAAATTTTAAAAAACCCCACTTGTACATTTACTGAACGTACCTTAAAAAAGATTAGAAATTAATTTTGGGCATACCTGACTTTGGAATCACGCTCTATCAATTTTTACAGACTTGTAATAATCCCGAATAATTTGAGAACAAATTACTTGTAATCTCCATGTCTTTACAATAACCCCACCATTGGGAATTTCATTAACAAAATCTACAACAAAACTAGGGAAACCAATGGGGGTATTGAGCATGTATCTGAGCCTCCTGATCCTATGTGATCTCTGAGGATTCTCATACTGCCAACAAACTCTCACATGTGACATCAACCACCCATGAATTACCCACTCCTTTCGATCCTTCATCTCCACTGGGAAATTTGAAAATTTCATCACAACATTGATGTCCACCTCTCCCCAATCGATAACGTGTGATGTTTCATGTGCATATCTTCTCACCTATGACACATGTAATAAATTATGCACCTATATTATATGTTGGGAAGATCTATATCGTATGACACCTCTCCAACTCTAATGAGGATCAAGAAAGGTCCGATGAATCTCAGATATAACTTGTCTCCCCCATCCAAACCCCTATAATCCCCATAGAGGTGTGACCTGTAGGAATACATGGTCTCCCTCCTCCAACCACTAGGGTCTCTATATACTTTTGTAAATAGAAATATGAAGGCTTTGTGTAGTCTTCATCTACTCATATATGATCTACATATTCTATGTGGTATTATGTACCAACTATGGACCCATAAGTGTTGACTCCCCTTGGCCTGTCCAGCAAAGAGGTGATCTGCATTGTCGCCTATACATGGCCTCAAATGGAGAAATAACGATGGTGGGGTGATAACTGTTGTTTTATAAAAAACTCAACTAGGGTTATGTGGTCCTCCCAACTGTGGCAGAAATTGAAGACACTAGAACTAACCATGTCCTTGATTGTATGTATTGTCTGCATCATCTTACCATCTTCCGGAGGACAGAAGGCGGTGCTCAAGTGTAGCTGAGTCCTGAACACCTCCTACAATCCCGTCCACAAGAGGGAATCCAAACATGCATCTAGATCAATGTATCCCATTGATGAAACCCTTTTATGTCGCAAAATCTCTTAATTTTATAGGTTTCCCAAGCCCTATATTGATCCCTACATTTTGATGGGTAGGATTCGGGTCAACTTGGTGTGTCTGTCAACAATCACCAAGATAAAATCATGGACCACGGACATATGTGGTAGCACTGTCATGAAATCCATAGAAGTACTATCCCACTTCCACTCAGGTACCTCATGTGGATGAGCTAAGAAAACGGGTACCAGATGCTCGGCCTTCATATGTTGACATGTGAGGAATCATGATTGAAACTCTCCCACTACATTTTTCATACATGGATAGAAGATTTGATGCCAAACGTTCAAGTACATCTTGGCCACTCCATGATGTAGCACTAAAGTGGATGTATAAAACCCCATTAACACCTCCTCAAATAATTTCACTGATACCATGGTGTGTAATCTGAATAGGACGTCATTCTACCGACCTTCAAAAAATTGTTTAGGAGTCGATCCTGATGATATCTGAGCATGTTGGCCTCATAGTCAATGTTCCCATGATGTGTCTCCCGAGATCACTATAGATGTGCTAGAGTGATAGTGATATACTAAAGGTAAGATAGTCCATCTCAATCAATGAAGGATATCTAAAATGTAGCAAGCCGCTCTGTCACCACACTCAGTAGTGGTAGACTAGATCTCTTGTTGTGTGTGTCTGCTATGTCATTCTCCTTCCCAGGAGTATAGACTACATAAATGTCATAGTCCTTGATAATCTCTAGGAATCATCATTGTCTCAGGTTCATGTCCTTCTCTGAGAAGATATAACCATGACTCTAGTTATCAGAGTGAACGATAATTTGTTCACCAATCAAGTAGTGTCGTCGCATCATCAGCACAAAGACCCCTATTATTATATCCATCTCATGGGGAGTTTAGTTCTTCTCATTATGTATCAACTTCCATGAGCCATAGAAAATCACAACTCAATCTTGTGTCAAGACACAACATAGTATGGTCCCTGATGTGACGCAGTATACTACATACCCAACACCCTCTTCTAGTAGTCTCAAGATGGGGGCACTCATCAGTCTCCTTCTCATCTCTTGAAATCTTTGTTGGCACTACTCCATCCACAAGAACGGCTCCCCATTATTGTCATGGATGAAAAGGGTTATGCTACTCTATATAATTTAGGTATGATCCTCTAGTAGTATCCATCCAATCCCAACAAACTTCTATCCTCTTTCACACTATTGGGGGGCTTCAAAGAAATAACTACCCTTATCTTTTCTGAGTTCACTACAACTATAGCCTACAAAATAATGTGCCCCAAGAAATGTACTTCTCATAACCAGAACTGGCACTCCATGAGATTTCCATAAATCTAATGCTCTCGAGTGTATTCAGATCTATATATAAGTTCCTTGTGTGATCATCCTCTAACACAGACTATATCATGATGTTGTCAATTAATATCACCATGAAATGATCAATATATTGCTAGAAGATCATGTTCATGAGCCCCATGAACACTAATGGAGAGTTGGTCATGCTGAAAGGCATCAACATGAAAATTTTATGGATATACTGACATTTTGAGGTTATCTTAGGTACGTCATTGTCTCGTACCCAGAGTTGGTGATAGCCTAATATGAGGTCTATCTTGGAAAACCAATGTTATCCCTTTAGTTGTTCGAAGAGATCATTGATCCTAGGATGAGAATACTTGTTCTTCAAGATCACCTGTATTAAGCATTGATACTCCACACAATACCTTAGACACACATATACCTTCTTGGAGAACAATATTGGGGATTCCAATGGTGAATTCTAGGGCCTCATGAACCCCGTTCCCTTCATGTTCACCAAGTGTACCCTCAGCTCACAAAGATCCATGGGAGCCATCCGAGA
Organism: Viscum album; assembly: GCA_963277665.1. Lineage (NCBI taxonomy): Eukaryota > Viridiplantae > Streptophyta > Magnoliopsida > Santalales > Viscaceae > Viscum > Viscum album. Next base: position 1,742,895,162 of record OY728156.1, read on the forward strand.
TGCTAGTGTAGATATTGCTTTTGACATGGGGTAAAGGTCAATGTGAAAAACCACCCCACTATGAGGTGGTCATCACTTAACATCATCATGGAATAAATCATCATACTGGTCCACCACTATAGGATAAATCAGACCCCTCACATTAACAGCTTTGAGGGTGAGTCAAGCCAACTAATAAGTAATCTGTTAATCACTCTTCTGAGATAGTCTATCATATGCTTCAAATGTTTCCTCCTCATTAGTGAAGGTAAAATTGATCCCATAAACATGGACGCCCCTAAAGTTGTGCATAAAATACATGATTTGAGCATTGACTGTTGATATCTAGTCCATTCCCAAGATGACGTCACATGTCGTCGACGCTGCTACAATGAGATCCTAGCCAATGATCTCGCCTCTTATAGTAATCTCATAGGGCATACACTGGTGTGTAATCATTTAATAATCTCTCATGGGAGTCTCTTATCAAAACCATAGTGCCAACAACTCTAATAGAATAACCATGATCCGAACGAGTGTCATGGAAATTAAAGAGTGATTGAAACATTTGTCTATATGTATTGTAGCTGGGGTGAAATAAACAAAGATTTTACCTATAATCCTCTACGAAGTAACATTCTCATAGGCCTCTATTGAGTGTAGCTATGCTCAGCCCCTTCCACATGCTCCCTATGGTCGGGGAGGACCACATGGTGGTGGTGAAGGTAGAACCTCAAATCGCAACCAACCACCTATTGCACAACCTGCCCGGTTGCCATGTTCACTGCCTGATGGACCCCCGTGCTCAAGTCTCTCCCTCATCCTTAGAGGCTCCATGATCGTATGTAGATCATTAGTAAGGTAGTTCATGTAATCACTAGCCATGTCACCCTGCCTGACGTACGTGAAGCAGAATCTACCACACTCCTAACCTCCTCTTCCTCAAAAGGTCCAAACCAATGACCGTGCATCTAGGGTCATCCACCATATGGTTTGGTGCACTAGGAACACTGTGAAATTTGCCTAATACCTCATGAAAATGACTCATCTACATTTTATTCATTGGTGTCTCTCACCGTCGGTGCCTAATCAGCTAAGAAGCTCTATACCAACAATTCTCACTCAAGCACTCCATCATGAATCATTATATTTAGAGATATCATCGATGCTATGATCTATCGTCAGAGACCCTACTCAAAGGTCTAGGCCCGGAATAATGGGTCTCGTACCATATTGGTAGAGTAGCACTAGAGGTCAGTGAATATCGTTGAGTACTAGGCAACTGTCAGGCTACCCAGTTGTAAGTGCAGTAGCTCCCAAAGACACACAAAGAGTAGTGTCGTTGGAATGAACTCCACCCTGAAGAGGCTCTCAATGACTGACCAGGTGAGGGTTGCCTCATCTATAACTAGACCATCATGCCCAAACATCTTCCTGTTGAGCCTAGAAAGAGATTAGCATCTAGGATCAAACTCTGCTCTTCTGGTGTCCCAAATAGGTGGAAAACTCATTCCACGGCCTCCAGCCAGTCATTAGCATCATGAAGATCAGTCTCGCCTCGAAACATCATAGGGATCTCTCGTTGGATCACATGAAACACGCTGAGATGGATTTCATCATCTTACATTGGGGATGGTGGAAAAAACTACCCAATGGGTGGTGGTGCTCGAGGTGCACCACATGAAGGTTTAAACACAGCAATATGTCCCTACATCAAATCCTCGTTTCTCGGTGGGCCGTTATCATGTACTCTCTCAGGAATCTCGGCTGGTTATCTAAGTGAGAACATCCTAAAATCAAACATTTGTGCTACAGTTAATTGGGTTTATACCTGGTGAGATAACTCAAAAGTGATCAATGTAAAAGCATTTCCTAAACCAATTTAATTAGTATTTTCGTGCACTGAGTGTGAAATTTGAATTCATGGCCCTTGTGTAAGGATACGTCAGCCGCCCAACCAAAACTAGACTCCTTGAACTGAAAATCACACTCTAATCACATTACACTACTACTAATGATAATGATCAGTGTCCTTGTTTTTTAGTAGAACAGAGTCATTTGATACCACTTTTCCATGACCCATCCCTCGGGGCCCAAGCCATGACTACCCACAGCCTGCCATCTATAGGCCAGGGGATAAAAAATAGAACCATAATGGCATATCCCTAAATTAGAATGGAATTTTATTTATGCCTATACAAAAATGAAGTCTATGAACACAACAAGATGTAACCCCGAAGTGAAACTACAGTAATAAAGGATTTTTCTAAATGTAAAGGGGAATTAATAAAAGCCCAACTGAAAAGATACATCTACAACTAAAAACATAGAACCTGAGATTGTCCGATAAGGATCCTACCTGATGGGTAGGTATATCATGCCTCCACATCTCTTCACGTCAACCTTTACTGTCATCCACCGTCAGGTCCTAGCACCTCGATTCTCAGTCAAGGCTGCCCATCTTCTGTAAAATACAAAACAATCTGCAGGTGAATCCCCATTTAGAGGTGAGTATAAAAATAACCAGTCTGGACCCTGAGACAACAAAAGGTATCTCATAATTCTACAGAGGAAAACAAAAAAGCACAATCTCAGACGCAAATAACAATTAAAATGACTCAGCTCAAAACCAGGTATAACAAAATTGCAGAAGTACATATGATTAGTCGTTAAGAATGATCATCATGTTCCTTCAATAGGCACAGCTTCTGACCATACTGAGTCTAACCCACATTGGATCGAAAAGTAATATCCAACGCAAGACCCACATAGGATCTGACCTGCCGTGGATCGATAAGTACTAACCCACGCAACACCGACACAAGATCTGACCTGCCTAGGATCAGTAGGTACTAAACCCCACAAGCCCCACAGAGGACCAATAGGTGAAGATCCACAGAGGATCGCTAGGTGATGATCCACATAGGATCTCAAGGTTTTGATCTACACAATATCACTCGCTACTAATCTACACAGGGTTTCTAGATACTGATTCCCAGAGGGCCAATATGTGATGACCTAAATAGGCTCGCTAATTACTGATCCACACATGATCGCTAGTTGAAGATCCACACTGGATCACTAGGTGTTGAGACACACAGGATCTCAAGGTGCTGATCCACACATGATTTCTCGGTACAATCCTCAGTAGGATCTGTCTCAATGCATTATCACATAAAGTGACAATAGATTCCCACTCATAGCACACTTGAATCCTTGAAAAACTTCTCCTCAATCCATTGGACATTATTGAGCCGTCATGATGTCCCATGAAAATCTAAACTATTGATCCATCCATTTATAAGGGTTATAAATCAAATGAAAATGTTTCAATAGGACCCACGGTCTGTTATTTGTAGGCAATTTGGTCTCAAGGGCCCATTGGATGTATCGATAATGCAACCTAGTCATACTCCATTTTTTTTCAAAACAATCATGGAGTATCCCAAAAGGGCCATCTCAATCTAAAGATCCTAGCACCATAGATGGTTAATAATACATACGTCTGGTTTGCATGATACGACTTTTTGTGTGTATTAGGGCTCGAGAGGGGTTCGGGTCCGTTCCGACCAAGGCTGACCTGGCGGGGGCCAACCCGACCCAATCTGAGTCCCACTTGTCCCAAACCGAACTAGCATGGGCCATGGAGGGCTCTGCCTATGGGGCCACAGCTGCCCGAAATACCGGTTGGTGTGACCAGCATGGGGGTCACGTGGTCTACCTCATGAACGTCTCTATGAGTCATTCAGTTATTTAAATGGCAGTGCCATGTATCACCGCTACATCACCCAAGGGACCCCAAGTTAGTAGGTCCCCTCCTTCATGATGGCTTCTTAGTTGTAGCCTACTCATCATGGCACGCGATGGTACGTTGCCTCCCACATCGGCGGTCAGCCAAGAGTTGGCTGCATGTACATCTTCCATGTTTCCGAGCAGTTTTTCCAACTACAACTTTCGGTGTGCGTCGACCGCCTACTTCATCGGCACCGCTGCATCGGCGCCATGATGGTAGGACATCAAAGGCCCACCAGGTGAGATTTTGTGCACCATTATTCCTTATAAACACACATAAGGGCCACCCAAGATGCTACTGTCATTGCATGCCTCCCGGTATCCACTATCCATCAAATTGGAAATATTTTTCCCAAAAAACAACATTAACAAAGCAACGGAGGGTCTGACCATGTTAATTTTTCACATTACCTCCATGTTTTCAATATAAAAAGTGGGGTATTGTAAAATTCATCAATGACAATATTTATTAAATAAACCCCCTATAGAGACCCTAAGCTTGACGTACATGGACATTACATTACTTTTGCAGAATATATAGTACATAACAAAAACACACTCACAAGGATCGTAATAGTTTAGTGTCTTTGGAAACTTGAAATATAATCTTCTAATCGTGGTGAAATATCATCAACATCTCCCATAAATATCTTTGGTTTTTTACCTAAAACCTTTTTTTACATCTTGGGGAAAAGAAAACATAAAAGGGTGAGCTGAAATTCTCAGTAAGGGTAAACAAAAGAAATAACAATCACATCATATTCGTAAGAACATAACATTTTGGAAATCTTAACATGCAAAAGAGAGCATAATTTCATAACATGGGATAAATCATAGTAGTGAAATGAAATCCCAATAATAGTAACGTAAAATATGAAACATTGTGGCATGCACACATAAACATAGAGAATAATTTTTTATTAGTCAAGACTCATTGTCAAAACTATCTCAGTGGGCAATGTCCATTTCTGAACCGAGTTCACTCCTCGTTTCAGTCCTGTTTCACTGAACCGATATAACCTACCGTTCCAGACATTTCTATCTCATGATATATAAAATCTTTACCCAATTAATTGGAGGGAGATATAGGTCCTACCTATATCATAATGATACCATTTATATGTGTGTCACAAAATCATAAACCATACATCATAGCATAACCCGTGTAATAAAAATGGGATTCTTAAACAACATGACATCATAAAAAAATTATTATAAGATAAAGGAATTCATAAAAAAAATTCCATAACAACATAATAAAATCAATGTAATAATAGGGATAAAAACAGAACCCGTTATTATCTTAGATGGAAAATAATTTTGATAAAACACTTGAACTCCATTCTTGAGGAAAATATCCTTTCTACTTCAAAAACATTTTCCTTTTTTAACATGTCATACAATTTTAAACTAAAAGAAGTTGATTAAAAATAAAATTGACAACTTGTAAATGAAGCTTCTTGGAAATAATTTTTTAAAAATCCATTCATGCCGTATAAGTTAAAAAAAACATTCTTCTCGTACTTTTGTCGGAAATGTAAAAAAGTACCTCGTACGAAAAACGACAAAAGATTCTTTTCATATCTTTTACTAAAAACTCACCAAAGGGTAAAATTGGATTTAAAAAATTGTAGGTGGATGGAAATAATATTACATATTGAGGAAACATGGATGTGGATGATAAAATACACCCCAGTAAATACCAACATATAAAAAATCTCGGATAAAATGAGATTGTGATATTTTCCCTTACCTTATGTCTGATATGCTTCGTATGTATCTGAAACTCCGGTATAATGATTTAAATAATGTCATTGACTTATTAAAGAATCATATACAATTTTATTATATCATATATGGTTCACTTATGACTTTATATTACCCGTTCTTTTGTAAATTCCATGTTAAAGAGTGTTTTGGGTAAAATCGTTTCATTTGTCGTCTGTGTTTTGACTTGTAATTAATCATATGATTACGTAGATCATTATTAAATAATTCTAGAATATAAAACATGATTTTTATATAATATATATTCAGAATATACATATATATAATAGATCGATAAATGGAAAGAAATACACCGTTCATGGAGATGGTAGGTCGTACGTACGCATGAACGTTGTTTTCATTTCCTTATTGAGTTGAATGGAATTAAGTAGATGAAATACATATATAAATAAATAAAGTAGCTTTATAATGTCATATATTTCATTATTATTGTTTATATATACATTATAATCATTCTTAAATGGTTAACATGGAGAATGAATCTCATCGCATCGTGGAGACAGTAGTCCGTACGTATGCACGAGCGATGATATCCTTTACATAATTGTTGAATTGAATTGGAGTGGATGATAAAATTTATCAGAATCAGTATGATGTTATAATAACTATGTATAGTTATTATTTACACCATTATACCCATCCATGTAAGGTGTAGGCGGAAAAACAGATTACACCACGGCGTGGAGACGGTATTCCATACGTACGCACGCGCGGTGATTTTGTTTTCTGTAGAATGGATAGAAGGTGAAATGGGGTTGTTTCATATTTATAATACAAAATCAGTATATTAGTGATACGGATGTTATTACTTTATAATGAAACACCCTAATAATAATAAGTGGAAGAAGAAATAAAGTTGAAAAAATCGGTAACGGACATTACCTCTTCTTTGAAACGCCTCTTTGAGACCTCCTCTTAGGGCACTACGATTGGTCTTTGAAGATGACGAGGACCTCTAGGATGTTTCTAGGTAAGTGGATAAGAGAATTTGGTAGGGTTTGGCTGAGCATGAAGCCTCAAATTTGTGTGAGAAAGAGAGGGAGGAGGTGCCCTTTTATAAGAGAGGAGAGGGGCACCTTTGGAATTCCTAAAAATATTAATTTATAATAAATCTAACCCCACATAAAAACCTCCAAAAATGACTCATGTTGGAGAATTAGATGATATAGGGTTGTAATCTCATCATCCAATCAAATTTAGAAATGTTTGGAGCTTATTTTAAACCTTACCATTTTGATTTCTCCTTATTTAATCTATTTAAGTTTATTTGTGGTAATAAAATTCTAAATTTTAAATTACAACACATAATTACTTATTTGTTGTGAATATTCCATAATTGGTTACATTATAACATTATAGACCATATAAATTTAAATTTATATTTTTTAAATATTTTTGTGATTTTTAAACAATTTTATAATATGTTATTTTTATAAAATAACAATAGTGTCAATTTTGACACTATTCATTTATTTGAATTTAAATAAAATATATACAGAAGATATGTTCAAACTAAATTCTTTAATAGATTCATAGAAGGTCATATGAATCTATAAAATTAGTGGATCACATTAAATAGTCCATATAATATTTATTTTATTATTTTTAAAACCATTTATTTGGTTTATCTGTTAATAAAATAATTACTACAACATTTTTGTATAATTATTTAATATAATTATTTGATGCATAAAAATTAAAAATAAAATCCTATGATGAATATAAATCTATTACCTTTCACAATAATACTTTTTATCGAATGTATCATCTTAAAATTACAATATTTATTTGTTATATTTAATTAATTATGAAGGTGACAACTTTGGCATCATTTAAAATAAAGTAATTTAAGTGTCATAATCACTTTTATAAGACTCCAAATGGTTATATATTTGTTACATAGATGCCTATGGTATAGATATAGACTAAAAAGAAGTTTTGGTCAGGTTTGTAGGCCTTTTAATGGGTATTATTATTTCAATAAAAACTATATTACTTATTTTCCACATAATAAATAATTTCTGTATCATTAATGTATCACCATTAATGACAATTATTTAATCCCTAAAAATTCTAAATAAATTATCATGATGTAGATAATATTATTAGATTTCTGGAGACTATTCATGTTTGATGTTTTATGTTGTTTATCACTAAATTAAAATAATTATACTTATAAGATTTAAGAGAGTGACATGTTGTCACTATTTGGGTTTTAATAATAATTAAATTATTTTCATGGTCAAAAGTACATAAAATGAATATAAGCCGACCCTTAGTAGATATGGGTTTACTGTTATCCATATAATATAATTTTTTCATCTGTTAGGGTAATTTGATAATATTATATTTACCCTTAATCACCCGATTTACCTTTAACTATGAGAAATAAAATTTACCGTAGTTACTATTCATAATTCCCAAAAATAAGAAGTAGCCTATTAACATAATTTGGACCCAATTATTCAAAATATGGAATCCATTTTTTCAAATTCAATATACAGATGTTGCATAAATTAAATTAAAATTAATCCTGTTGTCGAATGAAAGCAAGTTTTTGTTTAAAACATTGCAAAAGATTGAATTGATTTAACCTACGAATTCAATGTAAAATCAATGCTAATGACATACATTATATTAAATTAGAAAAATATATTATATTTATTCTTTAAAACCATTAAATATTATAATTTAACCATATGAATTATTACGATGAAAAAAGTTGTTTTTCATTGAAAAATAGCGTGTTTTTACTATTCATTAAAACATGAAAGTTACCAGAATAATACGAAAAATTTATCCAAAGTAAATTTTTATTTCACGATTCCAATGAAGAATTTTATTTTGTAAAATTGAACTTATAAACATGTCAGAAACTTGATTTAATGTGGGTGCGCCATCAAAAGGCATCAAAACTACAATTTTTGAAAAATAATTATTTTACCTGAAAAATTTATTTTTTTCTTATACCATGTTCTAGAAAATGTTTAAGATGAAGAATAATTTTATTAAATTCAAAATTTAATTAATACTATTCATAACGGCTAGTTCATAATAATATTAATATAATATATCGTTGTTTTGTAAAACCCGGTATTGCGTACAACACACGCTATCAAGGAAGGTCGTGATTGCGTGTAATGCAAGCCAAGTCAGGGTTTCGTGTTGTGAAAGAATCCTTCGTTGTTTCTTATAACAGAATCAAACCATATTTCAATTATACATTGAATATATATATATATATACTCAATGTTGCGTAGAATATCTATTATCAAAATTGTGTGTAACAGGATCCAAGAATAGCGTTGCGTATACTGTAAGCTAATACGGTGTTGCGTATAGCACAAGGTAATCTTGTTGTAGCATACAACACAAGACATTAATGAAATTAAAATAATATTTTTCATAAAAGCTCGGGGTGTTACATTCTACCCCCCTTTAAATGAATTTCGCCCTCGAAATTCGTCGGGGATAAAAATGGTTTGCAACTTGAAAATAACTTTAATAGAAACCCACATCGTAAAAAGGAATACCAAAACTTATCTTTATAAACTAAAGTATGAAACATAACAGATTCCCAAATAAACTAATAATTGGGTTTTTACATAGGATAACATAGGTGAAAATATGGATATGGAAGAGAAGTCTAACCATCATGCTTTGATAGAGAGTGGTAGAGAACATGGCTATGAAAAAGCCAACAATCACAAAGCCATAGATTTGTGATGATCTATGGTACCATCTGATTCATCGGCTATAAGGTCACTAAGAAAACATTTTTTGTTTTCAAGATCATTTCCCTAAAGTTGATTAATTACAAGAAATACTTATATGATTTTGGTACAATCTCATTGTTGTTCGTGAATTGAACAATTTACACATCATCAATTAATGAAATGAAGTTGAATTTGTTATTTTTGATGTGTTAGTAGATCATGTGATAGAATAATGGGTCATTCCATCTCTTTCAAACAAAAGGATAACAAGAGTTATAAGTCCATCTTATGGTTAGATTAATCAAATATGTTTCCAAAAATGAACTTATACTTCATATATCATAACGCTTAATAAAATAAAACTAGTTTCTACTAAACAAAGACTTCTTGTAGGCCAGTGACAGGCGATAAAGGCCAGTCGCACTTCGGTTGTGGGTTCGATTCCCACAGCCTTGTCCGACGCGATGGGTTGTCGCCCGTCCTGCAGGTTGTCCTTTTTCTAAAGCTATATTACTATAACATCCCATCAATAATATTGAAAAAAAAGTTCTATCCTTAAACAATACTAACTTATGTCCAACATAATCCATTCCAATCTTTAGGCTTATCTAAAATACTTTGGTCCAATCTCATAGTATAAATAAAACGATTACTTGAAATGTCATCATCTAAGCATGTGAATACCATCATTTACCCCCCATATAACATGTTGGTCACATTCCAATCCTGTGAATACCTTAATCATGTATTCTCTTGAAAAATGAATACCCATTAAACCTTAATGAAAACATGAATGCAGTGAAAAGTTAACACTTTCCACATACCAAAATCCTCAAAAAACTATATACTCAACCCATGATATCACTTAGTACTTATATCAATCATGAGCTCATGAATACTATCAAATATATTAGATTCTCTTTATCCCTGAATTATGTGAATATCATCTTCTTTCCAAAAATATTTCAATCAATTTTCATGGTTACCGATTCCGTAAAATTATTTAAAACCACAATAGACCAATACATAAATATTCCAATATTCCACGATACTATATACAACATTATTCTGGATTCCCATTACATAAACACTTAATCATTCCACCACATAGTTTTCATATTCAACATCTCCAATGGTGATCGCATGTGATGATATAAGGTACCATCTGATTCATCAGGTATAAGATCAGTAGGACAAAATTTTTGGTTTTCAAGATCATTTCCCTAAAGTTGAAAATTTGAATTAGAATAAATACTTACTTTATTTTGGTACAATATCACTGTTGTTCGTGCCTTGAACAATTTCTACTTCATCTCTTAAATAAATGAAGTTGAATTTGTTATTCGTGAAGTGTTAGCAGATCATGTGATAGAATGACGCGTCATTCCATCTGTCTCAAACAAAAGTTTAGCAAAAATTATATACATAAGTCGATCTATAGTGAGATCAATCATATATGGTTCCTAAAATGGACTTATACTTCATATATCATACTGTTTAATATAATAAAACTAGTTTCTACTAAACAGGGACTTCCTGTAGGCCAGTGGTAGACGATAAAGGCCAGTCACACTTCAGTTGTGGGTTCGATTCCCACAGCCTTGTCCGACGCCATGGGCTGTCGCCCGTCCTGCAGGTTGTCCTTTTTCTAAAACTATATTACTATAACATCCCATCAATAATATCGAAGAAAACTTTTATCCTTAAACAATACTAACTTATGTCCAACATAATCCATTTCAATCTTTAGGCTTATCCATAATACTGCAGTCCGCTCTCATAACATAGTGAAAATCATTACCAGAGATTTAATACCATCGTTGATCCCCATATATCATAAGATATGTTTTGTTGGTCACATTCCAAACATTCAAAGGCCTTAATCATGTATTCTCTTGAATACCCATCGAACCTTAGTGAAAACATGAATGTAGTTAAAAGTTAACACTTTCCACATACCTAAAATCCTCAAAATTCTATATACTCAAACCATGATATCACTTAGTCCTTATATCAATCATGAGCTCATGAATAATTTCAAACATTTCATTTTCTCTTTATCCCTTCATTATGCGCATATCATCTACTTTCCAAAATATTTGAATAACTTTTCCTGGTTACCGGTACCTTAAAATTACTGAAAACCACAATAGACCAATACATAAATATTTCAATACACCATAAAAGTACCTCAACAACATTATTCATGAATACCAATACATAAACACTTTAGTCCATCCACTTCAATGATTGTCCTGGAATAAGTCCTTCCTTGATTTAGAAGTATCTTTTTAGGTCAGGGCATTGAGTTGGGTAATGCCCATGTTCTCCACAAATAAGACATTGAACTCCATAACAGTCTGTCACTCTATGACCCTTTTCTCCACACATATAACATCGGTCCCTCCATTTGAGGTATTCCTCAAGGTTCTTCTTCCCTTCTTTAGAAATCTCAATCTTCCTTTCTTTATGATCCTCAACATGCGAACATGTATAACAGTTTATCTTCCTCTTCTTTGATGAATTAGGCATACCACTAATTTTTACCTTGTTAATCATATATCGCGATGACTGATTTGGCATAATCACAAGATCTTTCTCTCTAGGAATTACGCAATTTTTTTGCTCATAGTCACCAATTTATCCATTGGATTTAATGTTAATCGAATTCCTTCTGGTTCCCTCCATTAACTAAAACACAAAAAGAATCTTGTGAGAGGAAAAAATCATGCTAGAGAAAACAACATTATAAAGGGGGAGTATCCTCAATATCTAACTTCTTAGTTTAAATTCTATGATCGTTACCATAGTTCTTGGACTGTATCTTATACATATACTTATCCTTAGGGACATCCCTAGACATACCTTAGAAATATCTCTAGGGATCTCACTAACGTTTTCGCATCCTAGTTTCCAAAGGTTGACTAAACCTTTCCTCTGATACCAACTGTAGAGACCCTAAGCTTCATGTACATGGACATTACATTACTTTTGCGGAATACGTAGTACATAACAAAAATACAGACACACAAGGATCGTAATAGTTTAGTGCCTTTGGAAACTCGGAACATAATCTTCTAATCGTGGTGAAAGATCTTCAACATCTCCCATAAAGATCTTCTTTTTTTTATACCTAAAACCTTTCTTTATATCCTGGGGAAAATAAAACATAAAAGGGTGAGCTCAAATTCTCAGTAAGGGTAAACAAAAGAAATATCAATCACATCATATACATAAGAACATAGATTTTGGAAATCTTAACCTGCAAAAGAGATCATAATATCATATCATGGGGTAAATCATAGAAGTGAAATGTAATCCCAATAATCATAACATAAAAAATGAAACTTTGTGGCATACACACATAATCATAGAGAATCATTTCTTGTTAGTCAAGACTCGTTGCCAAGACTATCTTAGTGGACAAATTCTCTTTCTGAATCGAGTAACCCTCGTTCCAGTCCTGTTTCACTGAACCGGTATAACCTACCATTCCAGCCATGTCTATCTCATGAGATATAAAATCTTGACCCAATGCATTGGAGGGAGATATAGGTCCCACCCATCTCATAATGATACCATTCTTATGTGTGCCACAAAATCTTAAATCATACATCATTGCATAACCCATGTAATACAAATGGGAATCTTAAACATCATGAAATCATAAATAAATTCATATAAGATAAAGGAATTCATAAAACTACTTCCATCACAACATGATCAAATCAATTTAATAATAAGGATAAAAATAGAACCCTTTATTATCTTAGATGGAAAATAATTTTGATAAAACACTTGAACTCCATTCTTGAGGAAAATATCCTTTCTACTTCAAAAACATTTTTCCTTTCATAACATGACATACAACATTAAAATAAAATAAGTTGATTAAAAATAAACATAAAAACTTGTAAAGTAAGCTTCTTGGAAATAATGTTTTAAAAATCCATTCATGCCGTATAAGTTAAAAAAACATTCTTCGTACTTTTGTCGAAAAAGTCAAAAAACGTACCTCGTATGAAAAACGACAAAAGATTCCTTTCATATCAATTACTAAAAACTCACCGAAGGTTAAAATTGGATTTAAACAATTATAGGTGGATGGAAATAATATTACATATTGAGGAAACATGTATGTGGATGATAAAATTCTCCCCAGTAAATTCCAAAGTATAAACAATCTCGGATAAAAATGAGATTGTGATATTTCCCTTACCTTAGGTCCGACTTGCTTTGTAAGTGTCCGAACCTCCTGTATAATGATTTAAATCATGTTATTGACTTATTCCAGAATAATATTCATTGTTATTATATCATATATGGTCCACTTATGAATTTATATTACCTGTTCTTTGGTAAATTCATGTTAAAGTAGCGTTTTGGGTAAAATCGTCTCATTTGTCGTTCGTGTTTTTAACTTGTAATTATTCATGTGATTACTTAGATCATGATTACTTAATTCCAGAATATAAAACATGATATATATATATATATATATATTCAGAATATACATATATAATAAATCCGTAAATGGAAAGAAATACACCGTTCATGGAGACGGTAGTCCGTACGTACACATGAACGTTGTTTTCGTTTCCTTATTGAATTGAATGGAATTAAGTAGATGACATACATATAAATATAAATAATTCCAGTGTAATTATTTTGTCATATATTTCATTAGTACTTATTATATATACTTTATAATCATTCATGAATGGTTAATCATTGAAAATGAATCTCATCGCGTCGTGGAGACGGTAGTCCGTACGTACGCACGAGCGATGATATCGTTCCCATGGTCATGGAATTTTTTTGAAGTGTATGTATACTATTTCAGTATCAATATCATTTTATAATAATCATATATAGTTACTCATTAAACCATTATACCCATCCAATTAAGGTGGTGGCGGAAAATAGATTACACCACGGCGTGGAGACGGTATTCCGTACGTACGCACGCGCGGTGATTTCCTTTTTCCGTAGGATGGATAGAAGGTTAATTAGAGTTGTTTCATATTTATAATAACATATCAGTATATAAGAAATACTGATGTTATTACTTTATCATGAAAAAACTAAAGAAGAAGAAGTTGAAGAAGAAAGAAATTGAAAAAGATCGGTAATGGATATTACCTCTTCTTTGGAACACCTCTTTGAATCCTCCACTTAGGGAATGAAGATTGGTCTTTGAAGAAGACCAGGACCTCTAGGATTATTCTGGGGAAGTGGAGAAGGAATTTTGGCAGGGGTTGGACGAGCTTGAGTGCTCAATTTGGTGTGAGGAGGAGGGGGAGGAGGTGCCCTTTTATAAGGGAGGAGAGGGGCACCTTAGGAATATCTCAAAATATTATTTTATATTAAAGTCAAAATCGGTATATAATGGTTCCAAAGGGTCTTATTTCGAAGATAAAGTGGGGATGGGTAGAATTCCTATCAACAAATAGTATTTAGACAAGTTTAGGGTATTATTTTAACCTTATCAATTAGATTTAACTCTAAGTTAAATAATTTAACTTTTACCGTGTCTTTTTGTTTTCTTTCACTATATGGTTAATAAACTTACTATAACATGCCAAACGGACCCCAAATTGTTTTTTATTAATATATATATCCTTATTTAAGTCATTTGGCCGAACCTTAGATTTTTATGAATAAAATAACAATTAATAATATAATATTTTCTTTAAAAACTATTTTGTGTCAATTATGACACTATTTGATATATGATTTTTGTGAAAGTCATAACAGAATTATATGTTCGAACCAAGTTTATTAAATCAACACTAATATATCATAGTAACTTAGAAAATTAGTGGAATTCATAAAAAGTCTCAAATTACATTTATTTTGGTGTTTATAACATCAATTATGTCAATATTTCATTAATAAGATAATTACTGCATCACCATTGTGTCATAAATAAATTAACTTATATAATGTCTAAAAATTACAAATAAAATACCATTATGTAGGAAATCTTTTTATCTTTCTAATGAATATTTATAGTCAAATTTATCTTATGTTTAACCCCATATTAAAAATGATTTACTTATTAAACATTGGTTTTAACTATTTTAACCCTTCTTTAAATAAATTAATAATAAATGTCCTAATCTAATCCAAGTGGGCCTAAATGGTCATATTTTTATTCATAAGTTTGTTTTTGGTCGAATTAAACTTTTCCAATAGAATTAGGACATGTGTTAGGGTAATATTAATATCATATTTACCCTTAGTTACCCTATTTACTATTAACCGCGGTAAAAAATGTAAAAAGTTACTATTCACCAAAATTATTTTTATCTCATTGAACCACATTTTACTTACTGATATCAACCGTGTCTATCGGATTTTTGAAATTCCATTCACAGAAGCGGTAAAATTATGTTTTATGAAAAATTCAGTTTTTAACCTACCACTTAGTGGTTTCACTATTCATCAAAAATTGAAAGTTTTCAGAAAAATACCAAAATTTTATCCTAGGCTAATTTCGATATTCTGAGTCCAAAAATGAAGTCCATTTTGAAAAAAATAAAATTTATAAAATTTTAAAAAGTGGTTATTACTATTCATAACGGCTAGTTTTAATAATATTTTAATAGCATATCGTTGTTTAGTGAAACTTGGTATTGCGTATTACACACGCTATCGAGGAAGGTCGCGATTGCGTGTAATGCAAGGCAAGTCAAGGATGTGTGTTGTGCAAGCTCATTTTTGTGTAGCGTACAACACAAGACATTAAAAAAAATAAAAATAATATTTTTCATAAAATCTCGGGCTGTTACAATACATATAGGAGAATAATAATTATCATTGGATCAATATAAAAAACATTCCAATATACCCTTTAAAAACAAAATTCTATGTTCAAGGAATAGGAACACCCACTGAGTATCCATTATCTCGGTATAATCATCCTTGATAAATCTAATAGAGAACATTATGGGTATAATTAAGCATAAAATAAAACATATTACAGTTTTTTTTAAAAAGGGAACAAAAGGGATAACATAATTACACCAATGTAAAACCACACACAAAAAAACAAAACAACATTACTATGAGATATTACTTATAGACCACATACATCATGTTTTTAGATGAATGCTCCCTTTACATTAACCCTTGATCAAGAATAAAAAACACATCAAATCATAAACCTAGTATATTCTAGTAAAAAAATGTATTGTGATTCAAATATAGATATAGAAATAAATTATCAGCTTTTCAAAAATTCAAAATAAAAATGAGTGTTATTCACACTCAAATATTCAATTATAATAAAACCACTTTCTAAATAGCCAAGAATCAATGTATAATCATCCATTGGATGTTTAAGAGGAGAATTTTTTTATTAAATTTTTTTTAGAGTGAATCGGGATGGATATTGGATATGAACCCTTAAATACTGATGAAAAAAAGTTGAAATTACCATCCTTTAATAAGGTCATAATTTGGGAAAATGGCTATCAAAATTGCATGCCAATTATTCACCACACTATTTCCAAGAGGGTTTTAGGACCTGCAATTTCATGGTAGCCCATAAAAATTTTAAACCATGTAGTATCCATGTAGAATGTCTCTATCCAATTCTATATGGTTTCAAACACACCATTTCATTATTTCTCAATTGTTCACCTTCCACCTTTAGGTTTCTTGGTTATGTCACACATTATCTAAAAACTATGTCCCCACCATCAACCATTCCCATAAATACTCTATTCATGTTATTTCATTTCTAAAACTCCCAATATATCCCTATTCATACACATATTTCTATGGAATAATATAAATAACAAATTAATGATTTCATCCAAAACATAATTGGAACATACCTCATTAGATCGTCAAGTACATATGACCTCCCCACCAACAAATGGATCATCCTCAGGATGTTCTCCCATGTTTTACTATGTATCCATTTTATAAAGGATAATATGTGGGGCATTCATCTCTATATCCATATATTATATTTCATATCGAATTTCACCATGAAACCATAACACTTGTACCGACATTGATATCAATATCTATAAATTCATCATTTTCCACAAATTAAGGGTTGGGGTGATTTTTCTGAAGTTGTTACACATAATGAACATGAATCATAACACCACAATGTCATGTTTGAGATTATCATTATTCCACTAGTCACAACCTCTTGATAATATATAAAATACACATATCCATCAGTCCCCCACACACTATTTTTGAATCTGATGGTGACCTAACCATAGAGACTAATAAAGGAACACATGATAACACACCAAAAACTCTATAGATGGAACTCATTGATCATCATAAAAATTTTTCACACTCTTTTTCGTAGACATATGTTTTTGAATCAAGGCATCATACTCTAATGAATCATACATGAGACTCATTCCCAATAATTATTAGATTCCATCATCCATCAACCATAATGAGTATCTACATGGGCCACCATATAGAGCCTAATATTGTTCATTCTAAATTGTATCATGGTGACTATTTTAATAGGTAAACTCAGAAAACACAAGTTCATCTCCCTTGATCAACTAATTTCATGTACCAATGCCCTCATCATGTCCTCCAGCACCTTAATTATACTTTTTGACTCCCTACTATATGTTGGTATTTATTTATAGAAAAACACATGGTTACAAAATTCCTTCGACAATATTTTCCAGAAGAAGTAATTAAAACAAGTATCACAATCTATAATACTACATTGAGCTACCCCATTTTCAAAATTTTATAATCATACTTATCTCCCAATTGGTCAAATGTAAAACTCGCTAGAATCAGTATGAAATGTGACTCATTTTTAAGTAGTAAACAATTACCCATATCGCTTGATTTTAACATTATTTCCTTAATGGACTGACCGTACCATTCATGGTGAAATCAACCATCTTCCATTATAGAATGGGAAATGACTGAAGATTACTTAATGGTCGATGGTGATTATATATCAACTACTAAAATGTATAGAACTATTTCACAATCTATTTAATTTCATTCTTAATTTCAATCATCCAATACTTTTTATATAGATCATAATGCATTTTGGTTAAGCTTTGATCTACTACCCACTTTGAGGCATGAAACCCACAAATCGACACCCATTCTAAACATATAGGCACAACAACACAAACGTGAACATAAATTATCTCATCATATTTGATAGTATAGTAGGATGATGACTCATAACCATTATAGATTTACCTAATTGACAAACATTAGAGATATTCATATATCATCACATTAAATTGGAATATAAGGGTGGACTCAACCACCAATAATGAAATTGTATTCTTTCCCATGTCCTCCTAAGACATTATATGCAACCCAAGGAAAAAAGCCATTATTTTCCACTCGGAATTGAGATCCTAAACTACATAATTCTAATTAATTTAACTCAATGAATATGCATCTCCATTCTCGATTTGTGTGGTATATGAAAAATCATAATTATAATATTTCATGTAATCGATCCATCACCACTAGAGTATATTTAAATATGAATTATAAAATATTAACATTAGGATTTAATGGTTTGAATACACAATAAACCATTCAATCAACATATAATTACACCAATACTTTAATGTTGATACCAGTACTACTGGTATGTGGTCTTCTGTGTGGGAATTTCATACATGTGGAATCAACTATCTAGAATTATATTCCATCGCATGATCTCTCTAAATTAACAATGCCCAATGTTAAATACCAGAAACATCATAAATATATTTATAATCCTTACTAAACTCAGGTAGGATCAAAATTACAACAATATTCAATCACTTCATCAGGTCCTATAAAGAATCCTCACAAACTCTAGGCCATTAAAACATTTCTTCTTTTTTGTTAAATCATACATGTTGTGGTGACTTGAAAGATAATTCATTGATGAACCTTCGGTAATACCCTACCTAACACAAAAATATCATGATATCAAAAAAATTTTGGGTTTCTACCATGATACGACTACATTATTCATACACCAATACACCATCATCCATGATTATGTGACCAGTGAAATATACCTTTTTTATCTTGAAATAACTCATAGAGAGCATGTATTTCATCCTATTATCTCTTAGTGTAAATTGTACAATGTAAAGAAGTTTGTAATGATCTACTTAATTCATATAGTACATTAAGATTTATTCTAAAAGACCACCACAAATTGAACTAGGTATGGGTGGTTTATTCTACTCAATTAATATATAAATAAATTAAGACAATATTTTCCAAATGGAATCATGATGAACCCACTCAAACCGTAACTACACCAAAAACAAATCAATTGTATATTATAAGGTATCACTCTAAAATGATTATACGATAAGATCAAATAATTTGTTGTGAAAATAGAAGACTCATTAATCTAGTCAAAATGATAATCAATATAAGAAATATGAAATTTTTTAATTACTATTACATGATTCTATACCTGGTAGTTAACCCAAAAACACAATGTCCCTTTGACCTTCATAGAGAATAGATTATAAGTTCTCTAACATGAAATACCTGAACTAATATATTAGTTATTTTAAAATTCCTCAAAATGTATCTTATATTTATAATGTTCAGCTATTCCCATCCTACATAGAGGAATGCATAACATATCAATTTGTAGATAATTACTCTATCATGATGTAAATCTATCTCTCAAAAAGAATCCTAAAGAAGTCCATAAGAAGAATATCCAAAACCAATCCACAAAATTTGTAAATAAATTATTCTATACGCCACTATTTTAATGAACCATACATTAATCATGGGATCTAACCTCTCCCATATACAAATTAACACCACCTAAATGACTTACAAGGAAACTCAATCCTTCCTAGAAGATGTAATTTTTACCTTTTAGATACGTGAACCTCACTATTCAGTGATAAAAATCAATATGATATTATTCACATCACCATAAATTCCACCACTTACATCTAGTAAGAACATAATATTTCAAGAATTAATAATTAACAAATGAAGCAGTACCAACCAACCCTGAGTGAAAATTCCATACATAATAGAATATTCTCTGCTAAAAAAATGAAAATGTATCATTAGATATGACCCAACAAATAAATTCATCCACGTGGAAAAAATATCCCAAAACATGGAAAACATTATCAAATTTGAGGGATTTTTATCAAATAAAAAACAATAAATTGTTGTATATACATGATTATTACTTTGACCAGTTCATTTCATTTTCCTTCACTAACGAGTTCTTATTAAACTGCATGATGAAATATTTCCCTATGACCATGGGATCTGGTCTGAGTCTCTTGTGTTGCCCTACCCTTTTGGTAAGGAGGCTCTTTCTCTAAAGGAATTCATCCACCACCATAGTTTGTATGTCTGCACGAACTCCAACTTTCAATATATAAAAATATGCATATTCCCTGATCCTCCATCTCTTCCATAATTTTGAGGGATCCAATAGAATCACTATATGTACATCATCATTATATATGTTTGACACTCTACATATAGCCAGGGACACATACCACACATGTGTCTCATGCTAAATCACTGATAAAATAACCCTTAATTGGGTCTCTAAGAGATCATTCTCTTCCCCTGGACACACGATTTTCCACATCCATTGTGAAAACCCTCTTTGTAGAACAAATTACTATATGAATTCATACCACTACAGCAAAAAATGAATCTGTGTGGGTACCACATGAATCCTTTGTCATTTTCCCATATTAAATGAGAGCTTAATCCATCACCATTGAAATCCTCATTAAATATTTATTATTCTTATTACAGTTGTTCTCATATCAATTTGAAACCTAAAAACATTTCACCATAGCTGCCACAAACACTATAAACATTGAAATGAAGCATTGTAAGTCATTGAAAAAAAATATATAATCCATTAATAATATATTCCATATATTAAAACTCAGAAACATTGATTATATATCTTGTCTTGGAGCCTATGTGATGATGTTTTCTAGAAACATTTATTTTAAATCATTCCACTGCATGGCATCTTCCTTCTCATTCTAAATAATGATATCCCTCCAATATATCATTATAACATGTAATATATAAGCACTAATCATTAATATATTCTTCATATGAGTATTCATATTATCCATAATCTACAGGAAATACTCTCTCAAGAACTATGATTTCGTAGATCAATGCTATCCAAAACACACAAGAGGGTTCATCAATTAAAACTTTATGGTCTGGTCAAACAGACTTGACGTATCCCAACCTAGATATCTCCCGAAAATAATTATAAAAAGAAAATATTTATCTCATAAATTCTATTTTCATATATTATTCATAACCAATGGGGTTTCTTGATTCACTAATAGTAAATCATTTTCAGTGATACCCACTTTTTTCCCAACCTACTAATTACATTTTTTCAAAATCACTATGTAATTCAAAATGAACATCTCAAATAGATAAAATATTTTTTTACATAGATTAAAGAAAAATATTTACATATAATACCCATAAATAACATTTTCCACATACACTATCCAAACATAAATGATAATATCTCTATCATTATCCACAACCACCCCAATCTCTTCCATTGGTCAATATGTATTAAATACCAAATTCTCAAAAACACATACATTTCATAAACACCCCTTTAAAACACTTAATAAATAATAATACAACATTTTATCATTTTTTCTATTTTTATAATTTCACCACTTATTTTAATTATTTATATAATTGAAACATCTCAATTTATAACATTTTATTTTAAAACAATGTTGATATTAAAATTAATTTCCAATTCCCATTATTGATATTTAATGAATTAGGTACTCTAGAGATAGAAGTTGATAGTATGGTTATTCCATTTGTACAGGACAATGTAAGATTGAAATTGAAATTATGTCCCAAGCCACATACATTATTTTTCTGTGCTTGGTAAGGAATTTTAAAAATTACTTTTAATGTGTGTTTATGTGTTCACTTGACTAACTATTTTCATTCATTATTCCTTGTAGAGATATTTTTGTGATCATCACAATATTTATGATTTTATTCATATATTTTAAATATTTTTAAGGAAAAATTACATTTCACATTGAATTTAGTGATGATAATTCATTAAAATAATCAAGGTTTTAATTTAAAAGGGTTTTGTTTGGTGAAAAAATTGAACATGTGTATATGTGTCCCCATGTCATGTATGAGTTTACTATATAAGAGTATTAAATAATTATTTAGAATAATATAACTAATATATATTTGGTAAAACAATGTTATTAATATATTTAAATAACTTATATAAGTATGGCTTAAGGACTAGTATTTACGTTACCCATTTTGACAGTAATCATTTAATTTCTCATTTAAGACAAAAATATAAATATGGAAATAGAATATGAAATATTAATCAATTAATAACATGATATATTTTATTCTTTATTTTTTAATTCAATAATTAAATATATTTTTTAAAAATTCAAATATTTTTAATAACATTTATTATATTGTGTAATTATTTGAATGTATACAGTGTCAGCGTTGCATAAGCATTTATGTTAATTATATAATCAATATTAAATAAAATAATTATAATAAAGATTTTAATATATCATTTATATAGTGAAATATAATTGAAAATATAAACATCATATCATTAGAAAAATATTTTTGTAGATAATCATTTATATAGAGAGGAAATTGGGATTTTTAATTTTATGGAATAATATAAATATCATTATCAATTAAAAATAGAACCAAGATGGAATATATAAAATTTTATTATATATATGGTTTAATTTAACTCATCAAAGTAATGGAATGTTTTTTATTGGTTTTTTATCCTTTTAACATGTGTTTTAACACTAATTAGCCCATTGTACCATAAATGTGGTAATAATAACTTACAATCAATATTATAGATAATGAAAAGGATTAAAGGTACTAATTTACAAAATTTTCACATCTTGAATAAAAATATGGAATCCATTAATTATTATATTGTTTTTTGAATTTAAATAATTTAATTTAAGATAAAACAACAGAATGAAAAAAATTAAATTTTTTCAAAAAATTGATATTTTGATTAAAAAATTATTTTTATATAAAATTCATCCATATAATTGATTCCAATTATTATAATTGGATTATTCCTTATATAATTTAATTGAGTTCAAATTAAAAATATTTTAATCAAAATGTAATATTCCAAATTTCTAAAATAAAAATGATTTCACTAAGAAATTATACTTATCTATATTCACTGGAAAATCAATCATTGCAAAAGTTTTTAAACAAATATTAATAGTATAATATTGTTATGTTTATTTGATGATTTATTTTATTTTTACCAAATAAAATGTCTAAAAATTTTCAAATTTAATTATCATATTTATGAGGAAAAACAAATAAATTTTATGTTGGAAAACAAATTCTTTAAATAAAATAACGTAAATAAAAAATGATTTCTAATTAATATTTTTTTAGTAGTACCTAAATTTATAAAGAAAATCATTAAAATATTTTATATTAGTGTTAATTCAATATATACTCATTTATTCAACATATAGGATTTAATGATCATAAATTAAAATATTGTTGTGGTTCTTTTATAAATGTTGTTTTTAGTAGTATATTATATTATACATAGTGTGGTTTTTTAATAAAAAGGTGTTTCATATAATTTATAATATGTATAATGTTTTAATAAGATAAAATTATTAATATTTTTGAATTAAATTTAATTTTTTTAATTAAGAAATAAATATTTTAGAGATTTTTTTGTAATAGTGTATTTTCATGGTTGGTTTGAGTTTTTATATAGATTAATTTAATGATTTGTATCATATTATTTGATAGTGAACTTAATTTTATTCCAATAATCATTATATTTTATTTGCTGATAAAAAAATTTAATTCATAAACAATATTTTCCGCAAAAAATGTTTTCATATCGTTATGAAAAATTATAATGAAATTATATATTGTTACTTTAATAAAATAAAAATTTTAAAATGGATTCTATATCTATAATAAAAATAATTAGAATTATGTAATTTCATAAAAAATGTTCCATTGTGAATAATAATGTATGTAAAAAAATATAACACTTGTAAATGTTAAAATAGCATTACCCGAGTATAAAATAATATATAGTGGTAAACATTATACAGAAAAATGTTGAAATATTTGTATTTAAATCAAATAATATCTTGTAATATATTAATATTTAATTAATTTTCAGGTGATTCACAATCAATATAAAATGAATTTATTATTTATTAAATATATTGGTCAATTTGATGTGTTTCATTCTGCTAACATATAAAATGAACCTCTTATACACACTTATTCACAAAATTTGACCATATAACATCTCTAATCCATTACATAATTACATTATAGAATAAATTAATTAAATCTTGTTATTATGGTATTACAGAAATACAATCATAACATGTCATAAATTGTATGCCAATTATGGTTTCTAAATGAGGCTGTATTCTTCTTAACAAATAATATAAATGTTTATTTATTCATCTACATATTATATATAAATATAATATATCAAGAAATAAATAATCCAATATCATTAGTATATTAATATTTAATAATGTGTATGGGATAATAATTATCCCTATAATTTATATATAATTGCAATTTAATGTGTCGCTTGAGTGTTTGTGTGGACTAAAACCTCTAGGTAGATATATAATATATTATCCATCACCTCCCCTAATTGAATGATATATGGTGTATTTCATAATCATATATTATATTAATTACATAAATTAACTCCATAATGGTAAAATATTTTATTTTCTACCTTTACTTATATTCATTATAAAATGATAGAAATGTTCATGTGTACATATAGACCACCATCTCAATGAATAGTATTCTTTATTTTTATATATCTACAATTATTTGGATATATATTAATATATTTTAAATTGAAATATTTTATATTTATATTATATTATCATTTTTTTCTGGGTGTAGACATAATAAATAAAAATTGATCATAACTAAAAAGTCGGAGTATACAAGAAAAAATAAATTATTTAAATAAAATTAAATAATGATAATGGATTGCTTTTAATTAACATTTGAAAATATTTTTAAATAAATATTATATGATATTATTGAACTATTATGATAATATTATTAATGTACATGAAATTACAATTTCTTACACTCGAATTTAGTATATTGTTGTGAAACGACACTAATCTCACAGCCCAAGTTATGTTTCTAAAACAATAATATATTAATTTATGGATAGGATAATGCAAAAAATTACCTGATTTGTTCCGTCAAAAAATTTACAAATAATATAGAGAATTAAAAATATTCTTACCCAAGGGTCTTAATGTATAATTTTTCATTGAATTTGTAAAAACTAAAACATTAAAATACAAATGAATTTAAATGAGTATTTTTTCCACTATACACATATTTTTAAATTCCAAAATTAGACTTCAACTTTTCCTATAAGATTATTATCATAATAATCATTAAAAAATTTATTTAACATCATTCTTTATAAAATAAGTAAAAGGAAGCATAATTAAGTTGAAAATAACAATATGTGGGGGTAAATGTAGGCATTATCAATTTAATTTCAACAGTTTCATTTAGGTGGTAATAAATGTATTATGTAATAATAAATGATCAAGAGATATATATTATACAATTTAAACTAAACAATAACATGATATTTACACATGATACATGTAATAATGACATAACAACATCAACATGATTATAAATAAATAATTTTTTGTCGAGTGATGTTTAATTTTATCACAAGAATCATTAAAACCATAGTTGGGATAAAGAAAATTTGTTTTTATTTTATAGATTTATCTCTCTAACCCATGTTAATGAATGTTAAAAATTAAAATGTCATTAGAATTAACAATAGAAAAATGTAAGGTTAAATCTATTCTAATTATCTTTAGTGGTAATGAGCATCAACACATCAAATCGATTGTTATATTAGGATCACCCATATTATATGTTATATCAAGATGAATCATTCTTATATGTTATATCAAGATAAACCATTAACATAAATAGGATACATCAACCATATAATATTAATAAGTATATAATATTTCTCTTTTGAACACAACACCCTTGAAATCAACCATCATTTAATTAGGTCTTTCTTAATTCATTGAAAATAAATTGGTTAAATAACTATCCTTTCACATAAATAATCATATAATATCTAAAAAATAATATGGATAGTATGAAAATATCGTAATCCAATGGATTCTGAAAAATCAATAATGCAAGTATACATATAAAAAATATATCTAAAGTAAAACAAATGTAATAGCATTGACAATAATGAAAAAGTCAATTTTCTCTGGGTAATACATTATAAAATCTACCAAATTATTTTGGAAAAGGATTTTAAATGAAAATTCCCATGATAAAAAATAAGGGTGTGAACAACTTAATGTATGGTAAGGAATGATGGAAAATTCATTCATTTCATTTGTGATAACATTGAGTGTTCTTATAAAGCATTTTTAAAGTTATTTTCATTTGACCTATATTATACCATTTAATAAATTGACATTTAAATACATTTTATTGTACATGATATACATTTGAAAATAATTTTAGGAAATTATTTTGGAATTAAATATTTCTAAAATAAGAGAATAAAAATTGAGGAATTATTTCCATAGATTTCATAAAAAATATTAGAAGATTTTTTAGAACTAGGAGATATCACAATAATGGAAAACAATTGAATGCAATAACATAAGATGAAACATAATATACCATGTGTATAATAAAATGATGATGTTATATATGATAATATAGTGTGTACACGATATAAATGTTTATTTTTACATAAATCAAAAAATATGTTAAATAAAGATTATTTAGATTAGTAACCGATGATATTTGGTTAATATATGAATCAATGAGGCATTAAATGATGAAATGTAACATGATTACTTAGAAAAATATTAATACTAATAGAATATATTTAAAAACATTAATTGGGTAGTAAGAAAACAATATAAAATAAATCATTGTGTATAATGTAATGCCCCGACCCCAGTTAACCAGAGTCGGTGCATTATTGTGCAACATTGGCATGATCGCAAAAGATCAAGTCTCGAAAGACCGATTAGTTTAGTAGCCTTGGAAAAACTAGATACATTCATAAACATTACATTATATCATAAATTGAAAAACTACAATAACATGGTCTCCATAGTCCACACTCATATCCCCATCCAACTATCCCAGCAGGTCATTCATAATATACTTCATCACATCCTGGAAAAATTAAAACATTGAAAGGGGTGAGCTCAGATGCTCAGTAAGGATAAAAATATAGTGGAATCTTTCATAAATAAACATAAACATTTAAGGCAATGTATAACTAAAACAAAATCCTTTTAAACTTGAACATCAACATAATATGGAAAAAGTAAAATGAGAAAATTCTATTTACTTCTTCACATGGATATTCTACTGGTCAAATAATCACATACAATATTAGTAACCACTTTCATAATGATGGAATGCATAATGCCAAACTATCATAACCACGTAGCCAAGGCCTCATTACAAGACCAAAAATAATATTTTGTCAAGTCCTCATGCCAAGACACTAGTTTGTCTCATGAGACATGCCGATGCATCGAAGAGTTATAGCGGGCCCCGCCCATCACTTATTAATTCCAGTGCATTCCCCATATAAATAGGTTTAAACATAACATAAACCATAACATAATTGTATCACATAAATCATGCATAAAGGAAACAAAGCATTTCAACATTTTAATCAAAATATATAAATACAACACATTGATATAATAAAAACACTTTCAAAACCATTTTCAATACCAAAATAAAAGAAAATTAAAACAATGTATTTATTTTTCATTTAAAAAAAGTTATGGCTTGTAGAGGAAGACGAAACTCAAATAATGGTCACGGCGGCAGAGAAGTCGTTGTCTCCGCATACATATAGAAAAAGATAAACATTCCCATTTTTCATTTAGTAAATCGCTTCATATAAAAATGATTCATTTTGAATAAACGTAAAAGTCAAAGGGGTTTATACACCGTATAAAAGATAGTTGTGTATAAAATAAATTATGCCTCAATGGAAGGACATTGAGACGAAGTCCTTACCAAGATTATTTTTTAAAATAAAATAGATCTATTATGTGTATTCAATATAAGTACACATAAATAAAGTAAAATACAAGATAGGACATAATAATATCATGACATAATTTGAAAGTATGAGATTAACCCAATGAATGGAAATCGGGTTAAGAAGTTCCCTTACCTCGTGTCTGCCTTGACTCGACCGTTCTTTAACCTCCTGAATAATAAATTGGAGTTAATTTCTACTTTCTTAAGAAAATTTTCATGTTCATTATTCCTTTTATAACACTTATTACCATGTTATGAACATTATTTAATTATTTATGTTAATAACGGTCGTTTTGTCGATCTATGGTACTTGAGTGAAAAATAAAATTCTTATAATTACAAGTTGTTCATGTGGTGACATATCCATTATATCCAGAATTATATTCATGATTTAGATATCATTTATAAAATATACATCCATAATATACATGCATTTATAATATTACATAATATTTAAAGGTAACAAATGAAATGCACCATTCATGGAGAGGGTAAGCCGTACGTACGCATGAACGCTACTTTCATTTCTATTTCGTATTTAATTGGATAAAATTATAATTATATAAAGGTATATTATTATTCCAGTATAATATCATATATAATAGCATTTAATATATCCTTTATACATCCCATAAATGGCATTAACGATTCAAATCACTTTGAGGGGGCGGTAGTCCGAACTTCCTAAAATAAAATTATCGCGTTTACCCATACTGGAAATCATAAAGGTATGAAATAAATGAAAAATAAATAATCATAAGTAAAACATAAACATAATATATACCATATAAAAAAATAGTGTCATCATAATGGCCACCATTAGAGGTGTTAAAAGAAGATTGAACAATCATCATTTCGTGAGGCAATAATTCGCCACCAACAGAAACAATATGATCTTTAACAATTTGACAAAGGTGAGTGTAAGTGCAAACAAAATAATTCCCATGAAAACATCCTATTATATTTAATATACTGTTTTTGTTAGCAAAGAAAATAATAAAAATAGTTTATGGGGTTGGAGAAGCAAAATAAAACAAAACAACATAAGAGATGACATTACTTTAAAATCGGGTAACTCTATTTGATTTGATCCAAAGGATTCCTTGGTAAGACTTCTACCCAAAGTGAGTCTTCTAGGAGTAATAGAGGGAAGTTGAGAGAGTATTTGAGTAGATTTTGGATGAGTCAAATGTCTTTAAGGTGTGAATAAGGTGGTAGAGGTGGGGGGGATTTTATAAGAGGAGAGGAGGGGCACTCTTGGAATGTCATGAAATGTTACATTATTATAAAGTGAATTTAGGATTTCAAAGGTCCCACAATTATATATTTCTAGGATAAGGTGATAAGGGTTATAAATATACCCATCCAATAAGTTTTTTACAATTTTAAGTCTTATATTTTACATTATCATTTCGTTTTATTTAAATAGTTAATTAATGAGGTAATTGTTGCATCATCATTGTGTCATACAAATTTTAATTTATATAATTTATAAAAACTATAAAGAAAATTACAATAATGTAGGAAATAGTTTTAGATTTCCAATTAATATTCATAGTAAAAAATTTAACTTATATAACCCCATGTAATAAGTTTTTTAGTAAAACAGCACATGTTTGTGCAAATTTTATTTTTACTTTAAATAAAAAGTAATTAGTAATTTTATTACCAAAGTGGATTCATGATGTCCCCATGTTAACCCATGGATTGTCTTGTTCGTCCATGACTCATCCAATAAGTTTAGTACAAGTGTAAAGGTATTTTCATATTTTTATAATATCATTTTTACCTTAAATTTTACTAATTACCTTTAATCGCGATTAATTAAACGTAAAAGTTACTATTCACCAAAAAATTATTTTAATCCCATTGAACCACATTTTAATTTATAATGACAACCATTCAATTCATATATTTTTAAATCAAATCACATAAGTGGTAATGTTTCATTTAAATGAAAAATCAGTTTTTTAACTACAACTTAATCGTTTCACTATTCATAAAAAATTGAAGTCTTTCAGAACAATGCCAAAATTTCACCCTAAGATATAATTGATATTCTGAATTGAAAAATGATGTCTATTTTACAAAATTCTAAACATATAAGTTTCATTAATTAATTTTATAATTAAATTCCACTGTCACAACAAATAGCGTGTTTTTAAGAAATAATATATATCAAAAGATTGACAATTGTTTAAGTACAATTTCAAAGTGAAATTTATTATAATGAACACCATTGGATAAAATGGTCAAAATATATTCTAATTATACTTTAAAACGACTCAATAGTATAATTTATCACTATAAATTATTTTGATTAAAAATGTTGTTTTTAAGTATTTTTCACTATTCATAAATAATTGGAAGTTCTCACAAAAATACCAAAAATTCATCTTAGGATAATTTCGATATTCCGAATCCAAAAATGAAGTCCATTTTGAAATATTAAATATATATATTTTCTAAAACAGAGTATTACTATTCATAATGGCTAATTTGATTAGTCATAGTGTGTTAGAATCTCAAACATTTGTACAATGTAAGCTATTTCATTATTGAAAGAGAAGCGTATCATGAAATATCAGGTGTTACATTCTCCCCTCCTTCAATAAATTGCGTCCTTGAAATTTTAAATTTTTCATTGAAAATAAAAGGTTGAAAATAGAAAATACTTTTGTGGAAAACCCACATCGAAAATAAGGTTAATAAATATATAACATTAAACGAATGAAAGAGGTGTACAAAGGTCACCCGAGATAGCCAATACTAGGATTCTATGAAAATATGGATATGGAGGAGAAACAAACCATCAATGTCTAATGAAGACTTGTAGAATACAGGATTAGTAGAAATTTTAACTATAAGAAAATCACAAACTTGTTATTGGTTAAACGATCATTGATTCCCTAGTATGAAAAGTTAACCGACAACGATTTTGTTTTAAGATACCTTTCATACAGTTGAGGAATTTATTTAGGATATTTAAAAAGAATTTAAGGAAATATACATACTTGTCATGTAGACTTTCATTCTTCAATAAAATTTAACCACAAACCCATCTTTTACTCAAAAATATAATAGAACTCAAAAATATTATATTTATCCTAATCGTACAAGTTACCAAATATTATCACATACCATTCAGATTAGGAAAACTATTTTGTAATAACTAGGGACTTCCTGTAGGCTAGTGGTAGGTAATAGTGGCTTGTCAAACTCTGGTTGTGGGTTTGATTCCTATAGCTTTGGCTGACGCTACGGGTTATCCCCCAACCTGTAGGTTGTCCTTTTCCTAAAACAATAGTATTATAATATTCCAAAAATAATCTTCAGAAATGTTTTAAACTTAATCAATACTATCCATGTTCAACGTAATCCATTCCAACCTTTATATTTATCCAAAAAACTTTTGTCCAACTCACAGTCCAAATTTTATAAAGAAGGTAAACATAATGAAGATCCTTTTTTCCGCTTAACAACATTTGAGCACCATCATCATGTATTCTTTTAAAACCCTGAAACATCCTGAATTACCATAAATCCTTATTTATTACATTCATGATCCCTTATTCCTTAAAGAATACTAGATATACTCCTTCTATCCAAAAATGTGTACAAATCATTAATCAGTTTCAAGGAAGTTAAGAATATCCAATATAATTTATCCAAATTAATCATGTATTATTCCAAAATCACTATCTTGGTATTAGACCATATTATGGTTTATATTTCTCTCAACCATATATTTTCCAAAAAATTAACCTACTATGGAGTCACTTTTCTTGGTTCCACACAATCTCAAGTCCTTGATTAAATAGTATTGCAGTACAATCCTTATATACTCCATAATTATTCAAACCAGTACATCATTGATACAACACTCAAATGACAAAATTCTTTAATAGAAATATAAGAACTCTAATCATTCCTTCTCATCTGTGGTAGTATCATAACTTGATTATTATCTAATAACATCATTTGGGGTTTACTCTGATGATTTGGACATTGGTTTGCGTAGTGTCCCCACTCCTTGGAGATGAAGAATTGTATATTTGAAACCTTTTTCTTACCCTTGCAATCACGAAGATGGTGTCCTTTTTCTCCACACTTATAAAAAACTCACATTCCCTTCAGGCAAGTTCCAGGGTCCTTCTTCCCACAGTTATCACATATTGGAAAATTCTTCTTTTCCCTCTTCCCATTATACATCATTCTCTCTTCCATCCTTTTCTTCTCTTTCGTCCCTTCAAAGCCCTAAGACTCAGAGAATTCTTTACTTATCTTATTAACACATGATACTACTTCTTCATATGTTGAGAACACATGTGAGACTATTTCCCATCTAAATGTTGGCTTAATACCATGAAGGATATGATCCTTCTTACTCTT
Source organism: Viscum album (assembly GCA_963277665.1). Classification (NCBI taxonomy): domain Eukaryota; kingdom Viridiplantae; phylum Streptophyta; class Magnoliopsida; order Santalales; family Viscaceae; genus Viscum; species Viscum album. The sequence goes on from OY728156.1 coordinate 1,742,928,008, forward strand.
TGCATCATACGTATTGGTGGAGTTCACATTCATTCTATTGGGCGCCATTTCTATATAATGGCATAAACTAGGTTAGTTTATGAATTGCAATGAATAATTCCAAACTAGTAAAATAATTAATTTAAATGGAACGGTTTATGGATATAATCCATAATCATAAAAAATGTTTTCTTTGAGGAAGTATATACTCATAAACCCTTCATAATGGTTTGTAAAAAAATGAAAATTATCCTAAGCATATCCCCTGGGAGTGTCGTAACCAAGAGTGCAGCAAGGCCCATTGTCGTGCACCAGTTCCCGCTTGAGTCTATCTCAAAGCGGTGTTTTCGGGTTTCACCCCTAGGTACATATGATCCAGAGCTGTGTCTACCAGCTCGTATCCAGATAGGGATGTATTGCTCAGAAAAGTCACAAAATCTCTATAATACCCAAATTCTAGGACGTTCTTCTATTCTAATCCTCAAAGTCTATCTTTTGGATATGTGATCTAACCAGATTTTATCTAAATCTATCATCTATGGTTAGTACTAAACTGCCACTGATACCAACTATAACACCCCAACCCCAGTTACCCAGAGTCGGTGCATTATTGCGTAACATTGGCATGATTGCAAAAGATCAAGTCTCGAAATACTGATTAGTTTAGTAGCTTTGGAAACAGTAGATACATTCACAAACGTTACATTATATCATAAAATGAAAAACTACAATAACATGGTCTCCATAGTCCACACTCAAATCCCCTTCCAACTATCCGTGTAGGTCATTCATAATATACTTCATCATGTCCTGGAAAAATAAAAACATTGAAAGGGGTGAGCTCAGATGCTCAGTAAGGATAAAAATATAGCGGAAGCATTCATAAATAAACATAAACATTAAAGGAAATGTTTACCTAAATAAAGCCTTTTAAACTTGAACTTAAAAATAATATGACAAAAGTAAAATGATAAAATTCCTTTTACTTCTACACATGGATATTCTACTGGTCGAATAATCACATACAATATCTGTAACCACTTTCATAATGATGGAATGCATAATGCCAGACTATCATAACCACATATCCAAGGCCTCGTTCAAAGACCACAACTAAGATTTTGTCAAGGCCTCATGCCAAGACACTAGTTTGTCTCATGAGACCTGTCGAGGCATCGAGGAGCTATAGTGGGCTCCACCCGTCACTTATTAAGTCCAATGCATTCCTCATATGAATAGTTTTAAGCATAACATAAACCATAACATAATTGTATCACATAAAATATTCATAAATGAAACATGAAATTTCTACATTTCAATCACAAGATATCAATACAACACATTGATATAATAAAAACACTTTCAAAACCTATTTCAATACCAAAATAAAAGAAAATTAAAACATTGTATTTATTTTTCATTTAATAAAGTTATGGCTTGTAGAGGAAGCCGAAACTCAAATAATGGTCATGGCGGTAGAGAATCCGTTGTCGCATCATACGTACAGAAAGAGATAAACATTCCCTTTTTTCGTTTAGTAAAACGCTTCGTATAAAAAATATTCGTTTAGAATAAACGTAAAACTCAAAGGGGTTTATACATAGTATAAAAGATATTTGTGTATAAAATAAAATATTCCTCAATGGAAGGAGATTGAGACGAAGTCCTTACCAAGATCATTTTTTTAAATAAAATAGATATATTATGTTTATTCAATATAAGTAAACTTAAAGAAATTAAAAATACAAGATAGGACATAATACTATCATGACATAATTTGAAAGTAGGATGTTAACCCAAAGAATAGAAATTGGGTTAAGAAGTTCCCTTACCTCATGTATGACATGAATCGACCATTCTTTAACCTCATGAATAATAAACTAGAGGTAATTTCTACTTGATTAAGAACCTTTTTCAAGTTAATTATTCCTTTTATATCACTTATTACCATGTTATGAACATTATGTAATTATTTATGTTAATAACGGTCGTTTTGTCGATCTTTGGTACTTGAGTCAAAAATAAACTTCTTATAATTACATTAATTTCATGTGGTGAAATATCCATTATATCCAAAATTATATACATGATGTATATATCATATATAACATATGCATCCAGTATATACATGCATTTATAATATTACATAACATTTAGAGGTATGAAATGAAATGCACCGTTCATGGAGACGGTAAGTCGTACGTACGCATGAACGCTACTTTCATTTCTATTTCATATTTAATGGAATGAAATTATAATTATATAAAGTTATATTATAATTCCAGTATAATATCATTTATAATATCATTTACTCTATCCTTTATACATCCCACATATAGCATAAATGATTCAAATCACTTTTAGGGGGCGGTAGTCCGCATTTACTAAAATGAAATTATCGTGTTTACCCATATTGGAAATCATAAAGGTATTCCATAAATGAAGAATAAATAAGCATAAGGAAAAAATAAACATAATATATATCATATATAAAAAATATTTTCATCATAATGTCCACAATGAGAGGTGTTAAAAGAAGATTGAACAATCATCATTTCGTGAGGCAGTAATTCACCACCAATAGAAACAATATGTTCATTAGCCATTTGACGAAGGTGTGTGAAAGTGTAAATAAAATAACTCTCATAAAAACATACTAGTAAATTGAATATACTGTTTCTGTTACAAAAGAAAATAATAAAAAGAGTTTAGGGGGTCGGAGAAGCAAAATAAAACAAAACAACATAAGAGAAGACATTACCTTAAAATCGGGTAACTCTTTTTGATTTGAGCCAAAGGCTTCCTTGGGAAGACGTCTGCCCAATGTGAGGATTCTAAAAGTAAGACAGGGAAGTTTAGATATTATTTGGGTAGATTTTGGCTGATCAAAATGGCTTGATGGTGTGAATAAGCTGGTAGAGGTGGGGGCCTTTTATAAGAGGAGAGGAGAGGCACTCTTGGAAAGTCATGAAATGTTACATTGTTATAATGTGATTTTCGGATTTCAAAGGTCCCAAAATTATATATTTCTAGGATAAAGTGATCAGGGTTCTATTTATACCCATAAAATAGGTTTTCGACAAGTCTAAGTCTTAGATTTTACATTATCTTTTCATTTTATATAAATCGTTAATTAATAAGATAATCGTTGCATCATCATTGTGTCATAAATATTTTAATTTATTTAATGTCTAAAAATTATATAAAAATTACCATGATGTAGGAAATATTTTTAGCTTTCCAATTATTATTTCTGGTAAAACGTTCAACTTATATATCCCCATGTAATAGTTTTTTTAGTAAAACAACACATGTTTGTGACAATTTTATTTTTACTTTAAATAAAAAGTTATTAATGTCATTTTTTTACCCAAGTGGCTTCATGGGGTCCCCAAGTTGACCCATGGATTTTCTTAGTCGTCCATTACTCATCCAATAAGGTTAGGACAAGTGTAAAAGTATTTTCATATTTTTATAATATCATTTTTACCTTAAATTTCACTAATTACCTTTAATCGCGATTAATTAAACTTAAAAGTTACTATTCACCAAAAAATTATTTTAATCCCATTGATCAAAATTTTACTTCCTAATGACAACCATGTATGTCGGATTTTTTAAAATCAAATCACAGAAGTTGTGATGTTTCATTTAAATGAAAAATCAGTTTTTTAACTACCACTTAATGGTCTTCACTATTCATCAAAAATTGATGTTTTTCAGAACAATGCCAAAATTTCACCCTAAGCTATAATTGATATTCAGAATTCAAAAATGATGTATATTTTACAAAATTACAAACATATAAGTTTCATTAATTAATTTTATAATTAATTCCCGCTGTCACATCAAATAGAGTGTTTTTTATGAAACAATATATATCAAGAGATTGACAATTGTTTATGTCTAATTTCAAAGTGAAATTAATTCTAGTGAACACCATTTGATAAAATGGTAAAAATATATTCTAATTATTCTTTAAAACTAGTCAATAGTATAATTTATCACTATAATTTTTTTTATTAAAAATGTTGTTTTTAAGAAATTTTCACTATTCATAAAAAATTGGATGTTCTCAGAAAAATACCAAAAAATCAACTTAGGATAATTTTGATATTCCAAATCCAAAAATAAAGTCCATTTTTAAATATTAAATATATATAATTTCAAAAAATGGTTATTACTATTCATAATGGCTATTTTGATTAGTCGTAGTGTGTTAGAATCTCGAACTTGCGTACAATGCGTGCTATTTCATTATTGAAAGAGAAACGTATCGTGGAAGCTAGGGGTGTTACATATAAAATGAGTATTAACTAAATGAATTGAAATTTAGATATTTAAAAAATATGAATCATTTATGACATTTGAATCAATATATCATGAGAGAAAGAAATTCCTTTTAAGTTTTTTGGAATATACACTACTCTATTGATTATATTTTTCAAAAAAATGAAATAAATTAATTTTAATTACATTATGTTGAATTTAAAATTTTCTCAGATTGTATATAAATTTATTTAAAATATCCCCTGGTATATTAACTCTCACCTAAATTATATGAACTTTTAAAGGGTTTTGTCTCAAATTTACTTCCTTGACACCCATGCAATTTTGGGGGAAACATTATTTTGAATGGTGTATATACTACCCTTATAAATACTATATCATTAATCATTCATATTGAATAATATTTTATTTCACAGTTCCTCTACTTCATTCATTTAATATTTTTATTCAAATTTTATGAAGGCGGTATGGTTTGATGTTTTGATATATTTTTTATCTCAATTTATTTTCAATGATTTTACATTGTGGACAATTATTTGATCATTATAAAATAATTTATTTTAAAATTATTATTGTAACACCCTGAGCTTCCACGATATGCTTCTCTTTCAATAATGCAATAACTTGCATTGTACGCAAGTTCGAGATTCTAACACACCGCGACCAATCAAAATATCCATAATGAATAGTAATACTCAATTTTTTAAATTATATATATTTTATATTTCAAAATGGACTTCGTTTTTGGATTTGGAATATCAAGTATAGCTTAGGGTGAAATTTTGGCATTGTTTTGAAAAACATCAAATTTTTATGAATAGTGAAACCACTAAGTGGTAGTTAAAAAACTGATTTTTTGTTTAAATGAAACATTACGACTTCGGTGAATTGATTTTAAAAAATAAGACTTAAATGGTTGTCATTATGAAGTAAAATTTGGTTCAATGGTATTAAAATAATTTTTGGTGAATAGTAACTTTGAAATTTAATTAATCGCTATTAAAGGTAATTAGTAAAATTTAAGGTAAAAATGATATTATAAAAATATAAAATTACCCTTACACATGTCCTACCCCTATTGTATGATTCATGTCCGACCAAGACAATCCATGGCTCAACTTGGGGACCCCATGGAGCAACTTTGGTAGGAAAATGATATTATAAACCTTTTATTTATTGTTAAAATAAAAATGTCACAAACATGAGTTGTTTTACTAAAAAAAATTTTAAATGGTGTCATAAAAGTCATATTTTTAACTATATATATTCATTAGAAATAGAAAAATATTTCCTACATCATGATATCTTTCATATAATTTTTATAAATTAAATAAATTATATTATTTATGACACCATGATGACGCAATGATTACCTCATTAATTAATGATTTAAATAAAATGAAAAGACACTGTAAAATATAGGACTTCCACTTGTCAAAAACATATTGGATGACAATATTTCCAACCCTTATCACCTTATATTCTAAATATATATGCGTGGGACCTTTAAAATCCAAAACTCATTGTTTAATAAATTAACATTTCATGACTTTCCAAGAGTGCCCCTCCTCTCCTCTTATAAATGGCCCCCACCTCTACCACCTTATTCAAACCATCAAGCCATTTGGTGCGGCCAAACTCTGCCCAAATACTCTCCCAACATCTCTCTATTACTCCAAGAAGCCTCACTTTGGGAATAATTCTTCCTACGGAATCCTTTGGCTCAAATAAAAAAAGAGTTACCCGATTTCAAGGCAATGTCTTCTCTTATGTTATTTTGATTTATTTTGCTTATCCAACACCGTAAACACTTTTTATTCTTTTCTTTTGTAACAAAAACAGTAACTTCAATATAATAGGATTTTTTAATGAGAAGTATTTGATTTACTCTTACACACACATTCGTTTAATGGATAAATAACATATTGTTTCTGTGGTTGGCGAATTTCTACCTCACGAAATGATGATTGTTCAATCTTCTTTTAACACCTCCCATGGTGGCCATTAAGATGAAACTATTTCTATATATGATATATATTATGTTTATTTTTTCCTTATGCTTCTGTATTTCTCATTTATGGCATACCTTTATGATTTCCATTATGGGTAAACGTGATAATTTCATTTTAGAAAGTGCGGACTACCGCCCCCTCAAAGTGATTTGAATCGTTAATTCCATATGAGAGATGTATAAAGGATGTAGTAAATGATAATATATATGATGTTATACTAGAATTATAGTATACCTTTATATAATTATAATTTAATTCCATTAAATTTGAAATAGAAATGAAAGTAGCGATCATGCCTACGTATGGCTTACCGTCTCCTTGAACGGTGCATTTCATTTCTTACCTCCAAATGTTATGTAATATTATAAATGAATGTATATACAAGATATATATGATATATATGATATCTACATCAGGAATATAATTTTGGATATAATGGATATTCTACCACATAAACAACGTGTAATTATAAGATGTTTATTGTTGACTCAAGTACCAAAGATCAACAAAACGACCGTTATTAACTTAAATGACTAAATAATTTTTGTAACATTGTAATAAGTGATATAAAAGGGATAATAAACTTGAAAAAGGTTCTTAATAAAGTATAGATTAACTCTAGTTTATTATTCAGGAGGTTAAAGAGTGGTCGAGTCATGTCGGACACGAGGTAAGGGAACTTCTTAACCCAATTTCCATTCTTTGGGTTAATCTCATACTTTCAAATTATGTCATGATATTATTATGTCCTATCTTGTATTTGTACATTATTTATGTGTACTTATAGTGAATACACATAATATATCTATTTTATTAAAACATGTTCTTGGTAAGGGAATTTGTCTCAATCTCCTTTCATTGAGGAATATTTTATATTATACACAAATTTCATTTATATGGTGTATACACACGTTTGACTTTTATGTATATTCAAATGGAATCTTTTTATATGGATTGTTTTACAAAATGACAAAAGGGAATGTTTTTTTTGTCGTACATATGTGGTGAAAACGACTTCTCTGCCGCCGTGACCATTATTTGGGATTCAGCATCCTCTACAAGCCATAACTTTTGTTAAATAAAAAACAAATACCATGTTTTACTTTTATTTTATTTTGGTTTTGAAAATGGTGTGTATCAAACGTTGTTTACGAGTCTTCATATCTGAAAACCTAGTGCAAATGTATTTGTATTTAACGCAAGCTTGAAAATGTTTTTATAAAACACAACTCTCTACTGTGGTATACAGGAAGGGATTGGGCGTAGACCCATCATGGCCTGTAATTAGTTGAGCTGTCTCAGAATTAGTTATTTTGTTTTTAGAAGCTTGCATAATGTTTTTAGAAAAACACTGGAGTATATTTGAGTAATTTTAAATCTAAGTATCTTCTAAAAATAGAACTGGTATTTTTATGTCGTAATTAATTTCACAAGATATTTTAAAAAATGGTATTCCTAAATGTTTATATACAATTTTTTATATACGGAATGCATTGGAATTAGTATGTGACGGGTGCAGCCCGCTATAGCTCCTCGATGCATCGGCAGGTCTCTTGAGACAAATTAGTGTCTTGGCATGAGGCCTTGACAAAATCTTATTTGTAGTCTTGGCATGAGGCCTTGGCTACGTGTTTATGATAGTCTGGCATTATGCATTCAATCATAATGAAAGTGGTTATTGATATTTCATGTGATTATTCGACCAGTAGAAAATCCATGTGAAGAAGTAAATGGATTTATTTAATTTTACTTTTTCTATATTATGTTGAAGTTCAAGTTTAAAAGTCTTTTGTTATATTTATACATTGCCTTAAATGATTATGTTTATTTATGAAAGCTTCTGCTATATTTTTATCCTTACTAAGCATCTGAGCTCACCCCTTTAAACGTTTTATTTTTCCCAGGATGTGAAGAAATAGTTTATGACTGACCTACAGGGTTAGTATGAATGGGATAGAAGTGTGGACTATGGAGACTATGTTATTGTGAATTTTCACTTTATGATGTAATGTAACATTTATGAATGTATCTAGTGTTTCCCAGGCTACTAAACTAATAGGTCTTTCGAGACATGATCTTTTGTGATCATGACAATGTTATGAAGTAATGCACCGACTCTGGGTAACTGGGGTCGGGGCGATAAAGTTGGTATCAGATGCAGTTTAGTACTAACCTTGGAAGCAAGTTTTAGATAAACTATGATTAGAGCACATATACCTAAGATAACCATTAAGGATTAGTATAGAAGAACTTCCTAGAATTTTGGTATTATATAGATTTTGTGAGTTTTCCGAGCAATACGTCCATGTCTGGATATAAGAAAGTAGAGGCGGCTCTGGCATAGATGTACCTAGGGGTAAAACCCGAAAGCACTGCTTTGAGCTAGACTCGAATGTGAACTGGTGCACGACAACGGGCCTTGATTCACTCTTGGTTACGACACTCTTGGGGGATAAGTATTGGATTATTCTCATTTTATTTAAAAACAATTATAAAGGGTTTATGAGTATATAATTTCTCAAAGAAAACATTTTTATGATTATGGATTATATCCATAGACTATTCAATTTATGTTAAGTGTTTTACAAGTAGGGAATTATTTATTTTGATTCATAAACTAATCTAGTTTATGGAATTATTTAGAAATGGTTCCTAGTGGAAGGAATGGAAACCGTATCAATGTACACACTCTATGTAGGGATTTCCCTCCTGCTCAAGATAATTATAGTGGAGCTGGTGATACAACTGTTGCTGATCAAATTATCACCATACTGGGACAACTTACTAAGGTTATGAATAATAACCTTACTCGTATGGAGCACCCTGATCAGCAACATGGTGGATCAATGTTAGATCGTTTCCTGAGGCAACATCTGACAACATTTAATGGCGGTAAAATCCATTAGTATATGAGAAATGAATATACTCCTTAGAAGAAATATTACATGCCTTGGGGAGTAGCGAAAGGGAGAAATTTTTCATGGCGGTTTACCACCTCACTGGATATGCTGATCAACGGTGGTCATAGATTCAAAACACAAAGGAAGATGAAGAAGTATCATGTATGGAATGGAGGGAGTTTAAGGAAATTTTCTTAGAAAAATACTTTCCACATTACCATCAAGCAGATATTGAAAGGCAATTTCTGAGTCTGAGGAAGATGGAGGATGAGAATGTCGCAAAGTATGAGGCTAACTTTACAAGGTTAGCGAGGCATGCTGCATATTATATACGTAACACAAGAAGTAAGATCGATCATTTCTTTGATGGGTTAAAACCTTTTCTCTGTCGAGCTATAGTAACACAATATTTCTCAACTTACGAAGATATAGACTAGTGTTCTATCAAGACAGAAAAGCAATTCTCTAATTCTTATGATAATAAACTAAAGATAAGGAAGAAGAGAACGGTGGAACAATAGATTGATAAAGGGAAAACGGGAAAGAATGATTTTTCCATTATGCGATAATTGTGGGAAGAATCACCCTGGTACTTGCCTTAATGGAATGGGAGTTTGTTATAAATGTGGTGAAAAAGGTCACCAGGATCGTGACTGAAAGGGAAAAAAGAGGCTATCAATGTTGAGTGCTACAATTGTAGGGAAATGGGGCATTATGCAAATGAATGTCCTAAGCTTCACGGAAACATAACTCAGAATAGTCCAAGGGATCAAGGCCATTCTTATGCTATTACTACAGTTGAAGTGGAATAATTAATGTTTTGGTGCTTTTGGACTCAAGGATTATATTATGGTTATAAGAATAATGTGATATATATAAGGATTGTACTGCAGTACATGTTGTTTTCAGTATGGTTTTAATATAATGAATGTAGCCATATTTTTAGTATGTGATAAAAAGAGAATCATTACTTTATTTGGGGAATCTGATGTTACTATTGATTTTTGCATTTAGAGACCCTTTAGAGAAAGTCTGGACAGATGTATTTTGGATAACTATAAAGGTTGGAATGGATTAAGTTGAACTTTGTATTGTATTTTTTAAGGTTAAAACATTTCTAAAGATTATTTTTGGAATATTATAAAACTATAGATTTAGGAAAAGGACAACCTATAGGTTGGGGGATAACTCGTCGCTTCGGACAAAGTTGCAGGAATCGAACCCACAACCATAGTGCCACGGGCCTTTTTTACGTACCACTTGCCTACAGAAAGTCTCTGGTTATTACAAAATAGTTTTCCTATTCTAAATGGTATGTGTTAATATTTTGAACCTTGCACGATAAGGATAAATATAATATTTTTTAGTTCTATTATCTTTTTGAGTGAAAGATGAGTTTGTGGTAGAAATTAGTTGAATATTGAAATTGTAATTGTCAAGCATAAATATATATATACCTACCTATTATTCTATGAAGAAATTAATTCATAAACATTAGGAAAGGGATATTAAAACAAAAAATGTGTTATCCCAATTCCTTATGTTTTGTTGAACTAATGATATTTTAAATCACCATAGATTGAAGGCTTTGAGGCCCTCAATTTTACACTTTTTTGTGATTGATGACCTCAACCACTCCATACAAATACTTACGTTTTTCCTCCAATTATATGTCTCTAATTCCCACCAATGTCCTCCTTATCGAGATCATAATTAGGTGGTGACTTTTTATTTCCCTTTCCCTCTTATAAGGCTATATTTTATTAACCTTATTACCGATGTGGGTTTTCAAAAAAGGTATTTTCTATTTTAAACCTTTTATTTTCAAAGAAAAATATCAAATTTCGAGGACACAATTTATTGAAGGAGGGTAGAATGTAACACCCTGAGCTTCCACGATACGCTTCTCTTTCAATAATTGAATAGCTTGCATTGTACGAAAGTTCGAGATTCTAACACACCACGTCCAATCAAAATATCCATTATGAATAGTAATACTCACTTTTTGAAATTATATATATTTTATATTTCAAAATGGACTTCATTTTTGGATTTGTAATATCAATTATAGCTTAGGGTGAAATTTTGGCATTGTTCTGAAAAACTTCAATTTTTGATGAATCGTGAAACCACTAGGTGGTAGTTAAAAAACTAATTTTTTGTTTAAATGAAACATTACAACTTTTGTAATATGATTTTCAAAAATCTGACATAAATTTTTGTCATTATGAAGTAAAATGTGGTTCAATTTTATTAAAAAAAAATTTGGTGAATACTAAATTTTAAGTTTAATTAATCACCATTAAAGGTAATTACTGAAAATTAAGGTAAAAATGATATTATAAAAATATACAAATACCCATACACTTGTCCTACCCCTATTGTATGAGTCATGGCCATACAAGACAATCCATGGGTCAACTTGGGGACCCCATGGATCCACTTTGGTAAGAAAATGACATTAAAAACTTTTTATTTAATGGTAAAATAAAAATGTCACAAACTTGAGCTTTTTTAATAATTTTTTTTAAATGGGGTAAAACAAGTTAGATTATTTACTATAATAATTAATTATAAATATAAAATATTTACTTCATCATGATATAATTTTTATAATTTATATACATTATTTAAATTAAATTAATTATGACACCATGATGATGCAGCGATTACCTCATTAATTAACGATTTAAATAATATGAAAAGATAATGTAAACTATAAGAAATAAACATGTCAAAAACATATTGGATGAGTATATTTAGAACCCTTATCACCTTATCCTAGAAATATATTAGTGTGTGAACTTTAAAATCCGAAACTCATTATATAATAAAGTAACATTTCATGACATTCCCAGAGTGCCCCTCCTCTCCTCTTATAAAAGGCCCCCACCTCTACCACCTTATTCACACCTTGAAGACACGTTTATCGGCCAAACTCTACCCAAATACTCTCCCAAATTCTTTATCTTACTCCTAGAAGCCTCACATTGGGCAGAACTCTTCCCAAGGAGGCCTTTGGCTCAAATCAAAAAAGAGTTACCCGATTTAAAGGTAATGTCTTCTCTTATATTACATTGTTTTATTTTGCTTCTACAACATCTTAAATTATTTTTATTCCTTTCTTTTGTAACAAAAATAGTATATTCAATATACTAGTGTGTTGTTATGGGAAGGATTTTATTTACACTTACACACACCTTCGTCTAATGGTTAAAGAACATAATGTTTCTGTGGTTGGAGAATTTCTGCCTCACGAAACGATGATTGTTCAATCTTCTATTAACACCTCTCATGGTGGAAATTAACATAAAAATATTTCTATATATTATATATATTATTATTATGTTTTCCTTATGCTTCTTTATTTCTCATTTATGGCATACCTTTATGATTTCCAGTATGGGTAAACGCGATAATTTCATTTTAGGAAGTGCGGACTACCGCCCCCACAAAGTGATTTGAATCATTAATGCCATATGTGGGATGTATAAAGGATGGAGTAAATGATATTATATAGGATATAATACTGGATTTATATTATACCTTTATATAATTATAATTTAATTCCATTAAATATGAAATAGAAATGAAAGTAGCGTTCATGCGTACGTACGGCTTACCGTCTCCATGAACGGTGCATTTCATTTCTTACCTCTAAATGTTATGTAATATTATAAATGAATGTATATACTAGATATATATGAGATATATGATATATAAATCATGATTATAATTCTGGAGATAATGGATATTCTACCACATAAACAACTTGTAATTATGAGAATTTTATTGTTGACTCAAGTACCAAAGATCGACAAAAGGACGGTTATTAACATAAATGACTACATAATTTTCACATCATTGTAAAAAGTGATATAAAAGGGATAATTAACATGAAAAAGGTTGTTAATCAAGTAGAAATTAACTCTAGTTTATTATTCAGGAAGTTAAAGAGCGGTCGAGTCAAGTCGCACACGAGGTAAGATAACTTCTTAACCCAATTTCCATTCTTTGGGTTAATCTCCTACATTCAAATTATTTCATGATATTATTATGTCATATCTTTTATTTTTACTTTCTTTATGTGTACTTATTGTTAATACAAATAATATATCTATTTTATTAAAAAAATGTTCTTTGTAATGGACGTCGTCTCATTCTCCTTTCATTGGGGCATATATTATATTATAAAAAAATTTATTTTATATGGTGTATAAACACCTTTGAGTTTTACATTTATTCAAAAGTAGTCTTTTTATACAAATTGTTTTACTAAAGGACAAAAGGGAATTTTTTTTGTAGTACGTATGCGGCGACAACGACTTCATTGCCGTCATGACCATTATTTGGGTTTTGGCTTCCACTACATGCCATAACTTTTTTTAAATGAAAAACAAATACCATGTTTTACTTTTATTTTATTTTTGTTTTTGAAAATGGTATTGATCAAACAATGTTTGTGAGTCTTAATATATGAAAACCTAGTCCAAATGTATATGTATTTAACGCAATCTTAAAAATGTTTTCAGAAAACCCAAATATCGAGTATGGTAGACAGGAAGGGATTGGGTGTGGACCCATCATGGCCTGTAATAAGTTGAGCAGTCTCAGAATTAGTTATTTTATTTTCAGAAGCTTGCCTAATGCTTTCAGAAAAACACTAGAGTATATTTGAGCAATTTTAAATGTATATATCTTTTAGAAATCGAACTGGTATTTTGAGGCCACAATTAATTTCAAACGGTATTTCAAAAAATGGTATTCCTAAATGTTTATATACCATTTTTCATATAAGGAATGAATTGGACTTAGTAAGTAACGGGTTGAGCACGTTATAGCTCCTCGATAGACCGGCTGGTCACTTGAGACAAATGTGTGTCTTGGAACGAGGCCTTGAAAAAATTATATTTTTAGTCTTGGCACGAGGCCTTGGCTACGTGGTTATGATAGTCAGGCATTATGCATTCTATCATTCTGAAAGTGGTTATTGATATTGCATGTGATTATTCGACTAGTAGAATATCCATGTGAATAAGTAAATGGCATTATTTCATTTTACATTTTCCATATTATGTTGAAGTTCAAGTTTAAAAGGCTTTTGTTATAGTTATACATTGCCTTAAATTTTTATATTTATTTAAAAAAGCTTCGTCTATATTGATATCCTTACTGAGCATATGAGCTCACCCCTATCAATGTTTTATTTTTCCAAAGATGTGAAGAAATATTTTATGAATGAACTATAGGGTTAGTCTGAAGGGGATAAAAGTATGGACTATGGAGACTATGTTATTGTGATTTTTCACTTTATGATGTAATGTAACATTTATGAATGTATCTAGTGTTTCCAAGGCTACTAAACTAATCAGTCATTCGAGACTTGATCTTTTGTGATCATGCCAATGTTACGAAGTAATGCACCGACTCTGGGTAACTGGGGTCAGGGCTTTATAATTATCCTCTATTTATTCATGTTATTTTAATGTAATCGTACTATTTACATGTCGTTGGTATATAATATTATTGAGAATACATCCTTATAAAAACATAGATTCATTTCTATCTTTAGTTTAAATGTGTTATTCTCTTAAATACTTTTTCGATAATATTATAAACAATGGTTTACTATGATTTATTGAATACAGTTATATACATATTTAGTTTTTTAGATAATTAATTAGAATAAATTTTCCCATTATTGAATGAACATGGTAATTTTTGGATTTTCATAAAAAATTTAATGAAATCATTGAATTTTTAACATATTCATCATGAATGGATATCTCATACTTTCTTGACCTGTAAATGATTTTTGGTGTTTTTTTATGATTCCAATATTATGGTAAATAAAATTAAATTATTTATTTGGAGAATTTATGTTTTCAAATATTCTATTTAAAAAAATAAAGCGTTATTTTCCTCTATATATTTCCAGAGTGATCTTTCAAAATCAATGTCGATATATGGTGAAATCATTGGATGTTCATTAAATAATTTGGTTATTTTGAAATTAACTATTTTTATAAAATTATAATTATAAAAAAATAACCATTGATGTTATATATTTATTCTAAATTAGGTATATATGTCATTAAAATATATACATAATTTCTTCTACCTTATAGTGAAGGGATAATACACAACTTATGATTGTTTCACAAATTTATTAAATATAATGTTTCATTTTTAAATTATATAAATTAGTATTAGGAAACACATTAATTTTCCATTGTACATTCATATGACATTTAATATGATTGACATCTATTATGTGTCACTCATGGATCATGATAATGTTATAGTGGGTGCATCTAGATAGAAAAACAATTAATTATGCAGTGTTTTATTCTCATGGGACATCATGTTTGTGCTTTAGGAGTGAATATTATCCATTATGTAACTCTATCCATCATTTGATACTCTATAAAAAGTAATCCTTAAACCATTATAATTTCATGTTATTTGTTTCTTCTCAATTTAATATGATTCCAAATCTGTATAATACATGTTTTTTTATATTAGGATTACAAGGGATTACTCATTTTTATTCCATTGTAAGTTATTTTTTTATATACATGACTCAAACATAATTTATCCTTATCATGATTATTACGTTACTAGAAATTTCACAATACACATTTATTTTATTTTATCTATATGTTATCCAATTTAGTTTTATTATCTTGAAAGGATTTCTTAGTTCATTATGTAAATTAAAAAATATATAGACTCCATGTTTTAGTTCATCATGATTCAATATTGACCAAGTATTACAGTGAATATATAAAATTATGATGAATGTATTATTTGAACACATAATTATGTTTATAAATAATGTATAAATATTTTAAAATTGATTGGGTCAGTATAGTTGGTATATTATAAATGATTTAGTTACCATTTTCATTTAAGATAAGAAAACAGTAAAGAGATCCCTATGTATAATTAGGAGAATATGTCCAAGTATATAAAAATATACTCGATTCTTGGTGATGTATAGAGTATGTGGTCTCTGAATAATTAACTATTAGACTAGATATTTCATGTGAATGTGGTTTGGGGATTGATGTACCATTGGATAATAACTATAAAAAAGAGATTTGGGATTGGCTTAAACATTACCCAGAACATCAAAAATAACCTTCTTGTGTGCTAATCTATAACTATTGGGTAAAATTATATGGATATTAATAAATTTTCTAGAATCCATAATGATGGCTTGGAATAGATAATGATCGTGAATGACATAAATTTAACATATGGTTTAGTAGATTCAAATTAATTTTTACTAATATATACATCATTTAAATAAATTTTCATCTATATTTTATTAACCATTATGAATACAATTTCAAATAAATTGAAATTTAGTTTAATGAAGTTTATAGAAAAAAAATGAATCTCATTAATAGTGAATTTGATGGATTATTTTTTGATTGAGAATGTCAATAATATAGGTATATGGTATAAATTGGTATTGGGATTATTTTTAATCATCTATCCTAATTCATATTGACCAATAAAAACATTAGTGATATTCCCAGCAAGCCAATATGAGGTGTGTAAAATTTTATGAATGTTCATGTGGTAATTAACGCAGAGAAAAGACAATTCTTCTTCTTCCATCTGAATAAGATGAGAATAAGACAAATAATAATATCTCAAATATAGGGGAATATATAATCTATGAGGATATAATTGACATAGATGAATTGATTTCAAATTAATTAATAGTTTTATATATGGGGAATTTTCTCATTGTTAGATTTCATTCCCTAAACTAAGGGTGGTAGCGTAGTCTATGGAAAATACTACGTTCTACTAAACCATTGATGTAAAAGGGTATAATTATTAATGTATTTAGATTCATTAATCATTATTTAGAATAATATTTACCAATGATAATTTAGTTGTAAGACTCATATATGATATATGGAATGGGATGATTTTGGAATCATATATGTATTGATGATAGATAATGTTAGGAGTTATTGATACCATTATGGTCAAATGAGTTTATGATTTGTCACATGATCAATGTCATCAAAAAACATTTTATGATTTTATGTAAATAAATATTGAGTTGCCTAGTTATTTTGTGAGACATTTTATATTAGTTTGAAGTATACAATACCATTTGAATTCATGTAAAATAATATTTCAGAGGATTCCTATTAAGTTTTTCATAATTAATGATATAGGTTTTTAAGGATGTATATTTTGGGAATTTATTTTGTTGAACATTGGGTGTTAATTTTGAAGGATTAGAGATTAATTAACTATATAGTAATTTGTATGTATACCATTTAGATTGTAGTAAATAAAATGTAAAAGCATGTTTTTCTTATTGGGATTATGAGATCTTTCATTTTTTTCCTAAACATTAGTCACTAAAAAGCTATCTAGGATTTTTGAATATTGATAGAATATTAAATTATATTAGAAATGGTTAATGAATAAAAATATAGTTTTCTTGTATTTATATATCATTATGTTATTAGTCACATTTCAATTGGACCAATCAACACCCTAGAATGAATATTGAATCAAGAAAATTACTATAATAATTATTTTCAATGAATAAAATAGACTTATATTTCATCACTACAGTATTGTTTTATGTTACATAAAATTTTAATAATAATTAACTTTCTAGTGTTGAATTTTATTTTTAATTCCCTATTGATCTTGGGTGTTAGAGTTCTCTTACATTTCCATATTTTCAATTACCACCAATGTTATATTACATGGAAAACTAATCATGATTTATTCTTCATGAATATCATACAACACATTTTTATGATTATGTTTTTGAGAAAATATATTTTAAATGTCAAAACCATAATTATAGAGATAAATAGTATATTATGAGGTGAATATTAATTTAAAGGTGTGGATAATGAAAGAAAAAATATTAAATGGAGAACATCATGTTCTATAATGTATATGATAAAGAAAATAAATAATTTCACAGAATTTAAGACACTTTAATATTTAGGTTATATTTCATTTTGTATAAACTCAATGTCTTTGATTTCTTGTGATGCATGCCACACTAGTTTGAAATGAAATGAAATACCCAATTACGATATAATAATATAAAAATGACCATTATTACTTAGTCATTATGTTAGATGGTATGCATAGAAATAACAAAATTATAAAAATTGAATGGTTTTCACTTGATTAATAAAAATACAATGTTTATATACACCTTTGAAACTATATAAGAATTATTTGAATGTAAAGAATTTGATTGCTGAGAAACTGTATTTTTATAAAATGAAGTTTAGTCACCTATTGCACAAATAATTTAAAAATAATTATTTTAATTGTATAAAATTTCTGTTAAAAATGAAAAAGAACTTGGAAATTGAAATGTTAAAATCATTTTAAAGATACTATTTTATGAATTTTCAAAATTAATAAATTGTTAGTAAATATTAAAAAATAAATCCTTTTATATGTTTTTTTAAATAATCCCCATTATTTCTGTATTATAATGAAGATTAAAAATAAATTTTCTCAAATTATTTTAAATTCAATTATTTAATATGAAATCATACGTTAAGTATATTTTATTGTTAGTTTATTTTTAGAATATAAAACACATTTTTCTGAAAAACATTTTTAATTTTTATAGTTTATTACTTTTGAAATAATTAAAATAATCCCTCATGAAGAATATTTGTAATAAAATTTATGGATTCTATATCATTAAAATTGAATTGAAATTATTATTAATAATATTATTACTTGTAAAATAATTTATATGAGATCAGAATATAACTTGAGAAATAAAATTCTTGATAAGTCATATTTTCAACATGCTTAAGTGTTTAATATGAAATTATAATCTTATGCATATTTGAGATAAATTTGTAACATTTTATTCAAGA
Organism: Viscum album; assembly: GCA_963277665.1. Taxonomy (NCBI): domain Eukaryota; kingdom Viridiplantae; phylum Streptophyta; class Magnoliopsida; order Santalales; family Viscaceae; genus Viscum; species Viscum album. The sequence goes on from OY728156.1 coordinate 1,742,947,091, forward strand.
AAATTAATCCTAAAAATTTATATTATATAATTATGAATACCAAAAATTTTATCATAATTAATAAATAAATTAATATAAATTATTTACACTAGTTAAGGTAAAAATGACTTTACCTAGAGTTAAACTATGAAGCTATGTTTATAAACTGACCAAAACAATATATTATTTATATTTTGTATATTAATATTTAGATAGTATATATTTGTTGGTGTGAATATTTTCCACCTTTTACACTTATGGAAGATGAATAATGTTGTTGGAATTCTATCTAATCAAAAACACCATATTATTCCACAACCCCACTTTTAATAGGAAACAAAGTATCCTATACATTAAACACATCCAAATCAATTTAGTTTAATTAATCCGGAAAAAAACATGTCCCTTAATGTCACGACTCTTCCACCGATGCACATGCTGTGACTACCCTGAACTCACCTTCCATAGGCCCTGGCAACATGCACAAATTCCGTAAATCCCTAAAATGGGAAGGAATTGCCTTTAAAACCTGAAAATGTACACAAAAGAGTAGGAAATAAAATTAAAACACTAAGTGAAACGTTATATGAAGAGTTCTAAAAGTAGAGGGGTCGTAATTCAAGCCCAATAAACAATAAAATTACAACTGAAAACAAGTACAACTAAAAAGGAAAAAATAACTGAATGGTGAAGAAAAGCTCATGGATCATCCACCGTGGAACCTACCTGAAGGGTAGGTATAGATATCCTCCTCAGCACTCCTTGTCTGTCGGTCTCCTCCGTGTACCGACAGATTGTATGGTCCACCTCAGCGTATCGTCCAGTCTTGGTACTCTCAGCCTCATTCCGCGATGTTTGTAGTCTGCCACCAACACATTGAGATGCGGGAAAATCCCGTGAAGGGGTGAGTATATCGATACCCAGTATCGACCCTGAGACCCTCATGGCCTCACTAAATCAAACAAGGATAAACCAAAAAGCATGAAATCAACAGATAACCCCACTTAGGTATGTGCCCATATATTAACCTAAGTTATGAAGTAATCCATCTCAATCATGAGGTAAATACTAAAAAGTTACTAACTCAGATCAAATAGGATTTTCATCTAGAGATTATATCAAATCACATCCCCAGTCACATTGTTGAAACCTTAACTGCTGGAGAACTCTTCCTCTATCGAGTACAGTGGTCCTACCGTACAAACCAGGGTCCATCTGCTGTATTAACGGAGAAATGCCACTAAATAGCCAAATAGAAAGGGAAGAGTCTTAATAAGTCATCGACTAACCCACTACTCATCCCAACTAGATGTTAAACCCTAATTGGTCATAGAGTAACCCAGTGCCCAACCCAGCAGGAGGATAAACCCTAAGAGGTCCTCGGGTAACCCACTGCCAAGACTAGCTGATGGGTAAACCCTATGGTCAATGGGTAAACCACTGCTTTGCACACCTAGTGGGTAAACCCTAAAAGGTTCTCGGGTAACACACTGCCCAGCCCTACTGGAGGGTAAACCCTAATGGTCAATGGGTAACCCACTGCCCAGCCCAACTGGATGGAAAACCCTAAGATCAAAGGGTAACCCACTGCCCAGCCCTGCTAGAGGGTAATCCTGGAACTAGTCTGATATCTCTTCATTATTCTCGCTCATCTCTGACAGGATGCGCTCCATGAGAAATAGGATGATACTCCAACTTTCATGATGTCCCACGTAGAAGAATCTCAAAGGTCTACATTGTCATATGGTTCTCAATGCAACATATGGCCAGTCAATCGGACGCCTGGTCTAGGTGTTATTAGACTTTTAGTCCCGGGGTCCCGGTTGGATTCATGCACAATCCAACCTAACCATATCCCAACAATACCCCAAACACAGTGGGGAATACTCAAAATGACCTTAATTCTCCAATATTACTTGGGCCATTGATATTTCATCAAATTGATGGCTGATGAAAAAATATATGGACATAGAATGAAAAGGCGTCGGTAATAGGTCTAGGCCTAGTCCAACCTGGTTGGACTAACCCGGTTCACAACAGTCTGGGCCGACCCTGTCTTGGTCGACCCGGTCAGACCAGATGAGTCAGGCCAGGACTATTGGGTGGGCCATCCTGTTCGGTTCAGCCCGACCCATTTGACGCAGCCCAGCAGGCCACCTGGATGGTTCGGATAGGGATCAGGGCTGTTTCGGTCGAGAGCAGCGTGAGGACGAGGCCCCACGTGGCTCAGCCCAGAGGGCGGGTCCAGAATGATTCGTCTAGGGCGTCGTGATGGGGCCCGCATGCCGACTAAGGAGCCCAGCACGTCCAGGGTGACGGTTCGGTCAGGTGGCGGTCGACGGCCGGGCAGGGCACCAGGCAGGACAGAGGGCATTCGGCCATAGTGCCAGGTGGGCCGGGGAGTAGTCGGGTAGGGTGCCAGGGTGGCCTGCGGGTGGCCGGGAAGGGCGAGGTCATGTGGGCCGACGGGCGTCCGAGCATGGTTTGGCTGAGCCAGGAGGCGTCCGGGAGGCCGGGATGTCGGGCCGTCACGGTTCGGGCTGGCGCGGGCCGGCATGGTTCTGTTGGGGAGCACGCTAGGCGGTCGGCGGTTCGGCCCACAGAGTCGGCTCGATCGTGGCACCAGAACGCCACAGGGGTGTCATGGTTCGCGGAGGCCCCGGGGAGCACGACATTTGCATGTGCCTTCGTTGCCTTCAACGGTTCTTTGTCTCCATGCCGAGAAACTACACGAACATGAACGACATAGGGTTCGGGCCATGTTGGTTTGGCCCACATGCTCCGTGATTATTGTGGTAACACTTGGCTCATGAACGAATAAGAAAGATGAACAACGATTATTTTACATCAACGGAATGATTCTTTGCTGATTCGAAGAAGAGAAAAATAAAAGGAATGTTACACAAAATAAACCACCAACCTTTGATTGTCAGTCGTTGATGTTGAATTCGTGGGAAAAAGATGAAGGAGTTCATCATTCGTTGCATCCGCGACACACTTCCAACCCTGAGCTATGTCGGCTCGTTGATGATGATGTGGAAGTCGGTTGTCGAAGATGTCTTTCAAAGGTTGATTCTTCGAGAAAGAAGTCGAAGAAGGTCAGTGATCATCGTTCTTCCTTCTTCGTTGTTAGACGGGCTTCTTCTTTAGGAGCTTTTTACCAAATCCTCCTCTCAAAGCTGCCACCAAAATGAATTTTGCAACAAAATAACAAATTTTAAAATCCTATAATTTTGTTTCCACAATATTCAAATTGGTTTAATTAATTAGGTAGGCTCCCCATAATTAATTCAAGGGGTTTGCACAACGAATTAATCAAGTGAGGTGAAGATGGTCTCCTTCATTAATGAGGCAGAGTTGAGAGGTTTTCCTCTCTTCCCATTAATAGGGATGTTTATACCTGTGTGTTCTCCACGTTATAACCCCTTTTGGGAGGTTATGTTCGGGTAGGCCCCACCACCATAACCTCTAATGTAAGGTTAAGGTGTCGTGGTCCCACCTCCAACTTCCATGAGAATATTTTAACCGTAAAATAAAAATAAATCCACACACTTTATTTTTATTTAATTCAAACTTTAAAAACCCCAAAAACTATCTTTTATTTTCGACTAACTATTACTGAAGTGAAGGTATCATTAAGCGAATATCGGCGCTGCATGTTCAACGCTGCCCTCATATTTTAATTCCGAGCACCAGTTTAAAATTTACAATATTCCACTCGCGTGTTTACTGAACTTACATGAAAAAATTCGGAGAAATTATTATCAGTCACCCTCAACCCGCACCGCTTGATTTTAGGCTCTTCCTAGGTGAAACACACCCCAAAAAACACAACGGTGCTATTGGATTTTAAATATGAGTTACTGTTTAGAAGTTACATATTTTACAATAAAATAATGGTCACTTAATTATTTTATTTTCGCCCAAAAACATACTTCTTCTAGTGTCCTGTGCTGGCCAATTATAGTTTCTGCTTAAATAAAGCATTCCATCATGAGTTCACTGGTGGTCTTTGATTTTTAATTAGAGTTAACGTTTTTGATTTATAAGCATTTGAAAAATATAAAAATTTATTTGATTATTTTATTTATGATAATTCCATTTTGGGGTTTTCTCACAGGAGGCCTACGCCGACTAATCTTAAGTCGCGCCTAGGGTAAACCAGCCATCCTATGACCAAAAGTACCCTCCGATTTATGATCAGAGTAACTATTTAAGAGTTATTCCACTTTTTCAGGAAAATTGCTTATGCGCGTTAACATAAGTTTAACAAAACATCGACTGATCATTCAGGGCACTTTGGGCCTCGAAATCGACCACAGTCAGATTTTGCGAACTCATAAAATTCCCATATATTTAAAAAAAATTAACATAGAAATTCTGGGTCTTTAAATTATCCCCACCTCACAGCTATATGTCCTCGTAATCCACAACTAAAACTATGGAAACAAATGGGGTATTGTGCACTCATCTGAGCCACTCGTTCCCATGATCTCTTTCGGAGGTTCATTGGCTATCAATGAACATGCACCAGAGGTATCTAACATCCACGAAGGATCTTATCGTGTCGATCCTCAATCTCTACATGAACCTCTGTAATATTCTCCCATCACCAACATTGAGCTCTCCATGGTGGATGATGTGAGAAGGGTGGTGCACATATCTCCTCAGCTGGGATACGTGGAAGACATCATGCACCTAGCGCAAATGAGGTGGAAGAGCTAAGTGGTAATCCACCTCTCGAACTCTTATGAGGACCTAGAAAGGTCTGTTGAACCTTATAGATAAATTTCCACCTCATCCAAATCTCCGCAAACCTCATCATGGTGACACCCATAGAAAGATGTGGTCGCCATCCTCGAACTCAAGTGGTCTCCGCCTTCTATCAGCATACTCCTTCTGCATACTCTGTGTAGTCAACATCCACACCTGGATGATCTGGAAATTCTCTATGGAAGCCTACAGCATCTATGGTCCCATGAGTGCTGACTCCCCTGGGTCAGTCCCGCAGAAAGGGGATCTGTAAGGTCGCTCATTCAATGCCTCAAAAAGTGTCATCCTGTTGGTGGAGTGATAACTTTTGTTTTAATTAAACTCCAAGAAGGGTAATTGATCCACCCAGAAATGACAGAATTTGACCACACAAGAATGCAGCATTTCCTCGAGGGTCTGAATGGTCCGCTCAGTCTGACCATCCATCTGAGGATGGAAGGCGACGCTCAAACGAAGTTGCGTCCCGAAAGCCTCCTACAACTCCTTCCATAGCCGAGATGTAAAATATGAATCATGATTGGAGACTATCGTTTAATTTACTCCTTGTATCCACAAAATATCATCCACATAGAGGTGTCCCAAGCCCTCTATTGAACCCTGCTCTCTGATCGGTAGGAAATTGGCCAACATTGTGAGTCGTTCGACGATCACCAAATTGAGTAATTTCATCTGGATGTACGTGGAAGTCCGATCATGAATTCCATGTATATCCCATCTTACATCCACTATGTGACCTCTAAAGGATGAACTAATCCCATCATTACCAGATGTTTTGCCTTTACTTGATGGCAAGTGAGGCACCGAGAGACAAACCTTGAAAATGCTTTCGTCATTCTTGGCCACCATAGCTGTCGTCAGAGGTCCTGGTACATCTTCGTAACTCCTGGATGTACCTGTAGAAGGGATGTGTGAAACTCCCTCAACACTTCCACCTGATGTGATACTGGTACCATTGTACATCCTCTGATAAGGAATACGTGCTCCCCACCATCAAAAAATCCATCAGGTGCCTACCCTGTGGATATCTGAGCACGTCGTGTCTTGTAGTCTTCGTCCCCATGTTGTGCCTCCTTGACTCACTGAAGAAGTGGGGGACTATCTGTAAGTGACTGAAGGAAGGCTTCCCCATCACAATTCACAAAGGATATTTGTAAAAAATCCAGCTGCTCTATCGCCTCACTCAGCAGATGCAGGCCAGACTTCCTGCTGAGTGTGTCTGCTACCATCTTCATGTTCCCTGGAGTATAGACTATCTCGATGTCAACTTCTGCTACAATGATGGTGAGGTTGCTGACTAATGAGTGATTGGTTGCATCTTCCTAGGAATGATTTTATCCAATGTTTTCTGGTTTTCCTTTTTTCTGACCACAGAAAACCACATCCCAAAGTTGTTGATAAACCAAAACCTCTTTTCGTAATATAGTTAATATAATTATGAACTGTGGATGTCATTTACAAAACCAAAATAACGTTGTAAGTCCTCGACGCATCCACTAAGAGGCTCTAACCAAAACTCTCACCTCAAGGGTCATATCACACCATTGGTGTACGTGTGATTATTGAGTCTCCTCCCAATGTTTTCTCTAGACGTGGGGGTAAACTCTAAGGTTTAACCAGAAACTTTAGGTCCTATACAATTATCATGGAAGGAATTAATGATTGGTACCTATGTATATTGAATCGGTACGTAGTAGTAGACATAGATCATGCCTTAAGTATTTCCTAGAGCCCTTGGGTCGCATTCCTTGACCGCATGCAACAACTATCTTCCCATGTCCTCTAGCCACCTGAGCTTGGTGAGGGCCACAAAAAAGGGGGTGGTTATAACCTGTCAAAACGTACAACACCACATGATGCTCTCCTAGCTCTACCTCCACGTCTGCTGCCCGATAGATTCATCTGTCCCTAACACATTTTACATGTCCAAATCTTGGAGACTGGCACCAGTTCTTTGCATTCCAACTGTTAACATTCACTGGTTGTATCCATTCAACCAATGAAAATTCAGCCAGAAAGGTTCTCTCTTGTACCCTATCATAAGAAGGAATGCATATAGGGATAGTGTTGGCTCAGATGTCTTTAAACACACCTCTCACAGATGATCGATCCTTGAATCACTGATCGTATCATATTCATTGACTACCATGTAAGATCAGTAAGAATCGATGAATACTCAGATACTGACATGTCATCCTGCCGAATCTATAGAATTTATATAAAACTCTCAACCACATCCCTAAGCTAGTCCTCAGCCGCCGGTGATTCAGGCACATCTCAGAACCTGATGGGTATCTGATGTTGAAACACATGTAAGGCACTAAGCCAACTTTTGTACTCTACCAGTACCACCAGATGTAACTGCAGACCAACGGGTAGTGATATAGCTGGCACAATACCGGAAGGTACTATATTGGGAAACAGTCCACTTACTGAAGCCTCATCACTTATCGGACCATCCTCATGGTCACTTACTGAAAAAGACTAGTCTTAAAGATCAACGCCTGTTCTACTGGTGTCACAACTAGATAGGAAACTCTAGTAACTGCCTCCATCCAGCCCTCAGCTGCGTAGGAATCTTTGTTGCCTCGAAACCTTATAGGCCTTTACTGCTGGAACACATGCAGTGTGCTCAGTCATCATGAACCTTCTTCCAGTGTGGCTGGTGGGTATCTGCTTCCCAACGGGTGGTGTTGCAGCTGTTACACCAAATGAAGGTGCCAATATAGTAAGAGGGCATTGCACTGGATCCTCATCGCTCGGCGGGATATCCGTGAGAACAACTCTCGGAACTCTAACTGTCTTTCTAGATGGAGACATCATAAAAGAATCAGATGCGAGACGATCCAATATTACACCTGATGAGCTGACCTGGTTGAGCTGAATTAAAGAGTACTTGTGAAAACAAACTCGCAATTAGTTTTTTCATTTACTAAGTTGAAAATTAGTAGTCAGGATCCTGGTGTATGGAAACATCAGCGACCACACCAAAACTGGACTCCCTGAACTAAAAACTAGACTCAGTACCCTTAAGAATATTTATTCACATAAAATAAATATTAGAGTCCCACATTTTGCGGTAAAACCGACTCCTTTGTTACCAATTTGTCACCATCCGTCCCTCGAGGCCCATGCCGTAACTACCCATATCCCGCCTACTATAGAACATGGGTTGTAGACTAGAACAAAAGGCGTAAATCCCTAAACTGGGAAGGAATTTCCTTTAAAACATGAAAACAAACACAACAGAGTATGAGCTGGAAGCGAAACTCTATGTAAAACATTATACAAAGAGTGTTGAAAGTCGAGTGGTCAGAATACAAGCCCAATTGGAAAATAAAATTACAACAGAAAACAAGTACAACTGAAAAGGAAAAAACAACTGAAAGGTGAAGTGCATCACCTGGATCATCCACCACAGATTTTACCTAAAGGGTAAGTACATATAGCCTCCTAAGCACTTCACGTCCGTCAGTCTCCTCCGTGTACCGAAACGTCGTATTGTCTACCTCCAGGTACCGTACAGTCCTCGTACTCACAACCTCAGTCAATGATTTTCGTTGTCTACAACCAACAAAATGATTTGCGAGAAAAGCCCATTCGGGGGTGACTATAACGATACTTAGTAGGGGCCCTAAGACCCTCAAGGACTTAGTGAATCAAACAAGTATAAACCAAAAAGTATGAAATCAACATATAACCACAATTAGTTATATGCCCATACATATACCTAAGTTATCATATAATTTATATCAATCATGAGGTAAATACAAAAAGTTACTGACTCAGCTAAACCATGATTTTATTCTAGGGATAGTATCAAATAACATCCCTAGTCACATTGTCGAAACCTCGGCTTCTAGAGAACTCATCCTCTATCAAGTACAGTTGACAAACCATACAACCAAGGGTCCCTATCCAGTATTCATGGAGAAAAGTCACTGACTAGCCCTATAAAAAGGGGAGAGTCTGAAGAATTTGTCGGGTAACCCATATCCCAGCCCAGCTAGAGGGTAACCCCTAATAAGTCATCGGGTAATCCACTTCCCAACCCAGCTGGAGGGTATTCCCTAAGAGGTCATCGGGTAACCCACTGCCCAGCCCAGAAGGAGGGTAAACCCTATGTTCAACATGTAACCCACTGACTATCCCAACTAGAGGGTAAACCCTAAGAGGTCATCGGGTAACCCACTACGTAGCCCAGTTGGAGGGTAAACACGGAAGGTCAATTAGCAATCCACTGCCCAGCCCAACTGGAGGATAAACACTATGATAAACGAGTAACCCACTACCCAACCCTACTGGAGGGTAAACCTAGAACTGGCCTTATATGTCTGCACTATGCATGCTCGTCTCCAGGAGGATTATCTCGATATGCTACAGATCGATACTCCAACTAATGAGAACCATGTTAAATCCACCAAGTCGATTGTACAAAGGCGAATAGTTGTATTTGTAATACCTGATTATGTGTGGGAGATTAAAGAGGATGAATGACACAATGGGCACCCATCTCTCTTCATTAAAGGCCCAATGGATATTTCCATGCATGGATAGAGAAAATGGGCATATTATCTCACTTATTCAATCTCAAAAATGATTTTTAATTCATGGCCCTCCTGGTTGCACGAATTTGGATGTCTTCTCACATGGAGGATTCTTGAAAGGGCATATTTGGATACCAAAGTCAAATATGGTGGGCTATTCACTCAAAGTCAAATCTGGTGGGCTATAGTTGTAATGTTGTGTGAATATTTTCCAAAATTCATTGTTAGCCATTATCATTTTGACTTTTAAGGGGACAAGGTAGGTTTGGCCTTTATGACTTTAGGGTATTAGACCCTTGAAAATTGTATCACCCCTAGTCTATAAATAGCCACCCCATGACATTTTTTTTTCATTCAAGATTGAATTGAGAGCTGATGCTTTGTTTATCCCCATTGTGTGAGAATTGTTCCAAATTTCCCCTTTCACTTCTAAATTATTTCCTTTTCAATTAATATGTTATATTAGTGATCCTAGATAAAAAATACCCCAATTCTATGCCTCAACCCTAGTGCATTTTTGTGTAGATTGGCTATCACATCCCTCCCTTGAGTGTGTTGTCTAAGTAGTTTTTTGATCTCATTATAGTGCTAATTGACTACTTGAATCCACTATCTGTACCCATAATCAGCCACTTATACTTGGATCGCATCCCTCAACCGCCGCCCTACGCCATGATGATCGGGCCTCCCCGTGCGTCTCACATCAGTTGGTATCAGAGCTCCGATTGACACGGTAGGCATATATCCCTTCTTTTAATTTACTTTTGTCCATTACCCATCTTACCATTCCCTATTATCCACCCATTAAAAAAACACCTTTTTCATTAAAAACCATCAGAAATGACCTTTTTTGTGAATGATTGAAATATTTTTACATTGAGACAATTATTCTTCCATCATCATTTAGCCTTTAATTCCAGATATGTGATTTGTATCTGGAAGAAAAATGAAAAAAATATTATTCTATCAACTCATCATTTTTTCATTTCAAAATTAATCACATCCTTTATTCAAGAGATTTAAAAAAACTATCTTACTCTTCGTTCAATCATTTTGTTCATTACAATGTTATCCACAACAATTTTGTGGAGAATTGACCAAAAATAGAAAAAGAAAAAGAAAGCGGATAAAATAACTTCTTTGTGAATTATATTGTTAGCACATTCCATTTCCATACATCACATTCTCCATCATTTTATTTCATCCCAATATTATAATTGGCTCGTATTGTAATTAATTTTTTTTATCTTGAACAATCGGTAAAAACCCAAATACCACATTTATACCCCCTTTTCAATCCACCCTTTATCTATTTTCTAACCTCTTTTCACCCTTTACACTTTACCACTCAAGCAGGTTGTGTTAAACTAGCCCCCAACACAATCTTGATTTTGAAATATTTGTGGGAAGTGATCATCTGAAACAAGGTATTATATTTCATAACATCTTGGAATTTGAATTGAGTGTTGAGAGTTGAGAGAAATAAGAATATATATATATATATATATCTTTTGTTTATGAGTGTGTGCATCATGTTGTGTGTGTGTGTGTACATGTTGTGTCTGTGAGTGTGTATATCTTGCATGTCTGAGTGTGTATAATTGTGTGTGTGTGAGTGTGTACATCTTCTGTCTATGTGTGTGTCTGTGCATCTCGTCTGAGTGAGTCAGTGTGTATAATTGTGCATGTTCCCCCTTCTATGTGTGTTGGTTCTTGCATAAATTATCATGGAAGATGGTAATGGGATGAAAATTTCTCATGTTAGCGATGAAGGAATCCAAAGTAGATCTCTCGCACCCGAAGCTACACAACTCCAAGTGCAAGCTTTGGTGAGCCAATTTGAGAAGCTTCTTGATAGGAAGTTGGAAGTTCTACATAAGGGGATTGATTAATTGGATAATCATCCAATACCAATGATGTTCCATGATAACCCATGACACGCGTCGGCACCATGTTGTCACCATATCATGGAGGAGGAGATGGTAAACATTGATGATGATCGTGAAGATGTCCAACAAAGGATGAAGTTGTACCAACAACTGAGAGGAGGACAAAGAAGAAAACATGATGATCACCTACTTGGGGGGATCAAGGTAAATGTCCCCTCTATTCAATGTAAAAGAGACCCAGAAGAATACTTGGAGTAAGATATGTGGATCAAGTCAATATTTTCATGCCATGCGTATTCCGAGGAGAAAAAGCTCAAACTTGCTTCCCTGGAATTTTATGATTATGCATTAATATGGTGGGATCATGTTCAAAATGAGAGTTCTAGATATGGTGGACGTCCCATCAACACTTGGGAAGTCATGAAGTTCTCCACGTGGAAGGGATTTTTTCCCACACATTACCATAGAGATCTCTACAACAAACTTGAATGCCTCACCCAAGGGAGTAAGAGTGTAGAATACTATTACAAGGATATGAAAATTCCCATGATTTTGGAAAAAGTTGAGGAGGATCCGGAGGCAACCACAACACGATTTTTACCTAGGCTCAATCAGGAGATTGCAGATCAAGTGGAGATGTACCACCATGTAGAGATACAAGATATGATCCAGCAAGCCACCAAGATCGAGAAACAAATCAAAAGGAGGAGCAACATGAGGAAACACACTCCCCCTTTCAAGCCATAGAGAAATCCAAGGAAGGATAAAGGAGAAACCTCAAAGGAAAAGGAGGTGGTTGATCACAAAAGTGACAAGGCAATTCTCCTACCTAAGAAACCTACTTTTGAGGCTAACCAAACCCAGAATAGGGATATTCAGTGTTTCAAATGTCATGGAAGGGGTCGCATTGCTAGCGAGTTCCCAAACTGGTGAACCATGACCATCAACAAGAATGGATAATGGGAGACCGATGGAGAGAGCTTGGAAGATGAGGATTAAGAATATCTAGAAATTGATAGTGGGGAGTTTGAGATGATGGTGAGATTCTTGTCACTTGGAGGGATCTGACAACACAAATGACTATGGGAGATAATGAGCAGCGAGAGAACCTTTTTTATACATGGTGAAAGATCCTTGGGAATGTATGTAGTGTAATTATTGATGGAGGAAGATGTAATTAGTTTGCAAGTACCGAGTTAGTAAAGAATTTGGGACTTCCAACATTGAAACCTCAACATCCATATTAGCTTCTGTTGTTGAATGATTGTAGGGAGCTGAAGGTCACCAAACAAGTGATGAGACTGTTCACAATCAGGAAGTACAAATATGAGGTCTTGTGTGATGTTTTTCCTATGAAGGCTTTCCATTTATTGTTAGGATGACTGTGGCAGTATGATCGGCATGCTACCCCATAAGGTATCATGAGTCGTCATTCATTTTTACTCCAAGGGGAAACTATAACCCTCAACCCCATGTCCCCCAAAAAATAATTAGAAGATAAAATTTTGAGAGAAATGAAAAAAATGAGTGATGAGGGAAAAAATAATGAAAATGAAAGAGGGGATAATTAGGGAAAGAGAGAAAATTAGAGAAGAAAAGAAATGGAGAGAAAAGAAAAATCATGTTGGAAAAAGAATTTAAGAGAGGAGAAAAGTGTGATGTTGGAAAAAAAGAGTGAGGTTAAGGAATCTTTGTTTTCACAGCAAACCCTCATAGTACTCAAGTACAAAGAGGTGTTTCTAAATAACAACAACTTATCATATTTTCCAAATGTTGTTGAGTCGTTGTTGTAGGAGTATTATGACGTCTTTCTTGAATAGATTCCACCTAGTTTTGAACCTATTAAAGGTATTGAGCATCATATTGACCTCATACATGGAGCATCACTACCGAACATCCCTACATATCCCTCCAATCTGAAAGAGACAAAAGAAATTCAAAGGAAAGTTCATGAATTGTTTTATGTGGGATATGTCAGATAGAGTCTTAGTCCTTGTGTTGTATGAGTAATTCTAGTAACAAAGAATGATGGAACATGGAGAATGTTCATTGACTTTAGATCCATCAAAAACATCATGGTCAGGTGTCATCATCCTATCCATAGGTTAGAAGATATTCTAGATGAATTAAATGGTTCAACTATTTTCTAAAAAATTGATTTAAGAAACGGTTATCATCAAATTAGGAAGAAAGAATGAGATGAGTGGAATACTAAATTTAAGACAAAACATAGAATTTATTAATGGTTAGTTATGCTCTTTGGTCTTACCAATGATCCTGGCACATTTATGAGGTTAATGAATCAATTCTTATATACATATATTTGGAAATTTGTGTCAGTTTACTTGGTTGACATTTTGGTTTATAGTAGGACCTTGCTTCAACATGTAGATAACATAAGAAATGTCTTTGAGGTGTTATGGAAGGAAAATTTTTGGGAAACATAAATAACATTGAATTTTCTCTCGATAAATTTTTTTTCCTTAGATTAGTTGTGAGTGTCAATAGAGTTGAAGTGGACAATGAGAAGATCAAATCACTACAAGAATGGCCAACTCCAAACTCCATTGGACAGGTAAAAAGTTTTCATGGGATTGCTAGTTGTTACAGGATATTTGTGAAAGACCTCAACACACTATTCGCATCCTTGAATGAGTTGACAATGAAAAATGTTACATTCAAATGGGGGGAAACTGAATAGAAGTCCTTCCATTCTCTTAAAGAGAGACTCACCCACGCCCTCTACTTTCACTTCAATAATTTGGTAAGACCTATGAAATCTAATGTGATTCAAGTGGAATTGTCATAGAAGTGGTACTCATAGAAAAAGGTAAGCATATTGATATATTTAGTGAGTGCTTAAATAGCACAACTCTAAACTACACTACATATGATAAAGAGTTGTATGCATTGTTTAGAGTACTGGAGACATTGCAGCACTCTCTTTGGCCTAAATAATTTGTAATCCATTCTGATAATGAGGCTCTTAAATACCTTAAGAGCCAACATAAACTATATATAAGTCATTTAAAAGGATGGAATTCATTGAATCATTACTATATGTCATCAAGCATAAAATGAATAAAGAAAATACTTTGGCTGATGCACTTTCATGTAGATATTATCTTTTATCCTTGTTGGATTCAAAAATCCTTGGTTTTGAATGAATTAAGGATTTATATGCCACTGATAGTAATTTTAGAGAGCCTTAGGATCATTGTAAACATGATGTTAATTGAGAGTTATATTTACATGATGGATTCTTATTCCAAATTGATAATATTTCTATTCCAAATTGCTCTATTCGTTTACATTTACTGAAGGAATCACATTCTGGTGGGTTATTGTGGAATTTTGGTGTTTCAAAAACTCTATGTTTTCTTAGTGGGAATTTTTATCAGCCTAGGATATCTAAAGATTTTGAAAAATTGTTGGGAAAGTGCATTTTCTTCCATAAATCCAAATCAGCATTGAACAAACATGGACAATATCTTCCTCTCACAATCCCCAACACCCCTTTGGTGGACATATCAATGGGATTTATTTTGGGGTTACCATGGGCCAAGAGAGGGAGAGATTCCATTTTTTTGTGGTGGATCGGTTTTCAAAAATGGCACATTTTATTCCTTGTTTCAGAACTGATGATTCCACTAACATTGCAAAACTTATCTTTCATGAATTAGTAAAACTCCATGGAAAGCCAAGAACCATTATGTCGGATCAAGACACAACATTCCTTAATTACTTTTGGATGACCTTGTATTGAAAAATGGATACAAAGTTACTATTTTCCACTACATGTCATCTGCAAATTGGTGGGAAAACAGAGGTGGTGAATTGAACACTATTATCCCTTCTAGGAACAATTGACAAGTAGAATATCAGTAATTGGGAGGAGTGTCTGCCACATGTGGAATTCACATATAACAGGGCAATGCACTCAACTACTCAATATTCTCTATTCAAAATTGTTTACTATTTTAACCCTTTTTCCCATATTGATCTAATTCCATTTTCTTTATAGGAAGCAAGTAATATGGATGAAAAAGGGTGCATTGAATTCATCAAACAACTCCATGAGAAGGAAAATAAAAATATCGAGCAGATGACCCAAAAATATGTTGATTGTGCTAACAAGGGTCACAAACAAGGGTTGGTTGAGCCTGCAGACTTCATCTGGATTCATATACAAAAGAAGATATTTCCTGACAAGTGGAAATCAAAACTCGTTCCATGAGGAGATGGATCTTTTTAAGTTCTTGAGAAGATTAACAACAATGCTTACATGATAGATTTTCCATGTGAGTAGGAGGGATGATGATAACCATGTTAAATCCACCATGTCGATTATGCAGGAGGAAGAGTTGTATTTTCAAGGCCCGATGACGCGTGGGAGGTTATAGAGGATAAATGCCAAAATGGGTGCCTATATCGCTTCATTAAAGTAAAAATGGATCATTCCATGCATGGAAATAGAAAATGGGCCTATTATCTCACTTATTCAATCCCAAACATGATGTTTAAAGTTTTTCCCACATGGTTGAAAGAATTTGGAGATCTTGCCCACATGGAGGATTCTAGAAATGGCATATTTGGACACCAAAGTCAAATCTGGTGGGCTAATAACTCAAAGTCATATATGGTGTGCTATGGTTGGAAATTTGTGTGATACTTTTCCAAAAGACTCTGTTAGACTTTATATTTTTGAATTTTAAGTGTACATGGTAGGTTTATTCTTTATGACATTATGGTATTAGACCTCTAACTATTGTTCCACCCCATGGCTATAAATAGCCACCTTATGGCATTGTATTTTCATTCAAGATTGAATTGAGAGCTTATGCTTTGTTTCACTCTGTTGTTTGAGAATTGTTCTGGATTTCCCCTTGATCATGTTCATTCTTGCCTTGTCAATCTACAAGGTAGATTGGTGATCCAACATCAAAAGCCCCCAATTTCATGCCTCAACCCATGTGCATTGTTGTGTTGATTGGCTATCTCATCCCTCCCTTGAGTGTGTTGTCTATGTAGTAGGTTTCACTCTTTATAGCATTGATTGACTACTTTCATCCACTATCTGTAACCATCATCTACCACTTATCCCTGGACTGCATCCTTCAACAGCCACCAAAGGTCATGATGATCGGGCCACCCCGTGCATCTCGAATCACCAACTGTCACGAAGTCCCACATAGATGTATCTCAAAGGTCTTCTTCGTCATTGAGGTCTCAACGCAATAGAGGGCGTGTCAATCAGACGCTCGATCTATGATTTATTTGACCTTTAGACCCAGGGGCCCGGTTGGATTCATGCATGATCCAATCTAACTATATCTCAGCAATACCCCATACTCTAGTGGGGTATACTCAAAGTGGCCTTCATGCTCCATGATTACCTGGGCTGATGACAGCTCATCAAACGGAAGCCCGGTACCAGAGATATTTCCAATGAATGTAAAGGTGTCAATAATAAGTCTGAGTCCAGTCCGACCCGGTCGGACTGACCTAGGCCGGCCCATTCTGGGCCTACCTGGTCTCGGTCAACCTGGTCATACCTGATGGGTTAGGCCTAGCCCATTGGGCGGCCCAGCCTATTAGGTTGGGTCACACCCACTAGGCCAAGCCCAGTAGGCCGCGTGGGCAGTTCGGCCCGGGTGCTAGGCCGGTGTGGCGAGGGCATCATATTGGGGGGCCGGCTTCTGAGGCCGGCATGGCCAGGCTGCCGGTTCAGTCGGATGGAAACCGGGCAGGCCAGTAGGTCACCGAGCGGGCCATCGGGAGGCCGGGCGGGCTGGCCGGTGGCCGAGTAGGGCGTGAGGTGGGCTTGTGGGTGGTCGAGAGGCTGAAGGCTGGGCTGTCATGCTTTGGGCTGGCACGGTTCGGCGCGGCACGGGAGGGAGCGGGCCGGCGTGGTTTGGCTAGGGTGTGCGGGAGGCCAGCGGTGGTTCGGCCCGCGAAGCCGGCTCGGTCGGGGCACCAGAAGACCAAGGGGGTGGCATGGTTCGCAGAGGCCGCGGGAAGCATGACCATTGCTTGTGACTTCGTCGCATTCAATGCTGCTTCTTCGCTACGCCTAGAAACAACACAAACAAGAACGGAACCGGGGTCAGGAAATGTTGGTTTGATATGCACCCTATGCGTTTATGGTGGTAACACATAGCTCATCAATGAGTAAGAAAGATCAACAAGAATTGTTTTACCACCATGAAACTATTACTTTCCAATCCAAATATGATTAACAAAAGAATGTTACAAAAAATAAACCTTTTACTTATGATTATCGGTCATCGATGTTGAAGTTGTGGGAAGAAAACGAAGGAGTTCGTCGTTCGTCACATCCACCAAACACTTCCAATCCTAAGCTGTATCGGCTCGTTGATGAAGATGTGGAATTTGGTCGTCAAATACATCTCACGATGGTTGATGTTTTGAGGATGTATTTCGAGAAGGTCGGTGCTCTTCGTTCTTCAATCTTCATTGGGGGGGTGGGGTTATTCGTTGTGAGCTTTCTCCCAAATCCTCCACTCAATGATGCCCCAAAATTAATCTACAAACAAAATAATAGATTGTGAAATCCAATTAATTTTTTGGTACAATATTCAAATTTGTCTAATTAATTGGTTAGGATCCCGTTAATTAATTCACGGGGTTGGAAAAATTAATTAATTAGGGGAGGTGAATAGGCCCTCCCTCATTAAAGAGGGAGAGTTGATAGGTTTTCCTCTCTTCTCGTTAATAGGGGAGTTTATCCCCGTGTGATACCCACGTCATAACCTGTTATGGGAGGTTAGGTTTGGGTGGGCCCCACAACCATAACCTCTCATGAGAGGTTATGGTGTGGTGGTCCCACCTCCATCTTCCATGGGGAGATTTATCCGTCAAATAAAAATAATGGCACAATCTTTTTTATATTTTATTCAAACACTAAAAACCCCAAAAACTATCTTTTATTCTCGACACACTGTCGTCGATGTGAAGGTCTCTTTAAGTGAATACTGGTGCTGTGAGTTCAACGCTGCCCTCAGATTTCAGTTCTGATCACCTGTTCAAAAGTTATAAAGATGCCACTTGTGCGTTTACTGAACGTACCTGAAACAAATTTTGGAAAAATTATTATCAGCCACCCTCAACCCGCGTCGGTTGAGGTTAGGCTCTGCCTAGGTGAAACACACCCCAACAAACAAAACCATACTCTTGGTTTTTTAATCCAAGTTACCTTTTTGAAGTTATAATTTTTACAATAAAAAATTGTCACTTAATATTTTTATATGCGGCCAAAAATAATTTTTTCTAGTGGCTCACGCTAGCCAAAGTTATTATCTATTTATGTGAAGCATGCCCTCATGAGTTCAGCGGTGGTCTCGGATTTTAAATCCACATTACCATTTGAGAGTTATAAGCATTTGAAAAATAATGTAATTTCTTTAATTATATTATTTACGACAATTCCATTTTTGGGTTTTCTCATAGGAGGTCTGTGCCGACTAATCATATGTCATGCCTAGGGTAAACCCGCCATCTTGAGCATATGAGTGCCCCCAGAATTCTTGATCTATGTAACCATTTAAGAGATATTACTCTTTTTCAAGAAGACTGCATATGTGCATTAACATATGCTTAAAAAAACATCGATGGGACATTACGGGCACTCCGACCCTTGGAATCGCGTGCATCAGATATCGAGGACTCGTAAAATTCCCATATTTTTTGAAAAAATTACATGGAAATTCCAGGTCATTACACATAATCCCCCTATTATCCTATCATCCCTGGTTTCGTAAAAATTATAACCTAAGATGGCATTATTTGAATGGAAATGAATGTTTTCAATCAATTTTTATCATGGTTCCTTATAATTTCATATAATGATTATATTTTATATTTTTTTATTAATACATTTTGAATTATGTAATAACATACCGATTATTTATTTCCATTTTATAGGGTATACGATAATGTCACTTAGGAATATAGTGGTATATCTCCTTGTGAATAAATGTTAATCATTTTTTTCTAACACATTATATGGATGGTAATATAGTATCAATATAATGAATTTATCTTATAAAAATTACATGTTTTTCATTTTTTAAATTTAATATATAATCCACTTCCTTACCCTTTAACCCATTAAGAAAATGGCAATGTTGCTCGTGAATATGTGTAGCCTACCTTCTCTATGAATCTATGTGATTCTTTCTCCCTATAAAGAATCAATAATTATAATAATTATTCATATAATGAACAAAATTAAATTTATAAAACTAAATTATTTATGAATATGATCGAACTAATAACATATTTTCATGATCTAGAACATTCACAATGAAATGTGTAGTAAATAATATGGACGTTAACATCCCAACCCAAAGTGAAAATTGAATATTATTAGGGAAATAGTAATGAGTTTTTATAAAGGGATAATATATAACTTTATAAACAAAAGATATTTGTCATTGGTAATTTATTAAAAATTTTAAAACCACTATAACATATTTTTATGTACTCACAACTAATGGTAAGCACAAAGTTTTCATTTTCATAATTATATGTTATTCAAAATTAATTTTTGAAAATAATTTTTATTTATTTTATATTTACAAATTCTTTTATTGAAAAATTCTTAATCATTATAGAACCATTTTTTTCACCTCAAAAACATGATCTTTTTTAGGGTTTCATCTCAAACATCATTAAATAATATTCCTATTCAATTGTGTATATTATTTCTTATTTATTTTTCATATATGTCACCATGAAATAAAATATCATGAATAATGCCTACATTATTAGATTCCATTTTTAAATTAATCAATATAATTAAATGGAATTTTTAATCAAATGTTCTCGAAGAGGAAAGATATTATGATTCAATCTTTATTTAACAAAACTATTAAAGCCTAAATTACCATTGATGGAAATAATGATATTATATCGTACTAAATAAAACTAATTTTAAACTCCTATAGTTATTCATGTTGTTTTCATGTAAGAGTATAATGTTAAAAATTTTGATACAAAAAATTAAGGAGGAAAGATATTTAAGATATTTCGACGTTATTTTGATATTTCATTGAAAATAATTTTCCCTCAAAATCCATGTTTTTAAAATGGATTTGAAATATATTATTCAATCAATGATTAAATTAAATTTTAGGTTTAATGTAATTTTTTAAAAATATTTTAATATTATATATAAAAAAATTTTATGAACAATGTACTTTTATAATTTTTAAACAAAAATATGAAAGTTATCATTGTTTTCTTAACACATTCTTTATGAATGGAACTCTTATACCATCATAAACACTAAATGTTTTAATTCATAATCATTATGTTTCAATTTTTATTTTAAATAATGTATTTTATTTATTAATAGGGAATGTTATTAAATTTAAAAAAAGTGTTTTAAAAATTAAATGTATCTTTTCCTCATGTAATAATTATAGTGAATTTTCAACATGATTTTCCATAAACTATGTCATCCACTAATGTTACTCAAACTAAAATTATAAATTTACTAAAATGGATTTGAAATATATTATAGTGAATTTTTTTAGTAAGACTCAGCCTTCATTGTAAAAGAATTTATCGAAGAAACATGATGTTACATGCAAAGCAAGATAGACATGGTGTTTTGTATAACAAAATTTTAAATGTGCATTTCGTTTAAAGCATTCTATGATTGAATTTATATTAATTAAATGAATATATTTCTTAAAATACATCCATGTTACAAAACCAACCCTCAAAATAATTTATAACCTTATGAAGAAATAGATAAACAAAAAATATAGAACACCCTTGATAATACACTACCAACATAATTAACTCCATGTAACCATAAATAACATGTGGTAAATGGATGATCTATAAATCCCCTTTTCATATAATGATTCATGAACATATACCATTTCATACAATACCAATCCAAAATATAGAAACATTATGAATTAGTATCATCACATATATGTAACCCACATGAGGATATAAGAAAGAATATAAATTTAGCAGAACATGAAAAAAAATTATAACTTGAAATTTGTAGTAAGAACCTAAGAATGACCTAATTATAAAGATCCAATAGTATCCTAGTCTCATATATACCATAAGTAAATAGTAAGTGAATAAAACATATTTTATGGAACATTATAACATCATTTCTTATGTGCCAATGAACTGTTTCCCCAAACTATTGTACTGCATCACCTTAGGCATAACACCCTTATTCAAGAGGCTTTTGACTTGAAAAAAGGTCTTGGGAAATAATTGGGGATAGAATACCCTTATTATCATAGTAAAACTACATTACCAGGAAATCTCATCCATAGACAATGTCCCTGACCGTTTATTAAAAGAAAAGGAATAGTTCAGCAGGCAAACATTGAAAACAATAGAATAGAAATACAAGTTGTAAAACTACATTAGAACAAACAAAAAACGATTCCACAATTCGAATAATAAAATAAGTAACGCACTACATGGTACAATAATATCCCATGTGAAAAAAACCTAATAATGATATGTGCTCTCTATATTTTAGTCAATTATATAATGACACCACAAATAATGCAATAAGGGAAAACCCTGAACATCAATCGCAGTCCCTATGAGGTTCATCAATCCAATGCACCAACCTAATAGGCCATTTATTAACAAAAAACTTGTTACCTTTAATGAAAATTTATCAAAAAACATATATTGTATTCTTAGGTACCAAAGCTCTTGGTAATTCAAAGCATGTTGTGAGTAATATTAATTATGACACCACCAATGCTGTCTAAAGCGATAAAGAGTTTTATAAACAATGTTTCTAGAAGAATAATAGTGAACAAAATTTGAGAATAAAAGGAAAATATTTAAAAATAAAACATTTATTTTATATTACATAATAATATTTGAATATCGTATGACATCTATCTAACCAAACCTACCATAATCAGAGTAGAAAGATAAATAATAAACTATAGGGGTCACATGTGATTGGTACCAGGATAATAATTTCATGTAAACATATAAGGATTTTTTTCCTTATCTGGGCAATCCATTTACAATGTGAAACATAATATCCATCATCAAATACCAATGTATGTAATAAAAATCCAAAACAAAGTACATAGGATCATTATCGCTACATCTAAACCATCTACCTACCATGACACAAAGATAATCATTCTAGACCACCCATGACTGAGGAAAATCTGTAAAACATACAAAACAAATAATAACATTAATGGTTCCAACCATGTATG
This sequence comes from Viscum album, assembly GCA_963277665.1. Lineage (NCBI taxonomy): Eukaryota > Viridiplantae > Streptophyta > Magnoliopsida > Santalales > Viscaceae > Viscum > Viscum album. The sequence continues at coordinate 1,742,969,528 of OY728156.1, forward strand.
TCTTGACTTTAATATATTTAGAATCATCATACATCACCCCTAACACCTATATCAAATAACATTAATTTTTCATCCTATATTTCCTTTTTAACGTATTAACATTAATTGTGAACCAAAATCCAATTATCAGCATTCACATGGTATATCACAATTAATACAATTAGCCTCAAATTCAATAATTGACAAATTTCCCAATATACTCTGATAACAACACTTTTATATGTCTATCAAGACCATTTGATACCATTAAGTAGACACATTTTCCATTTCCTATTACTATAAATTTTTTATTTCATGATATATATATAGAAATTTCATTTTAAAAATGATATAGGAAACTATTTAAATCATGGGCCATCATTTAAAAACAAAACAATATGCAAGACATTCATTTTCAACCATACCACTAAAAATTTTCATTAATACATTTTCAAAAAAGATGGAATGGAAATTTCATTTTAAATAGACAATTAATAACAATTTAAATCCCTTTCTAAATAACTATGATGTTAAAATATCACATGAAAACATCATCCATTTCAAAAAATATTTTTCCTTTATCAAATATAATAACTAATTCAAAATCCAAAGAACACCATTTTAATATTTTCAAAATAAATCATATTGATTAAATAAGTTCTTATAATATAAAACATTCCAATCCACATATTAAAATTTCATGAAACTTATCTCCAAACTATAAAAATTATCCATCTATAATTCTAAAAGACTAATAAATTAGTGCATCTCATTTTATCTCATATATTATAGCACACATATTTTCCGATCTCGATTCAAAAAATTATAATTGGTTGGAATAAACAGTGTGTATATCTCTACCCAGTCATAAATCATTAATGAATCCACATGATTCATGAATGGACTCCAAAATCACTTTATTTATCAAATTACATAATGTGTGAAATTAAATGAATATTCAGAAAGGTAGTATATTATAACACTACAAAATCATGAAAAATATTTAATATTATGGGAATATTATGGATTAAAACCTCCCTAAAGCATGTAAACAACAACACATACAACAAAAAAAACATTAATAAAGAAATATAATCTACAAAAACTAATGTTGGGTGCTCATAAAAAAGGTAACATGTGAATTAGATGAATATAAACTCCCACATATTTCTATATTAAAATAATATTGATGGACTCAAAATAAAATATATAATTGGAAAATCAATTCATCTAAAATATCACACCAACTATAATTAATTATAGGAGAACAATTCATGGATAATGGGAGATCTCAATATTCCTAACCAAGGCTATATACCAACTTGATGGGATGTATATGATACAAAAAACCTATAATATTTAGGATGGAAATAGTCATCTACCAACATTTAATGAGGATAATGTTTATGCCACCCAGTTTTTCCAATAGTGATTTTTCCATTTGGTAGTCTCTATCCAAGAGTAAATAGAGCCACATAGATTCCTTTTTCATTGGAATGTTTTCTCAAGACATTCGAAAAACATGTATTCACCTATATCTAAGAGGGACCACTAGAAAAATAGTTCCCTACACCACCTCAAATATTTAGATATTTTTTACCCCCATAATACATGTCATAAGATCCATATGAATAGTTAATTGTTATAATTATCCAAACATGAAATAGATAATTAAATTCCCATTTTTATGATTTTTCAAGTCATTATTCCTAAGACAATATCATGGGACATTATTTAATCCTGATATTCATTTTATTAACCATTTTCAATAAACATAAATAATTTAAAATGAGCTATAACTCATGAAATGGTTTAGATGTACTATTATGTAGTATATTCTAATTCAAATATGATAATTAAATCATAAATACAAAATTATTTATATTATTAAAGTCATGTATGATATAAATTTTATGAAATTCTTAGTATGAAGTCACATCTCTCTTTAGAGTATGTAATCAACACTTCTGTACTAAGGATGTCATAATTTATCAATTAATTGAATCGTAATATAATATATTATACACTAATTTCCTATAATTGTAAATTTTTTCATTAATCTCTTTTACAAACACTAGTTCTATCATTATATACATCGTCGAGAAGAAATGATGGAAACTGAATTACATTGATTCATGAGGTAGTACTTCATTGTACACACAAATGATATATTACTATCTCCTTTGATTGATGTTGGATTTGTATTTAAACTATACATTTAAGATGATAACTACACGTTATACAATAGTTATTTTTTTCATAGTTTTTATAAGTATTTAAATGAATATGTAGGAAAAAATGCTTACTTAATAATGAAAATGCTTCTTTATAAAACATATACTGGTTAGAAAAAATAATTCATAAATTGAATTTATTATCCATAAAAGGACACTACAAAATATGTATGGATTAATGGAATAAATTATAGATAATTCTTTATCATCCAAAAGGATTATGATTTTACAAAAAGGAAGGATAAGGTACCATTTTGTAGGTTATAGGAGGGGAACATAAAGAAAATCATAAAGTGTTAATTTAGTATTAAATAATTTTCATATTAAAAACCTTGTGTATTATATGATTCTATGAATAATATTATTTTTAAAAATAATCCCATAGTAAAAAAATGAATAGTTTTTTGTGATGTTTTCTTCAAAATATATTGGTTTCAACCAATGATACACTTTTTTATGATTACCCTGAAAATAATTTTCATAATCATTCATGTATAATATTATTACTATAAAATGAATATAGGTCTTTGAATAGGAAATGAATGATATTATAAAACTTTTAAAAAACATATCGATAGTTATAGAATTGTAAATCTGATTTTCCTCCATCACATGGAAAAAACTATTTATAATGATATGAAATACTTATTCAGATGTTATGAATGATTTTATATGTTTTCTTACAATGTTATACAGTGATTTAAGTGTGTCTATGATTAAAGAGATAAAGAAATAATTTCATGAACTATTTTAAAATAAATTTTATTTTCAATAAAATTGTATTGATAAGGCATTATGGTCCTTTTAAAAATTACTACATGAGAAATAAACAACATAAATCATATGCATGAATGTATTTCCGATGTAAATTTGATATGTCATGTAAATAGCTATGTTAAGTTCACATATGTTGACCAATCCACTATATGTGTGTGTGGGAATGTTTAATTTTTAGTTTTATGTATCGTTTATGTGAATTATTCATCAATATTAGACATATATGTTGTTAAATAAATGTGTTGTTCTAATCATCTATCTGATTTTTGGCTTTGTTAGTGAAATCATATATGAATAAAATTGGCCACACGAAGCTAATTCTTTATGAGGAAAATTATACCACCTGAATAGAATTAGTTCTATGAACAATACCTATTTAAATTAATCAATATAGACAATTAATCTTTATTTATACAATTAACTATTTGAATTGAATTGATGAAAGTACTTTTGTGATGACCTACTATCTGCTATTTCATGACGGAACCACTATTTCAAAAAATTTATGAACATAAGTGGTATATTAATGACATTAGGAAATCATTATTTTCAATATTATATCATTATATTCAATATTATATCATTATAGTAAATGGAATTACTATAATTTTCATTAACCGTGAATGGATAAAATTATAGAAATTATTTATTACACATTACTATTATGTATGTATTACATTGCAAACGATGTGTCATTGGACATTGATTTTATGTATTGTGTGGTTTGTGATTTTATGGGAATTTTTGAATGTTTATTAGGTTATATATCATGTGTGAAATGATATATAATAAAAATAACAGAATCACCTACTTGATTATTCAAGAACACTATCCCAAACCGAGACTATGATACACTCTTATACCTTAGAAGAAGAAAAATCTTTAAATTTTAAACCGATTCTATATCGATCATATTTTGTATTATTCTGTAAACTATCCTCAAACTGTATGAATTTTAATTATCTCCAACATATATATAATCCACCATTTACTTGTATCTTACATATTTGAGATGTATCTCTATGCATTTTTTTCTATCCCACATTATAAATGTCGCCAGTAAATTATCCTAAACTACATTGTTTTCAAATACATTAATATTCCAGATAAAATATTCCATTGAAATATTATGTGTATTGGATACTCATAATAATCTATGAATTAAATTTTAAATTAATCATCATTCCCCATCATAAATAATGGACTTGTGAAAGAAAACTCATGTAGAATAGGTTGGTTGAGTGGATTAAGGGATTTTAATTCACTGAACTACTATAAATCATTGTCTACCACAATTATATTATGTTCATTTATTTCCAATACTTATCATATTTAATATATTTATTATAATTAGTAATATATATAAATTTATTGTTTTACGTTGTTATGAATATTTCTTGATAAAATCTCACCCCCTCATGAGCCGTTATATATTCTATACCTATTAATAACATCTATCAATTTTTGTGATTATTGAGTTATCAAAGATAAAAGGATGAAATATAAATATTTTTTTGGAAATTAATTCTATGAATAATTGTATATAAAGTATTTATATGATGAGATAATGTTATTTCAATAGTGTTAACTATGAATAAATAATGAATAATCTATTGTACCATCGTATTAAGGTTTATATCAATGTCAAGAAGCATTATAAATTCATAAAATAAATCGAAAGAAATTGGGAATGTACTAAATAAAAAAAATGCATGAGTTACATAAAGTATTTCTACTTGAATGTGTAATTTACAAACAACATCAATGATGTCAAACAAAAAACAATAAATAGATAAAGTGAAAAACATGTAAAAACAAGATTTATTGAGAAAAATTGGATTTTATTTTTACATGATTTCAGGTATACAATATATTATGTGTGATGTTTTTCATTGTTCTAGAATTTAGAAAACTTGTAACGATTCTAATTTAATGGATGGTGACAGTGTGGTGGGGATTATTCATGGTGGTGGGGTTGATCGTGATTTTTTTGGCTCAGTCTTTTTAGATTTTTCTAGGCGTTTGGGTTGCAGTTCTGCCCTTTTATCTGAAGACAAAGAGATGCTTCATGGTCAATATCTTTGACAGCAAGGGATCTATGTTCTATTATAGGTTGAAATAGATTATATTCTTCTCCATAATTCCATTCATGGCATTGGCTCCACCCTGTGGTCGATCATCTATATCATCAAAAAGTGTCAGGCCCAGTTTTCCATCAACACCAAGGTTCACATTTCTTGGCACGAGGGAAACCAGGTGGCCCACCACCTTGTATCCCTTACAGTTCCGGGACATGATCTTATTCTTCTTCACAATTAGAGTAGCTTATCTTCAGTGGGGGTCATTCTAATTTGGGTATATGCCCTGGGTTTTTAGTTTTTTAGGCCCCCTTAGGTCTTTGTGGATTTGTTAGTTTGGGTAGTATGTTTCCCCTTTCCCTTACATAATAATTTTTTTACGTTGTATGGACATGACTATTATTGTTTCTCAAATACATTTCATGTCTCTATTTATATTAATATATAATGGATTAAAATAAAATTTTCAAGATCATAAAATATAGTTATATGGAATAATATTTTGCCAAATTGTGCTCATAAAGTGTTATTACATGTGATTTTATCACTATTAAAGATATTTCAGCCGATATATATTACAAAATCACTTTCTTGTAAACTTTTTAATTTTATTAAATGTTTTTTGTATTATTTTAATTTAAATGAATTTATTTTTTTATATTTATTTCTATTTAAAATTATTTTTTATTTATTTATTAAATGTTAGTTTTTATAATAATTTATAGAAATTATATTTTTGCTTGTATCACATAGTTTCTATGCTATATGTTATGAGAATAAACTTCTATTATTTTATATTTTAATTTATTAAATTCATTTAATGTTATAATCCACCCAAAAACTTTTCTGGTTTATAATTTTTGGGGGTTCTTGTTTGTGGCGTCATATATGATATTTCCATAATCATTTTTCATTTTTAATATAGATCATCTAGGATAATCTAGGCAATCACCATCAACCATTTGATTCCATCTTTCCATTTAACTAACATTATCCACTATGGTAATGTTTTAATGAAGATGTGTTTGATTATATATTTAAACAAATAAAATGGAAATAAACCATGAATATTTCTCACTATGAAGGACATCCAAATTTCATAGATGAATAATATTAACTTTTTCATTAAAATAGTGCATTAGTTTCAATTATAGGAATTGGAGTTTGATATGAAAAAATATGTTTTTTTAAATGAATACTAGGTTAAAAATTTTATGTGGGGGCCTAATTTCTTGATTAATTCAAGAGTGGATGTTTCCTCTTTAATCAGAAATAGTACATATATTATATTTTCATCTACCGGGATAGATGGGTTTCATCCTAATTCCCAAAAGGCTGGAGATGAATTTTAGTGAGACAGAATGTAAACTAGTTCTACATGCATTCCATAGGTATTTAATATTTTCTTCAAAACCTAATCCTTTTTTTAATAAAACATTTTTTTATTTTGAACCTTATTATAAGGTTCTTTTTATGATTGTGAAAACATGCATTTCACAGAGAGATGGTTGGATAAAGATGGGTCATTTTCTGGGTATGTACCCACTATACGTATAAGGACACATCCTTAAAACATTAGATAATCTTTAATTGAATTATCAAATCACATCTAAGATCTTCTTAGGTTTAGAGCTTTAGATAATTAGGCCATAACATGTACATAACAATTTGAATATTACATATATACACTTCTACACAGTATCCACTTTTTCATAAAATAAATGATCATAAAAAAATTTCTCTTCTTGCATATTTTAAACATCATGACTTTCCTGTGATAACATTCTTGACCATATTCATCTTTAATTCCGATGAAAAACATTTCAAAAAAACATGGGATGAAAATAAAAATATTTGTAATGGTTACACAAAATGGAAAACTATTAGCTTTTCACCTCAGCTAGTAAACCACAAATACATCACCATAATTAATACATTTCAACTTTATGAAGTGGTAAATACTATTTTATGAATAAAAGATAATTTATTATCATTTTTTAAACAAAATATTACCATAAAACCCATAGAAAGAACACATAACATATAAAGGTAGTTTGGGACATAAACACACTTAGATGGAATAACCATACGGTCGACTTCCACACATATCACTAAATGGAATAGCCATAAGTCCAACTTCCATTCCCAATGAATTAGAGATTGTAATATAACCACTCATCCTAGATTATCATGGCACCACCCACATTTGGTTTATCACATAACCACACGGAAAATTTCCAAGTATCATTATAACATCATAACACATAAAATATTGAAAATATAAACATTTCATTAATAACATTTAATTTTCAATCAAAAGAATTGATTTTGTGATATTGAAATATTCAATCCATTGGAAAAACAATTTTCAATACCAAAACCAGAAAAAAATAATAATAAGGGATTTATTTTTCTCTTAAAAAATTAAGGCTTTTAGAGGAAGCCAAATAACGATTACGGTGGCGGGGATGTCATTCTTCCCAAAAACGTTAAAAATATTCATGTTGTTATTTAGTAAACTGATTTATATATAAAAAGAGTCCCTTTTAAATAATTTAAAATTCGAAGGGGTTTATTATATACTGTATTAAAGAAGGAGGTGTATATTAACAAAACATGCCTCAATGAAAGGAGATTGAGACGATGTCCCTTACGTCGTGTCCAACTTGACCCGTTCATTCTTTAATTTCCTGAATAATTAACTTAAGTTAATTTTTACTTGATTAATAAATTTAAGTTTATTATCCATTTTATATCACTTATAATCTTTACATAACAATTAGTTAATTATTTGAGTTCATTTTGGACATTTTTTCGATATTCGGGACATCAGTTAAAAATTATCTTGATATAATTATAAATTGACCATGTTGTCAAAATTACGTTATCTCCAAATTGATATTAATGATTTAGATATTATATTTATCATATATATCATGTATATTTATTTATTTATAATAGTACATAAAATATGGAGATAAGAAATGAAATCCACCATTCATGGAGACGGTAAGCTGTACGTATGCATGAACGCTGCTTTCATTTCTATTTCATATTTTAATGGACTGAAAAACATAATTATACATAGGTACATTATGATTTAAGTATTATATCATATATACTTTCATTTACCCCATTCATTATACATTCCACATATTGCATGAACGAATCATATCACATTGAGGGGGAGGTACTCTGCACTTCCTCAAATGAAATTATAGTATTTACCCATCATGGAAACCATAAAGGTAATCTCTAAATGAAAAATTAAGAATTAAGAATTAAATATTAATATAATATATAACACATAAATATTGTTCCATAATAATTTCCACCATGAGAGGCATTTGGAGATTTTTTAATAGTCATTGTTTCGTGAGGCAGTAGCTCGTCGTCCACAGAAACAATATGTTCTTTACCCATTAGATGGAGGTGTTTATTAGTGTAGTTCAAATAATTTTCATTAAAACATCCTAGTAAATTTAGGATACTGGTTTTGTTATAAAATAAATTAATAAAAACAGTTTAGGTGGTTATAGAAGTAAAATAAAAGAAATGAACTTAAGAGAAGATGTTACCTTTAAATCGTGTAACTCCCTTTAGTATGAACCAAAAGGATTAATTGAAGTTACTTAGGCCTATGGTAAGGCATATAGGTTGAATAGATGAATCATGATATATTATTTGGGTAGATGTGGGATGATCCATGGGGCTTGAAAGGAGTGAGGAATTGGTTAGAAGTGGGATGTTTTTATGAAGGAGAGGAGAGGCTCTTTTTGGAAGTTTGAAAATATTATTTTATTATATAATTATTTTAGGTATATAAAGGTCCAAAACTCAATAATTTTCAATATAAGATAACTATGTTTCTAAATAAAATCATCCGATTAGAATTCGACTGGTTTTGGATATTTTTTTGTTTTATATAATTTTATTTATTTAAATCATTCATTAATGAGGCAAACACCGCATCATTATTATGTCATAAATTATACTATTTATTTGATGACTAAAAATTATAATTAAAATACCATGATGTCGGAAATAATTTTATCTTTCATAATAATATTTATAGTTGAATATATAAGATATATAACCCCATGTAATGTTTTATTTACAAAAATAATTATGTTTAAGTCATTGTTTTCATTACTTAAATTAATTAACATAAAGTTTCATTATCACTCCCAAGTGGCTCCATGGGGACCCAAAATCATCCCAAGGCTTCCCATGGTAAAAAATGTATCAACCAATAATATTATGATGTATGTTAGAGGAAATTTATATTATAATAATATTATATTTACCTTGAGTTACCCTATTTACCTTTAACTATGGTATATAAAAGTCAAAAGTTATAATTTATCAAAAATTATTTTCATCTTATTGAACCAAATCATAATTATTTATAAAAATCATCAATGTAAGATTTTGGATATTCAAATCATAGAAGCGGTAAAATTTCATTTAAATGATTATGTTGGTTTTTTTAACTACTACTAATTGTTTTAACTTTTTATTAAAAATTGTAGGTTTTTTTAAAAATAAAAAAAATTCAGCCTACGATATATTCGATATTAAAAATTCAAAATGATGTATATATTACCAAATTCAAAAGATATATGTTTAATTAATTAATTTTAAATTATTTCTGATTGGAAATATAGGTTTCGGGGGCAGCAGAAGCGCGTTGGTGGGTGTACCCAACTTAAATTTTAGCTTTAACAATGATCAATATCAGATTAATCATGTTAATAAAATTTCAGATCATCGTAATAGAACGAAGATAGAAAAAGAAAGTGGTGGAGTTTCAAATCCATATATAGGATCATCATATGTTGGTTTTAATTAATTTAATTAATTGACTCTAATTACCTTGAAGTAATTCTCCCTCTGTTGATGATTCCTATAACGATCTAATGTGATCAGTCGTCATGTTAATGATTCCAAGTAAAATTATCCTAGCAGTAATCCACACATAATCCATTTATCTATGGACATCAACAAAGGGATCTTCGGGTGCTAGTGCGGAAGATACTTCGCATGTGATTTTCACCTTTGACCACCTTGATCCGGTGGAGGCGGATCCCTCTTTCGTAGCATGAGAGTGTTCTTGGTGGGAATGATATTCTCTCTTGGATTGAGAGATTTTCCAAAACTATTGAGCACAACACAAAAAAAATCCTAAGCTAATGAAAAATATATAATTTGGATTTTTAATTACATCAAATAATAAAAATAATTAGTTACCCAAAATCATTTATTCCTTTCATTTAATTTATAGTAATACCCTATGTCTAATAATAATAGTTGACTATAATTATTACCTGGAATGTGCCCTAGGAATTACACGTAATATTATTTAATTAAATAAATAATATTATTTCTCATAAATTCCATGAAAACTACACAACATTTATATATTAATATATAGGGTGTGTACTTTTATTTTCATTTTTCATTATTTCCTCCACCACATTTATTAAACCTCTAATAGAGAATATTTGTTTCCCAAATAAATATCACTACATTACTCGCTAATAAATATAATATTTTGCCCTAATATATTCTCTCTAATAACTACTGTCAAAATAAATATGATCAGGCACCCTTGAATAATTATTAATCCACGATCGGGAATAATCATTATTTAACTTCTTAAATTAATATTTAACTGAGACACTATGACACAATTAGTGTGTGACCCTCTAGGCCGCTTTCTCAGTGGAATTAGGCAGAGCCTACCTAAAGTCCAGTGTTAGTGTCTAGCAACACTCCATGGAACCCATAAAGAAAGATGTTAACACTGCAACAACATGTCACATCCTATGAATTTTTACCATGTAATGTAATCCCTCTATCATGATATCTCATATCAAGCGGGTTTCATGCTAGTTCCATTGACCCATGTGATCGATTATTCTTTCTTTGAATTTTTGGAATTGAACTTTTCCATTCCTCACCATGGCCATGTATTTATTTAGGATATATTAATTCCATCAAAGGGCCTAAGATATCTAAATATCATATGGAATACAATTTAAAAATCATTTCTTGTGTTATCTATTAATGTAGTATCACTCTTGACACACCCAATTTATCCTACCTTGCTTTGAACAGTTTGTCGTCACAATGTTCGTTAATTAAACTAGATGCACGAGTTCTATTACCCATTATCAATAATCTTAATGTCTAAGGACTAATACATGTGTCTGTAGATAGGAACATCCAATGACACTATGAAATGCAGATTTCTTGCTGGCGGGTCTCCTTCTAATAATATTTTTTTGGATATTACCAATGGCGCACACCATGAGAAGGTGCCTCAATGTTTTATTATCCCAACAACCTAACGGGTTGTATTATTTGTGCCTCTAAAATAAAATCATCTGGCCATTGAACATATAATTAAGAAAAATATTATGGGATTTTCAGTTTCTCATCATAACAGAGATCCGTTATAACCCTTTAATTCAATAGTTATCCTTAGGAAATTATCACAAAAATTGTCATGTTGAAGAAAAATCAAGATGTGATTAGGTATATATTAATCAATAAAGTATATTGTAGTTGTATCTTGGCCACCAACTCCAACATACTCCCACTTTGACTAGCTAAAACTAAAAAAACCTTCGACCCATAGCTCTCACATGATATTCATGATTCTGTTGTGATATGGCATCTAGTCATGCTGTCTACCACATTCTCTTCCCTAGACACTCTGCTCGCAAAAACATCACCCCTCTGATTGAAATACCTCAAGTGGTAATACTACCGGAGTATGTTCTTTGTCCATTAATGTGACCATGGTTCTTTTTCAAGAGCCCTGCTATAGTATTTTCACAATACAACGTGATAGGATCTTTTCTACTAGGCACCATATCAAGATCCTATACATTGTTTGGAATCTAGATGGCTTCCTTCACTAGATCAGAAGCCGCTATATATTCAAACATCGTTGTTGAATTAGAGACAACTGGCTCCTTTGAACACATCCTGCTCACAACTCCTTTATTGGGACAAAAAACGAATCCAAATTGCGACATCAGATCATTTTGATCAGTTTGAAATACATCATCTGCATACCATCTGATAAGAAGATCTCCATCTCCTCCATACACCAGGAACATATATGTGCATTTTTTTAGATACTTAAGGATAGTCTTAACATCAGTCAAATGTTGTTCTCCTGGATATTATTGATATCTACATACCATGCTTAGTGCATAGACAACATCGAGCATGTTACATAACATGGCATACATGATGGATCCTATATCCTAAGTGTATTGGATCTTAATCCTTCAATAATTTTCTTGTTGCGTCTGAGTTAAATTTATTATAAATATGTAGCCCATGTGACACTAGAAACTATTTCAACATGGATTGTTTCATACTAAATCTCTTTAGTATCTAGTCAATGTATGTACCCTGACTTAGTCCAAGAAGCCTCTTGGATCTGACACGAATGATCTTGATCCCTAGAATATAGGCTACTTCACCAAAGACCTTAATGGGGAAAAACTTCTTTAACCAGTCGTTAAATGACTGTATGACAGGTACATCATTTCCAAAAAGAAATATGTTTTCAACATATACATCTAGGACAGAAATCAAATTCCCATTAAACCTCTTATAAACACATGGCTCACGTTCATTCTTAATGAAACCAAATTACATTATGTATTCAACAAATCGAATGTTCTATGACCTGGATGCTTTCATTAATCCATAAATGGATTTATGCAATTTGAAAACTCGTATGGATTCAACTGCAATGACATACCATTTGGGAGGTGTCATATAGATATCTTACTGATGGTTCCGATTTAGTAATGATGTTTTGACCTCCATACGCTAAATCTCGTAGTCATGGTATGCTACCATGGAAAGTATGATTATTATAGATTTAAACATGGAAACTGGAGAGATGGTTTCATCATAGTCAATTCCTTGACATTGTCTCCATCCTCAAGCCACTAGCCCTGTTTTATAGTTGGTATCATTACCTTCAATGTCCAACAATATCTTCAATACCCATTTGTATCCAACATGCATTACATCAATTTTCTCATCGACTAGAACCCATAAATGGTTCTGATACATGGAATCCATGTCATAATTAATATCTTCAATCCATCCTATAGCTTCTGAGCTTTCTATCACTTCCATGTAGTAGAGGGGTTCATCAATCTCCAACAACAATGATGTCAGGACCTGTTCTCGGGGCCCATGTCGTGACTACCCCAAGCCCGCCTTCTAGAGGCCAAGGGCTGGTGACTATCACCAAAGGCGTAAATCCCTAAGCTGGGAAGGCATTTCTGTTATAGTAGTAACACACACACAAATGAATTAAGCTGGAAGCAAAGCACAAAGTGAAAACTATATAGAAAAAGTAGTGTTGAAAGTAAAGGGGCTGGAAATATATGCCCAACAGTAAAGTATAGGTACAACGGAAAGCAATCACAACTAAAAATGGGACAACAGCTAAAAAGGGAAGCTCCTATAATGTCTGCTGAGTATCCTACCAAAAGGGTAGGTGCAGAAGTCCACCTCGGCATTCCATGTCTATTGGTCCGCTCCATATAGTATCTCACCATGTGGTCCACCTCTGGGTACCATCCGGTACTGGCTCTCTCTCAGCCTCCATCAACGTTATCTGTCTCCTGAATCCAACATAACGATGTGTGAGAATAGCCCGTGAAGGGGTGAGTATAATGATACTCAATAGGGACCCCAAGACCCCCAAAGGTCTTCCATAATTCACAAAGTATAGTCCACTGAAGGAAAGATACAATCATAAAGTATCAACCAACCATACTTAGGTATATTCACATATATATACCTCATTTATCAAACTCATATCGGCTCCAAATCTCGAGAAAAATCACAAAACAGTCCACACAAGAAAGTAAAGTCAATCACATCAATGATAATGATTGAATGTCAGGACTTAGGTCACATGGGTGTACATCTTTCGTATAGTGATAGAGATGATCAGATGTAGTCACTGATTCATCTAAGTTATCAGACCCATGTAGGATACAAAACTAACGAAGCTGATGGACCCACACAGCATACAAGACCAGCTACTCAGTCAGACCCACACATGATACAAGTACAGAGGTAAATATTGTGGGACCCACACAAGATCCAAGAGTAGTAGTAATCTTCGTCAAACCCATGGAGGATTCCAGTATAGTAGTCATTGTTGTCAAACCCATGGAGGATTTCAGTACTGTAGTCACCGATGTTGAACCCAAGGAGGATTCCAGTACAGTAGTCAACGTAGTCGTAGCCATCTCTAGGGTTCCCGCACATAGCACACTCGATTCCGGGAGGGTCTGCTTCTCGAGCAAAGGGTTCGATAAGTCAACTATAACAAATTCTGGAGTTGATCTATCCCGAAGTTCCCTTTCATCAAAAGGAACCCAATGCAACAGATGTCGAGTCAATTGGATGCCCGAGCATAGAGTTATTGGATTTTTCATTCCAAGGGCCCGATAAGAAATAAGCTCGTTCCAAACCCGGCCATTTTCCAAAGTTTTCCAAAACATACATAGAGTATTTCAAAATGAATGTCGCATCGTAAGGATCCTAGTGCCGCTGACGGTGCGTTGATCGGACGCATCGTCAAGAAGTTATTCGCATTTAAGCGAAACTGGCCCGGCCCGTCAATCCCTGTGGACTGGCAGGTCCGCTCGTCATGGCTCGGTGGGTCTGACCCGGCTAAGGGATAGTCTCGGCACAGCCCGGTGGGGTGCGTCCGGCTCGGTGGGGCATGGCTCGGCCCGGTGCGGCACCTAGCGATGTAGCCCCTCCTGTCTGACCGGCTAAAGCTGTCGGTCCTCTCCAGCACAAGCAGCCCGCACATGAGGCCCATTGTTCTCCCACATGGCACCATTGGGTGTTGTGGCCATCTCAACCCAGCCAACCGCCTGCTGACCAGTTCGCCCGCCGAAGCATCCCGTGGATGCGGGCCGCGGTTCTCCACAGCGCGGCCCTGAGAGGCGCCACATTTCTCCATGTCCGGAAAGATTTAGCCAGCCGGTTCTTCTTCGGCCGAGCGGCCCATAGTTGCAGGCATTGGTATCTCTTCCGCATGGCACCTACTATCGTGATCCTCCTCGGGCAAGTGTGCGGCCGCATTCGCTACCACCATATTCAGCCGTCTCCACCGTTTCCATCACAACCACCATCGTGAATAAAAACACGGATCAACGGAGGGTCGTCGGGCCGTGTTCGTTCAACCCGTGCCCTCCACGTTAGACGATCGCATATGGCCAAAGATATTCTATGAAATTCAATGAGCCATGGACGACGAGAATCGCAGAGGTCGGGCCTTGTGGAAAATGGACGTTGATTCCATTGACATCAGGGTGAGTCTAAAGTGGGAGCATTGTTGTAGAAGTTCTTCGTGTTCTTCGTCGCATATGTTATTCACTGATGAATGGTGTTCTTCATTGAGAGAAAGAACTCGATTCTTCTATTTCTCTTGAGCCTCCCCCAATTTAATAATTTCAAATGAAAATGAAATAAAAGGCTCCCAATATTATAAAATTTCCAAGAATTTCAAAACAATTCAAAATGAATTGTTGACACACAAATTAACTAATTATGGGAGATTAATTAATTCAATTGGTGGATTTGGCACAATTAATGGAGGGAGGGGTAGTGTTCACATCTAATTAGGGAATTTGTCAAATTAATTAAGGGGTGCTAATGGGGAGTTTAATAATGTTAAGGGGAGGTGAAAGGGTTTGGTTTCGTGTGGGCCGACAATACATTATCCTCTCCTTAGAGGATATGTGGAGGCGGGCCCTACTACCAACCTACCTTTGGAGATTATAACCTCCCACCAAATAGAAATATCTAATTCATATTTTTATTTATTTTAACAAAAATCCCCAAAAATTAACATCTCCTCCTGATAAAACACAGCTACATTAAGGGTCCCCTTAGGTGAATACTGGTGTTGTGAGTTCATCGGTGCCCTCAGATTTCGGTTCTGAGCACCGGTTCAAATGTTAGAAAAACCCACATGTACGTTTACTGAACGTACCTGAAAAAAATGTTAGGAAATTATTCCGGGCACACTGGGCCTTGGAATCAGGTGCCGTCAGAAACTGCGGGCTCGTAAAAAACCAAAATAATTAAAGAAATTTTTTTTTTGAAATTTCCGGGTCTTTACAGTACCCCCACATCAAGTCGTTTTTTCCCCTTAAAGCTACAACACACACTATGGAAACAAATGAGGGTACTGAGCAATCATCTGAACCTCCCACTCCCATGTTATCTCCGAGAGTTTCTCGTGCTTCCAGCGAACACGCACCAGAGGAACCAACTGTCCACACTGGACCAACTCCTGTTGATCCTCGATCTCTACTGGGACCTCCATGAATGTAGCCCCGTCATCATTGTCCAGCTCCCTGTGGTCGATGATGTGTGACTAGTCGTGCACATATATCCTTAGATGAAATATGTGTATGACGTCATGCACCCGATGAAACTGAGGTGGAAGGGATAGGAGGTAAGCCACCTCGCCTACTCTGCTGAGGACATGGAACATCCCGATGGAGCATGGTGATAAATTGGCGCCCCGGACAAATCCCTATATACCTCATCGAGGTGAGGCCCGTAGGAAGACGTGGTTGTTGTTCTACTAGCCTAGGCGGCTTTAGCCGGCCAGTTATTGTTCTGTAGTGTGGCCCGCGGTTACGGGCCCCAGTCTGCCTTCCACACGGCACCCGGTGCCGCGGTCCTCTTAGGTTCAGCGCACGACTGCCATCGCTTTGGTCGTCGCCTCCTTTTCCGTCACCTCCTCCATCGTGAATAAAAACGAGGTTCAAAGGAGGGTCGTCAAGACGTGTTCGTTCGGCCTGCAGCTTTCAAGTTAGGCTGTAGCAGATGGCTGAAGATAATCAAAGAAATTCAATGAATAATGGGGTACAAATTATTCACATAAAATTAAACATAAACCCCCTACCTCAATTTAAAGAACAATGCATGTCAACGAGCGTTGTAGAGGTTGTGCGTCGCCGAAAATGGATGTCGATTCCATTGACGTGTGGGTCTGTCCGAAGAGGGAGCATCATTGGAGAAGTTCTTCGTGTTCTTTGTCGGAGATGTTCTTCATTGAAGAACAGTGTTCTTCTTCAGGAGAAAGAACACTATTCTTCTATTTCTCTAAACCCTCCCCCAATATAATATTTTCCAATGAAAATAAAATAAAAGGATCCTAATATTATAAACATTCCATGCATTTAAAAACAATTAAAAATGAATTTTTACACGCAAATTAATTAATTATGGGAGCTTGATTAATTCAATTGGTGGAGTAGGCATAATCAATAGAGGGAGGTGGAGAGTTCACATATAATGATGGAAGTTTTCAAATTAATTAAGGGGTGTTAATGAAGAGTTTAATGGAGTTGAGGGGAGGTGAAAGGGTTTCGGTTTGTGTGGGCCCCACCACACATTATCCTCTCCTGAGAGGTTATGTGGGGGCATACCCCACTTCCAACCTCCCTTTGGGGATTATAAAATCCCACAAAATTAAAATATCTAATTAATATTTTTATTTATTTTAACAACAAACCCCAAAAATTAACTTCTCCCAATATAACGCTACTACGGTAAGGTTCCCCTTAGGCGAATACTGGCGATGTGAGTTCATCGATGCCCTAGGATTTCGATTCTGAGCACCAATTAAAAAGTTAGAAAAACCTTCACGTATGTTTACTAAACGTACCCGAACAAAACATCATGAAATTATTCTGAACAAACCGGTCCTTGGAATCATGTGTCGTCAGAAACTACGGTCTCTTAAAATTCCAAAGAATTTACGAAAAAAATTTCCTTGAAATTTCCAGGTCTTTAATAATGATTCACAATCCTCAGTGACTATGAATCCAAATCTCTCTGGTTCCCTTCCCTCTCTTGAGATCCTATGGAGTACTTCAGTTTCTGGAAACTCTTCCTAGGGGACCGGTGGAGCATGTTCTGGTATGAACTCTTGGGTATTTTGAGCATCAAATTCACAAAAGTTCATCTTACTCCCAATATCCGTTTTGAGGATGTGCTCAATCTTAAGAATGAAGTCTTGTCTGGAGACCATAAATGTCATTCTTGAAGGGTTATATAGGTAATATCCTTTCGATTCTTTGTGATATCCTATAATGATACACCTCGTGCCCTGTGGTTCTAGTATATTTCCTAAGAAGGCCTTAACGAATGCCTCGCATCCCCATACACATGTCTGCGACAAAATGGGTTTTATTCAATTCCATATCTCAAAATAAATTCAAGTGGTACTCAGATTAATGTGTATATTGTAGTTTGTAGTGGATATACCCAGCAGGATAATGGAAGATCTGAATGACTCATCATCAACCTCAGCATGTCTAAAAAGGTACAGTTCCTTCATTCACTAGAACTATTACACTGTGGGTTTTAAGATGAATTGAGTTGAGATAGAATCCTAGACTCCCGTAGAAGACCGATGAACTCTTGGTTTAGATATTCTCCACTTCGATATGATCAAAGCTTCTCTATCTTCTTACCAAGCTGGTTCTCTACTCCATTCTTTAATTCATTAAATTTATTTAAGTGTTTTAACTTATACCTCTTTATGTACACAAATACATATCTACTCAAATCACTAGAAAAAGTAATGATGTAAAAATATACTACTCTATCTTCTAATAGGAATGGTCCACACACATCAATGTGCACCAATCCTAGAATCTCTGTGGCCCTTTCACCATATCCACGGAAATGAGGCATGTTCATTTTACCTTGTAAACAAGCGTGACATCTATCAAGTGGTGTTAGCTCTATAGAGTCTAAATAACCATATTGGGAGAGCCTTTTCATGTTCTTTTTGTGTACTTAAATAAGAAAGTAATTCCATAATTGGGTGACGTTTTATTCATGTGAGTTTGTTTCCTTCTCAATTAACAAAACATGGTTTTTATAATTTAATACTTACAAACTATTATTTTAATCCGACATATGATAACATACATTGTTCTTATAAATGAAGCAGCTGTTATTTCCAAAATTGTAAATAAATCCATCCTTATCCAAATGAGATACATAAATTATGTTTTTTGTAACACTAGACAAATAATAAGAGTTATGTAAAACAAAAATCATCCAATTTGGCAATGAGAGATGGTAATCACCAATGTCCAATGCAGCTAGCCATGCGCCATTGGCAGCTCCAAGATCCACCTCTCCTCTAGAAATATTTATAAATCTATATGTTTCCTACATTTGAATATAGATATGAGTCCCAAAATCTGTATCTAATAATAAATGTTTAGAAATAGAAAGATTACACCCGATAATGAACGCACCATTAGCGTCCCCATGCTTTTGGGAGAAATTCCTCTTCCAGTGGCCTTGCATGCCACATTAAAAACATACCACCTCAATTTCTTTTCCCTACATCTGGATCATCCCCTTCTTAGTGGGACGGTGCTTAGGGGATTCAGACAGGATATACATCCTTGGCCCTAATGCCTTGTCCTTCATTATCTTATTCACCATAAGGGTTATAGGTTTTTCTAGCCCCATGTCCTTATCTACCTAGGTAATTAAGGTCAAAAATTTTGAAAGAATATTGTCATTATTTCTCATGTTATAATTGAAATTAATGCTAGATAAGGTCTTGGGAAGCGACGATAGTATCTGATCTATATGCAACTCATCTGGGAATTTAATCCCCAATATGTCCACGCATTAAATGGAGCCAATAAGCTTGACTACCTGAGGCCCATCTAGAATATAATCTTTAAGAATAGTTGTAAACAAAGCATTGGAGATCACATTTCTCTCATGTCACTCTTTCTATTGGTAGAGAAACTTTAGGTGAGATGTCATATTATAATAATTAATGTTTTCATGTTGCTTCAAGAGTTCATTAGATATGGTCGATAACATGAAAATTTTGAAATATATGGCATCTTCTATATGTTTTATATAGAGATATAGTTCATCGTCACTGGACTCTTTCCCATGTGTAACATGGATAGTATTTTCAAGTACATAAAATTTTCTCTCGTAGAGAAGGATGACACGTAAATGCCTCTACCACTCATGGAAATTGGTGCTGGTGATAAGGTTTTCCTTTTATAGTGTGGTTCAAAATGATATGTTTGATGTCATTTTACTTTCATTTTCTAAAAATTAATATGATAAACTTGTCGTAATTTTTCATGACAAGACTATGAAAAATAAATAATTTAATACTAATTAGTCTCCCATAATTTTATAGAAAATCAATAGCACTCAACATTGACTTTAGAATATTATATTTTCAGAATATTCATGTGGAAAGGATCCATATTTCCCTTTGAATTACGCCAACTAGGGTTTTTCAATAATCTTGAAGGGTTTTAGGTTGTCATTCCAAATTCCAAACACCTTAACTCGTAGCTCCTAGATCCATTGAGTGGACTCTCCAATCCTGAAATCCTTTTATTTTGGATTTCCTCAACCATTTCCTCTTGTTCAACCTATTTTATGTTGTGGTAGTCAACCCTTGATGCGAACCAAGTCAAATAAACCCAAAACCATGAATTAGAAGTCACCAATAATTGAAATCACCAAAACTAAGGTTGGTTAACCACTTTGAATTATGGTTCTATTCTAACTAAGAATGTGGAAGTCTATAACGACATAATATTTCTTTGAGGGATTTTATACTTATATTTAAATTGATAATTTATTATCATTAATTACATGCTTGTTAATATTAAGTGGGATATACATAAGTTATTAACCATGTCTAAGATAATATTTACACATAAGACAATCTTGTTTTAGTTCTATCTTTCCTACTTATTTAATTAAGTGATTTTTTGATCCAGAATACACACCCATAATAAATAAACAATGAAAATGATAGAAATAAATCAAATGGTAGATCATGAGCTTATTCAATTGGATATTTTATATTGCAGTTGATAATCTACCCCAAGACCTAGGGGAGAAACAACTTGAACCTTTCGTGTCCGTGTTTACAACTTCCTACCTATCCACCTTTGTATCTCCTTAGATTGGTTTCACCTTTTCTGCTGATGTGATCTGGCTCAACTATCTTTGGAGCTCCATCCATTACATATGTATTGATCTCATATGAAGGTGAGGGGGAAAAGGGGGATTTAAATAAAAGAAACCTTGGGTGCACAATCCCTACATATTAATTATAAGAAGGCTCGTAGGACAAAAAAATAATTTAATTAAATAAATTATAAGAATCCATTCACATACAATAGTCATGGTCTAGATCATGATCATCCATACATTAAACAATATTTACACATAAATAAAACTAGAATTCAATTCTTTAATAGATTTTTTTTAATATAAATCAAACTCTAATAAATTAATCATCTTTAATTAATCAATCATTATATGTTAAAACCTTTTTCTGAATTTCCTTGAGATTCTCATCCATCATTATTTTAAACCAATAAATTCATGTAAAATTATCTTTGTACATAATTTGTTCCTTGGTGGAAACCTAGTGAATTCTCATTCATAACTACCCAATGAGTAGTAATGAATATTATGTAGATGTTAAATTAAAAACACATATATAAAACAACTATCACGTGTTATGCCTCTACTTTACGCTTGCATTATGGTATATCTCTCAGGGGTCTGTATAATATAATAACAAATTCAAAAAAATATGCGTAATTTGAATAAGTACACGACGTGTAGTTCCGACTACATGTCGTGTACTTTTGTTCACTATCCATCCATAGTACACACCTGAGGACATGGTGTGATGATTTTCTTTGGAAATCTTTGGAGTACACGAGGTGTTCAGTGGGACTCACACCATGTAGTTTCCACGTTATATAGTTTCTAGCCAGGAAATCCATGTACGGGGTACATGGTCTAACACTAACCTGACGGGACTACACACTGTGTTCAATGTACCACACGATGTGTAATACAGAAATGGTGTACCACATATTCTTGGCCAACAAAAGGACTTTTAAAGACTTATATAAGATCCATTTAACTGGCCTGATTTGGCCGACTAGTCCAATGCATTGATCCTAGACTACAATCCGTATACTGTCAAATACACGTTGTTTATTCTGGTTTTATATGGCCATGAACGTTTGGCCCCTTTGGATGAGATCATCTATTTTATTTTAATCAAATTTAAAATAAAAACCTCATTTCTATATGTTGAATGAGAAATGAGAGAGGAAGAACAGATCTCATGATTCAGATTTAAAGAATGATCAACTTTAATTGAAAAATAAATATTATTAAATGCATAAATCAGCAACGAAAAATCTAAATAATTATAATCAATGATATGACCACACTGGTACAACTTTTAGGTTTCAGGAGTTGTAGAAATGCATTGGAGTGTGTACCCAAATTTAATTATAGTGATAAAAACCAACATTCTGAGATCCGTCATGAAAAAAATGTCGAATCTTTTGAATAGAACAAAGAACGATAAATAATGAGGGGTCCTAAAACCATAGATATGATCATCATATGTTTTTTATAATTAATTAAATTTATTAAAAAGAATTACCTTGTAGGAATTCCTTCTCCGTTGATGTTTCTGATCACGATCTGATGTGATCCGTTGTCAAGTCTTAGTATCCAAATGTAGGTTTTCCCTCGCGTCGATACACGTGTGATCCACGTATCTATGGATGTCACCCATGGTATCTCATTGTGCTAGGGCGGAAGAGACTTTTCTTGTGATTCCGCCTTCAAATCACCTTGATCCGGTGGAGCTGGATCTCTCTCTCGTATCTTGAGAGTATTCGTGGGGGAAAATGAATTCACTCTTGGATTGAGAGATTTTGGAAATTCGTTATGCACAACACCAAAAAAATTTCTAGGCTAACAAGAAATATATAATTGGTGTTTGTAATTAAAAAGAGTAATAATATGTTTTAATTACCCAAAAGAATTTATTCATTACATTTAATTCATAGTTAAAACCCATGTCTAATATTAATGGTTAACTATTACTATTACCTTATATGCCCCCTGAGATTTAAACCTAATGTTATTTAACTAAATAAATAACATTATTTGTCATTAATTTCCAGAAAAACTACCCACCATGTATATATTAATATACACATCTTTTACTTTTATTTTATATTTTTGTATTTCCTCCACCATATTTATTAGACCTTAAATAATGAATATTTATTTCTCAAATAAATATCATTGCATTACTCAGAAATAAATATATTATTTTACCCACAATATATTCTCTCGAATAATTGGTGTCAATATAAATGTGATCTGGCATCCCTTAATAATTATTAAACCACAGTCAGTATTAATCTTTATTCAACTTGTTAAATTAATATTTAACTGAGATACCTAGACACACTTTGTGCGTTACCCTCTAGGACTCTTTCTCAGTGGCATTAAGCGGAGCCTAAAAAAATTCCAAGTTTAGCATCTTGAAATATGCCAAGGCACCCAAAGAGAATGATGATAAATCCAAAATGAAGTGTCACCTCATACGAATGCTTATAGTGTAATGTAATCCCTTTGTCACAATGTCTCATATCAAGCAGGTTGCATGCTAGTGCCATCAATCCATGTCCTCGAATATTCATTCATTTATATTCCGAAATTGAACTTGCCCATTCCTCACAATGGCCATGGATTTATTTAGTCTATATAAATTCCATCAAATGGCATGAGATATCTATTTTCATTATGGAACAGAAGGGAAAAATCCATTCTTTCATTATCTATTTATACAGTATCACCTGTGACGCACCCAACATATCATACCTTGCTTCGACCAATGTTTCTTCAGTGTTTTCATCAATAAATATAAATTAAATAGTTTTAATACCCATAAATAATAATTTTAATTTCTAATGACCAATACACACATCCATAAATAAGAACATCCAATGACATTATGAAATGATGATTTCCTATTAGTAGGTCTCATTCTCATAATATCCTCCGGGATATTTCCTAGGGTGCACACCATGAGAAGGATCCACAATTATTTATGAGTACACAACACTAAGGTAATTTATTATTTGTGTCCATAAAATAACATCATCTGGCCAAAGAAAATATTTTTAAGAGCAAAGTTATGTTATTTTTGGGTTCTCATCATAATAGGGATCCGCTATGACCCTTTAATGCAACTACTATCATTAAGACATTATCACATGAATTGTCACGGAAAAAGAACAATAAAAATGTTATTTGGTATTTATTAATGAATAATTTAAAATTTAGTTGTTTCTCAGCCACCAACTCCATCAATCAAAACCAAAAACGTGTATTTAAGAAACAAACACTTTCAAAATATTGACCGTAGTGTATGTAAAATATCGATGTGAAATTAATTTCATTGGCCAACATTAGATTAAATAGTAAAAATTTTAATCTAATTACACTTTAAAACCAATAAGAACGATAATCTATCAATATAAATAAATTTTATTTAAAGGATATTTAGTATTAAAATAGATTATTTTTCACTATTCATTACAAAATGATCATTTTTAGAAAAAACCAAAACTTAACCCTAAGTATATTTTGATGTCATTAGTCTAAAAGAGAATATTATAATATCAAATATAACATATAAAAGTGAAAAATAATAGAATTAAAATGGTTTAACCATCAAAAGGCGGTAAAATGAGCTTTTGTGGATCATTAGAACATTTATTCTTAAAATTAAATTCATTCAAATCTTAAGACTCTATATTTTGTAGGATAAATGTTAAAACATTTAAAAAAAATGTATACTATATTTTATTTAGTTCTTTTAATTCCTGAAAATACAAAAGCTAGGAATGAACTACCATTTAAAATAATAAAATTTTATTATTTTTCAGTATGACCCAACATTATGTGCAACATAATATTTCAAAGAAACCCATTGTTGTTATCAGGTATGCCATCGAACATAAAATCCCAATTAATTTAAATTAAATATGTAATTCAAAAACATTAAAATAAATATTAAAATTTCATATTTTTTATGTACCTGGAATGTTACATCATTTCTCCCTTTTGGGAATTGTGTCCCCACAATTATAGTCACTTTTCAAATAAATAAGAGTATTTATCCCTCATAGCATTTTAAGATTCCCAAGTTACCTATTAAACCATATGGGGTTTCAACTAAAACTACACCTAATAAATTTCCTTATCCCACAACACATGCTCTCTATGGTCAATAATTTTGATTGGTTATTCCTCATTATAGAGATTCTCTTCCAAATGAACTACCCTTGGGCTTGAAAATTTATATGGATCCATTATATACTTTCTCAACATTGAAACATGAAAAACAACATGTACGTAGGATAAAAATGGAGGTAAATCCACTATGTAGACAACTGATCCAACATTGTCTAGAATTTTTATGGACCAATGAATCTCATACTAAAAATTCCCTTCTTACCAAAGAACATCACTCTTTTCCATGGAGAAACATTGAGAAACAAATTATCACCTACCTCAAAATAAGGATCCTTCCTCTGGTTATCCTCATTATTTTCCTTCCTTCTCTAATCTATTGTCATGTGCTTCTGAATCAATGGAACATTCTCTACCATATCTTCTACCAATTTTTGTCCCATTAGCTTCCTTTCACCTACTTCATCCCAAAAAACTAGAGTTCAAAATTTCTTCAAACATAATTCCTCAAACAGAGCCATCTGTATACTAGAATGAGAAATATAATTTTATGAAAACTCAACCAATGAAAGATGTTGGTCCAAAATTCCCTGGAAATTTAGTAAAATATCACATAGAATATCCTCCAAGGTTGGAATTGTTCATTTTGATTGCCCATCTGATTGAGGATGAAAAGTTGTACTAAAATTTAATTCAGTACCCAGCGACTTCTAAAGGCCATTCCCAAAGATATAAGTAATCTTCGGATCATGATCACATTCATCATGGATTTTAACTCCATGTAACATAAATATATAATTAACATTAAACTGATAATGTTGATCTAGTGACATAATATCTTGAATATGAAGCAAAAGAGAAGATTTAGTGAATCGATCAACAAAAACCCATATTTTAATGTTATAAAATCGAACTATAAATCTATTAGTAGTGTTGTTCAGGATGTATAGACTAATATGAATATTTTTTCATTGGGTGTGATTTTTCCTTTTAGTTTTCTAAATTATCCTTGAATTGTACATTGATGGTGGTGACCAGATCATTTGAGGAATATCATAAAAATTAGGGGGTATAATTATTTTCGATTTGATTTGTTGAGGGATGATTTTTTATTGATGGTATAGAGTTTTTTAAATTTTATTTTTTAACTAATAAGGTGACAATAGGGTGGGATGTTGTGTTGTTTTTGTGAGATAAATGGGTTATAGTTTTGTCTAATATGTTGTATTTTCTTAGAAAAAATGAGAAGAGATTATTAATAATGAATCATTTTCAGAATTTAGTGGAATTAAATGAGTCTTAGATAAAATTCCGTATATTTAAACAGGTTATTGAATAATATAATTGCATACGTGTTAAAAATAAATAAATTAATTTTGAAATTAATTAATCTATTTTCACAAAAATCACTGTCCTTATATATTCAATTTATTGGTTGTAAAATGGGGACTGGTTAGTTAATTCGATAAAATAGATACTATTAAAATATATTAGAAAGGAATGAAAATTTTGGACTTAATAATGTAATGTTCATGGTGAGTTTCTGATACAGGTGGTAGTAGTTTGCGGTATATTTCATGTTTTTTAGTCTTTATTCATGATGATTTTAGTATTGTTTGATAAATACCCTAATGATGGGTATTATCTTCAAATATTAAAAAAATTAATTTTAATGTTATTTCATTATGAACACCTATTGATTCTATCATTTCAGGATGATCCCTAATGGGTTTTTGGTTTAATCATTTTTCTGTCATCAATCATCAATAGTAATAATGATGTGTCTTATCATTATGACTATAATAAATTATGTGTTAGTTAGTGTTTATTCATAAAGATGATATATTAGGGGGGTTCTATACATATAGATGATATACTTGTTTTTTGTGATCTATAGAGGTATTTTTATATTGGGATTATTGAATTGTGGTGATAGTCCAATTTCTATTGATTTTTGATGACGTTGGGTTACAAATTTGTGCGGAAGGTTCATGATTTGACTCTTGGTGGGAGACATGAATTGTCAAGAGGATAAATGAGTTATAGTGTAAAATATTTTCAACATTCCCTAATTTATTAATTATGAAATGAATTTCTAATTTGTTTGTAATGGATGTCTTTAATCAGTGTGAAAGTGGATGCTTGTAAGAATTAATTACAGTCCATTTTATTTTCATTATCCATTGATGAGTAATTTGTTTAGTGATCCTTGGTGAGGCTGAAATTATGTATTCTATGTGTTAATATTCATATTTTTTCAATTGATTATTCCCTTCATCATTCATATGATTTTATAACCATTTCTTGAGAGACCATAGGTATGGCTCCGCTATGTATTAATTTCATAATCACAATATTTATATACAATATTAATATATATTTGGTAGCAGAGTTTCATAGAATCAGTGGAACACTACTAACTCAGATAATGGAATAAAAATAGTGTTTATTTCTTAGTATTTAAATTAAAAGTATTATATTTTGGAGATTTTATATAAATTCATTGACAATGAAAATGATATATTAGTTATGTAATATTTATGTGGAATGTTTTTGATTGGGGGATTTAAATTTTTATATTATCCTAGTTATATATTATGTTTGAAATCCCTAACCTAGTACATTTTATACCCATCATTATTGATTTAAACATATGGAATATTAGAGTAGGGCATCATATGTCACTCTATCTCATCATTTAAATCCTTATAGTGGAGAAAAATGAGTTCGGAATATTAATGAGTTGTATCAAAGCATTTAGTTTATTGAATGTATGGAACAAGGGGCATTGAACCTATGATGATTATAGTGGATATTAGGGACAAAGTGTTTGTTGATCTTATCACGTGACATAATAATGTGATACTAGATTTGAAATATTTGTATAGATCCCATTTGATATTAGTCTAGGATGTAATGCTTTTTTATGTGACACCTCTTTTAAGATGGATACATATGACAGGTACACGAATAATGGTTTTTAAACTGTGATTTTATATATTAATGTTATAATATTAAAAATTAACTATAATAAAGGAATCATAATAAATTTGTTTCTATAATTCATAGTTTCATAGTTTTGTCATATTCTAAAATGGAACATTTTAATTTTTCTCATGATGTTTATATAAGACACATGAAATAGAATGATGCGATTGATTTCAAGTTTCAATCAGAATGACGAAAATTGTGCGGATATTAATATAGTACTGTCCATTCTAATGAATATTTTAACAGATGTTTGATAGGTTATTTTGGGTTATATACTTCGAGCCCTTCCTTCATTTGTTTTAGATCAGAAGCGGGATTTATGTGGGGTAGAATAATGTATTGGGTAATACTGAAAATATGTTATCAATGATCTTCAACATATCATCGTATAACATTTTATATTAGAGAAAAGATTGAGATAAATAAATCATGGAAATTTTTTAGGAATTATTGATTATATTTATTCTCTTAAACATGAAGGGTTCATAGACATTGGGGATTCATTCCATTTAACTATTGGGATTCATCCTATTTTAGTTTGGGTGAATGATTAAGGGGACTGCTTGCACACTATTGTCCATTTTTAAAATTTGAAGCCTCATGAATGAAATCTTGAGGAGGAAGTACATCCAAATATATAATATATAGTCCATCCATTTCTGATTCCTAAATACATGTAGGTATCTATGAATCTCTAACTAATCGAGTGGATGAAAATACATTGAAGTGTTTTTGAGATATATTATAATTGAGTTCCTCAACTATTAAATCTCCATGTGGTATCATGGATTTATGTGTATCAAAATGTCTATTCATTAGGATGATGACATACAATGTCCATTTTTATCTCTTAATGGTGTAGTATTTATAATATTATACTTGTGTTTTCGTATGTTCATTCTATTTTATTGAGGTTCATGTTCACCTTAAGTAACTATTTAACAAAACTATTGTGGTTTTAATTATTGTATGCATGGTATGGGACCTTTTTTCAACATAAAAATAATTATAATACTTCAGCAAGGAAATATCAATAGTATGGACTATAAATATATATTGATTAGATGGGTCAACATTTTTATGGTAAGTCAAGTAAAGTTATGTTTTTTAGATATCATCCCCTTGACATACCACATACTTATTTACCATTAATATAATTTGACCATGGAGTTTTTATTGTGAGGTGGGGGACATAACATAGTATAATTTATGACCCATTAATGAGGGGTCGGTTCCATGACATCCATAGTCCTACCCCAAAAAGGACAGGGGCTGGTGATAAGCTCTGAGAAGGCATTTCCCACAAAATGAAGGCATTAACCACAAGTAAATATAATCACACTCCCATATTCAAGAAAAAAATATTGAATGTTAAACAATTGAAATTAATTTTATTTAAAACTATGATCCCAAAACCTGAATACAATAGGAATTAATGGAAAAGTATTCATGGCCAAATACAAACCCACCACAAAGAGTCTATTAAAATGTCCAACTAAAGCAGTAAAGATTCAAACCTACTCCAAGGGCGAGGACAACATAAAAATAAAGATCTCAGTAAAAAAAGGCCTACCAACTCCAGCTATGCTCCACACACTCCCTATCCTCCTCAGAATCCATTAAAAGGGTTTTTATCTGCATAAGACATGACACATATGGGTAATCCCTATACAGGTTTGAGTATATCAAAACATAGTTGGACACACGATAACATGAAAAATCAATGAACAAATATAGTAAACACAATACAAGAGGTAAAAATATATAACATATATAGAAAGAAAATGAAAATAAAAAAATATACTCATGAGAGAAACCTCTAAATCAAGTGGTCATATTCAACTGCCAACGACTTGATTCTACTCAAAGTAGAATTGTTCCAGGTGAACTCACTCCACGAGCCAGGATATCTTTGTATTTACTTGATGAATATTCCTATCTCATTAGGGCCATGCCTAATAAAAATGCACTACAATGAGAAGAATATGATACGTAAATAGAGGGTCATGATAATAACCACTAGAGGACGCCATGAACCCAATATGGAATAATCTGATACGTTCTGGATTGTATGCCAATTATTCCGAAAAACCCCAATGATACATCATTCTAGCTAGAGGATCATTTACTTGCTCATAGTGGTCATTAAAATTTCAAAATCTCCACTAGGGATGATATATGATCTAACTCTAGGCTCACATAGGTACACCACGAATCTATTTCAGACATGATATCTAAATGGGATTTTTATCAAGTGATGTTGATGTAATGTCGCACTTTTCCCTCAAGGAAAATTCCATGGGAATATAGTTAAACTATTTTAGTAAAATCTAGGATAATAATAATGTCTAAATAAGTTACCCATCATTTATCTTTGGTCGGTCCACTTATATTCAGATCCGTGTTTCCATTGATAACACATTAATTGGATGCTCTATTTATGTGTTATAACCATTTAAATGAATCTGCCACAATAATTTCATGGGGCCTATGGGCAGACTGTCATAATAGGTTCACCTCACATGCAAACTGGCTACCCATGGACATACAGTGATGGTCACTCAACTTGTTGCGTAGACAAACAACTATGTTCAACTTCATTAGTCCACTGACCACGACATTTCGGGCTATTGTGGTACCCTGGTTGACCACTGCGGACGATTGGCATGGTCAACTGCGATGGTGCCCCACCCTTTTTCCTAAGATCCACCCTAGGTATGACCTAGGTCCATCTCATCTGACCTAGTCCACCTGCTCGATCCAACCTTCCAGTCCCTCCAATCCCATTAGCCTGGTCTGACCCACTAGTTGGATCTATGTCTTCTGCAATTACCACGTCTCCATAAAAACTCCAACAATTAGATCCACATCCTCCTCCAACATACTTGTCAGCTCCATTGCGTCTGCCATAGTACAGTAGAAGATAACCCATGTGGCCCCCTCTACGGCCGCTAGAGGCTCTACCACCCGAATGATGGCTGGAAGCACTACTGTTGAACACCACATGTCCCTTCTGTAGACTATAACACCTCTTTTGATAAAATATAACTGAAAGGAAAATATATCTGAGCTTATTGGAACCCATTCTACACTGACCCATCCTCGTTTGATGATTGGTCTCAAATCTGGGGCCCGATCAGGATTGTAACTGCACAAAAATGTCAAGCAAAGACAATGTGGACATAGCCATCTGAAGAGTGTGAGTAAGGATATAAAAATTGATAAAGAAAATGCTTTATCATCATTGGATAATCATTATTTTCTAATGATCATGAATAAGATAATTGGGTTATAGAACTATATCAATTTCATCAAATAGAATGAAGACTTTTCCAAAAACAAATGCCTCCAAACATAAATTTTTTCATCGATTGATTTGTGTTTGTAACATAAATACTGAATAGGGAATAAACCAATTAAATCAATTTCTATAACTGAATTTTCGATTTTTTATTTTGGAATAATGGTTTTATTACCACGATTAATAGGATCCTTCAACTACAGTGGACAATGATCCCCTTTCCGATCTTGATCTGTTGTCATCCTCCATGAATGATCTCCATGAAAGACCTTGAGGTCTCCAGGATTTAATAGCCAACCTTGAGAAAACAGATATATCCATATATATAAATAAGTGTTAGTTAATGTATTGAAGAAAAATAAAATAAATTTTTCTTGTGATTTATTTCATCATTTTTGTTCCCTTGATATCATGTTTCAAAGAAAACCCATGCCAAATATTATTATGAAACTCCTAGGGTAAAGACACTATTCAAAACACAAATTACCCCATATTTCTGATATGGGAACCCGTTTGAAGAGTTATTAAAAAAAATTAGATAACCACGTGTGCATGAAATTTAATATTTTAATAATTTTCAATAGAAATTTTGAAACACATCGGGCCTCTGAATCCCATCACGTCTCAGTACATGACCTCAAAAAGAGTCCATATAATATTTAAAAATAATAGATAGAAAATCAATTCTGTTACATTCTCCTCAACTTGGGGTTTACACCCCTAAAAAATTTAAACAAGGGATACTCAAATATATGGGGGACTAAGAAGGAACCTAATCATCTCACTCCCATGTTCTATATAAGAGATTGTTGTGATACAATCGAACATGGAAGAATGGAATCAATTACCCTCGAATTATCCTCTTCTATTGTTTCTCAATATCCACTAGGTACAAAACAAATGTCAATCCATCCTTAATTACCATATCTCTTTACTTGATGATGTGTGATGGGTTATGCTAATACCTCCTCAACTACGACACATGAATGACGTCTTGTACACTATTTAAGTGTGGTGGTTGTTCCATGCGTTACTCTACCTCACCATCTCTATGTATTATCTGTAATGGTCTGATAACATCAAATACATCTTCCCACCCCATCCAAATACTTGTAATAACTATCGAGGTGAAACACAACGGAACACATGGTATCCATCATAAAATTAAAATGCACTATATCTCATATCTGCATAAGGCATCTAATGTCTTTTTTTTTCATCCACTCCTGGATAAACGACACATTTTATATATCATCATTCACCAACATTGGGCCCATGAGTGTTGAATCCTCAATTTCATTCTATAATTGTGGGGACCTATATGAATTCTTATACAAAATATTAAATGGTTGGATACCAATTGTTTAATGGTATCAATTTTTTTATTAAATCTCTACCAGTAGTAGGTGATCCTCCCAACTGTGGGAAAAGACTATCCTACAATCCAGCATTATTTTCTCTAGAATATGAATGGCATACTCAGTTTGGACATCCATTTATTGATGAAACGTTGTGCTTAAGAGTAACAGGGTCCCTAATTATTCATGTAATCCATTCCATAACAAATATGTGAATCTGTCACCATAATCCAAAAAAATAATTGATGTAAATCTGTGTAGTTGAAGTATTTCCTTAACATAGAGGTGTCACTTGATCTCTATTGAACTCTTCTACTATATTTCTAAAAAGTGGGCTGGTATGGTGAGTCAGTCTATGATCACTTATATGGAACTAGGTCCCTTGGACATACATGGTAGTCCGATTGCAAATTACATAGATATGACATCCCATTAATACTCTGTAATCTCTTGGTATTGAGCCAAAACTTATATAACATGATTCTAATCCTTCACCTGATAAAATTTAAGGCATCAAGTGATGAACACTTCATTGGATTTCATCATCCATGGACACCAAAACTAGAATAAAAGGTTCTGGTAAATATTTTGCACCAATATGTGCACCGCCAACAATTACATACATAAATCCCACTAAATATCCTCATACAAATCCTCAAGTAATATTATACCTCCTCGGAATAGAATGACGTTCTCAAAACCATTTGAATATATATCATGAGAATGCCCTATGGATATCAAAGAATGTAAGGTAAATCATTATGTATCCACATGTTATGCCACCCAAAATTTTTAAAAGAGTGGGGCAATGATAACCATTGACTGTAACTAAGCTATTTCATATCCATTTGTAAAGGATAATTGAAATGAGGAAAACTACTCTGAAGCCTCATTCAACAAATGTGAACTGGATCTCTTACTGGGGGAATCTACCACCACATTAATCTTCACAAGAGCATAGAAAATTTCATTGTCATAGTAATGGAGGATCTCAATCCATAGAATCTATCTCATGCTGATATGTTTCTCAGTGAATATATACTTTAGGTGTTTATGATCTGAGTACATGATAAATCAGTCACCCATCAACAAGTGTTGTAACATCCCAGGTAAATACTAAAATGTGAAATTTTTATATTTATTAATTTTTTTGAATTAAATATTAATTTTTATTTTATTGGTATTCTATATTCTAGGGATTTCCTGATATGCAACAATAGATTTCTTTGAAATCTTACGTTGCACACTAATAATATAATATTATTATTTTTAAATGGTAGTTAATGCCTAGCTGTTGTATTGGCAGGAATGAATAGAACTAACTAAAATATGATTATACATGTTAGGAAAATGTTTTATGTTTATCCAAAAAAAGTTAGAGGCTTAACATGTTAATGAATCTAATTTTAAGCATAAATATTATAATAATTTTAAAAAGGTCGATTTATCAACTTTTGAGGGCGAACCATTATTAAATCTAGTTTTTGTCACATTTAAATGATATATTTGTCAAAATAAAATTCATATTTAGAAATGGGACACCAAAATTTATTTTCAATGAATGTTTGATATTTTTCGGATATTGTTCATTTATGGATGAATAGGGAAAAATATTGTATTTTAACTAAAAAATGGGTTTTAATATACAATATTAAAATGGATTTACTATATATAAAATGGGTTTAAAAGTGTAATTAGATTATATTTTTAACATTTAATTCAATTTTTGTCATTGGAAGAAATTTAACTTTGAAATTTGACATAATCAACTGTCAATCTTTTGATAGTTATTATTTCTAAAAAACATGATTTTTATTTTAACAACGGGAATTAATTTTAAAATAATGTATCCAACTTTTTTTTCTGAATTTGGTAAAATAGACATTATTTTTGAATTCATAATTTCAAATATATATTAGGCTGAATTTTTGGTATTTTTCTGAAAAACATCAATTTTTGATGAATAGTGAAACCACTTAGTAGTAGTTCAAATACTAACTTTTATCATTTAAATGAAATTTTACCACTTCTGTGAATATAATTTGGAAAATATGACCTACATGGATATTGTTATTAAGCAAAATTTGGTTCAATATGATGATAATGATTTATGTTGAATAGTAACTTTTTTAGTTAAATTTATCATGGTTAAAGGTAAATTGGGTAATTCAAGGTAAAAATAATATTATAATATTAAAAACTTTCCTTAACACTTGTCCAAACCTTATTTTATGTGTAATGGCCGACCATGGGATTCCTTGGGTTCATTTTGTAAATCCATGGATCCACTCATGATTGATAATGACATTTTAGATTAATTATTTTATAGTAAAGGCAAAAATTACATAAACAAAAATCTTTTAGTAAATTAATTTTCACATGGTTTTATATAAGATATCATTTTAACAATAATTTTTAATTGGAAAGATAAAAATATTTCCTACATCAAAGTATTTTTTTATAATTTTTAGACATCAAATAAATTAAATTATTAATGACACAATAATAAATCAATATTTACCATGTCCTCCAAAAAGCCTTACCTTAGGGAGAAGGATCTTCAAGAATCCCTTTTTGGTACATACCAAAGGTTGTTACCCAAATTAAAGGTAACAGTTTCTCTTAACTTATTTAATTTTATTTTACTTCTCCAGCCCCTAAACTATTTTTATTAATTTATTTTATAAAAACACCAGTATCTTTAAGATACTATGATGTTTTTATGGGTATTATTAGATCTACAAATACACACACCTCTATCTAATGGTTGAAGAACATACTCATTCTGTGGATGGAAAACTAATCCCTCATGATTTTATGATTGTTCGATTATCTCCTATTGCCTATCACGATGGCCATTATGATGGAACTTTATTTATATATGATATATATTATGTTTATGTTTTCTTTAGGCTTTTGTATTTCCAATTTATATCATACCATTATGGTTTCTATTATGGGTAAACGCGATAATTTCATTTGAGAAAGTACAGACTACCGCCCCCTCAAAGTGATAGGACTCGTTCATTCCATAAGTGGGACATATAATAGAAAGAGTTAATGATATTATATATAATATTATACTGTAATTATAATATACCTTTGTATAATTATTTTTTAATTCGATTAAAATATGAAATATAAATGAATGTAACATTCATTCATATGTAGGGCTTACCGTCTCTATGAATGGTGCATTTCATTTTTTACCTCCAAATGTTATGTAATATTATAAATACATGTATATACTGGATATATATGATATATATGATATTTAAATCATGAATATCATTCTGGATATAATGAACTTTTGACCATGTGAACAACTTGAAATTATAAGAAGTCCAATTTTGACTCAAGTACCAAATATCGACAAAACATATATTATTAACATAAATGATTAAATAATATTTATAACATGGTAATAATTGTTATAAAAGGGTTAATAAACATGAAAAATGTTCATAAGAAATTAAAAATTAAATTTTGTTTATTATTCCATAGATTAAAGAACAAATGGGTCAAGTCGAACACAAGGTAAGGGAATTTCTTTACCTAATTTTCTTTCTTTGGGATAATTTTCTAATTATTGATTATTCCATCATATGACTATACGTGAAATGAATTTTGATATCTGTTTCTGATGCTTTTGTCGGGGCGCGCGCATCCTTCTGTAAAGGACGCTCTGCTATTGCCCCACATTCCTTCTTTCCAAAGGCGAGCGACATTCGTTCCTTTTTCAGGTACGTCTGCTCCTTGATCGAAACAGGATGATGGGATGTTGGTTCTTCCTTCCGTGGATTCCTCCTCGAAACTCGCCACCTAGTCCGGGTCTCCCTCATAGATTAAATACGTTGTTCGTGAATCTCATTCCCAGTGCCATATCTTCATGGACGTCGGTTAATTACACTACTTCCGTCAAGACTTTCCATAGGGTCTTGACATGGTAGCGACATTCGGTCAGAGTAGACGGCAACATCAGGCATGTCAGGGCATCTCTGGGTGCATGGACATTGGAGAACCTGTATTCTTCCTCATGAGAGGGAATCTCAAAGGTGCATAACCCGAGGCATCCCACGTCGAGTGCGGGGAATCATATGACATAGGAATGTACCTGAGGTTTTCCTCACCTTCCCATGTTTAACACAGGGTATGCAACAATTTTAACATCTTGCGAAGACGGTTATGCCAAAGGCGTGTCATCCGAGGTTTTCCTCAGGCATCTCATGTTTATCACGAGGTAGGCCGTGAGTTTAACATCTTACGGAGACGAAATAAGGGTGATCATAACATCTTATAGAGACGGATCGATGGTGGTGTGCCCCGTAGAGGGGAGATGTCACACTGTAATGGCGGATCTGAACAACACTGAGGGCGGATCAGGGGAAATGCACCCCAGGATGGGGTACATTACCATTGGTTGGGATTGAACCTCTTGGCGGTTTCCTATGTACCCTGTCTAGAGGACAGGGATCCAAACCCACGCAGATCGAAGGGGTGATGAATCAGGGTGTACACAGAGGAAAATGACCCAAAGGTATGCTGGGGCTTACATGTGGAAAGCGGCCCATGTGCCACTAGGAGAAGCGAGGAGGTGGATGGCATGATCCCACCGGGATGTGGCGGCCCGGGTGCGAATCATGATGGGTGATGGATGGATGAATGAAGTGGTGGGGGAGTGAAATGGGACCATCGCAGGGGCGATGGTGAAGTTGGGCATAATCCTCGAAGAGACCTCCTACGTATCCCCAAGGCAGGGAATCAAAGTCCGCGTAGTTCGGGATGGTGCTGGTGAACCGACGTGAAGGTGGACCTTGGCCTGATGGATGTCGTTAGCGAACCAACGTGAAGGTGGAACTTGGCCCGATGCATCAGCGAACCGACGTGAAGGTGGACCTTAGTCCGATGGGCATCGTCAGCGAACTGACGTGTAGAAGGACCTTGGTCCGATGGGCATCGTCAGTGAACCGACATGAAGGTGGACCATTGTCTGATGCATCGGCAAACCGACGTGAAGTTGGACCTTGATCCGATGAGGGATGGGCTTGAACCACAGGGAGGCTTCCTACGTACCATTCCATGACATGGATGAAATACCTCGTAGTTTAAAGGGTTTCATTGGTGAACCGACGTGAAAGTGGACCCGTGGGTCCGCTATTGGTGGGCTTGAGCCTTGGGAAGGTTTCCTACGTACCCTTCCTTTACATGGATCAAAGTCCTCGTAGTTCAAAGGATTGATGGAATATAGTTTAACGTCATGCGGGATGGTAGTGAACCCTGATGTGAATAAATGACAGGCGGTGGGCTTGAACCTCGTGGAGGCTTCCTACGTACCATGCCTTGACATGGATCAAAGTCCCCGTAGTTCGGAGGGCGGTGGGTGTCGGCGAACCGACGTAAATGAGGGACCTTGGTCCGATGGGAGATGGGCATGAACCTCTGGGAGGCTTCCCACGTACCATGCCTTGACATGGATCAAATTCCTCGTAGTTCGAAATGGCGGTAGGTGTTGGCGATCCGACGTAAATGGGGGACCTTGGTCTGATGGGAGATGGGCTCAAACCTCGGGAAGGTTTCCTACGTACCATGCCTTAACATGGATCAAAGTCCTCGTTGTTCGGGATGTGACAACGGCTTACCGTCAGACTGGAATGCAGTTTAACGTCATGCTGGATGCAGGTAGAACTCAACGTGAATTGGATAATGGGTGGTCTTGAACCTCGTGGAGGCTTCCTACGTACCATTCCTTGACATGGATCAAATACCTCGTAGTTCAGATTGAAAACGGGAGGGGGCTTGGCACACCGACAAGGAGACGGTCTGGGCCAATGATTGTTGGGCTTGAACCTCAGGGAGGCTTCCTACATAACATGCCTTGACACGGATCAAAATCCATGTAGTGCAGGTTGGGTGAGTCAAAACGGCTTGTCGTTAGATCGGAATGCAGTTTAACGTCATGCTAGAAGGGGATGGGACCCGACGTGAATAAATGATGAGTAGGCCTGAACCTCATGGAGACGTCCTACGTACCATGCCTTGACATGGATCAAAGACCTCGTAGTTCAAATGGGTGTGCAGTTTAATGTCATGCGGGAAAAGGGCATACAGTTTAACGTCATGCTGGATGAAGGTGTGCAGTGTAACGTCATGTTGGATGAAGGCGTCATAGACAATGCCAACTCTAAGCCCACGTGAGTCATGCTCGGTGTGAGTAACAAGAGACAGCAAGGACCTGAAGATCATGCCGCGAAGGGTGCGTCCGTGAGAAGCAAAGAGGGGCTTACGTGTTAGGCGGCCCATGGTGCTGGGACATACTCCAGGATGGAGGCCCAAAAAAAGGATGATGATGGTTTCGGGCTTGAGCCTTGAAGAGGATACCTACGTACCATGAATTTACATGGATCAAAGACCACGTAGTTCTTCTGATAACGGCTTACCGCCGATTGGGGGTTTCAACGGCTTACCGCTGGATTGGGTGTAAACAGCTTACCGCTGGATAAGGATGTGAACAACTTACCGCTAAATGGGGTCACAATGGCTTACCGCTGGATTGGGTCACAATGGCTTACCTCTGGATTAGTTGTGAATGACTTACAGTTAAATGGGGTGATAATAGTAGATGGGGTTTACGCTGGGAAGCTGCACGAGTGTCGCTATGGAGCGACCATGGTGAATGGGGCTTAAGCTAGGAAGCTGCCCGATGCCGCTATGTAGTGGAAAAGGTGAATGGGGCTTACTCTAGGAAGCTGCCCGGGTGCTGCAAAGGAGCGACAATGGTGAATGGGGCTTACGTTGTGAAGCTTCCCGGGTGCCGCTAAGGAGCAGCAACGGTGAATGGGGCTTACGCTGGGATGCTGCCCGAGTGCCGCTAAGGGGCGGCAATGGTGAATGGGGCTTACGCTGGGAAGCTGCCCGGGTGCCGCTATAGAGCGGAAATAGTGTATGGGGCTTACGCAAGGAAGCTGCATGGGTGCCGCTATGGAGCGGCACTGGTGAATGGGGCTTACGCTAGGAAGCTTCCCGGATGCCGCAATGGAGGGGCAATGGTGAATGAGGCTTACGCTAGGAAGCTGCCCGGGTGCCGCTATGGAGAGGCACTGGTGAATGGGGCTTATGCTAGGAAGCTGCCTGGATGCCGCTTTGGGGCGGCACTGGTGGATGGGGATTACGCTGGGAAGCTGCCCAGAAGCCGCTATGGAGCGGTAATGGTGAATGGGGCTTACGCTAGGAAGCAGCCCGGGTTCCGCTATGGAGCGACATTGGTGAATGGGGCTTACTCTAGGAAGCTTCCCGGGTGCCGTTATGGAGCGGAACTGGTGAATCGGGATTACGCTAGGAAGCTGCCCGGGTGCCGTTATGAAGCGACACTGGTGAATGGGGCTTACGCTAGGAAGCTTCCCGGGTGCTGCTAAGGAGCGACAAAGGTGAATGGGGCTTACGCTGGGAAGCTGCCCGGGTGCCGCTAAGGAGCGGCAATGGTGAATGGGGCTTACGCAGGGAAGCTGCCCGAGTGCCGCTATGGAGCAGCAATGGTGAATGGGGAATACGCTAGGAAGTTGCCCGGGTGCCGCTAAGGAGCGGCACTAGTGAATGGGGCTTACGCTAGGAAGCTGCCCGGGTGCCGCTAAGGAGCGGCACTGGTGGATGGGGCTTACGCAATGAAGCTGCCCGTGTGCCGCTATGGAGCAGCACTGGTGAATGAGGCTTATGCTAGGAAGCTGCCCGGATGCTGCTATGGAGAGGCAATGGTGAATGGGGCTTACGCTAGGAAGCTGCCCGGGTGCCGCTATGGAGCGGCACCAGTGAATGGGGCTTACGCTAGGAAGATGCTCGGGTGCCGTTATGGAGCGACACTGGTGAATCGGTCTTACGCTAGGAAGCTGCCTGGGTGCCATTATGGAGCGGCACTGGTGAATGGGGCTTACGGTTGGAAGCTGCCCGTAATGTCTTCCTCATGTCTGGCTATGAGGGCATCCCAACCCATTGTTGTATTAAGGCCTTCACCTATGCACTGTTGCACAAGAGGGATAATGCCAAGGGGGGTTGGAATCATGCCACTATAGTCATGGCATTGAGCATCTTACGCTTGGAGCATAAGGCATCTCCTATTTGGTACAAGAGGCATCCTACATTAGGAACATGGCACGTACTACAGTTTTGAGTCTTGTAGGTAGGACTATTAGCATCTCATGCTAGGAGCATAAGGCATCTCTTATTTGGAGCAAGAGGCAACCTATCTTGGGAAAATAGGGAGAATAATACAGTTTATAGATTTGTAGGTAGGATTGTTGGCTTCTCATGCTAGGAGCATAAGTCATCTCTTGCTTGGAGCAAGGGGCATCCTATCATTTGTTAAATAGGGAGAACAGTACAGTTTAGAGTCATGTAGAGAGGACTATTGGCATCTCATTCTAGGAGCATAAGGCATCTCTCGTATATGGCAAGAGGCATCCTATCATTTGTTAGATAGGGTGTACTACAGTTTATAGTCATGTATATAGAACTATTAG
Organism: Viscum album; assembly: GCA_963277665.1. Taxonomy (NCBI): domain Eukaryota; kingdom Viridiplantae; phylum Streptophyta; class Magnoliopsida; order Santalales; family Viscaceae; genus Viscum; species Viscum album. The sequence continues at coordinate 1,743,010,943 of OY728156.1, forward strand.
GCATCTTATGCTTGGAGCAGAAGGCATCTCTCGTATAGGGTAAGAGGCATCCTATGTTTGGCACATAAGGATTACTACAGTTTAGAGTCATGTAGCTAGGACTATTAGGTAGAAGGTGCCTAGAAATGGTTGGTGTTGGGACTTATGCAAGGGCGGCCATTTCTGGATCAACCTGTCATAGGAGCCAAGTGATAGGGTTTGGAGTAGTTACCTGAGGAATGGTTCGACTCAATGTACTTGGGGAATTGATGATGAGAACCTCAACTTACGACATGGGAATGAAACCAAGAGGAATATGTCAACTCAAGGTGTTTCATGGTGTGTGGAGGAGTATCTCTAATCATGGTATTCCATAGGTGGAAGGTGGGAGTGCATAAGTCTGCAATGGAAAATCCCGACGTCCCGGCCAGAAATATTTGTGGGGCGGCTCCAATTTTTCAAGGGGGTATGTGACGGAAGCCAAGGGACCGGCCCGGAGGGCCGGGACTGCAGCCCGGCACTGAGCAGGAGCGGGGGTGTGAGGGGGCAGCACCCGTGGTATGGACCGGTGGGCGCGATGGTAGGATCCTCGAAAAGGATAGGTATTCGCGAAGTAGCTTCGCGGAGCATGGCCTCATGGAGCAATTGTCTCTCGCGGAGCAAAGGGGTATCGCGGAGCCTGGTCTCGCGGAGCTCAGTCTCGCGGAGCAGCATCGCGGAGCATTGGCTCACGGAGCATAGACTCGCGAAGAATGGTCTCACGGAGAAGCATCGTGGAGCATGGACTCGCGGATCCTCCACTCACGAATCATCAACGCGAAGGAAGCTGCTCATGGAGCATGGCCTCGTGGAGCTGCAATGCGGAGCTCCGCTCGGCCGCCCAAGGGGCGAAGTGGCCGTGGCCGTCCTCTTGGAGAAGGGGGTGAGCTGGGTATTACTAGGCAAGGGGCGCCATGAATCTGACCTCCCACGCCACCTCAGGGTGCTTCGCGGCGTGATCGCGAACGTCAAATTCGTTCGCAGAGCGGTACCACCTCCGGAGCTTCGCGGCGGGCTCGCAAACGTCAAATTTTTTCGCAGAGAGTTACCACCTCCGGAGCTTCGCGGGACCACAATGCTCGGGTGATTTTCATCGGTGCTTTACATTAGAGCTTCATGAGGGGTCTTCATGGCGCATCGCGAACGTCAAACGGGTTTGCGGAGCCTCTCGTCTCATTGCTTCGCGGCGGTGCTCCGCGATCACGGAGGGGGCTTCGCGAATGGGCATCACGAACAAGATTTCCATCCCAACTTCAAATGTCCATAACCCCTATTCCGTAGCTATTTTCAGGCCCTGCGACCTACCAAATCGAAGCTTAAGAAAAGTTATAAGATCTTGTATCGTGTATGGATGCATTTGGAAAATTTCAGGAAAGCGTTTTTTGGGGTCTACAAAAGCCACCCCAAAAAACGGGGTTCAAAGAGAATGAGGAGTGCGAGGCGGACTGCGTTCTGAGGAAATGACTGAGGAAAACGCGTGCATTGGGGTCCATTGAACATCGATCGCCTTGAGGATAAATTCAAATAAATCTCTAAGCCTATGTGATCCATGCTCGGTGCAAGAATCAAAAAATAATAGGATCTCCTGTACGAGAGTGTAAAACAAACGAAGGTGCGAGGGGATCGACATGGGATATCAATCACCATTTGGGGGAATCTTGAAAGATAGAGGGGTCACGGCTGGAGAGAATTGATCTCTGAACAGCCGACCTGCTTTTCTCACCCTGCTCTGGTGCACGAGTGGGGTAACATCAGGGGAGTTAGCATCAATCCAAACAGAGGGAAGTGGGAGGTGTGAATCACAATACCCAAAATCCGGAACACTATGGAGACGGCGTGACAATAATGGACAACCGTTAACCATGGAAGAGAAACGGTATCCATAGTACATTAGCCTGAAATGGGGACAACAAATGAGGGTGGACCGTTGACCATGTTCGAAACACGGGACAATGTCACAAATGTTGTCGATCAATCCTTCGAGACGTTGGCCCAGGACACTAGACGGACCCTAGGTCGAGCATCCATACTGTTAGGGGGTCCTTCCAAACATGACCAGTCTTCCGGGACGTTGGACTAGGATGGTAGGTGAGCCGATGCGGCATGAGACCAGGCCATTAGGGGGTCCCATGAGACATGAAAGTGGATGAGGGTCCGAATAAGGTGCATGCAAAGGGTGGAATATGGAGTGATGGTTTTTCCGAATAAAATCCAACACTCATGTAATTACACCACCGTGGTGGGAGTACGCCATATGGGTGCATTGGTTTGATCATGGATCATTCTGTCTATGGGACAGGGCCTCTTTGGCAAGGGGGTCTGTCCCTTCCCAATGGGATCTTGGGGCATCCTGAACATGATCAGGGAAAAATTGTAGCTACATAGATCTTCCTGAGGGGTCAGGCCAGAGGGCCGGAAATGGGGAGGAACAGGATTTTGCGATTCCTGGGGCTGGACCCTGGGAAAAATGCCGGGGCATCTCTACGTATCCCATGAGGATGGGAATCAAGCCGTACGTAGTTCTGGGGATGCAGTTTAACGTCATGCGGGACGAGGATATATGGACTCCTGTAGTTTAACTTCATACAATAGGATGTGGAATAAAAGGGAATATCCCAGGGAGCTTGTGGCGTGGTAGCCATGAAACCGGCGTGAATGAGGACTTTGAGTCCAAATCACAACACATACCCCCGGAGGAAACTCTTCAGGTCGAGGGACCAAGAGTGAGGATTAGGCTGGGCCCGAAGCAGAGTTTTCGGGAGTTACTACGTACCCCATGAGGATGGGAATAAAGCCATACGTAGTTCTGGGATCGCAGTTTAACATCATGCGGGATGATTGGGGATCTTGTCCTTGTTGGTACACATCCTGCCAAAACTACTAAGCCCACGTGAGTCGTGCTCGGTGTGGGAAACAAGAAGTAGTGGTGGGAATTTCCCGACACAGAAAGGGGAAGGTTAGGGCAAAGGGATGCTCGGTGAATACCAGCCCAATGACACTAACACAATCATGTGGCGCACCTAGATGCGCGAAGAGAAAGAGCCGAGTATGATGGAATTCCACTTGAACATGAGGAAGTGGAAATGTTTGAATCATGGCTCTCAAGATTCAGATCACGATGATGGCGCCGTGATGATGGAGGATAACTGTTGATGATGGCAGAAACCCAGAACCCATATTGCATTAGCCTAGAATGGGGACAAACAAATGAGGGTTGACCATTGACCATGTTCAAAACACAGGACCATGTCACAAATGGTGTCAGATATCCTTAGGGACATTGGCCCGAAACGATTGGAGGGCCCTTAGGTCCAGTATTCATGGAGAGACCTTAAGCCTAGTATCCATGTCTTCCGGGGGTCCTTTTGGATGTGGAAGAGGATGAGGATCCAAATAGAGAGCTCACGAATCATGGTTATGGGATGCAGGGAATGTCCGTATGAAAATCCCACATTTCAGGTTCTTGGTCAAAACACATCTGAATACGACAACGAGACGTATTAGATAGGAGGATAAGAGTCCTTTCCCATAGGGGGGTCTTAGTTTACCGTCGTAGAAGTCGGACCATCGATGAGAGGAGACATTAGAGGAACATGGTGGAGTAACTCAAACACCTGGTGTGAATAAGGACATAATCCCATATCACACCGCACGACCCCATTGGGTGAGGTTTTAGGTCAAGGGACCAAAAGAGAAAGTTAGGTTGGGCCCGTGGAGAAGTGCCCTGGCACTCCTACATATCTAATAATGATGAGAATCAAGCCTCATGTAGTTCCTGATGGACCTTAGGCTATAAATGGGTAAAGGGATTATGGGACACATGGAAACAAAACTCGACGTAAAGGAGAACCTAAGCCATACTTACCATGAGTTCTCTGGTGAAATGCTCGAGTTGAGGGACCGAACATGAAGGATAGGCTGGGCCCGTGGGGAAGTGCCCAGGCGCTCCTATGTATCTCATGAGGATGAGAATCAAGCCACACGTAGTTCTTAATGGTGACATGGTAAGATACCAGTGTCGGGGGAAAAGGGGAGTGCAATCGTGGCCCTTGCACTAAAAGAAGCAGAATTTGATAAATCTTGTTTGTTCTTTAAGGTGAGTGGTTTTTTTTTTGAATCGACAGGCCTAGAACAGTAGGCCGTGGTGTCTCCACAAGGATCAAGTTGTGATGGGCATTGACAAATGGCATGGCACGTGACCAATACCCAACGTGATGTACTCTACAACAAGGTCACCACAATGCAGTGCCGTTTTTCATCGTGCGTCCAGGACAATAATGTAACAGTTTAGGGTCGTATGATAGGACCAAGCAAGAATTTTATCGTCATGCAGTGCAGACGTAGCAGAGGCGATGCTAGGCGAGGAATGTGCGTAGTGTCATGAGACACAATCGATGGAGAGATGGTCCCACATCACACTATACGCCACTTGGAGAGGGATACCCTAGGCCGAGGGGCTTATATAGAGGTAAGAGGTGAAATAGGGGGAGAGACTAGCTCCCTAAATGGGTTGTACTCGAAGATAGGGCGTCCGGGCGGTCCTACGTATCCCATGAGGATGGGAATCAAGTTGAACGTAGTCCCGGATGGATCTCAGTTTATGGTCTTAGAGCTCAGACCATGGGAGCCCTGAAGGACTCCATATTGCAGCTTTGTCCCCCTGACATGCAAAGGTGCACAGAGGGATAACGCCAAAAGTGTCGAGATTCCACTTGGACATGATGGGGTGGAAAATGATGTGAATCATGCAACAAAAATTCGAGGACTGAAGGGGCTAGAGTGACGACAAAGGATTACTACTGACCATGTTCTCAACACAACATCCAGTCGCGTTAGCCTGAAATGGGGACAAACAAATGAGCATCGACTGCTGACCGTATTCGCAACGTGGGATTTTATAGATTTGTTGTCCAAAACCCTCGGGGGCGTTGGCCCATAACTGTGGGAGAGACCTTGGGCATTGTATCCAGGCCGTTATTGGGGGTCCCTCCATGTGTGAAAGGTAATGGAAGCCCGAATGGAGGGGAACATGAAGTTTGAAAAGTAGAAGGAACTTGATCATGTTGAATCTGACACTCGTGGTCCTAGACCAGAGTACTCTTAACACATGGGTGAACCACTGCAAGGGGTCAAGAGACTCAACTTGAGGGTAACCCAGAGATGGTAGGTTCCCGGGAGAAGGGGCATGGTGCCCAAAACCTTGTATCATACCTACATATCCCCCTCCTGGAGAGGGATAGACCAAGTGGACTAGGTGACCGAGAGATCCGGAGATCTCTAAGAGGTGGGGCTGGGCCTGATGTCTGGACATTCAGGTGGTCCTACGTATCCCATGAGGATGGGATTCAAGCCACACGTAGTTCTGAAGGGTGCCTTTTAATGTCATGTGGGACAAGGAATACAAGGGCTAACTATTAGAATGGGGGTGTGTGTGGTGCTGCTATTGCAAAACCGACGTGAATGAGGACATAATCCAACACTACGCCACGCAGTCCCGTAGTCGGGGTCCTGATGGCAGGACCAGAGAGGCGAATTAGCTGAACTCAAGCTGGACCCAAAGACAGGGGGTATGGGCGGTCCTACGTATCCCATGAAGATGGGAATCAAGCTGAACGTAGTTCCAGATGAGAATCATAGTTTATGGTCTTAGAGCTCGGACCATGAATGGTAACAACCTCCCATGTTAGCGCATACGTCAACCCGATCCCTAAGCCCACATGAGTTAAACTCATTATGGGAAACAAGGGGGGAAATCCTCATCACAATACTTCGGGCGTCCATCAGATGGGATTCGACAGAGAGCACCGAAGGACACCTTTGGCGCGGCTTGTTTTCCCAACGCGCAAACGTGCACGGAGGAAAAGTACCAAGAGTTCCAAGACTCTACTTGGACACGATGAAGTGATGAAGGGTGTGAATTGTGTACCCGACAATTTGGGCCAAATGGATTGGCGTGGAGATAGTGGAAAACTATTAACCATGGTGGAAACGCAGTGTCCATATCGCATTAGCCTGAGGATGGAACAACAAACGAGCATCGATCGATGACCATATTCGCAACGTGAGATTTTATCGATTTGTTGTCTGAAACCCTCGGGGGCGTTGGCCTATAGCGGTAGGAGATCCCTTGGGAGTAGTATCCAGGCCGTTCTTGGGGGCCCCTTCGGGTGTGAAAGATGATGGAAGCCCTGATGCAGGGATACACAAAGCCTAGAAAGTGGGTGTGGACATGTCTGAGTAGAGCTTCACATTCTAGGTAATAAACCGGAGTTCTCTTAGGCACATTGGTGAACCGTCGAAAAGGGATAGACGAAACATCTCAGGAGGGAGAGGTACATGGCGTGTTCATTACGAGACCGACGTGAATGAGGAAATAACATCACGCCACACCATACACTCCTATAAGATAAGACTTGGGTCGGGGCCTAGAAAGGCCAATGGGCCTGATGGTTAGGCATTGGTCAAGAAGGCCTGACCTACTTGCAGTTTAGTTTCATGAAATGAGGACGAGGGCCGGGGACCTGAGGAGGCCAAGGGGCCTGATGCTAGGCCTCTTAAGGGAAGGCGTATGACATGGTACATGATCCCGATGTGAATGAGGACGTAGTCCCACACCACACCGTACACCCCTTATAGGGGAATCAGTGTCGTGGGCCCGACCGCTAGCACCACCCGGGGAGAAGTTTATCACATCGGGATGGGGTAGAACGAATCACTGCACTCGATGTTTGGGACATCTCGGGGTGGACCTGAAGATCCAGGACACTGTTGACCATGTTCGAGACATAGCGTTCTTATGGTGACCTGATATGGGAGCAACAAATGAGTGTCGACTACTGACCAAATTCACAACGCGGGACTTGTATTGGCTTGTTTCTTGAAAACCCTCGGGGGCATTGGCCCGTATCGGTAGGAGAGCCCTTGGGCGTAGTATCCAGGCCGTTCTTGGGGGTCCCTCTGGGTGTAAAAAATGATGGAATCCCAGTCAAGGAGTGGGTGAAGCATAACTGTATCCATCCACAAAATAGGCAAGCATCTCTAGGGGGGATGTGCAGCCGGGTCGAGGCTTGCTCGACGTGAGTTGGGGCAAAAGTGTGCACCCTGCCATATGTCTTGACCAGGGTGGAATATTTTGGCTTTTGGACTGGGCCAACAGATGAAATTCCCAGGCGTTCTTACGTATCCCATTAGGATGGGAATCAAGCCATACGTAGTTCTTGAGATGAATTTTAACGTCATGCGGGACGAGGATGCATCTCATTTGGGGATATGTAAGGTGCGACAAGTAATCCGACGTGAATGAGGACGTAATCCAATACCATACCGTACAATCCCTCAAGAGGGTAAGTCGAGGATAACCAAGGGGCCTGAGGCCGGACCACGGTCAGGGAGACCTGACCAGCTTGTGGTTTAACATCTCGCGGTGAAGATGGGGGCCGTGGGCCTGATGAGGCCGAGGGGACAGAGGCTGAGCCTTAGTCAGGAAGGCCTGAATTTCTTGCAGTTTAACATCTTGCAGTAAGGACAGAGGGAGATCTTAGTTTAAGGTCATAGAACTCAGACCATTTTTCAGTTTATCGTCTTGCAGGACAAAGATGCAGTTTAAGGTCATGCAGGACCGGTGCTGAGTGCTTTTACGTCCTTTAGTTGGGATAGATCACGCAGTTTAACGTCGTGTGATAGGGATGGTTGTGATCACAGTTTAAGGTCATTCAGCTTGGTCCGTTTTGCAGTTTATTGTCATGCGGGATGATATTGAGCTGTTTAACGTCATGACGGACGGTGATTAATAGTTTAACATCATGTAGGACGAAGATGAACAGTTTAACGTCATGTAGGACGAATGCAGTTTAATGTCGTGCAGGATGATAATGTGCAGTTTTACGTCATGACGGATGAAGATGAACAGTTTTACGTCATGTTGGACGAAGATGATTAGTTTTACATCATGATGAATGAAGATGAACATTTTAACATCATGCAGGATGATAATGTGCAGTTTTACGTCATGACGGACGATTCTGCAGTTTAATGTCATGCAGGACGATAATGATAAGTTTAACTTCATGATGAACGAAGATGAACAGTTTAAAGTCATGCAGGACGATTGTGCAGTTTAATGTCATGCAGGATGATAATGTGTAGTTTTACATCATGACGGACGAAGATGAACAGTTTTACATCATGCTGGATGAAGATGAACAGTTTTACATCATGATGGATGAAGATGAACAGTTTTACGTCATGCAGGACGATATTGTGCAGTTTTACATCATGACAGATGAAGATGAACAGTTTAACATCATGCAGGATGATTCCGCAGTTTAATGTCATGCAGGATGATAATGATCAGTTTAACGTCCTGACGGACGAAGATGAATAGTTTAACGTCATGCAGGACGATTGTGTGCAGTTTAATGTCATGCAGGACGAAGATTGTTATGCATTTTAATGTTGTGCAACTAGGACATGGTTGTTACGCAGTTCAATGTCTTGCAACTGGGACATTAAAACACACGAATTGTGTTAGTAGATGAATGGTCATCTCTACCCCATCTTTGTGGTTTGGGATGAGGGGGGGGGGATCTATATGATGGGAATTCCCAAAAATCCCCTGATCATGATGATCCTTCCATGAACTGGTTTCAAGGCCACAAGGAGGACATATGTGTTTGATTACATAGAGTGTCGCAAGAGCATTATGGATAACTACATTAGGTTGATCTGGAGGGGAGAAGAAGCCAAGTGCGTCGGTATGATGGGGGAGATGGAGACCGGAAGGCATGGAATCCTAGACATCGGTACGATGGGGTGATGGGGCCCGGAAGGCATGGAAGCCTCAACGTCAGTACGATGGGGCGATGATGCCCGGAAGGCGTGGAAGCCTAGACATCGGTACGATGGGGCGACGGGGCCCGGAAGGCATGGAATCCTCGAACGTCGTTACGGCGGGGCCAAGGATCCCAGGAGGCATGGAATCCTCGAACGTAGGTATGACTGGGCGATGGAGCCCAGAAGGCGTGGAAGCCTGTACGTCGGTACGATAGGGCGAATGTGCCCAGGAGGCATGGAACCCTCAAATTTCTGTAGGACGGGGCAATGATGCCAGAAGGCGTGGAAGCCTGGACATCAGTGTGACGGGGCGACGGGGCCCGGAAGGCGTGTAAGCCTCGATGTCGGTACGACGGGGTGATGATGCCAGGAAGGAGTGGAAGCCTCAAACGTCAGTATGATGGGGCGAAGGACCCCAGGAGGTGTGGAAGCCTCGAACGTCGGTACGACGGGCTGATGGAGCCCAGGATGCGTGGAAGCCGGGAGGTCGGTACGACGGGGTGAAAGAGATTGAGAGGCATAGAATCCTTGACGTCGGTACGATGAGACGATGGAGCCCAGAAGGCGTGGATGCCCCGAACGTCGGTACGACGGGGCAAAGGATCCCGGGAGGCATGGAAGCCTTCATGCCGAACAGTGGTGGTAGGAGGAACATCTCCGTAGTTGCTGGAGAAAATGGTGTAGGGTTGACAAAGCGCCAATAGAGTGGTTGAAGGATTTAGACTGCGCGGCCTCGTGAGGCGGTGGAGTCAGCGAAGAGCTAATGGATTTGTGTGGTGAAGCCACATGCGTGGCCTCTTGAGGCAGCCGGAGTCGGCGAGGAGCTGATGGAGTCGGGTGGCGGAGCCACCTTCGCGGCCTCTTGAGGCAGTGGAATCGGTGAGGGGCCAATGGAGTCAGGTGGTGGAGCCTCCTGCGCGGCCTCTTGAGGCGGTGGAGTTGGTGAGGGGCTGATGGAATCGGGTGGAGGAGCCACCCGGGTGTCCTCTTGAAGTGGCGGAATCGGCGAGGGGCCAATGGAGTCGGGTGGTGGAGCCACCTGCGCGGCCTCTTGTGGTGGCGGAATCGGTGAGGGGCCGATGGGGTCGGGTGGATGATGCCACCTGTGCGGCCTCTTGAGGCATCGGAGTCTACGAGGATGTGATGGAGTCGGGTGGTGGAGCCACCTGCGCGGCCTCTTGAGGTGGCGGAGTCGTCGAGGAGCCGATGGAGATGGGTGGGGGAGCCACCTGTGCGGCCTCTTGAGGGGGCGGGGTCGGCGAGGAGCCGATGGAGATGGGTGGCGGAGCCACCTGCACATCCTCTTGAGGCGGCGGGAGTCAAGGAGGAGCCGATGGAGATGGGTGGCAGAGCCACCTGGGTGGCCTCTTAAGGCGGCGGGAGTCGGCAAGGGGCTGATGGAGTCAGGTGGCAGAGCCACCAGCGCAGCCCCTTGAGGCGGTGGGAGTCGGCGAGGAGCTGATGGAGATGGGTGGAGGAGCCACCTGCTCGGCCTCTTGAGGCGGCGGTCGTTGGCGAGGAGCCGATGGAGATGGGTGGCGGAGCTACCAGTGCGGCCTCTTAAGGCAGCGGGAGTCGGCAAAGTGCCGATGGAGTCGGGTGGTGGAGCCACCTGCGCGTCCTCTTAATGCGGCGGAGTCGGCGAGGAGTCGATGGAGATGGGTGGTGGATTCCACCTGCGTGTCCTCTTGAGGCGGCATAATCGGCAAAGAGCTGATGGACCGTAGTCTTCAAACACCGAATTTTACTCATCCTCTAACATATAAGGGAGAGGAAATTCACATGGATGATTCCTCAATCTTCCCGACACATTTGTTCTACTCACTATTGAAGGAGAAGAGATTCACGTCAGGTTCACCATTTCTGTTTCCGACACTTTCTCCGGGGCACGCACATCCATTTGTGGAGGACGCGCTGCTGTTGCCCCGCATTCCCGCTTTCCAAAGGCGGGCGACATTCATTCCTTATTCAGGTACGTCTGTTCCTTGATTGAAACAGGATGATGGGATGTCGGTTCTTTCTTCTATGGATTATTCCTCGGAACTCGCCACCTAATTCGGGTCTCCCTCGTTGATTTAATACGTTGTTCGTGAATCTCATTCCCGGTGCCATATCTTCATGGACGCCGGTTAATTACACTACTTCTGTCAATACTTTCTATAGGGTCTTGACATGGTAGCTACCTTAGGTCGGAGTAGACGTCAACATCAGGCATGTTAGGGCATCTCCGGGTGCATGGACATTGTGGAACCTGTATTCTTCCTCATGAGAGGGCATCTCTAGGGTGCATAACCCGAGGCACCCCACGTCGAGTGCGGGGAATCATATGACATAGGCATGTACCTGAGATTTTCTTCAGCTTCCCATGTTTAACACAGGGTATGCAGCATGTTTAACGTCTTGAAAAGATGGTTACACCAATGGCGTGTCATCCGAGGATTTCCTCAGGCATCTCATGTTTATCACGAGTTAGGCCGTGAGTTTAACGTCTTATGGATATGAAATAAGGGTGATCTGAACGTCCTATAGAGACGGATCGATGGTGGTGTGCCCTATAGAGGGAAGATGCCACACCGTAATGGCTGATCTGAACACCACTGAGGGAGGATCAGGGGAAGTGCACCCCAGGATGGAGTACATTACCATTGGTTGGGATTGAACCTCTTGGAGGTTTCCTACGTACCCTATGTAGAGGACATGGATCAAAACCCATGTAGTTAGAAGGGGTGACGAATCGGGGTGTACACAGAGGACAACGACCCGGAGGTATGCTAGGGCTTACACATGGAAAGCGGCCCACGCTCCGCTAGGAGCAGTGAGGAGGTGGATGGCATGATCCCACCGGGATGTGGCGGCCCGGGTGAGAATCAGGATGGGTGATGGATGGATGAATGAAGTGGAGGGGAGTGAAATGGGACCATCGTAGGGGCGACGGTGAAGTTGGGCTTGAGCCTCGAAGAGACCTCCTACGTATACCCGAGGTAGGGAATCAAAGTCCGCGTAGTTCGAGATGGTGTCGGTGAACCGATGTGAAGGTGGACCTTGGACCGATGGATGTCTTCAGTGAACCAATGTGAAGGTGGACCTTTTCCCGATGCGTCAACGAACCAACGTGAAGAAGGACCTTGGTTCGATGGGCATCATCAGCGAACTGATGTGAAGGTGGACCTTGGTTCGATGCGTCGGCGAATTGACGTGAAGGTGGACCGTGGTTCGATGAGGGATGGGCCTAAACCTCAGGGAGGCTTCCTACGTACCATTCCTTGACATGGATCAAAGACCTCGTAGTTCAAAGGGTTTTATCGGTGAACCGACGTGAATGTGGACCCGTGGGTCCGCTAGTGGTGGGCTTGAACCTTGGGAAGGTTTCCTACGTACCATGCCTTGACATGGATCAAAGTCCTCATAGTTCAAAGGATTGATGGAATACAGTTTTACGTCATGCAGGATGGTAGTGAACCCTAATGTGAATAAATGATGGGCGGTGGGATTGAACCTCGTGGAGGCTTCCTACGTACCATGCCTTGACATGGATCAAAGTCCCCGTAGTTCAGATGGCGGTGGGTGTCGGCGAACTGACGTAAATGAGGGACCTTAGTCCGATGGGAGATGGGCTTGAACCTCTAAGAGGCTTCCCATGTGCCATGCCTTGACATGGATCAATGTCCTCGTAGTTCTAAATGGCGGTGGGTGTCGGCGAACCAATGTAAATGAGGGACCTTGGTCCGATGGGAGATGGGCTTGATCCTCTGGAAGGTTTCCTACGTACCATGCCTTGACATGGATCAAAGTCCTCGTAGTTCGAGATGTGACAACGGCTTGCCGTCAAACTGGAATGCTATTTAACGTCAAGCTGGATGCAGGTAGAACTCGACGTGAATTGGATAATGGGTGGGCTTGAACCTCGTGGAGGCTTCCTACGTACCTTGCCTTGACATGGATCAAAGACCTCGTAGTTCAGATTGAAAACGGGAGGGGGCTTGGCACACCGACAAGGAGATGGTATGGGCCAATGATTGTTGGGATTGAACCTCAGGGAGGCTTCCTACATACTGTGCCTTGACACGGATCAAAATCGTCGTATTTCAGGTTGGGTGAGTCAAAACGGCTTTCCGTTAGACCGGAATGTAGTTTAAAGTCATGCTGGACGGGGATGGGACCCGACGTGAATAAATGATGAGTAGGCTTGAACCTCATGGAGGCTTCCTATGTACCATTCCTTAACATGGATCAAAGACCTCATAGTTCAAATGGGTGTGCAGTTTAATGTCATGCAGGAAAAGGCCATATAGTTTAACGTCATGCTGGACGAAGCCGTGCAGTTTAACGTCATGCTGGATGAAGGCGTCATGGCCAATGCTAACTCTAAGCCCCCATGAGTCATGCTAGGTGTGAGAAACAAGAGACAGCAAGGACCTGACAATCATGCCGTGAAGGGTGCATCTATGAGAAGCAAAGAGGGGATTACGTGTTAGGCGGCCCATGGTGCTGGGACTTACTCTAGGATGGAAGCCCAAAGAAAAGGATGATGATGGTTTCGGTCTTGAGCCTTGAAGAGCCCTCCTACGTACCATGCATTGACATGTATCAAAGACCACGTAGTTCTTCTGATAACGGCTTACCGGTGATTGGGGGTTTCAACGGATTACCGCTGGATTGGTTGTAAACGGCTTACCGCTGGAAAAGGATGCGAACAGCTTACCGCTAAATGGGGTCACAACGGCTTACCGCTGGATTGGGTCACAAAATCTTACCGCTGGATTAGGTGTGAACGACTTACTGTTAAATGGGGTGACAATAGTGGATGGGGCTTACGCTGGGAAGCTGCCTGGGTGTCGCTATGTAGCGGCAATGATGAATGGGGCTTAAGCTAGGAAGCTGTCCGGATGCCGCTATGGAGCGACAATGGTGAATGGGGCTTACGCTAGGAAGCTGCCGGGTGCTGCTAAGGAGCGGAAACGGTGAATGGGGATTACGCTGGGAAGCTGCCCGGGTGCCGCTAAGGAGCAGCAATGGTGAATGGGGATTACGCTGGGAAGCTTTCCGAGTGCCGCTAAGGAGCTGCAATGGTGAATGGGGCTTACGCTGGGAAGCTGCCCGGGTGCCGCTATAGAGAGGAAATGGTTTATGGGGCTTACGCTACGAAGCTGCCTGGGTGCCGCTATGGAGCGGCACTGGTGAATGGGGCTTACGCTAGGAAGCTGCCCGGATGCCGCTATGGAGCGGCAACGGTGAATGGGGCTTACGCTCGGAAGCTGCCCGGGTGCCACTATGGAGTGGCACTGGTGAATGGGGCTTACGCTAGGAAGCTGCCCGGATGCCGCTATGGGGCGACACTGGTGGATGGGGCTTACGCTGGGAAGCTGCCCGGATGCCTCTATGGAGCGGAAATGGTGAATGGGGCTTACGCTGGGAAGCAGCCCCGGTGCCGCTATGGAGCGCCATTGGTGAATGGGGCTTAAGATAAGAAGCTGCCCGAGTGCCGTTATGGAGCGGCACTGGTGAATCGGGATTACGCTAGAAAGCTGCCTGGGTGCCGTTATGGAGCGGCACTGGTGAATGGGGCTTATGCTAGGAAGCTTCCTGGGTGCTGCTAAGGAGCGGCAATGGTGAATGGGGCTTATGCTGGAAAGTTGCCCGGGTGCCGCTAAGGAGCGGCAATGGTGAATGGGGCCTACGTAGGGAAGCTGCCCGGGTGCCGCTAAGGACCGACACTGGTGAATGGGGCTTAAGATAGGAAGCTGCCTGGGTGCCGCTAAGGAGCGGCACTGGTGGATGGGGCTTACGCTAGGAAGCTACCCGGGTGCCGCTATGGAGCGGCACTGGTGAATGGGGCTTACGCTAGGAAGCTGCCCGGATGCTGCTATGGAGCGGTAATGGTGAATGGGGCTTACACTCGGAAGCTGCCCGGGTGCCGCTATGGAGCGGCACTGGTGAAAGGGCTTACGCTAGGAAGCTCCCCGAGTGCCGTTATGGAGTGGCACTGGTGAATCGAGCTTACGCTAGGAAGCTGCCCGGGTGCCGTCATGGAGCGGCACTGTTGAATGGGGCTTACGCTAGGAAGTTGCCCGTAATGTCTTCCTCATGTCTGGCTATGAGGGCATCCCAACCCATTGGTGTATTGAGGCCTTCACCTATGCACTGGTGCATAAGAGGGATAATGCCCAGGGGTGTTGGAATCATGCCACTACAGTCATGGCATTGAGCATCTTACGCTTGGAGCATAAGGCATCTCCAATTTGGAACAAGAGGCATCCTACGTTAGGAACATAGCGCGTACTACATTTTTGAGTCTTGTAGGTAGGACTATTAGCATCTCATGCTAGGAGCATAAGGCATCTCTTATTTGGAGCAAGAGGCATCCTATCTTGGGAACATAGGGAGAATACTATAGTTTATAGTCTTGTAGGTAGGACTGTTGGCGTCTCATGCTAGGAGCATAAGGCATCTCTTGCTTGGAGCAAGGGGCATCCTATCATTTGTTAGATAGGGAGAACAGTATAGTTTAGAGTCATGTAGAGAGGACTATTGGCATCTCATGCTAGGAGCATAAGGCATCTCTCGTATAGGGAAAGAGGCATCCTATCATTTGAAAGATAGGGTGTACTATAGTTTATATTCATGTATGTAGAACTATTAGGCATCTTATGCTTGGAGCATAAGGCATCTCTCGTATAGGGCAAGAGGCATCCTATGTTTGGCACATAAGGATTACTACAGTTTAGAGTCATGTAGGTAGGACTATTAAGTATAAGGTGCCTAGAAATGGTTGGTGTTGGGACTTAAGCAAGGGCGGCCCTTTCTGGTTCAACTTGGCATAGGAGCCAAGTGATAGGGTTTGGAGGAGTTACCTGATGAATGGTTCGACTCAAAGTACTCGGGGAATTGATGATGAGAACCTCAATTTACGACATGGGAATGAAACCAAGAGGAATATGTCAACTCAAGGTGTTTCATGGTGTGTATAGGAGTATCTATAATCATGGTATTCCATACGTGGATGGTGGGAGTGCATAAGTGCACAATGGAAAATCCCGACGTCCCGGCCAGAAAAGTTCGCGGTGCGACTCCCATTTTTCAAGGGGGTCTATGACGGAAGCGAAGGGACTGGCCCGGAGGGCCGAGACTGCAGCGCGGCCCTGAGCACGAGCGGGGGTGCGAGGGCGTAGCACCAGCCGTATGGACCGGTGGGCGCGATGGTAGGATCCTCGCAAAGGATAGGTATTCGCGAAGTAGCTTCGCGGAGCATGGCCTTGTGGGGAAATTGTCTCTCACGGAGCAAAGCAGTCTCGCGGAGCTCGGTCTCGCGGAGCTCAGTCTCGCCGAGCAGCATCTCGGAGCATTGGCTCGCGGAGCATCGACTCGCGAAGAATGGTCTCACGAAGCAGCATCACGGAGAATTTGGCTCGTGGAGCATGGACTCGCGGATCCTCCGCTCACGGAGCAGCAACGCGAAGGCAGCTCCTCGCGGAGCATGGCCTCGCGGAGCCGCAATGCGGAGCTCCGCTCGGACGCCCAAGGGGCGAAGTGGCCATGGCCGTCCTCTTAGAGAAGGGGGTGAGCTGGGTATTAATAGGCAAGGGGATCCGCAAAGCCGACCTCCCGCACCGCCTCAGGGTGCTTCGCGGTGTGCTCGCGAACGTCAAATTTGTTCACGGAGAGGTACCGCCTCCGGAGCTTCGCGGCGGGCTCGCGAACGTCAAATTCGTTTGCGGAGAGTTACAGCCTCCAGAGCTTCGCGGGACCGCGATGCTCGGGTGCTTCACATCTGTGCTTCGCATCAGTACTTCACGAGGGGTCTTCATGGTGCATCGCGAACGTCAAACGGGTTTGTGGAGCCTCTCGTCTCATTGCTTCGCGGCGGCGCTCCGTGATCACGGAGGGGGCTTCACGAATGGGCATCACGAACTAGATTTCCATCCCAAATTCAAATGTCCATAACCCCTATTCCGTAGCTCTTTTTGGGCACTGCGACCTACCAAATCGAATCTTAAGAAATGTTCTACGATCTTGGATCATGTATGGAAGCATTTGGAAGATTTTAGGAACACATTTTCTGGGGTCTACAATATCTTATCTTGTATTTATACATAATTTATGTGTACTTATAGTGATTAAACATTATCGAAATATTTTTATTATAAAATTATCTTGGTAAGGGACATCGTCTCAATCTCCTTTCATTGAGGCATACTTTGTTTTAATACACGACATTCCTTTATATGATGTATAAACACCTTTTAATTTTACTTTCATTCAAAAGGGATTAATTTTTTAGGAAGCATTTTAGGGAATGAAAAAAGGAATGTTTTAAATGTTTGCGTCGATAATGACCTCTCTCCTACCATAATCATTATTTGGGTTCCTCTATAAGTCCAAATATTTTTTTATAAGGAAAATAAATCCCTTATTCTATTTTTGGGTGTTTTGGTATTGAAAATGGTTATTGAAAATGATTGATTATTTCAATTTCTTTAAATTATTTCTTGGGATTTCAAATTAAATATTATTAGTGAAATGTTTATATTTTCAATATTTTATGTGTTATGATTTTATAATGGTACTTGGACATTTGATGGGTGGTTACATGATAAACCAAATGATGGGTGGTGCCATGATAAACCAGAACCGGTGGTTATGTTATAACCTCCTAAGCATTGGGTATGGAAGTTGGTCGTATGGCTATTCAATTTAGTGATATGTATGGAAGTCAATTGTACGGTTATTCCATTTAAGTATGATTATTTCCCAAGATACCTTTATATGTTATGTGTTCATTATATGGGTTTTATAGTAATATTTTGGCAAAAAATTGTATTTATTTATATTTTATTCAATGAATAGTATATACTACTTCTTAAAGGTGAAAAGAATTACTTATGATAAATTATTCATTTTTTACTAGATGTTTTGAAAAAAAAAACAGTTTTCTTTTCATTGTGTATCCCTTACCGAGATTTTTATTCTCATCCTATGTTTATGGAACGTTTTTCACAGAATATAAAGTAGAATAAGGTCATGGTTGGGTTCAAATTAAATTCATGCTGTCTAAAACATAGAACAAGACATTAGTCTTTTTTCAAAGAGTTTTTATCTTATGAAAAGATGGAAACTGGGTAGATGTGTTTACATGTAATATATAAGTATTTAATTATATGATATAACCTAACTCTCTAAAACTATTAACCTAAATAGATCCTCAATGTGAATTATTCATTTAATTCAAGATTATGAATTGTTTAAGGTTGTGTCATTTCAAGTGTCAACACATATTCTATGCAAAGATTATCACTACTAACTGAAGATAATGTGCCACACAGTTCTACTAATGTATGTTTGACATGAGTGAACAATAGTAATGGAAGTAATGCCTTAGAATTATGGTACAACCAAGTCTAGATCCCAATATATCCCAAAGTACTGTGTAATTGACAATATTCTCTAACAATATCATGATTAGACCACTTGTCAAACTCTGCCTCATCTCTAAAATGAATTGACATTTGACCAACCATTTAGAACTATATTTCCACAATAAAATGATTAAAGGGGTCATATATCCTTGGTATTGGATAATTTTTCATTACATTCACAATATTTATGCATTGATAATCCACACATAACCTCAACCTCCCATCTACCTTCTTGGAAAACAAAATTGGGGCTTCCCAGGTGGAAACTATGGGTCTCACAAATCCCTTCTTCCTGAAATACCCCAACTATAAACTTATCTAATGATGATATGTTTGATACATCTGATAATATGTTGTAGATATCAATTCCATTTTTAGGTGTATATCAATTCATATTTTTATCTCCCTATGGGGAGGTAAACCCAAATCATATTTAGGAAATAAATACTCATACTCTTCATACAATATATTAAACTATGGTCTCATAACATCCACTACACTGATGATAATGATATCCAAATGTTGAGTAATTAGCTACAACATCATATGTGTGATCCCATCATGCACATCCTGGAATTAGTTTTCACAAAAAATGGAGAATACTGTCCCATTCACTATAAACACACCATACATATCTCATAAAATACACAATTTTAGAATGAAACTGTGGATAACACGTCCCGAACAAGAAAGACGGTGTAAGGCCTCGATTTCATTACCGAGAGATCTAAAATAAAACTTTCTCCTAAAAATTCAGGTCACACTGGTGGCACTAGTGTGTGATCATACTGTCTCTTATCATAGGAGTCTCCAAACATAAGTGGAATGTCAATGATACTAGAATAATCTATGATTCTATAACCAGATTCATGGTGATATCACAATGGCTAGAACCTGTGACTATCAATACTAATGCTCGGGTAGAAAATTTACATTTTAAAAATTTTATCATCCTTAGACCCTAAGGTTCATAAGCCTCTATAGAATGTATTTGTCATCTTCTATATCTACTAACTCCCTACGACTTGTGTGGATCACCTAGGTGTGGTTGTGGTAATAATTCAATCCTATGACAACCACCAACTACCATACAGGCCCCACTTACATGTTTTTTTCCATGTGAACGACCCTGATTTTATCTATGTCTCTTTCTAGACAGGCCCTCGACCATCTACCAATCAACTATATGACAGTCATGGAAATTACATTCCATATTTCCTTTACCATTAAAATAGAAATTTTTTTTGTCAAAAGGATAGTTCAAGCTAACATTGGGAACTTGAACCACTAACCATTAGTAATCAAATCACCTCCTAATGTGTATGAACTGCATGGAGCCCTTTGAATAATGTCCGTTATTTATCATCAAGGTAACAACTAACAGGTTCCCAATGATATCTCTCACTACTTTTGTATTTTCTTCCAATAAACAGTCCACTAATAGGTCTCACTCATCTACACCTAACATAGGTAGAAATGCTATGGGGCACCACTTATGCCCTGATGTGCAAGTGTAAGCTATGTTTGATGGTATGAGTCCTGATGAATTGGTCCTGCACCTTATCCAAAGAGTAAAATGAATGATTAGTAAAATTCCTTGAATACTCATCCATAGTCAAACATCCGTACTATAGATACAAAATCTCTTATATGAGTACTAAGTGCAATGTAGATGGAATGAACTCTTCTCCAAATAGATTCCCATGCTCTGTCCAGCAGAGATATTTCTCATCATTTTACCGAGTCGCTAATATCCACCATCACCCCACAAAGTCGCGAATATGTCCCACATAAAAGACCACCATTTGATCATCCACCATTATCATTTTTCAGAAAACATGGGTTAATCCCTCTTTAAAATCAGCAACTATCTAGTGGTTTGGATCCCCCCAAAAAATGAGATTCCACTTACACTACAACTCTTACAATGTACTTAGCATGCCTGCAACCTCACCTTATTGTTATGGTAGTACCTATCATTCCATTGGTGGTGGTAGATCTGGTAAACCAACTGGAGGTGTAATCTATGGTACAAGCCCATGTATTGATTCCTCTTCACTGGGTGGATCATCCTCGTGGTCATGTAGAGGAATATTGGTTTGCTATCTATAATGAGGAAACCTGAAATAAAACTAGATGTAGCATAGTCCATATACTATATTTGGGTAGATGACTAAATAATGGAATGGAAAAAACACCCATTCGTATATGATACATTTATCATTTTTACATGAAACCAATTTTTTCTTGTACTAATTTTATAATCATGGGCATAGAGTCACGATGTATGGATATTTTGACTACCAAAACAACATTGGAGTCCCGAGCCTGAATTATAAACTCGATACACATAAAAATTCTACCCTACACCAGTGTCAATGATTATAGGTTCTAAATTATAACGAACCAAATCTTATACAAGTTTATCATGAATTGACCTAGTGGGACTCATGTTGTGAGTTTCCCATGCCATACTCCAATAGGTTAGAGGCTGGTGACTAGAACCAAGAAGGTATTTACCATGATTCTGAAGGATTAGCCAAAGTTTCAAGTACTAAAGCTCCCATATACACTACACACAAATATGAAATTTAAAACTACTGATAGAATTCATGGATACAATTACGATCACACAACAGGAGTACGACATGATGTAAAGAAATTATAAATAGATCCAAATACAATCCCACCACAAACACTATGTACATGAGTCTAACTGAAATTGTATAGAGTTCATCATACTATAAGGACCATGAAGAGGTCAAAAGATTTCTCCCAATGAACACCTCAGTATATAAAATTGTATCTATGCCCCACCTTCTCCTGGTAGCCTATGACACTATAAAAAAGGCCACCATCTTCAAAAGTCATGAAACATGTAGAAAATGCTTTTGCACGTCAGAGTATAACAACAATTAGTAGGAAACCCTAAAAACCCAAAAAAATAAGTACCAATTACAATCAGCTCAATACAAGAGTTATTATTGTATAATAGAAAAAATATGTAATGAAAATTATCTAAGATATAATCATGAGATACACCATGCCATCAGGCAGTCATAACCCACAACAAGACACATGATTCGTCTATATGCACCCTTGTTTTGGGAGATCAAAATCATTGAGCACTGATATCATCGATGAAAAACGATGAAGAGTTATAGATCATTTGTCCCCTCCAATTGAAAATTCACTAGTCTTAGAATACTATGATACACAGAACAAGGGTCACACCTAGAATACTTAAGGGAAATCATGAACCAAATCATGATCAACCCACTAAATATGTTATCGTATACCAATAACTACACTAACCCTTTTGATATCACCTTATAGATAGAAGATCAACACCTATCAAAAGGATTCCACACAAATTTCACATACCATATTAGTGGTGATAGTGGATCACAGTATAGAATCACAAAGGGAAACCAAAACTATATATGAGAATCTTCCACAATACGGTATTAAAATCCAATTATATTGATGTAATGTAGAACTTCACCCTCAGTGATGGGTCTATGGGAATTCAATCAAGCTATACTGGTCCAATCTAGGAAAATTAAGAGCCTCAAGTATGAAGAATGAAACAAAAATTTGTTTTTTGTGGACCATATTTAATTTAGTGTCATGCTACATCTGATAGAACATCATTTAGACACCCCATTTAAGAGTTATAACAACTTAAATGATTCTTCATGTAAAACTATGTAGGACATGTAGACTGATTGTCGTAGTTGGTCCCCTACCACACATATTGGCCGCTCATGGACGGACAATTGTTGTCAAACCACATGTTACCCAAACAGCCTACTGTAGTTGAATTCTGAAATTACCACCATGGATCGGCCCCATGGTCACTACGCTTGTGACAAGTTGATCTATCACGATACCATAGTCGACCACTATATTTGATCACTATAGTGGACAAAAACATGGATTCATCCCGGTTTCCCACATCTAACCTGGGTGTGACTTGGGTCCATCTCATCTTACCAGGACCACTGGCCTAACCCGGCCCACCGATTCGACATTTTCCACTTTCCTAGCCCGACCCACCATCAAGCTATGCATCCACCAAAACATACACGTCCACCACCATGCTCCTGCATTAGCTGCCACATATGCCTCTGCTGACCCCACTGGCTCCACAGTGTCTGTCATGGTATCATGGCCTCTAACGCACATTGCTCTTAATATAGAAACACATGGCTCTACCACCCACATACAGGACAACACCAGCTGATTGTCCCTTTTCTAGACCATCACACATTCTCTAACTCCCAAAAATTAAAACAATAAATGATCCCAACTCCATGGTTTTAGATCTACATTGATCCAACCATTTTTTTTTGATTTTACTCAAATCTAGGGGTATGATTGAGCTCAGAACCACCCAATAACATAATGACGACAACAGACAGCTCTAGACATTTAATAATGCAATCAATTCATTTGTTGATCAATTTGAATTAATAAAAAATATTAATAACTGATAATAATATAATTAAATCACATTCCCTTCCTAGAATATGGATCAATCATTGATGAATAACAGTTCCATTTTTTACATTGATGGGATCCTTGAACTTCATTGGTGTGACGATCCATGATCTAATCCTGATCTATTATCATCGATCAATAAATCTCGGATCCAAATAAATCTAGGTCACCAGGGAATTTCAGTATTCCCTGAAATAAAATAATTATCTGTATACATAATGTTCATAATGTTGATAAACTGATGAAAAATACAATTACTTTTTATTTTAAAATTTTTATGAGTTTCACACCCTATGTAATTTCTTGACATACAACATGCACCAACCAATGTAAGGTCAGTCATAGGGTAAATACTATATTTTGAGCACACCGGTGCCCTTAGATTTCTAATTTGGGAGCACATTTATGATGTATTAATCTTTTTCAGGAAAACTGTGTGTGTGTGAGTGTGTGTGTGTGTGTGTGTCTGTGAAATTTAATATATTAATATTATGAAATATTTTTCTGGGCAAACCAAACCTCAGAATCACAATTTTTTTTCAGTTCCATTACTTGATAATAATCCAGATAATATCTACAATTAATACATATAAAATATGAGATGTTGTAATAAAAATAATGATATAAATGTGTTATTACTGACAGGCCTAGAGGATGTTTTATATAAATCAATATTATAATCTAACAAAATTTATAGAGTGTTTGATTCAACATATTCTACCTCATTTTTCTTGTTATCATTGGTCCATGATACAAAAATATAGGTGTACATAGATCTAGAAAAACATGATTTATCTAAGAAATCTTGAGTTCTTGATTTGGTGTTTTATTTCAATGAAATTTATATTCTATTTTTTGTGAAACTTTATTCGATGAGGAATATATTTTTATTATATAATCTATAAAATAAATCCATTAATATCATTTATATTTTTAACCCCAGATTATAGGTGTCAATTTATTCTTACGGAGAGTGGTGTTTTAAATTGATGTGGACCGAAGAGTAGCTGTTATTTGGGAAAGGATCTAATGGTTTAGTATCAATTCTTTTATCCCCTTTTATCTTAGTTGGAGGATTTTTCAGTTGATGACCATGTTTTAGGGGCTTCCATGGATGTTTTTGTGTTTATAGTTGTTATCCTAGATGAGCTACTAATAGTAACCATAAAATCAATGATGATTTTATGATAGGCTTTTTGTTAGGTGCGTCTCAAATTAGTATGGGCCCTTGTCTTTTGAAAAAAATAAATGAGGGATATTTTTATATAGATCAATGATATATTTCAGAATGGATTAATTATAAATATAATATATCCCTAGTTTGATCCAATGTTATTCAAAAAAAAATGTGAATATTACTCTATATATGTTTTTAAACTACTAATGGATTAACCATGTTTTTTTCCATGAACCATTAAATTATTCCATGTATTAAAATGATGAACTATTCAAGTTGTTTTATAATGATAAAAATTCATTATGGATACAATCAAATTATGGTAAATGTGCATGACATTGTTAGGAATATATTCATGTTCACGTATGGGAACATAATTATAATAGAAATTTCCATTGGTTTCACAAACAATATAGTTGTGATTATGGGGTACATTGTGTCTATAATTCAATTTTTCATGAATCGTATCATAGTTAGGTAAATAACGACATCCAAAAATACAAACCGTCAATATATGATAATTTAGTGCATCATAGAGAAATCCAATTTTTTCTGCAACATTATTCACTATAGTGGATGTAGAATAGATAAAGATTTTTTATGTAAGAGGTATACATACATGGAAATATTTTGTCTCAGTATGATATGGTTGGTGTAATGTCATTGATTGAGTTGGTTTTTTCCTAGGAATAATCAATGATGTTATTCAGTAATCATCGATCTATTGTTCATGTCACTTGGTTGGAGGTGTGAGTTTGACTACAATATTATTTCATCATGTTCAGTCTGTCTAAAAAATTATTAAAGGACTATAATATGATGGATTAGGAAAACGATTCTTTTAACTTCATTGTGTAGAGGTATTTTTGATCCATTGTAATCTGGCTTAAAATAGAGGTATTAGAGTTTAAGATCCTTTATTATCCCTATAATATTGGATTGGAATGAATATTGTTTTAGTATATTGAAAAAATAATAATATTGGTTCTTAGAGGTACATACATATGCACAAAAATATTTCAACCATGTATTAGAGTTACTTGAATTAGTTTGTTCCAAGATGTTATGGTGGAATTACCTGATCATGGAGAACTTTTTTTATGAACCACACCATTATGATTAATATTTTTACATAGAAGAATTTAAGTTCATATTTGTTGACGTTGATGGTGTTTTTTGAGGGTCATATATTTTATTTCTCTAACACCATAGGATATTGGAATTTTAAGGACGATGAAAAAATCATAATGTTTTGAGTATATTTAATTTGAGATTACGGGGATTCATGATGTGAGATGGTGTAGTTTGAATATTATATTCTTTGAGTATTGGACAAATATTCAAGAGGGGTCCAATGAGTGACTATTGGGATATATTGTCTTGCATTGAAGGATGATGGGTATCAGTGTTGTATCATTGAATTTGATGTTTTTTTGGAATTGTGTCACTCATGATGATGCTCGATAAGCATATATTGATGATCCACAATAGAATATAAAAATTCATAAAAAAATTTATGTTCCAAATAGATTTTTTATGGGGTTATTTTTCTTTATGATATCTCATAGTTGCCATTTCATCCAAGGCATATCTATGAAATAAAATGTAGTTGGGGTAGTGTTATGGTGACATATGATGATATGCTTATTTTAAGAGTTTTTAGTATTATATAAGATCTAATATAATTGAAAAATATAGAAAATTTTCATTGAATGATTGTTCCAACCATTAGATGTCACCATGATGAATCCATAGGACATTAAAACAGACATTTATTATTTTCTACCAAATACCTCAAATAATATGATATTATATTATGGACTTTGGATCAACTGATAAAGTCAAACTGTTTTTAATTGATCGAAAAATTGAGTTTCAATGATTTTTTTGGAATACCGTATATATATATATATGATGTGGTAAGAATCCAAGAGATACCAAGTTCAATACTTAATTATTAGAATATATGATTCACGTTGTATGTATATGTAGTAATTTTAAGGACTCTATCCACTAGATATCAATTAGTATTTTTTTCAAAACCTGGATGGGAAGCCATATATTGAAAACTATCTAGAATCTAATAAATTAAAAGCGAGATTACATCATGGATTTTTCTTCTTAACGATTGAAAACATACCATTGATTTATCTTTTCCTACCAAAATGGATATCAAACATCATTTTCAATAGTAATATATGAGTTTTATTATATATGGAAATTCAAATCAGCATTATGATAGACCATGGTGTTAAATTCCTATATACATTTTTCTGATGTTGGTTAGATTATAACAGAGATGATAAAAAATGATAGAGTTTTCTGGAATTATATAGGAACATTATAAGGATTACATATATCAAAATAAAATCACATTAAGACTGTAGTATTCACCATACTGAAAGAAGATGTGGTCTTCACTACTAATAAATATCATTACCAATTTCATCAAACCTTGTAAATAAATTAGTAAAATCCATGGGGTGGTGTTTCAATTTGGTCTTCTTCCACAGTTGGATAGAATTCACAACATCTTAAAAAATTTCAAATCCCTCCTTTACCATATTGATAACTACCATTTCAATAAATCAGATAAATGGATACTTACTACTATATAACACTCCTATAATGGAAGAATTGAATCATAGTTAACAATTATTATTTCATTTGATTTTGAGTTATTACCCTTTATTATTGTTGTTCCAGAACAATGTTTTAGATGAGTGTACATGAGGTCATGTTGTCCTAATAAATTCTCAGCACAATGAGTAGATTATTATTTTGGTTTATAATATTTTTTTCATGTTCTGGTTTAATGTTTCAATTATTTATTGATAATGATAATGAATTTTTGATAAGATATTTTTGTTTTTGTTTATGGTCATGTTCTAGATGTAATGAGATCCTTTAGAGGTAGATAATGGGTTGTTGGTTTGGAAATATTTCTTTTTAGATTCTTCCTTTAGTCTTTATTGATTTTCATTGAGGACAAATTATTAGATTCTATATACTATAATCGGGTTTATTTTCTAACACTTTATTTTAACTTGTTTTTGTTTATGAGAACATTTGGAAATATTTCAATAGGAATACATTAGAGCTAGAGATGAAATCATGGTAGGAAAATGATTAGGATGAAAGGAAAAGTACGATTTAATTCATTTGAGGTGTACATGTGTGGAGGATTGAGAATATTTTTTTAAGTTGAGCATCCATTATTGTCATGGATAAGGTGTAACGGTGAGAAACATTATTGTGTAATTTTAGATCGGGGTCATGAAAGGGGACATCATTCTAATTTTTTTGAGGAATAAGGGATTGGGTTTTACTTATATATTCATCAAGAATTGATGATAATGATTGGAGGAAATATCTGATGTGTTTTCAGGAAAATATTATTTTTGAACATTGTTCAATTTGGAGGAGGATGTAATTTGGTGAATTGGATAGACTATATCCTTACGACAGATAAATTAGACCTAGAAAAACTATAAACTATGGATTGTAGTGGTAGTTTCTCCTTTGTATGACATAAATATTAATTGTACTATTTTTCAATTCATTGAATAAAATCCTATACACATTAGCATGTTCAGTGGCTATGTTCAATTTTGCATTAAAATCCATTTTGAAAAAATAACCAAACTGTGTCAAATCTCAACTATATGAAGATATATATATCACATCTTGGGGTTTGTAATTTAGTATGTTTGTGTCAAATCAAGCATTTTTTTCTTTTATTAATCCATGATGTAATTAATATTTGTTGTTATGGATCCTTGGTGAGTTACTATTCCATCCATTATTTTCAACTTTAGATTCATTTTATGGAGATGGATGTGGTGGTGGGTTGGTTAGTATGGGTGGTATTATTACTATGGAAATATAGACACTCTTCTGTTCATGGTAGAAAGTATTTTAGAGACCCATTATATTTTCCAATGGAGTTTTTTGGAGAGGTGTTTTGTTAAACCATTGAAAACATAACCATGTCCCTTTATGAATTACATGAGTATAGAGGGATATACATTCATTAGGATTTTAATTTTATATTCCCTTTGGTAAAATAATATTGATTGTAAATAGGACCATTGTTCAATATGGCCATTTAGGATTCTACTATTAATAATAATTTTAAAAATATAATTTGTGGTTATAAGTTGAAATCATAACAAATAATTAATATAGAAAGGAGAAACAATGGCCTAAACCTGTATAGTAATTCCATATGAATTACACTTATTATAACAAGGGATAGAGTTAAAATTATTTGTATTTTCTATTCCCCAATACCATTTTTGAGCTTCAACGAATAAAACATTAATGAAATTGACTACAAGAGATGTTCATGTTAGTGTAAATTAAGGTCGAGCTACGTTAGTCAACCTGCCCCATGAATCCATAACCACCTCACACCTTACTCTTAGGTTGTAGGCATGTGTTCTAAGGGGTTATTCGTTATATCCCTACATATATAAAGATTCATTCCATTGTAAAAATAAAATATTTATTCCTTCAATTATATTTTAAGAATTGTTTTACTTAATTATATATTGATATGTTTGATAAATTGAATTTTTAAAGAAATATTTTACATTTAAAATAAGTTATAAATATTCATAAAAAAATAATATTTTTTGAATATCACTTAAAATAATTAAATATTATTATAAAATTAATTTTATCTAAATATTAATAATAATATAATATTATTATTCATATTTCTTGGATATTTTCTATACAATTTCTACCGATTATAATTTCAAATAATTTATTATTTATATATTTATAATTTAAAATTATCATATTTTTATAATAATTACGAAATAATAGAAATTATTTTTTAAATTATCATGATGAAATTATTTTATATTTATATTTATTTATTTTTCTAAATACAATATGTTTTCTTCAATGATAATAATATAGTTTCAGTTTTTTGATACCTTTATGTAAATAACAATTATTAAATAATGCAGTAATAAAAAATTAACCAGAATATAAGACCTAAAATATATTATTTTATTAATATATTGTATTTTAATATATTTTAATAAATTTCAAAATCTATAATAAAAATTTCATATTCTAAAATAGAAAAATTAACATAAAAAATATTATTGTTTTAGAAACATTGCATCTCCATGAAAAACTGATATTAAATTATAATCAACTTATGTGGTTAAAAATAATAGAAAGTATTATCCAGCTGTCCAAATCAATGGGAAAATACAATTTGAAATCAAATGGTTTTCAATTTTAAACAACCATGATTTTCAAGTCCTATTTATAAAATTAAAAACAAATCCCTTCCACTTTTACTATAAATAACCACCCATCAAACTATTTCTATTCTATTCAAATTAATAATATATGGGAAAAAAATTTACCACCAAAGGTGTTCTCCCTATGTCCACTAATCCGCCAAGGTCCCAATCCTCATGTTTTATGATGAACTCATAAGGGTAAGGGAATTATCCTTCCTATAATTTCAATTTTGGTACCCCCTTTCACATATGTCTTCAAAATGTGATGGTTAATATATACTATTTTTATTTCTATTATATCCTTAATTATAGATTATTTATTTCTCTATAATACACTCTTCTACCACCGTATTTAGCACATTTCTAAAACCAAATTATATACATGTGAGGCTACTAAATTTACTTTTCAAAATTTATATCTTCTCCTCATGAAATTATCTT
This sequence comes from Viscum album, assembly GCA_963277665.1. Classification (NCBI taxonomy): domain Eukaryota; kingdom Viridiplantae; phylum Streptophyta; class Magnoliopsida; order Santalales; family Viscaceae; genus Viscum; species Viscum album. Next base: position 1,743,040,594 of record OY728156.1, read on the forward strand.
TTATTATCATTTTCCGAATACCCATAAATTGTTATTTTTTAGGGTAATTCAACAAATATATAAAAATAATTTATTTAATCCTTGTATTAACATACCTAAAACCCAAAATCCATTTCTGTGGGAAAAAAATTACATAATTATCTTGCAATTAATCACTTTTTAAACACCATAATTTTGAGATGAATCTCATTTAATTTATTCTACATTATTTTTTTTATGAAATAAGTAATTATAATTGATGTTTGAAAAATTAATTTAATATATATTATGGGTGTTACCTAATAAAACTCTAATATAATGGGTAAAGAGTCTAATATGTAAAGATGAAAGTTTTCATAATACCTTTTAAATAGAATCTTTTAATTATAACAACACCTCGATGATCAACCATGGTGATATTCTTATAAACATCTCATTTAAATTTTTTAGAAACATTTTAATTTTATTAATATTATTCATTTTTGGATATGCCTCATGTTTAATTTCCAATTATATAATTATATTCCAAATATTCTATTTTTTATTCTTCATGTTCACATGTAAATAGTTTCCCTATTTTCCTTAATGGGCCTTTTTTAACCCTTTATTTTGATATATGTCCACATGTTATGGTATGTAGTAAATGTATTTTTAATGAACCCTTGGAGAATCAATTCATGTATAATGGAAGATTGTTATAATTTTTCTTGTATTATATATCTTATTTCCATGAAACTAAACATTAAAAGATCATATGTTTGTACAATGTAATGAAGCATTATGTAATAAAAATACAGGATACCATAGTTGGTATAAAATGAAGGATTTTTTATTTTGGGAAATTTAGATTTGATTTTTTTGAAATAACCATATGGACAAGATTAAATATTAAAATAGAATATATGTATTTATGTAAATTATTATGTATGTTAATTTATGGTAAAAGTCCATGTATATATATAATCAAGTGGATGTGGCTCAGGTACAGATGTATCTAGGGTTAATTCCTAAAAACACATCATTTTTCTAGACATACAAAGAAACTCATGCATGATAACATGATTTTATTCACACATGGTTTGACACTCACGGGGATATGATTGGTTTGTCACATGAAATTTAAAAACCATTATAAAGGATATATATATATAATTTGTTTTTGTAAATTAATAACAAATTTAATCATGATTTTTTAGACATAGAAGTATTTTAGAAATATGATATTCATAAATGAAAAACATTGGTAACTATGTTTTTATTTTTTTATAAAATTGATAAAAATAAGAGGAACCATGTATATATAGAGTGAAATTGACCATGTGATGAAAAAACACTGATGGAAGCTATAATTGAAAACAACATGAGAATGATGAATGAACTTACTAATGTTATAAATATTAAATTTAATCAAGTTGACAGACCATATTCTCCTTGAATTGAAGACATTCCATTTTGTCCTCCATAGATCAACCAAAACGTTTTTTCATTAGATATATAGAAAAATTGATTATTGAAAAATTGATATGATCTATATAAAAGATATTTTATGTTCATAGTAGTTTCTAACAAGTGAATGTAACACTATTTGTATACTTCTTATAGGGATAATATTATTAATGGTGGAAAATGATTCAAATAATAAACCATGATTGAAAATTTATGATATGGAGTTGGAAGTGTTCATGGAAGTTATTTTTATTAAGTGTTTCCCTCATTATATGAGAATGAAATTGGAGAAGTTATCCATTGATCTAAACAAAAAATAGAATGGATTTGTGTGAAGATATTTGTTGAACATTAAAAGGATTTATCGTTACACGTATAAATTTGTTATAGATCATTATGGAAACGTTTATAGATTATTCATTGGAAAATTACCTCATCTAAAAATGAATCTATAAAAACATGATAATGAAATTGATGGGGGGATATTGGATAGGTGTATGGATGTCTAGTTGGTGTTCCGAGATAGGGATTTTTCCCAGAGATCAAATGAATACAAGGCGTAAATGGACACAATATTAGTGGGAACACTGATTGTAGAAGTGGCAGATAGAATGTGAAACATCCCACTGGTAAAACATATGGGCTGAATCATTTAGGGAACTAGTTTCTCAGATGTGGAGAAAGTTACAATTTTCCAAGAGTTGTCTATATTTTTCAGACCTATCATAGTTACGTGAACCCTCAAATTGTCATCGATAATTATAAAGGGAAGATGATGTAGGTCTATCCTTAAGTAAAATTCTATAAGTGTTGAAATATTGGGAACTTTTCTAATCACTATCCAAATCTTATTGTTATAGAGTGGAATACCATTAACCTCATCATAGGCCATCAGATCAAAGATAATCATTTTTATACATAGACACTGATGTATAGGCTTTAAATTATGTAGTTTTAGGTACTATTTTTGTTCTCTAAGATTGAACATCTATATTATTTTAATACTTTTCTATAAATTCCTTATAATCATATATGTTTTCAAAAAATATTGAATCAATCCATGAACTAATATAACTAGATCCATCATTCATGTCTTATAGAGGGATTGTTTAATAATCCAAGGTAAAGTGAAACCCTAGTATTTAATTTTGAATGCATAATCTCATCAGAAATATTGTAGTCATTCCCATGATGTAATTCAAGAATGGACTAGGGTTGGACAATTTCTCAAAGTATAAGTATAATATCAACTATATAATGATTGAAATTTCATTAGTTTTTATTATGAAACATAGTTTTATTTACAAATTATGTATATAGACTTCAGCTTTGTCTATAGAGACTACCCGTAGCCTTATTTTTTGAGATAATAGGTGAGGATAAAGAATAAGATTAATATATATTCATAGAAAGTATCCTATCATTCATGAATGGATTTATTTATTTCTAGGGGATTTAAATTTAATTCCTCTTGATACAGAGTTAGACTTATCCATTTAACTCATACATGGAACCAAGAATATATTAATGACCCTATATAGAATGTAAAATTTTGTTTGATTGGAATTAAAGAATAAAATCCAATATCATTAAGATATGGGGTTTATCTAACCAATGGTGTCTCCATTGAGAGAACATATAATATTTTTGAAGATTAAGTGTCAATAAAATTGGTTATTCATATATTATAGGGAACATAATGACATCCCATTGAAGAACAAGTACAATATTCCCTGTATTTATGATTTATTTGAAAAACAATATGAAACTAAATTATTTTCCAATAATTATCTTGAATCATGGTATCATGAATTTATTTTCAAGAAATAAGATAATATAATGAAAACCTTTTGATCAATATATGAGAATTATGAGATTGTTGATACCCATATTCATGACTAATGATACTCTTATTTTGATATATTTTATGAAATTATTTTTTAACGACACCCTCGATAACATTGTTTTTGTTTTATTAAATAAAATTATTATATTCTCTAGAAATTTCTAGAAGCATAAGGATCTTTTCGGACTTGTATTGATTTTTTTAAAGAAAGTATATTTTTAAAGTTTAGTAAATGTGATTTATACTTAAAAAAAGTTGATTTCATGGGGACATCATAACAAATGTTGGAATCTGAGTTGGCTCAACCAAGATAATGGTTTTGGATGAGAATCTTTATCCTACCAAAGAAATTGATATTTTTTTCCTTGTTTAAAAACAACACTATACGAGGTTTTTAAGAACTATTTATCAACATTATAATCCACATTCAAATTTATCTATAAATTGTTATACCTTTAACTGGACAAAAGATTGTGAGTAATTTTTCCAATATCCAATGAAGATATCGATAAATGCATATATGTTAACACTACCCTCTATCATGTAAGGATTAGTTATTTTTAGTGTTGCATATCTAAAAGGCCTTTGGCCTGTCCTAATGTGAAATGTAATGGTTATTTCTTTTGTATCTAGATTTTTAAATCTTCGTGACCTGATTTATAATACACATGACCCAAAGAAACAGATAATTATATTTTTTATAATGATATATAGGCACATCAATTCTAGGTAGAAATTTGATATATACAGAGAAAAAAATGTTTTAAGTATATTCTCACACAAAAGTTAATGAAAACGAGAGAGGAGAAATTTTTGAAACTTCTTAATAAAAACTATTGTTCAATTAATTATCACCTTTGAAAAGAAAACAATGTCATTGATGCATGAATTTCGAAAAGACATGTAGTTAATGAAATGATGATGATTCATGGATATCCATTTTTTATGGACCTATTAATGTAGGAAATGAGAATAATGGGGGAAGGGATATAATCCAACATTTCTAAAATGATTCTTTAACCATCATTACTAAGGAAGATCAAGAAATTTAAAAGTGGTGTTCCTTTGTTTGAAAATACGATAGAGTATTTAAAGAATCAGAAGTTTCTTGTGTTTAATATATGTTAATTAGGTGTAATAAAATTTCATACAAGGATATGAGTCCCATATATAATGGAAATAATGAAGGATATAATGGATTCATCTCATTGATCTAAATTATAAATATAGCATAGAAGAGGTAAAATGTATAAATATATTCATAATCAGTATTTGATACGTTAAATGAAAAGGGGGATATCATAATTATCTAAAATATTAATGGTGTTTCAACATGTGATGGGAGATAAAAAAATTCATAAATGGGTATTGTAACCATTTCCCATAACATCAGGAATGTGAGAAAATATAACTATAAGAATTTTTCATGATCCCCCGAAAGCATCCAATAGAAACAATGCGAATGGGGTTATAGTGGAAATACTCACTAAGACTACCCAATTTATCACAATTTAACAATATTTATGTCCTTACCAAAATAATAATGATTTTAGTGAAGGAAGTATTAAGGATTCATGGGGTACCACATTCTATCATTTCTAACTATGATCCAAGGTTTACAACTAATTTCATGAGATGCATTCAACATGATCTGAATAGTGAATTAATTTTCAGTATGGACGATCATCTCCAAACTGATGACTAGTTAGAATGGAAAATTCTGGCACTCAAGGACATGATGAGGACATGCTTAGTGTAATTTGACATTGAATGGGATTAATACCCCACATTAGTCATGATATCATAAAATAACAACATCCACTCCAGTATTCAGAAGGGACCATATGATGCCCTATATGGGAAGAGATGTATAACTTCTACATCATTGGATAATTGGGTGAGAGAAATATTATAGGGACTAATCTTGAGAAATAGATGAAAAAAAATGTTTATCACACCCAACATCACATTACAACTACTCATATTTTAAATTTGATATAAACAAATAACCATCTCTCTTATTTTGAGTTAGATATTGGTGAAAAAAAATTCTTCCAATTATCACTATTGAAGAGAGTCGTGTGGTTTTGGAATAAAGGGATGCATGGCCCAGGTTAATTTGACCTAATGAAATCTGTGATCTCATGTGACTGGTGGTCTATTATATTTCACTTCCACCAAATTTATCTCTAGTTCATGAGGTATTCCATGTTTGTCTCTTTTGGACATACATACAAAATCCTTCACATGTACTGAATCTAGAGATGTTGCAGCTGCAACATATACTATATTTTGAGTAGCATTTGTTGTTGATCACTGACCATAAATACAAGGTTCAACACAATAAGACTACCCACCACATCAATGTGTTTCATTGGAACCATTAATATAATGAATTGACAAGGGAATGAGAGGAGAAAAAGAGACAAATGAACCCTTACATTTTCTATGATGAGATAATGTGTTGAAAGTATAAGGGGAGAAATTTTATAAGGGGGTCATAATGTAATTCTCTATACTTTTTTAAAAATGATTTTTTTTTCTTTAGAAATGTTGTGTTATACTATAGAAAAAACCATGTCCCTTTAAAAATTTTGCGAGTATCATGGGAAATGTTACTATTGGGATTTGACTATTATAAGAAAATTGGTCATATAATACTATCGATCAATATAAATATTCCTATATATACACTATAAAATAATCAAAACATTATAAATATTTTTTATATTTAGAAATGATGAAGAATTATTAATGCATAATTGATAAATGATGGCCTCATCTCATAGGGCCATGCCAAATAAAGCCCACATTTCAGAACATGGAGGGGTGGTTGATTCATTTTGGTTTCTACTTGACCAAACCCATTCCTTTCTTCAACATGAAACTCTAGTATGAAATATCCTTTATTACATGTTCAATATAGTGTAAATTACCACTCGAGTGATGTTATTCGAGCTTCCCCATGAATTTATCAGCATCACACAACTTAACCTTAGGTTTTATGTAGGTATTTTAATGGGTTACATTTCAAGTCCATAGTTTCATAATGTGTAATTCAACTATATAGAAATGATTATTCCCTCAATTCCCTTAAAAAAATAGCATCTCCTAATAAAATATTAATGAATTTGATAAATTAAATTTTCTAACAGAAATTTTACATTTATAGATCAGATATATAATTTTACTGTGAACTAATATATTTTGAATAATACATATTTTAATGAAATTTTATGATAAAAAACTATTATTTCAATTTAAATTATATTTTTTTTTTAATTTTTATCTCTTATAAATTTTACTATTTAATTTAAAATGGCTATTCTTTTTAATTTATATGGATTAATATATATATAATGTAAAATTAACATATATGTAGAATTATTATTAAAAAATAAATATCAATTTATTAATCAAAAAATCAATATAAATCTAGGTTAAATTAATGTGATTTTCTAAAATAGATTATTTTTCCATGAATAGTAACAACACATTTCTGAGTTTTCAATATGTTATGTGACTTAATAAATATTTCATAATTATTTAATAACTAATAAAACCCAATAAATGATCAAAAATATATTTTTTATTTTAATTTCATTTATTTTAATATATTTTAATACATTTCCCAAAATATATTTACTTTCCTAAAGACTAAATTGGAATCTGTAATGATAAAAACATTAATTTTGTGGATTATTTTCTTTTCCATTCCAATTGAACTAATATAAAATTATAATCAAATATTTTGGAATAAAATAACCACAATTATGACCCAAGATCCCAAAACTAGGTGAAAATTTTATGAGAAATCCCATGCTTTTTCATTTTCCACAACCTTGGTTTCCTAGGCCTACCTTATGAAATTAGTAAACAAAACCTCTATGTTTTATATAAATAACCACATATTTATCCTTTTTAATTGACACAAAATTCATCCTAAAAAAATATATGGTAGTTTTACCACCCAAGTAGTCCCCCTAAGGATTCATAAAGACACCAATTCCCCATTCCTCATGTTCTTGAATCAACTCATCAAGGTAAATGAATTATCTGTCCTTACATTTAAAATGATGAAATTATTTTCATAGATATATTCTCAATGTTACAGTAATTATCGTCTATTTATATTTTTATCATACCCATTCTTCCAATTATTGTTTTCTCAATAGTATTCATTCTCTCCCTCTCAATTAACTCATTTTTAATACCTCATGTTATACATGTTATGCTGCTAAATTTAATTCTCAAAATTTTTATCTTATCTTGAAGAATCATTTTTTAATATCTTTTTATAAATAAAAGATAATATTAATTTTCTATGTTAATCCATATATATTTAAAAATTATTTATTAAGGTTGAGTTTTAAAATAATAAATCCCCTATTCACATTCAATGGATAGAAATTACATTATGATCATCTCTTTAAGAAATTCTAAAATTCCAAGATATTAATATAGGACCCACATCATTTATTCTCAACATGTAATATATAATTTGTTAAATAATTATCTATGTGGAACATATTAATTTTTGACACATTAAATATAGCCCCAGATAGCGCTCGAATGCATTATGTGGTGAATTTAATCTCTAGTGATATCATGTTTTACTGCAGCTTGTTGAATAACCTTGGTAATTTTTAGGACACGATAATTATAATCCTATATGATATGGTAATTAATGAATCATTTAAATTTTTTAGAAACAACCCTATGTTAATAGTTATATTATTTTTATTATATTTATCATGATTACCTTCTCATTGAATAATTATATTCCAATCGATCTAATCAATATTCCTCAATATATCTTATTAATTGTTTTCTATTATTTCTTTTACTGGGAAATTTACACACTATTTCCATTGATGTGTGTCATAAAGATATGATATGCAATAAATATACACATTATGAAGTAATAAATAATTAATTCACATCGATTAGAAAAATGTTATATGTTTTAAAGTATTATATACCTTATTTCCAAGAATATAATCATTAAAATTCCATATCATTGTACAATGTAATGAATATCTATGTAATATAAAATAGAGATTTCATAGGTATGATTATAGATTTATTTAAATCTTAATATATAAATATTCATTACTGGGTAAGACATAATAACATATCATTCATGTATTGACTTATATGATCATATTTATCTACATTTTTTAAAATAATTAGTGTTATTATTCTTTTGATTCCATTTGGGGGGATGTCATGGTCTATCAAAAGAAGGTATAAATTGGAAATAAATGACACTAATGTGGATGGTCATAATTTCAATCATTTACTATTTATTACTATTTATGTATACCTTCCTGCATATAACATTAATTCTTTAGTGACGGAAATGTTAGGGATGCAAGTGAATTTGGATCCATAATTGTCATTGATTCTTTGAAATAATTTTTCCAAAATGGTTTGAAAAATATATATTTCTAATGATTTTTTAAATTAATTTTAAAATTGTGTGAAGATACCCATGAATGAAATGATTATTAATATGGAATATCTATTTTAATCAAATTATGTTAATAGTAGAGGCTATACATGTAGCTTTTACAAATGATGTTATTTTTGGGATCGTCACCATTGGTTGTATAAATTATATTAGGTTAGAAATGTGATGGATTTGATGGGTTATGATTTTTAATTTAGTAAGGTATATAGAATGTATTTTTCCCCAGGGATATATTGACGGTTTATTTTTAGTAGTCTTTCAGCAATTGTTTATAAACAATCGTTGATCTATTGTAAGTGCCTTGGGGTGAGGTGCAGAACTATTGTTCCATGATTGATGTGAAATTATGTTGGGTATTAGGTTATTATTACCAATATCAATAGGATGAGGTATTTTATGATGAAAAAGAAAATTAATTGATTGGAATTAACTTTTTGTGGGATTGAATTAATTACATTGGAATATGTAAATGAATTAAATTTTGTAAATAGGGTCAATGGAAAATTTTCTTGTATGAAATCATATATTTGGGGATTTGGAGGGGTTTTTTAATTAAATAAAAAATAGATTTGTTATAAAATAATCCATGTATTATTAATTAAAAATATAGTTAATTGATAATTATAAGAACATGTATGGAAAATATAACAACTACTGTTATTGTATTTCAATGTGTTTTGTATTTAGTTATTGCCATAAATGATTCCAATTTTTCTGGGGTCGATATAGTATAGCAGGTGATTATATTAATTTTTAATGTGGATACATTTTATAAGAAATGTGATTGAGTAAAATAAGGATTCATTTACATTTAATTTTGGTAGGCACCTAAAAATAGTGGAAAATTTCATGTCCACACTCTATAAGTTATTTGTTTTATGGGTTCTCATTAATCTATATTTAATAAAGCTATTGATGGTTTTGTATAAAATTATTCTATGATCTGATGGATAAATTAATATATAGTCTTATATATTATTAAATATTCTGTGGCTATTACTTGTAATGACCGAAAAAATAGTTATTGATTCTTATAGATGGTGTCTCAGTTTGTGGTGATTACTAGAGATGAATTCTTAATTGGTGGTGATGACAACTGATGATTGATTACATGTTTGTAGTTACTATTATTTTCTGATATCATGGAGGGGTAATTAATTTTAAGAATTTTATGTAAGATTTATTGTTATTAAATTTACGATATCCTACAAACATGACAATGAGGTGAATGAATAATGATATTGTTTGGGATATATTTGATCAACAGAAGATTGGTTGTTGGGTATATCAATCACATTAATTTTTATTACCTTAATAATTCTATAAATTATTTGTTGATTGATTCCTATTTAGGGGTGGTTTTGTTATTTTACATATTTTTGGGAAATGTTTTATTATAATTTTCTATTTAATAATAAATATTATATCCTCATATTTTGATGGGGGGTCATTTTTGTGGTCCTGCATATTATAGTTTTTATCAGCACCTTCAAATATATAAACCATTTTTAGGATCCTAGTATGGTTTTAGATAACTATATTAGTGTTATATGAATAGAGATTGGATTTTAATTATAGTTTCATCATTATTATTTACTTTTGTAATATATAATATGAAGCTTTTATCTACATAAAATGAATATAATTATGATATTATGGGAATTTTATATTTATGTTCTACTTTTCCAATTAGTTATTTTCAAATTTTAGCTATCCATTAATATATATAATGACGGAAATTCATCATACTATATCATTATTACAATTAGATATGTTTTACTACTAATTTCCAATTTGGCGTGGGAGTAAGGGTTACACATTCCCTAAATTTTTACCCAAGATGGGTTCTAGTGGATTTTCATTTTGACACAGTGGAACCCATATCACTATTGTATTTATATTAATATAATTTTCAAAAATTAATAAATTTATATCTATTAGGATATAAACATTGGATTTTCACTAATCATTATGCTTAGTTAATAGTTTTAGGAATTCATTAATGATTTTTTGGTGTTTGAATAGTTTACTGTTTCATATGTAGTGTATTCAGAACGCACCGATCATCATATAAAAAAATATTTTAGGAAACAATGTGCTATAATTTAGCTTTACTTTTTTAGTGGTGGAAATTATTGGTGAATCTTGTCTCTCATCATTGTCATGATTAAGTTTTATTCAAGTGTTATCTATAAGGTTGGATCACTATTTAGTAATAATTTATTAAAAACTATGGGGATACTGAGAATTAGTAAATAGTGAATGTCCACTTATTACCAACTTGACTTTCATTTGTATTGGGCATCAATATACCCCCATCATGTTTCCAAAATGTCTGTATATCCCTAATAGTCATTCCCTTTCCTCCCTAGGGTATTTTACATCCTCCATCACTTATTTCAAAAAAATCATAAATGTATTTTCTATAGACATCATCAATCTATATTTCACCTTCACCCTAATATATTTCAATCTAGTTTCACATTATCTCATTGAAATTACTATTCCTAGTGGTTTAATCATGGGCCTTGGTAACTTCCAATATATGGGTTTAGTATCTATAAATTAAATATTTTGGCATGAACAGTTTCCAATTATTCAATGATGGTTTATGGTTTCTAATTGGATTATGATTAATAATGTTTTGAAATTCTATATAATTGACATGCCATGAAATTATTTTTTAATAAATTAATTAAAAATCCAATAAAATTAATATTAGCTTCCATATGAGTTATTTTATAAATATTTCATTGATTTCTTAACAAATAATAATGCTTATTTTATCAAATTCTAGTAATTAAAATTCTAAATATTCATTTCATTTAAAGAATCTATTTGAGAAAAATGTAAAGAAAACTCCATTCAAATAATTTTTTTTCTATAGTGGGCTATGAATTTATTTTGGTTTCAAAAGATAAAAATCATGTTATTGGGTATTTTTTATCTATAAATATTCATAGATTATATTAAAACATTTATGTTAGTACATTAAATATTTGAAGAAAAATTAATATTATATAAAGGATAATCTTATTTGGGATGGTTTTCTATTTTTGTATTTATTGAGTTTTTAAGGATGAGAAATTAAATGGTCTTAAAATATTTTTTACAATGTCATATTCGTCATTTAATTTTTTTATTTTATGTATGAGATATACTAATGTAGTGACCTATAAATTTATCATGTATTTTTTATGTGTTGTTTCTATTTTTGGAAGAATTAAATTACTACATGAGTTTCGAGTAAACTAAAAAACTATTTTTTATTTAGTTGTGGTTGGAGTCAATCTGAGATTTAAATGTTATGTTTTACTTTACATAAATATCATGATCATACAATGAAATTCAATGATACCCTACAATTTAAATATTTTATGAATTCCATAGTTAAATTACCAATATATACAAGTTTATGTTATATAAAATTATATTGTTTATTTGGTTACTATTCAATTTTGTATATTACATTATTTATAGGGGACTGAACCAATAAGATAATATCGGTTACTAGGGTGATTAAATTATTAGTTTTGTAATAATTTATGGTAGTTGATTCTACTCTAAAATCATGTACAAACATCTCATATTATGACGTCATGAGATTCCCATGATACATATTCCTTTGTTGATTATTCTATTTGGGTGATTTTAGAATTATTCAAATGCATATCACTTTATTGTTAAAGTAATTAATCAGATAATTATATATTAATTCTAAGACTTGTTATATTTATTGTATTTATTATTTACTTCTTTAGTTAATTTTTTTAATCTTTGACAATTGGTATTTACTCCAAAAATGTAACGCCCCGACCCCAGCTACCCAGAGTCGGTGCATTACTTCGTAACATTGGCATGATCACAAAAGATCATGTCGCGAAAGACCGATTAGTTTAGTGGACTTGGAAACACTAGATACATTCATAAGTCTTTCATTACATCAAAAAGTAAACAAACTACAATAACATGGTCTTTATAGTCCACACTCATATCCCTTTCTGACTACCCCTGCAGGTCATTCATAAAATACTTCTTCACATCCTGGAAAATATTAAAACATTGAAAGGGGTGAGCTCAGATGCTCAGTAAGGATAACAATATTGCGGAAGCTTTTATAAGAAAACATAAGCATTTAAGGCAATGTATAACTAAAACAAAAGCCTTATTGAACTTGAACTTCAGCATAATATGGCAAAAGTAAACTGAAATAATGCCCTTTAATTACTCACATGGATATTCTACTAGTCGAATAATCACATGAAATATCAATAACCACTTTCCTAATGAGGGAATGTATAATGCCGGACATTCTGAAACATTTTGTCAAGGCCTCGACCAAGACGTCTAAAATGATTAAGGCCTCGGCCAAAACCATAAATCAAATTGGGAAAGGGCCTTGGCCAATTCCACGTCTAGTTGTCTCATGAGACCTACCGATGCATCGAGGAGCTATAGCGGGCTCCACCCGTCACTTACTAAGTCCAATACATTCCTAATATTAATAGGTTTAAACATATCATAAACCATAACATAATCGTATCACATAAAACATGCATAAAGGAAACATAAAATTTCCACATTTCAATCATAAGATATCAATACAACACATTGATATAATAAAAACTCTTTAAAAACCATTTTCAATACCAAAATAAAAGAATGTTAAAACTTTTTATTTATTTTTCATTAAAAAAAATGGCTTGTAGAGGAAGCCGAAAAACAAATAATGGTCATGGCAGCGGAGAAGTCGTTGTCGCTGCATATGTATGGAAAGAAAAAACATTCCCTTTTTTTTGTTTAGTAAAACGTTTCGTACAAAAAATATTCCTTTTGAATAAATGTAAAAGTCAAAGGGGTTTATACACCGTATAAAAGGAAGTTGCGTATAAAACCAAATATGTCTCAATGAAAGGAGATTGAGACGAAGTCCTTAAAAAGATCATTTTTAAAATAAAAAAGATCTATTATGTGTATTCACTATATGTACACATAAAGAATAAAAAATAAGACATAATAATATCGTGACATAATTTGAAAGTAGGAGATTAACCCAAAGAATGGAAATTGGGTTAAGAAGTTCCCTTACAAAGATCATTTATAAATAAAATTGATCTATTATATGTATTAACTATAAGTACACATAAAGAAAGTACAAATACAAGATAATACATAACAATATCATGACATAATTTTAAAGAAGGAGATAAACCCAAAGAACAGAAATTGGGTTAAGAATTTCCCTTACAAAGATCATTTATAAATAAAATTGATCTATTATGTGTATTAACTATAAGTACACATAAAGAAAGTAAAAATACAAGATAATACATAACAATATCATCACATACTTTTAAAGTAGGAGATAAACCCAAAGAACAGAAATTGGGTTAAGAATTTCCCTTACAAATATCATTTATAAATAAAATTGATCTATTATGTGTATTAACTATAAGTACACATAAAGAAAGTACAAATACAAGATAATACATAACAATATCATGACATAATTTTAAAGTAGGAGATAAACCCAAAGAACAGAAATTGGGTTAAGAATTTCCCTTACAAAGATCATTTATAAATAAAATTGATCTATTATGTGTATTAACTATAAGTACACATAAAGAAAGTACAAATACAAGATAATACATAACAATATCATGACATAATTTTAAAGTAGGAGATAAACCCAAAGAACAGAAATTGGGTTAAGAATTTCCCTTACCTTGTAATTTTCCTTTGTTGGGGTAGGTTAACTTCCTGTATAATGTTGAAATAATTGTTATTAAATTATACAAGAATCATATACATTCATATGATATCATATATGATCTTTTAATATTGCTTTGTTAACAATATCTTAGATTTATCGTTGTTTAGGGTGTTAACTTACTCGTTTTCTTTTATATGTTTAGTTACGTAAGTCGTGTTTTTCATGGATAGGTTGTATCTTATTCATATCCAGAATAATATCATGTCCTTAAACATTATTTTTAAATCATCAAATGATAATTATATTTGAATGGATACGACGGAGAATGAATCTCATCGCGTTCGTGGAGACGGTAGTCCGTTCGTACGCACGAGCGACAATATCATTATTTTGATATTAAAATAATATATAATTGGATAGTATATCATATATACAGAATCATTATCATGTTATATTTATTACTTACATGAATTACATATCATTTTTATACCCATCTAAATAATAATAAATTGAATAACAATTACACCACGATGTGGAGACGGTAAGCCGTACGTACACACGTATGGTGACATGTCATTCAAATGATGGGTAGAATACTGAATATGGTTTTCCATATTTATAATAATATCACAGTATATAGAATATACTGGAGTTATAATTTTAGAATTGAAATAATAAACAAAGAGGGTGTGGAAGAAGAAAGAAACATGAGAGAGGGTGATGAAAACGTTACCTCTTCTTCGGGTTCTTCCTTTTAATTTGATCAAAAGGACTCTTTGAGATGGATTTCTGACTAAAGTAAAGCTTCTAGGATGACGGGAGAGGAGTTGGGAGAGTATTTGGGCAGAGGTTGGCCGATCCAAAAGGCTTGAATGTTTGAATAAGGTGGTAGAGGTGGGGGCCTTTTATAAGAGGAGAGGGGGGGCTCTTTTGGAAAGATTGAAATGTTACATTATTACACAATGAATTTCGGATTCCAAAGGTCCCAAACTTATATAATTCGTGGCTAAGGTGATAGGGTTCGAAATCTACCTATCCAATAGTCTTTTGACAAGTGTAAGCCTTAGATTCTACATTATCTTTTCATTTTATTAAAATCGTTAAATAATGAGGTCATCGCTGCATCATAATGATGTCATATATAATTTATTTTATTTAATGTCTAAAAATTATAATAAAGATACTATGATGTAGGAAATATTTTTATCTTTCTAATGAATATTTATAGTTAAATTTGGACTTGTGTATCCCCACTTAAAAACTGTTTTAGTAAAACAACTCATGTTTGTGTCAATTTAATTTTAACATTAAATAAATATATATTAATGTCATTTTCCAACTAAAGTGGCTCCATGGGGTCCCCAAGTTTACCCATGGGTTGTCTTGGTCGGCCATGACTCATCCAATAAGAGTAAGAAAAGTGTCATGCTCATCTCATATTATTAAAACATTATTTTTACCTTAAATTACACTAATTACCTCTAATCGCGATTAAGAACTTAAAAGTTACTATTCACCAAAAAATTATTTTGATCTCATTGAACAACATTTTACTTCTTAATGACAGCCATGTATGTCGGATTTTTGAAAATCAAATCACAGAAGTGGTAATATTTCTTTTAAACGAAAAATCAGTTATTTAACTACCACTTAGTGGTTTCACTATTCATCAAAAATTGAAGTTTTTCAGAACAATGCCAAAATTTCACCCTAAGCTATAATTGATAATACAAATTCAAAAATGATGTCTATTTTACAAAATTCCAGACATATAAGTTTCATTAATTAATTTTATAATTAATTCCCGCTGTCACAACAAATAGCGTGTTTTAAGAAACAATTTATATCAAAAGATTGGCAATTGTTTATGTCCAATTTCAATGTTAAATTAATTCTAATGACCACCATTGGAAAAAATGGTAAAAATATATTCTAATTATACTATAAAACCTCTAAATAGAATAATTTATCACTATAAATTATTTTGATTAATAAATTTGTTTTTAAGTATTTTTCACTATTCATAAAAAAATAGAAGTTCTCAGAAAAATACCAAAAATTCATCATAGGCTAATTTCGATATTCCGAATCCAAAAATGAAGTCCATTTTGATAAATAAAATTTATAAAATATCAAAAATTAGGTATTACTATTCGCGACGGCTAGTTTAATTCGTTGTGGTGTGTGTTAGAGCTCGGGGTTGTGTACAACACACGCTATTGCATTATTCGAAGTGAAACGTACCGTGGAAGCTTGGGGTGTTACATTATCCCCTCCTTTAATAAATTGCGTCCTCGCAATTTGAAATTTTTCTTAGAAAATAAAAGGTTGAAAAGAGAAAATACCTTTGGGGAAAACCCACATCGGAAATAAGATTAATAAAATTTATCCTTAATAAGAGGGAAAGGGAAATGAAAAAGTCACCACCCAATTATGATCTTGATTAGGAGAACATTGGTGGAAATTAGAGACATATAATTGGAGGAAAAATATAAATATTTGTAGGGAGTGATTGAGGTCATCAATCACAATCAACTGTCAAATTGAGGGCCTCAAAGCCTTCAATCTATGTTGATTTAAAATATCATCAGTTCAACAAGACATAAGGTATTAGGATAACACATTTTTTTGTTTTAATAACCCTTTACTAAAGTTTAAGAATTAATTTATTCATTGAATAACAGATAGGTATATATATATTTATGCTTGACAATTAGAGTTTCAATCTTCAACTCATCTTTCACTCAAAAAGATAATAGAACTCAAAAATATTATACTTATCCTAATTGTATAAGGCTCGAAATGTTAACACATACCATTTAGATTAGTAAAATTATATTGTAATAACCAGGGACTTCATGTAGGCTAGTGGTAGGAAATAAAGGCCTGTGGCACTATGATTGTGGGTTCGATTCCTGCAGCTTTGTCCGACGCGACGGGTTATGCACCACCCTGCAGGTTGTCCTTTTCCTAAAACTATAGTATTATAATATTCCAAAAATAATCTTCATAAAATTTTTTTAACCTTAAACAATACTGTCCAAAGGTCAACTTAATCCACTCCAACCATTATAGTTATCCAAAATACCTCTGTCCAACTCACAGTCCAAATTTTATAAGGAAGGTAAACATAATGAAGATCCTTTTCCCCATTAACAACATGTGAACACCTTCATCATGTATTCTTTTTAAACATACTGAATTACCATGATCCCTTATTCCTTATAGAATACTAGATATACTCCTTCTATCCAAAAATATATACAAAACATCAATCAGTTTCAAGGAAGTTAAGTATATCCAATATAATTTATCCAAATCAATCACGTCTTATTCCAAAATCACAATCTCAGTATTAGAACCATATTATGGTTTATCTTTTCCAAAAATTTAACCTACTTTGGAGTCACTATTCTTGGTTCCACACAATCTCAAGTCCTTGATGAAATAGTACTGCAGTACAATCCTTATATACTCCATAATTATTATAACCAGTACATCATTGATACAACACTCAAATTACAAAATTCTTTAATAACAACATAAGAACTCTAATCATTACTTCTCATCTGTGGTAGTATCATAACATGATTATTATCCAATAACATCATTTGGGGAATACTCTGATGATTTGGACATTGGTTTGCGTAGTGTCCCCAATCCTTTCAAAAGAAGCATTGTACATTTGAAACCATTTTCTTACCCTTGCAGTCACAAACTTTGTGTCCTTTTTCTCTACACTTATAACAAACTCTCATTCCCTTTAGGAAAGTTCCATGATGTTTCTTCCCACACTTACCACATATTGGAAAATTCTTCTTTCCCCTCATCCCTTTATCCATCATTCTCTCTTCCATCCCTTTCGTCTCTAGCTTCGCTTCAAAGCCATAGAACTCAGAGAATTCTTTACCTATCTTATTTACACATGATACTATTTCTTCATATGTTGAGAACACATGGGAGACTATTTCCCTTCGAAATGTTGGCTTAATACCGTGAAAGATACGATCCTTCTTACTCTTTGGATCATACGTACTGCTGGAGTTCACATTCCTTCTACTGGGCGCCATTTCTATACAATGGTATAAACTAGATTAGTTTATTAAATAAAATACATAATTCCATACTTGTAAAATACTTAACATAAATTGAACTATTTATGGATGTAATCCATAAAAATGTTTTCTTTGAGGAAGTATATACTCATAACCCTTCATAGTGGTTTGTAAAGAAAATGAGAATTATCCTAAGCATATCCCCCGGGAGTGTCATAACCAAGAGTGCAGCAAGGCCCGTTGTCGTGCACCAGTTCCCGTTCGAGCCTAGCTCAAAGCGGTGTTTTCAGGTTTTACCCCTAGGTACATCTGTGCTAGAGCAGCCTCTACCTGCTCGTATCCAGACAAGGATGTATTGCTCGGAAAACTCATAACATCTCTATAATACCAAAATTCTAGGAAGTTCTTCTATACTAATCCTCAAAGTCTATCTTTGGGCTATGTGCTCTCATCAGAGTTTATCTAAATCTAGCTTCCATGGTTAGTACTAAACTGCCTCTGATACCAACTGTAACGCCCCGACCCCAGCTACCCAGAGTCGGTGCATTACTTCATAACATTGGCATGATCACAAAAGATCATGTCTTGAAAGACCGATTAGTTTAGTATCCTTGGAAACACTAGATACATTCATAAGTCTTTCATCAGATCAAAAAGTAAACAAACTACAATAACATGGTCTTTATAGTCCACACTCACATCCCTTTCTGACTACCCTTGCAGGTCATTCATAAAATACTTCTTCACATCCTGGAAAATATTAAAACATTGAAATGGGTGAGCTCAGATGCTCAGTAAGGATAACAATATTGCGGAAGCTTTTATAAGAAAACATAAGCATTTAAGGCAATGTATAACTAAAACAAAAGCCTTATTGAACTTGAACTTCTGCATAATATGGCAAAAGTAAACTGAAATAATGCCCTTTACTTACTCACATGGATATTCTACTAGTCGAATAATCACATGAAATATCAATAACCACTTTCATAATGAGGGAATATATAATGCCAGACATTCTGAAACATTTTGTCAAGGCCTCGTCCAAGACGTCTAAAATGATTAAGGCCTCGGCCAAAACCATAAATTAAATTGGGAAAGGGCCTCGGCCAATTCCACGTCTAGTTGTCTCATGAGACCTACCGATGCATCGAGGAGCTATAGCAGGCTCCACCCGTCACTTATTATGTCCAATACATTCCTCATATGAATGGGTTTAAACATCTCATAAACCATAACATAATCGTATCACATAAAACATGCATAAAGGAAATATAAAATTTCCACATTTTAATCACAAGATATCAATACAACACATCGATATAATAAAAACTCTTTAAAAACCATTTTCAATACCAAAATAAAAGAAAGTTAAAACTTTGTATTTATTTTTCATTAAAAAAATCGCTTGTAGAGGAAGCCGAAACACAAATAATGGTCATGGCGGCGGAGAAGTCGTTGTCACCGCATATGTACGGAAAGAAAAAACATTCCCTTTTTGTCGTTTAGTAAAACGCTTCGTACAAAAAAGATTCTTTTTGAATAAATGTAAATGTCAAAGGGGTTTATACACTGTATAAAAGGAAGTTGTGTATAAAACCAAATATGTCTCAATGAAAGGAGATTGAGACGAAGTCCTTAAAAAGATCATTTTTAAAATAAAATAGATCTATTATGTGTATTCACTATATGCACACATAAAGAATACGAAATAAGACATAATAATATCATGACATAATTTGAAAGTAGGAGATTAACCCAAAGAATGTAAATTGGGTTAAGAAGTTCCCATACAAAGATAATTTATAAATAAAATTGATCTATTATGTGTATTAACTATAAGTACACATAAAGAAAGTACAAATACAAGATAATACAGAAACAATATCATGACATAATTTTAAAGTAGGAGATAAACCCAAAGAACAGAAATTGGGTTAAGAATTTTCCTTACAAAGATCATTTATAAATAAAATTGATCTATTTTGTGTATTAACTATAAGTACACATAAAGAAAGTACAAATACAAGATAATACATAACAATATCATGACATAATTTTAAAGTAGGAGATAAACCCAAAGAACAGAAATTGGGTTAAGAATTTCCCTTACAAAGATCATTTATAAATAAAATTGATCTATTATGTGTATTAACTATAAGTACACATAAAGAAAGTACAAATACAAGATAATACATAACAATATCATGACATAATTTTAAAGTAGGAGATAAACCCAAAGAACAGAAATTGGGTTAAGATTTTACCTTACAAAGATCATTTATAAATAAAATTGATCTATTATGTGTATTAACTATAAGTACACATAAAGAAAGTACAAATACAAGATAATACATAACAATATCATGACATAATTTTAAAGTAGGAGATAAAACCAAAGAACAGAAATTGGGTTAAGAATTTCCCTTACCTTGTACTTTTCCTTGGTTGGGGTAGGTTAACTTCCTGTATAATGGTGAAATAATTGTTATTAAATTATACAAGAATCATATACATTCATATGATATCATATATGATCTTTTAACATTTCTTTGTTAACAATATCTTAGATTTATCGTTGTTTTGGGTGTTAACTTACTCGTTTTCTTTTATATGTTTTGTTCCGTAAGTCGTGTTTTTCATGGATAGGTTGTATCTTATTCATATCCATAATGATATCATGTCCTTAAACGTTATTTTTAAAACATCAAATGATAATTATACTTGAATGGATACGACGGAGAATGAATCTAATCGCGTTCGTGGAGACGGTAGTCTGTACGTACGCACGAGCGACAATATCATTATTTTGATATTAAAATAATATATAATTGGATAGTATATCATATATATAGAATCATTATCATGTTATATTTATTACTTACATGAATTACATATCATTTTTATACCCATCTAAATAATAATAAATTGAATAACAATTACACCATGATGTGGAGACGGTAAGCCGTACGTACGCACGTATGGTGACATGTCATTCAAATGATGGGTAGAATACTGAATATGGTTGTTCCATATTTATAATAATATCACATTATATAGAATATACTGGAGTTATAATTTTAGAATTGAAATAATAAACAAAGAGGGAGTGGAAGAAGAAAGAAACATGATAGAGGGTGATGAAAACGTTACCTCTTCTTCGGGTTCTTCCTTTTGATTTGATCAAAAGGACTCTTTGAGATGGATTTATGACTAAAGTAAAGCTTCTAGGATGAAGGTAGAGGAGTTGGGAGAGTATTTGGGCAGAGGTTGGCCGAACCAAAAGGCTTGAAAGAGTGAATAAGGTGGTATAGGTGGGGGCCTTTTATAAGAGGAGAGGAGGGGCTCTTTTGAAAATATTGAAATGTTACATTATTACACAATGAATTTCGGATTCCAAAGGTCCCAAACTTATATAATTCGTGGCTAAAGTGATAAGGGTTCGAAATCTACCCATCCAATAGTATTTGGACAAGTTTAAGCCTTAGATTCTACATTATCTTTTCATTTTATTAAAATCATTAAATAATGAGGTCATCGCTGCATCATAATGATGTCATATATAATTTAATTTATATAATGTTTAAAAATTATAATAAATATAATATGATGTAGGAAATATTTTTAGCTTTCTAATGAATATATATAGTCAAAATTTGGACTTGTGTAACCCAACTTAAAAACTGTTTTAGTAAAACAACTCATGTTTGTGTCAATTTAATTTTAACATTAAATAAATATATATTAATGCCATTTTCCAACTAAAGTGGCTCCATGGGGTCCCAAAGTTGACCCATGGGTAGTCTTGGTCGGCCATGACTCATCCAATAGTAGTAGTACAAGTTTCATGCTCATCTCATATTATTAAAACATTATTTTTACCTTAAATTACACTAATTACCTCTAATCGCGATTAAGAACTTAAAAGTTACTATTCACCAGAAAAATTATTTTGATCTCATTGAACCACATTTTACTTCTTAATGATAACCATGTATGTCGGATTTTTGAAAATCAAATCACAGAAGTGGTAATTTTTCTTTTAAATGAAAAATCAGTTATTTGACTACCACTTAGTGGTTTCACTATTCATCAAAAATTGACGTTTTTCAAAACAATGCCAAAATTTCACCCTAAGCTATAATTGATATTCCAAATTCAAAAATGATTTCTATTTTACAATAATACAAACATATAAGTTGCATTAATTAATTTTATAATTAATTCCCGCTGTCACAACAAATAGCGTGTTTTAAGAAACAATTTATATCAAAAGATTGACAATTGTTTATGTCCAATTTCAATGTTAAATTAATTCTAATGACCACCATTGGAAAAAATGGTAAAAATATATTATAATTATACTTTAAAACCACTAAATAGTATAATTTATCAATATAAATTATTTTGATTAAAAAAGTTGTTTTTAAGTATTTTTCACTATTCATAAAAAAATAAAAGTTCTCAGAAAAATACCAAAAATTCATCATAGGCTAATTTCGATATTCAGAATCCAAAAATGAAGTCCATTTTGATAAATAAAATTTATAAATTTTCAAAAAGTAGGTATTACTATTCGCAACGGCTAGTTTAATTCGTTGTGGTGTGTGTTAGAGCTCAGGTTTGCGTACAACACACGCTATTGCATTATTCGAAGTGAAACGTACCGTGGAAGCGTGGGGTGTTACAAAAAATAATTTTAAATATGAATTAGAAATAATGATATCAATGAAAAAGTGAAATGATTCAATAAGTTGTGTTATTGTTAAATGTCGATGAAAAAATGTAATTTATATTTTTTAATTTTCATAAACTCAACTGTCCTTATATAATGATTATAATGATTTTACATTATAACTGATATTTCCCACATTGGTTTTGTTAATTGTTTGGATGTACTGTAAAAATAATTCAATACATGATAATGGATTCTTATAAATTTTTAATTAGAAACACATAATTTATAATATTTATTTAAATAATGCATAAATGATAATTATAACGAGTTTAATTACATTTATCCTTTGTATAAATCTTGTTGGGAATCGATGACTAAAACCCTATATAACTATTTATGATTCTCTATGTTTCTCAAATCATTTATTTTACATGACCTATATTGACTATGTATTGGTTTATGTTTGTATTGAGAGATGTTCATGTTGGATTAGTGATATATGTTGTGGTTAGTTGTGTGTCCATGGGTAACATGGATATGAATTTCTAGTGGATCATTTTTTCGTTAGTAGTTTTGATGATTTGTATTATCCAATTAGACTATTGTAAATTATTTTTAACTTATTGTGATATATCTATCGTGATGTATCTATATATTGGATTACATTATGATTTAACCCTATTTGGTGTAATATTGTTTTATTTTCAAATATTTATATCAAAATCAGAATGGAATTTCACATTCATTATGAATAAATCCTTTTTTGGTATTATTACATTTTTACATTATTTATTTCTTGTGTATCATTTATTTTGTTAAAATAGGAAACTAATGTATGGATAGATCATGTCTAATTTAATGTAGAATTATACTAATTTATTTTTTATCAATGATATAGGGAGAATACCATCCATATATGTATGTTATAGTTCTCAATGAGTTGTTTCTAGGTCAGGGAAATCCAGAACACACATCAAGAAATTTTACATATTGTCATGTGTTATAAGAAATCATTACAAGGGCTACTTCATTAAAATGTTTTATCAAATATGAAATTTTTTATTTTAATAATTCATTTTATAAAAATTAATAATCTATCTGTGAATGAATATATAGTTCATGTTTAATGAATTTTTAATAGTGTTGTTTTTTATGTAATTAATGATTCATGTATTCAGGGGTTTACCATTTGTTGGAATATTAGTGGCTAGTTAGTATTATTGGTTATTCTCATGCCTCATTGTTTGGTAATTTTTCATTTAAAATTAATGTACAATTAATTATACATGATATTATTTGGATTTTAATGAGATTAATATGGGATTCGTTGGGTTTATACTTGGTTAATTGACAAAATTGTGTCCCCAAAAAAATAAAAATTTTATATTACATATTTATTATTTCAGGATCAATTTTTCAAAGATATATACAATAAATCCCCTACATTAGATAATGAGAAATCAATATGACTTGTGACTAGATACATGAAAATCCATATTTAAGAGTGTTTTCAGTTTTTAAATGACATCTTATTTTATGAGAAGTATGGGGATTTTTTCTGATATTCTGTAATGTTATTCGGGCCTTCCATTCAATTGTACATAATTATGGTAGATCATGATTTGTTTAACAATTAGGGGTTGATCATCACCTAAAAAATACTTTTAATGTTTTTTATCATAGTGATGTTTAATCATAGGAACCTATCTTTACATTACAAGTAAAAATAAATTAAAATTATTCAAGAGACATATCATATGACTCATTCAAGTATTGTTATGACTCAAAACATCTTCGTCCATAAAATTATCAAATTTTATAATGTTTGGGTGTCCTACAAACCATCGATGAGTAAAGAGAATGTCGGTGTCGGTGGCAATATGTCACCAAGGTGTTACCTATTAGTACTTCTAATAGGTCTCACTGGTCGGTTCAATGAAGCAGTCTCACTGAGTGGTTTCACCCATCAGTCTCACCGATCGGTTCCACCAATCGGTCTCACCAATCAGTATCACACCGATAAGATATTTTTTGAGATTCAACAATCATTTTCACTAATCAGCATCAGGGATCAGCTTCATCAATCATCTTCACTGATCATCTTCAGTGATCGGCTTCAATGATCAATAACATTGATCCTCTTCAGCGATCGGCTTCACTGATCATCTTCACTGATCTGCTTTAGTGATCTGATTCATGGATCAGCTTCACCGATAAGCATCATTGATAAACTTCACTGATCAGCTTCAGCGATCATGTTCACTAATTAGCTTCAGTAATCTACATCACTTATCCAGTTTAGTGATCAGTTTCACTATTCTACTTCAATGATCATCTTCAAAGATCTTCTTCCCCAATCAGATTTACCGATCAACTTCGCCGACCATCTCCACTTATCAGCTTCACTAATTTGCATTACCGATCATCATCACCGAGAATCTTCAGTGATCAGTTCCACTAGTCTACTTCATAGATCAGCTTCATTGATTAGAATCACTAATTGTCTTTAGTTATCATTTTCTCATATCAGCTTCACTAATCAGATCCACCAAACAAATTCTTTAATCAGCTTCCCTGACCAGCTTCAGTGATCAACCTCACCAATCAACATCACTAATCAACATCACTGATCGACTTCATGGATTTGCTTCACAGATTAGCTTCACAGATCAAGTTCACTGATCAGCATTACTGATCATGTTCCTTGACCAGCTTCATTGATCAAATTCATTTATCAGCTTCAAAAATCCTCTTCATTGATCAAATTTACCAATCAGCCTCATCGATATGCATCATGGATCATCATCACCAATCCACCTCAATGATCAGCTTCAGCAACCAGGTTTTTTGATTAGCTTCTCTGATCAGTTTCATAAATCTTCTTCACTAGTCAGCTCCACCAACCAACTTCTCCGATTGACCCCAGATGGGTGTTAGGGTTTCTTTCCTCGTATTTCATGTGACGCCTCATTTATTTTTAATAAAACTTTAATGTAGATTAAGTCATTTATGAATCCCATAAATGATACATTAATTATACTAGGATTGTTGTGGCCCTTTGGTTACCAAACCGTGTGTCTTGTCCCCAATTTTACATGTTTTATCCAAAAATCTAATAACACCCACCCATTTTCTCTACCCTCTCCAAGGAGACATACTAAATATCAATAAATTATAATATGTGCAACCTCCTAGTTATGGGGTCAAACCACAATCGACTTTATAATCACTTAGAGACTGGACATCCTATAACTCTGGGATCTGGCATTTTGACAAATTGGGGTAGTCCTCTTCCTTAGACCATTTCTTTTCCTTTGTGTGCTTGGAGTCCCTCTTTTGAAAATGAATCATGTGCTAGTGCTGGAGCCCATACCACTAATCCTTGGAGTCCTTGGAGATCTCCTTCTATAGGCCGCACATCGCCAGTGCTTCACACTAGTAGAAAACATCGATTCTTGATCATCTATGTAGGGGTTCTTCCTTCGTGTCTCTTTATTAAGCATCATGTGTGGTGGGTATGTTGATGCTCCATCATAACGTGGATGAAACAAACATTAAAAAAGATAATTAACAATCTTTTAAACAACGAAATGGTGGGAATAATGATATAGATGTTGCTATATTTTACCTTCATTTTATGTTTGGAATTGTGTAGACTCATGTCCACTGAAAATATTGGTAGTTGTTGGTCCCTTCTAGTGCACTAATGATGCAAGAGTTTTCTGGATATTCTTGTGATTCAAGGTCTATAACAAGGTAACTTGTTAAACATGTAAACACTATTGATTAAATGGAATCTTGCTGAATAGGATCCCATGTGAGATCACCCCGATTAACCAAACAGATGTAACATAACGATTGGGGTGGATAAATCTAAAAATACCTTAATATGTTATGGTATTATGTATAGATGTTATTATTATAGTTTGTGGGGTGACTGAAAATGGGAAATGGAATGTTTTGGTTGATAAGTTGGTGGCCCTTCAATTTGAGGCCATGTGGATCATGTATTTTGGGGCTTTGTTTGGTTCCAGTCCTTCAAGGGATCTCACAGAACCCATTTGTTGTTGGGACTTTACAAGAGAACCTAGTGTGAATGATCAAATGTCTACATGGCTATTTTCATTCAGTTGTTGTTTAGTCTTGTAATTATGTCTGTTAGTTTCCTGGTAGTGAAGGAATATTTAAATAGAATCACTTGATCACGATAACAAAATCGGTACAATGGTTGATTGCTTTCCATAAATGGGTTGTGCTTTGGTTGTGGATTTTGTATATTTTTCCATGTAGGGAAAACACCAAGAGTGGTTCTATATGTGATGTTTTTCTATTTTGCAACTCTTAGGCTGGGATGAGTGATAGATTACCTATATGTATAATTATCAGTTTGTTTGTTTCATATATGAACCCCACCCCTGTATAACACGTCACTCTGAACAACCACATTTCATTGGGGAAGGTGTTTTCCCCAAAATTATTGCTAGTGGATGGTTATTAGCTTATTTATATTCCCTCTCCATGGTATCCCAAGATCGTTCAGGCTGGCTGTGATGACCTAAGGATTATTATTAACCAAGTAACATTGGGAAGGGATTGTTGTGGTGGTTGGCCCATGTGTGTGTGGGAAGGTTTGTTTCCCATGTTTCTTTGGGATGAGGCAAATGTTTCTTAGGTAATGGTAGTGGTTGTTTGGGCTTAGGTGTCTTCGAGCGTGGTAGTATAATTTTTGGACCAGGTCTTGGTGGGATGGTTATCTATTGTTGTGGTGGAACAGGTGTATGCGGGTGAAATGTGTATTTGGGAATACCCATTTGGTTGTTGTTGGGAGAGTTAGTGGGATTATTCGAGGATTTATGACATATAGAATTTCCTAAATAACCAGTGGTAAAGTGATCTAGGGAACCAAAATATTGATGTTCTATTACTATTACTTTATCTCACATGCATTTTTTGGGGAGTGTTCTTTGGTGAGGCTGGCTGGTTAGTTTCCTTAATAGGTGTTTTTGTTACCTCATTTATCATGGGGCAGTATAATGTCTCCCCACTTGAGCCTGAGATCCTTTGGTTTTATGTACTGAGTATACCAATATACTCACCCCATATATATAAAACATCTTTCAGGATTCCAGAAGGGCATTGAATATTATTCAATACCTTACTATCTCAGACTTTGAGATTTTTTGTGGCTTCTTTTCTTTCCCCAGGAACATTGCATCATAGTTTTCTTGTTCCTTGTATCAGTTTATTTTGGACATGCATTTGGGAAAGGATTTTTGGCATCACATTTAATTTTAGTTTTCATATTTGATTTGGATTTATCATAATATCTCCAAATATTATTCAATTTAAATATTAATACCTTCCATTTTACGTGATATTCTATAACACTGGTGATAGTCTCCACTCAGGGGATTAATCATGGAGGGACTCAGGGGGTCATTATCTCTATTTTATATTGAAGAAGGAAGGTTCTGGGTGTTTTCTATCCCATTATTCATCTCAATGAGGGAGGGTTGTGATAGAATTGCATCGCATGCTCATCGTTGAGAGATATGGTGGAGTTCAGTGTTATGACTAGTAAGAATTTCAGGGGATGGTAGGTTAACAATGTTATAAAATAATGGTGTGTGAAATAGTCCCCTAAAGGCAAGCTAGGACGTGAGATTTTAGGGCCCCACTGTGATTCGATGCCAGGACTAGGGGCCTACCAAAAGACCTAGTGAGGATACAATGATTTTAAAGTAGAGACCCTATTAAAGGTATATGCATCATAATTAATTTTGTTATTATATTTTTTTGGGGGTTTTGGAAATTATAAATAAAAAAAGTTTTCGAAATATTTAAAATGAATATCATACACTACACGGGCTTAGGAATTCCTTATTTACCATGCATCTATGGAACCCAGACGATGTCCACGAGTAGTTCAGGTGATCATGGCACATGAGGATTCTTTGGTTAATCAGCGGAGGACTGTCCAAGTGGAAGAGGATAAAAAGTGGTAGAAGACTCTATGTTCATTCCAGCAGTAGAACCTTCGGATATACCAGGGTAGTGTTTCCGACATGGATAAAGAGGGATGACATGATGAGTTGACGATCACCTTTACATTGATCGGTGATCTGAGAGGTTACTGGGTTCCATTGGCAGTCAGTCAGATGAGGGTAGAATCATGTTAGTGGTGGACGCTCTACCTCAGAGAGAGGATTGATAATGAGGTTTTGTGGACAGTCTTTGAAAAGGATTTTTGGGAGGAATTATATTATTCTACGGTGAAGGATGATAATATGTGAGAGTTAACCTCCATCAAGTAGGGGAGAATGTCAGTGATAGATTTGGGTTCAGGTTGATGGATATCCTTCGTTTTCCTCCAGACCACTTTGTAGATAAAGAGTGTCATGAAAGACATTTAGAGGAGGCACTCCGACTTTTTCTTCTCTGTGTTATCGCTCCCTTCAATAAACTGAAGTACATGGAGGTACAACAGATGGCTGAAGTGGTGGAGAGGACGCACCCCTGGAAGGTGTGTCATTTAGGGGGAACAAGTTGGGTTAGTCAATATTAAATGCTATCAACGACATGTCTTCTGCATTAGGGCGTTCCAATTTTCCAAAGATGAGGAGTAGGACCCATAAGTTCCATTTTTTTTCTCTTGGACATCACCCTTTCTCTATGAGCTTTGGACAAATATGAATTGAATGAGGCAGTCGTGGGATCCTTCGGAATAAGTGTCCAGATTTAGTGTCGTATAGTGGGCGTTGTAGGATCTGTTACCACCTCAGCATCAGTAGGGGTCAAGGGCTCCTGATCCATTGATGGCAGATGGTGTCAGAGGGGGCCGACCTTAGGGAACTCTTGTGTAACCATATCCCAGAAGTGGTATTGGAGGTGGGAGACAGACGAGAGGAAGAGAAGCTGAGTGTTCATAGATATATGCCACCTAGGTATCAGTTCTAGTAGGGCATAAGGTTGTTTAATGTATGATAAACTAGTTTAGTAATATTTTATGTGCCTTGTTTTATTCTGTATCATTTCACTCATTTGTTACACCCATTCGAGCCATGCCTTGGGCCTAGACATATAGAGAATCTACATTCCCCTATGGATGAGTACACTAGTTGGTGGTAAGACCATCCTGTTTGATATTGGTAAAGGATACAGATGGATGTTGTGGTCACATCAGTGTATTGGGGATCTCTTTCTACTGCAAATGTAGCCATATGATGTCATCATAGGCATCATCTAGCTATTTTCCAAACACGTTGTTATTGAATACTTTAGAAGAATTGTTCTATTTTCAAATATTGGAAGCCAAAATGTTTCTTTCATTGGTGAGTGGGATTTCTAGAAGGGCTTCCGACATATGGATACCCTTATTTCCTTATAATTTAATTTTTTAGTGGAGTCAACAGACTAAGAGATAGTGAATGTTCTAGAGATTTTCCATGAGTTCATGTAGGCATTCCTCAAAGATGTTGTTACTCTACCACCTCATCGTGATGTTGAGATTGGGATACACTCACAATCCAGTGCCCATCCAATTTTGATGGATCCATATTAGATAGATCCATATGAGTCGTGGGATTTCATATTAATATTGACGATCTGATAAAGAATGGTTTTGTCTAACCCAACGTGTAGACATGGGGTTCTCTAGTCTAGTTTGCAAAGAAGGAATATTGTGGTCTCAGGATATGCATAGACTACTAGATACTGAATCAGGCAACAGTCAAAAACAATTACCCTATTCTGAGTATAGATGTTCTCTTAGAATAGATAAAGGGAGTAGGTTTATTCTCTATGATCGATAAGTGGTCTTGGTATCACTAGTTAAGGGTAAACTACAATGATATCACGAAGACAAATTTTAGGAGTAGGTATTGGAATGAAAGATATTTTCCACAAGTTCCAAGACAATTTCATTATTGTTTTCATCCATGACATCCTAATCTACTAAATATTAGAGATGGAGCACAATGAGAACCTTAGGATGGACATGTACATCCTTCGACACCACTAACATTATGGGATGTTGTCCATGTGAATGTTCGGGACACGAGAGGTACACTTCCTTGGACACATGGTGTCCCAGTAAAAAATAGCAGTGGACACAATGAATGTCAATTTGTTAGTTTCTCTGGAAGCACCCAAGAATGTGGAAGAGGTTTTTATTTTCCTGAGATAGGTAGGTTACTACTGGAAGTTCATTCCCAACATCCCTTGAGTAAAAACACATTTGACAACATTGACCAGGAATGACCAAGAATTCATATGGAGTTATAAATATTAAAAATAATTCAACTATCTAATGGAATGATTGATTTGTGCTTTAGTACTCAGGTTTCCAGTGGATGGGGTGTTGTTTTAGGTGTTTTGTGATGATTATAGTCATTTTTTGTGGAGTGTTTTGATGTAGTAGTATGGAGTGATATCTTACAGCTCAATTTAGTTACATCTTAATGAGTGTATATATTCCACCCATAACCTTGAGACTCCAACACTTGTTTTCACGTTAATGTTGTGGAGGAATTTCCTCATTGAGGAGAACATTGTGGTACTCACATGTCATAAGAGTTTGAGGCATATATTTACCTAGTGGGACCCAAACATGTGATTGCAAATGTGGGTAGATTTTCATTAGGACTATGTCTTGGGGATCTTTTACACTGAAGTTAAGGGGACCATTTTGGATAATTCAGTGAGCTGAATGTTACAAATGTAAGCTGTTTGGGAATTTATTGATGCTTAAAAGAATATGGAGGAGTTGGTTTCCTTTCACCTGGATGCATGGGTGGAAGGTGGTGGAGGATATCTATTTCAGATGACAGTGAAGTCATATATATTGCGATATGTCGATGATTCTCATTGGGGAGACTTAGAGAGTGAAGTGATGAATGTCTGGGTTGACTAGGGAAATTCTCTTGAAGGGTGGTTAGGGGATGGAAAGAGTCAGACACTTTTCTGAAGGAATTTCATTGTCCATGAGACATTGAACGAGGGGGTTCTCTATGAGTTCCAGAAATTACACCTAGAGGTACACCCATGCATTTCCAAGATGTACCGAGTCCTGAGGGAACATTTTTTATTTTCCTGGGAGAAACTAGAAGTGGTAGAGTTTGTGGTAATGTGCCCACTGTGGAAGTAGGAAAAGGTTGAACACCACATCCCATTAGGATTGTTGATGCATTCAGATGTCTCCAAGTGGAAGTGGGATGACATCTCAATGTATTTCACCATAGGACTACCCATTCTCCAAGGAGGTTGCAATGCAATCATGGTAGCGGTAGACCAGATGATGAAATAAGCTCACTTCATAGCGATCAAATAATCAAGTGCAGTGGATGCCTTTTTATGGAGATACGAGGATGTGGTGGTGTGGATGCATGGTGTTATGAGGTCCATAGTATTGGATCAGGATGCATGGTTTAACTCACGTGTATGGAGGGGATTACATCATGCTTTTGGTTTATAGATACACGTTAACACTTCTTTCCAACCTAATATAGGTGGGAAGAAATTGTAGACCATATAGACATTGTAGGACATGTTGCAAACATGTTTTCTAGGCTTCGATGGATCATGGGTATGACATTTTCCCTCAATAGTGTTTTCGTAAATTAATAACAGTCACTCACCTATTTTCATGACAATGTTTGAACCCACATACTAGAGGTCATGTCATTCACCCATGTGTTGGACCATGGTTGGGGACGAAGGTGTTCTTGGCCCATAGGTAGTGTAAAGAACAACATAGAATGTTTTTCTTGTGTGTTAGAGGGTAAAGGTAGCTAAGTACCAGTCGAAGTTGTATGTCGATCATAGGAGGAGGCCATTGGAGTTTGAGGTTGGAGAAAATGTGTTGTTGAAGGCTTCCCATCGATGTGGGCAATGATGGTTTAGACTAGGGAGTAGGCATTCTCTCGGGTTCATCAGGAATTCCGATGTCTAGGGGCGATTTGGTGATAAGTCATATTAGATGGTGGTTCCACCTCATTTGGAAAGGATCCACGATGTATTTCCCATATACCAGATTCTTATGTATCTATATGATGACTACCATGTCATTTACTGAGGAGATATGGATATAGGGGATGAAACTTCATTCATGGAGCGACCAGTAAGGATCGAGGATTGAATGGAGAAAGTGCTTCGGGGATGAACCATCATTTTTTTTCGTGTGTTGTGGATGCACAACGTCCTTTAGTAGATTACTTGGGCGTGAAAAGCTCAGATGTGCACCTTGTACCTAGAGCTATTTTTAGTTTTTTTCTTAGTGTTATATGCTGTTATTGTCTTACTGACTTGTTGTGATTGAATGATGACCCTGTTTCATTATGAGATGATTTTTTCCATTACCATGTGAATGTGTATGAAATGTCCCAATATGTGGGGAATGGAGAACCTGATTCTTAATCAAGGCGCATCATCTCCAATGTAATTATACCAGTGAGGGCAAGTCAGTATTGCCCAAAGCAGATAGTATCTAAACATGGAAGAAATAATTCCATGAAATGCGTGTTGGGACAATGTGATCATTTGGGTTCATATGGCTATATTGGGGGGTTTCCCCAAGAGGTATTATCTGAGTTGGGTATTCGGACCCCTCTCTTTTATTCGGATTTCACACAAATTCTTGAGGGAGTGAATAGTTTGAGAGGAATCTGATGTAATGGCTCAAACACTCCTGGTCCATTACATTCCCAAATTTCTAAGTGTGTGGGTGTCCTAGACACCATCGGTGAGTCCAGAGGATATTAGTGTCAGTGGAAACGTGACACCATGGTGTAACCTATCGGTGCCACTGATCCGTATCAATGATCGGTTCCACCCATCAGGGCTTTCGATCAGTTCCACCTATTGGTCTCAGAGATCGGTTCCACCCATCGTTATCACATATCAGTTTCTCACTGATCAACTTCACCAATTGTCTTCACCGATCAACTTCACTAACGAGTTTCAAGGATCAACTTAACTGACCAGATTTAGCGATCATCTTCACTAATTAGAATCATTGATCATCTTACCAGATCTGCATCATTGATCAGCTTCACTGATATGCTACAATGATCAGATTCATCGATCAGATTCACCGATTAGCGTCAGTGATCCACTTCACAGAATAGATTCACCAATCATCTTAACCAATCATCTTCAGCGATTGACTTCATAGATCAGTTTCACTAATCGTCTTCATGAATCCCTTTCACTGATCAGCTTCACCAATCAGATTCACTGATCAGCTTCAACAATCAGCATCACTGATCAACTTCATGGATAAGCTTCACTAATCATCTTCAGTAATCACCATAACTAATCAGTTTCACGGATCTGTTTCACCAACTAAATTCACCAACTAGGTTCACCAGCCCACTTCACTGACCTGCTTCATGGACTGGCATCACAAATCAACTTCCAGATCAGATTCACAGATGAACTTAATGGATCATCTACCCAGTTTAGCTTCACTGATCATCATCAGATATCCTTCAGAGATATCAGCTTCATCGATCGTCTTTAGCGATCCTATTTATAGATCTGCTTCACTAATTAGCTTCACTGATTCACTTCTCAGATCTTCTCTACTGATCCCCTTCCCTGATACGCTTCCCTGATCAACTTTAGAGACCATCTTTAAAGATCAACTTCACATATCATCTTCTCATATCCGTTTCACCGATAATCTTCACCGACCATCATCACCGATCATCATCACCGATCAGATTTACCGATAAACATCACTTATCAGATTCACACATCAACTTCACTGATTTTATTCACTAATACACTTCAACTAAAAGCTTCAGTGATCCACTTCACAGATCAGTGGCACCGATCCACATCACTGATCATCTCCACGGATTAGCTTCACTGATCAGCCATAGAGGGGTGTTGGGGTTTTTTCACATGGTTTCCCATAACTTTTCTTTTTTGTTTTAATACGTTTTTAAAGTACCTTAAGGAAATTTTATATCCCATAAAATATGCGTTGAATACAATAAGAGTGGTGAGAATATAGGGTTACCAAAATGTGTGGCCTTTCACACCATTTTACATGTTTTATCAATAAATCTATTAACTCACAACAATTATCTTCCCCATCTCCATGGAGAATCATTAATTCTCAATAAATTATAATGTGTGAAACTGCCCAACTATATGGTCAAACCACGATTCACTATTAAAAAACTTTTATATTTCAAATCTTGTAACTCTAGGATCGGGGCTCTTAAGACATTGAGATCTTATTATTTCTTGGCCCCTTACATTTACATTATGTGATTGGTGTCCCGCTTTCAGGGACAAATAGTGCACCCATGTGGTATCCATTCCCACTCAGCCTTGGAGTCTTCGGTGTTCCTTCTCTGTAAGTGGTAGATCCCCAATAAATTTTGTTAGGAGAAAAAATTTAACCATGATCATCAATGTAGGGGTTCTTCCATCATCTCACTTGATTGTGCATCATGCTGGGTGTGTATGATGATGTATCCTTGAGATGATGATATAACCAAATGGACTCTCAAATAACAAATGTCTGGGAATGTTTATTTTTGTGTTTTGTTTTTTACCTTCATTCTATGTTTTGAATTGTATGGACTCATGTCCAATAAAAATAGTGGTTTTTGGTGGTCCCATCATGCATACAAATGATTCTATGTTTTATTGTAGTCTTGTTATTAAATGTTTATAGCATGGATACTGGTTAATCATAGAAACATGATTTTTTAAATGGATTCCCGAGGAATAAGAGCCCTTTTGTGATCATCCCATTAACTAAATAGAAGGAAAATAATGAATGGTGTTGCTAAATCTGAAACTCCTTTACTTTTGTCTTTTAATACACATGGTTGTTCTATTTTATATTTGTGGGGTGACTCAAAAAGTGGCATGGAATGTTCTGGTAGAGAAGTTTTTGGCATGTGAATTTGAGGTCGTGTAACGTTGGTATGTTGGGGATTGGTTTGGTTATTTTATATCGAGGGATCTCTCTGATCCCTTTTGTTTTTGTGACATTATCAGAGAACTAAATTGGAATTCTTAAATCTCTTCTTTTATTTTATTCATTCAGTTATTGTTGTTTCTTGTGGATATTCTTTTTGTATTCCCAGTAGTGAAGGGATAATAAAATTGGATTTCATGATCATGATAATGAGAACCAAAAAAATGCGGGATTGTTTTCCAAAAATGGGTTTTTTATTATTGTGGTTGTTGTGTATATGTAAATGTAGGGATTATAAAAAGAGTAGTTGTCGATGGGATTGTTGTCTATTTTGGAACCCATTGGTTGGGATGAGTTCATGATAACATATATTTATAATGATTATTTCTTGGGTTTCTTATACACACCCCACCCATGTTGAGTGCTTCATGTTCTACACCACCATTTCATGGGGGAGGGTGTTTTTCCCTACATTCTGATCAGTGGCTTGTTGTTAGATCCTTTTTGTTCTATCTCCAAAGTAGGCCAAGGTCCTTCGGGCATGCAATGATGACCTATGATTTATTATTACTCAAGACTCTTCGGGAGGGGTGGGTTTTGGTGGTTATCCCTTGTGTGTGTGGGAAGAACTATTTCCCATGTTTCTTCAGGATGAGGCCCATGTATCTTCGGGCATGGTAGTGGTTGTTCTGGACCACGTGTCTTTGGGCATGGAGGTAGTTGTTTTGGCCCTAGTGTCTATGGGAATGGTTATGTGTGGTTGTGGTGGACTAGGTGTCTACGGGTGGGATCTGCAGTTGGGATGGACTATATGGTTGTTCTTGGGGGTGGTAGTGGGAAATAGTGGGATTTTTGGGGAGGTCCGACAGGAAGGATGTGCTAAATAACTAGTTGGAATGTTTTGCGGTGTACCCAATTATTGGTGTGTTAGTACTATTACATTATCTAACTTGTGTAATTTGGAGAGTATGCCTCACTGGAATTAGAATGTCTCCACATTTGTACATGAGAACATTTGGTTTTCCCTACTTATTATACATGTATACTCAACCTATGTATATAAATATACTTTCAGGTTTCCAGGAGGACATTGAGATCCGAGCCAAACCTTACTAGCTCGGGCTTCGATAATTATCATTGCTGATTTTCTTTTTTTTTCTTTTTAACAGAGTTTTCTTGTATCTTATATTTTTTTTATTTTGAACATGCATATGGGATGGATTTTTTGAATTACTTTTACCTTCAGTTTTTTGAGTTGTATTAGATTTACCATCTTATCTCATGATCTTATTAAATAAAAAGTGTAATGCCTTCCATTTTAAATGACAATATATACCCTTGCTACTAGTCACTACTCTCAGGCCTATTTAAGGATGGACTCGGTGGGGGGGGGGGCATTATCTCTTTTTCAACAAGAATAAAGAAGGGTGTGGCAGTTTTTTGTCTCTTCCCTCATCTTCGTAAAGGCGGGATGTGCCCGTTTTGTTCCTCATGATGCCAACTTGTTATATAATTTGGGATATTATATGAATTATTATTTTTTATATTTTATTCATAATTATATATATATATATATATCTTTTTTATAGTGGATAATTTTTTCTTATTATCTTTCCAAATTTTCCATCTGTAGGATTTACCCAAACCTGACACACCCTATATTTTGGAATTGCAGTTTTTTGTTTCTCAGAATCAGCTACACATATTAAATATTTTTTCATGTAAAAATGTATCATCATTGAGAGTATTTTGATACCACTAATCCCAATATGGTATATTTTATTATAGAACATTATGTATTTAAATGAAATAATGGTAGTTTATGGAAATTTAATTGGATCGTAGCTAGTTCATGGTTTGAGTGAACCATTTTAGTTTTATTATATAATCTATAGATGACTATTTTGTTTCGAGTGTTTTGTGAATTCCATGACCATGATTTGGAAAATCATAATGGGAAACAATGTAGAGTTCTACATCTAAATTACATTATGGGATGAATGGTATGTTTACGGATTGGAAGAGAATGCTGAAAAAACATAAATGCAGGTTGTTTTATTATTATGCAACTGATATGTTTAGAGCGAGGATTGTTAAATCATACCGGATTCATAATTTAGCTTCAATTTGATTTTCCACTTTTTCATACTATATTTTTAATGATATTATCTCACCCTCATTAATTATTTACATCATCAATATTAACATAAATCCCTATGGTCCATCCCCTTTAAACCTTTTTAATTTTGAACTCCTCCTATAATGATTTAATGGGTTTATATAGTGTAAGTTATATGTAACTATGTAGTTACTCTCCCATAATATTCCTAAATTAACATCCCTTCTAATTATATATCTCCCATGAACCCCATGAGTCATGTTGTTAATTTTTTTTGTTTAGTTCTAAATTTTGGTATTGATTTATTCTGACTACTAGAGGGAATTGTATAATGTATTTTTTTATTCATCAATTAAGGTGTGTTGTTTCATCTAGTATATAGGTTGGTGGTTTTGAGAAATTATATTTATTTCAAATTTGATATAATGAATTCGCCTTATGAAAAATGTTTTTATAACGTATCATATATATTTTGTAATACACTATTGATTAAAAAAATGATGAAAATAAATTAAACACTTGATATAAGAGAAATAATATATTTTTTCACATTATTAATTTAATGAAAAATAATTGTGTCCATCTAATGTTTTTAAAAATTTCTAATAGGATCCACTATAATTTATTGTTGATAATGGGGTGTTTCCCACAACACTAATTCTCAAAGAGAGAAAAAAAATTATTAGGTAGTGTTATGAACTAAAATGATGTTTCTATATTCCATTTCTTTTCATTTAATGATAAGACTGATTTCAAAATAATCTAATAAAAAAATTAAGGGTTCTTCAATTTGATAAAATATCTACATTATATTGTTATTGTTTAGGTTTTGAAAGTATGTACAAAACATTAAATTCCTTGTTTTATTGAAAATAATTATATGTTTTTTATAATTAAAATTTCATGATATATTAGTTACAATCATATTATAACCATTGGTTTTATTATATTCTGAAAAAAATTTTCAATGTAACATGATGAATTGATTTTTTATAAGATTTTTTGATGAATGATAACATTGTATTTATTTAACAAATAGTTTTTATGTGATTTAGGGTTTATTTTTATTTTTTGTTATTGTCATATGAAATAATCTACTCATGAATTATTCTGTTTACCCAGACTATTATAATTTCATAGAAACCATAGTTAGGTAGGTCAGAGGTCTTTAAATATCCTAAAATAAAATCAGATTACAACAATTTATAGTGGATTATATTATATATTATGTCTATTAGAAGAGAATTCCCTAACAATTCTTAAGTGTGAGTCATGATATTATAATATAATGAATAAAATATTTCTTTGATGGTGAATTATTATTTATTAAATAGGTTCACATATCATGTTAGAACATAGAATATTTATAACCATACATATTCCTTGGTTACTTATTCTATTAAGGAAATACATGTTTGATTCTATCATCTAAATTCTAGTGTCATAAACAAATGGTATAACACTAGTAACACTTGTTATATTGTGATTCATTATAATTTGTTTCAATAGAGGGTGATATAGAAAGATCAAGTTTCCTTGTAATGGATCAACATGGGTGATGTGTTAGTTTGAAACAACAATTTTCATTAATATAAATAATGAAAACATATAATTAATCACATTTTTATACCCTTAATAATTTCTTGTAATAAAAAACCTTAATTTATGTAACAATATAGAGTAAAATAAAATATCTAATTATAAAACTTTTTTTCTAAATACCTAAACAAAACGATAATATCCTTTTCACATGTAATATTCAATATTTTCTAACTCACATAATAATTCAATAATACATATAGTCATGAAACCATTTGAAAATTAAATCTATTTATAAAACACAATTAGATTATTAATCATAAATTATTTATAAAAAATAAAATTTTCAAGAAAAAACATGTTTCTTTATATTCAAATAAAATATGATCTATTCCCTATTTTAAATAATTTTTAATATAAACCTCATATCCATATAAAAATTACCCACTTTACTAGAACATAAAACTAAATTCAATATGATTCACTTGGCTGAACGTATTTTCCTTTATAAATTTCAATGAAATCCATGCTAAAATTTTTGATAACTAAAAAACATGTTAACATAATTTCTTAGTTGATTTTATTTAAATGAGATCACTCTCATTCTATATCATTTATAGTTTACATGTTATATGGATAATAACTACTTAATTTAATAAAATTATTCTAAAATAAAGGGAAATCAATTCATTAATCATTGACAAAATTTAGTGAAAATGGATTATTAATTTTAAGATAATTTTATAATTGATCCACAAATACATTGACCATTATATTCACTATAAAACACATAAAAACCAGATTCATCGATTTTGATATAGAAAATATAATTATTTATTCACCACATATTTCTTGAACACAATAGAGAATAGTGGGATATAATTATTTAATAATTATCCTCTAATATAATCTACTGAAATAATTAAATATCAATATAGGAATTTAATAAATTTTATATTTTTTATTTACGAATTAAAACTATTAAGATTATTATACACAATTAAATTAGTAAATGATTTTAAAAATCAATGAAACTAAATAATTCAATGAGAGGTGAAAGGGAAGTGGTATATAATTATTAATAAATGATTATTGAAATAATTTAATTAGTTCTAAAATCCTACCGAGTTAAGATGAAAGGAAGAATATGATATCTTTTGAGCAATTTTAAGGGGAAACAAATGTTAAATTTGAGAAGTTGTATGGAATAATTATGAAACAAATCCCAAATTCATTAATTTAATGGTTTATATATATGGTTTACCATTTATTATAGGATATAGAATAATAAAATATATATAATTAAGGGTATTATATTATGTCTTATTTTGTGGTTCTTCAACATTGATGTAATACTAAATCAGTAAATACATTATATTTAAATATATCTCACCAGACATATTAATTTGATAATATATTAAATATTTAAAATATTATCTAATATCATTCTCATATTTTTAATAATAATAAATTCATCAAAAAAAATATATTTATTTATATTATTTAACAATGTAAAATTAAAGATAAAATTCAATATAAAATTCTAAATTTAATTTTTAAAATGAACATTAGAATAATTAACTGACTTTGAATGTTTTAATGTGATAATAACTGTAAATGTTTTTTATTCTCAAATAAAACCTCAGTGAAATTCTTCTAGTAATTCAAACCATATCAATATAAAAAATATTTTCATAATAATTTCACTTCATGTTGATATATTTAAAATTCGACATCCTCTTCATAGATCAGTCTCTAAAACTATATCATACCACTCCAAAATGTAAATATATAGCCTGAAATTAATGTATAATATCATCTAGATAATGCATGAAATATAACATTATTTTCTATTCCAATAATCCATATTATTTACTATATAACAGTCAAATGAATCATGTCTACAAGAACCAAAATAATTCTACAAAATAAAATAGCACATAATGTCCCCCAACTATATATATTATAAATACTTATTTAAACTAATTATTGATAATCAGAATAAAAAACTTATTAAAATTTCTGTCAAACAACAATAACAAAAGAAAAATGTATTTTAACAATTTAATTTAAAAATTCGATCATTACCTTTGTTTTGTAAAGAAAATATCCATGAAAATTTTATAATAATACATATCCCTTTCTAAATAATCCATTTCAATTTGAATTTAATAATTAAAATTATTAAAATGATATTATAAAAAATAAATTCATTAAAAACTTTACTCTATTCAAAATATTAAGACACATCATCCCATCGACCCATTAGATGAGAAAATTAATTATAATTCTATGTAAAAATTCATCTCATTCCGTGAATATGACATCCAATGTTAAAAAATTAAAAAAAATATTCAAAAAAAATTGAAAATACAATTTCATTTAATCATATACATAAAAATATAAAATCATTTCATACATAGTCTAATGCATTATATATTCATTCTAGAAACATTGAACATATACAGAAATTTTATTTAATGATCTATATTATTTGTCCAAGATTTATTGTATATCTCATATATCAGTAGTCCCAAGAAATACCAAATTCAAAAGAGAGTTACATATCTCATTCATAGACTCCATGGATAAATTTTTTTTTTCATTCATGATAAGGATTTTGATACATGCATATTGTATTCAATAAATGTTTTAAATGTATATATTTCAAAATAATTAGATATCTTCTAATAATCTAATTGTCTTTATAATTTATTATTATAATTTACTATCTGTAGATGTAACTGATAACACACCAATGTTTTTGTATCCCATATTAATAGATCATATATTCTATGAAATCTAAAAATCATTTGATGGATTTAACAATATCATAGGCATATTATTCCCTTTTTACGTGACATAAAATGATATATATATATATATTTAAAAATAAATTTTAAATGACCATAATGATATCCTAAATACCTAAACCTATAAAATATTACATAGAAATAACATTCAAAATTAATAATATATACTGATAAAATATTTTAAAATTAAAAAAATTCATTAATATAATTTTATAAAATATTAATAAATAAAAACCTTGGAATTTTAAATTCATTTATCTATATAATTTTAAATATATAAATTGATAAAAATATCCTATACAATAAAAAGAATCTTATTTCCACATTCATGTCCTCTATTATCCATCTTACCTAATATAAATCCTCCTATATGGGTTTTATGATATTATAATAAATCACAATGTATACCCATTCAACCCATAAATAATATCATTTAGATGATTTGTTGGTGAGTCTTGAAAACGATGTTAAATTTCACTGATATCCCTAGCCATCTTGATGGATTGTGATAAATGATTAAGATATATAATTTTTTTTAACTACGCATCACCACACACTTCATATATGTGAAATATTAATTTTAAAGAAAATAGTAGTGAAATATTATAGTAAAAAAATAAAATATTAATAATAACTATAAAATAATCCTACAATCCCATATAATAAATCACACAATCCCATAAAATCACCGCTAATGTATTTGGTAACTATATGAATAAAACAAAAAATGTTACTTTTTAAAAACAAAAAATTAATTCAAAAAACACATTCCACTACATATCATTGAATTAAAACAATTGTGTTTTCATTAATATCATCCATCATTTATTAAATTATATTTTTGAATAAAAATCCTTTACCAAACAAGATTGATTTGATCAATGAATACTACAAAAAATATAAAACCAAGAAACAATCATTAGTCAGTGTGTTATATTATTATCATAAACCATTCATGTGAGAATGGATTATGGAATAATCATTAGAAATGTTTGGAAGTGATTTTAGTTTTACACATTGATATTATCATTATATATACGAGAGACAAATGGATGCACAAGATATTTCCAACCCCTAAAATAAAATAATGAAATATAGATATCAGATTAACAAGGTAAATTTATATATAAAATGTCTATAAATCCTCCTAAAATATGACATAACATATTTAATAGTTTTACAAGAGGTAACATAATTTCAAATAAATTTTTTCTAACACCTCATATTCATCATAAATAAATACTATCTCAAAAATTCTGGGAAATATGAATAATATATAATCAATCTTTCTTATATGGTAATAAATTGTAATATTCTAAATAAGGTCTTAGTTGCAATGTAATGACCTACCATTCACGGTTAATGATGCTGGGA
Organism: Viscum album; assembly: GCA_963277665.1. Lineage (NCBI taxonomy): Eukaryota > Viridiplantae > Streptophyta > Magnoliopsida > Santalales > Viscaceae > Viscum > Viscum album. Next base: position 1,743,084,566 of record OY728156.1, read on the forward strand.
TAAATCATATCTTCTAATAATCTAATTGTCTTTCTGATTTAGTTTTATAACTTAACATCTGTAGGAGTAACTGATAACACACCAAGGTTTTTGTATCCCATATTAATTGCTCATATATTCCAAGAGTTCTTGAAATTATGTGAGCGATTTCACAAAATCATAGTCATATTATTCAATTTTTATCGGACATAAAATGATATATATATATATATATATTAAAAAATATATCTTAATTGACCATCAGGATATCCTAAATACCTAAACCTATTAATAATTACTCAAAAATAACATTCAAATTCATAATATATAATGATAAAATATATTAAAATTAAAAAAATTCATTCATGTAATTTTATAGAAAATTAATAATTAAAAACCTTGTAATTTTACTACCTTTTCTCTATTTACTATTAAATAATGCAATTGATAAAAAATTCATATACAATAAAAGAAATCTTATTTCGACATTCATGTCCTATATGACCCATCTAACCCAATATAACACCTCCTATATTTGTTTTATCATATTATTATAAATCAAAATGTAGAACCATTAAACCAATAAATAATATCATTTAGATGATTCATTGGTGAGTATTGAAAAAAGGTTAAATTTCATTGATATCCATATCCATCTTGAGGGATTGTGATAAATGTTTAAGATATATAATTTTTTTTCCTAACTACGCATCACAACACACATCATATATGAGAAATATTAATTTTAATGACAATAATGGTTAAATATTATAGTAAACAATATAAAAGTAATAATACCCATAAATGTATCATACAATACCATATAAAAAATCACAAAATCCCATAAAATCACCCATTATGTATTAGGTAACTATATGAAAAAAAAAGTTACTTTTCAAAACTATAAATTAAGTCAAAAAATAGATTCCACCACATATCATTGATTTTACACATTCGTGTTTTCATCAATATCATGTGTTATTTATTAAATTTTATTTTTGAATAAAAAACCTATACCAAACAACATTTATTTGATCAATGATTACTAAAAAGAAATATAAATCCAAGAAAAAATCATTAGTCACTGTGTGATATTCTTATCGTAAACCATTCATGTGAGAATGGAATATGGAATACTCATTATAAATGATTGGAAATGATTTTATTTTGACACATTGATATTATATTTAAATATATGAGACACAATGGGATGGCCAAGATATTTCCAACCCATAAAATAAGATAATGACATATTGATATCAGATAAACAAGGAAAATTTATATAAAATGTCTATAAATCCTCGTAGACTGTGTCAATATGTTATGAAATTCATAGTTATTATCCCCCTTAGATCCTATATGATAAATATTAATTGAAATGTATTTATTTATATTCCAAAAACACATATAAAATCAATGAAAATATCACATGTAAATTTATTAAATCAAACGAAATATATCTAAATGTTAAAAAATATATAACCAATATAGAAATATTCCCTACAAAAAAATTGGTAACTTAATTCTTTTAATTATCCAATTTTATGATCAATATGAAAAATAATATATTTCAAAATTGGGAAACCAATATATAATATCAACACATAGATCATCCTGAAATATGACATAACATATTTAACAGTTTTAAAAGAGGTAACTCAATTTCAAATCAATTTCTTCTGACAACTCATATTCATCATAAAAAAATATTATCTCAAAATTATTGGGCAATATGCATAAAATATAATAAATCATTCTTAGATGGTAATATATCGTAATATTCCAAATAATGTCTTGAATGAAACCTAATGTCCTAACAATCACCGTTAATGTTAATGGGGTAATTATGTTTCATCAAATTTAATGACCTCATAAAATTATCTAGATTATATATTATTATGGTAAAAGGAACCTTCTATCAATCACACAGTCACAAGTAAAAAATATTTTATCACATAGACACATTAAATGGATAACTTGCACTAAAATATATATAGGGAGAACATATTAATGATGTGTTTATATGAAAATAAAACAATTTATCCAATATTATGATTAGTATATTGCAGATAATATCACATCTTATTAATGGTTTATGACCTCTTCATGTATTTTCACCCTATATACATATGATAATTGGAAAAAATAATATAACCATGTTAGACATATTTAAAATGAAATAAATCAATGGAACATCAAAAAAACAGTAATAAGATATATCAATAATGCACTATTATTCACTTTAAGATCATTAATGATAAATGTTTTATTTACATAAAATTACAATGTTAATAACAATACAATATAATGAAATTCCAAATCAAAATATTATGTATTTAATAAAAAATAAAAACTCATTCTTTCTCATTTATTCCTCTAGAGATTTATATCCTTATATCCTATAATATCTATTTTATAATTTTCATCAGTACATATTCATAAAATATACCCCATTAATATTGAATTTTAATTCTAAACTCATATTTTATTCAAAATCAATAGTTATAATTTTATAATATGTATAGTAATATAAGCCAATGTTGTTATATAGTATTGAACCTCATTACATGAAAATAAATATATTCTTCGACTACAAAATAGTTGAAGAAGAGAAAATTAATCAAAGATCGATTTAACCACATGTTTTTTAGATAACACAAAGTGGAAAGTATTACAAATGGAATTTTTCATGCACCACATTAGACTGGTGAATTTTTATTAATAGATTTAATATATAATATTTAAATAATAGGTAAAAATAAATTTTTATATTTTTTCCCACATTTACATATATATTTTCTAATCATATCATTATTACTAATAATTAATATTCCTTCAATAATTTATGATAAAATTTCTTGTAACTCTAATAAACTACCCAAAAAACAAATAGAAATGAATTTATTACCTTTTCATTATCTGAAAGACTTTCATGATACCTTAAATTTCAATTTCTCTAAAATTTGGTCAACTATAGTGTATCTAAATGAGTTTTTTATATTTAAATTAATCATGTATTAAAGAGCATCCCAAACACCAATAAATTTTCACATATAAACTTTTCATGATCCACTATTGAATATTAGGACACAAAAAGAAGTCGTTGATGTTGTTTTGAATTATTAATATACTAATTTTCCCATTAGAATTTCAACAACTCGGAAAACAATTAAAATTAAACATCCCCATCCCATGGAAAAATAATGTTAAATAATAGAAATTATTACACATGGTTTTTAAATTTTACACATTTTTATTTTTTTTCAATACACTATTGTATAAATCAATATTTCATTTTATATCAACGTTAATTTTTTTTCATTCTAATGTATGTAATATCACAACATGTAGTTTTAATCTCACATAAATTAATTTAATTCCAACGAAAAAAATTGAATAATTGTTTCCTACTTTTGGAATCACTGCATTATATATTTCATGAATATGGAAAGTATGATTTAATTGTTTCTATAATACAATATTATAAATATTATAAAATATTAAATAATATAATTGTCAATTTTAAAGAATTATGTTCTCATTTTTCAAATCAATATTATTTTAATTGTTAACCTTCCATGTATTTTATCATCCCTCATATCCATTGACACATATTTAATGATTAATTATTCGAAAAAAAATTAATAGTTTCTTATATATAATGTAGATATATTAAATTGAACATCTATATGTTTGTGATATTTATTAAAGATTGAGGTTAAAACAATAATTTATGATTACCAATATATTTAATATTTTAGGAATGTTATCTGAAACATGTCCTGGAGTTTTAGAAAAATAAAATTTGATAAATAATTTTCCTATCAACTATATTATAAATTTACTATGGTATTCAATGTACTAATTTCTAGAGTGTTTTATGTGAAAATTAATTAAATAAATAGAACACTGTTCTTCAAACAGAATCCTGATCATTTTTCATAAAACTCCTCAATAAGAAACCTTTTTTTAAATTATCTAATAAAACTTTTTTTTAAATTTTATGTCAAAAATTTATACTAAATAAACTATAGTAGGGGATAAAAAATGGAAACTCTAATATAAATATACAATAAAAATTATTCTATTAACTTAACCAACACAACTTATGAATTTTCAATCCTTAATATCTATTTCCACACCAACATCTAATTTTGACATAAATTTTGGATCTTCCCATTCTATGTGTACCATTCAATAGTTTAATATTATATATATATATATATATCAATATCTACTTTAGTTATAATTTATTTTATTTTTTTACACTCAAAGGATGATGCCAAAAATATTTAATAAAGGATGTCCAACCTATTTCCTATAATATAATAATGAAATTAAATAATTCTATTTTAAAAAACATGATTTCACACAATATTTATTCTCATTTAGTAAAAAATTTAGTCCATCTAAAATTGGACTTGAAATTGGTTTTCATTCAAGTATAAAAAACAATTATAACACCTGTCAAAAATATTTCACATGTGATATGAATGAATAACCATTCATTCAATGAACTAGTATGTAATAACATTTTGTTCAATTTCCCTATACAGACATCTAAAATCCATATTTAATTACAGATTCCCTCCATCAAATATAATTATTCTAGATTTCTTCAAATCTGATTTCATCCATATACACTATCACCATAAAAATCACTTATTTTAAAAATATCACATATAGATCATGATCATCCCAACCAATATCGATCTCAAATTTTATTAGATATGGGTAATACCATGTATATGATTCTTGAGGTTCTTTCATCAATTAATACATTTAAATTTTTAAAATTCATTCTTTTGAATCGTCATTACTAATAATACATCATTAATGTTATTTATGAAGAAATATTTCTTCAAGACACCATTTAGAATGTATTTACTCATCACTATTGGATAAAAAATATTTATCTATTAAATAACTTCTATAAAATACATCATTTCATTCCATTCTTTTGAATGGGAAAATATTTCATATAAATCACTAACAAGAGGATATGAATACCCCTTAGTCAGATAACGTGACACACTAGGTCCCCACATTGTCATATAGAATATTATGGGTTCCACCATAGGACCACATTTAATAGGACATGGAAATTGTCTATCATAGAGTAGTAATATCACTAAATATGGTGTGCTTAATCAAATATTAGCCTACAATAAACTGAAATATCTCATTCATTGTATAATTACAAACAATAATATTCTATATATAAGTCTCAAAAATTAATGAAACCATTGATTGATGAGGAAAATATTGATGAAATACCCCAAAAGAAAATACAAAGGATCCATACATATTATAAGGCATTTTTTCAATATATATAAGTCAGTAGGATGCAGCTCCTCACAAAATTAACACATGGAACATTCTCTAGTTGTAATGTTCATCACCACTATCATGACCCACTATGATGAATCATCCATCACCAACAAACCCAATTTAATATATAAAAAAATGGAATAATAGATCTATATATTCAAAAACCATTGTTAAAATATTAAATCATATTATTAAACATATCATTGACCAGTGTAATCCAATGAAATTCATAGTATAAAAATACACAATGATATTACAAAAAAACTAATCCAAAAATATATAATAATAGATCATCCCAAGTGCTCGATACTATTGAGTAGGTTGGTGGTAGAAAAATAATAAATTAATAGATATCATTTATAAATATATGTCCCCATGAATACATGGACAATCTTCATCATCTCATCTCTAATCCCCGAAATTCATACACTATGAGAAACAAGGGAACATTAAACACCAATGAATTCAAAATCATGATCATTTCTAAATTGATATACATTTCCAAAAACATCAATGCATCTAGAATCAATGATGGGGATCCTGATCATCAATGTTTCCTGCACCCCATAGTAGGGAGTACCCTACAATATAGACTATCAATATAGTTGAAATGTATCATTTATATGAACTATTATTATCATGGAACAATAATAACCTTGGTGTAACCCTATAATAAGTTCATATTAATCAATTATGGGATACCAACTATAGTATATTATCTCTTTCAATATACAATATCTTTATATTATTGGGATAGATACTCTATTGTCATGTTCTCACTCATCCAATGTTTAGAGGGGATACCAACTGTAATTAATTTACATACAATGGATCCTACACTCTATGTATGCATATGGTCTAAATAATCCAAATAATTTATGGTGGGATAATCCCACAATTTTACCCAACCATTTCCTCATAATGGGTTAAAAACCACATGAACACTCTAATCATTACATAAAACCCCAATTATGATTTTTTGGGGATATGTCTTAAATTTACAACTATCACCTCTATAATTGACACTCAAGACTAATATAACAATTCCATTGTGTAAAATACATAACAATACATATAAGAGACTTATTATTTTAAAATTCAAACATCTAATGTGAATATAGAGAAAAATGACATCCATATAATCTATTGTCCATAATTCATCCACCGAGAATTCCATATGGTATGATTGTATATAGGGATGGAATGACCCCTTGTTTGGTGGTACTGATATAACCTGTAGAAATCCTATATTACGGACGGTTCATAGGACCCATCAATCATTATCACCCTAATAGGACACTTGAACAGGACACCAAGTGGAAGGTTAGGCTCAATGGAACATAATATTCATTGTCCATACTTGTGGGTTAGACCATGATGTCCAAATGATAGTGAGACCCACAATTATAAACAGAACAAACCATTCTAGTCTATGGAGATAATATTTATGATTATGGATACTCAAAGTGTCAATAGTAATAGTTGTGGGGGAATTTGGATGATTGATATTATAGATGGTCATCATGGGATATATTTTGGAGTAAAAAATCATTTCCATAAGTAAACACATACTATATATATAATTCTTATATATTCATCCTATAGATGAGTATATGTATTTAATTATTATAGTGTAAACCCAAACTAGAACAATTTTAACTACATATTTTTTATTTAAAAAATTATATTACACTATCCCCGTATAGAGATGAAGGACCACCATATTTAATTATTAGTAAAGTGTGTCATTATTTATTTCAATGATAAATTCAAAATGTGATATAATAAAATGGTACTCTATCATATTTTTGTAGTGGTGGCCACTAATGATTTTTGGGTGCTTTTATCCAAGTTGGTGTAGAATCTACAAAAAACCATCTTTGTGTTGAAGTAAGATACACATTGGATAGTATAGATGGAACATTTTGATATACTTCTTGGTGATAGTGTCACTACGTTTAAATTTTGAGGAGTTAGTGGATTTAAGGGAAAAGGGGCATGTGGCCCATGGTCATCCCAAGGACTTTTTTATATCCTATTTTATAAATAATTTTTTTTTAATTTATAATCATATTGATCTAATAGTAACTATAATCGTGTATTATGATTGGAGTCGATTGTCAATAACATAACAAATATTGAAACCTAGTGACAACATGAAATCAATTGTGATATCATAAAAACAATTTTATAGATCATGACTGAAATTAAAAAAAATATAATAATTACATTATCTTTGAATAATAAAAATATCATCTAATGAAAAATAGACTGTAATCTACTTACAATATTTTTTATCTATGTATATTGACTAAACTACACTACAGAAATAGTCATAATCAGTAACATTACAAAAATAAATGTAATCAAAATTAATTTGGAAAATTCCATATATATCTAAAATTTAAATTCAATTACTCACTTTTTATTATTAAAAAAATATAGTATGAATTTAATATAAAAAAATTTAAAAAATATTTAAAAATTCCTTTGTTAATTAATTAACTAGATGAAAATGGTTCAGTCGTTATTAAATAGTTTTTTTAATGATTAGATAATTAATAAAATATAAATAATATTTCATAATAAATACCAATGAAATAATATTTTACTACGTGTTAATTATAATATATAATTTCTATAAAAAAATTTATATAAAGATACTCCCCCATATGTTTATTTCTTCTAAATAATCAGGATAAAATTTATGTGTTCGTTGTGTTGTAAATGGAAAAAGATGAATGTTCTATATAATACTTCCCGCTAATCATGTGGTAGGGTCCATATTACTTCTAATCAATAATTTCATATATCTATCACCCCATTTTAAAAACAAACATATTAAAAATCATTTCCTCACATCTTTATAAAGTTAATATTTTATATACTCAATTAGGGGGAAATTTTGCTAAATATACCCAATTGGAATTTATCAATGCATTTCAGCTCAAAGAACCTTTTTTTTTGAATCCGGGTATTGATGGAACCACCCACCAAAATGTTGAATTATAGATACATAATTTTATTTCATATATTAGAAGAGTGTGTTTTTAGGATTATAAATGGATTGTGAATATATATATATATATTGAGTTAGAGGATGTCCTAATGTTTTCATTTTCCCATGGTAATTGACATTTATATTTTTATACTGTTGACATTATTCAATTGAGATATTACTTGTATATGAATATGGATCTCCATTTCTATGGAATATTGGTTAGATTCATCGGGTATTGCATGCCATTTCCAAACCCTTATATTATTTCAATAATGGAAATATAGTTTTTAGATTCCATATCATGTAATTTTTGTATATGGAATAGAATAACTTAATTTCTCTCCATATTACAATGCGGCCTCTGTATTGATGGACTCAACTGATTTGGTAAAGATTTATATTTTTGAGGAGTATCTATTTTTCCATAATAGGTGGTTAGAATCCTTTTGGATTTCAATTATACCAAAAATGATTAGGTTATCAATAAAAGGAATTTTTATATGGTCTAATTAATAATGATTCATTATTTTCATACATTGAAACTGATAATGTTATTAATACCTATATCACATTGAAAAACATGATAGGATATCAGACGCTCTGTAGTCTTGATTGTTTGAGGCCTGATGAAAATTAAAAAATACCACTCTTAATATGTATTCAATGAATAATAAAGATTACCCATATAACATCTTGACGACACACATTTTATATGTACACGATGTAGTTCCACTATACTAAATTCAAATATCTAGGAAAATAATGTTTGGGAATAAATTCCAAAGCCATACCTAACCCATGTGTGATGATTATACATTAAAAAATTATTTTATAAGATAATTCAACAGAAATTAGACACAAATATTTCGTGTTAATAAATCAATGAAACAAATCATAAATAATGAACAAAGCATATACATCAGAGTTTATATTCAAATATTAGTATAAAAAATACTACAAATTTAAATGTCTAAAAATATATATAATGTAATATACACAGAACTACACCTGAGTCCCACAAACACAAAAAAACTATGAGCACTTTCATCCATTATCAATGACTATATATTATCCCATGATTCCTCAGAAAATGGACAGATTTCAATTTAGTACTATCATATTATACATCATCTACAATTGCACCAACATTAATATGAAAATGATATGTAATATTTACAATAAAACAATCCATAAAATATATATCCATTTTGAATCTAATACATGACACATGTTATCTCACCAGATTATAAATTAGGTCGTATTATTATTAATACATATAGATCATTTTAAATAATATTATGTAATGTATATGAAATTTTATGATCAACAAACTAATCACCAATTATGACTTTTCCTACCATTCCTAAGAGAATTAAAATGCATTTAATTTTGTATATCACACCCATATTAACGAAAAAACAAACAAACACACACATTCTTGATCTGACCTTCTAATAAATAAAGGTGGTGACCTCTCTTCAAATCAGGACATTTATTTCTGGCCAATTTTGATGGTGTTACCTCAAAAATTGATTTTTTATTGTATCCCACTATTTTATTGTAACACCCTATAAAATTTTAATAGTAATAAGTATTTATTTAATATTTTCTATAAATTAAATCCTATTAAGAAAAGATTTTATAAAAACCATTATAAATAATGGCTCTAATCAAAATATGTTTTTATTCAAAATATAAAATATTAACTTACATTTCACTAAATAAATTATATTTTATCATAATAAACTAATAATTTTAATATATATATATATATATATATAATATTTTTTTCAAACAAAAAAAGAGAAATTCAAAAAAAAATGAGTATAGTAAAAATATGTAAAGGTAACATTAATAATGGTATATTATTTTATCTTTTATAATTTCCAATGTTATGAATTATAAATAATCTATTTGTATTTTATTTTCTAAAATAAATAAATAAATAAATAAATAATGATTCCATACATATAAAATTATAATATGAAAATTATAAAAATTAAAATTTATTTGTTAAGAAAATGTATTATTATTCTTATTATTTTTACTTAAAAAATGTAATATTATTATTAATATAAATATAGAGAGAGTAATTATTAAATAAAATAGATTATATGATAAAAAAAGAATAAAAAAATTAATTAAAAGACTCATGAATGATGAGGAATCAGGTTTATGGGTTTCAATTGGAGCTGGAGTGTATTTGAACGAGGTGAGGTGCCAAATATTGACCAAAGGATCCATGGGAGATTTTTTCATACTGAGGGATAAATCATTTGTGGAGTCACATATAAGGAGTTGGATAATAGAGTAAGTGGTTCTAGCTAGGATGGGTTCAAATTCGAGGGGGTCATGCGAGGTCAAAACTAAGCATGGAGTTGAGGACTAATAGGTTGAGTTAGATCTATGGTTTGATTTAATATTTCAGACATCAATGAGATTTTTGAAGTCTAGTTCTTCTTAGCGTAGAGGTTCTATGTTTGATCTAGGGGGAATCAAAATTAATATTTTCGAGAACTTTTCACTTGTGGTATCTGGAGGATGGTGTTTTTATGTCTAATTTACTATTATGTCCTAATTTGAATATGATATCCTTAATAGTAACTTATTATATCAACTTCTCTCACATTTTCATGTTGGGGTATATAATTTCTTCAACTAGTATAATCATAGAATGGATTTATCTTCTAATTTATATGTTTAAAACAATATAGAATGATTCATATATCGATTTTCAACAATTCTGATTGTTTATTATGTGGATTTGTATTATATCTTTGTGAAGAAGTCTCCACTGGAAATGATATCTTATTTTTCAATTGAAATTTTCTTGATATATTCTATTTGTAACTATCCATTGTTTATAAAAAATTCAGAAAATTAACATCAAATTTTGGATGGTACTTCGTTTTATTTCATAATTCAATAAAGTTACTATGATGATTAATTCTTTTTGGGATTTTGTTATCAATAACACCTTCCTCTTAAATGGTATAAACTAAATTTGTTAGATAATATTATACCATTATGGTTTTTGAAGTCTATAAATTGATAATTTCAGTTATTCATTATAGGTCATGTATTATGAGATGTTTAAGTTCCTCTATGAGTGATGCACAATCTGTACATACGTGATTGGGTACTACCACACTATGTGTGAAATTTAAGAGAAAACATCACTTATCAATGCCTTGATTAGCTTCATAAATGGTCTGTTAAGGTTCCATTAGAGGTAAGGGATAAATATTTATAAGATTTATTTATTTTAAATACATATTCATTAAAGGAAAATTCAATATATTTATATTAATATTTAATTTTCATGTAGATATAAGATGTATAAATGAAATTTAAGGGAGTGATTTTTTGAAAATTTAACTCTTAATTTGAATGGGTTTTAGTAATTGATACACTATTTTTTATTTATCTTTTTTTTAGTAATGGAATGATACTTCAGTTATTTGTTTTGTCAAATCTAAAAATTCTTTGGAAAGACATTTATTTACTTTTAAATTTTTCATTTTCAATTTTATAATCATTGGTAATGCCTCACTTCAAATATTTTATCTATGTTATATGTATTGTTATTTGTTACTCAAATTCTTTAAAAACTGTGTTATCAATTTAGTTTTAATTTGGTTTATGTTTTTAAAACCATTGAAAAAAAGAAATTAGATATTTATTTAATTAAAATCAACCATGTTTTAATATTTAAATTTATCATTACTATATAATATATATAAATATATATGTGATCTATGTTTACTTTCATAGATCTAATCCAGTTATTTTTCAACTGTGTTTTGAAAATAAAAATATAAGTGATTATTTTATAGTTTTTATAATTAATGACGTGATCATTTATATGGGATATAAGTTTCAAAATAAATTAATATTTCATGTTTTATATTATGTTTCAATCAATATAAATCATATTGTCACATTTGAATTCCTGAATGTCGATTATATGATATCTCCATCATCTGTTTCAATGACATTTAATTCATTTATTTTATATGCATCAGTTTTATTATTCACACACACACACACATGCACACAGATATATATATATATATATTTCTTTATTTATGTATATATACATATATGTGTGTGTGAGTAACTCTATATATTAAAAAAATGGTCTTAAGAGATTGATATATGAAATCTTATTTCATGTATATATTATTCTTTTATTATCATTTCACATACTTAAGAAAATTCTTAAATATTAAAAGATTCAGTAATTCAGAAATTATTTATAATATATATATATATAGACATATGTATATGACAATAATTATATGATATTCAAAGGAGAAAACCCATTGAGAATTGTATTTAATAGTAAACCAAGGTTGAAATGTTTTTAGAAAATAAAAAAAACTTAAACGTTGAAAATATGGAAGGTTAATGTGATGTGAACCCATCCTTCACTATATGGGTAGGCCAAGATATCCTTCAATGTTTATGAATCCCAAATTTTTTGTTTTCATGGTATTTAATACTATTATTTGACGAACCACTGGTTTATTTTAATAATTCTCTCAAGCGTAATTATTTTCAAATGAGTAACTACATTCACTTGATTTAGATAATTTCCAAAAGTACAATTATATTCAAAATATATTCTCTATATGTTTTCAATGAAATATGTATTTTCCAAATGATTTAAAAAATATTTACTGAAAAATTGAATTCTCACCAATTTTTTCTAATTGATTTTTCACAGGTATCTTAGAATGTCAAAATTCAGATGTTGTCTCTTTTGGTGTTAGCTTGTATGGAAAAAAACTGGAATGTTGTTTTATTTTTTTTCAAAAATGATAAGTATAAGGTTTTTTCTATTCCTACAAAACCTATACTCGTAAAAGATCCATATTTTTTATAGTGTTCTATAATTCTTCGGTTTACTTTATAAGAATAAAATTAAATATCATTTTTATGAACTGTGTCCAAATGAGTGACCTCGGGACGTTATAATTGGTATCATAAGAACAATTTAATTTTTTTGGAGATTAGATGTTGTATCATGATGAAAAACTTGTATATTGTTTATAAAATTATTTACTTAGTTATTTCCCATTATTTTTATTTATTCTGAAGATTGGAATTCATAATTTTTGTAACATCGATGAACAAATTTCGAGGGTGAAATTCATTTAATGGGGGGAGAATGCAAAACCCCAGAGAAATATAAATATTAATTCAGTATTTATTGATTAAATTATTATAAATTATAACTACTTAAAATATTGTTTAATAAATACCATTATATGATATGGTTCAAATAAAAGTATTTTTGTTCCAAAACATAAAATATTTGGTAATATTTCACGAAATAATTATTTTTATATCTTAATAAACTAATACATTAAATATATATTTATATTATTCTTTGTTAACAATTAAAAATATATTAATAGAAAAATGATAATAGTAAAAATAAGTAAAGGAGATATTAATAATTATATATTTATATATCTATTATAATTAATAATGTTATGAATTTTAAAGATTGTTTTTTATAATCTTTTTTAAATAATTAAATTAATAAATAAAATCTCATACTAACAAAAAATATAATATGAAAATAATAAAATTGAAAATTAATAATTAAGAAAATATATTATTAATATTATTATTTGATCATATAAAATGTATTATTGTTATTAATATATATATATATCTATATATTAATTTTGAAATAAAATAGATTATATGAAAAAAAATATAGCAGATAATAATAAAATATAATGAATGAATCATGAATAATGAATAACAGAGTTTGAGGGTTTTAGTTCGAGGAGGTGGGTGTTTAAATGAGGTTAGGTGTCGCTTCTTGATAAAGATATACATTGAAGATTCAAGTGTAATGAGGGTGAAACCATTCACGGAGTTGCAGATCAGGAGTTCGATCTTGGAGGAAGTGGTTTGAGCATGTATGTGTTCTGATTTGAGGGTGTAAAGGGAGGTCAAAACTAATCTTGGAGTTGCAAACTAATAGGTTGAGTTTGTTATATGGTTTTATTTAATGTTCCGGCCATTGGTGTGAATTTGGAAGTCTAGGTATGATTTTTGTGGAGGTTTCGAGTGTGATCTAGGGGAAACAACGTTCATATTTTTGAGATCTTTTTGATTTGTGATATCTAGATGTTAGTGTATTGTGTTTAATAGATTGCTAAGTATGAATATGAATGTGATCTCTTTAATAGTTACTTAATCTGCTGATATCCCCCACTTTTTACATATATCTTTATAAAATATATTCAACTACATTTATAAACAGTTGGATTTATCTTCAATCGTCGGTGTTTATAATAGTATAGAAGGATTCATTTATATATATATATTTAAAAATTCTGATTGTTTATTATGTGGCTCTGGATTATTTCTCTATGAAGAAGGCTCAGCTGAAACTATTATATTATTTTGCAATTTATTTTTTCTTGTATGATTCTATTAGTAACTATCTATTGTTTATAAAAAATATAGAATATTAACATCAAACTTATTATGGTACATTGGTTTATTCCAATATTCAACACATATATTATTTTGGATATATTTTGTTTTAGATTTAGTTATAAATAATTATTTCTTCTTAAATGATTTAAACCAAATTTTCCATATAACATTATTCCACAATAGTTTTTGAAGTCTATAAATAGAGAATTTACGTTCATCATTGGAGGGAATGTATTATGAGATTTCTCACATCCTCTTTGAGTGATTCACATTTTGTAAATACCTTATTTGGAACTACTGCTCCCTGTGAGAAATTTAAGACAAACAAATAACATGTCCATTCTATGCTTAACTACAATAATGGTCTATTGAGGTTTCATTAGAGGTGAGGGATAAATATTTCAAATAGTTATTTATTTCAATATCTTATTCTTTTACAGGATATTTCATCCTATTTATTTTATTATTTAATTTTCAAGTAGATATAAGATCTATAAATGAAATTTTTAAGGAGTGATGTTTTTAAATTTTAATAATTAATTTAAATGGGTTTTAGTAAATGATATACTACTATTTATTTATCCTTATTTTTAATAATGAAATTATTCTTCTATTATTTTTTTTCTAAACTATATAATTTATTTAGAAATATATTTATTTACTTTTAAATTTTTTACTTGAAATTATAATATTATGGGTAATCCCTCACTTCAAATATT
Source organism: Viscum album (assembly GCA_963277665.1). Lineage (NCBI taxonomy): Eukaryota > Viridiplantae > Streptophyta > Magnoliopsida > Santalales > Viscaceae > Viscum > Viscum album. The sequence goes on from OY728156.1 coordinate 1,743,100,061, forward strand.
GTATCTATGTTATATGTATTATTATGTATTAATCAAATTCATTAAAAAAATGTGTTTTCAATTTAGTTCAATGTGAGTTTATGTTTTTCATACTAATGAATAAATGAAAAATACATATTTTTTAAATTAAAATCAATCATGTTTTAATATTTTAATTTCTACTTACAATCTAACAATTTTTATATATAAATATAAGTTATCTATGTTTAATTTTAAAGAACTAATGCAGTTAAATTTCTATTATTTTATGATAGTAAAAATATAATTGATTATTTTTTTATATTTCAAATTTAAGTTATGAAAATTTATTTGGGATTTAAGTTGTGAAATTGGATATTAATTTATGATTTATATTATGTTCGAAATTATATAGATCATATTGTAAAATTTTCATTCATGAATGTCAATTACAAGATACGAAATTCATCTTACTCAATGAAATGTCATGCATTTATATTATATGAATCCGTTTTATTATTCACACACACACACACACACACACACACATATATATATATATGTCTATGTGTGAGTTTAACTCTATATACTAGTAATTGTTTTTAAAAGTTTTATAGTTAAAATATTATTTCATATTTGAAAATTATTGTTTTATTAACATTTCACGTACTAAAATAAATTCTTAAAAATGATAAGATTTTGTTTTTCAGAAATTTTATAAATTAATATGTATAAACAAACATATATATGTGAATATAATTAAATGTATTTAAAAGACACAAACCCAGTGAGAAATTTATAAAATATTAAAGAAAACCTATAATGTTTTTAGAAATTTTCTCAACTTAAATGTTGTAAATATAGTTGGTTAATGGGGATTGAACCCTTCATCCACTGTGTGGGTAGTCCTAGACTGCCTTTAAGTTTTATGAATACCAAACGTTTTGTTTTTAGAGGATTTCTTAGTATTATCTTAAGAACAAATGTTTTATTCTAAAATTACTCTCATGCATAATTTTATTCCAAAGTGATTCTACATTAACATTATATATAGAATTACCGGACATATAGTAATGTTAAAAAGTGTTTATTTATATGTTTTCATAGTAGTAATTATTAAAAAATGTTTTTCAATATTCCATACTAAGAAATTCCATGCTCACACATTGTCTTAAAATGGTTTTTTCACAAGCATCTTAGTAGATCAAAAATTTATATGTCGTCGCTTTTGGAGTTAGCACGCATGGAATCATAGTGGAAGATTGTTTTATTATAGTTTAAACTCTGATAAATCAATGATTTTTCAAATCCGCTAGAACCTAGAATGGTAAAAGATCGTCAATTGTTTACTGTTTTGTGTAATTGTTCAGTATATTTTATAAGGAAAAAATTACACCGCATTTTTACGCCCTGAGTTCGGAAGAGTGGCCTCGCGATGTTATGTTGATGGTGGTACCCCTGATAATTTTCCACCATTAATTTCCTATTTTGATGTTTCTAATTATGATCCCAATTCAACCCAGATTGATTTGACCACACAAGCCACAAATATTACATGATCACGTGTTAAAAACATTATTTCAATGAAAATATCGATTAATAAAATTTTCATACACGGTATAAATGTCATGCAAAACCAAAATTTCACAAACCATCCAAAAAATAAAGATGAAATGAATTTTATTTTTGTGAAATAAATTATTAATATATATTTTTTTTATGAAAAAAATAGAATCATTGAACTTAAACCAACTTGGAATGAAGTAATAACCTCATACACTAAAAAATTTAATTAGAAGGTTTATTGAAAATATAAAAAAAATAGATAATATATTAGAACATGTTTCCATTAATAGAATAACTCAATATCTAAAAAAATATCACAAAATATTAGTCTTTTTGTAACAGATGTGAACCAACAGTTTTTATGAGAGGAGATGAGGAGATCTAAAGAGAGGCATATAAAATGAATAATTATAATTAATTTTAAAAAATAAAAAATGTTAGATCCTTGGAAATAAACTTAATCTTTAATATAAAGAACTAAAAAATATTATTATATTTTTTTAGTTTGTGATCATAATAGGATATATGAAAAATAGAATTCTGGGGTTTTTAATGCTGGTGAAGACAAAATTTTGGGGTTAATAAATACATGCATGAGACATCATATGGCTTTAAGGAGTGCTCAATATTCTTGGCCACCATCCCAACATTATAATCTAATAATATGAATAACAGTAGACATCATATGGGATTCCCTTAACCATAATTAAATCATAAACCCATAGAACCTATGAAAAACTTTGAAAACCCATTCTGAAAAACTCAAAACTTGAACATATTTAAATATAACAAGAAAAATATTTATTAAAATGAAATGTGCAACAAATAGGGGTTGGTACATCATATTTCATTCTGTCTGTTTGTCATTCTATTCCCATTCTAATAATATAACTGACATTATTTTCAAATGAAAATAAATTAAATAATGTTTTATTGGACTTACATGGATAATAAGGGGCCAGAAGCTCAATGATATAAATCTCATATAGTAAGAGCTATTCTGATTTCTACTCATAAATTGTAGGTTGATAAGGGGAATTTGGATGGGATGGGTCCTACTCATTCCCCCTCATTCTAATAAGTTAAAATATGGATTCTATATAATGTTTTAATATATTTATATTCTATATCTACATATTTTAATTCACTTATATAGTAGTTTAATTCTAAAGTATTGATATAAAATAGGCTCAAGATCATATGAAGATAAACAATAGATTATGATGATAAGAAATTGGGAATCAAAAATTTCAAAAGGAAAAATGAAGAAATAAATTTTAAATATTGTACAGTATTAGATAAAATAGAGGATGAATGATGACTAGTTTCATATATATTGTTCTATTTCATCTATTAAATAAATTAAATTGGTAAATGAAGCTTGATGTGAATACAGTAATGGTAGGTTTTTTCATCATGTACAAATAAACTTTTATAGAAATAAAGAATACTCATATGAGAGGAATCAAACATTGTTGTTAAAATATTAAATATTTCTAGACAGCAAAATATACGAAGAAATATTCAAAGATATCAAAAAATAAAATGAAAATTGTATGAATGTAATAATAATGCATCATAATAATTTGATGAATTCCCCTAAATTAATATGTTAAAGAGGTAATCAATGTTATAATTGTATAATCATGAATAATGATGAAAAAAAAAGAATAATAGTATAAATATATGGTTCCTTCAGTTTAAATTCATATATTGAATATTGGTTAATCAAGGAACATCTCACATGGAATAATAAATTAGCAACAACAACAATATTTTACCTGCTTTTGTATTTCATGAATGAGGTGATAGAATGGTTGAATATAAAAAAGTCTTTAAAATAAAATATTAGAATATATTAATGCTAGTCATAATTCTTTAAAAATGATGAAAATGTATCATTGATCAAAAATAATGTGCACATTTTGAATCATGTATTCAATAAACATAATTTCATTAAAGTTCAATTTATCATGGGTAGGCTCCATATGGAAAATTAGTTTTAGTATCTCTATAATAACAATATATAGTATAGTTAAAATTCCCTTTAATGGAATCCACAAAAGGTGTATTTCTCAAATATGTTAAAATTTTTATGGTTTAGTATCATATATTATTATGAATAATAATTTGTATATATTATTATAATAATTTTCTTATTATTTAGACTAATATCATAGTGTTTTTTTATAAATAAATAAACATTTCAAATGTGATATATATTTTAACCACTCTATTATAGATGTTTATAAAAAAAATTCACACACTACAAAAAATAAAATATATATAGTTAATCTATGAAACAAGAAAATTAATGTAGAATAAATTATTGTATTATTGTTAATGAAATACTGACATTATATAATTATATAATGAGAAAAATATAGGAAAATATATGAATAATAAGACCTCATATATAAAATAATAAACTAATTAAAACATTCAATCATCAAATAACTAAAAAATCCCCTTCTTTTATGCAGATATTTCACAAAAATTATTATTTAAAATTAAATGCTTTTTATTAAAAAAAATATTCTTTGTCATATCATATAATGATGGAGACTCACATTTTCAATCAACAACCCATATAACTCTTAATGAATCAAGGTAAAAGTTTGAATCCATCCACCAAACATATTCTATAATCAAAATAATCTTCATAAAAATAAAACATTACTTATCCCAAATCATAAAAAAATTCCATATATATCACAAAAATCCTTATCCCACTAATTCATCTCTATTAAATTCAAATGTAATGACCCAATTAGTGAATAAAACTGAAATAATCCATCTAAAAGTCATATGATATCAATATATTCACTATATACATTGATAAAAAATGATAGATTAAATATAAAAAATTTGATCTCATAAATTGGACTACCAATCATTTACATACATAATTATTTCCTAGAAAACAATTCATGATATTGAATTTTATTAGTAGATTCACACATCTCATGAGTTTGATGTATATTTAAGATATAACAGATAATATTGTATTGTAATTCTCTATATTAATTTGAAATGACCTACACCATAATAATTATTTTTTCATTGATGGGAAAAATATGAAGACATATTCATACTTCAAATATACTTCTAGATATCTCATGCAGAGACACATCGATGTTGAAACACGAATGGTTCTTATTAAATTGGTCATGATACATATAAAGAACTTATTTCTACTAATAAATGATTAGTAATATTACTCACTCCAATGAAACTCAGATAATTTTATGACATCATTAGGTGTGGCATGGAAATTTCCATGCACATTATTTAATAAAACCTTTAGTGTCGTAGTAAATCTTTTTAGGACTTAGTTTCATAGAGATTAATATATTTTTATTGTGTTCACTAAATACGGGAGTCATTTTTTCCATGAGGAACAATTATTTTCCTTTAAATTTTATATTATAAAGTAACAGATACCTTTTAAAGTAATTTTAATAAATTTTTCACAACTAATATCAGTCTTTGTATAAAAAAAATTGACCATCAATCATAATGACTGATTTTTTAATCATGGATCATTTAGAATAAGAATATATAGATACCATACACCCCTGGAAAAAATTAAAAATATGATGATATTATTCTTATTCAAGTGAATCATTTTATGATGATATTCATCCATGTTATCTATTTTATAACATTGTATAACATTGAAATGATATCTTTTATATTACCCCATACATGGAAATACCACTTATCCTTTCCTATCATCCCAACATATTAAATGAGCACATAAATTAATTAATATACCAAGTAGTTTATAATATGTTGTTCAAATAGAAATCCCATGTTATAAGAGTCCTCCAACACATTCATGCTTTCCTATTCCACAAAATTTGATCTTAGTCGTTGCATAAAATTGAAATATTGTGTTCTTGTATCCAACAATTGGATGAATAATTTTGAACTCTATTATTTATTTCTTGTTTGCATCATTTTTTTTATGATATCAAAAATCATATTTTATTCATGAAATATATAAAATAAATAATATGATAAAGAATAATAATAAAATTGAAAAAAGGAATATGTATATATATATATATTCGTTATATATGTCAGACTTTAATGATAGGTTGATCAATGTATCTACCCCCATTTTGGAGACAGTTTTTTGGTGTTACTGGTCAGGATGATGAGAACCCTTCAATTAATTACATGAATATAAACTATACCCTTAAAAGAATAATTTACATAATTGTCACTATTGAGAATTTAACGAATTTTACCATATATTATCATGAGGGTAGTTAGTGAGAATAAAATTTTATTTGTCTTTGAATCATATTTCTAATACATAAATATAAATAATTAATTTTAGGCCATTAGAGATAATAGAACATTAATGTTATAGTTGTGGTGTTGTTAGTTTCTCTCAATGTAGAGGTGTTTTATTAATATAATGGATGAGTCACATGAAGATCTATCTTAAGAGATCTGATTTCTATGTTAAATGATATATGTAGTATCAAAAATCATTTAGTGTTCTGGAAACACACTTATCCATTGTACGAGAAAAGATGGTGGTGTTGATTTACAGTTTTCCATTTGTTTTTTCGCATCTTTTCCAGGTTATGTACATCTTCATTTTTGGATAAACATACTTTTTTGGATTACCTTTTCATATTCAATCTTTTATAGTCGATCATTTTCTATAGGGGTGGGGAGATTATTCCTGGGAGAATGAACTACAGTTCATGGATGCATATTTGTTTTTAATTTACATAGTCTATGTAAAACTTTTTCAAAGGATAATGGTTGTTTTATTTAAGATTCGAAGGCATTAGATATTGTTCAGGATTTTTTAATATTTGTTTTCCTCTGATGAGTCTACTAGAAACATACACATTATGAACATGTTACTTGAAGTTAACATATTTTCTAGCATAAGACGTGAACTGGTTTAGAGTGTGAAGATTTTACACTCAATGAAACTGGTTCACCTACTGAAATTGATGATGAAGTTTATCTTATCATTATAATATATATTTTCTAAATATGAGGAAAATAAAAAAACCGTGTAGTGAATGAGATTCATGTTGTTAATATCTCGAGGCCAATATTTTTAAGACATCTTTTTCATATAATTTTTATTCCATCTTTCAATTTTTCATCTCTATAAAACCCTAGTGATACAAGATGATTTTTTGTCATTCCCTCCAATATGAACATCTAATTCTATCCTTAATTTTCAAGTGAGTTCTGTATCATTTTCATTCCAATTTCTTCTACTATCCTCTATTTCATCAATCAGATATCTTCTTTGTGAATGAATAAGGTTTTGATATTGATTTTCTGTGTCATCACGATTTTCCAAGGTATCTTCTTTTCATTTTTTTTCATCATTGGTGATACCTTCTGAAATTGTTACATTGATGATATGATTAGTGTAGGGGGACTAAAAAAATTCCTACAATCAATATTTTTTATGTATGTGAAATATTATGTTACTGTGCTGATACAACATTCACATTAACAAAATATTAACCTGTTAAAAATTATAATGTGTTTTAACCAATCATGGGATTCTTTTATATAATTTTTTATTGTGCATAGATTTTCATTTACAGATAGTTTAATCCAACAGTTTAATGAAAATGAAACATATTTTCTAAATAATGACAAATTAGATTGTCACCGCATCTCAGTTGACTGATTATTATAGGATCACATTTGAAGATGGATTAATTTATTTTTATAATGTATGGTGAAACATTGGTTTTACCTGGTTTTGTATGCAAAAATTCAAGTGGATTAAGACATAACTTAATGAATGAAATGGAATTGAAATATTAAATGGTAATTTGACGAATTTACCTTTTGTGGATCATAATGTATGTTGCATTATTTATGTACAATCTATCATGTGCTGTAACTTATGATTATATTCCTATATTGATGACTTGGTCCAGATATGTGGTAAATATTATAGGCCTTAATCCATTTATATTGAAATACATATACAAAGGGATTCATCTAGTTATATAGTAATTCATATAGGTATTGGTCTGGAAATGATGAAATGACTATATATTATAAAAGGATTTGTTATAATGAAAGGATTGTATATTGGTCTAATTTTAGTTATGCCTAAATATTTATAGAAATGGAATGAACCAATTATACTATGATATTTATATAGAGTGTGTGGAACTATTATGGTGAAATGATTATATATATATAACCTGGTCTGGTCATTGGAAATTATTATTGGGCTGGTACTATAATTATGAATATCTCATATGGATGGAATTTATAGCCATGTGATGAATTCATGGACTTCACGTTATACGTGGATTGGTATTTCTACATTATAAGAGTTGGCGTTTGGATAGTTTCAAATAAGTTTTTCTACGATATTGTATAATATTTTATCAAATACAAATTTTTATGACTTTATGTTGAGAAAAAACAATTTGATAATTTTTGTTTTGATGTGGTCACATTGACATTATTTGTTTTACTCACACCTTATTTAGGATACCTTTTGGTACCTTATTAGATTACATGCATGTTATTTTAGGCAAGGGAAAAGGACCCCATTTTTAATTTTTCTTACTGGATGGGTTATAGCATGGAGATCAACTTAATGTGGGAATCGGTACTGGGCTCATTTGGTTGTTTTTTAGAGTTATTTATGTAATTTAAGTATCATATCTATATGGTTAATTTAATTTAATTTAATTACATTTCATTCAAATATAACATAATTAATTATTATTTGGTTGACATTTTCCATCATTTTTCTTCTAGTTTAATGCTGTTTTGTTTCCACTATTTCTATTACACATATATTTTATTTATTTCCTTTTTATTATAAAATTTTACCATTGTTTATAGTCTCGTCATTATGGCCTTAACACCCTTATTTCTATTCGATATCATCTAAAGTGTAGTGTGGTGTGATTCTGGTCATGAAACCACATTGATTTGGTCACATATTCGTGTTCAATATCGTGGTAAAATACAATGTGGTATCAAGGAAAAGTTATATTTTTTCCAATTTATTTTATCGTAGAGAATTTTTTAAAGGAGACTAATACGTGTTGATAATTGGTAATGAAAATTTTCATGGGAGTAGTTAACCCATGTGTGAGAGAAACCCATAGTTCCCATTGTAGGGATAGTTTATCATGATGTTCTATTTTTACCATTGATATTATTTCACCTTGTGTTACTCATATGTGTTGTGAAATTAATGTTTCTCTATATTTCATCTCATGTCCTGGTATGGAATGATTCGAGTATGCATACTCATGATAGTAATTTAGGAATACATATTGACATGAACTGTACATGGAAGGGAAATATTTATTGCAAGAAATATATTTTTCTATATGAAATATGAAATGATATTCCTTTTATATCAGATAAATTATATGAACAAAATGTTTCTTAATTCAAATTAACTTATTAATACATTATTAAAGACCAATATATATAGGTTGTATGTTTCTATCACCCATTAAGATTGGAACTAATTTAATCTAGTATTGAAATAAGTGTGTTTATCTTTTAGAGAAAACATCAATATATCATCTTAGAATATAATACTAGAAGATTGAAAGTTATAGTGACTATAATGTAGATGAACTAGAGATTCTTGTTACTTGTTAAGATCTAATGTTGATTCATATTTGTGATAATTATATGAGTATAATTTGATCTATTCAAATAGACATTTTACATTATATAATATTGATTTCTACACTGATGAGAGTTTTTATAGAGATGCATCCACCTTTGTGGACTAGAGAGGGAGGCCCAAAAAAGAAGAGTTGAAGATTGAGTTACAATAGTAAATCATCAGAAGGTTTGTGGTTCTAAATTACATGATGATAAAGCTTTCATCATACATTGTTCATGGAACTGCCATACAATGGTGAGAAATTCATGATAAATCTAGACAGAATGAGTAGTAATCCTGGATGTAATAATAATAAATGTTTCTAAGATACTTATATGATGAAAAGTTGTGGGATGAGAGGTCTAGATAGTTCATACTCCAAAAAATAGATATTTTTAGTGGTTTAATATTATTAATGTTTCATATATATGTAATGAATTGATCATTTTTTAGTAGAAAATGATATTCCTATATTGATATGAATCTATGATGGAATTCTCATAGCGATCAGGTCATAGGTGAATAGTTTCTTGTTATATACCCTTTCAGAAACGATGAATAATGTTATAATCAAGAATGGAAATCTAAGTTTTTCCCGACAATGTATCCATTCCATTTTTATTAGAATATATTCTCCTTGTGGAAATATTAACAAATCTGAAAATTTTCATAATGGAAACATCTAGAATATTACTCAGGGTAGTGTCCAAACAACTCTAGAACATATTAAATTGTTGTTTCACCAGTAATAGAAGTTTAATTACTGGTAAAATTAATATAAATACCATTCATTGTAGTTTAATTAAAAATGTAGTTTATGAAAAAATTAGAGGGGTTCTAGGGGAATAAAAATGAGTTGTAGAAGGAGATCAGTATAGGATCTAGTGTTAGAGAAGGTATAAGATAACCCTCTACATAATGATTTATATTGTTCCACTAGATTCACTGCTCGAGAAAAAGGATGTGGTACAAATTTTGAGTAATGGAGACACTCTCATGAGAGTTATTCCTATGAGAGTTATACATGAGCCTAAGGAAAAAGGGAATTCCTACCACATACTATAATGTATATATCGACTTGTTTGGATGAAATGATAACTACCATTAGAGGTAATAATTCAATATCATATACCAATGGTTGTGGTTTAATGGTATAGATGTATCCCATTCAATTATTTATAATATTTTCCTAAAATGAATGGGTTAGGTTTTGGAAATACTCGATGGTGTCTTAACCATTAGTACATTGTTGGGAGGGTGGTTAGAAAACATAAATGTCAAAATATGTGTAATATAAAAATTTACAGTTAATGCTTCTTTTGGGAATTATTTATACAACAGATTGATTTTTTCTTTTTGATTATTTTTAAATATTTTCTACATCAATACAATTTTCCTATCAATAGTTACTATAGGATAATACACATTTTATTTGTAAAAGGAGGAATCTATTTTATCCTTGATGAATGGGATCTTCATGAATGTCTTATAGTACCACATCATTAATGATTCGATTGTATCAAAACATTGATATATTGTGTTTATCTAAATAATGATTTGATGATGAAGAATAATTTTCCTCCAGTGGTATTCCTTTTATTTATTTATTATTTTCTAATTAGTTATATGATTTACTACATATGTTGGAGATTGAATTCATAGTTGTGTTGGTGATACTAGTATAATAATTTTCTAAAGAAACTAATAAGTTTTCAACTCTGGGGACTTAAAAAATTTATGTTTATTTTTATGATTAGGAAGATAAATGTTATCTATGACCCATCATGTCATCTTGGTGTTCTCCCTTTCATTTCACAAATTTGGTTGATAAGACTCTGGTATTGTGTGAATATTATCAGATATTGAATATGATGGATCTAAAGAACTATTACATTCCATTCATTGATTATATCTTTGAACAAATCAGTGGTTTTTATATATTCACTATTACAAACATGAGATCAGGGTATTACGCATTGAGTGTGAGAAAAAAAAAATTATTTGGACTACTTTTAAAATAACTTCTATCTTGTACATGTTCGTATTGATAAAGTTTAGTTTGATGAACACATGACATTTATTAATCTCCTTAATGAATCATATATTTTAGAATTTTATAGACCTCTTTGTGGTGGTTATATTTGATAAAATCATATTGTACAACCCGATCATGGAATATCCTGGACAACATTGTGACATCATCCTGATGACATTGATAGAGAATTTTCATTATCCCATGCTAACCTAATTCTATTTCAAGACCAATATAGTAAACATCATGGTTTATGTCATATCAATGTATGGAGTGTTAGTTATACTAGAGAATATTGAAACCATTATATATTGGTTGGGTCCCAAAAATGTTTTCAATACTAAGATCATTCTATGTTTATCAGTTTTTTATCAGTGTTATATCCATGAAATATACTATTTTGAAGCACTAATTTGTGGGATTAAAATTATGAGAGTGAGGTTTTCTTGGAAAGATTCATCCAATAAATCATTTAATTATATAATTGGTATGATAACCTTTGACCTGATCTTTATTTTTTCAATAATGGTAAGATAATAATCCACATTCTGTGATGCATTCAATGTTTGACATGGATCATTTATGACGTAAGAACACCAAGTGGTTTCTTATGGATTCACACATATGTGAAGAAATGTGTTTAATTATCATACACATTCATTAGAGTTTGAATTATTGGTCCATTACTGATGATTCTAGAGACATTATATTCTAGGTGATTGTTTTGCGGTCTACATGGATGATACGAGCATTATGCTCATATTTCTTTTCATGAATACCTAATTCCTAGATAGGTTACATCAGTATTGTATCTATATAATTTAATCTATGATATATCTTGTTCACTAGGATATGGAAACATCATTATATTTGTCCTATACGAGATAACATAGAATGTTTCTATGAGAAAGTATTGCAATGAGTGGTTCATTGTGGAACACATTTTCATATATGGATGGTGATGTTAATGAGTACTAGATATGATTACCTATTATATTGAAATTTTTTATTCAAGTGCTTCTCAACCAGATCAAGAGATAGAAGATAGATAATCCAGAGGGTATACAACTTAGAGATAACTAATACGATAGAGATAAACAATTATAAAAATCAATTTATAGTGAAATTTATCTTATATACTATCGTTGTGTGCGGTTTCTGAGTGGATTAAATAAATAGTTTATGGAAGAGGTTCAAGATTCTACATTGGTGTTACATATTGGTCTAAAAAATATGTATCATCTCCTCTATAGGTAGTATGAATATGAAAGAATTACAATAGAGGTAGTGGGATTCATAACAAGATTCATCACCTATCAATAGGTGATTAATGACGAACAGGGGCATAATGGGCTGATGATTCATCAAACCATTATATAATTGAAGTGGGATGATGTTTCTTATTGACATACATTCTTGATATCATGGTTCTTGATTGGTCATCTTGGGGATATATGATGTCATGTTTTCCTATTACAAACCTATCACTTATAGACCGCTATGAAATATGAATGGATGATTTAGATTTTGTTGGATATGATAGAAGACAGTTTGATGGATTTCAATGGTTCATGGGATTATAAAATGAATCTCGTGGAGTTATAAAACAATATCATCTGCTATAATTTAGTCCAAATAGATCCTTTTGATGATTTTTATGTATGTACAATTCATTCAAATTTTCATTGTCTAGATAAATGTTAGTCAGTTGTTGTTAGGAAAAATCATTTAAATGAGATGCTTGAGATGGTTTAGTTGGGTGTGAGGCAGTTGGTGACTTCATAAATTATGTGGATATCATATATGGATCATTATTAAGAATCACAATAGTTTGAGGTGGGTCATCATGTTTTCCATCATGTGTCTCATAGGTTAGTGCCACACCATATCAGTATATATGGAATGATAAAACCCATGTTTTAGTTCATTCAAGTCTTTGGAATGGGTCAGTCTAGTGAAATACCAATTTTCAGTTCAGTAGTTATAAAGTTTCTTGATATAAAGGATTCATGTAATCTAGATATTTAGATATCAATATGATCCTTCTAGTTTTATTTATATTGATGAAGTCAATATTAGTGTATTTGGGTTCAATGATGAGAATCTTAATGTGATATGGAACATATTGGGAAGTATCTAATGTTATAGATTTTACCTTGAGATTAATTGATGGGGATTCATGTGAATGATCAAGGGGAGATATGGAATAGGGATAATGATAGCTGATCATAGTGGGCAAATTTTTTTTCAAATACCCCATTGATATTCTTAGATCTACATGAGGATGATCCACATTAATGTGGTGAGGATATATGATCACATGTTTTTTTATATATTTCATTATTTATTTTTTGTAATGATACACTTGTTGGGTTTCATTTTAATATTTAATCATTTTTTGTTGAGTCTTTTATTTGGGTGTGGAGCGATTTTTGTTTGGAAAAAGAACATAATTTTATGGATGTAATTTTTTAAATTATAAGACTCATATTATTAGTGTGTTGACATATCATGAGTTCTCATCACAAGTTTAAATTTATTCAAAGGTCATTCATGATATTCAATAGAGATATGTGTTGTTTTTTATCTAATGGAAACTTTCAAGTTGTGAAGATGTTACACGACGTGAACCTATTATCGGAACATACCATGAACTAGTTCCAGGAATGAATCATTTATATGTTATTAAACTAGTTCACATCATGGAACAATTGAATGATGGTATATTAACTAATGCTGTATTGTTTTCATGGTGGATCATATAAAATAAAAAATAAATGAAATGAATGTGGTTCATGCTATGAAAGGGGTTCAATCATGAATCACATGATACTAGTAGAATCAAACCACGGTGTGTGTCTAATGTTGATTTTATCCACTATGAATCATGCACTCTCAAATCCTAAGTTTGATGATTGAAATTTTTGAGTGATTCCTACTATTCCAGATGTCTCAGTAAATCATTTAATATTTTTTGATTTCAATAACGTTTTTTCCCCACTAATATGAAACTCCCCATTACAATGGTAATATATATGGAATGTGGTAGAATTAAGATTTTATAGTTAGGTTTGTATGGTCAAATTTATCATTATGATCTCATTAAATTTTGGTCTATATTGAAAATTCTAATTGAGGAAGTTTTTCATTTCATATAATAATGATAGGTGGTCTATAAAAATATTTTAATATTATCTATGTTTATGTATATGAAATATTATGAAATTTTTCCATCATAATTTATGCATTGACTCACTAATTAATGGGATACAATAATCATGTGTTTAGATAACTCTTAGGAACCCATTGAATGCATTAGAGAATATGAATATCATTTTAATAAAAATAGGGTTAAGTACAATTAAACTAAAATGAACATGATTTTGTAATAAAACATTAATTATCATGATGTGTGAGTTTTTTTGATTACATTTGATATGATCACTATCGAATATGGAATAATTTATTATGGAAATAACGAGAAATAATTTTCAATGATATGGATGTGTAGAATTCTAGGTCATTGGTTTGTGGCCTAACATAACTACAGAAAAATAATTAGATTATTATTATTCCATTTTCTAAATTGACCATCATGTTCTTGATGTTTTAAGACCTCCTAAATCTAAAGATACCAAAAAAATAGGATAGTTAAAATGACTCTTAAATCTTTCCTCTTGTAGGCCTTGAGTTATAAAATAACTCAAATTTTATGAAAATATACTGAAATGGGAGGAATTACCCTCTATAATTATATAGGATTTAGTGGTAATAAGAATTAACAACAAAACAATCCATGGAATTATATATAAATAAACCAAAAAAATACAACATACATGAATAAATAAAAATGATATAGTTAAAATTATCAAAAAATAAATTCCCAAAGGAAATTTTATAAAGAAAAACATCATTTTTCAAATGTTTCATGATATTCATGCGCAATATGGTATACTTTTTCCTCATATAAAACAAAAAATAGTCTATATAAATTGGATGCGAGAACATATAAACACATTAGGAATTTGAAAGTCTCTCATAGGCATCTGAAATAATCATTCAAATGTAAATATTAGAAAACTACAGAACCAATAACACAATAAAAGCCTACAATCCATCCCATAATCATAATGGAAGACTCACCATATAATGCATGAAATGTAATATAATAGAACAAGAGTCCAATCGATAAAAGGGATCCCAATAAAACTATCCTGCTGGTATGCCACTCCCACAACCCAACATTGTATATCCTATAACACCAATTTAATGATAATACCACAATTCCCCACAAGCACCATCACAACACATATCAACGACATAAATATAGACCACCACCCCACATAAACAATCACAACAAATCTCACCCAATGACACCTTTCTCATCAAATTATAACCTCTACCCTAACCATAGTGGAAGGGTATCATGACGTGAATGACATCAACCTTATTCGGTCCACCTTCCATGAAAATCCCTAATTAAATGACACCCCACAAGCATGATCATAACGCATATCATCCTAGAAAACATGGGCAACATGACATTTCTCCTTATGATACATGGGCCTGCTTCACCACAATCATGATCACATAAAAGCCACCCAAAAAATGGGATTTCACATCCAATATCTAGTGTACTTTCATACCATAATCCATCAAATAATGTAAAATTACTCCCACCCCTAGAAGAGATATCATGAAAGGGGGAGTACCTAGACATCATTCAACAACATCTAATGTCCTCAAAAAACCCATGTGTGACTATGTGGATGTTAGCATAGTGTTACTATTATAAGAGAAGTGTATATAGAAATATAAATGAATATAAAATCAAATACATATATAAACTAACCATTCCGTGATATAGGTTCATAAACAAATTCTAACCAACTAACAACAACATCAACACATTTTCTAGAACCTCTAAATGCATAACACCATTAAATTTACAAGACACATCACACCATTTCCCAATTATGTTATCAAATCGATTCATTTCATGATAATTCAATATAAAATATTGGCCACAAAAACGTCATAAATTATATCATTATACATTTTCATCAAATAAACAAAAAACTACATTCATTACAATTTTCATTAAACAATAATTCTATCCCATGACTTTCTACACTTCCATCATAAGAAATACACACAACATAGGTAGCTCATCTTCCTAGTCTCACTATCCCCAATAAGGTGAAAAATTATCCTAACAACTTCTAATAAACCACCCTAAAAACAAAACTGAAAAACCGCATCAGCACAAAAAAATCATGAACAAAAATCAGCCACCTCACTTCACCAGAATCACAAGCAAATAATAAAAATCTCTCAAAAAAACTCAGTATCACATGTCAACAATGATCCCCACAAAATGCCACAAATAACATTTTTATTCCCACAAGAAAGACCACAGGACATAAACCATCATTTTGAAATTAATGAATTTAAAAACGATCATTTATTAAATTCCACATTATTTTTGGGGCATTACCATAGAATCCATAATCTTGATGAAACAATTTCATATTCTCAATATATGTTTTTGTCATTTTCTCATTTTAGGGTGATATCCAACAATCACAACTAAAGATGACATCACAACACATATCACCCAATGTAAACCAATTATCCATCGGACAGAGATTTCATATAGTGTTAAGCTCTTACAATCCATCATATCAAAATAATATCGAATATAAAAAATCATTAGAATAAAACACAATTATTTTTAAAATTAAATTTAACCAATAATGTTTCATTGATTAATCTATCAAAATTGTTCCAAAAAACTATTAATAAACCTACACTATAACAAGTGACCAAAAAAATCAACCCAACTCACATCCCAAACCAGTACAACATTAGTAATGTGAATTCATTGCCTAATTACTAGAGAACAAAATGTGGGGATGAATAATAATTCACCATATATCGCTAGTGGGGATCCACCAGGACTTGCAAACCACAGTGGTTGGAAGGAATATAGATCACCCTCTTATGGATATAGGGGATAATCTAATACCATAGATATGGAAATGTGGTTGAATGAATAAAAATTAAGTAATTAAAATAACAAAAAAATCGAATCACAAATGTTTCACAACATTTAATCATTAAATGACATATAAAACCCATGTTTTATGAATGTTCATGATTTCATTGAAAAAATATCCACCTAGGGCTTATTAAATAAATGACATCAATATAAAAAAATTAAATGTAATTCGTCTAATGGATTCCCACATAGATACGCACATTCTATAAACAATCAGGATACACAGTTCATCAACCACCATTACACAACATGTAGAAAATACATGACATTTATTTCCTATAGAAGCTCTACTACATGTCTATAATCCAACAAAAAATTAGGAACCTCCCACGAACACCTCTAGATAAAATCATTGGAAACATAATGATCCATGAAGGAAAAGGATATTACATTATATTTGCATCAATTTATTCTCATCATATAGATTCCAAAACCATGCATAGAAGGAATGGGATCTGAAGAACCCCCCATGGGATGCCTATAAAAGATCTCGTTAAACATAAAATGCTACAACAAAAATATAATTCAAAAGTGAAAATCCACCAAACATAAAACACAAACTCATCGGCACATTGACAAAAAATAATCTCCTCTCACCCATAAAAATTTCAACATAACCATCGCATTATCCATTCAACTCAAACCAACAATAATTAAAGCAAACTAATTGTGGGTCACTAAACACAAAAATTAGTTAATATCATCATCCATGTTATAAAACATTCCACAATTATTGTAAGTGAATCAAACAGATGTGTTTAATCACATTGTAGAAAAGGCATATCATTTTGGATTCATTTCCTCTCTTTTCAAATTCAATAACATTATCACACATCAAAAAATAGGGAAAAACAATCTCATAAATCATATGGATAACACAAAACATTAAAATGAAAAATATATAAAAGGAAAACTAAAAACAAATATCGGTATATGATACTAATTTTGTCCTCCCACTATAGGAGATCTCAACAATAAAATCATCATCAATCTTCATCCAACTCCTCTACAAAAATTTCAGATCCATGTTATAAAAAATATTCCTCAATAAGTTTTATTATGTTGAAACCAGAAAGTCCTCCAAAAATGATATAATTCATAAAAACATCATAAAAAATATAATAAATAATGTTCTTTGTTTTTATTGTTAATATCATGGTGCTTTAGATTCCATGAATTTTGGATATCACTTCCCTACTCTACATCAACACGCAATCCGAACTGATATGGGAAGCATAAAAAAAATTCCAAATCATTATCCATCCTTAGAAAATATAATTAAGTTATCACTATCCAAAATTACCAACACATATCATAATGCTTCCAAAAACTATTGAATTGAATGATATCCTAGTCATTCCAATTCAATGTTGTAAATGGAGAAGAAATTCAATATATATTAGGCACGATTCATTAATAATATAATTTGAGAATAAAAAAACCGTGAACCAGTTATATATTCTTTAGTGCTGGACAAGAAATATTTTTTTTCAACATTTATGTGTCACTAGAACACCTAACTAATACAACAGATAACCAAGTTAATGCACCTCTTATATTAAAAACATATACTTCTAAAACATTCCACAAAGTTAGTGGTGTCTATGAACCTACAAAATAGTTCTAATATGATCAGTATCCTCCATGATTATATTCGAGTAGATCAATATTTCATCAATAAATTTGATGAAGAATCAGTCATGTAACTCATTTATCATCGAGTTCATAATATACATGAACATGGAATGTGCATTTGTAACAATGAATTCCAGGATAAAAAACACAATGTACTCAAAACATCATATCTAGCCAGTCTTATGGATAAATCACTTTTTATACTCAACTCGTGATATATAGATACCATATCCATCATTAAAAAACAACCCACCCAACTTATCCAGTGGAAAAGATCATCTATTATAGGACAAGTGAAATAGTTGCTAAAAATCACATGATTCAATGAATTTTGGTCAGTGTAAAACCTTAAACTAACATCCTCCATTGTAGAAAGTAACAATAGAGAAAAACTCTATGATATACTTTTCTAGATAAAACATTTATAAATCATATCATCTCTCTAAAACCCCATATCCCAAAAATTAAGGTCATAATTATTAAGGACCAATGAGAATCAGAGAAACAGCAGGAAGAAAGTCTACCCCTATCTCAATATCTCTTCAAGTTGGTACCACTAGATCCTCTCAAGAAAAAGATCCAAAATGTTCATAATGACCTTGGGAAAATCACTTATCCCACCTTTAATAACTCTTATTATATCTCATTGAATAAATAAAGTAGGTGATCATCAGTATTTCTGCCTACCAGACCACCTCACTCACAATCATAATCTATATATTGGCTATTCAAATCAGTTAACACGAACCTACTAGCGTTGAAATAATGAAGAGAAAAAAAATAATACATATATTAATGTTTTAATATTTCACCATATAGCTTCATTTATAGCAATAAATAACGTAATATAACTCATATGGACTTACTATCACTCTACAAGACAACACAATTCAAACAAGATAATTTTTCATCTCACTAGTACAGAAAAAATGGTAATGGGATTACCTTATATATTTAATCATAGATCATAAAATATAGATGTCGAAATATTGGTGTTTGATTCTATTCAATAAACTGAAACACAAAAAATGTTTCAAAAAAACTGATCGTAGCTCTGATAATTTTTAGGCCCCCTTGCACTACCACCTCAATCAATTTCCCCTAAAAATTCCCACCACCTCTACATATCTGATTTCTATTACATCCATGACCATAATCGAGTGTACATCCATGAACCTGATTAAAACCATAAGTCCAGCCTCAATAAACTTCATGAACCCTTGGTAGGTAATATACCCTATAGAGATGTTGCTAAAATGGTCTCACTAGAAACTGATGATGAACCTACCCACCTCCACTCAAATAATATTTGGGAACCACTATTCACTCGTATTATAGATTTAAATGTACCCAAAATCCAAAATAGAAAATAAAAAATAACCATGGAAAACCATCGAAACCACTTTCCCTTGAATTTGGGATTGGAAGCTGCTATGTGTGACTCCCTACTGGTTGAACCCTCAAATTCTCTAGTGCATTAGACATGCCACTAATAGATCTTCTCTTCATGGAACCCTTCTGGTTCCACTATCATGACATAAATCCACGACATTGAATCTACATGATATCTTAAACCTTATTTTGAACCCACAATTACGTAGTAATTGTAAACAGAGTAAATACACACTCGATTGTAGGACAATGTTCATCATCTTGTAATTATTATTGAAGAACCAAATTCGTAAAAGAAATGTGGAAAATGAATATCATCCATAAACATGATTCTCAGCACTAGCACTGACAGAATCCCGTACTAATTAGAATTACCCTCCTTCTTAATCACTACCATCATTGATGATGAAATAAGTGTTTCATGGAACTCTATATAAAAGTCAATCTATTTAACATCATCCTTCATTCTCTTTCATAAAACCAAAATCCACAAATGATATAAATATACCATCATCTTACCAAAATCCAACGGGATCTAGTACCTCTTTGTGTCCTAGATACAATTGAATGTTATCTCAAGCTTCTGAATCAAGTTCTCTATCTCCATATATAAATCAATTCGATCATACTTCCCCAATGCACGTTGTTGAAAAGTGAACAATTACCACTGCCAATCCTCATCCACATTTTATAGATTGAACATAAATTTATCAATGAGATCATCCTACTAATCCTAATCTACTTGAGGCACATTCATATTATGAGAAGGAGTTATATATGTAAATGAAAAAATAATGTCCTTATCTCAATAGTATAGAATTTCAATTAAATCCAATTTAATAATAAATATTAATTTTAGTATTCCCAAAAACACAATTGAAAAAACAAAAAAATCTATTATGATGGATGTACCTCTCTTATGTCTCTACCTTGTAAATGGTACCATCAAACATGCCCATTCAATAATCTCAAAGTCCACGAAAGTGACCTTTGGGGCCTATATTCCCATTCCATAGTCATGTTTCCCTTGCATATACCATGCACCACATTCAACTAGAAGAACATCGACATCATCCCATGACATGCTTAGTGTTCCTAACTTTAAATACTATTATATCTATTAACCTTTGCCTTTTATAAAAATATTTTATTACCATATCCCTCCATAGTTATCACATTGAGGGGATATGTATAATGAACCCCTACATCTGACCTCCAGTTGGACCAATTTTGTCTACTAGCAACAAGGGTATAAAATATCATTAAATGTGAGTCATTACCCTCTATAAAAATTTAATATCATGATGTAAGATGAATCATCCACAAAAAACCCGTATAATTATGTAAATATTAACCAAAACCATCCCAAATTCATGTATAAATAAAAATTGATTTATAAAAGACACAAAAAATAAAATACCCAAAAAATATATGGATGTGACCTAGAAGATATCAGAATTTATGAATTTGAGTTGTCTACAAAGATCCATGTAGTCAACTTAAAAACAAAAAAAAATTACATATATATGGTTATCAAACGACAATAATCCGTAGGGAAAAAAATTCCAACCAGAGTATGTGAATGAAAAAAATAAACAAAACCATGAGAAAATAGTAGAACCAATAGCACCTAAACATGTTAATGATCCATACAAACCTCACCAATGTATACTCACAAAATAACACACTCCATATAATATAATATAACAGGATTAAAAACGAAAATAAGAGTATTATGTGCCTATTTTAAGATGTTATTCCTCTGTCTCATCCAAACATCGTATGTAATAACATTCCTATATATTTGGATAACCACACCACCAATAAAATTTTTTAACAAAACATTTCTTCTATAGACACATGGTCAATCACATCACAACCACCAGTATAACCCAGGTAGTATGGTGTTAAGAACATGAAATACATCAACCTCATTCCTTCCACTTACGTGCACAAAACCCACAAAAAATCACCTCATAAGCACAATTAAAACACATCTTATCCAAGAACACATTATATTTATCACATCAATCATAAAGAAACCTAGTATCATCACCCAATATGAATGAACACATTATATCTCTCTATATGACACATAGGCTCTTTGACCACCATCAACATCAAAACTAAACCTTCTGATATGAAAACAAAATAAATACCGTCATTTTTATAAAGAGATACTAGGAATGAATGGGTTAATTTCCATCTGTTCTCCTTAATCGATGTTAGATAAAATACCCCACATGCCAATAACAGTGTCATAACATTTTTCTCATTGTGGGTGGTGTTTGTATTGAAATTAAAAAATATATACAACTATAATCATGTCATCGCACACAGGTGTAGTCTTTTAGTTAGATCCATATAAATCATGAGTCACAAATAAAAGTCTTAACTTATTTTAACCACCTATAAATGTATAACCTCATGCATGTGAAAATAAAAATCACATACCAATCCAATTCCATTATCCAACCAATTCATTACATTATTATGAATCATTCATAGTTTACCACATAATGAATTAATTATCTTCTCATGATCTATTCAAATCCCATTAATCAAACAAAAACCCATCTATATCATTGATCATAAAAATATTTTTTTATTCCATATGTTAATAGGCATATATCATACTGAAACCACATATCACTAGAATCACTTCATCCCCATAACACCATCATCCCTCCTCTAGAAAAGAAATTCAAAAAACCACCACCTCCCCAACCCAAATGCATGTCCAAACAAACACCACATAACCACCCAAAAAACGTAGAGAAAGGATATCCAACTCACCATCCAAAAATAATAGTAGAAAAAAACACAACCTCTCCACCCCAATAGCACTGCAACATCTCACCCATTAGAAACAAATCCCATTGAAAACAAACATTCTCTAACCCAAAAGTACATCCATTGACCTCCACACACAAAGATCAATTTATAAATTTTTCAAATGGGGTTTTATAACATTACATGTTATTTTAGGGATGTTATTTTTTAAGACATGATATTGGGTAAAAAGTTCCTTTTCAAAATATATGTGGTTATTAAATTATCTATTTCATGATTATATCAAAAAATGAAAAAAAATATAATAAGATAGTATACATATCATCTAGTGAAAAAACCCCCTAACCATAACAAATTATAGTGTTGAGTCAATCCCATAAAATCAATCATATCAAAAAAATAAATGTTATAAAATCATGTCAATGTGACATGTTTACCAATTAATGTTAACTTAACCAATTACTTATCACTTATTACTTCAACACAACCATAAAACATATAAAAAACGATTTAGACCCTCACACATGATATAAAATAAATATTAATGAGGTATTAACTACCTCAATGATAATATAGAAACAAAATGTATATTATACGGATAAAATAAACACTTAAAAACCAAAATTACACCATAAGAGACCATGGATGATCCTTCACTGAATTCAATGTTCATAAAAAAATAAACCAAAAACATATAAAAACTTAAAAATATCAACAAATTAAATCCCTATCAGTAAAAAAGGATAAAAATATTTGAATAAGAAGAAAACTCACCAACTTTTACAAAAAGGTATCTATTGAAACTAGGGAACTAATGCGAGATTAAGTGGAATAGAATATCCCCTAGAAATCTATGGGATAATAAAAATAGGATATAATGGGGTAAGGAAGGATCAATGAAAATTAGTTGAGGAATAGATTCTAAAACCGGAAATCCTATATGTTTGACATCATGTTATCATTAAATTCAATTTAATCATTTGTTTGTAAAAAAATCGAACTTACACTAAAAAAAATTGCCTAACCCTTTATTTAATACATGATCTGAATCCTACTTACATGTCATGTAATATTTGTGAGAAAATCCTCATTATCCACACATAGGTGACGAACCAGCTAGATACACTTTTCATGAACAAACATTACCAATATATTTTACTATACATTGTGTGTCCTTCCAAAAACAACTCCACTATTCCTCTAAAATATTCTGATGACTCCCAAAACCTCACCTGCACACCACCATCCACTAAAACTATAAATGTAAATGAATAGGAAGAATCCTACAATTATATGATGTATGTTGTATTATTTCATTACATTATTACATGTTTTCTATTATATGATATATATCATATATAATTCTATTGGTATATTTAGACTATAATGCTTATAGGTCTTGAGTTGGATATGCAAAATTTTATATTTTGATAACTTTGACTGGTAATGTTGTAAATCGTGTTGTATTTGACCATAATATACAAAACCATATATATATTAGGCAAGTTAATGTTATTATAAAATGATTATATAGTGTTCTTAACTAGTTAATACTAAATTTCATATATAGATGATATGGAATGTTTACTCCCAAACGATTTTATTGAGGGAGTGTCTAGGATATGATGAAATTAATATATATAAGAATTAGTTTGGATATACTGTCATTCTTATATGTTTCATCCTTGTTATGATGAAATTATTATATTAATCAATGTTCATTGTTAGGTGATTATTCTAATGGATTGAGGTTACGGTCAGCTTGGAAGTTCTACCTGCTAAAAGTTATTCCAGGATAGATCTAATGAATGTTAATTTTTTAATGAATTTTTAAATAATAATACAGTTTATTGTTTCATATTCTAGGCACTCACTATCAGACTAGTTTTTTAGGAATGCTGGGGTTAGTATACTATGTTTTTGTCACACCCTTTTTCGGAAAAAATTGTAACTTGAAGAGATTATATTATTGTAGGATAGCACAAGGGAAAATGTCATTGATATTGATTTTTTTATTGGATAATTATTCAATTGTAGGTGGGACTATCAAGAGAATCAATATCGGTATCTCTGGTGTTTTATTTTGTGGTATTTATGTCCTCATATATATTTATTTATATGAATTCAATGATGTAATTTAGTTACATTACATACGGAAATGACATTATTTCTTTTTATTATAATTATATTGTTAATTCATTATCATTTAGTTTTATGGAATATTAATTCAATTATTTATGATATGATGTTGTTTGTTTCTATGAATTGTACAAAAAATCCATATCTTAGGATATAGACCCCTCAATATGCAATCTACACCAACACTACTAGTAGGAAGACACTAGTATATGTGTTGGCGTTGATGAGTTCCAGTAACCATCTTAATTTGGCCATTATATAGAGTGTTAGATCAGTATAAATTACACATATGACTATATATTCTTAGGGGGTAGGTCTGAGTTATTTTTTGAGTGTATATATTCATATATTAAATTGTATTCCAGAATGTGTACATAATATTTGTGAACATATTAATATCAGTACATGTTCTGGACATTCGAAATTAATATCTTTTTATATATTAACAAATTTCTATAGTTTAATATTTGTCTCTACATTAATGATGGTGTCAAATATTAATAGTTGTGTATTGGTTAATATATGTGTTCAAATTAATCATGTCAAATATGAACAGGAATGTAATGATATTGTTGAATGTCTAGAAAATTTACATCATGGCTGAATAAATATATCTTTTCATTCATAAATTGATTTTTGTAATATTTCATTACTAGTTAACATGATTTTTAAACATTATATTTATAATTTTTTCAATTATTATGTACAGGTATTATCGATAGTTTGAAGATATTCATGATTATGATTCATTAAAAATGTACAATGTCATTATCCATCATGCTTTATACTGTATTTATTGTATGAATTTTTGAATTCCACATATATTTCTATACAATGTCTCACTAATTTAAATTTTAAATCTATTTTTTATATTCAATATTAATTATGAGATTCATTCCTGCATACCATGTTACAAGTTTTACTACTACCCCCTATATTTTTATATAATATAGAATCAAAAAAATCTTACTGGTTTGAATGACCTCTCTTTTTTATTTTACTATTATGATTACCATTGCAATGTTTGTTATCTCAATATCCCATCATACACTACAAAAACATATCTCATTTGAACATCAATCCAATCCTACAGGGTCAAAAATTAACTGAAAAATATAAAAAAGTATTCACTACGAAGTTTCCATTGACAGATGATTACTGGGTAGCATCTGATGGCTTTGCATATGAAAAGCATTCTACAGAAGCTGATGAGAATAGAACAGTGCTACCTGGGGCACTTAGACTGGCCTGATACAGAGTCTATAAAGCTAGATAGGGAGCTCCATGTGAGATCAGAGTTCCTTTCATGGTAGTTACTGTAGTTGGAAAGCTGTATGTGGGGGGCATATTAATCCCATTTCTCTATATAACAATTATGGGGGCTTCGTGTGGAGCCACATTTGGAACCATATTTAGGGCCAATCCATACAACATAGAACCAAGAACACAAGGTCATGTCCTTTAAAAATAGGTGCTCTGGTCCACAGTAATAGTTACGGATCCATGATAGATAGTGGCATTACGGGGGTTGGAAGAATAGGTTAGTGAGGTCAATGAGAGTTTCTAGGTAAAGTGGCCATGTTTTGGTTTTAGGTTTCCCTTTCTTGCTGGAAATCTTTTTCCTACCAAAGATGCTCTTTGATCCTATGGTCAATCGAACACTCATTTTTTCTCCGGAATCTTTTTATAATAATACTTATAACTTTCCTTGTGGTTGTATCCAATATTGGGATTTTTTCTAACTAAAGTTGAATCACGCATCAAGTGCCACAATACTAACAATAATTCCACAATAACTTATAGATGAAATGAAAACTTATGGCAGCAAAAGCTGCTTATAGATCTTCGAAGCCAGTGGTAGCTGGGGTGGGTGATGGTGCCATGACAAAAGAGATTGGTGGAAGGTGGGGGAAGGAGGTGGATGAAACTACAGGAAGGGGAAAATTTTTACGGGATTACTATTTCCAGATTTTGGATTAATATAGAATCACGAGACTGAGATGAACTGAGGGAATACATGAGCAGTGGATAATTTTCTATTGTCTCAGTTATTACATTATGGTATTATTATATCTCATTTGTGATACATGTTTTTAAAAACAAGAACATGTACTATTTTTGAGCATTGGATGATGTTTTTAATTTGGGTAATGGATTTTTTTTATATCATTAGAATTTGTATTATATTTTGGAACACGCTCATGTTTTTTAAATTTCGTAGTACCAAAATTATTATTATTTTATTTTATATAATCGTGGAAAGGAATGAGTGAATACTAGTTTTATTTTATTTTCATGTGGGGTCACCTGTGAGAAAAATGGATTTTGTCTATATCCTTAACAAGATATTTACAATTTTGATGGTGTAACTATTATTCAAATTAGGTAACATTGTATTTGGTTAGTGATGGTATATTGATTTTTATTTTTTAAAGTTATTTATTTTAAATAAATTAATAGGATATTTGTAATAATAATTATTGGAACCACACACTTGGGTATTCTATAATCATATATATTAATAATAAAAGGGTTAAAAACATGGAAATTATGAATTGAGAGTTCCAATATAAATGATTCAATTGTTTTGGAATTGAATTTCAATCCCTTTGGATGAAAGATCAAAAATATTTATAACCACTGTCAATGATATATTATTTTACATTAAATGGTTTTTTTAATTGACATCCTTTTTAATCATAAATTTCATGTTATAATTGAAGCTTCATAACATCCTCATTATGGATGAAATATTCAGGATTATAATTCTATTTTATAAATACCAATTGTTTTGTAACAAATCCAAATTCTTCAATTAACTAAATAGGATACATGAATTTTTTTGGTTCAATGGAAAAATTCATTTAATGTTTTCATGAATTGTGTTCATTAATTGACTAATTGTGATATGTGATTCACTACTCTCTCTATCTCTCTATCTCTCCTAAAATAAATATACCATCTATATATATATATATATATTTTATAGTCAGCTGGCCTAGGTTGTAAGGGTCCACTGTAATTGGGGATTTCAATAAAAACAAGTGATAATGGTGTCTCTTCTAGCCTGGATACCATATACAACTGTGATAATTCAAAGAGATTGTCATATTGTTGCCTATTGTGTGGATTAAATAATATTAGAGGTGGGAGACACTTAACAATGAGAGGTTTTCAGAATACCAATATTAGGAGAATGGGTAATGAATTAAGAGGGATTCATAGAGAATTCAGTGTCTGTGATCAGTGCATGAAAAGTGATCTAGAAAATGGAAGAGTTGAATGAATTGGAAATAATCATAATTGAATGATAATTTATAAGTATAAAAAACTCTATTATGATTAAAAATTTTGCTATAAGTTGATGAAGAGTGATGGATGTACCTGAATCGATTGTCGATGATTCTAGAGGGGAAAAAAATATAGATCTATGTAAAATAACCCATGTATATAGGGATGGATACAAGGTTTTATACACATCCATATAATCACATCAGATCATATATCTATACATCAAACATGTGGAGTGTTGGTTTAACACCATCAGTTTTTATGAACTTTTTTTTACAAATAATTATAATTTATTGATACCATGAATTTAATGATATATCAATGTATACTTTTTTATATTACACATTAAATTATGAATGTTCTACTTCTGTCACTAGCATAGCATGCGTTAAATGAAACAATAAGTATCTACAAAACACTGTTTTATTATTAGAAGTATTTGCATCAGGTACTAATAATATAACCATTACAATTAGAAATTTCAATATTAATAGCAAATTTATTAATAATTATTTATAATTAATTTATATAAATAAATCATATTATTATTATGATATATAATTATTTATAAATACATTATACATTTGAAAATAAAATTTTATCAAAAGAATATATTTTTATTTAATTTTGTGAAAAATTATAAAAATATTTTCAGAAACTATTATATATAAAAATTTTTAATAGAAATAAAATTTATAAATTTTATATGTAAAAATTATCCTAGGGTTAATTTATTATAATTATATGAAAAAACATTTTTTCATGAACAATGAAATATATTGAATATAAAATAAAATTTACAATATCATCAAACATAATTATATATTTAATTTATATTAGAATTTATATTTATTGTGTAGTTACATCAATTAACAATAAATTAATCCAATGTATTTCACTGTAACAAATATCAAATTTCAAATATATATATATACATTTCAAATTATAGGAAATTTTCACTTTAAGAACTTATTGTCTCATCGTGTCTGTGGGATAAATTTAAAATTATTTTCTACCACATAACATACATTAATTAAGAAAAATTTACTTCATATTTTCAATCAAAACTATCGATAATTTATAATAAGTCAAGAATGTTTTTGACCATAAATATTAGTGAAAGTAATTAAAATTAATTACTATGATTATTGTTAAAAGAAGATCATGTCGTGGTTAAGCATTAATATATGTTGCCAAATAATTTAGACACATCTAAAAATTCCAATTTATATCCATATATCAACCATATAATCACATGAAATTTATATGAAATGATATAGGAGGAACATGAAGTATGGGATACCTCTCAATAGTATTTCCCTTTTTTATTTATAGAGTGCAACTCCTCCACCATTATTAAGGGGAACTCACACCCCCACCCTCAACTATTAACACCACTAATTCCCTTTGGGGGAGCCATACAATAAAAAATCATCTCCCAACCTCCATCCCAACATCCACTAATCCCCCAATTTATCAATAATATTCTATGATGTTTTTATATGAACGGTAAAAAGTAAATTCACAAACATCATCATCAAATGCAATATGAATCCATCATTCATGTGTATGGAGGACTACCGCCTCATGAACCGATGACGTTTATTCATACATTTCAAAATTTATCAATAGGAAATAATTATTTAACATTAATTATTATATGATAATTATGATAATTATTATATGTTAATTCTTATGGAAATATTATATAAAATTTTCATCATGGTGTGCATTTTTTAAAACATAATAACATCAATTTTCAACATGTGGACTATCACCTCTTCAGTGCGATGTGATTCACCCACACATTACATAGAATGTATATTGGATGTGTATAGTCGAATTATATTATATATATGTGAAATAATAATTAAAATTTAATTTTATCATACATACATACATTTCATTTACATTATATATTTAAATACGATCGGGAAATATAATTAACGTTTATGAGTATGTACGACCTAGAATCTCATAAACAATGTATTTTATATTTTTATTTCAATATTTTATATATTATTATGAATATATATATAATTAATTTTTATGAT
Source organism: Viscum album (assembly GCA_963277665.1). NCBI lineage: Eukaryota > Viridiplantae > Streptophyta > Magnoliopsida > Santalales > Viscaceae > Viscum > Viscum album. Next base: position 1,743,130,636 of record OY728156.1, read on the forward strand.
ATTTAAATCATGTTTATAATTTTTTATATGATAAAATTATGTTACAATTAAGAGTGGAAAAAATATAACATATCATAACACATGAAATAAACCATGCTGTTGTCATAAAAAATGTAACTTTAACATGGAATTGTTAGTAATCATGTTATATAAAGTAATAAGTAATTAACATATTGTATCATATTATATAAAATGGTATCTAATTGATTTATTTTAAACACATATTTAGTATACATGTTGTTTGAATTATTACAAAGACAATCAGGAGATAAGGAAACAGGATTTGTAGTATCACGTTTATTTCTATAACACATATATAATATTCAACAATTGTATAATTTGTGTGATATATATAAATGTATTAAATTTATTATAAGTTTAATATAATTAAATTTAATGTTATGTACATATCATATTTATTACCTCAATTCGATGGCATTTATTGTTCAAATGATACCAAATAAATAAAGTAATTTTGTCTCAAAATAACTTTGTAAGAAACCAGATATTCTTTTCTGGTATGTATTTCAGTTCTGGATGTCATTGAGAAAAAGGTAGTTTCTAGAAATATCTAGAATACACACCATGTACTTATATGTACATGTTGTGTACTCGTTTTCCACATGTAGTCATGTGCTAGATATGTAACAGCCAAACACATAGCTGTGCATGGTGACCTATAGACAGTATAAAGTGGGGTACAATTAAGGAATGCACATGTTGTGTACATTGGATGTAAACATCATTTACATTCTATTTATTTCATTAAATGGACAGGGGTCAAGTCTAATTGACATAAACCTCTTAATCTTTGTATGTCTCTTCCACAATAGACCGAGGACTGTAAATCTTCTCTGATCCCCTCAACTCGTCGTCTGTTCTCTGAATCAATAGTTGTCGATTGCCTTGGAATCTCCATGGTGTGCTCTTCCTTCTTATAGAGCCTCATTTCCTGATTTCTCATTATTCATGATATATTCTATGTCGAACTTTTTTATATTTTTTGTAGATCTACATTCTTCTAGGGAGATTCATGTCCTGAGGATTTCTTATATCGATCTCACAACATCGATGTAGGTGTTTTGTGACATTCTGAAGATAGTCTTTGAGTTATAGGTGAAAAAGTTCCCAATACCCTTGTTCAGGGTAATGCATGTTCAAGGGTTTTTTCCATGATATTTCATACTATGCCTAGTGTACATGAGTAGAGGATTTTGATTGTTAATAAGGTTATCTTTTCATTGCTATGGATGTTTTTCCTATTATTGTTTGTTATTGGCCATTTGGTCTAGTTTTGCATGTTATGGTGATTTTATTTCCATGCCTAATATTGTAAAGATGGAGTGATTTTATTTAACATGTTTTGATATGACATAGACTGTTTAGGAAAGCATTTCTTGAGGTATAATTTGGATTACATATATCATTGTGCATGATTGACATACATAGGGACGTGAGAACCTAGTGTAGTAGACCATAGGGGGGATGGAAAGTGAGGGCTTCTCCAGAGTGTCTATTTACTTTTACGTTGTGAGAACATAGTGGGTGGATGTATGTGCTCTCTCATACTATCTATACATTCACGTTGTGATACCATAGGGGGAATTGGACGTTGAACGCTTCCATAGAGTTTCTATAGTTATCAATATGATTCTATATGGGGAATTGACGGTGAGTGCTTGTGCATAGAGTATTTTCTAAAGATGAACCAGAGGGGTTAGACTGTGTTTTCATCCTAGAGGGTTGCTTGTGGTATTTGGTTGGACCATAGGGTTTAGGATGTGATTACATCTCAGAGGATTACCTATTTGTGTTTAGCTGGTTACTAGATATATGAAACTGAATGTTTTTGAAACCTTGGAATGATTACTTTTATGTACATCCTTATTTACTGCATATTTTCTCTTATTGTCTTCCATATATATTCGCTGACTGTTAGACAAAAATCAATGGGTGATTTCCTTCTGGGTTATTCTCACACCATACGTGGGTTATGCGTTTTAGACCAAACTGATTATATTGCTACATGTGTGGATAAATGAAAGCACCCTTCTACATCAGGTACCTGATTGATATGGAGATGTGGATCATGGGACTATTCTAAGACTTGTGAGGTTGTTGGAGTTTATTTGTTTTCATTGTACATTGGTTTAGTATTGTATTCTAGAATAGTGACTAGATTGGATATTTTTCTAGACAAATGTATCATGCATTATTTATCTATGTTTTACAATTATTTACAACTTTCAGTCTTCGGTTGTTTACTGTTATATGGTATTATTATTGTTTCCACTATTTATATCTTTCTATGTTCATCGTTTTATCCAGCAAATGAGGGCATAGTTTCGCCACTATCACACCCAAGTACCTCAATGCTAGCCGGTATCCTCTATAGTTTGTGGAAATGCACATGAGTCCATGCTGCCAACTGGGTATGGGGTACTAATGGGAAGCCTAGATAATTTTTTTCTTCCCCATTTTTCAATATAGGGGATTCCCATGGATTCATATATGTTGTTGTTATGGATATACTTGGACTATGTATCTTTACCAATTATATTGTATTGATGTTGGAAACTCCATTTGGGACTAGAACGGCAAGTGTACGTTAGGGGAAGGAGTGCCCTCTTAAGGTTGGTGGGTGTCACGTCTTAGGGACCTCATGTCCTAGATATGATAGGCTAAGATTTCATTCTCAAAATGGACTAGATTTTCCCCATCCTGGATCATGTTGATTGCTGTCACCACATGGTTAGTCAAATGTCACTAGAGGGAAGTATGATTCGACATATTGTTATGTGGGATATGCAGGCAAGTATAGCAGGGGCCAAGCATCATTGGTTGGGAGGAGTTACAACCCAGATTGATAGTCTACATCTGGATGACCAGGGGACTTCAGAGTTGGACTTTCCACATTTGGTGGATCATTTCAGGGATTTATTTCTAGATTACTTTTTAGGTTTTACTCCAGAGCTAGAGGTATAATTTTCTATTTATCTTTTTCGTGGAGAAGCACTGGTGTCAATTAATTATTAAACACCAGAGTTACAGGATCTCAAGAATCAGTTGGAGGAGTTGGATGAAATGGGTTTTATCCGACCTAGTACTTCTTCACAGGGTTCACATGTTTTATCGGCAAATAAGTTGGATGGTACTGTCGTACCTTTTGTGGATTATCAGATGTTGAACCAGTTGATGATCAATAATACATATCCTTCGCTGATGATTGATGATCTTGTTGATCAACTTTAAGAATCCCAGGAGTTCTTGATGATTTAAATGAGTTCTGGTTAACATTAGTTGCGCGTTAGACCATCTGATATACCTCTTACAACATTTTGGAATATTTATGGTCTATATGATTATGTGTTTATGCCATTAAGTCTCATGAATGCACCCACATTTTTTATTGCATGGATAAAGTGAGTGTTTCATCCTTACATGGATTTTTTGTTGTAGTTTTTATGGAAGATATCCTATGTATTCTTACACACGAAATGACCATGCTAACCATCTTGAGATAGTTTTTTTTTCACTGAGGGAGCAACAATTATCTGATATGATCTCAAAAGACCACTTTTGGATGGACAACATTCACTTCATAGTTTATGTTTTCTCAAAGATAGGAGTATCAGTGGACCTAGAGAAAGATAGAGATGTAGTTTCTTGGGGGCATCTGAAAAATGTATTTGAGGTAAAAATATTTCTAGTAATTTTCTAGTTACTACAAACGTTTCATACAAGAATTTTCACATTTAGTAGCACCACAACCAGGCATGACTATGAAGGGTGAAAAATACTTATGGTCAGATTCTTGTGAGTCATCCATTGAGGAGTTGAATGTGAGCCTGAATTTATCACCGGTACTAGTTTTTCCAGTGCTGGGAAAATCTATATGGATTACTATGATGCATCAGTTATCTAAATGTGAGTAGTGCTTATGCAGGGGGAATGAGTCATTGCATATGAGTCCTGGAAGTTGATGCCACGTGAGAGAATCTAGATGACGCACAACCTCGAGTTGGCTATAGTTGTTCATGATAATATTTTTTGAAACAATACCTATTGGGAGTTATTTTTTTGGTTTTCAACAACCATAATAGTCTCTAGAATATCTTCACTCAACGTGATATGAATCTAAGTCAATAAAGGTTGGTCGAGTACCTTCAATCCTTTGACGTTGAGCTTGCCTACACACATGGGATAGGAAACGCTGTGGAAGATGTGTTGAGAAGGAGGACTTGGATACATGCATCTTGGGAGGCCAACTATGAGTGGCAGCTTATGGATCTATTCTATGAGGTTCCATTGTATGTGCACAATATTCATGTTCAGAAGTTTCTTTCATATGTAGATTTTACCTTTAATTTAATTGATGGATTGTGAATAAGGAATCTATCAGATTATGAAGTCCTAGTCATATAGGAAATTGTGTTAGGAGGGGACCCTATTTCTGGATGGACCATATGTGAGGATGAGATCTTTCATTTTCATGGGCACATATGGGTGATAGAAGGCATACGCGAGGTGCTAATGCAGCACTTTCAATCCATTGTTTGGGCAGTTTATCCTGGTGTCATTTAAATGTATCATGATATACAATGTCAGTATTAGTGGCTAGGTTTGAAGAGTGATGTTTCTGGGTTTGTCATGAGATATTCCACCTATTATTAGATGAAGGCAGAAAATCAACAACTATTATGGCTTTGGTAAAAGTTACCCATTCCTGAATGGATGTGGAACGTTGTCACAATAGCCTTCGTGAGAGGTTTTCCGAGGTCACCTTGAGAAAATGATGTCTTTTGGGTTGTCATTGACAGGCCCACGAATGATGAAAAATTCTTGTCGATTAATGAGACATTCAATTTTGATGAGATGGGTAGATTGTACATCCATGAGATTTTATATTTACAAGGATTTCCTCAATCCATTGTTTTATATAGGAACAGAAGGTTTACTTTTCGGGTCCACTAGGGACTACATAGGTCATTGGGTACACTGGTACTTCTTAGTATAGCGTTACATCCCTATAAAGATGGACAGTCTGAGCGGATGATTCAGATTCTTTAGGATGTGATTTGATCATGCATCCAAGATTTTAAGAGGTTCTTGAGAGAATCATATACCTATTATGTAGTTCTCATGCAGTAATAGTTTTAAAGATACTATTTAGATGAAATATTATGAGTCATTGTACGGTAGGCCATGAGATCACCCTTATGCTAGATGGAGGCATGAGAGGTAGTTATTTTGGGACCTTGTCTTGTCTAGGAGAGCACATAGCTGATTGAGTTGATTTAGAAGAGGATGTCTACTATAGAGTCATGAGAGAAGTCTTACATTGCTCAGCGGAGAAGACCTATGGAGTTCGAGGTCTAAGATTTGTTTTTCTTGTCTGTCACACCGAGGATAGGACACATGAGGATTTGGATTTTGGGTATGATTTCACAAAGATATGTTAGGTCATTTGAGGTGTTGTGGAGAGTCGTGTCATATTCCTATCAGTTTTAGTTACCTCAGAGTTATCAGGATTTGCATTATGTCTTCCACGTTGCTCACTTTGACATTAAATCCCAGGCATGTCTCATGTTTTCCAACCTGAGGAGGATGAGCACAAGGTGGGAGCCTCATTTGAGGATCATCTTATCTGGATTGTTGATCGAAGTGTGGTGGTTCTCTATGATCGGTCTGTTCATCTAGTATGAGTGTTATGGCAGGACATATGTGTAAAAGAGGATCTCTAGGAGAGGGATGCCGATTTATGATCATTGTTGCCGGATCTGTTTGAGGTTTCTTATTCTACGCTGTATTTCTAGAGGAATTTAGGGTCAAATTTCATCATGGTTGGATGTTTGTAGGAACTCGGATCTTCATTTAAGGTATGTCATTCATTTTTTTTGTCTTTAAGATAAAGGGGAGTTTCGGGAAATTTCAGGAGTACACACCTTGTACTCTTTTACCGCAGGTAGTAATGTGGTGGTCATGTAACGGCTGAGCACATGGCTGAGTGTGGTGACCTAGAGACCGCTTAAAGAATGGGGCCAGTTATGTCATGTACACACCATGTACTTTGGATGTACACACCATGTAATTTATTTTTATTTCATTAAACGTACCAGGGTTGCGTATAATCGACATAACCCTCTTTTTCTTCATCTGTCTCATATAAGAGAGACTGAGGATTATGAAACTTCTCTGAGCCCTCGACTCACTGCCCATTCTCCAAATCGACAGTTTTCAATTGCATCGGAATCTCCACGGTACACTCTTACTTATTCTAGAGCCTCATTATTGGATTTCTTCTATTTCACAATATATTCTCTATTGAACTTTTTATCATTTTTATAGATCTATGGAGTAATAGGGGGATACATTTCGTGAGGTTCCAATATATCGATCTCACAAAGTAAAAGTATGTGGTTTGTGCCTTTCTGTAGTTAGACGTTGAGTTTTATGTGCAAAAGATCCCAAAAACCTTGTTCGAGGTATTGCATGTTCTTGGTTTTTAGACATGCTATTGCCTGCTAGGCCTGGTGTTCTTGAATAGAGGTCTATGATTTTGATTTTTTTATCTATTCCATGATATGGATGTTTTTCACCTGATTGTTTTTTGTTGACTATTTTGTCTAGATTTGCATGTTATGCTGATTTTCTCTCCATTCCTATTATTGTTAGGATGGAGTGATTTTTTACGACAAGATATATTATTTTTTAGACTGTTTATCCACGTAGTTCTTGAGGTTTACATTGGCTTCCATATATCGCTGTGCATGGTTGACTTACATAGGTCCGTGAGAACCCAGTGTAGTAGACCATAAAGAGAATGTACATCGATGGATTCTCCGGAGTGTTTGTTTACTTTTAAAATGTAATACCATAAGGGGTATAAACGTAATTTACCTCTCATAGTGTCAGTAGTTCCATTTTGCGAGACCACATGGGGAATGGGATGTTGAGTATTTCCCATAGTGCCTCTAGTTACTGATATTAGACTAATGGGGGAATTGTTGGTGAGTGCATCATTAAAGAATCAGTTCTAGTGATGTCCAGAGGGGTTTGACTGTGTAAATATCCTAGAGGGTTGCTTATGTTATTTGGATATACCAGAGGTATTAGGTTGGGTGTACATCCTATAGGGTTACCTTATTGTGTATATCTTCTTATTTAATATATGAAATTTAATTCTTTTGAAACTCTAGGAGTGTTTACTTTTAATTACTTCTTGGTTTACTGCTTCATTTTACTTATTTCATACATATATATTCATGGACTATTAGGCATAGATCCTTGGGTGGTTTCCCTCCGGGATTTGTTTGACACCCGGTTTGGGTAATGATTTTGGCCCCAAAAAAATATATTTTTGTAGGTATTGATACGGTCTAACACACTTCTTTTTCAGGTACTTGATTTCTGTGGAATTGGGGAGCATGGGACCAAGCTAAGGATTACGATGCTGTTAGAGTTTATTGGTTTTTTTTACTTGGCGTTAGTAAAATATTCCAACATTGTGAATTTTTTATATGTTTTCCTAGATATATGTACCATGCATCATTTATATTTATGCTCTATTTATTTACCTCTTTTAGTATTCCACTTTATATTATTGTGTGGAATTATTATTGTTTCCCCTAATGTTATCTATCTATTTTCACTACATTACTCTCCCAAAGATGGCATAGTTTCCCCACTATCCCTTCCAAGGCCCTCACTACTAGTGGGAAGCATCAGGCGTTTGGGGAAATTTTCTTGAGACCATGTGACCAACCGGGTATGGGGAACCTCTGGGTGGATTCTAGAAGAAGGACGTTATAACCTTCTTTGAGACACATGTTATGTTATGAAAATAAATTATTTTACGGGGTATATATAATTCAATTTCAAATGTTATATCATAAATATCCTTATTTTAATGATATTTTAATCCTCATTAAATATTATTATATCATTAAGATTATGATTCAATGTTTCAATAGTGGGAAGAGTTTATTTCTATAATCTCATCATTTACCTCGAAATATTATGTTTTTGCTTCCATTGATGAAACATTATGATCAATATATCATGAAAAATAATGAAATATAATATTATATGGTTATTCATTATTTCATCATATAATATTACTATTTTTCCACACAGAAGTGATTAATATGATTGCAAAATTATTTTTATGAAAACCCATTATTATTTAACTCTTCCCAAGAGTATATGTTTTATTCAAAAAAACAATTTTTTAGAAATGTATTTATATAAAATATTAAAATTATTTTCCCTGATAGTAATTCATATGTTTTGAAATAATTATTTACGAGTTATTTATATTTGTTTTTGTAGCATGTTTCTTGAAAAATATTTTATGATTATATTATAATTATTAAAAAAATTGGTATTAAAATGTTTTATAGAATACTATGAATATTTATAAGGTAGAATTTGTTTAAAAATATTTTCATAAGTTATTATGTTTTAGAATTTTTATTTTCAAATCTTAAATGTCAGTTTTATTAAGAAATTTTTTTACAATATAAATAAATATTTTTTTTCTATCCAACATGACATCTATTTGTGTTTCTAAGGCCTTTCTAGGGATGTGATCCAAGGGTTACATATATGTTATATCTATGAATCTTCTAGTAATTGATTGAATGATGTATATGTATACAATTTTTATTTCATGGGTTATATTTTTGTGAAACACTTTTCCCTTCCATTGGTTATATTATTTTGATACCTACTTATTTACATGGGTTATGCTATGATGAAATGATTATAAACCATATATCATTTCCATATGTTATGATATGATGAAATTTTTATGATAACCATTAAATTTCATGCATTATGATTTTATATTTATAATAATGATTTCATTTTTTGATTAATGATATAGTGAATTTTAGAGTTCACATGGAACACATATATATGTTTTTATAATGGGATCGACGGGGCATATATATCATTCTAATTTAATGGGTGAGGATTTATATCTCATGAAATAATAATGGGAACCATGTTGAAAAAATGGTTCAAACATGGAAACAAGATTAACATTGATCCCCAATAAGGAATGTATAGCGATTAGGGTTGGATGTTCAACCCTCCCAACAAGTGTAGTTTTCATGAATTTCCCTAATATGTTTTGGATATGATCCAATACTTATAAGGAATTATATAATATATTTAGGAGTATTCCAAATTTCTATGTTGTATTCCAATATAATACATTCATGTCTTATTATCTTTATCCTATTATGATTAATGTCTTGTGAAATTGTAATATTTATGATATTAATCATGTTTATTATCTTCAGTATGAATGGTGTGATCTTATAATTTTATTCTTAGGTTCTTACTACGTTACATTCAATATTATTCTTATGTCACTCCCTTATTTACACTAACTTATCATCTAATCTCATCAATTACTATGTTTATTTTCCCCATATTGTGATGATATATATTTTTTATAGGAGTCATAAAAATGATGAAAATAGTGAGAGATAATGTTTCATACTGAAGTAATAGTGTATATCATTCCATTCATCCAATGGAAAAAATCTAATACATTCATTGGGGATCCGTTTTTAAAAATTATTATATATTGTACAAAAAATGATGGAATGTTAATATATGTTAATGGAGGGTTACTATAATTAAAATCTAACCAAAAGTATAGTTGATATTTCAATACAATGATGAGAATATCATAGTTAGTACCCTATGTGCATGAATAAGGAATACTATATTTATGTGAAAATGAATAAGAAATTATCCTTAAATTTCGATAAAGGATAGAGGGAATGGATTCCAATCAATATATCCCTAATTGGATACTAAAAGTTGATGTAGATATAGAAAATATTTTCATAGTGGAAAAACCCTAAAAACCTATATTGATCTTGACTTGATTGAGAATTTTTATGTGGTATTAGTTCTAACTGAAAAACTAGACTATACCTATAATTAAATAAAATATGGGAATTAACAATACCTTTACAAACCATCTAGAATGATTTAAAAATATGATTTCTTTGACTGAACTATGATAAAACAGAGGATTCATTTATAAATGAGGTTTTCATTATTTTTACAATATTATAGTTGTTATTCATGAATATGTGGTTCATTTCTATGATAAGTATTTCATAAAATATAATTTGTGGATATATAAAATGCAAGGAACATGAAGAAACAACATTAATGGTGATTGTGAAAAATATTCATTGATTTTCCACGTAATCAACAAAAAGATTTTGGACCCAGAATTCAATTTCTCATTTCATACTCCCCATACTTTATAAATCAATGAATCATACTGGACATCCATATATGTGGTGGAAGGAACAAAATTTTTTTGAGTCCATCATGAGTCAGCATCCAAAATCATCTAGTAGGACTTCTGATCCACTTGTGGATGAACAATAGATCATTACCACTGAAAATATATTTTTTTCATGTAGTGTTTGAAACATGAAAAATTAATTCAAGATATTTTTCATATAGAATGTGAAGCATTCCCTTTATGGAATCTAATTGTGAATAGGAGGAACCGTAATGAAATTGAATCCATGGTTTTGGTTTTATTATAAAACATATTATACAATTTATAAATTGATCATATTATTCATATAAAAATAGAAAATTTGTTCCATGTGTTAATGAAAAATGATGAATAATCATTCTGTACCAATGTGGAAAATTTTACCAATCATATGATGTACACATCTTTAGTAGTCATCCACCCCAAAAGTTTGGCTGGTTGATTTTTCAGTGGCAAAAATACAGTATCATATAGTTTCTATCCATAAGAGTCATTAGTAGCATGGAAGTGATTTTGTGTTTTGAAATAAAGGATGAAATGGACATTATAGTATCATATAAATCTCAATGTTTTGATAAAAAAATTAATATAGATTAAAATTAAATATCTAAAATCCTTGCATAGAAGAAGATGTTGATTAGTTCATTCTCTATATGTGGAAGGACTCATAGGGGAAATTTTTTTATTGGGTCTCATAAATTTTCTAGGTGTGGGATGGAGGGCTATTATAAATATTATTGTATTATTTGTGGGATTAAATCATATATTGATGTTAATATAGGGAAATATATAGATTATTTACCTCCCACACCTCATTGCATCAATTGTTAGTAGAATGAGAATTATGGAAACCGGTGACCAATCATGGGGAAAGTGATAATAATTGATGTCGTCATCCTAATAAACTTATAGAAAGGGGAAATATAAACTAATAACTATTTCTAATGAGTGGTGTGATAATGATGTACTAAAAGGTACACATACCATATACTATCAAACATATAATGTCTAATTTGATTATGTATCCACTAAAGATTTGATATATAAAAAATTTTCTAAGGGTAATATGATTCGACCAAAATAATTAGATATTGAATTTGAAATGAATACCCCAAATTGTATGATGATTACATCTCATGTCTATGATTCCTCTCTAGTTGACATTTGTGGGAATGTGATTCATTTAAATCATTTCAATATTCATTTTTTGGTGAATTTTAGGAAATATTATGAACTGATTAGATTTATACACATAAATCCCACGTTAATTATTTATAAATTTAGGTTTTATATCCTATTGAAAACCAGCTCATGAGTGGTTATCAATGCGATGATATGTATGATCGTCATATTTATATTTCTTCTAGTATAACAAGCCTAATTCACATTCAAAATGTGTGTTTTTCTCAAACGGTTTGAGAGAAAATGTCATTGATGATATTCCATTTTTTTGAATTATTGGATGTCTTTCTAGATGATATTTCTATCCTTCCAAAAAAATGATGTTCTATTACCATTAGAACTCAGAACTAGTTCCATACAAAATTTGATAATTCCATATAGAATGGACACAAATAGGTCATTTCAATTGAAGAACCAACTCCATTAAAACCCAGATATGGGATTCATTATTCCAAGTATGTCACCAAGGGGAGAACATGTTCTTTTTGTGAAAAAAGTATGCATCAATTTGAATCTTCATTTATTATCAGGATTTCTAAATGACTATTATAATAAACATGAGTTATCTTGGATGAATTGATGACTATTTTCATTAACTGTGAAAATATTATTAAATTTTAAATGATTGATAAAATGTCTAGATATCATAAATTAAGGGTCATGATGAATTATATACCAATGAAAACATTCTTTACATGGTGTTAAAACTATAAATATATAGTGATTCCATTCAGTCTTACTAATTACCCTTATTTATTCTTGGATTTGAAGAATATATTCATTACATATTACCTGAATCATGTTGTGAAAGTATTTAGAAAGGATTTTATTATTGACACAAATAGAAATGATCATAGTGAATGCCACTTCAGAATTGTTTTTAATACCCAAATGAATATGATACTGTATTAACTATTCACAATGTGTGCATTTGTTCTACAACATGCTTCATTTTTGGGTCACAAAATCTTATATGATGATATAGCAGTATATCAATTCAAGATAGAAGAAATTTAATGTTAGACCATACTATCCATGGTGACTGATATCCATATCATTATTAGTTTATATATATATTTTCAATTTTTTATAATATATTTCCTTAATATCATCAAATATAACTATGCTAATATACTAGGGTTCTATATTCTTCTAGATATATGAATGTGAGAAAAATTATAATTTTAAAATGATAAGTTTGGTTAGCACACTTGTACCTACATTACCTAATAGTTTAAAAGGTTTTTTAATCAATAATAATAATTCCAATACGGGATGGGATTGTGATGTTTTATTATGAATTATGTCGTGGTTAGAGCATTTGAATCATGATAATTTATGATTCATTAAAAAAATTACATAGCTTGTGATTTGGAGTTATTTGTGATAATTTTTGTATTGAATATATGGTGGGAATATATATTTTTGAGAAAACTAGGATACATATACTTATCATAAATGTTTGAAATATATATTCTCAATGAAAGAGTTGAACATGCTCTAGAAAAAATGGTTTGAGATCATAAAGATTATGACCACCCAACACATTACAACCCCAGAAAACAAAACAAGGTTGCTAATGTTTTGAGTCAAAAGGATCGAGCTATGTTATCCTTGATGAGGAAAAAGAAAGAACTAATATTTCATGATTTTCAAATGATTTATATTGAAATCCAAGAGGAAGGAGATAATAATATATTTCTCAATTGAATGGTTCACTATGTATTTGAGTGAAGATAAAAGTACGACATAATGATGATGTATAACTAAAAAACAAGGATAGAGAATATCCTTAATTTAATCAACAATAGGATGTAGTGATATAGTTTAAAGACTATGTATGAATTCCTTCCAAACAAATTTTCAATAATGAGTTGTTAGAGATATCTCACGATCAATAATTAACTATTCATCCTCGAAAGAAAAATAAGTATATATATATATATATATATTAAAGAATACTTCTAGTGCGACGGAAGGAATTGGGATATGATAGAGTTTATATACTCTTTCTTGTTACAAAGTCTATTTATGTTGGAAATAAAAACAATCTAAGATGTTTTTTTACACATTACCCATACTACAATGGAAATATCAGAAAAATAGTATGGTTTTTGTTATTGGAATCCCCCCAGATTACAAAGAGAAAAGTTCCATATGGCTATTAGTGGATCATCTTACTAATCCAACACAAAAAATCTCTATCAGATATGACATATCTATGTGTCAAAAACCCATGATATACATTAAGGAATTGTTAAGGACTCATATAGTACAACATTTCATTGTATCTAGTCGGGATTTTATATTTACCTTAATGTTTTGGAAAAGTCCTCATAAATTCCATGATATATAATAGAATTTTGGAATGTCCTATTATCCTAAAATGGATGGTTTATATGAAGGATAAATTAAAACCCAATAGGATATGTTGAAATCTTTATCCTAGGATTTAAACGAATTTTGGGATCAATACCATCTCTACATGAGTTTCCTTACAAAAATAGATTCTAGTCATGAATTTAGGTGGATACAATTGAGTCACTATATGGAATGAATTGTCGATATCTTATTTTCTAAAAAAGTATTTGTAGAATGAATTCTAGTAGGATATGAAAACATTAAAAAACTGGTAGAGATTGATAGAACCATATAGTAGTTTATCTGGGTATCTCCAAGTCACCAAAAATGTTAGGATGATAATTGATGGCTTCATATAGACTTTCAAGTACGTGAGATTATGTCTCTATGAATTCATATGTGGATAAAAGTTAAATGATTCATAAATAATGGGAAACTAAGACATATGTATATCGGTCCCTTTGAGATTCATGATCATATCCAGACGACATCCTATCGCGTGGAACTTCCACAAAACCTCTCTAAATTCTATGATTTATGAAATGTATCCATCAGCTGTAATGTCCCAAAAATATTCCTGTAATTTATTTTAATTATATGGGTATCTTACAAGTTCGCAAAAATTAACAGTTCGTGATTCTGAGGCCCGGTGTTCCTGGAATGATTTTTTGAACTTTTTTTAAGTATGTTTAGTAACCGTGTGAGTAGGTTTTTTATAACTTATGAACCGGTGATCAAAATTGAAATCTGAAGGCATCATTGAACTCGTAGTGCCAATTTAGTCTTAAGGAGACTTTCATCTCGACCACAGTAGAAAGTGGGTGAACGTTAGTTTTCATGTTTTTCGTGTATATAAAAATAATATAAAGATCAAAATTTTATTTTATTTTTGAAACATCTAATTTAGAGTTATGGAGGTGGGGTCCACCCGAGCTAGAAAACCCCCATTTTGAATCTTGGTGGTGGGTACTTCCCAGACCCCTCTTAATGGGGAAAATCCATTCCACTCACCATTTAATTAATTGAGCATGCTACAATGAATTATATGTGTTAGCTTTAATGTGCCACCGTGAAATTTAATTGAAAGAATTATTTATAATATATGGTCCTTTTTACCATCGAGAAGATTGGGTTGGAAAAATAGAATTGGGAGAGCGCCTTGGAGGACTTTGGAGAAACAATTCACTCTCTAATGAAGAACACCATATCCAACGAAGAACATACTATGGAATCGATAAATGAAGAACCAACCTCGAGCATGGAGCAGAATCGCCTTGTGGAAGCAACGAACACATAATCTTCAATGACATCGTCTTCTTCCTCACACCTCCTCCTATGAAGCCTTCAAGATAGTGATTTATGTTTTGATTACCCCTTACATGTTCTTGATGTTCTTCATTATTAATGAACAAATAAGCTGATTGTTATCATTCTTACTTGGAAAGAGAGGGCCAAATTAAGATGGTTCTACCTCTCTGCCACCTTTGTGAATTTTATTTATGGGCTTTAAATGATGGTAACATCGAGAGACAAGTGAGGAAATTTTGGAATGATTAAAGGGCCACCAGGGCGCACCCGGTGGCCAACGAAAAATCACCAGTGGGACTCGGGAGCGGCGGCTGGCACTCCGGCCATCCATAATGAATGCGGCGGCGCGAATACGCTTTCGGGGAAGGGTCGTAGCCTGTTGGCCGTAGAGGTGGAATGATGGCGGCTGACACTCTGGCCGGCTGCAAGAAGGGGACGACGGCATGTGTAAGTGCCCCCCTGTGTGCAGGACCTGCGACCGTGTGGCGCGGTGATGAGGAGAGAGCGGTCGGCTCACTACCGGCCACCGTGAAGGTGTGGTGCGCAACCGCACCATGCGAAAGAGGTCGGTTGTCAGGCAAATTGTGAGCCCAGTGGGCTGCCACACCATGGGCCGCCGCACCACTGGCAAGGCCCAGCGGGCCGGGTAGGGCTGGGTCCATCCAACTAGGTCAGATCAATCCCAAAGCAACTTCGGCAGCTATTCGTTCTTTCTCCCATATCATGATCTACATGTGTCCGTTTGATGAACCATCTACAGCACCAGAATCCTTGGACCAAGATGGTCTTTTTCTATACCCCACATGAGTTTTGGATAATGTCGGGTTTTTTCCGGGTTGGATCTAGCACGAATCCAACTGGGCCCTCGGGACTAAAAATCCTATTACTAAATACCGGGCATTCAATTGACGCACTGCCTATTTCGTTGAGACCCCTTTTACATGTTGGTCCTTTGGCATACTTTTTCATGGGACATCGTGGCAGTTGGAGAATTCGACCTGTGTCTTGAAGAGCAGACTCTCCCAAAATCAAGTGAGCATAGTGCGGGAACCGTGTACCTAGAAATATAATTAGAAAAAGATCATATGTGGGTATGTTCTTTGGGATCCTATGTGGGTTTGTGCTTTAGGATCATATGTGGGTTTGTGGTTTGAGATCCTACGTGGATCTTTGTTTGAGAGTTCCACTTGGATCCGCTTAAGGATTCTACGTGGGACTACTCTAGGATCTTATGTGGGTCTACTGTACTAGGATCCTCTATGGGTATGATGATTTAGGATCTGATGTTGCACATCCTCATAACACAGTAAGATGATTGAATATTTACATCTATTCATCTTTACTATTGCACCTAAGTTATACATGGTGTGAGTTGAGTCTTTAACATTGTGGTAACCTTTAGTGTGAAATACCTTTATGGTATTTACCTTCATGGTGATTCCTTTGTGGTATTATTATACGTTGGGTTACCTTTTTTGTAATTACCTTTATGGTGTAACCTTCATGGTATTCTTTCTTTCGAGGAACAATTGTACTTATGCTAAGTATTTGGGCCTTGAATTTCCTCATGAATGAGATGGGTATACTTTGTAACTAATGTATATGTATGGAAATCTACCTAAGTAGAGTTGATGTCTTTCCTGTTGGTTTATCCCTTGTTTATTTTTTCATACCATTAATGGTCTCAATGTTCATATTGAGTATCAATATACTCACCCATGCATGGGCTATGCACGCACCTTGTGGTGTTTGGTGCAAACGACGGACAATGCTAAATGAGGATGATGGTATTGGGTCTGAAGGTAGCATAGAGGACGACCCTAGACAAGGTGTACTGCCAAGATGACCGTTCGGGAGTTTTACCTGACCTTCAGGTAGGATCCTTGCGGGTGTTCACATCAGCTAATTCATTTTACTTTTACTTTTCATTTTTCTTGTACATTCGGTTGGGCTTCTATTCTGGCCCATTTTTCTTACTGTACACACACTTTTTTACTGTACAGTTTACTTTGGTTTTTATCTTGATGTGCACTTGGTTGTGTCTGTTTATAGGTAATAATGGAAATGCCTTCCTAGTTATAGGGAATAATTCCTTTAGTGCTAGTCTTCATCCACTGTCCTATGTAAGGCATGAAAGGGGTAGTCACGGCATAGGCCCCGGGGGACTGGTCATGAAAAATTTGAATCAAGGTGTCATTTCTACCATAGAACATTGGAAATGGATCATTTAACAACAATAGTGTTATGTGTTTTGAGTGTGATTATTAGTATAGGGAATCTAGTGTTGGTGTGGCGGAAGACTTATCCGTACACCAGGACCCTGATTTCTGAATTGTGGCTCTATGTAAGAAAGTACTTATTGCGTGTGTGTTTCCTAAAAATTTCATTGTGATATTTTGATTCAACTCACCATGTATAACTTATTGATCATGACACACCTGTTTCTTTTCTGGATGCCTCCACACAGACAGCTAGCTGGGGTTCTGGGTATAGTGCACGATGATAGCCCACCGAGCGATGAGGCCTCGGTACAAGACCCCCTTTAAATATGGGCACCAGTGGAGGCACCAGCAGTACGAATACCCATTGGTCCCCTGATTCCAACAACACCAGAAGTAGAGGGTGCACGCCTATTGAGCACGTTGCATGAGATCCAGTTCCAGAGGCCACCCAGGTTCAGGGGGGAGACAGACCCACAGGCTACTTAGGATTGGCTGGAGGCCATGGTGAGAGTCTTCTGACTGGTTGGAACAACAACTGACCTCATAGTTATCCTTGCCACCAGGCTTCTATAAGCACCAACATGCATGTAACCTTTTGGTTCTAGAAGCCACCCATAGGCGCCCCGTACCCATTTGGTCACATGGCCTCCAGAGCATTTCCACAAACAACAGAGGCTTCTGACTATCAGTAAGAGCCTTGGGTGTGTTGGTGGGGAAACTATTCCATCATTGACAGAGTGCACAACAAAAGTAAACAAAGCATACAATAGAGGAAGCAGTAATTATCCATCAGTAATAAACAACAGATGACTAAAACAATAAACAACTAGATCACATATGTATATTTGAAATGATGCATGATACATATATCTAAGAAAGCAGCCAAACATATCACAATGCTAGAAATACAAATAGTACCAAAACAAGTACAAAACAAATGATAAACATCTCCTCATCATCGCAAGGCTAATCTTGGTCCCATGCCCTCCTTCTCCAAAGCAATCAAGTACCAGAAGTCGAAGGGTGATTTCCCTTGTATATACCTGAAACCACATAGTCTGTTTGGGCCCAAAAGCATGGCCCAAACAGGTTGTGAGACTAAATCCAAGTAGGAATCCACCCGAAGATTTTTTCCAAACAGTCAGGGAGTATATGGTAGGTAATAGTACAATAAAAAGTAAACAACAACAAGTAAAGTGTAAGTAGTAAACAGGAAGATATACAATAGTTATAAATCCACAAATCAACAAGGAACAATGTAATAAACAGCTAACCACAACATGAACCCCTCTAGGAACTACTCACAGCCAACCCCTTTGGTCCTATCGAAGCAATACAAATAACCCTATGGGCAGTGCACTCAGCCTAACCCCTTTGGTTTGGTCACACGAAATTATAAGACTCTCTAGGGAAGCTCGCTCGATCAATTCCCCTTACAGTCTAGGGTAGTTAGGGACTCTCTATGTAAGATCACGTGGTCTAACCCTCGTATATCCACAATGTCTAGAAACTCTCTGAGGAATCTCACTCGGTCAATCCTCTTATATTTTATGGTCTATCAGAGACTCTCTGAGGAAGCTTGCTCTGTCAATTCCTCCTCTATCCTGGAATGGTTTAAAGAAATTTAAACATGTAATGACTCTCTGAGGAACCTCACTTTGTCTACCCTCCTATATTCTATAATATCCAAGACTCTAGGGGAAGTTCACATAGTCTATCCCATATAGCCTATAATGTCCAAGAATCTATGAGGTAGCTCACTCGGTCTATCCTCCTGTAGTCTACAATATCCAAGACTCTCTGAAAAGGTCACTTGGTCTATCACTTATATTCTATATCACTAGGTTCTCACTGACCCATTCCAATCAGTGCATTATAATTATATATGGCCAAAGATAACCTACAGAGCATTTTGGCTAACCAGTCTATAGCATAATAAGCATGTCAAGAAACAAGGCTCCATCCTATGGTCAGAAGGAATGGATAGTTTGTACAACAACCAAAGGCCGAACAAAACCAAAGGTCATAAACAGAACAAGAATGTGAAAAACATCTAATAACAACAATTATCCTCATATATAACCAAAATTTACCTTTACACAAGTATACAAGAAAGGCAAGGACACAAAATGGATGAAAAAATAAACACGCAATACCCTGTTAATGAGTATTGGAGGAAATTGCACATAAAACTCAAGGACATCGAATGGAAAGGAACAAACCACCTACCTTGATGCTAGGAGGTCGATATAATTGAACCACGATGATCTATTCTCCTAATAACATCGAAGATCTATGAAAATGTCCAAAACACTCAAACCATGATATCAAGGGAAAGTGGGAAAAACATGAATGAAACTCAAGAAGAAGGAAGAATTCACCTCTGCGGTTCCAACGCAATCAACGATGGTCGATTTGGAGATCAGAAGAAGGCTCGAAGGCTTGGAGATCATTCACGGCCATACTGGTTTTCTCGGCCAAATGAGACCTGGAAGAACACATTTATGTTGATCAGATGTGACCCCGACCTGTTTAATGAAAAAAAGAAAATACATGGCGTTTACTTTTGAAGTACACGACGTGTACTTGGATTTTCTATACTCCACTTTAAGAGGCCTCCACATCGACCCTACACACCATGTCTGTGGCACGAACACAGCTATCACATGGCCTGGCGCGGCATGAATGTACATGTTGGGTATTATGAAAATTTCTAGATACTCTTTTTTTTCTCAAAAACATCAAAAAAGGAAAAACATACAAGAAAAAAAGGTCCGTTTTCTTACAATCTTCCCACCTTAAAGAAAATAGTCCCCGAATTTCCCTATTGCTACATGGATGAAGAAACCCCGAACAGCTCTGTCCACTATGACCGTACATCAGCCTCCCTCTCCCATGTCTCATCCTATACTATCTCGTGCTGCCATAGCACTCGTACCAGATGAATAGACCATCCATGGGGAACCTTCATACTATGATCGAAAATCGGGATTAGATGATCCTCAAATGATACATCTGCCTCAAGCTTATCCCCCTCAGGTTGAAAGACATTAGACGTGTCTAAAGAGTAACGTCGGAGCTGAGAAATGTGGATGACGTTGTGCATAGCTCGGTACCTCTTAGGTAACTGCAACTGATATGAAATCGGCCCAACTCTCTCCAAAACCTCAAACATCTCGACATACCTCGGTGAAAGCTTGCCCTATATTCAAATATTTTTGTACCCCAACCTCAGTGAAACACTCAGGAAAACCTGATCCCCGACCTCAAACTCCAGAGGTCATCTCCGCTGATCAGAATAAGAATTCAGTCGAGACTATTTTGTATCCATCCTCTTCCAAATCAACTCTATCTGCTCCGAGGTCTCCTGAACAAGATGAGGTCCCAACAAGGCTACCTCTCCTACCTCCAGATAGCAAAAGGGTGATACGTATGGCCTACCGTAAAAGGCCTCATAAGTTGAAAACTGAATAGTCAACTGAAAACTGAATTTTTAGGCGAACTCCACAAGAGGTATATGCTTCTCCCAAGAAACATTAATGTTCCGAATGAACGCTCTGAGCATATCCTCAATCACCTGAATTATGCACTCGGACTGGCCATCTGTCTAGAGATGGTATGCTATACTTAAAAGTATCTGTGTACCCAAAGCCTTGTGAAGCCCCAACCATAACTGAGATGTAAAACATGCATACTTTACTGAAATAATTGAGTATCGAACTACATGTAGACGTAAAATCTCATAGATGTACAAACGTCCCAGATCATCAACACCGATGGTCTCCATGATTGTTTAGAAGTGAGCGGTCTTCGTCAGTCTGTCGATGACTACACGAAAAACATCATTCCCTCAAGGTGAACTCAGCATTCCGGTAACGAAGTCCATCGTGACATTGTTCCATTTCCACTCAGGAATGGTTATCTTCTGTAAAAGGCATGCCAGTCGATGATGCTCCACTTTCACCGGCTGACAAGTAGAACATCTCGTAATGAAACCAGCAACATCTCACTTCATACCTGGCCAAAAATACTAGCGATGAAGATCCCGATACATCATGGTGACACCAGTATGAACTTCCCAAACAGAGGAATAAAAATCATGCCTCACCTCCTCACATATATCTATTGGCACCCATACACTTCCCTAAAACAGAAGATCTCATCCTTGACCATTGAACATCTAGGAGGAGGGTTTTTCTCCTAACACACTCTCCCGTAATACTAGGCCTTCTAGGTCGGATAGCTGCATTATCTGTACCCAATAAAAAAGTGTAGAGGTAAGAGCTATAGAATATAGAAAAACATGTAACATTTTATCATGCACCTTTATATGCATCTCAGATAACATAGCCATAAGCTGCCACTCACTACTGGCCTCCTGAACTTCCAGTATCTGAGTTCTCCTACTCAGCGCATCAGCAACTATATTGCCCTTCCCAGGCGTATAGGCATGCTCAACGTCGATAGAATGGTGATACTCGACCCACCTGTGTTGTCTCAGATTCAGTTCTTTCTGAGTGAAGATGTATTTGAGACTCTTGTGATCGGTAAAAACCACAAAGTTCTCTCCCAGAAGATAATTCCTCAAACAAAATAAGGCATGAACAACAACTACCAACGTGAGATCGTGTGTCGGGTAGTTCCTCTCATGTGGCCTCAACTGTCGATACACGTACGCAACGACTCCATCTCTCTTCATAAGGACAACTTCTAGCCTGATACCCAAAGCATCATAGTAAATAGTGTGTCTCTTACCTGGATTTGGCAAGACAAGTATCAGTGCAGACGTTAACCTCCCTTTCAGCTCATAAAAGGCTGACTCAAAAGAATCTGACCATATAAACTTCATCCCTTTCTTGGTCAGACCTGTCAATGGTGCTTCTAGGCATGAAAAGAATTGAATAAAGCACATGTAGTATCCAACCATCCCTAGAAAACTCCACACCTCAAAGGCGTTCATTGGATGCTCCCAGGAGACTACAACACTCACATTTTTTGGTTCCACTGATACTCCTGCATCCAAGATGAAATGACCCAAAAGTGAATCTTGTCCATCCCAAAGTGGCATTTTGAGTGTTTAGCATAAATATGATGCTCTCCCTGGGTAATCAAAACGATCAAAATATGGGTAGCATGGTCGTGTGGAAATTGAGAGTACACCAAGATATCGTACACAAAAACCACCATGAAGGAATCCATGTATGGATGGAAAACTCGGTTCATCCGTACCATGAAAAATGGAGGCACTTTCGTGAGACTGAACGACAAAACCATATACTCGTATAGACCATACCTTCTCATGAAGGCTGTAAGAGGTATATCTGATGGTATAATGCACAACTGATGATAATCGGACCTCAAATCAATCTTCGAGAACAGCGGGACTCAGTGAAGAAGATCAAAGAGGTCAGAAATCCTAGGAAAGGGATATCGGTACTTGACCGTCAACTGGTTAAACTTCTGATAGTACACACAAAGACTGAGGGTACCGTCTTCCTTTATCGCAAATAGGATAGGCGAACCCCAAGGATATGTATTGGAACAGATGAAACCCTTTTCATGGAACTCATCCAACTGCTTCTTCAGCTACTATAAATCTGGTGTAGTCATCTAATAAGGAGGAATGGACACATGTGTTTCTCCTAACACGAGCTCAATCGAGAGGTCTACCTCACGCTCCTGAGGCAAACCCTAAAAGTCCTCTATAATGTCCTCTCTGAAATGGTCCACCATTAGGGGAAATTCTAAATGGGAAGTCCCCTAGTCATCCAGATAAAGACTAGCAATATGGGTTGTGACTCCTCCTAGCCCATGATGCTTGGGTGCTGCTCAACTCTCCTAGACGTCCCACTCACCTCTATGAAGAAAATATTCACACTCTGGTGATATGAAACCCACTCTACAGCAATAGCAGTTAGCGACTTCTTGAAAGGAAACTAACCAGTCCATCCTGAGAATGAAATCATAGCTCGTCATCTCTAGGACAAAGAGGTCCCTCAAGAAGTGACACCCCCCAACCCCAAGAGGACACTCTCTGTAATGATGTACGCAAACTGCTCTGGTCACCAATGTTTTGCCTAGAGTCAAAGTAACAACGTAGGAAAAGATACAGAGCACAAGGCTCTCCACAACACCAACAGAGATAATGCTATGTATAGCACCGGTATCAAAAAGTGATAAAGATAGAAAAAAGGATACTAATATCATACATCGAACTATAGAAGGTACAAGATCCTAATAATTATGGGTCTGCTCCAGATAGAATGTCGGTCATGTACTGCGGCCCTGCAACCCTCACTGATTGCCCTGAGCTGACCCACACTATTGTCACTAGTAACCTGGTGACAGACCACCATGGCCGCAACCTCCACCTCAGCCCGAACTGCTGGAAGAACTCCAGTTCCCAGACTGGTGAGAAACTGGCAATCCATCTCCTTAACATGGGATCATAGAAGACCCCCTACCACCAGCCATAAGTGATAATGTCTGACCAAAACACTATAGATGGCCCATCATTCTAAAAGATAGATACTCCATCAAGTCTCTCTAGAACTGAGGCCTAGTATGCCCACTCATACCACACTGGTAGTATACAACCTGGATGCCTGAAGATACATCCCGCATACTCCGGTCTCCTTGAGCAGACCCTCTATGGCACTTCCTGATATCAGTAGGAGGAACACCGACTCTGGATGTCGAACCGCCCTCGCCCACTGCTCTAGAATCTCTCATATTACGCTCTGTGACCATCACCTATTTGAAGATTGATGATATCGAAGTCAACCTGAAGATGTTCACCTATGAGCAGATGTTGTGCCTCAGACCGTCCTCAATCATCCCCTCAAGGAACAACTCATCTCCTCTTAGAATAGGTGTAAAGCACTGTATCTCAGTAAAGTGAGATGACTACTCCATTACAGAATGAGAACCCAACTCCATGCTCTAAACTCCCAGGCTCGATCGATGATCAAGTTCTCCGGGTAAATGTAATTATAGAATATGCGCTGAAACTCATCCCATGTCATACTCTGCTGGTGTCCTGACTATGAGATCACCTCTCACAACCTCCTGGAGGAGTCTCGAAACATATAGGCCGCAAGTGTTACCCTTTTGACTATAGGTACCTCGAAATGCTCGAAGATCATTAATGTGGCTTCAAGCCATGACTTTGTAGCCTGAGGTCCTCCATCCCCTGAGAAAGTAGGAGGATTCTTCTGCTAGAAAACCCAAGTCAACTCAGTCATCAACAGGGCAAGAGATGGCGCTTCCTGGAAGGTCTACATCATCCTAAGGTAACACTCCCTTCACTGCGCATCAACACATGTAACTTGTATAACTACTGGTGCCAAGGCTGGTACAACAGGAGGATCTACAAGAGGTCCCTGATCGGCCATATCTGGTGTCTGATCACCATCAGGCAGCTGATGTACATCCGAAGGACGTCTCAGTGGAATAGCTCTGAATGGTCAAAAGCAGGCCTTAAATTAGGATTACCAAAGATTGAAAACACAGGAGTACAGGAGGGCAACCAGAAAAAAACACTCAGGTATTACATAACATGACTACACGATGTGTATAAAAAACAGATGTCGTGTTGTTGTGAGCCATTCACATGGGCGTGTACTTATACTACAACTAGTCCTGTAACAACCCATCTACACGGCGTGTTGTTCCCCCACACGACATGTACATAAACTCTATACCCCTTCACAAGTCTCCTTACACTGCTAACCCACACGGTCCTCTTAAACTAAAACTACATGGCATGTTCCCTAAGCACACGACATGTACTAGATGAGTATTCAAAATTACGTGTTGTCTGTTACATGACCAGATACAAGGCTAGATCTACACGACATGTTCCGAACAAACAAGACGTATATAGGAGAAGACAACAACGACCCATGTTGTTCGTGACACGGCCGGGTGTCTAGAACAAAACTACACGGTTTGTTCATAGCGAACACCACATGTAATACACGAGCTTCCCCGACCCGTGTTGTTAGTGACATGGTCGGGTACACATCTCACTACTACACGGCGTGTACTGACCATACACGACATGTTCCTAATGATTTTTCATAACCCCGTGTTTCTGCCCACAGAGTTAGTGACGTTGTTTAAAATTTTACAAAGTGTGTATTAATAAGGTACACACCATATATTCTGTGTTTTTCCGCGCATTAGCTCAGAAACTGCTCTGAAGCCCAGAAAACACAGAAAAAAAGAGTTATGGTGCCAAAATTGAATCTGCGAGGTCCCATACTCCCCGCTACTTAATGCTTGGAATCGTACACAAGTCATGACAAAGAAAGAAGGCAATGGTACACTAATTTCCGGTCCATGAGGGCCCATAACACCTCAAGAAACAAAATGTTTCATCCATTTATGCAGAGTACTATACCACCAATTTCTCAATCAGACATAAGAGATTCTATCAAATCCTCTATCATAACACCATGAATAATTTACACAATGTCCATCACAACTACAAGACACCGCTAATGCATTCTAGATGACATGGCAAGAATGCATGGAATATGGTTTCTAACAAGTTCCTATATGATGTATGTGATGGAATACCCCCATCTCATCGGGTGGAGACAGAAATAGAACCGCAATAACAACAACAGTTACAGAACAAATCATGTGAATCACTCTTGGTGATATCAAATCAATTGTAAAATAAAAAAACCAAAAACTACAATAAGCGAGGTAGATTGGTTTTTCCCTGTACACGCGTTAGCTACTCCCGGGAACAGTTTATTACCAGGTACCTATTCCATCCTATCCCTGGCTAAATGCTCCCAACAGTAAGTCAAGAGAAAATAATTCCTCTGATACCACTTTGTAACATCCCAATTCCAGAAGCCACCCAGAGGCGCCCCGTACCCGGTTGGTCACATGGCCTCAAGCGCATTACCCCAAACACCAGAGGCTGCCAACTAGTAGCTAGGTCCTTGGGTGTGATAGAGGGGAAACTATTCCTTCATTGGAAAAGTATATAGTAGATGTAAAAAAATCATACAATTGTGGAAGCAGTAATTATCCATTAACAAAAAACAATGGAAGATTAAAACATTAAACAATTGGAGCACATATGTATATATGAAATGATGCATGATACATATATCTAGAAAAGTAGAAAAACATGTCACAATGCTGGAAATACAAACAGTACCAAAACATGTAAAAATTAAAAAATAAACAGCTCCTCCGCATCGCAAGCCTATGCTTGGTCCCATGCTCTACTCCTCCAAAGCAATAATGTACCAGAAGTCGAAGGGTAGTTTCCCTTGTCTATAACTACAACCACATAGTCTGTTTGGGCCCAAAAGCATGTCCCAAACAGTGTGTGAGACTAAATCCCCGTAGGCATCCAACCAAAGGTCTTTTCCTAATAGTCATTGAGTATATGGTATGTAATAGTACATTAAGTAGTAAATAGTAACCAGTAAATAGTAAGTAGTAAACATGATGATATACAATTGTGATCAATCCATGAATCAATAACCAGTAGACACATAAACAGCAAACCACCACATGAACCCCTCTAGGAACTACTCGCACCCAACCCCTATTGTCCTATCCAAGAAGTACCAACAACCCTCTGGGCAGTGCACTTAGCCAAACCCCTCTGGTTTGGTCATACGAAATTTTAAGACTCTCTGGGGAAGCTCACTCGGTCAATTTCCCTTATAGTATATTGTAGTCAGGGATTCTATGAGGAAGATCATGCAGTCTACCCCTCATAGAGCCCCAAGGTCTAGAAACACTTTGAGGATGATCACTCGGTCAATCCTCCTATAGTCTCAATTCTATCATAGACTCTCTGAGGAAGCATTCTTGGTCAATTCCTCCTCTAGCCCAAAATGTTTTAAAGAAATTCAGACAAGTAATGACACTCTGAAGAATCTCACTCAGTCTACCCTCTTGTAATATATAAAATCAAAGACTCTCTAGGATGCTCACATAGTCTATCCCTTATATCCTTTAATATCCAAGACTATATGAGGTAGCTCACTCAGTCTACCCTCTTGTAGTGTATAATATCCAAGACTCTCTGGGAAGCTCAATCAGTCTATCCCTTATAAACTATAGCACTAGGTTATCACGAACCCATGCCAATCAGTGCATAATAATGCTATATGGCCAATTTAATCCTACAGAGCTACTTGGCTAACAAGTCTATAACATAACAAGAATCTCAGGAAATAGGGATTAATCCTACGGTCACAAGGCATGGAATGTTGGTACAACAGCCAAAGACAGGACAAGTCCAAAGGCCGTAAACAGAACAAGCATGGGAAAACATCCAAACACAACAATTACCCTCATATATAACAGAAATTTACCGCTACATAATAATACAAGAAAGGAAGGAACATAATAGGGGTATAACAGTAAACACGAATTACCCCATTCACGGGTATTGGTGGAAATTGCCCATAAAACTCAAGTACATCAAACGGAATGGCACAAACCACCTACCTTGATTCTAAGATATTGATATAATTGAACCACGATGATTAATTCCCATTATAACATTGATGATCTGAGAAAACATCCAAAACACCCAACCCACGATATCTTTGGAAAGAGGGAAAAACATGGAACAATACTAAAGAAGAAGGAATAACTCACTCCTGCGGTTCAACACAATCAAAAGCCGTCGATTTTGAGATCAGACAAAGGATCATGGCCTCGTAGAATGTTCGCAGACGTACGACTTCTCTCGGTCGAACAAGACATAGAAGAAGAGGATTATCTAGATCAGACATGACCCCGACCTGTTTAACAAAAAAAAAAGAAAATACGTGGTGTGTACTATTGAAGTACACGACATGTACATGTCTTTTTCATACATCACATTAAACAGCCTCCACATCACCCCTACACACTTTGTGTGTGGCCCTGACATGGCAAGAACAAGGTATGTCGTAGCATCAATGTACATGGAGGGTATTTTGAAAATTTTCATATTCTCCTTTTTTTCTCAAATACTCTAGGAGAAGGAAAAACATACCTCAAAAAAGGTACGGGTTCTTACAATAAAGATGGTTTAGCTTGATGCTCTATGTTCATGATGAGGTGACACTTCTCTATGAAGACTTTTAGGACCTGTTTCGGGCAGAGATTGTCCCAACGACCCTTCGCACAGTGCACATACAAGAGCCTCTTCATCTGCAGTAGCGTAACATGACTATGGCTTAGTACTCAGTGAAGATCATCATCATCTCACACTACTCCACTGATATTGTGTGAGACCCATTCTTTAGGGCCCAGAAATTTGACCAGATACTCTGGTAGGAGATCATGGCTTTAGTGATTTCTATCAGCATCCCGGCGCAGGAGGGGGTGTTAGAGCGAGCCCTCTTAGTGGATAGTTTTATTGATAAGTAATAACCGATAGCGAGACCCACCACCGGTCGTCATGTAGCAGAGTCTTCGACAAATGGTAGCATACATATGTCACATAGGTCCATGGGAACTAGTCCTACAGGTGGAAAACCACAGGATTCAAGGTCAGTTGTGCGTGGAACCGGAGATAGAGCTAGTCTTGCATGGAGCAGGTAGTGTTACAAATGTGGTTGTTAGTGTCACGTGGATCGAGACTGCCCGACCCGCCATATGGATGATAAACAGATATTTGAAGAAACTCCTAGGGAGTGATATAGGTTCGACCGAGGCTGTCTATAGAGTGAAAGCAGATGTGGCCAAGGAGCTTCCCACACAGGTGGCGGTGGGCGACGATTCGAGATCTTATCTCTACCACCACCAGCTGGTCCTCCCAGACCACAGGGAATAGGTGGATAGGTGGAAGGTCAGCTCTAGGTAGCTGAGGCCTATGACCAAAGCACTCTGAAGATGATACAAGTTACGATATGTGTCTAGTCATCCTTTGTTGCAGTACTTATAGACATAGGTTCCAGTCATTTTTTTATTTCCACTGCCCTCATTAAAAACTAGGAGATTCTGGTGGATCCGTTGACTCTATTATTATGGCTTGAGACTCATATGGGAGATTATTAGATGGTTACACACTTTTTCTGGCAGTGTGAACTTACTATAGGTGGCGAGAGCTTCAGCTAGGATCTCCTGGTAATGACGTCGAGAAATAACAATGTCATCTTGAGTATATACTGGTTATCTACAGTCCATCCTCAAATTGACTATTCTAGGCACAATGTGCAATGTTTCCTCATAGATGGGAATAGTTTTTCCTTCACCTACGATAATAGAGCCTTTCTAGAATAGGATGGACTTACCTGGAGGAGGGTGCATCTGATCACTCTTTCGTTGGCTAGCCTTACCCTCGGAGCTATTGATGTGGACAGTCTGATATATCCTAGAGTGGCGGACCAGTACCAGAATGTCTTCCCTGATTGTGTTCTGGGTCTACCTAATCATATAGTGGTGGACATTTAAATTGACTTGTACCATAGGAAAACATCGATATCTACACCAGTGTATCTGATGGCTCTCATTGACCATGGGGAGCTGTAGGTTCCACTGAAGGACTTATTAGGGAAGGGGTTCATCAGGCCCAGTGTTTCTCTTTAGGATGCACCTATTTTTCTCCATGAAGAAATATGGGATCTTGAGACTTTGTGTTGACTATCGACACCTGAACCAGGTGACCATGAAGAATAAGTACCGACTCCGGAGGATTGACGACTTGTTTGATCAGCTGAAGGGACTATGGTGGTTCTTGAAGATAGATCTCAGATCAGGCTATCACCATCTCATAGTAAAAGATGATGATGTACAGAAGAGATCTTTCAGATTTTGTTATAGCCATTACGAGTTCTATGTTATGCCACTCGGCTTGACCAATGCACCGGTTGTGTTCATGGGGCTCGTAAACATGATCATTCAGCTATACCTTGATCGCTTTGTAGTAGTCTTCATCAACGGAATTCTGATCTACTTGGCTACTGAGGAGGTTCAAGCCTATCATTTGACGATAGATTAGGACACACATTGAGAGTAGAATAATTATGTTATGCTCTCGACGTGCTTGTTTTGGGAATGATAGGTTCTCTTTTTGGGACTTGTCATCGCGAATGTTGGAGTTACGTTGGATCCAGCAAAGATTGAGGTGGTACTTGCATGGGAGCCACCAAGGAGTGTGATGGAAGTACAAAGATGACTAGGTTAGGAAGGATACTACCAGAGGATTGTTCCATATTTATCCCAAGTTTTAGCACCATTATCATCATTGAAGAATAAGGGGAAACCATTCATTTGGTCGAAGAGATGCCAGTGGAGTTTTCAGGAGCTGAGGTAGAGGCTGACTAGTTACCCCATCTTGAGGATTCTTGAGAAGGGTGTTGGGTACATAGTCTACTACGACGCATCTGGGACCAGGCTCGGATGTGTCATGATGCAAGAGTGAGCAGTGATCATTTATGCTTCTCAACATATGTGAAATCATGTGCAGAACAATGCCACCCATGTCCTAGAGTTAAAAGCAGTTGACTTAAAATGGAATATGTGGTGACATAACATGATGGGTGAATGTTTTATAGTCTACTCTGATCACATGAGTCTCAGGTATATCTTCTCTGAGAAGGACCTGATCCCGAGACATCGATGTTAGCTTGAGTTCCACCAGGATTACGACATCGAGATAGTCTATACACATGGGAAGGGGAACATTGTAGCAGATGCAATTAGCATGAGATCTGGTATACATCTTCTAGGTGAACCGACAGAGCAGCTGGCTGCTTTGAAGATGTCCTTTTTGGATTAATATGGAGTGTTTTTTCTTCAGTCTATTACAGTCAATCCCACACTCCATCATCAAGTCAGAGAGGCATAGTGTGGGGACATTAACTACGAGGCTTGACATGTTCAGAAATCCACTGGGCAGGAACATG
Organism: Viscum album; assembly: GCA_963277665.1. Classification (NCBI taxonomy): domain Eukaryota; kingdom Viridiplantae; phylum Streptophyta; class Magnoliopsida; order Santalales; family Viscaceae; genus Viscum; species Viscum album. The sequence goes on from OY728156.1 coordinate 1,743,161,910, forward strand.
ATGGATATTTTTAAAGTGGAAAGCATGTCATACTCTTCAGTAGGAATACTATGGTACCTATGGATTTACCGGAGGAAGTGTTGTGGGAGTTCCATACGTCACCTCTAGCAGCGTATCCATGAGTGCTGAAGATGTACCAGGCCCACTAATGACAGCATTGGTGGCCGAGATTGAAGAAAGAAGTAGCAGAGTTTGTCTCTTGGTTATTCACATGTCAGAAATTGAATATGAAGAATTAGGTACCAGAAATCCTAGTTCATCTTTTAGAGGTCCCAGAGTTAAAGTGGGATGGAATATCCATGGACTTCATGACAGAACATCCACATTCATCTAGGGGTCATGATTCAATTTGCGTAATTGCCGACCGACTCACTATATCGGGCCACTTCCTACTGATCAGAGAGCGGGGTTCAATGGAGAGCTTATGATGCCCCAATGTTTATGAAATTGTAATGATACATGGAGTTACCTTGACTATTGTCTCTGATCGTGAAGCACTTTTCACCTCTAGGCTATGGAAGGGGTTGCAGGAGGGTTTTGGGATGTAGCTTCATTTGAGCACCACCTTTCATCCTATGAAGGATGGCTAGACTGAGAGGATCATTAAGACCCTTGAGGAAATGATGCATTCTTGTGTCCTAGACTTTAGTCGCAGCTGGGAGGATCACTTTCCATAGGTGGATTATTCATACAACCACAACTAACAATCCAACTTTTGGATGACACCTTTTGTGGATCTGTACGGCCGATGATGCAGATAACCCTTGTGTTAGACTAACCCAGGGGAGTCAGCACTAATGGGACTAGATATGGTATGGGCTACCACAGAGAAGGTGGAGATAATCTAGGAGAGGATGAAGACTACACAGATCCGGTAGAAGTCTTATGTCGATATGAGATAGTGACCTCTGGAGTTCGTGGATAGTGACCATGTCATTCTACAAGTCTCACCCCGACGTGGTTTGTGGAGACTTGGTCAGGGTGACATGTTATCTCTGAGGTTTATCGTACCCTTTCTGGTCCTTATTAGAGTTGACGAGGTGGCTTACTGCCTAGCACATACCCCTCAGTAGCACTAGGTGCACGATGTTTTCCACGTATTCTAGCTGAGTAGATACGTGCATGACACATCTCATGTAATCAACCATGAAGAGCTTGACATCGATGATCAGGTGACGTTTATGAAGGTTTTAGTGGAGATTGAGGATAAACAGGAGTGGGTTATTCGTGGGCGGTGGATACATTTAGTGTGTGTACGTTGCCAGCACAAGAACATATAGGTGAGAACATCGGAGTGGGAGGGTCAAATTACTTCTCAGTACCCCTACTGGTTTTCCTAATTTTTTTTGATATGGATTTGAGGGATGAAAAGCCCTGAGTTGGGGGGAATGTAAAGACGCTGACATTTCAATCTAATTTTTTTAATTATATGGTAATTTTAATAGTCCAAGAATATTGATGGTGCGTGATTCTGAGGCATAATGTGCCCGGAATGTATTTTGGAACATTTTTGTTAATTACGTTCAGTAATCGTGCGAGTAGGTTTTTTGTAACTTTTGAACCCTTGCTCAAAATTTAAATATTAGGGCATCGTTGAACTCGTAACAATGATTTATGCATAAGGATACTTTCACCTCGACCGTAGTAGGACGAGCATGATTGTTAGTTTTCATGTTTTTCATGTAAATAAAAATAAAATGAAGATCAAATTATTATTTTATTTTTGAAACATCTCTTTTAGAGTTATGTAAGTAGGGACCACCCGGGCTAAAAAACCATATTTTGAATCATGGTGGTGGGGACCACCTGAACACCTCTTAATGGAGGAAAACCATTCAACTGCCCATTTAATTATTTGAGACAACTACAATTAATTAAATTTTTTAGCTATAATTGTGACAACATGGAAAAAAATTTATAGTCTTATTTCTATTATATGGTATCCTATTAACATTGAGAGGATTGGGATAGAAAAAGAGAGTTGGGAGATAGCCTTGGAGGACTTTGGAGAAACATTTCACTCTCAAAATGAATAATGCCTTCTCTAATGAGGAATGCACTCATGTATCGATAAACGAGGAACCAACCCCTAGTCCGAATCAGAAGCGCCTTGTGGAAGATATGAACACCGACTCTTCAACAACTTCGTCTTCTTACTTACAACTCTTTTAATGGATCCTTCAAGGTAGGGATTGAAGTTTTTCTTACCCCTTACCATTATTGACATTATTCATGATTCAAGAACAAATAATCCTATTGCTATCATTCTAACTTGGAAATAGTGGGCCAAATTAACATAGCCTAACCTATCCACAACCTTTGTGATTTTTTATGGGCTTGAAACAATGGCGATGTCCCGATAGATGTTCAAAAAATTTCGGAATGAAGAACGAGCCACCGGGGTTCGCCCGATTCCCTAAGGAACATCACCAGGGGGACTCGGGAGTGGTGGCCAGCACTCCGGCCTGCTGCGACGAAGACGACGGCCCGACTACACTTCCAGAAAAGGATTGTGGCCCATCGCCTATGAAGAAGGTAGGGTGGCGACTATCACTCTGGTCGGCTGCACAAAAGGGACACCGGCATGTGTCCATGTTTCCCGGAATGTTGGAGCCGTGGCCTAGTGCCGCAACGGTGAAGAGAGGGCGTCTGGCTTGCTGTAGGCCACCCGTGAAGGCACGACGCATGACCGCGCCACATGGAGAAGGCTGGTCGTCCAGCTAGCCGCAAGCCCACCGGCCCACCACACAGCGGCCCACCACTCCGTGGGTCGGGTAGTGATGGCGGGAGACCCCGAACCTAGTGGGACGGGTTAGAAAAAGGGCCAATCTCGGGTCCACCCAGGCCGGGTCGGGTGGGGTTAGTCCAACATGATCGGACCGGACCCGAACCAACTTTGACCCCTTTTCGTTCTTTCATCTATATCATCAGCTACGTGCATCCGTTTGATGAACCATCTATGGCACTATAAACCTTGGATCGAGACATTCAATTAGGTATACCCATATGTGTTTTGGATAAAGTTTGTGTATGACCAGGTTGGATCGAGCACGAATCCAACTGAGCCGTTGGGACTAAAAGGCCAATAACATACGGACTTGTCATCTAATTGACACACCAACTATTTTATTGAGACACCTTTTACAACGTGTTTCTTTGGGATACATATTAATGGTACATCGAGGTATTTTATTATTCAACTTATGTCTTGAGGAGTGGATCCTCTCAAAATAAAGTGAGCATAGTGAGAGAACCTTATAGATAGCTGTAACCTGAGAAAAGGATCCTATGTGGGACTATGCTTTGGATTTTTATATGGGAATGTGCATTAGGATCTCATGTGGGTCCATGCTTTGGGATCCTACGTGGGTCTGTGTTTGAGAGTTCCAATTGGATCTTCTCTTGGAATCCATGTGGTACAACTCTAGGATCCTACTTGGGTCTGCTTTACTAGGATCTTACATGGGTCTACTAACTAGGATCCTACGTGGGTCTGATGAATTAGGATCCTACGTAAGTCTTCCTCTTAATAGAGTAAGATTATTCAATAGTTACATCGAATCCTCTTTACTACCGTATATAAGTTATTCCTGGTGTGAGATGAGTCTTTACCTTTGTGGTAATCTTCTGTGTGGAGTACCATTGTGGTACTTACCTTTGTGGTGATACATTTTTGGTATTCATCTGTATGGCATTACCTTTTTGGTACTTACCATTGTGGGGTTACATTCATGGTATGCTATCCTTTGTGAAACAATTGTACTTAAGATAAGGATTTGGGTCTTGAATTTCCTCATGAATGAGATGGGTATACTTGATAACATTGGTGTATGTATGGTAAAATAGCAATGTAGAGTTGATTTATTTCTTTGGGGTTTATCACTAGTAGATTTTGTGAGACCTTTGAGAGTCTCGTGGTCCCTACTAGGTATCAATATACACACCCTCACATGGACCACACATGTACCTTGTTGTGTTTGGTGTAGACGACATACAGTGTTGACTAAGGATGAGGGTACCAGGTCTGGAGGTAGCTTGGAGGCAGACCTTAGATGAGGAGTACTGCAGATATGACCATTCGAGAGCTATAACTACCCTATAGGTAGGATCCTTGGGGGTGTTCAGAGGAGTAGTTACTGTTTACTTGAACTTTTAAGTTTTCTTGTACTTCTAGTTGGGCATCTATTCTGGTCATTTTCTAACTATTCAAACCCTATTTACTATACTTTTTACTTGTATTCATATCTTGATGTGTGATTGGTTATGTTTGTTTATAGGTTATAAAGGCAATGCCTTCCTGATTTTAGAGAATACGCCTTTCGGTGCTAGTCTCCATACCCTGGCCTACGGAAGGCGGGATCGGGGTAGTCACCACATGAGCCCCATACTATACCTATCAAATATACTAAACATTGAGTTAATTCAGCTAGTGAATGATATTTCTTTTGAGGAATAACTTTTTAATATAATGGATCGAATATAGAACATTCTGTAAAATAGGACCACACACATGGTTTTTTTTCTTGAGAAACCACTAGTTATAAGATGATAAATGGGATATAGAGGATTTAATGAGGGATAAGTAACATAATTTTTTATTAAAATGATTAATTTATATGGATAAATTAGTTTTATGGTGGTTATAATGTACCATTCCATGTTTCTATGATCAATTTTTCATATAAATTAAATTTCATTGATTCCATTTATTTCACACATCATCAATATAAGTTTCATTATATGATACATCATTTTAATATTTGTTTACATATTTCATAATATTATCTTTCGTAACATGAAACACTTATTTTATATGAAACAACACTTCGTTAATACAATTATTAAAATGTTATAGTTAACATTATATGTTAAACATGGTAGCAAAGATATTAAAAACATATTTTTATATTTTATTTATAATGGATTTGTATGAATAAGACCTATCAATAATATAAAATATAATTTTTAGTAATTTCATTATATGTTTTAATATTTAATTTTATTAATTCAACTACATTGTATGCCCTTTAATAATCAATAAAAATAAGGATTTTTGATAGTTTTAATTTTTTTATAAATTAAAATTCATTTTATAAATAATAATATCAATATATTCATAGAGTTAAAATTATTTATATTTTTTAGGAATCATGATTTTTGGATAAATGGTTAAAAAACACTGAATTATAATTTAAAACTACTGTTTTGTTTAATTTATTTATATACATTAATAATATTTTAATTTTTTAAGTGTAAATTGACCAAATATAAATCAACTAATCTAATTTGTTTCATTATTGAAATTTACCCATTTAAATTATATACAAAATCATTTCATACATTTTAGCAATTTTCACATTATGAACTCATCATATTGTCTCTCCTAGGCTATTAAAAATAATTTAAATAATGCCACTTCTGTAGTTAATATCTGGAAAAATGAATCCCATAGATGAATTTAATAAAATTTATAATTTTTAATATGTTCAATTACTTTTTATACCCATAACAACATTGATATTATTTAATGTCGATTATTGAGATTAATGTAAAACAAGATTACATAGTAGTTAAACATTAATTCTAGGGAATAAAACAGTCCAAAGACATGTAAAAAAGACATTGGATTGAACTATAAAAAAAATATACACCCTTGTATTGAATATGTACCACTGTTGGAAGAATATTATGCAAGGATGAGCTCTAAAAGTATAAAACTTTTTATATTTACAAGAATTACACTCATCATACACTATATAATGAAATATAGCCCCTCTCACTTCATCCCATCTCTTATGAAATTTGGATCACCCAACTCCTTCCAATATCATGTAACATATAGTTAATATTTTAAGATACTCTGTAATCCCTCTATTGATAATTATTTTGCTTGTTCTTGTTTAATGGTGATTCAATAATAAATTTGAAAATTTTATAAGGCTATTGGGATTTTCCTGGTTGACACCCAATATTCAAAAACCATGTTCCAGGCTACTTCAGACTGTGCAAACTTTGGAAGTGAGGCTTTTCATAATTGTGGAAATATTTTCAAAATTCTTTCACCACCATGTTGAAAATGATCAGCTTGTAAAATTGAACTCATAATTATGGAATATATTTTTTCTATCAGTGAGGCCCTGAAAATATAACCTTTCATTCATGATTCTTTTATTCTAAAAATTTGTAATATACATTATAAACCACATTTTATAATGCATCATAGACCTAATGTTACATTCAAATTCTAGTTTTGTGAGGTCTCTCACGGAAAATATTTTTGACCTCTAACTCCTCTACAAGGTTGGTTGAATTTTGGAAATCATTTTACACCCCCCTTCTATATATGAATTCAAGTATTTTCAACTATTCCACTCTCTCTCTCACTTATTTTGGGTTTGGTACATCCTCATGTTGTTATAGGATCCAATATCCATTGTGTTATATCTTGAATCTTGGATTCATTATTAGATATTTTTTCCCAACATTCTTCATTGGAGTTTACCAATGAACATGTTGAGTTACAAGTTCTCATTATCTACAAAAAGTGATTCTATTTATTATTGTAAAATTAATAACATAATTTTTTTTTAATTTTGAAAACACATTTTTTATTGATGGGGATTTTTAATGGATTATTAAGGAATTTGGGGTATAACCCTCAATTTTATGTGAATTGGGTTTTTATTTGGATGTTTTAAAATTTATTAATTTATTATGTTCTTTTTGAATAAATTAATTAAAATTGTGAACGTGAGATTTTTTATTAATTTTTTTTACAAAAAACAATCTATTAAGTTTTATCTTGAAAATGAAATGAATTGATTAAAATTACATTATGGGTTTTAAATGTGTATTTTCATACTGTAATAGAAAACAGATTAATTGTATTTTGATATTTTTGTATAAAAATATACCATTATTAATTTTTTTATATAACATAGAATCCTTGGTAGTTATTGAGTTCTCTAGGACAAGACTCTAATGATGCTTTATATATCTAAAAAACCTAGCATAACATGTCACATCACTGATGGAATTGTGATGAGTCTTATTTGACCAATTTCCATGGTATGTTTGAACACATATTTTTCATAACAACATATTATAGTGTGTGAGGATAAAGTAAATTTGAACTAGAATATGTCTTGGAAGAATCAAATGTTACACTTATGGGAGTTTTTTTATATATTTAATTTTTGTAAACTGTTTTACAAATTTCTTATTTATGTATATAACCTGTTTTATATAAAATGTATATTAATATCTATATTGAAAATTTTCAATAAATTTAAAAAATCATGATTTTTAAAATATTATTTTGAACTATCATGAATGTTTATTTAATATTATAATCCATTATTTTGTTAATTAATTTTCCATCATATTTATTGATCTATGGGGATACCCCACTGTGATTTTATCTCACAGAAAACATGTTTCTTCCAGTGTTGTTATATAATCTTACTCCATTATCAAGTTAGTGTAATCATCCATATAGAGGGGGTTCTTGTCATTGATCCTTAGAACGTGGATAGTTGTGTATGTTGGGAATTCAGTTGTAGTCTTTCAGTTTTATGGTTCTTTTGGATGTATATTAGATTGTTTATACTTGTTTTATTTATCGTATTGTTCTCTATGTTGATTTTCCTTTTTATGACACTAAATTTAAATACTTATACAACTATTTATGTGTAAATATGATTCCATGTGCTATCTTCAATGATGATAGTTTCCAATAACCATCTGTGGGGATTGGGAATATTATTTCGAACAAGTCACTACCTGTTCAGGTCCTAAGGTACATGGTAATTGGGGTTAGTTCATTAAAATGTAGTGATGGAACCCCTATGAATGAATATGGATGTCATCCATATTAGGTTCCATATATGGGGTTGAATGGGAATGGGTTCAGGTGCCTATACCAATGCTTGGGAAACAAGCACAATAACCTCACCTTAATGATGATCCATGTGATGATTTTCTCAATGGGGTTGACAAGTAGCTTCCACCTGGATCTAGTTTACATTTCTTTTTATTGGATTGATTCTAAAAAAAATTATATGATAATAAATAATTCATTATATTGACACTCAAATAGATCAAAAAGGTAAAGTAAACTCAAAATATAGAAAAAAATGATTTGGATTTCATTTTATCGATTAAAGGGTATAGAAAATACTACACCTAGTCCTAAAGACATCATTTGTAAACCACCATTGGTGATTTAGTTGTTGTTGTAGAGAGATATGTTTATGAAATCAATAAAAAATACAACCTATACCACCAAATAAATACTCAACTCTATACTTAAAAAAGAATTATTTTTAATATTAAGTTCGATAAAATCATTCCATTCCATTTTGTATATTGAATTGTCATAAATTAATTATGTATTTAATAAACATGATCATCCATTAGTATCTTGATAAATTCAAGGTGGTATATTTGGATGACTTCATCTTTTAATTTCTGTTCTACGAGGATCATGTGAATCATTTTTAGGCAGTTGTGGAATTATTGAGAAATAACATACTCTTTGACAAGATTTCAAAATATTAATTTGGGATTTCAAATGTGATGTTCTTTATACACATTATTTTAGATCATGGAATTTTAGGTAATCATTTACATGTGTAGTCTAGTATGACATGGGGGAGAACAGAAAATATATTAGTGATTTGTAATTTCATGAGTATTCCTTGGAATTATCACACATTTTTTAATAAATTGTCAATGTTGGCTTGCCCAAAACTACACTAACATAGAATGGAGAAGAGTTTTCTTAGATAGAAAAAAGGTAAAGATTATTTCTTTGAGATAAATAATTTTCTGAATAATATTCATGTGTTAACTACTCCTGAGACTAGACAAGGACATGTATTCTTCTGTGATGAAATGGGTTCAAGATAGGGTTGTGTTCTTATGTCGTGTGATCGTGTATTTTCTTATGGATATCATCTGCATATGACACATGATATGAATTACACGACCCATGAAAATTTACATATAGATGTGATGTACACAATTAAAAGTTGGTGGTATTACTATTTTGAAGAATTTTTTACCAAAATTTTCCACCTTAAAAGATTTATTTATATCAACACTCAAAAAGATAAAAATCTCATCTATAGGTATCATGTGGAGTACCTGAAAATTTTTAATTTCAACATCACCTATAACAATGGGAATGGTAATGTAATTATATAATTTTTGATATGTTATATTCTGAACCCTGAGATGAATGAATCTTCAACTGGTTGGAATAAGATGAATGTTTTTCTTAATTACGTATGGAGTTTGGGAATTTGGGGTTGTGGTTTCATTTGACAATATACAATGCCATTTTTTATGTGCAATTTGATCTCTATGGACTATGTGGTTGGTTTTCCGCACACCGAGAATAATAAAAATGTGATATGGTTTTTGATCAATAGTCTAAAAAATTCAACCCACATTATACCAATTCATTCTAAAACCAAAGAGGAGGAGTTTTGAAATATCTATTATATTGATATTTTTCATTTTCATAGATTTAAAGAATCAGTAGTTTATGGCAGATATCCCCAATTTAATTTTATATTTTGGAGAGTCCATTAAGAGGCAATGGATTTAATTTTCAGTTGAGTATGACATATCATTCATAGTTGAATGTCCAAATAGAATGAGCTATAATGATTATATAGTATATAAATTATTGCTATGTTCTTGACATTGTTTGATCTTTGGATGCACATTATGTGATGGTTGAATTTACATATAAAAATAGTTACTAGTCCATGATCATGATGGATTATTTTGAGTCCTTGTATATATAGACTTGTATAACACTGTTTTGGTGGTCCTTTATTGCTAAAAATTTAATGGATGGACCATGCATGATTAATTAGATGACAGAAAATATTTAGTTGATTCATAGTTGAATGTTGATGCCAGAGAGTTAAAATAAATGTTATGATGATTATGACTCTAGGCTATTGAAATGGTAGCTTGTTTGTTAGTTGTTCTAGAAATATTAACATCTATTAGTTCATCTATGTCTATAGATAAAAGGGAATCATTCTCATCATTTTTGGTAACCTTTTGAGGTTTTTTAAACTTTTGGAGAATATGGATTACTATTAATAACATTCACCATAGTTGACATCAACACATAACATCTTCCACAAATCATCACTATGAAGTTATAATTTTGTCCAATATCATTTTCCGAGGTGATAGATCATTATTTCAAGCTTTATTTATCAGTGATTGAGAATATTTTTAGTATAGTTGATTTTGAAACCAAGAAACTTTGTTGTAATATTCTACCATTGGTTTGAGTTATATGGCACCATAGTTCTTATACTCTTGAGAAATATTCTGGTGAGGCCTTGATGAATGATCAGTTTCCTCCACATTATTACATGGAATCTTCTTCACAATCATTTTTGGGACAAAACATTTCTATTCTGTGGATTTTGAAACATCGTGTTCTTGTTTTTTGGAACTCCTTAATAACGTTTTTTAGAATTATTTTTTTGGGTATTGATTTATGGGTTTTTAGGAATAAATTTAATAATTTTGTATGCTTATTTTGAAGTTCACGGTTGGTACTTGTACTTCCCAAACTGTGATCCCTTTTAGTTTATATTGTGCAATCCTAATCAATGAAGATGTCCACACTAGGTTTGGGGTTCGGAAAACTAACCACCCACCTAGAATAAATTTTCCACCAAAGAAAATAAGGTTAATGGTTGTAGAACACAATTTTTCTAACCATGTGGCCCTTCCAATCATACCATAACCACATATTTCATTTGTTTTGAAAATAGTTAAAACAAATTCATGAATCCCCATTTAATCCCCCATCATCCATAACATTTTGAATCTCATTTTCAATGGTTGTGAGTCTTCTCAAGGACCATTTTTGACTCTTTTAAACCCTTCACTTGAAGGATCAATGTTAAGATATCTTAATTCAATCCCTTCTCCACAAGAGGTCTCATCTCATTCATTATATCATTTGATCATTAGCTCTCTTCTATAGGGTTTGTTAGATCTATGCATTGATGGAGGATTTAATGTCCACTGTTTGAGATCATTAATCTAGGTTTGATTCACATATATCTATTTCCAACTTTCTCTGTAAATTTTAATGTTATAGAATTTGTGTTATGTGATATCATGATCTATGATAGGTGGTTCCAGTTGTTATTATCCAATTAATCTAATAGAAAGTTTCTTATTTTTTTTCTTATTTCAATGAAATTCTAAAAACGAAATTAATTATGGATAGCGATTTTAATTAGATTTTGAAATAAATTTGGTAAATCCCACAAATTATCAGAAATTGGTTTGTGATTTGTATTTGATGAAATTGGTGGTTTTTATAAAATTATTTTCAATAAATATAATTGGAATTTTTAGTTGAAATTTTTTATTTACTTATTCTTATAAGAACCTATTTGTTTTTAAAATAAAAATGCATGAATTAATATAAAAAGATTCCATTTTAATTTTAAATTGTCATAATGAAATGGATAATGGGTAAATTTTATTATTAGTAGAATTGAGATAAATTTCCCATTATTTATTTTTTTAAATAAAATTCATTTCAAGGTATTTAGTGATTTATTTATGACAACAAGAATTTAATTCAATAAAAAACTAATAAAACCTAGCATAGGAAGACACATCCCTGATGGGATGGTGATGAATCCACAATTTCCAATTTTTTTGGGATGTGTGTACACAAATTTAATTGGATATTTATTTGAGTGTTTAAGGTTCCAATAAATTGGAATGATCTTACATAATAGAATATAACAGTGATTCTTGTAGTTTATGTTTTGATATATATACCATTGTTTTTAAACTATTTTACAAATTCATATAGAATTTGTATTGACTATTTTTTATTATTTTTTTATCAATCCATTTTTAGAAATATTTTTATCATTTTAATGGTAAAGAATGATATGTTTTAAATATAATTTAGAACATCCATGACTATTTGTTTAAAAATTGATAACTTTTTTTGGTGAATTAATTTTTAATTTTATTATGGAATCCATAGTGACACCCTAATCAAATCCCACACCCTACCAGTGCCTTTGGATGATTTTATACTATCTTATTTCTGGTTTTAGAATGGTAAAATAACTACATAAAGGTAATTCTTATTGTAAATCCATGGATCATCGAAAGATATTTCCACTGATACCTGGTTTTTTATCGTTGTATTTTCTAGTATTGTTTGTTATACTGTTGATTGATTATTTGTATTTTACATTTTTAATGTTCTCCATATGGAGTTTTCATGTGATCATATTAAATAGTATATATTCTTAAACAGATTATGTGGAAATTATATTTCCTAATTTTATCATGATTTATGTTAGGGGATAGTCCCAACCCAATGGAAATCTAGATCAACCTTCGGGTCAAGTCACAACCAAATTGAGTGACAAGGTATCAGGATATCTAGTCGATTTTATTATTAATATCCACAAAATTTCCCTCAATTCATAATAGAATCTTCCCTTTGGCCAAAAAGCCTACCATTTAATCCTTTTGGATAAATTCAAAAGGAGTATCCAAATAATAGTTTACATGTTTCAATAAAATGATCATTTTATTTCTTTATTCACCCAATCAATTATTATTATTACATAAATATATAATAACATTATTATACCCAATATACTAATTTTTTATAATATTTGAATTAAACTCAACCAATTTCACATTCACTAAAATGTATAAGCAGTATTCATTCATGTGTATCAGGACAACCACCTCGTGAACCGAAGTCGTTCATTATTTCATTGAAACCCTTCATGAATTAGATTAATGATGGATTTCTTGTTTTTATTTGATATATTTGGTTTTTATGATGTTTTTTTTTCCAAAATCATTATATGACACATGAATTCATATTTTATATTTTTATATATATAATATATTCGTTTGTGGATATATTGACTACATTCTCTTCAAGGCGATCTTTTTCTCTCACACATTACATGGAATGTATTAAAGGTGGTTTTAGTGATTGAATATGAAAAATAGGTAATAAAATGGTATAATAAATTTATTATTATATATATATATATATAATTTATTTATATTTATTTTAATATGGTATCATAATGGATACAACGTGATAGCGTACATATGGAAAAGAATCTCCAGAAACAATGTATTTATTTTTGATTTATATATTAAAATTATTATGATAAATACATTTATAATGAATATATATGATGTTTATTTAATTATTGTGATTTTTCATATCATGAAATCATGATAAAAGTCAGAGTAAAAAACATATAAAAATTTAAATCAAATGTGATAAACAAACAAGTTACTACCTGAAACAAAATAATAACATTGAATTATTAATGAAATTTTATTATAATGTCATACATAAATCATATCTGGAATGATAAAATTAAATATTTCATAATAATATTTTTAAATTAAACTTATATTTATTATAAAATAGGATTGAATGAGTACCAAGAGAGTTAAGACATATATTATTGGGATTTTTAGTCTCACTTTTAGTTTCGTGAGTCTTATTAAATATTCACAAATTGTTTTTTTCAATTGGAAAATATACACAGAGTTAATTAATTTTATGATAATTATACACTTATTTTTTTATTTAAATATAATTTTTAATATATATATATTAAGTCGTTTATGGTTCAAATATTACCAAAGATGTATGAAATTTTTTTTATGAATACTTCTTCATTGTGGCAAAAGTTATGTTATGACCCTACATTCTATTACGTGGGTTATATATATATATTTTACATATTATATAATTATACTCATTTTTTCATGATATGTACATCTTCATGTACTGTTATTGCCTCATTAGTATTATAATTGAATGCTACCAAAATGGTAATAGTTTGTTGTCATAATGTCATCGTTTATCGGTATTGTATATGGTTACGATTTCTCTGCAAAAATATTAGGAGCAGTATATAATGAAATCTTTGGAATAATATTCTCATAAATTTATTCATCATATACTCATTAAATGGTACCATTTTTTCATATGTTTGTAATTATTATGATTATAAGATGGTTTTTGATAAAACTTCTCATTATTTCTCCCTTCAATCAGAAATCTTTTTTATTAAAACAATGTTGATTTAAAAAATATTAATTTATCTTTTAATATGTTATTTCAAGTAAAATAATTTAAATGTTTTCAATTAAACATTTATATGTTTTCAATGATACTTTCAATGGAAATAGTTTCAAATATTTTGAAGCATCCTTTATATGTTTTCTAGGGAATATTTTTTCTCATCTTGTTTTAAAGATTACATTAATAGATTTCATGGATATTATTGAAATAATAGGTTTCATAAATTGTTCTATATTAAAAAAATAATCTCTTAAATTATATATCATATTTTCTGCATGAAATTTCATTAAAATATATTTCAAAATTATTTTCCATCTAGGATGACATCTGTTCGTGTTACTCATGACTTTTTGGGGATATGATATTGGTGTTACATTTATATTATTTCTATGAATGTTTTATGTTATGAAGGAATGTTGGTTATTAAATATATTTCTTTTTCATGGGTATTATGTTTTTGAAACTCATATCTCTGACATGTATATATTAATTTTGAATCCCAATTCATTACAAGAGTCATGCATTGATGAAATTATTATGAAACCTATATCCTTCATGCATTTTATGATATGATGACATGTTTATGATACCAATTCTTTTTCATGGGTAATGATATGATGTTTATGAATCCCATAATGTATTATGGGATATGATATGATGATTATTTATGATATTACACTACACATATGTATGATTTTATTTTAAGACTTGTAAGGCCTATATCTCATTCCAATGCATTGGATAATGTTTTATATCTAATGAGATAATTATGGGAGTTAAATAAATGAGCATGGTCCACTATGGGATGAAAGGGAGACAAAATACACTATGGGAAGAATGATAATCAAAGTCTACTATGCGATGGAGGGGAACCCAAATCAACTATAAAAATGTAGTTTGAATGGGGACTACGGTGTGTCTCTCCTAGTATGTCCAGTACCCATGAAGTGCTCCATTACGTTTTTGTAATGATAATTAACTAATAGTGAATAATATTATATTTTTATGTGTCACCCAAAATTACATGGATTCTTCATAGTATATGATTTAATGTATTATACACTTAATTCCACATGATTCATGTCTAATGAACTAAACAAATCTATTATATGACTCATGTTTATTATATTATATATATATATATTATTATCATCTAATGTAAGGCTCATGTTATAATAACCTTATGTTCTTGATTAAGATTACGTTTATCTCTAATATACCTACATTGAGAATCTAATATCACACTTCCATTTGTTACATTTCCCCAGGTTAGGAAGATATGTATTATTTATGATCTTTATAATATTTTTTTAGACATGAAGAACATTATTGGATATAATTTAGGTAATTTATGTAATAATGTTTATGTTTTCTTAATTCCAATGACACTAAAATATTACAGACTATGAGCGTATGTGTTGGTATTTCATTATTTTTTTCTAAAAAGTTATGTAATATTAATGTATGTTTTTTGAGAGTCTCTATCGTATGGGTGTTTTGGTAAAAACAATCTAAAATAAATTTGTTCCATACCAAATTCATCATATATGGTAGGCTAATGGGAGTTCTCAATGGAAATTACACATGACATAGGTTTAAAATGTTTCATTCCTTAGGGCTCCTATGTAGAGCTATATATTCTTCATGGATATTTTTAAATTTATCTAACATTATATTTTTCTTTTCATCTAAACATATAGAATATCCTTAATATATTTCTATTTAAATTATAATGGTAAAGTATATTTAGAAATATAAGGCTATTTCAATGTATATATATTTCAATTCTTTGTATCCATTAGGGGGAAAATTACTAGATATTTGTTTTATATTCAAAGAGTTCTCATGATTTTATGTCCATCCTAGTGATTTTGTAGTTTCAATGTGTGTGATTACCCAACCACACTCATATGGGGATGAAAATACCCCCAACCTGACCCCACACATACTCAACATGTGGGATTATATTTATATGATTCGAATACAATCCATATTCCAACTCATTCAAGGGGAACAATATCCTCTATTTTCAAAATATATATTTAACTAGACATAATATTTCATAGAGTGATGGTGATTCTATAATATAGTTCATATATATAGTATATAATTGGGGTTGAGTTGCAGAAAATACTTTATGTGAGGTTATGTGGTTCATTAGTTTAGTTTATTTATCAATGGAATTCTATTAATGGGATTTAGGATGTTCTATTTATCCAATTGGTGATTTTTAGTCAGTGATGATATGTATACCACTTCATGGATTATGGTGGCAATGTTGTTTTTGGAATGGATTATTTATATAGATATATTTCGGCCTTCTGACTCTTCAGTTTCTTATTGGTTTTTTTATACATAATACATAGGATAATATCATTAATATGGTTTGTTGGGTCTCTTATCTATTTTCATAAGACTTATAGTGATTGTGCATATCTAATTATTTTCATGTCTTCATGATACGAAGGATTACTATACAAAGAGCATTGAACTTGATTGGTTTTATGTATATTCATTATAACTTTTGTGGTGTTGAAATGAAATTTTTTATAATCACTTTTATATTGTGTTGTTTCCCATATGTTATTTATAAGTCTAGATAATGAGTAATAACAACGATTATCTTAGTATATATTGTGGTTGGTGTGTATTGTGAGAAGATGAAACCTAGTGATTCTTTTAGAACATGGTAATGAATCATGGTCATTGTTAGTAGTGGTAGCTATTTTCATTGGGGCTCATTCATGGTACTAAAACAATGATATTTATTTTCCCTATATCTGGTATCTACATGATTTTGATGTTTATAGTGGTATTGTTAAATATTATTTATATTTTTTTAGTTTTATTTGTACTTGATATCTCATGCATGTATTGTTTATGGTTTTCTTCATTATATTCATACATACATATATATATATCTAAATATCACACTAATGTCTCAATTAAGTTACTGAATTTTAAATTTGTATATTTTATAGGATTATATAATCGAAAGTGTTAAATATTCCCAGACACTAAAATATAGTTCTAATTAGAAGAACCTATATTATTGGTGGTTAGCCTATGGTTTCACTCTCGATAGAACTCCATCTCATTTTAAGATATGGTTGGTTGGGTATTATCATAATTAAATAAAATAATTTAGGTATATAGAAAAAAGTATTTGATTAAAAAACTGATGAAAAATTTAGGAATTTATGGAAATGATGTTAAATTGGTCTTGGGTTCAATGATAAGAACATGGAAACCAAAATTGGTATTATGGCTGATGTATCCTTTTTTCTACGAATATTATTACCCATAATCAAGATAGATCTTAGAGACATAAATTAAAGGATAAATAATATGGGAACATGAAACATATATTTTTTCTTTATACATTTTCATGATAATACATGCCGCTATTTTTAGTTATAACACCCAGGACATCCCAATGGGTAAAATAGAATATTTTTCCTATCAATGAACTTTCAATTTTTTAATGATAATTATTTTAACTAGGAGTAGATATGTTTGCTCATATGTGAGACAACATTATACTAATAACTTGAATGTGCCTTAGTGAAACAATTTATTGTAATAATATTATTTATTGTGTTAACATGTGAATTCTCATGAATCATGATTTTCATTATAAAGGGATTCGTGGATGATTAGTCTACTGTATTTTTTCATTTGATATTTATATTTTTCAAGGTAAGTGGTATAATTATTATATATTAAGGGGAACTCGAGATTTGGTCATTGATGGTTTATTTGAAATTAATTTTGAAAATGAACGATTTTAAATAAATTAATTTGATATTATTTATATATATTATTGAAAAAAATTACATGGTAAATAAATAAATTAATTTCTAATAATATAATGAGAAATTCATATGAGATCTTGTTTTTTGAGTGAAAAAATATGGTCCCGTGTTGTGGTCTCGAAGAATTACACCTTATAATTTGTTAAAAATTTAGACCATTTTTTATCAAAAAAAGATCCTTTTAGGAGGTAATAATTTATAATTTTATTATATCATATATTATGAATTTTTTATTTATTTATTTTATTTGGAACATGTTCTTGGTAGATGATTTCTTTTCCATTAGAATAATGTTTCCTTAAATCCCATATTATGATTATGAATCCTCATTATTGAATTAACTAATATCATTCCATGGAATTATATATGCCTGTGGGATTAATTGAAAAAGTGACACTTGTTCTAAAAATTATTATACATATATCAAGTTTCAGTTCATAGTAATTAGTCCTCCTACACATAATGTAGCGTATTTTCCAAATTCCTATAACATAAAGAAACTTCATTTAATTTTAAATTGATAAAAATACCCTTTTAACCATGTACTGGTCTTTGTTATTCCATATCAAAAGTATTTTATGTCTCCCATGAGAAAAATATTGATCGTAAATATGATATTCCATTTCACCTTTATTTACACGAAATATTGCATGGGTAAAATGTTAAATTCATCATCAAAAAAGACTTTGATAAAAGTAACTATCAATATGTTAATTATATATATATAATAAATCTACTATTTTTATTATTTTATTCAATTCAAATAATTTTTTAATGTAGGAAAATATGTGATTACTCATCCCATACTATGAGATATAGTAGATATGTTCTATTCATCAAACCCTAACTTACTGGTAGAAGAATTGATGTGACACTCTCATATTATTAATGGAAAATAAATAGACTTTGTATGTAGACTCAGTTCATAATTGTATCTGAGTGGGATTAAAATTGGTATTATTTTTAGACCCCAAAGAGATATTATTTTCTAGATTCAATTCTGAGGCAATCTTTTCCGATATTTTTACACATTTTATATCACATTTTTTACACTGTGATTATATTATTAATATAATGGTTATTAACAGTAAGTATGATGAGAGAATCAGTTGACTATTTATTCTACAAGAAATATGATGATAGAGCCCTCACATATTTAGCAGGATATAATAATTATTTTGTGGTGGAGGATTTTACAAAGTCTATGTTTGAATTTTCTATACAGTTCATAATTTTTTTAAAATAAATAATGATTCAAAATTTCATTTTGACATTATTCAGTATATTCTTATAGTAAATTATATTTTTTTTCAATTTCTCTCTGGGGATACTATAAAGTGGATGGATCCATGTTATCAGTCTTTGATAATGTTTTAACAGAGTATATGGACACCTTATTTAGAATCATGACTATTTTAAGGTACATGAAAGGCCAATGAACATTTTTTATGTTCTTATTTAACATTCCTCAATATAGAAATGTTTGAGTTTAGATATCTGGTTGGAGAATCCAGCTATAAATTTTTTTATTTGTTGTTATGACTTAATCAGAAAATATATAAGCTAAAGTCAAATGAGTTAATGTTAAATTATTGTAAATTTCTTGTAGGGATGCTCCATAGTTATCGATAACTTAATAAATTTTACAAATGATAGAAAATGTTGTATTTTGGGTCGATATCCATATGATAGGTAGAATTGTTAATGAATTAATCCTTATTTAAGGCCCAATTTCCTATTTCTGAGTGGATTGGTAGAGCATTTAGGTTTAGAAAAACAATTGTACTTAGAAGACTCATTGAACATATCCTATCACGACCACCATTGTGTTTTTACTATTTTTCTCAATTAATGAAGGTCAAATATACATTAAGATGTGTGTTATGGTTGGTTATAGTTTAGAATCCATAGATATAGTATAGAGTATGACTCATGTAACAACTTTGGAGTCCCTCATACATAATGGAATATGTAAATGTACGCCCTCCTACAAAATATTTTTTCAATTTTGTTTTCCCAATATGAAAAATAGATAGACCATTATCATGTAGATTGATTCTTCTAATTGATATATTCATTCAGTCAACCATTCTCCTAATGATGGGACACTATATTTTGGGATGGTTCTATTAATCCAAAATTATTTCAGATTTAAATAAATGTCCACATCATATTGTTGTTTCTTTTATAATAGTTTTTAGGGAGTTTTCATAGATGTTTTTTTATTTCTCTCCTTGTTTGTGTGGTGACCAGATCCAACCATCTAAAAAATGATGTTGAGTATATATTTTTTGAATGTATGTATTTTTATTATACGTGAGTTGATGATTGATCCACATATTGTGATCTTTGAGGTGTTTGTAGAATCTTATAAATGGATTGAATTTTTTTACAATAATTTATGGAATATGAATGATTCTATTTTAAACTCATTAATTTTATTACAATGTTACATAGTGGAATAATGATTATTTTATGGGGATTATATTAATTTAAACCAACCATTATTTGAATCGGTGCATACATTTTATGGTTATTTAATTAAATTATCCTTATCATAACATAATAATTACCATTTTGAAAAACTATAAAATTATAAAATTTAGATTAATGGCGTAGTATTAGTATATTTAAAGATTGGGTTTTATATGTTGATATAATCATATCAAATTAGTAGCGGTGTAGTGGGTAACACTTGTAACAACGTTCTTAGTATCTAACCAATATTTCACTCATATGAGTAGAAATTTTTATATATATTATTCATTCATCAAATGGAAGATAGGTTCTTACTTTGAAACAATAGTCTAATCCCTAAATAAATTACATATATAAGAGATTTCGATAGTGGTGGTTTTTATTTAATGATCTTATATAACTGAACATTATTAGTGTATTGTTATAAAGGATTTTTCTTATAGTGGTGATCACATGAAACACTTTGTTAGGTGGATAATTTTTTTTCTATAGTTTGCTTGTTTAATTTTATAGTTTACTTCATGAATTGATGAATCCCTAATGAAACACTGTCCTCAATGTGGAATATATAGTGGATATTTTTTGATATACCCATTTAATGGAAACTTTAGTTACACTATAAAAGTTAATGAATTATCTAGGTGATATTAATTTTGTACACTTTGGAAGGTGTTATATATCGGTGTGTTGTCAATAAAAACGGTTCATTTGAATAAACATTTGAATATCCTTCCTATTTTACTATATTTGGCCACCCAATTGGATGTGGTGAATCTATTTTCTATTTTATGATGTTTATATCATCCTTGGAGTAATCTTGAATATAATTTTATAAGGCAAGATATCATCAATACCATGTTTCTCCACTAATATGTGGGGGAATATTGGATGTTGAGTTATATATGGAGGGGATGTGTGTAGTTTTATAATGATAATGTATTAAAAGGGATATAAATTATATAATACACTAGAGAGGGATTTCTAGTTAGATTCCTTTAATTACTATATTAAATAGTAATTTATGTGAAAAATATAATTTATTCCTCTTCTGGACTTTTAATAGTATAGTATATAATCTAGTGATGCACTATTGGTTAGTGTAATCCATATATGATTTTGCCTAATATGGAAATTATCTATTACACTTGATAATGGTGTGGTTTGAGAATCTCCCATGGTAGTTGAATTTTAAATGGTCCCATCATAGAAGGGTGTTTGGTTTTCAGTTTTTCATTCCATCCAATTAGGAAGAATGATCATTTAATAAGTAAATAATTTAGGGTTTTCATGCATCAAATGACTCTCCTAAAGTAGAAGAATGTTCCAATTTAGTCATGCTATGAGGTAAGATGTCGATACTATCTTTATGGATTAAAGATCTTGTCACATCATATAAGGATTAAAACCATGTTAAATTATAGATCATCCCTTAATGAATGTAGAATATTGGTGTATATGTGGTATTATTAAATACATGATTCCAATTTATATGTCCTTATAATTGAGATCATGTGGATTCTCTTTCTATGATGAAAAGTGATTTTAAAGATAAGGTTGATGTTTCATGTGGTTTTCATATGTATTAATTATTTCATTATTAATATTTTTGTTTTGTGACATCCATACAAAAAAATAGTAAATTTTTCATCATAAAAATCATTATAATTTTTATTAATGATTTCATAGATTGTTGATTTTTGATTTCAACCAAATCATATTTCATAGTAGACATTAATAAATATAATATCCTTGATGAAAATTTATTAAATATATAGATAATATAATGAGATTCTAGGTGCACATTTATAGTAGGAGAGAACAAATACTTATAATGAAAACCCAATGAAAACGGTCAACTGAAAATCAAGGATATGTGTAACTAATAGTGATATGATAAAAATTAATAACCCCTATTTAATCTACAAATTTTTCCATATGGAATATAATATTATTATACATATAAATTATCTCTACATGTATATAAAGAATACAAGAATTATTGGATATTGAGATTATTTATAATTATACAATGCATGAATTGGTAAAAATGCTTTAAATCATATAACAATGGAATCCGATGGGGTGTTGATGATCCATAAACCCCAAATTTGTCGACACATCTTCGACCATTCCAAGTTAGTCACTAAAACTACATACTATGATAGAGGATACTTATTATTATTAAATCACGGTCATCATCTAATGTAGGACCACAACATAGGGTTTATCATTACAATTCCAATGATCGAGTATTTAAATAACTAATTAGTTTTTAAATGTTATCAACGATGTTCTATTGGTGTCATACTCTGTAGAATATAAATATAATTCATGGGAGAGGGTTTCTGAACCCTTATAAACCAAAATTGTATCTATAATTTCCTAACTGTCTGTTACACATGCGTACCAGTAGTCCTTAGAGGGAGGAAATTACAAGCCTCATTCAAACCAACTAGTTATAATAATGATTTATAGGGAGTTATTGATAGAGGATCACTAAGTATTCTCGCATTTATAAAGGTATTCATAACACATATTTACATTATATAAGGTCTACTAATCAATAAAATTAGTCATTAATTATACAACTCAAGTAAATTATGTAAAACCAAGTCATTATCCTTATAGTTATAAATAATACATCTTACAAAATAATCATAAAAAATTCAACAGAATGAATATTAAAAACAATAACTCAATATATATGTGAAATAACAAATAAATGTTATTTTGTTCATTTCAAATGGACCTCTATGTGATGTAGAAATAAAAAAAATCCATCAATGTTGAGGATGTTCTATGTTGTGTTTAATGGAAAAATTTCCCACTAAACACATTGAAGATATCATTGAAACATTATTTCAGAGAACACATTCAGCAGTCTATTCAGAAGGACTAAAACAAGTGTTCCCTACCTACACCTGTCATGTTCGGTATGAATCCTGGGGAACCCTCTTAGAAAGCACAGTTGGGACCTCTATATATTATAATAAAGGACACCACCACCAACAATGTTGCAGGTGGTTATAATATCATGAAGTTTCTCATTTTTATTTATGATTATCTGGGTAACGAAATTCTACATTTTGGATATCATTTTGAGAAATATATATTTTTTTTGTATTTTATAGAGTTTTACACATTGGAAAAGCCATGGGAAAATGTGAGGCCTATTTTCTTTTTGGTTGTTTTTGTCACATTGTTTAATTAATATTATGTTAACCATACGAGAAAATCCTGTAATCTACATAATTTTTTATATTATATAAATTTTACATTCCATTGATTTAAGGATTACACCATTATAACTCTAATAAACCCCTAATGTAAATCCACATCCCAGTCACCCATATACAATAGTATTGAACTGATATGGTGGATTTTGGTTGATTTAATTATGGTGTCTTCCTTTTTCAAAGGGTATGGGATTCTCCATGATTTTCATCATGGTTTCTCCATATTTCACAGATAATCTAAAATATTAATGGCCATTATGACTTATTTATATGTCTATAATAAAATATCATTTATAGGATTTAGTTTTTGAGTATTGATAAAAACAATAAGGAACTAATCAGATCATGTTTTTGGATTTCATAATGTATATGACTTTTGAAATGAGTTTTTCTATTTCATTTTTTATTTAAGAGTTATATGGATTTATAATTATTGAAATGTTCTTTGTATCGACATTAATGAGATAAATTTGATTTAGTTTTTTAGTTTCAATGGTTTGCCATGATTTTTTTGGCTTTTCCATTATAATGTAAGGTAAATTAGTATGTGTTTAACAAAAATTTATTTCAATTTATTTTTATTAATTATAACAATTTAATAAAATTATGATGATTATTATCCCTAAGAAAAAATATTGTTATTTTTAATTAGAAAAATATGGATTTATAAAGTGGAATTTAATCTTTTTTTCAAGGGATTACTTATTTTCATATTTATAAGTATTGATATATTTGAACTGTTTATGATTTACGTGATTTTATTGACATTATTATTAGGTTCTATAAATTGATCACTCATATTGAAGGGCTATTTTCAAAGATAATTTAAAAATAATAGTATGATTATCTAATTAAATATTATATATTTTTTAGAACCTTATCAAAAATTTATTTTTATTTATTATTGGTTACAACCATAATGTGAAAAAAATCACCATTTTTTACTCAAATAATCATGTTTTAATGGATAGTTGAATTTTGATTCATGTTATTTATTTGGGAACTATTCCATATATTTATGGGCTGTGTTAGTGTATAAAAGTATATTATAATTATGTTTTAACTATAATAAAGAATTTGGATGTTAATTTATTATCATTATCATGATAGTGGGCCCCCACAAATATCATTTACATATGAAATGCATGGATAATTATATGGAGATAATTGGAAATATTCCATATAGTTCAGTGGTAAAAACTAACTAGTAAACACAAGATGATTGTAATTTTCTTATCGGGTGTGTGTAATTTATGAGGATATTTTATAGTGGTTAGTGTCATAATTTTTATAACCATTAACCATCCATCTTTTTTATCCAACATTTCATCTTTAGTTTTTCTTTATCAGGTTCAATGGTATTTCCCTATAATATATTTCTTATTCTATGATTCATTATTTTGTATTGACATTAGAAATTATTATGGCTTCGAGTGAGATTTGTTTTTATGTTTTTTTCATTATTATGGTTTTTTCATTCATGACTATTTTTTTCAATTTTAATATATGTAATATTTTATGATTATTTCACTGATTGATACATTATTATGGATTCCCCATTCATATCACTCACATAAGATATATTCCCTTAATGATATAAAATAAGATGGATAGTTTATATAATTTTTATAATTTCAACAAACTGTCAGTGATTTAATTTTTTTCTTTTGTTTATTTATTTCATAATATTTTTTTTCTATATTGAATGGGAATATTTAACCCGGTTTCATTAATGTAGATTATTTTTATGGTTTAATACTATGTTTTAAAAGGCTGTTCCTCCACTAAAACATCATTCATGAATATTTTATAACAGATTATTTATAATAATGAATTTGAATCATTGTATTGTATTCTATATATTTTTGGAAAACCAAACATACTCATATATATTTTTAAAATATGTTATTGGTTTTATTATAAAATTATTTCTAAAAAATCATGTTAGAATCCTATTATATTTTTTATTACATGCTATATAATCATAATTGTTTTTATTTAGTATAATTTTATCATATGTTTTTTAGATCAAAGATGTAATTTTTTTCTTCAAACAAAAATACTATTATAAGTGAATGATGATTAGTTCATTGTAGTGACATGAGAATCTCATGGTTGTGGTGTGCATTTTCACTTATTTCCATTTTTTCATTTGGGATTTTTTGTATCATCTTCTATGTCATTATATTTTACATAAATTTTTTATCAATATATGGAATATAGAAAACACTATCAAATTGTATCATAATAGTGGGAAAAATATTACATATTTAATTTTTTTTACAATTTTTTTTCCAATTTTGGATAATGTTTATTTTGTGTTATAATATTTGTTTGAATGGTTACCTAATGCATTGAATCCTAATATCAGATTATTTATTATGAACCTAGTACCTAACATTATGGAATAATAGTATATGATAATTGATAGGTTGAATAATGGTTATTTATTACAAAAATTGTTTTATATCCCACTTGTAATTAAGTAGTTACTGGTAGATAGGAGATATGACTGTTGGGGATTGGGTGGTATGACATGGGATGTACTTGGTCAGATCTTCATTGTATCAATCATCAAGATTCCAAGTATTATTTAATGTTCCCTCTAATATAATTTATTTATTTATTTATATTTTTTATGGAATATATATACAAATAGTTATAGATAGAACCAATTAGACATTTTGGGAATTTTATATTTTCCTAGTGAATTTGTACAAAATCAAGGTGCAACATGGTTCCGAAATAAGGTAATAATAACTATGTGCTACACCAGTGGAACCTTTCTAGAGAAATTTTATTGGAATTATAATATATGATATATTTTTAGAACAACCATTGAGCCAAAACTTTTTTATAATATCAAAATCACTTGTTAAAAAAATGACCATGTTCAATAGTGTAAAAAATATACAACACTTAGCGTAATCGATTTGTGAAATAATATTATTTCAATATTAAAAAAAATACACTGTATTGTATGAATAAGACTAATTAAATTAGTATATATATATTTATATGTAGATATTCTATTCAATAAATATATATATATATATATATATATTAAAAATAGTAAATAAGCACTCGTTTTTCTAGTAATGGCATATTATTCCTAAACAATTTTTTTAAACAATTTATTTTTTTTCAATTTTCTGAGTTGTTATTATAATTAAATTTTGTTCCTTTTGGAAATATTATTTTTCAAAATAAATATTATATTTTATTTCCTCATATAAAAGATAGCTTTTGGAGATATTTTTATATTTAATATGTTTAGTAGTGAAAAATAGTAAATTTTATTGAAAACATTATTTTCATTTATTGTATTTACCAAGGAAAAAATATCATTGATTTACAATAAAATTCAATTATTTCATTTAAAAAAATATCACCATTATGTTTTTATATAATTATTTTATATGACATTTATTATAAAAATATTTTATATTTTAAAGGCAAAATTTCCCAAAAAACACAAATTTTCATAACAATTTTATTGTTTGATTTTAAATTAAATTTTCAGATATTTAGATTCATCAATTTAATAAATGGATTATAAAATTTGAATAAATTTTTCCAAATTTCGAATATTGTCCCCATTTATTCCCAGACAATATGAATAATATCCACTGTAATGAAATTATTCCTTGTACATTAACACGACTTACCACCTACCATAAAGTGGGAAATAATTTTACATCTCCATAATTTATGAATTGATATTTTCATGTATTTAATGTTAATATATGATATTTGTTAATAAATTAGACTTTTATACAAATTATATCATGTCTAATTTCATACAGTTCAAAATATTGGAAAATGATAATTTTTTTTGGGCGTACATATGGAAAACAACCTCAATAAAGTGATGTACTACTTAATTAATTTAATTTAACATATATTTTAATGTGGAATACCTTTTGGAATAAAAATTGATATATATGATATAATAATGATACTATAAATTTTAATTAAAATTTACAATTATTTTTCTATCCTACGAAAAATTTATTATTGTTTTTCTATATATATCGCTTTCCATCTCCATGAATGGATTAATTCATTTTATATGAAATGATTTTATTCATGACAATAAATATTTAAAAAATTAATATATATTATTTTTTCATAATTATTATTATTATATAGAATATGGAACTAAATTAATTATAAAAGAACCTAAGCTACATAATATAAATAATGAAGATAAACAATTCAATTAACATCCAATAGTAAAAATTATAATATGAAATAATTAACAAGATGTGTTGTTTAATTGTTATAAAAGGATAATTTATGATATTATAAATATAAAAATGAATCTTTTATTTAATTATAAAATAATGAATTTCATTATATAGGATATTAATGTTCTTTTGAATCATGTTGATGTCGAGGTAAGGAATCATCATCTCACTTTGGTTTATATAGGATATAAGTATTACATAAAACTTTTTTTAGTGTTGTTTTTATATATACACGGAATATATGTTGTTATTATTTTGATAAAAATTATTGAATTTATATATCCATATAATATTATTTCATTTATGTGGCTTTTGATTCAAATGATTCCAATTTAGTGAGGGTTTTATTTCACAATATCAATAATATTAATTATTTTCTAAATTTTATTCACTATTTGGATACTATCTTGATCATTAAATTATATATTAATTCTCTCCAAAAAATTCAATTTTTTTAATAATGTATCATGAATAATTAATTTCAATTTTATCATTTTTTGTCTATATAAATTTTTTTTCAAAAGAAATGTTTTTATTATTTTCTAAATGAGGTATGCTTAAAATTTATCAATGGGGTGTTTTTTAAAATACTGCTCATAAGAATATCTATTTTAATCTGTAATAGTGTCACAAATTTTATTTATTGTTATTTAAAAAATGATATATTTAAATAATTTGGTATTATAGAAGATTTGTGGGAATTAAATTTGTTTTCCTTCATATAATATTTTATTCATTTTGATAAATGCATTAACTTATGTTAACTGTATTGATTTTGGAAATCTTGTAAATACATTATGAAATATCCTATTAACATTGTACAGATTTTATGATCTATTACAAGTTCAATCATGATCTTATTTCATAATAGACATTGGGAAAACACTTATTTTAGAAAAAAATAATGATTTTATACAAAAAATTGAAGAAAATATGAAATCCAAATTTTTAATATAGTATATTTACTTATTATTTTATTTATAATGATAATATAATTCCTAAAATATGTTAAATTTATCTAGATTTTAAAAAAACTATTCATTTACTTTTCATACTCAGAAGTCATGGTCCAGTTTAACCCATCATTGATATTTGTTTTTTTGTTGAACATTCTCATGTTAATGTTATCTACAACTCTCTATGATTCCAAAGAAGTTTTTTTATTCTATATGATTATTTTATATTCCAAACTAATTTTTCATAAATATAAAACAATACCTGTATAATTTTAGATTTTTATAATTTATCTCCCCCTCTCAATTCATCTTGATTTATTGATAACCCTTATTACGATGTTGTGGTTAAAAAATGTATTTTTGAAATTTCAAACCCATGGTTACTAAGAAAATGTTTTAATTGCAATTATTGAATTTAATAAATGTAAGATAACTTAAAATCCCATGATTCTAAAATTAAAAACTATTTTTATTATCAAACAAAATACACCAAACAAAGCATAATTGAACAACTGAAGGTTATTATATTACTATTATAAACTAGCAGTTAAATTGGATGGTTTGAATAGAAGTAACAACTTTATAATTTATGTATGAAAATGAAATAGTCAATAATAAAGTAATTGTTATTTCATAGGACATATCAACTGAATTTTTTTAATATAATTAATTTAATGAAAATAATATTTCATTTAAAGTTGTTCTTTATTTATTTTCCTTAGTAGATATTATAATCACTTTTCCTAACATTTTTGAATTTTATTTGAGAAATAATTATCATTTTTGAAATCATCATATTAATATTAGGTTTTTATTGAATTTGGTAAATTCCATGAAAATGTTGATTTTTCATGGAATTTTTGAGTATAAGGGTTTATATTGAATGTTATGTTTTGTTTTAATGCGTTTACAATTGAATATTTTATTTCATAATCATCATAAAATTTCAAAAACATGTTTTAATTAAATAAATAAAAGTATTTTTCTAAAATAATTTTAATCATGAATTTATAAGAAAACATTTAATAATTAAAAATAATTTTTTTGGAAAAGTAATTTTTTTCATCGAGTTTCTATGGTTCGATATTATATTATCATTTTAAATTTATGTGTTTTCATTATGAAAAATAAAATCTATATTTTGATGATATTGGTAATAATTTTTTAAATATATCACTTTTATTTTTATTCAATATGATCGGTACCTTGTTAATTGTTTTTATCACAAAAAAGGGTAAATCCAAAAATAATACTCTGAAAAATAAATTATATGTAATATTAAATAACTTATTTTTTTAAAAAAATTTATTAGATGAGAATATTTCATTAATAATAAACCATTACTCATTTAAATGTCTATGTTTTATATTAGATGTTATTATAACTTTCAATATATTTTATTTAATGAAAATTAATAAATGTCACATTGTTTCATTTAGTAACAATAATATTTTTAACATTGGTATAACTAGAGAATATGTTAATTTAAAAAGATTATTTTTATAGGGAAGTTTTTTATATTCATTATTGCAATTTATTTTTAATTTTTATTAATTATATCGTTAAATAAAATTAAAACTTAATGTTGATGGAAAAAGTATTAAATTAGTGAAAAAATAAAAGAAATTATATTAATATAATAAAAGGAAAAAAATTGAGATATTTAATGTGATTCAAAAATATTATAGATGAATATGAAGTGTTTGTGATGTTTGAAAATATTTTATTTTAGGATTACATTTAGTATTCATGCTATTATATTCAAAATAAAGAATCATTATAAAATTTTAAGTTAATGGTAATTTAAATCAAATTTAATTTAATTATTATTGAAAATTACAAAAAATAGCATATTCTACCACGTGAAAAGGATATATTTTAAAATATAATATATGGGAAAATATCTGTCTGTTATTCCATTTGTAGTTACTATATTGAAACGCAATGAGTATAAAAAAAATTTATAATGGTATGGTTGAAACAGGTTAATGAATGGTTGAAAAATAGAAGGTTAAAACCCCTGTCTAAACAAGTATAATTTTTTTTATAAATTTTATCTTCTCCTTTGTTCTCTTTCGGAGAAATTTTTATTTATTTAATGAAAAGATTTCCTAGAAAAATAATTTATATATTAATTAATTCAAGAAAATACACATAATCTCACTTTTTTTGTAATTAATTTATATGATGTGTCCATATGTTCTCAAAATAAAATAATGAAGAACTATAAAAGGTTATCCTTTATTTCAATTATATTTTTTATAAAATTGAATTTAGATTTTTGTAGCTTTTTGTATAATAATGTTAATTTTCAGAAAAACATTGATGGATTATTTATTTAATTAATAATGGATTTTAAAGAAATAAAAAATATAATGTGTTTTATTTAATGTTTTCCTTGCATTTTTTATTCAAATATAATTTTTTTAATATATATAAGTATTATATTCAAATTTAATCTTTTTCAATAAGCATTTTATGTGAGGATATGTGAATTGTGACTATATTGACAATAATGAAATTTGATGAGAATAACATCTTATTAAATTACATAAAAATAACACAACCCATAAAAAAGAAAAAACGTAATAATATATAGCGTGAATTTTCAACCCATTTCCATTTTTAATATATTTTGAACATTTTCATTGAGAGTAAATTTATTTTATTCTATTGAGAAATTTTAAACGACCCCCTAACTCAATAATATTAGGGAACCTACTCCTTATCTTATTAACACAACATTGAACCTTCTAGATAGAGATAACTTTGAATATATACCTTATAAACATTTAATCCCTATAATTTTTTATTTTATTCTTTCCAATTGACCAACCCTACGACCTATTAGAATATATTAGAAGGATTTATTTCACAGAATAAGAAATCACCCTAACTAATAATTTTGATTTTATAATTTTCACAAAATCCACAATATCAATATTGTTTATCATAAAAGTCATATATTTAGAATAACAAATATTTTAAAATTTTATTAAAATTTTGATAACAACATTATACACCATCTATATAATGAAATGGGATGTTAAAATATTTATTTTGTGTACATCCGCCTTCCCATATCTACGGAGAGATAAAATTAATTCTTCATCAACATATTTAATATATGGGTAGTAAAACACAATTAATGTTAAAATACAATATTTATTAGAAAATTAAAATTATTTTAGGATAATACCATGACTTACATTATACATGCAAACCAATTGAGAAATGATATGGTCATTCATGTGTAGGTGTGGACTGCCATGTCCACGAGTCAATGTTAATCATTATTCATTTATATATTACATTGATGATAATGTTGAAGAGTTTTAAGAATATATATTATATTTATTAGATAATAATAATTTGATAATTGTTAACTACATTTTATATTAATTTTGTTCCATCATTTTTAAAATTAATACATGATTCATGCGTAAATATGGTCTGCCATCGCAATGAAGGGATTAATTATTTTTTATATCACTGTATTTTATTGGTGAATAAAAATAATAATATATAAAACATATATATTATTTGTATATTTTTATTAGAGTTTTTGAGTGTATTTAAATTTGATAAAAATAAATATACAATAGGAACTAAAATAGATATTAATGATATATAATGTAGTTTACCTCTGGAAAGACCAATTATAATAACAATTTATTGATAAAAGGGGATGTTGAAATGTTATTATTGGACCAAATTCTACGTTTTATGTATAAAAATAGAATTTTAAAAATATATTATAAATTTAAATTCAATATATAAGATTTTAGATTACTTTTGAAGAAATTCAATCTTGAGGTAACTAATTTATTAATTAATTTTATTTTGGTGGTAAATGTGTATTATATACATGTTGTTTTTTTGTAAATAGTATATACTACCCAAAAATTTATCTTATAATTATTATAATGATTATTTTGGTATTGGGATAACCATTAATTTTTACGGAATTAATGGTTCATACAATTAAAATGATTCTAAATCGGAATGGTTCTTATTTCAAAATATAGAAGATATTAGAGATTCTTTATGTTTAACTCACCATTTGCAGAATAATTTTATACATATCTTACTTATAATATTTTCATAAATATTCAATGAAGCACATTTTTACAATTCTATAATTTTTTAAATGTTATTTATACTCATTCATTAAATTTACAATGAAAATTATAAAAAATGTTATTATCATTTCTTGAACGAATTCCATTGTGACATTAAAAAAAGAATATTTTTTATGATATAAAAAATTAATAGATTTTCCATATATCATTAATATTTTATAATTAAATATTATTTTACATGTTTTAATCTTTATATTCAATTAAAATTATTTAATATATATTTAACATCCTTTTAAAAAATTGTGTTATTTATAATCTAACATTTAATATCCTCAGGAATTATTCTACGCAACCCTTGAAAATAATTATAAAAATTATATTATACTAATTAAAATTAATTATTATTCCCTTAGTATATTATCCAAATATAACATATTTATACATTCTATATATACTTTATTATTAGGATGAAATTTTTATGAAACCCATTTCGTTTCCATGGGTTACTCATTGATTAAATAATTATAAAACCCATTTCTTTCCATGAGTTATGATAATATGAAATTATTATGATATTAATGAAAACATATTTATTTTTCTTTATTGGGAAATTTAATTTTTCTCATGAGATAGTTATGGGAACCAAGTCTATGTGCTTCACTCGTTATGAGAAAATGTCAATGTTCTTGATCAAATATGTGAAACATGTGGTTGTTTATTATCCACTATAGAAAAGAGGTATCAATTCATTGTCTAATAGTATTAATATTAAAACATGGAATATGAAATAGTTTATATACTTATTATTATATAACTCGGCCTCTTATAGTGTTCATTTGTAAAAGATTTTATATTTTCTTATTTTCACACCATCGGTTCTTCAATCTTCTCATGAGAATGATGATTCTTATTTTTAAAAAATTTGTAAGATTTGTATTATTATAAATAAAAATTTATAACTTTTTCATTATGAAATATTTTATTCGTTAATGTTTTAAAATAATGTCTCGGGTATTATGAGTTTCACATTCGAAATCATATGAACATTAAAAAAATGTTATATGTGGATGAAGTAATTTCATGAAATTATGTATTTCATGGAAGGAATCTGATTTTCTAAATATTTATTACATTATTTAATTCATAGATGAGTATTTTTAATGAATAATTATATTCTTTGTGTAATTTTTTTCATTGTAAAAATTTATTTTCATAAATATATATTGTATTTTATTCTATAAATATGGTATTTATGAAATTTAGTAAATGAAATTATATAGTGGGTTTGGTGACATTTATATTCAAAGTTTGTTAATTTTTTGTTCTTTAATAGGTTATCATATGGTGTTTTCAATTTGGGATTTTGGTGATGGTTTATTTTGTGAACGCTAAAAAATAATCAAAAAGTCAATAAGTGACTGTCTCATGTATTCATTACACTAATCCAAATGTTTTCAATATTGTTTTTCATTCTACCTAGAATCTGAATAGTGTTGTTGGGTTATGTGATTATAAAAATATTGACCACTTGAAACTATTCGTATATCAACCTCTATATGTGTTCAGTAGTGATCAATGACCGAATGAGTTTATAGGATGACTTCCATGGTAAATGTTATATTCAAATCATAATGAGGTGTAAAACATCTAGGTTGAGGTGGACCACCTATTTTTTAGATGGGATATGTTTTTTTGGTGTATTATCATTATCCCCACAAAACTGTTTATGGTTTTTTCGGGGTATATTTCATAGTAGACATCTTCATGAAGTTTTATCCTAATGAAGTGATATTTGACATGGAATTGGAGTTATTTTGTGTTATTATAGATGATTATTCATTTAATCACTATATTCAACATTTCATTGGATTAAAGTAGAGACAAGAGAATAAAATTCATAGTTATAAAATCATTTAATCTAAATATTGGATTATAATTGATTAATTTAGACATGATCAATGTAATATAATTATTAATTTTGAGGCATAATATTCAATGAAAATATTACATGACTGATCACAAATACCTCATACAATGTTATTATCACAAAGTATCAATCTTATACTTATCAAACATAAAACCATTCATCCAATCATTGTGAAATGGAAAATTATGAAAGAATGAGAACATATAGCTTGTAAGGGTAACCGTGGTAGATATCAATCAATGACTATAAGTGTGCATGTGAAATAATTTTGGTATTATAACATAATCTAACATATTTAAACACACTAAAAATTGATTGAACATTAATCAAGATTTATGAAATAATCATTTTTCGTAATTTAATACCCTTTTCATAATACATATGTTTCATTAAAAATCAATCCCAAAACATGAGTGAATATCCTAAAATAAGACAAATGATTCTTAATAGCTCATAATTATATGAAATAATTATCCTATACAGTGATCACTAAAAATAATTTCATTTTTTTCACAACTGAACCTAAATCTTCTCCATCATTTTATATATTTATTATTCTATGATCATGGAATTTGATTTATTTTTAAATTATCCTATTTTTTTAATTTTGTATAAATGGTTTTTTCCTATATACTCTATCTATTTGTATATATAAAGAGAAACCATGTGACTAAAAATATGTAAGGGGAGGTCTCAGTATATTTTCATCATGAACTGTTGATATCTCTATAGTAATTTTTATTTTATTCAATATAATGTAACACACATGAACAATTGTTAGGGAGTATCACATGTTTATGATCTGGTTCATTTATTTTGCATGTTTTTTACAAACTATTCCAAACATGAAAGTGTCTCTAAAATTTTAGTAGAAATATTTTTCATGGTTGGAAAATGGTTTTATGAGCATGTTGAAAGACCATAGAATGATGTTTTTTAATCTATTTTTGTTGGATCCAATGGGTTATGTATTAAAAAAAAATATGAAAAACACATACGTGTTTCTAAAATCATTAAAAAATTTAAATTCATATTCTTTATTACATTTATTTAACATAATATCATTCTTAAACAATACACTCATGTCATCCACAACACGAGAAATTTATAAAATAGGTTTTCCCAATAGTATTGTATTAATAGATAATTGAATTTGATTAAATATTGGATTCTATGAGGTAACAAATTATTCAACTTCTACAAAATTCATTCAATTAATATCTTCTATCTCCATATATAGTTTCCTTCATGTCCGAAAACTCAGATGAGGGATGTCATGTTAATATTATATCTCTTGAATATAGTTTGATTTTTATATTTAATAGGTCTTGTTCGAACTATTATTGATGATTATAAGCTTTTAATAGACCACTGAGTTTCTTGTATTCAACTATTTTGTTTTGAGTACATTCATTGTTCTACCTCACCATTCTAAATTTATATTAATGAAATTCATCATGAATTTAATTTTATAAATGTATTTATAAAATTATTTTTATTTATAGGCCCGATTGAAAGAGGGGATTCTGGTGATTTTAATAATTATTCCTATGTGATAATAATGTATAAATTCTTTATTATTTATAAAATTCATAAGTTCAAATATAAATGATTTTGGATCGTTAAATTATAATAATCCTTTGGTATAATTTTATCAGTTATTCTATAAAATTTAATTGTTTTTATTTGTATAATTATTCTATTTTTTTCATGGATTTTACAAGATGTGACATTGAATATACTTTTTTGTTTTATTCTTGATCTATAATGAATTAACATATATACAATCATCTGTATAAAAATGACTTAATAGAATTTAGAAATAGTGTTTTTTATAATTATTGGGATGTAAAATTTTCATTTTTTTCTCAAAATAATTCTAATACTATTTTGTAGTGGGGTTTATGGTTTCCATAAAATGATTTAAATAAACATTTATTATATTGTTAATTTTTTTGAATATTTTCTTTTTTTTTTAAATAAATATTAAATTAGAAACTTATTTATATAATATTATTCAAAATATCATATTAATAGAATTTATTGGAACATTTAAATAGTTTCCATAATATTTGAGTTCCATCATCATTTCATGTTATATTCTAAAGAAAAGTTTCACATGGTTAGTGGTTAGAGGTGGGACTAACTTTCATGTTGTCTTATTTTAATTCACGATTATGATATAAAATTGAAATTAGCTACCTAATCTCTCATTTACTTACTCATAATGGATACTTATGTCATAACATACTCACCTAAAAGTTACAATAATGATGTGAGAGAGATAATAAACCCTCATTACTACCTCAAGAAACCCCAAAATTATTGAATAGCACCATGGGTATAAAAATATTAAGAAAATTGGCTATATAAACATCTATAAAAATATCGTATTAGGATATAAGAAGAATAATCCAAAAAATATTAATTGTTATAATATAAAAAGTAATAAAAATCATTCCACTTGAATTCATAGAAAAACTATTCTAGATAATTGTCTAGAAAGTTAAATATCCAAAATTATTTGTAATGTTGCGAAAAAAAAGTATTTGGTGTATGCGGTATTTATGTCTAGCATGGTCCCTGAATTCCACTTAGAACCCTCATTATATTATTTATACATACGATGAGCATACATGGATACCCATTGGGAAACAAAAAGTCTATCATACACATGTGATATAATAATACTAATGCACCCATGAGAAAACATATGACCCAGTTACACTAATATCAGAAATCTATCAATCCCAACCTCATTGTAGAACACTACCAAATAACACAATCCATTATATATAATATTAAAAGAAAAAAATTGATAAGGGGTACTGCACAACCCTTTCCCTATAGTAATCTTTCTCTAAAAAAAAAATCAGTTTATGTTACAACCCGCTAATATCTTCTGTATACTGCCCCATCGAAAAAGGCACAACCACATCACATCATGCTGGTAAATAGCAGGGTACATAACCCCATAAACTCAACCACATCACATATCATCCATGGACACATAGTCCATAAATACACATCAAATTCCATAACAAGAATTGATGTGTATCATGAATATGTAATATATCAACCTCGATCCATCCTCATATCAGTCATGACCCCCAACATAATAATCCCAAAATAATGGTCATATCACATATCACTTGAAAACACCTTGGTCATCAAATCTCTCTCTATAAAAAATTTTCTATCAAAACCAACATCTAATATATTAAATTAAACTTACATATCAGATCATCTGAAATACCTAACTTTAATGAAATTTAGAGTTGGAACGAGGGACTAAAAAGTAAGTATTCCTCCTTACTGAATATCAGAATGTACACCAACAACATGAATACTTTGGTGTTGGAACATAGTGCTTGACATAGGAGGGTCCATAAAGAAATAAAAAGCTATATACAAGTATATATATACACACAAAAGACCAAACTATAGGCTTATTACATAAGACAAAATACCTCAAAACATCTCAAAATTAACATCCCACTCTAAATGTTGAAAAAAGATCAAACCACACGTTATATCACCAACAAATTCAAAAAAATTATTACATTAATTACATCACTTATCAAAAAAAAACATTTTATGACACATCATACAATTAAATTATATATTATCCAATTCCATCCCATTAACTAATGTAATGAATTCCATTTCAATAATTATAAATTTATTTATTATATCACCAAATGTGAATCTAGAACAACTAAACAACACATAAAAAACATTTCAGTATTCCCATAATTCTAGCATCCCATGAACCCCATAAAAAAGATAATACTACCAAAACATAATCTCGATAAATTAATTACCAACAGCCACCCCCTTCCATCCCCGAAATAATGATAAAAAACTACATCACCACCCCAAAATCATGGACAAACATCAACCTCCTCATTTCACCAAAACCATGGTCTTCAATCCATGAGTCCCACATTACCCAATAAGAGATCGACCACACATTATTCCACAATCATATCACATATCCTCCAACACAACCAAATAATAAAAAGAAAAAAAATTATAGAGGGTCATTAATAAAATACATTCCAAAGTAACACAATAATATCTACACAATAAAATCATGAAAATAGATAACATTTATAGTGTAATTTAAAATTAACCATTTCATTATCATGGATTAATCCAGAATAATATTCAATTTATGAAAATTAGAAAACCAGTAGTGTAGAACAATACATGATGTGAAACCTTTTCATAGGCTACCACATAATAGTGTACATGTCATGAATCACCAAGATAAACATTTCAATAACCACCATTACAGATTATGAAATTCATTTACAAAACATACATTTCTAGGAGCACCTCTACAACACTACCATTCTCAATCAATAACACTCAGAACCCCCCATGAAGACCTTCGAAAACTGAAAATATAAAAAAAAATGTCCATGAATGAAAGGTCTACTCCATGATAATACTTGTGTAAATTTACCTGAATCATATGACAAACCCGAGGTCGGTGTTTACATAATCCATATCCCCGTATCTGAGCATAACCTTGATAAATCATTATTGAAGTGGTCTCATAAGAATCAATTCTTTAGGATGACACTAAACCAATCCCACTCTACAAAACTAAGGTCACAAAACCATTCAAAATTATTTTTGGTAATTCCACTGAATCCCATATAAACCACACCCTTCCATAATTCCACTAGTAATTGTATCGAAACTACAGGTCCTTGATGGGAAGAACAAAAACTATTATCATCAACTCCATGTTAGTATGAAACCCAATTTTTCTCCTTCTTGATTCATCTTAATGATAATTTTAAAAATTTGGAAACTGTACAAGCTTCCCTCTAAAGAAAATCACCCTTATGATTTAATTGAATCAATCACCTTAACCTTATTCTGAACCCCAATCTATTTTAAAAATATAAATAGAGTAACTGTATATATGATAAAAGGAACTAATTTTATCGATAATATCCTATATAAGACTCCACATCTAGAAAATGATATGTGAGAAATTCTAAAATTACTAGAATCATTATTCTTATATCAATCACTAACATACATACTTAATGGAGTGAAATAATCTCATACCTCTTCACATCTATCATGGTTGAAAGTATAACTCATACCAAAAATATTTTCTCAAGGATGAACCATAAATCAACTACCTCATTATCCTATCCTAGATAAAACATCCACCACTGATATGCATCTTCAGGCATCTAACCATCATCCAATGTGAAACAATATTGTACAGAGTTCTAAATCAAACTGAAGCAGATCTCACGATCATCCAACCGTCTCTAAGTATCTTCATTTCAAACACTTCCCTCGTACTTATTATAATTAAATTCATTAAATATCATTAAATTAACGCCAAAAATACTCATCTTCATCTATCAGATATAACATACCATGATCATTCATATGATCCTGATGAGTCCCAAATTATTTATCATCATGTTGTGTAATGTACCTAGCCAGAAATCCCGAAAATCGGTTCCCTAAGGCAGGTCATTGAATGACCACAATAATTCCCCTCTATTCCCCCTAGGCCTCTGACTAGTAGTGAGGGTCTAGTTGAATATGTTGAAATATAATATACTCAACACTATAGTAAGAAAAAACTAATTATAAAATTTTAAATTGTAGAAAAAATATATTCATAAAAATGGACCAACATTTGACTTCCCAAAACTAGGAACAATTCCACAACAATATTGTAAATATGTTATGCCATATAATACAATTATTGGTGTCAATGAATCACAAAGTAAATAATAATAGAATAATCCCCAATGTGGATCTATATTCACTATTTGAATCCCTCATCCATACACATACCGATTCTATATCATACTTCTAGAAATGAGCCTTTTTTTATTTTCCTAACCAACATCCATAATGTCTTCTCATGTACCAAATTGCTTTCTGAGAAGGGTGTGAGTAAAAACCATTATGAACCAACCTAAATTGTCATCATAAAATAAATTATATCAATAGTTTATAGATATGAACATTAAAAGGAAATATTTAAATGAACATGTTCTAAGACTTAATCAACATATAAATTTAATACATTTAAAATGTGTTCCAAATAATTACAATATTCATAAATTCCACTTTAACATATTATGCTCAACAAGAAACACGTTATATTATAGGTTACCTATTTCACGAGGGAATCCATTTCATGAACCAATTTATTTTCCTTTCCATGGAGAATCATTCAAAGTACATTACCTATCCTTGGAACCCGAGTCTAGGTACAAACCACATGCATCTGTTTGGGGTCATGATATTCAGTTTAGAACTCTATGCCACTCAATACATTAGTGGGACAAGAGTATCAGTATGGCCACACTGTAGGGGGAACCTCCATGTAATAACACACACGTCCATTAATATATGTGCATATTATTCATTTACCATTAAAAAATAATTGCTCACAATCATATCTCATTTGACACATTTTCCAATATCATTTCATAACTCATTAAAAAAATGTAATTATAACACAAAACAAATTTAACATTTCTTCCAGATATATGTCATTACCCATTTACATGTATTCTATTACATGAATTATTTCTTTTATCACAGTCACAATATACCAAATTCACCCTATACCTAGTATAATAATATAAAAAACTATCTCTAACCCCATTAAATATTTTATTTCAACATTACAACTGATTCATTGTGGTATATATATTAATTACATATCAATTCCTTATATAACACCACAATCTCTATTATCAATGGTTCAAAAAATCCCAATGATTGGTCCCTAGTTCGGTCTATTCAACCAACATGAGTCCCATATATATCATTATGGGTTTAATTCATCTCTCTTACATTGATTTTAACATTTCCAACATTGAAAATAAAACTGAAAGGAGACTGGAACAAGAAAAAAACCACATATAGATAATAATAGGGTCCGAAGACTGTGGGATTCAAATGTATCCCACCTACATCAAGTCTATATAAAACTGCATTATTAACCTTGTCCATTTATTTAGAAAAGAACAATATTTTATGTCCATACCATGAATCCATATGAAAATGATGTTTTTAGCGATTTGGAATATGAAGAATGAACCCACAAGCCCTAATACAAAAAATATAAAATGAGTATAGTTAGACACTCAGATAGATTAAATATTTACCTTATGGAGCTCTAAAAGAAATAAAACGATTGAAAATTGATCATTGGGAACTTTATGATATATTGTATAGTAACTTAGACTGTTGGAGGATGACAGTATTAGAAACCTGAGTTAGAACAGTTTGTATTGGAGGGGGTAAATAAAAATTTTCCCCCTTCTTAATAGTTTCTTGGTTTTTCCATTATTTTTCTAGATTATGCGCATACCTTTTGGGTCCATCTGTTATAGAGGATCAAGGCCATAAATTCTAGCTAGTCACCTCACACTATTTGAGAGACCATATTGAGACCATACTCAAATATTTATCAAAAGGGGAGGTGTTGTATGTGTGGTTTTACTATGCACACTGCACTTTTTGAAAAACAATGTTGTGTACATGCACATACAAATACTTATAGGGAATTTCAACAAAAAATCGTAGGCATAGGTTCATGTTTTGTGATAACTATGCTCTAATAATGCACATTGTACTAGACGAACTATTTTCTTCAAATTTTCATGTTGGAACCCTCTGAGACACCACCATGGAATCTCATATCATTTAAAAGCATTCTATGAACAAATTTTATGATATTTAAACAAAAAATAAAATAGTTATATACTTTATTGGATGTTAGGGATATTACAAACTTCCAACCATATAACATATCAACCTCAAGAATCTATCCCAAAAAATATTGTTCTTGTAATGTAAATAGATTAGTCCAATGGGTCTGTATATCGACACCTCTAATGTTTTATATTTAATTTTACAAATCTTCCATAAATCTTGAACTGACAACATGGCCTTTCCATGAAACACTTTTTCAATATGATAAAAATTTCACAATAAATGCTCTTCAAATGATTCAATATTCCAATGATCAAATTCATCTATGTAAATCACATGATAAGTGTCTATGTGATACTGCTGAAGATCTGACACATTAAAATCATATCACATTACACTATACCATTTGGGAATATCCAATCGATATGCCATCAATCTGATCTTCTCCACAATATCATCTGATCCCATATATCATGGTTCTATCTTGCAGTGCTTTCTAATCTAATATTAAACAATCCATGGGGACACCCAAAGGGATATAAGGCCACACACTATAAAATCATGGGTTAAATAAAGATGATCGGAATACAACTAATTCCTCCAATAATACATATCCATTCATTTTCGAATAAACAAAACATACTATGATGTATCCTATGTGATAATCGGTCCGAAAAAATCTAACTCCCCATACTCTAACCAACATAACAGTTATTTACACATCCTACCATAGAGAACATCATATTTTTTCATTAACGCCCCAATCCTAAAATCATATATCCCACGCATTAAATTATTACATTTTTCAGGATTACTTGTAATCAAATCCAAAAGAACCTAACAGTTTTCTAATTTAGGAATTATATATTACATTCATGATACTCATCATATATTGGGAAAACAAAATAAATCATAATATATGTATATTATCGATATCCTTGAAACACATTCTAAGGATTTACATTCAAAACCTATCTAAAGGAAATATATGAGTGGATATATCAACTTATCAATACGGTTATGTATCGTGGATTAATTAATTATGTTGATAAGAATTAATCAATCAGGACATGTCAAATAACTGATTCAATATTCTATCCAAACAGTTAGATATGGAACAATCAATATAGAAAAGTTAACTATTGAAACAAATTCTATTTAATCATAAAATATTGATAAAATACATCAATATATTTTATTATTTGAAAATATCATTGAAAAATAATAATAATTGAATTATAAATAAATATTAATCGTAATTATTGGATTTCCTTTTTCCAAGTTACATTGTACCATTACCCAAAAGATCATTATGAAGATGGGTTATCATTTCAGGTATAATCCTATATGATTTTAAAAAGCTTATTCATCTCATGAGAATGCTGATCGATCAAGAGGGTTATATTAAATGGTCCCCAACCTATGTTGTACTAGTCAAAAGCAGTCCTTATATATCAAATAATTGATTTAATTAATGAATAATGTTCCTAATAATAAAAAATACATGTTTTATATTTAATATTAATATATATATGATTTTCAAATTGAGTTAAATCTTGAAAAATGTTTTCATATATTTATTAATGAAAATACCATTGAAATACCATAAAAAAATCATGACAAAAATAATTTTAACCGTTCTAATGTATCCTATACCAAATTGAATTTTTTGAATAAAA
Organism: Viscum album; assembly: GCA_963277665.1. Taxonomy (NCBI): domain Eukaryota; kingdom Viridiplantae; phylum Streptophyta; class Magnoliopsida; order Santalales; family Viscaceae; genus Viscum; species Viscum album. The sequence continues at coordinate 1,743,206,201 of OY728156.1, forward strand.
ATACCCATAATGAGAAAGAAATTCAATGAAACACATAGTATCATTATGATAAGGATAATCAGGATATAACATTTCAATGTATAAGTATATACCCCAAACAAAATAAGGGATGAATATGTTATTTTTCTCATAGTTTTAAAATGAGATATAAAAATCCTTAACTAGAGTCTAACATGTCTCTTGTGTATTTATTATCCAATATTATAAACATATTTTAATTATTTACTAAATTAATATTCTTTATAATTTTTATTTATACATTTACATAGATTTATATGAGGTTTTATGCAACAACAATATCAATTAGGTTTTCATTGGATGGTTTGGAAAAATTCAGTTCAGGTGTTAAAATCATCTTTGGTTGGTCATCTATTATTGAAGGGTTGTTTATAAAAACATATCTTGAAGAATAATATTGAATAAATTATCATACATAGAAATCAATTATGAATTTAACGAATATCATCAAATATGGTTGAGAACAATGATCCAATGTTACAATCATGGAGATGGTAGGTCATATGTAAACATGAGTATTATTTCAATTTATCAATGGTCATTACGGAATGAAAATAAATAATTATTATATTTCTATAATGATTTCTATATAATAAATACTAGGTTAATTAGTCATATAATATAATATGTAAATATAATTATTGTGATGTAAAAAAACCACATAATGTTGAGGGGGTAGTTGTCAACGTGTCCAATAACAAGGTTATCATTTTTTTACCAAATGACGACCATAATGTAATGTGTTATATAACATTTGATAAATCAATAAGACAAAATAAATATCATATATATCAAATAAAAATAGGGGTTCCATAATAATTTATAACCATTGTATGTGTTAATGGAAAAGTGAATGACATTATTTCAGGAGGCGGTAGTCCACCCTACATGAACAGTAATTATGTTACACATATGATGGATTATAGTGTAGTTTTTGGTAAAACCTGTAACATAAAACCATTTCAATACATTTGGAATAACTATTTTATTATATTATAATGGAATAAGAATACTTTATTTGGTGGAGAAATAAATAAACTATAAAACAAGTTGAAAAATGTTACATCTTTTCTGGTAAATCCACTTAGTGTACACTGAAGGGATTCCATGTTTGGATTTCATTCCAAAGGGATGAATCTATGATGAGGGGATGAATTTTGGGAGATTATTTTGGTAGATTTGGGATTATACAAATTGTCTTGAGATGAGTGTGTAAGGGGAAGAGTGAGTCCCTTTATACATTGAATGACAACAAAATTATTTGAAATACAGAAAGGTAAATATTATTGGGAGGTCTCCCTTATGTCATGTGCATCTAAAATTAAAAAATAATAGATTAAATGGGAAATAAGATTAGGTAAATATCATACCAAAATGAAATAAAATAATTATTATCCTTTTTATTCTTATTTATTTATTTTAATTTAATAAAATCAAAATAATAATTAAATTAAAATATATTTTGATTACAGATGTGTAAAATTAGATATATATATATATATATAACTGAACATTATAATTTATTAAATTTACATTCATTCTTTGAATTTTAGCATCAATTATTTTCATAGATTATTAACTAAATAAACCATGAGTTTTATTATTTATGTGATTATTGTCAATTATTCATATCTAAAATATTATTTTTAAATTATCATAATAAACTAGTTTACCTTTTAAAATAATTTTTAAATCTAAATCTATTTATCATCTTCAAAATTCTAATTTTTATAAATGTTAAGTGTACCAAAAGTACCTTTTTTCAATATACAACATATTCTATATCTCACATTCATGGAATTATATACCAATAATTAAATAAATCGGAACCATGATCTGATATGGATGAAATATTAGCTAAAAATATCTTTTGGAAAAGTGTCTACGAAATTTTAGCCCTTAAGATTATGTTTTAGTCTGTTGTTATGATTAATTTTATGTTACTCACTATAATTAATTTTAATTACATTCAATAATATTTAGGGTAAAAACCGTTGATCATATTATTAGACTATGATAATCATACATATTTAAACAATGTATATCCTTCTTTAAAATTCAACTCACAGATGTGGAGAAATATGTTTTAATGAAATTTCAACACACATAGAAAAAAATTGAGTTTTTAATGTTAAAATGTTCAGTTGTTTGGTAATTATTTTATATATAAATTAAATAAAAAACTTCCATAATAATAAGTATTAAATTAATATATTTATTACTGATCTAATGTGACATTGAAACAAAATTAAAATATAATTAATAATTAATAATTATTTAATCGAAAATTCATATATCAACAGAAATGCATTATTTATCACTACTCATGAAAGAATGAAACACCAAATAAAAATTAGAAGAAACAACCCAAATATATTTTTTACATTTCAAATTCAAAAAGTTTGTTTAATTTTAAAAATAATATATATCAATGGGTAAATTATTTTTGACAAAATAGGTTGGGGATTAAAAGGATGTAAAATTTGGTCTGACATGTTACACAAGAAAACTCAATGTAGTTTATGATTTACATGGTGTTTCATATGAATAAATATATAAGACTAATTATTTTTATTCTAAAATGGAAGTATTATAATGTTTTGGGTTGATACATTGACATCTGAATAGTATCATGCTAACTATTTTTGTAGGAGAATTCATCAATTACCAAGTGTTTCTCCCCTAAACGACCATTTCATAGGAAACATGCCCTCAATACATCCTCTTGAAAATTATTAGTATTCTTTGAATTCCATTATTTATGCCGGTGTTAATGGATTCTAAAAAAACGTTGAAATTATGTTTTTTTATCCCATACAAGAAGCAACAAGTATAATAATGCTCACAATCTATAACTATATTATATGAAACACCATGAAACCATGAAATTTTAGTATTATATAAATCACTAATCCATTTCCATGGTGATTTTATCTCAAATCAGTAAGAATTGTTCCACCATGGTCTAATGGAAAAAAATAACCATATCACAATGTTTTTCAGGGCCAACCATCAGAGTCCTACAATAAAAACCATCATGGCAGTACCGCATTTCCATTATGGAATGGGAAATGGTAGAAATAGACCTCTTGGTCACTGATAATCATCCATCAAATGCTAAAATGTGTAGAATCACCTCATGAAAACATAAAAGTACCTTCTTCATAAAATAAATACAAAAATATCTATGAATACCTTTATATAGTTTGTTTAAAAGATGATTCAATACCCATCTCGATTAGTATAACTCAAACATCATCTCCTCCTACATTCACATAGGTTTAACCACACAACCATGAACATAAAAGATATCATCAACATCTATGGTCTAATCAAAAGGTGACTCTAAACCTCAAATGATTTCTCTCAAGGAAAAAACCTTGATCTTCTTATTGAATTTCTATAGTCCATCATACATGAATGAAATCAGTTGATATTGATGCAATTTCCATATTTAACATGCCTTCTGAAACCGTTATATTCCTTTCAAGAAACATAAAATATATCTTCAACTCAGAACAAGATTCTAGAACTTCCTGATTCTAAGTCTCCTGACTAAAATCATATACAACATGGTTTCCTTTCTCTATTGTCTAAAATATCTCAATATCAAAATCAATCATGTAAAAACACATAATTGAATCCAAAGATTCTTATCAAGATGGGAGAATTTGTAATTAAATATTTAATGATGTATACACTCAAAAACCATTCACCGAATAAGTAATTAAGTAAATACATTAAGGAATTACCAACTATAGAAACACCAAGATAATAAATCATGTTTTTTCATTCATGATGCCACAACTGTCATGGGCCATATATTGTAACTCCCTATCTTCACATCAATAATTCTCTAAAACCAACACCTAATGTGTCAACAAAAGTATATAATAGTAATATTTTTTGGGTAGGAGATGAATTTTTGCAGCTGTAAACCACTTAATTAATTATTGGAATGTATTTTCAAATTCCCCATACTATTATATCAAGAGTACATTTTTTGTTAATAATTAATGTGTTTCTTTGGATGAAGAAATGTTTTTAATAGACCTTTAATAATAACTTATAAACAAAAAAATATCAAATATTACATAAAGTATTATCCATTACCCAACATAAATCTTTCTAAGAATTATCAGGGTCCACTAACACATCATCCTCATTGATGATGCGGCCTAATAATTGTATATGGTTGATTCAAACATTATACATTTGAATCATGGAATGTAGATTATTATCTCTCTGTGTATTAAATAAATTTTCAAGGTGTTTGGAATGATCCTAATTAGTCTCTAAGTACCCCATGATATCTTTATAAAAACAAAAAAAGGATTGAGGGAGGGGTGAAATATTTTTTCATCAAGGAAACAATGAATGAAGTTGTGTTCATAATCTTGAATAATAGTATGATGAACTCATGAAACACATTAATGATTATAAAGGAAGTCTTATGTAGATAAGAATATCTAACAATATTCTAATGATACCATTTCTATAGATAAATCCCTAAGAATATAGAAGATCCCCTCAATTGTAAAAAATTATCATTATATGGAATATATTCTAATTATTCAGTCGGTTCAGATTTTGCAAATAAATACATAACCAAAACGTATCATCATCATTATTATCAAAAGAAAATTGAGAACCTTATGTTGATGTAATAGGGAAAATAAAATATTTATTCTTCAATCCCTCTAACTGAGTCATAGGTTCATGAAATTTTTATCGTTCCTTCATATTTGGTAGACTAGTCATAGTTCCAGTGTTAAAAATCATCACAATCATGAACTAAAACACTCTATTAGGAGTAAACCCTATGATTTACTCATGAAACACATCTTGAAACACCACACAATAGAGAATAAATAATTTTATCCACTCCAAAATCTTCAAACACAATAAATCCCCCATTTGTTGTTAGTTCTGCTAAATGATGGCTTACTAGCCCAGTAAGTGCTTCCTAGGTATCTCATTCCCACCATTTTACACTATAATCAACCAAATGGGACATAAACATTCCCATATAATAGTAACAGTCAATATAATATTATTATGACACTCACAAATGGAAAAGTTAACCTTAGTATAGATCATTTGGAAGAGGGGTAGACCATCCTCACAACTGACTGGTATAATATGAACAATATGATGCTAGCCTACCCCTCTAATCTAGGCTATTTCCTTAGTCCTATGAGCACCAATACCCTAATCAGATGTATTTTCTTATATTACTTCTCCAATTTTATCACCCCAGTTGGTACAGACACTAGAACTCAAACTTCCATCCTGGTATCAGGTAGTGAACCCCTCCCCATTCCTAGTATCTATTTGGACCCTCCATCACTACCCATATGATGTTGGTTCCCCTAAAACCATTATATATTACCCATTGTGTCACACAGTCACCAATCTACTAGTGTTTGGGGACACTGGTCTTACATGACCACTGACCTACCACACTGATATATGAACACATTATCACTACCCAGGGAAGATGATAATCTATATTATAAACCATATACACCACCACCATTATGAGAAAATTGAAATTCTGATTTCATATATTGTATTATACTCCCATGGACCACCCAATATGAACCAGATAACCACCAACTGAATGATCTTTCAGTTTCACTTCATAAATAAGGGCCAATTCAACCACCTTGGGAAACCAATTAAAATGGAATATATTATCCTAGGATAAGATTTCATGCATAATTTCATCCCTAATACATCTCTATATAGTTTACTCATCCCCTTCATATGCTATAACAATGTATTTGGAAAAATATGAATCATCAATAACAATACATCACTAACATAGCCCCCTATGTCAACCATATAAACTATGATGCCCTATCCGACCTCGAAATAACATAATATAAATTTCCAAATAAATCATAGAAATCATTCCACAACAAACCATATTCTCACTCAATATGGTACAATATATTCCACCATCGCATTTCCAATCCTGACAACATATAAGATCCCAACATGAATCACTTTTATAGAGGATTCTTTATGTGGTCCAAAATAAAATTGATGGACTAAATCCAGAACATGGATTCCTCAAGTAAACCCTCTCTAGTAAATGTATGATGTTGTAGAATCTAAAACTCTCATGTCATATTGAATATGTTTGGAGAAGATATCCCTAGGTCTTTATCCATCTTGTTCATAAAACATGAGATGTTATAATGTAAATAATCATATCCTCTATCGCCCTAGTAAGATATAATTTCTTTCTCTACTAATGGATGAGAGTTCTCAATGTCATCCTCAAGTATCCCAACTAAAAATGTCATTATAGGGAAAATTCACTAAAATTCCAAAATCATGTCTCAAAAAACATAACAAAACACAACCATAGATTACACTGAATAAGGTTATGTACCATCCATAAAAACCCACCCCACATAAATTATCACACCAGATATTATTTAGTCACCATCACCACCCAAAAACAACTGGAATAATGTCCACAATGATCATGGTTAAAGAAACATACATAAACAAAAACACTTAAAGAAACACCCTCTTCATCCTTTTAATGTTTTACAATGAAATTTTCTCTCATTTTCGACTACATTTTCATCCTTTCCACCCCACAAAACACAAACAAAATTAAACCATTTTATTATTTATTCTACTCATTAAATCAGCCATTAAATTCAATTTATCTATCTACCAAATTGCATCATCTACATTACGATATATTTCATACAATTCTAATGAAGTTGAAAATAATTTTATTTCCTCAACATACATGATTTTTCACCCTTTGTGCCTTTAATGATTCATCTCACCAAAACAATTATGTTCCTCAAATTATGTTTTCATATAAAAAACTCATTCCATATCATGCCACGATCAACAATTCAGGAAACTATCAAATCACATCACATGTGCATCATCCAAGGTGAAATAAAATCAAATTGTGACAACAATAAATATCAATAATAACAAAGCCTCCTATGATACACCATATTTTATATCATTCATGGGTTATCTACTCCCTGGAATGATCTCATTTAAAAGTACCCAAACACTAAAATATCATATCTACCATTCCCAAATAGTTTCAGAAATAAAATAAAAACAATCGATGATACCATATTGTAACGTCCCTAGACAATGATCCACAAAAAAGTACCATAATCTATGTCCCAAAACATCCTCAGGTCTTCATTCCTTTATTAATGAGGATTAAGAAAAGAATTTAGGGTCAAATTAACATTTTTTTAAGACTATACCTTCTTATTCATATTAATCCATATAGATAACTAATATACATATAGGAAAAAAACAAACAAAATGATTCATCCTTTCAATTACAAAAACTAGGTACAATGTCAAAAATAATAAGTAAATATGATATTTCATGTCAAGATGTGATATACGTCATGGAATCCCAAAGTATGAATAAAATGATGAATCCGAAAAATGGCTAATAAACTGATGGATGTATGCCTCATCCATAAACAACCCTTGAAAAAATCAACTGTCTAGAATAAGGCCTTTTCAATATTCACAACCTGAACCATGAAGACTGATTTGGTACCAAATCGTCACCCAATTATGGTGTAATTACAACTCCATAGGCCACTAACAACGATATGTACAAAATATTCTATTTGTAATGGTATATGAGGATGAAAAATAACATAATGTGGAACTACTAAATAAAAATGAATTATCAATATATAATTATTTCACAATAACACTTTTACCATTTCTTCAATTTTTTCACTCATTCCTCAAATCAACATCATTTTATGAAAGAATAAACAATATATAAGTGTCTAGTTCCATAACTGATAAGGGAAAACATGTCATTAGAAAATTGTGTAAACTTTTTATCGTGAATTAGTCCATTATAATTATCTATTTCTATATCCTTAGAACATATTAATTCCACTTGCATATATTAGGAGTATGGAGCCTCAGTCCAACACCCAAACCCATGAAATTAATTTCTAGGATTTGAGAATCAAAATAGAAAACCCCTTGGAGGGTCTCCATCCAAGTCCCTGAACTACCATTAATCCATGTGACCATACTCATTTAACCATAACAAATTTACAATTCACAAATATATTTCATTTAACTCATATACCATTAAAATTACATTACTTATTATTTCATATGTAATTACATCACATTAATCATTAATCACATGTTACACTTATATGACTCAACCAATTTAATCCCAAGATACTATAGGTCATTCCCCTTTATCATAGTCACATTATACAAAAATCCCCTATATTCCATGTAAACTACTATAAATGATAAATATTATTACCATATAACAGTTCCTGTCAAAATTCCAATAAAATAATTATGGCTTCTATATTACTATCTCTTCAATTAAAAATATAACACAACTATTTAAATGCTCAATTTGGTAACCCACCATATGGATGGTCCTTATTCTATAATGGTCAACCTCATTTCATCCCATTGGGGATCATTATGGTTTCAATTCATCATATCCAACAATCAATTTGAAATTTATACTATAGAAAAAAAATAACAAAAATATAGAAATAAAACACAACCCCATGCACAAAATAATTGGGCATCAAGACTATGGGAAAAATTTTAGACAACCATCCTCATGATAGTATGAAAACATATGCTTAAAAAAGTCATTGATTTAGAAAAAATCAACAGTCAAGACAAATATTTTAAAATAATATAAAAATATTATATTATTTATTTAGATTAAGAATAATGATTTAAAAAGGCCAAATATAGAGAAAGTTATATTGAAGAGTGTTATACTCAACTAGAGCATCAATCTGCACCCAACTATGAGTGAAACATCATAGATGATAGGGAGATCAATCAATGGGATGTTTAGGGGGCTTTCCATGTAACCAAGGATACAGAAGTAATAATGGAATCAAATCATGATTGATAACACATGATGGAAATATTTGAACATGGGAATTTTTATCCCTTTTAATGGATATAGGGTTTGGCCACATGGTGGGACAAACCATGCTCCCACTGTGTGGATCAATCAAGATGAGAGGAACTAGCTCCATAGTATGACATGACACCTCTTGTAGTTTAAAAAATCCTTCCAAGAATATGATCCATGCTCTATTCATTGGGTGGGCTAGGCCGCAATATTAGAAAGACCCATCTATAGTGTTTGAAAAAACATTCTTAGCCCATGCACTAATATCTATTGAAGGGAAGTAGGATGAATTATATTATAGAACATTCCACATGATTATTACTAACAATTATCCAACCATGAATATGGTATTATATTTCATATTTTCTTTATCTTTTAAATCCCCAAACACTTATTACACCCTTGGTATGTCTCATATACTTGAGGAACACTTCAAAAATTTTATTGAATGTATTTCAATATAAATATAAATAATGAAATAGCTGATTAAATGTCTTGGATATTATATAAAAATGAAAAATGACAGAAACTATACATATATCTCAACCGTTACCTTTGAGACATATCTGTCCTGGCCCCCTCCCTCTAATATAATTCAATGAGGGTAGGGATATAATGACAACCGAGTCCCACCATCAGTAGGACCTAGGTTGGTGACTTGTATATAGGGTATAAAAATATTATGAATATGGGTGGGGGGGGCATGGACATCTATAATAATGTATGGTCATGACCTTAGATGAATCATCAACAAATTATTCCATTGAATAATGTAAATTGAATCAAAACCATCCAACATGAATTTATAATTAAAATTGTTACAAATAATGGTATACTAAAATAAATATGAAAATGTAATGCTAAGGTAGTGACGCACCAGCTGTATAGGGCCCGAGAAAGTAATGTCAATAATGGTCCATGTAATACTCTAGGAAACCTAAAAATACATTCAATATATAGGGATAACATAAATTTATAGTGCGTATGAAAACCAATGTTACTCAAGGAAATGTGAAGTAAGAAAACTAATTAACCAATGTGAATAAAAAAGAACCAACAACACCTAAATTGGTAAACTAAATTTCTCAATCTCACCAAGGCTCAAAAAATAAAAAACATTATCTAGGTAATACTATAAAAAAATAATAACATATATAAGGTAAAAAATAATTTTTTACCAATAGAATACCACTCACACACTGCAACATCATTTCTCATATATACCTCAAAACTTCTGTATACCACACTATCCAAATGAATGATCACATCACATCAGACCCATTTATATATAGCTTCGCCACTCCACAAGAAAGGACACATCTCATGTCTTCCCTAGACATTTAGGACATGCCATAATAACAAATTACACAACCAGAGTACAAGGATATCAAAAATGTTTAAGGAATGTAACTCACTTTCTCATATTATAATGCACGACCCCCAGCATTAGCCACCCCACAATCACATTAATATAACAACTCACCTGAAATCGATTGGTCTATAACATATCTTCCATTAAAACAAGGGATAAAAAACAACCATCTAATGCACTAATAATCATATGTCCATTATAACAAGTATGATCCATACCTTACTTGGATGCTGATGTTTGATAGGGCTTGTACCCATCCATCGGTTTTCCACGTTGGATATTTGGAAAAGAAGCCCCTACGAGACTATGACACGGTTAGCACATACTAATTGACATTGGTGGGGGTGAGTATAGAAATAAAAAATCATATAATGTGATATATATATGGAAACACACTATCCCGACCAATGAGATTTAGAAAAATCAACAAACAACTCAGAAAATACACAAATTAGCTGCCACCAAGAAATAGAGAATACCATAGAAGCCACAAACACAAGTCAAATCACCATCCAATTAAATTTAATAATCAAATCCCTTTAATTGTTTTTCATGAAAAATGTTTTACCACACATCCCACCATTTCATTCTTAAGCATCCATTTATAATACATTTACCAAACCAACCCATGTTATTCAAATCATTATTAAACAAGTCATATATTCCATAACTAATTAGATTTATAGAAGAACAAAAAATCACATAAAACATAGCTCAAAATTTTTATTGTACCATTACTCTGCCACCTTGATAGAAAGGCCAAACAATCACCACATTTCTAAACAAAAAATATTGGATTCAACGAAAACCCATTGTGTCCAAAAAGCACTGAAAAACTATAACCACCTTCCGGCCGCAAAATCGTGAAAAATAATAAAAAACATCACTCCCAAAAATCACATCCCTCAAAAAAGCATCCCTAGTTTCCACAACCAGTCATTGATGACACATCACGAACCCAAAATCATGGACACACATCACTATATATCAAGGATCATTTAAATTAATTAAAAATCACATTTTTCACATTAAAATTTATTTTATGGTTGTTATAATAGAATTAATAATCCATGGGAAACTATTTCATTAGCTAAATATAAGTGGATAACCTTTTTCCAATTTTATGGTTATAACATAACATTTGCAATGTGGAAAATGTCACAAAACAAATCATCAAATGCATTCCAATCCCCCAAAATACACAATTATCAAAGGGTAATAAAAATCATACAATCATAAATATCAAAATAATATCAAAAATATATAATATAGATAATTACAAAACCATACGCTTAATTTTAAAAATAACTTATTGTTTATATTTGATTATGCACGAAAAACTATATATTGTAGCAAAAAATGAGAACACCCCTCCAAAAAATTACACAATGAATATAAATGAGATATTTTCCTACCTTAATGAATCCTACCATGTAATTGTGCACTTTCGGAGGAATATGAAAAACTCGTATACCATAACCTCACCATGATAAAACAGATATCATCTTACATCGCACCCAAGGATCATCAAAACACAACACAAACACACCACCCAAACAAAACCAAACCACCAAATTGTATATACAAAGGAATAAAATATGAGACAAATGATATTGATAGGATAATTCACCATGGACATATGATGGGAAGCTAACAATTAAAACGCACCCAATATAATAAAAAATCATTGTTTCGCGCGGAATCCGGGGATGACCTCCTGGACGGGAGATTCAAACGTTCCGATCGGTTTCTAACGGGTTTGTTCGTAGAACCGGAAACATCCAATGATTCCACATCCGTTTGGTCCTACTTTCCAAAGGCAGGCGCTCATTAGCTTGTGGGCTAATGAGGCTTAGGAATTTTCATTGGTCGAGAGGATGGGAGGTCGGACTCATCACACCTTTTTGAGGGGAATTAGTGTCTACTCCGGGACTCTCTTTATAGATTTAAGTTAAGTTCGTGAATCCTTATTACATTACCAAGTATAAAATGAGCTTTCCTTTAGTTTTAACAATCAATGATTAAATATGAAAGAAATTTAGAGAATCTTTTATATGTATTCGAGGTTCTTCATCAATATAGAATCATCTATATTTGTTTAGACATTCTTGGTCAATGATATCCTTCAAAACATTTATATAAAAGTCTCTTGGTCATTTTGATGACCAGGATGGTTTTAAAGCCACTCAGTGGGGCACTTGAAGTTTATCGTCATTCAGAAGGACATAGATTATTTCAATGTTGGGATCGAATCCATAAATGGGATACCTACGTATCCTTTGTTTTGAAAAAGGAATCAGAACCCACGTAGTTCGAGTAATGGGATATGATGTTTTATGATTGATGGCTCAAAGATGAATGTCATAATTACTTTTACACTCTAAGCTCACGTGAGTCATGCTCGGTGTGAGAAACAAGAGGTATTGGTAAAATTTAGACAATTGTGCCATAAAAGATGCAATCATAAGAATTTGTTTTGGGGCTTATGTATAGATGACTGCCCAGATAGACGAAGGTTTAGGATTTACTTTTAGGGAGAAAATCCAAGAACATGGTCCACAAAGTTATATGTGCTTCATGGAGATTTGAATACTCTAATCTTGGAGCTTACTCCTAAGGAGGATTCCCAAGTTAGGAGGGGACTTATGATTGGGTTTTATTCCTGAAAAGGAAACCCAAATCAAAGGTAATTTATGACTGGTTAAGAGAAATTTTAAGAGACTTGGGGCTTACTCCTAAGAAGGATGCCCAAGATTTATGACTAGGACATATTCCTGAGAAGGAAGCCTAGGTTAGGGGACTTGGGGCTTACTCCTGAAAAGGAAGCCCAAGGTTATGACTGAGTCTTATTCCTGAAAAGGAGACCCATGTTAGGGATTAAGGTTTGGGGCTTACTCCTGAGGAGGATGCCCAAGATTAAAGGACTTGATTGGGGCTTATTCTTAAGAAAGATGCCCAAAATTTATGACTAGGACTTATTCCTGAGAAGGAAGCCTAGGTTAGGGGACTTGGGGCTTACTCCTGAAAAGGAAGCCCAAGGTTATGACTGAGTTTTATTCCTGAAAAGGAGACCCAGGTTAAGGATTAAGGTTTGGGGCTTACTCCTGAAGAGGATGCCCATATTTGAGGTTGGGGATTATTCTTAAGAAAGATTCCCAAGATTAGAGGACTTTGATTGGGGATTACTCCTGAGGAAGATGCCCAGATCAAAGGTTTTTTATAACTGGGGATTTATTCCGGAAAAGGAGACCCAGGTTAGGATTCTCTCATCTTAAAGGATGAGGTTGAAATGAATGAACTCTCAATCTTTGGTGACATAAAGATGTTTAAATCACTAGGTTTTGAGAGATATTTCACAGAATTCCTTTCAGATAAGGATGTCAAATCAAGAAATCATGCCATAAATGGCTTTGAAGAGTATCTTGAAGACTGAATCTTGAATAGGAAGGGTGAAATGGATTAAGAGGGGTAAAAATGGGCAAGATGGGCACCCAAAAATCTAGGGGCGCGCAAGTCTTGAAAGGCGCGCAAGTCCTGCAGCGACGCGCAAGTATTGGTCGCGCAAGTATACTTGCGCGACATTAGGGGTACTTGCGCGATTTTCAACCAGTATTGAAATACTTGAGAGACTCTTTATAAAACCCTTTACCATCCTCTTAAGGTTCTTCCAGAAGAGGGACGCGCAAGTTATATTGAAGGAATTAAGTCGGCGCGCAAGTGTTTGATAAGTTTCAACACTTAGGCCTTCCTTCTTCTCTTTAGATCTTCCATTCTAGGTAAGAAATTACCTTAGAAGTGTTCCGGAAGCTTTTAGACGAGACTTGGGCGTCGGGAGCTTCAATCCGAGTTTCTGGAAAAAGATCTTCTCGAATGGGGGGCCCACAGGGTCTATTTATAGGCAAAAGAAGACCCCGGGCGGTTACTGGGCGGTTACCAGGAGGTTACCACATATGTCGCGCAAGTCCCTTGCACGAACATGACGAGTCGCGCAAGTATTGAGGCGGCGCGCAAGTGTACTTGCGCGACCAAGAGGGAACTTGCGCGATACATGGGCAATGTTCTCTTTTTTTATCCCTTTGTCGATTTTTGATGTTTCTTCAAAGGATTAATCACTTTGAGCTCAGATATTCCCTTTTCCGAACTTTAGATTCTGTGACGAAAGGAGCGTCAACAAAAGTCCCCCCCTCAGAGTTGGATCCGGAGAGAAAATGAGGATTTGACTCTGAGGAAATTGAATTCCTCAAAAGGAAAAGGGAGGGCGCGCAAGTCTTTCAGCGTCAGTGGGTGGCGCGCAAGTCTGCGTCGCGCTGGCTTTGAGCGCTCTGGGTGCGGCGCGCAGATAGGCCCCCTGGCCTATAAATATACCGCTTCCGGCCGTAGATGGCATCTGAAGTTCCGGATTTCTCGAGATCTCGCCGCGCAAGTCTTCCTCGCCGCGCAAGTCTCTTATTTTCACTGTTTCTTCGCAGCCGCGCTACTCTCAAGGTAATAAGGCTTGCGCGGCACATACTTGTGCGACAAATACTTGCGCGGCCATGTGTCACTTGCACGACATCTCCATACTTGCGCGCCTTAATGCCTTGGCCATTTTTTCAAATTCTTTTCACAAATTTTATGAAAAATAAAACCCATTTAAGAGTTTAATTTATTCAACTCCTTTGCAGATTCAATGGCTCTTAGACCTGGATTAATTGATGAACTGGCTAGCAAGCGGATAGATGATATGATGAATATCATTGGCCCTGATTACTATACTGTCAAAAACAGCACTCTTCCAGATTTGGCTAAGTATCTGAAGAAATATCATTGCGACTTTCCTCTCTGCACTTATCTACCTTTGTATGGTCATGGTCATCTGCAAGAAGTCATTATTCCGGAAGTAAAGAATTATCTTCCATTTTCTTGGTATCAGAATTATACCAATTTTTCATCAGCAAATATCTCAGGAGGAGGATCATTTCAAACTGCTGGAACAGTGGAGAAGGATTATGTGATGAATCATAGCCCTTGCACACCAGATCTGAAAAAACATACACCTGAGCTCCAACCACGTTGTAATCCTTCAATCTTCCGAAATGCTCAGATGGATCAATCCAAAGGCTGGAAGAAAAGTTGGGATTTCTGTCCTGGGGGAGGTGTGAAGCCAACTTGGATGTGGGTATACTGGGTGCGACAGACTTGCGCAGAGTTTATTGAGGATCTGAAGAGAGCTGCAATATATGAGGTTGTTTGGGTTGGTCAAACATATATTTACAGACATGATATCTTCGTGCCAGAGATACTCAGCCATTGGAGTCCAGCGACTAATTCTTTCCACTTGACTCATGGAGAAGTAGGTATCAGTTTGTGGGATGTCCACAAGATTTCAGGAGCTCCAATCTTGGGCGATATGTATGATGAATTCATTCCTCCCAAGGTGACTTGGAATGATCCAGAGAAGACTCCTGCTTTGGCTCGAGAATTATTCAAAATCTTTCACAAGCTCAAGAGTTTAGAGACCTCATTAACTCATTTCAGAAAAGATATCCATCTGGAAGAATGGATGAATGTGTTTCTTACTGAGAAGAAAGGGATGGAGCCAAAGGAAAAAGGATCCAAGAAAAAGAAATCCAAGGATACCCGGCCCAGACGTCCTACCACTTGTCCAAAACCTGAGAAGAGAGGAGCTCCTGGCACATTCTGGCCAACTCTAGAAGCAGGAGAGTTTGAAAAATGGGGCTATGAAGTGAATCAAAGAATTCCAAAGAAAACTTGTCTGGCGGGTTTCATGGCAATGTGGCTCAGTATTTATCTCTTGCCGGTCAGGGATTCGAAGGGAGGCGTTAGGCGAGGGACCTTCGTCATTGCGGCCAAGTTGGCTGAGGGAAAAATGGTTGGGTTAGCTACCCCCATTTTAGCAAAGATTCACAGGAGTTTACTTCACGTCTTCCAGGGTAAATCTCCTTTAATAATAGTGGGACCATTCCAGGTTTTGTGGGGATGGATCGCCACTCTACTTCAGGACTTACAATGTACAGAATGGATTACAAATTCCTGGAAGCTCTTTCAGACCATCAGTGCAAGCATTCTCTGGAATTGCTCCATTAGATGTCAATGGTTATGACATAAAAGTAAGACTAAGCATGTATAAGGAATTCAACTTCTTTCCTTATGGAAGTCCGCCATCTGGGCGGTTTGTTGATGATGGGAAAGCCCCTTTGGATTTGAGGGCATACATGCTAGCTTGCAGGGATGGCGTGTTAGTATCCAGGATTGATGGAGAAATCATATGCAAGGCCTATGCTCCATATAGATTTGCACGCCAATTCAAATGTTTGCAACAGATTGTTGTATCCCCTCCAGTACATGTCAGGTTAGAGCAACATCCGATGGTTCCTCGACAACTATGGTTGCTGACATCAAGAGAGAAGACTGGGGCAGTATTTGATCTACCAGTTGAAAAAGCGGCACATTATATGACTACATTTTATGCCGAACACTGGATAGCATCATACCCTAAAGGGGTATTGAATCACCCTGTATATCAAGTGGGAAAGAGGAAGAGGACTGTAGAGAAAGAAAATCTTCCTCATGAAGGTGATGCTTCTCCTCCTGAAATAGGTTCAACAGACTCCTCCTCTAGAACTGATTCCTCGGATTATCATGATGGGGATGATGAGGCACAACCGGCAGCAAAGCGGTTTCGTGCCCGGTAAAATCCTCCGGCCAGAGTTAAAAGACCCACTCCATCAGCTCCTGGTGAGTTATTTGATTGTAATAACTTCAATCACTGCTACTTTATAAAGTAATAAGTCTCACTTTCTTATTCTCTATCTGTAGTTGCAGGAGTCGGGAAGAAATTAAAATCAAAAATTGTAGGACCTTCCTCACAGCCTTTATATCCAAGACCAGAGGCTGTTCAGCTATGGCAGAGCTTATACTGTGATACTGAGACCGCCTGGCTGGATTTGGGTGAGGGCCTACAACTTCCTGGGATAGGATATCTTCTAGCTTCTAAAGACCTTCAATACGGAGATAACCCCAATGAAGTGCGAGCTTACATCAGAGAGCTGGAAATGCTCATATATGCCACTGATAATTCGGTTCCTATCACCAGGCGGGTGAAGGAAATGATTGATCGTGGCACCACTGAGGGGGCTGGTGGTTCTGGAGATGAGGAGTGGCAAGAGTACGTGGCTCCTGAAGATGTAAGTTTTCTTTCCTTATTTTCTTTGCAACTTGATTTCAGTTGAAGCTTTGTTACTTAAGGAAGTTATTTTCTTCTTCTTGCAGCTTGCAAAGAAAGGGACCGGGGTTCCTTCGCCACAATATAGCCCTGGTGGTACCGCTGTTGGGGCTGCTGCTGATTCTCCTCGCGAACCAGGCGAGATATCTCCAGGCCAGCAGGCCATGAATGAGGCACTGGACATAGCCTTTCATTCGCCAATCCAAGTGCCAATAAAGGAGACAACTGAAACTCCAAAAAAACAAAAGAAGCCAAGGCAACGAAGGAGGAAATCCTTAGCTAAACGTTTCATTAGCAGTGGTAAGTCCTTCGAACAATCATGAGTTTATACCCATAATCATATGGTTACTCATATTTCTGAGGATTGCAGGGGCTTCTTCAATTTCCCCCTTGAGGGAAGGGACTGATCCTTATTCAAAGGTCGTGGTGGGTGCTGTAGAACAACCACAGACTCAAGCTAACTTGGTTGCTCCTAGAGAAGAGATACCATCCATTCCCAGTATCCCTCCCACTACTGAAGATGTTGTCCAGGGTCAGGGGTTGCAGGACATAAGTCAGCAAGAAGACGTTGCAAATGCTCCCACTGGTGAGACTAACCAAGATTCTGAAGTATCATTAGATGAAATGATGAATCAAGGAATGCCTTTTGAAGAATTTTATGATCATGCTAGATTGTCATGTGATTTATAAGACCTTGGGCGTGATTGTTACCCTTCGACCAAATTTTTCTTTTAAAAACAAAACATATTTCTAATCATGATGTAAAATAATATGCAGTTTCTTCCGTAGAAGCTGCTGAACTGCCAATGCCCGAAGAGGGTGTGGACACTGATGTCAACCCTATCATTGCAGAAACATTAGCTCAAGTAGAGCTAAATCCAATAAACTCTCCTAAGACCCATCTTGAAAATCCTGTTGAAACCGGGAAAGATGGGGAGAAGTCTTCTCATGTTGCTGAACCACCATTGGGTAAGGGATAACAATATTTGTGATTGTACTTTATTTGCAAGACAATCCATTCTTTTGTTATCCTTTAAGATTCAACTAAAATCTTTCAATTGATCATGTAGGGCCATCAATTGTAATGGCTAGATCTGGAGATGAGGCTTCAGCCTCTGCCCCAACGGTAATTGAAAGTGAAGAAGCCCAAGTCAGAGGGGAAAGAGCAGGACAAGGCACTTCCTTAAGCATGTTAATTCCAGATTACATACCCCCTTCTGACGAAGATGTTGAATCAGATCCAGAGATGCTCAAAGCGTTCAGCTTTTCACGACGTAAGGCATGGAACAACATATGGAACATCATATCGGGGGTGCCTTTAGAAGAGCTACCATCAAAAATTTCCCGATTGTCATCCCAATTTGTTATAATGGGAATTGGTGGTTTTGGGTATGAAAAGATCCATGCTGCGGTGAAACAGATTATTTTCAGGAGGGAGCAAATGCAGACAAGTCACGAAGATTTGACCAGAGTGAAATTGTCAGTCAACATAGGCGAATTTGAGGCTGCGATATCCCAGGCTGAAGCTGATTATGCTGTCAAGATGAAGGATCTGAAGCAAAAAATCAAAGAAAAGGTCGTCCAGCAGGTGCAACTCTAGCAACAGTTAGATGCTGTTACTGGGGAACTTGATCAGCTTAATAAATCATTGGATGAAACTCATATGAATGGCATGAAAGCCATTGCAGATGCTAAGAAGGCACTTCAGCAAGCTAAAAAGAGTGAAGCTGGTCAAGTGCACGAGCTTCAAGTAACTGTTGATAATGCTCAGGATGCTATACATCAAATGAAGACTTATGTTGACAATCTTCTGTAATTCTTGAAAAAGAGAAGAGATTCCAGTCTTTGGATGTCCTTCTAACTCTTGTGTATCAATGAAAAACACTTTTGTCTTCAATCATTTGTACTTGAATTCTTCCATTACCTGCTTCAAATTTACTTAAGCCAATGGGCTTAATAAGCATAGTTTGATTTTTACTAGGATTATTACAAATAACCCTACAAACTTTGAACCTTTTAACTGCTCAATATTACCTAAATCATACAAAAAATGTATATTTAGTGAGCTGGAACTTGACTTTTATTCAGAGTTCCTTTGTCTTTTGTGTGGGCAGTTTAAAGTCATGCAAGCCGGACATAAAGGGGCTAATGTTTAAGGTCGAAATAGCTTTGACCGGAAATGGATTAAAAAGAAAAAATGGATTCAATTCCTTGACAATTTATCTGAAAACATATTACCATACTCAAGTATGAGGGAAAAAATGTAAACTATGGCTTAAGAATATTTGAATCTGAGGAATGATATGAAAAAGAGCTAAAAGGCATTAGAAGAAGTAGTCTCCAAGAATGAAGTTACTATTATTTAACAAAACCCGTTAGGGGGTTGAAATATGTAGGGCCACCTATGGGCATTGGCTGCATAGTCAAATAAAATAGCATCTTTTGGCTGACAAGTCTGTTATGTGGACTGTTTATGCAAGGCCACCTATGGGCACGTGCTGCATAGTCAGGCAAAAGAACTCCCAGAAATTTACTTTCCTAGTGCTAAAAGCTAGTGAAAGTTTATGGAGATTCAAATTTTCTAAAGCATAGAGTTTGTTGTATGGAAAGAGGTACTTGAATATAGAGAAGATATTTCCAAACAAGAATATCGAAGAACTGGATGAATATCACTCCTACGAAGGTCTGACCCAAACGTAGGGAAGAAGAATAAACCATAGACTTGAATACTTTCAGATCATGAAAAAGGATATGGGACAAATACGTTAAGGATGGCTATTTTTGCGGATCCCTACATACTGTCGTTTAAGACAAATAAGGACAAAAGAGGCATTCTTCCCAAGAATGAAGTTACTATTATTTAACAAACCCGTTAGGGGGTTGAAAACATGAAGGGCCACCTATGGGCATTGGTTGCATGGTCAAATAAATAGCATCTCTTGGCTGACAAGTCTTTTATGTGGACTGTTTATGCAAGGCCACCTATGGGCACGTGCTGCATAGTCAGGAAAAAGAATTCTCAGAAGTTTGACATTTTTGTGACTAGAAGTCATGAAAAGGGTTATGAAGATCTGAAAATATTTAAGGTTAGGATTATAATACATAAAGATGGGTATTTTCCAATGTATATAGAGATACATAGGTCAATGAAAACCATAATCATGTTGTGGCTGGGTCCTGAATTGAAACTTGGACTTCACTACGTATCTCATAAGAATGAGAATCAAGCCATACGTAGTTCTTGAAATGTAGTTTAACGTCGTGCAGGATGAAAGTATGAGTAATCTTAGTTTAGGGTCATAGAATTCGGACCATAATAATGAATACAAAGTGTGTGTTTTCATGAGGACTTTTCAGCCAAGGGACTGAAAGTGAAATTTGGGGTTAGGCCCAAAAGACTTGGGACTGGATTCGAGGGACACTCGAATGTTCCTACGTATCCCATAAGGATGGTAATCAAGTCCACGTAGTTCTAGAGCTACCCTTTGTACAAATTTGGTTCATACATGTGAAGGGTGAAAGGGGACTTTAGTGCAATGATGGTTTTAACCTAAGATAAAAAGTTTAGGCATTACCATGTATGTACGTAGTCTTTTGAAAATGAAAACCATGATTGAAAAAGAATCAATGTTAATAATGGTTCCTTCTCAAATGAGGAAATCAAAGAATATTGTAGTTTATTGTCGTACCGTAAAAAAGTGTTGTATAGTTTAACGTCATATAACAAGGACGAAAGTGAATCAATGTAAAGATATTGATTCCAGGGGTGGTTTCACATATCATCATTATATGAGAGGGTGGTGAACCAATGTGAAGAGATTGTTTTTGGGCTTGAACCTTTGGGAGGTTGCCTACATACCCAGCCTGGAGGGCAAGGATCAAAGTCT
The DNA here is from genome assembly GCA_963277665.1 of Viscum album. Taxonomy (NCBI): domain Eukaryota; kingdom Viridiplantae; phylum Streptophyta; class Magnoliopsida; order Santalales; family Viscaceae; genus Viscum; species Viscum album. The sequence continues at coordinate 1,743,227,641 of OY728156.1, forward strand.
GTGTAGTTCAATTAAAGAATGAATCAATGATCAAGTTGTTCTTGTGGACAATGATCTAAAAAAAATATTGTTGGGAATTACACATGGTTAGTGGCCCAAAGGGAGTGTTATGGTTGATGTTCGCTCTAAGATCACGTGAGTCATACTCGGTGTGAGAAACAAGAGGTAATAACAACCTTAACGATGTACAGTTTAATGTCATGTAGGACATAAAAAAGGGACTTTCTGTACAGTTTAGCGTCATGTAGTTAAGACGATGGGGACAATATAGTTTAACGTCATATTGGACGAAAAGGGGGACTGTGCAGTTTTAATGTCATGCTGGACTTTTGATGATTATACAGTTTAACGTCTTTCCGGACGTGAGGGACTTTTTACAGTTTATCGTCATGCTGGACGATGAAAGTGCCACACAGTTTAATGTCATGTTGCTAGGACACAATATAGTTTAATGTCATCTCGGACAAAATATAGGAACTTCTATACAGTTTATTGTCATGTAGGACAAAATCAGGGACCATGCAGTTTAAAGTCTTGCAGTTAGGACTATTGGTGCTGCACAGTTTAGTGTCATGTTGAAGGGACATAAGTGCGAATAGTTTAAGGTCATATGCATGGACCCTACAGTTTATCGTCATGCTGGACGTATTATAGTTTAATGTCATCTCGGACAGAAGTGTGACACAGTTTAATGTCATGTTGGACGAATTTGTAGTTTAAGGTCATACTGGACCATTGCTGTATGAACCAAATGTAAGAGTCTTGGTTCTGGGAACAATATTTTGTGTTTATACAAAATACTTCTTCAGAAATCTGGCATTAGTTGGAGTCGTGATGTGTTCTCCATCCATTGAAATCAGAGAATATTCCCCATTGGAGTAGACCTTATGTATTGAATAAGGTCCTTCCCATTTTGGTTCAAGCTTGGGAGGCTTCTTTCCTGGTATCGTTGGTGTTCTGAGAACCAATACCAATTCTCCCTGAATGAATGAACGAAGACGAACTTTTTTGTTAAAAGCTCGTGCTATCCGATTCTGATAGATTTCCAAGTGGTGCAAAGTGCACAATCTTTTCTCATCTAACTGTTCCAATTCATTCGACCGCTTTTGGGATTGCTCATCTGTTGATAACTGATCACAAATGGCTATTCTGAGTGAGGGCAATTGAACTTCAATTGGCAAGACTGCTTCTGTTCCATATACCAATGAATATGGAGTAGACCGCGTTGCATTGCGAGTGGTAGTCCGATAAGCCCATAAAGCATGATAGAGTTTATCAGGCCATGACCTCTTATCTTTATCCACCATCTTTTGCAGTATATTTGAAAGAGTCTTGTTGAAGGCCTCTATCTGGCCATTAGCCGCTGCATGATATCGAGATGAATGGTTGGACTTAATGTTGTATTCTTGATACAATCTCTTTACCTCAGAAGAACAGAAGTTGGTGCCGCTGTCTGTCAATATGGTTTGAGGGACACCAAATCTAGTAATGATGTTAGACTTGATGAAGCTAACAATGCATTTAGAACTGACTTCTTTGAGAGGTACTGCCTCTACCCATTTGGAAAAGAAATCAGTAGCAGTAAGAATGTACTTAAACTGCTTGGCCGTAGCTGAAGGGTAAGGTCCCACCACATCCATTCCCCATGTGGAAAATGGCCATGAGTATTTAGCTGTATGAAGCAACTCTGGAGGTTGATGAATGAAGTTGGAATATACTTGGCATGAATGACACTTCTTTGTGAAATTAACACAATCTTGTATCATTGAAGGCCAGAAGTATCCAAGCCTTCGAACTTGATCAGACAATCTATGTCCAGACTGGTGGGCACCACAGACTCCTACATGCACTTCTTTTATGACAGCCATTGTCTCTTCACCATCAATACATCTGAAGAGAACTCCATAAAAACCACGTTTTTAGAGAATTTTCTCGAGGTGGTTTGGAACATCATAAAGAGTAAAATTGACCACACGTCGCCGAATTTGTTCTTTCTCGGCTCTATCAGGTGGTAGTGTTCCATTTTGAAGGTACTCCCTGATAGGTGACATCCATCCTGTAGAATGACCATACGGTTCAGGAATGGGACTAATTTCATTAATTTCCTCTGTTCTGACTTGAACATAAGGTGAAATTGCACGACGGTGTGCAATACAGATGGTTGTCTTGTCCCGATTTGGATCTGCTAAAGCTGTGGATATATTAGCCAGTGCGTCAGCTTGAGCATTTTGTGATCTTGGGACATAAGAAAATGTGGGTTCTGTAGGGAATTCCGACATTAACTCTCTGACGTAATCATACAAATGGATTAATTCTTCTTTTCTGATTGCATAATCCCCATTGATTTGTTTGATTACCAGGTCTGAATCACCTTTCACTTTTAAGTGATTCACTTGTGCTTGAAGCGCTAACTCCAAGCCTGAAATGAGAGCTTGGTATTCAGCTTCATTATTGGTACCACCTTCCCACAACAAAAAGGAATAAGGTAACACTGCCTTATCTGGAGAAATGAGCACAATTCCTAAACCAACTTTGTTGAATTTAGGATTTTCAATTTTCTTCCCTGTTGGACTTCTAGAAGCACCATCAAAATACATTTCCCATGTTTGAGGACTCTCTTGAATAGAAAAAACTTCCTCATCAGGGAGTTCGATATCTGAATACGTGTCTTCCACTGAAGGGTGTTCAGCCAGGAAATCAGCCAGAGCTTGGCCGTTAATTGCCTTTTGAGACACATACTGGATGTCGAACTGCTGTAAAATAACCGCCCACCTTGCCAGACGTCCTGTAAGCATTGGACGACTAAGGATGAATTTGAGTGGATTATTACGAGATACCAATTGGACCTCGTGATGTTGCAGGTAGTGTCTCAGTTTCTGAACTACAAAGATTAATGCTAGGCAGCATTTTTCAATACTCGAATACCGGGTTTCTGCTTCAAGCATAGTTCTACTAAGATAGTAGAGACTATTTTCATTCCCAGCATCATTCTTTTGAGCGAGAAAGGCACCCAATGATCGCTCTAAAGCTGTCACATAGAGGATAAGAGGCCTACCCTCAACAGGTGGCATGAGTACTGGTGGACTTAAGAGGTATTTCTTGAGAACATCAAATGCTTCTTGACATTCTTCAGTCCACTGGTAAGTGACTCCTTTCTTCAATAATTTGGTAAAAGGTAAACTTTTGCCGGCCAAATTGGCGATGAAACGCCGAATATAGGCTAAGTGTCCTTGAAGTCCTATTAATTCTTTCAAATTCTGAGGAGGTGACATACCAAGGATTGATTTGGTCTTCTCAGGATCGACTTCAATACCACGATGGCGTACAACAAAGTCGAGGAATTTTCCTGAGGTTACCCCAAAAGCACATTTTAAGGGGTTCGTCTTCAAATTATGTTGTCGAAGCTTGTGGAATATGACTTCCAAATCAGCTAAGTGATCAAAACGTTGTTTGGATTTAACCACCAGATCATCTACATAGCATTCAACAAATTTCCCTAGAAAAGGTTTGAAGATACGATGCATGGCGCGTTGATATGTTGCACCTGCATTCTTTAAACCAAAGGGCATCACCCGGTAACAAAACAAACCTTGAGGAGCTCTGAAGGCTGTATATTCCTCATCTTCTGGGGCCATTCAGATCTGATTATATCCAGAATACCCATCCATGAAAGAAAGTACTTCATAGCCAGCCGTCGCATCAATTAAGAGTTCTGTAATCGGAACTGGAAAATCATCTTTGGGACAATACCGATTAAGATCTCTGAAATCGATGCAAACCCTAATTTGTCCGTTCTTCTTCTTTACAGGGACAATATTAGCCAACCACTTGGGATATTGAACTTCTCTGACGAAGTTAGCTTTGATAAGCTTATCCACTTCAGCCTCGATTTTGGAAGCATAGGTTGGGTGTGTTCTTCTCGCGGCTTGCTTGAATCCTCGATGTTCTTTTGGCAAACCCAAATGATGGGTGGCAACATCAGGATCAAGGCCAGGCATCTCTGTATAATTCCAAGCAAAAATATCTTTATTTTGCTTTAGAAAAGAAATATATATCTCTTGTTCTTCAAGGTTCATGGCCGCACTAATTAAAGTGGGGCGTGGATCTTTCTCTGTACCCAGATTTACTTCTCTGAGTTCATCCACAGTGGTAGAGATACCCTCTTCAAATACTGGAGGAGAATCTCTAAGATATTCCTCTTCCTCTTCATCATGTGTTATTTCTTCTGTTTCTACCTGCAAAGTAGATGAAAAAACGAAATTCTCATGATCATAAGAGATGTCAAAATTTTCACATTTTGAAGAAGAAGCTTCCATTTCCGACCCTATTGATGATAAAGGGTTTTCTTTGGGAATCAAAGAGGAGATGATGGATTGAGAATCGACATCAATATTCACCTCTGGTGTTGCTATAACTTCTTCTGGTCTGATTAGCGAAGTATAGACTTGTTGGATTTCAGCAGACGAAATGAAAACGTCACCACTTATGCTTTCATCACTGCTTGGTAAGTTACCAATTTCTCCCATGTTGTCTGGCTCGATTGTCGTAATTGACATTATGGATCTTTCCATAAGAGTATTTTTATTTGGGCCTATTTTGTCAATTTGACTGATAGGTAACACATAATCTGTACTCACATGTGAAAATGGATTTATGGGAATTTTTTCCAAACCATATGGGGCATTAACTTTGGAAATTTTCTTCATTGTAGATTTTTCTCTTCCCTTCATGTGATAAAATTCCGCCTCAATGTATTGAGACTCACATGTTTTGAACGGGGCCTTATCACCATACAATGTTCCAACTTGACCATCGAAACAGTATTTGAGACATTGATGGTATGATGACGGAATAGCTGCATGCTGATGTAACCAGGGTCTTCCAAGCAAGATATTGAAAGCTGAGTCTTGATCAACAATCATGAAATCTGTATTGGAAACAGGATCTCCAAACTGAGTTCTGAGCGTAACTTCTCCCAGTGGTTCTTGTTCATTTTTATCATATCCTTGCAACATCATGGTAGAAGGAGATAAATCAGATTCTGTGAGGCCCAATCGACGAAGTGTGCGAATGGGCATGAGGTTGACTCCTGAACCATTGTCAATAAAAGCTCTTCGAACATCTATACCATTGACTTTGCCAGATAGGTATAAAGGTTTTATGTGCACATGCACAACATCATCTTCATCTTTATCAGTAAAAGATATCACTGCATGACATTCTGCAGGATTATTCTCTATGTGATAAATTTCAGCTGCAGCAATCTCAGCTTCAAACTCTTGAGGACTTGACAAAGCTTCGATGAGTGCTTCCCGAAGATCTCTTGATAGATTCAAAGCATCCAAAATTGATAATTTGGCTGGTACTTGGGCCAAGTGTTTCAATATATCATACTTTTGATCTAGAGGCCTGCGTTTCCCAATAGGAATATGCGGTTTAGCAGGTACCTTGGAAGCAGATGCTTTGGAAGCTGATGCATCTTGTATTGAAGTTGGCAACATCTTTGGTTTTGGAAAATTAGACTTATTAGATCCATTTACTTGCTGAGATAAAGAAGATGGAACATTTAATCGGTCTTCCAAAATAACTGTGCCGAAGCTGAGTTGGCCATTGGGAGAAGAACTTGCTTGTTCATTTTGAGCTCGCTGAAGGGCTCTACCACGAGTTTCTGCTGCATATACAGTGCTAGCAGGGGTAGAATTAGAGTAGTGGCTTCGGAAAGATCCATGTCTTCCCCTATATCCTGAACCTCTAGAACTTCCTCGGGTTCCTTTATTTGATACAGGGAATTCAGGATCATCAAGACTGGAATATGAATCTGTTAATTGAATCATATTAACAGAACCAAAGATCAATTCTTCGTCTGATAAAGACTCTGCCTGGTTGGCCTGTTTAGGCTGTGCCGTTTGGTGGGACGGTGCCCGTGGCTTTGAAGTAGATGGCATGAAATATGCCAGAGTCAAAGACAATTTAGGCTTTGATACATACTCATCTTCTCCTGATTCATCTTTCTTCTTTGAATTGAGCTTCCCTTTTGAGGATTTGTCCTTTGATGGAGGCTTTACTGCAGCTTTTGTAGGAGACACAATTGGCTTCTTCAATTGTGATCGTAAAATGGAATGGGTCCGATTGATTGTCTTTCTGACCATCCAATCATCATATTTTTTCGCAGTTTTGCTTTTGACTTCCTGCCACTCGCCTCCTTCTTCTGGATCTGTAGCGGTAATACACGCTACATGAGCTGAAGAACCCTTCAATTTGACTTGTCCCAAGTCGACCATCTTTTGTAGGAGGTCTTTAAAGACAAAACACTCCTAGATGGGATGTCCCAACATTTGATGAAAGGGACAATAATTGGGACGGTCTTCATCTACTTCCTTGTTTGGTCTCTTCGGCACTGGTAATTGAATCAAATTATTTTCCAGAGCTGAAATGAAGTAACCAGGAACTTGATCACTTCGGAAAGAGTATGTTTTACTCTTCATATCCTCAAATTGTTTTCATCTTTGATCTTTTTGATCATTTGGACGAACAACCTTTTTTGTTGGCGTTCAGGAGGTGGAGCTCTTCGAGAAGATGAAGGTTTTGATGTAGAAATAGGTACAGGTGCCTGTTTAAGCATAACTGTAGCAGTTTCTGCTTTACCCATTCTTCTTCCTGGAGCTGATGGAATTACACGAGATTTAACCTTAGCCTGCATAAGGGAATCTTCAATCTGTTGAGCGATTGAAGTAAGGTCTCCAAACCCTCATGTGTATTTCACAGGGATCAATGGCGTGCGTAATTCGTCACACAAATTTTCCACACAGATTGGCAACAATTTCTCCTGAGGGAGTGATAAACTCAAGGAATACGTTAATCCCTTCCAACGAGCAATGAAATCAGAGACTCTTTCATTCTCCCTTTGCTTGCAGTTTGTAAGATCGAAAACTGTCGTTTTTGGAAAAGTTGAGCTAAACTGAAGAAGGAATTTTGGACGAAGATCCTCCCAACTGATGACTGACCGGGATTGCAAGCTTGTATACCAAAAAAAAAGCTGGTCCTTGCAAGGTTCGCATGAAGCATCTGAGTTTCACTGCTTCTTGTTGCTCTGGAGTTCCCATCATAGGATCACAACAAGACACGTAATGCGTCAAATGTTGTTCAGGGTCACCTGATCCATTGAAATTAGGGAAAATAGGGTTTCCAAAACTGGATGGAGGAGAAATTGAATCTACCCATTCAGGGTAAACTTTCTTTTCAGGTTGAACTTGCGCCCGTTTCCCTTCCATAGTTTCTAACCGAGCTGTTAATGACTCAATAGTAGTTATTAACTTTTGAGAAACGTCAGGTTGAACTTGGTTTTGGGTAGGTGCAATGAATGGAGCTTGGACAGCCGTGGAGGTTGGTGCTGCAACTAATGGTAGTGCTACCAACCGTTGTTGCGTTTGACCCGTAGGATTAGACCTCTGTAGGTGTACTGATAAAGGAGGATATTCTTGATCCATCTCAGTAGTTACAACAAATTCCTTCGGCTGTCGGACTTCAGCATTCTTAAGAAGAAGACTACTCTGAAGTAGTTCTGCATTCAACCTTCTTAATTCTTTCATTTCCTCCTCCTGTTGTGAAAATCATTGCTCTAATGAGAGCGATTGACCTCCTTCAGAGGAAGGGTGAGAAGTAGCCTGATTCTTTCCTTTCCCCTTATTGGATCCTTTTCGGAGAGGGGGAAGTGGGTTACTTGAAGGAATACCCAAATTTTGGGTAAGCCTTTGATTACGTGTGCGCACACCTTCTTCATTTAGGTCTGTGTGCGCGACTTCTTGAGCAGGAACCTCTTCGTCTGATCCCTCTGATTGAGCCTCATCTGGTGAATCAGCAGCAACGGCAGTGATGACATTAATGGATGCATATTGCATGGAATCCTTTCTATCAGCATTACTGTGATATTGTCTCCTTCTATGTCCATGATGAGACATGACATTCCGTTGACTTGATCCCTCAGGAATTTCTTGGAGAACCGTCACTTGGAGAGAATCTCCTGACATCTTGGCTCTTCGTTCCTCTTGAGGCTTATTCCCTAATCGAGAGAATACTGACTTTCTCTGAGAGAGGGATTGAAGATTTGAAAAAGTCCCCAGTCCGGTGGACTGGGGGTGTTCCTGTTGCTTCTGCTCAACTCCTCGAATCCCATTCGTTGATTCTGAGGGTTGGGTTAGAGAAGTCCCCAGTCTGGCAAGCTGGGGTGTCTCTTGACATGCTATGTCTGAGATCTTTTTAAAATCTCTCTTGATCTTGCGAATCTTAGTTCGGAAATTAGCTGGATGCATTAACCTGTATCCACTTTTATCACCTGGTTCAACAGACCGTTGGATGATTTCCGAAACTTCTGTCATTTGATGACGTGTTTGCTCCAGACGAGAGGCTTGTGCAATATTCTCGCCTTCTTGATGTAGGAGCAATTCAACAACTTGTTCTCTATATACTTGACTTTGAGAGGAACTAGTTGAAGCTTGATCTCGAGCAAGCTTTTGATTATGAACAAAGCCCATTGATTGTGGCCGGCCATGGGCAATAACATTGCATGAGACCATTTTCGGCGGGCTCTGCTGACCAGAAAGCACTGTGAAATGTAGTGCTCCGTGAACACCCCATCCTCTGATATGAACATTAGATGGAGCATTGGAAATTAACTGACGCAATCTTCTTAGTGCGCCAAGGCATGAACGTTGAAGGGTTCTCTGTTGCTTTTCAGCCTTCGGATACCGAGAGACTGATAGAGATGCCAAATCAATCTGGCGTTGTAACCCTTCTATTATCTTAAGATGATTTTCATATTCATCGTAAGATAATACCTTCTTCTTTAATTGACAAAGAGTTTTCCATATGTTGAGACGAATATCATGGATTCCATCATCCGTCAACATCTTTGGAATGTCATACTGTGAATCAGCCAAAGGCCAAAACATGACTGGTACTTCACCTTTTGCCAGTTTTTTCCTCATGTTCAGCATTTCCTCTTTATCATTAAATGAAGATTCTTCTACCTGTTTGGACTAGAGTTGGTGTTTCCTTGTTGCTTCATCGGATTCAACAAGATTGGTAGATGAATCACTATTCATGCTGGAAGATGAATGACCCAGGGAAGGTTTGGAGAATAACCTGAACCCCAAGCTATCTTCTGATGGAGAAAGAGTTTCACCTGCCGATAGTAAAGCATCAGACATGACTGGTTTTACGTTTGCAAGTGCCTCGAGATAGGAGGGCTTTCTCGTCACTACATTGCCTTCTGAAGAATGTTTGAGACAACGTGAATCACTACTGCGGAGAGGACTTTCGCAGCGAAGTTCATCACCATGAGGAGGACCATCATGATGGGTTACAGCAAAAGATGAAATCTCTTGCTCCTTGGTCTTCTGACCACACAGAGGGTTCCTGTGGCTCTCATCTGAAGAAGAAACTTCAAGATTGACCGAATTTTCATGAAGCAAGTCTTCATGAGGAAGTGTCTGTTGAAGACCTTCGGGATTAATGTTCCTGTTATTGGGAACTGAGGGAGTAGAATCTTGAATTCTGACAGATAAATGTCTGAGGGCTTCAAGAACTCCAGCATCGAGCAAGGCCTTGTTGCAGATTGGCCTTTGATCTCCTGACTGTGCTGGGCAGATCTTTTTCTTAGATGACTTCTTACTCGCTTTAGAAACCACTTGATGACGAAAGTGATTGCTCTGAGCAGGTGTATATGCCTGATCATGAAAGATGGTCAGGTTAGGCTGACGATCATCGCTCAAATCAGGTGTATGTGCCTGACTTGGTTGTCCATATGATATGGGGGAGTAGGCCCCACAACCCTCTTGGACTGGAACAGATGTGTGTGTCTGTTCCGGAGTGAATTGTTGATGTGTCACTCCACTGCTAGGGATAGATTTATGTGTCTGTCCCTGAGATGATGCTGAAGCTGTTATGATATCCTGGCAAGCATCCAGAATATGAGCAGGAATTTGCTTATGCTCTTTCACCATTGACAAAATATGTTTGGTGACTTCAGCCGCCGGAACGGGGATATACGTCCATTCCGGGCTTGGAGTAGGTGTATGTGCCTGCTCTTGTCCTCCTTTTCCTGTCAGTGAATCCTGACAGTACTCAAGTGTGGAGGCAGAGAGTTTAGTCTGCCTCCTGTTTGTCGTCGGGGCTTTCCGACTGACTTCTCCGTGCGCTACCAAGCGAGACTGTTGGTAGGCTTGATTATTATTAGTAGGTGTATGTGCCTGCTGATTACACTTCGCCAAACGCGGTTGACGAGATCCATCATATGTAGTCAGACGAGCCTGCTGACTAACTGCTGATGTATAAGCAGGTGTATGTTCCTGCCTATGGTACTCCGCCGGAATTGCCTGGCGGGATCGGCTTGATGCTGCCAGACGAGTCTGCTGGACATGCGGGATTAAAACGAACAGGTGTGTATGCCTGCTCGTTATTTGCCACCAAGTTAGGTTGGTGGACTTCTCCGGAGATGGCAGGGATGACAACCTGCCTATTGTTAACCGGATTCCGTCTCTGGTGATTCATCTTGCCTGCTCGGGTTCGAGGAACCTGAGCTGAATGCCTGGAGACGGTACCCTCATCATGTTGAGTTGCACTACCGCACGAGTCTGGCGGCGATTGTTGATGAGAGCCTTTGAGAAGGACTCCTGTCTTTTTAAATTAAGGTCATGTGGGACCTACTCATTCACTTCCTCGGAGTAAGGGAGTGAATGGAAATTGCGTTCCGGGGATAACGACCCTAAATGGTTGGAGACGGTAGTCAGCACCGTCTGCTTCTTGATTGCTGGTCGCCGTTGTCCAGACGACCAGGTAGAATTGTTAACTTGGAGGGCTTGACGAGCGGCCTCCAGAGTTGGGATAGTACCGTTGCGACGGTACTCCTTAACCAGTGCATTAGAAACACAGTGTTGAAGACGCTGAGTTGGTGATGTCATCCTCAGAGCGGATGACGTTCCAGCAGGAGTAGCAGCATTGGTTTTCACAGCAGCAGACCTCACAGTAGAGGTGTTCCCAGCTGCAGTATTCACAGGGGTGAACTTAAGGAAAGCCATATTTGTAGAAGATCTTGAAAAAAGAGTGCCTGTTCCATGTAACAGACATAATCAAGATGAATCCGGCTACTGCATCTTTTGGATGATCATATGTCAATGATTGCCTTGTTGGCCCAAAGGGCCTAACAGATAAGAAGAACATCATTTTAACTTGGTTAAGGATTCACGTCGGGTTCACCATTTTTGTTTCGCGCGGAATCCGGGGATGACCTCCTGGACGGGAGATTCAATCGTTCCGATCGGTTTCTAACGGGTTTGTTCGTAGAACCGGAAACATCCAATGATTCCACATCCGTTTGGACCTATATTCCAAAGGCAGGCGCTCATTAGCTTGTGGGCTAATGAGGCTTAGGAATTTGCATTGGTCGAGAGGATGGGAGGTCGGACTCATCACACCTTTTTTAGGGGAATTATTGTCTACTCTGGGACTCTCTTTATAGATTTAAGTTAAGTTCGTGAATCCTTATTACATTACCAAGTATAAAATGAGCTTTCCTTTAGTTTTAACAATCAATGATTAAATATGCAAGAAATTTAGAAAATCTTTTATATGTATTCGAGGTTCTTCATCAATATAGAATCATCTATATTTGTTTAGAGATTCTTGGTCAATGATATCCTTCAAAACATTTATATAAAAGTCTCTTGGTCATTTTGATGACCAGGCTGGTTTTAAAGCCACTCAGTGGGGCACTTGAAGTTTATCGTCATTCAGAAGGACAGAGATTATTTCAATGTTGGGATCGAATCCATAAATGGGCTACCTACGTATCCTTTGTTTTGAAAAAGTAATCAGAACCCACGTAGTTCGAGTAATGGGATATGATGTTTTATGATTGATGGCTCAAAGATGAATGTCATAATTACTTTTACAATCTAAGCTCACGCGAGTCATGCTCGGTGTGAGAAACAAGAGGTATTGGTAAAATTTAGACAATTGTGCCATAAAATATTCAATCATAAGAATTTGTTTTGGGGCTTATGTATAGATGACTGCCCAGATAGACGAAGGTTTAGGATTTACTTTTAGGGAGAAAATCCAAGAACAGGGTCCACAAAGTTATATGTGCTTCATGGAGATTTGAATACTCTAATCTTGGGGCTTACTCCTAAGGAGGATGCCCAAGATAGGAGGGGACTTATGATTGGGTTTTATTCCTGAAAAGGAAACCCAAATCAAAGGTAATTTATGACTGGTTAAGAGAAATTTTAAGAGACTTGGGGCTTACTCCTAAGAAGGATGCCCAAGATTTATGACTAGGACTTATTGCTGAGAAGGAAGCCTAGGTTAGGGGACTTGGGGCTTACTCCTGAAAAGGAAGCCCAAGGTTATGACTGAGTCTTATTCCTGAAAAGGAGACCCAGGTTAGGGATTAAGGTTTGGGGCTTACTCCTGAGGAGGATGCCCAAGATTAAAGGACTTGATTGGGGCTTATTCTTAAGAAAGATGCCCAAAATTTATGACTAGGACTTATTCCTGAGAAGGAAGCCTAGGTTAGGGGACATGGGGCTTACTCCTGAAAAGGAAGCCCAAGGTTATGACTGAGTCTTATTCCTGAAAAGGAGACCCAGGTTAAGGATTAAGGTTTGGGGCTTACTCCTGAAGAGGATGCCCATATTTGAGGTTGGGGCTTATTCTTAAGAAAGATGCCCAAGATTAGAGGACTTTGATTGGGGCTTACTCCTGAGGAAGATGCCCAGATCAAAGGTTTTTTATAACTGGGGATTTATTCCTGAAAAGGAGACCCAGGTTAGGATTCTCTCATCATAAAGGATGAGGTTGAAATGAATGAACTCTCAGTCTTTGGTGACATAAAGATGTTTAAATCACCAGGTTTTGAGAGATATTTCACAGAATTCCTTTCAGATAGGGATGTCAAATCAAGAAATCATGCCATAAATGGCTTTGAAGAGTATCTTGAAGACTGAATCTTGAATAGGAAGGGTGAAATGGCTTAAGAGGGGTAAAAATGGGCAATATGGGCACCCAAAAAGCTAGGGGCGCACAAGTCTTGAAAGGCGCGCAAGTCCTGCAGCGGCGCGCAAGTATTGGTCGCGCAAGTATACTTGCGCGACATTAGGGGTACTTGCGCGATTTTCAACCAGTATTGAAATACTTGAGCGACTCTTTATAAAACCCTTTACCATCCTCTTAAGGTTCTTCCAGAAGAGGGACGCACAAGTTATATTGAAGGAATTAAGTCGGCGCGCAAGTGTTTGATAAGTTTCAACACTTAGGCCTTCCTTCTTCTCTTTAGATCTTCCGTTCTAGGTAAGAAATTACCTTAGAAGTGTTCCGGAAGCTTTGAGAAGAGACTTGGGCGTCGGGAACTTCAATCCGAGTTTCTGGAAAACGATCTTCTCGAATGGGAGGCCCACAGGGTCTATTTATAGGAAAAAGAAGACCCCGGGCGGTTACTGGGCGGTTACCAGGCGGTTACCACATATGTCGCGCAAGTCCCTTGCACGAACATGACGAGTCGCGCAAGTATTGAGGCGGCGCGCAAGTGTACTTGCACGACCAAGAGGGAACTTGCGCGATACATGGGCAATGTTCTCCTTTTTTATCCCTTTGTCGATTTTTGATGTTTTTTCAAAGGATTAATCACTTTGAGCTCAGATATTCCCTTTTCCGAACTTTAGATTCTGTGACGAAAGGAGCGTCAACACTCATGATGAAGGAATCAATTGATCTCATGGAAATATATAATGGTGTTTTGATTATAGGTTTTTTAAAAACCCTAATGAACTATAATCCTTATTACTATACTACATAGGTTATATAAATAATTTATAATAGGCTTTCCAATAATATATTTTTGAATTTCATATTCTCCAAAAATATGCAACCCCAAGAATAATTAATCCCCCATATTATTACATTTCCTGAATCCCCCATACAATAGATATATCATTTTCATGATTTACACCTTAGATTCATACAATTCATGAACCAACTAAATATAGATTCTATGAACAACAATTTTATGTCATGTAATACATTCAAATGTCTTATGTTTCATACAGCAGTTAGGCCGCACCACCAACATATATAGATAAATACAATAATCTCACTCGAAAACCTCAAACCCAATAAATTGAAATTCTAAAATATCTAAAATACACAGATTGATACATACTAGGTGTATTATGGGGGTTCCATATAAATTTCTATATATTAATAATAAAATTGAATATGTCCCTCATGTAATGTGATGTACATGGAGGTCATTGAAAATAGTAGGGAAATATGGGGGAATATGAGATGTTTATATACTTTTCCACTTCATCAACATTTCTATAGATGTTTCAGAACTGAGTTCATCTATGGTCACCTAATGTTTTGGTTTTTTAAAATATCAGTAAAATGATTATCTTACTATTTATTTCTTATTGTATTTGTTTCAATATTGATACACTACATTAAAATTTCATTATGATAGGAATCTATTTTTATTAATTTATATTTTTAGGGATTTTTAGAAAATGAATGACATATTCAACAATAGATATGTTTTTTTCTCTTTGTATAGAATCACTATGAGTTAGATGATTTATTTAAAAATAAAATACATTTCTAAAAGTGTGTATTTAATTTTTTTAAAAATCATATTGTATTACAATTTTTTCTATATTATTATATAAAATACATATTTAAATGATTATATTTCTAGAAAATTATAAGTTGATTTTCTTAAATGTTGATAATTATTTTAATCTAAATCTAGAAACAACAAATAATGTTCTATTTCTTGAATGGAATGGAAAAAAATTTATTTTTATTACCTACATGGATACATATTATCACAAACTACCAATTACACTCAGCCTTTATAGACTAAATGTAACATGAAAATACTTTTTAAATTACTTTTTTTAAATTTAATATATCATTTTGATATATTTCATTTCACACGACACTATCAATAATTATATATAAATATATATGCATATATGTATATTAAATAAAAAAATAAATCATTCATTTCCCATGTAATCGACTTGTCTTATGCTATAAACAAAACCAACAGATATTAGGATACACACAATACTTACATGGCTTGCACAACAAGAAACACCAACATGGATTATGCTACAAGAAACATAGTTGTTTCTATGAAACATCATTATATTGTTATTAGTATATAAATGAGATAATTATAACCTTATCATTAATCATAATCATATGAATAGTAATAAATAATTTTGAGATATTATTTATAATTTTTAATATCTACAAATCAGATTGGTTATGAATGATATGATTTTTGGTATTGTTTTTTATGTTTAAAAATATTTTTTTCTAAAAATAATAGATTTTAAAAAAAAATTAATTATAGACACTTTTAGATAATTATTTTAAATAAATAAACATCAATTTTTATTCTTCAATTTCAATAATATCATACGGTAAATTTATGTGTTTTTCCAAAGAGAAAACAATTTTTAGATATAGTGATAAATAGTACTTTTTAGTCAAAACTTCCATTTTATTTAAATAATTATTAATATAAAATAATATTATAATTTTATAAAGGTGACATGAGATCAATTATAAATATATTAATACAATTTAAGGTATTATTTTCAATTTAACATTGACATTTAATATTAAAATGTAAAAATCTTTTGAACATATTTCAACATTAAAAACATCGTAATTTCATCCCATTCGCGGGATTAGCATTATTCTTAATTTTTCATCTTTGGAGAAATGAATTTATAAAATAATCATTTTAATCAGTATAATATTAATTGTCTAATTAGATCATCTAGATTTTTGAAAATACTAATTATTAAAAGAGATTATAATTAATAACATCGATTATAATCAAATTAATCATAACGTGGGGTTTAACCATAATATTAGGAGACAAAATGTCCTGGAAACTTGTCTAAAACCCATTCAATATCCATAGTGCAACTATAAACCTTACATTATTGATTTAAAAGTGTTTGATAATAATTTTATTAGGTATGAAAAATTATAATCCTAACATTATTTAAAAAATTCCAAGTGATTCATTTTCTTTCATTTTAAAAGTAAACCACATGTCCCACTTCCTAACACCATTCAAACCTCATTAGTTCAGCCATGATCTTTCCAATACACTCCCTTAAATCCCTTATTATCTCTTATAATCCACCGCTTTGGAAGGGGATATCCAATTATTCCTTTTATCACATTACAAAAGGAGTTAAATAATTAGGATTTTGTTGAATGGGTATGATGAGAGTCAAGACACATGGTAAAGGGATTTTTTCTCACTGTTTATTTCTATGAGATACATGATCTGTTCAAAACTCTATAATTAATGAGGGTAGGTAAGGACTGTGGTTGTATTCAATGTCTCATACAATTAAAATTATTGGTACTCATATATCAATTGTATGATCTTTCTTTCATGTAGTATAAGTTTAAAAAGATACCAAATTAGTGAAATAATTTTTCTGAATTTAACATCTTTGAGACTCTTCCCATTTTATGAAATAAAATTAATCTTCTGTTAAATATACACACATTTTATATTTTTATATCATTTTTTATGAAAAATGAACATTATAACTAAATTTCATGACATGTTTGGATTTATCATCCATCAATACATTGATGCCTTATTTTCATGTTTACCTTTTAAATTTAAATATATTTTTTTATAATATACTTTCAATGATATGTGATTTCAAAATGAGGTGAAGCCTAATTTTTATGTTTTAAAAGTATTTTCCAAGAAATTATTTCAAAAAAATTTCATACTTCTTTAATATGTGTTGTTGTAAAATGGTTTTACAAACATTTTCTATCATTCCTTATATTTTTACAATGTGTTTTCAATGAAAAATGATTTCAAAAATTATTGATGCTTGTTTGATAAGTTTTCACGGAAAATGGTATTAAAAATCATTCCTATTTATATATTTTTTGGGTGTTTTTGATGAAAATAATATCATAATGGTTTTATTCTATAAATTTAATTTCTCAAAGAATTAATGATATTTCTCTCTATCATTTTTTACATATATTTTATAATTCATTTTTATCAAATATAAACACCTTCAATGTTACTCAATCCCATCAAATAAATTATATAATGGATCTATTAATATTAATTATATTAATGGGTTATTTATAATGTTGTGGTATTTTTCAAAACCAATTTTCATTCTCGGATTTATGTCTCTGAATTTCTTTACAATTTCACGGGTTATATGCTTATCAAATTTGTTTCTATTTTACAGGTCATATGTTCAGGATATGTATTTCTCATTCACTGGTTATGGTTTAGATGATGTTGTTATGAAACCTGTATCTTATTCCACATGTTATAAAATATTTAGATGTTTATGCTACCCATTTCATACATGGGTTATTATATGATTGTTTATGATTTTGTGGCTGATGTATGTATGATTTAATTAGGATATGGGTGAGACCTATATCATCCTCCAATGTATTGGGTAATGATTTATATCTCATGAGATAGACATGGATGGAATGGGTAATTAATTTGGATCATTATTATACAGGTAGACTCGAAAATGATCTAGGTTAAATATTACAGGGATAGAAAAGGCGGTGAACTCGGTTCAACATTACAGGATTACAATGATGGGTGAACTTGGTTACGTATTATTGGGATAGAACTAGGAGTAAACATATTTTAGTAATACATGACTAGAATGGGGTGTGAAACCAATATTGAAATAGACTTTGTCCACTATGATGACATCATTAGTAATGCATTGACTAATATGAAAATCATCATATATTTTATATGTATTCAATAATTCCATGTTTTGATTCTATGTTATGCCTTCATGGATTATATAATGTATTCCCTTATGATTCATGTCTTATGAACATCCATTGTTTTTTCGTTGATTAATTTTTATGGTATTTGATATGTAGGGAAAGATAGTATATTTTAATTATAATGTTCTTATACACATATTCTAACAATTATTCTTATATATCTTTTTTCCCCCTTTATAGTCATTTGAGGTCACCCCTATGTTATTTTTTCATTCATGAGGTTTTATAAATAATTTATGTTGAAATACAAAAGTTGCAGATATTAATGGAATATGTTGAATATCATTCACCATGATAAATGATATGGATTCCGAGTTTTCAAAGTCACTGAAATATTATTGCCCTCATGAAATTATTATTCTATGTTATTGAATATTTATCTAAAATTATGTGGCATCCATATATGTAATTCATCAGTAACTACATTTTGTATCAAAGTAAATGATTATTCAATCATTAGAAATAATTATTATAATAACATATTGAAATCCCTATGTTTATTGGAAAAGATATATATAGGTATTTATAAAAGGAAAAGTACTAATAAATGTTTAATTTTTGGAAAAATTCCTATAACGAAGGTTAATGATAGAGTATTTAATTTCTTATAAAAACATACATGTTTTGATACTGAATTTGTATGTGGATCTAAATCAAATGTATAAAGTTATATTGAATCCAACAAGATGTTCTAAGACTGACTCAGTGTAATCTTGTACAAAAAAAACGTGCCTTGAGGCACAGCTAGTATTACACTCTCGAGGGATATTCTAAGGGAATTGACAAACATTTCGTGAACAATTATGATGGATATAAATATTTTTAGGCCATGAATAACCTTGGAATGACCTCATTTGTCATAGTTTACCGAAGCTGTCATGATTTTGATATCCTATATTTTAATCATTTAATGGCTATATAGTTTTCGACTATGATACATAATGATAAAGATAATATTCTTTTTTTTTCAATCATGTGATCTGGAAGGAAATATATTTACATTGAATTAGTTGGAAGATTTGATGATGAGAAATCAAGTTGTATGATCACTAGAGTGATGGATTTTGTGATCACGCCTAATAAGTATTCAATCTACATGATAAAAAATTTATACCTTTACTAACTCTAAGACTCTCATTGGAATTGAAATAATGAGATCATTGAGAGTTCGTGTAATAGAGATCGTAGAGGTATGATGATTTGGTTTCATATATATCAGGAATGAGTATTGAATCTTTCATATGAATGATTGATAGGAAAGGCACGATGTTTTGAATGTGTTAAATAATATAACAAAAAATGTGACTTCATGGGATAAATTAAGAGTTTGATTAGCGCAATGGATGAGAATATTGTTCTTCCTAAGACATCAATGATGGTGTAGTGTTTTTATTCTGGATTAAATGGTAATTATGAAACTCATTTTTCTAAGATGAATACTCTTGAATGGAATCAACATGTTGGTATGAGGAATGGTAATATTATTGATGATGAAGATACATTATGTGAAATTTGAATGGAAGTAGGTATTTTATAATAGGATAAGGTATCCTCATTAATGGATTAAGGATAATGTGGAATAAGGAGATATTTTATGTTATTGGATTCAAGATGTATGTTATATGGAATAAAATAGTGATATAATGGAACAATTATGTTCATGTAAAACACATGATGAAGGGAAATTTAACTCTTAATATTATACTTATGATATGATATTGTTGTATGTATAATGATATGTGGGTTATGTACAAGTAAATTTTAAGGTACTAATTACCTTGGACCTAATTACGGTCGTGTGGAAAAATAGTTTATGTTATCATGGATGAAGTGTAAAACTTAATGGATTAATGGAATATATCCATTAATCTATGGAATAAGGTGTCATACATGTTTTACAAAAGGTAATTATGGTAATTCAATTCACTAACATGTTCCATGATAATTTACCATGATTATACACTCCGATTTGGAATATGAAAACAAAGAGTTACATTGAGATATATATCGGACCAATGTTATTTTTGTTTCCGGAAATTATTTCTAAGGTTTTTTAATTTCATATTTCATAAGGGTTTTAATATTATACGTTAATAAAAAATTTAATTAAAAATTTGTATTATGTATTTATGTATTAGGATTATATTGAAAAACATTGGTGAAAGGCCATTTAGTGATTAACCTTATTTCTATAATGTTCATCATATTTAGGAAATTATATTAGTATGTTTTTATAATAGGAAACAATGTCTATTGGGTGACATCGAATCTTGTTCTGAATGGATTGAACACATGATCCCATGACTGATGTATTATAAGGTTCTCCCTCTAACCAATGACATGCCAGATGTCATAGTTAATGTATTGTTATTTTTGATGAATAATTATTTTTGATGAAATATTACGTTCAATTTTTCTCTTTAGATATTTTTCTATTAAAAACATACATTTTCTGAATATTTATAGAAAAGGTGTTATACATTTAATTATTTTAGGATACATATGATCTTATAAAAGTGTATTTTACCACTTTAGGCATAAAAGGGGATTTCTCGACATCTAGTAAATGAAGTAATGGAGGAATTAAAAATTGATAAATGAAACAATAATAAATTAAATTTTGTTTATAGAAATATATAAAGTAATTATATCTCCTTACATTAATGTTAAATAAGTTACAAACTTAATTTTAAGATAATGTGCAAAAGAAAATATTTTCTCCTAATACATTAATTTTGTTGAAGTGATGCTTTTTATATCATCACATATTTAGGAAATTTAGGCTATCTTCCATTATTTCATCATTAACTTGATTGTAATTTATGACCTCAATCACTCCCTATAAATATTTATATTTTTCCTCCATGATCAATCTCCACACCCAAACTATTTTATCCAATTTGAAAAACCCAATTATATTTTACATTTGGTAACCATTATGGTCGCAACATTTCATTTCATTAGATGTTTTCGTATTAATTATGGTTCAATGTGAGTTTCTATGAATGAAACATTCAAATAATAAACATTCTATAACATAGAAGAATCTTGAGGGTGATATTCATTTTCAGTTGGGTAGAATGTAACAAGTAATGATTTTGTGAATTATTATTTTTTAAAATAATTTATCTTTTTGGAATTTTTAATTTCATGTGACAATGGAAAAGTATATATATATATATAAATATATTAAAATTCAATGTAATAAATTCCACTCACATTAAACTAAATTTGTTTTTTCTACAGGAAATACTGACATGTCTTGTGCTAATTCTATTACTAACCTATATTTCACTACACGAAAAACATACTCTGTGTTAGTTACAATTAACACAGATGTTTCTACAAAATATCCATTCATTGTTATATTTATTTAAATGAGACAAATAAAGACTTGATATTACCAATAGTTATATGAATATTAATAAATTATTTTTTAATATTATTTATAATTGTCTTATATATATAAATCGTATTTGTAAGGAAAGATAGGATTTTTGGTAATGTCCATTTATGTTTAAAAATAATATATTCTCGAATGACCTGCTTTAAATAATAAAAAATATTTAGTAACATTTAGAAATTTATTTTTATATAATAAAATTAATTTTTGAATTCATAAAGTCAAAATTTTATTATGATGAATTTTTGGTATTTTTCGAAAAGAAATCTTATTTATTACTACTGAGAATACTTTTCGTAGTTAAAAAATGACTTACTATTTAAATAATTATTGATGCTACATTATATTATAAATTGGTTAAATTTCACATTAGATCAATTATAAATCTGGTAATATAAATTAAGTCATTAAAATTAAATTCAGTTTTAAATTTAATATAAAAACTATAAAAACATTTGATCTTCTATATACGTTAAAAACCCGTATGATTACCATGTCTGTGAGATTAGCATTAATCATAATCTTTCCTCTTCTGTGAATTGAATTTATTAAAATAGTCATAATAAATTTTAGTAAATATAATATTTGGGGTCTAATTAGATCATGTTAGTATCTGAAAAAAATGAATAGTACAAGGGATTGAAATTAAGCTTAGCTATTGAGGTCAAATTAAACATAATTGGGGATTGAAATTTAATCTTAGGAGCCCAAATGTCCTAGACACTTCTCCAAAACTAATATAATGTCTATATTTATTCCATAAAAATTCAAATATATATTTATCATTTTTTGGTATGATAGTTTTAGGTATGAACTTCTGTATACACAACTTTTTTTCAAAAAAAAAATAGTGAGTAATTAAGCTTCCATATAAAAGGCCACCACAACACCCAAAACATGACACCACTCAAACGACATAAGATTATTTGATATCTTCCCAATAAAATTTCAAAAACCCTCTCTTCATAATATAAGCCTTAAATTTCACATAAGGAATCCTACAGAGGCCTTTTGGAACAAATGAAATGGAGATTCCAAATTAAGAGGCAGATTGAACGAGTACGATGAGAATCAAGACACAATGTAAGGGAATTTTATCTCCCTTAATTAATTTCACGAGATACATTCTATTCTCATTACTCATACATTTTTTGTGGCCTATGTAATTCCAATTATTTTATTCAATTTAACTTATAGCTAAATTTATGGGAACTCATATATCTATACTATGATCTTCCTTTCATTGGGTATATGTTTAAATTGTTACAAATTTTGTGAAATAGGGTTGTCTCAATATTCCTTAAATGAGGAACATTATTTTTTATGAACATAAATTCTCTATAGTGTTTATATACTTTAATTGGACATGTTATAACAGGAATTTATATCCTTCTATTATATTTTAATGTAACATCTCAAGCTTCCACGATGCACTTCTCTTTGAATAATAAAATAGTGTGTGATGTATGCAATACTGAGTTCAAGTGCACATCAACTATAAAACTATCTGTTTAAAAAAAGCAGCTACAAATAATAATAAACATATTTTTAATTATATGTGTATATCATATAATTTTAGCATTCATATTATGTTTTTCTTAGACATAATATAATTGAGAATTCAATTTCTCAGATAAAAAAATTATTTTTAAAAAAATGTATTTTTTCAACATTTTAATTATAAACCATTTCTAAATATAATATTTGAAAATTTTATTTATTAAATTTTAAATTAAATCCTTATTTAGAAGTGGGACATAAAATTTGAGTTTGGATAAATTTTTTGTATTTTTCAGATAACTTTCATATGTTGATTAATAATGAAAGATACTAAATTTAAAATTAAAACAAAATTATTAATCAAAATAATTATAGTGTTAAATTATAAATTTGAATGGTTTTAAAGCATATTTGTATTATATTTTTTTTCATTTATTCCTACATTGGTCATTGGATGTAATTTCATATTTAAACCAGGCATAAACACATATCAATCATTTGATAGTTTTTACATCTCAAAAGTCACATTCTGGTTATGATAATGTGAATTAAATTTAAATTAATCAATGAAACATATATGTGTTTAATTTGTTAAAATAATCATATTTTTTTTAATTGTAATTTCAATATTAATTTAGGGTGAAGTTTTTAATTTTTATGAAAACATTCAATTTTTGATGAATATTGAAAACAATAAGATATTGTTTAAAAACTAACATTTTATTTAAATATATATTTATTTTATTTAAATTAATAATAAGTTGAAATAGATAAATAATACCTATATTAGTTCAATTTAATTTATTGGCTTCATGTTATAATAAAATTAGATGTATAAAATTTTATTAATTTTTTACCGTATATTACCCACCTTCTAGGCACGTTAGCAAAATGGCATAAAACGTAATTTTACCACTTATGTGAGTTGAATTTAAAAAATCATAGAGACACAGTTGACATCAGTAAGTAATATTTTATTCAATAAGATGAAATTAATTATAGGTGAATAGTAGCTTTTGAATTTTATTTACCACAGTTTAAAGTAATTAGGGTAATTAAATGATAAAATGGTATCATAATTATCCTACATTAAGTCATAGATCTATTAGATAAGTTTATTTAGACCAAAATTAACCATAGGAATAAAATATGATCCTTTTGGAAAACTTTTTTTTATTAGGAAATTACTTTTTATGTTATTTAAAAAAGAGTTATAATTGTGAAATTAATATTTTAATAACTAAAACATTTTTAATAAATGGTTATACATAAGTTAATTTTGACTATAAATAGTAATTATAAATACAAAAATATTTTGTACATCATGGGGTTTTATTTTTAATTTTTAGACATTAAATAATTTAGTTTATTTATGACACAATGATGATGTAGTAATTCCCTTGTTAATTAAATATTAAAATAATTGATATTATAAATATTAAAATAAACCTAAATTGAGACTTTTGGTACACTCCAAAAAATTTCAACATTAATATTAAATGTTAGCGTTGATTCAATTTTTTTTTTGAAGAAATCAAAATTTTACGACTTCGACATAAATCATATATTAGATAATGTCAAAATTGACAAAAATGAGTATTTTAACAAAATAGTATATTATTAAATGATAGAGTAGCCTAATAAATCACTGGTTCGGCCAAAGAACATATATTTTTATAAATATTTCATTAAGGAACCAGTTGGGGTTATATTGGCATTTTATAAAAATATTATTAACCATATAATATTAAAATACACGGAGACATGGTAAATGCTAATCTATTTAACCAAGAGTTAAATCTAAAAGATGAGGTTAATATGGTAACCTAAACCTATCTAAAACATATTTCTTGAGATTTTTTGAACCATACCCACATTATTCTCTTGATAAATTCTTTTGGACCCATTATAAACTGAATATGATTGTATAATAAATTAACACATCAAATATTTCCTATAGTGACCCTCACCTCTCTTATAAAAGGGTACATCCTTGTCTTTAAAAATAACATCCCCAAAGACCTTTGTCTCAGCCAACCCCTGATAAAATTTCATCCCGACTACCCATTATTTAACCTATAGGCTTTAATTTGATCAGAAAGACAAGCAAAAGAGCCATTTTGATCAAATCCAAAGGAAGACCCCAAAGAAGAGGTAATAATTTCATCACCTCTTTCAAAGTTTTTTTCTTCATCCACTCCTCTTTCTTTGTTGTTTCCATAAAAAACTAACTCCATTAAATTATAAATAAATATATTTTAATATAAATATGGTAAACCATATTTATTATTCTATCCATTCTATGAATGAAAAAGTCGTCATACATGCATACGTACAACATACAGTCTCCACGTCAAGGTGTACTTTGTTATTCAACACTTAATTATTTTTATGGGTATAATAATGAGTATAATTGAGGTAAAAAAAATATAACATGTTAATGGTTCATTATATATGATATTCCATACAATTATATATGATTTCACCATCAATAGAATGGTTTTGTCGCTCGTGAGTATGTACGGATTACTGTCTCAATGAGCGCGATTAGATTCATTAACCCTCATAACCATTCAAGAATAAATACCATTTTATGATTAAAAAAATAATGTTTAAGAACATAATATCATTATAGATATGAATAAAAAACACCCAATCCATAACAAAAATGACTTACGAAACAAAATATATAATGAAAAACAAACAATTTAACAACCGAAACAATGATACTACTGAAGTATTATTTAAAAATAAATATTAAAATATCATATATGACATCATATTTATGTATATGGTTTTTATGTAATTTAATAACAATTATTTCACCATTATAGATGACGTTAATGTACCCTCAACTAAGTAAAGTACAATGTAAGGGGTTTTCACCATAAATTTTTTCATGTGAGCTTCACGCTATGTTTTATACTATTTCCTTTTGTGCAGTGTATGTACTGAATATGATTGTATTCTTTTTATAAAATACATTAATTTATGTGTATTTACATCATCAATTTATTATCCTTCAATAATGGGGTGTATTTTTCGATGTTACAAAATCGGTAAGGGAATTTGAAATTTCATTATCTACTCATCTGGTTTTACACAAAGTTCCTATATTATTTTACTCCAAGATTATGTGTGAAATGAATATTTATTTATGTATGTAGTAATTAAACTACCCTTTGTGTGGATATATTTTATGTACACAAAATCATTTCATTGATAAATTCAAAAGTCATCTATATGTACTAAATACGAGTAATTTGAACTTAATTTGAATTCATTGAGTTAATCATCCTATTCATTAGTGTTGTTTTTACAAGAATATGATTGATTGTCCTATGATTGATTTAAAATGAATATAAAATCATATTGACGGTATTTATATTTGTCTCGTATAATTATATCATTGATTTATCCTTATTTTAAAGATATGGTCTTTATAAGGGATTTCATCTCAACATACATTCTATTGAGACTTCGTTGTTGTTATGTGACAACTAACTTTTTAAATGTGTAAATACTGTACATTGACATAGTATATTATGAATCTATTTATTCTCATGATATTATAATGTTTTGATTACCTCAATTATTTTTATTCAATCATTTCTCGTTTGGTTAGAAACTCTAACTAAAATATCATTTAAAACGTTTTAATGATTTATTCGTCTAAATCTATCTCATTAATGTCAATGTTTTAAAAATGGTTTTAAGGATTTATATATAAGGACATTAAAATATTAAAATTAAAATTATTTTTAAATGTATCAAAGTGTCAAGCGACTCTTTGATTAAAAAATCTATTTTAAACGGAATCTTGATAAATAGAGAGACATTTAAATGTTTTCAAGAAAAAGAGGGATATTTCTCTCATATAGTTTTGATAATTATTATCATCTATGTCAATATCATTCATTATTCTCGGTTGAGGTTGATTTAATATAGTATTATCTCCCATATTGTATTGAATGAGTTATGTTTGACTGTGGATGTGCTGTTTTTATACCATTCATGGTTTGTGGTTAAAATATTGACATTTCATATGCCAATTATAATATGAATTTTTTTATTATGATTAAAAAATTTCATATGAGGAATGAATTAGACATAGTAAGTGACTGGTGGAGCCCACTATAGCTCCTCGATTAATCGGTAGGTCTCATGAGCCAAACTAGTGCTTGGCATAGTGGCATGAAAAAATCTTATTTGTAGTCTTGGCACGAGGCCTTGACTATGTGGTCATGATGTCTGACATTTAGCATTCCATCGTTATGAAATTAGCTACTGATATTACATGCGATTTTTCGACTAGTATGATATCTATGTGAATAAGTAAATGTCATTATTTGATTTAGATTTTACATATTATACTAAAATTTATGTTTAAAAGGCTTGGGTTTTAGTCTTATACATTACCTTAAATGTTTATGCATATTTATGAAAGATTCATCTATATTTTTATCCTTACTAATCATCTTAGTTCATCCATTTCTATGTTTTATTTTTCCTATTATGCGAAGAGTTATATAATTATTAAACAACAGGAATAGTTTAAGGGATATGAGTGTTTTCAAAGGGGACACTAGGATGTTTTTCTTTATTTCATGATGTACATTAAAACATTATTATGTGTCTAGTACTTATAAGGATATTGTAATAATAATTATTTCAAGACCATATCTCTTGGGATCATTCCAATGATATGTAATAATGCTCCGAATCTGGGTAACTTGTGTCGAGGGTTTACCATTTGTATCAGAGGATGTTTAGTACAAAACATGGAAACTAGATTTAAATGAACTCCGATTAGAGAACATTACTCTATGATTGACTTTTGGGATTAGTATAGAAGAACATCCAAAACCTTGGTAATGTAAATATTATATGGGTTTTCTAAGCGTTACATCCCTGACTAGCTACGAGATGGTAGTGGCGGCTCTAGCACAGATGTAACTAGGCGTAAAACTAGAAAACACCACTTTGATCTAGACTTGAACAAGAACTGGTGCCCAACAACAGGCCTTGCTGCACTATTGGTTACGACACTCCCAAGGTGTTTTCATATGATAGTTGACAAAATATTTACAAACTATATTGAAGGATTCTCATATAAGATGAGAATAAATGTTCTTTGATAATTAAAATGTGTTTTATATTCAATATAAGGTGTCATGATATTCTATGAATGATTTTATGACTATTGTTACTCAAAAAATGCTATCTGGTTTTTGTCAATAGATAGATTCCAAGAAATTCATAGTAATATGGAATATGATGTAAAATTTGGGCGTGGTGGTGGAAATGAGTAACAAAATGAAATTTTGATAGGAATAAAATATATCATCTTCATTGGGAATCAAATTTCAAAAAATACGATCAAAAATATATATATTAACCAAATCCCAGACTCAACAATTAAGTGAAATGTGGTAAATGATAAGAGCTCCAGCAGTGGAGAATATAGAGAAAAGAAAGCTCAATTTCCATCATATAGAAATTGTGGAAATAGACACTAAGGAATGAGTCTCAATGGAATAGAGAAATAATTTATTTGTGGGAAAGAAAGACATAAGTTAAATAATTTTCGAGGAAAAATTAAGAGTAGCATCAAAGAAAATAAAAATGATCCCAAGAATCCATTTACAGTCATTTGACATAAATTTAAGGGACCATGGAATTTCCTAGGTCAATGCCTTATTCTATTCGATAACCTCTTGGTCAAGGAAAAACTAATGTCGAAATAAATGGATGATGATATGTTTAAAAGTATAAGTGATCTTTATTGATTAGAATACTTTGGAAGAGTTTTCAATTTTTTGTTTAACCCTACAGTTTGTTATGTGAAAATGATATTTGAGGAAAATTTATCTTTTCTTCTATAGATATAGTTATAAATAACAATTTGTATTTATATGATCCTTGAATTTGATGAAATTACAGGTTATTAATTTTCGGGATGAAAATACGAGGTATTAGAATAAATTTGTGGTTAAATTATGTATGGTTATTTTGAGGAATTTGTCTCATTTTGAGAATTTTATAAAATATAGTTTTAGAAACAGGACAACACACATGCTATGGGAAAACCTATTGCATCGGACAAAGATGCATGAATCAAACCCACAACCAAAGTGCGATGGGATTTACCACCTACAATTGTGCGATGTGAACTCACTAGTTAGTGTGACTAATTCTTTTAAGTTAAATGAATATATTGATCAATAATAAGTTGATTTATGATTTTATGTTTTATCAGATGGATATCCTTAGTGTAGGAATATGATTTGGTGATTAAGAGGAAAATGCTATTTTGGAATATGTTTGCTCTATTAGAAACACTATATGCCTAAGAAATAAAGAATACAATGGGATTTCATTTAAGGAGAAATGGTGGATTTTTATATATATTTTTATTGTGTATTTATATCGATTTCAGTTATTTATGGAAATGATTATCCTTTCAGAGAAAATATGTGACTAGGATAATTACATTAAAGTATGTCACTTTTGGAGTATTCTATATTATTTGGAGATACAATTTAACATGGAAGAATATGTAATCAAATTATTTTCAGTTTTGGGTTTCATCTCATTATGGATTATATTGATGTATTATAAGGACAATTTTTTGTTGAATTGTATTGATTGAACATTAGGGATTTGTTGGATTAATTTTAGAAATTAAGTTTAGTATTTATTATTCGAAAGGATTATCCATTTTGGGGATAATATGATCTTGAACTAACCATTTTGGTTTTGGTTAGTCTCAGATGAAAATGATAATATAGTTCATCCTTTGTGGATTATGTGATTCTTTATATGTTGATTCCAGCGCTTTAGGTGTGACCAAATCCTCTAGAATACTCATCATTTGGTTTAAAAGATGAGTTTTTGATAGAAATTAGGTAACAGATGGGATTCTTTTTATCTAGTATTTTGTTTCTTATTCCATGAAGAAATTAATTCTTAAACCATAGCGAAACGACCTTAAAACCAAAAATGTGTAATCCTACTACCTTATACTATTCATCATAGATTTAGGTATTTGAGGAACTCATGTTTCCATTAATTTGTTTGTGAATGATTACCTCAATCACTCTCTATAAATATTTTCATTCTTCCTCCAAATATAATTGCCAAAAATGTTCTCCTATTTGAAATCCTAATTTGGTGGTGACATTCTCATTTCCCATTCCTTTTTATTAAGACTAAATTTTATTAACAATATTTTTTATTTGGGTTTTCCATGGAGGTATTTATATTACTTGAGAAGGGAAATTTTATATTTTGGGATAAAATTTATTGATTTATGGAAAAATGAAAGACCCCATACTTCCACAATACTCTTCTCTTTGAATAATACAACATCATGGGATTTTGACAAAATGAAGTTCAAGTGCACCGAGACCTATCAATCTAGCCAATTAAAAAAACCATGTATAAATAGTAAATACCACATTTTGAATCTTATATATAAACAATATAATATTAACATTAATTTATTGTGTTTCTTGTACATAATATAAGGAAAATTGTAAATTTTTAGATAAAAGATTTATTAAAAAAATTACAGTTTTTCCACCTTTAAATGGAGAACAGTTTTTAAATCCAATATCTGACACTTTTATATATTAAAAAATTCAGGTAACAATTATATTTTATATGTTTATTTCAACCAAAATTATCCTTAGGAATAAAATATGATCCTTTTGGTCCACTTGGATTAGATTAAGATATTAATTATTATTTTAGTTAAAGAAGATTTAAAACTGTTAAGTTCAAATTTTAATAACTAAGAAAATATTAATATGGGGATTTGAACAATAAAATTTTGACTATAAATATTAATTATAAATCTAAAAATAATAGCTACATCTTGATATTTTATTTATAAATTAATGATATTAAATAATTAAATTTAGTTATGACACAATGATGATGCAGTAATTACCTTATTAATGAAAGATTGAAATAATTGATATTATAAATATTCAAATAAATGTAAATTGGGACTTTTATACATTCCACTTATTTTATTGGTTAAAATTACATGTTAGGATAGATTCAAAATATATTTTTAAGAAATTAGATTATAATGACTTTCACAAAAACCAAATACTTGATAATGTCAAAATTGACATAAATGAGTTTTTAAAACAAATAGTATATTTTTAACTGATATAATAGTCATATAAATTCAAGGCTCGGCCAGAGGACTTATATAATAATATATATGTCATTAATGAATAACTTTGGGTTATCTTGTAATTTTATAATAATATTATTAACCATATAATATAAAAATACAAGGAATCATGATAAATGTTATACTATTTATCCAATATTTAAATCTAAAAGATATGGTTAATATTATTACCTAAACCTATCTAAAACCTATTTTTTAGATGTTTTAAACCCATCCCCTCTTTATCCTCTTTATAAATAAATTTTTAGACATTATAAACGTAATATTAGTGTATAATAAAATAATATTTCAATTTTTTCCTAAAGTGACCCTCACCTCTTTTATAAAAGGGTACTTCCCCTTCTCTCAAAATCAGACCTCCAAAACCATTTTTCTTGAATCAAACCTACTCAAATATCCTCCCACCTTCATTAAATAAATCCTAGAGTCCTTACACTGAACATAAATTTAAACTAAAGACCCTTTGGATCAAATCTAAAGAAAGCACTCGAGGAAGAGATAATAATTTCATCACCCCTTTCAAAGTTTTATTCCCACTTCCTCATTCATTGTTGATTCCATTCCAAAATAATAATTCCAGTACCTTATACATACTATGATGTTATCATAAATATGGTCCAACCATGTAGATTATTCTATCCATTCTATGAATGAAAAAGTCATTATACATTCGTGCGTACGGCTTACCGTCTCCACATCGTGGTGTAGTTTGTTATATTACAGTTAATTATTTTGGATTGGTATAATAATGAGTATAATTGATTTAAATAAAAAAATGAAACATGTTAATTATTCTGTATATATGATATTCCATTCAATTACACCCGATTTTACAGTAAATATAATGGTATTTTCGGTCATGCGTACATATGGATACCGTCTCCACGAATGAAATGAGATTCATTACCCATCGTAACCATCAAGAATAAATAATATTTTTTGATTAAAAAATAATTTTAAAGAACATAATATTTTTATTTATATGAATAAAATACATCCTATTGATAAAAAACAAGAGTTACAAAACTAAACATATAAAGAAAAATTAATTACTTAACACCTGAAACAATGATTCTACTGAAGTATTATTTACAATGAAATATTAAAAGGTCATATATGATATCATATTTACAAATATGGTTCTTGTATAATATAATAATAATTATTTCACCATTATACTGGTGGATAACATACCCTCAACTAATGAATGTGTAGGGTATGGGGTTTTCATCTGACATTTATTCCCGTGAGATTCATACTATATTTTCTACTATTAACTTTTGTGTGGTGTATGTAATTCCCATGATTTTATTATTTGTATAATAAAATTTAATTTATGGTTATTTACATCATCATTTAATGTTCCTTCTTTCATGGGGTGTATCATTCGTATGTTACCAAATCAGTAAGGGAATTTCAAATTTCAATTTCCACTCCTTGGATTTTACGCAAACATCATTTATTATATCACTCCAAAATTACTTGTGAAACAACTATTTATTTACTTATGTAGTAATTTGCACTCACATTTTTTGTGAATGTACTTTTGATACACATATTCACTCCATTGATAAATTCTCAAGTCATCGATATGAACTTGATAAGAGTAATTTTAACACAATTTCTATTCATTGGGTTAAATATCCAAGTTATTAGTGTTATTTTTACAAGAATATGTTTGAATATCATTTAATTTTTATACACTGAATATCAAATAATATTTAGTGTATTAATATTTTTCACACTTAATTACATCCTTGATTTTTCATTATTGTAAGGATAATATATTTATAATGGATTTCATCTCAATTTACATTCCATTAAGACTTATTTGTTGTTATGCACCAATTCACTTTTATATAGTGTATATACTATACATTGAAATAGATTAGTAGAATTCCATTTATTATCATGATATTATAATGTTTTTATTACCTTAATTATTTGTATTGAAGCATCTCTCATTTGGTTAGGAAATCAAACTGAAATATCAATTTCACTTTTGTAAAGATTTAATATTATAAATATTTCTCATTAAAATCTATGTTTGAAAATTATTATTAAGGAATTATTTAAATTTACATTAGTTTTATAATATTAAAATTCCTTTTAAATGTTTCAACGTGGTATGGGACACTTTGATTCAAAAATCTATTTTAAACGGCTTCTTGATAAATAGTTAAACTTTTATATGTTTTCTAGAAAAAGAGGGATATCTCTCTCATAATGTTTTGATGGTTATTTTCATCTACATAAATATTCATAATTATTCTAAATTATGGTAAATTTATTATAATTCAATATTTATATTTTATTGAAAGGCATATTTTTGACTGTGTGTGTGTAATTTTTATACCATTCATGGTTTGTGGGTAAAATATTGACATTTTTTTTCTAGTTTTAATATGAATGTTTAAATTATGTTTTAACATTTTCATATAAGGAATGAATTATAATTTTTATGTGATGAGTGGATCCCGCTATAGTTCCTCGATGCATCAGCAGGTCTCATGAGACAATCTAGTGTATTGTAAAAAGGCCTAGAAAAAATCTTATTTTTATTCATGGCATGAGGCCTTCACTATGTGGTTATGATGTCTGGAATTATGCATTCTGTCATTATGAAATTAGCTATTGATATTTCATGCCATTATTCTACTAGTAGAATATACATGTGAATATGTAAATAACATTATTTGATTTATATTTCCCATATTATCATGAAATTTAAAAACCTTCTGTTTTAGTGTTATATATTGTCTTAATTTTTTTTTCTTATTTATGAATGTTTCTGCTATATTGTTATCCTTAATGAGCATCTGATCATATCCAATTATATGATTTATTTTTCCAAGCATGTGAAGAAGCATATCATGATTAACCTGAAAGAAGAGGCTAAGGGTTATGAGTGTGTTCAAAGGGGACACAATGTTGTTTTTCTTTATTTCATTATGTAATGTAAAACTTATGTATGTATCTAGTACTTCAAAGGATACTAAAATAATCACTATTTCGAGACTTGATCTATTTTGATGTTGCCAATGATATGTAATAATCCACCAAATTTGGGTAACTATGGTAAAGGCATCACATTTAAGATTTATGAAATTTCATTTTTTATATAGAGTGTGTGATCCCATGTTACCATGTTATAAGTATTTTTTTGAGATAATATTACCAATTTTCATGATTTTTTATATTAATTCTTCCATTGATGAAATATTATGATTAATATCTCAAGAAAATTCATCAATTTTATTCTCATATGGTTATTAATAATTTATTCATATATTGGAAACATTTCACCCACTTATTGGTTTATAATATAGTTAAGAATTTGGTTTCATGAAATCATTATTTACCTTCACTTCAACCAAAAATCTGAGCTCATTTAAAATCATGCTTTTTAAAAAAAAATCATGTATATTATACTATTTTTTATGATAATTTAAATACATTTTTACCCATTTTATTCAAATTTTTTGAATGTATTATTCTTGTTTTCTTCTGAACAAGGAATTTTACTGACCTTTTCATTATGAAAAAGGAATGATCTTTTTACCTTGCATGAAAATTACATATATTTTAATATTCATTCCTTTAAAGAATTTTTTTATTTATTAAATGTTTGTTAATTATATAATCTTTTTTATGATAGATTTTCAATCTAAAAGGTTTTAAAAATGATTTCAAGACTCATTTATAATTTTAAAATGTATTTTCAACCAAATATTTTTCGAAACATTTTCAAGCTTCATTGATATGATTTTAGTAAAAAAATTTTTGAAAAATTTTATCTTATTCTTTATAAGTTTTCAATATGTTGTCAAATATAATAATTTTTAAACTGTTTTGAATATTATTTTATATGTCTTCAATAAAAAATGTTTTAAAAAATTATTTTAGGTATTCTATAAATGTTTTCATTTTATTTTTTATGAAAAATATATTCAAATGGTTTCATTCATTAAAAAGAATTTTTCAATGAATAATGGAAATTTTCGTCAAGAAGCATTTTTGAAGGCTATTTAAAATTATTTTTCATCTTAGATGACATCTATTGATGTTACTCATTCAATTATAGTAAATTATCT
Organism: Viscum album; assembly: GCA_963277665.1. Taxonomy (NCBI): domain Eukaryota; kingdom Viridiplantae; phylum Streptophyta; class Magnoliopsida; order Santalales; family Viscaceae; genus Viscum; species Viscum album. The sequence goes on from OY728156.1 coordinate 1,743,262,736, forward strand.
TACAGTTCTATTCATATTCGTTCTATGAATGGTTTATGAATTATTTAATGGTCATATTAAAACTTGTTTCCCTTTCATGAGTAATATTTTTAGATAATTGTTTCCCCTTCCACGTGTGATATGTTTAAGAAATTCATTACTCTTTCTCTTGTTATATGAATATGAAATACAATTCCTCTTCATGGGTATTTCATTTGATGAAGTGGTTATTAAATCTGTATCTTTTTTCACATTTCCTGATTTTTTACATGTTTATTATACACATTTCATTTCATGAGTTATGTTATTATTGTTTAATATTTTGTGTCACAAGTATGTATAATTTCATTATCATATAGATGGGAGCTATATATCCTTCCAATAACTTTGGTACTGATTTATATTTCACTATATAGACATTAATAGAATGAGAAATGAACATGGCTCTGTATAATAGGGCTTGAATGGGAAATAATCACAGTCCATTATTACAGGGATGAAACGAGGGGTGAACCATGTTCAGTATTATAGGCCTGAATGAGGGGTGATATCGACTTAGTAATGCAGGTGTTGATTGAGGGGTGAAATCTGTTCGATAATACATGGTGGAATGATGTGTGAACTCAGTTTAGTGAAATAAGTTTTGCACTATGATAGTCATCGAAATAATGCATTAATTACTATGGAAATCATTACATATAACTATATGTCTACCAAAAATAGTTTTCTTATTCCTAAGTAACGATTTTATAAGTTATATTATTTATTACCATATTATTCATGTGTTATGAACTATAGTCCTTTAAAAAATGATTCTTGTATATGATCGTTGATATTCATAGTACAGTATTATATTTCAAAATCATGTCCTCACATGACTATTCTTACATTTATGCTTATATATATCCATTATTTAAACGTACTACGAATTTTGAGCTCACCACTTTGTTAGGTTTACATTCCCCGGGTTTTGATGAATGTTTTTATGTATGTGAACTAAAAGATGATATATTTATTGAAGATGATGAAGATCATTCAATAAAATAGATGGACTTTTTACAGGTTTCAAAAGAAACTAAACTATTACAGTCCTTGGTCATTTATTTTTTAATGCACATAATATTAATTTAATATGATTAAATATCCATTTATAACAATATTGGGTCAGTATACACAAACGTTTTTTAGTTATAGTTTAAGTTCATTGTCACTCGTGTAGTGGGTTGGTCATATGGTGTGATATTGTACAAGAGGTCATATAGGGATCATTTTTTGTAATTAATTTTTCATTTATATAATTGATGTATATATGAAATTGTCCACATGTATGTACTACTTATTTCAGTTTATCATTATTTATTATCTGTGGTAAAATTTGTATTCATTTCTTTTATTTTTTCCTATGTTATTTGTTATTATAGATCTCTATTTTTTAGACTATCAATTTTAGTAATCCTTTTGGAATAGTGTTCTTCATATGTGGTGTGTGTTTACATCTTTTTCTGTTATTTTTTTGATAATTCCAATTATTCTTTTCATCCTCCTATAATGATTTAGGTTTCCTATTAATCTTTTCACTAGATGTCCTGAGTGACTTATTTGGTGGATTATATAGGATAGTTCCTGAAACAAATTTATCACGTATTTCATTTCATATATTATCTTTATATTATCCATTATTGGTTATATCCAGAATTGAGATGTTGGTTCAAGAATATATTCTTGGAATCATACTCACATTGTTTGTCATATCATATGGACTGTCTGGGGTTGAATGATCAATTTAGATGTTTTTTATTTAGATGGTTCCAACATTATTTAATATAATTACTTGTTTTGGGTAGTGAAAATTGGGGTCAAAATGTTCCACATAATGAACTCTCAAATCATAGTGAACAATATTGATCAAGAGTCCATGGTTTGAAATGTCTCCTAGTGGATGATAAAATCTCAACCCATAGTTTAGTTGACCACAGGTGTAGGTCCATCAAACCCACTCATTAACATTAAACCTAATTTTATGTTGTGTTATATTTTGAGATTATCCAATTGGTTAGAGTTAATTGGTCTAAAAAAGAAAGATGAATAAAATTTACAAATCAATGAATGGATTTTCATAATAAAAAAATTATTTTGGGTGAAATGTGTTGGGATTGGAATGATTCTGAATTTAATATAGTGGTGTATTAATAATTTTTTGATATTTAAATTGGCTGTTGAAATTGAAATGGTATAATTTTTTTTTTATTAGAAATTTCGTGATTGAATTGTTTTTATGGATATTTTAATTTTTTATGTCATTGATTGTTTTATTTAAATTGGTAATTTGAGTTAAAATGATAATGTCATAGGGTTTGGATGTAGAATTTGATTTTTGGTAATCTCATTTCATTGTTTATGTTATTTATTGTGTACTTCCTAAAAATATCATACTACATTATATGAGGATTATTTTAGATGATTAATTAGTCCAGACATAATTTATTGTGGTGTACCATTCAATTACCATTAATCACCTACTATACAAGGAGACTAAGGTCATATATAGAATTTTATTTTTCCATGGTGGGTTCTATAGTATATCATATGATTGGTGTATGACCAGATTCCCTCATTACATTTATTGGTTCCACATCTAGTAAAATGTAAAAACAAATGAAAAATATTATAAATTTATACATTATATGTATTACTACATTTCCCTATATTATGTTCTTGCTCCAATAATATTAATGAGGAAATTATTGTAATTCCATTACATTAGTTTATCAAACATCACAAGTCATCCATTACTATAGTAGGCTCTACAATTTTTACATATATTATTATTATTTATATAAATAGAACACAATGTAACCCATGTTTACTCTATAATATCTGAGCAACACGTGATTACTGATTATATGAGAACCTGGGAAGATTCATCATTATTTTCCTTATTATCATTCTTCTTGAAATTTTTTTAATCAATATAATCTTCACAAGAGATTGTATATCCCATTTTATTTTCTGGACATATGTGTAATATGAAATTATTATTTATATAGTGGATTAATGATATTATTGTGTACCTTTTTCCTCAAATTGAATTTTGTTAGTAGTGTATGTTTTTGGGCCTTGTCTTGATGTGGAATAATTTTAACTGATTACATAATGATTGAGAGACTAACACTATTTCTCATATTTTTGTTTCATAATTTGTTATCAAGGGTGATTATTAGAGATTTGAGACAAACAAATGTTCATAGATTCATTCATTTTTGGGTTGATCTAGGAGAATATAATTTGTGATGTTTTTTCTTTTCAGTTGTGAAACATTATTTATTGAATTGTTTTCAATTCAATGACATTAAATTTTTCAATATTATAATTTAATGTCATTTGGATAAACCTAACCCCAATTTGAATATATTATAATATTTATTTCACATACATTGATCATTCAGATGAATTTTTAGTTTAATATCAATGATAATCATGAGTTTTTATTACTCTAGTTTATTTTTTTACTTCCACGCATCAATAGTTAGCAAATTATTGAAGATACATTGAGAATAAATTTTAAAATGAAGTTATTACAGTAAAAATTTAATCATGGATGAATTCTCTCACATGTGTACCATATGGTTGAGTTAAAAATAGTTAATGCGATGTTGAAAATTTTATTGTGTTTCTGTTATCTTGAAGATGGTACAAAACATTCATACTTTTACATCCAACTATGTGAAAATAACGAGAGAGTGTCTAGAATGATAAAAAACATATTTGTCATTGATATTGAATCGATTAAAAACAATGAAACAATGTTTTTTGTATCTAATGGAGTGTGGACAGTTTATACATGTTTTGGGTAACTATTATTCTATACCATTAATAACAATGTAGACATTAAAGAGTTGAAATTTTCAATTTCTTATTCCTTCATTTTAACTAAAAATATTTCCCCTCCCTCCAATGATATTTCGGGAACCACGTGACATAATATTTTCATGTTAATTCACATATAAGATTTTTTGGAGCTTATCCATATTGATTTCAAATGGGTATCACCTCAGAATTCCATTTTCATACTTGTCATTAATTTTTTTATTTTTTATATTTTCTCCTTGTGTTGTTTCCATAAATATAAACTATATTGTGGTGTTTTTCATATCTATAAACATTAATTGTTTTTTGGGGTTCTACGTGGGTTAATTAGCTCATGTTCATACCATTATCAAAGCGTCTGCCACAACATTTTGCCCATCATGACGGGGTTTCCATCCATTTCAATAATAGAACATTTTATAAGATTTATAATCCATTCAAAAATGATATTAACATTTTTCATTATGTTGATAAACTAATTATTTTACAAGGGAAATATATTCAATAAATATGTATGATTGAGAAATGTGTTTTGAAGGATTATAATGTTTATTAATTTGATTTAACAAATGTAAATGAGTTCTAACATTTAATGAAATCAATAATTGTTATTTTACTTTATTTTTTTGATTTTAATTTTAATATGTATTTGGTAATGAAAATTTAGTTATATTAAAATAATAAATATAGGTTTATTTTGGTTTTCTTTGCTTTTTTTTATCCATCAATTTTACATCAAATTTAGTTTATTTCGAATAATGTCTTTTATTATACCCTTTATCTATTTCCTTGAAACCCATGACAATGGAAAAACATATGTGCATCCACATTTGTAAATTTATATTTCCTGGGAAAATAAAACATGTTCATTGTAAAATATTTTGGTAATATTCATAGGGTTTCTTATTTAATTATTATCAATATCAAAAAAATATGGTCTAAAAAATATTTTTTATAAAATCATGATTCCAACAATATGGCATTGAGAACATGGTTTAATGAATTGATTGTTTGTATTATAAATGTTTTGAAGTTAATATTGAGTATTTTATAAAATTTTTAGTGATTAAATATTTATAAAAAAATTTTATAATAATTTTACGTACCATGAAAAGTTGTAACCACTCAATATTTTTTATTGAAATGTCAGTTACATAATTGAATCCTTCTTTATAACATTATATGGTTTTTCATTATATATATGGCGGTGGGTAATAATTCATTATGAATTTGTGTATTAATTATTGAGATATTATATGTTCATTGGTTAACACACATTCCATATTTATTATCATCATGGAATCAGTTCCATCATTGTGAGGGACGACTTGCATTTCTATGTAGTATCGATTTGGTTAACTAAGTCATATATAGTATGGGATGCCAATGGTGGGTTTTTATACCACAGTTTTTAGTTTAGGATTCCCAATATGGTTCTGCACATATAAAACACATCATTAGGATTATATATGGTTTGAAAACATGTATTCCTAGTATCCCATCAATGAATTTTTTATAATTTCCCTAGGCTTTTTATATCATACTATTTATGTCATATAATTTTTGATTTTTTAATGATAAAATAAATTTGGGATCATATTCATTATAATTCTAGTTTCACTACTATAAAATGTCCACGCATTTAAGATGCTTATTTACTACTGTTGTGGAATATCATTTTTTTATTTTTGTGGAACTGCTCTAGAGTGGGATGGGTGATTCCATTAGAAACAAAATATATTTTAAATTGTTTAAATTTAAAATTTTTCTTTAAGATAAATTTATTTTTGAATGTTTTTATAATTTCATCAAATTTTTATTGAATATATTGTTGAAAATTTTGTTCTTTTTTATTCGAACTACTTATAACATATCTTAAATAAATATTTTCAACATATTGTGTATGAATTGTTCAATTGGAATGATATAGAATATGTGGTTCTTAGCTCTGAATTTTTTTTATGAAAACATTCTTGATGTACCACTCTTCATCAGTTATTCTTATGATTTTTCTAGTTTCATGTTCTATATCTCTCAAGGAGCTGGTTTGTTATTGAGAAGGATTATGATCAAGAGTAAGTAAATTGTTCGTTTTAGGTATTTTGTATATTAAATTTTACCAATAATGTATCATCCCTATATATATATATCAATTTATTTAGATACTTTTTTATATTATGTATTTTGGATGATTAATTATATAATTTTCTGATTGATTTTTTTTATATTTATTTTATTTTAATTATGTTCATGGTACTCTAATATAAATTATGGATATTCTGAGCTTCCTTGAGGAATCCCATTTTTTATTATTTTAATAAGCTAAATATTCCAAAAAAAATTTGAGGGTGATGCCCATGAAATAGGTTTTCAATCCATGGGGTCTATAGACACCCCTCAAGTATGTCATTGGTCAGTTCAAATTCTGTGTTTAGGGGTTATCATGTGATCTGTCATTACAAAAGTTTATATATTCCAATAGTTGATTTGGATAAATCTTAATTCATATACCCATAGTTTATAACATCTAATATCGGAATTAGGTTAATCCATATTCCCATAATCATAGTGAACAGTGTCCAATAGTGGATTCAACAAACTTTTCATTCCATTACATTTATTGTCATGAGATGATTATCACTTCAAAATAATATTTTGGGATATATAATTTTGGGTTCACCAAACACATAATGAATACAATACATATGTGTCCTATAATATCATAATTACATTATTCATTTTAATAGAGCCTAATTATGCCAATGGGAAAACCATATTTAATGAAAAAATAAATAAGTCATCCTCATTGTAAGTAGTCCGTGGAAAGAATGTTTATTAATTAATATATTAATATACATAATAATGTATAAAAATATATAAATCACACTAAATAATATAAATAATTCAATAAAAACATTCAAAACATGATTTATAAATATTAATGCAACATTTTTATTTTCCATAATTTAATAACTATAAAGTTCTATAATAATAAAAATATTATTTTCATTGTAAACAATTGGTATCTTTTAATATATTATTATTAAAATAATAGACAGATATGAGTGAATGAAATCTTATTCAAGATGTGAACATAAATAAATTCATTCTTGTTTAAACATTAATAAGTAGATCATAATGAATATCATTTAAAAAAATGAATTAAATTATTTGTAAATAGTTTGAATTATTGTAGATAAATTCCATTATCAAATATTTACCATTAGATAATATCATCCATAACACATTTTTGATGACCATATATATAATAGGGAATTTATCCCAACTAAAGAGGTTAAATAATTTTAGTTATCCAATAAAATATTATTTTTTTATCATTGAGTTTAAAATTGGGGACAATAAAATGAAAATATGAGTTTGACATAAATAATTCATTTAGAAGGAACATAAATATGTTTATGATAGAGAGAGAATTTATTTTACCTTTTTTATATTTCAAACATGAACAATTCGCCCAAACAAATGAGATTGTGTCATCAATCCAAACCGAAACAGTGAGATGAATTTATTTCAATCAAATAACAAATATTATATAATTAGATTTCACATAAATTATTACGATATCAATAATGTTATTATTTTAAAATATTAAATTTCATTTATAATTTCCAATTACACCTATATTAGAAATTCATCACTAAATTGAACATTCTGGGTGTTAATTACTCTATAAAAAATTTATTTTATTGTTTTATTGTTATAATATATGAATCTTGTAAATATTTAAAGGAAATTAATTTTTACACGATTTTCATAATAATATATTATATAATATATCATAACCAAAAATTTAATATGGTGATGAATAATAGAATATATCACTCCATCGAGATGGTAGTCCATACAAACTATGGTTTGATGATTAAAATTGAGACAAAATGAATTGAATGAATGATAAAAATAATTTTATACTTATATATTCTAAATTATATCTTAAATTATTTATACATATATTCATATGAAGATTCATATATGTTAAAAAAATCTAATATATCCATGGAGGTTGTCGTGGACACATTACCATAAATCACATTATCATTTACAAAAAACACTGATTAAATGATAAATTATATTTTATCTTTATAATATCATTTTTATTTCATAAAAATTTAAATTATATGTTATATAACTTTTATAAAAAATCTTGTGCGGTTGTTAGGAAAAATGATACTCATCGCTTCATAGTGGATGTATTTATAATGAATGCACAGGTGAGTTTCCAATTATTCATATGATTTACTGTGAACAAAAAATGTGGTTAATTCAAATTTTTAATTTTTATGATGTTCGATTTTAAACAAATCATTTTAAAATTTAAATGAGTTCTAAATGTGTAAATTTTATAACATCACAATAATTCCCAAGACATGTATCAATTTTTCCAATATATTTCACATTGTTTAAAAAATTTTAAAATAATTCAACAATGATTTCTAATTGAAGAGTTTATGAATTATATGAAAATAAATCAGAGAGGATAATTTTTGGACAATGATTGTATTTTAATTTATTTAGTTTGAATTTTTGAAATTGAAAAAAAAATAATGTCTTTTAATGGAATTTATATCAAAGAAATTTTTATCTTAATAAATGTATTTTAGGTGTCTACATTATTATAAAATTGAACTATCATGAGAAAAACTATGGAATCATTCACAAAAGTAATAATTTGGAATCTCGTTCAATTGTAGTTGGACATGGAGGAATGTGAAAATATATAATGACCAATGTGGCTACTTATTGCCAGTATATGATATTTTTTCATTTCTCCAACTGGGAATTTATGGTGGTGATTAATTTAAAATGAAATTTGGTCCCACACCATATGTGGTTTGTTTTGTTTATTGAGGTTATAAACAATTTTATTGCTTGAGTTATTGGGTAAACAATGTTTCTTTTTAAATGGTTCCATAACATTTAAAATTCCAATGTTGGACTTCATAAATATGGAATTTTTATATCCATATATAATTATACATAAATTAACTATCCTATCTGATATGTTGTACATGTGTCATTTGATTATTGACAACTTCATATTAATCCTTTACTATTTTTAGGATTCTGTAGTCAAGGATAATTCATCATTCAACAATGTATGATACTAAAATCATTTTATTGCAATCACATAATAAACTTTTTTTATCATACGTTAATTTATTACTTTATATTCATATACATTGTGGTATTGTTATTTCTTCAAAATCTACAAACATTTTTCTTGGTTGTAAAATTATCATAAATGTCATACTGGGTCGTCGAGGGGAACTTGATTCCTATCATTATATTATTTACTATAAAACCATTGAAATGTTATGACTTACGATTTCATATTAATATTTTATATACTATGATGATCAAGAATATCACATGGTCATTTTTGTGGAGGTGTTCTTGGAATGTGATTGGTTGTCTGAGCTTGATTGTTACTATAGGGAACCATTAATTCCTAAATAATCTCACATCTAGGGAAAACACTAACTTTTCCACAAATAAATCAACCAAATACAAAATCATATCCATCGTCTACATTATATATGGTTAAATATAAAAGATGACACTAATTACTCCACATTATGGATACTCTATCGACCTCTTCCTCAACTTTTAGACACTGAGATTTAAAAAATATTTTTTTAGATTGACATCATTTACAACAGACATCATTGATCATGAATGAATCACGAAATATATTATGTGAATATTATGGGAATAATGAAATATATTATATAAATATAATATTTATAAACTATATATTAATTTTTAGGGGATTTATTAATTAAGGAATGTTTATATATTACCGATGTATAAAATAATTTCATTAGTTTTCAAATCATTAGAAATCAAAATTATTTAAAAGTAAAATAAAGATATTTCATAAATTGTGTTTTTATACAAGTAATCTTTTTTTATATTATGAAATTAATCTAATCACCAATAGTTAATAATTATATTAAAGATTATATATATATTATATTCAATCAAATTTTTCTTCATTAATATATTTATTTTCAAGGAATGTTATAAAAAACTCCATTCTTATTCATAAAAGAAATATTATCTGTAAATATTAATTACTCACATTTTTAATAGTTATTTATAAAATTAATTTTTCAAAATCATGAATACATTATTTTTTTTGAAAAATCTTCATTTTATAAATAAATGTTTATAATTTTTCTACGATTGTTATAATTATAAAATAAAAAAAAAAGATAATTTTCTCTATGAATAATAAAAAATATTGATTGTTATTTAATTTTTTCTAATTTATGAATATAAAATTTTAAATATTATATTAATAAATATTAAAATTTATATTAGTTTAAATATAGTATTAAAAATCCATATTTTACTTATTCTGACTATTCGTTTGCCTAATATTTTTATATAATTATTTTATATTTAACTGAACATTTTCATTGGAAATCCACATTTCTGTCTAACTTGTGTGTATAATTTAAAATAAAAAAATTACACTTGAGTTAACTATATTTGATAGAATTTATTACAAATATTCAATCATAATAATAAATATTATATAATAAGGTTAACATAATTTGTCTTCATAATGAGTATTGGAAATACATTAAATTTATTACCATGATTAATGTTATAATGTGTTAATATAGGGGTTATAATAAAAATATTAGCATTAAAATGATGAATGAACATTTTTAATATCCATTTAGAGACTTATATATAATTTATTGCCTCTATGATTCAAGAATGGTATATTTTGAGGAAATGTGTTCTGTGTCACATGTGGATATATTTTATTATTTTTAAAAAATTGAATGTGTGTCCTCCGATCAGTTATAAATGGAATCCCCCTATCATCTCATGTAAACATATGCAGATATTTTATATCTACCAATCCATTAAAAATAATTTCCAAAAATCCATATAATTTTCCTTATGTTTTTATGTTTAAAATAAAAAAATTCTTAGATTGTGGTATTTATAAACTAAATAAATTGTCTGAAGACTACATATTGTTCATAAATATCCAATTTCATTTTATATTTTATTATAAAACCATAAAAAATTTATTATTCTATTCTAAAATATTTACCCATGTATGTTTCATATACTGAGATTTCATTATGTAAATTTCATAATTTAGATCAATGACTTATATAACAAATGGGAAATGAAATTCTTGATCTCATGTGTGGCTGACTACCTCTTCATGAACTAATAACATTATTTTCCATCACCATAAAATTAGTATGTATATGATTAAATATTGGATTTTTATATATCATATGTCTTCCCTATTGTAATTTTGTAATTATAATATCATATCTACTCTCTTTCCATTCAATTTGATAAAAATAAAAAAGTACATCATGCATACAAGTGGGTTACTCCATCCATGAAGCAATGTCAATCATTTTTCAAATTAATTTATGATATTTATAACAATATATTTCAGGAATAATTATGTTATATTTGACAAACAATTTTGGTATAAATTTTTATTATTATTTAGAATTATTTCATTCTATCTGTTATAAAATGTAAATTTTTTTCATTTCTACACATGACCTACCACATAATAGAACATTATAATTCATTTTTCTAAAAATGAACTATTTCGATTGTAGTAATCGTACATATAATTCACAAAAAATAAATTTTATATCATTATTATAATTTAATATATTATGTATAAATAATAAAAGTAATCATACCCACACTAATAAACTAAAACATAAATTAAAAAAATATAATTATTACCAATGGTTGGGATAATAAAAATGAATTAATAAAAAATGATTGATAAAATACTATAATTAAAAAATTACTTTATCTTATTTTAGATTATATATCAACAATATATTGTTATTAAATATATATTTATTAAATAAGAGATCAAGACATAAATAATGAAGGCAAACATGAGGTAATTTTTTCTATTCTCACTTTTACTTCCATGAGACGTATGTCATAATCCTCAATTATTTCATTTATGTGATTTATATATATTCAATTGAAATGATATTCCATTAATAATTTATGTTAAATGTAATAAATTTTTTATTTTGTGTTATTATTATATTGGTATTGTGATTCTAAAGATATAAAAATGGTAATAGATAATTTCAAAACCTCATCATTTTTCAAGAATGATTATGTTTCTGTCACTATTAAAGTAATTATTTTGTAATTATATATATTATACATTATATTTTCCAATACCCTATTAATATAAATGAATTATATTTTTTCATTCATTTTAATCTCTTTTTGTAAAAATATATCGAGATTGTATGAAGAATACCCACCCTTGTTTGTCTACTATATATGGAGTATTCTTCTAATATATAAATTATTTAAATGTTATAAAATTTTATTAATAGTTATTATAAGTTTAATTAATGAAATATATTATCATTTTAAAATTATATATAATTATTTAAAAGTTATCATCCTATAATTTTTAGAACGATGTTAATTTTTAATTTTTACTAAAAAGAGTAAATAATCATTATTTTAATTCCCAAAACCATAAAATAAATATAAATCCACCTTTATATCTCATTTTATAAAATATTTACTCACATGTTAACATGGTTCTTTAAAAAATAATTTATTACAAATATTTATCACATTATTTGTTTTTAATATTGATTTTAGATATAAAAATAGTATATTCGGCAAAATAACCATTTGAAAATATTGATACGATAATTATATTCATTAATAATTATTAACCATTATTTATATATACTAAAATAAGGATATTTTTTAATGATAAATTTTTTATTCATTCCTAGGATGATTTATCATTAGTTAGAATTTATATTTATTATTATTTCATATAGAAGTTTTAAATATGAATGCTTATAATTATTATTTATTTATTTTCTATTCTCCCCTTTCTTATGATCAACTTATATTGAATATAATACTGTGTACATGGCCTCCAATATCCCCTTTAGTCATTTCTTGGTCTCATGAAAAAAATAGATTTATTATTTGGCTAATTACTTGCACATTAATTAAAATGTCCCAACACATGGCCTTGATTCTTTGATTATGATGGCATATATATGGCTTCAACAATTATGGTATTAGTTATCGATTTCAATGTTATTATTTTAATCATTATGATAACCTACGATATGTTTGAATTTAATGTTGTAGCTCATGATGAATTATTTGTTCATCGTTTGTTTCTTTCCACATTTCATTTATGATCATGTTTTAAATTATATGGGAATTTATAATTTTTCTACCTTTATTTATTGTCTATTAGTTATTTATTTCTCCATAAATACTATATCACATAACACTTATTGCAAAACCGAGATAACAGTTTTTACATTTCACTATTATACTAGGTAATGCACTATTGTTTATATATAAATATATTCCATTTAAAATATTCATGTTTGAAAAAATAGTACTTTTTAAACATATGTAAGAAAATGTATTATTCAGCTATGTAATTATGAAAACTAAACCATTTTGATATTCAGGTTTTCATTCATTGTATAGAGTGAAAATTTAATTAAATGAAATTTAAATCTTGGATACAAGATTTGGGGACATTAGTGTAGGTATAAGAAAATATTTAGTAAAAAAATTTCTAATTGACTTATAAAAAATATATTATTGATCAAAAAAAATTAAATTATATTCAGTGGGATTTTAATAATAAGTTAAATTCATAATGTTATGGTAAACTATAGATTATCTATTTATCATATGAATACATATTTACTATTATTCTTCAACTAGGAATGGTTTTGGAATTGATTAATATAGGGGTAATAACCCCTTAATGATTTGGTTTGAGTATATCTCAGCAACCATTCTATTGAATGGAGAGGGTTCCCTTAATAAAAATCTATTTCAATACTGCATGCGTGAATTATAGGGTTACTTATTATTTTATTTATGAACCATATTGAAGTATTTAAATGGATAATGATCATGAATTACCTAAAATAACAAGTAATAGACATTAATTGAAAAACATATGTCATGATTTTGACATCTAATGGATTTTTTTTTAATTAGGATTAATGTTTCTCACTATATGATTTTTAGTTTTAGTTAATTGATGGAACAATAAGGAATGATTTCAATTGAATATGTGATATGAAACACATTGATTATAAATAACCAAATATAATTATGAATAAGGATAATTATAATAAGATAATTTAAAAAAATTTATCATTATATATGATGAACAACATATGGCAAAAAAATTTATTATACTAAATAAATAATATATGAATGGAGTTCATAATCATTTTGGGTGGTGGATATCCTACTGAAATAATTTCTCAATTAACTTCATGTTTCAAATGTGGAAATAATCACAGATGAAAATGCATCCAATGAGTAGGAAAATAATTCATGTATGTAAATCAATAGAATATGATTATTATATTGGGAGGAAATGTTATGCTTTCAATAGATTGAAAAAATCATCACACATATCAATTTATTTTTCATTGTATTAAATACCAGGAATCTAAAAATTATATAACACATTTTTTACTTATAAATGAAAACTCATATACCATAGAAGGTTCTATGTTAAAAAATCACAATAGGAAAAGGGATGATGAATTTCTGCCTTTGGGTTAAATAACTATTTCATATAATTATTTTTTACTAATGTATATTTTGTTATAATAATACCGATACAAAAATTTCATGTGTTAAATTTTGAATCATATATGTATTCATTTAATACTATCATAATAGTCATGTAAATCATAATGTGTTTACTAATTTACTATAGATCATATTTTCAATTTCACAAAATCCACATTTGATTTTGATTTAAGGGATTTCAAAAACTATATGAAAATTTTGGGAGTCATTTATCTAAATAAATCCCATTAGATTAGTCTAAATTTTAATGAAAATTCTATTTAAGGATGAATGCCTTTAATTTTATGGGAATAAATTAAAACTTATTTATAAGAATTATGTATTATCGTATGTCTGATTTTGTGAAAAATATTAGTTATTATATTTTCAAAACATTATAGTAATTATATTATTATTGTTTTTGAAAAATGAATGCTACAATCTTGGTGATATCCTATCACTTATGAAAAAGGAGGTGGGGAAAACCCATAAAAAATGCTAATAAGGGTATAAAACCTACCACTAAACCGTGTGTTATATTTTTATTATAAAAATATTTAAAAAAATTATACATTTAAGAATAATAATATATACAACATACAACATTTTAGATGTGAGATAAAAATATACCATCCTTTAGTTACATAATATATTAAAATAAAAATCAATTATTGGATGTTATGGGGTTTTTTTCTAATTCACAATAGTTGTTACAACAAAATAAAATAAATTTATATTTGAAATGAAATGATAGTAGAAGAAATAATATTTCACGATTTCAACATCTAATTGATGATTTATTAATTAGGATTAATGTTTCTCACAAGATGATTTCCAGTTTTAGACAATGAATGGATTCATGAGGAATGTTGTCAATGAAAAATGTGATATGAAACACATTGATTAAAAAAACCAAATATAATTATGATTAAGGATAATTATAAGAAGATAATTTAAAATTATTTATCATTATATATGTTGAACAACATATTAAAAAAATTATTATAATATAAATAATAATATATGGGTGGAGTTCATAATCATTTTGGGTGGGGGATATCCTAATGAAATAATTTCTCATTTAACTTCGTGTTTCAAATGTGGAAATAATCACAGATGATAATTCATCCAATGAATCAGAAAATAATTCATGTGTGTAAAATAATCACATAGTATTATTGTTTTGTGATGAAATGTAATTCTTTTAATAGTGAGAAAAAATCATCACACATATCAATTTATTGTTCATTATATTAAATATAAGGAACCTAAAAATTATATAAGAAAATTTTTACTTTTAAAAAAAACTCATAGACCATAGAATGTTTTATGTTAAAAAATCATTGTAAGAAAAGTGATGATGAATTTATGCATTGGGGATCAATAACAATTTCATAGATTTATTTTTTACAAATAGATTGTTTTATAATAATCGTGATGCACATATTTCATGAGTTAACATTTCAATCATATATGTATTCATGTAAGATTTTTTTAATAGTTATGGAAATCATAATGTGTTTATGAGTATACTGTAGATCATATTTTTAATTTCATAAAATCTTCATTTGAGTTTTATATAATAGGATTTAAAAAAATATATGAACATTTCATGAGCCATTTATCAAAATATATCCCATTGGTTTAGTATTAGTTTTAATGAAAATTTTATTTAAGGATGAATGCCTTTAATTTTGTGGGAATAAATTAAAAATTATTTATAAGAATTATATATTATCGTATACCTGATTTTGGGAAAAATATTTGCTATTAAATTTTCATAAAATTATAGGAATTATATTATTATAGTTTTTGAAAAATGAGCTACAATCTAGATGACATCATATCACTTCAGAAAAAAGATGTGGGGAAAAACCATAAACAAATGCCAATAAGGGTACAAAACCTACCACTAGACACTGTGTTATATTTTTAGTGTAAAATTATTTTTAAAAAAATAATACACTTCAAAATAATAATTTTAAAACATACGGAATTTTAGATGTGAGCTATGAATATACAATCCTAAAGTTATATAATATATTAAAATAAAAATCTCTTAATGGATGTTGTGGGAATTCTTTCCCATTCACAGTAGGTGTTACAACAAAATAAAAAAATTTATATTTGAAATGACATAATAATAGAAGAAATAATAAAATAATTTTTAATGGGTTGAATCTATGTGTATTTAAGTTCATTAATAGTTCATATTTAAATTGAGTATCTATGACACGAGTTGGAATATATATTTTATAGAATTTTGATTAAAACTCCATTTAAAAACATATTTCAAATATATAGACTAATATTATTGCTATATATTAGGATTGATAATGAAATTCTAGTTGTTTTGTTTGTGAAAAGAACAATTAACCGAATAATTCCTAAAATGGTGTAATGTGAAAAACAATTGACATTGGTCATTTATATATAATTAGAATGTCACTTGTACTCTATAATAATAGTTTTGTATAATGTAATATATATAAAATTTTTATTGAAATGTGAATGTATGGAAAAGAATAATGAATGATAATTATGTGATGGTAGACCAAATTATTGAAATTATACTAGCTACCATTTTTATAAAATATAGGTCAAACAGTGAATTAATCCCTTTATAGAAGATCCCAAACCAAAAAACATACATTGACGAACATTTTCTATATCCCATGTCAAAGAAATATAGAATAATCTATTATTATTTGTATCACCTTGTGTCATAATTACTATAAATGAAAAATTAATATTGAAAATGGATTTGCCAAAGAATATACCTATTAAAATAAACATGTAAATTCCATTTTGCTTACACATTAATGAAAAAAATGATTAATAATTTTAAATTCTCAGTGACTTTTAATAATTAGAAAATTCCATGAACATTATTTAAATATATCAATTATCAAAGAATATATAAAAACAATAATTAATAACTAATAACTTATAAAAATAAATAAATAATTCTTTTTTAAAAATTGTTTTAAATATTTAAACAATCTATATATTATACTATGATATGGCCTATAACAAACGTAAATATCCAAATATTGACATAATAAAAATATATAAAATAACTTGTATAAATACAATACTATTTTATTATAATTAAAATATAAATTTTTGAAACTTAAAAAGCTATAAATACAAATAAAGATAAATAATTACGAAAAAATGTTTAATTATTTGATAATTTATTAAATGATAACAAAATTATATGTACCAGTCAAATTAATTTGTTTTACATAGTAGGTTATTTTTATATATCTATAATGATTTATATATAAGGAAGAAACTATATAAGAATAAAATGAATATAGAAACCAAAAAATGAAAAATATGTTATTTGGACTTAATTTCATAATTTTTTTTATAAGATACATTATTTATAATTTAAATTATAATGATAATTTTGAAACATGTTATAAAAGAAATGTAATGATGGATAACTTCATCATTCATATACGACGTGGTATCATTGAAAATATATAATAATAATGAATGTTATAGGATTATAAAAATTCAATATTTTGATATATAATAGAAAATAACTAATATAACTAATAAAAAAAATTCATTCACTAACCAAACATTGATTATGAAACACATAAATCTTTAAACACAACAAGCACATTATAGACTTTAATTTTCATAATGACACTATAGTTATTAAACAATAAATTGACAATAAAAACATCATATTTAAATATATATATATACATATATATTATAAGAAAAAAATTATATATAATATATAATAAATTTATAATTACATTCATAATTTTTATTATATTTGTTAAGTCTATAGAAAATTTTTATTTGTGAACCTTTTTCCATGACCTTCATTATCATATATTTCAACTTACACGACATGTTTAAAAAAAGAAATAAAAATAAAGAACTTATAAAAATAAATAAAACATTATTTTCATTTCTGTTTCATAATATTAAATTATTACTATATAACGTGATAATCCAATATAATTAAAATTAATTTCGGAAGAATACACCCAACATCCATGACCTCTATATCATAAAATTTTACAATTAATATCACAATAATTAAGATTAACTCTTATTAATCTATGTGTTTTAACCCTAATGGAATTATAAAAAACTAGAAGCCAATCAGCATATTTGACAATATCTATTATATAAATGAAAATATTGAGAAAATAATCAGATATTTAACATCCATTAAACTGTACTCAGGATCAAGAAGGCCATAAATAAAAGTGGTAACATTTTGAATGATAAGCATATATATATATTCCAAATTAAATAAATTATATAGTATCTCATTTGTAATAATCTTTATATAATAAATAAAAATGTAATAAAATATAATAACCTGGAAAACAATTGTAGAATAGTAATGTTGAACTCATAAGAATTAAGTAGATCTTTGACATCATTATTTAATATTCTCAATTCTTAGACTCCTCAAATAGTATGATATTTAGCCAAGACTCATATATATTATCCACGGAAGAAGAAAAATGGGATTGTATTTTTAGTTCATAATAATTATCATAATTATCAGAAGTTGTTGGTGCATGAAACTTAAATTTTATTTAAACTATTTTGTTTGATATATGATACTCAAATATTAAAATAATTTGATAACACATTACATGTACATTTTAATCATTTATAAATAAGATATAATAAACAATGCATTACTCAATTGATAGATAAATATAAATATTATCCTGAAATTTAAATAATTATTTATATGAACTCTAAATCTACAAGCCTCCTAAGTATAAAATGGAAGGATAATATTCAGACTAATAATATTATATTACAATTTTAGTACCTGACCCAACTAAATAGGATAGTGATGTATATAATCCCAAAATATATATCTGACTTAGTAAACTACAGTATGTTCTCTGGGATATAAATTCTATATGTCATGGTATATGCTCGGTTTTGAGGGAGGCAGTGGGGGAGATGATTAGGTAGGTTGGGACAATGGGAAGGCTATGAATTCTAGTTAGTTTGGGAGGTATAAGTATCATCATATTATGTAAATGTCTAATCAACTGTGCAATTATATCATGAACACATGATTAAAATATGTCATCCATATACGGTTACATGAAATTGAAATCATCTTTCAAGGAATCTATTTTTGGGAATCATGACATCATACATTGATGAGAAAAACCATTTATGACACTAACACCCACCCTATAACAATAATATAGATAGGATGCTCATGATTAACAATATTTAGTTTAGATTTCAATATTAAATTCAATTATAAATTTCACCTTTATTGATTTCTATTAAATATTATCTTGAAATGAAAAATATATATTCTATATTATTATTTAAATTTAAAAAATATAATAATTCATTGAATAGAAAATTATTATCTTTGATTTTTGTTAGCTATGTTCTAAAATACCTTTTTATGATACATTTAATTTTATTTCATCTTTTAATTTCAATTTTTCATGGAGTATGGAAGTATATGGATGAACTAAATAGACCGCTTCTGAGCCACTGGTATGTTTTTCTCTTAATGGAAGAAAACATTCTCTAATAATATTTTCCTCTAATAAATCAAACCATCCATTAGATAATGTATTGGGGTCTACGTTATACAACATGATCTCTCGATCATATCTTCTCGATACTTATTACATAAAAAACAAACAAGTAATCAGTTAATATACAATAATTTTTATAGTATTCATTAATTATCATTCATAAAATGCTTAATTCCTTTGTAAGATGAAAAGATTATGCCATGTATCTATATCAAATAATCAATACGTGAGGCATGGTATTTCATTTGGTAAATAAAAAGACCGTTTATTCATTTGTGTTTTAAAATTAATTTATTTAACTGTTAATAAATATATATATATATTATTAATTTCTATTCATTACATGAAATTTTTCTATCATCTCAAATTTAATTACTTAAATATATTTGAATAAAATATTTAATAATTAAAAAAATATGAAAAAAATAAAATTCTTGAGATATTTTATAATTATGGCCTCCTAAATATTCACTTTAACCAACTCTTTATAGGAATTATAATCAACATAAAAATGGTAAATCCTATAATAGATCACCTTGGTGAGGAAACTAGTAAAGTGTTATATTTTTTCGGGTTGGTTTTTTATTATCACAAATTTAATATGTATTCACTATCTTGAGGTGAAAGAATTAGTTTTTGTGAATATTTAATTGCATGTTTACCCACTTCAAGAATTGATTTATCTGTAGAAGAATTATATGAATCCCTTTTATGAGGTACATCAGTAGGAGGAACATTATCATTATGGTAGTTATTATTTTTTTAATTAAATGTCTTCAATAAACTATTAATTATAATATTGAATATTAGATACTGTTAATAAAAGAAATATAATTCAGTTATTTTTCATTTTATTCTATTTAAATCATTTTAGTATCTAAATATAATGAAATTCTATGTTTTTACATATTATTATAGATTTGATCATTAAAAATTGATTACAAAATCATTTAATTAAAAAAGAGCCTAAACATTTTGTATATTCTATGAAAAATAATTATATAATGATTATTAACCAAAAAATATCAATTTTATACAATTAAATTTAAACATAAATATAAAATGATAGAAAAATTTACAGTACTAAATATATTAGTAAAAAATTATTTTCATATGCACAAATTTATCAAAAACATAATGATATCTGTTATGTTTTACACATATAAATCCATGTCATTTTCATCATAATCACACAAATTTATTCGTTTCTCATATAAAATCATGAACTATAAATCATTTGATGAATTATTGACATAAAATATTTACTTTTCATGCTTGTCAATGAAAAATGACATATCATGGAAACTAAATCTATTCAAATTAACTTATATAAACCCATATTCATCATGTAACACACCAATATTAAAATGAATCAATTATGCATAACTTCTATGACTGTAAAACTACTATAATAAATATTACACATATCCTCATGTTCTCCAATTCATGTAATTAATGTATAAATTGTATTTTTTACATTTCTACTCGAAATAAAAAACACTTTGAAATAACAAATTACCGACTATTTAGAATGGTACACTTCTCAATGTATATTTTTATAGAACTTGATTCCATTAATATCAAAATGATAACATCTGATCAGATTATGATAAATCCCCCTTTGACCATATAAATGTTTCTCATATAGATATGAATATTAAGACACTATCTTGAAACCATGAAACTAATGATTTATTCTACTCATTCAATAACCAATTTTTTTTTGATATCCAACATTTATTTCAGAAGTATTTGTCTATATATATTGTTGAACCACATATGTGTTGTTCAAAATGTATAAATTAGCATGAATAACCTAATCACATTGTATAAAAATTACCATAAACACTCAAATCCATCTACCGTCACTTCTAAATGTAATATGTTGTGATATAAGAATATCAATGTGATCTACATCATAAAAATAATTAGTAAAAAAGATAAATTGAATCTTTCAGTATATAATTTTCATCAATGGTGACCTCTGAGTGATGAGGATTTATTACATATCCTATAAGAATATTATATAAACATTATGGAAACATAAAACATAAATAAAAATGTTCATATATTCATAACTCATGCACTATATGTGTCACCAAATGTACTATTTTGGAAAAATTATATTTTTAAAATATATCTATAGTTGAAAAATAAAAAGAGAATCTTTCATCTAAAATAAATCTATCAAAATATGATCAAATATTCTTCTAATAATGTATATGAAAATATTACATAACCTAATTATTGTATTTAAATTTTTACTAGGTAATATACAAAGTAGTGAAACTGATATCATTTATCGCATCAATACTTGATAGAAAATTTAAATTATAACTATTAATTTACAATCCTCAAATAAAACATAGTTTTTCCTATTTGATAAATATAAAATGGGTAATTTAAAGACACATAAAAAATAGAATAAATTATTTTTCTCACTAATGGTTAATTTTTTATGTTTCAAAGGTAAATATTTTAGGTTTCCTTTTACAGGGGATAAAACTCCAAACATAATCACATTGATATAAAATATACTGTAGAATAAAATCCATATATTATCATTCCATTAATTTTTAACAATGTTCCAAATAATTGATCACATATTTTATTCCTAACATCAATAATTTAATTGTTATTTTTTTACCTATAATGTCCTCTAATAAGGTAGATTATAAAAGATATATTTTTCATCCAACTATTTTGATGATAACCATAAATTCATTTCCATCCAAATGTGAATAAATTTTATTCACCGCATCATAATACTCGTAAATTGATAATGGTTCTACGGAAAAATTATTTTCATGTAAACCATGAAATTCATTATTTAATCTATTAAATGAATGATCAATTTCAATAATTATTTAATACCTCATTTCAAAAATATTATTTCCTTTACACAATTGATAATATTATGTATCTGCATCATAAATTGGACACGATTTATTTCCCCTAACACTATATCAAAATATGTTCCCATATATAGGAAATGAATTTGTATTTAACATTTTCTTATCTAAGAAATATAAATTTTCATTCTTGTATTCATCATTAACTATAACACTTATCTCCCATATAAAATTGAAATCATCAATAAATGTAAAATGATACACATCAATATTGTTTCCTTTCTATTTTGGTCTGTAATTCATAAAACTCATCATTACTTTTTTTTCTTTATACATATATTTGGGGACATGTTATGAAAAACCAATAATATAATCTATGAGTTATGTTGGCTATAGCATCAGATATTGATTTATTCCATCTATATAGTATCCCATTCTTAATCTAAAAAAAATCACCTCCATTATCAAGGAAATGTATATAAAATCTCTTCAATTATGTTGAATCCTTAGGTTACATATATTACCATCAAAGATGTTCTTATCTGTATTCCATATTATCCTGTTTGAATTATTTGTATTTTTAAATAGACACAATCCATGTTGAATTATTAAAAGATTCCAAATACCATTAGATGGATGATTCATTCTAGAACAATATAATTGACAAAAATTGTGTTATTTGAATTATTAGATGGAATTACTGAAATATGGTGAATTGAATTAGAATGTGGTTTGATATATGTTCTTGAGAATGAATCGGAGATTAATTCTTCATCAATCATATAGTGTGATGTCCAAAATGTTATACATTTTATTAAATATTCTAATTATTTCCTACACAAAACACAATAATTTGGTCATGGATGTATATTTTTATAACCGAATAAAATCATTATTCACATTTTCAATGACTCATAATTGGAGTATATAAGAATATATTCTTTCTAGAAGTATCTCATTTAAATATTCATGAAAATAATAGAAACTATAATCAATCCACCTGTCATGTTATTTCATGTTAACTAATCACAGAACCATTGATAAAACATTATATTTAGTTCATCATGAAAATAATGTGTTCTCATAATATTTACACAAGAAATGAATAGTTTATGTTCCTTTTATGGTTTCAGTGCCCAAAAATGAATTAATTATTGAATGAGATCCTCTGTCTCATTATAAATATTTTCATAAACTCAGGATGTAAATATTTTCAATATTTCTCAATAGAATATAATAGATGAATAATTATGGATAAAACTGTAGAAAATAATATAATCCATTTTTTAACTAGAATATTACATTCTCATATTCAAAAAATTCATTCATGGGTGAATTTTTTTAATTTTATTTGATATTTATTTATAAAATGACAATATATTACAATCTACTTTTTCATATTCAGCAGTTGTTCTAGGTATATTTATCCAATTATCTGTGACTAAATTAAAATGGTCATAATAGAATGTTAAATATTTAAAAAATTTAAACATTTAAAAATTAAAAAATAGATAAAGACAATATATTTTATTTACATAACATTTATCCTAAAAAATTTATCATAAGAAACTATAAAACATAATTAATCTTACAAACAACTATCCGAAAAATTAGTCCATGAAAATTATATTAGAATTATGAATAATAATAGAAATTTTATGAATATTCATTTTAATATTTATAAAAAAATATTATATAAAAAATTATAAAATAATTACTTACAATCTAGTATCATAAAACTACATGAAATATTATATGAACAATTATAATAATAGTTAGACAAATTACTTACAAAAAATTATACAATCATTTCTGAATAATTTATCACAATAAATAATAAGGATAAACAATTATCGTAAATAATATATAAAAATAAAAGCATATATATATATATCTGTGTGTGTGTGTCTATATTATTTATAGATTTATATTTAATATTGATAATTAATATTCACAGAACAACATCCAACATAATAGAATATTTTATTGTTCAATGAAAATGTATTCTATATGGAATTTTAACCCAATTACATACTCCTACAATTGAATCTATGTGGCATAAATAAAATTTATTTTATGATCAATCAGATATGTAGGGTATCATCGAAATAATTAAAAATAAATTTTTTCCATGAAATTTAACAGTAATGTAAAAAATGATCAATTTAATGTTAGAAAGTATATTATTATAAGGAATAAATAATGATTAAATAAACTAAACATCCCCATAATTCATCAATTTGAATAATTAAAATTAATAATTATATGATATAAATCTTATAATTTGAATATCATGTTTACTTCTAATTTCAAGATAACTATGACAGATAAATATATCCCTATTACAATTTTTACGAATATTCATTTACATAAAAATTCACATATATATCAGTTTTAATATATTTTAGGATATCATTGGATTTATAATAAATTGAGTATATTCTATGTTTATTTTGATAACCACATCATGATCATATATTTAAACTAAAAAACCATTCAATGAATATCATATACCCTTAAAAACATTAATTTATCTTAGTTTAGATTATTTCATTATTTAAACTATTGATTCGATATAATAAAACTCATGTAATTAAAATTTTATATATTATTGTGTAAATACTATATCAAGATGATATATTACATATGAATAATACACACACATCAATAATAATATTACTCCATTTATTACACATAATAGAATAATATATCTACCACATAATTAGATTGGTTGGAATTTTTTAGAAATCATAAATAGATGTATTTTTAGAATGTCCTTATCTAATGTTATTTTAATTTGGATTGTATAATATAAATTTATATAAAATGTTATAATTTAACATCATTATTTTCAATCATATTCATGTCACATGAACATTGGTAGATCTCCAATTATAGGTACATAATCATGAAAACCTATAATTCAATTCAAACAATTATTATAGAAAATAATTAAACATGTTTTCTATGAAAAAAAAACATACAAATTATGAACATTCATAATGAAAAATGTTCACATTATTCCAATAATATAAATCAATGTTTTTGGAAATAGTTAAAGTGTTGTATTACTATTGAAAAATGATTTCAGAAAAGAATTAAAAAATCCAAAAAAATCCTCAAATTTTTGTTGTGGGTAAACCATATTAACTCATTGGTATTTTAATTACAATCATGGATCAATAATCCAATTATTTGAAGGTAAATTTTTTTTTTCAAATGGACATCAATGATGAATAAAATGTAGTTGATGGTCGTTGAAGGCATCAATTCCATCATCAGTTGAGAGAGGGTAATAATTAAATGTAAAATGTGAAAATAGTATGTAAAGTTACCTATGGTGAGAACCAATGTTTATAAAATCCATCATTGTTATCATCAAAAAAAAATTCGATAGATATATCTTCAATTGAATTATAAATAAGACATTTAGTTTTTCTTATAATATATAATTGATTTTTACCATCTTTTTCCCTAGAAAATGATGATAAATGTTTTTAAATGTGATCATTATTATTGGTTTTTATTAAATGATGTTAAATTTTATCATCGTTATTTATAATATCATTTAAACAAAATTATATTAAAAATATATTTTTAAATCAATTAACATAGATTTAAATGATAAATGATATTAATAGATAAAAACATGAATTTTTATATCAATTTTTTATAAAAACAAATGATATGAATTCCACACCAATTCCATTAATTTTGTTTAAATATGACATAGAAAAAATATTGAAATTGAAAAAATTATTTCTACTAATTTGAGATAAGGGATGTGGAAAGGTCAAAGAGGAATAATTATTTAGATGTTCATAAAAAATACAACAATTAAATGACAACCACATTTAACAAGATTATTCATTTAATTCATCATACTAAAAAATTAAATGGAATGTGGTTTAGGGAACTCATAAATGGGAATTTTTAATTAGGACATCTATTTGATAAATTATAGGAATAATTCTAAATAAATAATTATAAAATATTTTATTTTTATTTGTCTAAAATTATAATATTTTCCTAATGGATGATGAATAAAATCAATATATATAAACATTAATGGAATTAAATTTATTATCTGACCCATAATCACTATAAATCTATTCTTCATTATCATTTAATAATTAGGATCATATTTTAAACTAAAAACCATCCCGATACTTCTCATTGTCTCTAGAAATATTTCTGATGAAAAAATAATCTAAATATATAGTGGGATAACAAAGGGTCTTTGATTGAGGGATGTTATAGATTTTTCATCATAGTAAAATCATTCAATTATATAAATAAATATAATATATTAGTTATGTAATCCACCCATAATCCCTTGAAATTATTTTTCTAATGAATAAATATTTTGACTGACGTATGTCATTAAATGCCTTATCCTTGAAGAAAATATGATCTTAAATTTTTTATGAAGACATTTTTAAAGGAAAATAAAAAATAATTAATTTAGTCATATAAGGAAAATATTTTTATCGACAGTTATTTTCAATTATCTTCCATTGCATTAATAGATCACAAGATTATCATAAAGTAAAAAATTAAATCCTAAAAATTAATGAGAAAATAATATAATTATTCCATGGTTGTATCGTAGGATAAATATATATTATTATGCCAATGGTGGTTTTAGAAACATAAAATCCTAAATGAGCTATATATCCTTCTTTTACAATATGTGTCAACACATCCCCCCAAAAACCCATTGTGTCACCAAACATAATATAACTAGAGATCATTTATTGTATTTCATAAATACAACCTCTAATGTATATAAAATCTTACATTCATCCACTATCACCACATATAGGGGAAAAAATATAAGAAATTATTGTATACCACATCCATAAATGGTAAAAAATATTTCCCTATAAATTATATCAACAAAATATAACATATTATATTTATAAAAATGTATCAAAAAAATATTTTATGAAATGCTTTTCATTAAATAAATTTTATTTATTTTCTACATTTCATGTAATGAAACACAACAGTTAAATAAAATTATTATTACAATAGAAATATTAATATTTGAATTCAATAGTTATAAACTAGTTGATGAATATATTTCTATTAATATGGGTACACATGATATGATATATATATAAAATGATCCAAATAAATACAAATTTCTTGAATAATTATTTGAATATTAGAACTCGTATTTTAGTAAATTAATCTTATATATTAAATATAATTTTCCCTCAAATAAATATTATGTGATAAAATATTATAAAAATTTTATAACACTTTTTAAAATTTTATTGTCAAAAATTTAAATCAGTTATTATTTATCCTGTGAAAATTACCGTAGGATGAAAATATATCATTTTTATAAAATTTATAGATTCTTAATGATTATTTATATGCTATGAATAGTAAAAAAATATAAATCCATTTAATATTAAGGTCCCATTTTATATTAAATATGATCATACTATATCATAAAACTCCCTTAATTAAAAAATTATATTAACATACTTAAAAATCACTATTATACATTATTGTGGTAATAAATTATTTATTGGGGTTATAAACACATTTCTATAATATTATATTTTAAATGATTTTTATATTTTTTTACAAAACATAATTCAATAATTATTTAATGTTACTCATTGAAGTATGGATTCCATAATATTACTATAGAGATTTGAAATAGCTAAATATTTATATTATTTTATTTCTCATTATTAATAGTAACCCTATTAGAATTTTTTCATCGTGGTATCGGTAAAACATGTAAAATGGTTTTAAAAACTATATAACAACAATATATATCTAAAAAACCTTCATTTGTCTTTATTTATCAGGTTAATATTCATATTTTAATAAAAGAATATATAATTTGTTCACGTTTCCATTTTCTATGATAATGAATTTTATATTATTTTATGTAATGAGAAATTCTAAAAATGTAACTCAATTGATTTTAATTTATCATGGATTTTCACATAAAGAAATAAATATATTAGTAATGGATCTTCAATATAGATTTGAACACCCAAATTATATTTTTATAATATTGTTTTTCTATTAATTATATAATTTTCATTAATTATTATCATACATAGTCATAGTACATGTTCAGTTAATAAAATATAAAATAAATAAATTTGATCATATTAAACATAATATAATTTGGATAAGTTATTTTGTTCCATGGATTTAATATATTATTATAAAATAATAGAGATGACTAAGGAATTTATATCTGAATTAAATTTATATTTTTTTAAATTTAATGTCAAACTATAAATAAAATCCATTAAATTACATAAAGAATATATTAAGTAAAATAATATATTATTTTTGTTCAATTATTATCTTAATTGTAATTTTATAATACCTTTATATTTAAAATGTTTTCCCCACAAATATGGGTCAAAAATTGATAATATATGTGTTAATCTAGAAGAATACTTTTAAAAATCCACATCAACCTATCAAAATTGTATTGGTTTAAGGTATTACAACCATATCATATCTTATTTTAAAAAAACTTTCAAGATGGTTCCACATTCCTAATAAAATTATATTATTATATTTGAAACATTGATGTAATTTAAAATTGAGTCCCATAATTAACTAAAATGACAAAACGTCTGCAATACTGTTCTTACAACCTTGAGTGACATAGATTGGTCACACAATTCAAAATTAACTATTAAACTTCCCAACCCATGATTTTCTTGATTTGGATATTTTAAATGACCATTGAAAGGGTAATTAATTTGTGATGTAAATGGAAATGAATGTATCAGTCATTTGGATATTTTAAATGACCATTTAAGATAACTCATTTAAATATATGTTAAAAATTATAAAATAACGATATTAATAGAATAAATATAAATAAATGTTATTTATTTATTCAACCACTATTTATAGTCTCTTTTTTAACAAATTGGACATGAATGTATCAGTCATTTGTCATTATGTATTATCATCTCCACATGGTGATATAATTAATTCCCCATACCCTTTGGTAATAGTTGGTTTTTATGAAGATTTTAGGGATTAAATATCATATTTATAATATATGTATAATTCATTAGTGATTAAAATTTATTTATAATTTCTTATCTATTTTATTTATAAAACACAGTCAATGATCATGCACACATATTCCCTAACATATCTATTAAATGTGTAAATAATCATATAATACAAACTTTTATGGATGATTTAAAATATTTATATAATGAATATATTTGTTATTGATATATTTATTTACATTATTGAGATAATTTATGCAATATAAATGTAAAGGGAATGGAACTTCAAAATGAAACATTAGTGAAAAAATTAACACATGAAAATTAATATTTTAATAAAAAAATTTAAATGATTAGTTGGGGGTTTATGGGAGTGGTAAATACTCTATGTAATAATGCATCAACTACAATTTGAAATCCTATTGAGAGTATTTTTTTCACATACTATAGCACTATAGCGTCACATACTATAGTTATACTACATTACTATAGCAATATGGAAACTATAATAGGTACTGTATCGAGTTATTATAGTGGATGTACTATTCATACGATTTGGGATTTTGGGATACATATACATTAGTACATTAATGGGGTGTTTCCACAAGAATGACGTGCCGACGAGACATAGTTGTAAAGATAGAAGCTCCTTTGATAAATCCAGCAGTGGGACTATGGCCAATGTAATGGGAATCTTGCCCACATGAGCTTCAAGACAAAACCTTTATTATAAAATAAAGCATATAGTTGGTTATATAATCCCTTGGGGGATATGAACTACCTTTTCAGGCTGTGTCTATGTGGTATGCATCTATTTTATTGAAATTTTACCCCAAGTACCTTATATAATATAATGTAATAAATAATGTACATTAAATGTGTTTTTAAATTTCAATAATGTATCATATAAAATAATAAATTAATTTATATGATTCTAAAATACATATATAATAAAATTAAATATATTATGCATTTGAGTAGGTAGAAATCGAATCATGCCGAACATGGGGGAATGCATGTATATTTCAATCAACTTTTAATTGTGATTGGTTATGCTTGAATTCAAAGTAACAAAATTATATGATAGTTATCTAAAAATAACACTTAATTTTATTGACCACTTGATATTTTTATAATTCTATTCTAATTGTATTAATTTTCCCACATTGGTAATTATGATTATACAGAGAACATTATTCCTAAAAAAGAATTTATTTTATCTCATTTAATGAATATTTTTCAGCAGTCACCAAATTTTAATTAAAATGACTTCCCGATTGTTCATAATAAACTATTATTATTGTATAATGTCATTTTTACTTATGTATAATAATCAATTAAAATGTTTTAATGGAATATTAATGTTGTTTTATGAGTGATGAACATGTTATTCATATCAAAATATAGTAAAATAATCGATATTTACACATATTAATAATGCACTATGATTCCAACCATCATGAACAGTTATGATTATAATGACTCATATAAAAGTTTCCATTGATCATGAAAATATAATTTTTCATTATATTAATTTATCTTCTTCGATTTTAAACTATGATTTAAAAATGAAAATATAGTTTTACTCAAAAAAAAATATTGTGAACATTTAAATGAATTTATCTTTTATGTATAACATCAATTTATTTAAATTAAAATTTTTTGTATATAATATAATTATTACATCATTATTCATTCTTATATTATTTTATAAATTATTTGGAGTTGTGATTTAAATTCTTAATAATTTTCCTAGCATTATAGTGGTATGAAGTGATGTCATTTTAATAAAATCTATTATACTCCATGAGTTTTAATTGGATGGTACTATTAAAGATTTATGATAATGTAGAACATGTAACTATGGGTTTCATTAAGTGATTTTTGTTAATAGAATTAAATAAAACATGAATTAATTTGGAAAAATTGATATCTTATAAAATTATATGATGTTGAATGGGGAGTAAACCCACGTATGTAAGGGACTCTATTTACTTTGGTAATCATGGGAGTGATTATTGACTAATTATATGGTTGAATGTGGATGGGAAATAATCCTATATGTGAGTTTTATAAGTGATAATTGACGACATCAATGATTTTTATAATTATTTATATTAAAAAATGATGTGCATTATACCAATTATATTCTATCATAGGTCATTATATTTTATTAATTTATAATTCATGGTTTACAAATATTTATGTTTTATTCCTTGACGCATATTAATGTTCAATTATTTTATGGGTATAAATTTCAAATTTCTATCTCATTTTATCCTTACATAATACTAATTACATTATGAGATTATCATTAAGAAATATCATGTTTAAACTTATTGATAATTTGAGCTCACAAACTATTATTTTTACATTTCCATATGATATCAATAACAATTATAAGAATATTATGATAGATAATTGATATTTTACTAGTTAAATTAATGGGATATTAAATAGATCTTTTATATAATAGTGTTTTTTGTATACATGATTAAATGATAGTAAAAAACTTTGTTTATAACATGGATAATATTAATAAATATTGAATATTCTTCTAATATGAACTATTATATATATATATATATATATGAATTTTATCTTTCAATGTTGGTGATTTCCACAAAATGGTTAGTTATTTTCTGGAAACTAGTATGGTAAAAAAATTATCGAGGATCATTCAGATATTCAAATGTATATGAATAAATTTATGATATGATAAACATAAGAGTTTAGTTTTATTTGAATATCCATCCAATTATGAATTATAGAATGTGGATACATCTGTGGCTCAAAATTATAGAGTTTTTAAAGAATTTAATGGTTTAAATTTTGTAATAACTCTAATGTTCCATGTTCATGATGACTGCTCCAAACACATTATAGTGACATTGACACTCCTAGTGGATATGTGTGGCTTAATTGGATTTTATTTTTTATTTTATTATATGTTATTAAATAAATTATGACCATATATGAGATAAAATAAATGTAATTATTAATTTATTAAACTATAAATGTAATAATTTAGAAAACCTATAAGTGATTTTACTGGATTACATGGTTTATTCCCATGATTATTTTTTCTCACAATATGATTTATGGTTCTAGTTAAATGTGGTTATCTAAATGAACCATTATTATGTTGAGTGTGATAGGAAATTCAATTAATATATTCCCACGAAACCATACTTCATGGGGGAATTAATGAAATATATCATTGTTAAACATTCATGATATTCTTGATATAAGAATCATGTTGTTAACCAAAATGAGAAAAATGGGGAAAACTGATCTATTGAGTCCCTCAAGAGGAAAAATAAACTATCATTTATAATAAGGAATGATCCATTAGATAATAAGTACTATATTTAAACCCCTAAAATAATATATTTCCCATTTTATTTCCTTAATATAAAGAAATTTTTTTATAACTATTAATAATTAATATGGAGAAGAATATCAATAGTCGGATTTCATCGAGATCATTTGGATATAGTAATAATTGACCCTTATAAATTGGAAAGACATTTTTAAATATTTTTTGTTATTAAAATTCTATGTATTACCTATATGAAAATTTTTCTAGAGTTCCATGATAAGAGGTAAAATCTCTATGAATCATCTAGTATACAAGAGGTATTTTTTATATGTATTTTGTGGTATGACTCTATTATAATCATCTAAGCATATATTATAGATGATCATTTATTAAGTGGATTAAAATTCAGACATCAATGGTTGTTACCCATATGGGATATCAATAAATATGTTGAAATTTAAAAATCTACTAATGAGGTTAATATGATGATAAATATCACTATCAATATCATGGTTTTTTTTATAAAATGGTAGTTGGATGACAATATATAAACCACTAAAAATACTCATGGATAAATTATGATGATATATTATTTATGTTTAACATGTGGAATATAAAATGTAAAAGATTAAATTAATGGAGGTGTTAAATTATTTAGTTTTTGAAAAAATGATTCCAATAAAATAATTCTAAAGAGATATAAAGATACAGTTCAACGAAAGGAATAATTAATAAGATCAAAAAATGTACCATCCAAATTCTAATTCTTCAAATGAATGTTTTATTCCCAATATTCTAAAAAAAATCTCAAATATAAGGGTGAGGTCGGGAGATTGATTCATAAATCCTCTTAAACCCAAAGACAATGGAAATATCAAGAAATTCCAATTCCTCTTGTGGGGTAGGATAATAATGTTATTAATGGTATAAGTTATATCCCCTTTGGAAATTAAAATATCGTATTTATTTTTTATATAAACCATATAATTTATTTGAAAGATTTTCTAAAATTTTATGATTATAACCTAAATGATTAGAGGTAAATTTTTTATTGAAACCCCTATCGATGCAGCAACCAAATTTTAAGGCTATTATTCTTCTATTATTGTTGTTTTTGTGATTGTACTTCAAAATAATTTCATTATTTTTCATACATCCAAATTTTATGTTATTTGTTCATGTATTGGATTTATTAATATATATCTCATGTCATTTCCATGGAAGTAATATCAAATTAGGAAATACAAATGAATATATGATTGTATATAGTAGAGATTATACATACAAAATTCCAATATAAAATGAAAAAATTATATGGGACATTATTCTTATTGATTAAATTTATTACCAATGTTGGTTTAAGAAAACTCAACATTGAACTAAACAAATTTTCAAAATCACAGAACTAGTTTTTAAATAATATTTAAGCATTATACTAATCAAATTTTCAATACTCAATATATAATTTCCCCAATCATATTATATTTTTTAAAATTGAAACTATAGAGTAATAGTAATAAGTGTATAATTTTTCTATATGTGTCACCATTGTTGGTACCTCCTCATTTGTCTAGGATGAATGATGGATGTTTATGATTTTGAACTTAATTTAGGGAATTAAAAAAATCAATTTCAAGAATAAGTGTCATTAATCTCATATAGATGATTTGTTCAATTTATTATGACCAGATCATTATTTTACACATCATTTACATCGATCTAGATAAAATTAAATGAGGTTCCAAAGCGAGTACATACATAAGAACACATTCCTTATGATGTTTGGGAAATTTTAATTTACATTGTTTCTATTAGTCTATACATATAAGGCCCCGACATTAAACCTTACTTAATATTGAATTAAATGAATAATTTACATTGAGGATCTTTTCAGGATTAGAGTTTTAGAGAATTAGGGAATAACTATTACATATCAAAAGATTACAAATTATACACTTCTACTAAGTTTCCACAAAATAAATACTCTTAAAAAGAAACATGTCTAGTTCCATGTTTTAGATAGCATGACTTTTCCTTGAACCCATCCTTGACCCTATTCCACATTAAGTCCTGTGAAAAACATTTCAAAAACATGGTATGAGCATAAAAAGCTCATTAAGGGATATTAAAGTATGAAATGAAAACATTAGTCCATGTATGAAATCATACATTACTCATAAAACATAAGCATTTTAACATACCTCATCAAATCAGGAATAAATCATAGAAATCATAAGACATAATGGTAACATGAGGCATGCATAAAATTCTTACATAGGGTGTAACCCTAATGGTTACGTTTGGAATACCCATCATAGTATATTCCCTAAATATCTTCTGAGAAACCTTAATGTCTAAATCCTTCGCATTACCCAATGCATTGGAGGGCTATATCGGGCTCACCCGCCCTTAATTTATCACGGAACCACCCATCCTCATAACAATTCCCAGGAACCATAACATAATCGTATCACATCAAACATGAATAATGGAAACATAAAATTTCTACATTTCAATCACAAGATATCAATACAACATAATGATACAATAAAAACATTATGAAAACCATTTTCAATACCAAAAAAAAGAAAAGTAATACCTGGTATTTATTTTTCAAAAAAACATTAGGTTATGGATTGTAGTGGAATCCAAAACTCAAATAATGGTCACGGAGGCTGAGAAGTCGTTGTTAGCGCCTACGTATGACAAAAAAATATTCCTTTTGTCATTTAGTAAAATGCTTTGTATAGAAAAAGTATCCATTTTTAATAAGCGTAAAAGTAAAAGGGGTTTAAAAAAAGTTGTGTATAAAACAAAATATGCCTTAATGAATGAAGATTGAGACGAAGTCCCTTAAAAATATCATTTTTTAAATAAAAAAATCTATTATGTGTATTCACTATAAGTACACATAAATAAAGTACAAATATAAGATATGACATAATAATATCATGACATAATTTGAAAATATGAGATTAACCGAGAGGATAGAAATTGGGTTAAGAAGTTCCCTTACCCCGTGTCTGGCGTGACTTGATTGCTCTTTAATATCCTGAATAATAAAATTGTGTTAATTTTTACTTGCTTAAGATACTTTTTGATGTTCATTATTCCTTTTATATCAATTATTACCATGTCAAGAACACTATGTAATTATTTAAGTTAATAACAGTCATTTTAACGATCATTGGTACTTGAGTCAAAAATAAACTCTTTATAATTACAAGTTGTTCATATATTCATTATATCCAGAGTTATATTCATTATATAGATGTCATATATATCATATATATCCAGTATATACATGCATTTATAATATTACATAACATTTATAGGAATGATATGAAATGCACCGTTCATGGAGACAGTAAGACGTATGTATGCATGAACGCTACTTTCATTTCTATTTCGCATTTTATGGAATGGAATCATAACAACATATGGGTATATAATAATTCCAGTATAATTTTGAATAAAATATCATTAACTCCATCCTTTATACATCCAACATATGGAATTAATGAATCAAATCACTTTGAGGGTGCGGTAGTCCGCACTTCCTACAATGAAGATATCGCGTATACCCATAACGGAAGCCATAAAGGTATGCATAAATGGATAATACAGAAGCTTAAGGAAAACATAACAATATTATATATCATATATAAATTAAGTGTCATCTTAATGGCCACCTTTGAAGGTGTTATAAGAATATTGAACAATCATTATTTCGTGAGGCCGAAATTCTCCATCCACAGAAACAGTATGCTCTATAACCATTAGATGAAGGTGTGTGTAAGTGTAGCTCTAATACATCTCATAACAACATGCTATTATATTGAAGATACTGGTGTTGTAACAAAATAAAGTAATAAAAAGATTTTAAGGGGTCGGAGAAGCAAAATAAAACATAAGAACACAAGAGAAGACAATGCCTTTAAAAAGGGAAACTCTTTTTGATATGAGCTCAAAGGATTCCTTGGAAAGACTTATGCCCAAAGTGAGGCTTCTAAGAGTAATATAGGTATGTTTAGAAAAAAAATGTGCAGGGGTTGTCCGAGCCAAAGTCTTGAGAGGTGTGGGTATGGTGGTAGAGGTGGGGGCCTTTTATATGAGGAGAGGAGGGGCACTCTTGGAAAGTTATAAAAGGATACTTTATTATAAAATGATTTTCAGATTTTAAAAGTACCAAAATTAAATATTTTGAAGATAAGGTTATAATAGTTCAAAATACACCCATCCAATATGTTTTTGAAAAGTTTAGGTCTTATATTTTACATTATCCTTTCATTTAATTTAAATCATTAAGTAATGAGGTAATCGCTGCATCATGATGGTGTCATAAATAATTTAATTTATTTAATGTATAAAAATTATAATTAAATATAATGATGTAGTATATCTTTTTATAATTATATTGAATATTTATAGTCAAAATTATGACTTGTTTAACCCCATTTAAAAATTTTTCTAGTAAAACAACACAAGTTTGTGACATTTTTATTTTAACATTAAATAAAAAGTTATTAATGTCATTTTCCTAAAAAACTGGCTCCATTGGGTCCCCCAGATGACCCTTGGATTTTCTCAGTCGATCATGAAACATCCAATAAGGGTTGGACATGTGTCAATGTCATTTCATATTATTAAAACATTATTGTTACCTTAAATTACACTAATTACCTCTAATCGCGAAAAAAATATAAAAGTTACTTTTCACAAAAAAATTATTTTAATCCAATTAAACCATATTTTACTTCCTAATGACAACCCTGAATGTCGTATTTTTCAAATTCAAAACACAAAGGTGGTAAAATTTTATTTAAATGAAAAAAAAAGTTTTTTTAAGTACTACTTAGTGGTTTAACTATTCATCATAAATTGAAGTTTTTCAAAAAAAGTTCCAAAACATCACCCTAAGCTATATTTGATATTAAGAATTCAAAAATGATGTCTATTTTACAGAATTAAAAACATATAAGGTACATTAATTAATTTAATAATTAATTACCACTGTCAGAACAAATAGCGTGTTCTTATAAATCAATATATATCAAAAGATTGACACTAGTTTAAGCCCAATTTCAAAGTGAAATTTATTCCAACGACCACTATTGGATTAAATGGTAAAAATATATTCTATTTTCACATTAAAAACAATTCAAATGATATTATAATCATATAAATAAATTATATTAAAAAAATGTTTTGAATTAAAATACATCATTTTTCACTATTTATTAAAAAACAAACTTTATCAGAAAAATACCGAAAAATTTTAAAAAGTAAATTTTGATGTCCCAATTATAAAAAAGAATTTTATGTGGTCCAAAATAATTTATAAGAGTGACCATAAATATATTTTATGTGGGTTCGCCATCAAAATTCGATAAGTGGAACTTCAGTGAAAATTAGAGTACATATGCCTAAAATTGAATTCTTTTCATATTTTAAGCCCTTATCCTTTATTGGATAAATGTAAAAACATTCAACAAACATATATAATCATATTTTATTTATTTCAATTCATTCCTACCAATACAACGACTACTTGTTAACTACCATTTAAAATAATATTATTTTATTACTAGTGTGCAATGTAAGATTTCAAAGAAACTCATTGTTTTGTATCAGGTACGCTATCGAACATAGCATCCCCTTTAAAGTAATATTTATATTTAATTCCTAAATATTAATAAGTATGAAAATGTATAATTCTTTATTTACCTGGGATGTTACATCCTTCCCCCATTATGGGAATTACGTCCTCGCAATTTTATTCACATATCAAAATAAGTGGGGGTATTTATCCCTCATAGTATTTTTAGATTCCCACGTTGAATTTTCAACCTTATGGTTTTTCCATAAAATCTTTACCTGATGAATTACCTTATTCTGCAACACATGCTCTCTATGGTAAAGAATTTGGACTAGTTGTTCTTCATAAGAGAGATTCTCTTCCAACAGAACTACCTCTGGGCTCAAAACATGAGATGGAACTTGCATATAATTTCTCAAAATCGAGACATGAAAAACATTTTGTACCTGAAATAA
The DNA here is from genome assembly GCA_963277665.1 of Viscum album. Classification (NCBI taxonomy): domain Eukaryota; kingdom Viridiplantae; phylum Streptophyta; class Magnoliopsida; order Santalales; family Viscaceae; genus Viscum; species Viscum album. The sequence continues at coordinate 1,743,302,031 of OY728156.1, forward strand.
AATTAGAGGTAAATCTACTCGGTAAGCAACTAATCCAACTTTTTCCAGAATTTCATATGGTCCAATGAACCTTGGAATCCACTTTTCTTTCTTACCAAATCGCATTACAATTTTCCACGGTGAAACTTTGAGAAAAATCATGATCACCTACCTCGAAAGATAGATCCTTTCTCCAGTTATCTGCATAACTCTTCTGCCTACTCTTAGCTGTTCTCATGTGATTCTGATTCAACTGATATTTTTCTTCCATCTCTTCTACCAATTATGGTCCCATCATCTTCCTATCACTTACTTCATCCCAAAAATATGGAGTTTGACACCTCTTCCCATATAATGCCTCCAACGGTGCCATCTTTATAATGGAATAAAACTGTTATTATATGAAAATTCAACCAAAGAAAATGTTGGTCCCAACTTCCCTGATATTCTATCGAACAAGCACATAGCATATCCTCCAAAGTCTGAATTGTTCGTTCTGACTGCCCATCTGACTGAGGATGAAAAGCTTTACTAAAATTTTATTCAGTACCCAATGACTTCTGAAGGCCTTTCCAAAAGTTAGAAGTAAACATGGGATCACAATCAGATACAATGGATAGAGGAACTCCATGCAACCTGATTATCTCTTTATGATACAATCGAGAAAGTTGATCTACAGAGAAAGTATCTCGAATAGGAAGGAAATGAGAAGATTTAGTCAAGCGATCAATAATAACCCAGATTGCATTACTACCTCTAGATGTCTTTGGTAATCCCACAACAAAGTCCATGGCTATATTTTCCCATTTCCACTCTTTCACTGGAAAAGGTTGAAGCATCCCTTTCAGTAAATGTTAGCCTAATATAACCTACTGACAAGTCAAACACTTCACAGTAAAATTAACAATATCTAATTTCATTCAATCCCACCAGTAATACTCTTGCAGATCTCCATACATCTTAGTACTTCCAGGATGAACTAAAAATAGAGAATTATGAGCTTCACATAACAACTCTCTCTTCAACTGTGAATCACAAGGCACACACAATCTCTTCCCAAATCTCAAAACATAATCATTATCAATGTTGAATTTAGGAAACTTACCCCTCTAAACAAGTTCTACCTTTTTCTACAACTCACTGTCTTTCTTCTGTGCTTGCTTGATTCTGTCTGATAGAGAAGATTTCACTAATACCTGAAATAAAACAGAAGGACATTCAACACCAACAAATTTTATGCCAAAGTTCATCAAATCCTTAACCAAAGGATCACGTTCCAAACGCAACATTGTTAATGAAGTATTACATTTTCGACTCAAAGCATTAGCCACTTTATTTTCTTTTCCTGCATGGTAATTAATTGTACAATCATAATTATTGATTAATTCTAGCCATCTCTTCTGTCTCATGTTCAATTAATTCTGAGTGAATATATACTTTAAACTTTTGTGATCGGTATATATTTCACACTTTACTCCATATAAATTATTCCTTAATGCGAAAACAACAACAGCTAATTCCAAATCATGTGTAGGGTAATTGCCTCATGAGTTTTAAACTGACGTGAAGCATATTCAATTACCTAATCATTCTACATAAGGACACAACCATGTCTCTTCAACGAAGCATCACTGTATATAACAAACTCACCATTCCTGGAAGGAAGTGCCAAAAATGGATCATTCGCCAATATTCTTTTCAACTCCTGAAAACAATCACCACATACATTTTTCCAGATAAACATAACACCCTTCCGAGATAGCATAGTCATTGGGCTAGATAACCAAGGAAAATTTTCAACACACCTTTGGTAGTAACCTGCCAAACCAAGAAAACTACAGATCTCAGTTACATTTGTGGGTCTTTTCCCTTCTTCAACAACTTTTGTTTTTTCAGGATCCACAGTTATTCCATCATTAAAAACAATATGACCAAGGAAAGAAATTTTTTGTAACCAAAACTCACACTTGCTGATTTTTTCATACAGTTTATTTTCTTTTAAGGTTTGCAAGATAACCCTTAAATGACATTAATTCTCCTATTTACTTTTAGAAAACACAAAAATATCATCAATTAAAACAACAAACATTTTTCACCTGAGTCAACTGATCCATCACTACAACAAACTGTTTAGTTCTGATTCTGACCATCTCAGGATACTGTTTTGAAATGTCATTTCCCTCTGTATGTCTTCCTAGAATATCTATTCTGTTTCCTCTATGAAAAACCATTCTTAACACAGAAATATATTAGGTGAAGCAACATGGTAATCTTCAAATGCTATATCATTTCAATTATACCATAATTTTATTTGAAATTTAACAATTTTATAACTCTTAAAGTTGTCTAAACCTCCCTCTGATACCAACTATAAGGCCCCGACATTAAACATTACTTAATATTGAATTAAATTAATAATTTACATTGAGGATCTTTTCAGGTTTAGAGATTTATAGAATTATGACCTAACTATTACATCTCAAAAGATTAAAAAGTAGACACTTATACTATGTTTCCATAAAATAAAATATCTTAAAAAGAAACATGTCTAGTTCCATGTTTTAGATATCATTACTTTTCCTTGATCCCATCTTTGACCCTATTCCACATTAATTCATTTGAAAAACATTTCAAAATCTTTGGATGAGCATAGAAATCTCAGTAAGGGATATAAAAGTATGAAATAAATACATTAGACTATGTATGAAATCATACATTACTCATAAAACACATGCATTTTCACATACCTCATCAAATCACGAATATATCATAGAAATCATAAGACATAAAGGTAACTTGAGGCATTTATAACATTCTTACGTAGGGAGTAACCCTCATTGTTACATTTGGAATACCCATCACAATATATTCCCTAAATATTTTCGGAGAAACCTTTATGTTTAACTCCTTTGCGTTACCCAATGCATTGGAGAGCTATAGCGGGCTCACCCGCCCTTAGTTTATCTTGGAACCACCCGTCTTCATAACAATGACCATGTACCATAACATAATCTTATCACATAAAACATGCAGAAAGGAAACATAACATTTCCACATTTCAATCACAAGATATCAATAAAAAACATTGATATAATAAAAACATTATGATAATTGTTTTCAATACCAAAATAAAAGAAAAGTAATTCATGGTATTTATTTTTCAAAAAAAATGTTAGGTTATGTATTGTAGAGGTAGCCAAAACTCAAATAATGGTCACAGAGGCAGAGAAGTCATCGTCGCCACATACGTATGAAAAAAAACATTCCTTTTTTCATTTAGTAAAACTCCTCATATAAAAAAGATTTCTTTTGAATAACTGTAAAAGTCAAAGGTGTTTAAAGAAAGTTGTGTATAAAACAAAATATGCCTCAATGAATGGAGATTGAGACGAAATCCCTTAGAAAGATCATTTTTTAAATAAAATAAATCTATTATGTGTATTCACTATAAGTACACATAAATAATGTAAAAATATAAGTTAGGACATAATAATATCATGACATAATTTTAAAATAGTAGATTAACCCAAAGAACAGAAATTTGGTTAAGAAGTTCCCTTACCTCGTGTCCGACATGACTTGATTGCTCTTTAATCTCCTGAATAATAAACTTGAGTTAATTTTTACATACATGGGAAAATTATTCAAGTTCATTATTCCTTTTATATCACTTATTATCATGTCATGAACATTATGTAATTATTTAAGTTAATAACGGTCATTTTAACGATCATTGGTATTTGAGTCAAAAATAAACTATTTATAATTAAAAGTTTTTCATGTATCGATTATATCGAGAGTTATATTCATTATGAAGATATAATATATATCATATATATCCAGTATATATATGAATTTATAATATTACATAACATTTAGAGGTATGAAATGAAATGCATCGTTCATGGAGATGGTAAGTTGTACGTACGCATGAATGCTACTTTCAGATCTATTTCATATTTTATGGAATGGAATCATAATGAAATAAATATATATTATAATTCTAGTATAATTTCATGTATAATATCATTAAATCCATCCTTTATACATCCCATATATGGCATTAACAAATCAAATCACGTTGAGGGGCGGTAGTCCACACTTCCTAAAGTGATGTTATTGCATATACCCATAATGGAAGCCATAAAGGTATGCCATAAATGAAAAATACAGAAGCTTAAGGAAAAAATAAAAATATTATATATCATATATAAATATAGTGTCATATTAATTGCCACCTTTGAAGGTGTTAGAATAATATTGAACAATCATCATTTTGTGAGGCAGAAATTCACCATCTATAGAAACCGTATTCTCATTAAACATTAGATGAAGGTGTGTGTAAGTGTATCTCTAATCCTTCTCATAACAACATCCTAGTATATTTAATATACTGTTTTTGTTATAAAAAAAAGTAATAAAAAGATTTTAGGGGGTTGGAGAAGCAAAATAAAACATAAGAACACAAGAGAAGATACTACCTTTAAAACGGATAACTATTTTTGATTTGAGCTCAAAGGCATCCTTGAAAAGACTTCTTCCCAAAGTGAGGATTCTGGGAGTAATATATGTATGTGGAGAGACAAAATGGTCAGGGGTTGGCCGATCCAACGGATTGATAGGTGTGGGTATGGTGGTAGAGGTTGGGGCCTTTTATAAGAGGATAGGAGGGGCACTCTTGGAATGTTATAAAAGGTTACTTTATTATAAAATGATTTTCGTATTTTAAAGGTCCAAAAATTATTTATATAGAAGTTAAGGTGATAACAGTTCAAAATCCACCCATCCAATAGGTTTTTGACTAGTTTAGGTCTTATATTTTACATTATCTTTTCATTTTATTTAAATCGTTAAATAATGAGGTAATCGTTGCGTCATCATGGTGTCATAAATAATTTACATTATTTAATTTCTAAAAATTATAAAAAAAATATCATGGTATACGAAATCTTTTTATCTTTCTAATGAATATTTATAGTAAAAATTATTACTTTTTTATCCCCATTTAAAATTTTTAATAGTAAAATAACACATGTCTGTGAAATTTTTATTTTAACATTATATAAAAAGTTATTAATGCCATTTTCCTACCAAAGTGGCTCCATGGGGTCCCCAAGTTGACCCATGGATTTTCTCGGTTGGCCAAGAAACATCCAATAAGGGTAGGACATGTGTCAAGGTCATTTCATATTATTAAAACATTATTTTTACCTTAAATTACACTAATTTCCTCTAATCACGATTAAAAACTTAAAAGTTACTATTCTTCAAAAAATTATTTTAATCGCATTGAACCACATTTTAGTTCCTAATGTTAACCATGAATATTGGGTTTTTTAAATTCAAAACACATATGTGGTATAATTTCATTTAAACGAATAATCAGTTTTTTTAAGTACCACTTAGTGTTTTCATTATTCATCAATAATTGATGTTTTTCAGAAAAATACCAAAACCTCACCCTAATCTATATTTGATATTCCAAATTAAAAATGATGTCTATTTTAAAAAACTAAAAAAATATAAGGTACATTAATTAATTTAATAATTAATTCATGCTGTCAGAACAAATAGCGTGTTTTTATGAAACAACATATATCAAAAGATCGACACTAGTTTAAGTCCAATTTCAAAGTGTAATTAATTACAACGACCACTATTGGATTAAATGGAAGAAATATATTCTATTTTAACTTTAAAAAAAATTCAAAAGATAATATAATCATATAAGTAAATTATATTAAAAAGATTTTTAGAATTAAAATACAACATTTTTCACTATTTATTAAAAAAATAAACTTTATCGGAAAAATTCCAAAAATTTACAAAAAGTAAATTTTGATGTCTCGATTATAAAGAATACTTTTATTTGGTCCAAAATAATTTATAATAGTGTCCCAAACTATAATTAAATAGGGTTCTCCATCAAAAGGATATAAGTGGACCTTTAGTGAAAATTACAGTATATATGCCTAAAATTGAATTATTTTTGTATTTTAATCCTTTATCCTTTATTGGATAAATGAAAAACATTTAACAAACATATATAATCATATTTTAGTTATTTTTATTCATTCCTTCCAATACAACGACTACGTGTTAACTACCATTTAAAATAATATTATTTTATTACTAGTGTGCAACGTAAGATTTCAAAGAAACTCATTATTGTGTATCGAGTACACTATCAAACATAGCAACCCCTTTAAAGAAAAATTAATATTTAATTATTAAATATTAATAAGTATGAAAATGTATTATTCTTTATTTACCTAGGATGTTACAATACAAATTCACATAAAATAGTAGTGGATTTAATGAATAGATTCATCAGATATTTCCTTGAGTAGATTATGGTAGTCCCTATATATGTTTTTTATAAATATTACATGAGTATAGAAGATCATATATACTAAATGTGTATTAAACTTAAGAAAAGAAGGAAGGATAAGTTATATGAAAAAACATTATGTGTGTATTTTGATATAATTTTTATCATTTATTAGTAATATAATATTGTTTGAGGGTGTTATATTGAATCCATCGAACATGCAATTTATTGGAGAATGGAAATGACCAACCACTATGACACATATCCATAGTTTTATTGGAATTTCATTTTAATTTTATTGTTTTGTTGATATTGTTTCATGGATATATAATCCACTCAATAATTTATCTAATAAGTGATCCATGTTATCTTATATAGAAAATAATAATAATATTTCATGGAGATAAAAATTTGATTTTAGGGAACAAAGGCATAGAAAACCCCATTGTAGATAAGGTTTTTTTATCTCTATATATATATTGAATATGATTCTTGGATGAACCCCCATTTAAAATTATATGGTAACTAGTAATTCCTCATGATAATTGAAGGTTCTTGAAAAATTTACCCAATGAATTCATTTGAGTAACCAACCATAATTATAACATTAATTATTTTTAGTGACACTATTTATAATTAAAGGAATAAAATATTTTTTACCATTAACACATAATATGTATATTTACCAAAAACATGTTTATTATTTTATAGAGAAATTGGATGTAGTTCATTAAATATTATTACAAGTCAATACCATACATCCCTTTTAAATATAATTAGTTGTATGATTTTATAAGAAAAAATAATGAAGCTATTTTATCATTGATGAGGATCACAATGGATAAAATATGTATATATTTCCATATTATAAATATTTAAATCATTAAAGAAGGGGATAAATTTGGTATTTATCACATAAGAGTTCACTCATCAATCCATGTGATAATTAATTAAGAAAATAATAAAGGATTTGATATATCAATTATTATGATAAATATTCACAAGTCCAACCTTGATTTGGGTGGAAATAAATATTTGACTTCATATGTGTGTCATACCCATATAAGATATGAATAAGGTATCAATGGATAAAAATCATTCTTACTTCCATCATGATTCATCAACCAAGTGTGAAGATTTGCATTGATCTAAAAGGGTTTCATTGGAGGGAAAAATTTAATAGATATAATCAAGTGTATGAATATCGATGTTTAGTATGAAAATATATTAATGATTATGTAATGAAGTATATGGTATTTATAAAACCAGTTCTCATAGTAGAATATAAATGGTAAAATAGTGCTTTATGTTTTATCATTATATACTACAAATTTTCTATTGGATATTAAAATATTTCAGTTGTAGTAAATAGAATCATATAGTTATTAAACATTATTTTCATCATAAAACATTTTTAACTTTATTATATTTAAAATATATACAGTAATTATTTGGTGAAATATCATAGAGTGTAACACCCAATTGTATCTGATCATGATATTTTTATTACCAAATGATAATGAAATTTTATTTACAAAATACATTATAGGTTGTTTGGTTTTAGTACTAATAATAATCCTTATATACATGTGCAATCTAGGATAAACATACATATCTGATATGGTATGTTGAGATCAATTTCCCTATATTTAAAAGGTATCCTGTATCAACACACTCCTCTAATAAGTTTCTCAAAAGACATTTTTTCATGTAAATTATTTGGGTATCTCGTTAAAAGTCCGACTATGGATGGATGTGAAAAACACCAAATATTTGGGAGATGGATTGAAAAATTAAGATATAAGTTTCTGAGCATTATAATGAAATAAAATAAAATGATATAGTCACTTAAAAGCACATAATGAAAACTCATATGTGAGAACAACATTTTGTAGTCAATATTTAGTGAAATAAATAATTTAATAGTAGTTTTATTGTATTTTATAAAATATATAACTAGAGGATGGTTACAATATTTATTATTAAGTTAAAATTATTAATTATGCATATTGATTCTTTTGAGATTCATGATTGGTCAGACTAGATAAATATTTATGTTCTTTCACAAAACCCCAAATCAATATCACTATCTAATCTATATATATACTCAATTGATGTATACCCCTAAATCAGAAAATGTACTGAAATAATAATTTTTAATGATGGATTATAGAATTTATTATGAAGATAATCTTATAGAAATACATTATCATATCTATAAAAATCATTGGAAAAAGAACAGAAAATTGAATGTTGATTTCTAGAAGAAAAATAAATTCTTTGATGGTACATGGGAATATGGGGATCTAATGAAACTGATATTTCATCAAATATTAGAATTTTAGAAATCAAAATATTAGGGAATAAATAAATAAATATGTGAAATATTATAAACCCAACTATATTTGATGATATATTCTTCTCTAAATAAATTTTATATCTTTTGTAAACTTCTTGACCTGCAAAAACATCCAATAAGACAATTTACACAGACAATAATAATATTGAAAGAATATGGCACCGCTATAACCTTGTTATTGAATTGGAATAAATGATTTTTTGAAAAAATATGTATTATTTTTTTTAATATTAAAAATTTATTAATTTAGTTCTATGGAAAATATTTTTTTATAATATAATTTTATTCCTCAAAAATATATTTTCACAAAAAAATTTATTTTTAAAAATAATAATCATTAATTTATTAAGAAAAAATATATTAATATTATTCCATTATTAAAAAATTTATTTTATTCCATGAATAACATTTTTTAAATGAGAATATCAATAATATATGATAGTGAAGTCCTTGGTATTTTTTATTAAAATAATTTTTTCACTAAATAATGAATGTACCTTTTATTTAAAATTATCATTTCATTTCATGAATAATTCCATAGTATTCTTAATTTGATCATATATTATAAAAATTATAATATATTTTTTTTTAATGAACATATATAAATTTTATAGTTAATTTTGTTTTAAGAACCTTTTTATTGTAATAAAAATATCTAAATTGTGTCTTCCATAGAATTTATAAAATATATATTACAATTATTTTATAAAAGATCAACAAAATGATTCATTAAAATAAAAAACATATTGTAAATCGTAATGTTTTCATATAGAATATTTTTCACATTTTTTTTATTTTGAATAGTGAACTTGATAAAACATTCTATCCTATATAGGATAATGTATGGTAAAATTTTGTCCAAACAATGGGATACAGCCTCAAAATAAAAAAAACCATTATGCTAATGTTTTATTAGAGATTGGATATTATATTACATGGTTCTATAATATGAGTTGTGTTTCATAATTTTTATTGATAATAACCTATATATGATATTATATAACATAATATTTGAAAATATCACTCTCTTAGTGACAGAGCATCTCGTTTCAATTAGGTACCCTTTATCCATTGTTTTTGGATTCTTTTTTCGATTGATAAATAATATCAATGAATAATTTTGATGATACACATAATGGTTAAATCATGGATTTGTTGTAATTTATTGCTTATGTCATCATTTTTTATGATTCGTGGGAAATTATATTGCATGTAATGGTTGTACATGTCATATAATATCTGTTAGGTTGAATTTCTGAAATGAAAATAACGGGTGATGGATCTACCCTCCAAGTAATAGGATCTCATATGCTAATTTAAAATATTGTGTTTTTAATAAAAAATAAAATTATTTTAATTTTATATGATATTCATGGATTAAACGTTTGGTATGGGGATTAAAAATCATGTAATAGAAAAAAACAAGTTTTTTGGGGGCTTTAGGAGTGTTTTCTGGTTTCATTCACTCTAGGAATCCATCATTTAGACATAGTATATCTCAATATAATTTTTTTTGTGATTCCCTCACATATGGATCATTTCGTTCATTAATTGATCAGTTTTTTTGTTTGATTAATTCCTTATTTGTTATTAATAATTCAGGTTTTTATTTTTCTTTATATATATATATATGGGTTTTGGCACTGTTTTTGTCAAATATGTGAATACATATAATTTCTTATCAATAAATTTTATTTTTTTGGTGACTCTTTCCTTGTTTTCTGAGAAAACATTGTTGAAGGAATTGTGGTTTATACCATATTAATGTAAGTGTTTCTGTACAATGGGTGAAATCATTTAGTTTGTCAAAATTCATAGTAAATTTCATTTTTTGTTCATTTATTTTATGTGATAAGTTGTTTCAAATGATATCGTACAATGAAAAACTTTTTTTAAAATGATATTTCTCTTTTAAAATGGACATGCATATTTTTCAATTGGTTATCAAAAATCATATGTGTTATGTCCAAGCTCTATCTTTTTTTAAAAATTCTGATAATTGTTATTAAATTAATTAATATAATTTTACATTGGGAACCAAGGATACATTTTGAATTAGTAATGGGTAGACATTGTGTGTGTATGTAACCCTTATGATGTAATCATTTGTGACATCATCTTACAACACTCAATATCGTTTGGATCCAATATTTTTATTTTTGAGGAATTATTAAGTGTCTAGTACACAATTTATGATAGGATATATCCCATATATGACGTTATTTTTCATTCATGGTCATTTAATACACAATTTATTTATCATGTATTATTATTTAGAAATTTACATATGATGTGGTATCACATAACAATTTATGATAGGTTGTTTCATGAATACTTTATTACCTATTTATCTCTATATAGATGGAAATGATTTGTTATTTTATCACTTATTGACTTCGTATTTAATGTTTTAAAATATTAAATTATTTTATTAACAACTTGTAAAATATCTAAATTTTTATTTTTATTCATTTTATAATTTTAGACCGAATTTTTTTCTAAAATCATGACCTTATGCATTCATGATATTAGTAATTTTCTAAAAAATGTGGTGGAATATTACAAGGCTATGGATCAAACACTAATTGGTCCTTTCAAGATATGTAGATGTTGTATTAGCAAACTATTGTAAAGGTAATAGAATCTTATTGAATATTCTATTCCCTTTTTGTCTGATTTGGATTTATGGTTGTCTGGAATTGGCATCTTATCATGTGGATATTTGACTTAGTTACTATTTTAGCATATTTTGGCTAGGATTCTATGTCTTTGTGGTATCTAATTTGTACAATATTTTTACTCTAGTTGTAAGTATTATTTTTTCTTATATTATATAAATTTTATTGTTATACTATTATAATGTTATCTTTTGATGGGTTGGTGCTGTTTGGTTTTCAAGTCGGACCGGGTTGGTTAGTTCCAATTTAGTCTCATTGGGATTCTCATCCAGAATAATGTTAACACCTAATGAGTTTGGATATTTTTATATGTTATAAATTAGTAAATAATATCATAATTTAGATTGTGATTGTGGAAAAGTGGTCTGGAAAACTCACTTCCATTACTGAAATCGAGTTATAATTTGTGGGGATATATTTTTACTAGGTTCGAGACTAAGATCTTGAGGATATTTTAATTATATTGTTGGGATGTTTATTATATTGTACCTATTAATTTCAATGTGTGATCATTCATGGTAGATTTAAATTACTAATTTTTTAATTATTTTATATTAATTCTTAATGTTAGTAAGTTAATTTTAGAATAATTATATGACTAATTTGTTTCTGCCTTTTTTAGTAAATTAACATGAGAAGACATATTCGAAATCGTAGAGAGAGAATTTTTTTATCCTAGTTTGAAAAGTGTACCCTACATTGGAACCGACGTTGGTAGAAGTTGTATTTTTCACTATTCATACTCTCTATTAGGTGGGTGTTATGATCCAAGGATGTCTCGTGGATCAGGGATCACAATTTACAACGAATCAGCCACCCATACTTCATGATGAAAATTGAAATATGAATATTTTATTTAGAAGATATAGTTTTATATTCATATTCATAAAGAATCATAAATACTCTAAAGTTGGTTCATAATTTTTTATGCTCCATGGACTAGTAAAGAGTTAGTGGGAATCTACTATTCATGTTACATTTCCTCAACTTCCTTCAAGAAAATCAATAACCACATTATTTACCATAACAAATTGGGTACATAAAAGATGTGATAATTTCTAACATTAGGGTTGGGGTGAATATCATTCTATATTACCCTACAAATTTTTCTATGAGACTGAATCTAGAACCAATGTTTGTCAGTAGTCAGTACTAGACGGGTAAGAGGATTGGGTTTGGATTGGGACATAATATGTTATCTATATTAATACTCATGTTCCACTAAATATTTTTAGAGGTAGTTGATAGGGTTGTTTTTTCTATGGTAGAAATCAAGAGGAGGATATGGATGGGTGTTGTTTTAGTTTGTTCATTGGTTTTCCATGATGTATCATCTATCCATAAGAGGAAGTTTAACAGGGGTCAATTTTCTACAAATATAGTTTTAGGGGATTTGATAGTTTTATGGGAATTTATATGCTATAAATAAATTTCATCAATATTTATGATATGTCCATCTAAACAGTTTTTTTGAAACAGTCCTCATGAAATTATGAAATAATAAACTCTAAATAAGAGATTAAATTTTTATATAGATTCTTCTTGTGGGTCATGGGTCTATTCAATAATAAAATGGGTATGTTTTTTGTGGATATGACCAAGTGGATTTGTGATAAAATAATGAGACCAAGGAATTTGATGAAAGGCTAGCTACTGATAGAGGTATGGTGTTTATCTCATCTTATATGGTACTTTTTTTTTGATATTGGTGATACTCATTATATTATATCATCTATGTTAGTTGATGTGTTGGGTTTTTTCATAAAATATTCTATACTTTTTGGGTCTTTTAATTATTTTTAGAATATGAACTGATCAAGGTTTTATATGTCCCATGTGTCAGGTGACGATAGATGAAATTGATTTGGTGTTATAATTTGTAGTCCATGATTTGGACATATTTTACATCATTATAAATATGGATTATATTATCAGTGTGAACGATCAGATAGATTATTATCTTTATCAGTCATTTTTCTTTTCTACCAACAGGGTCACCCATGTTTTTTGGGGTGTGTGAGAATCTAGATCACAATGTGTATTCTCTATTATTTGTTATATTGGGGTAATATTGTGTTATCTTTTATAGATCATTGTATATGAAATTGACTCTTTTTTATGTTGTAGAATTATTGTAGTGCTATGTGAATACACCAAGGTCATTCCATACATTTTTTCTGTTTTTACACCATATAGAGAGGTCTTGTTTAATATTGACCTACTCCTTGGTATGATTCCATTTAAATTCCATCTTATCAAATAAAACAGTCTATTATGATATATATGATTTTATATCTTGATCATTGAGAGTCTAAAATATTTATTCAAACCAACATTTCATTATGGGATTTTTATATATAATTTATATACAATTTAGTTGGAATCCTCATACACTGTGTTATTTATTAGATTTTTAATCAAGAGACTATTAAAAAAAAGAAAATTTCAGCAAAGTATTTATGATATCTTTGATCGTATTTGTGGGGATCATTTGATTACTGTTATTGACCTACGGTCTGGTTCTCAATAGTGAACAATTCGATAAGGGGTTATACCAATGTCAATTTTTAGGTGTTACTATTGGAATTTAGAATTTCATGTTATTTTATTCATTCTCAATAGTGATAATGTACTATTTTTGGATTTGATGAACAATATATTTTATTATTTCTAGTACTCATATTTTCTTGTGTTTAAGGATGATATTTTTTAGTACTCCATGTGAAATATAATGGGTCAGACCTCATCGGTCAATTCCATTACATTAATCTAATGGTTGAGGTGTTTATGGAGGTCAAGGTGACTTATCCCCAACACATGGCTAAATATATTGTTCTTCAAATAGTGTTTCTAGTTTTTTATTGTTTTTCTAGACATTTGTACTTGTATAATGTTTCCAGATGTCAACATGTGTACAATGATTCTAGATTTTAGTAGGTGTACATTGATTCTAGACATCGATAGTTGTACAGTGTTTCCAGATGTCGGTATGTGGTTAGAGTTTCTAGACATTGGTATGTCTACCATGATTTCAGACACCAGTAGATGTACCATGTTTCTAAATTTTTTAGGTGAACATTGTTTCTATAAGTCAATATGTGTACAATATTTCAAGACATCAGTTGTTGTATAATGTTTCTAGACATCAGTAGGTGTGAATTGTTACTATATGTTGATTGGTGTATAATGTTTCTAGATGATGGTCGGTGTAATGTGTTTCTAGCTCTCAGTAGGTGTATTGTGTTTCACGATGGAATTAGGTGTATAGTGTTTCCAAACGTTGGTAGATGTATAGTGTTTCTAGCTTCCTATAGTCTGACCACAATATTTTTTTGATAGATAAAAAATGTATTCGAAACCTTTTTAATAGATTTATGGGAGATTCAAGTCTCGTAACTCATATATTAAATTTTTTATATCTTGGGATTCCTTTAATTGATCATAATATGTGTATTAATGTCATTCCCATTAATATAAATTATAAACCATTTCCAATATCATTAGTCATGGATCTAATACTTCAATGTTGACCACCTTTCATTCATTCCTTCCATCTCATTTCTCTCAGTGTGAGTCACCTAGATACATTCTTTTAATAGGAGGGTTGTGATATAACCATAATCCTTAGAACATTTCCCCTTTGATGTTTCTTCCTACTTCATGAATAACCCCTATTTTGGTGCAGGTAGCATGTGTTGATCCATCTTCAATAGAAGGTTTGTTCTACAACCAGTCTTGTCTTTTCTGAGATCCCCCCTCTACTATTTCTCCATTCCATGTTATGGTATATCATATTTATGTTTCTAATATATTTTCATGGGTTTCAATTAGTGTGTATGTTCCGTGACATCCTTGGGTGAATACAATGGTTGGGGGTGGGGATCATGATTCGTTGCATGGATCGTTCCCATGTTGAAAAATTCATGAACCATTTTAGGTAGGTGATTCATGGTTTCTCTTTTCTTTTACATGAAATTGTAGAGTTAGGTATTTAGCCACTAAATAACAATGGAATTTACATAATAAATATTTGAATCGAATAAATAAATTTTTATTGATAAAAATTTATTGCCTTTATTTTTTCTAGATAGTATAATATATATACTTTCCTAGTAAACCATTTTAGTCATGACAGAAATAGGTAATGAACATAAACTCTGATTAATTGTAAATATTTTTAAAATATAATGTGGGTGTTAATGAATCTGGATGTTGTTGTTGTATGTATGTTTAATTGAACCAATTTATGACATAGATGCAAGTTGCTTCTTGTTGATAATTAATTAAAGGCTTGAAAATTAACTATTTAGTTAAATATTGATATCTTACTATTTAGGTATCCCAAAGATGGAACCTACAAATAATAAGTCTATTCATTCAAGATGGGTTAATGAATCATAAATTTGATAACAGATAATGCTTGGTAGGGTACTGCGTTACACTTTTTCTTTTAAGGATGAGTGCCTTGTGCTTTAGATCCATGACAGGTCATTATGAATGAATGATGAATGACTTGTTTAAAGTCTAAGATCGAAGTTTATATGATTTTGGCTTCCTTCTACATGTGTTGTGATGTAAGAATAGATGGCTGTTGTGATATGGCAGTCATGGAGGCCCATTGGTTGTGCCAGAAGTTGATCCCTAGAGTGGAGAGATGCATCCGTTTATACTTGAGGGTTTCAGGGAGGACACCCAAGATAATGAAACAAGTTGGATATGAATGATTGGATGCCTGATGAATCTTATTGGTTGTTTAACAGTATTTCATTCCCCATCTCTCAATGAATCTGGTTTTGCATAACCTTTTTCCAAAAGGGGTGAAGATTCACAGGGTATTCCATATTCATTACATGTTTGTCTCCTCAAGGTAGGATGGGTCTACCTCCTTCTATAGGTGGAAAATACTTGATGGTTAGTTTATCTACCAACCATGTTGAGCCACTTGGGAATATGGGAAAGTAATAAAGTTTTTTATAAATGAATAAATAAATTATGTTAACCCATGGGGTTGGACCTTCTATGATACAATGATAAGTAAAAAAAAAATTAGATATTTTTTAAAAGGTTTGGTTATTCCAAGAGGGCATGAAAACATTAGTGTGATGCTAACAAAATGTAATTTCTAATTTAAAATGGTTAATTAATTGTTAAAGAAATAATTAACATAAATTGAAACTGATAAAAATATTATTAAGTAAACTAATGTATCTCTTTAAATCATGTTGTGTTTATATGACTCTAAGTCCTAGTAGTGCCATTCTGGAGTCTGAGAGACATTAAATGTTGTTGAGTCTTTGACATGGTTATTCCCAGAGTGTGACTATGTGATATAATACATTCTATAGTTTTATTATTTCTATATGATACTCTACTCTTTTAGATAGGGAAACTGAATCTTCATGGATTCTGAGCCCTGAGGGGTAGGGTTTTTTTCCCCAACATCTTGGTGGGAGGATGGATTGCTGACTACCCCCTTTGGCCATACTCTCTTCTCCTATTTGTTAATTGTGATTGTAGGCACAATGGTATTTCTTCCCTATATATGTGTGTTTAGGGATAAAATGTCTTGTGGTTATTTACACACATATATTCTAGATATAGATTCCTATGGACTACAATAGGTGTAACATGCATAGGTCGTGATGGCTTGAGGATACATACTCGGTGTATGGGGTGTAATGACATGAGGTTTAATACATGACGTATGATACTTGAGATGCGTGATATGGTGGATCATAGAAACTACCTATTTACTTTAGTTACATGGACACAATGGTTGTGTTACATGAGGTGCATGTTTTGGTGTTACGCCCACGTGTCTGTGGGAATGCATTTTTTGAGAGAGATTCTTTGGACTTGTGATGATAGGACAAAGATTAAATCTATTAGGGATGAATTATTAGTGTACCCGTGATATTTATTATTATATTATATACTCATGTATGTGATACTTGGTGATTGTTTCCATAGAATGGTTGGGAATATTGTATACATGTTTAGGTGATGAGTTATTTTGACTTCATGTTCAAAATTCTTTAGCATGATTTATTTACATTTTCACGAGAGGCTCTATAGAAGAGATTATTGAGCATACTATTATTCTCACCCACCATATATACAAACTATATTAAGGTCACATGAAGTAGTATGGTGTCTATGATAGTAACTACTAGCTTGGGGTTCCAAGATCAGTTCATGCTTCGTGGTCACTGTAATTTTTACTATCATTTGGTACTTACAGTTTTCCCTTTTAGATGTAGTAGTTATTGCATTGAATTACATATGTGTACATGAGATTTATTTTATATTGTAGTATTATATGTATTCTTTTGGTGTATTTCTCATCTCTATCTTCCCCATGTCTTCTCTTATATAGTAATACCTACCATTTGTGTGTTTTCTATACTGTTGGTGTTGGTTTCCAACACGAGGTCTATTGAAGGAGGGACTGGGGGTCATAATATCCCTTCACATATTATAGGCCCAGGAGGGTACACCATGTGAGGAGGTGGTCATGAAATGTGGTATTATTGTTCTAGTTGAGGGATATCATGGAGTTTTGTGTTAGGTATAGGTGGGGTTTAATGGGTCTTTAGGGAAACAAAGTCAGTAATGTTTAGAAAGGGATGTAAACACTATATACCAGCTAAGAGAGAGGGATTTATGGCCCATGTGATCTGATTCATAGACAATTATGTTTTTAGTGACTACTAAATGATGTGACACTAGTTTCAGTGTAGTGTCCAATGAAAGGATCATGCATCATTCTTTCGTGTTCCTATGGTTTAATGGGTTGGCCTTTGTATAGATTAACACAAATGAATAAAATAAACAATTAATTAATTAATGGTGATTCTTACGTATTCTAGCATTAGGAGCTCTAACTGTTTTTTATTTTGTTGTTATGGCTCTAGTTCGACTTCCTTGTTAGTTTCTCACTGACGTTTTCTAGTAGGCTAGGACAGAATATTGTGTTATGGGGGAGGTCGATGACGATGACACATAGAGGAGGACTTTCGGAGTGTTTCAATGCATCTGTATGCAGATGAATGAGGGTTATGTATCAGATGTAGTCACAAAATAATTGTTGGAGGAGTATGATATAGCCTACAGTTTGATCTATGCTCGAATGGATCACTGGGTGTCTTTGTTTGTGACAGTTCTGCATGGGGCAGTGAGGTAGTGGTGGTTATTAGTCACTGGGGATCACGATGATTCTGTGATCTTGTGGGAGGAGTTCTAATACAATTTTAGAGTCATGTTTCATTATCCTATCATGATGGAGTATAGTAATTATGAGCATCTTACCCTTCAATAGTGGATCTCCAGTGTGCCATAGTTTGGAATCCATTTCAGGAACCTTTTATAATATGCATTAGACTAGTTGAAAGATGAGGAGGCCAGGATGATGCATTTTGAAGATTCTTTTCCTATAGAGATCCAGCACCATGTAACCATATTTATACTAAATACATATATTAAGGTTATGGAAAAGGAATAGTCCATCGAGAGGACATTTTCCATAACCAGACATTCATGAGAGGGGTGTCATCATGATTCCTTAAAATGTAGACATATAATCCTAGGTTTATTTTTCTCAAGGAAGAGGGGTTTCAGTTCGGCCGAGGGTAGGACCCATCATTCAGCATCTAGTTTGTCGGGATCGGTGGATCTATTTCATATTCCATGGGATCAAGAAAATTATTTTTCTTTTTGAGCCTGAGGTCATATATAGAATGAGTGACCGACCTTTCTGAGCTCTTAGTGTGCACCAGGTTTTCTTCTCTAGGTTCCTCATCTGAGGCTGTTGAAGGTGAGGCAGCAGTAGTAGGATGAACCATCATTGGATCAGCAGATAGTTCATCGGGTAGGTAGAGGACCTTCCCCAGGATGCTCCCCGTTCTCAAAGATCAGAGCACAACTATGTTGGTGGTCTTCATTACGGTCAGAGAGTCCATTGAGATGGTCGTGATCAGCTTCATTGTTCTGCATTCCCAATGCTAGGTGAGCTAGAAGTCAATTGAGGTACATTTTTCTTTTTTTTCTACATGGGTGAATGGATTTTTTGATTTAGGAGTGAAACATTCCTTCATACTACCTGCCTATGTGCATTCCTAATGACTTGCAGTCAAGAGGCTTCCTGTTCTCTTGGTGTTTATTATGCCAGTTGGAGGTCGAGCTGACTTCTTTGAAATTTATAAAGACTATTAGATAATGATGGTTCAGATTAATTATTGGGGAGGTTTCGTATGTTTATAGATAAAATCATATGATTTCATCCTCAACATGGATTGGATGTATTTAGTGTAGGCTATCAGGTATTTCTTCAAGAGGCAGGTGGTGTTCTTCAATGTTGATGGAGAGGCAGTGGAGTTTTTTGTTTAGCGATACCCTCAGATGTGTCAATGATGTGATCTGTCCTTTCCATCCATGATGGATGTATTTATTCTGATTTCTTCGATGGTTCAGTAGTTTGAGTTTCCCTGGGTCATAGATGTGTACCCTGATGTCTTTCCAGAAGAGTTTTTAGCTTACCTCATCGACGATTGATCAAGAATGGGATCGAGCTAAAACCATGATAGTCTCATATATCTTTGTATTCATATAGGATGGAAAATAATGAGTAATGGGATCAACGTAAATAGATCTACAGTCTATTGCAATAGAGTTTTGTTCGGAGAAGTGTGTCCAAATGGGGTGCTGCGGTTTTTTTCCTTAAGAAGGTTGATGGCTGTTTGTGGTGGTGTATCGATTATCGTAACACAAAAAAATGAACATCTACAAATTGATAATTTGTCCGATCAACATAAGGGTGCATGTTTCTTCTAAAATATCAAGGATATCATCATATGCTTGTGAAGGATGATTATATGCCGAATACTGCTATGAGTTTTCATCATGGTCATTATTAATTCATAGTAATTTTGTTCGGTTTGACGAATATAAAATCTGAGTTTTTGGGATTTATGAACACTATGTCCCCTGAGTTCTTATAATTTTTTGTGGTAGTATTCATCGATGAAATCCTTCTGAACTAAACATTTAAGGAGGAGCAAGAAGAGAATATGCATGCCACATTGGGAATTCTTCGTTAATACTAGCTATTTGGGAATTTGTTGAAGTGTGAGTTTTAGCCTCAAGAATTATATTTAATTGAGAATGTCATATCGCATTACGGGGTTTCTGTAGATCTATCGATGATAGAAATAATTTTCTTAGGAATCCCTCACGACAGTGGTTTTGCTGAGAATTTTTCATGGTCTTGGCGGCTATTACAGAAGGATAGTAGTCATTTTCTCTCAGGTTATGACTCTTTTGGATGCATTTAACTGCAAGGATTGGGATATCATCTGCACTGATCAATGTCAGGTAGCATTCATGTGTCTAAAAATGAAGTTTTTTAGTGGTCTAGTTCATTGTATTCCGGTACAGGGAGTTCAGTTTTATGACTTCATTGATGAATTGAATCATGGGTTTGGCAGCATTCTAAAGCAAGATAGATCAGTTGTTTGTAATGGGTATTTGTAATTACTACACCAAGAACATAACTATTCCACCCATGATATTGAGTTGGCAAAAGTGGTGTTTTCTCAGAATTTGTGGAAACATTAAATCATTTTCGATCACATTTTCACTTTCAGTAACCATAATAACCCGAGTAATATTTTTCCCAATGTGATTTGAACATGAAGAATAATCGGTGGATGGAGTTCTTATTGGAATACATCATTGAAATATAGTATACAACAGGAATGGGGGATGTTGTAGTTGATGAACTAATCCAGAAATCATGTTGTGATACAGTGCATGAATCTAGTTATTCATGTAGTGTAATGGAATATCATAAAACATTCCATCTTGATATGGGAGATGTCGGGTGGTAGTGGTTGTCTTTTTCAGATGATGGTACAATCATTTTCAGTGCAAGATGTGCAAGTGTTCAATTTGGGGGATCTAGATGTGGAGGTAGGGGGAAAACAAGTTGTTTGTCATGAGGCCCCTAATGGATGGACTATGGATGACCAACACAAAGTGTTGTATTAGGGAAGGATTTTCATTCCATTGGTGATGTGGGAGATGGATCACAATGAGTTTCATTGTTCTCCTTTAGTAGTGAATCATGGGGTGACAATGATGTATCATGATTTGAGGATTCGGTTTTGGTGACCTAGGTTGAGGTGTTCCCTTACAGATTTGTGTCTCGATGTTTAGTCTTTTAGAAGATGATGGATGATCACTATGATCCAGGTGGTTTGATCCCACTTTTGGATGTTCTTTTTGAAAGTGGTAGGACATCTCAATGAACATTTTTATCGGTTTTCCTCATTCTCAGGGATGATATGACGCTATATGGGTTGTAGTGGATGGTTTTGAAAATCAAACCAAATCATAGAGAATAATGAATCGATCTCAGTGGATGTTTTTTCAAGGTAGTATCTAAAGTAGGTGGTGAGATTTCATGGAGTCTTGAGGATGATAATTTTTTATTGAGATCCTATTTTTACCTACAGGGCGTGGAGAGGTATCCTAAACTATTTTGGTTCTCAACTATAACATAGCACAAATTTTCATCTATAGTCATATATTCAGACATATAGGACCACATAGACTCCTGAAGACATGTTTCACTCTATTGTAATAGATTTTAGAGGTTTGTGGATGAGGGACATACCCTTGGTGGTGTTCACGTACAAAAATAGTTTCTCTCCACCATCAGTATAGCGACATTTGATGCCTTGTATGTATTTCCATTCCATTCACCATTATGTTGGACCGGGGTTGGAGAGTCACAAACTCTCAGATCAGAACAAGTGTAGAATATATGTGAGATGTTTCAGGTGATTCATTAGAGGATGAAGTCATATCATGATCGTTAGAAATCATATGTCTATCATAAGAGGAAACCTTTGGAGTTTGATTTTAGAGATCATGATTTTTTAATGGTGACTCCCCATTGGGGAATGGAGAGGATTGGTCATGGGAGTAAAAATTCTACCTAGTTTTTAGGCCTTTCAATGTGTTTTCTTGTGTCGGAGTCGTGGAATATTGGGTAGCACTTCCCCAATAGATTATATGGATACATGGAGTTTTTCATGTGTCGCAGCTCCATCGTTATCTTCATGATGACTATCATATCAACAATTGGCGAGGGATCGACATTGAAAATGATGCAACCGTAGTGGAGCATCTTATAGAGATCCAGGACCACAAGGAGATGGTGTTGCACAGGCATGTTATCCCCTTGGTCCATGTCTTGTCGTGACACAGTTAAAAAGAGGATATTATAGGGGAACATGAGTTATATATATGGTCTTAATACTCCTTGTTTTTTAATTTTTAATCACATTCATTGTAATGATGTTACTTTTTTATTGGAGACATTTTGTTTTTATGAGATGGAATTCATTTGTTTCTTATGTGTCGTTTCTCTCTTTTGAGATGTATCTCGATCGGTTGTGGTTCATACCCTTTTTCCATTTTGTTTTAGATTCGTTTTGAATTCTCTCAGACGAGAATGTTTGATAGTTTTTTTTTGATGTAATATCTCAGACCTCTCTAGTCTATTCCATTATTGAAATCTGGGGTTTGAGGTCTTCTAGGAGGTCTAGAATACTTATCCCCAACTCTTTTCCAAATTTATAGTTCCATGAACTGTGTTTCACATTTTTAATATACTATTTCTAGATGTCGGTATGTGTACAGTGTTTCCAGACATTATTATGTTCACGTTGTTTCCAGATCACGGTAGGTGTGCAGTTTTTCCAGACATTGTTGTGTTCACATTCATTCTAGATTTTGGTGGGTTTATAGTGTTTACCGAATTCGTTAGGTGTATAGTTTTTCTAGAAGTTTGTTGTTGTACGATGTTCCAATCTATCATTAGGTGTGTAGTTCTTCCAAAAGATGGTATGTGTGTATTGTTTCTATACATCCTTCTGGTATACAATGTTTTTAGATTTAGGTAGGTGTATAGTGTTTCCAAACATTATTAGGTTTACAGGGCTTCCAATATCGTATAGTTTCGCATCTTTAGAATTTTCATTGACAAAAAACGCATTCAAATCACTATTTTATGGAATTTATAGCCAATTTAGATCCTATAAATCCTATATAAGATTCTATGAGGCTTTGGATTACTTTACATTCTGAAACCATGTGGATTAATGTGATTCACATTAATGTAAATATTAAACTGTTTTAAACCCCGTTAGTCACAGATTTAATCCTCGAATGTCCGGAACCTCCCTTTCTTTCATTATTTATCCTTTATCTTAGTTTGAAGAGCCATGAGATATTTTTCCCATAGGGGTGGTGTGATTGATCTTTAATCCTTAGATCATTCCCCCATGATGTTTCTTCATGTTTCATGTGCACCCCCTATTTAGGTGCAAGCAAAAGGTGTCGATCCATCCTCGATAGAAGGTATGGTCTACCTCTGTTCTTGTTTTTTCTTCGATCGTTCTTCTCCTTTTTATCTATTCCATGTTATGTCATATGATATCCATGTTTTTTATAGAGTATCATGGGTGTCAGTTGGTGCAGTGGTGCCTCTATGTCCTCAGGTGTATGTAGTTGTCGTGGGTGGATGTGATCATGATTTGTTACATGGATCATTCTCATGAAAAGAACATCAAAAACCATTTAAGGTATGTGATTCATGGATTATCTCTTCATATACATGAAATTGTCGAGTTCACATGTTTTATCCACTTTATTACAATTGAATTCAAATATATAATAGATATTTTAAAATGATAAATAAATTGGTATCAACCTATGTTATTGGATCTTATTTTTCTAGATAGTGTGATATCTTATCTTACCAAATTTAGCTTTTATTTCATGATGGAAAATTGGTAAAGAACAAAATCTGGTATTAATTTTATTTATTAGTTAATGATAAAGAGGCATGTAGATGAATCTTGTTATTCATAGAGTAAGAATGTTTAATTGTATTAATTAATGAGCTATAGGCATGTTGATCCATAATTCAAATGAATTAAATGAATGTAGATTAACTATTTGCCTAATTATTTGTAGATTAATTTTATGGTTTCCTTTAGTTGGAACCCGCAAATAATAAATCAATTAATTCCAGATGGGTTAAAGATAAATTTTTTTATAAAAGATAATTCCCGGAAGGGTTCTCAGTTAACCTCTTCGTAGTATTGCTGAGTTCTACATGCTTCAGATCCATGAGTTTTCATTATGTGTGATGGTTGGATACCTTGTTTAAGTACCAAAATCAATGTTAACATGGGGTTTTTTCCTAATATATGTGTTTTCATATGAGCCTGAATGGCTATTGTGATATGTGGTGGTTGGGATGCCCATTTTTTGTGGCAGTATTTGACGCCTAGAGTGGCTTGATGCATTATTTTATTATAAGGGTGTCGGAGGGGACACCAAATATTATCAAATGAATTGTAAATGAATGATTGGATGCATGAATAATCTTGTTTTTCTTTTTCATCATTACTTTCCCCACTGACTAAGGTATGTAGTATTAATTACCCTTGTTCAAAAATTCAAAAAGGAAAATGGGGTATGACACATTCTTTCCAAGTTTATCTCCTCAAAGGTGGATTGGTCTATGCTACTACTATAGGTGTAAAAGACTTGATAGGTAGTTCTTCTACACAATGTATTGAGCCCCTTGTATTTAGTTTCATAGAATTTTGTACTAGAATTCCTGGGAATATGGAAAATTAATAATGTTGTTAACAAATGATTGGATAAATGATATTAACCAATGGTGTTTCAGCATGCTATGATCCAATTCTGAGGTAACATTTTCTCAAAATCTATTGTCATGGTTTGGTTATGCCTAGAGGGCATGAATCAGTGTTGTTATGATAATGATATTTAATATAGAAATTAATAATAGTTATTTAAATATTAACGCATTAATTGGCATAAATTAAAACTAATAAAAAGATTTATATTAATCTAATGTAGTTCATTAAGTGGTTATGTGGTTATAGGATATAGAGTCAATGTGGTGGACACTTGGAGATCGAGAGAATTTATTTGTAATTAAGTCTAAGAACAGGTTATTCATATAGAGTGTTTGTGAGCTATATTATATTATATATTTTTTGTGTTTCTACTTTCTACTCCACCCTTTTGGTTAGGGAAACTGATACCCAATGGATTTAATTCTTTGGGGTGTTTTCTCTATCTTCCTGATAGGAGGATGGACAAAAGACTACCCCCTTTGGCCCGACTCTCTCATATTTGTAGTTACTTGATCTAGATGGCACAATGGTTAGTTATCCACGTATATTTGTGTAGAGGGTTGTAATGGATTGTGGTTATTCACACACATATATTCTGGATATAGTTTTCAATGGATACTATAGGTGTCACGTGTATAGGATGTGATGTCTTGGGGATCCTTTCTCGGTGTATGGGCTATAATGTCTTGATGTTAAATGCCAAATTTTTTATTCACATTATGTAAGATATGGTGGATCCCAAAAACTACTCATTTACTTTGGTAATGTGGATGTATTGATTTTGTTGCATGAGGTGCATGTTGTGGTTCTACCCCTAGCAGCCCACGTGTAAGACTTTTGAGAGATAGAGAGACATTCTTAGGACATGTGACATTGGGGAAAAGAGGAAAACCTATTTGGAAGTGGTAGTGAGGAACTGTTGATATTTTTTATTATATTATATAATCTTATATGCGATAATGGGTGATAGTAGACAATATGAGACTAGGAACACAGTATACCAGATTAGGTGATGAGTTAGTTTCACTTCTTCTTCACTATGCTTTAGTATGACTTTTTTTCATTTTCATGAGCGGGTCATTGGAATATTTTTCTATGTATACTGTTTTACTCACCATTTGCATATATTTACTCTTTTCATGTCACATGGAGCAGGTTGGAGACCAGTCTCATTATAACGAGCATTGGGATGTTGGATCTACTCTCACTTCATGGTCACAAAAAAGTTTACATTCATTTTGTATCTGTAGTTTTCCCTTTCAATTGTATTAGTTTTTTAATGGAATTAAAAATATGTACATGATATTTATTTTATATTTTAGTGTGAGTTCAAGTCATTTGTTGTCTATCTTTTCTCTCTCTTCTACATGTGTTCTCATAGAGGGTAATGCCTCCCATTTGGGTGGTTATTATACCCTCTGTTCTAGTAAACAACTCGATTCTTACTGGAGGTGGGACTCGAGGGTAACTATCTCCCTTCTTAATTATTTGACCAAGAAGGGGTACACCTTTTGGGTGGGGGTATTGACATGAAAGGAGTAGCACATGGAAAAGTTGGATAAAAATATTGAAACCTATATTTGACATTTTTTATGGTATTCGTTCTTGTTTTTAGGTTTGAATATGGGAAGTGATGTATCAGGTCGATGTGATATTTGAATCGATCATCTCAATATACCATGGAATGGTAAATGATGTTATTTCTTCGGTGTATGATATAATTTTTTTATGATATGGAGCATTTTTGGTTCTGATGGTTACTATAGAAGGTATGTATAATACATCTCTATTATTTAATATTTGATAGCATATTTAACCCACAATTCTGTAATGTTTTAATTGAATTAAATTTGTTAGAGATCATTTGAGGATTTTATGGTGAGTTTACATCCACACATGTTTTGATATATTATGAATTAGTATTGATTAAAATTTTTATATATAATGATTTTGGCGTGGGTTTGTGATGAGTATAGATACATGGGAAACACATGGTGGATTATTGTTCTCAATATTTACACCATTATGAAAAGAAATAACTTTCCCATGATAATGAGTTCTAAGGGGATATTCACGCACTAAAAATTTGGTTTCAATATCTCATTGTGGAGTAGTTTATGTTATATTCATATCATAATTACCGTTAATATATATTTACATATAGGTTTTTAAATTTATGGTAGATACACTGGGTAGATTATATTTATATTTTTTTATTTTTTTATTGAATATACACAAAAATATGTTAATGTAGTTGTATATGAGTTATCAAGAAAATTACAGATCCAAAAAATGAAGTAATCATTTAAGGAGTGGTCTGAAATGGGTTTGTTTCAGAACTTTAATTGGTACTGTAACTGTAGGGTGGTTAGTTATGTGAGGAAATGATTACAGAAGAATCTGCATTTAAGTAATAGGTTCTCCATGATTGGATGTCTAACACTAAGATGCTTTGTTTTACTGAAATTCATTATGGTGGAGAGACCACGAGAGAGTGGTCTTAGTCATCATATATCCCACATACTAGAATCTTATCCTAGTGCGTTATATTATTAAATTTGTACTATTACAAGGAATAAAATCTAAAAATACCCATTAGTTTTGTAATTTGGGACAACTAGATCACACACATAGAACCCATTATACATTAAAAATATAAAAAATTCATAATAAATAACAAAATATAATAAACTGCATCCTTAAAAACTCAGTAAAATGAATATTTTTCTAAACATGGGGAAATAAAAAGAATTATGGTGATAAAAATATATTATTAATGTTGAGGGGTAGATGAATCGTTCATTATTCAATAATTAATAATCAATATGTAATGTTAAATAACTAATCACACATGTCATTTAACCAAGAAGGTGAAAATGAAATGAATACATATAATTTTTCTAACTGAAAATCTTATGGATAATAAAAAGCAATCCTTGAATGGAGTAAATGTTTAGTTATTGGATGTCATGTATCTGGAACATGAACAATTACCTCAAAAAACATTCATAACATAGAATAAACTACATGTTAATCATAATTTAATGATAGCTAAACTGACTCATCCCTTGTGGCTAATGATACATAGAGGGGATATCTCTAAAGGGGATGAAACTTTTTCTTCTCTTTTAATAAATTCATCATATTTTATATTATTAATTTAATTATTAAAATATGCTCCCTATCATCCAATATCTATTTTGAATAAATGATAAAAATTTATCTATATTACAAAAAATTAATCAAATAACATTAAATGTGAAAACCATTTGTAAAAATCAAACAAGTGTTAGGGTATATTCATATTTATCATACCATAATATGGATATTTAAGATTAATGTATTGAGAAATTAGAAATTATTATGAAAAAAATATATTTTCATGAGAATGTTAACAATCATAAGATAACATGATATTGTATATTACCTTTTATTACTTGCTCATTATCATGTCAAATTTATTTGGATGAAATAATTGAAATTGAAACATAAAAATAAACTGAATAATGAATAAAATATTATATTACATTTAAATTTTATAGGATACACAACATCTAGAAGTGAATTGGTCTATACTATAAAATTTGTCTAAATGGAATTTATTTTGAGACGAAATCCCTTACTCTTTGAGTAACATTATAATACAAAATTCCATGAATTAATTGACTAAATAAAAACATTTAATATCATGAATTATTTGAAAATCATTAAATAACATATCATATGAAACTATATATATCACAGAAAAATAAATGACTATTAAATAAATAATAAGTCACTTATATATAAAAGTTATACTATAAATCATCATATCATACACATCTTTTTGGTTGAATACTATTTTATCTAAATTAGAGTTGTTTAAAAATGATACTATCAAATAAAATAACCATATTAATTTCAATTATATTGTATATGATCAATTATTAGCATATAAATATCATTTCATTAACAAACATTCATTATTTTCATTATTTTGGGTGTCAATTTCCTTGTTTTTATAGTATGGTATTATTTTTTATTTTTTCATCATACATTTATAATTATTTAATTATGCCTTTCATTTAAATAATTATTTATATATAATTAATATTTACTGTGTATGTATTTTAAATAATCAATGGAATTTGGTGAATTAAATGAGACACACTATTAATGGAGGCAGTAGGTTGTTCGTACGCATGAACATTACTTCCCTTTTATTATCATATTAAAAGAAATTAAATATAAAACTATATTTAGATATTATAATTTATTTATTATTTATATGCCATATGTATCATATAGTTTTATTTTAAAGTCACCCTAACAAATTCCATCTAAACCATTAAAGAATCACATCATTTAGATATTGTTTTAGATCACACATCCAATTATTATGTCATTGTTTTCCCAAAAAACTGAATTCATGACGGTATGTGTTATATAAAAATTAAATATTCATTATTTCATTATCAGTATAATATTTATCATATATATATTATATTCATATCATTATTCGAAATAATAAATGGTGGCAATGGAAAAATGAATGACTTCAGTTTGGGAGGCAGTAGTCTAACATGTACATGAAAAGTAATTGTGTATTCCAAATGATGGAAGTGTGTGTGAGTGTAGGTGATAACATTTAAATAAAATAATCTCATTTTATTGAGTATAAATTAGACATTATAAAATCATGTCATAGAAAATAATTTAAGGGTCAGTGTTAGAAATAATACAGAAGTGCTCATTGAATGACATTATCTCTTATTTGAGAAAATAATTTTTTTTATACAAAATATAAATTATTTTTTTATGAAAAAAAAGGTGAGGCTTCTATGATTATGGGAATGATTTTGATATTTTACATGGATAATATTTGGATGATAGATAAGGCTTGATAGTTTTTAAGAAGTAAAGGGGTGAATGCTTTTTTATAGTGGAGGGGGAGTGAAAATATCATAAATATAAAAAGGTAAAAATTATTTAGAGGTATATATTTCATATTATGCCACCGATAATGATACTTATTCGATAAATAAGGTAATATGGTTGAATTATTTCAGTCCAAAGAGTTTTCTGAAATGTTTCTGGGCCTGTTTTCCCTATATTATTATAGGTTATCCAAAATTTAGAACCATTTTTAACTTAATTAGCATAATTAATGATTAGTTAATTTCACTAATATTTTGGGAAAAAATATTTTGAACATAATATAAAATATATAATATTTCAAGCCAAATATAATTTTTTTTAAATCCAATCACAGGTGTAGAAGAAATTATTAAAAAATAATCCCTTGGACGTGATGAGAAAGTATGTTTTTATTGTAAAATCATTTCAAGAGTTGGAAATTGTTTTATATAAAATTTAATTATAATAGTATTACAAATTATTAAATTAGATTAATTTAATTATAATTTATCAAATTATACTTTCTACCCAATTTGAAAAAAAAATCCATTTTATATATTATTTAGAGGATAAGTCTAGTTTTAATTAAAATTCCTAATTTCATCGTCCATCGAACAATTAAATATCTAGGAAAAATAAAACAATCTCACATCCTTTTTTGATATTACTAAATAAAAAATAATTTTTTATCTAAAATATAGTTTATTAATTTATAAAATTGTAGTTTAAATTTAGGATCTCTATTAAAATGATGTAAAACTTCCTTCAGAATAAATATTTCTTTGGATGTGTAATGTTTGATTTATTTTTATCTTTGGTATATAAAATACAATGTTTCGATTTAAAATAATTCAATTGAATATTAAATATATAAATTTCTTTAATATCACGAATTAATAGTAATTAATTAAAATAACATTACATTTTTCACATAATAATATATAAATCTCCTTTATATTCCACTGGTATATATATTCATTTATAATTACTTGTTCACCAATGAATTATATAAAAATATATAATTGTTTTCCAAACAAATTTAATCCTTTAGATAAATTTCATTAAAATTTCTGGATTATTATTATCATATAAAATATTAATATTAATTGTATATTGTAATTTTTAATTTGGTAAAAATATTCAATACATATAACACAAGTTATTGTATAACATGGTATTATGTGCTACAAATACCAACATATTGATTCATGTACTAAAAGAAAATATTAATGTTTTTTGAAGTGAAATAATAAATCTGTAGGGAAAAATATTTTATATAAATTCAAAATATAGTAATGCCTTGGGGTGTTACATTCACCATTAATTAGATTTTTTCTTCACAATTCATAGATGATCTCCGTAATCAATGGTTTGATATTTGAAATAGTATTATTAAAAAAATATCGTAAATAGTGTTAATAAATTATATTTTTAATAAGAGTGAAATAGAAATTTAAAAGTCACCACAAAAGTAGGATTTCTAAAGGAATAACGTTATTTAAACATAGAATTCGATGCTAAATTTCATTGTTATTTTCCGAAGGAGAGTGATAGAGAACATTGATCATATGTAAATTTGTGATCAAGATAAGGTTAATGACCATTAATTCATAAACCATATCCGTGAAAAAAGGTCATTAGTATAATAAAAAGGATAATAATATGACAAAATTTTTATTTCAATACCCTTCTTACTAGAGTTTAGTAATTCATTCAGCCTCTAAGAATTTAAGTAAATATACATTTCTATTTCATAAACACATTATTATCCATTGGTTATTCCATGAAATACTTATTGACCATCTCTTAGAATAGGATACATTCTGTAGAGAATTAGAACAATAATCTCTAAAATGAATTACAATGAAAAACATAAACCTCTTCATAAATGTTTAACCATTAAAAAATATTACTATACTATAATATTGAAAGTTGTTCACAATAATGTCCAAAAAACATATTAATTATCATCCTACATGATGTAGCTATTAATTATCACAAACCTAACACATAGATACCTTTATTTTTATTTTTTTAAATACAGATATAATAGTAAAAACCATAAAAATATTTTTGATATACACATGATTCATTATAATTTAAATTTTACAAACATCATTAGATATAATTTTTAAATCCACAAATGATATATTATCCATCAATGACACCATAAAATACATTATCAAAAAAATAATTATTTTGATCCAATGATGACAATATTATCTAATTAACATTATGCATGTCATTAATTTATTTATCTAAAAATAATTATGTTATCATTATGATCATATATAGTACCATTATTCCCATAGTAATTTTTTCTAAGAAGTTCAACTTCTAACTAAATTATTTCTTGTGGTCATCAGTACTAATCAACATAAACTATTTAATCTTTTATAATAATTGAATGAAGTATAATCCTTTTTCAAAAATAACTATAACAAGGATATAATTTATAAAATAAAGAAAAATATTATTCAAGGATCAAAATATTTGAGAACATTAGTCATTCAAATTCATCTATATCAAAATCATAAGAATAAACTAGATCCATTATCTTGTTTGGAGGTATATTGTCCAGATATGGGTATATACTTTTTCATATTTATGTATCTCTTGGAGGTTTTAAAAATTAATTTCATCCTTATTACCCTTCCATTTTAATTCATTTTCCATGTGACCCTTATCTCCACACTTATAAGAAACATTATATCCATGTGTATTAATAAATTTCCTCATTCAATGGTATATACCAAATTATTTTATAACATTATGAAATATAATTTATAATCATAGAACTATTAAAACACAAAAATTATGTTTTAAAACATATTAATATATAATGTCATTGTAATTAACATGGTATCATTGGGATGTTATTCCATAATCATGGGATAAATTTATTATTAACCTTTTTATAATATAATTTATCATCAATCAATAATAAATTAAAATTATGGAAAAATAAATAAATAGACACAAATTCCATTTAATCAATAATGTCAGAATGACATGCATCCCTAAATTTTTTCATAGGTAGAATCATCTAGATAATTATAACTGAATACTAAATGATTAGAATTCATAATTACTAGATTTCATGAATATGTACCATGAACCAATACCATTACAATCTTTCTCAACATTGATTAATCTATAATTTAATCCCTATTTAAGGATAGCTTCCATGACATATCCCATGAAACTACAGATTGATCAAAGACTAATCTAAAACCATTAGACAATCGTATCTTCCATTTCATTTAAGTCCTCTAAAATTTATAAATTAATTTAAATAATAAAAAAAATTGAGGAAAATATCCACATTTAATAAAAGATTTAGATTTATCAATTTTCAAAAAAAATCAATTATCATTAAGATTAAATGTCATATGTAAAAAAACTCATACTATTTAAGATACAACATTATCCATTATTATATATTATGGATATTTATTGTAAAATAATTTTCAATTGAAAATTATTATAATATTGTTACTATATCATGATAATGTTGACAATCACAAGAGAAAATAATATTGTACAATAACATTATTCATTTGGAAGTTTTCTATTCAAAATCTCCAAGGATGATATAAATAATAGTGAAATTAAAAATAATATGTGTAATGAATAATTCATTATATCATATTTAAAATGGATAGTATATTCACTATATTGAAGAGAATAATTACATAATAGAGAATAAGTCTTAATGGAATAAAAATTGAGATATAATACTTTACAATTTGACTAACTTTTAATAATGATCACATGAAATAATAAAATAAATGGAATCTTTGAATGTCAATTATGAATTGATATTAATTATATATGTTCATATAGGGAATTACAGACAACAAAAAAAGTGCTGAATATGGAATAATACTCCCAAAAAAAATTTAGACTAGAAATAACCTTATTAATTAATTTATTATGGTTAAATGCAATTTATTGTATTATATAGAAGTTTATAAAAAGTTAATATCTTATTTTAGCACAATATTAATATATATTGTATAATATATTATTCTCTCATGATATATTATTATACCTTCCCTAAAACAATTTCAATATTTTCATCGTTTGAGGTGTTAATTTCATTGTATTTCAAGTTCATTTTTTTTGTTAATGTTTTCTATTAATTGTATAATTATTTAATTATATCCATAATTTAAAACATTATTTATTAAAAATATATATTCTTATTATATTTATATAATATATTCAATCAAATTTATTGATATAATGCAAACACACCATTCATGGAGATTGTAGAATATACATACACATCAACTAATTTTCAATTTTTCTATGGTATTGAATGAAATATTATTCATTATTATATGAATATATTATCAATTTTTATCATTTATATATTATATAAATCATATATTTTTATTTAAACCCATCAATAATACATTTCACGTAGTGATTGAAATAATCACAAAGTTTTGATTACACGATAATGCCAATTTCCACTAATGATGTTATCATATTCCCACAAAATTGTATGTATGATATTTTGTATTATATAATAATTATATAATAGTAAATTCAATTTAAATATAATATATGTAATATATAATTTTCATATCCATTATTATTACAATCCATGAATGGTGGTAATGGTATAATAAATGACATAAGTTCTTAAGGAGGTAGTTCACCTTACACGTGAATGAAGATTTCAAATCCCATTTTGATTGAATAGTGTGTTTGTTTATATCATACCTTTTTTAACAAAATATAATTATTTTTTCTCTTTTGTGTTTTTTATATATTCAGGTTATTAAAATCAATGAAAGGGGTGTTGAGAGAAATAAAAAATTCTCATTGAAGTACAATACTTCTTATTTATGAAACTCTTATTAATTTAATAAAAAAGACAAAATTGGTTTTAATTCATCCAAAATATAGTCTTATATTATTAGAGTATGTATATTTCTATTTTATTTTTGTAGGGATATGTAAATCCAAAAGTATTGATAGGGGTGAACAAGTGAGGGGGGAGGGGCTAATGTCGTTTTATAATGGAGTTGAAGTGGCATTATTATAATTATAAACAATTAATCACATTAACATTTATTCATTATATAAAAATCCTCCAATAATAATAAAAAAATATATATAATAGTATTAATTGATTAGTTTTTTCCAAAAAATTTGTTTTAATAGTTTATTGGACATTTTTTTCCCATTTTTATTAAACATTACCCACATTGAAAAAAAAAATCTTTTTTATCATTATCAATGTTATTAATATTGATTAATTTCATAAATAATTTTGGTCAAAAATTATGTTTGGCATAAAATAAATTATATATGATAACTATAAAAAAAATTAATACATTTTTTCCAAAATTTCATTAACATATATTGTAGAATGTAATTTAAAATCAATCTGACAAACAGGTCGAGAAAGTAGGTTTGTCAATAAGAAATGATAAAAAATGTTTGAAATAGTATTATATCCAATTTTAATTTTAAATTGATTCCAATATCCTAAATTGAATTAATTTTTTAACATTTAATATAATTATACATTAATACTAATATGAGATATAATTTAACTATATTATTTATTTAGATGATATGTCATTTTACAATTAAAAATCATAATTTTACCATAGGACCCAAAAAATGAAACATAACAGAAAAATATAGAAAAATAACCAAAAGAAAAATTGGATGATACAATTTAAAAAAAATATTTATATTAAATAAATTTTATACACTAGAGATAATTTATTTTAAAAATATGTTCACCATTCAAATATTTCGAAACTACCTTGAGAAAGAATACAACTGTTTATGAATAAATTTTTTTTGTTCATATCTTGTGACAAAAAAATTTCATTATATGATTTTTGAAACACTTA
Organism: Viscum album; assembly: GCA_963277665.1. Classification (NCBI taxonomy): domain Eukaryota; kingdom Viridiplantae; phylum Streptophyta; class Magnoliopsida; order Santalales; family Viscaceae; genus Viscum; species Viscum album. Next base: position 1,743,337,895 of record OY728156.1, read on the forward strand.
TTTGAAAATTAATATATAAATATGATTAATATCACACATTAAAATTTTTAATTAAGATAAAATATCGTTTACTCATAAAAATTTTAAAAAATCACCTTATATTCAACTCATTTCTATATTCATTTCTAATAATTTGGCCAACAATGAATTATAAAAACATATTGATAATATATTTTTAATTTTTTTAATATAATTTTAATACATTTCATCACAATGTATAGATTATAATTATCATTTTAAAATCTATTATTAATAGTATATTATTGTTTGGTAAAACTCGAACAAGAATGTAATGAATATTATCGAAGGAAATGAGTAATGTTTGTTACACAAAGAAACATAGTATTTAATTTACCTCAATATTATATCTATTTTATTTATAGAGTTATATTTTTAATTTAGAAACAAAAATAAAATTATTCAATAGAAAAATATTGCAATGTATTGGTGTGTAACATTATCCCAACCATAAATATATTGCATCTTCACAATTCATATTTGACCATGGTAATTGAGGGTTTGATAGTTTAAAATAAAATATTTAAATAATCCCACATTATAAATTCGGTTAACAAACCATCTTATTAATAATATATAATGGAAATGAAAATGTTTCCCATAAACTATCCTTTTGACTAATATAACATTAGTGAAAACATGGAATCTCAAGAGGAATCAAAATACCATGTTATAATGGAGAGTATTGTAGATCCTTAAACATAAGAAGGTAGGTTATTTATATAAATTTTTCCCCCAAATGTATATAATACATATCAATGAAAATAATTTCATTGATATAACAAAAATTATGATAATAGGACACCATTTTTTGTTCAAGATCCATTTTCTATCAGTTGAGGAATTCATTAAAACTCTATGAATATAAGTAAATATATGTTTTTTTATTACAAAAAATAACATCCTATGGTTTTTCTATGAAATATTTATTCATTTTCACTCAACATAAGTTTCATCCTAGATAGATATAATATAAAAAATATCTAGAACTATTGTCCAAATATCAATATAAGCCATTTCATAAATGCTTAAATTTTCAAAAATATTATGGCCCAATACATTATAAATAGTGTAACTAAATATCTAAAATGTTCTTATAAATCATAAATCAGCATTATGTTGCTGTTATTTACCATATTCAAAACACGTGACTCATTTAAATATGAATTTTCTCAAAATATAGTAATGATATTAATAACTATAAAACCATGTTGAAAAAATCACACAAAATTATTGAATAAATAGAACATGGATTATTAGATTTATTCCATAGATAAATTTTTATAAACTCCCTCAATTATTTAATCAATAATGTTATCTACAAATCATTAATTTATTCCAAGATAGAAAATGATACTTAAATTTCATTTTTTATATTAATCTAGTATTTATAAAAAAAACTTATATAAACATCAGAAATAAAATGTGGATTATATTTCGCACAATAATATTATTTTCTTGATTTTTAACATTCCATTGAATCATTTTTCATTATCATCAGTACTGATGAATGCATTATTTTAAATAATTGATGAAATAGTACTGGAATACAATCCTTATACAATACAATATAGTAAAATCCATGATATCATTGATAATATAAATATATATATTATTCGATGATCTAAAAAAATGAAATTATTCATTACACATTAAAAATAAAAATAGAATATTCTCGACAATGATCAATTGGAGACTTTTACAGAATATATCATCATTTCTTGGGGAAATTTTTTATTTCTATATCTCCTGGCAGCTATAACAGTGAATTATACTCATATAAACCCATTTATTTTCATTATTTATATATTTGGACCTTATCATCATACTTATAAGAGACTGATAATCCATTCAAGATCTACCTGAGGTGAATCATTGCATGATTATCAAATGTTGGAAAATCCTCTTTTTTCGTTCTTCGTGTTTTGCATCAATTGATGCCATATGAAATGGAGAAATATTTATACCATGATATTATATAAAGCATTTCCCTAATATGATTAAAATGTTTTTTATACCAGATCCCATAAGATAATTGGCTTAATTAGTTTAATCAGATGGTAAATGAAGCAATTCATGTTGTGTACGTAATCCATTAAATTACTATTTATCCTCAATAGGGAGATTCATTCTCTGAAAAACGTTTCAATTATATTTTCATTATGATAATTAGAATTCTATTTATTTTAAAATTTCATAATTATTTATATATTTAATGAGGACTATCTCCTTAAAATAATATGATTTCATCTATTCAATTTAATCTACCTCCATAGTAGTTTGGATCAATGTCCGCCGATGGTCCTCATTTCCATCGATGAAATATACTACAAGCAGCCTTCCTCCTTTTCAAAACATCCAATGTCTGAACATATCATCTCCAAATACATAACCCATTTATTATCTACAACGGGGTTAGTAATCGCACAAATGTATTGGGGATTCCATCCCATAAAGTGTTTCAACTTATGATATTCTAGATGTGGAATAAGTTGATCTGTATAGTCTAGGATATTTTCCCGAACCTAAACATGAATCCCTAAAGTACCCATAATTTTTTCTATTCCAATACAAGATGTATTTTTTCCCTCACAAGGGTAATCACAAGTTTTTCTATGAGTATTGATATCATTATTCAATTTAGGATAAATTTATAAATTATGGAATATACTAGATTATAACATATCTTTATGAAACATATTTTATAATCCAGAAATATGTAAAATACAAAACATAGACTGAAAAATTCATTCCTATATTATATTATAATAATAAACATGGTATCTATGGGATGTTCACATGTGATTTTCCTTAAATCCTGTCATTGGTTAATGTTCTCTTTTCTAAATTTTTCAAAAATAGAGTTCTCAAGGTTTGTACTAAACATCCATTGTAGCTAAATATAATTCCTTGACCCCAAAATCCAAGAGAATGTTCCTTAAATTAAAGTATTCTTAGTATTAAAAGGAATAAAATTCTAAAATACCAATCAATTTAACATTTCAGAAAAAATTTATTATGTTCCTTGAATTCATTTTCCTTTTGGAATAAAATATTAGAAAAATTAACTAATAAAATATAATAAATGAAATCCTTGAAAACCAACGAAATCATATATTCGTCATAACAAGGGGAAAGGAAAAAGTAACTGTGATATTAGTTTCTTAGTAAGGGTTTTATATTCAGGATAATATCATGAATCAATAATGATAAATATATATAAGTATATGTACAACTAAAAAACATTCCATATAACCAAAAACATGACAATGAAATGTATCCCTAAATTTCATAATAGTGAAATTAATCTGGATAAAAATAACTGAATAATGAAATATTGAAAGAGCTAATTATTTCATTTCATTTATATAGAACATGAACTGTCACTATCAATATCTTTCTAAATAATGCTTTATCTATAGGTAAAACATATTTAATGCAAGATTATATAACTCATCCCATAGACTATTTGTAACATCACAAGTATGTAATTAATAATAGATATTTTTATCTATGTCTATTTATGAATTAGATAGTGTTTTAGAGGCTTAAAATGAGAATATTTCCAATCATAAGAATGAAATACACTAATATTTTTAAAAGATTGTTTTACTGCCTTTTGATGGAAAAACATTATTAAATCACAGTTTTGAAAATTTTATATGATCTATTTGTCAAAATAATCATATTCCTTATGATTGGTACATTTAAATTTACCATGGGTTAATTTTTGGTATTTTTCTGACAATGTTCATTTTTTAATGAATAGTGAAAAATACTGCATTTTACATCAAAACTACATTTTCATCTAATTTAATTATATTGTTAGATTATCTTTTTAATTAATATTAAAGATTAATTAGAATATGTTTTTTCCATTTAATCCAATGGTGGTAAGTAGTATTAATTTCACATTGGAATTGGGTATAAACAAGTGCCAAACATTTCATAGATATTTATTCTAAAAAACCCGCTATTTGTTTTGACAACCGGAATTATTATTAAATTATTTATTAAAATTTATGTGTATGGAATTTGGTAAAATTTATCACACATTTGAAATAATAAGGTCAAAATTATGTAATCAATAATCTTTTGTTTTTGGACATTATGAATAGTAACGACGGTAATTATCTTAATTATCATGATTAATTAGTAATCGGGTAGTTAAGGATAATAAAATAATATTATAATAATAAAAACAATGACCCCAATCTCAGTCTTAATGCTACTGGTTGTGTCATGGTAGACCATGGGATGCCTTGTGCCAAAATTAGGTAACCAATGGAATCACTTTTGGGTGAATGTGACACTTTATCTTTTTATTTTTAAAGAAAGTTAAATATAACAAAGAATGTATCTGATGAGTAAAACATTTTTAATTTTGTCTACATAAATGATATATTGGAAAATAAATAATAAATGTAAAGATAAAAAGATTTCGAAGATCATAGTATTTGTTTTATAATTTTTAGACATTAAATAAATTAAATTATTTATGACATCATGATTATGCAACGATTACCTCATTAATTAACGATTTAAATAAAATGAAATGATAATGTAAAATATAAGACTTACACTTGTCAAAGACCTATTATATGAGTATATTTCTAACCCCTATCACCTTATCCTACAAATATATCAATGTGGGACCTGTTAAATCTGAAACTCTTTTTAAAATAATGTAACATTTCTTAACTTTCCAAAAGTGCCCCTCCTCTCCTTTTATAAATTGACCCCACCACTACCTCCTTACCCACACCTCTCAAGCCTTTTGCTCGGCCAAGCTCTGCTAATTTTGTCTCTCCACATCCCTGTCCACATCCTAGAAGCCTTACCTTAGATAGGAAGCTCTTCAGAAAACCCTTTTGTTTCAAACCAATGGGAGTTACCCGATTTTAAGGCAATGTCTTCATTTGTGTTCTTTTGTTTTATTTTTCTTCTCCAACCCCCTAAACACTTTTTGTTCATTTCTGTTGTAACAAAAATAGTATCTTAAATATACTAGGATGTTTTTATGAGAATGATTTGAGCTACACTTACACACACCTTCATCAAATTGTTAAAGAGCATACTGTTTCCATGGATGGGGAATTTCTGCATCACGAAATGATGATTGTTCAATATTCATCTAACACCTTCAAAGATGGAAAATAAGATGACACTATATTTATATATGAAATATAATATGTTTTTGTTTTCTTTAAGCTTCTGTATTTTTTATTTTTGGCATACCTTTATGGCATCCATTATGGGTATACGAGATATCTTCATTTTAGGAAGTGCGGACTACCGCCCCCTCAAAGTGATTTGATTCGTTAATGCCATATGAGGGACGTATAAAGGATGTATATAATGATATTATATATGAAATTATACTTTAATTATAATATTATTTTATTTCATGATAATTCCATTCCTTAAAATACGAAATATAAATGAAAGTAGCGTTCATGCGTACGTACGGCTTACCGTCTCCATGAACGGTGCATTTCATTTATTACCTCTAAATGTTATGTAATATTATAAATGCATGTATATATTGGATATATATATGATACATATGATATCTACATCATGAATATATCTTTGGATATAATGGATACATGAACAACTTGTAATTATAAAGAGTTTATTTTTGACTGAAGTACCAATGATCGTTAAAACGACCGTTATTAACTTAAATAATTACGTAGTTTTAATGACATGGTAATAAGTGATATAAAAGTAATAATGAACTTGAAAACGGTTCTTTAAGAAAGTATAAATTATTACAAGTAAATTATTCATGAGATTAAAGAAGGATCGAGTCACGTCGGATACGAGGTAAGGGACTTCGTCTCTATCTCCATTCATTGAGGCATATTTTGTTTTATACACAACATTCTTTTATATGGTGTATAAACCCCTATTACTTTTACTCTTATTCAAAAGGAATATTTTTTATACTAATTGATTTACTAAAAGACAATAGGAATGTATTTTTTGTACTACGTATGCGGCGACAACGACTTCTCCACCGCCGTGACCATTATTTGAGTTTCGGCATCCTCTACAAGCCATAACTTTTTTTGAATGAAAAATAAATACCATGTTTTACTTTTCATTTATTTTGGAATTGAAAATGGTTTTCATAATTTTTTTATATCAATTTGTTGTATTGATATATTGTGATTGAAAAGTGGAAATGTTTTGTTTCCTTTATGCATGTTTTATGTGATTCAATTATGTTATGGTTCTTGGGAATTGTTATGAAGACGGGTGGTTCCGTGATAAACTAAGGGCGGGTGAGCCTGATATAGCACTCTAATGCATTGGGTAATGTGAAGGAGTTAAACATTAAGGTTTCTCCGAAGAGATTTAGGGAATATACTGTGATGGGTATTCCAAACGTAACAATGAGAGTTACTCCCTACGTAAGAATGTTATGAAAGCTTCAAGTTACCATTATGTCTTATGATTTCTATGATTTATTCATGATTTGATGAGGTATGTTAAAATGATTAAGTTTGATGAGTAAGGTATGATTTCATACATGGACTAATGTTTTTAATTTTCTACTTTTATATCTGTTATTGGGATTTTTATGCTCATCCCAAGTTTTTTAAATGTTTTTCACAGGTCAAGGGAAAGGTACATGATGTAATGATAGTGTAAAGGAAGTGTCAAGAAAGAATCCGTGTTTTATTTTAAATATGTTTTCGTTGATGGGAAAAATTAATACTATATTTTATGTAACCACTTTGTTTAAATGTGGAATGTAATGCCTGATTTATAATCTAAATCTATAAAACACTAAACCTGAAAAGATCCTCAATGTGTAATCTTGTAATAACTCAAGATTAAGTAATGATTAAGGCTGGGGCCTTATAGTTGGTATCAGAGGTCGGTTTAGATACCTTTAGGAGTTATAATTATTTTAAATGATTATACAAAAATATTTTTTATGGTAAAATTTAAATGATATATCATTTTAAGCTTACCATGTTTCATCATCTAAGAAATGTTTGTTCAGAATGGGTTTCCATAGTGAAAACAGGGAAAAGTGCTAGGAAGGCATAAAGAAGGAAATGAGCTTCTGAATCAGCATCCTGAGATGGTCGAAATTGGAACTGAACAGTTTTTTGCAGTAATGGCACATTTGACTCAAGCGATAAATGGTGGTGGTATCCATGCACGAGATCTGCCAGATCAACCGCAGAGGAACAAGTCAGTGGTGTAACATTTCATGAGGCAACATCCCCCATCATTCAAAGGATCATCTGACCTTGTGCTAGCTAAAGGTTGTATTAAATCACTGGAGAAGATTTTTTATGTCATGGGGTGTTCAAATAATCAAAAGGTCAGTCTTTCTATTTACCGTTTAAAGGGTGAAGCAGATCAGTGGTGGTCGATGGTTAAAAATATCAAGGATGCTGATGAGATTGATGCTCTCGACTGGGATGAATTCAAAGGTATGTTTCTTGAGAAGTATTTTCCTAAGGTTGTTCAACTTAGGATGGAAAAACAATTCCTGGAATTGAGGGAAGAGGAAGACTCAGTGGCTGTCTAGAAAAATGGTTCACTCGATTGGCAAGGTATGCTCCAAATTTTATCAAATACCTTGATAGTAAAATCAATCATTTATACTTAGGATTAAATCCAAAATATCGAAGGGCTTTAGCTTCTCGTGAGTTCAAAAGTTATGAAAAGCTTGTTCGATGTGTTGAGAAGGTGGAAATGGAGTTTGTCGATGATCAAGTGTTCTATAAAACCCAGCAGAAGAAGAGACCAAGGTGGCCGGAGAAAGGAAAGAATTCTTTAAAAAGTTTTGACGGTAAGAAAACTAAGTTTCCAGTTTGTGATAAATGATGTAAAAGGCAAGTTGGGGAATGTCTTCTGAATTCTGGAAAGTGCTACCGAAGTGCTAAGATGGGACATAAGGCTCGTGATTGCACTGAAAAATATCAAGGTGATAGTAATTCCAAATTTGATTTACAGTTATTAAAATGTTTTAAGTGAAATGGGATGGGTCAATATGCAAACGAGTGTCCGACAAAGAGCTTGAGTGATGGGAAGCAGTTAGACTACAAGCAGAATGGGGTGGTGAAATCCTTTGCAACTACTTCAGTAGATGTCGGACTATCAAATTATGTTGTATCAGGTACTTTGTTTGTTTTGTCATTTTATGCCATTGTATTGTTTGATTCAGGGTCTACACATTCATTCATTTCTGAAAACATTTCTAGTAAAATGGTAATGTCATCTCAATAAATGACTCCTGATCTTGTGGTAAAAACACCAAGGGGAAATGTTGAGGCAAAAATAATTTTTACTAATCTTCATATACTTATCTATGGAAAGAAGCTACTGGAAAACCTTTCTATTTTACTTCTAGTAGAGTTTGATGTTATCCTGGGTATGGATTGGGTCTCTATTTACCATGATAAAATTAACTGTAGAGCTAAAGAAGTTTTTTTTTCAGAAAGACTTTTAGTTTCTATACAAGAATAATCCATTACTGTTGATAACATATCAAGAGGCCGAGAATCTTGTAAAATATGGAAATGACTTTTACCTTGCACATACTGTAGAAAACAAGGGAACTGTTCAGATTAATGATGTGCCAGTGGTAAATGAGTATCCTGATGTTTTTCCTGATGAGTTACCTGGAATAATACCAGATCGGGAAGTTGAGTTTTCTATTGACTTAGTTCCAGATGATAAGCCAATTTCAAAACCCCCTTATCGAATGGCTCAAACTGAACTTTTCAAGTTGAAGGAGCAATTGCAAGATTTATTAGAGAAAGATTTCATTTGACCTAGCACATCACCATGGGGTGCTACTGTTTTATTTGTTAAAAAGAAAGATGGTTCAATTTGACATTGCATTAATTATAGATCCTTGAATAACATCACTGTTAAGAAAAAATTTCCTTTGCCTCATATTGATGATTTGTTTGATCAGATCCATGGAGCTCAATTTTTTTCAAAGATTGACCAGAGATCAGGTTACCATCAGTTGAAGGTAAAATAAGAAGATAATCTGATGACCACGTTTAGTACATGATATGGCCATTATGAATTTGTAGTAATGCCTTTTAGGCTAACCAATGCACCTGCTATATTCATGGACCTTATGAATAGAATATTCAATGAGTTCTTGGATAAGTTTTTGGTTGTTTTCATTGATGATATATTGTTGTTTTCTAAAATTAAAGACGAGCATGAAAGGTATTTAAGGGTTATTTTGCAAACCATAAAAGAAAAAAAATTGTATGGGAAATTCAGCATGTGTGAGTTTTGGTTGCAACAAATTTCTTTCCTTGGTCACATTGATTCTAAATATGGGATAACTGTTGATCCTGCAAAAACAAAGGTTGATGAAGAATGGACAAGACCCACAAATGTTACTGAGATTCGTAGCATCCTTGGTTTGGCAGGCTATTACTGAAGGTTTTTTAGAAATTTTTCACGGTTATCTAGCCCAATGACTAATCTAACTCAGAAGGGTGTTAAGTTTATCAGGACAAATGAATGTGATGATTGTTTTCAGGAACTGAAAAGAAGATTGGTGAATGCTACAGTTCTTCCACTACCTTCCCGAAATGGTGAGTTTTTTATCTACAATGATGCTTCATTGAAAGGAATTGGTTGCGTCCTAATGCAGAATGATCAGGTAATTGTTTATGCTTAACGACAATTGAAAACACATGAGGTAAATTACCCTACACATGATTCGAAATTAGCTGCTATTGTTTTCGCTTTCAAAATTTGGAGGCATCATTTGTATGGAGTAAAGTGTGAAATATATACCGATCACAAAATTTTAAAGTATATATTCACTCAGAAAGAATTGAACATGAGACAGATTAGATGGGTAGAATTAATCATTGATTATGATTGTACAATTCAATACCTTCCGTGAAAAGAAAATAAAGTGGCTGATTCTTTGAGTCGAAAAAGAAATACTTCATTAATAATGTTGCGTTTGGAACGTGATACGTTGGTTAAGGATTTGATGAACTTTGGAATAGAAGTTGTTGGTATAGGATGTCCTTCTATTTTGTTTCAGGTATCAGTAAATTCCTCTCTATCATACAGAATCAACCATGCACAGAAGCAAGACAGCGAGTTGTAGAAAAAGGTAGAGCTGGTTCAGAAGGGTAAGTTGCCTGAATTCAACACTGATAATGAATGTGTTTTGAGATTTGGGAAGAGATTGTGTGTGCCTTGTGATTCATAGCTGATGAGAGAGTTGTTATGTGAAGCTCATAGTTCTTCGTTTTCAGTTCATCCTGGCAGTACTAAGATGTATAGAGGTCTGTGGGAGTATTTCTGGTGGAATAGAATGAAAATAGATATTGCTGATTTTACTGTGAAGTATTTCACTTATCAGTAAGTTAAAGCAGAGCGGCAGTTAATGAAAGTGATGCTTCAGCCATTACCAGTGCCAGAGTGGAAATGGGAAAATATTTCCATGGACATTGTTGTGAGATTACCAAAGACATCTCGAGATAATAATGCAATCTGGGTTATTGTTGATCGCTTGACTAAATCTACTCATTTCCTTACTATTAGAGATAAATTCTATCTAGATTATCTTTCTCGATTGTATCTTAAAAAGATAGTCAGGTTTCATGGAGTTCCTCTATCCACTGTATCTGATCGTGATCCCAGGTTTACTTTTAACTATTGGAAAGGCCTTCAAAAGTCGTTGGGTAATGAATTAAATTTTAGTATAGCTCTTCATCCTCAATCACATGGGCAGTCGAAAAGAATGATTTAGACTTTGGAGGATATTATACATGCTTGTTCGATGGATTATCAAGGATTTTGGGACCAACATCTTTCTTTTGTAGAGTTTTCTTATAATAAGACTTTTTTTTCTAGTATACAGATGGCACCATTGAGGAATTATATGGGAAGAGGTGTCAGACTCCATCATTTTGGGATGAAGTAGGTGAAAGGAAGTTTATGGGACCAGAATTGGTAGAAGAGTTGGAAAAAAAAGTTCAGCTGATACAGAAATATAGGAGAATAGATCAGAGTAGGTAGAAGAGTTATGCAGAAAACAAGAGGAAGGATCTCTCTTTTGAGGTAGCTGATCATGTTTTTCTCAAAGTATCACCATGAAAAGTGTGATGCTATTTGGTAAGAAAGGAAATCTGATTCCAAGGCTCATTGGACCATATAAAATTCTGGAGAGAGTTAGATCAGTTGCATACTAAGTGGCTTTACCTCCGAGTTTATCTCAGGTACACAATGTTTTTCATGTTTTAGTGTTAAGAAAGTACATGCAGATCCATCTCATGTTTTGAGTCCAGAGGTAGTTCAGCTAGAACATAATCTATCTTATGAGGAACAACCTCTCCAGATTCTTGACCACAAGGATAAAGTGTTGCAGAATAAGGTGATTCATCAAGTATAGGTTTTGTGGAAAAACAACATCATTGAAGAGGCAACATGGGAATCTGAAAATGCAATGAGGGCGAAATACCCCCTCTTATTCAATAAGTAAATAAATTGCGGGGATGCAATTTTCTAAAGGGGGGAAGGATGTAACATCCCAAGTAATTAATGAATAATAGATATTTTTATCAATGTCTATTTATGAATTAGATAGTGTTTTAGAGGCTAAAAATGAGAATAAATCCAATCTTAAGCATGAAATACACTAATATTTTCAAAAGATTGTTTTACTACCTTTTGATGGGAAAACATTTTTAAATCAATCTTTTTGACAATTTTATAAGCTCTATTTTTCAAAATGAAGATATTATTTATGATTGGGACACTGAAATTTACCTTGGGTTATCTTTTGGTATTTTTCTAACAATGTTCAATTTTTAATGAATATTGAAAAATACTTCATTTTACATCAAAACTTCTTTTTCATCTAATTTAATTGTATGGCTAGATTATCTTTTTAATTTTTGTTAAAGTGTAATTAGAATATATTTTTACCATTTAATCAAATTTTGGTTAATATTATTAATTTCACTTTGGAATTGGTCAGTGCCAAACTTTTCATAGATATTTCTTCTATAAAACCCGCTATTTGTTTTGACACCGGGAATTATTTTTAAATTAATTATTGTAATTAATGTGTTTGTAATTGGGTAAAATGGATTACATAGTTGGAATTAAAAGGCCCAAATTATGTAATCAAGTCTCTTTTTTGGACAATATGAATAGTAACGACGGTAATTATCTTAATTATCTTGATTAATTAGTAATCGGGTAGTTAAGGATAATAAAATAATATAATAATAATGAAATAATGACCAAAACATGCGTCCTAATGCTATTTTTTGTGTCACGACTGACTATGGGATGCTTTGTTCCAAACTTAGGGACCCTATGGAATCACTTTTGGGTGAATGTGACACTTTATCTTTTTATTTTTAAAGAAAGTTAAATATAACAAAGAATGTATCACCTAATTAAAACATTTTTAATTTTCTATACATAAATGATATATTGGACTATAAATAGTCATTGGAAATCTAAAAATATTTCATACATCATATTATTTTTTCTATAATTTTTTGACATTAAATAAATTAAATTATTTATGAAATCAAGATGATGCAGCGATTACCTCATTAATTAACGATTTTAATAAAATTAGAAGATAATGTAAATTATAAGACATACACTTGTAAAATACATCTTTTAGGAGTATATTTAGAACCCTTATCACCTTATCCAAGATATATATCAATGTGGGACCTTTTAAATCTGAAACTCTTTTTAAAATAATGTAACATTTTTTAACTTTCCAAGAGTGCCCAACCTCTCCTCTTATAAAAGGCCCCCACCTCTACCTCCTTACCCACACCTCTCAATCCTTTGGCTCAGCCAAGCTCTATTAATTTTTCCTCTCCACATCCCTTTCCTTATCCTAGAATCCTTCCCTTAGGCAGGAAGCTTTTCAAGAAACCTTTTTGGTTCAAACCAAAGGGAGTTACCCGATTTTAGGGTAATGTCTTCATTTGTGTTCAATTGTTTTATTTTGCTTCTCCAGCCCCATAAACTATTTTTATTTATTTCTTTTGTAACATCACCAGTATCTTAAATATACTAGGATGTTTTTATACGAAGGATTCGAGCTACAATTTCACACACCTTCATCTAATGGTTAAAGTGCATACTGTTTCTGTGGATGGAGAATTTCTACCTCACGAAACGATGATTGTTCAATATTCTTCTAACATTATCAAAGGTGGAAATTAAGATGACACTATTTTTATATATGATATATAATATGTATATGTTTTTCTTATGCTTCTGTATTTTTCATTTATGTCATACCATTATGGATTCCATTATGGGTATACGTGATATCTTCATTTTAGGAAGTGCAGACTACCGCCCCCTCAAACTGATTTGATTCGTTAATGCCATATGTGGGACGTATAAAGGATGTAGATAATGATATTATATATGAAATTATACTAGAATTATAATATACCTTAATTTCATTATGATTTCATTCCATAAATAACGAATTAGAAATGTAAGTAGCGTTCATGAGTACGTACGGCTTACCGTCTCCATGAATGGTGCATTTCATTTCTTACCTCTAAATGTTATGTAATATTATAAATTAATGTATATACTGGATATATATGATATATATTATATATAGATCATGAATATAACTCTGGATATAATGGATACATGAACAAATTTTAATTATAAGATTTTATTTTTGACTCATGTACCAATGATCATTAAAACAACCGTTATTAACTTAAATAATTACATAGTGTTCATGACATGGTAATAAGTGAAATAAAAGGAATAATGAAATTGAAATAGTTTCTTAAGAAGTATAAATTAACTCAAGTTTATTATTCAGGATATTAATGAATTATCCAGTCAAGTCAGATATGAGGTAAGGGACTTCATCTCAATCTCCATTCATTGAGGCATATTTTGTTTTAAACACAACAATCTTCTATATAGTGTATAAAACCCTTTTAATTTTATTCTTATTCAAATGGAATCTTTTTGTATATGAATATTTTTACTAAATGGAAAAAGGGATATTTTTTGTCATATTTATGTGGTGACAACGACTTCTCCACCGCCGTGACCATTATTTAAGTTTCGGCTTCCCCTACAAGCCATAACATTTTTGAATGAAAAATAAATACCATGTTTTACTTTTCTTTTATTTTGGTACTAAAAATGGTTTTCATAATGTTTTTATATCAATTTTTTGTATTGATATCTTGTGATTGAAATGTGGAAATGTTATGTTTCCTTTATTCATGTTTTATGTGATACGATTATGTTATGGTTCGTGGGAATTGTTATGAAGACGGGTGGTTCTGTGATAAACTAAGGGCAGGTGAGCCCAATATAGCTCTCCAATGCATTGGGTAACGTGAAAGAGTTAAACGTTAAGGTTTCTCCATAGAGATTTAGGGAATATACTGTGATGGGTATTCCAAACAAAACCATGAGGGTTACTCCCGACGTAAGAATGTTATGAATGCCTCAAGTTACCTTTATGTCTTATGATTTCTATGATTTATTCATGATTTGATGAGGTATGTTAAAATGATTATGTTTTATGAGTAAGGTAAGATTTCATACATGGACTAATGTTTTCATTTCTTACTTTTATATCCCTTACTGAGCTTTTAAAGCTCATCCCAAGTTTTTGAAATGTTTTTCACAGGTCAAGGGAAAGGCACATGATGTGATGATATTGTTGAGGAAGTGTCAAGAAAGAATCCATGTTTTATTTTAAATATGTTTCCGTTGATGGAAAAAATGAATATTATATTTTATGCAACCACTTTGTTTAAATGTGGAATGTAATGCATGATTTATGATCTAATTCTATAAAACTCTAAACCTAAAAAGATCCTCAATGTGTAATCTTGTAATAACTCAAGATTAATTAATGATTAAGGCTGGATCCTTATACTATTGATTCATTGAGGGTGATCTATAACTAGGTGCTACCCATGTCTAAAAATATATTTCATTACACATATATCAAATAGTTGATTAAATTAATAAGAAATTTTCCTTATAATCAAATATTCATATTGAATAAAATATTAGAATATATCAATATTTTAAAATTTAATCCAATAAAATTCAAAGTAAAATCTGAATATGTAATAATAGAATAAAATTTATAATATAATCAAATAAATAATATAAGATTATGGATATAAAATATAAATTTAAGATACAATGAATAACGATTATAAAAAAGTGATTATTTTAAGAACAATTTATCAATCACAATAGAAAGTGATATTGTTCAATAAATTTTAACAATTTGTAATTTTAGGTAAAATACTATTAGATAGATTTATTCGAATACAAACATAAAATAAAAGGAGTAATGAATATATAATGATATTAAATAAAAAATAGATATTATATACACCACATATATGTGAAATTGGGTGTAATAGTAATGAATTCTCAATGGAATGATAATTAAGACAGAACCGCTTGTTATATTAGTAACATTTGAATCATGATCCCCATAAAATAATAACAAAAAATAAAATATTAAATATATGTAAAAAATTAAATTCATGATATACCATTACAATGGGATTTAAATTAACATGAAAAAAATTATATGATTGGTGAATAATTAAAAAGTCTCACAGAAATAAATCCCAAATTATAAATTCCTTTACCTCATGATTCCTTTTGTTTGAATACACATTAAAATATATTATTTTCATTTAAAAATAATAATTAATTATTATATAATAGTATTAATATTTATGATATCATATATTATCCTTTTACAACACATTGTTATATGTTCATTAATAATCATTAATTATTTTCAACATTTCTAGTGTCCAGGAATTATTCATCGATTATCTTGATAATTTTCATGATTCATTCTCCTAAATAGATAATTATATAAATATATTTAAAATTTATGACATGATATTGATATCATTTTTGGTTCTTATGTATCTAATTATCATATTCTGCATAATTTTGTGATATAAATGAAACACATTGTTCGTGGAGACATTATATCATACGTATACATGATCAATGCTCTCAATTTTTCATATTGAATTACTAAAAGTAAATAATATATTTATATATTATACATTTAGTATATTTTTTAGTTTATATACCTAAAATTTAATATCAAATCCATCAATAATACATTTCATGAAAATCATGAATGAATCGCATCGCATTGAGGAGGTGGTACTCCACAAGCCACTAATGATGTTAACGAACTATGAAAAAATAAAATGCATTAAGGTATGTGTTATATAAAAATTAAATAAGAATACATGTATTATAAATATATTTTATAAAATTATATAAAAAAAATATGTGATTATTCGATTCAAAGAAATGTGGTAATGTTAGGTAAAACAACATCGGTTAATGAGCCAGTAGTTCAACAGACACACAAATGATGAATGTGTATAGAATTTGATGAAAGGGTGTGAATGTCTGTATGTAATACCATTTTTTTAATAACCTCACATAATATTGAGGATACATAGTTTATTATAAAATCATGATAAAAATTGAAATTTATGGGTGTTGAAAGGTAAAAAAGATCTCATTGATGAACATTACCAATTATCCATGTACCTTCATTTGGTTTATACAATAATGTTTTATTGGTTATATTTTTACCCATGTGACACTTATAAAGTGATTTTATCGATTATTATAGTATAATTTTTCATATTTTGGATTATCCAAAAGAGTATAGATGATTTATTAACTCAGGGGAATGAATTCATTTTTGTAGTGTTGGGGGAGTGGCATTATTATAAAAATAATAAAATAAACATTATTTAGAGGACTACTATAAATCATGTTAATAAAATAAAGATTAAAGTTTGTGAGAAGAAATTTAATGGTTTAATTATGTCCAATAATGGTTTCAGATTATATTCTTGGTTATTTGGCCCATTATTATTAATGATTTACCAGTAAGTAAACTTGTTTTAACCCAAATCGATGAAATTAATTTTAATTAATTTCACTATTATTGTTGGTAAAAAATTGACATTAACATAATATAAATTTTAACTCATTATGATCACCAATATGGTATATATTATGCTAAATTACAGAGGGAGTGGTGATAGAAATTAATTTTATGTTAATCACATCTATGAGATGAGAAATATTGGTTTATAATGTGAAAATGTTGAAATTATTTAAAGGATTTAGTATATGATTTCATTGAGAAATTGATTAAAATGGATACATTTTCAATAAATGACGTATAATTGAACTTATTAAAATATAAAATCAAATTCAAATATAATTAAACATGATAAAATATATTGAGAATGTTAGTTTAAGATAAAAAATTCAATCATTTTCATTATTCCTCAAAAAAAGATTCATCTTTAAAAATTATAAAAAACATTACCAAATTTATGTTATTATATTATAATTTTAAAAATTATTTTCAATTTATGAAATAAAATTTATAAATGTGAAAAAATATAGTTTTAAAATATAGTTTCCATTATAAGTAGGTAAACTATTCTTTAACAGAAATACATCATTTTATATAAAACCCTGATATTTTATGAGAAATATATATTTCTTTATGATATACGCAACACCAAAAAAATCTTTTACTACACACAACATCGGCTTGGCTTGCGTTACATGCAAGAGAAACCTTCCTCAATAGCTTGCATTGTACGCAATACCAGGTTTCAAAAAACAATGATATGTTATTAAAATATTATATATACTAGCTATTATAAATAGTATTAACCACATTTTTACTTTTATATAACATTATAATTCGTCTTACATATGATATGACAAAAAATAAATTTTTAGCATAAATGATTTATTTTTTTTCAAAAATGCATTTTTCCACCTTTTGATGGCACACCCTTTTTAAATATAATTTTAAAAAAGTTAATTATTTCTATTTGAAAAAATAAACATCTTATTTTGAATCAGGATATAAAAATTTACAATGTCTTATTTTTTTATACTTTTTTGATAACTTTCATATATTGATTAATACTAAAAATACGCTAAATTTTTCTTAATTTCTTTTTAATAATCAAGATAATTTATATGTTTAAATGATAAAATTTAATTCGTTTCAAGTATAAATTAAATATATTTTTATCATTTAAAATTATTTTTGACATTATCCTAAATTTTACATTGAATTCATAGGTAAAAACATTTCAATCTTTGACAATGTTTTAACTTTTAAAACACGTTTTCTTTATAATATTTTTAATTTTAATTTAATTACTGAAACTTATGTGTTTTGAATTTTGAGAAATGGATTCCATATTTGAATTTAGTGCGTCCAAATTATGTTAATAGGTAATTTTTTTTATATTATGAATAGTAACAATGGTAATTTTTATTTACTATAGTTAAAGGTGTATCTGGTAATTAAGGGTAAAAATAAGATTATAAAATTGCCCTAACACCTTCCAAAATTATATTGTATAAATAAAAGTAGACCCATATTACCCAAAGGTCCCTAGATTCATTTCATGGACCTTTTACCATGATAATGATATAATTATTATTAAAACCAAAGAAAGTGACAACATGTCACTCTCTTATATCTTATAAGTTTAATAATTTTAATTTAGTTATAATCTTCATAAAACATCGAATATAAATAGTCTCCAAAAATATAATAATATTATATACATCATGATTATTTTTTTATAATTTTAGGGATTAAATAATTATCATTAATAATGACACAATTTTGATGTAGAATTTATTTTATTGATTAAAATATAAAATAAATGGTTTTAAAAATATTAAAATAAATATTATATGAACTAATTAATGTTCTCTAAAAAATTTATAGATTAATATGACATGTTATAATATATTAAATATTTTGGTTCGAATATATTATCTATGTAGATTCTATTTAAATGCAAATAAATGAATAGTGTCAAAATTGACACTATTGTTATTTTATAAAAATAACATATTATAAAATTGTTTAAAAATCGCAAAAAATATTTAAAAATTTTAAATCCAATTATTTAATATTCTAAACACATAAATGATTAATTATAACAATTTATAATTTACAATATTATTACCACAAATATAAATAAATAGATCTAATAAGCATAAATCAATTTGATAAGGTTTAAAATAATTTCCCAACATGTATAAATTTTATTTGGTGATGAGATTACAACCCTGTCTCATATAATATTCTATGTTGATTATTTCTAGAAGTATTTAAGTGGGGTTTGAGTTTATTATAAATTAATATTTTTGAGGTTTCCAAAGGTGCCCCTCTCCTCTCTTATAAAATGGCACATCCCCCTCTCCTATTAACAACATTTTGAGCCTTCATGATCGGCCAAACCCTATCCATTTATCTTCTCCACTTACCTAGAAACATACTACAGGTCCTGGTATTCTTCAAAGACCATATTTAGTTCCCTAAGAGGAGGTTTAGAAAAGGCGTGTCAAAGAAGAAGTAATATCATTTATCGATTCATTAAAATTTATTTTTTCTTCTACTTCCTCTTCATTATTTGTTTCATTATAATTAAATAACTTCTGTTTCAATAATATACTAATATGTTATTATAAATATGGAACAAACCTTTTTCACCTTCTATCCATCCTACGGAAAACGAAATCATCGCACGTGCGTATGTATGGAATACCATCACCACACCGTGTTCTAATCTGTATTCCAACATGACCCCACATGGATGGGTATAATGGTGTAAGGAATAACTATATTTAATTATTATAACATTATTCAAATTTTTAGATATTCTATCATCCACTCCAAAACTATTCAATAATTATGGGAATTATATGGTCACTCGTGCATACGTATGGCTTACTGTATCCACATGGCGTTATGATTCGTTTTTATTGATCTTCATTAAACCATGATTATATAAAAAAATTGAATGAATAAATCTGCAATATATTATACTAATTCCATTATGTAAATTATGTACCTATAACAAAAAATGATGAATAAAAATTTATTCAACAAAACAAGAATAAGAACATAAAGCAATAAACACCCGAATAAAAAGTAGAAATGAAATATTACTAATAATAATATAAGAATATGAACATATATGATATCACAATAATTATTAAGAATTTTTAATAAGTAAAATATATTATTTAAATCATTATACAGGTGGTTCGGATATGGATAAAGCATATTAGACCTACGGCAATGGAAAATCTCGCAATATCAATTTTATCCGAGATTGTTTATACTTCCATAATTACTAGGGAATATTTATCATCCACATCCACGTTTCCTAAATTTTTTATATTATTTATATCCTCCTACAATTTTTTAAATCCAATTTTACATATTGTTGAATTTTTACTAAACGATATGAAAGGAATCTTTTGTCATTTTCAGTATGAGATACTTTTTGACATTTCCGAACAATGTATGAGAAGAATGTTTTTTAAAATATAAGACATGAATGGATTTTTATAATTTCATAGAAAATTATTTCCATGAAGTTTATTTTATAATTTTTTAAGTTTATTTTCAATTATCATCTTTTATTTTATAATTTCATGACATGTTTAGAACAAAAAATGTCTTTATGAAAAAGAAAGGATATATTCCTCAGGAACTAAGGTCAATTGTTTTATCCAAATTATTTTCCATCTAATATGATATAATTTTATGTTTCTATCCATAATGTTACATAGATTTTATTATGTTATAATGGAGTTATTTTTATGAAGTACTTTTATCTGGTATGGATTATATTATAATGGCATGATGTTTAAGAATCACATTCTATTACATGGGTAACGCTATGATGAATGCATTCTGATTTTGTGGCACACATAATAATGGTTTCATTATGAGATGGGTGAGACATATATCTCCCTCCAATGCATTAGTTAATGATTTGTATCTTATGGGAGAGACATGGTTGGAATGATATGTAAATCTGGTTCAGTATTACAGGGCTGGAACCAGGAGTAAGCTCGGTTCAGTAATGGACTTTCTCTGCCATGATGGTCTTGGAGATGGGCCTTGATTAATATGAAATTATTTACTATAATTATCTGTGTATTATATAATTTTTCATGTCTTAATTTTTCATTTTTGGGATTACATTGCAGTTCTATGATTTATCCAATGACATGATATTTGGACATCTTATGCAGGATATGATTTTTCAAATGTCACGCTATTATGAATATGATACGACTGACATTTCATCTGTTTACCATTACTAAGCATTTTATCTCACCCTTTTGTTTGTTTATTTTCCCCAGGCCATGCTGAAGGGTATTAAATATGATATACGAAAAAATAGTCTAGATATGATCAAATAAACAGGAGACAATGTAGATGCTTTATGAACCGGTTATTTATGTTTCCCAATTTCTAAAGACACTATACCTAAATGGTCCTGTCATGGTTTTGTTATATGTTGAAATAAATATAATTCATTTAGGATGTTTTAACAAATAATGTAATGTATGAGTCATTATAGTTGGTATCAGAGGAACGGTATAGAAATACTTTGGAAACTAGGATGTGAACACTTTAGTAAGAACCCTAAGGACATGTGTAAGCATAAGACGCAATCCTAGTGTTTTAGAAATGGTTTTGAATAACCAATGATAAGACATATTGTGTTAAATTTTAATCCTGATTATGTGGTTTTCCAGTTGTAATTATTGTTTCTCACACTGTTCTTGTTGGTTTTAGTCAATGCCTAGAACCTGAAAGAACCGTGTTAATGATGAATGAAACTAGAAATGCAATGATTGTCCACATGAAAAACCAAACTTTATGGGAGTTGGAATGAAAAATCGTGTAGCCATGCTCACACAACTTTCTCAAGCTATGAATCATGCAAGACTTCCAAATGAGCAAATGAAGGAGAAGCATTTTGTTGAATTTATTAGAGGTAGTGTCCACCTTCATTCAGTGGGTCTTCTGATCCATTAGTGGCTGAACAATTGATCAGTACCACTAAAAAGATATTTTCAATCCTACAATGTTCTGAACATGATAAAGTAATCTTAGCAGTATATCGTTTGGAAGGTGAAGTTGAACAATGGTTAAATCTGATCAACAATATGAGGAAAAGAGTCAAAATAGAGTCCATGGAGTGGGTCGAGTTCAATAACTAATTTTTCAATAAGTAAATCCCTCATATTCTTAGAAAAAACATATAGAAGGAGTTTCTTGAACTAAAGAAAAAGAATGATAAATCAGTTGGTACCTATGAAGAAAATTTTACAAGACATACAATGTACAATTCCGGAATTATTAGCCCACCTGATAGTAAGATCGATCAATTCTTTAGTGGATTAAAACCGAGTCTTCCAAGGGCTTTGTCCATAAGGGACTTCAATAGCTATGATGAAATTGTTCGACGTGCTCTCAATGTTGAGATGGAGATTGGAGTAACTCCTCAGTCATATGGGTTTGATAAAAAGAGGAAAATGGAATTCAAAATAAAATATAAAGACCACACTGAAAAGAAGTTGAGTTTTCCCTTATTCTCAATGTCGGGGAAGAAACATGGAGGGAATTGTCTTAAAGGGATAAGTGATTTTTTTAAATGTGGAAAAGAAGTTCATCAGGAAATTGAATGTTGTAGTGATGTGAACAAAGAAAAGGCTACACAGAATGCACCTCCTACACATCAATGATACAGGTACAAGGAAATGAGGCACTGTGCCAATCAACGCTATAATACAAGGGTTGTAGATGATGATAGAAATCAACATTCTCTTATGTCCAAAGATGAAGGAAAGTCACATGCAATTTATGTAGGTGATGTGTGGTACGATAACTATGTGGTGAAAGGTACACATTCCATCCACTCTAAAGTAATTTTTTTTTATTTTTTTCTTAATCCACCCACTATTTTATTTTTGATTAAATTTCTAATGGTATGACCATATAACCTCAGAAATAGATATTTAGTTTTTTGTGACAACTCATAATGGCACAACAGTTACATCAAATGTTTACAATTCTTCTCTAATTGAAGATTGTAGGAAAATGCTTCCTGCAAATCCGGTGATCATTCCTAGAGAGAAATTTGATGTGATTCATGGAATGAATTGGCTTTCATTATATAGAACTCATATCAATTTCCAAAGTAGAGAAGTCACATTTCATATTCCAGATCAATTTAAGATCATCTATCAATGCAAGGATGAATATAACCTTCCTGCGGAAATTTATTCCATCTTATGGGTCTTGATTCTAATAAATGAATGTTATTTATCTCAAATGTTTGGAAATAAACTCGTGATTAAGAATATTCCCATTGTAAGGGTGTTTTATGATGTCATTTTAGAGGAATTTCTAGGTCTTCCACCGAATCATGAAGTTGAGTTTTCAATATAACTCATACCCGGTGACATGCCCTTTTCAAAGACAACTTGTAGAATGGCCTCAATTGAGTTGCAGAAATTGAATAAGAAATTACAAGAGAATCTTGATAATGGATTCACACACCATAGTGAATCCCCTTGGGTTGCAAATGTTCTGTTTGTTAAGAAGAAAAGTGGATCAATGAAACTCTACATTGAATATCGAGGACATAAAAAGATCACTATCAAGAAAAAATATCTTCTCCCACACATTGATGATTTATTTGACCAACTATGAGGAGCTCAATACTTTTTTAAGATTGATCTTCATTTAGGGTATCATCAATTATGGGTCAAAAAAGAGTATATGCCAAATAGGGATTTCTGTACATGGTATGGACACTACAAATTTATAGTGATGCCATTTGGTCTTCCTAATGCCCCTGCTATCTTGATGGATCTAATTAATAGTTTATTTAGAGACTATCTTGATCAGTTTGTGGTAGTATTTTTAGAAGATATTCTTATCCATTCAAAGATAAAGGAAGAACTGAGGATCACATTATAATTTTATTGAAGACCATGAGAAATGAAATGCTTTCTACCAAATTTACCAAGTTTTAATCTTAGTTTCAAAAAGATTAACTTTTGGGTCACATAATCTAAGGAGAGGGGATATCTATGGATCTCGCAAAAACATATGTTATAAATAGATGGTCGAGACCAACAACAGTAACTGATATCTGAAGTTTTCATAGTCTGGATGGATATTATCGATGTTTTGTGAATGATTTTTCATGATTATCTAATCTACTCACCAGGTTGACTCGAAAAGGAGTTATGTTCGTTTGGATGGAGTAGTGTGAAGAGAATTTCTAAGAGTTAAAAAGAAGGTTATCTAGTGCACCTGTGCTCACACTACCATGAAGTGGATAAAGGTTTGTGATCTATAATGATACTTCCAATAATGGATTGGGGTGTGTTCTCATGCAAAATGATATGGTGATAGCTTATGCCTCATGACAGTTTAAAATCCATGGGAAAAATTACCAAACTCATGATTTGGAGTTATAAGTGGTAATCATTGAATTAGAAATATGGAGGCATTATGTAACACCCCAGGTAAATAAAGAATATGAATTTTTTTATTTATCCATATTTGTGAATAAAATAATAATATTACTTTAAATGGAATTCTATGCTCGATGGCGTACCCAATACGCGACAACGAGTTCCTTTGAAATCTTACGTTGCACTCTAATAATAAAATAATATTACTTTATATGGTAGTTAACACCTAGATATTGTAATGGAGGGAAATAATGGAACTAAATACAAAATGATTATATATTTTTGTAAAATATTTTTACTTTTATCCAATAAATTTTAGAGGTGTAAAATGCAAATGAATCCAATTTTAAGCATAAAAATCTTCTACTATTCTTTAAAAGGTCGATTAACCGCCTTTTGATGGAGAACACTTTTTAAATATACTTTTGACAATTTTATATGTTGTATTTGACAAAATAAAATCCTTCTTTAGAATCTGGACATCAAAATTTAATTTGTATAATTTTTTGTAATTTTTCCATTAATGATCATTTTTAGTGAAAATGTTGCATTTTAATTCAAAGAATACTTTTAATATGATTTATTTATATGGATAGAATATATTTTTAATTGATATTAAAGTGTATATAGAATATATTTTTACCATTTAACCCAATGGTGTTCATTGGAATTAATTTCACTTTGAAATTGGACTTAAACCCGTGTTAATCATTTAATAGATATTGTTTCTTAAAAACACGCTATTAGTTTTGACAGCGGGAATTAATTATTAAATTAATTAATGCAACTTATTTGTTTTGAATTTTTTAGAATAGAAATCATTTTTGAATTTGTAATATCAAATATTACTTAGGGTGAACTTTTGGTATTTTTCATAAAAACTTCAATTTTTGATGAAAAGTGAAACCACTAATTGGTAGTTAAGGATACTGATTTTTTTGTTTAAATGTAACTTTACCACTTCTGTGATTTGATTTTTAAAAATCCAATGTACATGGTTGTCATTAGGAAGTAAAATGTGGTTTAGTGAGATTAAAATAATTTTTGGTGAATAGTGACATTTAAGTTTTATTAATCGTGATTAAAGGTAATTAGTGTAATTTAAGGAAAAATTAATTTTTTAATAATATTAAATGACCTTGAAACATGTACTACACTTATTTTATGAGTCATTTCCGTCCAATACAATCCATTTGTCAACTTGGGGACTCCATGGAGCCACATTGGTAAGAAAATGACATTAATATCTTTTTATTTAATGTTAAAATACAAATGTCACAAACATTAGTTATTTTACTAAAACCATTTTCAAATGGGGTTATAAAAGTAATATTTTTGACTATAAATATTCATTAGAAAGATAAAAATATTTTCTACATCATGATATTTTTTATAATTTTTAGAGATTAAACAAATTAAATTATTTATGACATCATGATGATGTAGTTATTACCTCATTATTTAACGATTTAAATAAAATGAAAAGATAATGTAAATTAGAAGACCTAAACATGTCAAAAACATATTAGATGGGTGTATTTCTAACTATTATCACCTTATTCTCGAAATATATCAATGTGGGTCCTTTAAAATCCGAAACTCAATTGAAAATAAAGTAACCTTTTATAACATTCCAAGAGTGCCCCTCCTCTCCTCTTATAAAGGGCCCCCACCTCTACCACCTTACCCAGACCTCTAAAGCATTTGACTCGGCCAACCCCTTCCCATTTCATATTTAAAAATCCCTCTCTTCATCATTGGAGACTCACTTTGGGGCATGATCCTTTCCAAGGAAGCCTTTGAGCTCAAATAAAAAACAGTTACCCGATTTAAAAGTAATGTCTTCCCTTGTGTTCTTTTGTTTTATTTTGCTTCTCCAACACTCTAACCTTTTTAATTAATTTATTTTGTAACAATACCAATATCATAAATATACTATTATGTTGTTATGATATGTATTTGAGCTACACTTACAAACACCTTCATCTAATGGTTAAAGAACATACTGTTTCCGTGGATGGCGAATTGCTGCCTCACAAAATGATGATTGTTCAATCTTCTCTTAACACCTTTCCTGGTGGCCATTATTATGTAACTATATTTTATATATGATATATATGGTATTTATTTGTAAAGACCCGTAAATTTCAAGGAAATTTTTTTCTTAATTTTCTTTGAAATTTTACAAGAACGCTGTTCCTGACGGCGCCTGATTCCGAGGCCCGGTGTGCCCGGAATCATTTTTTGAAGTTTGGCTCGGGTACGTTCAGTGAATGGACGAGCGGGTTTTTCTAACATTTGAACCGGTGCCCGGAATCGAATTCTGAGGGCACCGATGAAATCGAAGTGCCGGTATTCGCTTAGAAATGCCTCTTCCGGAGTTGCGTTTTCTCGGGTGTGGTTTTTAATTTTCGGCTTAAAGTTAAGAAATAAAATAATTTTGCGACAGCTTTATTTTATTTCACTTAAGCCACATGGAAGCCACTTGAAGCCACATAAAGGCGGCTTGAACTGAGTTGAACTGGATAGGATGCTATCCAGAAATATCCTACCCCCATGGTAGGATATTTGTGAGGTGGGGCCCGCATGAGCCCCGCCGTTTCTTTCCGCTAAGAAACGCACCCGTGAAAACCCGTCTTAATGAAAGTCAACCGACGCGTTTTCTAAATTCTTAACAGACCATTTAATTGGGCGGTTTATTTCGTGAATTAAATGGGCTGTTTCCTTCGTGAATTAAATGGGTCGTTTCTTTCGTTGAATTAATTCAACGAATTGATGGATCGTTTCTTAACCAGTTTTTCAAATTCGTTGGCGTAATAATAAAATAAGACCAACGCTTAACCTCTGGTTATTTGCGCTTGAGAAGATTTTGGAGAACCCTCAAAACTTCTTCTCCCTCGCGAAGAACGCGAAGAACGCGAAGAACGCCGAACCCGGAAATCGACGACGCCTTCGCCCGAGACGCTCTTCCGATCTCCGATCTCCGATCTCCGATCACCGACCATTCGTGGTGAGTGCTTTCGGATTTCCTCTCAAGTTCTTTTCTTTGGTTTTAAATGAAACACATATTTAAATATTAAATCTGTTGTTCTTGATTCGTTGAGCTCGCCGACTCAACGCCGGAATCCGCGACGACGCGACGCCTCCCCGCGACGACGCGACGATCGATCTCTTCCGCGACGATCTCTTCCGCGAAGAACGCCCGCGCATGTCGATCATCAAGGTAGGGATTCATTTTGGAAAATTACCCCTTTTTAATTTTCTCATGAACGTTGTTGAAAATTAAAAAGCCGGTTTTCAATGAACAATTTTATTTTAATTAATATTGTTGGATCATGTGTTGATCGTTTTTCTCCCGGTTGTTTATCTCTAACGCGGAGGGTGCAGGCCGAACGAACACGACCCGACGACCCTCCGCCGTTCTTCGTTTTGAGCGGAATTGACGGTCGACGACGGAACGTGCCGCAGCGGACGTTTGACGATCCCGTAGTAAAGAACGGATCCCGGGAGGAGCAACGGCGCAGACGGGAAAGCAAACGGGCCACCGGAGCGACGCCGACGGCCCGCGGAAGTCGCCGGCGGCGCGGGTTGCCGGTGCGGCGGCCGGAGGCGGCGGCGCCCCAGCGCGCCGCCGGACGAAATCCACAGCGGCTGAAGCCGCGGAGGCGGCGGCGAAACGGACCCGCGGCACGCGGGTCCGGTTCATCCGGGCGGACGCGGCTCAGCGCGTCTGCGACTTGCCAGCGCGGCCCGCACGCGGGCCGCGGTCCTTCCTCAAGCCGCGGGTCAGCGCCCGCGGCTTCCACCCGCGTGGCTCGGCCAAGCCGAGCCGGCCAAGCCGGACCGGCCCTGGCCGGGCCGGGCCGGGCCAGTCGGGTCGACCCGGTTCGGGCCGACCCAGGGGGGGTCGGGGCGGGTCGGCCTGGGCCCGTACCCCCCATCTTCGGACGTTTTCGTTCAAACGCCCGTATCTTGAGCTTCGTCCTTCCAAACGACTCGCCGTCAGCGGCAACACGATCCTTGGATCGAGACGGTCGTTTCGGTATATCGCACTCAAGGTTTCGGAATACTTTGAGTTCGGCCGGGTTGGTTCGTACACGAGACCAACCGGGCCCTCGGAGCGGAAACGCTCATATCTTGAGCTACGGACGTCCGATTGACGTGCCGTCAGCTTTGTTGAATTCCTCTAAGTGAGACGGATCTTTTGGCATACTCCGCCCGAGGTTTGGATGCAGGTGGAGTGCGGTCGGGTTGGTTTTGCCTTAAAAACCAACCGGGCCCCTGGGACGAAAATGCCAATATCTCTCAGACCGGGCGTCCGATTGACGCGCCGTCTGCGACGTTGAGTTCCTGTTGAAGATACGGAACTTTTGGTTACATCAACTTCGGACTTCGTGTCAGTTGATGTATCAGCCTCTTGGCTCGTGGAGCGGACCCTCCGAAACGAGCTTCCGGTGTGCGGGAACCCTAGTGCTGGCTGCGACTGCTACTTCGACAGCGACGACCGTGCAGAGATCCTCAGTGGACTGCGGCGACGACTGTGCAGAGATCCTCCGTGGACTCCGACGACGACCGTGCAGAGATCCCCAGTGGACTGCGGCGACGACCGTGCAGAGATCCTCAGTGGACTGCGGCGACGACTGTGTAGAGATCCTCAGCGGACTGCGACGACTACTGCACTCAGCGATCCTACGTGGATCAGTGCTACAGGTCCTGTGTGGGCCCGATCCAGTGTGGGTCCGATCTTGCGTGGGTCAGCGCTCAGCGGTTCTGTGTGAGCCAGTGCCTACAGGTCCTGCATGGGCCCGGTCCTGTGTGGGCCAGATCCTGTGTGGGTCATCTCTCAGCGGTTCTATGTGAGCCAACTTCTACTGGTCCTGCGTGGGCCCGATCCTGTGTGGGTCACTGCAAGGTTAGTACCTATCGATCCTTCGTGGGTCCGACGACTTAGATGGTTCAATGATCATCTTTATCGTCATCCGAAGAAGTATATCTGTGTGAGCTGAATCTTGTGTTACTCTCCTTTGTCGATTGTGTTGAGCTATCCTGTGTGGATTTACTGTTTACTCTCCTTTGTGGATTGTGTTGCTCTATCCTGTGTGGGTATACGTTTTCCTTTCCCGTGTGGACTGGGTTGTGCTTGGGCTCGGACGTTGGAGACGAACGGGAATTGAAGACTTAGGTATATGTATGGGAATATACCTAAGCCGTGTCAGATGTTACTTTGTGATTGTCTCTTTCCTTTGTGGATTATCCTTTGTGGATTTCAGGAGACCTTCGGGGGTCTCGGGGTCCCTACTGAGTAGCTTATACTCACCCCCGCACGGGCTATGCCCGCACTTCGTGGTGTTGGTTGCAGACGACGGACAGCGCTGATCGTGGAGGAGGCGTGCAGAGCAGGACAGTACCCGGAGGTGGACCACTGGGCGGGACGTACTCGGAGCAGTTAGGTGGACTCGAGGAGCAGTGGAGGCTATCTGTACCCACCCTTCAGGTGGGACTTCCGGAGGACGGCTCGACGCTGCAGTTTTCCCTTTTCAGTTGCTGTTTTTCATTTCAGTTGTACTTTACAGTTGGGCTTGTATTTCCGGCCCCTTTTACTTTCAGCACAGCTTGTACAGTTTTTACTTAGTGTTTAATTTTCCGCTTGTTTACTCTGTGGTGCTTGTTTACTTTTCAAAGGCAATGCCTTCCCTTTTGTTGGGATTTACGCCTTGGTGCTAGTCGCCAGCCCCTGGCCTATGGAAGGCGGGCTTGGGGTAGTCACGGCACGGGCCCCGAGGACGGGTCGTGACAAATTGGTATCAGAGGTGGTCGGTTCTACCGCAGACTCTGATCTTTCTTCTATTTGAAGCCAAAGTGTTTAGTATATTGAGTGTGGTTATCAGTCCAGGGAGTCCAGTGTTGGTGCGGCGGCCGACGTATCCATACACCAGGACCCTGACTTCTGATTCCCGACTTAATGTACGAAAACATTGTTTGCATGTGTGTTTCAAGTTTTCTTTGTGATTATTTGTGTCAGCTCACCAGGTATACTGTTCTGACTGTGGCATACTTGTTTCCTTTTTAGGATGGCACGATGACAGCAGCCAGCTAGGGTTCCCAGAGTAGGGCGCGACGACAGCCCGCCGAGCGACGAGGCCTCGGTACAGGGCCCATTGACAGCAGAGGCACCGGCGGTACCTTTACCCGCCGAGCCCCCGATGCTTCCAGCACTGGCAGCTGACGACGCACGACGCCTCGGAGCTCTGCACGAGTTCCAGCGCCAGCGACCACCTAGGTACCGTGGGGAGTCGGACCCCCAGGCAGCCGAGGACTGGCTGGAGGCGGTCGTCCGAGTTTTCAGTCTAGTGAGGACGCTAGCAGACCTCATGGTGATCCTCGCGGCGAGCTTACTGCACGAAGCAGCCGGACGATGGTGGAGCCTGATGCTCCAGGTACACGATGAGGCCACCCTCATCTGGACGGACTTCGAGAGCCTCTTCCGCTCAGAGTTCATCCCGGCCACCCTCCGAGCGGTGCGCATCCAGGAGCTTCTTCAGCTGCGGCAGGGCAGCTTGACGGTCGCTCAGTACGCGGCGAGGTTCACCGACCTTTCTCGGTACTCGACAGACATGGTACGAGACCCCTTCTTCCGGGCCCGGACCTTCGAGCAGGGTTTGAGACACGAGGTCAGGGCATCGGTGATCTCCCTCAGTATCCCGACCCAGGCGGGAGTACTAGAGCGAGCCCTCCTGATCGAGAGCTTCCTGGCTGAGTCCACAGCGAGACCCACCGCAGGGCGGATGATAGCGGAGTCTTCGGCAGCTGGTAGCCGGCAGATGACTCAGGGTTCCAGGCGGACCAGACCTTCCGGCAGGCGACCTCGGGACGCTGGCTCAGCAGTGCAGGGCACCCGGCCCGGAGCCAGCCTTCCGAGAGGCAGACAGTGCTACGAGTGCAGCGGGCAGGGCCACATGGCTCGTGACTGCCCGACCCGTCGTACTGAGGGTCAGCAGACGGTGGAGGGGCCACCCAGGCAGAGGCAGAGGGTCGACCGTGGCGGTCCGCAGGGAGGAGGCGGACGAGGCAGAGGAGCTGGCCGAGCAGCAGGTGGTGGGCGACACTTTGAGGCTCTGCCACCACCACCACCAGGAGGCCCGCCCTGACCACAGGGAGCTGGCGGGCAGAGACAGGCTCAGCTCCAGGCAGCGGAGGCCTACGACCACGGCGCGCCAGAGATGATTCGAGGTACGATCTATGTCTATTCCACCCTTGCTGCAGTTCTGATAGACACAGGAGCGAGTCACTCTTTCATAGCCACTGCCCTTGTTCGGAGCTCGTAGATTCCGACAGAGCCGTTGGCTCGATCCTTGCGGCTAGAGACTCCTACGGGAGCAGACTCGACGATTACACACTGGTGCCGGCAGTGTGAGCTTACTGTAGGAGGCGAGAGCTTCGGCTGGGATCTTCTTGTAGCAGCGTCGAGGCCTTACGATGTCATTTTGGGCATGGATTGGTTATCTACGGTCTATGCTCAGATTGACTGCTTTAGGCGCAAGGTGCGATGTGTGCGCACCGACGGGAGCAGGTTCACCTTCACCGATGAGAAGGGAGACTTAGCAGCACAGGATGGACTCACGCAGAGGAGAGGTCAGCCCATCACTCATCAGTTGGCTAGCCTCATCCTGGGAGCAGTTGACGTGCAGAGTCCCAGTTTTCCTGCAGTGGTGGATCAGTACGCGGATGTCTTTCCCGACGACGTTCCAGGACTACCTCCTCGCAGAGAGGTAGACTTCTATATTGACCTGTACCCCGGGATAGCCCCGATATCCACTCCAGCATATCGGATGGCCCCCGCTGATCTTCGAGAGCTGCGGGTACAGTTGGAGGACTTGCAGGGCAAGGGGTTCATCCGACCCAGTGTTTCGCCCTAGGCTTCCCCGATTTTGTTCGCCAAGAAGGCAGACGGGAGCTTGCGACTGTGTGTCGATTATCGTCGCCTGAATCAGGTGACAGTGAGGAACAAGTATCCACTACCCAGGATTGATGACCTCTTCGACCAGCTCAAGGGAGCACGGTGGTTCTCAAAGATAGACCTCAGGTCAGGCTATCATCAGCTTAGAGTTCGAGACGAGGATGTGCAGAAGACGACTTTCAGGTGTCGGTATGGCCACTATGAGTTTTTGGTTATGCCTTTCGGCATGACCAACGCTCCAGAAGTGTTCATGAGCCTCATGAACAGGATATTCCAGCCATACCTCGATCGATTTGTCGTGGTCTTCATCGACGACATTTTGGTGTACTCGACGACGGAGGAGGAGCACGCCTACCACCTGCGTGTTGTACTAGACACACTCCGAGAGAACCAGCTTTATGGCAAGCTCTCGAAGTGTCAGTTCTGGTTACGTGAGGTCCACTTCATGGGGCACGTAATTTCAGAGGCGGGAGTTGCAGTGGATCCCGCGAAGATCGAGGCAGTGCTAGCTTGGGAGCCACCCAAGAGCGTGACAGAGGTGCGGAGTTTCTTGGGCCTAGCCGGATACTATCGAAGATTTGTGCCAGACTTCTCCAGAGTTGCCGCCCCACTCTCAGCGTTGATGAAGAAGGGGAAACCCTTCGTGTGGTCAGACGGATGTCAACAGAGCTTCCAGGAGCTGAGACAGAGGTTGACCAGCGCACCTATCTTGAGGTTGTCTGAGGAGGGAGTTGGATACGTAGTCTACTGCGATGCATCAGGGACCGGACTCGGGTGTGTCCTGATGCAGGAGCGGGCTGTGATTGCCTACGGATCACGTCAGTTGAGGCCGCATGAGCAGAACTACGCTACCCATGACTTGGAGTTGGCAGCAGTGGTATTTGCCCTGAAGACATGGAGACACTATCTGATGGGCGAGCGCTTCACAGTCTTTTCTGACCACCAGAGTCTCAGGTACATCTTCTCTCAGAAGGACCTGAACCTGAGACAGCGGCGATGGCTCGAGTTCCTCCAGGACTATGACTTTGAAATAGTCTATACTCCTGGGAAGGGGAACGTGGTGGCTGATGCCCTCAGCAGGAGGACGGGCATCCAGCTACTTGAGGAGGTGACAGAGCAGCTAGCCGCTTTGCAGATATCCTTCATGGATAGGGATGGAGCAGCCTTCCTTCAGTCTCTCACAGTCTCTCCTCCACTTCTTCAGGGGGTCAGAGAGGCACAACATGGGGATGTTGACTGTGAGACGTGGCGTGCACAGATATCCTCGGGACAGGCACCTGATGGTTTCTCCCTTGGTGCAGAGCACGATGTCCTTTTCAGAGGACGTACCTTGGTACCAGTCGCCTTACGAGAGGAGGTGCTAAGAGAGTTTCACACTTCTCCTTTGGCGGTACATCCTGGAGTGGCGAAGATGTACCAGGATCTCAGATGACAGCACTGGTGGCCGGGCATGAAGAAGGCTGTGGCAGAGTTCGTTTCACGGTGCCTCACCTGCCAGCAGGTGAAGGCAGAGCATCAGGTACCAACAGGCTTGGTACAGCCCTTGGAGGTCCCGGAGTGGAAGTGGGACGGGATATCTATGGACTTCGTGACTGGAATTCCACGCACTTCCAGAGGTCACGATTCCATTTGGGTGATTGTTGACCGACTCACCAAGTCGGCACACTTCCTACCCATCCGAGAACAGGGCACAGTGGAGAGCTTGGGGCGTCTCTACGTTCAGGAGATTGTACGACTTCACGGTGTGCCATCGACTATCGTCTCCGATCAGGACGCTCGTTTTACTTCCCGACTTTGGAAGGGGTTGCAGGAGGCGTTCGGGACGCGACTACGTCTGAGCACCGCCTTTCACCCTCAGACGGATGGTCAGACGGAGAGGACCATTCAGACTCTCGAGGACATGCTCCGTGAATGTTTCCTCGACTTTGGTCGCAGCTGGGAGGACCACCTACACTTGGTGGAGTTCGCGTACAACAACAGCTACCACTCTACCATCGGGATGGCACCCTACGAGGCGTTATACGACAGGCCTTGCAGATCTCCTTTGTGCTGGACAGACCCTGGAGAGTCAGCACTTGTGGGACCAGAGATGGTCCGGGCCACGACAGAGAAGGTCCAGGTCATCCAGGAGCGGATGAGGACAGCACAGAGCCGGCAGAAGTCATATGCTGACAAGAGGCGGAGGCCACTAGAGTTCGAGGATGGTGACCACATCTTCTTACGGGTCTCACCTCGACGTGGTTTGAGGAGATTTGGCCGAGGCGGCAAGTTGTCTCCATGCTTCATCGGGCCTTTCCAGGTCCTCAGCAGGATTGGCGAGGTGGCTTATCGCCTGGCTCTGCCACCTCAGTTGCACCGGGTGCACGATGTCTTCCACGTATCCCAGCTGAGGAGATACGTGCACGACCCAACGCACATCATTGACTATGGGGAGCTAGACGTGGATGATGGAGCGACTTTTACAGAGGTCCCAGTGGAGATAGAGGATCGACAGAAGCGGGTCCTACGTGGGAGATTGATTCCTCTTGTGCGCATCAGATGGCAGCACGGGAACCTCCAGGAGAGCACTTGGGAGCGGGAGGCTCAGATGCGTGCTCAGTACCCACATTTGTTTCCCTAGTTTTTGATGTATCTTTACGGGGACGTAAAGTCCTGAGGTGGGAGTAATGTAAAGACCCGTAAATTTCAAGGAATTTTTTTTCTTAATTTTCTTTGGAATTTTACAAGAACACAGTTTCTGACGGCGCCTGATTCTGAGGCCCGGTGTGCCCGAAATCATTTTCTGAAGTTTGGCTCAGGTACGTTCAGTGAACGGACGAGCGGGTTTTTATAACTTTTGAACCGGTGCCCGGAATCGAATTCTGAGGGCACCGATGAAATCACAGCGCCGGTATTCGCTTAGAAACGCCTCTTCCGGAGTTGCGTTTTCTCGGGTGTGGTTTTTAATTTTCGGCTTAAAGTTAAGAAATAAAGTAATTTTGCGACAGCTTTATTTTATTTCACTTAAGACACTTGGAAGCCACTTGAAGCCACTTAAAGGTGGCGTGAACTGAGTTGAACAGGATAGGATGCTATCCAGAAATATCCTACCCCCTTGGTAGGATATTTGTGAGGTGGGGCCCGCACGAGCCCCGCCGTTTCTTTCCGCTAAGAAACGCACCCGTGAAAACCCGTCTTAATGAAAGTCAACCGACGCGTTTTGTAAATTCTTAACAGACCATTTAATTGGGCGGTTTATTTCATGAATTAAATTGGCTGTTTCCTTCGTGAATTAAATGGGTCGTTTCTTTCATTGAATTAATTCAACGAATTGATGGATCGTTTCTTAACCAGTTTTTCAAATTCGTTGGCGTAATAATAAAATAAGACCAACGCTTAACCTCTGGTTATTTGCGCTTGAGAAGATTTGGGAGAACCCTCGCAACTTCTTCTCCCTCGCGAAGAACGCGAAGAACGCGAAGAACGCCGAACCCGGAAATCGACGACGCCTTCGCCCGAGACGCTCTTCCGATCTCCGATCTCCGATCTCCGATCACCGACCATTCGAGGTGAGTGCTTTCGGATTTCCTCTCAAGTTCATTTCTTTGGTTTTAAACAAAACACAGATTTAAATATTAAATCTGTTGTTCTTGATTCGTTGAGCTCGCCGACTCAACGCCGGAATCCGCGACGACGCGACGCCTCCCCGCGACGACGCGACGATCGATCTCTTCCGCGACGATCTCTTCCGCGAAGAACGCCCGCGCACGTCGATCATCAAGGTAGGGATTCATTTTGGAAAATTACCCCTTTTTAATTTTCTCATGAACGTTCTTGAAAATTAAAAAGCCGGTTTTCAATGAACAATTTTATTTTAATTAAAATTGTTGGATCATGTGTTGATCGTTTTTCTCCCGGTTGTTTATCTCTAACGCGGAGGGTGCGGGCCGAACGAACACGACCCGACGACCCTCCGCCGTTCTTCGTTTTGTGCGGAATTGACGGTCGACGACGGAACGTGCCGCAGCGAACATTTGACGATCCCGCAGTAAAGAACGGATCCCGGGAGGAGCAACGGCGCAGACGGGAAAACAAACGGGCCACCGGAGCGACGCCGGCGGCCCGCGGAAGTCGCCGGCGGCGGCGGCCAAACGGACCCGCGGCGCGCGGGTCCGGTTCATCCGGGCGGACGCGGCTCAGCGCGTCCGCGGCTCGCCAGCGCGGCCCGCACGCGGGCCGCGGTCCTTCCTCAAGCCACGGGTCAGCGCCCGCGGCTTCCACCCGCGCGGCTCGGCCAAGCCGAGCCGGCCGAGCCGGACCGGCCCTAGTCGGGCCGGGCCGGGCCAGCCGGGTCGGACCCGGGTCGGGTCGACCCGGTTCGGGCCGACCCAGGGGGGGTCGGTCCGGGTCGGCCCGGGCCCGTACCCCCCATCTTAGGACGTTTTCGTTCAAACGCCCGTATCTTGAGCTTTGTGCCTCCAAACAACTCACCGTCAGCGGCAACGCGATCCTTGGATCGAGACGGTCGTTTCGGTATATCGCACTCAAGGGTTCGGAATACTTTGAGATCGGCCGGGTTGGTTCGTACACGAGACCAACCGGGCCCTCGGAGCGGAAACGCTCATATCTTGAGCTACGGACGTCCGATTGACGTGTCGTCAGCTTTGTTGAATTACTCTAAGTGAGACGAATCTTTTGGCATACTCCGCCCGAGGTTTGGACGCAGGTGGAGTGCGGTCGGGTTGGTTTTTCCTTAAAAACCAACGGGGCCCCTAGGACGAAAATGCCGATATCTCTCAGACCGGGCGTCCGATTGACGCGCCGTCTGCGACGTTGAGTTCCTGTTGACGATACGGAACTTTTGGTTACATCAACTTCGGACTTCGTGTCAGTTGATGTATCAGCCTCTCGGCTCGTGGAGCGGACCCTCCGAAACGAGCTTGCTGTGTGCGGGAACCCTAGTGCTGGCTGCGACTGCTACTTCGACAGCGACCACCGTGGAGAGATCTTCAGTGGACTGCGGCGACGACTGTGCAGAGATCCTCCGTGGACTCCGACGACGACCGTGCAGATATCCCCAGTGGACTGCGGCGACGACCGTGCATAGATCCTCAGTGGACTGCGGCGATGACTGTGCAGAGATCCTCAGCGGACTGCGACGACTACTGCACTCAGCGATCCTACGTGGATCAGTGCTACAGGTCCTGTGTGGGCCCGATCTTGTGTGGGTCCGATCCTGCGTGGGTCAGCGCTCAGCGGATCTGTGTGAGCCAGCGCCTACAGGTCCT
Organism: Viscum album; assembly: GCA_963277665.1. Taxonomy (NCBI): domain Eukaryota; kingdom Viridiplantae; phylum Streptophyta; class Magnoliopsida; order Santalales; family Viscaceae; genus Viscum; species Viscum album. Next base: position 1,743,375,545 of record OY728156.1, read on the forward strand.
GCGTGGGCCCGGTCCTGTGTGGGCCCGATCCTGTGTGGGTCATCTCTCAGCGGTTCTGTGTGAGCCAACTTCTACAGGTCCTGCGTGGGCCCGATCCTGTGTGGGTCACTGAAAGGTTAGTACCTATCGATCCTTCGTGGGTCCGACGACTTAGATGGTTCAATGATCATCTTTATCGTCATCCGAAGAAGTATACCTGTGTGAGCTGAATCTTGTGTTACTCTCCTTTGTGGATTGTGTTGAGCTATCCTGTGTGGATTTACTGTTTACTCTCCTTTGTGGATTGTGTTGCTCTATCCTGTGTGGGTATACGTTTTGCTTTCCCGTGTGGACTGGGTTGTGCTTGGGCTCGGACGTTGGAGCCGAACGGGAATTGAAGACTTAGGTATATGTATGGGCATATACCTATGCCGTGTCAGATGTTACTTCGTGATTGTATCTTTCCTTTGTGGATTATCCTTTGTGGATTTCGGGAGACCTTCTGGGGTCTCGGGGTCCCTACTGAGTAGCTTATACTCACCCCTGCACGGGCTATGCCCGCACTTCGTGGTGTTGGTTGCAGACGACGGACAGCGCTGATCGTGGAGGAGGCGTGCGGAGTAGGACATTACCCGGAGGTGGACCACTGGGCGGGACGTACTCGGAGCAGTTAAGTGGACCCGAGGAGCAGTGGAGGCTATCTGTACCCACCCTTTAGGTGGGACTTCCGGAGGACGGCTCGACGCTGCAGTTTTCCTTTTTCAGTTGCTGTTTTTCTTTTCAGTTGTACTTTACAGTTGGGCTTGTATTTCCGGCCCCTTTTACTTTCAGCACAGCTTGTATAGTTTTTACTTAGTGTTTACTTTTCCGCTTGTTTACTCTGTGGTGCTTGTTTACTTTTCAAAGGCAATGCCTTCCCTTTTGTTGGGATTTACGCCTTGGTGCTAGTCGCCAGCCCCTGGCCTATGGAAGGCGGGCTTGGGGTAGTCACGGCACGGGCCCCGAGGACGGGTCGTGACATTATTTTTTCTATATGCTCCTGAATTTTATATTTAAAACATGACTTTATGCTTTTCTTGTTGTGAAAATGCGATAATTTCATACGAGGAAGTGTGGGCTACCACCCCCTCATGTGATGTGACTCATTCATGAAATATATGGAATGTATAAAGAATGAAATTAATGAACAAATGTGACATATATAACATTTATATTATACTGGAATTATAATATATATATCTCTAAATTATTTTTATTTCCATTAATATGACAAAGAAATGAAAGTAGCGTTCATGCGTACGTATGGCCTACCGTCTCCATGAACGGTGCATTTCATTTCTTTTTATCTCAAAATTTTATGGAGTGGTATAAAATGAATATGTACTGGATATATATGATATTTAAATCATTAATACTATTCTGGAGATGATTTACTTATAACTACATGGACAATCATTTTCACACAAGTTTATTTTTGACTCATGTACCAAACATCGACAAAAACGTCTGATATTAACTAACATTTTTAACCAATTATTATAACATTATAATATGTGATATTAAATGAATAATAATCATTAATAGAGGTCCTTATGCAATTATAAAATGACCAAAGTTTATTTTTATGGAATATAATGACACAAACAAGACAAGTCAGACTTGAGGAAAGGGATACCACCCCTCTCTTTCTTTTTAAGTACACTCATTTATGACATTCCTTTTAAGCTCATATTTCTTGTAATTGGGATGTTATTTTATATTACTATTACTGTAATTTGTATGTTCATATGATGAGAGACCCTGTTTTCTCTCATCAATCCATTTTTGGATGTTTTATGTGATATTGTTAGGTTGCGGAGTCTTCGTAAGGGATTTTTCATCTCACTTTTATTCCCGTGAGATTTATACTACATTTGCCCCAATTTTCATTGAGTGGTATATGTACTTCCCATTATTATACTCTTTGTGTAATATAATTTTGTTTATGATTATTTACATCAATGTTTTATTGTCCTTCTTTCATGGGGTGTATGTTTCGTAAAATACCCAAGTCGGTAAGGGAACCTTTCACCCTCCACTTTTTAAAAGACTTCATTTTGTTGGGTCTTTTAATTTATATATTCTTATTTTGGTATATGTTATTATATATCCTTATTGATGTAAATTTTATGTCCAAGTGATGAGATACCATTTTCTCTCTCATCAACTCTTTTTCTGAATTTTGAAGTGACGCCGTTAGGCTGTCGAATTTTTGCAAGGGAACTTCTTAACGCAATTTTGATACTTTGGGATAAACTTTTACTCCTTGAATATGCCGTTCTCTGAATATGTGTGAATGACCTCTGATTGTTTTACACTTAATATCCACTTATATTTTCTGTATTCATTTTTCACACATAATTATGTAATTGATCTATGCTTAATCTAAGGATATCGTCTTTGTAAGGGACTTCATCTCAATCTCCTTTCATTGAGGCCTATATTGTTCTAATACAAGAATTTATTTTATACGGTGTATAAACGCCTTTGTCTTTTAATTTTATACAAAAGTAATATTTTTCTACGAAGCATTTTACAAATGACAAAAAAGAATGTTTCTTTTAACATACGCAGTGACAATGACCTTTTCTGCCGCCGCGAGTATTATTTGGTCATTGGATTCCTCAGCAAGCAGTAATGTTTTTAAAATGAAATATATAACTTATACTCTTTTATGTATTTTGTTATTGAAAATGGTTTTTATAATGTATTTGTTATGTCAATATATTTAAGTGTTATATTGTGATCAAAGTGTGGAAATTTTTTCTTTCCATTATATTTTTTTATGTCTTATGATTTTATAATGGTACTTGGACATTTGACGGGTGGTTACTTGACAAACCATATGAAGGGTGGTGCCATGAATACCAGGATGGGTGGTTACATTATAACCTCCAATTCATTGGGTATGGAAGTCGGCCATATGGCCATTCCATTAAGCAAGTGTGGAAGTCGACTGGATGGTTATTCCATTTAAGTATGTTTATGTCCCAAGTTACCTGTATAAGTTATGTGTTCTTTATATGGGTATTATGGTAATATTTTGGTTACAAAAGGGTAAGTAATGGTCTTTTATTCAGTTAAGTGTTTTTAGTACTTCATAAAGGTGAAAATTATTACATTGGTAAAGTGCTCATGGTTTACATTTTGTTTTGAAAAACTAACAGTTTTCATTATTTGTGTATCCTTTACTAGTCTTTTTATGCTCATCCCAGGTTTTTAAAATGTTTTCCACAAGAATTAAATATGAATAGGGTCAGGGATGGGATCAAGGAAAGACATTCTAACTAAAAAATGGAACTACACATGTTTCTTTTTAAGTATTTTGTTATTTTAGGGAAAATTAGTAGAAGTGTCTACTATGTAATCTTTTGAGATGTAATAGTTATGAACTAATTCTATATAACTCTAAACCTGAAGAGATCCTCTATGTGAATTATTCATTTAATTCCTGATTAAGTAATGTTTAAGGAAGGGGCCTTATAGTTGGTATCAAAGGTAAGTTTAGATAACTTTAGAGCTTAGGGTATTCTCTAAGCATAAGTGGCATTACCATAATGGTTAGGATTTCAGAAAGAGTCATAGTTTTAGATAAAGTGAATGAGTAAGTATAACTTATTATTTATCTTCCACATTAGTACATTATGGTTTTGTTTATATACTCAAACTGACCTTTTTGGTTTTAGTAAATGGATGGATCTAGCAGGCACCAAAGTAACAGTTGATGTGAAGGAAACTGTGAGAGTTTCATGAGTGAGCAACTGAATGATATGTGAGATGCAACGAGAACTCTTGTGTTTATCCTCAACCAACTATCTGGATTCATTATTGACCAACTAAACCTTGGTTATTTCTATAAGGCATCATATATGTGAGAAATGAATCCCTACAGAAGTATAGGTAATAATCATAAAGGTAAGTGTGTTCAAAAACCTATGTGTCAAAGATGTGAAAAGAAACACCGAGGAAAATGTTTCAAAGGGACAGAAATATGCTACAAATGTTCAAATGATGGTCATAAATCAAGAACCTACCATGGAAAAAGGAAGAATCCAGGTGACTCGAGGAAATGGAAAGATGTTCTTTCTGAGGGATCACTTGAATGTTTTAAATGTGGTGTGCATGGTCATTATGAAAACACACGTCCTATAAAGAAGTTTCAGGAATGGTATCACCAATATCGTACAAATATTCGTTTACCAATACCTAATGCCATTCCGATTGAGGATGAAGAAACTGACAATTACCAATCAAAGGTATGGATTATTTCTTAACATTTGTTTTCCTATTTTGGAATCATAGGATATGATTCATGATTTTGTATGTAGAAAAAAAGTATTTCCAAATAAGTTATAAAGGTATGGTTAATGGATCATGAATAATGTTGAATGAGTAAGAAGTCAACATATAAGGGCTTCAAGAGTTATGGTGAAATTCTTAAGAGTATTAAGTCTCTTTTGATGATGGGGTTACATTAGAAGACTTTTTATAGTATGCGTAACCCTGATGTTTGATATATGAAAATTTTATTCAAGAAATAGTTATTTTTTATTTTGTGGACATAGTTATAAATAACCATTTGGGTTTATATGATCCTTACTTTTGAGGTAATTATGGGTTACTATATGTTATGATGGAATGTGAAAGACATGATATTAAATTGAGGTTAAATTATGTTATGGTTATTTTTGAAGATTTTATCTCATTATTGGGGAATTTTTTAAGAATTATATAGTTTTGGAAAAAGGAAAACACACAGACTGTGTGACAACCCGTCGCATCGGACAAAGCTGCGGGAATCGAACCCACAACAAAAGTGAAATTGGTATTTATCGCCTACCACTGGACTACGTGATGTCCCTGGTTAGTTTGAATGATTATTTTTAGTTAGATGATTTTATGAATTAAGAGTAATTTTATTTTAGGTTATCAATGGAAATGATTATCCTATCATGGAGGATATGTGATTATGTTAAATAATTTTCAATACGAGACATTAAGAGAAACTGATTTTGTTTGGAGATAAATGTTACGATTTAACTTGGAAGAGTATGAGATTAAATCCTTCAAATATTTGCGTTTCAATCTTAGATTGGATTACTTTTGGTCTTCGTTGACCTTTGGGTCTTTTTGGACAAATATTTGAGATTAATAATATATTTCCTTTTTATAAAGGATTGCCCTTTTGGGTATTATCTGATCTCATACTAACCTTGTTGGTTTTAGTTTTAGTTAAGGTCTAAAGACATGGGAAGTATACAGTTCTCATTTGTGGATTAGGTGATTCTCTAGAAGTTGATTATAGCTCTCTTAATGTAAACAAGTCATCCTAAATACTCATCTTTTAGAGAAAATATGAGTTCGTGTAAGAAATCTAGAAAAATTTGAAAGTCAACAGTACATGTAAGTATGTTTCTTTATGTGTTAGTTAAGCTCAAAAATAAATTCATCAATTAAAAGTAACTAAAACATTTTTTCCGTGAACTTTTCTTACTAGGTAATCCAATACCATTTAACCCATCACAAGTTTGTGATTTTATGGTGGTTAACTTTCTCCTAAACATGTTTTTTATCACACTCCCTAAGAAAATGACCCTTTTTTCTTCCATATCCAGGTTTTCATACATGGAATCCTAGTATGGGTTAACTCAGGTGACCATTGTACTTCCCTTTCTTTCTATTAAAGGGATAGTTTAATTTACTCTTTTTCCAATGTGGATCTTTCAATGATGTTTCCGAGCCCAATTTTAAAATTACGAGGACACAATTCCCAAAAGGGGGGAAAGATGTAACACCCCAAGTAAATAAATAATATTACATTTTTAAATTTATCCATATTTTTGAATAAAATATTAATATTACATTAATGGGAACGCTATGCTCGATGGTGTACCCAATACGTGACAACGAGTTCCTTTGAAATCTTACATTGCACTCTAAAAATAAAATAATATTATTTTAAAGGGTAGTTAATGCCTAGCCATTGTAATGGTGGGAAAGAACAGAAGTAACTACAAAATAATTTTATATTTTTGTCAAATATTTTTACTTTTATCCAATAAATATTAGAGGCATAAAATGCAAATGAATCCAATTTTAAGCATAAATCTTATAATATTCATTAAAAGGTCGATTAACCATATTTTGATGGAAAAACCTTTTTAAATATACTTTTGACAATTTTATATGTTTTATTTGACAAAATAAAATCCTTTTTTAGAATCTATACTTCAAAATTTACATTGTGTAATTTTTTTTATTTTTCCGATAAAGATCATTTTTAGTGAAAATGATGCATTTTAATTCAAAACCTCATTTTAATCGAAATTATTTATATGGATAGATTATATTTATAATATAGATTAAAGTTTATTTAGAATATATTTTTACCATTTAACACAATTGTGGTCATTGGAATTAACTTCACTTTGAAATTGGACTTAAATTAGTGTTAATCATTTAATAGATATTGTTTCTTAAAAACACGCTATTTGTTTTGACAGTGGGAATTAATTATTTAATTAGTTAATGCAACTTATATGTTTTTAATTTTGTAAAATAGGCATCATTTTATAATTTGGAATATCAAATATAGATTAGGGTGAATTTTTGGTATTTTCTGAAAAATATCAATTTTTGATGAGTAGTGAAACCACTAAGTGGTAGTTAAAGAAATTGATTTTTCATTTAAATGAAACATTACCACTTCTGTGATTTGATTTTCAAAAATCCGACATATATGGTTGTCATTAGGATGTAAAATTTGGTTCAATGAGATTAAAATATTTTTTGGTGAATAGTAACTTTTCAGTTTTATTAATGGCGTTTAAAGGTAATTATGTAGTTTATGGTAAAAATAATGTTTTAATAATACGAAATGACTTTGAAACGTGTCATAACCTTATTGGATGAGTCATGGCCGACCAAGACAATCCATGGGTCAACTTGGGGACCCCATGGATCCACTTTGTTAGGAAAATGACTTTAATAACATTTTATTTAAAGTTAAAATAAAAATGTCCCAAACATGAGTTTTTTACAAAAAAAAATTTAAATGGTGTTATACAAGTTATATTTTTTACTATAATTAATAATTAGAAATATAAAAATATTTCCTACATCCTGATATTTTTTTATAATTTTTAGATATTATAGAAATTACATTATTTATGACATCATGATGGTGCAACAATTACCTCATTATTTAACGATTTAAGTAAAATGAAAAGATAATGTAAAATCTAAGAGCTACACATTTCAAAAACATATTTGATGGGTGTATTTATAACTCTTATCACCTTATCCTCGAAATACACCAATTTGGGACCTTTAAATTTTGAAAATCATTTGAAAATAAAGTAAGGTTTTATAACATTCCAAGAGTGCCCCTCCTCTCCTCTTATAAAAGGCCCCCACCTCAACCACCTTACCCACACCTCTCAAGCCTTTTTCTCGGCCAGCCACTGCCCATTTAATCTCTCTAAAACCCTATATTCATCATTGAAGCCTCACCTTTGGGAAAAATCCATTCCAAGGAAGCCTTTGAGCTGAAATCAGAAAGAGTTACCCGCTTTTAAGGTAATGCCTTCCCTTGTGTTCTTTTGTTTTATTTTGCTTCTCCATCCATCTAAACTAATTTTATTAATTTATTTTGTAACAAAACCAGTACCTAAAATATACTAGGATGTTTTTATGAGAACTATTCGAGCTACAGTTACACACACCTTAGTCTAATGGTTAAAGAACATACCGTTTCTATGGATGGCGAATTGCTGCCCCATGAAACGATGATTGTTCAATCTTCTCTTAACACCTTTCATGGTGGACAGTATGATGTCACTATATTTTATATATGATATATATGGTATTTATGTTTTCTATATGCTTCTGAATTTTATATTTAAAACATTTCTTTATGCTTTTCATGTTGTGCACGTGCGATAATTTCATACGAGGACGTGTGGACTACCGCCCCCTAAAGTGATGTGACTCATTCATGCAATACATGGAATCTATAATGAATGAAATTAATGAACATATGTGACCTATATAACATATATATTATACTATAATTATTATATATATATATATATATCTCTAAATAATTTTTAATTCCATTAATATGACAAAGAAATGAAAGTAGCATTCACGCGTACGTACGACCTACCGTCTCCATGAATGGTGCATTTTATTTCTTTTTATCTCCAAATGTTATGGAGTAGTATAAAATTAATATGTAATGGTTATATATGATATTTAAATCATTAATACTATTTTGGAGATGATTTACTTATAACTACAAAGACAATCATTTTCAGACAAGTTCATTTTTGACTCATGTACCAAACATCGACAAAAACGTCTCACATGAACTCAAATTGTTAACCAATTATTATAACATTATAATATGTGATAAGAATTGAATAATAATATTTAAAATAGGTCCTTATGAAACTATAAATTTAACAACTTTTATTATTCACAATTATAAAGAAATAAACAAGACAAGTCAGACTTGAGGTATGGGATCCTACCCCTCTCTTTCTTTTTAAGTACACTCTTTTATGTCATTACTTTTAAGATCATATTTATTATTATTGGGATGTTATTTTATATTAATATAATTGTAGTTTGTATGTTCATATGATGAGAGAGACTATTTTATCTCATTAATCCATTTTTTAATGTTTTAAGTGGCGCCGTTAGGCTGCCGAGTTTTCGTAAGGGATTTTTCATCTCACTTTTATTCACATGAGATTTATGCTACATTTTCCATAATTTTCATTGAGTGGTATATGTACTACCCATTATTCAACTCTTTGTGTAATATAATTTTGTTTATGATTGTTTACATCAATGTTCTATTGTCCTTCTTTCATGGGGTATATGTTTCATAAGATACCCAAGACGGTAAGGGATCTTTTCACCCTCCTCTTTTTAAAAGACTTCTTTTTGTTGGGTCTTTTAATTTACATATTTTTATGTAGGTATATGTTCTTCTATATCCTTATTGATGTAAATTTTTTGTCCAAGTGATGAGATACAATTTTTTCTCTCATCAACTCTTTTTCTAAATTTTGAAGTGATGCTGCTAGGCTGTCGAATTTTTGCAAGGGATCTTCTTATCCCATTTTTTATTTTTTATGATAAACTTATACTCCTTGAATATGTAGTTCTATAAATATGTGTGAATGACCTCTGATTTTTTTACACTTAATATCCACTTATAATTTGTGTATTCCTTTGTCACACAGAATTATGTAATTGATTTATCCTTAATCCAAGGATATCATCTTTGTAAGGGACTTTGTCTCAATCTCCTTTCATTGAGGCATATATTGTTCTAATACAAGAAATTATTTTATATGGTGTATAAACCCCTTTCACTTTTAATTTTATACAAATGAATCTTTTTCTATGAATAATTTTACAAATGAAAAAAAGGAATATTTCTTTTATCATACGTGGTGAAAATGACCTTTTCCACCGCCGCGAGTATTATTTGGTCTTTGGCTTCCTCAACAAGCCGTAATGTTTTTAAAATGAAATAAATACCATATACTCTTTATGTAATTTGGTATTGAAAATGGTTTTTATAATAGATTTTTTATGTTAACATATTTAGGTGGTATATTGCGATCTACGTGTGGAGATGTTTTTTCCCATTATATTTTTTTCATGTATTATGATTTTATAATGGTACTTGGACATTTGACTGGTGGTTACGTGATGAACCATATGACGGGTGGTGCCGGGAATATCAAGACGGGTGGTTACGTTATAACCTCCAATGCATTGGGTATGGAAGTCGGCCGTATGGCTATTCCATTAAGTATGTGTGGAAGTCAACCATATGGTTATTCTATTTAAGTATGTTTATGTCCCATGTAACCTTTATAAGTTATTTGTTCTTTATATGGGTTTTATGGTAATATTTTGGTTTCAAAAGGGTATGTAATGGTCTTTTATTCACTGAAGAGTTTTTACTACTTCAGAAATGTAAAAAGTATTACATCGGTAAAGTACTCATGGTTTACTTGTTGTTTTGAAAAACTAACAGTTTTTCTTCCTTGTGTATCCTTTACTGGGCTTTTTATGGTCATCCCAAATTTTTGAATTGTTTTCCACATGACATAAAGATGAATAGGGTCAAGGATGGGATCATGGAAAGACATTCTATCTGAAACATGGAACTAGACAGGTTTTTTTTAAGTATTTTTTTTATTTTATGGAATCTTAGTAGATGTGTCTACTATGTAATTTTTTTGAGATGTAATAGTTATGACGTAATTCTCTAAAACTCTAAAAATGAAATGATCATCAATGTGAATTATTAATTTAATTCATAATTACGTAATATTTAAGGTCAGGGCCTTATACATTATATTTATGGTGAATGGAGTGATATTTATACTGATCATAAAATTTTAATGTATATTTTTCACACAAAAGGAGCTAAATATGGACCACAGAAGTTTGTTAGATCTGAATACAATTTATGAATGCTCGATTCATTACTACCCTAGGAAACCATACAAGGTGGATGACACATTAAGTCGACAAAACCATTCTAGCTTATCCACGACGAGGATAAAAAAAGATCCAATATTTATGGATTTAAAAATGATGCTTCTTAGAATTATAATGGAAGGGGAAAATCATATCTTTCTCAAATGAATGATCAACTATCTATATATGTGAAGATTAAGGAGGCATAGAAAAAAGATGTGAAGTTACAAAAGAAGGTGAGAAATGTTTCTAAATTCTACAGTGATTGTGATGAAATAATAAGGTGTAGGAATCAGGTTTATGTTTCTCATATACCAGAATTAATGAAGGGAATATCAGATGAGGCTTATATATCTTCATTCTATATTCACCATGTAAGCACAAAGATGTATAGGGACCTAAAGGAGTGCTTCTTGTGGGATGGCATGAAAAGAGTTGTTGGTGAATATGTCTCTCAATGCTTGGTTTTTCAGCATGTTAATGCTGAAAGACTAAAGTATATAGGGATGTTTCAACCATTACCCATATCAGAATTGAAATAGGAAAACATCACAATGGACATTGTCAGCAGACATCCCAAAACATCTAAAGTCAATAATACTATTTGGTTTATAGTTGAACGTCTTATGAAGTCGACACACTTCATTGCTATTAGAGAGGATTTATCTCTTGATCTTCTTGTCATTATTTATGTAAGAGAAGTGGTATGATTGCATGTAGTTCCACATTCCATTATATCTGATCGGGATTCGGGGTTTATCTTGATGTTATGGTGATTTCTTCAGTATACTCTAGATATAGAGTTGAGTTTCATCACTGTTTATCATCCTCAGACTGACGGTCAGTCTGAGAGGAAAATTCAAAATCTAGAAGACATGTCGAGAGATTTCTCTATGGATTTCAAAGGTTGTTGGGATCAACACCTACCATTGGTGATATTTTCATATAATAATATCTTTCAATCCAGTTTTCAGATGGCTCCTTATGATGTTCTCTATGGAAATAAAGGCAGAACTCCAACTTTATGGGATGAAGTTGGAAAAAGAAAGCTACTAGGACCTGATCATGTTGATGAGATTGCAGAAAAGGTCATATCCATTCAACAACATATAAGAGCAGCTCATAGTCGACAAAAATTTTATGCCGAGAACCGAAGAAAATACCTAGAGTTTGAAGTGGGTGATAAATTGTTCTTACGAATATCTCCTTGGAAGAGAGTAATGTGATTTGGAAAGAAGGGAATGTTGAACCCTAGGTATATTGGTCCTTTCAAAATACTGGATCATTTTGGGAAGGTAGCTTACAGATTGGCACTTCCACTGAATCTCTCTCACGTTCATGATGTGTTCCATGTATCCCTCTTGAGAATTTACAATAATGATCCTTCACATGTACTAAGCTCAAGAGTTGTACGATTGGAGCAATATCTTTCTTATAAAGAACAGCCGATAGGGATTTTGGATCGTATATAAAAATATCTATGAAACATCACTTGGATAATGTTTTATGGAGGAACCACCAATTAGAAGAAGCTACATGGGAACATGAGGATATGATGAGGGAGATGTATCATCATCTATTTGTAACGATGTGACAAATTTGGATGGGGAAATTAATTTTAATGGTGGTAGAATGTAACACCCTATGATTTTATGAGAAATAATTTTTCTTTATGTTATACACAACAACAATGAAATCTTATACTAAACACAACACTGGCTTGTCTTATGTTACACTCAAGAGAGACCTTCCCTGGTAGCTTGCGTTGTACGCAATATCGGGTTTCACTAAACAATGATATGTTTTTAAAATATTATATAAACTAGACTTTATAAATAGTATTAATCACATTTTCAATTTTATATAACATTAGAATTCATCTTACATATGATATGAGAAAAAAATCACTAATTATGATAAATGTATTATTTTTTTAAAAATGTAGTTTTTCCACCTTTTGACGGAGCAACCATTTTAAATCTAATTTTTTAAAATTTTATGACTTACATTTGACAAAATATACTTCCTCTTTTGAATAACGAATTAAAAAATTACATTGGATTAATTTTTGATACTTTTCTGATAACTTTAATATTTTGATGAATAATAAAAATACTTTAATTTTTCTTATAAACAACTTTTTTCATCAAGATAATTTATTTCGTTAAATGATAATTATTAATTGTTTTAAAGTATAAATAAAATATATTTTTACCATTTAATATAATTTATTTCATTGCTATTAATTATACATTGAATTTATAGGTAAAAACATTTTAATCCTTGATAATGTTTTAACATTTAAAACTCATTTTCTTAACAACAGGAATAAATTTAAATTAATTAATGAAACATATGTGTTTTGAACATTGAAAAATGGATTCCATATTTTGATTTAGTGGGTTAAAAATTATGTTAATATGTTTCTTTTTTTATATATTATGAATAGTATCTACGGTTATTTTTTATTTACTACTATTAAAGGTATGTCGGGTAATTAAGTGTAAAAATAAGATTATTAAATTACTCTAAAACCTAGCAAAATTCTATTGGATAAATAAAAGTCAACCCATATAACCTAGGGGTTGGAATAGATTCATTTAATGAACTTTTGACCACGAAAATGATATAATTATTATTAAAACCAAATAAAGTGACAACATGTCAATCTCTTATATCTTATAAGTGTAATAATTTTAATTTAGTGATAAAAAACAAAAAACATCGAATATTAATAGTCTCCAGAAATCTAATTAAATTATCTACATCATGATAATTTATTTATAATTTTTAGGGATTATATAATTATCATTAATTATGACACAATAATGATGGAGAAATTATTTTATTCATTGAAATATCAAATAAATGGTTTCATAAATAATAAAATAAATATTATATTAAGTAACTAATGTTCTCCACAATTTATCTAGTTGAATATGTCATGTTAGAAATAAATTAAATATTTTGGTTTAAATATATTCTCTGTGTGGATTTTATTTAAATGAAAAGAAATGAATAGTTTGAAAATTAACACTATTGTTATTTTATAAAAATAACAAATTATAAATTTTTTTAATAATATCAAAAATATTTAAAAATAATAAATTTAAATATATATGGTCTATAATTTCATAAAGTATCCAATTATGGAAAATTCACAACACATATGTATTTATTTATAATAATTTAAAATTTTGAATTTTTTTACCACTAATATAAATAAGTAGATTAAATCAGGATAAATCAAGTTGATAAGGTTTAAAATAAGTTCCCAAAATTTCTGAATTTTATTTAGATGGAATGGTTAAAATCCTATCTCTAATAATCCTATATTTTGAGTATTTTTCATTGTATTTATGTGGGGTTTTAATTTATTATAAATTAATATTTTTGAGGTTTCCAAAGGCGTCCATATCCTCTCTTATAAAAGGGCATCTCCTCCCTCTCCTCCTCCCAATATTTTGAGCATTCAAGGTCAGCCAAAACCTATCCAATTCTCTTATACAAATCCCAGGAATCATACTAGAGGTTCTGGCTTTCTTCAAAGACCAACAATATTTTCCTATGAGGAGGTTTAGAAGAGGCGCGTCGAAGAAGATGAAATATCCTTTACCAATTAATTCAAATTTATTTCTTCTTCTACTTACTCTTATTTTTTAGTATCATTATTATGTAATAACATAAAAATAACTAATATATTGATATGTTATTATAAATATTAAACAACCCTATTTAAAATTTTATCCATCCCATGGAAAATGAAGTCACCGCGCGTGCGTACGTACAAAATATTGTCTCCATGCCATGGAGTTATCTGTTTTCCACCACCACCCTACATGGATGGGTATAATGGTGTAAAGGATAACTACATATGATTATTATAACATGATACAAATTTTGAGATATTCTATCATCCACTACAATACAATTCAATAATTATGGTAACGATATCGTCGCTTGTGAATATGTACGGCTTACCATCTCCACAGTGCGATGTGATTCGTTCTACATGAGATTCATTAAAACATGATTATATAAATGAATTTATTGAATAAATGTGATATATATTATACTAATAACATGTTGAAAATGATGTAGCTTTGTTCTAAAATGATGAATAAGAATTTATTAGACAAAACACCCATAAGAACATAAAGCAATAAACACCCGAGTAACTAGTAGTAATGAAATATTACTAATTTAGAATATGTGAATATAATGATATATAATATAATAACAATGAATATGAATCTTGAATAAGTCAATGACATAATTTAATTCGTTGTACATGATGTTTGGATACGTACAATCATTTACGACCTAAGATAAGGGAAAATATCACAATCTCAATTTTTATCTGAGAATGTTTATACTATGGTATTTACTAGGGAATACTTATCATCCACATCCATGTTTCCTCAATATGTAATATTATTTCTATCCTCCTAAAATTGTATTAATCCAATTTTATCTAGTGTTGAATTTTTATTAAATGATATGAAAGAAATCATTTTTTGTTTTCAGTGCGAGATACTTTTTGACTTTTCCAGCCAATGTATGTGAAGAAATGTTTTTAACTTATATGGCATGAGAATAATATTATTCCTTCATTGAAAATGATTTTCATGAAGCTTCCTTTAAAAATTTTCATGTTTATTTTAGGTTAACTTCCTTTATTTTTAGAAATTCATGACATGTCGAGAACAGAAATTGTTTTTTGAAAGAGAAAGGACATTTTCCTCAGGAACTAATTTTATGTATATTATCAAAATTATTTTTCATCTACGATGATATAGGTTTATGTTAATATCACTATTATTACATTGATTTTATTATGTTATTATGGAGATATTTTTATGAAGTCCTTTTATCTCATATGGTTTATGTTCTGATGACATGGTGTTTAAGAATCCTAATATATTACATAGGTTATGGAATGATGTATGATTTTTGATTTTGTGGCACACATAAGAATGGTTTAATTATAAGATGGGTGGGACCTATATCTCCTCTAATGCATTGGGTAAATATTTGTATCTCATTAGATAGAAATGTCGTGAATGGCATGTAAATCTGGTTCAGTATTATAGGGATAGAACGAAGAGTAAACTCGGTTATGTAATGGACATTGTCCGTTATGATGGTCTGGGAGATGAGCCTTGATTAATATGAAATGATTTTATATGATTATGTGTTTATACTACAATATTTCATGTCTTATGTTCTGATTTTTGGGATTACATTACAGTTCTATGATTTATTCCATTACATGTTATTTTGACATCTTATGTAGGATATTATTTTTCAAATGTTATGCTCTTAAGAATATGATACGATTGACATTTCATCTGGTTACCCTTACTGAGCATGTGAGCGCACCATTTTGTATGTTTCATTTCCCCAGGTCAGGATGAAGGGTATTAAATCTGATATACCAATAAAGGTGTCTAAATATGATCAAATACATGTGAGACAATGTAGATTCATTATGAACCTGTTGTTTATGTTTCCCAATTTCAAAAGACACAATACCAATATGGTCTTGTCATGGTTTTGTTATATGTTGAGATAAATATAATTCAATTCGAAGGTATTAACAAAGTATGTAATATATGGATCTCTATATTTTATGCGTAAATTATATTTGTTCTAATCATACTCCAAAATAATATATTTCATAAATGTAAAAAACATTTAATTTAATCTATATAATATAAATTTAATTATTATCATCCAATAATAGTAATTATTTAATATTAATATCCTTTTTCAATTGAAAAACTAAAATCATTTCATTTATATTCATTTGATATCATTTTAATATATAATTATCTTGTCACAAAAAATATATATAATCATTTCTAAAATCATATATCAAAATTTTTTTAAACCTTCTTATAAAATTCATTACAATCTATATGTTAAAGTTAAAATATTAAATAATAATATTAATAGTATATTATAGTTTGGTAAAACTCTATATTTTATGTTACAAAACCCATCGAAGGAACTCATTATTATTTGAAACACATGAAATATTTCATTTCATTTACCAGAAGAAAATCATAGTTACTGTGTAGTTTAATCATTAAAATATAGGAAAAAATTTAAATTTATGAAAATATGAATAGTTTTTAAATGGTTGTGGTTTTTTGGTCTCCTAGTGGGGCATTGTTTTTATGTATCAAGAAGGTTGTTATGTTTTCCTTAATGTGGGAGTTGTTGGAGAGTAGACACCATTCTTGTTTGTAAATATACACATGTACTACCACGAAGTGTCAGGATTTGATATGTAATAATTGGTGTTATCTTATGACATTGTAGATTATAGATTTAGTATTTTGGTGACATACTAGTAAGTTAATTAAGGAGGAACACTAGTGACCTGGGGGATATTTATATCCATTCCCATCACAGTGTGGACTTGTGATGATGATTCCATGGTCATCATTATTAGTTTTACACAATCTATTAGTTGGAATGATGGTATTTTTGTTTAATTGATTAAATCATGAAATTATTGAATTTCTTACAAATATGGGTGATTCAAAAATTATAATAGTTTTCAGACTTTTATGTTTTAGAGATTTTCATACTTCATGTATTAACCACGTGTTTTATATATGATTGGGATCTGAGGTCCAAATACTATTTAAGGAATGTTTTAACAAATGTGATGGGTTTAGAAACTAGATTGAAAAATTCTTATTATATACAATTATATTTATAGACAGAGAAGCCTATATATGTTATAGATGATTTTAAGTAGGTTTATGTTATTGATTTCATACGATGTTTAGAAAAAAAAATCGTTGGATGAATTTTCAAATAAAAAAATTTTATCAATATTGATAAATATGTTTCATTATTGTCATTATATTTGATTTAATGTAGATATCCCATGTTTGGGTGGTATTTGGGAGAGATTTCCTTTGTTGGGTCGAGTGTTTTTTACTAGATGATGGTAATGGTGCAGTTTATCAGGTAGAGATTGGTCAGGGAAAAGAGTCATCAAATATATTATGGGGGTTTTCATCATCAGCCAATTGATTTTTTATTGGGGAAAGGGTATTTCATCGAGTTTCACCACACATGGAACATCATTAATTGGGTAACTAGGGATTGTTGGAATAAATGATTGTGGGCCCATTTGAGATCATTGGACAACTAAGTATGGTGTCCTATTAGTTTCTCTTACAATCTTGCTTTATATTTTTACCTTTGGTTTTCATGTTTCATAGCTGATGTGTAATGCACCAGATCATTCCCATGTAATTTTATGGGGGGTTCTTAATCTTAAGGGTGATATCACATTGGATAAGAAGATGCTAAAATTTATGTATTTCTAGATCAAGGTACTGCAGCGTAAAATAATAACCCATGTATGGGTACTATGGAAATGATTATTGGATATCCATGAGACATGGGATTAAGCTTCATTAGTATCGGAGAAATGGCCTTATCATTGTATCAATCCATTATCAGGATTTATTTATGGGCAAAATCATTTATGTCATATAAATTTTAATTCCCTGTAAATTTACAATCTGGAATTCTTAATCCTTTTTTTTCGGATTCCTTTTTTTATGTGATGAATAATTTTACAAACTAATTTTTTCTATACCTATATATGTGTTGTATTTATTTGGTTGGAATTTTCATCACAAAAATACAGTTTTGGATATTATTTGGTAAATATACACTATTTAATGGGAGTACATGTTCTGTGATGTTTATTCAGTAGAATACAATGACTAGATTTTGGGAATGATGGATTTACATGTTTTGTGACAAGTTCAAATCATATAACAGAATTTTTCATTTTTTTAAAATAAAAAGGAGATATGTTACTCATAATATATGATGTTTCTGAAATACTCAATGTGTTAGAGGATTACATGCCATATAACTGACTCATACTATGATTTAAGGGTGTTAAGTTTGTTTTTTCTCAATTAATTTATCAAATGATTACATTATCTTAACCTAAAAAATTTCTGTAGCTGATTTTTGTGGATTATATCACTTTTGAGTAAAATTGTTCCGTGATTAATCGCATAATTTTTGGATTTCTTATCTCATTGCATGTAATTTGAATTATTTTAAATGGGATGAGGTTATTCCTAGGCTTTAGGTCATAGTTTGTTTTTGTGTTTGTGATCAAATAAAATTCTATGTTGTTCCCTTTTAGTTACGTTGAATGTCTTGTATTTTGAAGTCCATTCTCTTGGTTTCCTATCACTATTATCAAATGTAGCTAGATTTATACAATGATGATGTATTTGTTTTAATATAATGAATTATTTAATTTATTTTCATATCATTTATTATAAATTCATTTGGGATGTCCATTTATATGAAGTGTTATGTGTTTTAAAATGATTTCATAGAATGGAAAATGTTTTAATATACATATTTAATTAATAATGGAATTACATGATTTTGAATTGGATTTCCAAACTCTAAATTGTTTCGATATTTTTTTTAAAAAAATTATAAAAATGTCAGAATGTTTTTTCAAATAAATTTAAAGAAAATAACATTGGGAACCTTTGGTGTATCTGTAATAAGACACCTACAACCTTAGTTTCTGTCTGGAACCACACTGAGGTATCATTTTGCAATATTAACCTGTAGGACTCAATAATGGTTGGATCAACATTATGCATGTTTCATATTTTATGTGTTTAATTATCTTTGATACATATTTCAGATTCAATATGTGAGGCACTTATACATTTTTTGTTATTCCTCTCATGATTCATTTATCATGGATTTTTCATCACATATTTTTATCTGATGTTTTATCAGATAGATTTTGATGATATTTTATTTCATGGATATGGGTTCACCATATAACCTAGTGTTAAATGGTTATGATTTTTAGTTATATCACTAATATATGTGTTTTTTATTATTTTACAATATAAACAGATTTTATGATAACTAATGGGAAAATGAAAAACATGTCGATTTGTGTTACTAATATTATTTGTAAAACATTTTTGGCTTATATCAACATTTTATTTATTTATGATATTTGACCATGTATAGAAAATGTAGTAAAATTATAATGGACTATGGATAAAATCCTACTTTTGAAGTTGAGTGTTTTTATGTTTTTAAATACATGATTCAGAAAATGGGATGTGCATTTTTAGAATGTTGGATATTATTATTTTTTATTCTTTTTGTCTTTTTGGTCAATATTTCCTTGTTGGTCTTCTAGAGACACACATTTCATTCTATTTCAGGTTTATTTGGATTATTTGTAAGTTTTTATGGCTTATAAACTATCTCTACATTTTAATTTGGTTTTATATATATTTTCATATAATCAATGTTGTTTTATGTTTTCAAGTTGTACCTATATCATGTGACGAGCTAGTTCGAGTGTCTTAAATTATTGAACTGGGGTGGTTCATTATAGTTTTGTATTTAGTTAATATTTTATTTTCACATATCAAGAAGAATAAATTTTTAACTCATAAAAAAATTCTGTAGAACATAATTAATTTATTTTAATAATGGTTATTTTATTTAGTTTAGAGTTTTAATACAATTAATACTTTTAGATCATTGAAACACTGAATGTTAATCAAAATGAATAATGAAACAATAAATATTAATAAAATTAAAATTAAATAATTTTGATAAATAATTATATTTAATGTATTTTAAAGATAAATTTGACATATTACTTTTTACATGTTTATATAAAAATTACATTTATATATTGTTATCTCCAACATAAAAATAGTTGAATATTTATAAAATCGATTTAATGGAATTTAATATTAAATAATATTTTATTAAATTGTTTAAAATCAAAAAAATCCTGAAATATGATATGTGTATTTTGATATTTTCTGAAAAGATATTATATGAAAATTAATGTTCAAATTGAAATATTTAATGTAAATGTATATATGTGTAGTAATAAATTATTAAATTTTGGGTATCGTTAATATTGCTTAATGAAATGGGTAAACCAAAAGATACTATGTAATATGTCAAATAACTCAATCCACAATTTATTAAATTAGATGATATTAACTATAACCCATATTTTAATCAATATTTTTAATAAAATTTATAAAATTTAACCTAAAAATAAATTAGACATATTTAATTATTTTATGTAATTATATCTATGTCCATCACTTCCCTATAAATAAACACAGCAACTGTTACACTATTCGCAACAATATGAGAATCCAAGTTCATTCAAATATTAAATAATTAACTTCAAATCATCCCTATAAACAAATTATGTGTGCTGGTATTTTCAAAACTCCATTGCAATGGTCTATTATAAGATATGTAACAAAGCACTATCGATGAAGAGGTTGTCTTCCTCCCCAAAATTGTTAAATTTAGTTCATCCCCTTCCTCATTTTAAAATATTTTATAATTTATAATATAAAATATAATGTATATTACATATATTTATAACTATTATTTTTATCTAACAGCCATTATCATCCTCTATGGGTTGCAAATGTTCCATTCATTCATACTTGTGGACTACTACCATGATATAGAGATATAATTCATTTAAAAAATAATAATTCCTCATTGAATATGACAATGAGATTAAATATTATATTTCATATGTATTAATTATTCTAGGATTTTGGGATGAATTAATATTTATTTTAATTTTATTCATTTCATTTTAATGGTAAATTTGTGTTAATTTTTTCATACAACCAATCATAAAAAATAAATTTTGTAAATAATTTATTTTCCTTAAATTTAATGTTTCTATATATAAAATTAAAAATCATTATTTATAATATTAATATCAATATAAACATTATGGACATTATTTAATCATAAATAATTCTTATGGATTATAAATACAAGATCAAAATACTGATGAATATAATTAAACAATTACACACATAAATTGATATTTTAAGAACAAATTATTAATAAATGGGTTTCGAATTGATAGATGTTAATAATAAATGATGATAAAATAATTTGAATGATTATTTTGAATTTTTATATCAAATTTCAATTTATTATACTAGAGTTTATATATCATTCATTTACTGTAAAGCGTGAGGTAATGGTTATATGCTTTAATCAAATTTTAATTAGTATTGTTTGTGAATGAATTTTAAATGATGAAAATAATTTGATATGACTATTAATAAATAATTACATTTTATTTTATTCCAGTTAGTCATGGATTTTTCATTTAATATTTCCAAATTCATTTATATTGTAAAAAAATAATTTCGAAATTATATTTAAGAAAAAACATATTTATTTCTACTATAGCTCTCAGAAATTTTTGTTATTATCAACGTTTTTTAAAAGTCATGATGAATTTTTTATTTTAATATCTTATTATTAAGAGTAATTTTTCCCAATTTTAATTTCTATTAATAATTATAAAATTAATCATTTTTTTTATTTTCAAAATGAGGTATATTTTCTATTTTTACCACAAATGATAAAGGAAACATTGCATTGACATATTCAAAATTAACATAATTTTTTCCATCATTAGAAATCAATACACCAAATCTTACATTACATGTGTCTATTGATCATTTAAGTGAAAAAGATTTCATTAATATTTTTGAATTATTTTTATTTAAATAATTGATTTTATTACCAAAACGGTATTTTCATCAAGGTATTTTCCCTTTTTTATTAAAAAATATTTTATCAATAATTAAAAAAAATAGAGTTATGTTAGTGATAATCATTGAGGATATAATCCATTGAAACCAACATTATTCTATATATGGATATATTTATATTTTTATGACTAAATATATAAAAAATCATTTCTTATGAATTAGAATATTATTAATGATTAAATGATTATGAAACCTATTTCCCTTCTTTATGATCTTATATTTCAATTTAATGAATTTTCTATGATCCATTTTAACCAATTGGTATAGAATTATTTTTTTTGAATAGTGGGAATAAAATTATATATCCCATTACGGAATGATTTATATATGGGTATCGAATTTGAAAATATGTATTAGAATGATGTGTAAACCTAGTTTAGTATGTGACTTTATCAACTTTTATTATGATTGGAGTGAACCTTGAATAGGTGTATTTTTGAATAGGGAGTGAATAGAATCCATAATTATAGAATTTATAGCATGATTTTATCATAGAAATGGTTTTAATTGCAAATTTGTTTTTGAAATCATATTATTTATTCAAATATTATAATATCATTGATTATGTTGTTTGATTAAAATGTGATTCATGTCATGTAAACCTAAATTTTTTATTCCATAAATCATGATTATGAACAATTAATGACAATATATGGTTTCAAAATTATAAACCCATTTTCTCATACCCATTACTGCATTTTATGATTAATTTTTTCCTTGAGACCTCTACTTTTTGTTGTTACTAAGCACATAATCTCACCCTTTATCACATTACATTTTTTCAATGATATGATGAATGGTTTAAATCATGTTATGAATAATAATGGAGCTAGTTTTGTTGAACATGATGATTTTCGATGTATATCTTTCATGCACATGTTAGTTATGTACTGATGATTCTATCAACTCTAATCCTTTACTATTTTAGTATGGATCATTATTAAATATATTAAATATTCTTATAACAAGATGTAATATATATGTATGTAATGTATATGTCTATATACATAATTGAGTTTCCATATGAGTTTTTACATGATTTTAACCTATGAATATATTCATATGATGGTTATCTTTTATTATTGTTTGGAATGGAACCAGGAACCACAAAAATCATTTATTGAACTATTCATTTTCAAGGATACATATTATTTGGAAAACCGTAATCCTTTTATATAAAACATTTTCTATGGTGTTGTAATATGAGTTTTTACATTATTTATACCTATGAATGTATTCATATAATGGACATCCTTCAGTATGGGTCGAAATGGAACCAAAAACCACAAATATCATTCATTAATTATTCATTTTCAAGGATCCATATTTTTTGAAAACCATGATACCCTTATATAAAATATATTCTTTGTGGCATTAATATGAAATTAGTCCACCAATTCTGAATCTAAATATCAAGGCTTTCATAAGGATATCATATTGACAGATAATGATTCAAATGGTCATAAAATTCTTTGGATCTATATTTTCATCTAGTCCATTTCATTTTTAAAATCAATGATTTCAATTTTAATTGGTTTTTTGAGTAGAAAAGGGTTGATTTAATTATCTGTTTACCAAGAATGATATGTTGGAGTCCTCTATATAAATATATCTCATCTATTCTATATAAAAAACATTAGATATGTAGTTTTATAATACCCCGCATTATGAAGTAGATGATATTAAAAAATCATAAAACCACACTCTATTGGCTACACACCCTTTGATAATAGCTTCTTAGTGATAAATATTATAAAATCCAAAGTATAAATCCTTATTAAACCCATAAAAATAGATTTTATATAATGGGTACATTGACAAAGATCCAAAATATATTGCACAATAAGGGTCACAGTATACCTAGGTTCTCTACACTCACATGACAATTAATATTCATAATTATAAAACTAT
The DNA here is from genome assembly GCA_963277665.1 of Viscum album. Taxonomy (NCBI): domain Eukaryota; kingdom Viridiplantae; phylum Streptophyta; class Magnoliopsida; order Santalales; family Viscaceae; genus Viscum; species Viscum album. Next base: position 1,743,399,646 of record OY728156.1, read on the forward strand.
GTCCACAAACCAATTATAAATATTTAAAAAACTTATCAAAACAAATAAGAAAACTAATTGGATCAATTATTTCAGAATGTTCAGCCACATAAGACCATAAAATACATTTTACCATGATATTCTTAAATCTTAATAGTGATCAATGTAGAGACACCACTATTAAGGGAATTCTGGAAATTTCATAATATATTCAAGGTAGAACTACTCATATGGGTATTATTCTGCCTCCTATATCATATAGAAATAAATTATTCCCCTACAAGAATAAACCACCTTGACATAAATACATCACACATATTCAATCAAATAATATGATTAATTACATAATTATTAAGTAAACACATGAAAATATAATCCCATAAAATGATTTTTTAAATCACAATTTGATATCTCATTGAAATACATCAGTAAATTTATATAACCCTCTATCAGATCCACTTTGAACTGTTATGTTTTTGGATGATACCAATTTTACAATAAATGCTACCATAGTGGTAAGGATTAGTCATACAAATAATGAAATACCATCTATTGAATGAAAATTACCATAGAAATATGATTTTCAAAAATGAAAAACCATGGTTCCACCAATAAAAAAATATTTTCTTGTTACATATTATCGGGATGTTTATTTCCTACCTACATATGTTTGCAAAAATCCATACCATTCAGTGGGTAGCATATGTTATCATCAAGAGGGTTTGGTCCATATACCACCACTATTTGTAGAATTACCACTAAAGAGACCACTGAAAACTTTTATTTATTTAACATTCACATACCATTGATATAATCTTGTTATTAATTCCAAAAGAGAATAATGTGAGAATATCTTGAAATTTAGTTTAATAATATGACCACACTTCACTCTAAAGGGTTATTTGGTTTTGGAAATAATTAGTGGAATAATATCATAGTTAAAATGTTTTAGATTGTGGTTTTACTAGATTATGATAATCCTCAACATTCGATTGCGAATTAATAACTTACAAATTCCCCATTTGGTATAAGGGTCAATTACGAGGACCCAAATAATACAATAATATATATATATATATCAATTTTTTCCCGTTAATATTCATCCATCAAGTACATCATAATATATATTTTCCTATCACAACTCAATTATTCATTTGATATAACCAAGGGTGAAAATTGATTGTATATTATTGAACGTTCATTCAACTCTATAAATTGATGAATCGTTATAATTGAATCATACTTCACATCATGATTTTCACTACTTCAAACTGAAAATCATTCACACTCATTTTCATCTTCAACATGTTGAATAATATTTATATATTATCTAAATATCTTTGTGAACTTTTATGAATGCATCCCTCATATAGGGTACTTCTATATAGTGACTCTAAATTTATTAAATTCTCACCGAGGGAACTATCAATGATGTTGATCTATTAAAAACACAATTATAACCTAAAAAACTTCTTCTAGAGTCTCCATATGATACCAAGAAAGAATGTTTTAACTGAAAGTTTTACATGCGACAAACTCATGTACTTTGGAGCTATCATCCTATAAAAACTAATGATTTTGATGTAATACCAAAGGAACAAAATCATAATATTAATCTTTATTTTGAAGAAGGTTTTATGATACCACTGTGATATAAATATCTTATTATGAGATCATGATATTAATCACCCTCCATTACCTCAATTTGTCTTATTGGGACACAATGTAATGATTATCATTTGTACATAAAAATCCAAATCATGATGTTAAAATTTTAGTGAAATTAAAAGTGTACCTTGTTCACACATAGGTGAATACTCACTATCATATATTAATAAGCTATATATTATCAATAAAAAATATCATTCTTCTTCTACAAAAAGTATCATCTTATTCATGGAAAAATAAAAACATCACTAAATAATTGGTTCGATTCACAAATAGAAGTGTGAATAATTAACTGGTAACGGTATGCTAATCTAAAAAATTAATACACATTATTTCATGATTAATTATGTAATGATACACTTCATTTTGGGCAAAAAAAATTAAGACCAAATGTATTTTTGTAATTAGATAAAGAGAATAATTATTACAAATATTGTTACAACAACAGTATTTAAAAACCCTAAAATATTGGATTATATTGTATTGATCTTGTAATACTATACATGACAATAAGGGAACAAAAATATAAATATAGAGATATTAGTATAAATAATTAAATAATAAAAGAAAAACACATTTATCCAATACAATTAATTCCAGAGTTTTATGAATTTTTCATAATTATGTGTGAATATTACAAATGATTATTGAATCATTATACAACATGAAAACATCAATGAATCTATGTGATTTTCAAAAAACATAAAACATGATATCATAATCATCGATGAAGGATATTTACTAATTAATAGTATCATATAGTGATTAGGAATAACACATAAATAAGATACATTTTATCTCATGAATAAAATAATTACACAATTTATTGGAAAGATATATCGTTATTAGACAATTTGTCCCATTAATTCCATGTATAATCATTTGAGTTCCACCAAGACCAACAAATATAGGAATAGATTTAATTGATTTTAATACCATTATTATGGATGAACTGATATGTTTATATAATTATACTATCACAGACGGATATGAAAATCTTGTTGGGTACCAATGAGTGTAAATGACATTATTTATTCACAACACAATTTTTTTCCATTGATATTTATTGGATAATTTAAAAAATATAATAGGTATACATAAATGATCATGAAGAAGATTAATGATGGAGAATGCTAGTCTATAATTACCTTATATTCAGTTGAGTAACAAAAAATGGTGAAAAAATTAATTATTAACAATTGTAATTGAATTTGATAGTATAAAAATTGTTCTATAATAAAAAAAGAAGAGAAATGGAATTCAATTATATGAGGGGTGGGGTAATTCAAAATGAATGGTATGATCATTATAAGAGATGTGGAAAAACATTAGAGGGTTTTATGGATTGATAAGTAGTGAATATTATTTCTCATTTTTTGGGGGAAAATGAATGAGAGGATGGGTGGGTATTTATATCATAAGAGAGGTGAATTTAGTATTAACTTCAAAACATCTGTTACAATAGAGTATTCAATTAGATAGTCAAAATCAGAATCATTCCCATAGTATTTCCCACAATTTCATCCACATATGAGTGGTATTAAATATTTTATTAGGTTATGAATCTAATTCATTAAATTAGTCGAACTGATGATGTTGACGTGAATCGTGATCATAAAAAATTATTTTTAAGATAGTATAATATATGTGTGGATGGTTCCATCATAGGTATATAATCCATCAGTGTTTGGAAATTATTATCTCATAATATAATGATAATATCGATATAATATTATAGATTCCCCCAAAATTCGATTATCTTTAGAAATTATGAAAATATAATCATTTGATAAATCAATCCAATTTATTTCAAAAAATAAATTAATTTTACAAAAATAATTTTCAAATTATTAAAATTTACTCTTACATAAATAAATAATTATTTATTGGAATATACACGTTTTTTTAATTCTAACAATAATATTTCAATTGAAAAAACCAAAATTAGTTTTCAATTAATTATATTATCATCTATAATATTATAATAACCAATTAATATAAATATTTTATTAAACAAAAATTTCATTCCAAATTCTATAATATGATAAATATAGTGTTTTTATTGAACTATACATTTCCAAAAAAATTATATATTTGTATCAAATTCAAATTTAAAAAAACTCATTATATAGATATATAAAGTATTTTAATATTTATGGTTATAAATATTATAATTTTGTTATTTAAAATAAAATATAAAAATTGAATCTACAAAGTTTTAAATACATAAATGCCTATTACACCACCATATCCCCTAATGGTAAGGTTTTCAATGGTGGTTTGTTCATTAGGTGGTCCAGTAATTGTAGGTATTTTTTGTGATCTTGATAATATTAAATTATCTCATAAAATGATTATCATTACATTTAGTTATATAATCTCACCTTCATATGGTATAAGGTAAATTCCAAGTGATGTTATCTCCCATAGAGGCCCAAAAAATTGGGATTCATAGGGTACAATCTTTATGGTCCAAGACATTTATTATCAAATATGTTAAGCAGTATTTATCATAACCCCATATATATACTAATCGTAATATTCATTGTAGAATTGATATATTACCAATTTTTATGATTAATAATTATATATCAAAATATTCCAAAAATAAAAAATGATATATATTTCACGACTTTAATATTACTTTATTCATTATAGAGTAATTTATTATATCATTAGGGAAATAAATTTATAATTTTTTGGTTTTTTATAGTGAACCATCCACATAACTCTACCATCATTTCCCCCCCCTCATTAAGTCCTTCATGATTCCATATTTATACGTCATCAATTTTTTGATTGCTTGTCGAATCCTTATTCTTTCCGCATGAGGTTCCATTATTTCATAACCTCAGTTCTGAAAGCCCCCAATAAGGATGAATAACAATCAAAAAATCTGATAGGGGAGGAATAAGTGTATAGATTGTGAGTTAAGAGATGAGTGTAGGGAAAAAGGATAATTTCCCCCCACATTAATAAATGATCAAGAAATGAAACTAAAACCACATTCAAAAATCATTGATATGTAATCCATGAAACATAAATAATCTTTTGAATTATGTATATGTAATTTTGGAATAATTTTTTTCCATAATGTGGATAGGAATAATTATATGAATAAACATAAAAAATACAATTAAGAATAACATAAAGTTCTCTGATTGTAATTCAATATCAATGATAGAATGAGAACACAAAAATATCAAAGAACAATGTAAATGTTTTAATTCCAACACATTGATATATTTTCAAATCCACTATCTCAATTTTCATTATCATGCAATCTGGACATTGTCTTCCACCAAGATATTGACTCTTCAGGACCCTTAGTCATGGTTTACAATGAAGAAAAAAGATTCTATGTATAGAAAAATATTATAATAGAACATTAATATTGATTTACTACAACATCTATACAACAATTGAATTTATTTATTAATTAATTAAATCAATTATTTATCCTACATGGGATGACCCAAACTCTGATGATACATTTATAACAATGATGAATTCACTCATAGGGTTAACCGATCATTTTAGCTTCAACTTCTATTTTAGATTTATCAGAGGAGAATTTGTTTCAATGAAAAATAAACAGTTCCATGAATGTATGGTATCATGATATTCATAATAAGTGTATTGTAAGAATTTTTTATCAAGGAATACCATGATTTAAATTCCACATAGGGTCATCTTGTATGTAGAATCCATACACATGATCTGATGAGACCATCTATTGATTTTCAAAGACATTATTATTATGTTGATTTACCATTTTAATCCGTATGATGGACCTGATACAATGAAACAAATAAACTTTTCTATGTCTCATCTATGAGAGAACTATGTACCGATGTAAAACTATAACATGATCTAAACCAAAAGAACCAACTATTTCTAATGGAATGAAATGTTCTCCATGTAGAGACTAGCCTAAATAGACTAGTACATAGAGAATAACATAAACTAAACATATCAAATATTATGTTAGGTTATATCATATAAAATGAATCAAAAACCACATTTCTTAAAATTATTATATAAGTAGAAACACTACTAAATGAAATATAAATAATTATTCAATATTAAACACATTCATGACATAATAAAATATATTGAAAAATATAGTACAAATAAATGGATCTAAATATTTGATATACGATTGAATCCTTTAAAAACATGGCACTTGGTATATCTTGCCAAATTTATATACTCCAAGAATGTTCTCTTGGCACAACCATAAACATAACTATTTGGAAAAATCATTCTCTAACATGTGTCACCAACCATCGTTATGTGTTATCCTCCAAACCAAATACACATACTCCACCTCTACAAGGTCCATATCTAATCCTTTAAATTATCTATATACATACAATATGAAGGTCTTGAAGCACAATTCATTTGGGATTTAATGAATAAAATAATAACATGACATCATGATATTAGTGACACACAACCAATGAAAACACATACATCAAGATATCACATGTGTGTGTTTTTCTGAGAGATGAATACCACCCATAATCCATCTGTTCCATGTATACAGTGTTATTTGAGAATAACGCTGTCTCATGGATACTGATCCAAATATAAATTATGGATTGATGGAGTACCTTGTATCATATAAAATCATAAGTGAAACCCATATGATGTTAGGTATTCATATGGCCTAAAACATTCTTCAAATTACATACATCTCCAATTAGATTATATGTGCATAAAACCTAATGGGGCAGACAAATCATCTCTAAATCATTCCAAATAGACAACATAGTATCATAAATATTGGTAAATAAATACTATATCACCATTAAATTATCTGAACAATAAATTACCCACAACCATGCATCCACACAATTTCTAGGAGATCCCCTACCATAGTATCCAATAAATTCTATAGAAGGGGGTTCCATGGAAGGGGGTTACCAAACCTAAAAAAACACCATTTTCTCCAAATAATTATAATGGGGTTCCATTCCATATAATCCACACATCTTCCATGGTAAGTGGCCTGTAGATTCATTAAAATACTTATTATACCAATAATTCCTACAAGATTATTGAGATAAAATCCGCACAATATCTCACACATTTTTTATAGGATAATACATCACATCAAAAGTATAGTTTTCATCTATTTGGGTTGGTATTGAACCCGTAGAACACTCTGGTGATATACCCTAAACATAGTCAATGATCCTATAAAATAATATTTAATATTTTAATGTGATCCTAAAAATATCATTATTTTTACTAAAAAAACAACCATTGATATATATATATATATATATTGATAAATATAAATCCAAGTTTATTGATTTATTTGAAATCATAACATAGGGATGGAGAACCAAGAAACCAGAAATAAATGTTAATGGATATATATATATATGGTAGCTCCTTAGTTACCCTACTAACCATGTGGTAGGAGATATAATATGTGATTATTTAGGATCAAATTACATGAATGATTCAGTAGGGTACCAAATTTTTATCAACATTATTTATCATCATCTTGAGTAAAAACTTCATCATTCGATGTTAGTCACCACACTAGTGAGCTTTATCACATCACAACTATCCTAGATGTTCCAACATCGGTCAATATTCTTTACACCTTCCATCTGTAATTCATTCCAAACATGCCTTTCTATTAATGAATAGATCAAAAAAATTTCAATGATAATGGAGACCTCAATCCACATCATGACCATTCGATGTACTTCACCACCATCCAACACTAACCACATGGCCTTGAACCTTATTTTCTATTCATCAATGTATCATTGAGCAACTATCCTCATAGCCACAGCCCTATATCCATATCAACTACCATCAAACCCAAGGGTCAACTACCCCCACTACATGAATGTATAATATTGGGAAACAATACATCCATATAGACAGGGAGAGGATTGATGGATATTATTCATTTTGAGGGAGATTCTCATGAAATCAATATTCATTCAAACACAAAAAGTATTTATAATTAAAAAAAGAAATTAATTAACCCATTAGACCATCATAATAATAGGGAATATGGTTATGAAATCCAAAAAATATAATATATAATGAAAATATTGCTTTTTAATTAGTTTAATAATAATGAAGAAACGTATAATAAAAGATAGTTAAAATTTAATAAATAATAAATATAATTCTAGATGTAAAGATAAGGATAAATAAAAATTACATATATTAGAAAATTATATCTCATTAATGATGGTTAAACCCATGTTGTCATTTTACATCATAGAGGTATAGTTTTCTGATTTCTTATAAATGTATTCTCACTAGCCACATTTTCAAATTCTCTTGTGTAAATACATTTGAATCATATTATATGATAGTATATATATTCAATTAACATTTCATGATAATTATGTCATTTAGAAACTCCCATTGTAATAATAAAACTAAATATTTCCTTGAAGGCCATGTCTTTGTTTCCCAATCACGAATAAAAATGATTATATATATATCATAAAATATATTTTCCACACACATCCTAATATTTAAAATAGTTATAAAGAGTTAACGTCGTGAAAAATAAGTGTCATATAAAAACTCAGGATTATCCACATTTGATAATGGTAATATTAGAAAACTAATGGTAGAATTGTTTATTAAAGTGTTTGATATTATTTTTTTATTCATAATATTCCCATAATATTCAATGAATATATAACGATGAAAAAAATTCAATATCTTTTTTGGTTTTAGTGACAGTCTTTCAATGATTGGGATGAATATAGAAGGATCCATCATATGATATAAAATATTTGGAATGAGATGCTCATGCTATTATCAGTCATCAACTATGCAATATGTTTGAAAATGAATGATGTTAGGTAATGAAAAATGAATTTTTTTGGATCCAATAATCATGTTGTTTTATGAATCCATTAATTTCTAGAATTCAATTTTGAGCATAAATTTGAATTTTTTTTATTTTACATAATTATAATGGATAAAATGGTAAAATGACCCTAAAATATGATAAAAGGTAATTTCATTGACCACTCTATTGGTCCCATAATAGGAATTTTACCATAGAACATGTGTTTGGTATAATTTATGGCCTTTCACATTTAAATCTAATAATTACTAATTAATATTCAATTAATTTAATATTATATTATTTGTTTTGGTTCATTTAGACATATATTTTTAATTATTTATAGTATTTAGATTCTTTCTTAATCATTGAGTCTCAAATGTGATGGCTTTCAGATGAGATTAAATAAAATGGTTTGGTCACCATGGCTAGCTGCCATCCTATCTTCTTCATTAATTTTTTCATTTTTTCATTTCGTTTCTCATTCCATTTCATATTTCTACCTTGGATTCTCATTTATGCCCGGGGGGATCCTCAAATGAAACATGAAGGATATAAAAAGTTGGAGACGTAGAAATAGGAAAAAAATATACATAGAAAAAATATACAATCATGGAGCTCTCAACACAATGTATCGATATGTTGTCGTAGTGGACATTAGTTATGATTACGGTTATCATGGTTTCTGCCAAATAGTATAAAATTATATTTTACAACAAATCAACCTAATATTTTTTTCCATGCTTTTATTCACCATTTATGCTTGTTTATATCCTCTTTTGGGAGTTCTTTTGATTTCCTCGTGAAAATATTGGTTATGAGAATTTGATAGGTTTTCTATTCAAGAAAACTTGGAATAATGGGATTTCATTTAGGGGTAAAATGAAATGTGATATACCAATTTGGGGATGATCATGTTTTTGATGTACACATAGTATGTAGTGTGTACATTCCATTTTTTAGGTATCAACAGTGTAGTTTAGTGTTAGCCATCATAGCCCTGCAGTGGTACATGTTTGTGTAGAGTACATAACCAGACACATAGTGGGTAGCAAGAAATTTACCAGAACAATGATAGCCATGAACATAGCCTGAACCATTGAGGGACACAATATGTTTCCCCTTGTATGGTAAATTACATATACATGCTTCACACACCAAGTACCTATATAATATACATGCTAAGGTCAGTGGGAGTACATTCCCCTATGGGAATTCAAGAGTACACACAATGGACAACACCATTATAACCATTTTCGATGTGTTCATATATTTTCTAACCTGATTCAAAATTAAAAAAATGACAGGTAAATTCTTAGTATCATTTCTCTTACATCACAATGGTACAAATAGTAAGGTGTTTTGAGAACATCAATGTGGCATTTCATTCATTTCATGAATGTATTATTTATTCATATTATACTAAAATTTTGTTGTCTTTAAAAAGAGATATATATTGAAATATGAGAGAAGAGCTATCTCCCTTGATTTATTTCTTCATATATGGTTATATATGGTCCCCTATAGGACTATTTCTACTTTTTCTATTCAATGGAACCAATTTATAATACCGCAAACTTATATATCATTATGGGGATCCCTTGTTGGATGCCTATGCTTTTTATGGTTTCTTGAGGGTCTCGTGTAGATCTCTTATTCCTATGCTCCTTTCTTAGTGTCCCTTGTAGGATGCCTACATTTATATTCCATTCCAGGATCTACTGTAGGATTCTTCCTTTAATCTTTAAAATAAGTATCTCGAGTAGGATGCTTTTTCATATGTTTATACCTTAAGGATCCCTATTATAGTTGATCTATGGGTATGAATGGAGGGACCCACTGTGTTCTCGTTGTTTGAGTGACCATGATTTGTATGTTGGGTTTGGGTAGACATGATTGTGAGTTCCACCTTATATCCCACGATAAACATGTAGGAAAAAGGGAATAAATAAGTTGTGTTAGGTTATGTGATTCATCCATTGTCACCGAATTTTTATTCTTTCCAATGTTTATAAATAATTAAGTGATGTTTTCCATAGGATCATACTGATTTGTATATTTTTATCCTAACATGAGGCAACCATATTTCTCTATGGGATATACATAAGTTCTTCATGGGATCCAGAATTTTGGACTAATTGATTGGTATTTCTAGTTGTCTTTCTAGAAATACAGTCATTGGACCTTACATGATGTAAATAGGATTACATATAAATTTATAGCACATTAGATACTATTGACTTATACTACTTGAGTGATAATTGGATTTATGTTGTAGTAATTCCTTGGATGGAATCATAGGCCTAATAAATTGTGTCAATTGAGTGATAATTGGATTCCCCACTGTTGAAATTTGTCAAATGGACTCATAGTATTGTTTGTTGTAGCGGTGGATTATATAAATGAGATCCTTGGATCCCGATTCATTTAGATGTAATGGATGTTTTTCAATGATTATTAATTTATGTAGTGGATTGCATGGATGATTTTTCTCCTATGGTATGTATTCCATTGGAATCCATAGTGATTGTTTCCCCTTGGATCTAGATTTCATTTTATCACATTACACGTGGTCGTTTGACATGATCCATGGACAATTCCCTTGTCTTTACCATGATTACATTGAGATATTACTAGGGGGAGATGTGGATTCCTTATTCTTCAATAACTTTTATCCATTCATTTATAGTCTGATAGTTGATAATAAGGCATGGTTTTAATAGTTATTATGCATCTGATTAAATGTATTTGACTGATGAGGATACATTGGTATTTAATATTTTGATCTAACCAAAGGGTACTGAAACGTGATTACGTAGGATATGAAATAGTTGGTAGTAGTGAACTTTTATAGGATTGATCATTGGTATATGGTTTTATAATGCCCTGGCCTTAAACCTTACATAATATTGAATTAAATGAATAATTCACATTGAGGATAATTTCAGGTTTAGAGTTTTAGAGAATTAGGACATAACTATTACATCTCAAAAGATTACAATCTAGACACTTCTAATATGTTTCCATAAAATAAAAACTCTTAAAAAGAAACATGTCCAGTTCCATGTTTTAGATATCATGACTTTTCCTTGATCCCATCCTTGACCCTATTCCTCCTTAAGTCCGGTGAAATACATTTCAAAAACATGGGATGAGCATAAAAAGCTCAGTAAGGGATAGAAAAGTAAATAAATTAGTCCATGTATGAAATCATACTTTACCCATAAAACATAAGTATTTTAACATACCTCATCAAATCCTGAATAAATCATAGAAATCATAATACATAAAGGTAACTTGAGGCATTCATAAAATTCTTACGTAGGGAGTAACCCTCATGGTTATGTTTGGAATACCCATTACAGTATATTCCCTAAATCTCTTTGGAGAAACATTAACGTTTAAATCCTTCGCATTACCCAATGCATTGGAGAGCTATATCGGGCTCACCCGCCCTTATTTTATCACAGAACCACCCGTCTTCATTACAATACCCAATAACCATAACATTATTGTATCACGTAAAACATGCATAAAGGAAACATAACATTTCCACATTTCAATCACAAGATGTCAATACAATACATTGACATAATAAAAAAATTATGAAACCCATTTTCAATACCAAAAAAAAAATACAAGGTATTTATTTTTCATTTTAAGAAAAGTTAACTTATGGCTTGTAGAGGAAGCCGAAACTCAAATAATGGTCACGGCGGCGGAGAAGTCATTTTCACCACATACTTATGACAAAAAAACATTCCTTTGGTCGTTTATTAAAATGATTCGTATAAAAATAATATTCCTTTTGAATAAGTGTAAATGTCAAAGCGGTTTATACACCGTATAAAAGAAAGTTGTGTATAAATAACATGCCTCAATGAATGGGGATTGAGACGAAGTCCCCTACCTCGTGTCCGACGTGACTCGATTGCTTTTTAATATCCTGAATAATGTACATGAGTTAATTTATACTTTCTTAAGAACCTTTTTCAAGTTCATTATTCATTTTATATCACTTATTACCATGTCATGAACACTATGTAATTATTTAAGTTAATAACGGTCGTTTTAACGATCACTGGTACTTGAGTCAAAACTAAACTATTCATAATTACAAGTTGTTAGTGTATCCATTATATCCAGAGTTATATTCACTATGTATATATCATATATATATCATACATATCCATTATATACATGAATTTATAATATTAAATAACATTTAGAGGTATGAAATGAAATTCACCGATCATGGAGACGGTAAGCCGTACGTACGCATGAACACTACTTTCATTTCGATTTCATATTTTATGAAATGGAATAATAATGAAATAAAGGTATATTATAATTCCAGTATATAATTTAATATATTATATCATTAAATACATCTTTAATACATCCCACATATGGCATTAACAAATCAAATCACTTTGAGGGGGCGGTAGTCCGCACTTCCTAAAATGAAGATATCGCGTATACCCAAAATGGAACCATAAAGGTATGAAATAAATTTAAAATACAGAATCTTAAGGAAAACATAAACATATTATATATCATATATAAATATAGTGTCATCTTAATGGCCACCTTTGAATGTTTTAGAAGAATATTGAACAATCATCGTTTCGTGAGGTAGAAATTCGCCATCCACGGAAATAGTATGCTCTTAAACCATTAGATGAAGGTGTGTGTAAGTTTAGATCTAATAATTTTCATAAAAACATCCTATTATATTGAAGATACTGGTGTTGTTACAAAATAATGGAATAAAAAGAGTTTAGGGGGTTGGAGAAGCAAAATAAAACATAAGAACACAAGAGAAGACACTGCCTTTAAAACAGTTTACTCTTTTTTATTTGAGCTCAAAGGCTTCCTTGGAAATACTTATGCCAACAGTGAGGCTTCTAGGAGTAAGAGAGGGATGTTTAGAGACAAAATAGGCAGGGGTTTTCAGAGCCAAATGCTTGAGAGGTGTGGTTAAGGTGGTAGAGGTGGGGGCCTAATTTAAGAGGAGAGGAGGGGCACTCTTGGAATGTTATAAAAGGATACTTTATAATAAATTGATTTTCGGATTTTAAAGGACAAAAAATTATATATTACAGGATATAGTGATAAGAGTTATAAATAAACCCATCCAATATATTTTTGACAAGTTTAGGTCTTACATGTTTCATTATCTTTATATTTTATTTAAATCGTTAAATAATGATGTAATCACTACATCATCATGGTGTCATAAATAATTTAATTTATTTAATTTCTAAAAATTATAAAAAACTATCATGATGTAAGAAATATTTTTATCTTTCTAATTAATATTTATAGTCAAAATTATGACTTGTATAACCCAATTTAAAAATTGTTTTACTAAAACAAAACGTGTTTGTGACATTTTTATTTTAACATTAAATAAAAAGTTATTAATGTCATTTTCCTCCCAATGTGGCTCCATGTGGTCCCCAAGTTGACCCATGGATATTATTGGTCTTCCATGACACATCCAATAAGGGTAGGACATGTTTCAAGGTCATTTCATATTATTAAAACATTATTTCTACCTTAAATTACACTAATTACCTCTAATCACGATTAAAAACTTAAAAGTTACTATTCCCCAAAAATTATATTAATCCCATTGAACCAAATTTTACTTCTTAATGACAACCATGTATGTCAGATTTTTGAAATTAAAATAACATAGGTGGTAGAATTTCATTTAAACAAAAAAAATCCACTTTTTAAGTAGCACTTAGTGGTTTCACTATTCATCAAAAATTGAAGTTTTTCAGAAAAATACCAAAAAAATCACCCTAAGATATATTTTTTATTACAAATTCAAAAATTATTTATATTTTAAAAAATTAAAAACATATAAGTTATATTAATTAATTTAATAATTAATTCCTACTGTCAGAACAAATTGCATGTTTTTATGAAACAATAGATATCAAAAGATTGACACTAGTTTAAGTCTAATTTCAAAGTAATTTAATTCCAACGACCACTATTGGATTAAATGGTAAAAATATATTCTAATTTCACTTTAAAACCAATTCAATAGATAATCTAATAATATAAATAAATTAGATTAAAAATAGGTTTTGAATTAAATTACAACATTTTTCACAATTCATTAAAAAAATTAAACTTTATTGGAAAAATACCAAAAAATTACACAAAGTAAATTTTGATATCCCGATTATAAAGAAGAATTTTATATGGTCCAAATAAGTGTATAAGAGTTACCAAAATATATTTAAAAAGGGTTCTCCATCAAAAGGTGATAAGTGGACCTTTAGTGAAAATTAGAGTATATATGCCTAAAATTGAATTATTTTCGTATTTTAAGCCTTTATCCTTTATTGGATAAATTTAAAAACATTTAACAAACATATATAATCATATTTTAGTTATTTATATTCATTACCACCAATACAACGGCTACATGTTAACTACCAATTAAAATAATATTATTTTATTACTAGTTTGCAACGTATGATTTCAAAGAACCTATTTGTTGCGTATCAGGTATGCTATCGAACATAGAAACCCCTTTAAAGTAAAATTATTATTTAATTAGTAAATATTAATATGTATGAAAATGTATTATACTTTATTTACCTGGGATGTTACACCCTTCCCCCCTTTTGGGAATCCCTTCCTCGCAATTTTATTCAGTTATCAAAATAAGTGGGGGTATTTAAAGTGAAAACAACAGCAGCTAATTCCAAATCATGTGTAGGGTAATTTACCTCATGAGTTTTCCCCTTTCATGAAGCATAAGAAATTACCTGATCATTCTACATTAGGATGCAACCATGTCCTTTCAATAATGCATCACTGTAGATAACAAACTCACCATTCCTGGAAGGTATTGCCAAAACTGGAGCATTCACCAATATTCTTTTCAATTCCAGAAAACAATCATCACATACTTTTGTCCAGATATACATAACACCCTTCCAAGTTAGCTTAGTCATTGCACTATAAAACCGTGAAAAATTTGAAACAAACCTTCGGTAATAGCCTACCAAACAAAGAAAACTATGAATATTGGTTACATTTGTTGGTCTTGGTCATTCTTCAACAACCTCTGTTTGTGCAGGATCAACAGTTATTCCATCTTTAGAAACAATGTGACCATGGAAAGAAATTTGTTGCAACCAAAACTCACACTTGCTAAATTTCCCATACAATTTATTTTCTTCTAAGGTATGAAAAATAACCCTTAAATGACTTTCTTGCTCCTCTTTACTTTTTGAAAACACCAAAATATCATCAATATCATCACTATCCCTAATATTTTTAACCATCGACCACCACTAATCTACTTCACCCTCCAAACAGTAAATAGAAAGACTAACCATTTGATTGTCTGAACACCCCATGACATTGAAAATCTTCTCCAGTTCTTTAATCCTCCCTTTAGCTAGAACAGGGTCAGATGACCCTCTAAATTATGGGGGATTTTTCCTCATTAAATGTTCCACCAATGCCATGTTCCTCTACGCTTGATCTGGCTGATCTCGTGCATGGATACCGCAACCATTTATCGCTTGAGTCAACTCTGCCATTACTGCAACAAACTGTTCAGATCCAATTCTGACCATCTCAGGATGCTGAATCGAAAGGTTATTTCCTTCTGTATGCCTTCCAAGAACTGCTTCTCTATTTCCTCTTTTAAAAATGATTCTCAACAAACATGTCTTAAATTAAGCAACATGGTAATCTTCATATGCTATATCAATTCAATTTGACAATAAAAAAATATTTTTGGATAATCATTTAATAGAATTCTAACTCCTAATGTTATCTAAAATGACCTGTGATACCAACTATAAAGACCCTGCCCTAAACCTTACTTAATATTGAATTAAATGAATAATTAACATTGAGGATCTTTTCAGGTTTAGAGTGTTAGAGAATTAGGATATAACTATTACATCTCAAAAGATTACAATGTAGACACTTCTACTAAGTTTCCATAAAATAAAAACTCTTAAAAAGAAACATGTCCAGTTCCATGTTTTAGATATCATGACTTTTCCTTGATCCCATCCTTGACATTATTCCACATTATGTCCTTTGAAAAACATTTCAAAAACATGGGATGAGCATAAAAAGCTCAGTAAGGGATATAAAAGTACGAAATGAAAACCATAATCCATGTATGAAATCATCATTTACCCATAAAACATAATCTTTTTAACATACCTCAACAAATCATGAATAAATCATAGAAATCATAAGACATAAATGTAACTTGAGGCATACATAACATTATTACGTAGGGAGTAACCATCATGGTTATGTTTGGAATACCCATCACAGTATATTCCCTAAATCTCTTCAGAGAAAACTTATTGTTTAACTCCTTCACGTAACCCAATGCATTGGAGAGATATATTGTGCTCACCCACCCATAGTTTATCACGGAACCACCCATCTCCATAACAATTCCCAAGAACCATAACAAAATTGTATCATGTAAAACATGCATAAAGGAAACATAACATTTCCATATTTAAATCACAAGACAAAAATACAACACATTGATATAATAAATACATTATGAAAACAATTTTCAATACCAAAATAATTGAAAATTAAAACAAGGTATTTAATTTTCATTTTTTTAAAAAAAATTAGGTTATGGCTTGTAGAGGAAGTCGAAACTCAAATAATGGTCATGGCGGCAGAGAAGTCATTACCGCCGCATACGTATGACAAAAAAACATTCCTTTTCTTGTTTAGTAAAACGCTTCGTATAAAAAAAAGATTCCTTTTGAATAAGTTTAAAAGTAAAAGGGTTTATACCCCGTATAAAATAAAGTTGTGTATAAAAATAAATATTCCTCAATGAATGGATATTGAGACGAAGTCCCTTACCTCGTGTCCGAAGTGACTCGATTGCTCTTTAATCTCCTAAATAATAAACGTGAGTTAATTTCTACATTCTTAATAACCTGTTTCATGTTCATTATTCCTTTTATATCACTTATTACCATTTCATGAACACTATGTAATTATTTAAGTTAATAACGGTCGTTTTAACGATCATTGGTACTTGAATCAAAAATAAACTATTTATAATTACATGATGTTCATGTATCCATTATATCCAGAGATATATTAATTATTTAGATATCATATATATCATATATTTCCAGAATATACATGCATTTATAATATTACATAACATTTAGAGGTAAGAAATGAAATTCACTGTTCATGGAGACGGTAACCCGTACGTACACATGAACACTAATTTCATTTCTATTTCGTATTTTATGGAATGGAATCATATTGACATAAAGGTATATATTAATTCCAGTATAGTACCATATATAATATCATTAACTCCATCCTAGACACATCCCACATATGGCATTAACGAATCAAATCACTTTTAGGGGGCGGTAGTCCGCACTTCCTAAAATGAAGATATCACGTATACCCATAATTGAAGTCATAATGGTATGCCATAAATGAAAAATAAAGAATCTTAAGGAAACCATAAACATATTATATATCATATATAAATATAGTTTCATATTAATGGACACCTTTGAAGGTGTTAGAAGAATATTGAACAATCATCGTTTCGTGGGGCAGAAATTCGCCATCCACGGAAACTATATGCTCTTTAACCATTAGATGAAGGTGTGTGTAAGTGTAGCTATAATAATTCTCATTAAAACATTCGAGTATATTGAAGAAACTGTTGTTTTTACAAAATAAAGTAATAAAAACAATTTAGGGGGTTGGAGATGAAAAATAAAACATAAGACCACAAGAGAAGATACTAACTTTAAAATGGGTAACTCTTTTTGATTTGAGCTCAAAGGCTTCCTTGGAAAGTCCACTGCCCAAAGTGAGGCTTCTAGGATTAATAGAGGGATGTGGAGAGACAAAATGGGAAGGGTTTGGTAGATCCAAAAGCTTAAGTGGTGTGGGTAAGGTGGTAGTGGTGGGGCCCATTTATATGTGGAGAGGAGGGGCACTCTTGGAAAGTCATAAAAGGTTACATTATTATAAAATGCTTTTCAGATTTTAAAGGTCCCAAAATTATATATTTCGAGGATAAGGTTATAAGAGTTCGAAATAAACCCATACAATATGTTTTTTACAAGTTTAGGTCTTAGATTTTACATTATCTTTTTATTTTATTTAAATCGTTAAATAATGAGGTAATCGCTACATCATCATAATGTCATAAATAATTTAATTTATTTAATGTCTAAAAATTATTAAAAAATATCATAATATAGGAAATATATTTAGATTTATAATGAATATGTATAGTAAAAATTACGACTTTTATAAGCCCATATAATTTTTTTTTAGTAAAACAACACATGTTTGTGACATTTTTATTTTAATAATAAATAAAAAGATAGTAATGTAATTTTCCTTCCAAAGTGGCTCAATGGGGTCCCCAAGTTGACCCATTGATTTTCTTGGTCGGACATGACACATCCAATAAGTGTAGGACTTGATTCAAGGTCATTTAATTTTATTAAAACATTATTTTTACCTTAAATTACACTAATTACCTTTAATCGCGATTAAAAAGTTAAAATTTATTATTCACCAAAAATTATTTTAATTCCATTAAACCAAATTTTACTTCTTAATGTCATCCATGTGTGTTGGATTTTTTAAATTCAAAATACAGAGGTGGGAAATTTTCATTTAAACAAAACAAATCTGTTTTTTAAGTACCACTTAGTGGTTTCACTATTCATCAAAAATTGAAGTTTTTCAGAAAAATACCAAAACAACACCCTAAGAAATATATGATATTACAAATTAAAAAATGTTTTCTATTTTAAAAAATTTAAAACATATAATTTACATTAATTAATTTAATAATTAATTCATGGTGTCAGAACAAATAGTGTGTTTTTATGAAACAATATATATCAAAAAATTGACACTAGTTTAAGTCCAATTTCAAAGTGAAATTGATTTCAACGACCACTATTGGATTAAATGGTAAAAATATATATTCTAATTCAACTTTATAACCAATTAAAATGATAATCTAATCATATAAATAAATTAGATTAAAAAGGTATTTTGAATTAAAATACAACATTTTTACCTTTTCATTAAAAAAATAAACTTTATCGAAAAAATACCATAAATTTACAGAAATAAATTTTAATGTCACGATTCAAATGAAGAATTTTATTTGGTCCAAAATAATGTATAAGAATGACCAAAACTATATTTAATGAGGATGCACCATCAAAAGGTGATAAGTGGACCTTTAGTGAAAATTAGAGTATATATACCTAAAATTGAATTCTTTTCGTATTTTAAGCCTTTATCCTTTATTTGATAAATGTAAAAACATTTAACAAACATATATGATCATATTTTATTTATTTCTATTCATTCCCACCAATACAACGACAATGTGTTAACTGCCATTTAAAATAATATAATTTTATTACTACTGTGAAATGTAAGATTTCAATGAAACTCTTTATTGCATATCAGGTATGCTATCGAACATAGAAACACCTTTAAAGTAAAATTAATATTTAATTTTAAAATATTAATAATTATGAAAATGTATCATTCTTTATTTACCTGGGATGTTACAGGTTTCTTGGTTTATAGTGATTAGAGGGGAGTATGGATAATCTCAAGTGTTGGATTTTTCCCCTATGTTGATGTACCTTTCACTGTTATATTTCCAACAATGGAATATGAATATATATGTCAATTGGGATTACATACACATAGTTAAACTTATTGATACATGGATTGGGTGCTATGACATCCATCTCAATTCCCTTACAAATGATACCTAATCCATTTGGATTATAATCCCATGTATCGACTGTTGGTTGGTTTTATGGTATTTCGTCACTTACTCATGAATATTCATATTAATATATATAGGTATGGGACTATACATGTATATAGATGTATATGTGATCATCTAAGGTAGAACATTCCTAGTTTACCGGGATTCTAGACCCATGGTTCATTCATGGATTCATGATATCAGTTTTACATATATTTTATTTTGCGTCTTATTAATGATGAGTATTTTACATATGAAAACACTTATAGAGGACTATCTTATTGGTTTATGTTTTGGTGGACTATTGAGAATATTTATTACTCAATAATGTTTACCTTTATGTATGTATACACATTATTTTTTATTTTATAGTTTAAAATAATTTCATGATGGATAGGGACTAGTTATAGAGTGTACCAACTACAACATTTTCTTATAAGTCATTGTAATATTTCTGCATTTATTTCGAGAGGTAGACACTCGGGTATCATAAAACTCCATGTCCTAGTGTTCCTAGAATAAATTTTATTAAAATATTAGGTATTTCCTACACTATGAACTTAAAAGAAATGACTTATCTCTTAAATATTATCTCTGATAAAAAATTATGTGGTTGTAGTTGTTTCTAGAGATATGATGAGGATCTTACCGGCATGTGTGTTTGGAAGTGATCCCTTCCATATATGTAGGTTGGATGATTTTTCAGTTTTCTATTTGGTGGGATCTATATTTTCCTTTCATTTACATTTGAAGAACACTAGATGGGATAGATGTATTCATACTTTTCATTTCAGTTTGTATATATATCTCTTCACTATTTTTTGGAGGTGTATCTGGGAGAGTGGGTATAGGAACGAAAGGCCAAGGCCTCCCATGTGTGTCATAGCCTACTCAACACTAGCTTCCAACCCCTGGCATATTGGAGTCAGTCATGGGAAGTCTCCCCACGAACCTCATTGGGTAAGGTCATGGTATAGTGGTATGAAATGGGTCAATTCAACATTGGGAACATAATCTTGAGATAAGTTTGGGATTCATAGTGATAGATTTAGAGTGTTTTGAGTTCAGATTTCAGGCCAAAGACTCTAATTTTGGTGCATCCGAAAATGTTTCGATTCACTAGGACTTGGATAACCTTTTTTCAACAATGAACATTAGGAAATTGGTCTTAGCAAAATAATTTTTCATGTATAATATATTACTGATTTTTGGGTATTTCCAAGTCCTTTTTGAGTCATCTCCCTAGATATACTTTTTGGCCTTGGGGAATCATGATAGTATTTCCTGATTCCCCCATGATGATAACTATATTGGGATCCATGGTGGGATTTTGGTAAATCTCTACACAGTGGAGGGGCATCTATGTAGGGAAATAGTTCTGAGGATGGAGCTCTATGTGGTCCACCAGTTGAGCCACCACCTATTGAGCAACATGATGTACTGCCAATGCAGGATGAGTATGCGTGTAGGCTGAGTACAATTCAGGAGTTCTAGAGGTAGTGAAAATGAAGGTTCTATGGTGACCCATTCTCCCGGGAAGATGATGAATGTCTTACAGCTATCACATGGATTTTCCGCCTTGTTAGGACACATCCTGATCATATGATGGTCTTGGAGGCAAGGCTTTTTCAGGGTTCAGCGTTGAAATTAATGAGTCTTCTACTATAGACCCAAATTGAGTAGAGGCTCTCTTGAAATGATTTTATGTTACTCATTATGGATGATTATTAACCAGCCATGCTGAGGTTGGTTCATATCTAGGGGCTTCTAAAACATCTACATGAGAGTAAGATTGTAATGGAGTACTCAACACAGATCAACAATCTACCATGATACATCGTAGATATGATAGGGACCTATTGTATAGGGCCTAGAAATTTGAGTATGACCTCCATAGAGATATAAAATCATGTGTGGACACCATATTCCTTTGAACGAATTGGAGGGAACTAGAGCTGTCTCTAGTGGTAGGGAGATTCCAAGTCGAGGGTTAAGAGGACGTGGACCACATTGCAGTTTTTTATGATAACACGTCAACCGTAGCTGGGAGATAGAAAAAAGCAAGATAAATGTGTAGGAGGAATACCAATTCTAGGACTCAGGAACATGGATATGAAGCATTGTAGCTATTCTGGGGATCTGGTCAACAGAAGGAGAGGCGATGTTACACTAGTGATGGTCGAGGACATGTTGCGAGAGATTTTTTCTCCCACCATACAACTGAGAGAGATATGGTTGACATAATTCCTTGTAAAAGGTAGTGATTCAAGCACAGAGGTCCTCATGGTTGATGATATTGTGTAGGAGAGGGTGATGTAGTGGGAGGTGGTCGATGGTAAGATTTTCCAACACCACTAATAGGTGGTTCATGCTATACTCCAGGACCTGTAGGATAGGGGAGAAGAAAACTATATGCCATATAGGCCTTTGATTAATAGTCTATTTTTATGGATAGAGGTAAATTTTGTGTCCATAATAAATTAAAATGTATTTTTCATAAACACTCTTAATAGGTACTCATTCCATTAATTTTGTCCTTGACATTTGTACAGGGAATCGATAAGACATTATGTTGGTTTTTTTCAATGTAGAATCGAAAGAATCATTAAGTGATATAATTCATCCATCGGGATTTTTTTAATGTTATCTTGAACCATTATGGTGAGTCACTATTACCCCAAGCAGGCAGTATCGAGGTGTGTTGGACGAGTCCTTCGGAATTGTGTGGTCCAGGAGGGTTTTTTGTTCTACAGTTTGTGTGAAGCATCGGGTAATACCCAGTATGTTCTTAGTAATCCATGTTTATTCATAGGTAACCATTAGTGTTTAGTGTTATCTTTTTACATGTGTCACTTGAGGATGTTGTGGTGCAATTTATGTTGGTTTTGTACTCAAAATATTGAGGGATATAATTCCCTAATAAGATATTCTCTTGATATGTGATACAAAAAATTTCATACGAGTTAGTGTCACCCAATGTGGTTAATATCGAGGTGACATGGATGACTCCCTTTGACTTCTATGTTTGAAGTCGGTTTATTAGTGTCTATGCCAGGTCAGTGATGTGTTGTACAGTTATACCCAATGACAACAGGAGATCGGGAGCATGGTCTTTCCCACCTATCTCAGATGAGGAGACATGTGTCCTGGTATATGTTGTCGACTAGGGATGTGCTGGACATGGGTTTAGACTTGGGGGTTCCCTAGAGTGTGTGCGTGTTGGCAGAATAGAATCCCTTGGTGTCTTTGT
The DNA here is from genome assembly GCA_963277665.1 of Viscum album. NCBI lineage: Eukaryota > Viridiplantae > Streptophyta > Magnoliopsida > Santalales > Viscaceae > Viscum > Viscum album. The sequence continues at coordinate 1,743,423,208 of OY728156.1, forward strand.
AGTGGCTTTTTCGAAATCACTGGTGGGGGATACCTCGTTGAGGGTGCAGTTTTTTAACCTCATGCCAATAATTTTTCATTTTGGGGATGAAAATCATTATGGTGGGATGGATATAGTGACTCTTCCTTTTCCATGTATGTCATTACAATTTTCTAAATATATTTCCAATGTAACGCACTGAGAAAACATTTGATTTCACGGAATTCTGTTCCTGGAAAAATATTATAAAAATAATAACTATTTTTATAGTCTTCACATGGTGGAAACTTTTTATCTATTTAATGATAGCTCAGATAAAAAAACTAAGACCGATTTTGATTTCAAATATGAGATTAAGAGATTACCAGTGGGTGAGTTTGATATTGACCACTTCTATCTAAGTTGGTTGGAATATTTTTATGTTTTCACTATGGTATGCCATATATTTTCCTTTTTTATTCTACATACTGTAAAATAATTGGGAGAGATGAATGCTATATTTTATTTTTCATATGTATATATGTATATAAAAAATTGGATGGAGGTGTATATAGGTGTGTACATATAGTTACGATAGGTTAAGGCCTCACATCTTTTCAATAGCTTACACAGTTCTTGTCACAAGCCCATATACATTGAAGGAGTGCATGGGGAGTCGCAGATCAAGCCATGTTCGGTTGGGTCATTACCTAGAGTTTTATGATCATGTGAAGATGATCATTTTGGTTCATATGATCGATCTATCTTAGTATGATAGTTTTTGATGACTGGGTACTTATTCTATCCATGAGTTAGTACTTGGCCCCTGAAATTTAATTTTTTTTCTTTTGAACTTCTGTATCATTATAATTTCCCAGTGGGTGACCGGTGTTGGATAGATGACATATATTTTCTAGATTTCATATTATATTGAATTATTATGACATCATTTTCTATATTTCCATATTTTATTCATACAGACACCTTTTACATTCTTATGTGTATAATACATTGCATTTCCCAATATTTTCTTAATCTTATAAGTTATAATAATCTCCACATTGTTACTCTCTGGTCCCTTGTAGTTATTTAGCAGTATATGGAATACGAGAAAGTTCTCTTGACTCTTATTAAACCACTTGCTTGGGGGCATCATTGACTATATTCAATGATGAGAAATTAAATAGTTTTATCTGAGTTGTCCTTTTCATTGTATTTTTAAATTTGGATATGGATGACATGTGTATGAGGAATGTGTCAAAACCTATGACTGTTGTCGGAATGGTTCATTAAGATCACTTGTTTCATTATGTCATTTGAGTTACCATGCTATGGAATTTCTATTCAAATATCTGATGTTAATTTTTTATACAATTATCACAAAGAGTGACACATATTTTTTGTTTATTTTAAGATTTATTGTAGAAGTATGACTCATTTCCTTTATCATGATGTGAAATATGTAATTTGGATCCAGTAAAAAATGAAAGTGGGGTCTCATGCATCATATTTTTCACATATGATTCACATCATGTAGTTCTTATTGGGTGTGGTTTTTTCAAATGAATTAATCAAATTTAATTGGGCCCACATACATATATTAATTTCATTATAATGGAAGGTCTTGTTGATATAAATTGAAGATATATTTTATGAGTTTTATGAGTTAGTCCTAACCCATATGAGGTGTAGTGACCCTAATAGGTTGATTTGGCATGTGATTACCTTATGTTGTACCCCATTTATGGTGTCGTTAATTTGGTCACAGTTGCCTATTTGGATATCCTAATAAGATGATAATGGATACCGATAATTTTATTATGAACATGACCTCAACGGGTAATACTATATATGGATTCATAGTGAGTGTTAGTTAAGTCCCATTTTTTATGTTTTATCTTGCCCTATATGTACCTATTCTTTATGATTATTCTCAATTAGGATTAGGGACCTTTTAGTCCATGATTTTAGTTATGTCAATCATAGGTTGTAGTGATATTTACCATATTTAATGACATTATATAATTTCAGCTATGTAGTCATACAATTAGGACTAGTTGTGATAATTCTTCTGTAGGGATGGGTTGGAGCCGTAGAGGCCCTTAGTTTTAACATAGTCCCTCGTAGATCAATGACTATTTTGTTTCAATGGTAACCTAGGTGATACGGTGTGATGCATGTTTTCTAATATCCCATGAATTCAGTTATTTTGGTTTAACACTAATTTTTTGATTCAGAAACAATAGGTGATATTGTTTTGAAACATAGTCATGTTGATGCCTTTGTTTTTTGATAATTACATTAGGTACTTTTGTACTTGAAGATTGTATTTTATGTACATGGATGTTTATGTTCATATCCTATTTTACCAGTGTTTATGATAGTGTGGATGTAATCAACGCGCATATATACTCTAGTGACTATAACTATGATGAGTGAAGGTTGGTCGTGGAATTAAATAATGGCATATGTGAGCTGATCAACTATGAAAAAGGGTGTAAACTGAGATTTTGTATTGTTTTAAATGACATGACTTGTATCACTATTTTTTTCACCTTTTACTATTTTAATCAATTGAGTAGGAGGTCGGTGTTTAAGTTAAATGATGTATGCATGTGGTATTATTCCCTCAAAATTGGTGAGTAACAAGGTAAGATCCATGTACTAGTGGTTTCACGACATGTCGTGGTAGGGTTGAATGAGAATTATAGTAAAATCATGCATGTTACAATATGGTAGAGGATACCTCATTGATGAATGGGGTACATTAAGATGTTTTACCCTCTTTTGAATCTGTGTTCAGTTATCATAGGATGGTGAGCATGGCATAGAGGGACCTGTAAATGCCCTTTTTTAGAACCATAATGTACTCCAGTTAGAGATGATCATGCTCTATCTTGACTTCATCTTCTGTATGATGTATAGAATATAAAAACTATTCTGAGATCCTTTATTTTAAAATTTTATTCAATGATTCTAAGGGGACAACTATGGAGGTTTTTCTTGAGGATCAGTGTTAGGTAATCCACATGGAAGGGAATACCCCATTGGTCATTTGGGGGTGGTGATCCTCATTTATTGTTGAAAATGAATGTTTTCCAAGGACTGGTATTCTCATAATGTGGTTTTATGATCATTATAATTTTATTAGAATGTTGTGGAGTAATATATTAGTTGGAGTTAAATTTGTTCATTGTAGGATATAGTATTTGGAACTTTTAGGAAGGTTGTTGGATAGTCCAAACATCTTTGTTGTGTAGTTTCTCAGGTTGAGATCATGGTAGCTTGTATTTTCATTAGAATTATATTTGAAGAGAGGGATTGTGCTATGTAGATTATATGAAATCATGTTTTTCTATAATTAAATTTTGGGAATATTTTTTAATATTTTTCTTTCACATGTTTATAGTGGGTAAAACAAATATTTTCCCCTAGAATCTTGTCTCAGATTCTTTTTTGGAATCTTTTATTGTCTAATAATTATAATTCTCCTGAAGGGTATGATTTTGGTTGAATTTTGAGACATTATAATTTTAATGGAACAATCCATATTTAATATTTAAATAAAAAAATATAAAATTATTCATGTTGGTAGGTTTGTAGTTTTCTTCTGAATGGGGTGTCATATTGAGACTATTTCTTCTCCACTGAGTCACGAATAGAGATTTTTTCCTAGGTGGGGAATATAATCAGGTCAGGAACTGGGGCCCCATTTTCATTTTCTTTTATATTAATTTTTTTTCCCATTTCTTCTTCATCTAATAGATTCTAACCTACACCTATATGGATTAACCTAAGCTACTCAACCAATAGATAAATAAGGGAGTAGGAGAAAAATAAATAGATTGGGGTGGAATGATATTCCTTTTTGGATATCTCAACATACGGTATCAACATGTGTCAACCATGGACTGTATATTTGAACGAAGCTTCATCGGTTTCCAAAATAATCTATAAATTTTTATGTTTTAACTCAAACCCCATAAGATTCCTTATTTTCTTGTTTTTAATCGTAAATTATTCATTTTTTATTGTTTCTATTGGCCTACTCACTTGATATTATGTTGAAAATGAGAATTTTCTGTGTTTTGGAGGATTGACATTAGAAAATACTATGATACAGAACATGTGGATCAAGGTGACAGTCCATTTGATTTCCCATTCGAGGAATATGATGTTTTATATGTAAATTATGTGTATTAGTGTGTCCACACCATGTACTAGGTGTTATCTATAAATATGTGTGCCCTAATGAGCTATCATGTATAGGAACATGGCAATGAAAAGTTCATATCCATACCCCTTGTGGGTAGCATGTCATGTACATATAAATGGTATAACCAAGTACATTTCCATGATCGTTGAAGAATAAGAGAATGTACCATGTGTGTAACACCCCGAGATTTTATGAAAAATATTCTTTTAATTTCATTAATGTCTTGTGTTGTATTCTACACCACGATTACCTTGCGCTATACGCAACACCATATTAGCTTGCAGTATACGCAACACTATTCTTGGATCGTGTTACACACAATTTTGATAATAGTTATTCTACGCAGCATTGAGTTTATATATATATATATATTCAATGTATAAATTAAATATGGTTGGATTCTGTTATACGAAACAACAAAGGATTTTTTCACAACACGCAACCCTGACTTGGCTTGCATTACACGCAATCACGGCCATCCTCGATAGCGTGTGTTGTACGCAATACTGGGTTTTAATAAACAACAATATATTATTATAATATTGTCATTAACTAGCCGTTATGAATCATGTTAACTAAATTTTGAATTTTATAACATTATTATTCATCTTACACATTTCTCGAACATGGTATAAGAACAAAATAAATTTTTCGGGTAAAATAAGTATTTTTCAAAAAATGCAGTTTTGCAGCCTTTTGATGGCGCACCCACATTAGATCTAGTTTTTTACATGTTTATAAGTTCAATTTGAGAAATTAAAATTCTTTTCTGAATCAGGATATAAAAATTTACATTAGATAATGTTTTGATATTTTTCCGATAACTTTCATATTTTAATGAATAGTAAAAACACGCTATATTTTAATTAAAAACTACTTTTTTCATCGTAATATCTTATGTGGGTAAATTATAATATTGAATGGTTTTAAAGTATAAATAGAATATATTTTTACCATTTAATATAATGTATGACATTAGCATTGATTTTACCTTGAATTCGTAGGTTAAATCAATTCAATCTTTTGCAATGTTTTAAAGAAAACTCGTTTTCTTTCGACAACGTGATTAATTTTAATTTAATTTCTGCAACTTTTGTGTGTTGAATTTGGAAAAATGGATTCCATATTTGGAATCAGTGGATCCAAATTATGTTAATAAGCTACATTTTATTTTTGGGAATTATGAATAGTAACTACGGTAAAATTTGTTTACCATAGTTAACGGTAAATCAGGTAATTAAGGGTAAATATAATATTTTAAAATTACCCTAACAAATTTCAAAATCTTATTGGATGACTAAACGTCGACCCATATCTCTTAAGTGTCGGATTAGATTCATTTAATTAAATTTTGTCAATGAAAATAATTTAATTATTATTAAAACCAAAGAATTTGACAACATGTCACTTTCTTAAATCTTATAAGTATAATAATTTTAATCTAGTGATAAACATCATGAAACTTAAAAAAAAATAGTCTAAAGAAATAAAATACAATTATATACATCATAGAAAATTATTTATAATTTTTAGGGATTAAATAATTATCATTTATTATGACACAAAGATGATGCAGTAATTGTCTTATTAATGAAATATTGACATAATTGATGTTATAAATGACAAAATAAATGTTATTTGAGACTTTTTATGACATACAATAATTTTCTAGGTTAATATGACATGTTATTGTTGATTTAAGTAACTTGTTACGAACGTATCATTCTGTTATGAATTTCATAAAAATCATGTACCAAATAGTGTCAAAATTGACATAAAATAGTTTTAAAACAAATATTATATTATTAATTGTTATTTTATTCCTAAATATCTAAAGATTGGAAAAATGACTTAGATAAGATTATATATATTAATAATAAACAACTTGGGGTTCTTTTGGCTTGATATAGTATGTTTATTAACCATATAGTGTAAGAAAACAGAAAGACACGTTAAAAGTTAAATTATTTAACTTAGAGTTAAATCTAATTGATAAGGTTAAAATAATAACCTAAACTTGTCTAAATCCTATTTGATGAGAGGATTTCGACCCATCCCCACCTTATCCTCTAAATAAATCAATTTGGAGGTATTTAAAACCGAACATGACTTTATAATAAAATAATATTTTTTGTTATTACAATGGTACCCCTCTCCTCCCTTATAAAAGGGAACCTCCGCCCTTTCTCCCTCACACAACATTGAGCCTTCAAGCTCGGCCAACCACTGATAAATTCTCTTCTCCACTTCCCTAGAAAAATACTAGTGGTCCTTGTCTTCTTCAAAGACCAATTTTAGTGCTCTAAAAGAAGGTCTCAAAGAAGCACTTCAAAGAAGAGGTAATGTCTGTTACCTATTCTTTCATCTTTATTTCTTCTTCCACTTCTTCTTCCTTAGTTGTTTCATTATCAATTAGTAACATCACTATCACTCATATACTGATATGTTATTATAAGTATGAAACAACCCTCATTCACCATCTATCCATCCTACCGAAAAAGAAATCACCGCGAGTGCGTACATATGGAATACGGTCTCCATGCCGTGGTGTAATCTATTTTCCATCACCACCTTACTTGGATTGGTATAATGGTGTAAATAATGACTATATATGACTATTATAAAGTGATATTGATTCTGAAATAGTATACATACTCTCCAATAAAATTCCACTATCGTAGGAACGATATCATCACTCGTGCGTACATACGGAATACCGTCTCCACGATGTGATGCGACTCGTTCTACATGATCTTCATTTCATAATGATTATATAAATGAATTGAATGAATTAATATGATATATATTACACTAATACCATTATTTTAATGAGTTATCTATAACCTAAAGAGAATAATAGGAATTTATTCGACAAAACACGCATAAGAACAAAAAGTTATAAACACCCGAATAACAAGTAGCAATGAAATATTACTACTAAGGAGCAAAGAATATGACCATATATGATATCATAAAAATAAGTATGATTCCGGAATAAGTCAATAACATTATTTAAATCATTATACAAGAGGTTTTGACACATACAAAGAAAGTCAGACCTAAGGTAAGGGAAATATCACAATCTCATTTTTATCCGAAATTGTTTATACATTAGTATTTATTGGGGTGTATTTTATCATCCAAATCCATGTTTCCTCAATATGTAATATTATTTCCATCCACTTAAAATTGTTTAAATCCAATTTTACCCTTCGTTGAGTTTTTAGTAAAGGATATGAAAGGAATCTTTTGTCATTTTTCGTACGAGGTACTTTTTGACTTTTCCGACAAAAGTACGAAGAATGTTTTTTTAACTTATACGGCATGAATGGATTTTTAAAACATTATTTCCAAGAAGCTTCTTTTAAAAGTATTCAAATTTATTTTTAATCAAATTTTTTTAGTTTATAATTGTACGACATGTTAAGAAAGGAAAAGTGTTTTTGAAGAGGAAAGGATATTTTCCTCAAGAATGGAGTTCAAGTGTTTTATCAAAATTATTTTACATATATGATAATAAAGGGTTCTGTTTTTATCCCTATTATTACATTATGTTGTGATGGAATTATATTTTTATGAATTCTTTTATCTTATATGAATTGTTTTATGATGTCACGATGTTTAATATTCCCATTTGTATTACATGGGTTATGTTATGATGTGTGGTTTATGATTTTGTGACACACAAAAGAATGGTATAATTATGAGATGGGTGGGACCTATATATACCTCCAATGCATTGGGTAAAGATTTTATATATCATGAGATAGACATGGCTGGAATGGTAGGTATACCGGTTCAGTGAAACAGGACTGAAACGAGGGTGACTCGGTTCAGAAATGGACTTTGTCCACTAAGATAGTTTTGGCAATGAGACTTGACTAATAAGATATGATTCTCTATGATTATGTGTGTATGCCACAATGTTTCATGTTTTATGTTATGATTATTGGGATGTCATTTCACTACTAAGATTTATCCCATGTTATGAAATTATGCTCTCTTTTGCAGGTTAAGATTTCCAAAGTGTTATGTTCTTATGAATATGATTGGATTGATATTTCTTTTGTTTACCCTTACAGAGCATTTGAGCTCACCCTTTTATGTTTTCTTTTCCCCATGATATAAATAATGGTTTTAGGTAAAAAAAAGAATATCTTTATGGGAGATGTTGAAGATCTTTCACCACGATTAGAAGATTATATTCTGAGTTTCCAAAGACACTAAACTATTACGATCCTTGTGTGTGTGTTTTTGTTATGTACTAATTATTCCGCAAAAGTAATGTGATGTCCATGTACGTCAAGCTTCGGGTCTCTACAGTTGGTATCAGAGGAAAGGTTTAGTCAACCTTTGGAAACTAGGATGCCAGAACTTTAGTGGGATCCCTAGAGATATTTCTAAGGTATGTCTAGGGATGCCTCTAAGGTTAAGTTTATGTATAGGTTATAGTCCTAGAATTACGCTAACGATTGAAGAATTTAACCTAAGATGTTAGATATTGAGGGTACTTCCCCTTTACTATGTTGTTTTCTCTAGCATGATTTTTGCCTCTCACAAAATTATTTTTGTGTTTTAGTTAATGGAGGTAACAAAAAGGAATTCAGTTAACATTGAATCCAATGGACAAATTGGTGAATATGAGATACAAAATTGTGTAATGCATAGAGAGAAAGTTATTGTGATTATGCCGAATCAGTCATCATGATATATTATTAACATGTTGAAATTTAGTGGTATTCCTAATTCATCAAAGAAGAGGAAGATAAACTATTATTCATGTTCGCATGTTGTGAAGCATAAAGAAAGGAAGATTGAGATTTCTAAAGAATGGAAGAAGAACCTTCATGAATACCTCAAATGGAGGGACCGATGTTATCTGTGTAGAGAAAAGGGTCATAGAGTGATAGACTGTTATGGAGTTCAATGTCTTATTTATGGAGAACATGGGAATTACCCCACTCAATGCATTGACCTAAGAAGTTACTTCTAAATCAAGGAAGGAAATATTCCTGGAAAATCATTGAAGTGGATGGACTGAAGTGTTTATGTATTGTTATTCAAGAATAATGTTGTTGAGGTACTTTTATGGTGTATTGAAATATTTATGTATTGCTCTATTGTGGTTTTCAATAATTTTAAGGTACCGGTAACTATGAAAAATAATTCAAATATTTTGGAATGTAGATGATATGCGCATAATTAAGGGATAAGGAGAAAGTGAAATGTTTAACAGTATTCATGAGCTCATGATTGATATAAGGACTAAGTGATATCATGGTTTGAGTATATAGAATTTTGAGGATTTTGGAATGTGGAAAGTGTTAACTTTTAACTGCATTCATGTTCTCACTAAGTTTCAATGGGTATTCAACAGAGTACATCATTAAAGCCTTTGAATGTTTGGAATGTGACCAACCAGATATATCTTATGATATATGGGGATCAACGATGGTATTAAATCTCTGAGAGTGGACTGCAGTATTATGGATAAGCCTAAAGATTAGAATGGATTATGTTGGACATAAGTTAGTATTGTTTGTTTTTAGATATTATTTATGGGATGTTATTGTAATATAGTTTTAGAAAAAGGACAACCTGCAGGATGGGCGACAGCCCATCGCGTCGGACAAGGCTGTGGGAATCGAACCCACAACCAAAGTGCGACTGGCCTCTATCGCCTACCACTGACCTATATGAAGTCCATATTTAGTAGAAACTAGTTTCATTATATTACGCAGTATGATATATGAAGTATAAGTCCATTTTAGGAACCCTATATGATGATTCTCACTATAGATGGACTTATGTATTTTTTTATAACTTTTCTAACCTTTTGTTTGAGATAGATGGAATGAACCATCATTCTATCACATGATCTGCTAACACATCTTGAATGAAAAATTCAACTTCATTTCTTTAAGAGATGAAGTGGAAGTTTTCCAAAGAACGAAAAACGGTGAGACTATACCAAAATCACAAAAGTATTTCTTCTAATTCAAATTTCATCAACTTTAGGGAAATGATCTTGAAACCCAAAAATGATGTCCTAGTTCTCTTATATCTGATGAATCAGATGGTACCATATATCATCACAAATTTATGGCTTTGTGATTGCTGGGTTTTTCATAGCCATGTTCTCTACCACTCTCCATCAGAACATTATGGTTAGATTTCTCTTCCATATCCATATTTTAACCTATGTGGAAACCCAGTGATTAGTTTATTTGGGTAACCTTTACATTTCAAACTTTTTTTTTAAGATTGGTTTTGGTGTTCCTTTTTAGGATGTGGGTTTCTATTAAAGAAACTTTCGAATAGTAAACTATTTATAACCCCAACGAATTTCGAGGACGAAATTCATTTTAAGGGGGGTAGAATGTAACACCCAGAGATTTTATGAAAAATATTATTTTAATTTCATTAATTTCTTGTGTTGTATTCTACACCAAGATTACCTTGCGCTATACGCAACACCGTATTAGATTGCAGTGTACGCTACACTATTCTTAGATCGTGTTACACACAATTTTGATAATAGTTATTCTATGCAGCATTGAGTATATATATATATTCAATGTATAAATGAAATATGGTTGTATTCTATTATACAAAACAACAAAGGATTCTTTCACAACACGCAACCCTGACTTGGCTTGCATTACACGCAATCGCGACCTTCCTCGATAGCGTGTGTTGTACGCAATACGGGGTTTTAATAAACAACGATATATTATTATAATATTGTCATGAACTAGCCGTTATGAATATTGTTAACTAAATTTTGAATTTTATAACATTATTATTCATCTTACACATTTCAAGAACATGGTATAAGAACAAAATAAATTTTTCGGGTAGAATAAGTATTTTTCAAAAAATGCAGTTTTGCCGCCTTTTGATGGCGCACTCACATTAAATTTAGTTTTTGACATGTTTATAAGTTCAATTTGAAAAAATAAAATTCTTCTTTTGAATCAGGATATAAAAATTTACATTAGATAAAGTTTTGATATTTTTCCGATAACTTTCTTATTTTAATGAATAGTAAAAAGACGCTATATTTTAATGAAAAACAACTTTTTTCATCGTAATATCTTATGTGGTTAAATTATAATATTGAATGATTTTAAAGTATAAATACAATATATTTTTACCATTTAATATAATGTATGACATTAGAATTTATTTTACCTTGAATTCGTATGTTAAATCAATTCAATCTTTTGCAATGTTTTAAAGAAAACCCATTTCCTTTCGACAATGGGATTAATTTTAATTTAATTTCTGTAACTTTTTTGTATTGAATTTGGAAAAATGGATTCCATATTTGGAATCATTGGATCCACATTATGTTAATAAGCTACTTTTTATTTTTGGGAATTATGAATAGTAACTACGGTAAAATTTATTTACCATAGTTAAAGGTAAATCGGGTAATTAAGGGTAAATATAATATTTTAAAATCACCGTAACAAATGTCAAAATCCTATTGGATGACTAAAATTAGACTCATATCACATAAGGGTCGGATTAGATTCATTTAATTAAATTATTTCAATGAAAATAATTTAATTATTATTAAAACCAAAGAATGTGACAACATATCACTTTCTTAAATCATATAAGTATAATAATTTTAATCTAGTGATAAACTTCATGAAACATAAAACATGAATAGTATCCATAAATATAATACAATTATATACATCATAGGAATTTATTTATAATTTTTATGGATTAAATAATTAACATTTATTATGACACAACGATGATGCAGTAATTGTCTTATTAATGAAATATTGACATAATTGATGTTATAAATGCCCAAATAAATGTAATTTGAGACTTTTTATGACTTACACTAATTTTATAGGTTAATATGACATGTTATTGTTGATTTAAGTAACTTGGTTCGAACTTATCATTCTATTATGAATTTCATAAAAATCATGTACCAAATAGTGTCAAAATTGTCATAAAATTGTTTTTAAAACAAATATTATATTATTAATTGATATTATATTCCTAAAAATCTAAGTTTCTACCAAATGACTTAGATAAGATTTTATATATTAATAATAGAAAACTTGGGGTTCTTTTGGATTGATATAGTAAGTTTATTAAACATATAGTGTAAGAAAACAAAACGACACGGTAAAAGTTAAATTTTTTAACTTAGAGTTAAATCTAATTGATAAGGTTAAAATAATAACCTAAACTTGTCTAAATCCAATTGGTTGAGAGTATTTAGACCCATACCCACCTTATCCTAGAAATAAATCAATTTGGAGCTATTTAAAACCGAACATGACTTTATAATAGAATAATATTTTTAGTTATTCCAAAGGTGCCCCTCTCCTCCCTTATAAAAGGGCACCTCCTCCCTCTTTTACTCACACAACATTGAGCCTTTAAGCTCGGAAAACCCCTGCCAAATTATCTTCTACACTTCCCTAGCAACATCCTAGAGGTCCTGGTCTTCTTCAAAGACCAATTTTAGGGCACTAAAAGAAGCCCTCAAAAAAGCACTTCAAAGAAGAGGTAATGTCCGTTACCGATTCTTTCATCTTTATTTCTTCTTCCACGTTGTTTCATTATTAAGTAATAACATCAGTATCACTCATATACGGATATGTTATTATAAGTATGAAACAACCCTAATTCACCATCTATCCATCCTACGGAAAAAGAAATCACCGCGCGTGCGTCCGTACGGAATACCGTCTCCACGCCGTGGTGTAATCTATTTTCCACCACCACCTTACATGGATGGGTATAATGGTGTAAATAATGACTATATATGACTATTATAAAGTGATATTGATTCTGAAATAGTATACATACACTCCAATACAATTCCACGATCATAGGAATGATATTATCACTCGTGCGTACGTACGGAATACCGTCTCCACGATGTGATGCGACTCGTTCTACATGATCTTCCTTTCACAATGATTATATAAATGAATTGAATGAATTAATATGATATATATTACACTAATACCATTCTGGAAATGAGTTATCTATAACCTAAAGAGAATAATAATAATTTATTCGACAAAACACGCATAAGAACAAAAAGTTATAAACACCCGAATAACAAGTAGCAATGAAATATTACTACTAAGAAGCTAAGAATATGACCATATATGATATCATAAAAATAAGTATGATTTTGGAATAAGTCAATAACATTATTTAAATCATTATACTGGAGGTTCTGACACTTATAAAGCAAGTTGGACCTAAGGTAAGGGAAATATCACAATCTCATTTTTATCCGATATTATTTATACTTTAGTATTTACTGGGGTGTATTTTATCATCCACATCCATGTTTCCTCAATATGTAATATTATTTCCATCCACCTACAATTGTTTAAATCCAATTTTACCCTTCATTGAGTTTTTAGTAATGGATATGAAAGGAATCTTTTGTCGTTTTTCGTACGAGGTACTTTTTATATTTTCTGACAAAAGAACGAAGAATGTTTTTTTAACTTATACGGCATGAATGGATTTTTAAAACATTACATACAAGAAGCTTCTTGTACAAGTTTTCAAGTTTATTTTTAATCAACTTCTTTTAGTTTAGAATTGTACGACATGTTAAGAAATGAATCGTGTTTTTGAAGAAGAAAGGATATTTTCCTCAAGAATGGAGTTCAAGTGTTTTATCAAAATTATTTTCCATCTAAGATAATAAAGGGTTCTGTTTCTATCCCTATTATTACATTATGTTGTGATGGAATTATATTTTTATCAATTCTTTATCTTATATGAATTGTTTTATGATGTCACGATGTTTAAGATTCCCATTTTTATTACATGGGTTATGCAATGATGTATGGTTTATGATTTTTTGGCACACATAAGAATGGTATCATTATGAGATGGGTGGGACCTATATCTCCCTCCAATGCATTGGGTAAAGATTTTATATCTCATGAGATAGACATGGATGGAGTGGTAGGTTATACCGGTTTAGTGAAACAGGACTGAAACGAGGGTGACTCAGTTCAGAAATGGACTTTGTCCACTAAGATAATATTGGGAATGAGTCTTGGCAAATAAGATATGATTCTCTATGATTATGTGTATATGACACAAAGTTTCATGTTTTAAGTTTTGATTATTGGGATTTCATTTCACTACTAAGATTTATCCCATGTTATGAAATTATGCTCTCTTTTGCAGGTTAAGATTTCCAAAGTGTTATGTTCTTATGAATATGATGTGATTGATATTTCTTTTGTTTACCCTTACTGAGAATTTGAGCTCACCCTTTTATGTTTTCTTTTCCCCAAGATATATAGAAAGGTTTTAGGTAAAAAAAGAAGATCTTTATGGGAGATGTTGAAAATCTTTCACCCCAATTAGAAGATTATATTCCGAGTTTCCAAAGACACTAAACTATTACGATCCTTATGTGTGTGTTTTTGTTATGTACTAAGTATTCCGCAAAAGTAATGTAATTTCCATGTACGTCATGATTCGGGTCTCTACAATGTGTAGGGTATATATTAACTACCCAAATAAAAATTCATATACCTTTTAAGTTTACATGCCATGGCCGGTAGAAGTACACACCCATGTGGTGATTCAAGAGTACATGTCATGTACAAATAGTGACATGTTGTGTATTACTCCCTTGTGACCCTTTATAGTGTTTTTGAATATATTCATTGATAAATCATAATTGGACACTTGGTTTCTCTATTCTAAGAATAATTTAACTTCTACAACAATTTTAATGCATGTGTGGTGGTTTTTTACCACTGAGTGTAATTTTAGTCCATTAATGAATGGAAAATTTTTTCCCTCCAATAACTGTATATAATAGTGTCTTAGAAGTTAGACATGTTCTTAGATGATAAATGAGTTATCTTCATTGATATATTATATATTATATGTTCATATAGGGTCCCATGGAGGATTCCTTCACCCCTTATTATTCATAGGGTCCCATATAGGACACCCCATGCATACAGACTATTTCGACTATCCCTTATAGGATGCCTTATTTTATTATGATGTATTGAGGGTCCCATGTTGGAAACATTTTCTTATATATTGTTCTAAGTTTCCCTTGTAAGATATCATGTTTTTTTTCAAATGAGGAACTCCTATTAATACAACATATACACTTTATTGTAAGGTTGTAGAGTAAGATTCCATTACTTATGTTTATACCTCATAGATACCCAGATTGATGAATCACTTTGTTTAATTTGAGGGAACCTATGGGGAAACAATTATTTGACTAAATATGAGTTTTACATCTGATTTGGGTAGATATTGTAGGGGTTTCGCCATAGAATGCTAATCTTTTATTCCCGAGGGTTTCAGAATTAGTGTTGGGATTAAGAATTTGTCCACCATTACCCATTTTTTAACATCACATGTCCATTACTAATGAAACAATGATTAATATAGGTTTTTATAATTTCGTGGTTTTTGAGAATGATTATAGGAAAAATTATTTCTCATAATGATGACTTGACGTTCTTTTACTTATTTGACATCTCAGCCTGATAGTTTCATATAGCTATAGATGTTACCTATTATTTGGATATTGAATCTTACACAATTTATATTAGATTCCTTGGGCATTTCTAGATCATTGGATCATAATGACATATATTCTTTATGTGATACTTGGATTCATGTTGTAGAAATTCAATTAATTGACTAATAAGCCTGATTACTTGTATTCCTTAATTGATACATAGATTCCCCCTTATTGGAATTCCTTGGAAGGAGTCATATGATATTTTATTATGGTATTAGATGTTTTAGATTAGCTCCATGGATACAGATTCTATTTTATTCCATGGATGTTTTTCACTATGATCTATATTACTGTAGATGATGACATGAAATATGTTTCTCTTTGGGATTTGAATCCATAAGAATCATTTGTCCTTGCAACCCCTTAGATTCGTCTTGCATAGTCTCTCATGGACATGGTCTCTTGACGTGATCCTTAGACCCCAATCATGTATTCATAGATTTTCTATTGATATGCTCAGAGGACTCGCCAAGGATTCCATGGTCTTATCTAACTTTGATTCGTCCCTTCATGGGATGAAACTATATTATATACTGTGGTCGTTATGGATATTTTAGATGTGATTACTAGACAAAGGCTGATGGGGATTTCCTAATCTATATACCATGGATCTATCCCTTGTGTTCTGACACATTATTTATTATCGTATGCCTTAGATGGATGTAGTGACCTTTTATAGGACCGATCATTAGTATATTGTATCCTTCAAAACATTGATTGGAGCTGGGTACGGGTGAACCCAAGTGATGTATGAGTACCCAACAATGCTGATGTGTGTTTATTAAAGATATTTCAAACTGTGGACAAAGTAGTTACACATGAATTGGGATTACAAACATAAGGATCAACTAAATTATGCACTATATGTGTGGTCTGACATCCACATTAATACTCATAGAGAAGATGTAGAAAAGATCAGAATTATGGACCTAAGGATCAACCTTTGGATGGATTTATGATATTTCATCACATACTTATGAATATTCATATTTATGTATATATGAATATGTATGGAACTATAAATGAAAATACATACATATATATCTATATATCTATGAGGACATCCATTGTGGAACTTTCCTAGTTAACTGAGATTATGGATTTGGTGTTCGACTGTAGTCTCATAATATTAGTTTTATATATATTTTTAGTTGTGTCATATCAATGATGGGAATAATTTTTCATTGTAAATTTAGTGAATCATATATCATATTTTTCTCACCATAGTGCCTTAATGAGGTAATTTCTCACTCTTAATCATGATCCATGATATACATGTAGAACATATTTATTCTTTTCATGTGAAGAAAAGTTTCATGGTGTATAAGACCACATTATATATTATCATGATTGAGTATAGCTGCACGTGTTTCTTTTTCTGGTCAAGAAAGTGTAGTTCAGTTGTGTCTATTGGCCAGGTATGTGGTATAGCTTATAGATATAATTAGAGCCTCATATTTTCTTTATATTTCATTTTTAAATTTGTATATATATGGTAAGAGCATTAGGAGATCAATGTATTATGTATGAAACAACTATTAAGTATTTTATATAATTTCATGTTACCGTTATAGAATTATCATATTAACTATATCCTCACTCAATATACAGTCAGTTTTGTATTCTTAGTTTTTCCTCTTTTTTCCTACTCTGATATGAGATCATAGTCTCCCAAAAATCAAACCCTAGGCCATCACTACTAATCGATAGCCTCTAGATAATGAGGTGTCTAGTTTAAGAGCCAATAACCCACTAAATGGGGGCACCGTTTAGTGGAATCTGCTATGGTATGCTAAATTTGTGGTGAATACCATCTGATTTAAGAGTGAAAAATTATATATTATATTGGGATAGAGCATAGCATCGATGGGTTGATCTCATATATCAATGTACAATAATGACCATTAATGGGGGTAACTGAGACACATCCACTATTGAAAACATTTTTTAAAGATGGGTTGTTGGTTGATTTATATTCGTTATAGTTTTAATTCATCCTATATTGAATGATGTCCTTGTTATGAGAAAATATTTGGATTTCTATTCATTTACTGTCACATATAGATAATTAGTGTGCTTTGATTGTGGAAATTCTTCAATATTTTCAGGATTAGAAGACTCATGTTATGAATGAGGATGGTCAGGTACCTAGAAATCATATATGAATATTTATAGACCTTGTACCTCAATTGGTGTATAGAAATCATTAACTAGTTGGATATTTTATTGTTGGGGTTAGTAAATATGTTTCTTTATTTTCTAGCTCTAGAAGGGTATACATTAGAGGATGAGAAGTTCATAATCATTGTATGGTGTATTGATATAGGTTTTTTACTGACATAAATATTAATCCATATTTGGTTTAAACATCGTATGAACTATATTATTGACAACTGGTATATTTTCCCAAGAAAAAAATCTCAAAATAATAATGTGATGGTAATTTTTATTTTAGTTTTTATCCAGGGTATTGAGCTTGGATGGAACATCATTAATGATAAGATGAAGATAAAAAACATACTGTGTATGGAAATATTAGTTTTACCCTACAAATGTCTATTCAAAATCATAGTGGTATGGCATTATTTCTATGTCTAATATACAAAATTCAAAAAAATATTTCCAGATTGGGGTTTTTATCCTCTTGGTAGAATAAATTTAAATGTAATTAAGATCTAAAAAAATTTCCATCATTGATGGAAGATTTATATTTAAAATGTGAAATTTAAAAAATATTGAATATTTCATTAGTGATAATTAAATTTCATTAATCAAGATAAATTTTTTATATAATCATAATTGTCACCAAATCCAATGATTGGAAACATATAGCCAATTTTTTGGAATGGTAGGGGAGTATACTTCATGAATAAATGATATATATATCGTTATCATTGAATATAATAGAATAAAAAGATGATCATTATGTGAGTTGGGGTTGGAAATTTGGTCTTGATTAATCCCCTCATTCATTGATTCTTCGTCATAATTAATATATCTCAATACTGGTGGGATTGATGAATTTAGTATCATGTTGTTTAATATTATTTGGTATAAGCTATTATATGACATATGTAATCCAATGTAAATATATAATAAATATTTTTATACAAATAATTTCTAAAATAATATGTTTTCAAATTTATTTATTTTAATTAATGCAATGAATTAATAATTTCATCAAAACATGAGAGTTACTATGTTGTTCATATTTTTTGGGGACTGATATAATTATTCAATAAATGATATTCTATTATTATTTGAACACATTGTTCTTTATATTCTACATTCATCAATTTAAATCAACATGAATTATTGTTTCATTGATAGGCCCTCCATTGAAAACCATCTTTCAATAATTTAACTATTCATTAGAAATAAAATTCTATAAGTTGATAGATTCTATATGATCATAATCTGTGCTTATAATTTCATGGGAAATTCCGGATTTATAAGGAGGATATATGTTATCATATGGAGAATTTGGAATCTTGATACCATAAAAAAGAACATGCTTTGTGCATATGTTATGATTAAAGAGAATATACAACCTGAGGAGTAGGGCATCTGCCCAAAAATATATGGTGACCATGTTAGTGGCTATATATATTGTTGGAATCCAAGGTATTGTGATTAAATGAATGTGAAATACACAATTTTAACTTGAATATTCAATTTCAATAATGGTCTCCAAAGTCCTTATGCGATGGACACAATTTTCCCTCTCTAGAAGATCCATTTTTTATGACATAGGGCATTAACGGGGCCTAAATATATTAATTGGGGTATTTTTTATTTTTACACCAACTATTCATTTTATAAATAAATTTCCTACAGAGTGTATGATAATATTTAGGAACAAATAGTATTTTTTTCTTGAAATCATATGTTTTTTATAAGTAATGGTTGAGATAATTTAGATTTGGAATGTATGGTATATGGTTAGAATTGGGTGTGACTAAGTGATTCAAATCAATGTTGGTATACATTATTATTTTCTATGTTCATATCATGGAATAGGATCCTTGATGATCCTCATATAGTGTAATTAAGACACTCTATATTCTAAAAGGGATTTTTTATCTACCTATAGATCAGATTTGGTGACTACCGCCCACTGAACATACCCATGGTGTGAGATCCTTTATCTACGGAGTTTGTTTGTATCAGTATGGTCTAAATATATTGGAATGTTTAAGGGAACCTCCTATAATGGCAGACCCTCTGATAATTTGATAGTATTCTAATATGTTAATAAATGATTAATTATTTTTGAAGAATTTGTAATTGACTCCTGGTATGGTATTAATTTTTTAGATGATCGAGTACTCCAATAATAAAGAGAATTATTTAATGATGACAATTTTAGAATTAGTGAAATATTTTACGTTCGACAAATATGAGTAGATTAGATCCACATGGGTTTTTTATATTCACATTACAACAAAAGACCTCTAAAAATTATGGTCCATTGCTTGAATTAGAAATTAAATAATTTTCTCTAATCGATATATTAATAGATGACATCAGAGAAAAAATAGAATGATGACATATATAAGAATGCGGAGGGAAAATACATTACAAATGAAAACATCCTTATATTTGAGATGTGATATATGTAACACCCAGAATTTAAAAATAAATTATTTCCTTTAAATAAGTTATTTTTAATTATAGCATCACAAAACCAAATAAGAAATAATGTTATATTTAAATATTATATAATGCTTATAAACATTAGTTAAAACCTTTCTGGTGAATTAGACAGAATTAATAACAGTTACAACATTTTTTAATTGATTTATAATGAAAATAAATACTTCTATAATATGAATGAAATTAAATAATAGTTTAAGAAATTAAAAATATGATAAGTTATTTCGAGTATCAATCATTTTTTTCAAATTAAATTCCATATATGTTATACAAATATGTTTTTAGGATTCATATGATAAATGATAAAGTATAGTTATATTTTTCGTTAATTTGTTATCATGAATATAGTTACTAATTGAATAAAATTATAAAAAGATTTGTAAATGTTTTATAATTTCCTTTTCTGATAAAAATCATTCTTCTTATATTTTATGATTTATTGAATAAACCAAATTTATATCTTTTTAAAATTGTGATTAATAAATAAAAAACTGTTTTTTTTTTATTCCACATTCATAATTGACATAATATGAATATTTTATCATTTTATAATAAGCATAGTTTTAGGTAGAAATATGTGGGATTTAGAAAAAAATAATTTCCATGATTTCATTATTATTTAAACCTAACCGAGAAGATATTATAATTAAAACAAAAATATGGTATGAAACAAATGATTCAAATTTTACATTTTTATATAGTACATTTAGATTTAAATTTTCTCTTCAATGTTCCTATAACTAATTAAAATGTTTCTTTATTAAATAATATATAGATTAATTTTTTATGAAATTGATATATTTAGAAGTGATTATTTTCATTGGGTTTACTTAAATTAATAATTATAAATATAATTATAGGAAATAAAATTATTTAGTTGAATTAATTACCAATTATTATTATAACTCATATATATTTGATTTCTAAAAAGTATTTTTTATTAAATTTATTTGAAACAAATTAATTATTTTTATTTTAAAATTAATATTTAAATACATTATTAATATTATAATAAAATAAATAAAATTTTAAATAATATGTATCAAATTCTTAAAAAAAATTTAAATGCAATAAATTTAATTATATTAAACTACTAATATGAGAAATTAATTTCCTAGTATAATATAAAATGTTTTAAATTAAGTGAAACATTGTGTAAAAGTAATAAAACATTTATATACGTAATTATAAATCTGTGGATGAGATTTGATCAGTAAAAAAATGATCCCATACACAATTTTCCACTTTTTTTCATTTTATAATAATAGTTTAATGCAATTTTTCGAACATATGATGGATTCCACATAACTATCTTTTTATAACTTTAAAAAATCGTATATCCACATAACAAAATAAATTACATATGAATTACTCATATAAAATTTCATATTTTTCTATCCCTAATTTTCTATCCAATTATTATATACGTTTTTTAATCATAGTAATCGCAATCCCTTCAAATTTAACATATCGTCTAAGGCAAATCCATTATGCCACCATGAGTATTAGAAAAAAAAATTATGATTTCTCGTTAAATTTCATAATTATATTTTTTAGTAATAACATAAATATAATAATATTATTATCATTTATATACATTAATTTTTTTATATTGACTACTTTTTTTCATATAGAAGTTACATAATGGAAAATAAGTGTATCATTCTTGTATTGCATGAACTGTTGCCTCGACGATGTATCATATTTTAAAATCATTAACTAGATTATATGATTGGATATAAGTATATCATTAAATAATAAATAAAATATGTGTTATAAAAATAAGTTTATATTATATAATTTTTAATAAGCTATTTAGGATTTGTAAAATAAACAATGATTGTTTATTTAATCATTAAAATAATCATGAAAAGAGGAAAATATATTAATCAAAGTGGTAAATATATTTATATTAATTACATATTTGTGAAATTATATATAATTATTATATATCACACTAATTATAACAGATTAATATAATTATGATTATATTATTATGATATTAAAACCAAACAAACACATAATCCCTCATTAAATAAGGGTATGTTCATGTTTGTGTTGGTTTAACCAGTTAAACATAAAAAACTATGAATTTCTTACATGGATGACTATGAAAACATATATAATGGTTCAACTATATATAAATATGAAAATATTTTTGTTTCCAATTCTTTTTAATTTATATAAACATTTATATCATTAAAAAATTTATTATATTCTATTTACGAGAAATCACTGATACACGACCATTAGTTATTACATACTCATAGTTCATAACCAAAAATGATATGAAATTAAATTATAATTTTATAAATTATCATTGAATAGATATTCCATTATCTTATATGATCTTGTAATGAAGAACTCGAAATGGAAAATAATCACAATAACATCAATTATGAAATGGCTAAAAACCGTCAACACTAAAAACCATTTTTATAAAATCTGATAAATTCATGTAAATAAAAACTATGAATAATGATTTTGAATTAATTTTTTTAGGTAATATTATTAACTAACTGATAATGAAATATAAGTTATTATAATAAATGCTAAATCATCTTTTTAATTATGGGAAAATATTTTATGGTTTTGGTCTCAATTTCACTTCATTTAGACATGAATATGTCATCTAAAATAATTATTTTTAATGATTTACCGATATCATAATTTTAATATTTATTTCATTATTATCATATACTTCATGATATTCAATGACCATGTTCATTTTGAACTTATTATGGTCTTATGGATAAAATGTTTTATGAGTTTTATTGGTTTCAATCTTGATTTCCCTTCATTGTGAAATGTATTTCATTAATGAAAATATTTTCTTTTTAATGGTTTTTATACATCATACTCATATATCATATAATGTATTTTATTCTAATTAATATATTTGAATAAAAATTACAAGAACAATCATTGATGGAGATTTTATTCTAATGTTTGTTTTTTAAGTTAATTTTGGTCTCATTAATAATTTATTGATACAGCTTACATTTTATTTTCCATGTTCACATTTTGTGGTGTTCTATTGATTTATCATATTTAATATTTCATTCCTATAATTTCTCAGAATATAGTATCAAAATAATGATCTATTAATCAATTGGAGAGTGACTTAGATATTTACCATAAAGTGATTTTTTCTCTAATATAGTTTTCATTCATTGAGTTATGGTCAATAATTGAACATATTTTATTATATTTTAGGAAAATTATACACATTGAGTTAATTTTGTTATATTGTCTACTTATTTTTTGTTTATATAAATTCATAAATCATGAGTCTTTTGAAATATATTTCACAACTCTTTTATGAATATTAAATTCAATTAATAAAAATTCTTTTTAACGGTGGATTATTAGAATGTTATTCCAAAATTATCCTATCTATATATACATTACACTATACGATGTCATTATATCATCTTATATAACTAAAATTGAATGACTGGGACTTTGAAAGTATGATATTTTATAGATAAATTGAATTGTATTCGTGCTTTGTAAAATTTTATAGCAACATTGATGAATATTTAAAATATTGATTATGAATGTTTTATTCAATTTTTCACAAGAATATTTAATTTGGCATAAACTAGTTATCAGTGGTGCTAAAGGTTATATAACCCATTTATGCATTGATAGGTATCACTAGACAAAATATGTTTTATTTTCAGGCATACCTATTCCAATAAGATGATATTTTATTGGACTAATGCCTTGATAGAATAATGGATTTACAATGGATTTGAAGAGATGTAATGTTCCTAAGAATATGTCTTCGAAATGAATTTTTCTATTTTTGACAATATTGATTCACATAGTATGAAATATTTATTTTTGATATCCTTGTTTTTATATTATTCTCATATATATTGTATAAGGCCCCAGCCTTAAACCTTACTTAATATTGAGTTAAATGAATAATTCACATTGAGGATCTTTTCGGGTTTAGAGTTTTAGAGAATTAGAACATAAATATTACATCTTAATGGATTACAATGTAGACACTTCTACTAAGTCTCCATAAAATAAAAACTCTTAAAAAGAAAGATGTCTAGATTCCATGTTTTAGATAGCATGAAATTCCCTTGATCCCATACTTGACCTTATTCCACATTAAGTCCTGTGAAAAACATTTCGAAAAACTTGGGGTGAGCATAAAAAGCTCAGTAAGGGATACACAAAGAATGAATATTGTTTGTTTATCAAAACAACAAGTAAACCATGTATACTTTATCAAAGTAATACTTTTCACCTTTATGAAGTAATAAAAACTCTTCACTGAATAAAGTATCATTACATACCTTTTTGTAACCAAAGGATTACCATAAAACCCATATAAAGAACACATAGAATATATAAAGGTAACTTGGGACATAAACATACTTAAGTGGAATAACCATACGGTTGACTTCCACACATATCACTTAATGGAATACCCATACGGCCAATTTCCATACATACTTAATGGAATAGCCATACGGCCGACTTCCATACCCAATGCATTGGAGGTTATAACGTAACCACCCGTCCTGGTATTCACGGCACCACCCGTCATATGGTTTATAATGTAACCACCCGTTAAAATGTCCAAGAACCAATATAAAATCATAAAACATAAAACCAATATAAATGAATGATAACATTTCCACATTTCAAACAAAATATATCATAATATAATCCTTTATCAAAACCATTTTCAATACCAAAATACATAAAAGAGTATATGGTATTTATTTTAATTTAAAAACATTACGGCTTGTTGAGGAAGCCAAAGACCAAATAATACTCGCGGCGGCGGAAAAAGTCGTTGTCACCGCATACGTAAAAAAAACATTCCTTTTTGTCATTTAGTAAAACGCTTCGTATAAAAATATTCCTTTTGTATAAAAGTAAAAGTCAAAGGGGCTTATACACCGTATTAAAGAATGTTGTGTATAAAACGAAATATGCCTCAATGAAAGGAGATTGAGACGAAATCCCTTACCTCGGGTCCGACTTGACTACATCGTTCTTTAACGTCCTGAATAATAATCTTGAGTTAATTTATACTTGATTAAGAACCTTTTTAAAGTTCATTATTCCTTTTATATCGCTTATTTCCATGTTATAAACATTATGTAACCATTTAAGTTAATAATGTTTGTTTTGTCAATATTTGGTTCTTAAGTCGAAAGTTGACTTCTTATAATTACATGTTGTTCATGTGGTCAAAATTTATTTATATCCAGAATGAAATTCCTGATTTGGATATCATATATATCATATATATCCAGCATATACATGTATTTATAATATTACATAATCATTTAGAGGTAAGAAATGAAATGCATTGTTCATGGAGACGGTAAGCTGTACGTACGCATGAACGCTACTTTCATTTCTTTGTCATATTAGTGGAATTAAAACTAAATGGGAGGTATGTATATTTTAATTCCAGAACTATATTCATCATTTAGATATATCATTAACTATATATATCCATTATATACATGTACTTTTAATAGTACATTACATTTGGGGATAAGAAATGAAATGCACCGTTCATGGAGACGGTAAGTCGTACGTACGCATGAACGCTACTTTCATTTCTATCTCATACATTAATGGAAAGAAATAATAATTATATAGAGGTATATTATAATTCCATTATAACATCATATATAATAACATAGTTCCATCCTTTATATGTCCCACATAGGGTATTTAACGAATCAAATCACTTTGAGGGGGCGGTAGTCCGCACTTCCTAAAATGAAGATATCGTGTTTACCCATAATGGAAACCATAAAGGTATGCCCAAAATGAAAAACACAGAATCTTAAGGAAAACATAATAAAATTATATATCATATATAAAAATAGTGACATCATAATGGCCACCTTTGAAGGAGTTACATAAGTATTGAACAATCATCGTTTCTGGAGGCAGAATTTCGCCATCCACGGAAACCGTATGTTCTATAACCATTTGATGTAGTTGTTTGAGAGTGTAGCTCAAATAAATATTATAAAAACTTCCTAGTATATTGAAGATACTGGTGTTGTTACAAAAGAAGTAAATAAAAAGAGTTTAGAGGGTTGGAGAAGCAAAATAAAACAAATGAACAAGAGAGAATGAATTACCTTTAAAAGTGTAACTCCCTTTTGATTTGAGCCTAAAGGCTTCCTTTGAAAGGCTTATGCCCAAATGGAATCCTCTAGGATGAGGAGAGGGATTTGGAGAGAGTAATTGGGCAGGGTTTGGCCGAGCCAAAGGCTTGAGAAGTGTGTGAAATGAGGTAGAGGTGGGGGCCTTTTATAAGAGGAGAGGAGGGGCACTTTTGGAAAGTAAAGAAATATTTCTTTATTTGAAAATGTGTTTCGGTTTTAAAAGGTCCCACATTGATATAATTCGTGGATAAGGTGATAAGGGTTCGAAATACACTCATCCAATTGGTTTTGGACATGTGTAGGTTTTAGATTTTCCATTATCTTTCAATTTTATTTAAATCGTCAAATAATGATGTCATTGCTACATCATCATTATGTCATATATAATTTAATTTATTTAATGTTTAAAAATTATAAAAAAAATACTATGATGTATGAAATCTTTTTATCTTTCCAATGACTATTTATAATCACAATTTTTACTTGTATAATCCCACTCAAAAATTATTTTAGTAAAACAATTTATGTTAGTGTCATTTTCACTTTAACATTAAATAAAAATATATTAATGTCATTTTCTAACTAAAGTGGCTCCATGGGGTCCCCAAGTTGTCCCATGGCTTTTCTTGGTCGGCCATGACTCACCCAATTGGTGTAGGACAAGTGTCATGGTGTTTTCACATTCTTATAATACCATTTTTACCTTAAACTACACTAATTACCTCTAATCGCGATTAAAAACTTAATAAGTTACTATTCACCAAAAAATTATTATAATATCATTGAACCACATTTTACTTCTTAATGAAAACCATGTATGTCGGATTTTCAAAATTTAATACACATTAGCGGTAAACTTTCATTTAACTGAAAAATCAGTTTGCTTGATTACCACTTAGTGGTTTCACTATTCATAAAAAATTGAAGTTTTTCTGAAAATTACCAAAAATTCACCCTAAGCTATATTTGATATTCCGAATTCAAAAATGAAGTCCATTTTACAAAATTCAAAACATATAAGTCACATTAATTAATTTAATAATTAATTCCCGCTGTCAGAGAAAATAGCGTGTTTTTATGAAACAATAAGTATCAAAAGATTGACACCAGTTTAACTCAAATTTCAAAGTGAAATTGATTCCAATGACCACCATTGGATTAACTGGTAAAAATATTTTATAATTTCACTTTAAAACCAATTTAATAGATAATCTAATCATATTAAAAATTAGATTAAAACGAGGTTTTGAGTTAAAATACAACAATTTTCACTATTCATTAAAAAATGAACTTTATCAGAAAGGTAACAAAAATTTACTCAAAGTAAATTTTGATGTCCCGATTCTAAAGAAGAGTTATATATGGTCCTAAATAATGTATATGAGTGATCAAAACTATATTTAATGATGGTTCAACATTAAAAGGTGATAAGTGAACCTTTAGTGAAAATTAGAGTATATATGCCCTAAAATTGATCTCTTTCCATATTTTAAGCCTTTATCATTTATTGGGTAAATGTAAAACCATTTAAAAACATATATAATCATATTTTAGTTATTTCTATCCATTCCCTCCAGTACAACGGCTACTCGTTAACTAACATTTAAAATAATATTATTTTATTACTAGTGTGCTACGTAAGTTTCAAAGAAACTCATCGTTGTGTACCGAGTACGATATCGAACATAGCAACCCCTTTAAAATAAAATTAATATTTAATTCGTAAATATTAATAAATATGAAAATTATTTATTCTTTATTTACCTGGGATGTTACATCCTTCCCCCCTTTTGGGAATTGCGTCCTCGCAATTTTATTCACTTATCAAAATAAGTGGGGGTATTTATCCCTCATAGCATTTTCAGATTCTCATGTTGCCTCTTCAATCACATGGTTTTTCCACAAAACCTTTACCTGATGAATCTCCTTATTCCGTAACACTTGCTCCATGTGGTCATGAATCTGGACCGGTTGTTCCTCATAAGATAGGTTCTCTTCCAGCTGAACTACCTCTGGGCTCTAAACATGAGATGGATCTGGCATATACTTTCTCAACATCGAAACGTGAAAAACATTGTGTACCTGAGATAAACTCAGAGGTAAAGCCACCCGGTATTCAACTGATCCAACTCTCTCCAGAATTTCATATAGTCCAACCAACAATGGACTCAACTTTCCTTTCTTATCAAATCTCATCACACTTTTCCATGGAGAAACCTTGAGAAAAACATGGTCACCTACCTAGAAAGATAGATCCTTCCTCCGGTTATCCGCATAACTATTCTGCCTTCTCTGATCTGTTCTCATGTGTTTCTGAATCAACTGAACTTTTTCTGCCATCTCTTCTACCAATTCTGGCCCATCAACTTCATTTCACCCACTTCATCCCAAAATGCTGGAGTTCGACACCACTTCCCATATAATGCCTGAAATGGTGCCATCTGTATACTGGAATGAAAACTGTTATTATAAGAAAATTAAACCAAAGAAAGATGTTGGTCCAAACTTCCCTGATAATCCATCGAACAAGCTCGTAGCATATCCTCCAATGTCTGAATTGTTCGTTCTGACTGCCCATCTGATTGAGGATGGAAAGCTGTACTAAAATTTAATTCAGTACCCAACGACTTCTGAAGGACTTTCCAAAAGTTAGAAGTAATCCTGGGATCACAATCTGATACAATGGAGAGAGGAACTCCATGTAACCTGACTATCTCTTTAAGATACAAACGGGAAAGTTGATCAAGAGAGAAAGTATCTCGTATAAAAAGGAAATGAGCAGATTTGGTCAAGCGATCAACAATAACCCAAATTGCATTATTACCTCGAGATGTCCTCGGTAATCCCACAACAAGTCCATGGATATATTCTCCCATTTCCACTCTGGCACTAGTAAAGGATGAAGCATCCCTTTAGGTAACTTCCGATCTGCTTTAACCTGTTGACATGTCAAACACTTCACAGTAATATCAGCAATGTCTCTTTTCATTCCATCCCACCAGTAATACTCCCGCAGATCTCTATACATCTTAGTACTGCCCGGATGAACTGAAAACGGAGAACTATGAGCCTCACATAACAACTCATTCTTCAATTGTGAATCACAAGGAGCACATAACCTCTTCCCAAACCTCAAAACACAAACACAAACATATCCAAGAACTCATTGAAAATTTTATTCATAAGGTCCATGAATACAGCAGGTGCATTGGATAACCCAAAAGGCATAACTAAAAATTCATAATGGCCATATCTAGTACGGAACGTAGTCTTCGGAACGTCTGCTTCTTTTACATTCAACTAATGGTACCCCGACCTCAAGTCAATCTTCAAAAAATACTGAGCTCCCTGGAGCTGATACCACTTCATTGGATGGCCCAACATCTGCTGAAGTTGTTGCAAAGGATTTCACCACCCCTTTCTGCTTGTAGTCTGGCTGCATTCCCCCAGTTGAGTTCTTCGTTGGACACTCGTTTGCATAATGACCCATTTCATTACACTTAAAACATCTTACCGTTGGCTTTTCATTTCCTGCTTGATCATCTTCCTTACAGTTACGAGCAATATGACCAGACTTACCACACCGAAAGCACTTACCAGACTTGGATAAACATTATTCAGGATTCATTTTACCACACTTATCACAGGATGGATATTTGGTTTTCTTACCTCCTTTCTTCTTTGATGAATTCTTCCCCTTTGCCTGCCAACTAGACCTCTTATTCTATTGTTTGTCATAGAACACCTGATCATCGGAAAACTCCATTTCCACCTTCTAAGCACATAGAACAAGCTTTTCATAACTTTTAAACTCACGAGAATCTAATACCCTTCGATATTTTGGCTTTAATCCTGAGTAAAAACGGTTTATTTTACTATCAAGATCTCGTATGAAGTTTGGAGCATACCTTGCCAATCGAGTGAACTTTTCTTTATAAGCAGCCACTGAATCATCCTCTTGCCTCAATTCTAGGAACTGTTTTTCCATCATAAGACGAACCACCTTAGGAAAATATTTCTCAAGAAACATACCTTTGAATTCGTCCCAGTGAAGATCCTCAATCTCATCACTATCCCTTATATTTTTCACCATCGACCACCACTGATCAGCTTCACCTTCAAAACGGTAAACAGCAAGACTATCCTTTTGATGTTCTGAACACCCCATGACATCAAAAATATTCTCCAGTGCTTTAATCCATCCTTCAGCTTGCACAGGGTCAGATGATCCTCTGAATGATGGGGGATGTTGCCTCATGAAATGTTCCACCATTGACATGTTCCTCTGCGGTTGATCTGGCTGATCTCGTGCATGGATACCACCACCATTTATAGCCTGAGTCAACTGTGCCATCACTGAAACAAACTGTTCTGTTCCGATTCCGACCATCTCAGGTTTCTGATTTGGAAGGTTATCTTCCTCCTGATGTCGTCCCAACATAGCCGCTTTGTTTCCTCTGCGGAAAACCATTCTGAACACAGAAATATCTTAGGCGAAGCAACATGGCAATCCGTAAATACTATATCATTTCATTCATATTATAATTTAACACTTTTCTAACTCCTAAAGTTGTCTAAACCGACCTTTGATACCAACTATAAGGCCCCAGCCTTAAACCTTACTTAATATGGAATTAAATGAATAATTCACATTAAGGATCTTTTCAAGTTTAGAGTTTTAGAGAATTAGAACATAAATATTACATCTTAATGGATTACAAAGTAGACACTTCTACTAAGTCTCCATAAAATAAAAACTCTTAAAAAGAAAGATGTCTAGATTCCATGTTTTAGATAGCATGAAATTCCCTTGATCCCATCCTTGACCTTATTCCACTTTAAGTCCTGTGAAAAACATTTCAAAAAACTTGGGGTGAGCATAAAAATCTCAGTAAGGGATACACAAAGAATGAAAATTGTTAGTTTATCAAAACAACAAGTAAACCATGTATAATTTATCAAAGTAATACTTCTCACCTTTATGAAGTAATAAAAACTCTTCACTGAATAAAGCATCATTACATAACTTTTTGTAACCAAAGGATTACCATAAAACCCATATAAAGAACACATAGAATATATAAAGGTAACTTGGGACATAAACATACTTAAGTGGAATAACCATACGGTTGACTTCCACACATATCACTTAATGGAATAGCCATACGGCCAATTTCCATACATACTTAATGGAATAGCCATACGGCCGACTTCCATACCCAATGCATTGGAGGTTATAATGTAACCACCCGTCCTGGTATTCATGGAACCACCCGTCATATGGTTTATAACGTACCCACCCGTTAAAATGTCCATGAACCAATATAAAATCATAAAACATAAAACCAATATAAATGAATGATAACATTTCCACATTTCAAACAAAATATATCATAATAGAATCCTTTATCAAAACCATTTTCAATACCAAAATACATAAAAGAGTATATGGTATTTATTTTATTTTAAAAACATTACGGCTTGTTGAGGAAGCCAAAGACCAAATAATACTCGCGGCGGCGGAAAAAGTCGTTGTCACCGCGTACGTAAAAAAACATTACTTTTTGTCATTTAGAAAAACGCTTCGTATAAAAAGATTCCTTTTGTATAAAAGTAAAAGTCAAAGGGGCTTATACACTGTATTAAAGAAAGTTGTGTATAAAACGAAATATGCCTCAATGAAAGGAGATTGAGACGAAGTCCCTTACCTCGGGTCCGACTTGACTCGATCGTTCTTTAACGTCCTAAATAATAAACTTGAGTTAATTTATACTTGATTAAGAACCTTTTTAAAGTTCATTATTCCTTTTATATCACTTATTGCCATGTTATAAACATTATGTAACCATTTAAGTTAATAATGTTTGTTTTGTCAATATTTGGTTCTTAAGTCGAAAGTTGACTTCTTACAATTACATGTTGTTCGTGTGGTCAAAAGTTCTTTATATCCAGAATGAAATTACTGATTTGGATATCATATATATCATATATATCCAGCATATACATGTATTTATAATATTACATAATCATTTAGAGGTAAGAAATGAAATGCATCGTTCATGGAGACGGTAAGCCATACGTACGCATGAACGCTACTTTCATTTCTTTGTCATATTAGTCGAATTAAAAATAAATGGGAGGTATGTATATTTTAATTCCAGAATTATATTCATCATTTAGATATATAATTAATTATATATATCCATTATATACATGTACTTTTAATAGTACATTACATTTGGGGATAAGAAATGAAATGCACCGTTCAGGGAGACGGTAAGCCATACGTACGCATGAACGCTACTTTCATTTCTATCTCATACTTTAATGGAAAGAAATAATAATGATATAGAGGTATATTATAATTCGATTATAACATCATATATAATAACATAGTTCCATCCTTTATATGTCCCACATATGGTATTTAACGAATCAAATCACTTTGAGGGGGCGGTAGTCCGCACTTCCTAAAATGAAGATATCGTGTTTACCCATAATGGAAACCATAATGGTATTCCCAAAATGAAAAAAAATAAGCTTAAGGAAAACATAAACATATTATATATCATATATAAAAATAGTGACATCATAATGGCCACCTTTGAAGGTGTTAAATGAGTATTGAACAATCATCGTTTCGGGAGGCAGAATTTCGCCATCCACGGAAACCGCGTGTTCTTTAACCATTTGATGTAGTTGTGTGAGAGTGTAGCTCAAATAAATATTATAACAAATTCCTAGTATATTGAATATACTGGTGTTGTTACAAAAAAAGTAAATAAAAAGAGTTTAGAGGGTTGGAGAAGCAAAATAAAACAAATGAACAAGAGAGAATGAATTACCTTTAAAAGTGTAACTCTCTTTTGATTTGAGCATAAAGGCTTCCTTTGAAAGGATTCTGCCCAAAGGTAATCCTCTAGGATAAGGAGAGGGATTTGGAGAGAGTAATTGGGCAGGGGTTGGCCGAGCCAAAGGCTTGAGATGTGTGTGAAATGAGGTAGAGGTGGGGGCCTTTTATAAGAGGAGAGGAGGGGCACTTTTGGAAAGTAAAGAAATATTTCTTTATTTGAAAATGTGTTTCGGTTTTAAAAGGTCCCACATTGATATAATTCGTGGATAAGGTGATAAGGGTTCGAAATCCACTCATCCAATTGGTTTTGGACATGTATAGGTTTTAGATATTCCATTATCATTCCATTTTATTTAAATCGTCAAATAATGATGTCATCGTTGCATCATCATTATGTCATATATAATTTAATTTATTTAATGTTTAAAAATTATAAAAAAAAATACTATGATGTAGGAAATCTTTTTATCTTTCCAATGACTATTTATAATCAAAATTTGGACTTGTATAACCCCACTCAAAAGTTATTTTAGTAAAACAATTTATGTTAGTGTCATTTTCACTTTAACATTAAATAAAAATATATTAATGTCATTTTCCAACTATAGTGGCTCCATGGGGTCCCCAAGTTGGCCCATGGCTTGTCTTGGTCGGCCATGACTCACCCAATAGCTGTAGGACAAGTGTCATGGTGTTTTCACATTCTTATAATACCATTTTTACCTTAAACTACACTAATTACCTCTAATCGCGATTAAAAACTTATTAAGTTACTAATCACCAAAAAATTATTATAATCTCATTGAACCACATTTTACTTCTTAATGACAACCATGTATGTCGGATTTTCAAAATTCAATACACATTAGCGGTAAACTTTCATTTAACTGAAAAATCAGTTTGCTTGATTACCACTTAGTGGTTTCACTATTCATCAAAAATTGAAGTTTTTTAGAAAATTACCAATAATTCACCCTAAGCTATATTTGATATTCCGAATTCAAAAATGAAGTCCATTTTACAAAATTCAAAACATATAAGTCACATTAATTAATTTAATAATTAATTCCCGCTGTCAGAAAAAATAGCGTGTTTTTATGAAACAATAAGTATCAAAATATTGACATCAGTTTAAGTCCAATTTCAAAGTGAAATTGATTCCAATGACCACCATTGGATTAACTGGTAAAAATATTTTCTAATTTCACTTTAAAACCAATTTAAAAGATAATCTAATCATATTAAAAATTAGATTAAAAAGAGGTTTTGAGTTAAAATACAACAATTTTCACTATTCATTAAAAAAATGAACTTTATCAGAAAGGTACCAAAAATTTACACAAAGTAAATTTTGATGTCCCGATTCTAAAGAAGAGTTATATATGGTCCAAAATAATGTATAAGAGTGATCAAAACTATATTTAATGACGGTTCAACATTAAAAGGTGATAAGTGAACCTTCAGTGAAAATTAGAGTATATATGCCCTAAAATTGATCTCTTTCCATATTTTAAGCCTTTATCTTTTATTGGGTAAATGTAAAAACATTTAAAAACATATATAATCATATTTTAGTTATTTCTATCCATTCCCTCCAGTACAACGGCTACACGTTAACTAACATTTAAAATAATATTATTTTATTACTAGTGTGCTACGTAAGTTTCAAAGAAACTCATCGTTGTGTACCGAGTTAGCTATCGAACATAGCAACCCCTTTAAAATAAAATTAATATTTAATTCGTAAATATTAATAAATATGAAAATTATTTATTCTTTATTTACCTGAGATGTTACATATTGCATGGCCTTGATTTCAATTTCATTATGGCTAACTTTTTTTTCACATTCCAAATATAAAATTTATTTCTTATTTATCCCAATATTGATTATGTTATAGGATTCCCTTGACTTAGAATTAATCTCAACCCTTTTAATGTTTTCAATTTACACAATATAGGTATAAAAGTAAAAAAAAGTGATATGATATATTGTTTGAAATAAATTTTTGGGTTCATAGAATGATTTTATTGACTGTTTTATTTTATCATTGTATGGTTCAATAATCCATTCAATACAAACAACTTGGGTATTAACAGTAATTTTGTATCATAATTATCTAAATTTATAAACCATAATTTGGAACCTATTTTTTCTATGATGTAGTGATTATATTTATTTATTAATTAGGTTTTTATTTATTTAGTATTTCACAAACAGTTTCAACCATGTATGTAGTTTCAGTGATTATTATCACCAAATCCAAGAGTGTGAGTTTGGGCAATGATTGATGGTCTGAACATAAGGGATTAAATAACATTGTATATTTGGAAAAAAAAATTAAAATATTTTCAAGTTTAATGAAATTTAAATGGCGCCAAGAATACTCTGTATATAGTATATGAATGGATGCAACATTATGTTCAATTTTTTTAGGCGTGTAGTGTTAGAGAAACAAAATAAATAGGAATATGACTATGAAATGGATAAAATCCTGATGTTTTTTATAAACTTGTAATATGTGGCCATCCAATAAATACATCCTTCCATGGATGCTGAATTTTCTATATCATTGAGAAATAGATTACCCTAATTTAAATCACCCTGAAAACGGTTGGATAATTATTCTTTCAATCATCCATATGATACACAATGAGGGGTCCTAAGACTGAGCACCCAAATTGTCATTTCATGTTAATAGGAATTTTTTACTCAAATAAATTCGTTGATATATCATGATTGATTTATTAATATTGAAAAACAATTACATTTGATAATCTAAAAAGAAAATTACCATGGATTTCAAATTATTGATTAATTAAATTTATAGGTGGATCTTGAGGTATTGTATGTTCTAATAATATTAATAAATTACTTTATATTTGGATTTATGTTTTAATTAAAATATATTTCGTAATATCATAACCATTTTTTAGTATTTAGATGAAATATGTTAATAGTAATTAATGTGAGTATGATTTATATATGGAAACATGAATGTATTAGTAAAAATTAGGGGCTATATGAATGTTTTTTTTATATTTTATATTCATATTATGATGTAAAATGATAGTTTTATATTCAAAAAAAGTTAGTTTTGTTTATATAATATTCAAACACATCGTTATTTTCATATTTTATTGAAATTTTTCATGGATATTATAGTTTACTATAAATTTAATGAGGATTATGAGAAATATCATATGATTTGTCTTCAATATTTTTACATTATTTTTATGGTTACATATATTAAATTCATTCAACAACTATAAAATGTGATTTATATAAATGATAAAATATTTTAAAAATCCATTTGTTAACTCAAGAATATAGTATGTATAAAAATTCATCTTAAAAAATGGTTTGCATTTAGATAAATAAACAATGGTTTGGTATTTTAGTTGTTTGTTCAAATGTAATCTTATCTTTGGACTTCATTATTGATTCAAGATACTTTTAGGTAACCTCATTAAATTTTTTATGATATATAATGACTAATATGTGACTTCATGATGTAGTGGATTATTCAAAATGAGGGTTAAATATAAATTAATTATTTTAGGCATATATATTTTCATTTTGGTTTAATATACTACTTAAAAAAGAAGGTTTTGTAAAGGTATGTCTTGGAGAGTTGTTTATTATGATGTGAAGATATGATGGGGTATTATTAGTTCTTTTTTAGGATAGAGAGGATGGAGTATGAGAGACTAGATTTCATTGATTACGATGTTTAGTATATTTTATGAATATCCATGGTAATTTTGTTCTCTATAATAAAAATTAGGTAAGAATATATGATAGAAACCAACTAAAAGGTACCTATATTCAACATATAATTATATAATTGAGTTATACTAAGATAAGGGGTTATGGTATAATTTTTTTGAATGATATATAGTCTAACATGATAGTGAATATGGTGATAAATATTGAGGATCAATATTCTGTTGATTATGTGGGTTAATTAACTTAAGAATTTCATCGTTCAAATTAATTTTATTAGTTTAACAATGTCTTGAACCTAAATAATCTATGTTTATTAGGGGAAATTTTGAAATTATATATACAAAATCCTATTAAAATATGAGTTCGATTATTAATACTTATGATTATACTAGACCATATGTCTAGAAATTTGATTAACAATGGAAACATAGATAATTTCCAAAAGAACCCAATTAATAGAACGATGGAAACTCAATAATGATCAAGGGATGAAGATGATGAAGGAAAATAATATTAAATATCTAATATTTAATTGATTTTTCAAAAAAAACCTTTGAATGTTTCTTAAATTTGTTGGTAAATGTTTTATTCATGTATTAGATGGTAATAATCTCACAACTCTATATAAAGAAGATATGATATAGAATTTGATTCAATAATTCCATGATAGTTGGTAAATATATAACTGAATAACCAAATACTTGGGGCAATGTTTAAGAAGTTACTGAATGAATTATGTACTAAAATCCAATGAAACACCAATAATTAAATATTGTAAAAATATTTACATATAAATTTTCTTGAATGCTATGTTATGTGATTCTTAAAAAAATACGGGATATTGAATTTTAAAAACGAAAAACATGTATGAATATCATATAAATAATATTCAAGGTGATTTTGAATTTATTCCTTCAAGATAGAAATCAAATTCCTATATTATATTATTTTGGAATATAAAATTATGTTAGATCACCTCATGATGTTCTTGTAATTATATTTCATATAGATGAATCTCATTTAACATCCTAAATAAAATCCCTATTATTTATAAGTATATGGATAGTTATAAGTTCCCTGTTTAAATTACACTATTCAATGACTAAATTTTCAAGGATATTATTTATTTATTAGGGGTGAAACACCCTACAATTTAAATATAAAAATATATTTATATTATTAAAAAAATTTATAGTGTTTTTTAATGCAATAATAATCATAAATTTAAACCCTGATATATATATATACACATGATATATGTTTTTAATGATTACAATAAAAATAATGCCTCTAAAGTTGAGGAAATGAATAACATTAACCAGTATATTAAATATGTGTTTAAAATTAATAATTACTTATTTCAATATGAATTATAATATTTTTTTGGAATAATATGAAAATAAGATCCTTTATTGTATGTAGAATTATTATTATATAATAATTTCTATTTATGATAAAAAAAATTATTATGTGAAATATATGATTAATGAAATTATAATTTGGTATATTAATAATTGATTATAATCATATTTTTTGATATATGATATGATATAAGAATAATATCTATTAAAATAATAAATTCTCATTTTCAAAACATAACAATTCATTATATTTAATTATATTATTAAAACACTAAAACTAAATATATTATAATTTTAATTTATTAAAATTAAATTAATTTTATATAGCCATTTTATCAGGGTAAATTAGTAATTTGTGTTAGTATTTTAGAATTTTTTTTATTTTATTTGAAAAAGTGATGGTGTTATGAAATTTTATATATTATTGATTTCATTTTTATACAAGCGTAATATATAATATTGAAATACAATTAATATAATCATATGTGATTATAAGGAATAAAATATTACATTTTAATAAATTATTTGTAGCAAGAAAACCAATTCAATACATTTATTTATCTAATAAAAATATCATATTAATGTGTAATCATTTTTATTAATATTCATTAATTCTGACTACTTTCCAGAGAGAATTTTTTTTTCATTCTATTAATTCATCATAATGTTTTTTTATAAAATATATTAAATTATTTCTTCCATATTATTATCCTTGAAAATTTTATCTTTCATATAATGTTATATCTGTTTTTTTAAACAAGTTTTTACAAAATAATTTTTTTATAAATTAAAAACAACATATGAATCAATTAATTATATTAAATGGTATAATTTTTATAAAAATTCAAATTAGTTTCAAAAAATAATTTAAAATTTTTAGTATTATTCATTATTAAAGTATTTAATTACTAATATGATAAATTATTTATTATGGTATAAGAAAAAATAGGTTAAATGAGTTTATTAAAGGTAAAAATAAATAATAAATTTTGAGAAAAATCCAATAAACGAATGATTTATATTTTCCTCAACCAAAAAAAGTATTTCCTTAAATTTTTATACTATTTAGTAGCAATTCAATGAACAGTTTCATGGTATTATTGAGATGTGTAATGGTATTCCCAGAACAATGTATTCATTCATGCACAAACTCGTTACATAATAACAACTCTACAGAACACATTACATTATATATAATCCATTAAAATCACAAATTTTGATATCATATGTAACATATTCTACAAAAATATGTGCTTTACAGCTCATTTTTATTCTATATCCCACAAATTCATGGATATATCCAATAAAAATTTGTTCCCAATATGTGAAAATTCTCAATTATCATTTACTTCTTATAAAATTTCACCACTAATTTTTTTTGTAAAAAAAAAATAATTTTATATTAGTAAAATTTATATACGTGAACATAATTATAATAATTTTATTACAAATATTTATTCACATACCCTATACATTAAGAATGAAATCATTTTTCGTGCACTCTGCAGACTATCACCACCATAATGTCATGTGATTTGTTTTCCCTAAATTCTACAAAAAGGAAAAATATACAGATTGGATTAAATGATAAACATTATATGAACTATATAATTAATTTTATTGTAATATATGTATCTAACATATTAATTAAATGATGAAAAAAGTGATCATCTTTAATTTAATTATAAAAAAAAAGTTATATGATGATAATCATTTATACAAAATGTTGTATATATTTAGATTCATTATATATTATTATAATTT
Source organism: Viscum album (assembly GCA_963277665.1). Lineage (NCBI taxonomy): Eukaryota > Viridiplantae > Streptophyta > Magnoliopsida > Santalales > Viscaceae > Viscum > Viscum album. Next base: position 1,743,463,487 of record OY728156.1, read on the forward strand.
TTATAATTTTTAATTATAAAAATAATAATAATAACTAGTTAGGAATATATGTATTTGGATACAATGAAGTTACCACAAAATGACCTCATAAACAATCATTAAATTAGGGTTTCTCCTTGTTTGATTTTGATAAAAAACCTAATCAAACCATAAATTAAATTGGTGTCATGGATGACTACAAGAACATATCTAATATTATAGTGTTATATTATTATTAATATAATTAGTTTTTTCATGTAATAATATAACTTTATTTAAATAATTATTTATGAAAATCCCACTTGTTTGGTAAGAATCATTGAAACATGATCATTGTCAATTTGATCATCTTGATTGATAACAAATAATGACATGAAAATACATTATGAATTATTTACAAAAAATGTATTAATTATTCTATTATTTCATATGATCTAGTGAATATATTTATTGAGTTATGGTTAATCAAGTACATCACTATTTTGATGCGAGAATAAATTATAAAAACTAGAAGCACCCATTATGGAAAATCATAAGATTTCATATAGATAGTTGAAAATTATTAAAAAAAATATTAATATGGATATGATTTCGATTCATAATTAAATTATTATTATATATATATTTCATATCATTTTTTAAATTACATTAATTTATGTCAATATTATATGAAATTGGTTCTATGAAAATTTCATTTAAATGAGACTGGTTCATGTTATACAACAAGATTACATTTTAATTTAATACATACTAAAACATTGAAATTTTTAAATATTTATTCAAATATATTAAGTGATATTGAATTTTTAATTTCATATTAACATTTTCCTGGGTTTTCAGATAAACCTTTTCATGTATAGTGACTATATTATTAATTATTTCTATTTTTTTATACATGTATTATAATTATTCCCTACTATCATTTTCAAATATTGTACACTATAAATTGAGATGTAATATCTTAAATTTTCATCTTCTCATATTATCTTTATAGTAATTTCATTACATATATTTAAATAGGCTATGTAAGAATTATTCTTATTGGTAGGGAATTCGTTGGTCTCAATTATATTTCCATGAGAAATAATAAATTTTATTCAATGATTTTTTTTATGGTGATATATTAATTTACATCCCAAACAATACATTTTTACATTAATTTAATTTTATTGAGTAGGAAAATCATGTTTCATTATTAATGTTTCAACTGATTCACCTTTATCCCCATGTTTTTTTAGCATTTATAACTCAATTACCATTAATTGAGTTATTATTGTTCAATAAACCTATATAATATAATTTATCCACATAATAGATATTTTATATTATTTTTCATTATATAATTATTGTTTTTAATGATAAACCATCCAACCAAATAAACCCATTAGAATATATATATCACATAGTATAATATATTATATTGATATAATCCACTTATATTCTTTGGGTATCTTTTGACCATGACATTGATTTATTTTCATAAAGGTATACCTATGTATCTATACAATATTGACATACAATTTTAAAAAATTCATATTTGATTAATATCACATAGAAATTATTATATTATATTGATTTGGGGGAATGTCTTAGTTTTTATTTCTGTTGTTAAAAAAATATGGTTGATTATAGAAAAAAAGATTTTGAATTGTTTAGTAATTTACTAACATAATTGTCATATTGGAAATAAATAAGTGAAACATGGATCACAGTATTATAGATCTCTTTAATGGATCGATAAGTTTCATGAAAAAAAATTCCTGGGATCATCCCATTAAAGGGATTTTTCATGGGAAAAATCCTTGAAAACATGTTATCTTTATTATGGTGTTAAAGAGACATATAACCTATTGAACAAATACCATGAAATTTTGTTATTTCTCTATTGAAATATGAAACATATAAATGGGATATCAATATTGTTGACAATCATGTTATGATATTTTTGGTATTGATATATCATAATATCTATTTAATGATTATAGTGTCCTAAAGATATTTGTCGACTCTTTCAATAATATTTTTTCTTTCACATTTAATGATTTCATAAGTTACCTATTTACCTTAATGAGCATTTGATATCACCCCTTATTATGTCTTCCATTTAACCTTATTATGAATAAAAATTATTATAGATGAAATATTTCAAGGGCTATCATGTTTTAAATAACATTTTATATATATTTATGGAATTTAAATAAATAATTAGAGTCCAATATAATGGTAAAATATTATATTTAATAGAAATAAAATGGTTTTTATCAATTTTTTTTGTTCTAATTCAATAAATAACTAAATGTAAAATGAAATATTTTTATTTAATTGGTGATTTTTTTTATTTTCTAATTATTGTTGGTTATATCATGACTCATTTGACTAGTACCATGAATGTAATGTAATTAATGAGTTTATGAGTATCTAATATACTAGTGAGTGTTTGTGATATAAAACTCCCTCTATTATAAAATATATTCTTGAGGAAGAATTTTAAGGAACTCCTCATTCACAATCATATTAAAATTAATCATAGAGAGAGTTGTATTACTTTTATTATCATAAAATAAATTATTCTAACAATTACATGAGTAATATTATGTTATAATTACATATTTTGTTTTATAAAATATATAGTACAATAGAGGAAAAATTATATATTTAAATAATTAAATCCCTAATTAAAAATTAATATTAATATAACATTTACACATCACTAAAATATATTTATATTTTACTCTTATATATATGTGTGTATCTCTCTCTTTATAGTAAACTAATTTTGCTTTGTAATTCATTTTGGCTTGCATCTCATAGATAAGAAAATAAAATTTTTTAAAAAATTAAACGAATAATAAATACATAACAATGAAAAAATATAATAATTATAACATTTAATATATTAAAAACATATGGACTTTGAGAATCTACACATAATATTTTATGTTTCTAGTAATTTATGAAGTATATGCATAGTAAACATACATAGTTTAGAAAAACCTGAATCTAACCATGTGTAGTGACTATATCCTAAAAATAAATTGAGTGTGATTTATATTCAATGTCTCAAAAATAACCATATTTAATGAAATTTCAGAAGAAAAAAAATATGTATTGAAATATATTAGATAAATAATAATTATGCTAAAAATAATGATTAGGTTGTTATAATTACAACCTAAAAAAATACATACCCAAAAATATATACTTTAAAATGAAATTTATCAATAAAACATTTCAATATAAGAAGATAAATACAAATAAATTTATAATGAAAAACATAGTATAAATTAAGATTTCATTCTTTGTACCAAATATATAAAATTTGTGAAAATATTACAGCATGTATATTCATAAAAAAATAGACTTTTTAGAATCCTCCCTTTATAGGAGACCCCTATAAATTTGATCATTGATTTTCTACATATACAACATCATTAATATATGATCTATTATTTAATAATACACTTATTAATCATTTTTAAAAAATAAGTCAATGTAGTGGGATTATTATGGCCATAAAACTATGAAGTTGAAGCATAATACATGGTGTGAATATAATATATACACTTTGAAAAAATATCATCATATTCTAAAGAACATTTATCCACTTGAATATTTGAATCATTATTAATTATGATATAAATTAATATTATTTTTTCTTAACAAACATGACAATATAACATTAAAAAATATTAAAATGCTAATAGTGGGAAATGTTATTCATAAAATGTTCATCATTAATGATCGAAGCCTACTCTTTGGTGTGATTTGGCATTGTTTGTGTAAAAACAAAATCTATATTTTATAATCATTTACATTATTTTTTTCATGGAACAATAAAAATACAATTTTCACCTTATTATATGAGATGGAATTTAATATATTTAAATACTTAAGAGAAGGAAAATCTCTTCTAATATTTATAGGGTACACTACAAGATTGAAATAAATTTTCCACTATTGACTGATATATAGATTATTATAAACATATCACGATATGATTATAAATAAATCTTATCCTTCAATAAAAGATTTTGAACTAAAATTGAATCTCTTAGAACCGATGCTTTTATCTTTATTTCAATAAATTTTATAACATTACGATCATGTTATGAATCTATTTGATATGTTATCTATATCAGACCTTACAGGTTTCATTTTAAAATAAATAAATTCGGTAACATCTTAAACATCTTTTTTAATAATATATTCTTATTTTACATTCATTATATATATTTTATATTTGATAAATACAAATTATCATTTCTTTACTTATGTTTCTCCATTATCATTGACTGAATTGATCATATAAATATATTAGTGTGAACTTATTCATATTTATTGACATTGAGAAGGTTATTGTTCAATATAATTGTATCTATATAACTTATATTCTCACTATAAGATCTCATATTATTTCCATTAACAGCGACATATAGAAACACATTTCTATAAAATATATACCTAATTTCATTAAAACAGAATCCTAGAATACATTATCTATATTTTAGTTATATAAAATCAACATCTTATCAATGTCTTTATTCTCATGTCATAATACTCAAAATCCATTTTGGGTGTATTTAAATGATTACCTAGAATTTCCATCATTGCCAACAAGTGGGTGTACTCCCATGGAAATGAATATTCTTTTTTACTCAATTTCATTAATCAAGTATATTTTCATTATTAATATAATGTTTTTCCGCATCATTTTATTCTTATGAATAATTATCCATTTTATTAAACAATTATGTTTTTGATTAATTTTCTCAAAATAATCCAAAATGTACAAAATTAAATTATTATATATTTATTTATAGTATTAAACCAATTATGAAACTGTTATAGCATGGATTATTATATTCAATGTAACCCTACAAATGAAATTTATTTTTATTTGATGAGTTTAATTTTTAATTTTAATACTACATAACATATTGATATTACTAATTTTAATCTCATGTTATTCTGATTATTATTCCTGATTGAATAAAATATCCACTTCATAAATTTTATTAAACCATAAATTTTTTTAAAACTATTATTTTACTTCCATAAATAATTGCTCATTAATTTCTTAGTTTTAAAGTCATTGATATTAATTAAGTAAGAAAAACCTCATTGATATTATTAATGTAATCCCCATAATTGATCATCACTTACAGAAGTATTATATTTAGATTATCAATTCATTACATGAACCAAAATCTTATTATTACATTTTAATATATTTATATCATCTAATGAACAATTAGATTAAAATTAAATCATTTTAATATTTAATTTTATTGAAATATCTATATTAATTTTCTTCAATATACAAAATTTACATATTTTAAAACCATATGATGTTTTTTTTCATTATTAAACCAAATAACATCATAAATGGAAGGATCCATAAAAACATACAATTTTTCCTTATGAAATATTTAATATTTTGATATATTTATCAATGCAATGAACATTACAGAGTTCAGTGTTATGATAATAAATTAACCATATAATGATATTAACAGGAATTGGTTGATGAGGATCTAGATGATATTTTAAACCATTAAATTTATATATACTAATTCATTAAAATAGTTCTAGCCTTAAGAATTATGTAGTTACCATACAATGTTTTTGGGAACCAAATTTTTTTACTAGACTATGTCATTGTTTTCCACTATGTTTTCATAATTGATATAACAAGATAATATACCCATATACTAAAACTTCTAAACATACAGTGAATTATATATAGAGGTATCATATGATGTTCTAATACTATGATGTACACATAAACCATATGAATTTTAGGAAACATCCTTACAAGATTTCCATTTATATATTTAGAATCAACTACATCCCTATAATTATTGGGGAGCACAAGAAAATGTTATCTTTCTATATTTCAAAAATATTTTAACATTTTGATGTTAATGGGAACCTCATGATGATCTAATTCAGCCATATGAATTTCATGAAATTTTCATTTTTTATCTATTACAAATAATTTTATTATTATTCTAATAATTCAATAACATTATTAAATCATCCAAATGGATATATAATGATAAACTTTACTCAGATAATCTTCATTATATTTTGGAAATTGTAAGAATATTTATAAAACTAAATATGTGATTTCTAATTTAATTTATTAATATTAATTGTAAATTTTAGTATCTCTTTTTCAAACATTATAACATATTGTATTAATCACTATTATACATCTTTCAAAACTCTTCATTGTCATCTATTACAACTTGATTGAGAATATTTAGATGTTATTATGGAAGATATCATGAATCTCTTCTTTTTCTGTATTCAACAATAATATATTCTAAATATTAATTACCAAATAATTTAGGGGAAGCATCTTTATATTAAAAATTATGAGGTGTATTATTTCTCTACCAGATAACAGTAAAATAAATTGTGGATGTCTATCACGGCCATATTGATAATATATTGACAATAAATAGACCATCCTCGTGATTAATTGACATGTTAAATCTAATCTCACCCCTTGGATATGATTTCAATACTAAATGATATCATTATGTTGATGACAATGTTCTCAACATTATTGATAGTGAATGATAAGATAAATGAATTGAAATGTTTTTATCATTATACCAATTAATAAAATCATTCAATTTTGTTATAATAATTATTATTTATCCTCAATTTTTAGAGAATGTGTAAATCAAACAAGGAAGATGGATTTGAATAGATTATTTATATAAAATTTACATCAACTAATCAACAAAATGTCTACATTTCATAAAAATATGTATAATAGAATTGAAAAAAATAAATAAATACAGCTATGAAAATAAAAAATCTACTCTCATACAAAGCATAATATCCCTTCACATAGACACTAAAAATTTATTTTCAACAATATGTATATATATGTATATATATATGTATATATTCAATATACATAAACAATACGATAAAATTTATTCAAGTGAATGTTTATTTTATTCATATTATTGTTATATAATAATAATACTCCCTGAATAAACTCTGTATTCATAATCTAATATAGTTAAAGAAAAATTAAAAAGAAAAAGAAAAATTTAGTTTTTATAAACACTGTAGAGAAATTCTTGATCGAAACATGATATTTATAAAATCAATATTCTGTAATTTCATATATTCCTATAAATTGATGTGTAATAAAAATGTATATTAATGTAATGTTTTATTTTTTATAATATTTTATCATGTCATTTTTTATATATAGTTGAATGTTTTCAAGCAAAAGGGTTATTGATTTTTGTGGCCACTGGTTTGGGGTGTAGTGTGGTACATGGTGTCTAAAATAAGTCCATCATATTGTTAGTGTAATTCACAAACCAAGAACTGTAATCAGTAGTGGTATTTTAAATTCATTTTATCAGACATTCTAATTGATATTAGGCCACTATCCATTGGGTGAGGCCCATTGGTTTTCCAATGATCCAAAATTCTATTTTCATTTATTGAATTTTCTTCCTTTTAAAATGACTCTATTATTTAGCTAATATTCTCATAAATCTATCCCTACATATGATCTAACCTCTTATATATACCATCCAATATGCTGTTGGTGTCCCCTACCATCCAACTACATTCATTATATCTATATAAATCAGTAGAATCATTTGAGGATGGATATATCCAGTATATGTGAAATTATATACAATAAATTTTAATTGATCATATATCTAATCCATTTTGAGTACATATATACACATCACTATATATATTTATTATATAACTCATTATTGGATGATAAATTGGTGTTGAATAGTGAAATTTGGGGACATCACATAATGTAACATATATATTCCATTGAAGGATAATAATTTTTCATACGATTCTAACAATTTTATTATTTGTCTAATTCCTTCCATAAGATCTATTAATAGATGAATTTTATTTCTATTTTTAATCTTGATATAGATAAACCTAATTTTTGGGAATGATTTGGTTTTCATTACATCATATAATCATTGATATTTACTTAATGTCACTAATGGAAAAAATTATTTTCTATAATGGTCATTATTGTAAACAATTTTCATTATTTCATATTATATTTTCTTATATAAGATATCCTTTTGTGATACAATGATTTTCCATGCATAGGGTCAACGGTATGAAACTTATTTACTTATGGTGTATTATTTCTTTCTTTAGTTTTTTATATGAAAAATATTTCAATACTATGTGAATTTTTATCATTTATATTTTATTCCATAAATTTTATTTATTCAGAGCTTCAGAATCCATGTTCATCAATTTGGATGCTAGTTATCCCTAACAGACATAATGATCTCATTAGAGGGGGAGTGAATATGACATGACAAATATGCGTCACCACTATATATGATGGTTACTATTTTATATTTTCTAAATTTTCCTTTGGAAATAACATATGTTATTGGATAAGTCACTATAAATGAAAGAATAAATTAGTCTTAGGGACCTTACAAGAATACAATAGAGAGCCTCTTGATCTTTTCTGATGAGAATACATAATTTTATAAGAATACATATAACCATGTAACTAATTTTAATTATCCTTAATGGTTGATACACATTAGTAAGATTACTTACATCATGAAATTGCTCTACATAATATTCAAATAGAATATTGTTGCTGATGGTAAAATTGAGGGTTGTTTCAAACAAATTTGTGAATAGTATCTTGGTACATGATAAGTCGAATTTTTGATTAGGAATCTACCCTTCTATTGATTGATTCGTGTTATTTTTTGTTAATGATATTTTTTTTCATTTCCAACACTTTTTTTTATAAATCCATGTATTTGAATCTAAGAACATGTACACATTGCATGATTTGGCACATAGAGAAGGGTATGGGGCTAGGGTATTGATTATAAGGATAAAATTGTTGAGTACGATATTTGGTATTATTTAAGACTCATGATAGTTTCTGAAACAAAATTTATTGGATTTTTCCAAAATTTACTATTATATTTATCTATTTTCTACATTTCTGTCCATTTTAATATAAATTTTTTACTGGAGAAGAAAAATTTTAAACATCACTTAATGTTATAGTCTTCAATGATAATTTTTCATATATTTAGACTATATAATAATTTTATTTATCTGATTAAAAATTATATTTAAACTCTGAATTACATTAAATCCCCACGTATAGTCGATGTCCACTTGTAAATGGAGATATACATGAGGTTTGGTAAAACATTGACTTAGTCTCTATGATTTGGGTATGGTTGTTGCAATGTTCTATAAAATTTATTGATGTTTGGAAATATTTTCATTGTATTTTCTTAATGAAAATACATACATTATGTGGAATTGCGGTATAGTAGATTTTTTGTGCCAGACTTCATCATTAATAGGGAACTATCACTTATCCACATATTCAATAATGATTCCTACTAGGATAATAAATATAACATTAGTATAGTTTAAGATAAACATTTCAGGACACGAAGAAAAAAGGAAAGAAATAACTCTTTTGATGTAAATCACATATAGAAGTGTAAATATAATGAATAATGTACAATGTTGAAGAATATATTCTATCCATTTTAGTTTCCTATAGGAATCCTTGATGTCTCTACCAAATTCACCATAGGTCTATATGTGTCATATCATGGTAACCATATATATATATAATAACTATATACATATATAAATAATTTATTTATATATATACATGTATATTATCTATATCTGTGATTATATTTGTAGTTATATACATGGATACATATCGTTATCTACACTCGTGGTGTAAATCAAGTGCCCATAACTTTTCTATTATGCTAATGGATCTAGTAAGGTTACATGGCATGCATCACAATAGAATGGATGAAATTGTGATCATCTCTCACGATGTTGGCTTGAGTATTCATTCCAAGTATATGATACATTGGAACATATAATTTCATTCCCATCATCCAAAAAAATGTTTAAAATTGTTGGATGTCATGTCCATCACCCAATATAAGGGTATGTGAGAATACCATCTCAACAATACCCTTAACCGATTAGTGTCCAATATCCATGTTCTAATAATAATAATATCTTTTGGGGATTACCGTTAAAACATTTATCATCATTTATCATAATTAATCATAGTTAATCAATTTTTATAATTCAAATTTATAAATATAAAACATATGATATGGCCTTGCCACCAACTTTCATTTAACTGTTTCAAAAAAAATGACTATTATTGTATAAAAATTACAACTAAATGTCCCAAAAATCACATATGTGGTGTTTTCTCATTTACAATTTTATTTAAATGGATGTAATTTTATTTGTATCACCTATAGGAGTGAAAATAAATGAGGTTGGAATTCATTAATGACTGAATATGATGCATGGTAGAAATTATATAGTGCATAATTATTAATTATGTTTTTATACATTTTTTAAAATGCATTGGAAAGTCCCTCGTGTGAATATATTGTGAAATACCATGATAAACCTTAATGGTTTTATAAGTATTTCCCTACCACCAACCCTATGGATTTAAGTTACCACTCATTAAGTATTAGTGTTTGATTCAAAGAGGAATGGATGAAAATGGAAGAATATAGAATTTCTATAAAAATAGGAAATATGAACTCTAAACAATGTATCTACAGATATCAGAACAAAAATAATAAACTAGTAATATAGATAAACAGTGATCTTATTTTCGAAGATAAAATTTGGATAATAGTTATGGAATCAGATGTTAGACATATAAATTATCACAATCCCAAGTTTATGTGATGGGATATCTCCATAAGTATGGTAGATTTTTTTATGTCAATTGGAGGTGGAAGAAAAGGGTTGTAAAATTTTATATTTAATTCAGAGAAAAATGAAAAACTAACCAATAAAAACATGTTATTATGGTTTATCCAAAAAATTGAAACAATTCACCAATCGTGTTTCCTTAACCATCCATGAACCCCACTTACATAATCATTGTTAAATGTTTTTATAACCATTCACATCCCATTTGAATATCCATTTTCATAGTTCAGTAGAATTTCTAATGATAACATTCTTTTAATATGATTGTTTTTAAAAAGCCATGTGGGATATGATATGCAATATGTTTCCTATATGGTTGAGTGGCACGATTATCCCTAAATGTAAACTTACTATGTGACTCATCCTATTTTCCCAATTTGTAGAACATAGAGATCCAAAAAAGACCATGACCCTCTCGATTCATTCCTCTTGTATTATAGTATGATTAAAATGGAAAAATTGTATTTATAATTAGAAAAAAAGAAGGCATACCATCATGAAAATTCAACTCTTTACAACCTCCCCTCATTAAAGGAACATGTCCCCTTGTTTTCCTTCTTAGTGTAAATAGAGATCATTTGAGAAAATCATCAACCACTTAGCTATGATGTCAACTTCCCTCTCCCATGTCATGTCCTATACTTATTCATGATTCCATATCACCCATAAAAAATGGACTTTAATTCATCATAATGACATCATGATATAATACACAATACAAACTATATATTCTTTGATGTAACTAACCACACCCATCTAGACCTCATCAAACAGTAAAAAATGTGATGATCATCGATATTACTGGTGTATATGTCATATTTTTATGATATCATGTGTATACTAGTTTCTTTTAGGACATGTTATATATTAATGCATTAGTTCAATTTATTTTAAAACATAATAAGGATAAACAAATCACTGTAATATCTTACCCAACCATTGAATACATTGATGGGTAATCAATGGTGAAACTCATATGAAAAAATAGTCCCTAACCGTGAATTCACGATACCATCAGTGGATATTGGGATATAACTACTTTCTAGACTATGATATAAACAATGGATTTATGATCAACTTAACATATTATATAGTCTATTAGAGAAGACGTGGTATTATAAAATTTTACTCCACTACCTCTCACTAGCATAATGCAAAATGAAATGGCCTTCCGATTATGTATTTATATGGATAAAAGTCGATGATATATAGAATGGTTTTACTATAAGTGATATCTGATATTGGTATGTGTTTCTTCCAAAAACCACCAATGTCTATGACAGATGCTTTGATTAGTTCCTCGAACACCTAAATTTGACACTATATATTTTTAACTGTATTTGGGTAATAGTCCATTCTAATCAGAGCATTTGTACCAAATGACTTTTACAAGCCTTAACAAAAATGATATATAAATAGAGAATGTAGGTGAAATATGAGAAAATGAGGTGATCTTGGAAGACATATGACCATATATATTTACATCCTAGAGCTCGTATAATGAGAAGGTGTCTTCAATATGTGTGAAGCATGAGACCATCTTTAAAAAATTCAGAAATTCATAAAATATATCACATAAAAGCGGGGACATAGGAAATATAGTCATAATGTACATTGAGAAATTGTACCATTTCCACTAAGGAATAATCAGTGACTGTAAATTAATTTTGAGTGAGGGGGGATCAAACATAACTTACTAATATGTGAAATACAAAACAATGATGTGATTATATCCTTTCATATTATAGTTCAACAATAACGGTGACCTAAATATCAATAAATTCAAGTGTCAGGAAGATATACTTTCCAAATTTATATATGAAATTCCAGCAGCATCTAAACTAATATTTATAATGGTACATAGATTTTCCTAGTATAGGGAATGTTCTCATCCTCATATATAGTATAAATTAAACATGAATCATCATCTAAAGTGCTCTCCCTCAAGACTAGGACATTGATATATGAGAGTTTTTTATATAATGTCCTATAATGGGAGAGGATACAACTAATCATGAGAGAATCATCGACCAATGTTTTACTTTAACCACAACATGCATATTTGAAAACATTTCCATGAGATTTCACTAACCAATATTAAAATAAACCTCTGGTGTTTGAGTCATCATACTCAGATCACAAACTACATAATTATTATTCTTTGGTTTATAGAAAAGATCAAAATCAATAGATTGTATATATTTGACCAATCTGCCCTTCTTGAGATTTAGATTATGATATTTAAATAAATAATTGAAGATATTTTAATAAATGAATAAAAAAATCAATTCCCTAATAAGATAATGTATCAAACAATGTAGAGAATGAATGAAATAAGTTATCTTGAGGTCATTTTTTGGATAATTCTACATTGGAGGCAACAAATGATAAGGAACAAATTCCATGAGTCTCTCATCCAACAAAAAAATTGTTCCCAACCTAATAAAAATGTACCCAAGGTAAATAGTATACCACTTATTTAAACTACTATAATCAATATTAAAACTAAGGATAATATGCAATATATCTCAAGAAATGTTGATTTATACGATCCTAATAATATAAATATCATTACATTCATAGTTAATCACATAAGTGGCACTTCTAGGTTGTATAAATATTTTATTAAGAATCCTTAATAAATGGATATCCTGAATAGCATAGTATAAATAAAAAATTTATTGATGAGATCATAGGAATATAAAACATTCACCATCATTGGGTATACTAATACATATAACTCTTTCATTATGTGACATTTTATGTAAACATTATTGAACCAATAGTTGAATTCTTTTATATTTTCATAACAATGGTGACCTACCAATGCATTCAACATGATATAAAGATGGTGGGCATGAGTTTTTCAAGAAAAACATTACACTAATATGTTTTCCATAAATACTACAATGAATATATCCATATACTACTGAAAAATAGATTCATTAGATCTAGAATAATATTATGCATGTTCATGATAGTGAACATAATTATTAGGTAATAATATAGACTATAAAATCTATATAATATTGTGAAAGGTATATTTAAACAACATAAAATAACCAGATGATGGTCAAACATCAAATCAATCTGTGAATAAACCCTTTCTCCGTAGAGGTTATTTAATATTTCTTGTCTTCAAAGACATGGATTTTGATTCATGGCCATTATTTGTATAAAAGTTATGTAATCCACAAAACGAATTTTGGAAATATCTTAATTCTTTTTACAAATTATGGTTGAACCTAATGGGGATGTGTGGGATTGTATGATATATATATCCTCTAGGACATTCAACAGCTTCATGATATCTTTAATTTTTTTATGTTCTGCCCAATAAGTTGGAATGTAAACTAGTTCTTCTCATGGAACATGATTAATGGTAAATTATATGTCCCCAAATAGTGGTATAGCATAAATGTTTTAAGGGAAAACATTCTTGATTCCATCTGACATAGGGGTATTATAATATTTTATAACCCTTGTATGTCCATGAAAGGACTAGAAATATTGGTTGTCACATTTCCCATCCATTGATTCTCATGTCCTGCTCAAGATACAATGAAATTACATTCTCCATAATTTATATGTACACCACCCTATAGTGATTTAAAATTCACACATTGATGATAAGAGATGATATGATATTGATAATGATCTAATAAGTCCATTCTGGGGATTACATCAATTTATGTCATGTTAAGGAGGAAATGATTAAAGAAAACTCATTTGAAGCTATCTCGATGGGAAGTCCCCACATTGGAATATATTATTTTTCTCAAATACACAAATTGGAATATACTATCATAATCCAGTATAAATACACTATATCAATGTCCCATACTATCTGGAATGTTCTTATATATTAATCAGTTGGAGGATCTCGTGTCAAATAAAGCAGAAACTAATTAAAAGCTACTAGAATAGTACATTAAATTATAAATGATTGGGTTATATGATCATCTAAAAAGGATACAAATCATGTTAATATCCCATTCTATATCCTTGTTTTAAAAAAATACTGCCCTTAAGAGGTATTATCTTAATTAACTGAGACTCATATCTATGATTCCCTCTCCATCAACCACAACCTCAACCGCAGCAGCTACTGCTATTCTAGGTACCTCCCATGAGAAATTATAATGGCCCCTCAATAGAGCATGGGTTAAATATAAACCATCCCACTGTAATCATTGGTGGTGAAGTCATTTAATAGTGATTGAGATTCTTCATTCTACCGTAGAATCTACACTCCTCCATATCTTGTGTATACTTAGTGTGTGTATGTCACATCTTCTCACACTATTAAAATGTGAGGAAGCTATCATTATGAGAAATCCGGAAGCTTCTACTCCAATGGATAACCTCATAACATTACTTTTGTTCTCTATAATATCCACTAGGGGTTATAGGTTCTAAAACACACTACATAACACAATCATCATCCCATATATTCCTCTTAGTAATGAGTCCATGATTAACTATTTCTCCAATAGTGGTTAACATGACGAAGCTAACATATAATTACATGGAATATATAATCCCAATACAAAATAGGCATTATTCTATATGATCATCACCCAAAAGATATTTTTTATAATTTCTTATTGTTAGTAATATAAGAAGAATATTCCAAGATAGACATGGCTCCCGGCTTCATGTTCAAAAACTCTAAAGCTTGATCTGCCCTCATTCACTATGGAATGATGTAATCGTACAAAACTATCTAAAAAACATCTAGATAATGTTCGTACTTCATTAATACTTAGTAAGTAAATCTCAAAATATAATGTTATAATTTTTTATCATATATACAATGTGAGTAACCCTCTAATCTAAAGATGTTTTGATAAGCTTCAAAAAAGAATGCATCACCTAAAGCAGTCAATTATTATCATGTGGCCTTCCATATCATGAAAAAATTTTAGGATCTTGAAGATGTAACACCCAAGTATAATATTCCATTGTCGGGGAATTTTCAAAATCTAGATTCTCATTTTTCATCATATGAGGACCTCCCACTATAAAATTAGTTTCTTCTCCCATATCAGAAATAGAAATTGTTTCTACAGATTAAACTCCATGAGGTATCACATGTATCATAGGACAAACAAAATCTATAGTGTGGTCATAAAAAATTTCATATAGTGTAATCCAATGATGTTTGGGAGAATTTATTACACCATTTAAATCTCACACCCCAATGGATAACATATGAGTTGATTGTTATGGAGATTTTATAATAATTGACAAATAGCCTCCCAATAAAAAATGAAAAAAATATCTTTCAACTATAAAATCATGTTAAAAGGGGAAAGTGAAAACCATAACAGCAAAAATGAATATAATATAAACATCAAAATAAACACTACTAAGGCTGGGTTGGGTTTTACATATCATATAAAACAATATGAATTTTGAGATATAAAGTGACAATTTCCTGTTATAGAAGAAACCCACAACTTCATTGAAATAACAATCCCAATTAGTCGTAAAAAATAATTTAAAAGATGAAATCTGAATAATGTCATTATCTTATATATATATATTGAGATATGTGTCGATGTCCAGTTTTATGCTTCTCATTTTCCAATTAATAAATTTTATACTCCCTATAAATTTCAATTGGTAGATAATTTCACTACAAATTGGTATTTACATATGATATCATGACAAGATACTTCATAATAAATTATTAGATATTATTAATATCCTTTAAGATTTTAAAAAAACATCTCCATAAATTATCCTTCGAATTCAAGTAATATAATCAAATATTTTTGTTCTCATAAAATTGAACCTCTAGGTAAATAAATCAAAACATGGTTTAGTTTTCCAATGAAGGTGGAATAACCAATATATGAAGTAAAATATCATTTATATTTACTCATAAACTATTCTTAATCCAATTATATATTCCATTCAAAAAGTTTTATGATATTACAATATATAATATTCTAGTAATTAACTATATATAGTAGAAAATGAACGCAAAAAGTAGATATGGAATGATGAAAAGCATAAAGTTTTAGAATTAATGAAATAATAATGATGTAGTAGATGATAATTATATTCATTATAAGGCCATGAAATAAATTATGTGTTTATAAATTAAAAAATATAATCATCACAAATCATGTGTGTTTACAAACTATGAATTCATATCTATTGTAACATGGGAAATCCAATAACTGTTTATTCCCATTTCATGTTATATGGGATTCCCATGAACATGAGTAATCTACTCCCAATGATTGGATCTGAACCAAACTCCATTGAGTCCTAGTCTAACGCATAATACCTAAATAGTAAGTTGTTGGAAAATAATTATCTCGGTCATCATCGTAATGGTCTAACATTGGATCCACTAAAATGATCCCATGATATGGTGGGTAACACTGTTTTAAGCATTCCTCCACATACACCATAGGTTTCTAACCAATAGTGAGATTCTATGGTTTTATAGTGGGGAGACTATACCCTCATATCAAATTTTAAAGGATTATATAATTCTTAAAATATAGAAAAAGTAAAACAAAATAGATTTCATTGTGATAACATGAATAACAATCAACTATGAATCCATAAAAACCAACCAACTCTAATAGAAATAAAAATACAAAGGCAGATTAATATATATGATGATTACATGTAATTTTGATATTCAAAAATGGGGAAAATGGGATATAATATAGATTCTTATACATCATACTGTACAGAAATAAAAAAAGGCCTATATAAATCTATAATACAATCAAAAAGATATTATTTTTCATCTTCTCCTATCATAAATGTAAAAAGATAATTATAAAAAGAATCAATGACTATTAATTATTACTTAACCACACATGTGATGATACTGTCTACAAGAGTACAAATTGAGTCCTGGGTTGAGTGTGTGATAATCATAGTAGGCCATCCCCAATTCTATATGTATATAATCTAAATAGTGTAATTATGATATTAGTATGAAAATATAAATGGATAATAAATAATTTATTTAATATATTCCAGTGGGATTAGGTTTATATAAGACACATGGATTGACCTACTTACACTGGTGTTGGCCGATGAAAGTCTTATCCTTGTAACCATATATATATATATATATTAATCATATACAAATATAAATAATATATAATATTTTTCATTTATATCTACTATATACATAAGGGCCTTTATAAGCATATACAATGATATATGGAGGTAGTTGAACCTTGGATGTAACTCAATCATCCATAACAACTATAAAGATATAATGTATCCAGCAAGGGTATTATCCCTAAATCTTTTATAAAAGTGATGTGTTATGATAGTCACTCAAGATGTATGGGTGAGTCGTCATTCCCAACTACTAATAAAACGTAACTTGGAAAATCATTCCAATCACCCTAATAACTGTATAACATTGTGATATATTAGGCCCATAACCCATCATAAGGCATAATGAAATTATATTATCAACAGAACCACTAACCATTGTCCCCTAAACAATATCAATGGTATACTAATTAAAATTGCATTGGGGTAATCCCAAAAATCATTAACCATCTCATAACACAATTACCCATGGTTTCCCATTTAGTATAAATCAAATTTAAAAATTTATAACATGTGGACTAAACAATTCACAATCATTTATTTATTAATCTAAATACATTTGATTATCATTGTAAGAAATGCCTATTCGATATCAATCAAAAATAGATTTGGTGTTTCAGAATTTATCAATTTATATAAATATTGGTCATTTCATATTTAACACCCATAGGGGAGTTAGTCAATGAGGTCAGCATCAACTAATTATTGATAATGGTCCATGTGAGTAATCGGATGTGGAATAATTATCAAAAGAGGTTTAATAAATTTTGGGATATTTGTGGAAATTTTCAGCATGTGGAACTATAAATAAGGGAAAATAAAACACATAATCTTTTGGGAAACATTTCTAGGCCAACTGACAATAGCCTGCAAAACAAAATTTTCCTCAAATCAACCATTGAATCATTGATTAATGGAAGAAGATACATAAATAGACCAATTCCCTAGAATCATGGCATATGAGATCATTCTAAAATAGTGCATGATATGACAAGACAATCTATATTATGATGGAAAAAGATTAATAATCCAACCATTTTTGATCTAATGTGGCCGATGATTATGGAATCATATATTAGTTACATGATTTGTACAATCCCTATGCAATGAGTAATGAGAGATAAATGAAGGGAGAGTGGTGTTTCATGCCCACTATAGGAGGATAATGGTATAAGTGTTTTAATATTAATTAAGTGGAAATCCATAAAACCACCCTAAATAGTTGTGTATCATGGTTGGGAATCATTTAAGGCCAAACCATGTTATATTCATGTTTTTGCAACTATCCATGAACCCCACTATCATGAGTTAGGAGCATGTTTTGTATAACCATGCTCATCCTATGAAAAAATCCACTTTAAAATTTCAATTAATGTTCAAACATTAAGGTACCCCTGATCACATGGTTTCAAGAAAACTGTGTGACCTCTACTATGATACATGTTTCACATATAGTTTAATGGAATAGTTGGTCTTAACTATGTCTAATTTCCTGTAATTATTGTGTAATTGGTTTTTAATATATAATCAATTATTTTGAGACCAGTTGCTGAGAAATAAATTGATTTTGATCCCATGGGTTCCCATAAAGTAATTTTGAACAATATTAATTTTTGTTCAGTAATTGTGTGAGTATGTTTTTTTAACTTTCAAATCGGTGCTCAGATTGAAAATACAGGGGAACAATTGAACAATGAACAAAAATATTTTCCAAGAATGTACCTAACATTGAATAGAAAGGGTGTAACATGAAATATTATTTTTAAATATTTTAGAAGATAATAAAATAACATAGATAAACTTATTTTATTTTTCGTTCACAGCATTTAGAGGAAGACGACGACACTGCAGTGTGGCGACTTGACAACGATGAGACGTATTAAAGGAAACTCGTAATTACCCATTTTTGTGAAAGTGTAATGACGCAACGTTGTAGTGTAACAAAAACATTGATTAATGTTTTATTTTTAATAACACATTGGCAAAATTAATTGGTGGAATTTTTTTCTAAGTCAAATGTGGAACCTCTCTCTCCCTTTACATTAGAAGATGAACTATATAGAATAAATCCGATGGGATATATTCGAGAGACGATGAATAGTGTGATTGCTAAAAAATCAAGGATTGATGATAACTCAATGCTTTATCCCTTTTCAGCGACGGTTCCGCAAACCAGATAGGGGTTTTTCGATTAAATTTATTTCCCCATTAGTTTTATCTAGTGATGAACACATATCAATCCATGAATAGGTTGAACCACAAATGGTTTGTCATTGTGGGAGGGTCTCCTTTTATTAGTCTTTTACAGTTGGATTGGTATATTGTTGATAGAACGTAATCCACAAACCTCCCACTTCTTTAAACTTCTAATGTATAGAGTGTGGGCCGACATGAACAAAGCCAAAACACCTACCACCTGAAACGTTATGGGTCGATGGATGTTCCAAATGGAGGAAAGGAAATTTCAAGGCCCTTGTAGGGAAGGTGGAAACCTGAAAGCGACAAGGGTGGATGTAGTTTTGAAATTAGACACCTGGATCAGACCTGTTGGCCCGCAAAAGGTACCACTGGTGCGACGACGCCCCCTGGATCCGCATGAGGGTGGAGTGGCTGGCCCTTGTCATCAATGTATAAAATGGCATCGCACCTAAAATTCATAGAAATGGAGGAGATCATGGCCTGTTTTCTGTAGCAGTCGGTTGGACACGGTGCTGGGATGGCACAATGTAAAAGGGAGTGACCCGCTCATTATGGGATGCATGCGAACATATGGGGTGGACAGTAGAACCAGGAACACACTCACCAACAAGACCAGCTGAGTTGGTTCGTGCTGAACCACCCATCTACACTAGCCAAACCACTAGGCTGAGCAAGGGCTATAAGAAAAATTATGTAATCACGGTGTCGCAGACTAGGAAAAGAAATAGGTTTTCTCGTGCGGTCCGTGTCGGATAAAAAAATCGGGTCACTGAGCGACCCAAAAAATTGGACCCATGACAAACCATGGCTAAGCCCTGCAATGACCAATAGGCTATGTAGACCATATGAGTCATGAGAGGCATCGTTCTGGGATTGGTCGGGTTAGTCTGACCGAGTCGGATCAAGCCTGGATGCAACGTTTTCCTGTTTACAAAAAAATGAAATCTCTCAAACCAAGTGTTTGATTAATGGTTCCTCTATGGAACAAGGACCCTTGCGATGAGTTTTTCCTTTTGAGATACTCTATGGGAGTTTTGGAATATATTGGAATATGGCCAGGTTGTATCGGGCTCAAATCCAACCAAACCCCTTTTACAACAATGGCCATATCTTACACACTAGGCGTCCATTTGACGTACAGTCTATTGTGCTGGGACCCTTATGGAGAGAAAATTCCTTAGGTTAATATATGTAGGACTTCGGGGTGGTTGAGGTAAAGTCGATGGATTGATGATCAGAACCTCTGTAAATTAGAAATTCTAGGTGTAGGAATCCAGTGGTTGGTTGTGACGTGATGAATGAAGCGCGACCCTTCATGGATCAGAATAAGAGTGACCCTTTATGGATCTGCATAAGAGTTTCCCTTTGTGGATCAACATAAGAGGCACCATTTTTAGATAAACATAAGAGTGGAACTATGTGTATTAGTATAATAGAGACCCTTTGAATATCAGTATAAGAGTGACCCTTTGTGGATCATCATAGGAGTGACTCTTCATAGATCACCATGAGGGTGACCCTTTGTGGATCGGCAGTAGCATGACCCATTGTGGATTGAACGTAGAGTGTCCTGTCATGGATTATTAGCAGAGTGACCCTGTGTGAATCAGTAGTAGATAGACCATTCATTAATCAGCAGCAGATCCTCTTAATAGAATAATATTATAAATCTTTATAACAAATCATCTTTACTTATTTTCTCATGTTATACCTACTGTGAGTTGTGTCTTTTTATATATACTTTACGTTGAGATATTGATTTGTGTTATTTCCTTTATGGATTTCAATGAGACCTGAGTTGGTATCTATTTCCCTACTATGTATAGTTATAATCACCCATGCATGGGCTTCTCTAGCACTTGTTGTTTCTTTTATAGATGATGATCCTCTATGAAAAGGACATTGGGGAGCCAGGGCTAGATGGTTCATGGAGGTCGATAGATAGACGTGGTGTGCTAAAATGAAAACCAACTGTGATTTTCACCAATCCTTCAGGTAGGATTCTGTGTGAAGACCTCAAGAGCTTGAATTTTTTTTCTGAACATTCTTTCAATTGATCTATTATTCTAACCCTTGTCTCGTGAAAGGCTAGATTGGGGTTGACACGGAATGGCCACTAGGGGACGGGTTATGAAAATGTGGTATCAAATCGCGATCAGTTATACCATTATAACATAGAGTATATATTTTTAATGAGGGAAATGGAGTTATGTGTTTTGAGTTCTTCTTCAGGTCTAGGGAGTACACTGTTGGTACGGCGGCAGAAGTATCCATACACCATGACCACAAATTCTATTTTCCAACAGAATACACGAAAAAACTACTTCAATGTTTTTTGGTATTTTTTTCTCTTCATCACTTTTGAGTCATCTCTACAGGTATATATTTTGGACCATAGAGCATATGCTTCCCAACAGGATGCCTGAACAAAGACATCTAATAAAAATTCCAATGTGGGATCATGACGCTAGCCCACCGAGCAATGAGGTGTTGGTGCAAGGACCACTTAATGTGATAGAATATTCAGGTGGTGTACCAGAAAAACCAACACCTATAGAGAATCAGTTACTACCATCCTCACTAACATATATTGCATGCCGAATGAGCACGCTACATGAGTTTCAGAGACATAGGCAATCAAGTTTTCGAGGTCAGACAGATCCTCTAGTAGCTGAGGATTATTTGGAGGTATCTTTGTAGGGTTTTCTCCTGGTAGAGACACATACACATCAGATGGTGGTCTTAAACACTTAAATTTTTTAGGTAAAGATAATGATATAGTGGATATTGAAACTCTAGACAAACGAGGAGGTGAACCTTGCCTGGTTGGACATAAAGATTCTCATTAGGTAGGAGTTCATACCAGAAAAACTATTCTATGTGTGTATTCATGAGCAACTGAATCTATAGCAGGGAATTATTTATATGGATTAGTACTTGGTGTGGTTTACCAACCTCTATTTCTACTCCACCTACATGTTATGAGACCCTTTATTTATGACATAAACCATTGAGTAGGGACTCCAACAGGAGATCATGGCAACAATGATTTTTGTCATTATCCCAACATAGTCTGGAGTACTGGAGAGAGCTCAACTGGTGGAGAGCATCCTATCCAAGAAGGCATGAACTGCGGGAACCACCCCCGAATGTGAGGTGGCTGAGCCATATGGATGAGGCAGTATAAAGACGATGCAGAGTGTCGAATGGTATAGACCTTCTAAAGAAGGACCCCATGATGCAGGGTAAGATGTGCAGAGCTCACCATATAGAGAAGGTCAGCTAAGGGATATAGTGTGTCACTCCTACGACGGGTAGGGACACGTGTCTCCTGACTACCAGAGCATCCACACAAATTATTTATTGATGGTGGAGGTACATCCACGGAAGAGGCATAGATTAGAGTGAGGAGGACCATAGGGTGGAGGGCATGGCAGGGGAGCAGACGGAGTTGTAGGTGGTGGATATTATTTGGATATACTACCTCAACCACCCCTTGGGGGTCCACCATGGGTTCAAGGAGCCGACATAAAGGGGATATCTCATCTTCATATAGATGAGTCCCATGAAGATGACACTATATAGATGATTAGAGCTACAATACGTGACTTCTCTACCTTAGTTTTAGTTCTTATAGACATAGGTGCTAGTCACTATTTAGCTACCATGGACCTCATTAGAGGCTTAGAGATACTGTTAGAGTCGTTGGCTCAATCCTTACTATTATAGACACCTACGAGAGGGGATTAAACAATTACACATTGGTGTCGGCAGTGTGAGCTTACTCTATAATGAAATAGCTTTGGCTGGGATCTCATAGTAGCATCATCAAGGCCATAAAACTTCATCTAGGGTATGGACTGGTTATTTACAGTCCATGCTCAGATTGACTATTTTAGGTGCAATGTTTGTTGTGTATGTGATAGTGGGACGAGTTTTCCCATCACTAGCACAAAGGGAACCTTGCAGCTAATGATTGACTATCTCAGAGGATCGTGTAGTTGATCACTCACATATTTTCTAGCCTCACTCTAGGTGATTTTTTTTGAGGAGTTATATCTTTCCTTTAGTAGTGGACGAGTATGAGGTTGCATTTCCAAAAGATTCCCTAAGACTAACTCCTCGTAGAGAGGTAGAATTCTGAATTTACTTTTACTTAGGGGCGACACTAGAATCTACACAGGAATATCAGATGTCTCATGTGTAGCTTTGTGAATTGAGGGTCTATCTATAGGACATGTAGGAAAATGGCATCATGACCACTAGAGTTTCTCCCTAGGAAGCCCCAATATTTCATTCCAATATGGAAGACGTGAGCCTGATACTATGAAAAAATATCCAGTGGCTAAACTAGTATACTATAAAGGAAAAGTATCCAATGATGAGGAATGATGACCTATAAGACCAGATAATGTATGCGAGGTGCTTCTCAATGATCAACCTCACATCAGACTATCATTAGCTTCATGTATTGGATGAGTAATTTTCAAACAAAACCATAAGATATCAATATGGCCACTATGTGTTCTTGGTTATTCCCTTTAGTGTTACCAATGTCATCTTAGTGTTCGTGGGACTCATGAAGAGGATCTTCCAGCATTACCTCAATTATTTCGTGGTGGTATTCATTGATGAAATCACAGAGTAATCAGTACCGAAGGAGGAGAACCCTACACACCTACTGATAATCTTGGATACACACTGAGAGAACCATCTTTACAGTATGTTCTCAAAGTGCCAGTTCATGATTTAGATGGTCCATGTTTTAAGAAACATCATCTCAGAGGGTAGCCTTTTGGATGATCCAGAGAACATAGAGGCAATGATTTCTTGGGACCCACACAGAAGCATGGATAAGGGGCAGAGTTTCTTATGGTTGGTTGTGTACTACCGATGATTTTTACCCGACTATACCAATGTATAATTACCCTTTTAATCTTTGAAAATAAATCTAAATACATTTTCATGGATGAAGTGGTTCCAAAAGAGTTTCCATGACCTATGGAAGAGAATAAAGAGTGTCCCCATATTGAGACTACAAGAATAGGGTATTGGATATGTATTCATTTGTGACTCGTTAGGAACTAGACTAGGTTTTGTCCTGATGCACGAGTGAGTAATGATCACCTAAGGATCAGGATAGTTGAGGTATCATGAGTAGAACTGTGGGACCCATTACATGGAGTTAGAAGTAGATTACTTTGAATTGATGATGTAGAGGCACTACTGGAAATGTGAAATATTTACTCACTAGAGAGACCACAAGAGTCTCATGTATATTTTCTCACAGAAGTTCCGAAACATGAGACAGTGGAACTATATGGTGTTCCTCCAAGACTATGACATTGAGATAGTGTACACTCTTGGGAAGGGGAATGTGGTGGAAGGCACACTCAGTATGAGGTCTAGTTTGCAGCTGCTAAGTGACGCAACATAGAATCTATCCACGATGTAGATATCAATCATTGATAATGATAGATCAGCTTACCACTAGTCTATGATTGTCACTCCCCCACTCCTTCAGTGTGTTAGGGGGGCACAACTTGTGGATGTTGACTATGATAACTGATGTTCTCCGATATCCTCAAGAAAAGCTCCTGATAGATTTTATAGAGTTGGGGAGCACATCATCTTTTTCAAAGGGTGCACCATAGTACCAGTGATGTTACAAGAGGATGTGTTGAGTGAGTTCCATACATTCCCTTTGGAGGTACATTCTGGTGTAGAAATTATTTACCGGAACCTCCGATGTTATTCTTGGGGGACATATAAGAATAAAGTGGTGGCATGGTCTATTTCATGATGCCTCACTTGTCAGCAAGTGAAGGCTGATAATTACATACATGTTTTCTTGGCACAACCAATAGTTGTACTTAAATCGATCTGGGCTGATATCTTCTGGGAAATTTTGATGGTGTTACCATGCGCATCCATGAGCCACAATTCCATCTGGGTGATTTTTAACCGAATCACCATGTTGTCTCACAACCAAGCAATCCTGAAGCATGGATCAGTAGAGGGAATGGGATGACTCTATGTATCAGAGATAGTGCTTCTTCCCAGGGTGCCTTATAATATCATCTCAGTTAGTGAAGAATGATTTATAACCCTATTTTGTAAGGGATTACAGGATGCATTTGGGACTCAGCTATGCATGAACGTTGATTTTCACACCTATAAATGTTGTCAGATAGAGCGAACCATACATACCTTGTAAGAAACACTTCTAATTATGCCCTAGATTTTTTTCAATGTTGGGAGACCACTTACCACTGTTGAAGATTGCGTACAGAAATATCTATCACTCCACCATTTGAATGGCATCGTTTGAGGCCTTGTACGGGCAGCATTGCAGATCACCTCTATGTTAGACTGACCCAGGAGAGTCAGCACTAATGGGTCTAGTGTAGGTACGAGATACCATTTATTAGGTGAAGATTATCTAGGAGTGGATGAGGACTACACACAATAGAATTAATTCATATGCGAAAAGAGATTGATACCAATGGTGTTTGAGGAGGGAGATCATGTTTTCCATTAGGTCTCACCCTGACATGGATTGCAGTAATTTGGTCAAGTGAAAAGCTATCATTGAGCTTCATTATACCATTCTATATTGTTAGAAGAGTTGGCGAGGTGGTGTACCACCTAGATCGTCAATTAAATATACATCAACTGCAGGATATTTTTCACGTGTCGCAGCAAAGGAGGGTAAGTGAATGATCCATCGCTCATCATTAACTGAGGCGTGTTGAACATTGATTATGGGGAGACTTTTATGGAGTTTTTAGTGGAGATAGAGGATTGACAGGAGAGATTCTTTCATGGATGGTCGATTAATTAGGTGCGTGTTTGGTGGCAGCACAGTTACCTCTATAAGAGCACATGGGAGTGATAGGATACTATTCTTTCTCATTACCCCATTTTTTTGATTAGCCATTGTTTTGGGTTTTGGGAATGTAAATACAAAATATTGGGAGAAGGTAGTGACCCCGAATTTTAGTGTAAATACTTTAATTATATCAAATTATTTCGAGACCAGGTGCTGAGATAACACATGATTCTGAGTCCCGGGGCACCCGAAATGTAATTTTAGAATTATTTTAATGTACATTATGTAATCTTGCAAGTAAGTTGTTATAACTTTTGAATTGATTTTCTGATCAAATATATGATGGTAACATTGAACTGATAATGATGGGATTCACCTTGAAAGGGATTAACATTGACAGGCAAGGGTCGGACGTAAATGTTAAAATTTGGACTTTTCAAAATATAATAAAATAAAATAGAAATTTAATTTTTTTCCTTCACAACACTGAGTAGTGGATAGCGGTGCTACTATGCGGTGAAATGGCAATGACGAGTGTAACACCCCGAGCTTCCACGATATGCTTCTCTTTCAACAATGCAACTTCTTGCATTGTACGCATGTTCGAGATTCTAACACACCGTGACCAATCAAAATTTCCATTATGAATATTAATTCCCACTTTTTGAAATTATTTATTTTTATATTTCAAAATGGACTTCGTTTGAGGATTCAGAATATTAAAATTAGCCTATCTTGAATTTTTTGTATTTTTCTAAGCACGTCCAATTTTTTATGAATAGTGAATAATACTTAAAAACAACTTGTTTAATCAAAATAAATTATAGTGATAAATTATACTATAGAGTGGTTTTAAAGTATAATTAGAATATATTTTTACTATTTTATCCAATGGTGGTCATTAGAATTAATTTCACTTTGAAATTGGACATAAACAATTGTCAATCATTTGATATATATTGTTTCATAAAAACACGCTATTTTTTTGACAGCGAGATTTAATTATAAAATTAATTAATTCAAATTATATGTTTTGAATTTTTTAAAATATACATCATTTTTGAATTCGGAATATCAATTATATCTTAGGGTGAAATTTTGGCATTGTTCTGAAAAACTTCAACTGTTGATGAATAGTGAAACCACTAAGTGGTAGTTAAAAAAACTGATTTTTTGTTTAAATGAATCATTACCACTTCTGTGATTTTATTTTCAAAAATATGACATACATGGTTGTCATTAGGAATTAAAATTTGGTTCAATGGGATTAAAATAATTTTTTGGTGAATAGTAACTTTTAAGTTTAATTAATCGCGATTAAAGGTAATTGGTGAAATTTAAGGTAAAATGATATTATAAAAATATGAAAATACCATTAAACTTGTACTACCACTATTGGATGAGTCATGGCCGACCAGGACAATCCATGGGTCAACTTGGGGACCCCATGGAGCCACATTGGTAGGAAAATGACATTAAAAACGTTTTATTTAATGTTAAAATAAAAATTTCACAAACATGAGTTCTTTTTCTAGAAAAATTTTTAAATGGGGTTATACAAGCCATATTTTTGTCAAAAAATATTAATTAGAAATATATAAAGATTTACTACATAATGATACTTTTTTTTAAAAATTTTAGACATTAAATAAATTATAAGTTTAATGACACAATGATGAGGCAGCGATTACCTCATTAATTAATGATTTAAATAAAATTAAAATAAAATGTAAATTCTAAGGCTTAAACTTGTCAAAAACCTATTGGATATGTATATTTAGAACCATTATCACCTTATCCTATAAATATATCATTGTGGGACCTTTAGAATCTGAAAATCATTTCATAATAATGTAACATTTCAATATTTCCAAGAGTGCCCCTCCTCTCCTCTTATAAAAGGACCCCACCACTACCACCTTATTCAGACCTTCAAGCCATTTTGCTTGGCCAACCACTGCCCAAATACTCTCCCAAATTCTCTCTCTTACTCCAAGAAGCCTCAGTTTGGGCATAAGTATTCCCAAAGAATCTTTTGGCTCAAATCAAAAAGAGTTACCCGATTTTAAGGTAATGTCTTCTCTTATGTTAGTTTGTTTTATTTTTCTTCTACAACCCCCTAAATTCTTGTTATTAATTTATTTTGTAACAACAACAGTATCCTAAATATACTAGGAATTTTTTATAAGAATTATTTGAGCTACACTTACACACACTTACATCTAATGTTTAATGAACATACTGTTTCTGTGGATGGCGAATTTCTGCCTCACGAAATGATGATTGTTCAACACTCATATAACACCTCTCATGGTGGCCATTATGATGAAACTATTTTTATATATGATATATATTATGTTTTTGTTTTCCTTATTATTCTCTATTTTTCATTTATGGCATAACTTTACGATTTTCATTATGGGTAAACGCGATAATTTCATTTTAGGAAGTGCGGACTACCGCCCCCTCAAAGTGATTTGAATCGTTAATGCCATATGTGAGATGTATAAATGATGGATTAAATGGTATTATACATTATATTATACTTTAATTTTATTATACCTTTATATAATTATAATTTCATTCCATTAAATATGAAATATAAATGAAATTAGCATTCATGCGTACGTACGACTTACCGTCTCCATGAATGGTGCATTTCATTTCTTACCTCTAAATGTTACATAATATTATGAATGAATGTATATACTGTATATATATAATATATACGATATCTACATCATGAATATAATTTTGGATATAATGGATATTTCACCTCATGAACAACTTGTAATTATAAGTGGTTTATTGTTGACTCATGTACCAAAGATCGACAAAACGACCGTTATAAACTTAAATGACTACGTAATTTTTGTAACACTGTAATAAATGATATAAAATGGATAATGAACTTGAAAAATGTTCTTAATAAAGTATATATTAACTCTAGTTTATTATTCAGGATGTTAAATAACGATCGAGTCAAGTCAGACACAAGGTAAGGGAAATTCTTAACCCAATTTATGTTCTTTGGGTTGATCTCCTACTTTAAATTTATGTCATGATATTATTATGTAATATCCTGTATTTGTACTTTCTGTATTGTAATTATAGTTAATACACATAATATATCTATTATAATTAAAAAATTATCTTTGTAAAGGAACTTCTTAACCCAATTTCCGTTCGTTGGGTTAATCTCCTACATTCAAATTATGCCATGATATTATTATGTCATATCCTATATTTGTACTATATTTATGTGTACTTATAGTGAATACACATAATAGTTCTATTTTATTTAAAAAAATTATCTTTGTAAAGGAGTTTGCCTCAATCTCCTTTCATTGAGGCATATTTTGTTTTATACACAACATTCTTTTATACTGTGTATAAACCCCTTTGACTTTTATGTTTTTTTCAAAAAGAATCTTTTTATATGAAGCGTTTTACTAAACAAAAAAACGGAATGTTTTTTTGTCGTACATATGTGGCGACAACGTCTTCTCCGCCGCCATGACCATTATTTGAGTTTCGATTTCCTCTACAATCCATAAATTTTTTTAAATGAAAAATTAATACAAAGGTTTAATTTTCTTTTATTTTGGTATTGAAATTGGTTTTGAAAGTGTTTTTATTATATCAATGTGTTGTATTTATATTTTGTGATTGAAATGTGTTAATTTTATGTTTCTTTTATGCATGTTTTATGTGATAAGATTGTGTTATGGTTTATGATATGTTTAAACCTATTCATATGAGGAATGCATTGGACTTAATAAGTGACGGGTGGAGCCTTCTATAGCTCCTCGACGCATCGGCAGGTCTAATGAGACAAACTAGTGTCTGGGAACGGGCCTTGACAAAATCTTATTTGTGGTCTTGGCACGAGGACTTGGCTATGTGGTTATGATAGTACGGAATTATGCATTCCATCATTATGAAAGTGGTTATTGATATTGCATGTGATTATTCAACTAGTAGAATATCTGTGTCAATAAGTAAATGGCATTATCTCATTTTACTTTTGTCATATTATGTTGAAGGTCATGTTTAAAAGGTTTTTGTTTTAGTTATACATAGCATTAAATGTTTATGTTTATTTATTAAAGCTTCTGCTATATTTTTATCCTTACTGAGCATCTGAGCTCGCCCCTATCAATGATTTAATATTTTCTCGGATGTGAAGAAGTATTTTATGAATGACCTGTAGGGATAGTTAGAAGAGGATATGAGTGTGGACTATAGCGACTTTGTTATTGTAGTTTTTCAATTTATGATGTAATGTATGACTTATAAATGTATCTACTGTTTCCAAGTCTACTAAACTAATCGGTCTTTTGAGACTTGATCTTTTGTGATCATGCCAATGTTACAAATTAGTGCACCGACTGTGGTTAATTGGGATCGAGGCGTCATAGTTGGTATCAGAGGTAGTTTAGTACTATCCTTGGAAGCTGGATTTAGATAAACTCTGATTAGGGCACATAGCCTAATGATAGACATTGAAGATTAGTATAAAAGAACTTCCTAGAATTTTGGTATTATATAGATTTTGTGAGTTTTACGAGCAATACATCCCTGTCTGGATACGAGCAGGTAGAGGTGGCTCTAGCACAGATGTGCCTAGGGGTAAAACCCGAAAATACTGCTTTGAGCTACACTCAAATGGGAATAGGTGCATGATAATGGGCCTTACTGCACTCTTGGTTACGACACTCCCAAGGGGATATGCTTAGGATAATTCTCATTTTCTTTACAAATCATTATGAATGGTTTATGAATATGTACTTCCACAAAGAAAACATTTGTATGATTATGGATTATATCCATACATAGTTCAATTTATGTTAAGTGTTTTCCAAGTTTGTTATTATGTATTTCAATTCATAAACTAACCTAGTTTATGCCATTATATAGAAATGGTGCCCAGTAGAAGGAATGTGAACTCCATCAATACGTATGATCCAAAGAGTAAGAAGGATCATATCTTTCACGGTATTAAGCCAACATTTAAAAGGGAAATATTCTCCCATGTGTTCTCAACATATGAAGAAATAGTATCATGTGTTAATAAGACAAGTAGAGAATTCTCTGAGTCTTATGGATTTGAAGGGATTAATGAGATGAAAAGGATGGAAGAGAGAATGATGGATAAAGGGACGAGGGAAAAGAAGAATTTTCCAATATGTGATAACTGTGGGAGGAAACACCTTGTAACTTTCCTGAAGTTAATTGGAGTTTCTTATAAGTGTGGAGAAAAAGGACACCAAGTGCGTGACTGCAAGGGTACGTAAAAAGTTTCAAATGTACAATGCTTCATCTGCAGGAGTGGGGACACTACGCAAACCAATGTCCAAATCATCTGAGTATGCCCCAAATGATGTTATTGTATAATAATCAAGTTATGATACTACCATAGATGAGGAGGAATGATTAGAGTTCTTATGTTGTCATTAAAGAATTTTTCCATTTTATTGTTGTATCAATAATGTACTGGTTATAATAATTATGGAGTATATAAGGATTGTACTGCAGTACTACTTCATCAAGGACTTGAGATTGTGTGGAACCAAGAAAAGTGACTCCACATCAGGTTAAATTTTTGGAAAATATATGGTTGAGAGAAATATAAATCATAATATGGTTCTGATACCGAGATAGTTATTTAGTAATAATACATGATTGATTTGGATAAATTTTATTGGATTCTCTTAACTTCCTTGAAACTGATTAATGATTTGTATACATTTTTGGATTAAAGGACTATATCTAGTATTCTATAAGGAATAAGGGATTGTGAATGTAATCAATAAGGACATATGATAATTCAGTATGTTGCAGTGTTTTAAAAGAATACATGATGAAGGTGTTCACATGTTGTTATGTGGAAAAAAGGATATTCATTATGTTTACCTTACTTATAAAATTTGGACTATGAGTTGGACATAAGTATTTTGGATAACTATAAAGGTTGGAATGGATTAAGTTGATCTTTGGATTGTATTGTTTAAGGTTAAAACATTTCTGAAGATTATTTTTGCAATATTATAATACTATAGTTCTAGGAAAAGGACAACCTTCAGGGTGGGGCATAACCCGTCGCGTCGGACAAAGCTCCAGGAATCGAACCCACAACCATAGTGAGAAAAGCCTTTATTTACTACCACTAGCCTAAAGGAAGTCCCTGGTTATTAAAAAATAGTTTTCCTAATATAAATGGTACGTGGTAATATTTGGAACCTTATACAATTAGAATAAATAGAATATTTTTGAGTTCTGTTACCATTTGGAGTGAAATATGGGTTTTTGGTAAAAATTTATTAAAGAATGAAAGTCTACATGAGAAGTAAGAATATTTCCTTACGTTCTAAGTAAATATCTTAAATAAATTCCTCAACTTTATGAAAGGTAACTTAAAACAAAAACGTTTTCGGTTAACTTTTTCAACTAGGGATTCAATGACCGTTTAACCAGTCACAAGTTTGTGATTTTCTTATGGTTAACTTTCTCCTAATCCTATTTTTTACAAATCTCCATTAGACCATGATGGTTTTCTTCTCCTCCATATCCATATTTTCATATAATCCTAGTATGGGCTATCTCGGGTGACCTTTGTACTTCTCTTTCTTTCTTTTAATGTTATATTTTTATTAACCCTATTTCCAATGTAGGTTTTCCAAAAAGGTATTTTCTATTTTCAACCATTTATTTTCAATGAAAAATTTCAAATTGAGAGGAATAAATTTATTGAATGAGGGGAGAATGTAACACCCCGAGCTTCCACGCTACGATTCACTTTCAATAATGCAATAGCTTGCATTGTACGCAAGTTCAAGATTCTAACACACTGCGACCTATCAAAATAGCCATTATGAATAGTAATACCCACTTTTTTAAATTATATATATTTTACATTTCAAAATGGACTTCATTTGAGGATTTGGAATATCTAAATTAGCCTATGTTGAATTTTTTGTATTTTTCAGAGAACGTCCAATTTTTTATGAATAGTGAAAAATACTTAAAAACAAATTTTTTAATCAAAATAAATTATAGTGCAAAATTATACTATAGAGTGGATTTAAATTATAACTAGAATATATTTTTACCATTTTATCCAATGGTGGTCATTAGAATTATTTTCACTTTGAAATTGGACATAAACAATTGTCAATCTTTTGATATATATATTGTTTCTTAAAAACATGCTATTTGTTGTGACAGTGGGAATTAATTAATGAAACTTATAGGTTTGGAATTTTGTAAAATGGACATCATTTTTGAATTCGGAATATCAATTATAGCTTAGGGAGAAATTTTGGCATTGTTTTGAAAAACTTCAATTTTTTATGAATACTGAAACCACTAAGTGGTAGTTAAAAAACAAATTTTTCTTTTAAACGAATCATTACCGCTTCTGTGATTTGATTTTCAAATATCTGACATACATGGCTGTCATTAGGGAGTAAAATGTGTTTTAATGGGATTAAAATTATTTTTGGTGAACAGTGACTTTTAAGTTTAATTAATCGCGATTAAAGGTAATTAGTGAAATTTAAGGTCAAAATGATATTATAAAAATATGAAAATACCATTAAACTTGTCCTACCCCTATTGGATGAGTACTGGACGACCATGAAAATCCATGGGTCAAATTGGGGACCCCATGGATCCGCTTTGGTAGGAAAATGACATTAAAAACCTTTTATTTAATGTTAAAATAAAAATGTCACAAACATGAGGTCTTTTACTAAAAATTTTTTTAAATGGGTTTATACAAGCCATATTTTTGACTAAAAATATTCATTAGAAATCTAAAAAGATATCCTACATAATGATACTTTTATTATAATTTTTAGACATTAAATAAATTAAAATTTATATGACACAATAATGATGCAGAGATTACATCATTAATTAATGATTTAAATAAAATGAAAAGATAATGTAAAATCTAAGGCTTAAACTAGTCAAAAACCTATTGGATGAGAAGATATAGAACCCTTATCACCTTAGACTCTAAATATATAATTTTGGGACCTTTAGAATCTGAAAAGAATTTCATAATAAAGTAACATTTCAATCTTTCCAAGAGTGCCCCTCCTATCCTCTTATAAAAGGCCCCCACCACTACGACCTTATTCACACCATCAAGGCATTTTTCGCGGACAAACTCTACCCAAATACTCTCCCAAAATCCCTATCTTACCCTTAGAAGCCTCACTTTGGGCAGAACGCTTCCCAAGGAAGCCTTTGGCTCAAATCAAAAAGAGTTACCCGATTTTAAGGTAATGTCTTTTCTTATGTTATTTTGTTTTATTTTGCTTCTCCAACCCCCTAAACTCTTGTGATTAATTTCATTTGTAACAAAACCAGTATCATATATATACTAGGATGTTTTTATAATAATTATTAGAGCTAAATTTACACACACTTACATCTAATGGTTAAAGAACATACTGTTTCTGTGGATGGCGAATTTCTGCCTCACAAAACGATGATTGTTCAAAACTCATATAACACCTCTCATGGTGGCCATTATGATGAAAATATTTTTATATATGATATATATTATGTTTTTGTTTTCTTTGTGATTCATTATTTTTCATTTATGGCATACCTTTACGATTTCCATTATGGGTAAACATGATAATTTCATTTTAGAAATGCGGACTACCACCCCCTCAAAGTGATTTGAATCGTTAATTCCATATGTGGGATGTATAAAGGATGGAGTAAATGGTATTATACATTATATTATACTTTAATTATATTATACCATTATATAATTATAATTTCATTCCATTAAATATGAAATATAAATGAAAGTAGCGTTCATGCGTACGTACGGCTTACCGTCTCCAAGAACGGTGCAATTCATTTCATACCTCTAAATGTTACGTAATATTATGAATGAATGTATATACTTGATATATATGATATATACGATATTTACATCATGAATATAATTTTGGATATAATTGATATTTCACCACATGAACAACTTGTAATTATAAGAAGTTTATTGTTGACTCAAGTACCAAAGATAGACAAAATGACCTTTATTAACTTAAATGACTAAATAATTTTTGTAACATTGTAATAAGTGATATAAAAGGGATAATTAACTTGAAAAAGGTTCTTAAGGAAGAAGAGAATAACTCTAGTTTATTATTCAGGAGGTTAAAGAACGATTGAGTCAAGTCGGACACGAGGTAAGGGAAATTCTTAACCCAATTTCTGTTCTTTGGGTTAATCTCCTACATTCATATTATTTCATGATATTATTATGTAATATCTTGTATTTGTACTTTATTTATGTGTAATTATAGTGAATACACATAATATATCAATTTTATTTAACAAATGATCTTTGTAAGGGAACTTCTTAACCTAATTTCTGTTCTTTGGGCTAATCTCCTAATTTTAAATTATGTCATGATATTATTATGTCCTATCTTGTATTTGTACTATATTTATGTGTACTTATAGTGAATACACAAAATAGATCTATTTTATTTAAAAAATGATCTTGGTAAAGGACTTTGTCTCAATCTCCTTTCATTGAGGCATATTTTTTTATACACAACTTTCTTTATACGGTGTATAAACCCTTTTGAATTTTATATTTTTTTCAAAAGAAATATTTTTATACGAAGCATATTACTAAACGACAAAACATGCTGTTTTTTTTGTCGTACGTATGCGGCGACAATGACTTCTCTACCGCTGTGAACATTATTTTAGTTTCGGCTTCCTCTACAAGCCATAACTTTTTTAAATGAAAAATAAATACAATGTTTTAATATTCTTTTATTTTGGTATTGAAAATGGTTTTGAATGTGTTTGTATTATATCAATGTGTTGTATTGATATCTTGTGATTAAAATGAGGAAATGTTATGTTTCCTTTATGGATGTTTTATGTGATACAATTATGTTAGGGTTTATGATTTGTATAAACCTATTTATATGAGGAATGCATTGGACTTAATAACTGACTGGTGGAGCCCGCTATAGCTCCTCGATGCATTGGTAGGTCTCATGAGACAAACTAGTGTCTTGGAATGAGGCCTTGAAAAAATCTTATTTCTGGTCTTGGCACGAGGCCTTGGCTACGTGGTTATGATAGTCTGGCATTATGAATTCCATAATTATGAAAGTGGTTATTGATATTGCATGTGATTATCCGACCAGTTGAATATCAGTGTGAATAAATAAATGACATTACCTCATTTTACTTTTTCCATATTATGTTGAAGTTCAGGTTTAAAAGGCTTATGTTTTAGTTATACATTGCCTTAAATGTTTATGTTTATTTATGAAATCATCTGGTATATTTTTATACATACTGAGCATCTGAGCTCACCCCTTTCAATGTTTTAATATCTTCCAGGATGTGAAGAAGTATTTTATGAATGACCTGTAGGGATAGACAGAAGAGGATATGAGTGTGTACTATGGAGACTTTGTTATTGTAGTTTCTCACTTTATGATGAAATGTAAGACTTATGACTACGAGATACAATAGATGATGATGAATGATAATAGAGTAAGGATCTATGATGGCTAAAACAATCAACCCTCTTTATTGATGGATCCGAAAACTAGGTAGGGGTTATTTGATTCAATTCATTTCCCCATCCTTTTCGTAATGTGATGAATGTGAGTCAACACACAAATAGGTTGTCCCACGAATCGTTTGTCGATACAGTAGGGTGTCAATTTCTTGGGTTTATAAAGGCGGATTTGTATATTGTTTATAGAACATTATCCCCATACATCCCCATGATTTATTCTTCTAATGTGAAGGGTGTGAGCTAACAAGAAAAAAGGAATGACCACCTCCACCTTGAGAGTTATTGGTTGACTTATGTTTGAAATGGTGGAAATAAAATTTCATGACCCTTGTAGGGAAGGTGGTAACCCGAGAGGTCCAAGGGTTCATGAAGTTTTAAAATCGGCCAACTGATGTGTTCCTAGGGGCCCGTGAAAGGGGATTCTAGTGAGGTGCATCTGGTGTGGTGGTGTCGGACACTAACAACCGGTGACCGGCGAAAGCCGCATGGAGGAGTCGGTACCAACCGACACTCCATGCTGGTGGAGCAGCCAACCCTCGTCTGCTTTAAAGGTGGAGGCGGAGCACCCATTGCCTTCTGTCGGGGAGGAGGTTGTAGCATATTGGCCGCATTAGTCAGTTGGATTCCACACCAGCCTTGAGCAACGTAGAAGAGAAAGGCCCGCTCGTTGCTGGTCGCGTGTGAAAGGGGGGGGGGGGGTGAACAGCTAAACTAACCACGCACATCCCATCCCAAATGATTGTTCCAGTCCGGGTGGAATCGAATCTGCTATACTGGCCTGATAATTGGGTTGGGACATGCCATTAGGATATTGTCAGGATGTGTGGTGGCCCATGATAGGAAAAGAGTCTAGCCCACCATTGCACACCAAACATGATTAAAAATCTAGTCTATGGGAGACCCAGCATATTAGAACCACCACGAACCTGGTCTAGACCATTTAGGTTCAATGGGCCCTGAAGACATGATTATTCATGTAGGAACCCAGTCTATGAATGGTCAAGATGGTCCAACTGAGATGGACTGGGCTTGGATGAAACCAGCACCTCATTATAAAAAACAAAGATATCTCTCATTCCAGGTGTCTGATTGAAGCATCATCTGCATCATGTGAAACTTTGAGACAAAGCGTTACTTCTGAGATACTATAAATTAGTTTTGGGGGATATTGGTGTATTTGTAGGTTATATCAGACTCAAATCGTACTGGGGACTTTTTACAAAAATGCATATATCATACAGACCGAGATTTGATTCGACACACAGTTAGTTGTGATGGAACCATTACGACGAGATGCTCCACTAGATTAATCTTTATGGTACATTGTGGCACTTGAAGTACAACAGATGGATTGAGGAGTAGATCCTCTGGAAATCTATTGTGATATGTGCATGTATCGAGTGGCAAGATGTGATGTGAAGAATGGATAAAAACCCTTCATGGATCTGCATAAGAGAAACCCTTTGTGGACCAACATAAGAGAGACCCCTTTTAGATCAACATAAGAGAGACACTTTTTGTATCAAAATAAGAGAGTCCCATTTTGAAGAAATAATAGAGTGGCTCTTTAGAGATCAGCATTTTAGAAACCCATCATGGATTGGAATGAGAGAGACCAGTCATGGATTAGTAGTTGCACGATTCGTCGTGGATCAGTCGTAGGTAGACCTACAATTGATTATTATAAGGGAGAACCTATGTGGATCAATTGTAGAGATACCCTTCACGGATCAGCAGTAGTGCCTCTTAATATAATTATGTGTTCTATCTATATGACTAAAAATATTTACTTATGTACTTTAGTTATACATGTTGTGAGCTGAATATTTTTCTTACGTGTTACATTGAGATCTTGTGTTTTTCAATTTTCCTTTGTGGATATTTTTGAGCCCCGAGTTGGTATTGTGTTCTGTACTGAGTGTTGTTATACTCACCCCTTCATAGGCTTCGTCCAAAAAATTTTAACCTGTTCATATGATATAATGAATTGTCAAGGAATTTGGGGAGCCAAGGTTATACTGTTCTCAGAGGTGTATTGGTAGACGTGTTCTGCTACACCTACCTATGACCGTAATTTATATCTACACATCAAGTTGGATCCATGTCGAATAACCTCCAGAGAATATACTTAATTTGATATACATTAATTTCAGGTGGTCTTGTATCTATCACCTTAATGTTTAGTTTACACATTTTACTCTTAATGGTTGTACGTTATGGTGGTTTTATAACATTCATTCATTTTTGGTTTTCATTGTGTAGTATTTCCCTATATTTTTTTGAATATAGATAATTTCAATGCCTTAATTTTGTGGGATACAACATTTATGTTATAGTGAAAATCCATTGGAATGATGAAGGTGGGCTTGGGGTAGTCATGGCACGGGCCCCAGGGGACGGGTCGTCATAATGAGTCAATAATACAGTTCAACATGTTATTCCAATTTCTAAAAAACTGTTCTAATAAAAATCCTTACAATCTATTAAAAACATACCTAAGAGATAGTAATTGATTTAAATTAGAAAAAAAATTTCAAATATAAAAACAAAATTAGTTTTACCTTCATGAAAAGTTTGGTCACTATAATTGATGCTGGATGGAGAAATGTGTATTAAGGATCATTAATTAGATATGTTGTTGAGTTCATCTGACATGGGTTTCATTTTTTTGTTTATATTCATTAATATTTTATAATTTGGTATTAAATTGCTGATTTATAGGAGTATCTATATTGGAATTTTCCAATTGATCAACTGTCGAGTTCATGGAATTGACCAGATGACTTTCACATTAATTCAATGTATGTACCTGAAATTAATTAAGTTGCGTAGGATTGATGAAATACAAGTTTTATTCAAACATAATGTGAATAAAATATTGGTTTACTTAGGATCATAAATTTTCTATTATAATAGAATTATTTGTAACACATAAGTGTTATATCATGATTTAATTCAGGTGTAATAGTATAGGGATTCTTCTACTCCCTCTATGGGAGGATCTTTAACCTGGTGATTTCATATCGAATAGAAGATCAATTTTTTCTAGACGGTAAGGAGAAAACATATGAAATCCCATTGACATGTTCAAAATGGTAATAAAACATGTTTTTCTAGGATATTATTTATTTATTCATGGTGAATTTGATAGAGCTAATGAAAGGGTCCTCATAAGCTTCCCTAAGCAGAATATAATTTAGTGTTATAGTCAATACACAAATTATAAATGTGATTTAATTATCTAAATGAAGGATATATTTATGAGAAGGATTTTTATGTAGAGTTCTCTAGGAGAAATTATAGATTAATATGTATTTCTTTCTAGACCCTACACAATTTACATCTTTTCTTGAAATAAAATATTATCATTCATTTATATCTTTTCATGTCATTACTCCCATAGATTCATCGGAAAAGTAATATTATGATGTAATCTATATTTTCATTCCTTTTTTAATGATAATAGACTTCCATATGTGATATATTGATTCTCATAAACATATTTCAATAATCATACATCTATTGGAAATCATAATCTTTTAAATGACAATAACTGATGTAATATTTTTAATATACTACATGGATGGTTGTTTTAATTAATATTATGTAAGACCCTAAAATTTTTAACCTGGTTATGGTGGTAATTTATCTACATTAGAAAAATATATGATGAAAACTATCTTAATGGTTTGAAGATAATTGAAACCATTAGAGGATAAATACATTAATGGATCTCATTTTATATTTTAAAAATGAAAAATACATAATTATTCTATGAATAATTTTTTTATTAATTCTAAAATTTCTAAAAAATAATTCATAGATCCATTATTTGTATCTGAGGGAATGGAAAACATAATGATTGGATATCATAGAATATTATATAGGTAAATTAAAAAATATAATCTATTAATGAACAAACAACTCATTTAAAATATTTTAGATTTAAAAATATATCATACATTCCATATAAGAAATATCATAAAGTGGAATATATATTTCAATAAAATGGATCCTAAATAATAACATGTATACATATAATTGGTGTTTAAATGTTTGAATTCAAAATCAAGAGAAAATAAATCATACTACCAATTCATTATTCTAATAAATAATAAACATGATGTTAAATCCTCATCCCAAAAACTAAAAAAATAAATTATTTAAAAAATACTCCAAAATAAAAAAAATGTTTTCCTCCTAGTGTATATCGATATATCAATTGGATATAACATGAACCAACATTTAATTAATAAAATAATTCATTCATCATACGATAGTTGAGCATAATAATTCAATACATAATCAACATAATGAATCATACAAAAAATTACACTTTCAATTATATTATGTTCCCAAATCAATAAATATTAAAACATGTTCATAATACAACCATATATAAAAATTGGATACTGATATTAGTGTTTATATATAGTGAATATTAAAATTCATTATATTATGTTTACATAACTAAAATTACAATGAAAATATTTATGGGATTTTTCTAAATAAAAATATCCATTTTATTTTGATATTACTTGTTTAAAATATAATCATTGTTAGATGATTACAAAATAAATTTATTAAAGTAATAAAGTAAACATGTAGATAAATCATTATGTAAACTAATATTCATGACGGTAGAAAAAAGATTTACTTTTATTTAGCGTATAAATAAGTGTTTCATTCAGACCATCATCTAAGAATACCTAATTTAAAAAGGAAAAGAATATTCAGTTTAAAAAATATAATAACAAGTCATGATTTGTTATAAGATAAATAATAAATTCTATCAGAATGTATAAGTCAATCATGTAATTTTTTAATGAAAATATTAAAATTTAAGAATTTGATTCCCGAATGAGTGTAAAAAACAATGAGAGTTTTAACAAAAAAAACCATTTTGGTTTATTTCAATTTTCATGGTAGTTAAAAACTGATTTAACACAATAAAACCATAGAAATAACCCATAGAGAATAAAAATTCATGTTTTATGAATTAAAGTATCA
Source organism: Viscum album (assembly GCA_963277665.1). Taxonomy (NCBI): domain Eukaryota; kingdom Viridiplantae; phylum Streptophyta; class Magnoliopsida; order Santalales; family Viscaceae; genus Viscum; species Viscum album. Next base: position 1,743,505,978 of record OY728156.1, read on the forward strand.
TATAGTTCATCAAAAAATAAATAAAAAATAAAAAACATTAAATAAGGATGATATTAGGAAATTATATATTAAAACATTATAATAATTTAGATAACCACCATGAAATAAATCAAATAAATTTAAAAATTAAATAAAATAAAAATATATATATTTCTAATATAAAAAGTTAATGAGAAATAAGAAATACTTATTGAATGAAACATGTGGTCAATATTAGATATTCCACCATAGAAACCAATGTTATATGAGAAACCCGTACAAAGATCACATACATGGACTGATAATTTTTCAATGAAATTATTTTCTGAAAAAATTTAAATCCACATAAATTATTTTAAAATAAAAATAAAAATAAATAGTGGTCATATGACATCCCACCTTTTTATATCATAACTTTCCATTACATTTTACAAAACTGGGGATCTTTAGGGTTTAGTGTCATGGAAACACTAGTGCATAAAAAGTTTTTTACGGTAGTTATTTTTTATTTTTTACGTCGGTTTCTAGCCAACGTTAATGCGGACGACGTTATAAATAACGTTTTTTACGTCGGTTATTTAAAAACCGACGTCAAAAACATAAATCAGGAAGTTTATCACGTCGGTTATTTTAATAATCGACGTGATAAAAGGCCTGGGAAATCGTTTATCAAGTCGGTTATTTAATAACCGATGTGATAAAAGGCATGGGAAATGTTTTATCACATCGGTTATTAAATAACTGACATGATAAAAGGCATGCGAACTCGTTTATCACATTGGTTATTTGTTAACCGATGTGATAACCCCCCCCCCCCCCAGACTAGTTTATCACGTTGGTTATTCTATAACTGTCGTGATAAATAGGGGGAGGGGGGTTTATCACGTTGGTTATTATATAACGACGTTATAAACCCATCCCCCCCCACCCCCCGTGTTTCATGTCGGTTATTGAATAACCGACGTGATAAACCGGTCCGCGGGGGTTTTTCACGTCGGCTATTCTATAACCGCTGTGATAAACCGGGGGAGGGGAGTTTATCACGTCGGTTATATAATAACCGACGTCATAAACCAATTCCCCCCCCCACTCCTTGCTTCACGTCAGTTATTTAATAACCGACGTGATAAACCATTTCTCAGGCCTTGTATCACGTCGGTTATTAAATAACTGACACTATAAACCCTTTCCCAAGCCTTCTATCATGTCGGTTATTAAATAACAGACGTGATAAACCATTTCCTAGGATTTTTATCACGTCATTTATGAAATAACCGACATGATAAAACCTTCATATTTTCTTTATCATGTCGGTTATAAAATAACCGACGTGGAAGCCAATTTTTTTTAAAAAAAATTGAATGCAGTCATCTGCTCTCCCCCAGAATCAACCAGAAAACAAATCAAAAAATCGTACCACAAAAACAGAAGGAGATCAAATTTAATCAGTTACATTGATAACATATAAAACTTTCCCCACTATACATCCCCACCCTCATCTATACCCCATGGACAGCCCTCCCCCACCCCCATTGATGCCCCCAACCTCACGTATACCCCATGGACAGCCCTCCCCCACCCCATTAGAGCCCCCACCCTCATGTATACCCCCTAGACAGCCCTCCCCCCATCCTCATGTATACCCCTTGGACATCCCCCCCCATTGGAGCCCCCACCACACCCCTGGACTGCCCCCAGACCCCCTGGACAGCCCCAAACACCCCTCAACAACCCCCCACCCTCCTAAACAGCACCCCTCCCCCACATGATAGCCCCCGCCACACCACTGGACAGCCCCAAACACCCCTGGACAACCCCACCACCCTCATGTATACCCCCACCCCCTGGACAGCACTCCCACACCCTTGGACCGCCCTCCCACACCCATGGACAGCCATCCCACCCCCATGGACTGCCCCCACCCACCGGACAGCCCTCCCATACCCCTGGACACCCCCGACCCCACTGAACACACCCCCATACCCTTGGAACCCCTCCCATACATACCAAAATCGATACCAGAAAAACCATCATAAGTAGACTAAAACAAGAAGTAGATCAAAATTAAACATTCACATATATAACATTCAAAACTTACACTGTCAACTTCACGAAAAACTAAATCCAACATAAAAAACTACCAAATACTCAATTACAATGACAATATTCAAAATTACTTTTTACATTACAAACAACTAAAATTCAATCAAACCTGTAAAATGATTTGACCACTCCACTTGTAAGTGATTGATGTCTTTAGCAGTATATGGTTGAGGGTCATCAAAAAGCTACAAATGAAAAAGAAAGTAGTTAACGTGTATAATTAATAAATCAAATTAAAATATTATGGCAATGTTTAAGAGGAAATTGTACCAGGTAAAAATTCACAATTGTCCCAGTTGTTATTATTTCATACATAAATCTTAACATATAATATCCGCATTCGATGATGCCTTTTTGTTCATGACAATTCTATTTGAATGAGTTTAATTCAATATATTATTTTTATGTAATATATCAACAAGTAAAAATTAAAAATGGATATTTACCTTCTCATTTACATATTTGATCTTTGGGTTCCTTTTCTTTGTGTTTTTTCAAATGTAGGCCCATGCACTATTAGAAAATAATACGAATTGGGTAAATTTAAAATTCATTGTAATATATAACACTATTGAGCAATTGAAACCTAATTTTCCAATATATTCTTAAAACTTTCCCGCACATCTCCATGGACAGAGCATATCCAATAAATTGCTTTCTCCCTTGGGCAAAAAAACCCTAACATCCAATGATCACTGATAAATGGAAATTAAACGTTAGTGGTTTTTTTTGTTAAAAGATAATTAATTCTTTGAGAGAAATGTGTTTCATACATCTCACAAAAAGGCCTCATCCAACATTGTGTGACTATATTCTTTTTATGTCTTTCAGTAATATAAACCATTCATTATTCCTCATTCAATGCACATGCTTCAGGGGAAATCAATTATGGGTCCATGAATCCATATACATCAGTCAGGTCATTCCTCTCACAAATTTTATAAAGATACCTAACACAAAACATACATAAGTATACATTTTTAATAAATATAACGCAGGGAAAAGGTGTTAAGACATACATGCAAAAAAATTTCACCACATTGATGCCCAACTTATCTCCAATAACAAGCTCCAATATATCAGTATTTGTAATCCCCACATTTATTTCACGTCCACAAACATGAGATTCCATTGGAAACTCATAATAACCCGCCAAAAAATTTTAATATCTTGACAATATATCAAGACTACTAGAATTTGTATCTGATGTCATAGCCATTTGTCTTTGTTGTTGTCTATACAGTATTTCTTTACCTTTAAAGTATTACTGTAAAAATAAATTGAAAAATATATTAGTTTTCAAATGATAAAACAACTTTAATAAAAAAAACAAAATAAAAGATATAACATTCATACCTCTATGGTAAGGAGTCAAAGAAGTCTGGACGTCCAAATTAAAAAATGGCTGATACTCGGTGCAACTATTTCCACCTCATCTGTAGGTATTGGCACCCTAGCTGATCTATCTATAATATCATGTACAATGACCCTCTGATTCTTGACATCTAATTATTGATGATGAACTATATCTCCTATACAATATACCAACCCATATGCTATTATATGATGTTGAGAATCATCAACATACAACTCACAATAAGTAGGAAGCTGCGGCGGAGGAGTAGGAAAAAAATGGGGTCCATAGGCTGATGTGGGGGATTGGAAGCTATTAGAGGAGGTGGAGGAAAAATAATGGGGTCTGTAGGTGGAGGTCGAGGAGTGGGAGCTGCAGTATGAAATTGTCTTTGCATTTCTACAAATGTAGACTGCACTGACGCTCTAATCTTGTCCTCCATCGTCACATTAATATTTTGAACATCAGCCTCCAAGGATTCTATTTTTTTTATAATCCCCCTCAACTTTAGAAGTTGAAGAACGTGGAAACACGTTTCTTACCGATACACCTACCGGAAATCCTCTTACACGGCCAGGATGTTCGGGCCTTCCCAATGCTACAGATAAAATATCATCCCTCCAAGTAGCAGTAAATGTCCCATGTGAACTATGCTCCTCAAGAGAGTCCTTTATTAATTAATTGAACATTTCTGTAATGATTGAAATTATATAAATAAAATAGTTAACTTAAATAAATAAAATAGATATCTTACAATCCTCTCAGCTACGATTCTCGATTCTTCCGAAAGGTATTGCCCTTTGTTCCCTTCTGAGCTCTCTTCCATTTTTCATATCTAGATGGAGGGGATGGAGGGGCCACCTCTCCAGAGCTTGAAGACTCAGCTCTTAGTTGTTGAAATTTTTCCGCCATCATTTGTTCTTCCAATAATGCATACCCTCCCTGAGATAAACTATGAGGGTATAAATTTTTTGATTGGATCTCCTAATTAGCTTTCCTTGTTTGCTGTAATTTAAGAATAAGAAATCATTAACAAAACATTAATAAAATAATTTATATAAGAAAGTTTATAAAAGTATACATTTCCCTTACCAAAAATTACTCTTTTCTTCTACTTTCAAAAAATAGTCTCCATGTGTCTTCATCTATAAAAGGATATATACGACATGGATTCTCATAACTCCTATGACTATAAATGAAATCAAATGAGAGGGTCGATTTGAAATCCCTCCATCTCCTGGCATCCAACGATAATCATTTCTTCCTGACTCCTCCAGTGTTAGGAATATCAAATGTCATCTGATAAAGAAGAAGGTAAACATATTATATATACTAGATAAATTAAAAGAATAGTCAAACAATGACAAAAGATCTTACAAAAATTGTCTCCCACAACTTAGAGATTATCTCCTTATCCACACTTCTCCAATCATCATAGATAATGCTCACTTTTCTCTTAGCCTGAGTTGCCATAAAACTCATAAAATCTTTTGCATTCGAACCTCTAGGAATATCATCATTATCAAACTCAACGACTATCCTCTGATCCTGCGTAAGGGCAAGTGATAATTTTGGTAAACGTGTGCACCCACGTTTACAAACCTTTGAACTCATTGTCTTAATAGGAGCATGTGAATGTTCTTCCCCAGAGGTATGACCAGCAATATTCTCATCTCCAGAATCATGTGGTTGATCAACTGAATGATCTGTCATTATCCTTCAAATAAAAAAAAACAAATATCAGTTCAAAAATATAAAAATTCAAATATTTTAATACTATTGTAATAAGAAAATAGAAAAGTGTACTATGTTATATAATAGTAAACATTGGTAATATGGTAAGTATGTTAAACAATGGTAAAGATGGTAAAGATGGTCCAGATGGTCAAGATGGTAAACATGGTAAACCTGGTAAACAAGGTAAACATGGTAAAGTAATTTTCACAGAACAAATATAATAGATATATAATTCATTTAATGGTTATAAACATGATAAAGTAAACTAAAAAAAACTTCAAAAAAACCAAAAATTATACTTCTTTTTTTTCAAAACATGTTTTAACAAATAAAGAACTTAAAAATATACAAATTCCAATATTTTATTACCACTGTAATCTGAAAATAGAAAATTGTACCAAGTTACGTGATAGTAAACATTGGTAATATGGTAATCATGTTAAACAATGGTAATGATGGTAAAGACGGTAAAGATGGTCAAGATGGTAAACATGGTAATCCTAGTAAACATGGTAAACATGGAAAAGTAATTGTCATTGAACAAAAATAATAGATATATAATTCATGTAATGGATATAAACATGATAAAGTAAACTAAACAAACTTAAAACAAAACAAAAACTTATACTTATTTTGTTTTAAAACATGTTTTAATAAATAAAGAACTTACAATATGTAACATTTATGAAAAAAATAAATGTAAACAGGAAATAAACATATGTTACCTGTAATTTTAGGAATGTAAAAATGTATTCTTTTCCCAAATTCCTTCATCGTGATCGTTCCTTATCGAACAAACAATGTCTTCAACATGATCATCATTATGTTCTTTTAATCTTTCCACCGAAGTAGGGATCTCACATAAATCAGCATCTTCATCAAGTTCATCCTCACCAACGAATTGTTTTTTCCCTTGTAAAACAACATCCCACTGAATATCTGATTGATCTAAAACATAGAAAATTTGTTTTGCATGTGTTTCCATTATAAAAGAATCAGCTGTGTCTTCCAATCTATTCATATTAACAAGTGTCATTCCAAATACATCGTGTCTGACACTGTTGGTACCGATAAACCATTTACAGTTAAAAACATGAACTTTAATTTTAATGTAATAAACCTCTCATATGTCTTCAATCACTCCATAATATGCACTTGATGCAGAAATTGGGTTTTTTTCTTTAGCACTCTAAAAATGCATCACTTATAAAAACACAAGTACACCACTATTTTGAACTACACTTTTGTTGTCCTAAGCATTCGTATGAAATGTATAACCATTATTGTCATAACCGAACCATGTTATCACATTTAAACATGGAGCACCCACTATCCATTTTAATGTCTCTAATACATCTGATCTACCAGGAAAGTCATTTTAATCCATGACAACAAATTTTTGTTGTGCTCATTCACAATCCACATTTCTTTCTTCGTTGGATGACAATTTTTCAACTCATTAATATGCAATGTGATATACGGTTGAGCATCAGCTATGTTATTCAAGATGTATGATTCTAACTTCTTCATCTGGTCGGCTGACAATGATTTGACTTTCAAACCATGAATTCACTTTCCCTCATTATTAACTCATTCAAGGAAAGATGGAGGCAAACCTATGTGTTGTGCGGCAGCCAAGTAACTCGTACAAAACTCTGCTACCTCCTAAGAAATATACTTTTCAATAATGGAGGCTTAAAGTCGATATGTATTTTTAACATACCCCTTTATTATTTTCATCTACCTTTCAAAAGGATACATCCAACGAAGATATGCAGGTCCAAAAAGATTTATTTCTCGAACCATATGAATCATTAAATGCACCATTATATCAAAAAATGTTGTAGGAAAATACATTTCCAATTGACGAAGTATAAAAATTGCATCCTTTTCCAAAATTTTCAAATCATTCACATCAATCTCCTTGTTACAAATTGAATTGAAAAAATAACACAACTTCATTATAGTTTTTCTTACAAGAATGGGAAATATTCCACACAATGCAACTGGTAGAATTTGTTGCATCATGATGTGACAATCATGTGATTTCATACCTATCAATTTCAAGTCCTTCAATGAGACAAAATTTTTTACATTAGAAGAATAACCTTGAGGAACATTGATTTCTTGAATACATTGACAGAAGCTAATTTTCTCCCTCATCGATAATGTATGACAAGCCGGGGGAAGATATGTTTGTCTTCCATTAATATTGGGAGCTAACTCCAAACGTATTCCCATTGATAGTAAGTCTAATCTTGCATTCAACCCATCTTTTGTCTTTCCTTTAATATATAACATTGTTCCAATCAAACAATCACAGATAGTCTTCTCCATGTGCATGACATCAATATTATGTTTAACTTAATGATACCTCCAATATGGTAGCTCAAAAAATATTGACCTTTTCTTCTAAATATGTCTATCATTACCAGATTTCTGTTTCCTTCCCAATGTCACATCATGTTTTTTCACCCTCTCAAAATACAAATCTTGGGATAAAGGTTTTGGAGCTGTATCAAATTATTGTGAGCCATTGAATGCCTTTTTTAGTCTTCTATAAGGGTGATCCATAGTCAAAAACATTAGATGACCCATGTACATTGTTTTCCTTCCATGATGTAATTGACAATATGACGTCTGTTGTTCGCAAATTGGACATGATTTATTCCCATTAACACTGTATCCAAAAAAAATTCCATATGCTGGGAAGTCATTTATAGTGAATAGAAGCACTGCATACAGTTGAAAATATTTCATTTTATAAGAATCATACACCCCAATACCATCATCCCATAACAGTTTCAAATCATCAATCAACGGTGACAAGTAAACATCGATATCATTGCCGGGTTGCATTGGACCAGAGATCATTATAATCAACATGACATATTTGCACTTCATACAAACTTCAGGAGAGAGGTTGTCAATTACCAATAAAATAGGCCATGAACTATGTGTGATACTGAGGGTTTGGTATGAATTCATTCCATCTGTGCACAACCCTAGTCTGAGATTTCTAATTTCATTTCCAAATGTAGAATATTGCGCATAAATTTTATTCCATTGTGGACAATTAGCTGGATGACGTATTTTTCTATCACATACCTGCACATTATCATGCCATCTAAACATTTTTCATCATGTGAATTAGCAAATAAAAATTTGAAATGATTAAATATAGGAAGATACCAAAATACCTTTGAAGGTAGATTTTTAATCTCTACATCAGCCTGTGATTTTTCTTTCACCTTATACTGTAATGTACCACATTTAGGACACTCTGAAGGAAATTAATATTCCTTCCTATATATAATGCAGTCATTCGGACAAGCATGTATTTTCTTGTATCCCAATCCCATCAGGCATAATATTTTCTTGGCCTTGTAATGTGAATCTGGAAGGTCATTATCTTTTGGAAGAATGTCTTTCATCAATTGTAGCATCTCTGTAAAACTTATGTAACTCCCTCCATGTTTTGCCTTCAGGTTAATCAATCTTAACACTGACGACAAAACTGTAAAATCTGTACAACCAGGATATAATGGTTTTTTAGCATCACCATATAGATGCGCAACTGTCGGTTCTATCTCAATTTGTTCTGCGACAATATCGCGAATCATTTCTTCCATTCCATCGGAGTTTACATCTTGTGAATCATCATCATCGGTGAAATTTCATCCATTTTCACCATGCCAAATCCAAGGGCTGTAACTCGGATTAAAACCATGACATATTAGATGATCTTTTATCTATCTACTCTTCAAATTATTCATATTCAAACATTTCAGGCTTGGACAGAAAAAAATGTCACTACATGGAACATTTTGTTTAGAAAATTCCAAAAAGGCATCAACACATTCCTCATATTCATTGCTCATTCGATGTGCCGTAATCCAACTTTGACTCATTATTACCTATAAAAAATTTCAAAAATATATATATTTTTAAGATAAGACAAATATATGTTTATATGAAAAAATTCATAATTTGATTGTAAAACAATTTTGAAATATAAAACAAATCTATGCGTATTTAAAAAACCATGCTTGAATATTATTATTATAACAAAATACAGTTATATATAACAGTTTTAAATTCCATTGAATAAAAGAAAACCATGAGGCCTACATGGTTGATAGAAAATTGTAGAGAATGGAGTAAACCTGAGAATCAAATCATATTTAAAAGAATAATTCAGATGGAGAAAATCACAATGTAAATCCAAACACCCCTGGACACCCCAAACCCTCTGGACAGCCCCCACCCCCAGACAACCCCCAAAACCCTCTGGACAGGCCTCCACCCCCTTGGACAACCACCCCCCCCCCCACCAACCCCCCTGGACACCCCCAACCCTCTGGACAACCCCACAACCCCCTGGATAGCCCCCACCCCTCTAGACAACATCCCCACCCCTCCTGGACACCACCCCCACCCCCTACCCCCTTGGACACCCCGCTGGACACCCCCCAACCCTTTGGACAGCTCCCCACACCCTGGACAGCCCCCCCACCCCCTGGACAGCACCCCACCCCTCTAGACAGCACCCCCCACCCCTCCCGGACAACACCCCCACCCCCGACCCACTTGGACACCCCCCTGGACACCCCCCAACCCTCTGGACAGCCCCCACCCCAGGGACAACCCGCAAAATCCTCTGGACAGGCCTCAACCCCCTTAGATAGCCCCCACACCCACCCACCCCCTTGGACACCCCCCAACCCTCTGGACAACCCCCCACCCCCCAGACAACCACCCAAACAATGGTTTACATTTAAAAATAGGGATGGTGAACAATGAAAAACACATGAATTTAATATATACTTCAACATGAAATAGATGGAATTAAATAATATTAAATATGGCTACTTAAATGATCGTATGATAATTAAATATATTCATTGATATTAAACTAGTCAAATGATCACAAGTTTCTCGATAACTAATAACATAATTTATTTTATCAAAAAAATTACACAAAATAGTCCACAAACATGTTTCTCACCAACATCACAATTTATTAAAACAATTATTCAATTTATAAAACATTCTGAAAATTTTTGACATTTTAAATCACCTCTTTACCTTTCAAGTACCCTTATTAGGTGAATATCATTTCCAAAATATTGCATTTACGCCATTTTATCACTTTTTTTAACTCACTAAATGATTTTCAATTTTAATAAAACAAACCCAAGACGAACAACCATGTTTTTCACACCAAAGACATTCCAAACCCCCATTCACAAAAAAAATAATACCTATACAAATCCAAAATATAAATTTCACCTCAATACACATTTATTAAACCACTCCCATATTTTAATAATTTACCTCAAATAATGTCACGAACAATACACATTAAAAACAAACTTTTTCATAAAACACCTTCAAGAATTGTGACAAGGTTTTACACATAACACCCATTCAAAACCCCCCATTTGAGGCCCACATGTCAACAAAGAATAAAAAACCCATAATTAGATTCCCCTTTTAAAATTAATGAATCACTTTCATAGGTTATAAAATATACCCAAATATTAACCTAAGAGTCACACATTAAAAGCACCCAATTTCAAGATAAAATGAATATATAAAATTAAAGACATGTCCAAATCCATCAAAAAAAATTTGGGACCACAAAAATTATATGATGTAGGAAAAACGAATGAAAAAAAGCATACAAATATATAGTGTTGCGAGTTGAAGGCTTACATGAAATGGGGGTTTTGGAATGCCTTTTGTGTTTCAAGTTGAAAGAACACAAAACGAGTTGATATGATAGATCCGGGGAAAAAATCACACAAAAATCGAATGAGTTGAAAGCACACAAAACGAACGAAAAAAAGCACACAAAAATTGCAAAACATAAATATAGACTATCTGGGAAAAAAAGAATGAAATAAATTTGTTGAAGGCTTACATGAGTGTTGCGAGTTGAGATGATAGATCCGAGGAGAGTAAACATGATAAACGTTGCAGGAAAAACGAGTTTAACAGCGAGATCAATGAGCCGATTAGGGTTTGTCGCGCGAGAGAGACGTCCCGCCAGACTGTCGAACGAAAATTCATAAATGACAATCCTTGGGGATTGTTAAATTTTTAAATGTTTTTATAATGTAGGTTATTTAATAACTGACGTTATAAACTATTTTTTATACTTATAACGTTGGTTATTATAACAACCGACGTTATAAATGTATCAGATATGGTTTTTTTACATCGTTTATACAATAACCGACGTAAAAAAGGTTTTTTACATCGGTTATTCTATATACAACGTAAAAATGAACTCAAAAATCACAGTTTTTTACGTCGGTTATAAAATAACTGACATAAAAAACTCGTAGATATCTCGTTTTTTCTGTCGGTTATTTAATAACCGACGTCAAAAACTCGTAGATATCTCATTTTTTACGTCGGTTATCAAATAACCAACATAGAAAACGTGTAGATATCTCGTTTTTTATGTTGGTTATCAAATAAACGACCTAAAAACCCATAGATATCTCATTTTTTACGTCTGTTATCAAATAACTGATGTAAAAAACCCCAGCGCTTTGGTTTTTTACGTCAGTTATAACATAACCGACGTAAAAACCGAACATTAGCGATTTATAACGTCGGTTATTAAAATAACCGACGTAAAAAACCAAGTTTCACAGATTATTACGTCGGTTATATATAATGGACGTAAAAAATGGTAACGTAAAATTTTTTTTTTCACTAGTGAAACCAGGAACTTAATACATGAAAACATAAAACATTCTTCTAAAACACATGAAAGGATTCTTCATTGTTAATCCTATGTTCATTATATCATCTCATAACCTGGGAGCATACATCAAAGAAAAGGGTGAGAAGAAGGCCCAATAAGGGAAACAAGAGAAACATTTTACATGTGAACTTGAGATATATCAATGAAGTCATGATAAATAACATTAAGGCATGGGAAAGAGATCATGTGGCATATCATAATAAAAATAACATTTTTCATAACGTGATTATTTGGCTATAAATTTTAACTTAGACAATCATTTCCATATCACCACGGTCCATCCCCAAGATTTCATCAAAAAATTACCAAGGGTATTCACCAAGGTATCATTAAAATGGTCATCTCTAGAGATTATGTCTTTACCCAATGCATTGGAGAACTATCAGGGAGCACCCTTAAATTTTATTTATAATCTTATGATCTACTTATATCATCATCAATAATTTCATAAATAACCCATATTGCATAAAATAAATTGGTTTCATTTCATAGTCATAACATTTTCAAAACTTCTTTAAAGACGTGATCTCTATGCCACTTTAAACCCACGGAAAAGGAAAACGAGTCTCATGTATGTAAATCCGAGAATTTAAAATGGATCATTTTTATATAAATGTGAATACATTTATATAATAATTTTTTTAGTATTCACTTAATATAATAAAAAAAATTAGAAAAAGAGGGAGACATTTTGAGATGAAAATTCGGTAGCATAAACACTATGTTGCAGTGTTTTAGAAGACATTGAAAATAGAGGGGACATGTGTCACCCAATAATAAATGATCCATAAAATGTAGACAGACAGAATATAAACAATATAAGAACATGGTGACCAAATTTGAAGGACATACCACATTAAATGAAAAACATGAAAGGAAGACAGAAATAATATTTCTTTTATGAAGAATTTGGGAGCCTAACGATGTCACATTAAACATAAAAAAAATGAATTGATGAGATTAAATAGGGTCTCTAATCTTGTGAAAATGAAATTATAGTATGATGAATATATATATATCATATCCCAACATTTGAAAAAAGGAACTTGAAAGACTTACATGAAAGTAGAACTTTGAACATGGGAAGAGTGAAACAATCCCTTATCATGAAGAGTAACTTCGAAATCTTGATTTTTTGGACCTTGGGAGGATTGAGGGAACCTTGGGAGGACTAAATTGGAGTTAAGGAGAACATAACATCATTTAGGAGGATTTTGGCACGAAAAGGATGAGATAATGACTTGGTATTTATAGGGGAAGTGAGGGGACAAGTCATTAATGGCCAAGGGACACCTCATTGGAGGTATTGGCAAAACCATGGGCTTTCCCTTGGTATTTGCCCATGGTATTAGCCACATGGGACACATCATACCTTATATTACTATTAATAAGCCTATCATAATTATTACATAATTACTACATCCTTAATGATGTCATTAAACACCCAAAACTCTAAACTGAAAATTGACTATTCACCAAAAATTCCACTTTTTCAGAAAAATCCCAAAAATTCACCTTAACATAATATTGATGCACTGAATTAAATAATGAACTTAATTTTGTATAAATAATTTTCTAAATATTATAAATTTAATTTTTAAATAAAAAAACTATCAACCCAAAAAAAACTAATACTTAACTAATAATTTTTGAAACAGTTATTTACTTATTTTATTGAATCACATTACTTAATAAAGGTGCCTAAATTATGTTAATACTTTATTTAAGTGAGATTAATAATCCATTTGGTCAAATTACTAATCCTAAGCATAAAATCATTATTCATAATTTACTATTCACCAAAAATTAAGTTGATCTTATCAGACTCTAAATTTCATACTGAACACATTTACAAAAGACCATTTTTTAAAAAACCTTACTCACAATTAATTATTTAAGGTTTAAATAGACATTTTAAAATATCCTTTTTCAATATTCATCCATAAGATACATCCTATTTTTATCTGAACATCTAAATATTCACAAACTTCACAATAAGAAGAAATCACAATTTTATTTATCTCAATGGATTACACAAAGTAACTACGGTGTCGTTAAATAACCCCTTATAACACCAGAAAATGAACTAAGTGTAAGGTGTGTGATGGTGAGAGAATATGAGGGAGGCTTGGATAACAATTCCTTAGTAGTAATCTCCACTAACATGAACTTCTCCTAAACGCGATTCTGTTCAAGCTTGACACGCTGATGTCCGGCTTGGGATTGGTCCAAAGCGAAGCCCAAAGATGCCACCTCTTTCCCAAGCTCTGATAAGCGGGTTTCGTATGGTTCGAGTATATGGGATGAAGCCGTCAACTCTTCATTCTTAATTAACCATTAACATATCTATTAAATAATTAAGAGCAAATTAATATACTATTCAAAATGTTTGGGTCGTTACATTCTTCCCCCCTTAAGAAATTTCTTCCCCGAAATTTAAAACCAAAGGCCCAGTCGAAAAGGTAAGGGTACTTTTTCTTCATTGTTTCCTCAGGCTCCCCCGTCACTTCTTCATACTTATGATTCGTCCAGAAGACATTCACAAGTTGGGTAGTCATGTTGCATAGAACGTTGTCTTTACGGTCTAAGATATCCACTGACTACTCCTTATAAGAGAGTTCATGTTCCAGTTGTACCACCTCTAGGTTGTGTACATGTGAAGGGTCGGGTATGTACTTTCTCAAGAGAGATACATGGAATAAATCATGAACTTGATCTAGGTTCGGTGGAAGTTCTATAAGATAGGCCACTGCACCTATGTGATTAAGGATTTCATATGGGCCAATGTACCTAGGGCTGAGCTTCCCATTCTTCCCAAACCGCATGACTCTCTTCCATGGGGAAATTCAAAGGAAGACTTTGTCGCCAACACCAAACACCAAGACCCTTCGATGGTTGTCATCATAGCTCCTCTACCGACTTTGTTCCACATTTATGTGTTATGGGATGGTACAAACCTTTTCTGTCGTCTCCTGCACAATATCAATCCCAAGAAGCTTTCTCTTACTAGCTTCATCCAAACAAGTAGGAGTTCTATATCGCTTTGCATACAGAGCATCATAGGGTGCCATATGAATACTCGAATTGAAGTTGTTTTTATATGAGAACTCAACTAATGGGAGTTGTTGATCCCATCAACCTTTAAATTCCATTGAGAATAATCTCAGCATGTCCTCAAGTGTCTGAATAGTCCTTTCAGATTGACCATCAGTTTGAGGATAATAGGCCGTACTAAAATTCAAATCATTATTCAGAGTATGATGAAGACTTCTCAAGAATTTTGATTTGAATCTTAGATCTCGATCAGATATGATGGATAGTGGTACCCCATACTGCCTTACCACTTCCTTTCCGTATAACTTGGATTGTTGATCCAAAAAGAAATCTTCCCGAAAAGAGATAAAATGGGTGTTCTTAGTGAGACAGTCCACTTTAACTCATATCGCATTGTTACCTTTGGATGTTTTCGTTAGACCAGTGACAAATTCCATAGTGTTATTATCCCACTTCCATGCTTGTATGGGTAGAAGTTTTAATACCCCCTTAAGAATTTGTTGATTTGCCTTTACTTGTTGACACTCCAGGAACATTGTAGTATAATCAGCAATCTCCCTCTTCATGTTATCCCACCAATAAAGATCATGATGGTCTATATACATCTTAGTGCTTCCTAGATGTAAAGAGAACGTAGATCTATGTGCTTCATCCATCAGTTCTTTCTTTATATCTGGAATAGATGAAAGACATAGTTCTGTAATAAATTTCAACACACCTTCTTGATCGATATTGAAATCCAGAAACTTCCCATCCTTCATTGCCTCAAACTTCTCCAGCAACAAAATATCTTCTTTTTGAGCCTTCATTATCTTCTATAGTAGTGAAGGTTGAGAATTCATTTGGGATAGTGTTGATGATGTCCCTTCCCTTACAATTCCCATGTCTAGTTTTACTACATCCTTAATCAAGGGATCTCCTAGGATCCTCATTGTTGCCAGGACAACGGGGTCTTTCTCACATAAGGCATCCACGACATTTTTTCTCTTCCATGGTGATAATGAATTGAACAATCATTGTATTTTATAAGCTCCAACCTTCTCCTTTGTCTCATGTTCAATTCATTCTATGTGAAAATATAATTTAAACTCTGGTATTTAGTGTATATATCACATTTCTCCCCATAAATATAGTGCCTCCATATCTTTAGAGAAAAAACAACTGCCACCAGCTCTAGGTCATGCATAGGATAATTTTTCTCATGTTGCATTAGCTGACAAGATGCATAAGCAATTACCTTTTCATTTTTCATGAGGACGCACCCAAGCCCATTCATAGATGAATCACTAAAAATAATGAATCCTTATATGATAGCGGGTAGTGTTAACACAGGTGTAGTGAGCAGTATCTTCTTCTGCTCTTGGAAACATTCCTCACATTCCTCTGTCCAGATGAACTTAACCAAGTTTTTAGTCAATATGCTTTGTGGATTATAATGTTGTGAAAAGGTTTTCACATACCTCTTATAATATCCTACTAAACCAAGGAAACTATGAATCTCAATTATTGTTGTGGGTTGAGGCCACTCCTCCACAACCATTTTCTTTGAAGGGACAATAGATATTCCTTTAATGGTTACGATGTGCCCCATGAAATCCACTTGTTGTAACCAAAGCTCACACTTTCTGAACTTTCCAAAGAACCTCTCCTTCCCCATAGTTTTAAAAATAACCCTTAGATGATTTTCATGCTCCTCATGAAATTTTGAATATATCAAAATATCATCAATAAAAACTACCCAAAAGTTATCAAGGTAGTCTTTAAAGACTCAATTCATCAAATACAAGAAAATAGAATGAGAATTAGTCAAGCCTAAGGGCATAACAGTAAACTCATAATGCCCATATCTTGATCGGAAAGCAGTCTTTGGAATATATTCTTTCTTCACCCTTAGTTGATGATAACCAGATCAAAAATCAATCTTAGAGAAGAGTTGATCCCCACGAAGTTGGTCAAATAAATCATAAATTCATGGAAGCATGTATTTTTGCTTCACTATCATCCCATTAAGTTCCCTATAATCAATGCATAGACGCATTGATCCATCCTTCTTCTTCAAAAAGAGAACTGGTTCTCCCCATAGAGACACACTCGGTCGAATAAACCCATTCTCCAACAACTCATGGATTTTTTTCATTAACTCATCTAGCTCCACATTTTCCATTCTATACAGGGTCTTTGATATCAGTTGAGATCCATGTAACTCCTCAGAAAGAACTTCCATGTATTCTTGAACAATAATAACATATTCTATTTTTACACTCCCTTCTCCTTCTTCATCCTAACCGATTAACTCCATAAAGAAGGCTATAGGAGGAACCTGTAGACAAAGATCAAATCGGGATATCTCTCTTAGGAAGATAAATGTAGGTATTTCATTCAAGACTACTGAGATTTCCTTACTTTGGCATTTGATCATAGCATTATACATTGAGATTCAGACCATCCCTAGTATAACGTCAAATTCCATCATGGGAATGACTACTAGATCATCAATAAGATTGTGCTCACTAATGTAAACACTAGTGACTTTAAACACTGTTGATGCATAGTTAATCACACATGGTGTCTTGACGGACAACTCTACCTCTAGAAGATCTAGGTTTGATTCTATATTCTTTTCAAACTTGGAAGAAATAAAGGAATGCGCAGAACCAGAGTCAAACAAAGTACTTTCTAGTTTTGAGAGGAAAAAAAGTGTACCTGCTACCATGTAATTTGGAGCATCAACATCAGTTGTTGTGATATAAAAATCATGATCTTTCTCCATTGCCTTTTGCTGAGGATGATGGTGTTTCCCCTCCACTTCCCTCAGATTTGGAGAGTGATTAGAAAAGTCCCCAAGCTATCAACACTTGAATCATTGGACTTTGTGTATGGCCAGAACCATCTTTCCTCTGTCGTTAGTATTGGTATGTTGAGGCTTCATATCACTATGAAAATTTTGAGAAATATGGCCTTGTCTTGCACACTTTTAGCACTTTCTACTTCCGATCAAGCAGTGCCTCGAATGCTTCTTCCCACATTTATTGCATGTGGAAATTTTCATTTTTTTCCACCTCTTTCTTGATCAAATCTTCATCCCAGGCTTAGTTCTATAGCTCTCTTCTTATCATTAGATTTGTGAGACCATTGTCTCGCACCAAACTCCAGTTCGACATTCAGAGAACTACAAACTATTTCATCGTAGCTATCATAGTCCCTCTTGGTTAGATTCTTTTTCAGATTAGGTCATAGTCCACCATAGAATCTATCAACCATACAATTATGGTCCATGAGAAAGCTTGAAATATAAAGGTAAAGCCTTGTAAAGTTCATCTTGTAGATTCTAATAGATTCATTCTCCTTCTGCTTCAGTGGGAGAAATTTTTTCTCCATTCTTGTTCACATAGAACGAGGGAAATACTGATTTAATAATATTCCCATAATCGCTTCCTACTCCATATCTTCCATCTCTTTTATTGGATTCATGTTTTTGATCAGTGACCACCACTGATAATCTTCACTCTCTAGGCGGTAAACAGAAAGGGTGACCTTTTCTTGTTCCAAACAATGAAGTACAGAAAAGAGCTTTTCAATAAAGCTTATCCATTGTTCCGTTTCCAATGGTTCAGTTGATCCACTAAATTATGGTGGTCTTTGGCACATAAATGACTCAAACAAATGTTTTTTCCTTCATGGTGATATCAGCCTCTCAGCTTGATTCAAGTTATTTCTCCTAACTTGAGTTAGTTGGTTCATCATTCGGATGAATGTTTCCATCCTGGCTTCCATCAGAGGGTCGTCAACGCATGGTCCATTACAGTCACCATTTTCACGGTTCCTTCAATTGCTCACCATTTTATAAAAGAATAAAATCTTAGTGAGAAACCTATTTCATTTACTATTATTTTTACTATAAAGGATTTTACCTCTTCAAATGTCATGCTTAATAAATTATATTTCTCTATAATTCCTTCATAATGATATATAAGATGCTTGCGATTAACCAAACATATCCCCCAGGAGTGTTGGAACTAGGAGAGCAGCAAGACCCATTGTTGTGCACTGGTTCCCATTCAAGTCTAGATCAATGTGGTGTTTTCAGGTTTTACCCCTATGTACAGCTATGTCAGAGCATCCTATACCTCCTCGTATCTACACAGGGATGTATTTTTTTGATAAACCACTTACTCAATACATACCAAAATACCAGGAAGTTTTTCCCTATATTTAAACTTTTCTATAGGGTTCATCCTAATGTTTTCATAGACTAATTTTAATAAATAACCAATCCATCCATTGATACAAACTATTACATCCTTCCATTTTATAACATAACTATTCATTACATTTTACAAAACTGAGGATCTTTAAGGTTTAGTGTCTTGGAAACCAGGAACATAACACATGATTACCTAAATAATTCTTTTTATACACTTGAAAGTCTTCTTCATTGTTCATCATAAGTTCATTACAACATCTCATAACCTGGGAGCATACATCAAAGGAAAGGGTGAGCAGAAGGCCCATTAAGGGAAACAAGACAAACAGTTTATATGTGAACTTGAGATACATCAATAATGTCATGATAAATAACATTAAGGCGTGAGAAAGAGATCATGAAGGATATCATAATAAAAATAACGTGTTTCGTAAGATGATGATTTGGATAACAAATTTAACTTAGTCAAACATTTCTGTATCACCAATGTCTATCCCCAAGGTGGCATCAAAAAATTTCTAAGGTTATTCAACAAGGTATCGTTAAAATGGTCATCTCTAGAGATTATGTCTTTACCCAATGCATTGGAGCGCTATCAGGGTGCACCCTTATTTTTTCTTTATTATAATGTTACCCACATATATTATCATCAATCATTTCATAAATAACCCATATATCATAAAAGAAATGGGTTTCATTTCATAGTTATATCATATTAAAAACTGCTTTAAAGACATGATCTTTATGTCACTTTAAAACCACGGAAAAGGAAACCGGGTCTCATGTATATAAATAACGGAATTTAAAATAAAACATTTTTATATATATGTGAATACCCCTATAGAATAAAGAGTTTTGAGTATTAAATTAATAAAATAAAAGACTTTTAGAAAAAGAGAGTCATTTTAAGATGAAAATTCAGCAACATAACAGCTATGTTGCAGAGTTTTAGAAAACATTTAAAATTGAGGGCAATTGGGTCACCCACTCATAAATGATCCATAAAACGTATAGGGACAGAATATAAAAGATATAAGAACATGGTAATAAAATTGTAACGAAATACCATATGAAATGAAAAACATGAAAGGAAGGAAAAAATAAGATTTCTCTTATGAAGAATTCAGCATCCTATTGACGTCACATAAAACATCAAAAAAATGAATTGATGAGATTAAATATGGTCTATAATCATGTTAAAATAAAAGGAAAATATGATTAATATATAGATCAAACCCCAACATCATAAAAAGAAACGTGAAATACTGGAAATGAAAGTAGAACATTGAAAATGGGGAGAGTGAAAGAATCCCTTACCAAGAAGAGTAACGTCGAAATATTGAAGATTGGGACCTTGGAAGGCTTGAGAGAACCTTGGTAGTACTCCTTGGGAGGTAAGGAGACACGAATTTCATTGAAGAGGATTTTGTAATGGAAAGGATGAATGAATGGCTTGTTATTTATAGGGGATGTGAGGGGACAAGGCATTAATTGTCAAGGGACACCTCCTTGGTGGTATTGGAAAAACCATGGGCTTTCCCATGGTATTTTCCCATGGTATTGGCCACATGAGAAACCTCATACCTTATCATACTATTCATAATTTGACCATAATTATTACATAATTATTACATCCTTAATGAATTCATTAAACACCGGAAACACTAAAATGAAAATTCATTATTCACCGAAAATTCAACTTTTTCAGAAAAATCCCAAAAATTATCCTTAACATAATATAGATTCATTGATTTCAATAATGAAGAAAATATTATGAAAATAATTTTTTAAATAATTTTAATTTATTTTTGAATAAACAACACTATTCACTTGAAAAAACTAATACTTAACTAGTAATTTTGGAAACAATTATTTAGCTATTTTATTGAATCACATTAATTAATAAAGGTTCCTAATTATATTAATACTTTATTAAAGTGGTATTACTAATCCATTTGGGATCATTACTAATCCTAAGCGTAAAATCATTATTCATAATTTATTAATCACCAAAAATTAATTTTATCTTATTAGAAATTAAATTTATTACAGAACACATTTGCATATGACTATTTTTTTTAAATCCTTACACATAATTAATTATTTATGTTTTACATAAATATTTTGAAATATCCCTTTTTCTAAAATTCATCCATAAAATACATCCTATTTTTATCCGAACATCTAAAAATTCACAAACATCCCCACAAGAATAAATCAGAATTTTATTTATCTCAAAGGATTACACAATGTAGCTATGGTGTCATTACATAGCCCCATATAACACCAACATATAACCTAAGTGTAAGGTGTGCTAAGGTGAGATAATTTAAGGGAGGCTCAGATAACATTTCCCTAGTTCTAATCTCCACTAACATGAACTTCTCCTGAAGGAAATTTTGTTCAAGCATGACACAGTGGAGTTCAGCTTGGGCTTGGTCCAAAGCGAAGCCCAAAGATGCCACCTCCTTCCCAAGCTATGATAAGTGGGATCCATATGGTTCGAGTCTAATGGATGAAGCCATAGAATCTTCTTTCAACATTAACCATTAACATCTCTATTAAATCATTAAGAGTAAATAATATACTATTCAAAAAGTATGGGCCGTGACAGGTCTTTAAAAACATAAAATGTCATAACATGGATATTGAAAATTTAATAGAACCTGATGGAATTAATTTAGTTATGGAACAACATATCTCAAGTTCGACTCACACCAAATACAATTTATTTTCTTTATAAAAAATATAATCCACAATATCATAATTTATTAAGAAATTGTTTTCATTTGTGTTATATTATTATTATTAGGATTATTTTATTAATAAACATTTTTTATACAATAATTTATTCTATTAAATTCATTTCAAACATTTAGAGGAAAATTAGATCATAATATACTCGAAATATTAGGGAGTTGATAATGGTTCAATTTTCCATTGTTCAATCATATAAATAATTTTAATTGTAATAATATTATAAAACCCCATAAATTTTAATTGTAACAATATTATAAAATGTCATAATCGGCCGTATGGCTATTCCATTAAGTATGTATGGAAATTGGCCGTATGGCTATTCCATTAAGGCTGGGGCCTTATATAAAACCCCATAAATATGAATATAAATCAATTGTTTTCCACCTAAACATGAAAATTATTTTATATTCATTTAACACGTTATGTAATCCCAAGGGATTCCATTTCTACTCTTATAAGAGAAAACTATACCAATAGTTTTCATCAAACTTCATGAACCATGTACCTAAAATAGAATCTTACCAATAAAAATCCAAAACCCCATTCCCATTTAATATTGTTTCTTATCTCATACAAAATATATCATATAATTCATAATGTGTAATGTAATATTCATTTTTTGAATTAGAGTTATAAAACTCAAAAATATTTTATTTATTTATTAATATATTGAAATCTAATATTATTAATCCATGAGGACATAATGACATATATATCTCTACTATATCACTTTTTTATATTTTTTTAGATCTACTTACAACAAATGGTAACAAAATGAAACATTTGTCCATATGTGTAGAATAAATTTTCTATGACGAGAAGTGCTTATTTATTCCTATCCTCATTTGAATAATGATAATAATGATGTATATAATGAATATATAAGATATTAATTCCATTATAATGTTTCTATAATTATAATATATCACATTTTTTATTATCATTTTAGTCGTTTAACAAATATAGCGTCACTCATGTGTCATCAGGAGTACCACCTGAAGTAATGTGATTCAATTTTCATGTAGTAGTGAAGGTTGAGAATTCATTTGGGATAGTGTTGATGATGTCCCATCCCTTACAATTCCCATGTCTAGTTTTACTACATCCTTAATCAAGGGATCTCCTAGGATCCTCATTGTTGCCAGGACAACGGGGTCTTTCTCGCATAAGGCATCCACGACATTTTTTCTCTTCCATGGTGATAATGAATTGAACAATCATTGTATTTTATAAGCTCCAACCTTCTCCTTTGTCTCATGTTCAATTCATTCTATGTGAAAATATAATTTAAACTCTGGTATTTAGTGTATATATCACATTTCTCCCCATAAATATAGTGCCTCCATATCTTTAGAGAAAAAACAACTGCCACCAGCTCTAGGTCATGCATAGGATAATTTTTCTCATGTTGCATTAGCTGACAAGATGCATAAGCAATTACCTTTTCATTTTTCATGAGGACGCACCCAAGCCCATTCATAGATGAATCACTAAAAATAATGAATCCTTATATGATAGCGGGTAGTGTTAACACAGGTGTAGTGAGCAGTATCTTCTTCTGCTCTTGGAAACATTCCTCACATTCCTCTGTCCAGATGAACTTAACCAAGTTTTTAGTCAATATGCTTTGTGGATTATAAAGTTGTGAAAAGGTTTTCACATACCTCTTATAATATCCTACTAAACCAAGGAAACTATGAATCTCAATTATTGTTGTGGGTTGAGGCCACTCCTCCACAACCATTTTCTTTGAAGGGACAATAGATATTCCTTTAATGGTTACGATGTGCCCCATGAAATCCACTTGTTGTAACCAAAGCTCACACTTGCTGAACTTTCCAAAGAACCTCTCCTTCCCCATAGTTTTAAAAATAACCCTTAGATGATTTTCATGCTCCTCATGAAATTTTGAATATATCAAAATATCATCAATAAAAACTACCCAAAAGTTATCAAGGTAGTCTTTAAAGACTCAATTCATCAAATATAAGAAAATAGAATGAGAATTAGTCAAGCCTAAGGGCATAACAGTAAACTCATAATGCCCATATCTTGATCGGAAAGCAGTCTTTGGAATATATTCTTTCTTCACCCTTAGTTGATGATAACCAGATCAAAAATCAATCTTAGAGAAGAATTGATCCCCACGAAGTTGGTCAAATAAATCATAATTTCATGGAAGCATGTATTTTTGCTTCACTATCATCCCATTAAGTTCCCTATAATCAATGCATAGACGCATTGATCCATCCTTCTTCTTCAAAAAGAGAACTGGTTCTCCCCATAGAGACACACTCGGTCGAATAAACCCATTCTCCAACAACTCATGGATTTTTTTCATTAACTCATCTAGCTCCACATTTTCCATTCTATACAGGGTCTTTGATATCAGTTGAGATCCATGTAACTCCTCAGAAAGAACTTCCATGTATTCTTGAACAATAATAACATATTCTATTTTTACACTCCCTTCTCCTTCTTCATCCTAACCGATTAACTCCATAAAGAAGGCTATAGGAGGAACCTGTAGACAAAGATCAAATCGGGATATCTCTCTTAGGAAGATAAATGTAGGTATTTCATTCAAGACTACTGAGATTTCCTTACTTTGGCATTTGATCATAGCATTATACATTGAGATTCAGACCATCCCTAGTATAACGTCAAATTCCATCATGGGAATGACTACTAGATCATCAATAAGATTGTGCTCACTAATGTAAACACTAGTGACTTTAAACACTGTTGATGCATAGTTAATCACACATGGTGTCTTGACGGACAACTCTACCTCTAGAAGATCTAGGTTTGATTCTATATTCTTTTCAAACTTGGAAGAAATAAAGGAATGCGCAGAACCAGAGTCAAACAAAGTACTTTCTAGTTTTGAGAGGAAAAAAAGTGTACCTGCTACCATGTAATTTGGAGCATCAACATCAGTTGTTGTGATATAAAAATCATGATCTTTCTCCATTGCCTTTTGCTGAGGATGATGGTGTTTCCCCTCCACTTCCCTCAGATTTGGAGAGTGATTAGAAAAGTCCCCAAGCTATCAACACTTGAATCATTGGACTTTGTGTATGGCCAGAACCATCTTTCCTCTGTCGTTAGTATTGGTATGTTGAGGCTTCATATCACTATGAAAATTTTGAGAAATATGGCCTTGTCTTGCACACTTTTAGCACTTTCTACTTCCGATCAAGCAGTGCCTCGAATGCTTCTTCCCACATTTATTGCATGTGGAAATTTGCATTTTTTTCCACCTCTTTCTTGATCAAATCTTCATCCCAGGCTTAGTTCTATAGCTCTCTTCTTCTCATTAGATTTGTGAGACCATTGTCTCGCACCAAACTCCAGTTCGACATTCAGAGAACTACAAACTATTTCATCGTAGCTATCATAGTCCCTCTTGGTTAGATTCTTTTTCAGATTAGGTCATAGTCCACCATAGAATCTATCAACCATACAATTATGGTCCATGAGAAAGCTTGAAATATAAAGGTAAAGCCTTGTAAAGTTCATCTTGTAGATTCTAATAGATTCATTCTCCTTCTGCTTCAGTGGGAGAAATTTTTTCTCCATTCTTGTTCACATAGAACGAGGGAAATACTGATTTAATAATATTCCCATAATCGCTTCCTACTCCATATCTTCCATCTCTTTTATTGGATTCATGTTTTTGATCAGTGACCACCACTGATAATCTTCACTCTCTAGGCGGTAAACAGAAAGGGTGACCTTTTCTTGTTCCAAACAATGAAGTACAGAAAAGAGCTTTTCAATAAAGCTTATCCATTGTTCCGTTTCCAATGGTTCAGTTGATCCACTAAATTATGGTGGTCTTTGGCACATAAATGACTCAAACAAATGTTTTTTCCTTCATGGTGATATCAGCCTCTCAGCTTGATTCAAGTTATTTCTCCTAACTTGAGTTAGTTGGTTCATCATTCGGATGAATGTTTCCATTCTGGCTTCCATCAGAGGGTCGTCAACGCATGGTCCATTACAGTCACCATTTTCACGGTTCCTTCAATTGCTCACCATTTTATAAAAGAATAAAATCTTAGTGAGAAACCTATTTCATTTACTATTATTTTTACTATAAAGTATTTTACCTCTTCAAATGTCATGCTTAATAAATTATATTTCTCTATAATTCCTTCATAATGATATATAAGATGCTTGCGATTAACCAAACATATCCCCCAGGAGTGTTGGAACTAGGAGAGCAGCAAGACCCATTGTTGTGCACTGGTTCCCATTCAAGTCTAGATCAATGTGGTGTTTTCAGGTTTTACCCCTATGTACAGCTATGTCAGAGCATCCTATACCTCCTCGTATCTACACAGGGATGTATTTTTTTGATAAACCACTTACTCAATACATACCAAAATACCAGGAAGTTTTTCCCTATATTTAAACTTTTCTATAGGGTTCATCCTAATGTTTTCATAGCCTAATTTTAATAAATAACCAATCCATCCATTGATACAAACTATTACATCCTTCCATTTTATAACATAACTATTCATTACATTTTACAAAACTGAGGATCTTTAAG
Organism: Viscum album; assembly: GCA_963277665.1. Taxonomy (NCBI): domain Eukaryota; kingdom Viridiplantae; phylum Streptophyta; class Magnoliopsida; order Santalales; family Viscaceae; genus Viscum; species Viscum album. Next base: position 1,743,532,511 of record OY728156.1, read on the forward strand.
GTTTAGTGTCTTGGAAACCAGGAACATAACACATGATTACCTAAATAATTCTTTTTATACACTTGAAAGTCTTCTTCATTGTTCATCATAAGTTCATTACAACATCTCATAACCTGGGAGCATACATCAAAGGAAAGGGTGAGCAGAAGGCCCATTAAGGGAAACAAGACAAACAGTTTATATGTGAACTTGAGATACATCAATAATGTCATGATAAATAACATTAAGGCGTGAGAAAGAGATCATGAAGGATATCATAATAAAAATAACGTGTTTCGTAAGATGATGATTTGGATAACAAATTTAACTTAGTCAAACATTTCTGTATCACAATGTCTATCCCCAAGGTGTCATCAAAAAATTTCTAAGGTTATTCAACAAGGTATCGTTAAAATGGTCATCTCTAGAGATTATGTCTTTACCCAATGCATTGGAGCGCTATCAGGGTGCACCCTTATTTTTTCTTTATTATAATGTTACCCACATATATTATCATCAATCATTTCATAAATAACCCATATATCATAAATGAAATGGGTTTCATTTCATAGTTATATCATATTAAAAACTGCTTTAAAGACATGATCTTTATGTCACTTTAAAACCACGGAAAAGGAAACCGGGTCTCATGTATATAAATAACGGAATTTAAAATAAAACATTTTTATATATATGTGAATACCCCTATAGAATAAAGAGTTTTGAGTATTAAATTAAAAAAATAAAAGACTTTTAGAAAAAGAGAGTCATTTTAAGATGAAAATTCAGCAACATAACAGCTATGTTGCAGAGTTTTAGAAAACATTTAAAATTGAGGGCAATTGGGTCACCCACTCATAAATGATCCATAAAACGTATAGGGACAGAATATAAAAGATATAAGAACATGGTAATAAAATTGTAACGAAATACCATATGAAATGAAAAACATGAAAGGAAGGAAAAAATAAGATTTCTCTTATGAAGAATTCAGCATCCTATTGACGTCACATAAAACATCAAAAAAATGAATTGATGAGATTAAATATGGTCTATAATCATGTTAAAATAAAAGGAAAATATGATTAATATATAGATCATACCCCAACATCATAAAAAGAAACTTGAAATACTGGACATGAAAGTAGAACATTGAAAATGGGGAGAGTGAAAGAATCCCTTACCAAGAAGAGTAACGTCGAAATATTGAAGATTGGGACCTTGGAAGGCTTGAGAGAACCTTGGTAGTACTCCTTGGGAGGTAAGGAGACACGAATTTCATTGAAGAGGATTTTGTAATTGAAAGGATGAATGAATGGCTTGTTATTTATAGGGGATGTGAGGGGACAAGGCATTAATTGTCAAGGGACACCTCCTTGGTGGTATTGGAAAAACCATGGGCTTTCCCATGGTATTTTCCCATGGTATTGGCCACATGAGAAACCTCATACCTTATCATACTATTCATAATTTGACCATAATTATTACATAATTATTACATCCTTAATGAATTCATTAAACACCGGAAACACTAAAATGAAAATTCATTATTCACCGAAAATTCAACTTTTTCAGAAAAATCCCAAAAATTATCCTTAACATAATATAGATTCATTGATTTCAATAATGAAGAAAATATTATGAAAATAATTTTTTAAATAATTTTAATTTATTTTTGAATAAACAACACTATTCACTTGAAAAAACTAATACTTAACTAGTAATTTTGGAAACAATTATTTAGCTATTTTATTGAATCACATTAATTAATAAAGGTTCCTAATTATATTAATACTTTATTAAAGTGGTATTACTAATCCATTTGGGATCATTACTAATCCTAAGCGTAAAATCATTATTCATAATTTATTAATCACCAAAAATTAATTTTATCTTATTAGAAATTAAATTTATTACAGGACACATTTGCATATGACTATTTTTTTTAAATCCTTACACATAATTAATTATTTATGTTTTACATAAATATTTTGAAATATCCCTTTTTCTAAAATTCATCCATAAAATACATCCTATTTTTATCCGAACATCTAAAAATTCACAAACATCCCCACAAGAATAAATCAGAATTTTATTTATCTCAAAGGATTACACAATGTAGCTATGGTGTCATTACATAGCCCCATATAACACCAACATATAACCTAAGTGTAAGGTGTGCTAAGGTGAGATAATTTAAGGGAGGCTCAGATAACATTTCCCTAGTTCTAATCTCCACTAACATGAACTTCTCCTGAAGGAAATTTTGTTCAAGCATGACACAGTGGAGTTCAGCTTGGGCTTGGTCCAAAGCGAAGCCCAAAGATGCCACCTCCTTCCCAAGCTATGATAAGTGGGATCCATATGGTTCGAGTCTAATGGATGAAGCCATAGAATCTTCTTTCCACATTAACCATTAACATCTCTATTAAATCATTAAGAGTAAATAATATACTATTCAAAAAGTATGGGCCGTGACAGGTCTTTAAAAACATAAAATGTCATAACATGGATATTGAAAATTTAATAGAACCTGATGGAATTAATTTAGTTATGGAACAACATATCTCAAGTTCGACTCACACCAAATACAATTTATTTTCTTTATAAAAAATATAATCCACAATATCATAATTTATTAAGAAACTGTTTTCATTTGTGTTATATTATTATTATTAGGATTATTTTATTAATAAACATTTTTTATACAATAATTTATTCTATTAAATTCATTTCAAACATTTAGAGGAAAATTAGATCATAATATACTCGAAATATTAGGGAGTTGATAATGGTTCAATTTTCCATTGTTCAATCATATAAATAATTTTAATTGTAACAATATTATAAAACCCCATAAATTTTAATTGTAACAATATTATAAAATGTCATAATCGGCCGTATGGCTATTCCATTAAGTATGTATGGAAATTGGCCGTATGGCTATTCCATTAAGTCTGGGGCCTTATATAAAACCCCATAAATATGAATATAAATCAATTGTTTTCCACCTAAACATGAAAATTATTTTATATTCATTTAACACGTTATGTAATCCCAAGGGATTCCATTTCTACTCTTATAAGAGAAAACTATACCAATAGTTTTCATCAAACTTCATGAACCATGTACCTAAAATAGAATCTTACCAATAAAAATCCAAAACCCCATTCCCATTTAATATTTTTTCTTATCTCATACAAAATATATCATATAATTCATAATGTGTAATGTAATATTCATTTTTTGAATTAGAGTTATAAAACTCAAAAATATTTTATTTATTTATTAATATATTGAAATCTAATATTATTAATCCATGAGGACATAATGACATATATATCTCTACTATATCACTTTTTTATATTTTTTTAGATCTACTTACAACAAATGGTAACAAAATGAAACATTTGTCCATATGTGTAGAATAAATTTTCTATGACGAGAAGTGCTTATTTATTCCTATCCTCATTTGAATAATGATAATAATGATGTATATAATGAATATATAAGATATTAATTCCATTATAATGTTTCTATAATTATAATATATCACATTTTTTATTATCATTTTAGTCGTTTAACAAATATAGCGTCACTCATGTGTCATCAGGAGTACCACCTGAAGTAATGTGATTCATTTTTCATGTAGTAGTGAAGGTTGAGAATTCATTTGGGATAGTGTTGATGATGTCCCTTCCCTTACAATTCCCATGTCTAGTTTTACTACATCCTTAATCAAGGGATATCCTAGGATCCTCATTGTTGCCAGGACAACGGGGTCTTTATCGCATAAGGCATCCACGACATTTTTTCTCTTCCATGGTGATAATGAATTGAACAATCATTGTATTTTATAAGCTCCAACCTTCTCCTTTGTCTCATGTTCAATTCATTCTATGTGAAAATATAATTTAAACTCTGGTATTTAGTGTATATATCACATTTCTCCCCATAAATATAGTGCCTCCATATCTTTAGAGAAAAAACAACTGCCACCAGCTCTAGGTCATGCATAGGATAATTTTTCTCATGTTGCATTAGCTGACAAGATGCATAAGCAATTACCTTTTCATTTTTCATGAGGACGCACCCAAGCCCATTCATAGATGAATCACTAAAAATAATGAATCCTTATATGATAGCGGGTAGTGTTAACACAGGTGTAGTGAGCAGTATCTTCTTCTGCTCTTGGAAACATTCCTCACATTCCTCTGTCCAGATGAACTTAACCAAGTTTTTAGTCAATATGCTTTGTGGATTATAAAGTTGTGAAAAGGTTTTCACATACCTCTTATAATATCCTACTAAACCAAGGAAACTATGAATCTCAATTATTGTTGTGGGTTGAGGACACTCCTCCACAACCATTTTCTTTGAAGGGACAATAGATATTCCTTCAATGGTTACGATGTGCCCCATGAAATCCACTTGTTGTAACCAAAGCTCACACTTGCTGAACTTTCCAAAGAACCTCTCCTTCCCCATAGTTTTAAAAATAACCCTTAGATGATTTTCATGCTCCTCATGAAATTTTGAATATATCAAAATATCATCAATAAAAACTACCCAAAAGTTATCAAGGTAGTCTTTAAAGACTCAATTCATCAAATACAAGAAAATAGAATGAGAATTAGTCAAGCCTAAGGGCATAACAGTAAACTCATAATGCCCATATCTTGATCGGAAAGCAGTCTTTGGAATATATTCTTTCTTCACCCTTAGTTGATGATAACCAGATTAAAAATCAATCTTAGAGAAGAATTGATCCCCACGTAGTTGGTCAAATAAATCATAAATTCATGGAAGCATGTATTTTTGCTTCACTATCATCCCATTAAGTTCCCTATAATCAATGCATAGACGCATTGATCCATCCTTCTTCTTCAAAAAGAGAACTGGTTCTCCCCACAGAGACACACTCGGTCGAATAAACCCATTCTCCATCAACTCATGGATTTTTTTCATTAACTCATCTAGCTCCACATTTTCCATTCTATACAGGGTCTTTGATATCAGTTGAGATCCATGTAACTCCTCAGAAAGAACTTCCATGTATTCTTGAACAATAATAACATATTCTATTTTTACACTCCCTTCTCCTTCTTCATCCTAACCGATTAACTCCATAAAGAAGGCTATAGGAGGAACCTGTAGACAAAGATCAAATCAGGATATCTCTCTTAGGAAGATAAATGTAGGTATTTCATTCAAGACTACTGAGATTTCCTTACTTTGGCATTTGATCATAGCATTATACATTGAGATTCAGACCATCCCTAGTATAACGTCAAATTCCATCATGGGAATGACTACTAGATCATCAATAAGATTGTGCTCACTAATGTAAACACTAGTGACTTTAAACACTGTTGATGCATAGTTAATCACACATGGTGTCTTGACGGACAACTCTACCCCTAGAAGATCTAGGTTTGATTCTATATTCTTTTCAAACTTGGAAGAAATAAAGGAATGCGCAGAACCAGAGTCAAACAAAGTACTTTCTAGTTTTGAGAGGAAAAAAAGTGTACCTGCTACCATGTAATTTGGAGCATCAACATCAGTTGTTGTGATATAAAAATCATGATCTTTCTCCATTGCCTTTTGCTGAGGATGATGGTGTTTCCCCTCCACTTCCCCCAGATTTGGAGAGTGATTAGAAAAGTCCCCAAGCTATCAACACTTGAATCATTGGACTTTGTGTATGGCCAGAACCATCTTTCCTCTGTCGTTAGTATTGGTATGTTGAGGCTTCATATCACTATGAAAATTTTGAGAAATATGGCCTTGTCTTGCACACTTTTAGCACTTTCTACTTCCGATCAAGCAGTGCCTCGAATGCTTCTTCCCACATTTATTGCATGTGGAAATTTGCATTTTTTTCCACCTCTTTCTTGATCAAATCTTTATCCCAGGCTTAGTTCTATAGCTCCCTTCTTCTCATTAGATTTGTGAGACCATTGTCTCGCACCAAACTCCAGTTCGACATTCAGAGAACTACAAACTATTTCATCGTAGCTATCATAGTCCCTCTTGGTTAGATTCTTTTTCAGATTAGGTCATAGTCCACCATAGAATCTATCAACCATACAATTATGGTCCATGAGAAAGCTTGACATATAAAGGTAAAGCCTTGTAAAGTTCATCTTGTAGATTCCAATAGATTCATTCTCCTTCTGCTTCAGTGGGAGAAATTTTTTCTCCATTCTTGTTCACATAGAACGAGGGAAATACTGATTTAATAATATTCCCATAATCGCTTCCTACTCCATATCTTCCATCTCTTTTATTGGATTCATGTTTTTTATCAGTGACCACCACTAATAATCTTCACTCTCTATGCGGTAAACAGAAAGGGTGACCTTTTCTTGTTCCAAACAATGAAGTACAGAAAAGAGCTTTTCAATAAAGCTTATCCATTGTTCTGTTTCCAATGGTTCAGTAGATCCACTAAATTATGGTGGTCTTTGGCACATAAATGACTCAAACAAATGTTTTTTCCTTCATGGTGATATCAGCCTCTCAGCTTGATTCAAGTTATTTCTCCTAACTTGAGTTAGTTGGTTCATCATTCGGATGAATGTTTCCATTCTGGCTTCCATCAGAGGGTCGTCAACGCATGGTCCATCACAGTCACCATTTTCACGGTTCCTTCAATTGCTCACCATTTTATAAAAGAATAAAATCTTAGTGAGAAACCTATTTCATTTACTATTATTTTTACTATAAAGGATTTTACCTCTTCAAATGTCATGCTTAATAAATTATATTTCTCTATAATTCCTTCATAATGATACATAAGATTCTTGCGATTAACCAAACATATCCCCCGAGAGTGTTGGAGCTAGGAGAGCAGCAAGACCCATTGTTGTGCACTGGTTCCCATTCAAGTCTAGATCAATGTGGTGTTTTCAGGTTTTACCTCTATGTACAGCTATTTCAGAGCATCCTATACCTCCTCGTATCTACACAGGGATGTATTTTTTTGATAAACCACTTACTCAATACATACCAAAATACCAGGAAGTTTTTCCCTATATTTAAACTTTTCTATAGGGTTCATCCTAATGTTTTCATAGCCTAATTTTAATAAATAACCAATCCATCCATTGATACAAACTATTACATCCTTCCATTTTATAACATAACTATTCATTACATTTTACAAAACTGAGGATCTTTAAGGTTTAGTGTCTTGGAAACCAGGAACATAATACATGATGACCTAAATAATTCTTTTTATACACTTGAAAGTCTTCTTCATTGTTCATCATAAGTTCATTACAACATCTCATAACCTGGGAGCATACATCAAAGGAAAGGGTGAGCAGAAGGCCCATTAAGGGAAACAAGACAAACAGTTTTTTGTGAACTTGAGATACATCAATAATGTCATGATAAATAACATTAAGGCGTGAGAAAGAGATCATGAAGGATATCATAATAAAAATAACGTGTTTCGTAAGATGATGATTTGGATAACAAATTTAACTTAGTCAATCATTTCTGTATCACCAATGTCTATCCCCAAGGTGTCATCAAAAAATTTCTAAGGTTATTCAACAAGGTATCGTTAAAATGGTCATCTCTAGAGATTATGTCTTTACCCAATGCATTGGAGCGCTATCAGGGTGCACCCTTATTTTTTCTTTATTATAATGTTACCCACATATATTATCATCAATCATTTCATAAATAACCCATATATCATAAAAGAAATGGGTTTCATTTCATAGTTATATCATATTAAAAACTGCTTTAAAGACATGATCTTTATGTCACTTTAAAACCACGGAAAAGGAAACCGGGTCTCATGTATATAAATAACGGAATTTAAAATAAAACATTTTTATATATATGTGAATACCCCTATAGAATAAAGAGTTTTGAGTATTAAATTAATAAAATAAAAGACTTTTAGAAAAAGAGAGTCATTTTAAGATGAAAATTCAGCAACATAACAGCTATGTTGCAGAGTTTTAGAAAACATTTAAAATTGAGGGCAATTGGGTCACCCACTCATAAATGATCCATAAAAAGTATAGGGACAGAATATAAAAGATATAAGAACATGGTAATAAAATTGTAACGAAATACCATATGAAATGAAAAACATGAAAGGAAGGTAAAAATAAGATTTCTCTTATGAAGAATTCAGCATCCTATTGACGTCACATAAAACATCAAAAAAATGAATTGATGAGATTAAATATGGTATATAATCATGTTAAAATAAAAGGAAAATATGATTAATATATAGATCATACCCCAACATCATAAAAAGAAACTTGAAATACTGGACATGAAAGTAGAACATTGAAAATGGGGAGAGTGAAAGAATCCCTTACCAAGAAGAGTAACGTCAAAATATTGAAGTTTGGGACCTTGGAAGGCTTGAGAGAACCTTGGTAGTACTCCGTGGGAGGTAAGGAGACACGAATTTCATTGAAGAGGATTTTGGAATTGAAAGGATGAATGAATGGCTTGTTATTTATAGGGGATGTGAGGGGACAAGGCATTAATTGTCAAGGGACACCTCCTTGGTGGTATTGGAAAAACCATGGGCGTTCCCATGGTATTTTCCCATGGTATTGGCCACATGAGAAACCTCATACCTTATCATACTATTCATAATTTGACCATAATTATTACATAATTATTACATCCTTAATGAATTCATTAAACACCGGAAACACTAAAATGAAAATTCATTATTCACCGAAAATTCAACTTTTTCAGAAAAATCCCAAAAATTATCCTTAACATAATATAGATTCATTGATTTCAATAATGAAGAAAATTTTATGAAAATAATTTTTTAAATAATTTTAATTTATTTTTGAATAAACAACACTATTCCCTTGAAAAAACTAATACTTAACTAGTAATTTTGGAAACAATTATTTAGCTATTTTATTGAATCACATTAATTAATAAAGGTTCCTAATTATATTAATACTTTATTAAAGTGGTATTACTAATCCATTTGGGATCATTACTAATCCTAAGCGTAAAATCACTATTCATAATTTATTAATCACCAAAAAATAATTTTATCTTATTAGAAACTAAATTTATTACAGAACACATTTGCATATGACTATTTTTTTTAAATCCTTACACATAATTAATTATTTATGTTTTACATAAATATTTTGAAATATCCCTTTTTCTAAAATTCATCCATAAAATACATCATATTTTTATCCGAACATCTAAAAATTCACAAACATCCCCACAAGAATAAATCAGAATTTTATTTATCTCAAAGGATTACACAATGTAGCTATGGTGTCATTACATAGCCCCATATAACACCAACATATAACCTAAGTGTAAGGTGTGCTAAGGTGAGATAATTTAAGGGAGGCTCAGATAACATTTCCCTAGTACTAATCTCCACTAACATGAACTTCTCCTGAAGGAAATTTTGTTCAAGCATGACACAGTGGAGTTCAGCTTGGGCTTGGTCCAAAGCGAAGCCCAAAGATGCCACCTCCTTCCCAAGCTATGATAAGTGGGATCCATATGGTTCGAGTCTAATGGATGAAGCCATAGAATCTTCTTTCCACATTAACCATTAACATCTCTATTAAATCATTAAGAGTAAATAATATACTATTCAAAAAGTATGGGCCGTGACAGGTCTTTAAACACATAAAATGTCATAACATGGATATTGAAAATTTAATAGAACCTGATGGAATTAATTTAGTTATGGAACAACATATCTCAAGTTCGACTCACACCAAATACAATTTATTTTCTTTATAAAAAATATAATCCACAATATCATAATTTATTAAGAAATTGTTTTCATTTGTGTTATATTATTATTATTAGGATTATTTTATTAATAAACATTTTTTATACAGTAATTTATTCTATTAAATTCATTTCAAACATTTAGAGGAAAATTAGATCATAATATACTCGAAATATTAGGGAGTTGATAATGGTTCAATTGTCCATTGTTCAATCATATAAATAATTTTAATTGTAACAATATTATAAATTTTATTCTGTAAATTTATTTTTAAATTAATTTTTGAGTGGTGGACATGAAAAATGAATCACATTACTTCAGGTGGTACTCCTGATGACACATGAGTGACACTATATTTGTTAAACGACTAAAATGATAATAAATAATGTGATATATTATAATTATAGAAACATTATAATGGAATTAATATCTTATATATTCATTATATACATCATTATTATCATTATTCAAATGAGGATAGGAATAAATAAGCACTTCTCGTCATAGAAAATTTATTCTACACATATGGACAAATGTTTCATTTTGTTACCATTTGTTGTAAGTAGATCTAAAAAAATATAAAAAAGTGATATAGTAGAGATATATATGTCATTATGTCCTCATGGATTAATAATATTAGATTTCAATATATTAATAAATAAATAAAATATTTTTGAGTTTTATAACTCTAATTCAAAAAATGAATATTACATTACACATTATGAATTATATGATATATTTTGTATGAGATAAGAAACAATATTAAATGGGAATGGGGTTTTGGATTTTTATTTGTAAGATTCTATTTTAGGTACATGGTTCATGAAGTTTGATGAAAACTATTGGTATAGTTTTCTCTTATAAGAGTAGAAATGGAATCCCTTGGGATTACATAACGTGTTAAATGAATATAAAATAATTTTCATGTTTAGGTGGAAAAAAATTGATTTATATTCATATTTATGGGGTTTTATATAAGGCCCCAGCCTTAATGGAATAGCCATACGGCCAATTTCCATACATACTTAATGGAATAGCCATACGGCCGACTTCCATCATATACATGTATTTATAATATTACATAATCATTTAGAGGTAAGAAATGAAATGCACCGTTCATGGAGACGGTAAGCCGTACGTACGCATGAATGCTACTTTCATTTCTTTGTCATATTAATGGAATTAAAACTAAATGAGAGGTATATATATTTTAATTCCAGAATTATATTCATCATTTAGATATATCATTCATTATATATATCCATTATATACATGTACTTTTAATAGTACATTACATTTGGGGATAAGAAATGAAATGCACCGTTCATGGAGACGGTAAGCCGTACGTACGCATGAACGCTACTTTCATTTCTATCTCATACTTTAATGGAAAGAAATAATAATGATATAGAGGTATATTATAATTCCAGTATAACATCATATATAATAACTTTAAATCCATCCTTTACACGTCCCACATATGGCATTAACGAATCACATCACTTTGAGGAGCGGTAGTCCACACTTCCTTAAATGAAGATATCGTATTTACACATAATGGAAACCATAAAGGTATGTCAAAAATGATAAATACAGAATCTTAAAGAAAACATATACATATTATATATCATATATAAAAATAGTGTCATCATAATGGCCACCTTTGAAGGTGTTAAATGAGTATTGAACAATCATCGTTTCGGGAGGCAGAATTTTGCCATCCATGGAAACCGTATGTTCTTTAACCATTTGATGTAGTTGTGTGAGAGTGTAGCTCGAATAAATCTTATAACAACATCCTAGTATATTTAAGATACTGGTGTTGTTACAAAAGAAGTAAATAAAAAGAGTTTATAGGGTTGGAGACGCAAAATAAAACAAATGAACAAGAGAGAATGAGTTACCTTTAAAAGTGTAACTCGTTTTGATTTGAGCCTAAAGTCTTCCTTTGAAAGGATTCTTCCCAAAGGGAATCCTCTAGGATGAGGAGAGGTATGTGGAGAGCGTAAATGGGCAGGGTTTGGCCGAGACAAAGGCTTGAAGAGTGTGTGAAATGAGGTACAGGTGGGGGCCTTTTATAAGAGGAGAGGAGGGGCACTTTTGGAAAGTAAAGAAATATTACTTTATTTGAAAATGTGTTTCGGTTTTAAAAGGTCCCACATTGATAGAATTCGAGGATAAGGTAACAAGTCTTAGAAATCCACTCATCCAATAAGTTTTGGACATGTGTAGGTTTTTGATTTTACATCATCTTTCTATTTTATTTAAATCGTCAAATAATGATGTCATCGCTTCATCATTATTATGTCATAAATAATTTATTTATATTTAATGTACAAAAATTATAAAAAACTAATATGATGTAGGAAATCGTTTTATCTTTCCAATGAATATTTATAATCAAAATTTGGAATTGTATAACCCCACTAAAAAATTATTTTAGTAAAACAACTCATGTTTGTGTCAATTTAATTTTAACATTAAATAAAAATATATTATTGTCATTTTCCAACTAAAGTGGCTCCATGGGGTCCCCAAGTTGGCCAATGGATTGTCTTGGTCGGCCATGACTCACCCAATAGGTGTAGGACAAGTGTCAAGCTCATCTAATTTTATTAAAGCATTATTTTTACCTTAAACTACACTAATTACCACTAATCGCGATTAAAAACTTAATAAGTTACTATTTACCAAAAAATTATTTTAATCTCATTGAACCACATTTTACATACTAATGACAACCATGTATGTCGGATTTTTGAAATTCAAAACACAATGATGGCAAAATTTCATTTAAACGGAAAATCATTCTTTATAAGTACCACTTAGTGGTTTCACTATTCATCAAAAATTAAAGTTTTTCTGAAAATTACCAAAAATTCACCCTAAGCTATATTTGATATTATGAATTAAAAAATGAAGTCTATTATACAAAATTCAAGACATATAAGTCACATTAATTAATTTAATAATTAATTCCCGCTGCCAGAGCAAATAGCGTGTTTTTACAAAACAATAAGTATAAAAAGATTGACACCAGTTTAAGTCTAATTTCAAAGTGAAATTGATTCCAATGACCACCATTGGATTAAATGGTAAAAATATATTCATATTACACATTAAGACCAATTCAAAAGATAATCTAATTATATAAATAAATTAGAATAAAAAGAGGTTTTGAATTAAAATACAACATTTTACACTATTCATTAAAAAATGAACTTTATCGGAAAGATACCAAAAATTTACACAAAGAAAATTTTGATGTCCCGATTCTAAAGAAGAGTTATATTTGGTCCAAAATAAAGTATAAGAGTAACCAAAACTATATTTAATGACGATTCTCCGTCAAAAGGTGATAAGTGGACCTTTCATGAAAATTAGGGTATAAATGCCTAAAATTGAACTCTTTCCGTATTTTAAGCCTTTATCATTTATTTGGTAAATGTAAAAACATTTAAAAACATATATAATCATATTTTAGTTATTTCTATCCATTCCCACCAGAACAAGGGCTACTCGTTAACTAACATTTAAAATAATATTATTTTATTACTAGTGTGTAACGTAAGATTTCAATGAAACTAATCGTTGCGTATCGAGTACGCTATCGAATGTAGAAACCACTTTTAATTAAAATTAATATTTAATTCATAAATATTAATTAATATGAAAATTATTTATTCTTTATTTACCTGGGATGTTACATTTTATATCTAATAATACACATCAATAATATTTAAACATGATTTGAAATATTTTTATCCATTTCCTCTTAGTTATAACCTATTGTTATCCATGTAAACAAGGACCTCAAGAGAAATGTTTCTTACATAATAGGGGAAAAGACTATTAAAATAAAATGAAATCTGACCCATAATTGGATAACCAGTAATATGGTTTACTATATCACATTCACAAAGGGAATTAGTTGATTTATGAATTTTTAATAATTGTATAATAATTAGATGAAATAAAATATGAGTACTTCCATTTTCAATATAATAACATAGGGGAAATTAAAAAATTATCCAAATAGTAATCGTGATAGAATATAACCTATAATCCTATAAATAATGATTCACATTTATATACAAAATTCATAGAAGTCCATAACTAATGAAAAATACATTTTCTTATTTTATTTTTATAAAATTATTTAATGGTTTTTTAAATGTTTTTACATGAATTGTGTCAGAATTATATAATAATTTAAATAAATTATTTAATTGCTAGAATTTGAAAATAATTTACCATATTAATAAATTTATTCAGTATAAAAACTATGATTTATAATAATTTTTACATTTTTAATAATTTTCAAATCATATTAGGTATATTAAAATTAGTAAAGTGGGATTTTGGAATTATTCAAATATGTAAAATAATATAATGGAATATATCATTAAAATAAATTAAAAAATTATACATACATGATGGGGGTGGTTGGACTACACATATCCAATGGGATAATGGAATGTTTTTGTGTTTTTATATCATTTTCAAAAAAAATATCCAAAATTTCATGATTTGATAATAAAGTGTTGAGAAACATATTTAACTAAAAATATTTATAATAAAATGAATTCGATGGAATCAATTTAAAAAAATTTAACAACATGATTCCAAATATTGAATAAATTTTTCATAATTAAATTTACATTAGTTTCAATATAATATTTAATATAAATTCATGATTCCCAAAAAAAATTTGTTTTTGGGAAATCCTTTTAAAGCACAAATTCTAACATATGTCAAAAAAAAGTATAATGATTATTCATATGTAATTAATTAAATAATTTCTAATTAATGTTATCTTACATTACTGTTACATCAAATGAAAAACCTAATGCTAGAATCTTATTAATTGATATCATGAAATGAAATGGAATTTATACTAAAATGAGTATTTTTTTACATTCACTAAAATATTAATATTCTCAGAAAACCCTATGAAATCACCCTATGAAATTTTTTTCATGATTATTTAAATTTTTTTAATTTCAAAAATATTATTTTTACAATATTGTATAAATTATTTATAATTTATGTGATCAAAAGGAAATAAAAACCATATTTCATAATAAGATATCTATGATAAACCAATTTTCATTTAAAAATTTGAGTACTTTAATATTCGAAATAAATTTTCATTATAAAAATATTTTATGGATATTTTTCATTTTATTTTCTGACCTATATATACCTCAAATTTTTCTACTAGGATAAAATGTTCATATTTGAATATTATTATTTTATACAATATCACGTTTCAATTAAATATCAATGTTCCCTATTTTAAAATTTATTAGGTTTATTAATATTTTTAACAAAATATTCTGGTTGAAAAATTTTCATGATAATAGATAATTTAAAACACCAAATATGTTTTTGAAAATAAATAGTCTAAATATTTTTAAAATCATTCTTGAAATCCAAAAATGAAAAAATTTATAATTATACATCCCATAAAAAGGTGATGTGAGAAACATAATGTATTCCTCAATTAAATAAAAAATGAGTTCGAATATAATGATAATGTTATCTGGATGTTAAAATTTCAACATATAGGATTAATTTAATGTTATTGAAATAATATATTGTGATAGAGACTATGTACATCATTATAGTAATGACCACAAAAAAATAAATACTCAAGGGGTAAAGAATATAATCGATTAATCACAAACATCAAAAAGAATAAAATTATTAAAATTGCATTTTTATAGAGTTGATGGTTTATTTTACAATCATGATAGAGAAGATGGAAAAATATTATTACCTTATTTACATCAAATTGAGAGACAGAATTTCATTCTTTTATTTTGTTTCTATATATTCCGACTACTTTCTCATATAATAATACAATAAACGAATATTATAGATGAAATTTTCATGTCCAATGCACTAAAATTTCCATTTATAAGAATATATATTCCATAACCCCAAAATCGCTATGAAATCAAAATTCTAATATAAATCTACATAATATTAATTTCATAAAATTTTCATAACATGAAAATATATTATCCTGAAATAGTTTACTTCTTAAAGCATAAAATTATTTAATTACTAACGAAAAATAAATTCATTCAAAAATTTATTAATATGAAAAAACATATTCCCCAAATTTGAAATTTCTATTATCACTATTATACTTTTTGACAATTTAGTTTATAATAAAACTAATGGTTGTAAATACAATTCATATTATGTAAAAAAATCATGAAATCATTCATACACGTATTTATTTTACAGTAAAACATGTACAAAACTAATGGGTTGTATTCATAAACATGATTCCTTAAATATTTTGGATCATCTAAAAACCTAATCTGGTTAAACCATAAAATGAGTATCTAGGATTTTAAATATATCTTAATCCATATACTTTTCAAACCATTAATATTTACCTTTATTATATATCAATATTCAAAATAGTAGATTTATATATTATCTATTTTCAAATCGTTCATAGATATTCATAAAAATAATTTAATTTAATAAATTCATATAATGTGATATTTCATATATAATTTAATAGTCTTAGTCCCCATCATCGTGTAAAAATCACAATCATGTTAGTAACTAATCCACCTCTTTCATTGTTATTACATGTATTTGTATCTATGTAACAGATGAATCAACTTGCTTGTATACTAACGTGGATATAATTATTATAATAACCACATAATCTGTATTCTAAATTATTAATTATAATACCATATACATGGACTTATCCTTTTAATTTATCATAACTTATTTCATTCAAATATAAGGATTCATAAAATCTTATTCGAAAATGTACTACTAAATTTTAAATTATTCCAACTATGAAACCCCAATAATAGTATTTTGAATCTGATGGTTATTTCACTAAATTTTTTCAAGATTGAAGGAAATGAATCCTAATGGATTGGGCAGTTTAGATTTAATCAGAGACTAGATTCATACATTATTATAATATTAATTTTGAAAACATTTAACAAACCATAATAAATATATTGAGAACATTATTTTATTAGTTTATTAAATCCTTAATATCATTCTTATATAACATAATTATATCCTACAAAATAGAAAATGTAAAAAATATATGAACATTGATGATCTAAAAAATAAATCATAAAACATCAGATATCATAATCTAAATAAAGTGTGAATATTATGGAAAATATGAACAACAATAAAATATGAAATATATCTGATATTATTAGACGGGAATATATCAACTGATAACATAATAATAAAAATAATCACATAAATAACACTATATAATATTATAATGGTGAAATTTATATCTTTTGATATTATAATCATATTATCACGGACTTGTATCGGGATTTCATACACATATAATCAGGGACTCATATTTATGTTGTTATAGAGTAGGGCAAATACCCATACTACATATTCATATAATATATATATATATGTAACTAGGGGATATAACAGTCCTGACCTACAACTTACTATAGACAATGCATCAATCACATTAAGTTGATATATAAAACATCAATACAAAATAATCATAAACATTCGTATGGAAAAAATAGCATTAAAATTTTAATATGTACTCCAAATAAATAAATTTAAAAAATGATCTTGTTTCTTATAGAGTGATATGTTACATGGTCAAATTAATTTATATATCAACAAAATATTAACTTTAATAACATGATGTTTACTTGGATAAATATAAATTTTTTATAGACCTAGATAATTATTTAAGAAAAATAAACTTATAATTATTAAATAACATGTTAGTTTATTTATTAATATTAAGTAACAAAATTAATTGATTATAACCATGATAAATTTTATTAAATATTAAATAAACATAGTATTTATTATTGTTGAAAATTCAGTTTTAAAATTACTAGAAAAAAAATAGAGATATTTTTTGATCGGTTTGGTAAAAAGTACTACTATGAGAAAAGGTAATGATGATTATTTTTCATCATTTAAAAAAAATCATTCATATTAAATATTATATAATAATGTTTTTTGAATATTAAATTCATTTTTGATATAAATTTGAAAAAATATTTATACTGATAAAAATCATGATAGAATAGAAAAATAATGACATTTTTCATTCAAAACATATTTAGGTGGTTTGAGTACAGTACAAAATTGAAATAATACATGAAACATATATATATAACTAGATGAGATGAAAATTTATAATGTTTAAGATAAAAAAATCATATAATGAACCTATTAAATAATAAATATAATTATTCTTAGATATGAATGAAATAGTGAAATAATCATATACCATACTGGTACATTCTGAATCATAACATCATTGAATTAAATATTTCCATATTAAATGATAAATACAATGAATATAAATTGATTCATGATATTAAATATTACTATAATTTATAAACATGGCACTAAAGAAACACAATATTAATATCAATTGTGAGTCATAGAAACACAAGTGAGATGAGAAACCTGTAAAAAGATCATAGCTTTTATGTGAGAAATAATTGATTATGAGATTGTTTTTGGTGAATGTATATACATATAAAAAATGTTAACATAATAAAAAAAATTATACATCAAAAAATTATACTTATCTATTACACAAGAAAATATTATTTCTGGTTTTCAACATAAATATCAAATAAATAAAGTTAGTGGATAAAAAATTTGTGCATCATTGGATGTATATAATCATAATGCATTAAAGTGAAAGTAAAATATGGTGGATTTATTTTAATCTCCATAATTATATAATAAATCCATTTTAGAGAAAAAATCATCATTGCATTACATGGTAAATAGATTCACATAATGGGTATTCTAAAAACACATTCATTTTAATGAACATGATAATAAAGCACTATGTGTGAGACAACGATATACCATGATGTCATAAAAGATAATTTAAATTATTATCAAATCATATAATAACATAAATGAAATTAAAGAATAATTTTACTAAAATAAAGGAAATGGGATAATGATAAAAACCCTAAAATAAACACATGTTAGTCCAAATTTCTTTGACATAAAATAATGGTATGTAGTCCCACAATGGATTTGGATTTCTCTTTAATAAAATACATATACTAATATGGAACTATAAAAATTAACCAATATATTCGAGATTTATCTATGTAAACCAATCATAACATGGTCATGATTATTTTCACAATTAAATGAAATCATTAACAAATCATAACCATACGACTTACCATTGAAATAAATCGAATTCTCAATATTTCATCATATCCAAACGAAATGATATCTCATATTTAATAAATGAACATATGGTATGTATTACCACATGAATTAATATAAAATAATCTACATAAATATGTATGTGACATATATAGAAAAATTAGAATAATTTCATTACATCAACGACATGTGGATATGGAGTTATATAGATAAATGTTGTAACCTATAAAAAATGGTGGTTTTGAGAGATCCCTTAATTTATTAATTGTATTTCTACATAGAAATTAGAAATAGCTTTATAATTATTATAATTTATATAATCATGTATTAAACTATAATTATCAGATATAACTTATTGAATGTGATTTTAATATAAAATCCGCCCTTTTATTATTTTTCTTTTAAGTAGCTATTATATGTATAGTTGTTCATATTTAATGATTTCTATAAAAATACATGATGATTATACATTAAACATGTTGACACCATATTTGAGATATTTAACATGACTGTAATATAGAATATACAGAATATATATCTGTATATATATATTTTGATACATAAAACACATAGATAATAATATGAATTATATTATACATAATGATAGTATGTTATATGTATGAATGAATGTAATTTAAATTTTTAAATGATGGAAATAAATATATTTACAATATAAATAATTATAAAAATTCATGAGAGACAATTTTGAAAAATTCATTACATCAGTTAATGAGGTCATACCCTATCATAAACATGAATGAGTTTTATGTTTCCCATAAGATAGAAGAGTATATGGATGTATATGAAACCATTAAAAAAATAAAATATCGTTATAAATAATATATAACAGTTATTGTTTTAGAATATTTTATATTGATTTCAAGGTGGTGGATGGAGAAATAAACCTAAAATCATTCAATTAAAAACTATGCCTAGTCTTTCATAAACATCCTTTTTCCAACATTATAAATTAAATGATATTTACTATTCAAAGATAAGATGTATTTAATGTTTTTATGGATTTTGGGAATGTTTTTCTTCTCACTTCTTGATTGAAATTGTTCTTTAGAATTAATGAAATTGGAGGGGGATTCCATTTGATATGCTAGGGGAGGGGTGAAGTTGTAAATAGATAAATATTTAATTTTTATAAACTAATTCTCATATATCAAATGACCTAAATATGTAATTATTATATATTTTGAGTATTTTTATAAATAATAAATTGCAATAAAGTTTTGGTAACATTAACATATGTTTTTTCTCATATATCTTATCATTAACTCACATTAACACTTTTAATTAATTTAAGTGAAAATGATGTTTTTGTTTATCATGGATAAATATATTGAATTATATAATGAAAATTGTTCCATAAAAGTACAATTTATTAAAATTTTAATCATAAAAATAATAATGTTTCAGATTATAGGATTTTGTTTTTTAATTTTAAAACATTCACTAATATATTATTTATTATAAAGTAACTAAATTTTTTAAACATTACCTTTATTTAGAAAATAGAAAAACCATGAAATTAATGGAATGTGATTCATATCCATCAATAACTCGATTATATGAAATTTTTACATTATTATTCATGTTAATTAATATTTAAATAAATTATATTAAATTTATCATTCTATATCACTTACTTTTTTTCTATTATTTGAATAAATATTATATTAGTAACAAGTAAGAATTTATTTAGATTATTCAATATCTAAAAATTATAAATAATATATCATTATAAAGTGAACAATTATGATTCAAATAATCAGTTATAACTTAACATATCCTCTATTTTAAGCCTTGTCGAAAAATTATATTGTTATAAAATAAAAATAATGGATTTTTTTTATAAATAATAAAATATAATGGTATAAATCTGTGGGATGTGGAAAAAATAAAAAATATTTTCTGAAATGGTATGCACAAGGTTATAATACATTCATATAATATGATAAATTCATCTATGTTGGGTCATATTTTATCCCTGTTCATATTATTTTTAACAAGAATTTTTGGATTTCCCATATTGTGTCGAAAATAATTTACTATGGTTAATATTTCAAATAAAAAAAAATAAAAGTTACCTATTTAAAAGAAATCAATTTTGGATTCTAAATGAGGGTCACATTTTTTTATGATATTATAATTAGAATAGGAACAAATTAATTTATGAATGAAACATAAAATGTAATAGATTTTTTTTAATTATATATTTCGTATAAAAGTGATTTTTGAATAATTCATATATAAATTTGAATTGAAATAAAATAAAATGAATATGTTTAATAAAAATTAATAAATGACTTTTAAAACTAATCAAAATTATAATTTCACTTTCTAAATAATTTAATATATAATACAGTTTCAATAAAAATGAAGACTTTTCATTGTTCATTAAAAAATTAATATATTTTAAAAATTCATTAAATTGTATACTATAATGATTTATATACTCTTATATTGGAAATAATAAACATTTTATTAAATAAATTAAATAATTTTGTATAAATTAATTATAAAACCATGCCCAGAAATTAAATAATATCCAATTTTGATGAAAACATAATTTTAATGATTTAAATGAATTATCTAATAAATCAATTTATATATCAATTTTATAAATCAGTTATTTTTTTTTGAGTTTCAACACAAATGATATTTCATATTTTACTTAATATTATCCAGACCTGCGAATTCAACAATTATATTTTAATGTTGACATTCAAAAAATGAATTTTTTGTAGTACATACTAATTTTCCTAATTATTTGTGTTGTGTGATAATAAAGATATATTTCATAGTATTGTTTTTAAAACATTTGATGACACATTCATCCCCATTTTAAAATTCACACTCAATATTTCATAATACTTGGAATTTAGAAAACACGTGAGGGTCGATATACTTATGGAGTCCCAAACATCCAACATTTCCATGTTATATTTATCATATTTTCATATTATTTATAATAGGTGGGTTTTATATTGAATAGAAAATGATCATTATGTCCATGAAATTCACCAACTTCTCCTCATAAGTGCCATCATTGTCAAATATTACCCACTATGAATTAATTTCATTTTATGGATCTAATATATACATCCTTTGGAAGGAAAAATGAAATGCATCATTTACTAGAGATAACTATGGAGGTAGTTCTAGATGGTGGTCAAATAATCATATGAAAATGAGAATAAATATTTGAAAAGTGATCCATGGACATAGCATTCCCTTATTCAAACATACTCTGGCTCTATTCCATTGAAATATACAGAGAAACAATTAATCCTCATCCTCAAACTCTAGGTCATGTTAATGATTATCATCATTATAATTCTATCATCTCTCAGAAGTTATGACATGTTGTTTAATGGTCATGTATTGTCAAACATTTCCAAAAATATTTTAAATCCCAAAAATTGTTCTTTCCAAAACACATCCCAACGTTATTATATTTTACATATCTTCACAAAAAAAACCATCATAATGATTAATCATGGTGTTTGAGTAAAAACTATTATTGAATGAGAAGCTAACTAGGGTATTAAATTGATCTCATTCACCATCGATTTCAGTGGAGTTTTCTTATTAATATATCCACTAGTGACTGGATATTCATAAAATGATGTCTATAATATATGTGGTGATGACCAATACTAATGTTTTAATTACTGTTTATATCATACTAGAGAAAATCTCAACACATAGATGAAAATCATGGATCTCAATAAGATACAATTCATAGTAGTTTTACGTGGTTCCTCACCACCTCTATGATTTATGTAAAAACTTTTATGTATTGTTATATTTCATTGTTAATTGTAATTATTTTTTAATCATTATAAGAAGATCCACCAAAACCCATATAGATTTATTTCCCCTAAATTCACTTGGATGATTGGGGATAATGTTGTATCTGATTTTTTCAGACATCTATGAATGTAACGGTAACTTTATAATCATACTTGTAGATTTTTTTATTTAAATCATCATATAATGAGATAAAAAACACATTGAGGTATACTCTAAAATATTATTACTCATATTTTCCATCAAATAGTTCCCTTGGAGAAATAAATACATCATTAAAATTCTTAAATGAATGAATAATGGAAATGAAATTTTAATCATTCAATATATTCTTAATTAGCTTAAGATATTAAGGTAGAAAAATTTGGGCCACAAATATTAGAAATCTATTTTTATTTATTATAATATTTTATGATTTTCCTTTTCGTATAGCATCAACCATCTTCTGAATTATAACATAATCCCAAAGACCATACATTATCATTATTTAAATATATGGTTCATAAATAATTTTAGAATGGAATGATGATGTTCATTTAATAATTATTCTTATTTACATTACACTTATTATATATATGAATATTGGATACCTATAAATTCTACTCATTGATAATATTTATGGGATATTTATAATTAGTTAATATGAAAAATTATTTATTTTCCTAATATTGAATAGGATTGAGTATTAAAATTTATTTTTAAGATATAAGCATCATTACTAGAGAATATAAATCTCATTCTATTTGTATATATACTTGATGTACATATGATTTGTATATATCTCCATATTCTCCAAATAGAGATACTGCCAACATATTTTCATTGTGAAGATCATTACATCGATATCCAGATATTGAGTTGGATAATAATTATATTGAAAATTCAAATACATTTAGGAATAACCAATAATAATTTTACTAAGCATAAATATTCAACATGGAAGCTTCATTTAAAAATAAAAAATTACCCTAAATTGTTCCCACTTGGTGGATTCATAAAGGCTGGTGTAGTGATAATCTTATATTTAAATTCGTTGGTGTTCACATCACATAAATAGGTCATGAAAATCATCACTCCCATCAATTGTTTTATATATTGTGGGGTTGATTATCATGAGAGGTTTCTCATAACTGATCATCAACACCCAGATAGTCCAATGAATCTATAAATATTAGTTAAACATATTTGTACAACCGAATCGTAATGTTTTTAAATATTATTTAATATATATATGTTTTATATTAATAAAAAGTCTTAATAATGATAAATCATCATCTAGAACTCAAATTTATTGTACATTTCATAGATATTCTCCTTTTGAATATTTTTTAGTGTAATATTTAAATAAAATTGATTCCCCACCATATTTTTTGTGTATATAAAAATATTATTAATAAATAAAACAATAATAGTATAAAACAAATATATAAATACAATATTCATTATTTATATCATGGTATTTGAAATATTAGTATATATGAAGTTCTTCACAATGATCAAAATATTTCAATAAAATTTTCAAAATCCAATTTTTGAAATATAAAACTTCTTTAACAATTATTTGTGATAACAAAATTGAAGTTCCACTTAAATAATTGATGGGAACATCATAGATAATCAAAAAAATTATCAAGATATGGAGTTGTATAATTATGATATATCGTTATTTGGTTGAATACTTGATAATCAAAACATATTAGAATTAACTTGTACATACTCATGATGATGAGAATCATCATACCCCCCCCCCCCCCCCCACAAAATCACTCATGTATATAACACCCTTTTTCTTATTCTCTTTTAATTTTTTTAAATTTATTCCTACTAAATGGTTATCATAAAATATAGATTCATGGATATATAGTTTGAGATCCTTGTATTACATTGATTGTGAACTAAAGCACTTGGTTAGGAGGAATACCATAAATCACTCATGGGAATACCTAGGTATAATCTTATTTGATGATAATTTCGTTAAGAATGATTTATTTAAATTAATAGGTCAATAAAGAAGTTATATTCTCCAATAATAAAATAATATGTTTATGGAATATATGATTATAAGGTAGATTCATCTTCAACGTTAAAATTGTGCTGATGTATAGGATGACATGGTTTTTGAATAGTGGTATCAATCACTCATGAGATGATTTTTAAGTTATATAATGATAAAATATCCATTTCACATATAGAAAATATATCCCCTATATTATGTATGTTATTTATTGAGGATGATAAATCAATAAAAATAGAAAACGAAGTTCATATATACTTAGGTCACAAAAATTTATCTATTTTCTGTTCTCAAAAAAATCCCATACTCTAATTTTGCTGTGGTAGTTGAATAATTATATCAAAATTTCATGTTATGAATGAATTAATTGAACATAATACAATACATAAATATTATATTCATTAATGAGATAATGCAATACATATCACAACATTATTGAACTAATCCACATTATATGTTTTAATAGTATTTTCCCATACTTCCAACTAGTCATTGAGGGATGTTGGTGTTGATCAACTCTAGAAAACCTCGACATTGGTCATTGGATTCCATAATTTACTTGTTCGTTTTACTGGAAACCCTTTACTATATAACAAGTTTGGATATGGTCCTTCTCTTCAACCATTGTATTTATGGGTTTCTTTATATCAATTCTATATTTATTTTTCTAGTTCCCAATATTTACACACATTAATCACCTCCATATTTCATATAGACAGATTTCATGGCACTTCATTTGGTTCCTTTGAAAACTAGGATGTTGGGATTAATTCAACCATGGTAATTTTTGGTTGATCTTACCGAAGATAAATACCATTTATTATTATTTTTCTATAGTACCATGAGACCAATAAGAATATATAATATATATAGACAATTATGGTTAAAAAAATAATATCTTTGTAACATTCAATGTTATCAATTTCTAATGAATTTCATAGAGTTTTCCTTATTCCCTGAAATAAGTGTTGGGTGCAAACCCAATCCCACATCGATTACCACGAAAGGATGATGACTCACATATAAGCTTGGATGGGCAATTCCTCCCATAACCCATGGGTTTTAGGATGGAACCCCATAAGGGCCTATGTGTTGGGCCCAAATGGAGTTAGGGCTGGAGAAAATCGATCCCAACAATTGGTATCAGAGGGATGGTGCAACCCAGATGTGATGTAGGGTATTTCCAAAAAACCGGTTTGTCAATGATAACAGTTGCTCGTTTGATGAATGTGAATCCATGGTGCCTTATGTCAAAAGTCTTCCTGATAATTGATGGTCAGGCGGCGAGTCCCGGTGATGATAAAACGGCGGTGCAAGATGGTTGGATCTGATGGATTATCGTTGAAGGGGAGGCATGTGTGGTCTTTGGTTTGAGGGGAGGATTGTTGGGTGAAAAACCAATACCACATCGATTCCCACGAAAGGATGATGACTCACATATAAGCTTGGATGGGCAATTCCTCCCATCACCCATGGGTTTTACGATGGAACCCCAGAAGGGCCTATGTGTTGGGCCCAAATGGAGTTAGGGCTGGAGAAAATCGATCCCAACAATAAGTTGTACTACATTGTTTTCATATTAATGATAATGTTAGAGTCATATCATCCAATCTATTTGATATTTCATGAGACACCATAATTCAAATTTATTACTTCTTTATTACAACCAGGAACTCCAAATCCATTTTAGTATTGAGAGTTTGGAGAAAATATTTAATAAAAAATATTTTCATTAAAATTTTCCCATTGCATAGAGTTAATATATTAATTGGGATTCATTTTCATCATTAGAATTTCCCAATTTTTTCATTCCCCCTCCATACCACACATGACCAACTCATCTTTCACATTTTTTTAACATTGGATTATATTTAATATATTATCAATGGAGTTATTAAAGTATTTACACGATTTGAGGATCATGATTTTTTTTGGAAGCTTATGTCGCATAAAATACACAACCTTAACACGATTCTTTTTATGATATGGCATATGTTTTCTAGGATTTATATTATTATTAATTTAATGGATTTATTGTGATATTACTTCCATGAAGATTACATTTCTCACTAATATATCAGTAGATATATCTTTAGGGATATCATCACATATCCATTCATATTGGGTTTTTGGTTGATTCCATATATTTAATGTAAATAAATAAAATTAATGGATAAATTGATTAGAAGACATCTAATAATAATCATATAAAAGTGATAAAATGTGAATAGATATAATAACGTATACATTTCCAAAAAATCCTCTCAAATGTGTATCTATTTTTTAAAATATATTTTATCAAAGGAAATTTCTCAATTATAATTTCAATATAAATAATTAATTCATGTTAATAAAAATGGTCAATAAAGATTTTTTTAATTTCAACATCATATCCCTATTGAGTTTCAAATCAGTTATATATTCGTGTATCATTTTCATAAACTTGGTGTTGATCGAGTTAATAAAAAATAAAAAAATTTTAGGGACAGTAACATTAGGTAATGTTGTTCTATAGACACAATAGATTTTATTTTCTTTAATGCAATGAAAATTATTGAAAACTAGTAAATCTATACTATTCTAAATCTTGAGGATAATTTACTATATAAATACATATCCTTGTGGTTCAAATAAATACTTTTTAATAATATTAATAGACATATACCTATAATAAAAATATCATTGGAGAACAATCTATGATGGAAAATCCTAAATTTAGATGATCATGTGTTCCAGAAAATAAAATTATCCATAATTCCAAAAATTATGATTTTCACAATGAATGTAATAGGGTTATTTAATATCCCCATATCATTATTAAATTTCATTTCATAATTAAGGAACTTGATATATGAATATATGGGACATGCTAAACCATATAAGGAAGGGATAAGAATGTAGATATATATATGATAGACACATATATAAAATATATAAAATATTTTTTTAACATAAATGATATATATATTTCTAGTTAGAGAGTGAATGGCCATAACCAGAAGAAAATGTGTGGTTTAGATATATTATTTTCCTTTAGACCTGACATTTTTCATATCTACAAGAGGCTCATATTGAATAAACATATATTTAATATACATTTAATATATAATAATAATAAAATATAGAAAACAATAAATGATTTTATTATATCACAATATAACACATTTATTGATTTTTTTTGATTAAAATCATTATTCTAGTTGACTATAGGAATATTTTTCATTAATATCGTTTATCTATAATATTGGACAACAAAAATTTTCATAGTTTCATCATATTAATTTTATTTAAATGTTTAAAATATTATATTATTTTTATTATAAATATGTCAATTATCACAAGATATAGGTAGAAAAAAATGAATTATATAATTTAAATAGATATTAAGTAATACATACAGATGAACATTGTTTTTTTATACAAAGGAAGGGAAAAAGTAAAAGAAAAAAATAATTCACCATCATTAAATCTTTATAATATCCTAAATAATATATATATATATATTATCATTCAATAAATAGAACGAAATGTGATACATGTTAATGGAAAAATATTGCAGCAATTCATAAGGCGATAGTTTATCATACACACGATCAATGATTGTAGTTACCATTTGATGAAAGTGAATATGAATTTAAATGAATAAATTAACATAAAAACATATTATAATATGTAATAAATGGTTTCTATTTTTTCGTCATGATATTTTATTATTTAATGGTTTTGTGATAATATTAATATCTAAAACATTTGGATAAATACTTCACATAGTCTTTGAAAATATCCATTTAAATCCCACCTTAAGGAATCAAATAATTTTATTATTCAACATATGAGGCCCTCAAAATGTTGAAGTTGTAGTTGATATTGTATTTTTGTTTTTTGTGGATGATCCCAATATTTACAGATGTTTGATGGAAATTTGAGAGGATATTCCATTGTATATGTTTGTAGAGTGTCACTCTTGGAATCACATAAAATAATATATTAATATATTATAATTTTATTTGAAATGTTTACAAAACTAGTATAATTAAATTATTGGATAATTATGGGTCTAAATCCTATAATAAAAAAATCTTGATTTTTAGAATATTTTTTTACCCTTTTATCTTTGTATTTACACGCATTAACAATTTTTTACAACTAGCAAGATGATAATGTTGTCATTCTTCCAAGGAATATATATTTAATATAAATTTATAATTATTACCAATAATGAACCATATCTTTTATTTAAAAATATATAGTAATAAATTTCCCATTTATAGTATTTTTAGAAATTTTGAGTCATATATATATATATATTATATAATAAAAGTAACATTAATTTTTTTTGATCTATTTTTGTAATTTAATATTGAAAACATCATGATAAAACATTAATTATATTATAATAAATTAAACCCTCTATAAAATAATATTTGTATATAAAAATAGTTGTGACAATAAATATGGATTCAAATTATATTAAATTAATCAATTATATACCATCTAATTTATTTTTTTCTATAATTTAAAAGAAAATTAATGTTGTGTAAGAATTTTCATTTATTGTTAATAAAATTAAATGTTGATTCAATTACCATAAAAAATTCTTATTAAAATGACACTACATAACTGAAAATATCATATATTTATCCCAGTATAAAAAAGATTCAAATAAAAAAAATGAGTTATTTATTTTCCTTAGATGAAGAAATATAATTCTCAATATCATGGAAATATCTCACTAATATGCAATACTATCAAAAAATTTATGGTCATTTGCAAAATCCTCCAATACAATATTTTAAACTCAAGTGTTATAGACATTTTTATCCATCATAATATTATTTATAATCTTAATTTCCATTTTAACTATTACGGTGGTGGAAAATATTTAATATTCTTACTATTCATATTGACTCAAAATAAATTAGAAATATTAATCAAATTTAGACATCCATATTTTATATATGTAATATATTTTTTAATATTAAATTTATACAAGTAGAAGAAACTTATTTATGATTAAAACTAAAAACACTATAGAAAACATTTTTTATCAAAAAAATTTATTCATTTGAAAAAAAAATTTATTCCAAATTTCGGTATAAAATTAATTTGAACGTATATAAATTGATTAATTTTTATCTATATGATGTAATAGAATTTTATAACTAAAAAAAGTATTAATACTTTTTAAATAGAATATTTGAAAATTTAGACTTCTTTAAAAATTAGAACATCTAAATATTTAGTAAAAAAATAATCATTTTCGAATAATATGTAATTTTATTCTATTTTAATATTTACATACAGATTTGTATCGTAATATCTGATGAATGAAAAAAATTCACAATTTTCCATCAATAATTTATAATATTTCTCATAAATATTACTAAAACGTAGTTTAGATGAAAAAATATTTTCTATGAATAATATAAATATACTAAAAAAATAAACTTATTTCAAATTATTAATCATTAAATTTGTGTTTATTATAAATTTTAAAATAATTAATGTATTATTTAATGCAATTTTTACATTCCAATACTATCACTGTGTAATAACAGTCACATTTAAATATTATATTTTTATATTATATAATAGTTCTTATAAATCTGAGAGTTTTCATTTAACAAAAATAATGATAATATTATTATAATATAATATAAAGGTGTTACAAAAATAATTTTGTAATAAAATATAAAATAAAAAATTAGTATAACCTAAAAAAAAGAAATTGAGTTATGAAGCCCCTTAACCTGAGTGTAACAGGATACAAAAGAACTGATCACATATATAATAAATGTGTATTAATATTATATTTTCATAGGAATATAATGAATTAATAAAAACTTCTAATTATTTACATTATTTAATATATTACTATATAGTAGTACGTAATTAAATATTCTATTTTAATGTCAAGTGTTTTGATCATTTTAATTTTTTTTAAAAACATGGGTAGGTTGTACAGGTATGATGTGGTCATTATTCTATCACATTCTGAATATTGTCATTGAAAATGTATATATTTTATAAACAAAATTATATTTTATAACCTTCAGTGAAATTAATACTTTAAAACTAAATTTCATCACATAGTGTAGATGGTACTATACACAGATGCATGGGTGACATTATCATTATTTACGTGTTGAAGGGTAAGATGAAAAATAATATATAATCATTTAGGAATTAATAATTATTTAATTATTATCATATATATTAATAAATTAAAATTTAATATCATTCCTTTTTTTGTCATGGAATATGAAACACATTTCTGTGTGGATGTGGTAGTCGACACGTATGAAAAATAAATTTATACATTACCAATATAAAATAAAATGGCCAGGAAAAGGGTTGTATCCTAATCATAATAAAATTAAATAATAAAAATTTTAATTACATTATTATATAACAATGATAAATCTTAGGTAATGGTTGCACCACATTATTGGAACACCACCTTTCCATTACACATTAATCCTTATATGATGTTCTTTTAATATTTCTATAACCTTTATAATGTGTTTGATAATTTTTATAAGTTATTTTAATAAAATATATTTTTCATCTATGTCTCATGAAGTCTGTTATATAGAGGTTGTGTAGTTTCCATATATGATAGAGGAGCATGTAAGCCTAACAACTAATTAACATTTTTATATAATATAAATTTTTTATCATTTAATTATGATAAAAGTGAATTATTTTTTAATATAATTTTAAAATAAGTAGAAAAAATATCATATAATAATAGTATTAATTTTTTGATGACATATTTTTCCTTATATATTGATTTTAACAAATTTTTAATCCTTTTATTAAAAACTGTGATAATATTATTATTTATCTATAAAGGAAATCAAAGCTAAAATAAATGTAAAAGTGGCCCATAAGTGGGAAATTGTAGATATTATCAACTATAAAAAATTCATTTAGACATGTATTATAATTTTATAATTTTTGAATAATTAAATAATATATTATTTATCACGAAATTCTATAAATTGAATAAATGAGAGTATTCAAATAATATATTACAAAAAATTAATATATTAATTTATTTAGAATAATGAAATGGAAGAAATCATTAATAAAGTATATTTAACTTCATATTTTTTCATACATCATTATTTGGTGACAAAATATAACATTTTTTATTTTAATGTATTTTTTTCACATTTCAACTAAATGAATAATAATTTTCTTTAATGTAGCATAAGAAATTAGCGTTATTAATTAGTCACTAAAAAATAAGATTAAATATGAATATAAATTTTCATAATTTTGATACATAAATATTATAAATAAATAATAATTTTTCATCATTTTAAATGATTATTATATATATAAAAATAAATAAAGTGACATTTTCCAATTAATAATTTCATAAAATAATATAATGAACATTTTGAAGGAAAATGGAATTAAATTTCTCTAATATAGAATATTTTACATTTTTTATCAATATACACTCATCAAATATATTATATTCAATTTTTATGTTGATTTTATATCAGTTTTACATTATTTATAATTGTACTTGCATGACTTTTCCTTTACCATGGTGATTAATTTCAATAGTAGTTATAGTACATAATTTAAAAAAATAAAAGTCAAACATTACTAAAAATGAAACAACCTCGTTTTATATCTAGAATATGAATTTACTGAATAAATATTGGGAGATTGATGAAATAAATATTAATATAAATTCATATAATGAAAAAAAGATATTTAGAAAAATATTTTTTGGAATAAATGTAAATATATATATATAAATCAATTATAATGTTCATTGTCATGTAATTATTCAGATTGATTATTATTATGGAAAAATTATGTAATAGTATGACCAAATTTAATATATAATGGGTCATTAGAAAATATTATTTATCTAAAAGAATTGAAAATTTTACAAAATGGGAGGTAGTTACAATTCAATCCAAACAAAGTATTTCTAAATATCCCTTGTTTTTCACCCAAAAAAAATTATCATGATTATTTATGAAATTATTGTAATTTATAAAATAAAATTTTATGGATATTTTACTAATTAAAAATAATTTATTCCAACAACATACAATAAAACCCAATTATTCATAAGAATTTTTTTTAAAATGATTATATTTACAATCAAGTGGTTAATTATTTTAAATATATCCATATGCTTGAAATATAAAGAATTATTAACCAAAATTTCTGTATTAATATATTTTATTTCATAACTCCAATTTAAAATATTTTTATACTTCTCACATTAAAATAAAAATATTTCTATAGAATAACCAAGTTTTCTTAATGTTCAGTGTTGCATTGACCCCGATTCTACTAGTCCCATGTTGGTGGTTAGACTATTAAATTGCGACTAGATACAATAAAAAACATCATCAAGTACCAAATATTATATTACTCTTTAAAATATACATATATAATTGAAAATCACATTACAGTTGAAATCATAAAATTCAACAGAATATTCACTTCTACTGTGTCATTATTTTTTATAGAATAACTCAATATATCAGTTATAATACACAATAGCATATCCTGGGGAAGGAATTATAAGAAAAAGAAAAATCTCAAATGATTATTAAAGGTAAGAATACAGATTAATCTATAACTAATCAATATGTTATTATGAATATTGGATGGTAAATAACACAATCATTTTAATTTAGCCAATAACATGTCCATGATGAATAACAATGTAATAATAAAAAATGATCATATCATAAATTTTAAATATCCTCTTGATCTGGATAATAATTCATGAATATTCCTTCTAACAGATTAAACACATAAAAATTAATAAATAAACAAACAATGATGTAATTCATACTTCCAGACATCATTACCATTCAATCGAATCCTTCTTTAAGGAAATATTATAGAAATGAGGAATATAATGACTAAATATCAATTTTTTTGATTAATTTGACACATTAATGAACCAAGGAGCTATAGTGGGATCCTCATTTTACTAACTAAGTCCAATTCATTCAATATATAAAATTGGTTAATCATAGTCAATTTAATAATTCATTATAAAAAAACTACCACAAAGTAATTTAATAATTTCCTAACATAATATAAATAATCAATAAACATTTGGAGTAATATGGGGAACTAAATCAAAAGTGTATATAATAGAAAATTTCAACAGCCCATCCCTCATCATTTTATTCAGGAAAAAAAAGGTGTTCTATGATTATTTAGATGAAATATAGAATATATTTTATTGTGGAAATAAATTCTATGGGCCTCAAAAACATTATGGTAATGATTTTACCATTTAATGATAAAAAACATAATTATTTCATAAAAAACTTTTTATATAATTCCTAGTGAAATAATAAAATTCAAAATATATCCAACCAATAATCCAAATAACTATTTTTTGGAAGAAAATTCCATAACTACATACTAGATAGTTATATTAAACAACAACATGAAATCTAATCCAATATCCAACTATACATGTCATGTTAATGGAATCATGAAGTATTACTATGGAATTTATATAACATTCCTTTTTCGGTTACTTGGTAGATGACATCTAAATGTTTACAACCATTCCCAAGAAGGGGTTATTATAAACATAGTTGGATATCCATAATGGGTTACCAACTCAATCAACATGGAAAAAATATTAGTAATATTTATATAAATCAGTATAAGAGGAACAACATAGTTTCTTCAAAATCCATAATAAATATTATAATTATATATAAAACAATAAATTATAAAAATTCACATTAGATTTGGAGTATTCTTTTTCATGTCTCTCACATAACAATGTACAAACAAACACTCATTCTCTATCATTTGATGACAGAACATCACCTATATAATCTTTCCCATTTTTATCGTGGCAATTCTAAATAATTATCGATCCAATTTTACTAATTCCCAAATGTTTATTTATTCACATAAGACTTCATTCAAAAAAAATTATTTATTGAAAAAATTTCAACAATAATGTTTCCCATATAAATATATTCCGTAATTATAAAATCATCATTTTTAAAAAATAAAAAATGTGGGTTTACAAATTCCACCTTCATTCCACAATTTTCATGTGAATAAATAAAATATATTTTCACAAAGAGTCACATAATTATTTGATAATAATTTTCTTTAATTTATTAATTAATTATAATACATCATGTTCCAAATCACAGAGTGATATGAATGAAGCCACCTTACTAACAATGTTTAGTGAAAATAAAGAATAAATCAATGAAACTTCATGATCTGGTCAGAAACAACATTTTCATTTGTTGATTAAACATGATTTCAACCTATAATCATTAATAACACATGTGTCTATCCGAAATAAAATATATCTATAGATCCATGAGAGTATAGAACCTATAATCTATCGATAATGATGATAAATGTGTACAAAATGACCTTTTTTGGCTCCTAACATAGTGTGAATCACCTAAGCATTGATCCAATATTGAAGGGAATCATCTATAAATCCTTGGGAGGTAAATGGAAATCAATATATTTGTATTTTTAGGAAAAATCAGTGGTTAAATTGGTTAATTCCAATTATATCCATAAATATATCATGGTAAAGTATTGAATCCTTTTTTAAGATGCACATTATGGAAAAACATGTCCCAACCATGACATGTAAATTTCATGAAGACCCAACTCATATAGATTAATTTTAGAGTTAAAAACACATGTTCAAACAATGATATTACCTCTTTTTAAAGAATCATGGATTATCCATAAAATTATATGGTTTGGAAAATCTTTTCACCATCTATACACCATCTTTGTGCCGACTATCTTCCCATGATGATTTTCATGGCAGTTGTTCACATAATCTACTAATATTTTACAAACTATGACCCTAAAAAAATTCATCTGAACCATTATAAAACATGTTAGAAACACCAATGACCATAAATGAAAATTATATCGAATAAAATTTAATTAATAATGAGTCCTATAAATAAACCAAGGGTTGTAAAATTATCCCAAACCTTATCTTTCATTCCCCAAAATGTAGAACCTACATATTTTCCTAGAAGAGACCATGCCAATGCCTTAACATTTCCATCTCAAATGTTAAAATTTCATTATAAAACAATAAATTTTTTAATACAACCCAATCTCTATTTACATTTTTCCCACGCAATTTCATAAATTTAATATCTATAATATTTATTCATATATTAATTAATGTGTAATTTTGATCTATGTCAACGTGTGACACGGTCAGCTTATTATATCCTCTACTTCATCAAATGAAATAAAATTTTCACAATTCATAAAAAATATTAAAAATTAAACTAATTTTCATCCTCACAACATCATTCATTTATCAAAGAAGGGATAATGTATTATGGATAAGACAAGCCCTTCCATCCAAATGATAATGTCCAATTATTTGAGGCATTTTCAAAAAAATATATCTATCCATAAGGGAAAACTATCATGGATGATGATCATGATGTGATTTGGAATGATTCTAATAAATCTCTATAATCATTTTGGAAAACATAATCTCTTTATTCGGTTCAATGACAAGTATGGGTCCTATTAGTGAATTCTCAAATGTTTCTAACCAAAAAAGTGGAAAACATCAATGGAATTGCTAAATAACATTAAAATGAGGACATATGAACTAGAGAAAGATAAATATTTTTTAATGAGAACGCTACTAAAGGTGTATATTACTTCAAATCGAATCTAGAATACAACACCCATACAACAAACATGTTTTATATTTTCATTGTGTTATTAACACTGTCTATCCACTTTATAATAATATGATGTACTCAAATTCACAATGGTATAAGGTAATGCTAAAATAATTTCCAATAATTTTATGTCGAATTAGGTTACATTTCTAACATAGTTTAGTCTATAAGGTCACCTATCATTGTAAGATCTAAACATTTGACCCTAGAAATGCCTTTCATTGAATTAGTTTCCATAATATGGAAGACTTTTGATGTCATTATGAGAAGATAAAAAATTATAAATATGTTCTCATGTATACTAAATGTCTATGGTAGAAGTAATATAAAATACATGTCTACATTCTCCTATTTTATCGTAGTAATTGGTAAATACTATACCATACCAATTTTTTTTTGATTCTCTACGTTGACATGCTAACATGTGGGGAATATCAAGACATATCCAGCTCCATCACATTTCATGAAAACCGAAAAAACAATGATTTTACACATTATAAATCATTTAAATTATATTTGTGAATTAACCAAATGAAATTGGGGAATGAATATATGATTTGTTCTTGGTAATACAATTCGAGGACAATGTTATATTTAAACGTAAACACTAAACTCCCATCAATCACCCAACCCAAAATGATCTGCCAACAATTGAGAATTTACATCATAATAACCCAATCATGATCAAATATATGAGAAAAAATAATTTAATGGCTTTATACTCTTCAATCCATTACTTTTTTAATATCAGGTGTTTGAACTGATCTAGGAGGTCATGGTGACTCATTTCAAGAGTTTTCCAAGCATCCAATTTTCAAAATATGGAGTTAGGACCAGTGACTTGGTAACCGAAGTTAAAAACGGTAAATCTTGATGGTGCCTCACAACAGATACTCACATTGGAATATCACAGTGGTGAGTCAGGAATGGTGAGTTAGGTGTGGTGAGTCACCATAGTGACTCACCAAATAGTATCTGATGCAAATGTGACTTGCTGAATCGAAACTCACGAACAGTGACTCACTGAAATGTATCTCACTAATAGTGACTCACCGAATGGTATCTCACCCATCGGTGACATGATGAATGGTATCTCAACCAGAAGTGAGTCATCGATCATTTCCACACACTGTTGACTCTCCATTGGTTCCTTGCACTGATGGCTCTCTATTAGTGATCCATATCCAATAGTTTGTAAAATCTTCTGATATTTCCAATTTTACAATCATCTATAGTTTCACACTTTAAATGATTAAATTTCTGTAAAATTAATCTAATTCCATGTTTTAAGAGATTAAAAAAATTCAAATCCAATTAATCATATCCTTTAATTTTCTAAATATGATGATGCTTTTTAGTAGTCAAAGCGCGTATCTTACCTAGATCTACCATCAAATGCCAATCAGAAACATTTCTAAATGGCTGGTCTATTTAGATCATAGGAAGGATTAGATATATTCTACCCTTGTTTTTTATTTTTTTTATTTCATGGAACTATACGCCTTGAACCCTTCATCCAATCGAAATCAAGTAAGCTGCTATAAATTTTGGATCTTGTTCTGTTGGTGTTTGTTCAACTGTACGTGTGCTTGCTTCTATGCAACCAGAAGGCACTAATCATCATTCATCCCTGTAGATATCACTTCATCACTCTTAATTGAGTGTCATGTTGGGTTTATGTATGAATGCTTCTCATATAAAGGTAGTTTAATCAAAATATGATATACATATTTGAATCTGTTTCATATCAATAACAAGGGATTGGGAAAGTGATGATGAACATATTGTTTTAGGGATATTTTTACCAATATTAGGAATTGTATGGAAAATGTGACTAATGAAAATCATGTTTTTTGATGGTATTTATTAATCACCCTTGGTATATTGTTGTTTATCACGTGTTTAATGATTGTATATATGCAATATATTATCCCTGTATAATCGATCAAATATATGGAATCCCACGGATAAAACATTTTCTGTGATCACCCCTAAATTAAAAAGTTGATGTAAATAAATAAAAATATCCTAGATAAATATAGAAATTGATCCTTGTAGGGTTTTTTGGGTCTCCTATTGAGGGTACACCTATATGTGGGGTGGTTTTTTAGGTGTGAGGGAATCACAGGTATAGGGATTGAATGATTGGGTAATTGATGGGCAGTGTTATGCAGTGAGGCTCCCACAAAGTTGTGTTATATTTAAGTTACTATACATGATTGATGTGGAGTACTTTAACAATAGAGATATAGAGTTTTGTGGTGCTGATTTGTGATGTGTGTAGTAATGATTTGGGGTTGTTGTTGTTATTGAGATGATGGACTGGGTTGAATGACATTGCTGAATATTGATGGAAGTTGTAGGTAGTAGTTATTTTCCTAGAGTTTCTCTTTATTAGAATGAATTAATCCATTCCCTTTTTAATGGTATTGAGTGTTTGGTATCATATATATGTATATATGTATTTTCATATGTAATTTATACACACACCACACCCATGTATAGAAATATGTTATGAATAGGCCCATCATTATAGGGGAGGGTGTCATTCCCAAACATCTAGATGGGAGGATGGATGACTAGCCACCCGCCCTTCCCTGAATCATCTTATAGGATGTGTTGGACTAATAATAATCATTAAGGTTGTGTTTTTTGAGGATCAAGTGTGTGTGAATTAGTTATGCATTCCCATGATTCTTTGGGAAGATATGTGTTGTACATTTCCCGGTGTTTTCGAGATGATATGTATTATTATTTCGTAGATGCCTTTGGGATGTGTTGTGGTTTGGGTCCCGAGTATCTATGGGAGGTATGTGATGTGGTTTTGCCCCATATTTTTGTGGGTGGGATGTGATGAGCATTGATTTCCCAGGATACGGGCCAGCTGTGATGCACAGGTGTGTGTGGGAGGGTTATTAGGTGTTGGATTCATAATAAGTCAGACTACATGGATTCTTTTCATTACGGTGTGAGAGAGGCTATTTAGTGGAAAAGTGGTGTGGGATAACAAAACATATATTGTTCATAATATATTAATTTTCATGTATTGTGTTACTTTGTGATCCTTCCTTGGTGATGTGGGGATGGATAGTATATAGTGATAGATGATATTTGGCGCTTCTATTTTCTCATGGGAGCAATAGTATTATTCTCCCACATGTAAATAGTAGACATTGGTATTACTACATAATATATATGTATTATCACCCTACATATATAATGTTTGTAATCAAGTTTCCATGATGACCTTGTGGACCATGTTGTACTATTCTAGCATGATCCTTGGAGTTGTTGTCGTGTCACTATCTTAGATTTTTAACTTTTTTTCTTTGTTTTACAGAATTTTATATGTATGAAATTTGATTTATGCATACATTGTTAGATGTTTGGTTTTATTTTATATATGTCATGTAATTATTTAATATTCATTCCTCATATATGTTGATCTTGTATCCATATAATGGTTTAATTCCTCCCACATTTTGACATCTTTTTACCATTTTTTGATGATCAAAACACCATGGTGTACTAGAATATAGACTTTAGTGTCATTATAATCCTATTTTCACCACTAGAATAGGTTGGGTAACTTTTGTGGGAGGGGGTAACGATAGAATGGAATCAGTTCTGATGGTTGTGATGTAGGGTGGAGTTCCAAGTTAAGAATAGTGAGGAATGCATGGGTCCATAGGGACACAATTTTAGTTGTCATTGGATTGTGACATATACTAGGGAGATTGGGTAGTACATGGGATTTTAGGGCCCCAATGATATAGTTTATGATCTCTGAGCCTACCGAATGACCATGTGACAAAAAACTGTTTGTAGGGTTGTGGCCATATGAAAGGTAATTGAATCATGATGGCTTTTGTTATTACTTGAATTAGTAGATTTTTTTAGTTAAAATGAATTAAGTGAATCATTAAACTTTATCTTTGTTCTAAGATAATTTTCATTATTGTATTTCTAATATAATTCATTAAATATTGGGGGGTTATTTGTGTTACAAACATGAATAATTAATATGATGGTCAAATGGATTAGATTGTTTCCTTGAAACTATATTGAGGTTTGAATGTGTTTTTTTCCTTTCCATTAATGGTAGGATTCTGAATAAATTTATTTCATCCATTGTAAAAAAATTATAAGATTCCAATTAGTTTTTTCAATGATTTTAATTGATAGAGATACATTATTAGGGTATCTTATGGTAATATTTTTTCATAATTTTGAACCATTATAAATCATTCTTCCTAGAAGTAGACTACACACATTAACGTTAAAAAAATTATTTTAGAAACCATGCAGATTAGTATCCACTTTTTTCACAAGGTGGTATTACATGTATTTCATGACATTTTTATTTTTAATAGTCATTTTTTGTTTAAATTTTATCTAATATTTTATTGGGAATATCAATTCCAAAATTTCATAAATGACTATCTTAATTTATTGATAGTTATTTAATATTTATTTAAATATTTTTATTGAATAACTTTCTCCACATTTGACTGGATTGTAGTTCTACTGTTTTAATATAAATATATGTCGTGAGAAAGTGTTAGAGTTTAAATTCATTTCCCATTTATATCTAAACATAAAAAACTATAAACATTCCTATTGGTAACATGTTCAGAATTAAAAACAATTCAAATAATTATACATCTAAATTTATGAATGATGTGAATTTTGAAGCACTAAAATGGACTCAACACAAAAGTTATTTCATGAGTTGTTTGTTATGGGAAGCATACCTACTGTTAGAATCATTGGTGATGAATCTAATGAAATTATAGTATGAGAGGCTTTTACATATATAATTTCTGATACATTACATTTATATATATAAGTAGAATCATGTTATCCTTATATAAATATATTTTCTTGAACTATGATATGATAAAACAATGTTTATACTGATCATGATAATGCATAAAAAATAGACATATTAGATGTGTAGTTTTAATTTAATTATTTGAAAGAATGTTTTAATTTAATTATTTTTAGAGGATGTTTTATAGGAATTTTTTTTGAATTGAACAAAAGAAAATAGAATGTATAATATTTCAATGGAAGTTAAAAGTGTATTTCTATGTTAATTATATGAACCTAAAAGGACTTTTTTACGACATTAAACATGGTGTGTGATATAACATGTGTGAAATTTTATCATTAACATGGGTTTACGTTGGTTCTTTTGAAATAAAATACTTGAACTTTCACTATTTTTTTGTAGTTGAAGTAGTATTATTTCATTAATGTGTTGTGATGCCTCGATTAGAATAATAGTTGATGGAAACCTTGTTTATGTTTTGATTATAGATGATTTGAGACCCCTGATAAGACCACTTGATTCATATCACCATGTATTAAAAGTTCAATCACTTATATGTGTCTAATAAATTATTTCTATTGGAAAATTTAAAATCATGTGAAATTACCCATGCGAAATTAAAAAAAGATATAATTTATGCTAGTGAACTATTCAATAGGATGTTATGTGTTGTTGCTTTGTGTGGTTTTTCATGTTGTGTTCTTTAGTGTTGTGTATGATTAAAATTCCTCCACCACATGATGATTGAAGAAATCATCATTACTTGAGATAGGTAATGGCATTATGCAATTGAAACCATGTGGCAAGTCGGTGCCACTGAAAGTGGATAATATCTCGACATGGGAGAGTGAATTCTTCAATTTTTTCCTTTGGGGGTTTTTTCTAATGATTATTGAGATAGTTGATTGGGGTTGTGTGGAGGATGATATGGAGACAATGTATATGATACAATTTTACTTTCTATTTTATGGTAATGTGGTTTAGTGTTGTGATTTCATGAGATACCTGGTAGATGTTTTTTTAGGGGCAGTGGTTTTGTTGTACAATAGTGGTGATGTGTAATGGATGAGATATATTTTAATCATTTTATTTTGATTTTTTGACTTTTTTTGACTATAATGATGAAATAACTCATCAACAATAAAAAGGAAAAATAAATTGAATTCGGGAATAAAATAAAATTGTTGTTTTGGTAATCCTAAAAGAAATCAAGATGATATTTCTGGACATGTGTATTATCATTTCATAAAGGATGTGAGAAGATAATTTGAATTTTATCTTGTTTGTTAGTTTTTTTTGTGATTTATATTATGTAGATGAAATGTTTAATTAACTCATACATATAATTAAAGTGTAAATTTTCTTCCTCATCATGACATGTTACATTACAAATCATTTTAAAATAATGAAAACGACATAGTGATGGACGATGTGGATGGTATAATGGTGTGGTGGATGATTTAATTTTATTTTTATATTTATGGTAGCTATATCTCAGTTAATATATGTTTTATTTTATATAGATTAAGACTATTTGAAACTCTTACATGTAATGACATGTGCCTGTGAAAAATAAGAATTGGAAATTTATGTCCTTTACTATTTCTGCATAATCATGTTTATGAAAAAAAATTGTTAAAACAAGAAGCCATCAAATTTATTTATATCATTCTCAGAAACATAGTGGAGAAAAAGTGGTTTCAAAAAAAAATTAATGGGTTTTCAAAGTGATCATTTTTATAAATATCGTGCACAAAAAGGATTCAGAATATGAGTTTTGACC
This sequence comes from Viscum album, assembly GCA_963277665.1. NCBI lineage: Eukaryota > Viridiplantae > Streptophyta > Magnoliopsida > Santalales > Viscaceae > Viscum > Viscum album. The sequence goes on from OY728156.1 coordinate 1,743,575,627, forward strand.
CAAAATGTTCTTCAAGCATACTGATTTTGTTTCAATTGATGGTTATTCATGGTAATGATTAAACAAGTATGATATGTTTTAAATGTTTTGAATATTAAATTTATATAGATTAAAATATAAATATAATTAATTTATATTTATTCATGTTATGTAATTTTTTTGTGAATTCATTGATGTATTGGGGTTAAAATAATTTGAAGGGCTTGTTTTTAAATGAGCTCCATTCATGGGCATTATTATTGTTTCCTAATTGACATGAATTTTAATTCGAGATATATTAACCGATATATGTAGCCTTGTTCTATTTGAGAGGTATCTCCCCCAGGATATTGTTTCAAGGTATTATATACGTTTACACTTTTTCCATTGTGATTGTTTTGTTACATTAATATAGAGAATGATAAGAGATATCTCAAGGGTTGGACAGACCACCATTCTAATTACTTATTGTTTTTTTGGTTCTCGAGGATGGCCCATTCCACTAGATATTTTTCATGGTATACTTGGTGCCTTCCAGGGTGGTAATACATTTCTTCATATGTTCTGTAATTTATATTAGGATGTTTTGGGTGTTTTGGGGGTTTTGGGTAACATGTCATGTTATTGACCGTCATTCTTATGTAACAAGATTCGTAGAGGTATCTCACAGGGTGGTTTTTCCAACCACTTTTCCCTTCGAGATTTGGTTTTAAATTATTGATGGTCAGAATAGTTTGATAGGTATCTTGTGCAATGTCCCTGACCTCTCTTATCAATAACATTGTGAAAATTTGGTGTGTGGAGTGTTCTATGAAGTCACAAATACTCATTTCCAGCATTTCCTAAAAGTATATTTTACTTAATGGTGAGTAAGGACTAGTGCCTTTATATGCTAGGTCATGACTCTTACTAATAGAAATTCCTTGAACTGGTGACTCCCATCAATATCTGTTGGCGCCAAAATATTGGATGAAAAAGATGAACAAAAAGAGGCCTCGTACCCTTCCTCGTGAAGCCCCAACGTGAAGCCCCTGCCTCCGCGGCCGACGCGAAGCACCAGAGGCGGTAAAGCTCAATGAATGCCCTGACGTTTGCGAACCCTCTACGAAGCACCAAAGGTGGTAAAGCTCTGCTAACGCCCTGACATTCACGAACCCGCCTCAAAGCACCAGAGGTGGTAAAGCTCTGTGAACCCCCTGAAGTTCACGGACACACCGCGAAGTTGAGGAGGAGGTACCTCTCTGCGAATCCGGTTGACGTTCGCGACCCTTATCAAAGCCAACGAACCTCCCTTCACACCACATGAGCACTGCTTCCCAGCACCCCTTGCCAATAAATATCGAGTTCCCCCTAAGCTCTTTGAATGAATAATCCGACCTTTCGGCTTCACAGCTCCCAAATCGTGAACCACCCTTCGCTCTGGGAATCATGAGCTCTTCAAAGTATTTTTGCTTCACGAGAGGCATTTGCCTTGTCTCGTTTTTTTCCCATATTCCGAGAGGGATTCCCTTTGCGAAGCATAAGGGCCTACGCAAAGGAACGGGATTCCCAAGGGAACCCGGGCTGTTGTGGAGTGTTTATGCTTCGCGAAACACCCATCATGTACCAGTGATCCACATGCTAATGCAGGTTCACTATACTTCGCGAAGCACACTTCTTCACAGCACCTTGCTTCGCGAGACAACTCTGCTTCCTGAGGTAGTGCTTCGCGAACACCCTTGCACATCGTGAAGCACCTCCCACTCACACCTCATCCCCATGCTAATGCCATGGAACTCCACTTCGCGAAGCACACCACTTTGCAAGTGCTCTCCACTATGCAATGCAACCAAACTCCGCCAGGTCCCTTCCTGTGGATGCCTTTGCTTGGAAATTCCTCTTCATGTGAGACCCTCCATGTTTGCATGATGTGATTTGAAAGTCCCATGGAAGACACCACCCATAGTGTTTCTTCTCCTAATGCTTCTCAGCATAGGCACACTAACAGCTATTTCTTCTGTTCTTAGCCACTCTAACGTGGACCCCTCGGTGGTTCGCTCTGCGACCCCCCTTAACCGCGGCCTTGCCGAAGCCTTCCCTCCCACAAGGGGTAGAGGGTTCCGGTTATGTATGTCCAAGGGGTGTAGAGTAAACCCACCTCGTCTGAGCTACAGGACATTAACTGCCAGGAACATCGTCCTCAACACATGACATAAAACTGTCACCTGACCCTGTGCCTCGCATGCAGGGTCCCCCCAGCTCGGACATTATTTACGCCACTCGTCTCCACGGTAATGGAATCACCCTCACATGGGATGATATCCTACCTCTATGAGAAGCGTTTGTCCACAGGGGAAGGGATGCCTCTGTGCGTAATCCCGAAACCTCTCTTATGGAAGGTAGCACCCATGAACCTCCATACTTCCCCACTGCCAAGGCCAGTGGAGGGTGCGATAGGGAACGAGGCACCTCCCATCATTGGTCCCAAATCCCTCTCCCACCGCGCTTTGCCGCACTTTGGGCCTCCATCATGGAGTAAGTCCCAGAACCATGGCCCACCTAACACGTAAGCCCCTCTTTGCTTCCCATAGACGCACCCTTCGGGATGTGATTGTCAGGTCTCTGCTGCCTCTTGTTTCTCACACTGAGCATGACTCACGTGTGCTTAGAGTAAGCATCGACTATGATACCAACCCACGTCGAGCATGACGTTAAACTAGATGCCCCCATCTAGCATGACGTTAAACTGTATTCCCCCATCTATCATGACGTTAAACTGTATGATGTCCCGCATGAAATTAAACATTACATCCCTTTTGAACTACGAGGTCTTTGATCCATATCAAGGCATGGTACGTAGGGATCCTCCACGAGGTTCAAGCCCATATCCCATCGTTTATTCACATCAGGGTTCTACCTCATCCCGTGTGACATTAAACTACATCCCAGTTCAGTGGTAAGGCATTATGACCATCCCAAACTACAAGGACTTTGATCCATGTTAAGGCATGGTACGCAGGAAGCCTCACGAGGTTCAAGCCCACCACCAGTGGACCCACGGGTTCACCTTCATGTCGGTTTGCTGACACCCACATACCTCCTAAACTATGTGGTCTTTGATCTTGGTCAAGACATGGTACGTAGGAAGCCACTCTGAGGTTCAAGCCCATAACCCATCCGAACAAGGTCCTTTCTTCACGTCTGTTCGACGACACCCACCACCGCCACTCGAACTCTGAGGACTTTGATCCATGTCAACGCATGGTACATAGGAAGCCTCCCTGAGGTTCAAGCCCCACAACCATTGGCCCCAACAATCCCCATGTTGTGTTCCAAGCCCCCATTTTCACTTGAACTACGTGGTCATTGATCCATGCCGGGGCATGGTATGTAGGAAGCCTCCCTGAGGTGCAAGCCCACCATCCACCTAGACCAAGGTCCTTCTTCACGTCAGTTCTCCGACACATCCCTGTCATACATGACATTTACTACATCCCGGTCCAGCAGTAAACCGTTGTGACCCTTCCATCCAGTTGTTCTGACACCCCTTTGTGTCAGTATAATAGTACCTTTTCCCGAACTACGTGGACTTTGATCCATGTCAAGGCATGGTACGTAGGAAGCCTCCCTGAGGTGAAAGCTCGTCACCCATTGGGCCAATGTCCTTTTCACGCCGGTTCTTTGACGCTCAACCTGAACAACGTGGTATTTGATCCATGTCACGTCACGGTACATAGGAAGCCTCATGAGGTTCAATCCCACCCCCACCTGGTTGTTCAGGCTATATTCACGTTGGTTCTTCCATTGCCTTGGATAGCCTAGAGTGTAAGGCCCATACATCCCTCCCGAACTATGTGGACTTTGATTCCCTTCCATGGGGATACAAAAGAAGTCTCTTCGAGACTCAAGCCCACCATCACCTCCATCTCTGTGATGGCACATTTCATTCCACCTTCACTTCGTGCAATTATCCATCATCCATCATGATTCTTACCCAGGCCGCCACATCTCGGTGAGATCATGCCACTCCATTCCCCTCCACAGCATTCGAAAAGCCACCCAGAGGCTGGCTCCGATATCGGTATTTCCTTAAAGGGGGATTCCTCAATCTGATCCACTCCAGCTGGTGTTACGATAAGGCTGATCCATCTTCGCTGGATGTTAAACTCGCGGCGTACCCATTGATAAACATGGGAAGGTGAGGAAAACATCAGATACATGCCTATGGCATATGGTTCCCCATGCTTGATGTGGGATGCCTTGGGCCTCCATGCCCTCGAGAAGCCCTTTAGTAAGGGACAAAAGAATGGCATGCCAATTCTATAGCATTTAGACACGTTACTAATGCCTCGACGTGACTACTCCCCCAACTGAAGGTTGCTGCCCTGACTGGACCCTTTTGAATGTCCTAACAGAAGCAGTGTAATTAATCGGCATCCCTGGAAACATGGAACTGGGAAGAGTTTCATGATCAACATATTAATCTATAAGGGAGACCCGGATTAGGTGATGAGTTCCGAGGAGGAATCCATAGAAGGAAGAACCCACATCCCATCACCCCGGTTTTGATCAAGGAGCAGATGTCCCTGAATAAACAGTGAATACCGCCCGCCTTTCGAAAGCGGGAATGCAGGGAAACACAATATTCGTGCCTATCACGCCCCAAGCGGAGGGACATGCGCGCCCCGGCGAAATCGTCAGAAACAGAAATGGTGAACCCAACGTAAAGTTCTTCTCCTCAATGTGGAAATTAGTAGTGCCCGAAACATCAGTAGATTGACGTTTCACTGGATCTGGCACCATGTCCCGCCAATCAAATAGCGGGCTTGGAGTGAAACTCACTAGAAGTTGGGGCAGTAGAACATGAGGCATTCCGTTCAACAACGTTGTATGCATTGATCTCTCTTGCCGACCACAGAAGATGGAATGACGTTGGGGCATTGGTTGTCAATCTCTTTTCCTCGCAATGCTGATGAGTTAATCTCCCTGCTTCTCAAGAATCAGGTTGCTGCTATAGGGACAAGATCTCCGCCCACCTCGCTACGCAGGGGTAGGGGAAATAGCAGCATAGATTCTTTGCATGTCTCCACTACAGCTACAACGGCATTTTCATCCATGAGCATGGGGAACCCACGCCCCCTCTCCCCATTAAAAATCATCCAACGAAGGGTGATTAATGACCTCGTACATCATTACGAGGAAGATTGCATAATACCAACTTGGGATATGGCCCGCCTGACCTAGAGGCATCTAGGCCCCGCCGACAACGCCGCCCTCGAGGGCCGTGCAGGGAGCCCCTGCTCCCCACCCCAATATTCAATTGTTTCATGACCGAATCCCTGGAACGCCTCGACGAATCCCTACATTACACTAATGAAGTAGTTGATGTCCGGATCAGCCTGGTTAGAGTCACGGTCCAAGGATTCCAAGAAAGATCCCCCACCCGGCCGCGCCAGTGCCACCATGTGACCATGCTTGCGGTGTAGGTAGGCTATGCCCCTACACCACCTGCACCGGCTTGCCTGACCCGACGCTAGTGTTGGGCCCGAGTTGAGGGCGCCTGCCAAGGGGCATCGACATCGACAGCAACTGTGGCCCGAGCCACCGCCGATGTATATCAAGAATCCCCTGCATACACCGAGCAGGAACACATCTACGTCCGACTGGGGTCGAGGCCCCAACCGTCCCACAGTCAGGCCGGGATGACACTCTGGGTCGCAGGTCTGAGTCGTGATCGCCGCGAACCAATCTGCGGTGAAGTCAACCCATACAGAGGTCCTCCCCATACCACCACTACACAGAGTGTGGGCCTTACCCGCTCCAAAGTTCGTCATGGAGGAATTCCCTATGCTACACCAAACCCGAATGAAGACCTGCCCCATGGCAGTGACACTCGGCGTGGAAGACTTTCCCATGCCCATTACAGTGGGTATGGAATTCTTACTCTTACCCCCGACTGTCGATGGGAAGGCATTGCCTATCTAGTCCCTCTCCAACATGGGGATCCTCCCTACATATTTTCCACAACTGGAAAAGGTCTTCCTCACCTTGGAATCCAGAGTGGTGAAGGTCAGCCTCGCTCCACCCGCACTAAGCATGGAGGTCCTCCACATGCTCCCTCTGGTTTGAACGGAGGATTCACCCACTCAGGTGTTGTCCATGGAGGTCCTCCCAATGTTCCCTTCGACATTTTTCCCAGTTCCCCTTGCACCCCGGTTGTCTCAAGTGAAATTCCTCTCCACCATGGTGTCAGCACGGCCCCGAGACCACATATTTAGAATCTACCTTGTCCCGAAGAGCCATCTAGGGGCAGGAGGGCGGGTCGTCACCACCAAAAGAAGAATACTAGGAAAGACCAAATATAGATCAAACCTTCCCGCTTCTCGGATTGTGAATCAGAATGCGACTGGGCATCAGAACCCTCCCCTCATTCCTTTGCATTAAGGACCGGGCCAGGAACATGGCATGTCAGCCTCATCCTTCCATAATGCAAATCCCACTAGATTCCCACCTCTCTTCACAGATACATCCTGGAGGATAAAATTGTGGGAACCCCACTAGTTCCGACCATACATTCACCACTGTTGTCATCAGTAGCGCCCTCTACCTCAAGCAGATATCACGGAGAGATATTTTGGGGATCGATGGCAGTTGAGCGACAAGGTGACCCATCACTGGTAACCAAAATTCCTGCACCGGATGTTGAGGATATCATCCCATCATATCGTGACATTGTGATCAGGTCACCTCAATCTTCGGAGGATGGCCCAGAATTTGGTGGCCAGTCAGCTTGTTTTCCATATTCTATGACACCCAGTTTACTATCCTAGTAGTATGCCTATGTACCGCTATTGGTTCCTCAGCCACCCCCAATTGATGAGTGGGGAAATACGGGGCCAGACCCTAAAACTGGGCCCAGGAGCATCATGAAAATTCTCGTGGTGGATAATATCCCGGAGAAGTTCTAGCCTGAGGTATTGTCAAACTTTTGTGCATTGGAATCCCTCACCCCGGGGGAAGTCGAGTGCTTCCGTCAAACCCTATGGGCGATACACTTTCGTCTTCACTATCAGGGAATACTGTACCCTAGGAGCCAATTGCACTTTGAGGAAATAGGCAAACAATATCGTCTGGTCGATTTGGCAGCACTCCCCGAGGCCCAGTTCCCTGAGTCGCCAAATCACCAAAGAGCCCTCCAACAAAAATGCATTTAGAGTTTCAAGGTACTCTGCGAAATCATCAGGGAAGCTACCCCCCATGTGCAAGTCCGTGGCTAGGGATAGTATGCCACCCCCATTTTCAGTCCTATCCGACAGCAGCCCGATTTGTTATGCGACATTGAGGACATACACCCAAGAAGGGTTATGGTCCACATGGTCGACATAGTGGAAAAAGATGATGAGCTGGAGTTTCTCGATACAGACTTACCTCCTGACGGTGTACCACCATTGTTGGACCCATCAGGGAGTATTACACATCAGCAGAGAAACCTTCTAGGCCTCACTATGCCCACCGAGTCACTAGTACTCAGCCGAAATGCCGGTAAGGGCAAAGATTGGGTCGGAACCTTCAAGCTCTCTGACCTATCCGCCTCAGTATAGAAAATTGATGACGACCCCGAGAAGGCCGCGTTTTGCCAACAGCCTGCTGAGCAGAAGAGGCTGGTAGACAAACTCTTAGCCGAGTGTGATATAGAGAGGCGACCCGACTATGGTGATCCTGAGCTGGCGCAGCAGGGGCAGGAACAACATCCCCCCAGCGAGATGCCTCTGGGTAACATAGATCATGCTACTCCTGCAGACAGGGTAGAAGCTAGAACTCATCCCAAGAGGGCGCGATACATCTCACCAAACCCTCCTGAACGGCGAGGCAATCTGACGAATCCATCATGGGAACCCACAGCTGCCCCGAGGGCATTTCCTCCAGTCGTTCCATGATCGATTGAAGCCGTTAACCATGTAGAAGATCCCAGCAAAACACTCATAGTTAAGGATCCCCGTCAAGACATAGACCCCCACCTGGATGATCCTATAGCGGCACTCATCGCCCGCCTTGAGGTGTTGGAAACATGGAATTCGGTAGTCCCAGCAGATGGAAATCCATATCTCTCATGGGTGGATGATATGCCCACACCCCTGGGTTTTTGGAATCCCACTTTCTCTCCCATTGACAGAACTGGGGACCCGCCGCAGCACTTAGATAATTTTTCCTCCATGTGTGGCCCAGTGTTCGAGACCCCGACACAATAGGAAGCCGCCAAGCTCTGATGTGTTGTGTAGACATTATAGAGCCCTGTATTCGTCTGATACAACCAGCTCCCTTTAGAATCGGTGATCGTCTAGGAGGATCTCCACTAGTAGTTCTTATACCAGTTCATCTCTACCATGCGAAAGACTAGCATCACAGACCTCTTCAAGTGTAAACATAGTCTTGACGAGCGAGTCGCAGACTTAATTACCTAGTGGAAGGGGCTTACATAATCCCTCGACATGGTACGGACTCATGAGAAGTTACTGACAATGTGCATATGGAATGTTAAAACAGAATTGGTTCCTTCCCTAATCACCCAAAACTACCCTAAAGGGTTCCGGGACATCTCAGATAAGGCTTACTGCCTCGAGGAAGCTCTGTAACAGGCTAGTCAGGCATGTATGCTGCCCCATATGATCCCATCCAGGAGGGCGTCCATAGCTGAACCCATCACAGTGGATTAAATAGAATCCCCCATGAAGCTAGAATTACTGCTAGTGGCACTGGCTCCGCAACCCCGCAGAGGCCCTCCACCTCAAGCAGATTCTCCTGCCCAGCAGTGACTGCCTCAGAATCGATAGGTTCCCCCACGCATTGTGCCACCACTGCCTAGGCGGGACAATCAGGCTCCCCCTTCTCAGTAGGCCCCTTTGGACCCTCATCAGGGCCAGGCTCCCAGGTCCCACTATCCAGAAAGAAGTCACCATAGTTACTCATTCAACGAGAATTAGGTCCCTGGTTACTTCCGTAGTGCCCTAGAGCAGGGGATTCTGCATTTACCCGTGTTCAGAAGGCCGATAGAGGTGAATCTCACTGATCTCCCCAACTAATGCCCCTATCATTGGATTCTGGGGAACACCATCAAGCAGTGTTATGTTTTTAAATACTGACTCTAAGACCAGGTTGACAACAATGTAGTCATGTTGGGCATGACCCTGACACAAGTGGCGGGTGTCTTTGTAAGGTCAGAAAGTGGTAGCGATGATGAAGGCGAGTGAAAAATGGTTCCCCGTCGTGGGTCCCAGAAGTACGATGACTGGATGGCTCGTAAAATTGTCACACATGCCCGTGGTATTATTCAGGTGCGCCTGAATCAGCCAGAGCCTTTAGAAGATACAACCCGTACCACTGCATCGTCATCTCATCCGACCTCTTCCCAAAAGGGAAGGCAGCGGTGATGCAAGAAGAAGCAACGCGCTCCACCATTGCCATCATTATCCCGCACTCTCGGTGATTTCATGCCCCCTGAGATAGGGATTCCTCTTATAATATTCCTAGTGGTTGATGGATCTTCGAGCGATAGTCATGGGTACGCTTAGGTTAATACTATAGAGCTGGTAAATCCTTATATGACTCCCGATGAGGGATAACGCCAGACGAACCTCCCCAACATCCCCAGCCAACGTCAACATCAGTGAAACCGTAGACACGTAGGTCGTAATGGCACGTCAGTGGGTGCTTTCAGTTAGGCTTTGCACACTACTAAAACCAGACAAGAGGCTCAGCACAGAGCTCAGCATGCACAACCTCATCTAGTGCCCTCATATCTACCTTCACCGCCGTTTGTGCTACTAGATCAGGCAAGGATGCCTTGTCCGTACTGCGGGCAGTCTTGCCCTACTACAGAACAATATCAGTTGTCCTTTCATCATTTGGAAGCTACTCTTCAGGCATCAACTAGCGGGTAGCAGGATGTACCCAGTACCCGCCAACTACCGGTCCAGCTGGCAGGGCTTGCTCTACCTCCAACTGCGGAACAACCTCCACTAAGAAGAGGTTTGAATTTGGCATGGAAGTATGATGTTCTGAAGAACCTTTCCAGCATTCTAGCAAGGCTTCATATTCTTGAGGATCTTTTCCTGTCATCTAAAATGCGTGAGGCACTTGCCAAATCCCTAAGTATCCCCATCTAGTTTGAGATAGAGGTAGCAGCTGTAGAAGTCTTCGATGTTGAGGCGATTGAGAACGCTGAATGCAGAGGAATTTTCTCATTCTCCGATGAAGATGAAGACCCTCCCATAAATGGGCATATTCTCCCATTTTATGTCACTGGCCAGTTCAATGTCGTGGAAGCCTGCCGCTACATTGTTGACATGGGTTTTGGGATTAACTGAATCCCATTTCAGACACTGCGAAAGCTAGGTTTTTCTGAGGATGTTTTACCTCCCTCCGACCTCAGGATCCAGGGGTTCTATAGAACCGAGAAAACTCCAGTCGGCAAGATTCACATGAAGACCGAGTTCAGTGGCCTAATTGCCAGCACCGAATTAATGGTTGTCTCTCTGGACACCACCTACAATGCATTGATGGGCAGGTCATGGCTTCACCTTCATGCGAGAGTCCCCCCCATCGTATCACTGATGCCTTAAATACTCCTTTAAAGGTCGAGTAGTCAGGATCCAAGGAGATGTGTCTCCTTTTTCCTCTCGTGATGACCGTTTTCTGGACACTTCCTATTACAGGAGCAAGGATAAGAAAATCCTTGCAAGTGAGGATGAACCCACCGCAGTCACAAGTTATCCCTAGGCAGGCCTGGACGATGCCTACATCTTCCTGATCCATCAGTTGGAGGCCACGACCCCCGACATGGGGCAGTGTTTTGTTGTTTCGAGTACAAGGGGAAGGCATGTTCCCATGTCCAATCAACGGTGGAAAATCACCTCGTACTCCTACACCAACCAAGCTCAGGAGATTCTCGAACCACCTACCCCTATGCGGTATCGGGGTGTCAGTCTCATGACAATGGTGGTACGTCATAAGTGTCAATTCCGGTTGGATGGGATCAATCGGCTCAGGCCGACGCATCACTACTGCTTTGATGTCATCAATCGTGGCCCCTTGGGCCGAATGGAAGATGGGATAGAATTGACTGCCTTCATCGCTATGGTCTCAATGGAACCTGAGTCTCCTGATATGATGACCACTGCTTCCCGGACCGGCACCACTATCCCATAAGGGTTTGATAACTCAGAAGAAGATCCCCCTGTGGAAGATCCCTCCACAGGTGGAGAAGTGGATCTAGAGGATGATCCCCCTACCTTTGAAGAGTGTGTCTCTACCACGGTCGATGAACTGCTACAGGTGAACATTGGTAGCAAGGCAGATCTGAGAACCACATTGATCAGTGCAGCCATGCCCCTCGAGGAGCGGCAACAGTATGTGGAATTTATCGAAAAGCATCGTGACGTGTTTTCCTGGAGTTATGACGAGATGCCAGGACTAGATCCCCTGGTAGTCGTCCACCACCTTGGTCTCCCGTCGAACCATCGCGAGTTTAAGCAGCCTCCCAGAAAGATGCACCCTTCTCACAGTGCCATGGTTGAGGCCGAAGTTGACAAGATTATTAATGAAAACTTAGTAAAGGAAGTTTAGTACCCCTGGTGGTTAGCCATCATTGTGCCAGTCAAAAAGAAGAATGGACATATCATGGTCTGTATTGACTTCCGTGATCTCAACTTCCATTGTCCGAAGGATGATTTTTCCCTCCCAGTGACAGAGTTGTTGATTGATGCCATGACCAGGTTCCAAGCCCTCTCCTTCATGGATTGGTATTCCGGGTACAACCAGATCCGGATGGCCCACAAGGACATGGATTCCGCTACCTTCAGGGCTCCCCAAGTTACTTTTTGTTACCAGGTTACTCCCTTCGTCCTGAAAATTGCAGGTACCACCTATCAGTGGGCCATTCCTCGCATATTTAAGATTATTCTCAGGACATTGGTGGAGTGATGCATAGATGATCTGGTGGTCAAATCTTACCAGTTCTAGGACCATCTCAAGTACCTTGAGAAAGTGTTCAACTTCCTTTGTTCCTGCCACTTGATGATGAACCTCCTCAAATGTGCCTTCGGGGTCACCTCCGAGAAGTATCTGGGATTTTTTGTTAGATAACGAGGCAACGAGATCAACCCGGAGAATATCAACGCCATCATCCAAATTCCTTGCCCAAGAAATATTCAGGAGATGTGAGGTCTCCAAGGACACATAGCCTATATACGTCAATTCATTGTGAATCTGGCTGGCAAGTGAAAGACTTTTTCTCAGCTCATAAAGAAAGTCTCTACCTATGAACGGGATGAAGAGTGTGAGACCACCTTCAAGGAAATCAAGAAGTATCTGCTCCAACCTCCGATATTAATGCCACCCATCACTAGAATGCCGCTGGTCCTTTACGTGACCACCCTGGATCGGTCCCTCTGCACACTTCTTGCCCAGAAGAACAGCGAGGGATCAGCGAACATTCTCTACTACCTTAGCCGCGTGCTCCTAGATACAGAGATCAGATACTCCCCTATCGAAAAGAGGTGTCTTGCACTCGTGTTCGCCGTACATAAATTGCGGCATTACCTATCGTACCATGAGGTACAGTTGGTCTCTCGGGGTAGACCCACTGAAATACATCCTGAACGGCCCTATATTAACTGGCCGACTAGCGCAGTGGGTGGTGATCTTCCAGCAGTTCGATATCAGGTTCGTGCTTCAGAAGGCCATCAACGGAAAAACATTGGAAGACTTCCTAGCTGCATATACAACCCCCACAAATCAATCCTTGGATCTAGATTTTCTTGATGAGGCAATCCTCTCAATCGATCATGTCGTCTCGTGTTGGCAAATGCACTTTGACGGTGCCTCTCGGAGCTCCACTGTTAGGAGGCTCAATGATCCTAAGATCCACAGAGTGGGTTTTGGTATTGTCTTCATCAACCCGGCGCAAGCCATTCTGCCATACTCATTCATATTTTCAGAAGGCTGCACCAACAACGAGGCAGCGTATCAGGCTCTCATCACTGGCCTCGAGCTGGCCCTTGAGATCAATGTTCCCCATCTACATGTGAAAGGGGATTCCAAACTGGTCATCAAGAAGGTCAATGATGACTATGTTGTTACGAAGCCTGATCTTATGCCATTACTGGAGTGCACCCTCCATCTATTTTCTCAGTTCTTTTCTTGACCAAAGGCTACCCATGTCCCTCGGTCACAAAACGGTCGTGCAGACGCTTTGGCCTGCTTGGCTACGACTCTCAAAGAACCAGAGCAAGATGATTTGATCATACATGTTGCACACTAGAGAGTCATTTCCCCCGTCACCCCAGGGGATGATGACAACCTGCAATTAAGCCATCTTACCGCCAGACCCTCCAAGTCAACAGCCCTAGGTTCTTCAAACGCAGTGGTTGAGGACACTCCCAACTGGAGGGAACCTTTTTTAGAGTATCTCTAAAATGGATGCCCCCCGGATGATCAGGCCGAGCACGATCGAATCTGACGCCACGCACTTCAATTTACCCTCTAGAGTGTTCCCAGCCCTGATCCGATCCTCTACAAGTGGGGCTTCAATGGTGTTATCCTCTGTTGCATTCAAGGAGTTGATATTTCTCAGGACATTCAAGAGGTTCATGCCGGTTATTGTGGTGCCCACCTGGCTAGGCCCAGGCTGTCCCATCAGAACAGGAGGTTGGGGTACTTCTGGCCCACTATGATCCATGATTGTATCGAGTTCTCCAAGAGATAACATGCATTCCAAGTTCATGCTAACTTCCTGCATCAGCCTCTAGAGCCTCTCCACTCCACCAAGTACTCTTGGCCATTCGTAGTGTGGGGACTCGATGTCATGGGACCATATACCTCGGCGACAGATCGTCTGTGTAAGTTCATCCTAACCACAATAGATTTCTTCTCCTAGTGGGCAGAGGCAGTTCCAATCAAAGAGGTCAAGGCCCGTTCCATCATTGACTTTTTGATCTCCAATATCATCCACCGGATTGGAGTCCCTCACACTATCATCACCAATAACGGAACCAACTTCTAAGCAGCAGAGCTGATGAACTTGTATGTCAAGTACAATATCCATTAGAACCATACCTCTCGCTATCATGCGCATGTGAATGGACAGATCGAGGCATTCAAAAAAACCCTCTCTAATATTTGGTAAAATATGGTTGGTCAGAACAAGAAAATTTGTCCGTACAAGCTCCCCAATTCCCTCTTGGATTATCGGACGAAGACTTGCAATTCCACCCAGGTGACCCCATATTTTTTGGTGTGTGGGGATGAGGTCATCCTTCCCATTGATATCTAGCTTCCATTGTTACACATAGCAATCTATGACCAGCAAGAGCCAGATAAGGTGGCCAAAATCCATCTAGCTGAATTGGAAGCACTGGACAAGAACAGGATTCGCGCCCTGAACAATCTGCAAAGGACTTAGAATAATATTTCTACAGCCTTCAACAAGAAGGTTCACCTCTACTCTTTTCTGCATGGCAACCAGTTTTTGGCCCTCCGAGCACCAATAATTCTCGGTAGGAAAACACCCAATAATGATCCCAAATGAGAAGGACTTTACGTCATCCATAAGGTTTACCCCAATGGAGAATACTTCATGGTGACCATGGATGGTGAGTGCATAACTCCTCCCACCAACGCCAAGTTCCTCAAGCAGTACTTGCATGAGCCCCGTGGTCCTGCATGACCTTAAAATGTATGGACTTGCATGACCATAAACTGCACCATAGTCCATAATGACATTAAACTGCTCGTCTATGTCCGTCCTGATGTTAAACTGTACATTATGGTACTGTATGACCCTAAACTGCAACATCATCATGCATGATGATAAACTGAAAAATGGTCTGAGCTCTATGAACTTAAACTAAGATCTCTCCCATCCTTACTGTAAGACATTAAACTGCAAGCCAGTCATGCCTTCCTGATTGAGGCTCAGCCTCATTCCCTTTGGCCTCTTTGGGCCCCTGTCCCAAGTTCTTACTGCAAGACGTTAAACTACAAGCCAGTCAGAACTTCCTGACCGAGGCTCAGCCTCAGGCCCCATGGCCTTCGTCAACTCAGGATCTCTTATGGGATTGTATGGTGTGGTGTGGGATTACGTCCTCATTCACATCGGGTTACTCACCAGACTATAAATTTCCCCAGATGAGACACAACCTCATCCCGCATGACATTAAACTACATCTCATCCCTCGCGACGTTAAACTGCACTTCTAGAACTACATAGGGCTTGATTCCTATCCTAATGGGATAAATAGGAACACTCAGATGTCTCATCTTGAGCCCAACCCCAAGCTCTTCTCTCTGACTGCCGCCCCTGGGTATTGTTTTCTCGGAGGGTCCTCGGATAAGGTTTTGGCTTCCATATCCCCACTCATACGAGGATTATAACGGTCACACCATGTGCCCACTCTTGTTCTTCTATCCTCCCACGTCTTTACCGCACTACGTTATACTGCATGGTCTTCAAGAACTATGTAGGGCTTGATTCCCATCTACATGGGATACGTAGGAACACCCAAACAATTATTCTATTGGCCCATCCCAAAAGCCAAAATCTTTCCCTTGGGTCAAGATATATGGCAGGGTGCACACTTTTTCCCCCACATACGTCGTGCAAGTCTCGACCTAGCTGTACGTCCCCTCGGACATGTTTGCCACTTTCGTGGATGGGTACAACTACGCTTTACCCAATCCTTTACTGGGATTCCATCACTTTCCTTATCCGGAAGGTCCCCTGAATGGTATGGATGCTCGGCCTAAGGGCCCTCTTACAACTTCGGGCCAAATCCTTCGAGGATGTCGAGAAACAAACCGATACAATTCCCAAGTTTTGAATGTGGTTAGTGGTGGACGCTCATTTGTTTCTCCCATGTCAGTTCACCATAGAGATGTTGTATTTCGAACATGGTTAACAGTGCCCCAGATCTTTGGGTCCACCCCAAGATGTCCCAAAAATCGAGTGCAGTGATTCGTTCTGCCCCATCCCGAAGCGACAAACTTCTTTCTGGGTGGTGCCAACAGTCGGGACCCTGGCCCCGATTATTTTATATGGGATTATATGGTGTGGTGTGGGATTATGTCCTCATTCATGTCGAGTTACCAACCGTTCCATACACCTCCCCTGTCTGGGGATTCCTATTCCATGACCTTCATCCTCACTGCATAACATTAAATTGCGAGAATTCTAGGCCTTCCTAACCGAACCCAACTATCAGGCCCCTAGGCATTTTTGGTCCCCCTAGCCCAGGTTCTTTCCTATGAATATGTGTGGTGTGGTACGAGAGTATGTCATCTTTACTTGTCGTGCTGTACACATATCGGTTATGGTATTTTTCCCCTTGGGTATCTTCTAGAACTATGTGTTGCTTGATTCCCATCCTTACGGGATACGTAGGACCACCCTATTGTCTAAGCATTGGGTCTAGTCCCATCATCCAAAAATCTCCATCCCACCTTAGCCCATTGGCCTACCTCTCCTGAGTCACTTTCCCGAACCTTTTCGGCAGTTCACCAATATGCCTATGGGTACTCTTGTTTAAGTTACCTGGAATGTAGGATTCTACTCAGACACGTTCGCACCCACTTTTCAGGCTTCGTGTTTCCCTTCATCGGGGCTTTCATCATCATTCACACCAGGAGGGACCCCCATGAACGGCTTGGATACAATGCCCTAGGGCTCTCCTACCATTACGGGCTTACGCCCCCGAGGGTTTTGGACAAAAAATCGATAAAAAAATCCCTCGTAACATATATGGTCAGCGGTCTATGTTCGTTTGTTATTCCCAGCTCATGCTAACGCGATATGGAGACTATTTTTCCGCCACGATTAATAGTTATCCTCCATCGCCACGCCAACCCCATTAAGCCCAAGGTGTAGATTACATTTTTCCCATCCTTCTTCATTCTCATCATGTCCATGTATAGTTTTGAAACTATTGATACTATTCCTTAGTGCACATCTGCGCGTTAGGGGAACAAAGTCTCGTTAAAGGTGTCCTTCGAGGCTCTTCACTGACTTCCCCTCAATGGATGTTTTGGGTGTTGCAATAAGGATCTTCACCCCTTATTTCACATACCAAGTTTAACTCACATGGGCTTAGGGATTAGGTTGAGGTTTGCACTTAACTGGAAAGTTTTCATCCTCTCATGGTCCACAATATAAAGACCATAAACTAAGATCTCCTAAGAGCTACATCTGGCTTGATTCCTGTCCTCATGGGATACGTAGGAATGCCCAGACCTCCTGTCTTTGGGTCCATCTTGAGTTTAGCTATTTTGTATCTTCTGTCCTGCCTTCGAGACCCTGACTACGGGAGTGCGTGGTGTGGTGTGGGATCGATTCCTCATTCATGTTGGGTTTTCAATAGCCGCACCACGCGCACCTAGTTCTCCAAATTAGCCCTCCTATTTCCTGTCTCACATGACCTTAAATGGAACCTTCAAGAACTACATATGGCTTGATTTCCATCATTATGAGATACGTAGGACCACTCGAATGTCTAGACATTGGGTCCACCCCCACCTTTTAGAGATCTACTGATCTCTCAGTCACCTAGGCCCCTTGACCTGTCCCTCTCTAAGGGTGGATATAGGAATGATACAGGGTTTTTGGCACTATTCCCCCTTTCCCGGGAATCTGCCATTTCTCGATCTCCCTAAAGTTGCGTGCCTCGACTCCTTGCAGTGATTCACCCATGTGTTAAGAGTACTCTGGTCTAGGACCAAGAGTTTATGATTTGACTTGGCAAGTTCGTTCCACTTGTCATCCTTCGTGTTCCACTTCATTTGGGCTTTCATCACCTTTCATACCCGAAGGGTCCCCCAAGAACGGCCTGGATACAACGCCCAAGGGCTCTCCTACTGTTACAGGCCAATGCCCTTGAGGGTATTAGACAACAAATTGATATAAATCCCGTGTTATGAACATGGTCAGCAGTCGATGCTCATTTGTTTGTCCCCATTTCAGGCTAATGCGACAAGATGATGTGTTGTGAACATGGTCAGCAATATTCTTCGGTCGCCATGTCATCCCCTCCCGACCTTGAATGTTGGTTACATGATTCACATTATGTTCCACACCATCATGTCCAGGTGGAATCTAAACACACTTCGCGCTACCCCTCAGTGCACCTTTGCATATTAGGGGGACAAAACTGCAATACGACGTCTTTTGGGGATCCCATGGTCCGTGCTCTAAGACCATAAACTAAGATCTCCCCAGAACAACGTTCAGCTTGATTTCCATTCTCATGGGATATGTAGTACCTCCCGAACATATCGTTTTTGGGTCTGGATCATTTGGGAGCTAATCTCTCCCCCTTCACCTCTCACCTCTATTTGGGCCCCTTGGATCGGGGTTCCTATATTCAGATTGCGTATGGTATAATGTGGGATTATGACCCCATTCACATCTGTTATGTCACACGACACCGTACACATTCCCCATCTAGAATCATCTCTTCTACGTCTGCACTGCATGACGTTAAAATGCATGCTTGGTCCTATCACACAACCCTAAACTATGACATTATCATACTGGCCACATGACGAAAAAAGGCACTGCATTGTGATGAACTCATTGTAGAGGAAATCACATTGGTTATTGGTCATGTGCCATGCCATTTGTCAATGCCTATCACAGATTGATTCTTACGGCGACACCAGGTATTGTTACCCTAGGCCCGTTGCTTCACAAAAAAAACACTTACCTTAAAGGACAAGCATATTTTATCAAATTTCGCTTCTTTTGGTGCAAGGGCCATGCCTGCACTCCCCTTTTTTCTCTAGAAATAATACCATACCATTCCACACTTCAAAACTATGTATGGATTGATTCTCACCCTTATGAGATACGTAGGAGCACCCGGGCGCCTCCCCATTGGCCCAGCCTAACTTCAATGTTCGGTCCCTCAACTAGAGCACTTCCCCAGAGAACACATGGTAAGTAGGGATTATATACTCATTGTTAGGTTTTGTAACCACCTTACCATGTGTCCCATTATCTCCATACACATACATGGTCCGAGTTCTAAGACCTTAAACTAAGACCCTTTCAAGAACTACGTGCAGCTTGATCCCCATCCCTATTGGGGACATAGGAATGCCTTTGCACTCTGCTTCAGGCCCAGCTCAAATTTCGTTTATGGTCTCTTGTCCTAAAACCACTCTCAAGGGGGTCATACTTTGTGATATGGGATTATGTCCTCATTCACGTCGGGTTTTTCACCTCACCGTACACACCCCATGTTCCCATCCATGTCGGGTTTTTCGTAATTACTGCCACATGCCTCCTTTGTTTCCTCCCATCTATGGTCTGAATTCTATGACCCTAAGCTATGATCTCCATGTGGGAAGGGACTCGATGCCCTCTATCTATTACTTCTCATTGCCGTATTCAGATGTGTTTTGAAAAAAAGCTAAAAGTGTGGAATTTTCAGGGGGATACTCCCTTCATCAAGTGACTAAGCTTCATGAGCTCACTATTTGGATCCTCATCCTCTTCCACATCCAAAAGGACCCTCGGACGACATGGATGCTAGGCATAAGGGCTCTCTATGGATGTTGGCCCTAAGGGATTTCCTATCATTTTGGGCTAACATCCCTAAGGATCTATGACAAACATTTGCGACATGGTCTCGTGTTTCGAACATGGTAAATGGTTGACCCTCATTTTTCTATCCCCATTCTAGGCTAATGTGATATGGATGCTGCGTTTCCACCATGGTTAACAGTTATCATCCATCGTCACGGTGCCATAATTGTGATCCAAATCTCGAGCATCATGATTCACACATTCTCATTTCCTCATGTTCAAGTGGAAATCCAAAATACTCGGCTCTACCTCTTCACGCATCTAGGTGCACCACATGGAAGGAATGATTCAATATGGGTGTAAATGGGATAATATTACAATGGAATTCGTTATGGGGCTACCAAAGACTCATAGAAGGAATGATTCAATATGGGTCATTGTTGATCGTCTTACCATGTTAGCACATTTTCCTGCTATAAGAGAAGATTTACCACTCGAACTTCTGGCAAGACTATATATTAATGAAGTTGTGAGACTTCATGGAGTACCCCTGTCGATTTTTTCTAATCGTGATCCCTTTTTTACTTCAAGATTTTGGAAAAGTCATCAGAAATCCCTGGATACTGATCTTCAACTGAGCACTTCCTACCACCCTCAAACAGACGGACAATCAGAACAGACTATTCAAACCTTAGAAGACATGTTGAGATCATGTTCGCTTGACTTTCAGGGTATGTGGGGTTAATATTTACATTTGGTAAAATATTCCTATAACAATAGCTTCCATTCAAGAATTCATATGGCACCATATGAAGCGTTATACCGAAATAGGTGTAACACACCAACCTGTTCGGATGACATTGGTTAAAGAAAACATGTAGGCCCAGAACTGGTGGTGGAAACAATGGAAAAGGTAAAGGTAATCCAAAACCACATCAAAGAAGCTCAAAGTATACATAAGATCTATACAGATAACCAAAGGAAGGATTTTGAATTTAAAATAGGAGATCTTGTTTTCTTGAAGGTATGTCCATGGAAGGGAGTAATACGTTTCGTTAAGAAGGGTAAATTGAGTCCCAGGTACATCGGACCTTTCGAAATTGTAGAATGAATTGGGCCTATAGCTTACCATTTGGCAATGCCGCCATGTCTCTCCAATGTTCACCATGTGTTCCACGTATCACTGTTGAGGAAATACATGCCTGACCCAATGCATGTACTCACCTATGAGGAATTAGAACTGGAACTCGATCTATCTTATTGAGAAGATCCCATAAGGATTCTTGATACAAGAGATCAAGTTTAATAAACCATACAACTCATCTTGTAAAAGTTCTATGGAGAAACCATAAGATAGAAGAGGCAACGTGGGAACCCGAGGAACTTATGATGAAGAACCACCCGAGTATTTTCATGAAGTAGTATTCTAGAAATTGTGAGGACAAAATTATTTGAAGGAGGGTAGAATTTAACACCCCAAGCTTCTTTGGTACGCTTCTCTTTGAATAATGCAATAGCGTGTGTTGCACGCAACATTGAGATCTAACACACCACAACAAATCAAACTAGCCATTATGAATAGTAATACCCACTTTTGGAAATATATAAATTTTATTTTTCAAAATAGACTTCATTTTTGGATTCGGAATATCGAAATTAGCCTAGGGTGAATTTTTTGTATTTTTCTGAGTAACTTCATTTCTTGATGAATAGTAAAACCTCTAAGTGGTAGTTAAAAAACTGAATTTTTCATAAAAAATAATTTTACCACTTCTGTGAGTGGAATTTTAAAAATCCAAGAGACACAGTTAATATCAAGGAGTAAAATGTGGTTCAATGATATGAAAATAATGTTTGGAAAATAGTAACTTTTTTCTTTTATTTACCACAGTTAAAAGTAAATATGATAATTAAGGGTAAAAATGAAATTAATATTAACCTGAAACATGTCCAAATTCTATTGGATAAGCTTAATTCGACCAAAAAAACCTTAGGAATAAAATATGAACCTCTTTGGTCCACTTGGATTAGATTAGGACATTAATTATTATTTAATTCAAAGAAGAGTTAAAAGAGTTAAAATCAAAGTATAATAACTAAAACATTTTTAATATAGGGTTATACATAAGATAAATTCAATTTTAAATATTCATTATAAATATAAAAAGACTTTATACATAATGGTATTTTATTTATAATTTTTATACATTAAATAATTTAACTTATTTATGACACAATGCTGATGAAGTAATTACCTAATTAATGAAATATTAAAATAATTGATATTATAAATATCAAAATAAATGTAATTTGAGACTTTTTATGAATTCCAATAATTTTCTAGGTTAATATGACATATTAGTATTGGTTATATAAATTTTTTCAAAGTAATAATCCTGTTATGAAATTATCAAAAAAAATACCCAATAGTGTCAAAATTGACATTAAAGAGTTTTTAAAACAAATATTATATTATTAATTTATATTCTATTCATAAAAAATATAAGGATCGGCCAAAGGACTTTTATCATGATAGGTGTATCATTATTGGAAAACTTGGGGGTCTCATGGATGTATATAGTAAGTTTATTAACCATATAATATAAAAATACAAAGAGACAATGTAAAAGTGAAACTAATTTACTAAGAGTTAATACTTAAAGATAAGGTTAATATAGTGACCTAAACCTGTCTAAATCCTATTGGATGAGTTGTTTTAGACCCATACTAACATAAAACTTTAAATAATCTCCTTTGGGGCCATTAGAAACCAAATATAAATTTATTATAAAATAATATTTCTATCTTTTCCAAAGGTGCCCCTCACACCTCTTATAAAAGGGAACTTCCCCTTCTCACAAATTCACGCATTCAACGCATTTTGGCTCGGCCAAACCCTGCCAAAATACTCTCTCAACTTCCCTAAATTCATCCTAGAAGCATTAGATTGATCATAAATCCAACCTAAGTAGACCTTTTGACCAAATAAAAAGGAAGAACCCGAAGAAGAGGTAATGTTTTCACCACCCACTTTCAAGTTCCTTTCTTCTCCAACTTCATCATTCTTTGTTATTCCCATTCTAAATTAAAAAATCCAGTATATTCTATATACTTTCATGTTATTATAAATATGGTAAAACAATATTCGGTATTCTATCCATCCTATGAATGGCATGTCACCATACGCACGTACGTACGGCTTGCCGTCTCCACATCGTGGTGTAATTGTAATTCAATATATTATTATTTGGATGGATATAATAATGATGTTTAATTCATGTAAATAATAAATATAACATGATAACGAATATGTATATATGATATACCATCCAATCATATATTATTTTAATAATTCTCATTGGATGATTGAAAATAATGTTTAAAGACATGATATAATTTTTGATATGAATAAGATACAACCTACCCATAACAAATATGACTTATGTGATAAAACATATAAAAGAAAATGAGTAAGTTAACACCCGGAACGGTGATAATTCTAAGATATTATTTACAAAGCAATGTTAAAAGATCATATATGATATCATATTAATGTATATGATTCATGTATAATTTAATGACAATTATTTCACCATTATTCAGGATGTTAACCTACCCCCAACCAAGGAAAAGTACAAGGTAATAGTTTATTTCACAATCTCTTCAATATCCGAGGTTGTTTATATGTAATAATCTACTGGGACTTCTTTATCATCCACATACATGTTTCATAAAAATGTATTTCAATTTTTTTTACTATTTACTAGAATATGGGTTAAATTCAATTATACCCTTTTTTGACTTTTCATAAGAGTTTTTTAAAGGAATCTTTCTGCCGTTTTCCAAACAAAGTCCCTTTTAACCTTGTCGACAGAATTAAGGTAAGAATTTTTTTTTAACTTATACGATGGGTGATTCTATTTTCCATCGTTATAAAATCATCGAAGCTTCCCTTACAATGTTATAAGAATATTTTCAAGTAAAAGTATTATTTTATAATTATGTGACATTTAAATGATTTAAAAAAAGATATTTCTCTCAAATAGTTTTTATTTCATCTATGTCAACATCCTTTGAAGGATTTTATGATTATTTGAAGTTTATTTATTATGATACAAAAACATCCATATTGTATGGATGGTTTTGTGATATGTTTGATTGTGGATGTTTTATTTTTATACCATTCATGGTTTATATAGAAAGTATTGACATTTCGTATTCTAGTTTTAATACAAATGTTTATGTTATGTTTAAAACAGTTCATATGAGGAATGCATTGTACTTAAGTGACGGGTGGAGCCCACTATAGCTCCTCGATGCATCGGTAGGTCTCATGAGACAAAATAGTGTCATGGAATAAAGCCTTGAAAAAAACTTATTTGTAGTCTTGGCATGAGGCCTTGACTATGTGGTTATGATCGTTTGTCATTATGCATTCCATCATTATGAAAGTGGTAATTGATATTTCATGTGATTATTCGACTAGTAGAATATCCATGTGAATAATTATATATAATTATTTTATTTGATTTCTGCCATATTATACTGATGTTCATGTTTTAAAAGGCATTTGTTTAGTTATAAATTACCTTAAAATTTTATGCTTATTTATGAAAGTTTCCACTATATTGTTATCCTTACTGGGCTTTAGAGCTCACCCCTTTCTATGTTTTATTTTTCCAAGGATGTGAAGAAGTATTTTATGAATGACCTGAAGGGAAAGTATGAGGGTAAAAGAGTGTGGACTATGGAGACTATATTTTTGTAGTTTTCATTTTATGATGCAATTTAAACTTTATTAATGTATCTAGTTATTCCAAGGCTACTAAACTAATCGGCCTTTTGAGACTTGATCATTCTTGTGATCATGCCAATGTTATGTAAAAATTAACAGACTCTGGGTATCTAGTGTCGAGGCTTTACAAAATAATGCATTTGACATAAAAATCATTTTTTCTAAAACCAAGGGGGTGTGACTCAAAAGTGATTTCTTTTCATTTTCATAAAACATTATTAAGATGAAAAATAGGCCTTATTACATAATTGGAAAAAAATTTACATATAACCTACCAAAAGGGAAAACGCCATTGAAAGTACACATTACCAATTCATACACACTTATGAAATAAATATTCATGAAAACTTCAATTAGGACCGATAGCACTAGAAATACCAATCAATTTCCAAAACAAATGCATAATCATTTGTAGAAAACACAACCAGATTTCATATCAGGTGTATATATTGTAAATGTTAAATTTATTTTTAAAATGAGTGAGCAATTATGAAATTAAAATTAAAGGCATAGGCATATGGGACCTTCCTAAAACACATCGCTATTTGTCGACAACCACTCGAACCAATAATTTGTGCATACACACACATGGATTTATTCTTACATATATATATATATATATACACACCCTAGCTTCATTTCACATATTCCCCACACCATTAGGGATTATGTACAAAGTGGGAATATATATATATATATGTATGTATATATATGCCTACCCTATGCATGTACATGTAGGATACCTTGACACCTGCGGCCCAAAAATTTTGTAGCATGGTCCAATGCACTACGAAAATACTTTTATAAAACAATTAAACAGTTACCAATCGATAAATTTTTCAAAATAACACATCAAGGGGTTTCACCAATAACATATCCATTTATTTCAACACAAGATTCAATCACATAATCCACAATCATCATCTGAAATAAGAGGGTTCAACAAGGGCAATCAATATCAAATCAAAAGTGCCAACCGGGCCTTCACCCATTTTATAAACATTTGAAAATCCATTTCTAACAATTTGATGATTCAAACACAATTCCAAATGAAGTCATATATATTTCCAAGAAAAACCACATAAATAAATGGAATCCCCATTCTCAATTTATAAAACAAAAACACCCTTTTAAAACACAAAAGAAGTCCACTACAAACCCATCAGCATACTCAAACCCATCACTGAAGTCAGTTGTTCACCAATAACATGGAAAAAACGAATTTTCAACCCTTTCATGACATAATAAACAAATGTTTTTTATAAAATACTACTAATGGATCAACATGAGTTTTCACGAAATCAAAACATTTATATCAAATAAAAATACCACTAAACACATCAAAATCACATTAAACATCAAGTAAAACAATATTTTCATGAAGAAAACTAATCAAATAACACACTATATTCATCAAACAGACACATTATTTCATAAAATATCAGTTATATGTAGAATCACTATCCTTCGGTATCAAAAAAACACAAACGTGGTTTGCAAACTCATCTGTATGTCAATCACTCCGTAAGGGACATAAAACAAACCATAATGCAAGAAATAAAACCCAAAAAATATCAAAATAAATCCCCAAAAATGAAACCCTACAAAGAGAAAATTCTTATGGATGATGAAAATGATCACCATAATGGGATTTACTTGTAGCAGAGAGAGTAAGACATTGGTAGTCATTGCTGGAAGTGATTTTGGTACCACATGTGCCACGACATAGATGGTCAGCTAACTGGGGGTTCACCGAACTGGACCACAACTAGGAGGGGGTGTTTGCGCCAGACTAGGGATTCACTAGAAGGGAGTACGATACTAGACATGTTACTGGTCTAAGTGGCGCTCGATGATGAAGAGATAGAAAAGTCTAGAGGGTTTGGATTGTGCAAGGTTGTTGGGAGCAGTTTGGGCCACCGGGCAGGACTGCACCATCGGAGGGGTGTCGGACGGTGGATGGGAGGCGGAAAAATGGTTGGCGTAGTGAGGTATGTTGGGAGGGAGGGAGGATGCGCTTGCTAGGGTTGGCCATCGGGTAGAGTCACGAGAAATGAGGGAAGGGGAGGAGGGTGGGTCATGTGTAAAGGGTAAAGGGAGTGGGAAATAAGGAAATAAAAAAGAAGAATAAAAATGATGAAAAAAAGGAAAACTAACCCTAAATAAATAATGATATCAATAATAACAATAAATTGTTAATATTAATAAACTAAATAATTATATTATTATTATTATTATTAAAAAGTATTAATATTTTTTATTTCATTCTGTTTTTATTTTAAATTAATAAATTGTTAGACATTAATAATCAAAAATAGAAATAAAAATAAATAAATAAATAAAAATAACTACGACCGCAAGACACCAGTTCAGGGTTTGAGAAGTAGGGTAGAGTTTGAAGATATTAATAGCGGGGAATGCATGAGTTTTTATGGAAACATTGTCAATTTATCATGGTGTGTGACATATGAGAGCTAGAACAACTACAACATGGGATTTTATGCCCCCCCCTGTTCTAGTGTATAGACTCTAAGCCTAAAATAATTACCAAGTGAGGATACACTGTTTTCTTGATAGAGGCCTTAGGAATGTCACATTTATCATGGTGACAAGTGTTATTACATTAATTTGTTGATTTTTTGATGTTAAAATGATTTATGTGAATCATTAAATATTATGTGTGTTTCAATTTCTTTTTCTTGGATTGTATTGCTAATAAGATACATTAATTAATGACGTGTTATTTGTATAACAAATTGGAATGTATAACTAGATTTTTATGATTATTTAAAGCCTCGTTTAGGTTTGAATGTATTGTTTCCTTTAATTTTATTTCATGATTCTTAATAAATTTTTTTATTCCACAGTTAGAAAAGTATAACATGCCATCTAGATTTTTATTAATGTTTGAAATATTTATATAATCATGTTTTGTGTATATTGTTGTAGTCAATTTTTTTTATTTTTTAATCCTTATAAATCATGCTTTTTATAAGTAGACCTGACACTAGCAAGATAAAATAAATTAATTTTGAACCAATGATAAGATGTATTATAGCTTCCGTGAGAGGAAATATTCCATGAATTTATTTAAATTACTGTTTATTATTGGAAAGTGAAATAGACTTATTGTAAAAAATTTCATTGGAAATTTTAATTATGAAATTTATTAAATGAATATATTAATTTATTGATAGTTTCTATTTAATTTTAGAAATTTCTTTCAAGAATAAATTTATCTTTACTTGGCATGATTACAGTTCACCGAATTGATATAAATGTGTGTTTTGATTATGTGTTAGGGTTATAATTATTGTGTCATTTTTATCAAAACATAGCCAAAAGTCACACATACTTTGTGGAAAATTTCTGAGAATTAAAAACATTATTAATAACTAGACTTATTATTTTATGACTAATAATAACTTTTATGTACTGAAATGACCTTTTCTCACATGTTAAGTCATTAGTAGTTTGTAATGGGAAGCATGCCCACATTTGGAATAATTGGTGTGGAATATATGGAAGATCTTGTATGACATACTTGTCCATAGATCCTATAATATATGTTAAATTAAAATATGTATTTAGAATGTTGTTATCATTATATAAGCATGTTCTATTGAATTGGGAATTTATTAAATGATGTTTATCCTTACCATGATAAAATATTAAAGATAGAAATAAAACCTTTGCAATTTTAATATTATTTTTAGGGTGAATTTTTTACATCATTCATTGTGAGGGAATGTTGCATATAAAATATTGATTTTTAAAACAACACAAGAATATAATACGTATAATTTTTCCCTAGAAGTTAAAATTGTATATCCTTGATAATAATACGAACTGAGAAAGTCTTATATAACCACATTAAACATGTTGTTTGATATAACAAGTGTAATATTTTATCAATAACTTCGGTGAATTTTTGGGCTATTTTAAGGAAAGACATGGTGTGTCACTAGTGTTTCTTTTGGTTTCATTGTTATCATTTCATTAAGGTGTTGTTATTGCTTACTGAAAATATCATTCTATAGAAACCATATTAATATAGTGATTGATATAGATTATGATAACCGTGATATGACTACATGATTAATCACCCAATGTATGAGAAGATTAATCACTTATATATGGATAATGAACAAATAACCAATGGAAAATTTAATATTCTATGAATGTACCAATCCAAAATAATAAGAGGAAAAAATGTAATCCCCATAATAGTTCTTCGAGATTATATTTATTTCCCTTATGTATGGTTGTTATTTTTGGGTTCCCTTGTGTGGTGTATGATTAATATTCATCAAGGAAACTTCTATGGGGAGACCTTATCTTTAATTGAAATGTGTTATAACGTTACACAATTAAAACCATACGGGAATGTCAATGCCACCCAAAGTGGATAATATCTCAAATTATGATATGGATTATGAATTTATGAGATAAGGTTAGTTTCTATTAGTTGGTAATGTAGTGGGGTTATGCGGTTGAATGAAATTACTAGTGAATATTTGTTTTCAGTTGGTGGGTTTAGGTGCAGTGGTTTTGTTGTGCTGTATTGGTGATGTGTAGTGGATTAGATATATGGATATCATGGTGTTTTGGCTTGTTTTTTGTTTTATGTTTTTATTATTTTGATGAAATTCCATACCTCAAATAGAATGGATTATTTACATAGAATTATCAATAAAAATAAATGGTTATTTTTTGGAATCATAAAAGAAATTAAGATGGGATTGCCTAGCATGGGTAATCAATTTTTAAAAAGGATTTTATGAGTTGGTTTGACTGATATATTATTATTTTTGGTTTGTTGTGATATATTTTATAATGAAGAAATATTATATAACCTAAAACATATGATGAATGGGTATTTTATTTCCCACATCCTGATGGGTTACATTAAAACACATTTTAAAAGAGCTCGGGGAAGTAAATACCACATAAAGTAAACAATATAATTTTGTGGTGTATGAGTTCCAATTTAATTGTATTATTTTCATATCTAAGTCACATTTATTGTAATTTTTATCATTGGTAGATAAATATTATTGGAAACACTTTCAAATAACGAAATACTCCTCCGAAAAATAGGAATTGAAATTTTAACCCTTCACTATGTCTTTATAAGCATGTTACAATAAATTAATGGATTGATGAAAAATATATAATAATTTTGTTCTTCGATAAGCTGGTATGTATAAAACACAATTCATA
Source organism: Viscum album (assembly GCA_963277665.1). Classification (NCBI taxonomy): domain Eukaryota; kingdom Viridiplantae; phylum Streptophyta; class Magnoliopsida; order Santalales; family Viscaceae; genus Viscum; species Viscum album. The sequence goes on from OY728156.1 coordinate 1,743,605,176, forward strand.
TTTGTGATTCATGGATTATGTTTATTAGTTTTTTTAAAGATATGATATTAATTTATGGTAGCATTAACATTGTAAATAGCATAAAGAAGTTCAGTTAGTAGAAACAATAAATTTTCATGAAACATGAATCCTTCCAATTTATTTATGTTGGACATCAAAACATGTTGGATAAAAGATGATTTAACAAAATTTGATGAATGTGTTTTCACAAAGTTCATTTTGATAAATCTAAATTAAAAAAAGGTGTTGAATTTTGAGTTTCCACTCAAAATTGTTTTCTTATCCTGCAGAGATTGTTTTGATACGAATTTATTCATGGAAATTATTTAACAAGTATGAAATGTTTTAAATGCATTGAATTTAATATTTTCAAGGTTTCAAAGAGAATGATAATTAATTTATAGATATTCAATGTAATGTCATTTTTAAGTGATGTTATTGAAGTATAGTGGTTAATATAATGTAAAGGAATTGTTTTGTAATGAGCTCCCTTCCATGGAGTTATAATGTTTGTTCGATTGACATCCACTTCATTTTAACATTTTATACCTATATATGTGGCCTTTTTCATTTTGGGAGGTATCTCCCACTATTTTGTTGCATCAAGTTATTAGGTAGGATTACAATTTTATTCATTTATATTGTTGTGTTCCATGTATATCGTGAATCATGGGAGGTATCTTGTGGGTTGGTCAGACCACCATGCTCTTTCATTCATGTTTTGTATTAGTTCTCAATGATGATCTATTCCCACAGTTTTGGTGATGGAGTGGAATGGTACCTTTTATGGTGGTATTCCCTTATTCTTATGTTCATGTATGACTGTTACAATGTTTTGGGTGTTAGGGGAAATAACACTAGTTATTAAAAGTGTTTCATGTGACATATGATTTTTTTAGTTGTATGTCATGTGGTGGGTTTTCTGGAAACATTTTCCCTTCATGGTTGGTTTTTAAATTTTCAATGGAGATTGTAGTTTCCTAGGTATATGATGTTATGGCCCATACATCTGTGGTCCATTCCATAGTGAAGATATAGTGTCTGAAGTGTTTTGGGAGACCATAATGACTCAACTCAAGTGTTTACCAAAAGTCTTATTTTCGTAATGGGGAGAAGAACTAGTGACTCACCATTGGTAGGTTGTGATGGTAACTCGTGATGGTGCCTCACACATGTGACTCTCACTAGTATATTGTATAAGTGATTACAATATGGTTTGTTAGGAGTGGTGACTCACAATGGTGAGTTTCCAAATGGAAGATCAACCAATGCTGACTCGCCAAACTATAGCTCACCTAAAGTGACACGCCAAATTTTAGCTCCCCAACAGTGACATACTTAATAGTAGATTACCCAATGGTGACTCACCTAATGGTAACTCACGAAGTCATGACTCACTGAGAAATACACCGCACTTGTGACTCACCAATGGTTCCTCTCCCCTACGACTCACTAATAGTAACTCACCTTACAATGAGTAATTATTACTAGTTTTTCTTGTCTCCATCTTTAAATTTTATCTCTTTTGACATTTCCTTTGAGGTAAATTGCTTTCAAAGCCCTTTTATGGGATTTTTGAACAATTCAAACTACAGAAATTATATCCTTGAATTTTTTAAAAATCAAAATGATTTTATTCAGTGAAAACATTTATCCTAACTAGATCATTAATCAATAGAAATTTGGAACCCTATCTTAATAGATTATCTATTTAAATCTTCTGATGTCTAATATTTCTTCCACCATTGTTTTGATTGTTGTTCTCTCCTCATACAAGTGGCCATGAACACTTCGTCCCATTGGAATTGAATATGCTTCTGTAATATTTTTGTCATTTTCCCATGTAGTGCTTCCTACTACTTGTGAATCTGCATCAGTGAAACCCTGTTGTGTCTATAATCTTCATTCTATGTATGGATCACTTCCTCTCACTCTATTATTAATCATGTGGGGTGTGTAAATGAATGTTACCCATGTAATGGAAGTTGAAACACATTTTAATGATGATAATTGAATTGGTTTGAAACCAATAACAGGGTCTATAGAATGTAATGATTATAGTATTACCTTATTAATAATTTTTCTAATAATTTGAATCATATGGGGAATATGCTTAATAAAAATCATGGTTATTGGTGGTCATTGTTTGTGCACTCATGATGGATACATTTAATCATGTGTTGAAAAGTTGAATATTTGAAATTGATTAACCACATATATTTAATTATATTAAGTGATTCCCTTGGATATATCTTTTTTAGTAGTCACTCCTGAATTATCAGTAGGAATTAATGGATGGGAGCCCTAATAAATCTGGGAATTGTGCCTTAATTACTTGTGTGGTGCTATAGTTGAGGGTACAACTGTGTGTGGGGTGGTTCAGGTGGGTTAATTGAATCTAATATTGATGTATCGATGGATTATGGAATTGATATAAAATATTATATAGTGGGGCTACAATCATGTTTGAAATGTTTACACTGATGGATGTGATTGGTGTGGTGTGGATATGTAGTCGGGATACCGAGTTTGGAGGTGGTGAGTTGTTATGTCAGTATTTGTGAGATGGGGGTTTTCTATGGTTGATATGATGGATTGGGTGGAATGAATTTTATTAATGTTGATATAAGTGCATGGTATGTGTTATTCGCCCAGAGTATATCTAGTAGTAGCATGCAGAATGATTCACCTGATGTCTTATGATTGATACTAAGTTAATTAAAAATTGAGAGTTTTATAGAAAAAATATGAATTCTATTAATCTAGATGGATATTCAACTTCAAAAGTAAATATTTTCATGTTTACTATATTCTTATGTTTCATATTCCTATATTTTAGTAGATAGCTGGTTTGTGATGGAATGAATAAATAAATTGTTTATCAAAGAAAAAAAATTGGTTAATTGAATTGGATGGTGATATGGTTTTAGTTCTTACTCGTTTTGTGGTTGTGTATTTAGAGGTAGTAGAAATGGACTTTTTGTGAGTTGTTTGATGGTTTAAAACTCATAGGGTGGGCTTGATTGTATGGTATCAGAGAAACACACACACACACACACATTTTTCTTTCTTATTTAAATACACACCCAAACATAGTTAATAACGATGTGTCGAACACCCCCATTGTTATAGGGGAGTGTGACTTTCCCAAACATCCTGAGGGGAGGATGGAAGGACATTCACCCAATCATATCTTCTCTAACATCTAAGTACTGATGGTCCATGATTCTTCATGTAGGTTATGGTTTCTGAGGTCCATGTTTGTGTGAATGTGTTGTTCATTCCCTTGTGTATTTGAGATGAGATATTTTGTACTTTCCAAGGGTTATTGGGATGACATTTGTTATGTTTTCCAAGGTATCAATTGGATGTGATGTTTTTTGGGGAATAATTATCTTCAAGAGGGTTTTTATGTTGCTATGGACCAACTATCTGTGTATTGGATCTGATGGACATAATTTTCCCAGGTTGTGGGACTAGTTGTGAGGACAGTGTGGGTTCTAGAGGGTTGTGAAGTGGTTGATTCAGAAGACGTGGGAGAGACAAGATGTTTGCATTTAGGGTGTGGGAGTGTATAATTATTTTTTAATGTTATTTTGGGAACTCAATCTATCAATATTCTTACTAAATTACTTTATATGACTTTCTTTACTTGGTTATCATGCCTTGGGGAGGAGGGGATGTCTAGTATTACATGCAAGGTGCTATTTGATTCTATTTTTTTCTCATGGGATAATTAGTATTCTTGTCCATATTGTTAAGGGATATTTTGGGTTTCCTACTTAGTATATAGGTATGTTCACCTGGAGTATATAAAAACTATATTCTGGATTCCAAGAGGACATTGTGGATGGTATTGTACATTTCTAGCTCATGATTTGGAGCTTTTGATTTTTTGATGCCTTATCTGTTATTATTGTGTTCATTTTATTGGAGAATTTTATATGTATCATTATTTATTTATACAATAATTTTGTGTTGTTAGGGCTCCAAAGGATTTGAGTAAATAGGAAGTGGGATCTTGGGTGATTTTATATAGGAAATATAGAAAATTAATTATTATTTAGGTTTTGGAGAACACACATTAAACAATTCAAAACCACAAACCAAAACATGGTTTTTTCCAATGGGTTTTATCAAAGGGGAGTGGAAAACATAATTTCATAAGGCCAATATCCAATCTTCTTATAATATTAGAATTTATTATGAGGAGGTGATTCGCACTCTCAAGGAAAAAAAATTCAAAACGTAAAATTTTTTATAAGTCATGAATGGTCTACTAAGGCACCTTAAAATTAGTAAAAAAAATATAAAATCACATTATATTAAATTGAAATCATATATTTTCTAAACACCTCATTTATAATATCTTACTGCATCCCTATTGGGTCATTATGATGTCCTAAAACACAATAAATAATTAAACGATATTTTATTTTTACCCAAAAATTGAATTGTCACAGAAAATTATGAAAATTTCACTATTGGATAATTTCTACATCCTGATTCCAAAAATAATATTAATATTATCTAAATAATTTTTCTAATATGTGAAATTTTACTTTTAATATATAAAATGGACATTTATCAAAAAATCTTGGGTTTGGACAAAAACATATTTCATGTCTTAATAAAAATTACAATAGTATTCATAAAAGTAATAGGATCAATTATATTTAATAAAAATTTATTTATTAATAATATATTATTAAACTATTATTTATTTCTAAAATCCATTAATTTAAGAAAATGTATTTCTTAATTGAATATTTACTAAAAAAATATTTTTTCTTTAAAAAATATTCCCAATGTAACAATAATAAAATGATTGTATATTCATTGTACAAAAATAATGTATATAGTCAATGTTCTAGGTTATGGTTACATAACCCATTAAAATGACTGTATAAGACCTAAGGGTATGGTGCACGATGTTGAAAGACTCTTGGGGTGTCTTGGATTACATCTCTCAAGTGGTAATCTCTATAAACAATTACTTCCATTGTAGTAGGTTAATTTTGAGCATAACATGTTAATGTTCAGCTTCAACTCGGTCCAGAGTGAACCCAGTGATGCCACCTCCTTTTCGAGCTCTGAAAAATGGGATTCGTAAGGATAAATTCTACTAGATGAAGCTATCACTACCTTTATCTGTGTAAATTGGATTTGATAAAGCCATATATTTATACTAATCCTATGATCACTATTTAATGACTATATTAGCAATAATAACAATTATTAATGGTGTTTTAAAATCCAAAATCATAAAACCAAATAATTTCATATGTTATATATCCATTTTAGATAATATGATTCTTAATTTCATTAAGCGTAATTTTCATTAATAATCATTTTCGACAGTACAATCAGCCCCCTTATAAAATTTCACCTTCGATATTTTATTTTCCATAAATAAATATGATATAGGTAACTCTGACTCATCACTTCTTCCAGTTCACACATTTCTTCTTCAAACTTTTGGTTTCTCCACAAAACATTCACGAGGGGTTTACTCGCTTCTCTTCATAGGAGAGGTCTTTCTCCAATTGTACAACCACTGGATTGAGTACATGTTATGGGTTAGGTATGTACTTCTTAAAATGCGATACATGGAAAAGATCATGTACTTGAGATTGGTTTGATGAGTGTGATAGTCAATAGGCCACTAGTCCAACGCGATCATGGATCTCAAAAGAGTTTATGTACATTATACTAGGATTTCTCTTCTTCCCAAATCTCATAACTCTCTTCCATAGCGATATGCGGAGGAATAACATGTCCTTGACATCTACGCTTGGTCTCGTTGATGATTATCAACATAGATCTTTTTTCCACTCTTAGAATATTTAATGTTTTGTTGGATAGTATTAACATTTTCCACCATTTCATTGACCATATATGGACCAAGGATTTTTCTCTCCCCAACATCATCCCAACATACCAGTGTTATGCACCTTTTTCCAAAAACGACATCATAATGATCAATTTTGATGCTTTAGTAGAAACTATTGTTATAAGTGAAATAAACTAGAGGTAGCTGTTGATCCCATCCTATATTGAAATATATTGAGCATGATCTCAAAATGTCCTCATGTGTTTAGATAGTCCGCTCAGATTGGCCATCAGTTTGAGAGAGATAAGCCTTACTTAAGTTCATTTCATTATCCAGATCATGATGAAGACTCTTCCAAAACATTGAGGGGAATCTTGGATTTTCATTAGATACAATTTATAGTGGTACTCCATTCCACCTTAACACATCTCTGATTAATATTTGTGTGAGATTATCTAGTGAGGAATCATCTCAAATTTCAATTAATTGTACAGTATTTGTAAGACGATCCACAACAACCCACATAGCATTTTTTCCATTGGATGTCTTCAGATGTCCGATGACAATGTTCATGGTGATGTTTTTCCCACATCCATGCTAGTATGGGTAATGGTTTCATCAATCCCTTAGACTTATTCCTATCATCTTTCCCTTGATGACATACCAGGGATAGCGAAATATTCTCAGCAAACTCATTCATCATGTTATCCCACCAATAATTCTCTTAGAGATCTGTATACTATTTGTGTTTCCTGGATGACAAAGATATATACACTATTTGCATCATTGGAAAGATCATTATCTATCTCTATATTTGATGGAACACATAGTGTTGAACCAAATCTCACAATTCCATCTTTATTATCTTTTAAATCTATGGATTTCCATTTTTTGATTGTTTTCACATTCTCATGAATTACCTTATCATCCTTTTAAGCATCCTTTAACCCTTACAAAAGAAATGGTTTACCAATAATTTGTAAATAGATGGATATTGTTCCATTATTTATGATTTCCATGTCCATCTGCATATTATATAAGAATATTTGATCCTTTTTAATTATCAGAATTGATAGAATCATCGGGTTTTTTATACTTAGACCATCAGCCACCCTGTTCACTTTCCTCGAGTGGTAATGGATTGAGTAATAATATTATTTTATTAGCTCGAACAATATTCATTGGTGCATGTTCATCTCTTTCTCTGTGTGTATATACATGAGGCCTTTGTGGTCCGTCTATATTTCACAGTTCTCCCCAAAGAGTTAATGTCAACAAATTTTCAAAGAAAATATTACTGCATCCTACTACAGATCATGTGTTGGATAGTTTGGCTCATGAACATTCAATATATTTGAATCATAGGAAATGAGGTTGTAAATTTTCTTCAAGACATAGACAATGCCCATCTTTGAAGCATCACTAAATGCCACAAAATGTTCTCCTCTTGTGGGAAGTGTGAGCACAAGGGAATTGATAAGCCTCTTTTTGAACTCCTTGAATATATATTCGCATTCATCACTTTATGGAAACATTACTCACTTCTGAGTTAGCTTTCTACGAGGGTTGGAAAATCATGAAACTTTTCTCACAAATCAGTGATAATATCTAACTAAACCAAGGAGGCTACGAATATCCATTACCGATGTTTCCACTGGACATCCTTCAATTACAAATGTCTTAGAGGGACCCACAGATATTCCATTGCTTGTGATGATATGAATCACGAATGAGACCTCCTTCAACCTAAACTCACACTTCATGTACTTTTCACAGAGCTTTTCCTTTCACAATGTCTCTAGTACATCGTTTATATGATCTAATTCTCATCCTTGGTTTTAAGATATATTAGAATATCATCTATAAAGACAACCAATAGTTTGGAATGGAAATATATAAATACTTTTTTCTTCATGTACATTAACATTTCTGTATAATTAGTGAGTCCAAAAGGAATCACTATGAATTCATAGTGCTCTTATATTGTACGAAAATCATTATGGAGGATATCCTCTTTCTTCACACATAATTGATAATATCTAGACCCCAAATCCACTGTGGATATGTATTGTGCTCAACGTAGCTGAATGAACAAGTAATAAATTTGGGGATGTGGATACTTTTTCATTATGGTTATTTTTTTGAGCTCATGCTAATCAATGAAAATTCTCATTGACCCATCCATATTCTTGACAAATAATATTGGTGCCCCCCATGGTGAATCACATGGGCGTATGAACCCTTTATCCAGATTCTCCAGTCGTTGTTTTGTCAGCTCCACAAGCTCTACAAATTCCACTCTATACAGAGTCTTTGATATTGGTTACTCCCACGGTATAAGATTAATTGATAATTTAACATCTCTTTTAGGAGGAAAACCAGACAATTCCTCTGGAAACATATAGACTGAATCATCTGAGAATGGTTTGCATGCTTATAGGGCATTAATATCCACTCTTAATATGATGGTTCTAAATTTGATTCATCCTTTTCCTTGCACTTGTACAGAATTGGGGGTCGATTCACCATATAGCGAGTGATTTGCCTCTCATGGAATTTTTTTTTGGATCTATATATGCAAAGCCAACCAATTCCAATAATTGCATAAAATTACACGGGAAAGAGTATGAAGTGGATTCTTGGGAATTTAAGTCAGCATATTATGACAGGGGTAGAGTTATATTCATGGGATGCACTAGAGGGTGTATAAAGAGGTTTTTTGAGGTTAATTATAAATATTCAGAAATTGAACAGAGTTGGCGTGTTGAACTACTGCCTAGCCCTCCACACACAGATGCACGAGGTGCATGATGTTTTCCATGTGACGTAGATGAATAGGTATGTGCATGATCTATTGTGCGTCATCGTTGTGGGCTAGGTAGACATTGACAATGGGGAGATTTTTTTTGATATCCCTATAGAGGTAGAGGATCGAATGGAGTGGTTCCTACATTGGTGGTTGATTACTCTGGTGCAAGTTCGGTGGTAGCACAAAAATCTCTAGGAGAGCACATGGGAGTCTGAGGCTATGATCCGTGCTTTGTACTACCATATACTTGTTTATTTTTTCTTTTGTCTTTTGGGAACGTAAATCCACAATGTAGGGAGAATGTAATTTCTTGAAAATTCCATGTATTGTTTTTGTTTTATGGAATTATTCTCAGACCGTGCGCTCTGACGGCATGAGATTCCAAGGATTTGAGATCATAGAACTGAATGTTGAAAATTTTTTATGGTAGGTTTAGTAAATGCATGAGCGGATTTTTATATATTTTGAACTTGAGATCAGATTGAATATATGAGGTCACCATTGAATTCAGAATGTTAGGATTCACCAAGATTGGACTTAACATCATTCAACAAGGGTCGCATGAAAATGTTTTTTTTTAATTTTGTGAAATATATTAAAATAACTAAAAAAATTATTTTATATTCCATCTCATCCGTTGATAATCGGACGACGACAATATGGTCTGTGACAAGGTGGAAGCATGGAGAAATAACGAGGCTCATTAATGTCCTATATCACACATAATAATGATGGAATAAGGGAAGCGTAACAAAGATGTTGTTCCATAAATGAAAAAATGTAACAATGCAACGTCACAACATAATTGAAACATTGCAACATGATTTATTTTTTATTTATTACGTATTGGGGGAGAAAGGATTAATCATAGATGATTATCTGATGAATCTTCGGATAAATATCTTATCCATCGATGATTGATGAATTTTATAAGATCCTTTTCATCTTCGACGCACCTTGAAGAGTAGCAATGAAAGTGGCTATGTCAATGCCTTGAACTCTCATGGACGTACACTACAGAATCGAATGTTAGTGACCTAGTGGTTTAAATTTTTTTTTCAAAGGTCTTCCCCACTCTTCTTTCTCTAGAAATTTAGAACACAGATCAACCAATGAACAAGTTGATCTCTGATTTGTGGATTATGCGAGAGGGTGAATTTTCCAAGGGATTTATCATTCTTAATTCAAACATTGCATGAAATGATAGAACATGAATTCTAGAACATCACCTATGATTTAAACCTAAAACATGGAGGGACATGTCCACCACAAATAAGGCCTAACCACCTCTACTAGTGATGTCTTGGTTTGAATATCCTCAATTTAATATAAAATCATAACTGAGGCCTTCACGATAAATAGGGTGATCTTTGGGGACTATAGGAGGAGACATCATGATGAGAGGAATATAGGTGCACATCCAGTGGTATGCTGAACATCCTTTCGGCACGACTGCGGTTGTGGTGGCCCATGGAAATGGCAGTGGGTGTGGGGGGTGGTGCGCCTATCAATCCGCCATGATGGCTAACCATGGAGGCTATGTTCCATGGCACTGGGTATCGCGTGGAGGGAGTGGCCCATGTCCGGGCCACCCATTCGGTGACATACCGCGGTCGGTCAAATGCTGCTGGAGGGGCCCCACATCCTTTGGGCCAGCTAGATCTTGATGCAGCCTGGCTGCTATGTCCCGTTTGGGCGGTGCACCATCGGTCTACCCTCGGGCAAACCAAGGTATGTCTGGAGGGCAGCTGCCTCAGACTATCGGGTCATGCCCCTATCACAGCGGGTCGGGCCAGTCCCGCGGCGCACTAGGATGGAACAACGAACTTGAGGGCCAGACACACGCTACCGGACCTGACATGCACCCTGTGGGCCTGACCAGAGTATGTAGGCAAGACTCGTTCCCTTCTGGTCTGGTCAGACTAGATACAATCGACGGGAAACCCGGTGGGTTGGACACTCGGCTAAAACAGACCGGGTACATTGACTCTATTATGCCGGACCTAGTAGCCAAGCCTGACCAGACCGACCCTGAACCGAACCATGTCAGGTCAAGTCAGTATAATTAAACCGGGTTATGTGTGACCCCTCATGTTGGTTTGGTAGGTATGGTCTGATAGGGTCGGTCCAGAATTCATCGCAACCATCCCCTGCCTAGTAAAACCCCCGTATCTTGCAAACTACACATCCAATTGACGAGTTGTTTTTGGAGTTTAGACACAATTGATGGGGGAGATATTTTGGAATTATTTTTGGGGACCTTCATAGTCTTCATGATGTGAAGAATGGGTTGATAAGTTTTTCACCCATGTTCTCAAAGTACGGATCCCAGCAGTTGGTTTTAACCTGAATACTGCTCGATGACGGCCTAGTGGGAAGAATATTTATTTGAACCGACATGCCCACGGTGGGGAGTGGATCAATGTGCCCCGGCAGACCCATGATACTTGATATGAGAAGTATCTCAGTTGGGCCATGGTGGGAAGTTCCTCGTTGTGACCCTACAGGACCATAGTGGGGAGTGGCTATGTGTAACCCATTTTAACCACGACACTCATTCAGGATGGGTAACAGAATTGTCCAAAGATAGTGGGATGTGGCTTTGTGTGACCTGGTAGGCCAACAATACTCAATAAATGAGGATTTCTCCAGCATTAGAGGAGTATGATGATATGTCTGATGATGCTACTATCACTACCCTATAAAATAACTATTGTGAGTTGTCTCATGCATCGTGCTGTAATTTGTGTATTTCTGTGTGGTCTTTCTGTTTTGGGGGTACCTGTTGTGTCTCATGTTACTCACCCCTACATAGGCCCCTCCCATGAATTTTGTGTCCCGTGCAGACATTCGATGCTTTGATAGAGATCTTGGGGCCTGGTGGAGCCCAGTGAGACAGGTCCAATCGACACTTCGATAGTGGACTTGGGGCATAGGACCAGGTGGGGCCCAGTAGAACCATATGGATAGAAAATAGTACTTAGGCTTCCAATAGCTTCACTACTCTTTTGATAATGTGGGGTTTTATGCAGATGGAAATCAGGGAACTTTTTTGAAATTTTCTCTTTCAGTTCTTTTTCTTGGGTTTGTATTCTTTCCCAACTGCTTTAATCTATACTTTTAACTTAGTATTCTTTTAGTAATCATTATTTTTTGTTTTAATGTGTTTGGATTTGGTTAGGTGTGAGTGTACATACAACTAATCATGAAAATAACTAAAACTTACAGAATAATGCCTTCGGTGCTAGTCGCCAGCCACTGGCCTTCAGGATGTCGGCTTGTTGTAGGCACGACACGAGCCTCAGGGGACAAGTCGTGACAGTTAACACAAATCCATTAGAATAAATAGGTAGAATTAGATTAACTATAGTATGAGATTTTAGTTTAAATTTTTTAATAAATTTAATTCTGTGGTTTCCAATTAATTATACATTAAATTTAAGTACAATTGAATATAAATAATGTGTGTTAATTAAAAAATACTAGTACGCTCTCATAGGTATTTAATCATAATATAATAAATTAATCACAATGTTTCGGTGATCATAATTGAATTTCTTTTCTATATATTCAATCATATTATTTTTATCTAAACATATAATTTTGATGTGCTTATGATAACAATAAGCAACCCATATATTTATAAATAGATTTATTTTTATAAATGGTAGTTTTGAAACATCTTAATGGTGAATTTTGTTAAAAGTCATTTTTTAGAATAATAATAATATTATATATATATATAAATGAACATCAGTTTTGAATGATTAATTCCCAAATTTAATTTGGGTGATTTTTGATGGGGAATATTATATGTTGAAGAATATTGAATAATATTGAGTTTTCAGGGAAAATTACAATTTCATCTAATATATTTATATATGAAAATTATATATATAATATTATTTAAATAATAATTAGTTAAATAATATTTTATTTAATCTAATTGGGTTATTGGAATAAATTTCTCATTGAAATTGAATATAAAAACATTTCAACCTTTTGAAATTATCTCTTTAAAAACTAATTTCTTATCCCGTATATGAGATTAATAATACATTAATTTTTTCAATTTATCTGATCAGAAAATGGAAAAATATATTCCATATTTTTAATAATAATAATTCATAATGAATAATATGGTAAAAATAGATTTTTACTAATTTTATTAGCAATGGACATAACATTAATTACAATGGATAATGTCCCAATTAGTTTCCTTAGTGGTTTAACAAAATTCATAAGGTTCTAAATGACATATATTCATTTTTGAAACCCATTTTAAGAAAATATTTCGACCATATAATTCATTTTATATTTTTTTCATTATTGGATTCTATTTATATATTGCATTTCTATCAATATTGTTGATCTTTTTATGTTTACAGGAATTCCATTCCCCCACCACTATAAATTGGTATTCACACCCCCTCACTTATTTAAACCCCTAAATCCATTTTGACTTGAAAAATAGACCAAATAAGTTCAAAAACTACCTCCTCCAATCATATAATCCTCAATTAGGTCAAAAATCATATGATGAAATTTATTTTGTGTAAATTAGAATGGATTTTCTTGAAAATGATGTACCATTATTCAATGAGAAATTTTTGTATTATTCCATCCAACCACACATAAATTTATCATATTAACTTATTATATGACAACATACGAATAATATATATATTTAGAATTTATTATTTTATTGTTTTTACCTACACCTATACACACATCCATTAAATGAGTAACAAAACCACTGGTTGTCTATACACCAAAATACAAACTTGCAAAAAGATATTCTTTTTTCCTTTCCCACCACATATGTATGGGAATTATGATGGTAATACTGTTTTAGATGATAAATATGATATTTATATTGTCGTAATAATTACTTAATTATTATATCACACATACCTTTAAGATTTCAATTTTGTTGAATATAATAACATCGTTGTGGGCATGTGGACAACCGCCTACTCAAAGTGATGTGGTTTGGTCATGCAATACATGGAGTGAATTAAATACGGGTTTAATAAAAATATTTTATATAATTTAACTCTTTATGATTTTAGGTATATATATATATATGACAAACCCTTTTCATCAATCTACTCCACACACTGTAAAAGTGATAACATTGTTCGTGGAAATGTGGACTACTACCTCCTCGATGCGATGGGGTTCTTACATTTTCATCACTAAATAACAATAATTATATATATAAGTCTATATAATTACATGATATTTTATTTAATATTCAATGGTAAATCATCAACGATAAAAATTACTTATCTTTTTTCCATAATTATTATTGAAAAAAGGTAACGTTACGCATGTGTAAGTACAACCTACTGTCTATATGATCATAACAATGGTTCATTTTTCATAACCAAAATTACTATATGATTTTTAAACTACCATTTATCAAACAATGATATAATTATTTCATGATTATTATTATAGATACGTATTAATAATTGCGTCCGTTTACCTTAGTCAACCTATCAAATTTATCTTTGACACATAATCCAAATTTTGTCAAAACATCTGAGTTAAATAGTATTGATTAAGTGGTGGTATATAATATGTTTATTTACTTAATAAAATTAACAAAATAAATTTATAATGTTATCAATAAATTAAATATTTGAAATTTTTTAATTATTAATGATGATATAGGACAATCATGACATATAAGACTCAAGGTATGAGATTTTATTTCACTTTTCACATTTATAAGATTAATATCATATTCATCAATTACTTAATTTTTTGTGTGTATATAATTATCTTATTGATATATTATACTTGGATTAATTTTATTTTAATATTATATAAACGTATAATTTGTTAATTATTAGTTTTTTGGATTCTTATTTAGATGTTACAATAGTGTTATGTGATTTTTGGGTCCCACATTTTTTGATTCTTATGCCATAATCACCTCTAAATATTGTTGTCTAGTGTATAAAATGGCCGTTGATGTATTTTAATATTATAATATTTATGGTTATGTCTATTTTAATAACCATTTCATCTATATTTCCTTGGTTTTACAATTTCAATTTTAAGATAAAAATAAGGGTTTATTTTCCCATTTTTCCTTCATCGAGGCAATTTTTTTTATACACATACATCCTCTATTATAATGTGTATATAATTATAAATTGACCATAAATATCATTAATTTATTTTTTATCATGATATTTTATTTTTATTTTCATGTCAGTATTTCATGTTCCTTATGTTTCAAATTTTTCAAGGTGGTATGCGACAACTTTGAATGTTTAAATAATGTCATGAAAAAAAATTATTTTAATGTAATTTTAATGTCATTTCCCCTCACCAAATTCAAAAAAATATTATGATCTTTCTCCCACAGAAGTGATATTTTTTACTTATACCATTTTAATTTATTATTTGGATGGAATATTTTTGTTTGAAATGTGAGGTTAAGGAACCCATTTCATTTCCACGTGTTAATATTATTTAAAAGAGATTATTATGGAACCTGTTTATTTTCAATGGTATAACCATGTTTCCTTGAGATTTGTATAGAACCCTTTTCCATATATGAAATAGCCATGTATCGATGATATTTTTATTTATAAAATGTATTATCCATGGGATAACCAAGCATCAATGAGTACTTTATGTTCCATGTCTATTTTCAATGTGAAAACCATTTGTCGAATAGATATTTATTTAACAAATTTCTTTTTTATGAGTTAATCAGGATCATCAATATTGAAATTCAAATAATTTAATTTATATTTTTTTATCATGTTTTAAATGAGACAGGATTATTTCTATGTGTTTTATGATGAATGTTTTAAATTTATTATATTGTAAATGAGGCTTATATGAATAATGTGAGCCCAATACACCTTATTTGAATAGTTGAGTCCCTTTATTACTCACATTTGTTCTCTATATAGATCATACGAAGGATTGATCTCTATTATAGGTTGAATATAATTGGTAGGACCCATATATATTATATAAAGGGAGATCTCCACTATTGATCTCTAACATATTGGGTAATGATAATGTTTGAATCCAGCCATATTATAATTAAAATTATAAGTTTTTTGAAAGGGGTTTACTTTTTTTAGGAATTATATTATAATTGTTACAAAAAAATGTGAATTTCATGTTATGAGTATATAATTATTCAAATGATCAATATTGATATATTTAATGAATCACACATACACATTTTTCATTCAGTCAAGACCCTATTCACTCATATTCTCATTGATTTCAATAAATTATTAATAGTTATTTTTACACTTATAATGAATATGATCCCATCATTATTATGTTCTTTCCATGTTTTTAATGTATGTTGTTGAAAATTTATTCTCTAGAATTTATTTCATATAGATGATGATGATGTATTTATGTCAAAAAGAGACAATGGTCAAAGTAGAAAAAAAGCTCAATTAAATTGATCTAAATGGTTTACATATTATTTTTTTTCTCATTATAAATAATATTATACAAAAGAGGTACTCTATAAGTTAATTGATCCAATATTTCTTATTGATTTTGTAATGTTATGATGAAAATTGTTTATCCCAATTATGAAAACCAAATCCAAGAATGTAATGAAAAGGATTTCAACACTGGATTTGGGAGTGCATGCCATGAGTTGTTGTATGTGTTATCAAAGATCATTTTATGTAACTTTTTATATCAAGATGTTTTTATATGCTATTATATTTACAGTTTTTGATACCATCATATAAATTTAGGCTTATAGATTAAAATACGATAAAATTAATAAGACAGAACACATGATGATTTTATGTAGTATAAAATATGGGGTTATCAATAATATTTTATGAGAATTTTTATTATATTTAAGTTTATGTAAAACTTCACTCAAATTTAAAAGATTGATTTAATTTATTATTATTTTAATAAATAGATCACCATTAGAGTTTATATGATCTTATATTCTGAGGTAATAATGGGAATATAAGTATTATATTACATTTACCCACATGATTCAAAGTTCAATTTGTGACTTACTATCTATTGTAAAAGTAAAATAACAATCCCATACTTTTGTCTTGAAATACAGATAGAATAAGATAACCCTTGATGTTAATCCACTCATTATTTTTTAGGTTTTTTAATCTATCAGGGAAATAGTGTTATGGATTTATTTAGTATCATTTTTGGTAATTACTAATGAAATTTTATATTTATTTAATGAAGGTCTATTCATTTTTCAAATTATATCACCATTTGATAACCATATTTGATTTGGTTAACGATTAAGGATATTAAGAATATATTTTTAACCCTTAAAAGTTTATGAGATATTTAAATTATGATTTTAGTGTTTCATGTATCGAATGTTTTATTTAATACTCATCATTACAGAAGAGGATGAGATATTTGTGGAAATTTATAAAAGGATAAAATAATAGCCATCATGAATTTATGAATTTTTTTATCTTGTAATGAATGGTAAATATAATTTGTTAACCATATGAGAAGGGTCATGAAACCATGATACTATACTATTACTTTCAATTCATGATGAATCAAAGGTATTTTTCATTCATCATAGATTTATTTGTGAGAGGATATTATGTTTACTTTGATCATTCACTTCATTGTTATCCATGACCTCAATCAGTATTTATAATTATTTATTCATTACCCCTATTCCCACATATATTCTCCCTATGAGTAATACCAGTTACACATAACCTCTAGTGACCTATTTGTTTCCTACATTCCCTTTTCAAGAGTATTTTCTATAACCCATTATTATAATGTTGGTTTCTATAATTTAATTCTAAAAATATAAATGATTTTGTGTTTATGAAAAATATAGTGGGCCACATTCATTTAGGTGGGTGGTATGAGGTAACATCAATATATTTAATGAAATATTTTCTTTCAGGTTAGTTTTTATTCAACATGTTATTCATAGACAATTATTCATTATATGAAAGAAATCTTGTGTTGCATTCATCTGCGATTTTTCATTAACCACATGTGTTACACACAATACTGAGTTTTATAGAACAACAATTTACTATATATATTTTATATGATATTTACTATATATCCAATGGAAGAAATGGAATAAATAGAATGAAAAATATTAACTATATTATGACATTAAATTTTATAAATTTTTGTAAAATGCATTCAATAGTTACTAATAAAAAATAAGTGACATTATTGACCAATATAATATAAATAACACGTGTTTATAAAAAACTATTTTTCTTCCCTAAATGTAGTTCTATCATAACAAATTAAAATAATTATTATTATTTAATTAAATAATGAAATTAATATGTTATTAATTAAATAATAGTTTTTTAAACTCATTAATTAAAAATGAATAATTAATTATAATGATAAATAAAATAATATGCATAATAAACAGTAATTATCTTGGATGTAGTTTTGATTCCTCTTAATAACATTCTTATTGTAATAAATTATATTACACTTTTATAAATTATAATTTTTAAAATAGACTTAATTATTTACTGTGTAACATCAAAATTCACGTTGTATGATATTTATTATTTTTATAAGGAGTTTCAAATTTCTATGAATTATGAATAATGGAGAGTATTTACTGAACAATTAATTATCATATAATTTTATTATATATTTAAATTTTATTTTAAATTCTTTTTCTAGTATAATTATTTCAATTATAAATCAATAATTCATATTTGTTTAGTTGGAATTAATATTAAATTGAAATTGGATATAAATACATTGCCTAATTTTCAACTATTGTATTTAAATACCTGATGTGTCATCCCTTGTACAAAAGATATATTAAATTAAATTCCTCTTGTTAATTGATTTGATTATGGGAAAATATATTCCATATTTCTATTGATAAATATTTACAATATCTATTAATTTAAACTTATATTATGATCATCAATATTATGTAATGAATTTAAAATTAATTATAGTGATTTAATTAAATCATCGATCACTTATTGGATAAAAATTACTATTATGTTACAAGTTACCTAGAAATTAACATCATTTAACAGTTTTATGATATTCATAAACACATATTTTAATAATTATTTTGTTGTGGTTTTTTGGGTTTAGTAGGGTTAAAACATTGGAAATTATCATAGTTCTGTTGTTGTGTATGTTTGGTACACGGTTTTCCCAAACCATGAAACCTTTATGAGAATAACATGAAATAAAAGAATGTATGATTTTATATGATTGGTGAACTGTTTGAAGAACCATGTGACATATTTTGAGAAATTGTTCAACCCCATAAAATGGGTGCACTGATTCGGCACATTGTTTTATCTAACAATGTAGCCCTACCCAACTCACCACACTTATGAGATGTTCGGTCTGAAAATTAAATTTTCAATCACAAAAACTCTTATTAATGGTACTCGACATACCTATATAACCCCAAAATGATTTTTCCTTACAGGATAGTTGCCAATATATTATTTTGGACCGTTTTCACACCTCCAAATGAGAATAAATGCAAGGAGAATGTCAATCGATATTCTCCCACTTGGTTTCCCCTTCCCAATCCCTACCCCACAATCTATTTTTCCTCCAAAGGGTTTTGTAAATCTATGTATTGGATGGAGAATATAATCCCAGTTTTTTTTTGAATCTTAATAAATAGGGATGATTCATGAATTCAGTTCTCATGAACATCTTTGTTGATTCCTAATTAGGGTTTGGAGTTTCGTAATCCAATGATATAACACAGGGGGTTCCATAAAGATGCCCATTTTTAATTAACCCCAAATTTTTTATTTTAATTAAATTGTTTATTTCAGTTACTATTTTGTTATAAATGAAATTTCATTCAATTGATTTATCAGAAACCAAATTCCTTTGAATAGGTGTTTTTTAAGTTATATATTGTAATGAAATTGGAAAACCCCCCATCCCATTAAATCAATGTTTTATTTTTACATTGATGAAAAATTTTGGATATTTAAATTTTTAGATTTTAATTGTTTAAATAATTTAAATTTTTCCAATTATATTTTGGGAATTTAATTTTTTTAAATTAATTTTGAAATCGTACAGTGAATTGATTTCAATTCCTTTTTTGGAAGAAATGGAATAAAATTGTTTTAATAGAATCCATTGGGTTTTATCATTGAAAAAGGATGTTTTTATTAAAAAATAATTTATATTTTTAAATGTATAATTGGATATTTTTAAATTTGTAATGGGATGTAATTTTATTTTGTGGATTCTTAAAAAAATTCCCTTTATTTATTTTTTACTCTAGAATATGCAAGCCATAATGGTCAGTGATTTTTTAGAAAAAACGTGTTAGGATATGAATTCCCTATTAGAAAATTAGTTCTTTAAAAATATAACATAAATTTAATGAACATTTTATTACATATTAGGAATTTTATTATTCTTATTTGAAAAGTTTTAATAGATATGTGTACACATTTTTATTATCATTACATAAGTGTGTGAGGATCTCATATCCTAGAACTGTTGTACCTATATGTAGATGACCATGTTGATTTCGTATTTTTATATGACATGATTATGTATTCCAATGTTTCTAAACTGTTGTAAATTACTTTATAATTATATAATATTTTTGATATAAAAAGTTTTTAAAGCCAATTTTTTAAAATATTCCATCAATTAAAATGATAGTCATTTGTTTAAAGTATTTCTATATATTAAAATGTAAAGAATTATTTTTTAAAATATTCTTTTGAAATTCCAAAACTAATTATTTAGAACTCAGATAACATAAATTTTCTAATTATAATTTTTTATCATTTATGGAATATTTGGTGAGACCCTTCGTGGATTATAGTTCCCAACCTACTTGTGCCTTTAGGTGTTTGTACATTATCTCCTTCTAGTTTTGTGTATTGGTAAAACACTATGTGGATGTGGTTGTTTGAGTTAATCCATGTAACTAGAGATTTGTGTCCAGTAGGATGTCATTTTTCAACCTATATTCTATTACATATCTTTTGTAATTTGGGTTGCTACAAATTTAACTACTTTTACACTAATCTATGTGGAGTTTTTTTGTATGCTTGTTGTCTTGAATATTTTTATTCTATAATATCAATAGAAAAATCATTCTATTACAGATCTATTGTAATTTGGGTTGTAATAATATTTACTACTTGTACACAACTACATGTGGATTTTTTATTGGGTATGTTTACTGAGTTGAATACTGTTATTATATAATGTCAGTGGAAAAAAATTCAAGATCCCATATTATATGATTTCTAGTTCTTTTCTCCAACCCATAAGGATCAGTAACTCCCCTCGATCCATGTTAGTTCTTGTTTTTTCTTGATACCAGGGTACCTAGAGTTTTTTTGAACAATGGGGTATCTTAGGTGTATTCTTGTCATCTTTCCTTGATATCTGTATGTAGTTTTGTATGCTTTCTTGCACATCATAGGTGTTTTGGTTTCTTTCATGGCCAGATCTCACCGAAATGATTAATATGTCACTAATGGGAATTTGAGAAATACATCATGATGATTAGTTCTATTATTTTTCCTAATTTGTATTTGGATACATTAAAATCCAAATACCATGTCTATCAATTTGGATTAAATTCCCTCAATTTTAATTTTTGAGAGTTAATATAATGATTTAATTATTTCATTCTTAATTTTTACGTATCATCCCTCTAAGATGATGTTAAAATAAGATATAGTAGGACACTATATATGACCCTCATTTATAAATTCCTCTCATGGACCTATTTATTGTAGAGTTTATTATGCATACTAACCATAATTTGGAAAAGAACCACGACCAGGATCCCACTATAGAACCTTGAATAGATTATTTGTGTAATCATTATAAATATTTTCAACACTAGAAGCATTGATAAATCAATTTCTCTAATTATCCACAAGATTTTAAGGAATGGTTTATCAGGAAATAGTGTGTGTTAGATATCTTTGAGACTAATTAGGAAATCCATTATAAGTTTTCGATTTGGGAATTAGATCAGATTTTCATTTATTTCTTTTCATTATGAATATACAGTCATATTTTGATGTGGTGGATAAATAATTAATGTTTAACATGAAAATGGCTAGAAATTCAATGTTTAAAGGTGTTTCTTTCTCTTTTAGTATAGGTACACGTTGATTAAAAGGAAAGAAGAAGATTGTTGATTATCACATTGGTTCTCAATAGAAGGGTTATTAATGACTTTCTTTGGTGACTAGAAGATGATAGTTAATTTTTTACCATTGTGGAATTACATGGAATTAAAAGTGGGTTTTGACTAAGTCACCCAACTCATGTGTCTTAGGCAGACACCATGGTCACCTATAGAGGTTATTCTATATCTATTCCAATCCTCATAGTGGCACTCAAACCTAAGGTTCTTCAAAACTGTAGGTAAATTTGATTCTTCTAGGACAATGGAACAAATCATCTTGCAGGTATTGGAGAGACTCTACTGGCAGTGGATATGGGTCTAATGACTATGATGGATACCATTAATATATCTTTTTAATTATTTAGAAAATTATTTGATACTATTACTTCTCAATCATTTAGTTCAACCTGTTTTTTTAATCTACTAAATCGTCATATGGATCATTCTTCCTATGTTTGGGATATTACTACACCCCATCATACGAATAAAGTACATTATATCTATAGTCCTTCTTCTTTATTATATTTATTAATTTTTAATTTTGGATGAAACTTTATTTTTCTAAACATGAATCTTCTTCACATCATATTTAGAATAGATTGGATCATTTCCTAAAAACCCCAAATTGGTATTTATCTTTGATGGATTGACTTTTCTACATTCAATGGGGTTGGGAAAATCATTTATGTATAATGGGACCCAATGTTGATTAAATTTATACATCATTATCCGGAGTTTCAAAAGTATCATCTATGTTTCATTTGATCTTGAGTAAGAATATTTGATTCCTTATCTCCCTCCAATTTTTTTCTTGTTTTCCAACATGTTCCTTATGTATTCTCATGTTTTCCACTAGTAAGGGAGGTATAGTTATCTGTTGATTTAATTCTTGGTACTCAAATAGATTCTTTTCCCACTTACCACATAGAATAAGCTAAAATAATAGAGTTGAATAATCCGCTAGATGAACACCTATATAATGGATTTATGTGACTGAGTGTGTCACCTTGGGTGGTTACAGTTTAGTTTTATATAAATATAGATAATTAGATCCACTAATGTATCAACTATCAAAAATTTAATCATAATATATTGAAGGAAAAATATATGTTTCCTTGTTTGGATTATCGGTTTTATTAGATAAACTGGGAGAAATGGTTCTAAAAAGTAATCCTTCGATATGGTTTCCATCAGTTGAGGATAAAAAATATAATATCCAAAAGACAACCTTATTGAGCATGTATAACCATAATGAGTAACCTTTCCAGAATTTGGCCTAAACAATTCAGTTGTAGTTTCCATTGATTTAATGAACATGATTTTCCAAGAATATCTTGATACCCATGGGGTATTTTTTTTTGATGAAATCATAGTTTAAAATTACTCTATGAAGGATTATGTGTGACATTTGAGAGTAGTTCATGAATTATTTTGAAATCACTGACTTTATGCAATTTTATCAAAATGGGATTTTTGGACTCAGGATGTGAATTTGATGTGACTTGTCTTGTCTAAATAAGGTATTTTAATTGATCCTAAGAATTTAACTGTATTTATGTCATTGTAAAACCCATGAAATGTTCTTGGGATCAATAGATTATTTGGATTATATAAGTATCATCATCTGTTGGTTAATGAATTTTAAATGTTGTATTCTCAGATGACAACTCAAACATCTAATTGAGTTAATTTTAATTGGGATAAAAATTTCTAGTTTTTTTTGGTTGAGATAAAATTTATTTTGACTACTGTGTTGGTGATGACTCATCCTGAGTCGGGGATGGGATATGTGGACTTCTGTGATGCATCGAGTTTGTGTTCGGATAGTATTCTGATGAATGGTCATCATGTCATTGCTTATGGTTCTCACCTTATTAATCCACACGATAAGAATTATTCAATCCATGACCTTTTTAATTTCGTTGTGATGATATTGCTTAATATTTTGCGACATAACCATTATATATAATGTTTTACAAAATTTTCAAACCACAATAACATTAGTTTTATAAAAAAATCTGTATCCTAACTAGAGGTGTCAGGTTGATTTGTCAACAGATTTTAACATCAACATCGCTTATGTATTTGGTAAAGGTAATGTCACCATAGATGATTCAAGAAGTAATCATCTGACACAAACTTTGAAAGAATCTTCAGAAAAGTGGCAATTGATGGGTTTCCATGAAAATTTTCATACTAGAGTCAATGAATGATGGGCTATGGCTTCATTGGGAAGTGATCCATTGAACTACACTCTTCTCAAAAATATTTTTCATTAACATTATCTTAATGATATGTTCTATAGAATTACATAATCTATTTATGTTGGGGAGACCATTATAGATTTGTCGTTATCCAATGATGACATTCTATTCATTCAGAATCACTTTTTCTGGGAGGATAGCTATAAAGAAATATGTTATTTTTCATTTCCATAATTGTTAGTGGTCAGTGAAAATAGGAACCACAATGATATTATATGACTAGTAGTATATATTATAGTATCCAGGAAGGATTTGAGACATTTCTGATTTCATCTCCCATTTTTATACCTTCCAACATGTCTTGGATGTGCACTCGAAAACATTGAGTTTGCATCAAAATATTTCAGTCCCAACATAGAAGTGGGATTATATTTCCCTATACTTATTGGTTGGGTTAATATGTCACTAGATAATGAACAATGGAATGTTTTCTTTGATCGATTGGATGACTAAATCAGATCATATTATACCCAATCTTGATATGATTAATGTTGAGGATTTGGGAAATAATTATTTGAAATATATTATTCATTTAAAAGGATTTCAATATTATATTGTATCTAATAGGGATCCTTGGTTTACATATCATTTTTAGATATTTATTCTAGAGGAAACAAGATCATATTTTTCCGTGTTCATTTCATAACATCATCAATAGGATGTCCAGATTGAATGAACTATACAGATTCTCGAGGTTATGATTCATGCTTCTGTTATTGAAATTGGTGGGCATGGAAAGATCATTTGGGACTAATTGAGTTTTATAATAACATTATTACAAAGTATCATTTTGATTCCATGTATCATCATCCATGTAGATCTCTTTTGTGATGCTCAGATATTTGATAATGTTACTCGGTTGGACCGATCTATGTTCAAGTGATGACAACAAAGATTTAATTGATTTATCAAATAATGTTAAAATAACATAATAGGTATAAGTAATATTCTGATGTTCATCATAGAAAATTAAAAATTTTAGTTGGTTTTGAGGTGTTGTTGATTATTTTTCCACTTTTTATCGATTGCTTTGGAGAGAAGATAAAGTTAATCATCATATTTTGGGACTTTTTTTGGTCATTTAGATTGTGAGAAAATCTTTCCTATAATTTTGAACATATATAGAATCTAAAGATGATACATAATGTCTTCCATGTGTCTTAGCTATGGAATTTTCATTTTGATCCAACCCATGTTCTGAGTTTGTGTGATTTTGAGTTTGACCCTGATTTATCTGTGACTGAATTGATAGATAAGATAGCTGGTTCTGAAACTAATGTACCTCATGGGAGGATGATAACTCTGGTTAATGAGCTATGGTAGCAGAATTCATATGGTCATGATACGTTGTCACGGGAGGAACTTATGTGAGAGAAGTGGTGTCATAGTTTTGGCATTTATGTTTCCTCATATACATTCTGGGGACATAAATAATCTATGGTGGGGATTTTTTCACATAATGTAAATATATTATGGTAATCTTAAAGCCCTATTTTAATAAATCATTTTTTGGATTTTATTTTGGATTTATTTGGGTGAAAACATTGGAAATATTGAAATTTCTTGGGTAGTTCACAATTGTTGTAGATTTTTCTGAAACTATAATCCCTCATATCAAAAACTGTGCAAGTGAAGGATATTTATTCTAATATTCTACAAATGGTTTGACAAAATGTGTGACCTATTAAGAGAAATTATGGAACCAATTAAATAGGGAACATGTCTTTGGAGAATAGTAGTGTATAATAATGTGGCACTACCTAGATGTCCATGTGCACATGATTTTTAATTTGATGAATTATTTTTATAACTCTTGAATCCATAATTTTAGCTAACTGATGATCCTATACAACCCCATAGTGATTACTACATCCAAGAGTTCTCTAAAGAGAAATTTTTGCCTCCAAAAAATCCTTCAATATGTGAATAAAATGTTTGGAAGTTTTTTGAACTTCTATATATTAGTTAACTCTAACTGTTATCTATCTCATGATATATATATTTTCTTCCCAAAAGATTTATAGATCTTCATGTTCTTTTGAGGATATTATTCCAATTGTTTTGAATCATGAACACCAGGTTTGATTCATGAAATCATTTTCCTTCGTATTTATTATAAAATCCAAATTAGGGTTTGGATTTTTATGACACATTGTTCTATGGTAAGTAGTTCCATAGAGATTCCCAATTTTTATTAACCCCATATTTCTAGATTTAAATTCAAACTGTTGATTAAAATGAAGATGATGTTATAAATAATATTTCATTCAATTTATTGATTAAAATCCTGATTACATTGAATTAATTTTTTTAAAAAAAATTATTTTGGAATGTAATTAGAAAAACCCTATTTCCATTAAATTTATGTGTGATTTTGAAATTGATGAATAATTTTGTAGATTTAGAGTGTCAAATTAAAGTTATAAAATTTATGGATATTTTTTCAATTAAATTGGGGAAATTTATTTTATATAATTGAATTTTGAAATTGAACTATAAATTAATTTAAATTTCATATTAAGGAAAAATGGCTTAATTGGATATGATATAAACCTTTGGTTTAAATATTGGAATAATTTTTGATTTGGTTAAAACCCCATTTTAGTTTATAAGTGGAAAATTATAAATTTTTAATGGGATACATGGATTTAGTTTTATTTTATTGCTGGTTAAAATTAATTACACATCACTGATTGTTACTAGACAATAGGAAAGCCTTGGTAGATAGTGACTTATTATTGAAAAGAAAAATTGGATTAGAATGCCCTAGAACTTGATTGACACTTTACAACTCTAACATAAATGGTTTGGAATGTTTTATTCCTTGGAATGATATTGATGAGTCATCATTGACCAGTGTTAAGGGATTTGTGTCCACATTTACATTTTCATTATACCGTTGTGTGGGGATCACATAACGTGGAACTAGCATACCTCTCAGAAAATAAATATGTTTCTCAGAAGTTTATATATGACATATAAATTTATTAAATTGTTTCTGAACTATTTATCAGTCCTTTAGAATATGAATAAATGGTTTTGTATAAAATATTTTATTAATCCATTTTTCATAAAATATTCCATCCCTTGAAATGTGAAGCATTTGTTCAAAGTATTTTCAACATTTTAAATGAAGGTGATTATTAGTTTAAATATTTGTTTCAAATATAAGCACCTTGTATTTTTTATATTTAAAACACTTTATTTAGTTTATTAAATGTTTTAATCTCTTATAGAATATTCGTTGAGACCCTAATAGGATTTTAGCCCCCAAACTAATTATTCCATCAAGGATTTCTATATTTTCTACTTCCAGTTTTGAACAGGGGTGAACCACCACATAAAAGTGGTTCTAGTTATTTTTTCATAGTCCCATATAATTTTTTCAATTGGTAAATTGGTTTTTATCCTTTTTATGGTTCATTGATTTAGTAAATTGGGTTGTAACCTATTAGAAGTCAGGTACAGTACTCCCTATGGTGTTTTTCTTTTTTATACTAAATTATATGTTTTGATTTTGAAATTTTAGTGGAATAATCCATTCCCACATTCATTTTTTATTTTTATAGTTTTATTTTTCCTACCAAAGCGGATTGGGAACACCATTAGATATATGTTAGGGTCTTCTCGGTTATTGGGATGCTATTGTACTTGGGATAGTTTATGAAAAATAGATTTGACCAAAGCCCATTTGATGGATATATTTCTAAATTATCCTATATCTTCTATATTATTATTCATCATTATATTTTATTTATATAATTAGGCCACCCAAAAGTGTTTATAGTTTTATATTTACAATAATGACACTACCCCTTCACTTAAAATTAAACCCAACCCCAAGAATTATTCACACCACTCAAGTCCATTGTCTCATCAATAACCTGGAAAAATAATATCCCAAAGTCTATCATATCATAATTACATACTTGCTTTTTCATACATTCATCCATGGTTGTAATTTGGTGAAAATTGGAGTTATTCGAAAAAATATGTAATAATCTGTAGTGAATGCTTTTTTTATTTCAATGTACAGCATGTCAATCAATATTATTCATTGATTATAAAAAAACATCAATATACTTAATATAAAAATGTTTATTTTTGTTTTGAGTTCAACCAAAACCTACTCACACTACCATTAAATTTGGTAATTAAATCATTTTTCTTGTGTACAATGAACTGCATCCACATGAAACAATGTTGTTGATTTTTCCTTCAGCACAACATATAGTTAGGAACTATTGTTTAAATAATTTTTTCATATGATATATATTATATTTATAATTTATATATTCTTCTATAATTATTAAATTACATGTACCTTCATGTTTTTTATTTTTTTTGGAATAGGATAACATAATTTGTGTACATGTGGACAACAGTCTCCACAAAGTGATGTGATTCATTCACATATTACATGGAATGTATCAAGCATGTGTTAAAAAAAATATATGACACTAATAATTGATATTTATATTTATTAAATAATTATCTAATTGGAGATATAGAATATTATTTTCTTTTAACCATTTCACACACTGAAAATATTGTAACATCATTCATGGATGTTTTCACTACCACATCCTCAAAGAAGAGTTACTCTTTAGTATTCAACACTACATAAAAATAATAATATATATATGTGAATATATCACTAAATTTTTTCATAAATATAATCCAATATTCTTTATTTATGTATAAATTTTACTTACCCATTATCAATAATGATCATTGAAAAAAAGGGAATGTTAGCCAAGCATATGTATGACCCACTCTCTCAATGATAGTAACATTGGTAAATTTTTCATATCAACATTTCTTGTATTAATTAAAAAATTTAATTTATTTAAAATCTGATAATTATATCATGATTATTATTTTTTATTTCATTAAATATTGACCAATTTGTCATTAGTCAACCTATCAATGTTCGTTTAGACACATAAGCTAAATATTGTCAAAAATATATGACTTAAATTTTAATTATTATATAATAATTTACAACTTCATTATAAGATAAAATTATAAATAATTAACATATAAAAATGTCATAATCAGGTAAATATTTGATTAATGTTTATTATTAATGATTATAGAGGGAATGTATAAAAAATACAAGTCTGGGTAATGTATTTTCATTTCACTTATTACACTTTATAGATAAATTTCATATTCACCACATGATTATTTGGTGTTGGGTATCTACTCCCCATTATGTAATATTTTATCAAAAATTAATTTATATTCATGTTATATAACTTTTTAATTTAATTATTATTAATTTTGGGCCTTCCAAATTAGATGTTACCATAGTTATAAAAGAATTTCTAGTCCAACTTTTATTTCATCGAGAACTATGACATATTGACAACATATTTTTGTCTTGTGTTTTATATAGTGAAAATGAATGTATTTGAAGATTCATATCCTTGAAATTATTGGGATTTAAAAATGATTTTTAATGTATCTCTTTTATGGGGTTAATAATGATTATGTTAAGAAGGTATTAATGGTCTTTTTTCACAATTTTTCTTCTTTGAGACGTATTTTATGTCATACAACTATTTTATTTTATGTGGTCTATATACATCTCCTTTAAAATAAAATATCATGAATCAAATTATTCATGTGATACAATATATTTAATTTTATTTTATCTCTTCATGGGTAATAAGATTCAAGTATTTCAATGTGGTATGGGACACTTTGGAATGTTTACAAATTTTATTCCTGATTAATTTTTTTAATGATATATTAATGGATTTTCCATTATTCAATGTCAAAAAACACTCGTTATTATTTATCAATGATATGGGATAATTATTATTTATAACATACTCATTAATTATTTAAATATATAATGATTATTTCAATGATATTTTCTTTGAAATGGATTTTTTTGTGAGTTAAAAATAATTAAACAGATTATTATAGAAATAGTAAATTTTCAACTAGATAACCCTATTTTAAAGAGAATGTTATAGAGAATATTTATTTCCAATGGGTAAGTAGTTTTAAATGAATTTGTTATGGATGAATATTTTATTACATTTGAGATATGTGGTTCGATGACACTATTATTGAACTAGTTTCTCTTCCACAAGATAACCCTTTTCGAAGAGATTATTATGAAAATTGATTCATTTTATTAGGATAATCACATTTAGAGGATATTTAAATTAAAATAATTTATATTACATGGTTTTATCATGTTTTAAATTTAAAATATTTATTTGTATGAGTTTTATGATGATAAATTCTTTTTTTTGAGATGGTATATGAGCGTTATATGAAACATGTGTGCCTAGTATAGCTTATAAGAATAGAAGATAACCATTATATCTAATTAATGTCACCTATATAGATAATAATTGGTTTGAGCCACAATATATAGAATTTAAAAGGAGTGGTGACAATATTTAATTTAATAAGGTAAATCACCATTATAGATCTCTAATGTATTTTGGAATGAAAATGATGGATGTCAGATGTATGGTTATTATAATTAACGATGTTTAGAATGGGGTTTTAATGGGTTTAATGAATGTGGTAGACCATGTTAGAAAAAATATTTTTTATTAATTGTTTGGATTTTATTATTTTTATAATTATTGATATTTTTATCATGTATCTTTTTTATTCGGATGACTCTTACATTTTTAAATGTCTTCATATTAGATGATCAATGTATTAAAGGATTTGAGTTCATTTATTACACTCCCAAACAAATTTCCTATGTCATCATACCCTTATGCAATATTATCATATTTTATGACATTCAATTGGATAATTATGATGTATTTCGGTGAATAAGGAAAAGATGAGTAATGTTAGACAAAAGAATATTTAAAATCATTTGAATTGTTTATGTATGATTTTTTCCAAGTTATGTAAAACCTTATCATTAAAATATACTCCATAATTTATGTAATACAATACTTCATTATGATACTGAATAGTTTAGATCAATGATTTTGTTCGAATTTTCAGCATCATATATATGAATTTAATGGTATGTAATTCATCACATGGTTAGGGCATGTGGGCCATTAACATTAATATTAATTGCAATTAAATTTTTTAATGCCAAAATATAAATTTTAAATATGAATAGTGTATTAATAAAACATATTTGTTTAAATGGTTTATTTAAATAACATCAACTAAAAAAATTAAATACTTCAGGACTTATATTGTCAATACCCCTTTAAATATATTAAAATTAAATAGTTCAATTTCTTATAGGAAAGTTATTATATTGAAAAAAATAAAAATAAGTCCTTTAAAATTTGTTATTGAATAAATTCATTTTTATAACAATTTAAAACCATTTAATTATGCTTCATAATGAATAATACACATAATAAAATTTTAACTTAGTTCTTTGGTAATGTTTAAAATGAACGGCCCAGAAAAAGAGAATAAAAAATTATACATTATATAAAATTTATTTAAATTGAGTCATGGTATAAAATTTAGAATTGGTATTATATTAATCCCAAAAAACAATTCTACTATTTAATATGTATCCTAAAATAATGAAGCAAAATTGAGATGAGAACCCTAACAGGTTTGGTTTCATTGAAATAAAAACACCATTGAAAAATATGAGATCAAACGAATTTTTGAATAGCAAGAATTATGTTATTAGAATATTAAAAAAACATCCATATGTGAAATATAGTCCTAAAAATAAAATGATAAGGCAAAATTGTGTATATCTAAATGAAGTGACATTGATATCAATAAACCCAATGAAATTGGTTATTTTTATATAAAAAACCATGTGAAACATAATTTTTTTAATTTATTTATTTTTTAATTTAATTACAATATGATAGAAATATACATTGGTTTTTAGATAAATTACATCAAATAAATAATTTTTAGAACATGGAATTTGTCTCAAATAAATTAATGTTAGTTAGGAAACCATTAAATTTAGCTCCCATCATTTTCGGATGATAATTAATCTAATGTATACTAAAAAACATATATAATAAATATATTAATACCACAATTCATATAAATTACCCAATTTAATACTCAATTATAATAATTTATTATAATTTCATTAGACAGTTAGTTTATTTTCAAATTCATATGATAACAACTTTGATCATTTTTTGGCATGAATTTTAATGTGGACATAAAAATCTATTTCATTAAAAATAATTCATCAATACGATATTATCCATGGTTATATAATTTATTTTAATTTATTTATTTAAATTTTCCTAATTTCACATCATTTCAATGAATTTCATGATTTGTGCTATCGAAATAATCAACGAGACAATTTTGGGTAATTTACTAAAATTGATTGATTAAATTACGACGGTCATTAATTATTGAGATACACTCTCAGAATAATATTCATGTATTATAATTTTATGTACTTCAATATAATCTCATAAAATTTATTTTAACAGCCATAAATTTAAATTGATAATGTTATGTGTAAAATTTCATCCATGGAGTGGGTAGTCTGTATTTACACACAAGAAACATTCCTATTTTTTATTATACAAAAATTACATTAATATTGATTTATCTATTCATAATGTTATAATTTTATTAAATATAATATTTATTAAACAATTAAATTCATATAAATTTAGATGAGGGGTTGTGGTGAAAAATTAATTATGTCATTCATTGATGAGTTAGTTTTCAAGTATGCATAGAATATGTATTCACATTTCTATGAAGATGGGGGGAAGGAATATAATTATTTTTTAATAAATATAATAAATTATTAGTATTGTGACTATAATATTTGTGACACATAGATAAATTATTAATAACTTCATTTTAATTATATTCATTATATTCAATGGATTTTGAATCATGCAATACATGGTTTAAATGAAAATACACTTTTAAAATATTATTTAAATGGGTAAATTTTAATAATGATGTTATGTTAGAGGATAAAAATATTAATTAATATATAATGAACTCTTTATGAATTATACAATTATAAAAAATGTAAATGTATATATATTAAAAATAAAAATAAATTATTTTCAAAAAAGAAATATGTTACAAAAAACATTTCTTTTAAAAAGAAAAATTTTATTACATTCCAAGAAATTTTGATAAAATTATTTTTATATAATTATAAATGTGTATTTAATATAAAAAAAATATTTTTTTATAAACCATTACAAATTATAGTAGGGGTATTTTTTTTATGAATTCTTTCATTTTTGGATGAATAGTGAAAATTACTAATTCCTAATGAAATCAACAAATTTTTTTAAATAATAAATATGGTTAATGAAATATTAAGATAATTTTAAACTAACGTGATATAAAATTTATCTCAATATAAAATGTTTATTATATTTTAATCAATTTCATATAGATGTTTTTACAATAAAACATTCAATATACGAGAATTTTTTATTTCAAAACTTATTTTTTCACCGCATCGACATATTTGATCCTACATTTGGTTCTAAAAAATAATTGAAGTATATTTTATAAATATGTATTTAATATTTGTGATAATAATAAAATATTTTAAAAAATATGACAAAATTAATTTCAAGCAATTTTGTCAATAAATTTAGTACAAATTAATTACCACTGTTATGGTTGAAATTGAAATACTGGGAGCCAAATTGAAAAGATAATGGTGTAGTATAAAATTTAAACATGTGAAAAACCGATTTTATGAAATTATTTAGCACATATAACTTATAAGGATCAATAATTTTATATATTTCAGGTTTTTAATTGATTGATATGTGAGTTTAATTATATAATTTAACAATTTTCATGTGTTACATCTCCCGATGTTTAAAAGGACCACCCAATATACTCCACTCTTCACACTACCATTGAAAATGGTATTCATTAATTCCTATGAAAAACACATAAATAGTCCCATAATATTTCTTAGAACCCATATTTTGAAAAATAATTCATACAAGGAATTCTTTTGGGGAAACACTGAAAACATTAATCATGGAAGATGGAATACTCTTAAACGATCATTTTTTTACATTCTACTTCCATATATTTAAAATATTATTAAAAAATTTTTAAAAGAAATGTAATTTATCATAAATATTATTTTATGAAAGTATATAATGTTATTTTCATATTTATATATACTATTCGATCTAAAGGGAAATGAAACAATTTATCATGTGTACATCGAATTATTGGCTCATGAATAGATCTAATTCATTTTCCCTCAGCAACATTCAGGTTTGTATATAATGATAGATTTAAAAAACATTAATAACATTTATTAAAACATTATAAATATTCAATTATTAAATCACATACACCTTCTTACATTCCATTCTATTTAAAATTTTATAACATTCCTAATGTCAAATGTAGACAACCAACTCATGTTGTGATACGATTCGTTTTTAACATAATATTTATATGGAAGGTAATAAGGATAAAATTAATATATATATATATGAAATATATATTACATGATATTAATCCTACTAGATTAATATAGTACCCAATACCATACACTTTCACTCATTAAAGGAATGATATCACCACTTGTGCGTACAGACTACATAACATATCCATGAAGTTATGAGATTATTATTCAATATAAATCCTTAATTAAACATTAATAAAATCATATAATGAGTGAATATAATATTTATAAAATTATTATAAATATAAATATTATGGAACTATATAATATGTTCTTGAAACTAAACATTCATGAATAGCATGCATGAGAAACAAATTCAATTAACCTGTTGAACAATTAAAACAATGAAATATTATTCAAAATTGATGATAAAAATGTATTTAAAGGATCAAATATGATATTAAAAATCTGGTTATTTCACTATATCAGTTAATAAAATTACTCAAACTATTACATAAGATGATAAATAATGTTTATCTAAAAGGAAATGTTATGTAAGGGATTTCATATCAATTTTAATTTCTTTAATAAATATATATTTTAATATGAACCTATTAAATTTTTTGTGGTGTATATAATACTCAGGGGATGTATTTAACATGATTTCTTATTTAATCCTGATGATTAGTTTTTTTTCATCATGATTATTCTTCATGACAATAAAATTGAAATCATACCAAAGTGTACATAAATATTTACATTCTCACATTATTTTTCTAATGTTTTTATTATTTTAAAATAATATAATTCATTTGAAAGTTATTTATTAGAAATTAAAATTTCAATTAAATATGCAGATTATTATTTTTTTGAATATTATTATTACTTAATCTGTTAACTATTTGTAAATAGGGTATTTACATTGAATGTTATTTCATTAATTGGGAAAATATTGATAAATACATATACTTCACTCAATATGAATATTTTATGATATGGAATATTTATTCATGAATAAAAATGTTTATTCAAAATATAGGAAATGATTTGGAAATGTAATTATTGGTGGGTCCATGTTATATATACCCATGTGACACATCGATAGTTTAATGAGATATACTAGTAGTCCAAATGAGAAATATTTTTACCATGTTGTTTTAAAATGTCTCATTGTAGGCCTTTATAGTATTGGTATCATGATTTTTGATATCATGATGTACAATAATTAAGAATTTTCTTTTATTTAGAATTTAGCCATTATAATGCATGATATTTAAACAATGATATTATGTTCAAATTAATTTCAAATAAAGATTCATCAATAATATAATTTGTTTTTATTTAAATCTCCATATTTTTTATTAATTAATAAATTATGATATAATTTTTTATGATTAAATATAATGTGTATTTAGTTATTTACAGTTACTTACTAATTATAAATTATTTATGGAATATTACTTCCACTATATGTAACCCTTGATCAGAATTTTATCTCACCCTTATTTATTTTCATTTCCCCATAATATGATGAATAGTTATATGAATTAGTTCCAGAATTCCATATTTTTAACATTACAATGATTTATATTTTGTCATATTTAAAATCTTTATCAAGTATATATATGGATATCAAAAATAGACAAATTGATCCGACAATTTTGATCTTTCACCTTGTATCTATGAAAATGTAATTAAGTATGTATTGTCTCCAAGAAACTATATATAGGGTCATTAATTCTGGTTTTATTATATGTTTATTAGATACTATATAAATTAGATTATTTAAAATTTATATTTGGGATATTAACCCTCTTATATAATATGATGATACCAACATAATAATGTCATGCAGTTTTCAATATGAATAGAATATTTAGTATTTCCTAGAAATCATCATTGTCAAAATAATACAAGTGGATTCAGTTCATGGATAATTGCACCAATGTGAAATAACCACATTTTTTGAATTTCCCTTAACCTAATATTCACTTAGTACATTTAAAAACACCATACTATGCTCATTTTTGACACTCTTGATGTATTTAGTAGATATAATTCACATTTTTATTACAACTCTTTAATGAAAATATGAAAATTATGATACCCCAAATGAAACGTTTTTTAGGATTATGATATTAATGGTAACAAAAAAATTTAATTTATGATAATATTAAAATAATCTTTTTAAGGGATAATTAATTTTTAAAATTATTTTTTATGAGACAATCCAATATATTATATTGATTTGAAATCCACCTAGAAGGAATGTTAGTATTTATACTCCTGGGACATATAGATATTTACCTTCTATAAACGACAATATTTTTTGTATTTGAATTCAGAATATCATGGATGTACAAATTCATCCAAATTAGGTTATGACATATAACGTTACCTTGATTTAGAAAATCATTATATACTAGGAATAATCAATGTTGGATCACATCATGTAACAGAATCCACACACATTTTGTGGGATTAATAATCTAATGGGATATAGAAAATGGATTGGATCATATGAGAACATATTAATGGCCTTAGGATGAGATGAAAAGGAAAAGGAAAAATTGAAATGTACTGTCCTAAAGGTGAGTTTGATCAATGGTTTGTATTGATCAATGATACTATATAGGGTGGATAAATATAACTCCTTTAGTTGATATATATTACATAAACTGTCACGACTCGTCCTTGGGGCCCATTCCGTGAGTACCCCAAGCCCGCCTTCAATAGGCCAGGGGCTGGCGACTAGCACCAAAGGCATAAAATCACGATAACTGGGAAGGTATTGCCTTTATAAAAGGAAAAAAGTACCACAGAGTACAAGCGGAAGCAAAACACTAAGTACAAAAGAAATGCTGAAAAGTAAATAGGCCAGAATAAAAAGCCAAAAAAAGTACGACTACAACTGAACAAGGTACAACAACAAAAAGACAAACAGCTGGTAGTAGGAAGCACCTCCTGGGTCGTCCTCCTCGGATCCTACCTGAAGGGTAGGTACAGATAGCCTCCTCCACACTCTCGTCCGTCAACCTCCTCTGTGAGTCTTCACGTCGTGTAGTCCACCTCCGGGTACTGACTCATCGTGTAGTCCACCTCCAGGTACCGTCCAGTCCTCGAACACTCGGCCTCCATCAGCACTGCCCGTCGTCTGCAACCAACACAACGAGGTGCGGGCATAGCCCGTGCAGGGGTGAGTATAACGATACTCAGTAGGAACCCCGAGACCATCAAGGTATCACTAAAACCAACGTGGATTTCAACAAAGAAGATCTCAACAGATAACCTCTACTTAGGTATATGCCCATAAAATACCTAAGTTATCAAGTAACCCATCTCAATCTTGAGGAAACACAAGGATCATGAAATCAACGGTTAACCACTACCCAGGTATATGCCCATACATATACCTAAGTTATAAAGCAACCCATCTCAATCATGAGGTAAACACAAAGTTCAAAAGTCTCAGCTCAAACCAGGATTTTCATTATCGAATCCATAACTGCTGAAGAGCTCCATCTCTGGAGTGTAAAGTGGTCCTGTCACGACTCCGAGGTACTGCTCACTAACCTAAACTGCTGAGGTACTCCTCCTGTCGAGTACCGCGGGCCTGCCACCTCACACAGTAGTGCTTCCCATCGGGGTCTGCCACCCAACAAAGTAGTGCTCCCCCCTCATAGCCTACAGAGGTACTCCTCCTGTTGAGTACCCTGGGTCTACCACCTCACATACTAGTGCTCCTCCGTTGTGGGTCTGCCACCTCACAAAGTCGTTCTCCCCACTGGGCTACGTAACTCACTCCGAATCGAATCGGACAAGCAGTCTTCAGGTCTCTGCCGGCTACACGGTCTTCGTACTCCGTACGCTCGTCTATGGTAGGGGCCGCTCCACGAGCTACAATTCGATACTCCAAGTATCTAAAAGTCCCACTAAGATGTATCTCAAAAGACCGCCTCATAATCGGTGTCTCAACGCAACAGACGGCGCGTCAATCGGACACCCGGTATGTGAGTTATTAGCCTTTTCGTTCCAGGGGCCCGGTTGGTTTCGTGAGTGAACCAAATCCGGCTGTATCTCAACTCTACCCCGAACTTTCATAGGGTATAATCATAGGGATCGTTTCTCAATGAGATCACCAACGCCGCTGACGGTTCGTCAAACGGACGTCCTCTCTGGAAGATATCAGCTTTTCCGTTCCAGGGGCCCGGTTGGATTTCAGTGCGATCCAACCCGGACACTATCCATCTGCATCCAAAACATGGGCAGAGGATGCCAAAAGTTCCGTATCGTCAACAGGAACTCAACACAACAGACGACGCGTCAATCAGACGCCCGGTCTGAGAGTTATTGGATTTTTCGTTCTAGGGGCCCGGTTGGTTTCATAAGCGAACCAACCCGACCGCACTCCGACAGCATCCAAACATAGAGCGGAGTATGCCAAAAGTTCCGTCTCACTTAGAGGATTCTATCAAAGTCGATGGCACGTCAATAAGACATCCAGAACTCAAGTTACGTGTGTTTCTGCTCAGAGGGCCCGGTTGGTTTCGTGTACGAACCAACCCGGCTGAAACCCAAGATCTTCGAAACCTTGAGTTCAATGTACCGAAACAACTATCTCGATCCAAGGATCACGTTGCCACTGATGGAGAGTCGTTTGGAGTACCGTAGCTCAAGTTACTGGCGTTTGACCGAAAGTGGCCCGAAAACGGGGGCTGGGCCCGGGCCGACCCGGCCCGACCCCCCCTGGGTCGGCCGAACCGGGTCGACCCGGCCCGGGCGGTGGTCCGGCCCGAAGACCCAGCCCATCCCGGAAGCTCGGCCCAGCCCAGCGGCGAAAGCTGGCGCGGTCCGGCGCGACGGCGCGACCTGGGTGCCGCGTGAGCGCCGCGCGCGGGGGGCAAAGCCACCACCTTTCCTCAGCTGGCGGCGCGACAACCTGCCGCGCCTTGAAAAAAAACGGCCCCCTCACGTGGGGGCCTGCCTTTGAGAAAACGGGGACGGCACCTGCACCCCCTTTGTGAAACCGCGCCCCCCTTCCATTATGTGGGGGGGGGGCATTCAACTGCCGGGGGAATTTAATTCCCCCGGGTTTCCTCCATCCGGCCAACCTGACCTGGCCATCCGGCTCCCTCTCAACGGGACCGACAAAGGCCGGTCCCCTTCCGGCTTCCGACACCGGCGGCCCGGCAGGCAGTCGGTCACCTTGTTCCGCCGCGGCCCGGAATCGGCCGTAGTCTCTGTCGTCCGGCACGGTGCGACGGCGCCGCGCCCCTTCCGTCGCGGCCCCGCTCCGGCCGCGACGCCTTTGAATTCTTTCTTCGCAACGCGACGGCATCGCATACTTGAAATCTTTCCACAGCACGGCGCGACGGCGTCGCGCATTTCGTTCTGCTTGAATCTGCCTGCTGCGATGGCACCATGCCTTCCCGAACCAATCCACAAAGATTAAACACGAATAAAAAGGAGGAGGGTCGGCCGGGTTTGTGCGGTCCGAACTCCTCACGTTAAATTGATAGCAACCGGCTTTTAATGAACGATAAACTTTCAGAATCTTTTAAATTAAATAAAAAGATTTGGAATCAAGGCCCGACAAATATAAACCTTCATGTTCGAAGGAGAGATCCACATAACTTTAAAAAGTTAAAACCTCTACCTTGATTGAAGAGGTGACGAGATTCGGCGTCGCGAAAAGAGATGTCATGGAAGAAGACGTCGTCGGTGTCGAGGGTATGGCGTCGCGAAATACGGTTCCCGAGAACGTGGCGTTCTTCGTCGATGTACGATTATTCTTCACATTCTT
This sequence comes from Viscum album, assembly GCA_963277665.1. Lineage (NCBI taxonomy): Eukaryota > Viridiplantae > Streptophyta > Magnoliopsida > Santalales > Viscaceae > Viscum > Viscum album. Next base: position 1,743,645,413 of record OY728156.1, read on the forward strand.
CGTCAAGAGGATGAAGAAAGATCAAGACTTCTAAGCCTTTTTTCCAAAAGCTCTCAAACAGCACAACCCAACCAAATAAAATAAGTTCTCCACTTATTTTATTAACTTCACATGGCTTTTGAAATTCAAGTGTTTGAAATTCAAAAGACTCACACAACTCACCACATTAAATTCAACTCATTTAAGACATAAGTTATAACTAAGTTACATTCATTTATGTTGGAGTTGAGGGGTTTTAGAGTATATGAAGAGGTGGGGTTCATGTGGGCCCCACCACCCTCATAACCTCCCATGGGAGGTTGGGTGGTTACCCAACTTCCACCATGAGCTAACACTTAGAGTAAACTAATAAAAATTGTAGTGTAGTTATAAAATAAACTTCCACAATTTTTATTATCAACACTCGTGTAAACGCAACTCCGGAACAGGAGTTCCTAGGCCAAAACCGGCACTGCGAGTTCATCGGTGCCCTCAGAATTCGATTCTGAGCACCGGTTAAAAAGTTAGAAATTCCCGCTCGTTCGTTCACTGAATTTACCCGATCCAAACTTCGGAAATTAATTCCGGGCACACCGGGCCTCGGAATCAGGCACCGTTAGAAACTGCGTTCTTGTAAAATTCCAAGAAAATTAAGAAAAAAAAATTCCTTGAAATTTCCGGGTCTTTACATTACTCCCACCTCAGGGCTTTACGTCCCCGTAAAGCTTCAACACAAACTTGGGTCACAAAAGCGGTTCAGAGCACGCATCTGAGCCTTCCGCTCCTATGTGCTCACCTGGAGGTTTCCGTACTGCCAAAGAAAATGCACAAGAGGAATCGACCGTCCTTGTAGGACCCGCTCCCATCGATCCTCAATATCCACTGGAAAACGTCGTGCACCTAGTGCAACTGAAGTGGATGGGTCAAGCGGTAAACCACCTCGCCTACCCAGCTGAGGACCTAGAAAGGTCCGTTGAACCTTAGAGATAACTTGCCTCCCTGGCCACATCTCTGTAAACCTCATCGACATGATACTTGTATAAGGACGTGATGGTCATCCTTGAACTCTAGAGGCCCCCAAGTCCTATCAGCATAAGGATTCTGTCGGCCCTTTGCCTTCTTCATCCGCTCTTGGATGACCTAGACCTTCTCTAGTCTCACAAGAGATGATATGATTTCTTCTTTGACGATAAGAGAAATCTGGTCTCATCCCCTGGATGAACCACATTCATTGCCTAATACAGTCAATCCTGACATGAATGATGCATTCATGCCATGGATGACGTCGTAAGGCCTCGATGTAACTACCAAGAGATCCAACTGTCACTCTCGCCTCCAAGGGTCGAGTCACACTGTCGGCATCAGTGTGTGGTTACTAGGTATCCTTCAGTAGAAAACACGAAAGTGAGGGTCAAGTCAACAGTTTTTAACTGGGACCACTCAGTATCAACCAAACAAAAGTACAGGAAAGAAAACAAAGATAAGTGTCTTTTTATTATTGCAGCTCATTGTACAAGACACAAAAAAACTACACACAAATATCAACAAAACTAGAAGCAACTGGATCAATAGCCTCTAGGTCAGAAGCTAGTCCCACTCCTGTCCATCTGTTGTCTACCCTAAATGAACCTCTGCCTCTGCCTCGGAGGTTCTTCATTTAACTGCAGGTCATCTGCATGGCGGGTCAGACAGTCACGTGCTATGTGACCAATTCCGCCGCAGGAGTAACACTTCATGGCAGGTCTGGCTCTATCACATCCCTTGGTGCCTCGCACTACCGACCCTGAGTCACGCGGTCGACCACCTGTAGGTCTGTTCTCTTGGACCGCTGCGTCATCTGTCTACTGCCCGCTACAGAAGACTATGCCGCATGCCGGCTAGTGGTGGGTCCTGCTGCTGGAGACTGCTCAGCAAGGAAACTCTCCACTAAGAGGGCTCGCTCCCACACTCCTGTCTGCGTTGGAATGTTATGCGATACAACCGAAGGTCTGATCTCCTACCTGAGCCCCAGCTCGAAGGTTCGGGCCCTGAAGAATGGGTCTCGTACCATATCTGCGAAAAAGCGCGAGAGGTCTGTGAATCTCACTGAGTACTGCGCCACTGACAAGCTACCCTGCCGCAGCTGAAGTATCTATTGTATAAGCACCGCTCGAAGGGTGACTGATACAAACTCTGCCCGAAACAGGATCTCGAAGTCTCCCCAAAGAAGTGTCGCCTCGTCATGCATCTGGAGCATCAGGCTCAACCATCTTCCTGCTGCTGCCTGAAGAAGGCTGGCAGCAAGGATCACCATGAAGTCTGTCGGCGTCCCCACTAACCTGAAGACTCTCACCACAGCCTCCAGCCAATCCTCATCCGCCTGGGGGTTCGTCCCTCCCTGAAACCTTGGTGGTCTTTGGCACTGGAACTCATGAACTGCGCTCAAGCGACGTGCATCCTCTGCTGCTGGGGATGGTGGCATTGGTGTCCCAAGGTGTAGTAGTACTGCTGGTGCCTCCGCTGATGCCTCAACTTGGATAGGGCCATGTACTGAGGCCTCGTCGCTCAGCGGGATGTCAGTACGTACCACTCTCGGGGCTCTAGCTGGTCGTCCACTAGGAGGCATCCTGAAAGAAACAACGTGACACAGTCAAAAGATTATACCTGGTGAGCTGACTTAGTTTGAGCTTACATTTAAATAAAACTTCTAGAAAAACACACACGCAATCAGTTCTCTCATGCACAAAGTCAGAAATCAGTTGTCAGGGTCCTGGTGTATGGATACGTCGACCGCCCGCACCAACACTAGACTCCTTAAACTGAAAACCACACTCGGTACTCTTAACACTATTTCTTCACAGAAAGAAACATCAGAGTTATAAGTTCTGCAGTAGAAACGAACTCCTCTGATACAAATTTTTCAACACCCATCCTTGGGGCCCGTGTCGTGACTACCCCAAGCCCGCCTTCCATAGGCCATTGGCTGGCGACTAGCACCAAAGGTGTAAAATCCCGATAACTGGGAAGACATTGCCTTTATAAAAGGAAAAAAGTACTATAGAGTACAAGAGGAAGAAAAACACTAAGTATAAAAGAAATTATGACAAGTAAATGGGCCAGAATACAAACCCAAAAGAAAGTACGACTACAACTAATCAAGTTACAACAGCTAAAAGTCAAACAGCTGGTAGTAGGAAGAAGCTCCTGGGTCGTCCTCCTTGGATCCTACCTGAAGGGTAGGTACAGATAGCCTCCTCCACACTCTCGTCCGTCAACCTCCTCTGTGAGTCATCACGTCGTGTAGTCCAGCTCCGGGTACTGACTCGTCATGTAGTCCACCTCCGGGTACTGACTCGTCATGTAGTCCACCTCCAAGTACCGTCCAGTCCTCGAACACTCGGCCTCCGTCAGCACTGCCCGTCATCTATAACCAACACAACAAGGTGCGGGCATAGCCCGTGCAGGGGTAAGTATAACGATACTTAGTAGGGACCCCGAGACCCTCAAGGTCTCACTAAAACCAACAAGGATAACCACAAAGAATATCTCAACAGATAACCTCTACTTAGGTATATGCCCATACATATACCTAAGTTATCAAGTAACCCATCTCAATCATGAGGAAACACAAGGATCATGAAATCAACAGATAACCTCTACCCAGGTGTATGCCCATACATATACCTAAGTTATCAAGAGACCCATCTCAATCATGAGGTAAACACAAATGTCAAAAGTCTCAGCTCAAACCAGGATTTTCATTATCGAAACTGTAACTGCTGAAGAGCTCCGTCTCTGGAGTGTACAGTGGTCCTGTCACGACTCCGAGGTACTGCTCACTAACCTAAGACTACTGAGGTACTCCTCCTGTCGAGTACCGCGGGCCTGCCATCTCACACAGTAGTGCTTCCAGCCGGGGTCTGCCACCCAACACAGTAGTGCTCCCCCCTCATAGCCTACAGAGGTACTCCTCCTGTCGAGTACCGCGGGTCTGCCACCTGACATAGTAGTGCACCTCCGCTGTGGGTCTGGCACCTCACAATGTAGTGCTCCCCACTGGGCTACGTAAGTCACTCTGAATCGAATCAGACAAGCAGTCTTCAGGTCTCTGCCGGCTACACTGTCTCCGTACTCCGTACGCTCGTCTATGGGAGGGTCCGCTCCACGAGCTACAAGTCGATACTCCAAGTATCTCAATGCCCCACGAAGATGTATCTCAATGGACCGCCTCGTCATAGGGGTCTCAACGCAATAGACGGTGCGTCAATCGTACGCCCGGTCTGTGAGTTATTAGCTTTTTTGTTCCAGGGGCCCGGTTGGTTTCATTAGGGAACCAAACCCGACTGTATCTCAACTGTACCCCAAACTCTCATAGGGTATACTCATAGAGACCGTTTCTCAATGAGATCACCAACACCGCTGACAGTTCGTCAAACGGACGTCCTGTCTGGAAGATATCAGCTTTTCCGTTCGAGGGCCCCGGTTGGATTTCGGTGTGATCCAACCTAGACACTATCCATCTACATTCAAAACTCAGGCGGAGGATTCCAAAAGTTCCATATCGTCAACAGGAACTCAGCGCAACAGATGGCACGTCAATCGGACGCCCGGTCTGAGAGTTATTGGCTTTTTCGTTCTAGGGGCCCGGTGGGTTTCATAAGCGAACCAACCCGACCAAACTCCGACGGCATCCAAGCCTCCAGAGGAGTATGCCAAAAGTTCCACCTCACTTAGAGGATTCTATCAAAGTCGACGGCACGTCAATCAGACGTCCGGAACTCAAGTTACGAGCGTTTCCGCTCCGAGGGCCCGGTTGGTTTTGTGTACGAACCAACCCGGCCGAACCCCATGTTCTCCGAAACCTTGAGTGTGATATACCAAAAAGACCTTCTCGATCCAAGGATTGCGATTCCGCTGACAGAGAGTCGTTTGGAGTCCCGTAGCTCATGTTACGGTCATTTGACTGAAATTGGCCCGAAAATGGGGGTCTGGGCAAGGGCCGAACCGACCCGACCCCCCCTGGGTCGGCCGAACCGGGTCGACCCGGCCCGGGCGGCGGCCCGGACAGGCGGTGAAGGCCGGCGCCGTGGCGCGGTCCGGTGCTGCGGCGCGGCCTGGGTGTCGCGTGAGCGCTGCGCGTGGGGGGAAAAGCCCCCGCCTTTCCTCAACTGGCGCTGCGGCAACCTGCCGCGCCTTGAAAAAAAAAACGGCCCCCCTCACGTGGGGGCCTACCTTCGAGAAAACGGGGGGGGGGGGGCACCTGCCCCCCCTTTGTGAAACCGCGCCCCCCCTTCCATTATGGGGGTGGGCGTTCAGCTGCCAGGGGAATTTAATTCCCCCGAGTTGCCTCCTTCCGGTCGGCCCGACCTGGCCGGCCGGCTCCCTCTCAACGGGACCGGCAAAGGCCGGTCCCCTTCCGGCTTCCGACACCGGCAGCTCGGCTGGCCGCCGGTCTCCTTGTTCCTCCACGGCCCGGAACCGGCCTCGGTCTTTTCAGTCCGGCGCGGTGCGACGGCATCGCGCCCCTTCCGCCCCGGCCCCGCTCCGGCCGTGGCGCCTTCAACTTCTTTCGTCGCGACGCGACAGCGTCGCGTTCTTGAAATCATTCCACGGCGCGGCATGACGGTGCCACACATTTCCTTCCGCTTGAATCCACGTGGTGCGACGTCACCACGCCTACCCGAACCAATCCACAAAGATTCAACACGAATAAAAGGGAGGAGGGTTGGCCGGGTTTGTGCGGTCCGAACTCCTCACGTAAAATTGATAGCAATCGGCCTTTAATGAACGATAAACATTCACAATATTTTAAATTAAATAAAAATATTTGGAATCAAGCCCCGAAAAATATAAACCTTCAATTTCGAAGGAGAGATCCACATAACTTTAAAAAGTTAAAACCCCTACCTTGATTTAAGAGGTGACGAGATTCGGCATCGCGAAAAGTGATGTCGCGGAAGTAGACGTCGTCGGTGTCGCGGGTATGGCGTCACGGAAGGCGGTTCCCGAGAACGTGGCGTTCTTCATCGATGTCTGATTTTCCTTCGCGTTCTTCGTCAAGAGGATGAGGAAACTTCAATACTTCTAAGTCTTTTTTTTTTCAAAAGCTCTCAAACAACACAACCCAACCAAATAAAATAAGTTCTCCACTTATTTTATTAACTTCACATGGCTTTTGAAATTCAAGTGTTTGAAATTCAAAAGACTCACACAACTCACCACATTAAATTCAACTCATTTAAGACATAAGTTATAACTAAGTAAAATTCATTTAAGTGGGAGTTGAGGGGTTTTAGAGGACATGAAGAGGTGGGGTTCGTGTGGGACCCACCACCCTCATAACCTCCAAAGGGAGGTTGGGTGGTTACCCAACTTCCACCATGAGCTAACACTTAGTGTAAGTTAATAAAAATTGTAGTGTAGTTATAAAATAAACTTCCACAATTTTTATTATCAACACTCGTGTAAACGCAACTCCGGAACATGAGTTCCTAAGAAAAAACCGGCGCTGCGAGTTCATCGGTGCCCTCGGAATTCGATTCCAAGCACCGGTTCAAAAGTTAGAAATTCCCGCTCGTTCGTTCACTGAACGTATTCGAGCAAAACTTTGGAAATTAATTCTGGGCACACTGGGCCTCGGAATCAGGCACCGTTAGAAACTGTGTTCTTGTAAAATTCCATGAAAATTAAGAAAAAAATTTCTTTGAAATTTCCGGGTCTTTACATAAACACTCGTATATATATATATATATATATATCCTTCATAAGAATAAAACATAAATATATATAGTATGAAATCTTAAATAAAAATGATATTGAAACCATTTATGAGAATAAGGATAAATTTACAAGGTTATTTAGTTAAAATATGTAATACATACACAACATGTAAGCTAATGTTTAAAATTTTCATGAATGTTCTACTCCTTGTATCCTATGTTCACTTTTATCACATACATTTTCTTCCTTATTATGTAATATTATATATTTCCATCAATTTGAAGATGGAATTATTTGTATCTTATATGATTAAGGTGAATCATTAATATAAGATTACAAATGAGAATCAATAAAATGGTGATATACCAACAATGAATAAGGTAATTAAACTATTTTCTTTTTATTATAATCCTTTATAGAATAATCAGGGGTAATTCATGAAGAGAATGGTAGTTTTTATAAGTGATGATATATGTTTTATCATGGAAATTTATAATTGGTGATGAAAGAAAAAACAACTATATATTAACTATTGGGAGATGGGACACTAACAAAAAAATACCCAATGTCTTAATGGTATCCACCATAAAAGATGATAACGAAATAGCTCTAGGGTGATGCAATTTCTCTAGATGCTTTATAAGTACAAAATGATAGTGATAAAGGTACTAAAATATTATCAGGTAATTTAGACACTTGTTTTATAATTATTTATCTTTATACTCTTATATATTCCATATTTCCCATGAATTTTATGTTTATGTTTCACTAAAATAGGGATGTTTCATGAAGTCCCAATTATTACACTTATACAATCATTATTTTATAAAATTATTATCATATATATGTTTTCCATTAATATAATAATCATTATGGATTAGATTTAAAAAAATGAGGAAAATATTATTAATATAAAACGAAAAATATGAAGAAATATAATGTTTTAGAATTCCCAATCTATTGGAAATATGAATCTGTATAAGATATATATATATATATCCACTAATTTTAGCTATACTGAATGGTATTCATTACGATGTAGAGAAAAAATCAATGTGGATGGATATGGTTAAATTAAAATTACTGTCGCAACTATTCTATAGGAATAAATTAATGTGTTCTTGATGAATTTCCATAACATCCTTTAGATACATAATTTGAGAAATCCACCTATTTAATCAATTATCTAGAATAATATCAAATTCCCCCCAAAGAGTATCATCTTTTGAAATATTACAGATGATGATGGAAGTAGAAGTGTTTTGTGATAAATGATTAATTTACCTTTGTGTCTCACCTTGGGAAGATGATGTTCACATACATAAGAATATATATGAATATATAATGTTGTTCATTGATTATAGGAAAATCAATGCGATTACAATAATGAAAATGTATCATTATCATTTCAATTATAATTTATATGATTTAGTTTATTGATACAATTATTATTTAAAGGCTTGCCTTCTTTTTTCATATCATAATCCACAATTATCAAAGTAATACATTCTAAGGAATAAATTTTGAATGTGGTATATACATTAGAAGATCATAGTAATTCCATTTGATTGAATAATACAACATATGTTTTATGGATAAAATAAACAATAAACTCTTAGAATATCATGATGCATTTTTTGATATTCACTAATGAAATATTGATGTGTTATAAAAAATTTAATAATAGTGAGAATCACTGAAGAATTATTTGTAGGAATCATATAACAGTATAGTAATATGGGAAATAATGTAATTGAAATTTTTGTAAATGATAAGTATCTTTTGGATATGATATTTTCTCTATGGATAGAGTTTTTGTTGAATATGTTATGATAAAGGAAATAAAATAACGGACTACAATAATGGACAGAACTGATGTATGCTTTTTCATTTGATTGGATTGTCATTGTCAAGGTGTTTTTCATACTTTTTTTGCTTTGGATATACCTATAACTAATATTTCACATGATGGTGTTATGATTTTTAGAGATATGATTTTGAAAAAAGATGTGATTAATTGAATGTGTGATAGGTTAATGATCTTATATTCAATCAAACATCTTTATGTGATGGATTTATGATATATTATTATTTATTTAAGAAGTGACATGTTTGTGTACCAATTAAAAATGACAACATTATTGCATTTGTATCCATTTAATTGGATACTAATGATTACAACAATCTAACTCATATTCTTTTATTGGATGATAAAATCATTTCTTTTATTATTTTTTGGAATTAGCTATGTATTTAATTTTGTGAGATAAAAATACACTATAATGACCTAATATACATCTTTCTCATAAAGGGATCAATGTAATCCACTCGTTAATGCTCGATTTCCTCAAAAAAAATGGTTTTATGACACACTACCACAAAGCGAATTTAAATAGCACAGTAGATGAAATGTGTATGACAGATCATCGAGTTATCATGAAAATTGGGATTTAGAGGGATTCTTATGATCATATATATTATAATGATATATTTGGGTAAAATTATGGAAAGTGATACGTATCTCAACATTGAAATTATTTCAAAATAACTTTTATTTAAAAGGATAATGAGTTATCAATATTTTGATTTGAAAATTCAGTAGAAAATTAAATATATGAATGATGGGAAATTTGTATGTATAATTTTATTAGAGAGTGTTATGAATTTTTTTATTATGAGTTATATATATACCATTGATAATAAGGGAATTGTTCAATGATTACAATAGTTTGACATTCCCAAGAAACTATGGCCACACTAATATGTACCTATATGAAAGGGATCATTTTTATTGGATAACATGAAGTGTGACATTACATTTTATGTGTCTATATGTTTTTTTCATTAAACAAATGAATGATATAAGATTGTATCCTCTAGGATTCATGAGACCTCTTCTTATTCCTTTATTGAAAAAAAATTACATTACTCTGAAAATATCCAAAATTCTACCAAATTCCCAAAGAATTAATTATCCAATATGGTTTATCATTTATTACCTACATAAATATATTCATTACTTACCTATAAAAGAATATTTACCCTTTCATAAATTCATAATTATCTATATCAACTTTGATGTACAAATTCTTGAAGCACTATTTTGATCTTTTCTGTCAACAATCCCCATTTTTCATCAATATTTATGAAGATCCAATTAAAAAATTTTGATACCAATATTTATTTGAGACCATTATAAGATCCTCAAAACGATTGATAGTTATAAATAATTATTAAATAAATGGTGATCATGTTGAATTAATTCTAAAATTTCTTTCATTATATGTTGGATTTTTTATTTACCTTGGCTAAAGTGTTCATATCATAAAAATTACCGTTAAATTATTAAAATTGAATCTTATGAGGCAATTTATGGTAGGATATATCATAATATAACATCATTGTGATTATTTTGGTGAAACAAAAAATATTGGCGAACATATTTTAGAAGATACAAGAATAATTCCAAATAATAGTTATTTTCATTTTAATGATGATAAATTTTGGAAAAAGAGTTTTGATGATAATAGGATGAATGATTTTTAATTCCATATGGGGTTATTGATTTCTTGAGGGTGTCTACATGGAAGATAGTTATATTGTTTGATAATAATGGGAAAGTTAATCCTAATAATATAAGTCCATTTAAAATATTATAAATAATTGGAGTCATGGTTTATGACATGGAAATTCCACGAAGTCTCTCAAAAGCACATGACCTGTTTCAAATATCATTATCAAATAATTACTTGTTAGAACAAATGTTTTTTAATCAATGATGGAATGCAATTGGAACCGGATCTATATCATAGTGAATAACTAATCAAGATTCATGAAACTAGATATAATGTAATGGTAATGGTACTTCAGAGAAATTATAAAATGTAGGAAGGTATGTGGGTACCATAGGATGTTATAAATAAGAACTGCCATCATATGTTTAGAATGTTATAAGAAAAGAAATTTTGAGGATGATATTAATGGAGGCGAATTAATTTAATAGAAGTAGAAATTATGATTTATAAACTTTTAATTAAATTTAATTTTTTTATAGCATACAATGCAAATAAAATTAGGTTTAAAATAAAACAATCATTTAAAATATTACTTAATCGTAACTATTATAAACTAGTTGTAAAGATAGAAGTGATGAATTATAATAACTAAATAATGAAAATAATTAGATTCATATGTGTATAAAATAAATTAAATGGTTATATATTTATTATATATTAAATAAATAATTATTTGACATAAAAAAAATTGTATTTAGAAAAGCATTTTTTTCTTGAAAAAAAATATTTTCCACTTCATCTATAGTAATGATAAAAATAATTATCATACATTTGTAAAAAATATATTAAAAATAAAATTCATTAATAATATCATATTAAATAATATTTTTTAGAATGATTTTTTGGGTTATTCTAAAATGTTTAATTATTTTATAAATAGTAAAAATACTAATTTATTTTGATAAATTCATTTTAGTTTAAAAAATTCACAATGGAAATTTTCATTTTAAATGTATTTTAGAGTTACATAAGTTTAATTATAATTATGTTTAAATTATATAGGTACTTCAAATCAATTCTATATTTAATATTGATATTAAATCTAATTATACTTATCTGAATTGTCTATGAAAACCTACTATTTCATCACCTTTTCATGTATCATATTAAATTGGATTATTCCACTTCTATGATTATAATTTATATAAATGGGTTCCATAGTTGGAAAAATAATTTTTAATATATTTTGATATGTTATGATTAATTTTCAACTGTTGTAAATTTGAAAATAATTAAAAATTAATTATCGATGCGAAGATCAAAAAATACTTATTGGGGGTTAATTATAGAAGATAATCATATTAATTAACCTTAAATATTAAATAACAAATTTTACTAATATAAGATTACCTTATCATCTATAATAGTTAATAATATCACATTATTTGAGGCTTTAAGAGTAAGAGAGATGGGGTTGTTGGTGAATCATTAATAAAATCCAAGTGTTTCTTCACTCCACATAGGAAAGATTATGCCCTTACCTATTCACATATCCATAGAATGATTTATCAGGATATAACATCACATGTAACCTAATTACACCCATAACAATATATAAGCTATATTTTTTATTATAATGATAAACTATGAAAGATTTTGGTGAAACCAAAATGAACATTTATAATTAATGGATAACATTCTTAAATATGCATTTGTTTCATTTTGTTTCCTTATCATCATGATTTTTATTTTTAAAAAATGTGATTCTATAATAAAAATAGTACCTCCCATATAATATTAATTTATTATGTAACTTTAATTAACTATATCCATATCATATTTTATCATATGGTAAACAATTCATGGATCATGTGTACGGAGGACTACTGCCTCGTGAACCAATGTGATTTGTTATCCATCACCCCATTCCGAGGATGGATATAATTATGTATTTAAAACAAATATATGAAAATTTTTATATTATTTTACATATGGAATCATGGTAACATATATTACTTAAATAATTCCATTTTATATAAAATGTTTTATATTCTCCCATATATTATGGGGGACTACCACCCCGCGAAGTGACGTGATTCGTTTTTCACATATGAATTTTATTTAAGGTAATGAGAAAAAAATTAGTTAATAAATTCGATATATATTCCATGATATTAATTCAATAATATTAATATATCTCATAATACCTTACTCATTAACAATTTATGTGAATTATGTTTTAACATGGATGTTTGTACGAGCTATTGTCTCTATACATCAATGTGATTCATTTTCCATGTCCAAAATTAATTGATAAATTAAAAAATGTATAAAATAAGTCCAAATAATATTTATAATCTTAATATATTTATAGATAATATTACAATTTATAATTTGTGAAATATCTAGAACATTAAAATCAAAACATGATTGATACAACTAGGTAATGAACACCCATAATAATGAAAAAATTAAATATTATTGACAAAAAGGTTAAATATGTTATAAGAGGTTAGTATATGTTATTATAAATATTATTATGTTTATTTAAAAATATAATCACATTATTAGAACCATTATATATGGGTTTAAATCATGTGTAACCAATTTGAAGCATGTGGTAATAAATTTTATCTAAATTTCCATTTCAATGATGTTTTTAATTTGAACCTATTCACTTTATGTGGTGTTTATAACAATAGTATTGGTTATTTTACATAAAATCTAATTATTAATGTTTTTATATCTATTTATTCTTCAATGGATAAAAATTTAAATTTTACTAATGAGGTAAAAATTATTGTACATTCTCACATATCTATATGATTGATTACTTAATGTGCATACAATCAATTTGTTATGATATTTTTTACATTAAAAATAAAATTTATCTAAAAAAATGCATACTATATATATCATATATTGCACAATTTCATAACACATATACTACTTCTAGATAATGTTCTTATTTTGAATGTTATTTGATTAAATATAAATATATTTATAAATCTCAATACCAAACTGAATATGTATATTTGATAATAAGGAATATTTATTCCTGAATTAAATTGATAATTTAAGGAGTGAGGAATCTGTTAGAAAAAAAGTTATTGGGTGGAACAAGGTTATGTAGCTCCTCGATATATTAATAGGTCTAATGGGAAAATTTTGATAGCCAATATTAGATGGGAGTTTACCAATTAGTTTTAAACTCTCTTTTGATCTTTTTTGGATTTAGAGGCATCATGATTCCTATAATCCTGATGAACAATAATTAGAAATATAAATCAACAAGAACTTATTTATTTATATCTGTCATATTATTTAAGTTATATTATATTTTGATGTATTTAATTATCATTTAATTGATTAAATGGAATGTTTTTTCAGTTATTTATCTTAATGTATTGAATAATACTAATTGAATTTGGGGTGTCATGATATTAACTAAGATTCATGTGTGACAATATATTTATAGTCCAATGTAAATTATTATTAATTAATTTATGATACATTTCACTATATGTATCCCAGAATCTGTATTTGATATCACCCAAATTTAGTTTCCTTTCAAAATCATATAAATAAGATATTTTTTACTGATTTAATGATCATTCTTCCATTTATATGATTTCTATTTTATTTCACTGTGAGAATGGTTATCATAAATCATTATGGTTCTTAAAAAATATTTAAACGGATTAATCCTTCAAGATTTGATATGTTTTTTCTTATTCAAATATAATAATGAATTCATTGTATTTAGTTTGAAGAATATGTATTTCTTAAAATGGATTTATTATTTTAGGATTTTAGAATATACTATAATTGCCGGAAATGAAAACAAAAACAACTAAAAACCAAAAGGAGTAATTTTGGTATTTTTTTACAAAACACCTTTTTTGATCCCTTTTGATAAATGGATTAACCCTATAAGGGGTGTTATCCTTTGGATATTTCAATCTATATTTTATCACCATGTGTTTTGGGACATGTTTGGTAAAATTATGTGAATATAACACGAGGATACATAGAGTTGTGAAAGTTTACATTTATAAGTATGGGGAATGAATTTTTTTTTAATAAGAGAAATGTTATTCAAGAATTTTATTTCAAAAGTGGTAAAAAATATATAGGGTAAGTGGTTATGCCCATTAATAACATTTAAAAACACATAAATATAATATGTTAGGAATTGAGTTTTTTTCTCCTTATATTTAACATTAATCGAAAATTATTAACCTTACTGTTCCTATTTATAACATTGGTAACATATTTTTATAAATAAAAATATTTACCCATTAAATAATTTTGTATTATATTTCTCGAAAAAATTATGTTTTATTAAATTTCTAAATTAGGAAAAATATAATTTTTTTAAAAAATGTAAAACACCTAAAAACCAGTATTTATAAAATTATTAACTTCATACAAAAGTTATAAACATGGGATTCAAAATATTAATTATTATTTAATTTCTGTAATATTAACTATTAAATTTATGGGTTTTTAGGAAAAGGGATCATAAGTTATTAAGATATTCCTTTTTTAATATATTATTGGAACTCATAGTATTCAATATAATTATATTTTGAACTATTGGACTAAGCACATTATTTTTTGAAATATCCCAAAAAAAATATCATAATCCAATATTGAAATGTTGAAAAATTTATGTCAAATTTTTCACATTCAGATTCTATTATTTTGGGATATAATATTTTAATATAAATATATATTTGAATTAATAAATTTCTCTGTATATATATTATAATGAAAATATTAACTAAGATTATTCTAAGAAAAAATTATTCTGTTATTATTTTAGTTTACCTATATTAAAATTTTTGAAACTTTTTTAATCATTATTTAAAAATTTTATACTTAGTTTCTTAATATAAATTATGTAGAGTGACTCGGTATGATATTATTACTTAAATAAAATCTTAATCATGAAATTATATTTACAGTCATTTATCTACAAAAATTTACTTATATCAATAATGTTTTAATGAAAATATACCTTGTTATCAATTAAAAATATATTTAAAATTTTTGTTACTTTTATCAAAACCACATCATTTAATTAAAATGGTCACATTTATTAATTTATTTATTATCTCAGTAATACATAAAGTCGTTTATCTATTTTTCATTATCAATTTTTGAAAATTAAAATCTACATATGATTTATATAAATGATACTTAAATAAGGATATATTGGGATGTTTCATCATAGATGGAGAAAATATATTTACTCTATCAATTATCCCACATTCAATCCTTTCAACTTACTGATGTTTTAAGAATAACCACACATCTATGTAAATAAATATAAAATCCCTTATAGTGTACTCAATGTCTTCCTCATTTATGTAGAATCTCTCATAAAAAATTTCATTTAAAATATAAATTAATCTATTTTTTTATTTATCAAAAGTAGTGTTAAAAATTCATTAATGTAGAATCACAATGACCCCCCCAATCTCTATAGGATGGGATAAACCATTAATGTTATGAAGCTCTAATAAATATTGTTATATGATATAAGGGAAAATTAAACTTTATTAACACTGTGTTTAAATCATTTAATTCGTCAACCAACTAACATAACATGTATGACTGAGGATTCCACTTAGAATATGAGATATATTATGTAATGGTAATATTTATTAAATATTCACTTTTTATGGATATTAAACATTCCTATGGTTATATAACATTCTTTTGTGAACTATCATCATATTACATGTAAATGAGTGTTTTATATTATTTAAATTATATGATGAAACCATAAGTAAGACCCACTATAATAACTGTGTGATTCCCTTCAACCCGATACTAAAAGACAATGATTAACAAATTATTAGATCAAAATGGGGTCTCAAATAAAAAATAATATAGTAATTTAATAAAATATAATAATTCAATCTACCATTTGGTGAAAAATAATGATATATAATCAACAACAAAACAATATCATAAAATCATATAAATTGATATTCAAGTATAATAAGGAAATTTTTTCATTTATAAGCCCTTTTTCATCATGAAGGTATTAAATATTAGGTATAATGAACCAATTTATAAATAAATTAAGTGGAACTATCATATAATATCATTGAACCATTGGAAAAATGACTCGGTAACTATGAACAAAAAATGAAATGGGGTACTAATCTCAAACTGAATCTTGTATGTACCATTCAGTGATACTAAGACTTTGAATGGAACAATATTTATGCTTGATATTGATGTATATATACACCACTAAAGGATCCATATTGAGAATATTATGGGGTACAAAAACTACCATAAAAAATAATTAGGTTATCTTTTGAAAATATGAGTACATGAGGGTGAACACGAGGAGAAGATAGAAAAATAGTTGTTGACTAGGTCATACCCCACCTAGGGTGCCTATGATTGGAAAGAAATATAATATTTAGATATAATTAAAAACATGATAAGAAATCATGGAAGATGATATTCCATGCTATCTATAATCATCATATGTCATTCAAAAAAATATTAATCAATTTCATTAGATGAACCAATATACAAAGTCTTTATATGATATTAGAATATGTTTTTTTAGAAATCTAGAGGCAATATGAGGGTGAAATAATGGAATATAACTTAAAAATACACAAATTAATGTTAATTATTTAGTGATAAATAATTTTTATATATACAAATTACATCATATTAGATGGATATTAATTATTTTACATTATAGAACATGATAGAATTATATATTTTTAGTCTCATTATAAATATTGATAAATAAAAAACTGGTATATAAAATATCTACTTATTACCCCACATAGTTCGTCACAAAATAAACCCATATTATACATATCAATGTTAAAAACATTTTTATATAATAGAATAAAATGACACATAATAAATTGTTAGATCAAATTCTCAGCAATGGTAAACAAGTTACCCATAAATAATAATTTAACAATAAAATGATCAAATGGGTAATGGAAGATCAAAATAAAATTTTAAAAAAATACCCTGTATATCATAGAAAATAATCATTATTTATTGAATATATCTTTGTAGATTATAAGGAATGAGTCACATAGGATTAAATGTATATGGGTCGTTGGATCATAACATTGTCCTTAGACATATGTTTTTTCATCATATTAAACAAAAAAGTGTTTCTCTCTAAAGGGCTCATATGCATGACTATTATAGTGGATTTAGTACATTCATGAAATGGGTAAACTGTTCATTCTTGATGATATCATTCATTTATTTATAAAAAATTATCCACATTAATTCATACATGACATTTAATGGTATCATCATAAATGGATATTCCAATGAAAATATTTCTAATGTAAATAATGAGGAATATATTCTATTTAATATGAAATATTATATTTAAAATGAAAATATTTATAGTATACTACTAAAAACATTACTCTGAATAAAAGTTTATGTGTTTAATGTATTCTAAAAAAGAAATGTTTGTTATGGAATGGGATATTTCTATTAATGTTGACTACATTAAATCAAATGATATTTTAACATTACTTATTGGAATTTAAACGGTCATCATTCAGATAATTAAGGTAATATTCTGTTGAAAATTATTCATAAAGAAGAATATATTTTTAGAAGTTATTTTAAATATTCATATAATAACTATAAAAACAATCGTGGAATCATTTATAATAATATATGAATAATTAAAAAAATACTTCATACCAAATAGAAATTATAAAATGTTTTTAAAAAAAATATTATTCTTATAATTTTATATACCAACTAGATTGTTATTGTTAAACTAGATGAAAATTTAATGAAAAATATTTGTGAGATGTGAAATCCCTTTACCCAAAGTTGTAAATTCATCCAAACATCACTAAACTCATTTTTTAATAATTTTTAATTTATTATAATTCTATACCATATTAATTTAATTAATTATAATTTCATATAGGATCCACCAATAACACTTCAACTCACATTTATTAATAATTAAATTTTAAATTCATCATTTTATAATGGTAACTAATTAATTTTCAATCATTGAAAATTATATTCTTCAATTATTTAACATATCCGTTTATAATTTTTATAATATTATACATAATTCTATTCAATGTGTAAATATAAAATATACTCATTATATTCCTAATTATATTCATCCATAATGGTTTATGATAGAAATATTACTTACATTGTTCATTGAGATGGTAGGAAATACATATCCATGATCATTGTTCCCATTTAGTATAAAAAATAATTTATGATGTTTAATTTTAATAAATTTTTAATGAATCATAATTAAAACAGAAGTAAAATATATAGATACAAAAAATTTTATGTATACTAATTACCATCCATTCAATGTAGAATATAAAAATGAACCACATCACATTGTGTTGGTGGTAATCCACATCTATGCACGAGTGATGTCATTATTATACAGTGGATGTGAATGTAAGTAAGTAGATATTATATTAAAATTTAAAATAATTATAATCGCATAAATTTAAAATATATATAGCCATTAATAATTAAAATTCATAAAATATAGTAATGGGTATATATTTATATCGCTGTATGGATGTAGTGCTCCACAAATGTGTGGGAGAGATACAGTCCAATGCAATTTAATGAAATAGAGGGTGAATAATAGTGGACACATAATCATAATAACGTTACATTATTTTTTATTGATACAAAATATATTATTTTATGATAAATACAATATATTTATAGTAGTTCTAAGAATAAATAAATTAATGGAATTTAGGTATTATTATTACATTATTTTTGATAAACCATATTTAGGTTGAATATCATGGATTCGTCGAAAATATTTTTTTGAGTAAAATAGCATCAAATTTTTGTACATGTAATATGAGATGATTATTGAGTTTATTTTACTCTTTATAGGCATCCCAATGTGGTTTAATGAATATATGGAATGTTTTCATTTTATAAGGCGGGAGAGGGAACACGTTTAATTTCATAAAATATTAAAATATATAAATTTATAATTCAATAAAAATGATTCCAAATGAATTGATACAGGAATGAGGGATTATATTTATTACCAATATATCCATATTATAGGATTTAAAAGATATGAATTTATTATCTCCCGCTTATCTCTTCATTTTCAAATACTGATAAATCAACTCTAACCATATCCATGGAAAAAAATATCATTCAATCCATCATTGAAAATAATTTATTTTAACATATAATATATAATTAATTTTTCTGTATCATAATATAAAATCAAATTTGTAAATAAAATTATCATATTCCAATAAAATTTATTTCAAATTAATCATTCAATCATGATGAGAATTGGTTTTCATAAAAAATTGATTTGGTAAGTATGAAATATATTATTATATAAAAATATATATAATGATTCCAATTCATATTTCATATTTAATTTCAATTTAATATATGTATAATATGTTAGAGTACATTTATAATCAGTGTATTGTGTATCTCAATCAATTTATGATGTTAAATTTATTAAAAGATGAAATTTTCATTAAATATTTGTGTGTAACATTATATTCCCCATAAAATGAAATTTGTACTTGAAATTTCATCACTCTATTAAAATAATAATAATTATATATCTATTTCATCACATATACACATTTCAAATTTTCCTCATTTAATTTCTTATTTTTCTACAAAACATTAACAACGTGTGTAGTCTTATACTGAAATACATTATCTCTATTATACTAGATTTCCAAAAGTTATAGGTTATAAAAAAGAACATGATTAAATGGAAAATTATTATTTTTAATATAACTATATTAACAAGTACATGATTACTCATGATAGTTGTAAGGAACACATTTTGAATATATGAGATATTTAGTGGAAGAATAATGTGACATGAATAGAACCCCACAAAAGCACCAATTATAAGGGACTTGATATATCAGGGAAACAAGATTCCTATATTTATAAATCTCATATCCTCTTTCCTTAGAGATATATATAAGAATATGATCTCACAATACTAAAATATCATATTTAAATATTTATTAGCATCAAAAATATTTTGTTGGTTCAATGATACTATTATCTATTTTTGAATGGATGTGATTATTTTTTCCGTTTCCTCCGTTAGATAATGGATAAATTGAATTGATTATACATTTTTATTCCAAAAAGAAATTACTTCTATAATTCATTCTATTTGGGGATATATATGTAGCCATCATAATTCCTGATTAAAATGTTTTCTATAAAAATCATTTGTTGTATAATGGATATTATCATAACAAACATTAAATATACATAGAAAAAATGATCTCATAATATAATATATGCATGGAATGATTATCTTAGATTGAAAATTTCTTTTAGGATAATATCTACTACACACACAAAAAACTCTAAAACATGATCATGTTGATGACATCACAAGATCAACGAGTTAAACCATGTATCTTACACCAAACATTTTTTAGTAACCATGAAATGAGTATAAGAAACACCAAAAACTGCTTGTGGGCTATGAAAAATTAACATACACCTCCAAAGCACATGTTGTCAAATTGGGAACTCGTATTTGGTCGTATTTAAGAATTTAAAAAAATAATAGATATGTACCTCATATGACAACTCATGTTCCTACAATCTTCACCCTTATATCAATTCACTGAATACATTCTAATTGTATGGTAATCAAGACTCATATAAGAACAACTCTCGGCACTATGCATGTACATTGGCCTACCACTTTTAAGTCTTATCCTTTAAATGAATTTTCTTCCATATAATCCATTATAATGGAACTGACTAGCCACCGATAACATTAATATTTAAACCCTATCCTTTTACAAACAATCATACATGATGTTAAGAAAAATTATACATCATGATACAAGCCTTGGATCGTAAATTCTAGTGCCTTGGAAGACTAGGTACAAAAAACTGAAAACATGGGACTAAACAAAACATTTCAATATTTAATCCTTATAAAGAGATCCTAATATCCATGGTACTCCAACATCATCATTGGATATCATGGGGATAATATGAACAATGAGATGAGATAAAATCTCTTTAATGGTATATGCATGATAATAATTCATTAGAACATGGGTTAGAAGAAGGAATGAAATAATGATTAAAAAAAGTCATGGAACATATGGAATAATAATTTATAAACATTGGGTCATATAAGCATGGAGTCATAATATATTGAATCACAATAAAACATGATTTTAGAATGAGTCAAGGATCATTTCACACAACTTATATTGTTCATGAATATGTTTTCCACATAATGAATCATACATTATCAATCATACAAAAACATAAGGGAACCCATGAAAGTAAATGGTTGTCATAATCATGTCATAAAGCATAATGAATGGGCATATCATACAAGTCTCCATATAAGAACAAAATTAAATCAAAAATGGAAAATCATTGGCATATATCATGGTAAGTGATTTAAAATATAAGTAATAACATATAAGAAGTTTATTTGTGAAATTTTCTCATTTAAACAATTTTGTGTTGTTTTAAATAAAAAAACTAAAGAGAATTTAAAATTGAAAATGGAATTTTCTTTTATATAAAACTATATAAAAAACAATAAGGATTTCATAATAAAAACAGATATTATAAAAACAACGGTTGTGTAAAAAATATGATAAGGTGTACTTGAAATTGGGTAAGAATTCATGAAGTTCCCTTAAACATGATTGCTTATTTGGATACATTTAAGAGGGAACCTGTTAAAAGCATATATATCCATAAAATTTGATGCTTAATGAAACATGATACATGTTTTTGGATCATGTACAAAACATTTATAATATTTATATAAAGGGAACAGATAACTTCATTTGGTAAGAAATATTGAGCAACCCCATAGAATAATTGATATACTGGTAGAATTCCATACCTTTAGTCTGATGGTGTCATTCACAAGATCTGAATGTCCTAGATAACAAAATTATAATTGATTAAGTAAAATTCATAGAACCTTTTCATAATTGAATTGATTTATTATAATGTTATTATGTTTATTTATGAGATTTTTATGGGTTAATTGGTTCAATTTCATTTTTTTGAAGCATTTGTTTCCTTTGATATCATGATATGTATACTTATATAGATGTAAGGATAAACATGTATGATGATAATGATTGTTTGTAATTGGAGTTATATGGTATTTCACGACCCGTCCCAGTGGGGCCCGAGCCGCAACTCACCATGCCCACCTCCAATGGGCCAGGGGCTGGTGACTAGCACCAAGTACACATATCACTAACATGGGGGGAATTACCTATAAACATGTACACACACACACACACACACATCTCCAATCCCAAAAATATGAAATGTAAAAAATAAAAATGTGGAAATGCATGAATACACTAAAAATCCCAACCAACAGAGTACGAAAGGAAAGTAAAGTATAGTAAGTGTAAAACCCTAGGCCAAAAGTACAATCCCACCAAAAGAGAGTCTATAACAATGTCCAACCTATAAAGAAAGGTAGTTGGACTGAAATTTCAAGCCGTAAGAACACACCTCATCCTGTCTGATCTCACTGAGCTCCATCCAGTTCTGGTTTTCCTAAAATCATGTCAAATGCTCGCTCGTCTGAACAAGACACGACACGTGCTGGGAAAGCCCGTATAGGGGTGTGTATAACAATGCCCAGTAGGACACCCCGAAACCACAAAGAATACAACAAGGGAAAATACCACAAAAAAAGATATAGTCAGTTCTACATAGAATATGTTTATAGAACATATAACTAGAATATCCAGATATACTCGTACACGATCGACTATCGTGATACAACCAGTAGGATCCACCTCAAAGATTCCACTAAGCACGTAACAAGGAGAACACACTCTTGGTCTGAAGAGTGAGATACAATTTACACGTTCCCGAAGAACACACTCCACAAGTACTTGAGAAAACGATGTTCAGATAGGGATCACAACCAATATCTATTGGATTATTCCAACAACTCAGTCTAAACTAATATACTAAGCAGAGGATCGGCACCCAGATAAAGTAGGTCATGTCGATACCAAGAAAAATACCTAGGGTTCATGAAATGAATAAAGGATCTGGCTCTAAGTATCAAAGAGGGGATTCCAACATGTTTATTTAAGAAGTCCTGCTTAAGGGATCATAGGAATGTATATAAGAAAGGATACCCGAAACATTCAGGAGAAAGACCAAGGGGACAAACTCTAAGGAATCTAGTCCATGTCACAGAAGGCAGTTGGCTCAAGTCATGTAATATAGGTTACACGGCATGTATTATGGTTACACTCCGTGTTCATTGACCCTTGGCAATTCCCATGTAACGGCCCATGTCATCCATGCAATTTGTGTAATACTCAACTACGCTGCATGTAGAAGGATCACATGCCATGTTCCTTGACTTCGGGTACTGCCCGTGTAAATGGCCCATGTCTGGAATCGAAGTCATATAGGAAATCATATATATGTCATGTAGGTATAATCACACATCGTGACCTGTCAATGGAGAAACACCCCTGTACCCTGGCCATATGCCCATACACGGGGTTTGTCTGTGTGGCCTTCCTATGTACCTGTACACAGGGTATTCCGTGTATCTGTCCGGGGATAGCCCAGGAAGGGTATGCACATCATGTCCTTGGCCGTTTACCCAACTCGTGTCCGTGTACTCTTGGAGTACAATCCAGGTGATCCCCGACAAACACACGTCATGTATCCCATACTACACGCTGTGTAGTCGGGATTTTTCCAGAAACATTGTCTTCCTCCTCACGCCTCGTCTAATCTTTCGGTATTTGATTCTGCTGTCCGTTTGTTATGAAACTCAAGACGCTGGGTCACCTCATCATCGTGATGCCGAATCTGTGGGTTTCAGGCCTTCGATCGGCTCCAAAATCCGATTCCGTCCACTCGTGCGGAAATCATTTAAAGAACGATATCTTTCTATCCGCTTCGATCCATCCACTTAAATTGTTGTCGCACCTCCTCAAGGTCACAGCGGTGTCGATTCTTCACTTTGGGATCATTGCGTCACAGAACGGATTCTCAATGATTCATTTTTCATCACCCCGTGAATAACGCAAAAAACACCCAAAAGGAAAAGGGATGAAAATCCAATGAAACAAATTTGAGCAATGAGCCTCCACTGTCGTTCATCATGGCATTGATCTACTCTCTTTAATAGTCTTAAACGAAGGAGAAACCAACAATAATTAATCAACATGGATCAATTTCCCAAAAATCCTCGCAAAAAGTCCATCCCGCAATTACGATCGATCCACAGGATAATATGTTCGTTGATTAGTCCGCATTCATTGTAGGAATCAAGAATGTGAAATAAATCACAAAGAGATCAGAAACCATACCTGGATTCGCAACGTTCGTTAGTGAAGATCTGGTCGTCGCGTTGTCAACGCTGGTGGAATTCATCAATAACGTCATCACCATGTTGTGGGTTTTCTATAGAGCATTCTAGAGACTCTAGGAGAAATTCAGGGTTATGAGAACTGTAACCCTGATCCCCTGCGAAATCTATATTTAAAAGGTTAAAATATTTCACTGCAACAAGGATTTAAAAAAATATTTTATTATGGTTACGTCCAAAAACCAGATTTCACCACCGGTCTGCGCCAGCCGATGTTAGGTATCTTCTAGGGTAAACCCGCTGCTCTGGACACAAAAGTGCTCTTGAATTTCCGATCTGAGCACCCGTTCAAGATTTCTTCTGCTTTTTCAGGAAAACCCCACGCCTGCATAAATTAAATTATTTAGTTTAATTCAAAAATTTGTTCTGGGCACACCGGGCCTCGGAACTGCATGCCATATTGAAGCCTAGTCTCTAAATAATTCTGACATAATATTAAAATAAAACTTGGTAAAATTCGAGACATTACATCACACCCACCATATGGATTTTACGACCCCGAAAATCCAAAACAAACCCTACTAAAAAAAGACGTGGGTACTTCTCACGAATCTGAGCCTCTCGCTCCCACGTGCTCTCTTGGAGGTTCTCCTGCTGCCACCAAACACGTCCTAAGGGAATAACTTGCCCATGAAGGATCTCCTACAGCCGATCCTTGATCTCCATAGGGTAATCATCAAAGGTCGCTCCATCATTGATATCTAACTCTCCCAATTTGATAATGTGCGATATATCATGCATGTTCCACCACAACTGTGACACATGGAAGACGTTGTGTACCCGGTCCATCTGAGGTGGTAGAGCCAAGCAGTATGCCACCTTGCCAACTCAATTCAGAATTTGAAAAGGGCTGATGGACCTCAGAGATAGCATGCCGCCTCATCCAAATATCTGCAATCCCCATCGAGGTGAGACCTGAAGGAACACATGGTCTCCCTCCTCGAACACCAAGTGCCTCCATATCAAGTCGGCATAAGACTTCTGCCGACTCTGTTCCATCTACATCTGCTCCTGGATGACCTGCACTTTCTCTTTAGTAGTTCGCAACATCACGGGTCCCATGAGTGCTGAATCGCTTGGGTCAGTCCAATAATGTGATGACCTACATGGTCGCCCGTACAAAGCCTCGAATGGTACCATACCAATACTGAAATGATAACTATTGTTATAAGAAAACTCCACCAGCTGTAGGTGATCCTCCCAGCTACGACTGAAGTCATGTATCCAAGCTCATAGCATATCCTCCAAAACCTGGATGGTCCGCTCTGTCTGACCATCAGTCTGAGGATGAAACGTTGTTCCCAAGTGTAACTGAGTCCCAAAAGCTTCCTGCAATCCCTTCCACAAACGAGATGTGAAATGAGAAACACGATCTGACATGATATTGGATGGAATTCCATGAAGCCGAACTATCTCATGCACATAGAGGCTTCCCAAGCTTTCTACTGAACTCTGCTCCCTTATGGCTAGGAATTGGGCCGACATTGAGAGCTATCCAAACACCACCCAGATGGCATCATGTCCACTGGACATACGTGGTAAACCCGTCACGAAGTCCATAGATATCCCATCACACATCCACTCTGGATCCTAAAGGGGCCGAGTTAAACCTATAAGAACCTGGTACTCATCCTTTACTTGCTGACAATTATAGAAAAAAAAATAAACTCTGCCACAATCGTCTTCATTCCTAGCCATAATAACTAACGACAGAGGACCTGGTACATTTTTCCACGCCTGGATACACCGCCAAAGGAGATGTATGGAACTCCCTCTAAAACTCATCCAGAAACGTCATTGGTACTATTGTGCACCCTCTGAAAAGAACAACATGCTCCCAAAATTTTGAATATCCATCATCAGCATCACCTGTGGATATCTGAGCAGAAAGTGTCTCACAACTAGTATCCTCGAGCTGTGCCTCTCTGACTCACTGTAAGAGTTTAGGGGTAACAAACATTGACTGAAGGTAACCTCCCTCATCTCATTCCACGAAGGATAACTGCAAAGAGTCCAACTGCCTCGCCACCTCATCCAGCAACTACAAATAGGATTTCCTACATAGAGTATCTTCAACAATGTTTCCTTTTTCAGGAGTATAAACGATCTCAAATTCGTACTCTAGGAAGAACTCAAGCCATCTCCTCTGTCTCAAATTCAGATCATTCTGAGAAAATATATATCTGAGACTCATGTGATCAGAGTAGATGGTAATCCACTCTCCCATCAGGTAGTTCCGCCACATATTCAATGCGAAGTCTACCGCGGCAAACTCTAGATCATGGGTTGCATAGTTTTGCTTTTGTGGCCTCAACTGATGTGAGCCATATGCAATCACTGCTTGCCTCTGCATCAGGACACAACCAAGCCAAGTTCCTGATGCATTGCAGAATACTAAGTACATGACACCCTCAACCGGTAATCTCAATATCGGGGCGCTCGTCAGACTCTGCCTCAACTACTGAAAAGCCTACTGGCATCCCTCTTTCCATGAAAACAACTTCCCATTTCGGGTCAAAGCTTTCTTAGGTGCTGAAATCCTAGAAAAAATCAAGAATGAATCTCTGATAGGTGCCTACCAACCCAAGGAAACTTCGCACCTCTGACATGCTCCGGGATGTCTCCCATGCTAACACGACCTCTACCTTGGCTTGGTCCACTGCTAAACCATCTTCTGAGATAATGTGTCCCAGAAAGTGGACCTCTTGTATTAAGAATTGGCACTTTGAGGGTTTTTCTTACAATTGGTTCTCATGGAGTGTGTCCAGAACCATCCTCAGGTACCTCACGTGCTACTCCTCGGACACCGAGTACACAAGGATATCATTGATGAAGACCAACAAGAACTGATCTAGATAGGGCTGAAAGATCCGGTTCATGAGTCCTATAAACACTGTTGAGGTGTTCTTCACACCTAAGGGCATCACCAAGTACTCATAGTGACCACATCGACATCTGAATGTTTTTTTTGGTATATCCTCATCTCGTACTCGAACCTGGTGATAGCTTGATCGTAGATCAACCTACAAGAACCATCGTGCTCCTCTTAACTGGTCGAAGAGGTCATCAATCCTCGGTAGTGGGTACCACTTCTTTAGAGTCACCTGATTCAAATGTCGGTAATCTACACACAGCCTCAAGCTCCTGTCTTCCTTCTTGGAAAACAATACTAGTGCCGCCCAGGTTGAAACACTAGGTCTCACGAAGACCTTCTTCTGCAAGTCTTCTAGCTGCACCCTCAACTAAAGAAGCTCTGATGGAGCCATCAAATATGCGGATACTAATATCGGTGTCTTCCTAGGTTGCAACTCAAGGCAGAAATCTATCTCCTGATGGGGAGGTAGTCCGGGGACGTCCTCTGGAAAGACGTCCTTGTACTCTTCCACTACTGCTAGAAACTGGAAACTCGTAATTTCTTCAGTTCCAAGGGATAGGCTAGCCAACTAATATGAAATCGGTTGTACCTTCATAAGCATGAGTCCATCCAACGCTTCCTGGGACTCCTTTTCAAAAAATGAAGGAGAACCTCGTTCCATCAATATGGACACACTGCACCCTTCGCCTAAATCAGTATATATGGGCATGAACTGTGGATAGCCAATCCATAACAAGAATGACATCATAATTCCTTGACACTACCACCACGAGGTTCCAACTGAAACTCTTGCCTCCAAGGGTCTGGTCACACTATCTGCAAAGATGTGTGATCTCTGAATCTTCTCCAGTCGGTGTTTCTAAGAGTAAGGGCCAAGTCAATGGATTAACAGGAATCTCAAGGTCTCGAACAAGGTAAGAAGCCAAAAAGGAATAAATAACATCTGTGTCAATCAGTATGACAACCAATGTTGAAAAGACACATATTGTACCTCTAATCATTCCAAGAGTACCTGGGTCATAAGCCTCCGCTTCTTATAGCTATCCCTGCCTCTGTCCACCAGCTCCTTGAGCCTGGGGTGGACCTCTTGGGGGTGGTGGTGGTAAAATGTAAAAATTCAAACCACCTACACCTACTCTCCCATCTACTCTACCACATCTGCCGCCCAGCGGATCTATCTGCTCCACACATTGCCTCTACATCGATGGTCCATCCACAGCTCATGTGTCAGTAGTACAGCAGGTCGGACAATCTCGAGAGAGATTTCCCCTTCCATCACATGAGTAACATCACCTCTCTCGAGGCTAGCTGAATGCACCCTACGAACCCTATAAAGAAGATCCCCTATGCTGGGATCTCCTCTGAAAATGTCTCTCATGCCTAGGTCCTTATCTTCGGCTCCCTGCTGCCACGGTCTCTGCTCTGGCTCGCTCACTAATAACTGATGGCTATCTTTGCTCTACCAAGAAGCTCTCGACCACCAAATCCCATTCGACCACCCCATAATATGTAATAATACTCATAGGGATGAGTCTAGCTCAGATGTCTTTGCGCAATCCCCTCTCAAAAGTCCGAGCTCTGAAGTACTTATCACTATCCATATCCATCATGTACCGTGAAAGGTCAGTAAACCTGAATGAATAGTCAGCCACTGTCATGGTCCCCTGCTATAGCTGAAGAAGTTTCTGTATACGTACTTCTCTCAGGGTAATCGGTTAAAACTCCACTCTGACGAGATGCTCAAACTCTGACCATGAAATAGTCTCCTAATCGTGGGAATGGATAAGTAAACTCCACCATCGCCCTACCGAGCCCTGCAGAAGGCTCGCTGCTAGGATCACCATCTGGTCTACTGGTGTCCTAACCAAATGGATGAATCTGGCCAGTACCTCAAGCCAGTCCTCTACTGCCTGAGGATCTGGCTTGCCTTGAAACTTGAGTTTCTCTGTCTCTGAAACTCGTGGAGTGCGCTCAGCTTGTACTCCTCCTCTACTAGTACAGCAGTCACTAAACACTTCTCCACAGGTGGGGGAATAACTACCACACCACCCGATGGTAAAACTAGGGGATCTGGTCCTTGTATCGAAGCTTCATCACTGGGGGTGTCATCCCCGCGATCGAGCTGCTGGGTCCTAGAGGGTGCGCGTCGCAAAGGCATCCTGTAAATAAACAAGATGTGTCTTAGTTAGTGGGTATATCTGGAGAGATGACTCAAGAAGGACATGGAAACCACAAACCATTTTTATATGATGCATGTACCATTATTTTCCCCTGTAACTAGTGATCACGTGTTCCGAGTCGAAATGCATGTTATCAGATTCCTGGTGTATGGATATGTTGGTCGCCCACACCAACACTAGGGTCCCTGGCCTGAAATCCGAACCTGAAACACTTAACATTGTTTCCCCAAACCAACTCACAGAACCTCAGTTCTAAGGTAGAACTAACCACCTCTGATACCACTCTATCACAACCCGTCCATGGGGGGCTTGAGCCGCAACTCCCCAAGCCCGCCTCCAATAGGCCAGGGGCTGTTGACTAGCACCGAGTAGGCATATCACCAACATGGGAGAAATTTCCTATAAACCTGTACACACTCACACACATCTCCAAGCCCAAAAATCTGAATAGTAAAAACTACTAAAAGTGGAAATGCATGCATACACTAAAAATTTCAACCAACAGAGTATGACAGGAAAGTAAATTACAGTAAGTGAAAAACCCTAGGCCAAAAGTACAAGCCCAACAAAAAAGGTTCCGTAACAAAGTCCAACTTGTAAAGAAAGGTACAGGGACTATAATCTGTAGTCTTAAGAACACAACTCAGCCTATCTGATCTCATTGAGCTCCATCCGGTCCTGGTCCACCAAGAATCCTGTCAAAGGCTAACTTTTTTGCACAAGACACGACACATGGGGGCAAAGCCCGGGCATGGGTGAGTATAACAATACCTAGTATGAAACTCTGAAACCAAAAAGGAATACAACAAGGTAAAATACCAAAAATGAAGGATATAGTCATCTCTACACAGTATATGATTATAGAACATATAAAAAGAATATCCATATAGACTCATACACAATCGACTATCACAATACCACCACAAGGGTCCATCTTGAAGATTCCACAATGCACACAACAAGTAGAGCACACTCTTGGTCTGAAGATAGAGATACGAAGTACTTGTTCCAGGAGAACACACTCCACAAGTACTGGAGAATACAATGTTCATTTGAGGATCAAAACCAATAGATGTGTGGTGCTTCCAACAACTCAGTCTGAACTAATCAGCTAAGCAGAGGATCGAGGCCCGGGTATAGTTGGTCACATTGATACCAATAACTCTACCTAGGGTTATAGAAAAGAATAGATGATCCAGCTCTAATTCTCATAGAGGGGATTCCAAAAACACTATTCAGGAAGTCCTACGGAAGGGATCATACTTTTGTACGTAGGAAATGATACCAGAAACCTTCTAGAGAAATACAAAGGGGACGAACCCTAAAGAAACTAGTCCAAGTCACATAATGAAACTGGATAAATCCATGTAAAATAGGTTACATGGTGTGTGGTATGGTTTCATGCCATGTTCCTTGACCCCAGGTACTGCCCGTGTAACGACCCATATCATCCATCCAAGTTGTGTAAAACCCAACTACATTGCGTGCAGTAGGATCACACGCCTTGTTCCTTGACTCCGGGTATTGCCTGTGTAAATGACTAGTGTCTGGAATCGATGTTGTGTAGGAAAGAATATACACGGAATGTAGGTATAAGCACACGCCGTGTCCTGTCAACATGGAAACACATGTGTGCCGTGGCCGTATGCCCGTACACGGTGTATGTCCATATCGCCTGCCCGTGTACCCGTACACAGGGTATCCTGTGTATCTGGCCGAGGAAGGGTATACACGCCATGTTCTTGGCCATGTACCCAACCCATGTACATGTACTCCCAGAGTACACGCCAGGTGATCCCTGATGACAACACACTGTGTAGCCCATACAACATGCTGTGTAGTTGGGATTTTTCCAGAGACATCGTCTTCCTCCTCACGCCTTGGCCGATCTTCTGGTTTCCAATTCTGCTATCTGTTTTCCGTGAAATTCAAGACGTTGGGTCACCTCATCATAGTGATTCCAAATCATGGGTTTTCGTGCCTTTGATTGAATCTGAAATCTGATTCCGACCACCCGTGCAGAAATCGTTAAAAAAACTATATCTTATGATCTGCTTCGATCTGTACCCCGAAACCATCGTCACACCTTCGCAAGGTCACTGTAGTGTCGATTCTTTAATTAGGGATCATTGCATTAGAGAAAAGATGTGCAATGATCAGTTGTTCATCGGCCCGTGTAGAACGCGAAGAACGCGCGAAAGGAAAAAGAAAAAGAAAATACAATGAAAAAAACTTGAGGAACAAACCCCCTCCATAATTTGTTATGGCGTTGATCTTCTCTCGTTAATAGGCTTAAATGGAGAAGAAATAAACAATAATAAATCAACCTGGATCAATTTCCCAAAAATCTTCACAAAAAGGTCACCCCGCAATTGCAATCGATCCATGAGCTAATCTGTTTTTTGATGAGTTTGCGTTGGTCATAGGATTCAGGAACGGAAAAAAAATCACAAAGATATCAAATGCCCTACCTGGATTTGCGGTGTTCTTCCCTGACGATCCGGTCGTCGTGTCATCGTCGTCGGCAGAATTCATCATGAACATCGTTGCCGCATTGGGGGGTTTCTCCAGATCTTTTCAGAGTCTCTAGAGGAAATTCAGGGTTATGAAAATTGTAACCCAGATCCCCTGTGAAATCTCTATTTAAAAAGCTAAAAGATTTCACTACAGCAAGGATTTAAAAAAAATTAAAATATTTTATCACGGTTACGTCCAAAAACCAGATTTCACCACTGTTCTACATCAGCCAATATTTGGTCTCTTCTAGGGTAAAAACGCTGCTCTGGATGCAACAGTGCCATTAGGTTTTTGATTCGAGCACCGATTCATGAGTTATGCCTCTTTTTCAGGAAAACCCTACACGTGCATAAATTAAATTAATGAATTTAATCAAATATTAATTCCGGGCTCACCGGGCCTCGGAACTGCATGTCGTCTTAAAGCCTGGTCTCGAAATAATTCATACATAATATTAAAAAAACATGGTAAAATCCGATACAGTACATTGTATTAGTTAGCATCCAAAATATTAAATTGTTATAAATTTCATTTGGTTTTGGTAGTGATTATGAATCATTATATAAAACATTAATGATAACCACTATGGTTAATTGATGGTTTTTGATCACATCGAACACATTATTTTTTGTAATTTAATATCATTTGTAAAAATCTATAAAACCATAAAATATAAATATTAAATAAATGACATCTCATTTTCAACCTTATAAATGCTTTCAAGACCATAAATGATGATTTTAATCAAAATTGAAAACTCGTCATCCTAGAATGTGATAAATTTATACATCTTAAATGATGTTTTAATTTCTACTATAAAAGGATTTTAATTAGATATGATGATGAATTAGTCCAATATCATACCAACATTTCACTACATATCAGTTATTGGAGTCATTATAACATTTTTATGAATGGAGGTGAGGAATGAAAAGTAAAGAAAAGAACCTGAAAGAAAATAAAATAAAATAAAAGAACAATTATCCTCTTGAATTTATCTTCCTTGAAATCATATTTAAGAGTAATTAATTTTTATTTTGATGATAAAAATGGATTTCGGACATTAGGATTAGATTGGGAAGTGATTTTTAAATAATTTAGACAAATTACTATCCCTGAGAGGAGGGAAGAGAAGATGTAAATATGGGTGGTATTTATAGTAGAGGATATGAGGGTTTTCTCATTATTTTAATCAGTAGTTTAATATTTTTTTCACAACACTATGAATAGACATTATTCATGTCAGAAAATATAGTAATTGGGGATTTTAGTTCGACATAGTTTCCTAATATCACCCATACATTAACTGATGACATCATACGCCATGGATTTATAATTTATTGTAAATTATCATTTTTTACTATTAAGGAAAAAATAAATTATTTTTAAAAGGTATAAAAAGACACCCTAAACATTTGATGATGTGTTGAACTCAAAAATGTACTCAATTTTATGAAAATAATTTACAAATATGAGAACTATGAATTTATAATGAAAATAGAAATTTAATAGAAAGTTATAAAATTTAAAAGTTAAAATATTTTTTTTAAATGTTTTACAAATTTATTAAGATCTTATAAAATAATATTATGATCATAGTTATTAAAAAAAATAATTTATTATTTATTTTATTAAAAGAAATTCTCTTTAAATTTCTGATATTAATCCTAAAATTGTAATTACATATTAATGACTTACAAAAATACAATCACAAACTCATTAATTTTAAAAATATCAGTTATATATTCTATGATATAATTTTACCATATTGTCACTTATAATATTGATTAATATAATTTCTACTATCATTGGTACATTTAGTAATACATTGGTTGGTTAAAAATAGATAAGGGACATATTACAATTCCAAAGGTGAAGTTTCTATTAAATAGATATATGTTCCTTAACATCATGATATACATTTTATTTCACTCATATTTTATTTATAAGGTTTTTATTATGTTATATAAGTAATCTTAGGAGATTTTACAATAAGACATTATTAAAAAAGTTAACTATATTAAAATAAGTGGTGTAGTTTTATTCTTACCCCCATATGAAATTTCTCCTCTGATATTTCATTTTTCATTCTATCCCATAAACATGTTAATTATAATTTTACTTTATTATGTCCTCTAATTCCCATTGTGCCACTTCGTACTTATATTTCTTTAATTTTACTCTTACCAGTTGAGTACTTTGATAAGAAGAACATTATCACTATGTTCGATGATCTTCACTGGCTACTCCTTGTATGAAAGATCATTCTCAAGCTATAAAATCTCTGAAAATATAACTTCTGAATGATCTGGTATGTAGTTTTACAATAAAGAAATGTGGAAGACATTGTGTACCTTATACCTGGTAGGTGGAAGTTCTAGTATATTGTCATAAGATCCATCACGATAAAGGATCTCTAAGGGGCCAATGTACCTGGAACATACCTTTCAATTGTTCTAAGGCCCCATGACCTTATTCAATGTAGATATAGGGAGCACCATATGTCCAACATTGAAGTAATGGTCCCATCTATGATTTTATGCATAACACCTCTATCAACATTGGGCTGTCTTGATGTGTTTCTCAATGGTTTTAACATTCTTCACTATTTATTCAACCGTTTCAGGTCCTAGCAGCTTAATATCACTGACCTCAACCCAACATGCTATTTTTTTGCACCTTTTTCATAAAGGTATTCATGTGGTGTCATTCTTATGCTGGATTGGAAACTATTTTTGTATGAGAATTATACTAGTGGAAAATTTATGTATCATCCTCCATTTAAGTCCATAGAACACACTCTCAACATATATTCCATTTTATAAATATTTTTCTTAGATTTTACATCAGTTTTAGGATGATAGGCCATAATGAAGTTCAACATAGTTTTTAGAGGATGTTGGTGAATCTTACATAACATCAAGGTGTATACATGATCCTGATTGGATATAATCAATAGAGGTACTCCATGAAGACATACCACCTAATCAGATCTGGTGACTTAATTTTGTTGTGATCTCACACATCATTACTACCTATTTAATTTATATGTATGCATGTTGGTCTAATGATAAGTCCTATCGAATTGTGATAAAGTGATCTATCTTTTTAAGATGACTCAAAATGACCCATATAACATTATTTCTTCTAGATGTACTTATATGTCCAGGGAAATATCCATGGTAATGTTCTCCCACTTCCATGTTGGTAAAATAGTGGTTGCATCATCCACTTAGACTTTTTAAATTCATCCTTCACCAGTAGACATACCAACCACTTGGATGTATATTCAAAATCTCCTTCATCATATTATCCGACTAATATTTCTCTCAAAGAGCTAGATACATATTGGTGATATCTAAGTGAATAGATAATCTTGAGTTATGTGCATCATTTATAAGCTCCTTCTTTATCTATATATCGTATACAAAAGAAAATTAAAACCCAAGTCATACAACTCCTTACTACACATCATGAACTCATATGAATTCCCATTTCTAATAGCTTCCAAAAATTTTGGAATTTCCATAGATTTTCACTGAGGATAATTTATTTTCCCCAACACGGATGGTGGAGAGACCATTTGAGAAGTGATTAATAGTTTTACTCCATTAACGAATCCCATGTCAATTAGATTAAAATCCATGAAGAATGATTCTTTTTCAACATTCATCCTTGATAAAGATGCATGATCCTTTGTTTTAAGATCATATTCCACATATTTTCCTTTCTAGGATGGAACTGTATGGGGAATAAAAAATCCATGATGATGTAAAACAGTCATAACAGACACATATTATGAAACATATATTTTAATATATATTTCAACATCTTGTGACCAGTATATATCTCACACTTATCCCTATTGAGATAATGCTGCTAGATATTCAATGCAATGATCACAACCACCAACTCTATATCATGTATGAGTCAATTTTTCTAATGGATTTTAAACATGACAGATGCATAGGCTATGAATTTATCATTTTCCATCAATACACATCTTAATATTTTCTTTGGGTCTTCTCTGTACAATATAAGGAGTTCTCTACTTATTGACAGTGTGATTAGTGGCGTTGTGATAATCATTTTTTCAGCTCTATAAAACATTTATCAAAATATTCTATACAAAAAAACATCACTCCTGTCTCTGAAAACTTGTTCATTGTGTTTGACAATTGTGGAACTCTAGTAAAAAATAATCGGTAATACCCAACTAGTCCAATGAAGCTAATGATATTTGTTACAGATGTCTGCAAGACCACTATACAATTTTATTTTTCATAGAATGGTCAACAAATATTTTTTTCTACTGGAAACATGCCCATGAATGATACCTCACCCTTCTAGAACTCATATTTACTATTATTTTCATAAATTTTTTCTCAACACAACATCATCATCACAATATGCAAATTAACATCATGTTCCTCCTTACTCATAGAGTAAATCAAAATATCATCGATAAAGAGTACTAAAAATCTTTTGATGTAATCTATAAAGACTCAGTTAATTATATCTATGAATATTGATGGAGCATTAGGGAGTCTGAAAGGAATCACTATGAACTCATAGTTTCTATACCTATTTAGAATGGTGGTAATGAGATAAAATATTCCTTTGTCACCAGTAATTGTTGATATCCCAACCAATGGTCCACCGTAGTGAAAAAACAGGCCCCAGGTAGTTCATCGAACAATTCATCTATCTAAGGTATGGGATACTTGTTCATTATCTTGATATTATTGATATCATGATAATCAATGAAAAGAAACATTGATCTATCCTTCTTCTTAAAATAAAGGACTGGTTCACTACATTGTAATGCATTAGGGTATATAAAAACCTTCACAAAATTCTACTATAACTATTTCTTAATGTCCTCCAACCCAATAGTGAACATTATATATGGTTTATTTGATATAGTTAGATATATAAGAACATTTTCAATTGATAACTCAAAATATTGATCAAGAAGAAGAAAAAAAATTGTTCTGGGAATATATTAGTGTAATCCCTATAAACGGGAATATATTTGAGAAGTATAATATCCACTATATAAATCATTTGAGCATGATATGGCTGTACAAAATGCAACATTATCCACACTTGATACAATGATTCTGAATGATATTAATCTTCCTCTAAACAGTTGCAAAGGATTAGAGGATACTATTGGATGGGAAGTGTGATCTCCCTTTACGAAAAGATAATTTGTTCCTTTGTGTAAAGATATCCAATCCATTCCCAAGAAAAAATTGAAAACCAATAAATTAATTAAGATGATATTTTTTGGGAGTTTTACTCCACAAAAATTTACATGGGTATTAGTTATAAAACATAGATGTAGTAATAACTAGTGTGCCTGTCACCACATCATTTTCTGGCTCCACCAGAGAAATTTTGATAACATGAGCCCTTCCTTGTTGCCTTGGAAGTTGTTGTTGATTTCCTCTTACTACCCATGGATAAATATATTTTTTCACATAATTCTTGTGTTCCTTGTATTTGTAATGCTACACTACATGCTGAGTTTGGATACTAACATTAATTTCTACTTCCATGTTAGTGGGATTCGTCATATCCCATTGGTATTTTTTATCTATATGTCCCATTCTACCACATTTTATGCAATTCATAGATCCCTTAAGTTAGTTCCCTTGATTATTATTACCAATATTTTGACATGTCGAATGTTTAACATTATCAACAATGTATTTTCTTTGGCGAACAACCAATATTAGACTCAATTTTCTACTTTTTTGTCGTTGGACCCACAAGCCCATTGATAGTCTCCAATATTTGCTTCAACCATGATGGCACAATGGTCAATCTCCTTATAAAAACAAATTCAGGAATCACCAATGATTTCTATAGGTTCAGATATAGTCTTCTACATAACTGATGTACATTTCATTTGGTGTTCATGATAATGTCAGAGTCATATCTTGCATGTCTTGGGAAATTTACATCATACATCCGGTGGACTAATATTTCTTCTTCATATTTATGAAGAACTCTCTTTCCATCTTGTTTTGTAGGGTTCAGGAATTTTTTTTATTGAAAATCATTTTCTTGAATTTCTCCTAATACATGGAATAAATTTCATCTTTGGAAATAATATTGTTGATCAATGTCCACCATTAATCAGCTACCCCATCTAGATGATAGACTCCCAATAATAATTTCTCCACTTCTAAGAAATGGAGGACAAATAATACATTTTCATTACTGTTAATCAATCATTACATGAGAAGGGGATCAGTGAATCCACTAAAAATGGGAGGCCTTTGTGGCATGAATGATTTCATGGAACCTTGATCTTTTCATGGAGTAGGATGATGCTCTACATGATTCATGTTAACATTCATAACTTCATCCTACTGAGATAGTAATTTCATAATGTTTGGATCATCAATTCCCATAATATGAGGCATATCGTTAGGGAAATCATCACATTTCTTTTCAAAATTTATTTTTTTCAACTTTTTTTCTGTTTCATGAAATTATCTATGAAAAATAACATACAATTTGTGAGGCTATATACATATCCATTTTTCATAAAAATAACAGTTTAAACTTAGAAGGATAAAATGTTTAAGAAGATTATATCCTAACATGTGATTTCATAGGATTCAATATATGTTATCCATATTCTTATGGGAGTTTTTTGTTCCCATAATAATGAGTATTACTAAGCTTATGAATTTACCAAAACATATCCCCTAGGAGTATTAAACCATGAGTAAAACAAGGCATATTTTCATGCACTAGTTCACATTTGATTCCAGCTCAATGTAGTGTTTTCGTGATTTATCCCTTGTTACATTTGTTTGGGAGCCCCCTCAACACGTTCATATTTAGACAGTGATTTATATTCATGATTAATGACTTACTCTATAGTTACCAAAATTTATCAATGTTTTCAAATACTTAGTCTCATCCATACGATTCATACTTAACTGTTCAATTTATAATCTAAAAAATATATCTAGATCACCCTCTAAAACCAACTATAGTGACCCTATCCTTTTACACACATAATTAAATGATTTTAAGTATAATAAAACATCATATTAAAATCTGAGGATTGTAATGTCGTGTTTCATGTATTATGACATATATAAAAGTGAAAACTAGGATAAAATAAAACATTACATTATTTATTCATCATAAATAGATCCTATAATTTATTTTTCTCATATATCTCTATAATATATTCTATGGATTGCATGAATAAAAGGATGAGGAAAAATCCATGTAATGGAATAAGCATGATATTGATGTTTATGCACATGGGTTAGAAGGAATGACCTAACGATATAAAAAAGGCATGAAACATAACGAATCCAAATATATAAACATGAGATCATATAAACATAGAGTCATAATATTGTGGCAGCAACAAAAAAACATGACCTTAGAATGATTAAAGGATTGTTTCAAATAGACGAGCACAAGTCATGATTAACCACCTAGACTGTTACACATAGTACCATGTGTAAAGGTTAACTGCCCTGACAAATGCACCTAAAGTGTCATGGTTCTAAAAATTACCCAATTTATTGCAGTGTTATCAGGGAATTCCCAACATAACCTGATCATGACTATGTTCTCATCATAAATTATCATGCATAAGAAATCATGCCTAAACATATGAATACCCAGGGAATGAAATGGGTTCATAATAATGCCACAAAGAATAATTAATGGGAGTATAATACTAGTGTCCATAAAATAAAGGTATTAAAACATAAAAAAAATTAATACACATGTATCTGGGTATGTGATGTCAAACATAAGTAATAATATGTAATAATATTATTTAGTAATTGTCAGCATCAAATCGTTTGAGTGCAGTTTTAATCAATAACAAATGATTATTTAATATATAAATGGTAGAAATCATTTGTATAAAACCATACGTGAACCAATAAAGGTTTTATAATAAGGAAAATGATTTCATAAAAAAATTGTGACTTAGAAAGTTGAAGAAGTGCATTTGAAATTGCGTAATAATTTGAGAAGATCGCTTGATTAGGCATAATTATCGGGATGTATTAAGGACTAAACAACGTGAAAATATGTATATCCTTGAAAGGTATTGATTAATGTAATTTTATACATGAGTATGGAGCATGTAAATAGTATTTATTATTTTTACATAAAAATAATATATAACATCATCTGGGTATAAATATAGAGTAACTACATTGAATAATGGAGGTTCGGGTAGAATCCCTTACCATAAGTCTGATGGTGACTCCCACATTGTATTAATGTTATGGATAACCAAATCATATTCATTTATTAATATTTCAAAAACATCTAATTCATTGAATTTATTTATTATGACATTATAAAGATCATTCATTTCATTTTTTATTTCTTATGATGTTCAATTTCATTTTTTGAAACCATAGGTTTCCTTGGCTTTCATGATTGGTGGACTTCTATACATTTAAGGAATAAAGGTATGTTGAGAATTATTGTCTATATTTTTATTTATATGTTATTAGTGAACATCCAAAATATTACATGGTTATAAACCTCATTTGGTTATTTTGAGTGAATATGATTTATTATATAAATATTAATTATAATCGTTTTGGTTAATTGTAGATTTTCAATCACAAAGAAGTCATTTTGAATTATAAATTAATATCACATGATCAATAGATTCTATTACATTAAATTATAAATAATACAAATATTAGTCTAGTTCAACCATAAAAATGGTTTCATAACCATAATTACAATGGGAAATACAAATTGAAAACTTGTCATCCTTGAATTTGATAAATTAAAATATCCCAGATGGTGTTTTCATTTATGGTATAAAAGGAATGAAGGGATATATGATGATGAATTATTAATTTATCATAATAACTCTCCAGTATATGTAAGGTACTATTGATAACGCTGCTCGTTCCTTCATCACTGCCCCTCTGTAGGTGATGATGGCGGCCATCGCGCCGACCCCTTCCCTTTTGCTGGGGGAGGGATAAGCATTTCCCCTTGGGAGGGCGAGGATCTTCCGTCCTTTTTCCAACCCTGATTTCCGTCCCCCTTTTCCAAACGTTTCTTTAAACCCTAAAGTTCTAGATCTGGTTGACGGGGTGCCGAATCTCCCCTTATCTTCATCTGAGTTTTCAGAATCTTATAGCCTGTTGAACCCCACTCTTGTAGCTCGCTTCAAGGACAAGAGGCCTTTTGTGGATGAGTTTGACCGATTTGTTTTCTGCTTGTGGGACCTTCAAGAATTTGCGGTGGTTGGTTTATTCGATAATAAGTAGATTATGGTTCGATTTGAGACAGAGGTGGATCTAATTCAAGCATGGTCGAGAGACCCTCACTTCTTCAAAGGATCTCGTTTTATGCTCCTTCGATGGTCCTTCAACCTTCACATGAAATGTGATTCCCCTTCAATCGCTGTTTGGGTATGTTTCCCTAAACTCCCCTTACTGTTTCAATACCATTCAATTATCCGGATGCTTGGAAATTTGGTAGGCCAATATCTTTGCTCTGATAGTTGAACTGAGGCAATGTGTCATACAGTGAACCCCAGAGTGTGTGTTGAGATGGATGCGTCTTGCACCCCTTTTGATTCTGTTTTTCTCACTATTGGTGAATAATACCCCCATAGACAGCAAGTTTTTTATGATGATTGGATACATTTTTTCGGTTCTTGCAGGAGGTTGGGGCATTAACATGAGGTTTGCCGAAGGGGACTTCCTCCGCAGTCGAGGGAGGTCAAATTTAAAGGGATGTCTATCCCTTTGCGCATGGATGTGGACCCTTGTTTAGTGGAAAAGTTTGACTCTTAACTGAGGTAGATGGAGTCTCCTGTCAGAGGAAAGTGCTCTGAGGTGGCTGGCTCGGCTTTGGATGGTAATGCAGCTAAGGTTTTTAAGGTGACTTTTGAGATTACTTTTGGTTCTAAAGCATCAATTGAGAAGAAACATGAGGCTAGCTTGAACATGGATAGTTCTAAGAAGTCCAGGGGTTTGGATCCTAGGGCTTATCCTTTTCTATCTTTGAGTAATACATTCGACTGCTTTTCGGATGTTGTAATGACTGATTTCCTGGAAGAGGGGGTATTTCAGGAGATGTGAATAGTGAGAAATTCTCATAGGATCATCTGGTTGGTTGTTTGGAGATCAGAGCTGTGGAGGCTCGATAGGAGGGAGACAAAGTTCAAGGTTTCACAGGCTTCCCGTTGACTGAAAATTGCCCTGTGGCCCGGAGCTCCACTCCGGTGGAATCTGATAGGAGTCAGAAGGAGCAGGCTGATGGTGGCTGGAAGGTGTTTCAAGCGGTGACTGTGGATAATGCTGGCTCAGTAGGGGTGTTGCTTCCTTTGTTGGAGAACTCAGTTCATGATTTGGGTTTGGGGGACCAGGCTATCAAAGGTAGGGAGACCCCTGGGGGAGGGAAAGAGAATGTGAGTGGATCAGCTGGTCGTTCTTTCAGCGATATGGTCCAGAGTGGTAATCATACTCTTGTTACTATTGAAGGGCATGTTCCTTCAACTCCAAGACATCGGCCAAGGAAAGACTACTCGTGTCTCTCTTGGCCGATGATGACCCGTTCCACCTCTAAGAGGAAAGATAAGGTGACTCTGTCCTTTGCGAAGAATATCGTGACTGAGAGGGCTTCACCGGACCCAGTTCTGGAGTAGCTCAGGAACCGGGTTCAATGTGCATACTACTAGAGGCCACCAGATTGGGAGACGGCCTCGGCGACTGGTGAAGATGAGTTCGGTTGGGGATGCAGAGAGGATTCTGGATTTAATGACATGTAATCTGTGTTTGTATGTTGTTTATGTCTGCATCTTGTTTGGTTTTGTGATGTTTTATTGGGTACCGGTACCCACTAAATCGTTTTTTGAAAATAAAAAAAAGGATTTCCAGGTCCAGGACATGTAAGGTACTGGAGGCATCATAAATTTTTCATTCAATTAGTCATGGAAAGAAATAAAAAATATGGACCTTGAATGAAATTAAAAGAAAAGAAAAGGGGAACATACATCTTCAATTTTTCTTAATTGATAGACTCATTAGGTGAGAGGATTTGGCCTTTTGAGTACAACAAGGGACGATTAATGTGTGGAGGAACATAGGGAATATTTTATCATCATTTAGACAATGCCCAAGACTTGTGAGCAGTGAAGAGAATATGTAAAGAGGGGTGTTATTCATAATGGAGGAGAGGAGGGGTTTCCATTTATTTTAATCATTTGATTAATATTATTTTCTCAATATTATGAATATTCATCATTCATGTGACCAAAAATAGTATGTGGGAATTTTATTTCTATATAATGTACTTACATCAGCCATACATCAGTTGATGACATAATAATTCTAGTATTAACATTTAATGTAAATTAACATATTTTAATATTCACAAAAAATTAATTTATTAGTGAAAATCCAAAAAAATAGCCATATACATTTATTGATGTGTAGATTTCAAAAAATGAACTCCATTTTATGAAACTAATTTCTAAATAGGATATATTAACTGTTCAATAAAATCATTATTTAATTGAAGAATAAAAATATTAAAATTAAAACTACATTTCTATCACTTTGATAAAGTAATTAACATTTTATAAAATTATCTTATGATCATAAAGATGTCAAAATAATAATTTATGAATTCCTGTTATGAAAAGGAATTATATTTTAACCTAATAAATTAATTTTTAAATTGAAATTAAATATTTATGACTTACAAATTCACCAACACTAAATGAATAATTTTAATATATTTATTTCTTGTACTATGCCATAATTAAAACATATTTTCACATATATGATAGTTTAATTTAATTTATAAATTCATTGTGGAGGTTTCTATAACACTAGAATTTGTACTATTCATAGATGTGTTACTATTTCTTAGGAATATGTTCATTAACTACAATAGATACATTTTATTTCACTAATTATTTAATCATGAGGTATTTATTGTGTTCTATAAGTACTCTTATCAGAATATACTATATGAAATTATTATAATAAGGTAAATCCATTTATGGAACATTGGGTTGTTACACTACATGGTACAAATAATGATATGATTTTGATGCTCCTCAATGGACACATCAACCTGTAGCTCAACTTACTCATACATAAAAGTGTAGGATTAGTTTTAATGATAATGGCACAACTGACATACTTGGAATATGTCCTGCATGGATCTGTACATCTATGGTAATTATAACCGATTGTATACTGACCCAAATATCTCCAAAATATCGAATTCCCAACATAATTTTGAAAAATATAACAATGTAACATGTTTATCCTATGTCCTAGACTCAGTGAAACACACAATAAAACCTGATCCTCGACATAAAACTCTAGAGGTCACCTGTGGCTATCAAGATTTGATTTCTGACAAGACTATACAGTATCCACCCACATCTAAATCAATTGAACCTACTCATAAGTCTACATAAGATGACATGGTCCTAGTATAGTGGCCTCACCTACCTCAAACAAATATTGGGGTGATCAACA
This sequence comes from Viscum album, assembly GCA_963277665.1. Taxonomy (NCBI): domain Eukaryota; kingdom Viridiplantae; phylum Streptophyta; class Magnoliopsida; order Santalales; family Viscaceae; genus Viscum; species Viscum album. The sequence continues at coordinate 1,743,690,160 of OY728156.1, forward strand.
TGGTGCATTATAAAATCCCCATAAGGGACCATTTGTATAGTCTCATGACAATTATTATAGAAGGATAACACAACCAAATGTATATTCTTATCCCAAGATCCCCCAAAATACAATCCACATTCTCACAGTATTTCATCTACCACCTATATCATAAAATCTTACTAGTCATCAATCTATGGGTGGTATTCTATTCTCAAAATCACTTGTGTACCTAGCACCCACTAAAACACTACCCAAATAGAGAATTATAGAGAGTGTACCTATCATAAATGATAGTACATGTAATCCCATGAATTATTACTATATCATAGATGTAAAAACATTAATTCTCATGAAAACTAATGGTTTAATTGATCCTAAATAAATTAGAAACATTTTTGAGACTGTCTTACACAACCCACACATCATCATCACATAAATGAATCCTTATAAAATTATTCAGGAAATCCATTTCGACGTCATCACTTTTACACTCCAAAATATTTAACTACTATAAAATCCCAATTGGCTACTTATGTTCTACATACACCTTCTGACAGGTGGATCGACATGTAGTAATTCCAACCCGCATCCTTAATACCCAAACACAATTTTTAAAAGCGTATGTCCCGATACATCATTGACACTCTAGGGTGTACTTCCCATATAGAGGCATCGAACTCCCACATTCAATCCTCATGTATGTCCACTAGAAACCAAAAACAACCATAGACACACATGATCTCATCATTTCCTACATTCCAATAAGGATGTGTGTTCTCACTTGCAACACTCGCCCATATGACTAGGCCCTCTAAATCCAATAGTTGATTTATCCTCATTGTCTCCATCATGGTAGAGATTACAAATAATGATGATAGATAATTATTTTCCTAAATGTTGTAAACCTCGATTTGAGTCTCATAGAACAACAATATAAGATTCCACTCTTTACTGGAAACATGTACATCATGTGTCAGAGTTTTTCTACCAAGTGCATAGGACACTATGTTAACTTTACCAAAAATATAATACTGCATGAATTCAAATGATTGAAGGTACTCCACCCATCTCAGATGCCTCTAATTAAGTTCACTCTATGTGAAAAAGTACTTCAGTCTTTTTTTGTTAGTGTACCACAAAAAATGGTCTCCACGAATATATTGTCTCCTACTGTTCCATATGTGTAATACAATAGCTATATCAATATCATATGTTGGGTAATTCCTTTTTTATGGCCTCATCAGCTGGGACCTATACAGGATGACTCTTTCCACCAGCATCAATAATGCTCTGAAAATGATACCTAAATATTCAAAATACATTGTCTACCTCTTGAAATGTTTTATCAGTATCAAGATTAGTAATGATTTTAACATTCATTTCAAATCTGGAATGGAATTATAATAATAATATTACCATAAAAACATTACACCAATCTTATTCAATACATTTATTGTTACTTATAAGAATTAGAAGTCTGGATTGAACCTACTTTATTAATAATAATTCTCCAAGATTAAGTGTATGTTATAAACAATAGTTTGTTGTTTCCATGAATATAAATCTCTCACCATCTCTAGGACAACTAATACTCCTTTATTTGAGATTATGTGACACATTATGATAATATGGTCCATTCAAAAGACTTAATCTTTAATTATGACATGTAACTTATGATTTATTAGTGTATAAAAAATGATTTCATGATGTTTATCATGGGGTTATTGATTATATGAGTACAATGAAGATATAATCTATGAAAACCACCACAAAATAATCCAGGTATGTATTGAACACTTAGTTCATCTCTTCCATGGGAACCACTTGTGTGTTCTTTATAAAAGAACATCATGACCACATAATATTATAGACCATAACAATTATGAATGGTTGTATGATGTATATGTATTTTTCTAAAATATACCTACTAATATCGTAACTTCAAAATAGTTTTTGAAAGCACTCAAGATCCCTGAAGTTGATAAGATAGGTCATCTATCCATGGCACGAGGTACACTTTCTTAATTGTCAGTTCGATCAGTTTCTGATAATCCACATATAGCCTTAGAGTAATGTCCTCTTTTTTGAAAAAAATGACTAGGGAACCGCAACGTTAATTACTAGGTTGAATAAACTCCTTTCACCCCAAATCCAATGGATTCCTCTTGAACTCCAATAACTTCTTCTTAGACATCCTATATAGAAAAAAGTATATTAGTTCAACTCTTGGAACAATCTCGATGTAGAATTCATCCATTCTACCAAGAGGTAAACTATAAAATTCATTTAGAAATATGTCTCATAAGTGCTCAAATATTGGAGGAATGTCCACCTGACTCACACCCTGATCATCCAGATATCAAATATGAATTTTTGTTTCCATCATGCATATCCCTTGATGTCGTGGTCTATATTATCTCAACTGGACATCCCGTTCACACTTATAGGTAAACAATTCACCATATGGTGATGTGAATTTCACCATCCAATGATAGTAGTCAACACAATCATGATAATAAACTTTCCATTCCATTATAATTACAACACCAAACCCCATAATCATGATTTCCTACAGATTCTTGATCAAGTGACACCCAGAATCATCAATGGGGAACACTGTACTCTCTCACACCTCATTAATTATAATTACCAATAGTGATCCTAGAATAAAAATTACCTAATAAGATAACACGACAAGACCATATATGGTTACTACTAGTGATTATATAATAAAATTTTATGTACATGAATCAAAAAGAGAAGTTTAAATAGTAAAGGAAACTATGATCTTACCTCTAACTATATACTCCCTAAAATACTACATCACGATGGTAGACTATATTGAATTTATTTGGCCTATACCATGGCCCTGTGATTCAACATCACTGCACAGAGTAGTTAGGCATTAATGTGTTGTAGTAACTGGTGTCTTGATTCCATGGCCAAGACCAAGACATCCTTGTATTGAATAAACAACATTTTATCAAATAACAGTTTGATGTGAAACTGAAGAACCATCTCCTAAACCGAGTTTGAGATCTCACCCATAACAAACACAAGAAGAGGGATGATCCATCAAAAATGTTTCATATGGACTATCTTCTACAATATTGATAGTCTAATGGGTCATAGTCACATTTTCTCTTCATGTGGCCACTCCTAACACACTGATAACAGATTGTTATGTTCCCAATACTGACATCCTGAGTTAAACATATGTATCGGGAAGCCTCAAAACTATACTCTATCTTGAAGAATTAGGACCACATGATCATGAAATAACATTCCCTTACATTATTCCCCCATATTCTCTCAAGTTATACTATGTAATCTTCGTCTGATTGAAATTTTTGGTGATTGTGGTAAACCTGAACATGATGAACTATATGTTAATGCCATGCTTGAGACCATCCTCAAAGCTGTTCACTCTAGATAGCTCATTTGTATGTTACTTTAGTGAAAACCCTACAACTATATATAGAATGTCGAGTACTCAATAACTATAATCACACCCTTCTCTAGGTTCATAAATTCTCAAGTCCTCTCTTCCTGAAGTGTTTTGGGGTAGAAATAATCATTGAACCAGGTTTAGACATCATGCTAACCCGTATATTGCAGTGCATCATCATCATTCAGAACATCCCACCAGCACTTGCTACTCCACACATAATATATGTGGTGACCTTGATGCTCTTCTTAGGAGGAATATTATTATGATGGAAAAATTAATGTGTTTTCATGAAATATATATCAATAGCCTCTATACCACCATCCCCTAAAGACATGGGGGGACTCTGATGTTGGAACACTTGTGCCAGCTTGACCATAGACAAATCATGCTACGATGTTCCATAAAAAGGCTTCTTGTAGAAATTTAAACCCTTACAGAATAGTTCCCCAACACCTACATCTAAAATAGCCTCTGGTTCCATAGTTGGAAATAAAGTAAGTTCATCCAATATCCTATGGTCCACCACCCCCAAATCATGTTTTTCTCCTCCCTCCTATAGTACGACTGGAGGCCGTCATTGTGGAATCTATCTACAAATCCAAGCACACTCTTTATAAAATAACAATTTAAATATTCATAGAACAAAATAATTCGTCATGTCAATAACCTCTTAAAAACATTATACCCCATAGACAAATACGAATGAATATAAAATAAAAAGGAATAGTCAAAAAAAACTAGAAATAATACCTCATTCTCACTCAAAATCATTGTCATAGATAAGTCTTAGTTCATAATTTTATGTTCTCATTTAATATATATTTTTATTCAAAATAATATTACAATTCATTTTCTATATTTCAATTATTTATGATGTTCGACTAATGGTTCTCCAATTCCATGTCCACGAGGTCCCATAAAAAATCATGACCCAAAAATTCAGTTCACATTCAATCCGTACATATCATATTTAATTTAAAAATTTAATTCAAAAGGTTCTTCACTTCCCAGTCACTAAGGGTCAATACTCTTTATGAACTGAAATATAGAAACAATTCCTTATCCACTATAAAAAATATACTATAATATAATCTATTTCTATCAATAACATCAAACAAAATTGCATACAATGAGTAATTCATCAAAAATGGCATCGCATAATAAATGAAATGTTATTCTAAAAGGTTCAAATATGATGATTGGGAAGGAATACCCTAAACTCATTAGGTTTCAATGGACCCAAACCTACAATTGTATCAATAGTAATAGCATAAATAAAATTCATCACTAAATGATGATGTTAGATCAATGAAAATTGTCAAAATATCAAAAATTACAATTTGATTTAATGCAATTTGGATTTTCCATTTACAAGGGGTAGTAACTCACAAACATAGCTAACTACCAAATTCTATTTTCCTTTTGTCCCGGTATATTATCAAAAAAATAGTATGTCAAATAAGGTACATGGAAATTCAGTAAAATACATGAATCTAAATATCCAAAAAGAACAAAATGTTTCCCAACAACATTACAAGCTTCATCTTGGTCTCAGGATCCAATGATCCCATTAACCAAATACATAATCAAAAACCTATGTTATAGTACTTGCCCATATCAAAACCTACAAAAATATAATATATTTTGGATCCCAAGGGAGGCCCAAATATGGTGTGACATAATATCCAATCTGGTAAACACCCATAATATATCAAATTATACTATTTATAATATAACATGATAAGAATTATAGTATTGAGGAAAATTAATTTCACACGACGTTTTTTATATCAAGTAAGAAATATTGAATAGTTTCAAAGGCCCCCTACAAAACATGTTTCATCTTCTATACATGTAAGCTATAAGAAATATAAATTATCCAAATTAACTCATAATACTCTTATAATAATAATGTCACTCATTTCCTTACTGTATAAACAGATTTATTAGAAATAACCATGAACAATCCATTAGACCAATCACATCCTAATATTAATACTCAATCCATATATCATGATTAAGATCATAATGGTCGAATCCAAGGCTTTCAAAACCATGCCAGACCCACTCACAGCTCAAATTTCCTATTTAATCATTCCAAAAATTCAATATACGAAAGAGTACTCTTAATCCTATATCCATTAACCTTTAAAGGAATTATAGAAACTAGTGTACCCAATCATATAATAAAAGTATAAAAATAACAATTTAAACAAATTAAGTCTATTAAATTTGTATACCCCAACATTTAAACCCAACCCTTTGACTATTTTGAATAACTCAAGTATAACATATCAAGATCAAATTATATGTGGAGGCAGGGTATCTATTATTTAGCATTCCAAAACCCTTTCATCATTTATGTAATTCCAACAACTAGGAAAGCATGATAACTCACCTCTTTAAGTAGTTCAACAAAAGAAATCATTGTAATTCGATATGTCATGCAACATTGGTTACCATCTTTCAAGAAATACCTTCCAAAACATTGTAATGGAACCTATGGGAATCCTTATTTGTCTTATTACGTTACTAAAATTTACCTTGTTCCATAGTGGGCCTGTATTAGAATTTTCAATGGGATATAAATGGAATATTGTTCTAAAGAACACAAGAAATTAAATTAATAGTATATTCTAACTACCATAGCTTTGTAGTGGAGTTATCTTCCAATATCAATTCCTGATTCAAACTGGAATAATAGATATCTGAATAAATGGTGGGTAATGAAAAATTATGGCATATGATCCTAAATCCAAATAACACAGATGATAACTAGAAGGAACTATAAAGGATAAAATGGAATTTAGATGTTTCCGATATAGATTTGATGAGAGAAACCATTTGTGAATCGTAGATTAGACAGAAATGATATGACATATCCTAAGTTATCCTACTGTTAGATTTTATAATTCCCTCTATTACTATATGTAAAAAATAAGATGGGTTTTAGGTTTTAATAATAAATTAATTTGAAAATAATAATAATAATCCAAAATATAGGGGAGACAAGGTTTTGTGAAATCATTTAGAAAATAGTGTGCCAACCATTCATGGTACATATATGCTAAGTGGTACCTGAACGATTTACCTTCATGGTTTATAAACCTTGAAAAATCTACATGAAGAGCCTCTTTGAAATTCTTGATGAACTATAGAGATCAATGCATGTTTGTGCGCCTCTTCTGGCATGGTTTCAAAAAACTATGCATCATGTACAACACGTTAGTAACGCCCCACTCAGTTTGGTCAAACTATTTGAACTACCCTATATGGTTTTAAATAACTCCGTGCGAGGCTTAAAACACTATAAAAACTGATTCCGGGATAAGAAAAGTCCCTACAAACCACCAAAACACCGGGGATCTGGTATGGAAGTCGCAAAATTTCATATTTAAAAATTGAAATTAAACAATATTGATTTATACATCAAATAAAATCCAGTGATCTAAAAAATATTAACTAAATTTTGAAAACATTCATAGATGACATGGTTTTGGGTGAAAACAAATTTCCTTCTTCGGATATAAATAATTTATCATTTTATTAAAAAAATAAATTTATTATAATTACCAAATAAAAAAATCAATCTAGTAATAGGATATATAATGAATAACCATAGGTGATGACAATTCCTGATATTTAATTATTGGTAGATCATAATATTGTAATATTGGAACATTAATCAAAATAAATCAAGATATCCTATGAGATAGGAACATAAAAAATTACCACATATGCAACATTTAAATTATATTCTCTCTAAAATAGAGATAAAAAATGATATTTAATCCTTATAATTTTTAGGATTTGAATAAAATAATTTATTCATGGGAACTATATACACTACGTTAGTGAAATACTTTTTGTATATGGCATGTCTCTCAATAAAATATACTGTGAGATGGATATCTCATACAATATGTATTGAAATACATTACACACATTAATACATATCTTATAATTAATATAAATTTAATAAAAATAGAATATGGAAAAAAAAATATATAATTACTTATTTATTACCATATATGGTTTAATTATAATCTTTTATATAAATTTATATACATATCAAAGTTAAAATCATGTATCTGGTAATAACTACTTCATTTTTTATATATTTCTTGATTAGATATTTTATGTAATATTACATTTATAATGGATACAATATCTCCAGAATGTAAAAAATTATTTCAATATCTGAAAATTGTCAGTATATATGTATTTATAGTCATCCAGAAAAGAAACATATAGAGAATGAAATACAATGATTATAGAGAAGGTAAGACATATATACGTATGAACATTTATTCAATTACAGTAATGAATGGAATTAAAGGAATTTATATATTATATAAACATTAAATAATCATTATAATGTCATGTTTATCACATATATTACCTACATTTATCCAAAATTCCATTTATGTAATGCGTACATGTAAATGAATCACATCGCTTCACGAGGTGGTACTCTTTTATACACACGAGCAACATTATTGTATCCGCCATGGAATGGAATGTAAGAAGTTATATATGAAATAGTAAATATATAATTATCTAATTGTAATAAATGTCATAAAAACAGTTTAAATTTATTATTATAACCAAACAATAATGGTGTTGATGGGAAATTAGTATAAGTTCATAACATTGTACCTTGTTGTACACATGATTTCATATTTAGTTTCCATTATATGGAAGGGGAGATCATACAATATATTACATAATAATTATTACATATCAATCTATATGATATACTTTTGTTTTTATATTTTATATGATGATTAATAATTGAATGTGGAAATAAATAAATATATATATGTAGCTTAATGAAGAAAATTACATGCACATAGAAGACACTCATTTTCATCTCCTATTAATAACCATAGTTTTGGTATTTTGGGAGGAGGAGAAGATATACAACATGGATATTGATTTTTGGGTGGTAATTTTTTAGGAATTTTCCGCACTACATTTTTCATAGGTGTGTATAATTGAAGGATTGTAGTGGCCTTTTATATGTGGGATAAAGGAGCCCAAAAGGATACTTGAATATTTCCAAAAAGAATAAAATAATAATAATTTCATTAAAAAGGAAAAAATAAAAATAAAATTACATATAGTTAACTTTTTAATATCTAATGATGTCATATAGATATCAAAAAACTATTTTACTTGTTTTTAGGTCATTTTTACCATTATCTTCTTATTTTAATCCCTGGTAAACCCATTTTTACTATAGATATGATAATTAATTTGTATAATTATCAAAATTAATTTTAGTGACAATTTTTTTTTATTATATTAGATAATATAAAGTCATCGAATTTTAAATATTTTATTCCATTTTATAAAACTAAATTCATAAATATCGTTTAATTAATTTTATAATTATACCCACCAAAACGATGAGAAAGCATGTCTTCAAAGATGACTTTTTTAAATGTAAAAAATTATTTTATATCAAATTTCAATATAAAACTAACTCCAAATACCAAAATTGTATTTATAAGTATATATATTTAATAATTTTCTTTTTAATACTATGTTTTAAAATGCGTATATATTTTAAAATTATTAAAATAGATGATAATTCATAATAAATATTATTACTCATTGTTATTAATCATTATAAATAACCTTTTATAAGAGTATTAAAAATCTATTCCAATACAATATATAAATAATTATTTCAAAAAAATTATTCAATAAAAATAATTATACAGGAGAGAAAAAATGTCTCCAATAAAAAAACATAATTCATAGAAACATAATGGTTCAGGATTATAATTTGATTTATTCATACCTCTTATGTAGAAAATATTTTAATAATAAAAATTTTATTTAATATATAACATTTAAAAATCATCAATTTCATTGACTTAATTTTAATTGGATAAATTAATTATGTGAAGCACATTTTTGGGCATTAAATAGTTTTTGAGAAATTGATTTAATTTATTTTCTAAAGGATTATATTATATTTTATAAATAATTTTTATGAATTAATTAATCATATATACTTTTATAAATCTTATTTTCATAATTAATGAATTGTATCAATACCTTACATCCCAATTTACATGTGATGTATATAATATTAAATAATAATATTTTTATAGTATGTTATTATTTTTTAAACTCATTTTTTCATGCCAATAATGATACAACATATGAATAATGAAAGGCAACATAATCTTATTTATTTGTGTAATATTTGTTGAAATAGTTTTTTCTTTTATTGAAAACTTTCTGAGTGATGAAATTTATCTTTTAAAAAAAATTTAAAAAATAATATGTTGTTAATTTTAACCCTTAATAATATTATATAAACCTTGAAATTCATCATGTTGTACCAATAATTTAGGATAATTATTCCACATTATATTAAAAACATCCTAAATATGGTGGTTTCACCAAAATACTTTGACCATATTAGTAGTCTTGTTTCATATAACCTTAACTGTTTCATCCAAGATATAAAATGATTTATTCTTATAATAGTGATCATGCTTCAGCTATATGATATATGAATTTAGTCAGTATTAGGGATTTATTATATACATCCTTTAGAGAGGTACATATAACACCCCGTGAACCAAATAATTGTCTGATGTAATCATCGATTGGTATGTTTCAATCCCAATATAATTAATACATTCAATGGTAGTTATTTTCATACGGAACAAATTTTCATTATATGATAATCATAATTTCATCCATCGGTAAATCCTTGATAAATTTAAACTTCATATATTATCCCCATAAAATTAACATTATTATTTTTAGATGAATAACTAAAAATCACAAGATCAATAAAATAATGATAAGTCGATCCTTCTATTTTTTGTTATAAAAAATTCATTTGAACAAGTTATCGAATCTCGATTAATCCTAATATTCTGATGTCACCTAATAATATATAGAAATTATCTAAAGTAAAAAAACAAATATATACATAATTACATAACATTATAGATTGATAAAAAATTTTCTTACAAAAATTTAATCCATATTATTGAATTAATTTGATCTCATATCCTTTCATAATTAGAATAAAAACCCACTATTCACCCCGAATGACTCATACCAAAATATGTATAACTAGATTACCAAAAAGAAGTCACAATAAAAAAACTATTCTATAAAATGATAATTCAATTTTTATTATGTAAAACAGATATTATAATTGAAAAAAACATTTCCATTTATAATTCAGAATCATCCATAAAATGATAAAATATCAAAAGTTAATTCAGAACATCAAATGTAATTTCATTATTCTATAATATTTGAAGAGAATATTTAAATTATAAAAATAAAATGATATTACATTAATTAATGATAAATAATATATCCATTTTAATAACTCTTAAATACATTATCATGAAATTACCTACTTGGGAGTGTCCCAAAAATAATGAATGACTTTCATTAGTGTTATTGTATAACAATTACTTTTTCTATTGTCCACATAGGTTGTTACATATTATCATCCTCATTAACCCTTAGAGTAGGAAATTTATTTCTATACTCCCCAACTCATTTCATGTTAAACTTTAGTGTGGTATTATTTCATTAGATTTAATATGCTTATACTCCATTACATTAACCACTCCATTAGTTTATTTTTTTCATACACAAGTTTTATAATATAGATAGACACATTAAAATAACATCCCAATTCTATTATGGACATATACTTGATTCTTTTACCCACTGTTATATCATACTAATGATAGTAAATTCATCCAACCTTGTTTTTAATTATTGATTTCATGACATGTGTGCTGATTTTGATTATAAAATCTATTGGAATAGGTAGAATATCCATGATCTATTTCATCCATTAGTACATATTAAACAACATATTTATAGCTAATAAAGTATCGTATATCAGTTTTACTTCGATGAATTGAATTCATTCGACCAATGATTCGATAAATTTTTATTTGGAGGCTGAGGATTCATCAAATTCTTGTAAAATATTCATCATAGGAACTAAAACATTTGATTCAATTTTTTTTAATATTAGGCTATTCATTTCCGATTACTGTTCATATAATAATAGTGAATCAGATAATCAGATGTATCTTGTTAAACTCATCATATTCCTTGGTTTCAAATTAATCATTTTCCTTCATGTTCATAATAAGATTTTACCTATAATTCTGATCACATTTTAAATGACGAAAACCCAAAGTATCTTTTAAATGATATAAACACTTAAAAATTTATTTTTAAATTATCATTGGTCAATTTATCATTATCTTAGGGATCATTGGAACCAATAATACAATTATTATTTTACCTTATACATGATTCAAAAAAATGATGTTCCGTCCTATTTTCATCTAGAAGAACATATTGATTCATATAATTAGAGAGATTTATTGGCATAGAAACAATATTTATCAATAAATATCCCATTTAATTTAGTTTCAATTTTTTATTATGATTCCATTGTATGACACCTACAACATTTACATGCTTCCTTTAGGTAACACGTATTGACTGAAACTAGAATATATAGTGTTAGAAACACTAAAAATACTTAAAAAACAGAATCATGAAGAATTGATAATTGCATGTCTAAATCCTAAATATATTTTTCAATTTATGTCAAATTATTATTAAAATGTTCAATTCATTATAATTAGGTAAATACTTTATGATTGTTCTTAACAAGTTTGTGAATTTCATAATCATGTCCCCATGAGTGTAAATCTAGGAGTTCAGAAATTCCCATTTTTACACACAATGTGATGATCATGTATTGATAAATGAAGCTTTTAATATGTTTTTTTACATAGGAACTAATGTTCTAGAACCCAGACTACTTGTAGTGTCCAAATAGGATCTTAATTACATAGAATCATTGTCCTCCATTATTTACAAAAATTCTAGATTATTTTACAATGCAAAAAATTATTCATATATTTATTTTAAGATATATCCCTTGAAAAATAATAATGAATAACCCTATGGATCTGAATAAATTTTTACAAACAATAGTATCTAGTTTATTACAATGCCTTTACTCTAATACGATCTATATAGTATGAGGATTTTCATAGGTAAATATAGATTTTTTTATATGAATATTCATTTTAATTAAAATTTTATTCTCAAGAACCATATTGACATGTTGTATTTTGAGATTATTTACACTATGTTTTTAATTTATGAATGTCTCTAATATATCCCAGAAATATTGTAACATATAGCACTAATATTTGTCTTACCCTAACTAACCATTCTTCACAACTAGTTGCAGAAGACATAAGAATTTTTTAGCATAGATTCTTAGTTTTGGGTAAATACAGTTGATAATTAAATATGAACATATAAAATAACAACATACACATATGTTTATGTGATCTTGAAAACTATATACAATGTTCACACTCTTATGTTTATATATTATAAAATTGATTGATGGAATAAAAAAATATCATTTCTATTGGAATGGCTCGTAATAGTATGTAATCATAATAAATCAATCATAGAACAAAAACACCTTCAATAAAATTATTTCACTATCATTTATATAGGATACTATATCATATGTAATAGTTAACTACTAAGATGTCCAATCTAGTGGACTGACAATCATCCCATATTTTCCACATCGGATTAACACACATTGGTTTTATGTATTGTATTTGGAAGAATATATTTTCCATAGTTAATCAAGTGGTTTATGTTTTCCATATGGGAACATGATTTAACTGTTTTCCAAAATAGATCATACCTATTATAATTTTTATAACCAATATCTAATGTGATATAAGGTATTATACAATTAAATAAAGACATATATAGAACCCACAAATTTATTAATGAAAATCATTCTTATTTAATCCAATTTATTATAAATCATTAATCATGTCATCAAATGATAACTCAATCAAGGATAATTATTTTAACAAATATTTAATCAATTGACTTTATAATAAAACATTAATAATAAAAGGGATTCATAAAAACATCATCATCATAATCATAAACCGTTGAAAAAATAAAAAATGGATTATATTATACAATGCATTTCTCAATAAATCATATGTTTAATTGAATTTTATCATATTATATGGAAAATTATATTTTAAGGCAGGATTTAAAATTTCATGACCAATATTCTATTTCTACATGAAAATTACATTTTAAAACATAATAAATTTTGAAAATCACTTTCACAATAAAATCATTTACATAAAATATAAAATATGAAAAATAACAAGGAAAAAATACTCATTGGAAATAACATAGAAATAATGTTATATATTCTTGAAATAATTGAAAATTCATGAAAGAATAAAATAAATTTCGTTTTGTTCAAGTAAGAAACACATATTATATTCACATTTATTATAAAATCCAAACACTCATCATCTTTAAAGGGACATGTTAATTATTTTCAAAAATAATTACTAAAAACTAGGGTGAAATATTTATTTTAAAATTTGTATTGGAGTGGTAATTGGATTTTTAAAATGTTTTTAGACAACTTTCTTAATGGAAATTTATTTCCATCAAAAGAGAGAAATGAATATGAATTTTCTAAACATAGGATAAATTATTTTATATTTTAATGAGAAAAAATGACAATATAACATGGATATTTAATTAATAAATATTTTTCATGGTACTTTTTTCATGTATAAATAATATATCAATATTTTATACTTAATCATAATAATTCATGATAAATGATAACATTGAATCATTATTCTATTACCAAAATTGTAACATTTCAATTTTAAGCCTCATTGATGAGATAACCAAAAATGAATATGTAGTCCTAATAATTTTAACCATAATAATAATAATATAAATTAATTGTATGTTTACAGAGTACATAAATGATATACATGGTGAATGTGGCATGTATCTGAAGAAAAATATACAGATTATCTATGTCCTTTTATTACCCATTTAATATCAATCCCATGTTAAAATAATGTTTCAGGTATTAGCAACCTTTTTATTATTTTATTCATTGATTTATTATATTTGGTCTATTTAATATTAAGATGGATTTATAATATAATGACTTTAAACCGTGGTATAAATAACATGAATATTCATGTTTAATTTATTTAAAGAAATATATTAAAACATTATATACAAAATTAAATACATTGTTCATGGAGATGGTATAAAATTTGTATGCATTAATATTGTATCAATTTAATTAATAGAATGAAAAATTACCTTGTATAGTGTATTATCCTCCAGAATCATATTCATGTCATATGTATCACATGTGTTAATTATAATTATCCATAAAAAATATCATGTAAATCATATGGGAAACAAATTAAAAGGCTTCACATGGTGGTAGTCCATTATACACAAGGCATACATTATCATCTCCCAACAGAATACAAACTACACATGTATCTATAATATCATAATAATAGAAGTATATTAACTTGATTAATATCTTATATGTATTCTAGATAACTAAATAATTTTACAGATCTTTGATGGTAGGTTATGGAATAAAATCTACATCGGTTCATGAGATGGAAGTCCATCGTATACATAATTAATAATTTTGTTTTACATTTGTGGAAAAACTGATGGATATAGGTTATCAAATCAAAATAATAAAAATTATGTATTTAGAAGATAATGGTGGAATTATATTTTATGTTTTATGAAATCATTTAGGTTTTTATAATAAAAAATTTAAATAAGGAGCTTAGTGAATTGAATTATCATCACATATAATCACATCATTAGGATCTCTTATTATATACCCTAGTGTTAGTCTTTTGGGAGTACTATATGTTATAAGCATGGAAATGTATTTTAGAAAAATATTTTTGTAGTTATAGGAAAATATATATGTAATATGAGTATTTTATATTTCAGTAGTAATGGTGTCCATTTATAAGTGGTTTAAGAAAACAAAAATTATACTTATAATTTTTCCATGATAATTAAAAATAATAAATCATACAAATGAAAATAGATTCCAATTTTGGATGGATATGGTCTAAATATTTCCATCCAAGGTTATTCTTAAATTATATTATGTTATTTTTAATATTTTTCAGTTTAACCACCCATTAAACTAATTTTTACATTAATCTTGATAATTAATCATTAATATTTTCAATACAAATTTTTGTAAGAAATTAATTTTTCCATATTATATAATATAAATTACTCTGATTCCAAATATGGAATCTATTTTAGCAAAATTAAATCCAATTTATTGTGGATATATTTTCCATTATATAGAGTACATAATTCTTTATTTATGCAAAATATCATGAATACTACATATATAATATTATTTTATGATTTAATTTAAATAATTTAAACTATTTTGATTAGATTAAAAAGTTTCCTTATGGTAATGAATTTCCTAAACGAATTTATTAGCATTGGGTTATATTTTATAAGTGTTATACTTAAAAATCTACGATTTTTTTTACAAAGGATCATTATTTATTTATATTTTATTTATATAATTTTATGTTTATTTTCAATTTAATCATATAATTTAATTATTTAATTATATTAATATCAATTTTATGATAATATTAAGGGGTTATTTCCAAATATCATTCTAATCATGATTTTTTATCCATGAATATTAGTTTAAGGATATATATTTTATCATTTTTTGATAAAACCAATAAATTTTCAAATCCGATGATTAATCATTATACATTAATGAAATAGTATATTTTCACACAACTATTTTACTTAAAATAATTAAGAAATTGTTTTTGTTAAAATCTAGATTCATTTATATTCAATTAGATATTCAATGTATTCTAAAACATTATTTTCAAAAAAATCAAATATGATTTTAACAATTTTCAAAATTTACTAATAAAGACATTTTACCATTATTTAAATTGTAATATATTTTAAAAAAAACTCAATTACAAAATAACGATCATATATATTTTACCGAAACATTTAAGTGAATATTCTTTAACTGTGTATTTCATGTTTTGAATATCCAACAGGCATGAATATAAATTTTTTTAATGAATTAAATATATGATTTGTTGTAAAATTTCAATGAAAATTATTTAAAAAATTTATTGTTGATATTAAGTATTAAAATTGTTATTTTAAAAATAAATTTTATATAATCCATGATAATTTCTTTGATATCTTTTAGGGGTATTTATATTTATCAATGAATGTAACCCTTTAAATATCATATTATTAACTAGGGGTATGTTGAATTTATACCAATAGTATTACTAATTTGGATTTGTTCGTTCATTTTGTACAATGATGTCATTGAAATTCACTAACTCGATTCAATTGAATAGTCACTCACTTTCCCTATAACCCCAATCTATTCACAATATGACATCAAATTTTTTTTAGAATAAATATTGATATTTCATGAAAGACATTCCAACTATCTTCAATTATATAATAATAATATACATCATATGAAATCATTATAAAATTTGAAGATTTCATAACTAATTAAACATATAACCATTAATGAACTATTGAGATAGCTTTACAAAAAAAATTGGATATTAATGAGTGGTTAGATTTATAATAAAATAAAAGAAAAACTATACCTTAGTGGATGCTAATTATACCTTTCAACACTTCATTATAATTCTCAAAATCATTAAAACTAATCACATTAAATTAATCCTTTTTGTGGGATTGTAATTTTTTTGGAATCCATCATCCTTGTTATCGTTCAAATTTGAGGTCTAGTTACCATAATTTTCATAGAATGTAAATTTGAGGCATTTTTGAGTTGGTGGTGAAATATATTGAACATATTTATCATTTTAATCATTTAATTCCTTCATTAAATTACATATCAATTATTTTTCTCAATGAACATATTTTAATAAATTATACCATTTACCATTCCCCTTTTGATAATTTCCCTTCTTCAGCCATCCATGATTCTTGAATAAATAGAATGATCATATATTCTCTTATTAATTGTATTGATATAATTTACTATCAATTAAATCATTATTTTATTATATGATCAAATATATTGATGAGTGACTCTAATAATTAGTTTTACCTTCATGAAACATCTAATCAATTATTAATGTCTACTAATTTCATTTCATGATAACCAAATTGGGACAATTAGTTTTATGCTACTGAATAGTTGGTCAACCATACAGCTATGTTAGATGATTACAATTTATCATACGATAAAATTCTATTAAAATTTACCACGTATGTAATAATTTAATCCTAACATTTATTCCCATTTTTATTCAATTGTTTTTCCATTTTCATATAGGGGATACGAGGGAATAACCTATTAAAAAATAATCTCTTATCCTAATAACACCCCCTAAGTTAATTTTTTTATATATTACATGTATTCATCAAAATATTTGATGATTTATATTCTATTTATTATAAATGATTACTAGAGAAAATAACTATTTCATTCAAACAAAATTTAAAAGGGAAATATCATATAAATTATTGGGGTCCATACATAGGAACATGATGATTAATATAATAAATAAAAGATAGTGGATGTTCACTATTGAAGGACTTTATTGAATAACAATACCTTCTTTTGTTGGATATAATCTCAACATTATTGACGTCATGTGAATAATTTGAATGTATAAAAACATTAAAATTCATTAAATCTCCTATAATATTTCCTCTTGCTAGAGGAAAGTCGTTCAATTATCCAATACATTTATCATTAAAATGGTTCATTTTTATTCCATATGTTGACTAAAAAAACCTTTAAATATTTAATACTTTAGTCATAATGGTATATCATATAATTATGAATAAAATTAATTAGATACAAAAATATTGACACTGTAATTTATTTTTTAAGGAGGAATGATAGATCTTCCAAGAGGGAAATTAATTTTTTTAAATAAAATAAATTTCATTGAAGTAAAAAATAATGGTTTGTTAAATAATACCGTTGTATAAAGATAAAAATTGATACATAATTTCATTGATACAAGTCAACTTAGTTGTAGTTTCCCCTTTATTTTCATGTCCATCAGACCAATGATTTTTTTATAATTTTAATGTTTGTTTTAAATTTTTAACATAAAAAATGACAATCTAATAAAATAATATATTTGGAATTTAATATCCATGAGAGATGATAAATGAAATTTATGATAGAATATAAAATAATGGTGGAATCACATTTGATTAAAATTTGATCCAACTTTGTTTCTTTTCAATTTTTATTGTATTGATTTTACTATGAATTTAAACATCAAGAGTAGTATCAACAATACATGGTCCATATAGCCATAATAAATTTTCACCAATGTCATTTCTAAAAAATACCCCATATCCAAAAGGGACTATATTTCCTAATGAATTCCCACCAGTATTACATTTTATCTAGTCAAAAATTTTGGGATCTATATGAAATCAAAGTTAATATAAGATGGATATCTTTTACCTAGAATTCCATGATGACCAATGATAAATACGTTATTAATTAAAATTTCATAGTAATGTTTTAATTAAATTATGAATTTATATAATGTAAAAATGATTTAGAACATATAATACTATAAAAATGATGTTTCATTCTCATGTATAATCTTATTCTGACCAATTCTTTTCATGTGTATCATAGTAGTGAAAGCCCCCAAGATCATATTTTCCATTTTCTTGGATAGAGGTATCTTGATTTATGTAGATGAAGGATCATGATTACTGGCTATGGATGGGATATTAACATTGAGGATTTCAGTGGACGATATCCATAATGTTTTAGACGTAACACACATAAGAAGAAAATATCTTATTTCTATCCAATTTTGATTACATATGACACAAGATGATAAAAAATAATTATAAAGGGGATAAATTAAATAATTGATATAAATTTTTGAGTGCATCACCCACACAAAGAGTCTGTGTTGAGAAATGAAAATATACTTTTTTTTAAAACCCAATGTAGAACCTTTCATAAGACCATGCATATAATCCTTGTAGAATAGTTTAGTGGATAAAATTCTATTGGAGGAAGGATTGAAAAAAAAAATTCCCAAACTATAGTGATTCTTTAGTTCAATATTTTATCCTTTATTATAGTAAAAATCATACCCAATGATTTATACATTATCTCTTTGATTGAAACATTTGTTTTAGCTTATGGGTTAGGGGAATTAATAATAACATAAAGAGGCACAATTGTTCAATTATATGACTAGAAATTAAGAGAAAATTTTATGTTATAAATTCAGTGGGATTTCACCATGATTCGAGAATCATTATCAATTATAGTAGGACATATGGAGGAATCCGAATAATTTTGGATACCATAAATTATCCTCCTAAACAACCTGAATCTAAATAATTCATGTTCCTTTGAATTCAAATTTGCGAGACTCCATAAGAAGTTAGCCTATAAATTATGATTTAATTTGAACATATTATTAAAGAAATAATTCAATAGGGAATTGGATAATATAATATTTTTAATGTGACATTAGGAATTCTTCATTTAATTATTCATCTACCACATAAATATTTCTAATGTATTGGTTGATATTATTAGTGAGGTAATTTATTTATGTTAATATAATAAACAAGTAAAAAACTCTTTCTTTAGTTTGATATTTGACAAGGATAACTCTATCCACCATAGAAGGGGTTTTTCCATTCAATGAATATAATTGATTTTTAATTTGGGTCATAATTTGGGAAAAATTAATGTCATGTGGATTTCCAGAAAATTAGGGTTCACCATGATATGTGAATTCAATGAATTATTCTATAATTCCAAACTAATTGAGAATTTTAAATTTCCTAGATGAAGATGTTTTATAAGAGGGTATGTCAGCTTTTCACTAAATGATCTCATACCTTGGTACTTTTTCATAATAAATGAAAGAATAATTTATGAAATAATTGTTTCATTTATCACCATGAGTGAAGAGAATCATATCAAGAGAATATAATATGTGAATATGGGGGGTATGCACTCTGGAATATCTAAATGGGTTTAGTTTCTTGTCACCTCCCATGTTGAAAAGATTCCAACATAAATATTCATTATAAAGATATAAAATAATATCTGAGAGAGGATAATGTTTCCTATAAACTATGAATCATGTTAAGTTTACATCAATGGATCCATTGATAAAAATATATATGTTTGATGATATTAGAATAATTATATCCAATTTGATAATTGTGTCATTAAATGAAAAAATGTTAATCCCATTCAACTAAATTCTGAATATATTATCACATTGAAATAATTCATAACTGCAAGCATTAGAGTGGAAATATACCATCTCGTGATTTTTTTAATATCATCAAATAATGAAATAGTTGTAATAATATAAATAATATTTCATCCTTTACTAGAGCCAAATTTATTTGGGGAAGATAAAATTATTGAAGTGTTTGAAGGACTATTGACATGAATTTTTTTGCAATAATTTTGTAATTAATTTGGAACAGAACTACATGATTTAATATATGAACCGTATTAGAATTACCCACATTTTGAATTATTGTAAAAAAGTTATCATTGATATCTTATGTTGGATTACCATCATTGAAAAAAAATCTGACAATTATCGAACATCACCACGAAAAACCATTCAAATATATTGCAAGGAAGAGTTTTTTAAACCATCTGGATCATGAGATATTCCAAAATTCATTCATTATAAATATTATATGATATCAAAATCATGGGTAATCAACTTAAGTAGATTATATTTTTTTCATGGTTGAAAATATATGAAATGATATATTCCATCATTTAAATTATTGTGTTTGGACAATAATAAATAATTATAAAATAAAATAAAACATAAGCAATCAAGTATTCAATATTTTCAAAAAACACCCCTCTATCACATAAAATAACCATGGGGTTACCGAGTTTCTTGGCCCATTATAATTATTTTTAAAATATTCTGTCTATATAAACAATATTTATCAATTAAAATCTAAAACATTGTCATTTTATTCCTTAATTGGGATTCATATGAGTAATGAGATCATGTGTTACCACATTTTCATACTCAATTTCTATAGAAAAATGACAACTACTATTATTTTATTCGTTGCAATAATTTTTGGATTCCATCTGAGAAAGTTTTATATAGATGTGACTGAAGCACCATTGACTTCAATCTTTACCCTTTTTTATAATATCTTTGGGTATTAATCCAATGTCTAAATCGTTATACATGTTATTATGATAATTCTTACTATCTTGAGACATCAATTTACAATCTAGATGTAATCCACAATCATTTCATAATATTAAAGAGAAGGTAGTTTTAAACAATCTAGATATTGGATTTTCCAATATATTGTGATTTTGTGAATTATGTTTTATAAGAATGGTGTACGAAAAAATTCTCATGAATTAATGGATACATCAATGACAAAAACCATTATCATTTAATAGATACTATTTTTTAGTTGTATTTTATACCATGTATAAATTGAAGTCATAATTTTATCCTCATGAGTGATTCTACACTCAATTTGTGAGCTGAAATATTTGATAGATTCTGATTATCATGTCATGTTATGATTACCATCTATATCAAAAATTGTAATGTAATCTGCATGAAAAGTCTATAAACAATTTATTGAGACTCAAAATCCATATTGTTCTACCCTAAATCTATTATTTTCTATTAATAATTGTAATAATAGATGAATTAAGATAATTTATGCATCATCATTTAATCATATAAGAGTCTAACCATCTGCTCAGTGGAGTTGAAGGTTCAGATTCCTTCCATTCACAATGGATCTATGGGCCAAATATTGTTATATTACTATTCAATTAGTAATTATATATATGAACTTGGACCATATTTTATAATGAATGAATCCACTTGAAAATTATTGTAGTCTTATAAAGGCCTAGATAATAATAATTGTGTTTACATACAAAAATTTAAATGGGTGTACTTGTTTTAGAGTTGGAAAAACCCTAAATATTTTATAATAGAATTTCCATTCAAAAATATTCTTATAGAAAGAGTCCCCATTTTTATACCACTTGAAATTTTTTATAGTTAATATCTCTTTTAAAATTCTTTATTCAAAACATTTATATAAGTGTGTTACATTTCCTTCCATTTTGTATCTTAAATATAATATAACATTAAATTATTTTTCTTTAAGGAGTAATTCACTAGGGAATAATGGTATACCACTGAATAATCCTTAATAATACCCTCACCATTCTAGACTCCATTTTCTATATCCTACAATTGTGTATCATTCTGTTGGATCATATATTTAGTTACTATTGCTATATCAAAAATACTATTATTATAGAATTTTTCATTATTCAACAGTACCTTTTCAACAGTAGTGGGAGAATTATCAACAATGTAAGATATTGTTATAATATTATTAACATTTTATGATTAATTTTGGAAAATATATTGGTTAGTCTTTATGATGTATTTAATTTTCATCCCATGATATACTATGTTGTCTTTTTTTCTCTGGATGACTGACATGATTTGTGAAAACTATCTTATCAAGTTTTTTCAGTAGTTAATGATAAATAAATATGGAGTGGTTCAAGTTATGTAGAAGTTATATTTATTTATTATTCATTATATATATCTAATTCATGAAAATTGATGCATCTGAATTGAGGATATGTTAGAATAGTACCCATACTCTCATCTGATTCCATAGATATATTTAATGACGTATCATAAAAAGTTGTGTCCCCTAATTAGATATTATTGAATGATTGATTTCATATGGATGGATTTAAGAACCTTAATTTACATCAAATACATCATTTAATTTTTCTATATGAGTGGCCTAAATAAATCTCATAATGTCATGGGAAATGTCATGATAAAAATCTAATCCAGAATTTCCATACTTCAATTGTGGTCATAATTTCTATAAAGTCTAAAAAACAAATTATTGTTATTTCAAGTAGGTATAGATAAAATTTTCCTTTATTATTTATTAACATTTAAAACCCATAATTTTGGAATATAATTATTTAGATCAATGTTATATGGATTCATTTTCACTCAATTCTACATTCTATAAGGCTCACCATTTCGTACAACATGACGTTTAATTTTTTTTCTACTCATTATATGAATTTAAATCAGGCGGTGGAGTTGATTTTTCCAGAATAAAATTGATGTAAGCTAGAGAATTCAAAAAAAATTATAAAATCCACACAGAAAGGTTGTATATATTCATAATACAGCTTTACATCAAATTTAAATTCACTAGTTGTGAAATTAATAACATTGGAATTCTTTGTATCAATGCTGGAATCAACCAGGATTTTGGGATATAGGAAATGATCACCATTATATTTATAATTATTTACATTTTATGGGATTCTGATGAAACTAGAAAGATCATTTAGAATATTTGGATGTCATAAATTGTAATTTAGACCATGTAATGTAAACTAGACAAAGAATGTTTAATTGATTATATTAAAATGAATAAAATGGTTGTCATATTTGGATATCATTGTCATATTTTGTTTCAAATAAACATTCATAATTACTTTTACTACAACGTGAACATCCTTCATCCCCATAAGGTTATTGAAAAATCCACTTCTAATTGGAATGAACTTCAAATTATAGAATCCATATGAAATCATAGTACACAATAGTTTTTCACCCTCGATGTACATAATACACACAAGAATATATGATTTTCATAATATTAGTATCTTTTATAGGGAATCACTGTTTAAAACCACTATGTATCCACCATCATCTTTTATTTACTACAAGGCCTTCCGAGATCATCATTAATGGTGTCCATACCTCTGAGAGATCCACCAAAAATTAGTCATTTTCCTTTGGTAAACCTGTATCCACCAGCAATATTTGTGTATTAATCCTATTGATTCATTATTTTGGAAGAATTATGGAATAATCCAGTAATTGATTTTTCTAATCTGGATTAAATCCATCCTTGATCAGATGGAGGATCATAATGGAGGAGATTCATCATTGAATAACAGTTGAATGCTTGAAGTTTTTTCCAATATATATTTGTTAACAACATGATTCAGACATGCCATCAACGCCAAATTTTTAATATATAATACAATGGGATTGAACAAAGTTCCTCCCTAATTATCAGTAATTCAACTCAATTATAAGGGTTCAAATACATAATTTTAATTTCCAAATGTATCTCCCAAAAGAGTGTCTAGCCATGTGTGAATTATTTAGACCAGTAATTTGTCACCAGCAATGATCATTTAATACAAAAACTACCCCATTAAGACTTTTTACCCCAATGTTTGTTTGTTCCATCGATGCATCCAGATTCTTATAAACATACATAAATGTATTTTATTGTAAATATACCCTTATTTCATTATTATGACATAAGATTTTATTCTATAATTATGATTACCATAAGGTTTCACAATAATTTTTTTTCATACAAGTTTCCAAAAGAAATAAATTCTTGATCCGATGCTAGCTATAGTGGCCAATAAATATTATACATATATATTATATCATTATAAAATTTTATCCACTAAGTTACAATAAAGAATAAATTTCTTTTTAATCTTGGATAAATATTAAAACATTTATAAAATAATTACAACATATCTCACATTGTTATTCACAACTATAACCATTAATTGACATATCCTAAATAAACTGATTCATCATATCTTGGGGAAAATAAACCATATAAAGGGTGATATAAGATGTTAATTAAGCTAAAACATTGGAAATATCAGCGATAATTTATATATAACATTATAAAATTTGTATGATAACATGATCATAACATTTGAAAACCATACTCATCAAATTGTAGTCAATAATCATTGCTTTTTGAGTAATGGGTGGTAGTTCACACAAAATAAATCTAAATTTTATCCAAATATATGATCCATAAATGTAAAAAAAAGTAAAATACACACATTTTTTGAGTAAAAATATCAATATAAATTCATATCCTTAGTCAAATATCTCTTAAATTTTGGATATAGAAGACAAAATCTTTTATTTAAATATGCCGCATTTCAATTATAGATATTATAATTTAATGGGATGTCAGACATTACAAATTTCAATCGGGGGAATATATTTAATATACAACCTAATGAAGAATTATACTCCATTTGTTTGTGTTTCACAATATCTTAATACACTCTGAATATATTATAATTATTAAACTAAAAGTATTTGTCATAAACCTTCCACTATTTCATAATATAATGAACTATGGAAAAGAAATATATTTAATTATCATATTGTATTCATAATAATACACCTTCTAGATAATGAATAAGGATTTTAGCATTTATTATATATATATACTTTCATAAGTTACAGTGATTGTCGTTGTCATTGATAGAAAATTACATTATAATGTATTTACAATATTTATTGAAGAAAATAATATTTTAACATCAAAATGACTTTTTTAAATTCCAAACAATCAATAATATCTTTAAAAAGTAAATATCATTCAAATTAAACATATTATGTTGTAATGTCAGATTCATTTCATTGATTGTATTTGAAATTGGGAAAATCCATTCATCACTAGTATGGAAAAACAATAATTCAATTATAAAATTTGTTAAAATTCAAATCCATATAAATTTTAAAAAAGAAATAAAATAATATTAAACTATAAATATATTCATCATAAAATTGGTATGAATTATATTAAATTTCATAGGATTAAAATAATAATATTCGTGAAAACATTTTATAGAAAATGATACCATGATGGAAAAATATTTCTGATCAAACAAAAACAATTTCATATTATTCAAAAAAACATTTTAATGATGAGACAACATATCATATATGGAAAAATAATGTTCATTACTAATTACATAAATACAAATATGATAATAAGAATAATTTTGTTTCACATAAAAATTCAAATAATTTATTTTAATGGGAATTCCATAAAAACAATCCTTATTAAACTGTGAGTGAAACATAAATTTCATTCCACATTGTTATTCAGTATATAAAATCACCAGGAAAGTGATAAACATATATGAATTTTGAAATACATAGAAAATTTATTAGAATAATACCAAAATAGTATCATGGGTACAATATAAATCACAAAAAATAAGACAGTGTTTAGTATATAATACTTATAATATAAATAAATGTTATAACATTAATAAATTTACCTCAAGTTTCACTTTCATAGAACGTGATCTAAACAGATATATAATAAAAATTAAATTTCTTACAATTTTATAAAATAAGTATATAAATATTTATAATGTCATATGTTAAACACTTATATCACTTTAACAAAAAGTTACTTTTAATTTCATATTAAATACATTTTTGTGGGTTTTCACTATTTACTTTTTATCATTAATGATAGGAACAATTGGTCTCATCCTTTTACTTTGATCATGGTCCCATCATATCATCATTTTGAACCATTAAAACATAATATTTAATAATTACATAAATAATTACAACCATATATAATAGAGAAAAATGTAAAAATTATTTATATCATTCAAGGACAATATTGGTCGTACATAGACTTGAATAATGATTTAATGTTATTCCAAAAAATAGTGGAAGAATTTTAAATATTATTTCTTATTTACATATACATAATTTTATCACCATTAAAATATTTATAAACAAAAAATTATTATATTAATCAAAATTTATAAATGAAAAATATATCAAATTGCTTCATGGAGGTGGTAGTCAACACGTATGCAAGAGTGACATTATTATTTTAAAAAACTTAGACGGTAAGAAATAAAAATAAAATTATAGTTCTTGAATAACATATATTTAATAAATATTTTTTATGAACAATAAGCACATATAATGACCATTAATGATAAAATATAATCGAAATTGAATTGTATCTCTATGTGGAGGTGCTAGTCCACACACATACATAAGAGATACCTTCACTTCTAATTTGATGTAAATTCTAGTGAATAGTGTTGCTTTCATAATCATAAAAATATTTTGTTAAAATAATGTATTGATGATATTATTTTATGATAAATTAGTAAAATTTATTTGATTTGTAAGAATAAAAATCTGAAAACTGTTTCGTAAGATGATTACATGTTCATCGATATACCTTATATTGATCAATTCTTAATGAAATGTGGAATGATCTCATAGATTAATAGATCCTAAAATTCATGTATATTTATATGGATATGATAAGTGGTTAGTTAATGATCATTATATGATTCTGAATGTGTTTTCAATATTTGAGAAGAGGGGTGTCATTTTACTAGTGGGGAAGGGGAGACACGAGATATTTTTTAAAGGTTTACAACATAATAATGCCTTTTCCAAGACCAATTATTCAAAATGATGAGATATGAAATAGTGGAATAAAATATTATATATGCATTTCAATAAAATATGATTTATAAATGTTTATTTAGAAATATCATAATTGCCTCTTGTCTTAACCCCAATAAACTAGTAGCAACCTTACTCATTGTACCTAAATTTTATAGTTTTTAAAATCCATTATGACAAAATATATGTTTTGAATTATATTAAATTATTTATAATAATGAGTAAATACATGATATCATTTTTTTTCAAGTTCAATTAAAATAATTGAACATATTATTTTGAAATTTAAACCACAAAACCATATAAAAAATTATTTATAGTGAAAAAATATCATTACTGGAACAAAATTTAATATAAAATTAAAAAATAAAATAGTTTCCATTAAAAATTTTATGATTATAACACATATTATCGAACAAAAATATTATATTAACCAATTTTTTTAAAAAAATGTAACCTTAAAATGATTCAATATAAAAGATAGTTTTCACGAAAAATTAATAATTTCCATTATTGATCGAAAAATTAATTTTTTTAAAATATTATCAATAGATCAATTTAAATAGTTTTTTGCATTAATATTTCATTAAATCAATCTCATTATAAAAAAATTATGAATTTTATTAAATCAATTATATTTTTTTCTCAAACAAATAAATACAATTGATTTTTGATGAAGAACATTAATTTATGAAACATATAATGGCATACTAAATAATAGAATAATCCTTTAATATTATATATTAATTATTTTAATAAATTATACATTTATTATAATTATTTATTAATATTACTATTTTATATTTAATTAAAATGTTATAATGTTATAAAATATTTTAGATATAATTAATTTTTTTCATTTATCAAAAACTAACGAAAAAATTAAAAAAATATGAAATGAAATATTTTATATAATATCATGGTGTAGAAAATAAAATGATATATGATTTTTGAAATGTGTGAAACCATTGGATTAACATAGTTAGTCTTCTGGATAGTGAGATTTTATATTAATATTATCCAAGATCCATATACATGTATGGAAAAAAGGGATTGCTGTAAAATTTTCATATCATTGTAAATGAAATCACCAGTGCATTCCCATTGTCAATCAATAATATTTTATATATGAGAATCCATTTCATTAACTAGTTTTCTAAATTCAGTAATAATATTACCCATCAATAAAAACCATTATAATCTTTATTATTACAATTTTTATGAAATATTTCAATTTATTCTTCGACAGAGTGTACCACTCATCTGATCTCTCTACCCATTTCTCAGATTCATTCCGAATTTTAATTCATATTTATTTTATTAACATTTATATTCATGAATAACTGATAATTATACATTTTTGTATTTTTCCCTATAATAGATGTAATATAATTAGAATCAAAATATATTTTATATTTGATAGTATAAAAGATATGCAACTATAAGCATAAATGAACCATGAATAATTATTATTTAAATATGTTCATTATAATATTTCTTATGATTTGGATGATATATATCAGATAAACATAATTATGTAACTTATTTTTAGGAACCCAATAAATGAAAATTTATAGATTAGGTATTTAGAATTAAGTACTCAATTTAATAAAAATTAATATTTATTCCTCAAAAAAATGATTTTTTCAATAACTATTATAATTTTTTTTAGAAATTAAAGAATCAAATATGTACAAAATTTTGAAAATATATTTAAAAAAATTAATTCATTTTTTTAATTTATAATATAAATATCTCTTTTATATAACTGTTTATAATTCCATTAAAAATTATTTCATAATGATAATTGAATGATGATGAATTTTATTTATTTTTTTCATTTTAGAGATATTATAATCATAAATTATTTTACTGATCAGTTTTAAAATATTTGAATATTCATTATGTTAAAATAATCAAAATCATTTTTCAAAAAATAATTACATGCTGAAATTTACTATTAAAAACATTTTATCGTCTATTTTGAATAAATTTAGTTCTGTTATTATATTAATTTGATTGATATTTGAAATTAATATTGTTTAGTTATATGAAATCCAATTATTTTGAAATAAATAATCATTATTCTATCGTTTACTAGAAGTTAATTTTTAGTATTTAAAAAACATTTTTCTTAAAACTATTTCAATTTTTATAATTTCTAAATATTTTAAATAAACACTACATCCCCTAATGAGGAATTATAAAATACAAATATATAGATTAAATTCCTATGAATAAAAATAGATAATCATCATATTATTATTAATGATTATATAGTTATTATGAGACTATATATTCTATAATAAATCATTTTAGGAAAAATCAAATTTTCACCACATAAATGGGTTTAATTTTAAATTAAATCCTCCCACTTAATTTAATTCAAAATGGTATAATGGATTCCGTTTTTGAATAACTAAAATATATTATATCTAAAAGTTTCAACATAATTGTTGACTACAATGAAATTTGAAAATTTCAAAATCTATTTAACATTGTTAAGGTATAAATGTCATTACCATGGGGTTAAACTAAAAATTTAATGGTAAACAATGGTTACAAAATAAAATAATTTTCTATTTGTTGGTAATTGTTCTATGATAAAATGATTTTTTATGAACTTTTTCCAAAAAAAATAAATTACTTTGATTTCATATATTATGTACTAAACTGTGATATTAATGAATTACATTAAAAAATTAGTCGTTTCAAAACATAATTTTATTAGTGTAATTATTTTAACAATGAAATTTAAACACCATCGATAGAATGATGGTTATAAATATGATTAACGAATTTATGAACGTATGGTTTACAAATGTAAAATTTATTTTATGGCAATATTTTTTTTGCATATATTATAGAATCAATTTAATTCAATTTTCCATATCATTTGTTATATTTTATTTTTTTGTAATATCAATCAATATTCTTAGTAAGATAATTAAAAACTATTTTTAATTTTGTTCATAATTAAATAATTCATTATTTATTTAATTATATAATTTATTGAACATGTTTTTCATTTTTATTAAAATAATAGTAATTCAATTTTTTTAACGTTCATCCTCTGTCCATTTTTAGTTGTTGAAAAGTATTTTTTAAAATATTTTATTTTTTTAATTTTAATATTATTTATTTAATTAGTTATGTTATGTTTCTTCTGTTTTGAATATTTTTGGATTAATTCATCAAAATAATTATTTCATCTCTAAATATATAATTATTGACTTATTTATGATATATTAAATAATTAAATTAATTATAAAAAAATATTTATATTCAGTAAATATTTTAATAATCATTATTATTTAATTTTTATTTGATTCCTGGATTTAATTACATAGTTTAATTAATTAATTATTTTTTAAATTAATGAAACAATATTTTAGTATTTTTATAATATTTTAAATTATTCGGTGTAAATTGTTTGTATATGGGAATAAAATATTTATTTATAATTTATAAACGAATTTATTTTATATATAATAATTTCAAATGGGAAATTTTTTTTGTATATTTTAATTTCATTTGTTGTTTTAGTAATTGATTGTTTTTTAATAAATATTTCCTCAATATAAATTATTTTTTATAAAAAATCATGAATCAGTGAAAATTTATTTTGATTGGATATAAAGTCGAACTACTTTCAATATGTTTATATAGTTAAAATAAGTATAATTTTCAAAAGAGATAGGAACACAAAGATAAACTATAATTTTGAATATAGTGACATATGATTTTTCCCTATTGGTGATTCAATGATCACTACAATATTGGACTATAGGGTTTTATCATTCTAATTTTGACTTGAAGGAAAATGTGCTCAACCTATTTCAATTAGTTCTAGAGGGTCTAATTCAAATGCATTGTCAAAGGAAACCCCATTTATGTGTCAACCAACTGACTTCCCTCTTCCCATCATCATTTTGTTCCAAAAATTCATTACTTATTTTATATTAACACATTTATTTCCACAAAATCACAGTATTTATCATTTCATAATTACACATTTATCTATGGTTGTTTTCGGTTTGTTTAATTCATTTTACTATGTTTTTGGTCAATATAACAAACTACCTTTCTCTATGTTTTGACCAAAATACCATATTAATAGTGTAGGTAGTATGTTTTATAAATAGTAAATTTATGTGTTCTCAATGATGCATTTGTTAAATTGTGGCACTATTTCAAGTGAATGTTCATGTGACCATGTTAAAAATTAATAAATCATTCAGATAAAAAAATGTAAAAAATAAAACTATAAAACAAATTTTCAATACAAATCAAACAAATTAACATCCATAAAAGGATATAAATTTTTTTAAAAGATTAAATAATTCTCCAACAATACAAAAAATATATATATGAACCTACTATTACATGCCGACAAGTTCTATACGTGGGACCATAGACCATGAAACTACAGAAACTGAATAGAATGTTATTGAATTTAAAAAGAACAAGAAAAAAATAAAAATAAAAATTAACAGAGAGGCTGAGAATGAGAACATGAAAAAACTATGTCCAATAAATGTGAACCCTCAAAAAAATGTTAACCCACCATGTAATGAAATTATTAAAAGGAACATTTTACGGGAGTTCTTGCTAGCATGTGCATCTAAAGACCCATTTTGTATTAGGCTATCACTGTAACATCCCAGGTAAATAATGAATAAGACATATTTCATATTTCGTAGTATTTGTGAATTAAATATTAATTTTACATTAAAGGGGTTGCTATGTTAGATAGCGTACCCGATACGCAACAACGAGCTTCTTTTAAATCTTACGTTGCACACAAATAATATAATTTTATTATTTTAAATGTGAGTTAACTCCTATTCGTTGTATTGGAAAGAATAAAAAAAACTAACTAAAATATTATTAGACATGTTTTTTAAATGTATGTAAATTTATTAAATAAAATGTTAGGGGCTTAAAATGTAAATGAGTTTTATTTAAGCATAATGTACATAAAAGGTTGATTTACCACCTTTTAATGGAAATCATCTTTAAAACTATTTTTGTTCATTTTTATATGTTATACTTGACAAAATAAAATTTTTCTTTAGATTTGGGACATAAATTTTTACTTTGGGTAATTTTTTGGTATTTTTCGTATAATGTTCATTTTTTATGAATAGTGAAAAATACGGTATTTTATTTCAAAAGTTTATTTTAATCTAATTTATTTATATGGTTAGATTATGTATTTAATTTTCTTAAAGTATAATTATAATATATTTTATCCATTTAATCCAATTTTGGTCATTGGAATTAATTCCACCTTGAAATTGGACAAAAACAAGTGTCAATCTTTTAATAGTTATTGTTTTTAAAGACATGCTATTTGTTTTAACAAAAGGGATTAATTTTAAAATTAATTAATGTCACTTTTATGTTTTTAATTTGGCAAAATAGATATCATTTTTTGAATTTTGAATATAAAATAAATCTATGTCTTAATTTTTGGTATTTTTCTGAAAAACTTCAATTTTTTATGAATAGTGAAACCACTTAGTAATAGTTAAAAAACGGAATTTTTCATTTAAATGAAATTCTACCAGTTCTGTGAATTGAATTTACAAATTCTGAAATACATAGTTCTTGTTAGTAAGTAAAATTTTGTTCAATATGATGAAAATAATTTTTGATGAATAGTAACTTTTGACTTTTATTTACCGCGGTTAAAGGTAAATAGGATAATTCAAGGTAAAATGAATATTATAATAATTCAAAATTTTACATAACACTTGTCCAAACCTTATTGGTTGAGTCAATTACGTCCATGGGCATCTTTGGGTCAATTTTGTGACCCCTTTGAGCCACTTGGATGTGATAATAACAATTTATATTAATTAGCTTAAAGTAAAGGCAAAAATGAAAAAAAAACAAATATCTTTTAATAAATTAATTTTTACAAGGGGTTATAAAAATTATCTCTTCGACTGTAAATATTAATTAGAAAGATAAAATTAATTATGACATCATGGTAATTTTTTTATAATATCTATACAACAAATAAACGAAATTATTTATGAAACAATAATGATGCAGTCATTACCTCATTAATTTATAATATAATTAAATAAGATTATTAATATTAAAATAACATCCAAAACCTTTCCAATTCATTTTGGATGATTTTAGGTCGACCATGAGTCATCTTATCTATGAATATAATGATTTTTTTACCTTTAGAAACCGAATATCATTATATAATAAAATAATATTGGCACACTTTCCTGAAGAGCCCCTCCTCTCCCTTATAAAAAGGATACCACTTCAAAAAAATTATTCACACCTCTCAAGCCTTTTGGATCATCCAAAATATTCCCAATTTATCTCCCTACATCCCTATACTCCTCTTAGAAGCCTTAACATAGGCATAATTCACTTCAAGAAGTCTTTTTGGTTCAATCTAAAGAAGTTACCAAAATTAAAGGTAACAGTTTCTCTTAAATTCATTTCTTTTATTTTACTTCTCCAACCCCTAAACTCTTTTTATTCCTTTCTTTTGTATCAAAACCAGTATACTAAATATACTAGGTTGTTTTTATGTTATGTATTCTAACTACACTTACACACACCTCCATCTAATGGATAAAGAAAATAATTTTTCTGTGGATGGAAAACTAACGCCTCACGAAACGACGATTGTTCGATTATCTCATACCACCTCTCATGGTGTCTATTATGATGGAACTGTATTTATATATTATATTTATTATGTTTATTTTTTTCTTTATTCTTCTCTAATTTCCATTTATAGCATTCCTTTATGGTTTACATTATGGGTAAAAGCAATAATCTCATTATACGATTTGTGGACTACCGCCCCCTCAAAGTTATATGACTCATTAATTCCATATGTGGGATGTATATAGGATTGAGATAATGATATTAAATATTATAATATATGTGAAATTATAATTGAATTATAATATACCTATGTATCATTATGTTTTAATTCCATTAAAATAAGAAATAGAAATGAAAGTAGCATTCATGCGTATGCACAGCTTACCGTATCCATGAACTGTGCATTTCATTTATTAACACAAAATGTTATGTACTATTATAAATACATGTATATAATGGGTATATATGATATATATTATATCTAAATTATGAATATCATTTTGGATATAATGGACTATTGACCACATCGACAACTTGTAAATATAAGGTGTTCATTTTTTACACAAATACCAAATATCGACAAATTGGACGTTACTAACTTAAATGATTACATAATATTTATAACATGGTAATATGTGATATAAGAGGAATAATAAACTTAAAAAGGGATCTTAAGAAATTATAAATTATCTTTGGTTTATTATTCATGAGATTAAAGAACAAACGGGTCATGTCGGACACAAGGTAAGGGATATTCAACTCACATTTTATTCCCGTGAGATTAGTGCTATAATTATTAGTATTTACATTTTGTGGTTGATGAACTACCCATGATTGTCTTATTTTTGTAATATACTCTAACTTATGGGTATTTACATCTTCAATTTATGATCCTTCTTTCTTGGCGTTTATGATTCAAAAGTCACCAAATCGGTAAGGGAACCCTTCCCCAACCTCTTTTTAAAAGAAATATTTTTGTTATGTCTTTTAATTTACATCCTATTATGTTGGGATAGGTTCTTCTATATCCTTATTAATGTAAATTTTATGTCCATGTAATGAGATACCCTTTTCAATTTCATCAACTCATTCTCCAAATTTTAAAGTGATGTTGTTAGGCTATCAAATTTCTGTAATGGAACTTCTTTACCAAATTTCATGTCTTTGGGTTAAACATCTAATTCTTGGAAATTTCATTCTAGGAATATGCATGAATGAAATCTAATTTTTTTCACTTATTATCAACTTATATTGGGTGAATTTATATTTTTCACAGATAATTATGTTATATATTTATCCTTAATCTAAGGATATCATCTATATAAGTGATTGCGTCTCAATTTACATTCCATTGAGGATTCATTATTTTTAGGCACCAATTCACTCGTATATGGTGTATATACTGTCCTTTTTCATATTATATCATTAATGATTTTATTCTCATGATATTAAAAAGTTATGATTAATTGTTATTCCTCAATTATTTTTATTCAAGCACCTCCATTTTGTTAAAAACTCTTTAACTAAAACATCCTTTTAAATTTTTTAATGATTTATTATTCTAAATATTTCTCCTTAATGTCAATGTTTTCAAAATAGTTTAGGGATTTATTTATATAAAAATTAATATTTTAAAATGTTAATTCATTTAAAAGTTTGAATGTTTTATGGGACACTTTGATTCAAAAATATCTTTATTAAATGTTTTAAATGGTTTTGAAAATGATTTCATAAAGCATTGTTTATTTCGATATCTTGATTTGATATAATGGAATGTGGAAAAGTTATTATTCCTTTATACATGTGTTATGTGTTATGATTATGTTATGGTAATTGGGCATTGTTTACGTACACTGGTGGTTTCATGATAAACCCGAGGAGGGTGAGCCCGAGATAGTTCTCCAATGCATTGGGTAACATGACAGAGGTAAACATGATGTTTCTCCTAAGAGATTTATTGAATAAATTTTTTTGGGTATTCCAAGTGTAACTCCCTACATAGTTGTGATATCTACAATGTATTTTTGATATGGATGTTATAAGTAACCTTTATAATATATTATTTGGGTGTGTTAATCATAAATAATATAATTTCATAATGTATGTTTTGATTGAAAAATATAGTTTCATTGGTTTGTATTTATTGACAGGCTAATGTTTTCCTTCCTTATTTTATAACCATTAATGAGATTTTTATGCTCATACCAAGTTTTTGAAATTTTTTCCACAGCAAATAAGGATTAATAATGTCAATATGGGATCAAGTAAAAGTCATTATGTCTACAATATGGAACTAGACATGTTTCCTTTTAAGAGTTTTTATTGTATGAAAAAATGGAAACTGAGTAGTAGTGTCTACTTGTAATATTCATGTTGTTATGTAATTGTTTTGGCATAATTCTCTAAAACTCTAAACCTAAAAATATCCTCAATGTTAATTATTCATTTAATGCAATATTATGTAATGTTATAAAGTCGGGTCCTTATAGTTGGTATCAGATGTTGATTTAGACAACTTTACGGATTATGAATTTTCATTAGAAACATGGATAGTCCATATGTCTATTATTTCAGTTAAATACATGTTTTATAACTTTTTCAGATCATGGAATGTCAGTTACAAATTAAAGGAGGGGGATCTCCAATGACATTCATATCTCTTCCTGATGACATGTGTGCAATATTTATTGCAAATTCATGTTCGGATGATTGTGAATGTTTTTCTAGAATATAACTCACTTGGAGGTAGTTTTTTGTGAAACCAAATACCTCCACATACCTCGTTATCATCTTTGATCATGAGTTGTATTTAGAAAAATATTATTTTCACAATATTCTCATATTTTCAAGAAAGGGAAATATTATAAATGTATTTTCAAACAATTTACCTTATCACAAGATTTTGAAGCATATTATGATTTCAAAAATGGTGCTAAAGAAGGAGACCCTTGCACAACCTATTTATATTTTCTTTTAAAATATATTCTATC
Source organism: Viscum album (assembly GCA_963277665.1). NCBI lineage: Eukaryota > Viridiplantae > Streptophyta > Magnoliopsida > Santalales > Viscaceae > Viscum > Viscum album. The sequence goes on from OY728156.1 coordinate 1,743,727,551, forward strand.
AGCACATACTTATGGTATTTTAAAAGGACCGTTAATTGAATGTTTCAACTCAAATTCTATCTGACTGTTTTATAGAAATCTTGTTGTATCATATGTTTTGAAATTATATGTCATGCATGATTATTTCCCAAAACTGTTTTTTCTATGAACACCCATATGACCCATGTTGTACAAGGTGTATTTGGATGGAGGAAGAAAATTCTTTTAAAGGATATATAAATCATTGTTGTAATGTATGGACCTTCTACCTACGTGAATAGGATGATGATGAAACCTAGTGGACGGCATGATCAAGGTATGATGTTCTTCATTTTGGGGATCATTTTATTTTATCATATGGTGGTGAAATAAGACTTGAAAAATTAAGATGTTTAGATCATAATGAATTTGGATGAAAATTAGAGTTATAAGAAAACCATTTAGGTTTAAACAAGTTAGGGTTATTTTTGAGTTTTATAAAAAGGACAACCTATAAGATAGGTGACAACTCATCAAATCCGGTAAATCCGCATGAATCAAACACACAACAGAATGGTGACAAGGGAGCATCACCTACCACTGGCCTACATGAAGTACCTGGTTATTATGACTTAATTTTTTAGAAAAATAATTTTTTGAACAATAATAATTTGATTTTGGGAAATTATGTTTTATCAAATGCATATACATTGTATAGGAAAATGATTTGGTTATTATGTGATAAAGCTTATTGTGGAAGACGTTCTCTCTTTTGAGGAAACATTATATGCCTATGGAAGATAGAATACTATGGGATTTAAATTTTGGAATAATGGTTGAAATAAGAAGAATCTATGTTTTTTTTATTATGCACATATAATCATTTGATTTATTTATGAAAATGGTTAATCTATAATGGAGAATATGTGATTAGGTTAATTACTTTTCAGTGTAAGACTTTATGAGTAACTGCTGTTATTTGGAGAGAAATGTTAAGGTGTATCTTGGAAGTCTATGTAATTAAATCCTTATTAGATTTGGTTTACAATCTCAGTTTGGATTACTTTTGAATAATTTAAGGGAAAATTGTTTATTGAATGGTATTTGTTGATATTTGGGTTTTGTTTGAATATTTTGGAGATTAAGAGTAGTTTTTCTTCTTGTAAAAGATTTTCCTTATTTGGTATTATTTGATCTCTCACTATCCATTGTGGTTATAGTTGATGTCTAAAGACAACAAATATATATAGTTAATCTTTTGTGGATTATGTGATTCTCAAGAAGATGATTCTTGTGATTTTGATGTGACCAAGTATTTTTGAATGCTCATTGTTTGGAGAAAAGATTAGTTTTTGGTAGAAACTTATTAATGTATGAAACTATACTTGAAGGTAATTATATTTCCTTATGTTATTATTATATGTAGTAAATTAATTCCTCCAACTTATGAAAAAGAAATGTAAAACAAAAACGTTGTTGGTTTAAATTTCCTTCTGGGTAATCAAAGATTGTTTAACACATCATATGTTAGTTATTTTCTGGTGGATAACTTTCTCCTAATCATGTTTTCTATCTCTCTCCATCAAAACGTGACAGTTTTCTCTCTATTCTATATCCATGTTATCCAACATGGAATCAATGTACGGGTTATCTCAGGTGAGCATTGGACATTTTTTTCTTTCTTTTAATGTGATTATTTTACTGACTCTTTTCCGATGTGGGAATTTTAATGCAGTTTCCATGCCTAGTTTTAAAATTGCGAGGTCGTAATTCCCAAAAGAGGGGAAAGATGTGACATCCCAGGTAAATGAAGCAATAATAAATATATCATATTTAGTAATATTTGTGAATTAAATATTAATTTCACTTTAAAGGTGTTTCAGTATTAGATTGAGTACCTGATACGCAACAACGAGTTTCTTTGAAATCTTATGTTGCACACTAATAATATAATATTATTATTTTAAATGGTATTTTACTCCTAGACATTGTATTAGTGAAAATGAACAAAACTAACTACAATATGATTATACATATTTTTTAAATGTATTTACATTTATCCAACAAATATTTACGGGCTTTAAATGGGAATGAATCTAATTTAAGCATAATGTACATTAAAAGGTCGATTTACAACCTTTTAATGGAGAACCCTATTTAATTCTAGTTTTGATCATTTTTATATGTTTTATTTGACAAAATATAATTCTTCTTTAGATTTGGGATATCAAATTTCAGTTTGGGAAATTTTTTCATATTTTTCGGATAAAGATCATTTTTTTATGAATACTGAAATATTCGGTATTTTAATTCAAAGGTGACTTTTAATATAATTTATTTATATGGTTAGCTTAGCTTTTTAATTAGTTTCAAAGAAAAATTAAAATATAGTTTTACCATTTAATCCAATTTTGGTCCTTGAAATTAATTTCACTTTGAAATTGGACATAAACAAGTGTCAATCTTTTGGTAGTTATTGTTTATTAAAAACACGCTATTTGTTTTCACAACGGGAATTAATTATAAAATTAATTAATGACACTACTATTTTTATAATTTTTCAAAATAGAAATCATTCTTGAATTTGGAATAAAAAAAAATCATAAGCTGAATTTTTGGTATTTTTCTGAAAATTTTCAATTTTTGATGAATAGTGAAACCACTTAGTAGTATTTAAGAAAACTGACTTTTTCATTTAAATTAAATTTTACCACTTCTATGAGGTGAATTTAAAAATTCAAAGATACATGGTTTTTTTATTAATTCAAATTTGATTCAATAAGATGAAAATAATTTTTGGTGAATAGTAACTTTTGACTTTTATTACCACGGTTAATGGTAAATAGTGTAATTCATGGTAAAATGAATATTATAATAATAAAAAATTCTCTAAACACTTGTCCAAACCATATTGGTTGAGTCCTTTTCATCCATGGTCATCTTTGGGTTGATTTTGGTCTCCCTTTGAGCCACTTGTAAGTGATAATGAAAATTTAGATTAATTAACTTAAAGTAAAGGCAAAAATGACAAAAACATATATCTTTTAGTAAATTCATTTTTAAAAGGGGTTATGTAAATTATAATTTCGACTATAAATATTAATTGCAAAGATAAAAATATTTCCTACATCATGGTATTTATTTATAATTTTTAGACAATAAATAAATGAAATTATTTATGACACAATAATGATGTCATGTTTACCTCATTAATAAATAATTTATTTAAATAACATTATTAATATTAAAATAACCTCAAAAACCTGACCAATTATTATTAGATGATTTTATTTAGACCATGTGTCATCTTATCTACTACTATAATGATTCTTGGACCTTTAGAAACCGAATATCAATATATAATAAAATAATATTTTCACACTTTCTTAAAGAGCCCCTCCTCTCCCTTATAAAAGGAGACCACTTCTATCCAATTATTCACAACTATCAAGCCTTTTGGATCGTGCAAAATATACCCAATTAAGCTCCCTACATCCCTATCCTCCTCCTAGAAGCCTTACCTTAGGGATAAGGCCCTTCAAGGAGACCTTTTGGTTATATCCGAAAGAAGGTTACCCAAATAAAAGGTAACTATTTGTCTTAAATTGTTTTCTTTTATTTTACATCTCCAACACCTAAAATCTTTTTATTACTTAATTTTGTTAAAAACCCAGTATCCTAAATATACTAAAATGTTGTTATGATTGTTATTCTAACTACACTTACACACGCCTCCATCTAATGGATGAAGAACATAATGTTTCAGTGGATGTGAAACTAAAGCCTCACAAAACAATGATTGTTCGATTATCTCCTACCGCCTCTCATGGTGGACATTATTATGGAACTGTATTTATATATGATATATATTATGTTTCTGTTTTATTTATTCCTCTGTTATTTAAATTTATATCAAGCCTTTATGGTTTCCATTATGGGTAAACACGAAAATCTACTTTGAGGAAGTGCGGACTACCATCCCCTCATAGTGATATGGCTCGTTAATTCAAACTGTGGAATGTATATAGGATGGAGTTAATGATATAATATATGATATTATATGTGAAATTATAATTTAATTATAATATACCTATCTATCATTATGTTTTAATTCCATTAAAATAAGAAATACAAATCAATGTAGTGTTAATGCGTACGTACGACTTACCATATCCATGAACGGTGCATTTCATTTCTTACATCCAAATGTTATGTACTATTATAAATACATGTATATACTGTATATATATGACATATTTGATATCTAAATCATGAATATCATTCTGGATATAATTTACTATTGACCACATGGACAACTTGTAAATATAAGGTGTCCATTTTTTACTCAAATACCAAATATCGACAAAATGGATGTTACTAACTTAAATGATTACATAATATTTATAACATGTTAAAAATTTATATAAATATAATAATAAACTAAATAAGGTTATTAAAAAAGTATAAATTAACTTTAGTTTATTATTCAGGAGATCAATGAACGAACAGGTCAAGTCAGACACAAGTTAAGAGATTTTCATCTCACTTTTTCTTCCCGTGAGATTAATGCTATAATTTCCACTATTTTCATTTTGTGTTTTATGTATATCCCGAGATTGTTTTATTTCTGTAATATACTCTAATTTATGGGTATTTAAATTTTACATATATGATCCTTCTTTCATGGGGTGTATGTTTGAAAAGTTACCAAATCGGGAAGGGAACCTTTCACCCACCTCTTTTTAAAAGACACTTTTTTGTTATGTCTTTTAATTTACATATTATAATGTTGGGATATGTTATTATATATATGTATTGATGTAAATTTTATGTCCATTTTATGATATACCCATTTCTCTCTCATCAAATAATATTCTTAATTTTAATGCGACATCGTTAGGCTATCGAATTTCTTGTCATGGAACTTCTTTACCCAATTTCAATTCATTGGGTTAAACTTCTAATTCTTGGAAATATCAAGCTATGAATATGTGTAACTGAGCTCTAATTGTTTTACACTTAATATCCACTTATATTGGGTGTATTTATTTTTTTCACACATAATTATGTCATTGATATATCCTTAATCTAAGGATAACGTCTATATAAGGGATTGCGTCTCAATTTAAATTCCATTGAGGCTTCATTGTTTTTACGCACTAATTCACTCTTATATGGTGTATAATCAGTCATTTGGCATATTGTTTCATGAATTGTTTTATTCTCATGATATAATAAAGTTATGATTAAATGTTATTCCTCAATTATTTGTATTCAAGCGTCTTTTATTTTTGTCAAAAACTCTTTAACTAAAATTTAATTTTAAATGTATTAATGATTTATTCTTCTAAATATTTCTCATTAACATCCATGTTTTCAAAATGGTTTTGGGATTTATTTGTATAGACATTAAGGTTTTAAAATGTTAATTCCTTTAAAATTTTCAATGTGTCATGGGACACTTGGATTCAAAAATCTATTTATTAAATGTTTTAAATGGGTTTGAAATTAATTTGATAAAGCATTGTTTATTTCAATATCTTGATTTGATATAATGGAATGTGGAAATTTTATCATTCCTTTATACAAGTGTTATTTTTTTTATTATGTTATGGTTATTTTCCATTGTATATGTATACGGCTGATTCTTTGATAAACCTAGGGCGGGTGAGCCCGAGATAGATCTCAAATGCAATGGGTAACGTGACAGAGGTAAACATGATGTTTCTCCTAATAGATTTAGGGAAAATATTGTGATCGGAATTCAAAGTGTAACTCCCTACATAGCTGTGATATCTAAAATGTATGTTTTATATGGATTCCATAAGTAACCTTTATGATTTATGATTTGTGTGTGTTATTATAAATCATATAATTTTGTAAGGTATGTTCTGATTGAAAAATATAGTTTCATTTATTTGAATTTATTGACGGGCTAATGTTATCCTTATTTATTTTATAAAGCTTACTGAGCTTTTAATTCTCATCCCATGTTTTTGAAAAATTTTCCACAAGACATAAATATGAATGGGGTCAAGATGGGATCAAGGAAAAGTCATGTTGTCTAAAATATAAAACTAGACATGTTTCCTTTTAAGAGTTATTATTTTCTGAAAAAATGGATACTGAGTAGTAGTGTCTACTTGTAATATCAAGTTTTTATGCAATAGTTATGACCTAATTATCTAAAACTATAAAACAGAAAAGATCCTCAATGTGAATTATTCATTTAATTCAATATCATGTAATGTTATAAGTTTGGGTCCTTATAATCACCTTGGTCCAGATACTATTAAAATAAATAGTTTTTTTTCTCTCATCATCAGATCATCACTAGAATTCATTGTGAATAATACCTTGACGTCATTAGGAAATTATATTATAGCATCTAGATATTCATATTATTTGGTTTTAGTGGGGAATAAATGAGGGTGGTAGTGTACACATATGGACTCAAAGGAAATTATAGTACCAGGTACCAATATGTATAGGATGAAATCATGGCCAAATGTGATAAATTAAACAAGGCATTGAAAAGGAACCACAATACTATGAGAATTGATTATTATATTATAGAAAATTCACTATTTTCCTACAATATGAATGACATCACTTCCATGAGACTTGGTATATATTAATGGAATTCCTCATATAGTGTCAAAACAATTTTTGAACTACCAAATTTTTCAAAGAAACATTTGCTAATAGCCTGAACCCCTACACAAATCCTAGTTGGACAAATATTTTATAGGGTATTTTAGTGATTGGAAAATAGAGGTTCTGAAATAAATTATTATCACATTCATATAAAAATCATACAATAATATTTCTAGAGAAGAAACATTATCAATAAGAAACAAAATCCAATTTGAGTAGATAAAGAGCATTCTACTAGGATTTTAAATGAGAAAATTCATAATAATATTAGTGATATATTCCACCACTCGGTAATTCTTAGGATCTCATAGTCCTACTATTAGAATAATTATATTTCCACTAAAGCCCATGAAAATACTAATATTTATAGCAATAAATAAAAGATGTATTCTAGTGAATATCCTTTTTACATAACATAATATATGGGCAATATGAACCACCCAAACCTCTCATTGAGGGAGCATTTACTTCTTTTAAATTTTACCCTCCATGTTTCATAATCATCATAAGAATATATTTCAACGATAACCCCGACCAAAATAATAATAGTTCAATTAACAAGATGGATTGAGATAAATTTACTATAGTAAATATGTTTTATGATTAAAAATATTCAATTATTTATAATGTTAAAATGAATTTTATAATGAAAAATATGTAAATTAAAATTTTAAAGTTTTCCAATGAGTTTGGAAATAAAGGAAAATGTCTGATAAACAGTACCATTAAAACCAACCATAGAGAAAATTGAATGGATGTGATCAACATTAGTGGTCTCAAAAGACACACAGAACCTAATCATGTTCTCCCATCTATTTGAAATGACAAACTGGATTAGTCTCAAAATTAAAATATAAAAAATAATGAAAATTGAGTATTGAATAGTCGTACTAGAAAGCCAATGGGTCATGTTGTCCCTATTGAAAATAAAAAGAAATATTATTTGTAAAACCCTGATAACAAATGGAAGAATAATGTTTTTGAATAATTTTATTGGATTCCTAATATTTTATGAAGTATTCCACTAGTAATCCCTTTTAATTGATGACTAAAATCCAAACAAATCATTCAAAGTTTTTTTGAATTGATAAATGTTATTAAAAATAATAAAAAAATTATAAGCTCTTCATACAGGCCTCATAAAAGTTACATATAGAATTAAATCACTCACGAAAAATTTCAAAAATAAAAATACTATAGAGGAATTATCCACATATAGTCTAATAGATGATATTAGTGTGGCATTAATTAATATTTTAACACCTAATCATAAGTGCCATGTGAAATTTGGGGTTAATTGAACCAATAGAGATATAGGTTGTTAGTTGAACAATTTTTGTGATATTGGAGCTGGCCTAAAACATATCCCACAATTTATTTTTCAATAATTGAAATTTAGAGTTCCCAAAACAATAATTATTGTGTTACAATGTACTAACAAATCAATTACTCATCCAGTTGTTAGTGTATATGATTCTCTTATGGGAGTAGGTATGATCTTGATGCCAAATGATTTTTTTATTTTGGTTATGTAGTGTGAAAATGTGGTACCTATTATTCTAGTTAATCACTTCATATAAAAAAGGGTAGACGTTGTTGAATTTGATAAGAGAAAATTGTTTTTTATCTTAATTGAAAAATTGGAATTCTATGAGTTCAATAAAACTAAATAACCCAACCTCCTAGTCATTCACAATGACGAGTTATTTGTATCTAATTGTTTTATTGATGAGGAAGAAGGAAATTTCTTGAAAAGTCTAAAGGAGATTAATGGAGAACTAGAGAACCCAACTGTAACTTGAAGGGGGATCAGCTAATTTAAAGTGATGGAAATTGAGGATGAAATTTTAGGTATTTTTTGGATAACCATGTTGAGATTGATTTGGAACAAATGTTCTCTCAAAAGAAGAAACCATTTCTAAGGAACATTTCATGGAAATAAAAGTGTTGAGGTGAAATTATTATACAGTACCACTTCATGATGCAACATGAAAAACCTTTTCCACCATGACATATGTGTCCTCCCTAAATCCAATCATCTCCCATTATACATATCAAACTCATCCTTTCATATTTTTAGTATTTTTATGTGATAGTTACACACAATGTGTGATTACATAATCTAATATAGTGGTAAATCAATTGGATATCCCTCTAAGAGATTTGATGAAATAAAATTATATTGTTGGATGGAAAATTTCAACCATATGGGGTAGAAGCCAATCCATCAACATGAATAAATTCCTAATATAACATGAGTCTAAAAAAATAGTAGAAGCTCAATGGATACTTAACCCAATAATTAAATATGAGGTTATATATGAATTGACCAAACTACACAATTCTATAATTACATTTCCCATCATTGATAGTCCATGGGTAATTCAAGTCTAGTTAGTTCTGAAAAAAGTGGTGTGATAGTGGTGAAAAATGAAAAAAAATAAAAAATCCAAACAAAATATAAGGAAAATTGGAGGGTGTATATAAATTATATAATTTTTTTTGCCTCCACCTGGAATGACCATTTTTTTATTACAATTATGGAATAAATGAGAAAAGGATTGTAGGCAATGAATATATTTTTTCATGATGGTTAATCTAGTTATAAATATATTTCAAGGTCACATAAGGACTTCATAGAACCAAATTTACTTGTCTATTTAGGACATTCACATATTAGTGTATTCTTCGGTCTTATAGTGTGATCCATAAACATTTCAAAGAGGTATGATTTTCATGTTCCGTAGTTATTACTCAAATAATAATTTCTATTTAAAATAATGATATTTAATTTATAGGTAGTAACATTGACAACTGTCTTAGTAATATGGATACAATTTTGGAAATTTTTCTAAGAGAAAAACAGTTTTACCAAATTGGAAAATTTAATCTCCATGGGTACTAAGGGTGTTTTATTTAGTCACAATGTGTCCCTAAAATGGATATATATTATTAATTCCATGGTTGAGGTTTTTAATATTTCACCCTCCATTGAAAATGTCCAACGGATTAGATATTTGTTGGGAAATTCTAGGTTTTATAGGATGTTCATTATATACTTTTATAAGACCACAAGGCCGTAATGATCATTCCTAGTTAAATTCATACACATTGTGATTGATGACAGATTATTGGAGTCATTAAATATTCCTAATGAGAAGCTACCTACCTCAGCAGTAATCATTTCTCAAGATAAGAAACAACTAAAAAGACCCATAAATTTCACGGAAAATTTTTTCATAAATTCTTTGGGATTTTACGAGTACGCATTTTCTGAAAGCACCTGATTATGAGGCCCGGTGTGCCTGGAATCAATTTCTAAAGGTTAGCTCGGGTAAGTTCAATGAACAAATGAGCAGGTTTTTCTATCTTTTGAACCCCTGCTCGAAATTGAAATGTGAGGGCACCGATGAACGCACAACGCCGATATTTTCTTAAGATGACTTTTACCGTTGATGTGTTTTCTTGGGAGAAGAATTTATATTTTGGGGTTTATGTGAGAAGTAAATAAAATTGTGTACAATTGTTTTCTTTATTCTAAGTGGTTATATCATAGGTGTGGGAGTTGGGGTGGGACCCACTAGTTACTAACTACCGTTGAGAGGATTAAGGGGAGGTGGGGCCCACACGAGCCCAACCCTTCACATGCCCTAACACCCCCTTTATGTGAGTAACTTCTCGCTCTCCCCATTATTAAACTTGCCAACATAACACCCAATTAATTAGACAACTCATGTTTAATTTATTAATTGAAATTGTTTTTGAATTTTGAGTTTTTGAAATGCATGGGAAATCAATATAATAAGGGGAGGCCATACTTTATTTTGTTCGTTGTTATGTGAGGATTTTGGGGAGAGAGTTCTAAGACCCTTTGAAGAACTTCTTCCTCCTGTGAAGAACGGAACACTTCAACGAAGAACGTTGTCACCACAAGGAGAGACGACGTTCTATTCCTTTTTCTCTCCACAGCTAGTGTAAGACGTCGTCCCCTACTTGGACGCATGCTAATGCCGTCTTCGAAACCTCACCCTGCAACGCCATCATCCTCGTCACTGAAAAATGCCATCGTTTATCAAGGCAGGGGGTGTGTTTTGATTGAAAAATGTTGGTTTACCTTCCATGTTGTTGTTTCTCATAAAACCACTTGATATAAGACTAATGCGGAAGGAACCAAACCAAACTAACATGGTCTAATTCCTCCGTCGTTCATGTTGTTGTATGGTGTTCTCCTACCATTCTTAAGCGGTGAATCAAGTTATGTTATCAGAGCCAATGGGAGGCCTGAAAACATCGTAAACAGCATCCGAGCATCGGGGCGACCTAGAAGTAGAAGTTTCGTAGAAATAAGAAAATTTGAACCATGAACGGACACCTCAGAAGGCATGCTGGCCAGAGGCATCATTTTATGGAAAATAACAGAATACACGACATGTCCTCCCGGAGCACATGCCGTGTAGTACAGGCGTATTGTGGGTTCTGTTTTGACGTTAGAAAATTAGTACATAGCCTGTGACTCAAGTCACACGGTGTGTACTCTCCTCACTATTTGTCAGAGGAGGCTTCGATGGACAAGGCATGTATTATAAGGCCCCAGCCTTAAACCTTACTTAATCTTGAGTTATTACAAGATTACACATTGAGGATCTTTTCGGGTTTAGAGTTTTAGAGAATGAGATCATAAAACTTGCATTAAAATCCACATATAAACAAAGTGGTTACATAAAGATAGTATTCTTCACTCCCATCAATGGAAACATATTTAAAATAAAACATGGATTATTTCTTGACACATCCTTGACTCTATCATCTTATCATGTACCTTTCCCTTGACCTGTGAAAAACATTTCAAAAATTTGGGATGAACATAAAACTCATTATGGGATTAAAAACATGGAAAGGAAACATGAGTTCATATATACATAAGAATGAAATCATACTTTACCCATAAAACATAGGCACTTTAACACGCCTCATAAAATCATGAATAAATCATAGAAACCATAAGACATAAAGGTAACTTGAGGCATTAATAACATTCTTACTTAGGGAGTAACCCTCTTGGTTACGTTTGGAATACCCATCACAGTATATTCCCTAAAATCTCTTCGGAGAAACCTTAACGTTTCACTCCTTCGCGTTACCCAATGCATTGGAGAGCTATAACGGGCTCACCCGCCCTTAGTTTATCACTGAACCACCCATCTTCATAATAATTCCCAAGAACCATAACATAATCATATCACATAAAACATGCATAAAGGAAACATAAAATTTCCACATTTCAATCACGAGATATCAATACAACACATTGACATAAAAATATTATGAAAACCATTTTCAATACCAAAATAAAAGAAAAGTAAAACATGGTATTTATTTTTCTTTTAAAAAGAAGGTTTGGCTTGTAGAGGAAGCCGAAACTCAAATAACGGTCACGACGGCGGAGAAGCCGTTGTCGCCGCATACGTACGGCAAAAACATTCCCTTTTGTCGTTTAGTAAACTCTTTGTATAAAAAAATATTTCTTTTGAATAAAATTAAAAGTCAAAGGGGTTCATACACCGTATAAAAAAAGTTGTGTATAAAATAAGATATTCCTCAACGAAAGGAGATTGAGACGAAGTCCCATACCTCGTATCCAACTTGACCCGACCGTTCTTTAATCTCCTGAATAATAAACTTGAGTTAATCTCTACTTTCTTATGAATCTTTTTCACGTTCATTATTCCTTTTATACCATGTTATGAACATCATGTAATCAGTTAAGTTAATAATGTTCATTTTGTCGGTATTTGGTTCTTAAGTCAAAAATAGACCTCTTACACATACATGTTGTTAATTTGGTCAAATTTCATTATATACAGAATGATATTAATGTTTTGGATAACATATATATCATATATATTCATCATATACATGTATTTGTAATATTACATCACATTCAGAGGTAAGAAATGAAATGCACCGTTCATGGAGACGGTAAGCCGTACGTACGCATGAACACTACTTCCATTTCTATTTCATATTTTTCTGGAATGGAATCATAATGATATAAGAGTATATTATAATTCCAGTTTAATAACATATATAATATCATTAACATTATCCTTTACATGTCCCACATATGGTATTTAACGAATCAAATCACTTTGAGGGGGCGGTAGTCCGCACTTCCTTAAATGAAGATATCGCGTTTACCCATAATGGGAACCATAAAGGTATGCCCAAAATGAAAAAAAACAGAAGCTTAAGGAAAAAATAAACATATTATATATCATATATAAAAATAGTGACATCATAATGGCCACCTTTGAAGGTGTTAAATGAGTATTGAACAATCATCGTTTCGGGAGGCAGAATTTCGCCATCCACGGAAACCGTATGTTATTTAACCATTTGATGTAGTTGTGTGAGAGTGTAGCTCAAATAAATCTTATAAAAACCTCCTATAATATTGAATATACTGGTGTTGTTACAAAATAATTAAATAAAAAGAGTTTAGGGGGTTGGAGAAGCAAAATAAAACAAATGAACATGAGAGAAAGAATTACCTTTAAAAGTGTAACTCCTTTTGTTTTGAGCCTAAAGGCTTCCTTTGAAAGGATTATGCCCAAAGTGAATCCTCGAGGATGAGGAGAGGGAAGTGGAGAGAGCAAATGGGCAGGTGTTGGCCGAGCCAAAGGCTTGAAGAGTGTGTCATATGAGGTAGAGGTGGGGGCCTTTTATAAGAGGAGAGGAGGGGCACTTTTGGAAAGTAAAGAAACATAACTTTATTTGAAAATGTGTTTCGGTTTTAAAAGGTCCAAAATGGATATCATTCGTGGATAAGGTGATAAGGGTTCGAAATCCACTCATCCAATTGGTTTTGGACATGTGTAGTTCATATATTTTACATTATCTTTCCATTTTATTTAAATCGTCAAATAATGATGTCATCGCTGCATCATTATTATGTCATAAATAATTTAATTTATTTAATGTCTAAAAATTATAAAAAAACTACTATGATATAAGAAATCTTTTTAGCTTTCCAATGAATATTTATAATCAAACTTTTTTACTTGCATAACCCCATTTAAAAATTGTTTTAGTAAAACAATTTATGTTAGTGTCATTTTCACTTTAACATTAAATAAAAAGTAATTTATGTCATTTCCCAACAAAAGTGGATCCATGGGGTCCCCAAGTTGACCCATGGATTTTCTTGGTCGGCCATGACACAACCAATAATGGTAGGACATGTGTCTAGGTCATTTCATATTATTAAAGCATTATTTATACCTTAAACTACACTAATTACCACTAATCGCGATTAAAAACTTAATAAGTTACTATTCACCAAAAAATTATTTTAATCTCATTGAACCACATTTTACTTCTTAATGACAACCATGTATGTCGGATTTTCAAAATTCAATACACATTAGTGGTAAACTTTCATTTAACTGAAAAATCAGTTTGCTTGATTACCACTTAGTGGTTTAACTATTCATCAAAAATTGATGTTTTTCAGAAAATTACCAAAAATTCACCCTAAGCTATATTTGATATTCCGAATTCAAAAATGAAGTCTATTTTACAAAATTCAAATCATATAAGTCACATTAATTAATTTAATAATTAATTCCCGCTGCCAGAGCAAATAGCGTGTTTTTACAAAACAATAAGTATCAAAAGATTGACACTAGTTTAAGTCTAATATCAAAGTGAAATTGATTCCAATGACCACCATTGGATAAAATGGTAAAAATATATTCTAATTTGACTTAAAAACAAATTCAAAACATAATATAATTATATAAATAAATTAGATTAAAAAGCAGTTTTGATGTAAAATGCAGTATTTTTCACTATTCAATAAAAAATGAACATTGTCAGAAAAATACCAAAAATTCCCACAAGGTAAATTTTTATGTCCCAATCATAAAGAATAAGTATATTTTGACAAACATAGTTTATAAAATTGTAAAAATATAGATTCAAAAATGGTTTGTCATCAAAAGGCACTAAAACAATCTTTTAAGAATATTAGTGTATTCCATGCTTAAGATTGGATTTATTTTCATTTTAAGCCTTTAAAACACTATCTTAATCATTAATAGACATAGATAAAAATATATATTATTCATTACTTACTTGGGATGTTACATCCTTCCCCCCTTTAGAAAATTGCGTCCCCGCAATTTATTTACTTATCGAATAAATGGGGGTACTTATCCCTCGTTGCATTTTCAGATTCCCATGTTGCCTCTTCAATCATGTGGTTTTTCCACAAAACCTTTACCTGGTGAATCACCTTATTCTGTAACACTTGCTCCCTATGGTCAAGAATCTGGACCGATTGTTCCTCATAAGATAGGTTCTCTTCCAGCTGAACTACCTCTGGACTCAAAACATGAGATGGATCTGGCATATACTTTCTCAACATCGAAACGTGAAAAACATTGTGTACCTGAGATAAACTCGGAGGTAAAGCCACTCGGTATGCAACTGATCCAACTCTCTCCAGAATTTCGTATGGTCCAACGAACCTTGGACTCAACATTCCTTTCGTTCCAAATCTCATCACACTTTTCCAAGGAGAAACCTTGAGAAAAACATGATCACCTACCTCGAAAGATAGATCCTTCCTCCGGTTATCCGCATAACTCTTCTGCCTGCTCTGAGCTGTTCTCATGTGTTTCTGAATCAGCTGAACTTTTTCTGCCATCTCTTCTACCAATTCTGGTCCCATCAACTTCCTTTCACCCACTTCATCCCAGAAAGCTGGAGTTCGACACCGCTTCCCATATAATGCTTGAAATGGTGCCATCTGTATACTGGAATGAAAACTGTTATTATATGAAAACTCAACGAAAGAAAGATGTTGGTCCCAACATCCCTGATAATCCATTGAACTAGCTCGTAGCATATCCTCCAATGTCTGGATTGTTCGTTCTGACTACCCGTCTGATTGAGGATGAAAAGCTGTACTAAAATTTAATTCAGTACCCAACGACTTCTGAAGGCCTTTCCAAAAGTTAGAAGTAAACCTAGGATCAAGATCCGATACAATGGAGAGAGGAACTCCATGTAACCTGACTATCTCTTTAAGATACAAACGAGAAAGATGATCAAGAGAGAAAGTATCTCATATAGCAAGGAAATGAGCAGATTTGGTCAAGCGATCAACAATAACCCAGATTGCATTATTACCTCGAGATGTCTTCGGTAATCCAACAACAAAGTCCATTGATATATTCTCCCATTTCCACTCTAGAACTAGTAAAGGTTGAAGCATCCCTTTCGGTAACTTCCGCTCTGTTTTAACCTGCTGACAAGTCAAACACTTCACAGTAAAATCAGCAATATCTCTTTTCATTCCATCCCACCAGTAATACTCCCGCAGATCTCTATACATCTTAGTACTGCCCGGATGAACTGAAAACAGAGAACTATGAGCTTCACATAACAACGCTTTCTTCAACTGTGAATCACAAGGCACACACAATCTCTTCCCAAATCTCAAAACACAATCATTATCAATGTTTAATTCAGGCAACTTACCTTTCTGAACCAGCTCTACCTTTTTCTGCAACTCACTATCTTGCTTCTGTGCTTGCTTGATTCTATCTGATAGAGAAGATCTTACTGATACCTGAAACAAAACAGAAGGACTTCCTGCACCAACAACTTCTATGCCAAAGTTCATCAAATCCTTAACCAAAGGATCACGTTCCAAACGCAACATTGTTAATGAAGCATTACTTTTTCGACTCAAAGCATCAGCCACTTTATTTTCTTTTCCCGGATGGTAATGAATTGTACAATCATAATCCTTGATTAATTCTAGCCATCTCCTCTGTCTCATGTTTAACTCTTTCTGAGTGAATATATACTTTAAACTTTTGTGATCGGTATATATTTCACACTTTACTCCATACAAATGATGCCTCCAAATTTTTAAAGCAAAAACAACAGCAGCTAATTCCAAATCATGTGTAGGGTAATTTACCTCATGAGTTTTCAACTGCCGTGAATCATAAGCAATTACCTGATCATTCTGCATTAGGACGCAACCAAGTCCTTTCAATGAAGCATCACTGTATATAACAAACTCACCATTCCTGGAAGGTAGTGCCAAAACTGGAGCATTCACCAATCTTCTTTTCAATTCCTGAAAACAATCATCACATTCTTTTGTCCAGATAAACTTTACACCCTTCCGAGTTAGCTTAGTCATTGGACTAGATAACCGTGAAAAATTTCTAACAAACCTTCGGTAATAGCCCGCCAAACCAAGGAAGCTACGAATCTCGGTTACATTTGATGGTCTTGGCCATTCTTCCACAACTTTTGTTTTTGCAGGATCAACAGTTATTCCATCTTTAGAAACAATGTGACCAAGGAAAGAAATTTGTTGCAAACAAAACTCACACTTGCTGAATTTCCCATAAAATTTCTTTTCTTTTAAGGTTTGCAAGATAACCCTTAAATGTTTTTCATGCTCCTCTTTACTTTTAGAAAACACAAAAATATCATAAATGAAAACCACCACAAACTTATCCAAGAACTCATGGAAAATTCTATTCATTAAGTCCATGAATACAACAGGTGCATTGGTTATCCCAAAAGGCATTACTACAAATTCATAATGGCCATATCTCGTACGAAACGCGGTCTTCGGAATATCTGCCTCCTTTACCTTCAGCTGATGGTACCCCGATCTCAAGTCAATCTTTGAAAAAAACTGAGCTCCCTGGAGCTGATCAAACAAATCATCGATATGAGGCAAAGGATATTTGTTCTTAACAGTGATATTATTCAAGGCTCTATAATCAATGCAAAGTCTCATAGAACCATCCTTCTTTTTAACAAATAAAACAGGAGCACCCCATGGTGATGTGCTAGGTCTAATGAAACCTTTCTCTAATAAATCTTGCAATTTCTCCTTCAACTCTAAAAGTTCAATTTGTGCCATTCGATAAGGGGGTTTTGAAATTGGCTTAGCATCAGGAACTAAGTCAACAGTAAACTCAACTTCCCGATCTGGTATTATTCCAGGCAACTCATCAGGAAAAACATCAGGATACTCATTTACCACTGGCACATCATTAATCTGAACAGTTCCTTTATTTTCAACGACGTGTGCAAGGTAACATTCATTTCCATCTTTTACAAGTTTCTCGGCCTCTTGATATGTTATCAAAAGTAGGGGTTCATTCTTGTAAACAAACTGAAAGTCTTTCTGAAAAGAAACTTCTTTAGCTCTACAGTCAATCATAGCATGGTAAATGGAGAGCCAATCTATACCCAGGATAACATCAAACTCAACTAGAGGTAGAACAATAAGGTTTGCAAGTAGGTTCTTTCCACATATAAGGATAGGAAGATTCTTATAAATTCTTTTCGCCTCAACATTTCCCCCAGGTGTTTTTACCAAAAGTTCAGGAGTCATTTCTTGAGATGGTATTCCCATTTTACTAGAAAATGTTTCAGAGATGAAAGAATGTGTAGACCCCGAATCAAACAACACACTGGCATAATCTGAAAAAACAAACAAAGTACCTGATACAACTTCATTTGATGGCCCGACATCTGCTGAAGTAGTTGCAAAGGATTTCACCACCCCTTTCTGCTTGTAGTCTAACTGCTTCCCATCACTCAAGCTCTTTTCCGGACACTCGTTTTCATAGTGACCCATCTCATTACACTTATAACACTTCACTAACTGTAAATCAAATTTGTTCTTACCTTCAGCTTGATCCTTTTCAGTGCAATCACGAGCCTTATGTCCCATCTTACCACATCGGTAGCACTTTCCAGAATTCAGAAGACATTCCCCAGCATGCCTTTTTCCACATTTATCACAAACTGGAAACTTATTTTTCTTACCATCAGACTTTTTTGAAGAATTCATACCTTTCTCCTACCACCTCAGTCTCTTCTTCTGCTGGTTGTTATAGAACACTTGGTCATCGGCAAACTCCATTTCCTCCTTCTCAGCACATCGAACAAGCTTTTCATAACTTTTAAAATCACGAGAAGCTAATGCCCTTCGATACTTTGGCTTTAATCCTGAGTAAAAACGATTGATTTTACTATCAAGGTCCCGGATAAAATTTGGAGCATACCTTGCCAATCGAGTGAACCTTTCTTCATAGGCAGCCACTGAGTCTTCCTCTTGCCTCAATTCCAAGAATTGCTTTTCCATCCTAAGTTGAACAGCCTTAGGAAAATACTTCTCAAGAAACATACCTTTGAATTCATCCCAGTCAAGAGCATCAATCTCATCGGCGTCCCTGATATTTTTAACCATAGACCACCACTGATCTGCTTCACCCTCCAAACGGTAAATAGAAAGACTAACCTTTTGATTGTCTGAACATCCCATGACATCAAAAATCTTCTCCAGTGCTTTAATCCACCCTTCAGCTAGCACAGGGTCAGATGATCCTCTGAATGATGGTGGATGTTGCCTCATGAAATGTTCCACCACTGACATGTTCCTCTGCGGTTGAT
Organism: Viscum album; assembly: GCA_963277665.1. Classification (NCBI taxonomy): domain Eukaryota; kingdom Viridiplantae; phylum Streptophyta; class Magnoliopsida; order Santalales; family Viscaceae; genus Viscum; species Viscum album. Next base: position 1,743,746,667 of record OY728156.1, read on the forward strand.
CTGGCTGATCTCGTGCATGGATACCACCGCCATTTATCGCTTGAGTCAACTGCGCCATTACTGCAACAAACTGTTCAGTTACAATTCCGACCATTTCTGGATGCTGATTCGGAAGGTCATTTCTTTCTGTATGCCTTCCTAGCACTGCTTCCCTGTTTCCTCTGCGGAAAACCATTCTGAACAAACATGTCTTAGATGAAGCAACACGGTAATCTTCAAATGCTATATCATTTCAAAAAAAATATATTTTTGGATAATCATTTAATATAATTCTAACTCCTAAAGTTATCTAAACCGACGTTTGATACCAACTATAAGGCCCCAGCCTTAAACCTTACTTTAATCTTGAGTTATTACAAGATTACACATTGATGATCTTTTCGGGTTTAGAGTTTTATAGAATTAGATCATAAAACTTGCATTACAATCCACATATAAACAAAGTGGTTACATAAAGATAGTATTCTTCACTCCCATCAATGGAAACATATTTAAAATAAAACATGGATTATTTCTTGACACATCCTTGACTCTATCATCTTATCATGTACCTTTCCCTTGACCTGTGAAAAACATTTCAAAAACTTGGGATGAGCATAAAACTCAGTATGGGTTTAAAAACATGGAAAGGAAACATGAGTTCATATATACAGAAGAATGAAATCATACTTTACCCATAAAACATAGGCACTTTAACACGCCTCATAAAATCATGAATAAATCATAGAAACCATAAGACATAAAGGTAACTTGAGGCATTCATAACATTCTTACGTAGGGAGTAACCCTCTTGGTTACGTTTGGAATACCCATCACAGTATATTCCCTAAAATCTCTTCGGAGAAACATTAACGTTTCACTCCTTCGCGTTACCCAATGCATTGGAGAGCTATAACGGGCTCACCCGCCCTTAGTTTATCATGGAACCACCCATCTTCATAATAATGCCCAAGAACCATAACATAATCATATCACATAAAACATGCATAGAGGAAACATAAAATTTCCACATTTCAATCACGAGATTTCAATACAACACATTGACATAAAAACATTATGAAAACCATTTTCAATACCAAAATAAAAGAAAAGTAAAACATGGTATTTAATTTTCTTTTAAAAAGAAGGTTTGGCTTGTAGAGGAAGCCGAAACTCAAATAACGGTCACGACGGCGGAGAAGTCGTTGTCGCCGCATACGTACAACAAAAACATTCCCTTTTGTCGTTTAGTAAACTCTTTGTATAAAAAAAGATTCCTTTTGAATAAAATTAAAAGTCAAAGGGGTTCATACACCGTATAAAAGAAAGTTGTGTATAAAATAAAATATGCCTCAACGAAAGGAGATTGAGACGAAGTCCCATACCTCGTATCCGACTTGACCCGACCGTTCTTTAATCTCCTGAATAATAAACTTGAGTGAATATATATTTTTATATGAATCATTTTGAAGTTCATTATTCCTTTTATACCATGTTATGAACATCATGTAATCAGTTAAGTTAATAATGTTCATTTTGTCGGCATTTGGTTCTTAAGTCAAAAATAGACCTCTTACACATACATGTTGTTAATTTGGTCAAAGTTTCATTATATCCAGAATGATATTAATGTTTTGGATAACATATATATCATATATATTCAGCATATACATGTATTTATAATATTACATCACATTCAGAGGTAAGAAATGAAATGCACCGTTCATGGAGACGGTAAGCCGTACGTACGCATGAACGCTACTTCTATTTCTATTTCGTATTTTTCTGGAATGGAATCATAATGATATAAGAGTATATTATAATTCCAGTTTAATAACATATATAATATCATTAACATTATCCTTTACATGTCCCACATATGGTATTTAACGAATCAAATCACTTTGAGGGGGCGGTAGTCCGCACTTCCTTAAATGAAGATATCGCGTTTACCCATAATGGGAACCATAAAGGTATGCCCAAAATGAAAAAAAAACAGAAGCTTAAGGAAATCATAAACATATTATATATCATATATAAAAATAGTGACATCATAATGTCCACCTTTGAAGGTGTTAAATGAGTATTGAACAATCATCATTTCAGGAGGCAGAATTTCGCCATCCACGGAAACCGTATGTTCTTTAACCATTTGATGTAGTTGTGTGAGAGTGTAGCTCAAATAAATCTTATAACAACATCCTAGAATATTGAATATACTGGTGTTGTTACAAAGGAATTAAATAAAAAGAGTTTAGGGGGTTGGAGAAGCAAAATAAAACAAATGAACATGAGAGAAATAATTTCCTTTAAAAGTGTAACTCCTTTTGTTTTGATCCTAAAGGCTTCCTTTGAAAGGATTCTGCCTAAAGGGAATCCTCTAGGATGAGTATAGGGATGTGGAGAGAGAAAATGGGCAGGGGTTGGCCGAGCCAAAGGTTTGAAGAGTGTGTGAAATGAGGTAGAGGTGGGGGCCTTTTATAAGAGGAGAGGAGGGGCACTTTTGGAAAGTAAAGAAACATTACTTTATTTGAAAATGTGTTTCAGTATTAAAAGGTCCCACATGGATATAATTCGTGGATAAGGTGATAAGGGTTCGAAATCCACTCATCCAATTGGTTTTGGACATGTGTAGTTCATAGATTTTACATTATCTTTCCATTTTATTTAAATCATCAAATAATGATGTCATCGCTGCATCATTATTATGTCATAAATAATTTAATTTATTTAATGTCTAAAAATTATTAAAAAAATACTATGATATAAGAAATATTTTTATCTTTCCAATGACTATTTATAATCAAAATTTTGACTTGCATAACCCCATTAAAAAATTGTTTTAGTGAAACAATTTATGTTAATGTCATTTTCACTTTAACATTAAATAAAAAGTAATTTATGTCATTTCCACAAAAAAGTGGATCCATGGGGTCCCCAAGTTGACCCATGGCTTGTCTTGGTCGGCCATGACACAACCAATAAGGGTAGGACATGTGTCTAGGTCATTTCCTATTATTAAAGCATTATTTATACCTTAAACTACACTAATTATCACTAATCGCGATTAAAAACTTAATAAGTTACTATTCACCAAAAAATTATTTTAATCTCATTGAACCACATTTTACTTCTTAATGACAACCATGTATGTCAGATTTTAAGAATTCAATACACATTAGTGGTAAACTTTCATTTAACTGAAAAATCAGTTTGCTTGATTACCACTTAGTGGTTTCACTATTCATCAAAAATTGAAGTTTTTCAGAAAATTATCAAAAATTCACCCTAAGCTATATTTGATATTCCGAATTCAAAAATGAATTCTATTTTAAAAAATTCAAATCATATAAGTCACATTATTTAATTTATTAATTAATTCCCGCTGCCAGAGCAAATAGCGTGTTTTTACAAAACAATAAGTATCAAAAGATTGACACCAGTTTAAGTCTAATATAAAAGTTAAATTGATTCCAATGACCACCATTGGATAAAATGGTAATAATATATTCTAATTTCACTTCAAAACCAATTCAAAACATAATCTAATTATATAAATAAATTAGATTAAAAAGCAGTTTTGATGTAAAATGCAGTATTTTTCACTATTCATTAAAAAATGAACATTGTCAGAAAAATACCAAAAATTCACACAAGGTAAATTTTGATGTCCCAATCATAAAGAATAAGTTTATTTTGACAAACATAGTTTATAAAATTGTCAAAATATAGATTCAAAAATGGTTTTCCATCAAAAGGCACTAAAACAATCTTTTAAGAATATTAGTGTATTCCATGCTTAATATTGGATTTATTTTAATTTTAAGCCTCTAAAACACTATCTTAATCATTAATAGACATAGAAAAAAATATCTATTATTCATTACTTACTTGGTATGTTACATGTATTCATGGAAAATACACGAACACAGACTATAATACATGACCAAGTAACACGACGTGTATTTACTTCATAGAAAGGCAGAAGCAGCTTCGCCAGGCTCAGCCTGTAATCTGGAAGATATATGGACACGGGAAGAACCACACAGCTAGGGTCACGGCGTGTACTACCTCACCATGGACGAAGCGGCTTCATGATGACTTGGCATGTATTCCGGGAATACACGGACACGGGGTGGAGTACATGGGCATGTACTCCATCACACGGCCATGCATGGCCAGCGCACGTGGAACCGACCCTAGAGGTTTGGACACTGTGTGTAACCATACCACACATAGTGTACTTACTTATCTACACAACTAGACCTATGACAGAGGCCATTACATGTAGACAATACCCGGTGTTTGATGAAACAACGTGTATCGCTTACCTACACACCGTGTACTTAAGGGAAACGACTTGGTTGTCTTGTTCTCCAAGACTTGGGAAAGTTTTTCTTAGTTTATCGTCTTAGTGAGACAATTCTTTTGGCTTACTCCACTCGAGGTTTGGATGACTATGGATGTCGGTCGGGTTAGAAATGAGTGTATTTCTAACCAGGCCACTAGAACGGAAAATCCATTATCCCTCAGAGCAGGTGTCTGATTGATGTGTCGTCTGTCATGTTGAGTTCATATTTACGAGATGGAAAATTGTGATACATCAACTCTGGAATTCGTGAAATTTGGTTTATCGACCCTTTTGGCTCGTGGAGTGGACCCTCCTCGAATTAAGCACGTTTTGTGCGGGAACCCTTGAGCTGGCTGCATCTACGATGAAGATGATGACTGTACTTGGATCCTACATGGTTTCGATAGCGAGGATGACTGTACTTGGATCCTATGTGGGTTCGGCAGTGAGGACGACTGTACTTGGACCCTCTGTGGGTTCTGCAGCGATGACAACTGTACTTGGATCCTCCGTGGGTTCGGCAGTGATGGTTACTGTACTAGGATCCTACGTGGGTTCGGCAGTGATGACTTCTATACTTTGATCCTACGTGGGTTCGGTAGGGTAGATGATTCAGAGGCTCCATCTATCATTTCACCCCTCTTTGTGAATCGTATACTTTTGTGAGCTGAGTCTTGACTTTCAATCATTATCATCGATTTGATTGTCATGCTTCCCTATGTAGATTGGGTTGTGTTTTCCTATATAGATTGGGTTGTATTTTCCTATTTAGAACGTGTTATCTTTTCCTATGTGGACTGGGTTTTAATTAGTCTCGTGTGTTGGAGTCGAGCAGGAATTGATGACTTCGGTATATGTATGGGCATATACCTAAGTAGATATGGTTGATACTTCATGTTTGTATCTTTCCATTGTGGATTATCCTTTTTGGATTCTGGGAGACCATCGGGGGTCTCGAGGTCCTTACTGAGTATCATATACTCGCCCCTACAAGGGCCATGACCACACTACGTTGTGTGGGTTGCAGATGACGGACAATGTTGATCATGGTTGAGGCTTCTAGAGTGGAACGGTACCTGGAGGTGGACTATCAGGCAGGACATACACGGAGCAGACGACCGAACCCGAGGAGATGAGGAGACCATCTGTACCCACCCTTCATGTGGGATAGCCAGTGGATGACTCTGTGTTTATTGATTTAATTTACTACTACTGTACTTTCTTTTCAGTTGTACGATACTTTCATTTGGGTTTGTATTCCGGACCATTTAGTTTACATAACTTACTTTTGTACTTAGTTTACTTAGTGTTTACTTCATCTTGCATAATCTGTGGTGTTTGTTTTCTTATATAAAGGCAATGACTTACCTTTTATCGGGATTTACACATTTGGTGCTAGTCGCTATCCCATGGACTATGGAAGGCCGGCTAGGTGTAGTCACGGCACGGGCCACGAGGAAGGGTCGTGAAAAAATTGGTATCAGAGGAGTCAGTTCTACTGCAGAACTCAGGACTCTGATAATTTCTTCTATGTGAAGCAATAGTGTTAAGGGTATTGAATGTGGTTATCAGTCCAGGGAGTCTAGTGTTGGTGAGGTGGCCGACGTATCCGTTCTCCCAGACCCTGACTTCTGATTCCCGACTCAGTGCACGAAAACATTGATTGCATGTGTGTTTTAAATGTTTTCATTGTGATTACTTTGTGTCAGCTCACCAGGTATACTGTATTAACCATGGAAGACCTGTTTCTTTTCAGGATGGCCCCACAATAGCATCTATCTAGGATTATGAGCATTGTGTGAGATGGCAGCCCACCAAGCGTTGAGGCCTCGGTTCAGGGCCCCATTAAAGCGGAGGCACCGGTGGTACCTTTACCCACTGAGCCATCGATGCCACTATCCCCATCAGCTGAGAGTGCAGGTCACCTGATTGAACTGCACAAGTTTCAGCGTGATAGGACACCCAGGTTATGCTGGGAGATGGACCCTCAGGCAGCCGAGGACTGGCTGGAGGCTGTTGTCTAAGTCTTCAGATTAGTAGGGAATCCAGCGGACCTCTTGGTGATCCTTACAGCGAGTCTCCTACAGGTGGTAGCAATAGATGGTGGAGATTTATGCTCCATGTGCATGATGAGGCATCTCTTATTTGGACAGACTTCGAGAGCCACTTCCAGTCGGAGTTCGTTCCAACCACCCTCTATGTGGTGCACATCCAGGAGTTACTACAGCTACGACAGGGTTGCATCACAGTAGCCTAGTACTCAGTGAGATTTACCGACCTCTCGCAATATTCCCCGAACATGGTTCATGACCCATTCTTCTGGGGCCAGACCATTGAGCAGGGATTGAGGAATGAGATCAGGGCATCGATGATCTCCCTCAGTATTCCGACGCAGACAAGAGTACTAGAGTGATCCCTTCTTATAGAGAGCTTTTTTGCTGAGCCTTCACCAGCAGCGAGACCTACCACAGGGCGGCACGTAGTGGAGTCTTACTCAGCCGGTAGTAGATAGACGTCGCAGAGGTCCAAGAGGTCCATACCATCAGGTGGATGACCTTAGGATACTGGTTCGGTGGTGCGGGGCATAGGTAGCATAACCAGTCATACGAGAGGTAGATAGTGCAATGCATGCGGCAGGCAGTGCAACATGGCCCATGACTGCCAGACCCTCCATGCATAGCAGTAGTAGACGATTGACGTACCATCCAGGAAGAGGCCGAGGATCGACCGTGGAGGTTCGTAGAGAGAAGGGGGACGAGGAATAAACGTTAGTCGGGCAGCAGGTGGTGGGTGAGGCATTGAGGCTCTACAACTACCACCACTAGGAGGTCCACCAAGACAACATGGAGCTTGCAAAAAGTGGCAGGCTCAGCTTTAAGAAGTGGAGGCCTACGACCACGGTGCACCTGAGATGATTTGAGGTTCTATCTATGTCTACTCCACCCTTACTACAGTTCTTATAGAAACAGGAGAGAGTAATTCTTTTATTTCCACTTCCCTTGTTCGAAGATCGGAGATTCCGACGAAGTCGTTGGCTCAATCCTTACGGCTAGAGACTCCTACAAGAGCAGAATCGATGATTACGCACTGGTTCCAGCAGTGTGAGCTTACTCTAGGGGGTGAGAGATTCAGTTGGGATCTTCTTGTAGTGGCGTTGAGGCCTGATGACATCATCTTGGGCATGGATTGGTTATCTACGTTCCATGCTCAGATCGACTGTATTAGGTGCATGGTGCGATGTGTCTGCACCGAAGGGAGCATGTTCACTTTCACCAGTGAGAAGGGATCCTTTTTAGTGTAGGATGGACTCACGCAGAAGATAGGATAGTCGATCACCCATAAGTTGGCTAGTCTCTTTTAGAAGCAGTTGAAGGGCGGAGCCTGAGTTTTCCAATTGTGGTGGATCAGTATGCAGACGTTTTTATGGACGACATTCGAGGACTACCTCCTCAAAAATAGGTAGTCTTCTATATTGACATGTACCCCGGGACAGCCCCGATATCTACTCCAGCATAATGGATGGTTGTATCTATGCTTCGTGTGATGTGGGTTCAGCTGGAGGACTTTCAGTGAAGGGATTTATCCGACCCAGTGTTTCACCCTGGGCTTCCCCAATTTTGTTCGTAATGATGGCGGATGAGAGCTTGCAACTGTCTGTTGACTACCGTCTCCTGAATCAGGTGACTGTGAAGAATAAGTATCTACTTCTAAGGATTAACAACCTCTTCGATCAGCTCAAGGGAGCACGCTGGTTTTCGAAGATAGAACTCAGTTTGGGCTATCATCAGCTTAGAGTTCGAGATGAGGATGTGCAGAAGATGGCCTTCAAGTGTCGGTATGGACACTATGAGTTCTTGGTTCTGCCTTTCGGCACAACCAATGCTCCAGTAGTGTTCATGAGTCTCATGAACAGGATCTTACAGCCTTACCTTGATCGATTTGTCATATTCTTCATCGACGACATATTGATTTACTCGACTACTGAGGAGGAGCATGCCTACCACTTGTGGGTTGTACTGGATATGATCTGAGAGCACTAGTTTTATGGTAAGATCTATAAGTGACAGTTCTGGATTCGAGAGGTCCACTTATTAGGACATGTCATCTCTGAGGCGGGAGTTGCGGTGGACCCTGCAATGATCAAGGTCGTGCTAGCTTGGGAGCAACCCAGGGAGTGACAGAGGTGTGTAGTTTTGTAGGTCTGGCTGGGTACTATTGGATATTTCTTCCAGACTTCTCCGGAGTTTCAACACCACTTTTGGATTTGACGAATAAGGGGAAACCATTTGTGTGGTCAGATAGATGTCAGTAGAGCTTCCAAAAGTTGAGACAGAGATTGAGCATTGCACCCATCTTGAGGATACCTAAGGAGGGAGTAGGGTAAGTAGTTTTCTACGATGGACCTGGGACCGGACTCGGGTGTGTCCTAATGCAGGAGTAGGAAGTGATCGCCTATGGTTCATGATAGTTGAGGCAACATGAGCAAAAAAATGCAACCCATGACCTGGAGTTAGCAGTAGTTATAGGGACCCGACCTTAAAACATTATATAATCATGAATTAAATGAATAATTCACATAGAGGATCTTTTCAGGTTTAGAGTTTTAGAGAATTAGCACATAACTATTACATCTCAAACGATTACAAAGTATAAAATTCTACTAAGTTTCCATAAAATAAAAACTCTTAAAAAGAAACATGTCTAGTTCTATGTTTTAGATAACATGTCTTTCCTTGATCTCATCCTTGACCCTATTCATCTTTAATCCCTGTGGAAAACATTTCCAAAATTTGGGAAGAGCATAAAAATCCCAGTAAAGGACACACAAAGAAGTAAAACTGTTAGTTTTTTAAAACAACAAGTAAACCATGAATACTTTAATCAAATTAATACTTTTCATTTTTATCAAGTAGTAACAACTATTCACTAAATAAAAGATCACTACTTATCCTTTGTGACCAAAAGATTACCATAAACCCATATAAAGAACCCCTAACATATAAAGGTAACTTGGCACATAAACATACATGAATGGAATTACCATACAGTCTACATCCACACATATCACTAAATGGAATAGCCATACGGCCATCTTCCATACCCAATGCATTAGAGGTTATAACGTAACCACCCGTCCTCGTATTCACGACGCCACCCATCATATGGTTTATCACGTAACAACTGGTCAAATATCCTAGTACCATCATAACACATAAAATATTGAAAATATAAACATTTCACTAATAACATTTCATTTTCAATGACAAGAAGTAATTTCAAGATATTGAAATAATCAATCCATTTTCAAAAACCATTTTAAAAATGATTTTTTTAATCAATGTTTCCCATACCACTTTGAAGCATTTAATGGAAATATAATTTTAAAAAATTAATTTCCTTATAAATAAATACTCAAAAACATTGTTAAAACATGGACATTAAATATAAATATTTATAATAATAAATCATTAAAACATTTAAAAATGATATTTTTGTTAAAGAGTTTTTAAAAAAATTAAAGACTCTTGAATATAAATAATTGTGGAATAACATTTAATGAGAACTTTATAATATCATGAGAATAAAGGGATTCATGATATAATATGTCAAAGGATAGTATATATACGATATAAGAGTGAATTGGTGAATAACAACAATGAAGTCTCAATGGAAATGTAAATTGAGATGAAATCCATTATAAAGACAGTATCCTTAAATTAAGGATAAATCAATCTCATTAATATTTGTGGCAAATATAAATACACCCAATATAAGTTTATATTAAGTTTAAAACAATCAGAGTCCATTCAAACATATTCATAAGATGACATGTTCAATAACTACACATTGAACCCAAAGAAATCGAAATTGGGTTAAGAAGTTCCCTTGTAAAAATTTGACAGCCTAACTACGTCACTTTAAAATTTAGAAAATGAGTTGATGAGAAAAAAAGGGTATCACATCACTTGGAAATAAATTTTACATGAATAAGGATATATATGAACAAATCCCAACATAATAAGATGTAAATTAAAATACCTAACAAAAGAAGACTTTTAAAAAGAGGAGGGTGAAAGGTTCCCTTACAAACTTGGGTAACTTTCTAATTGTACACCCCATGAAAGAAGAACTATAAAAAATTGATGTAAATAATAATAAATCAAAGTATATTAAAAAATGAGTATAAAAATGTGCATTAAATACACCACTCAAAGGAAATGGTGGCAAATGTTGAATAAATCTCACGGGAATAAAAGTGAGATGAAAATCCCTTACGAAAACTCGGCAGCCTAATGACGCCACATAAAACATCCAAAAAATGGATTAATGAAATAAAATAGGGTATCTCATCATATGAACATAGGAATTAAAATATGAGGACTATAAAAGAACATCCCCAACATAAGAATGAAAATCTTAAAAGAAACGACATAAAGGAGAGTAGTTAAAAAGAAAGAGATAGGAAGGATCCCTTACCTCAAGTCTGACTTGTCTTGTTCGTTTATTTATATTCCAGAATAATAAAATTTGGTCAATTTATAATTTATTAAGGACCTAATTTAAATATCATTATTCATTTCATATCACATTTTATAATTTTGTAATAACTGGTTTATAATGTTAGTTCATATCAGACGTTTTTGTCGATGTTCGGTACATGAGTAAACATTGAACTTGTTGGAAAAGAATTTTCCATGTAGTTATAAGTACATAATCTCTAGAATAGTATTAATGAATTAAATAACATATATATCCATTATATATTCATTTTATACTATTCCATAACATTTGGAGAGAAAAATAAATGAAATCCACAGTTCATGGAGACGGTATGCCGTACGTACGCAAGAACGTCACTTTCATTACATTGGCACATTAATGGAATTAAAACATGATGATATATATATATATATATATATTATAATTCCATTATAATATATATTTTATATAGGTAACATAAGATCATCAATTTCATTATTTATACATTCCATTTATTGCATGAACGAGTCACATCACTTGAGGGGCGGTAGTCCACACTTCCTCAAATGAAATTATCGCATTTGAACACAATGCAAAGAAAAATGGTATCTATTAAATATATAATACAGAATAATATATAGTAAATAACTATAATATATATTATAAATAAATTTAGTTCCATCATAATGGAAACCATGAAAGGTGGTAGGAGAAGATAGGACAATCATCATTTCGTGAGGCAGTAATTCACCATCCACAAAAAAAGTATGTTCTTTAAAAATTACACGGATGTGTGTGTATGTGTATCTCGAATAAGTCTCATAAAAACATCCTAGTATATTGAATATACTGGTTTTGTTACAAAATAAAGGAATTAAAAGTGTTTAGGGGGTTGGAGAAGCAAAATAAAACAAAAAAACATTAGTGAAGACTTGACCTTTAAATCGGGTAACTCCCCTTGGTTTGAACGAAAAGGGTTTATTGAAGAGATTTCCTCCTAAGGGAAGGCTTCTAGAAAGAATAGAGGGATTTGGAGAGATAAAATGATTAGATTTTGGCCGATCCAATGGCTTGAGAGGTGTGGGTAATGAGGTAGAGGTGAGAGCCTTTTATAAGAGGGAGGAGGGGAACTCTTGGAATGTGATGAAAAGTTACATTATTATAAAATTATTTTTGGATATTAAAGGTCCCAAAATTATATATTTCTAGGATAAGGTGATAAGGTTTCCAAATCCACCCATCCTATAGGTATTTGAAAAGTGTATGTCTTAGATTTTACATTATCTTTTAATTTTATTTAAATTGTTCATTAATGAGATAATCACTGCATCATCATGGTGTCATAAATAAATTAATTTAAATAATGTCTAAAAATTATAAAAAATACTATAATTTAGGAATTTATTTTATCTTTCCAGTTATTATTCATAGTAAAAAATATGACTTGTATGACCCCATGTAAAAATTGTTTTAGTAAAACAATAGAAGTTTGTGACATTTTTATTTTAACTTTAAATAAAAAGTTATTAATGTCCTTTTCTTACCCAAGTGGCTCCATGGGGTCCCAAAGATGACCCATGGATTTTCTTGGTCGTCCATGATTCATAAAATATGGTTCAGACATGTATCAAGGTCATTTCATATTATTATAGCCTTATCTTTACCTTAAATTGCACTAATTACCATTAATCACGATTAATAAAACTTAAATGTTACTATTCACCACATAGTCATTTTAATCCCATTTACCCAAATTTTATATCCTAATGACAACAATGTATGTTGGATTTTTGAAATTCAAATCCCATAAGTGCTAATGTTTCATTTAAATGAAAAATCAGTTTTTCACTTCCACTTAGTGGTTTCACTATTCATAAAAAATTGAAATTTTTCAGAAAAATACCAAAAATTCACTAAATCTATATTTGATATTATGAATTCAAAAATTATTTCTATTTTAAAAATTTCAAAACATATAAGTTTCATTTATTAATTTAGTAATTAATTCTCATTGTCAAAACAAATAGCGTGTTTTTAAGAAGCAATATCTATCAAAAAAGTGACACTTGTTTAAGTCCAATTTCAAAGTGAAATTAATTCTAATGACCACCATTGGATTAAATGGTAAAAAAATATATTCTAATTGAACTTTAAAAAAAATTCCAAAGATTATATAATCATATAAATAAATTATATTAAAAATAGGTTTTGAATTTAAATAAACATTTTTCACTAATTCATTAAAAATGAACTTTATCAAAAAAATTACAAAAACATACAAAAAGTATATTTTGATGTCCCAATTCTAAAAAAGGATTTTATTTTGTCCAATATAAAATATAAAATTGTCAAAATGTGGATTTTAAAAGGGTTCTCCATCAAAAGGAGGTTAATCGACCTTTTAATGTATATTAGAATATTTACGCTTAAAATTGGATTCATTCGCATTTTAATCCTCTAACATTTTTTTAATAAGTAAAAATATTTGACAAACATATATAATCATTTTGTAGTTAGTTCTGTTCATTCCTTCCATTACAACGTCTAGGCGTTAACTACCATTTAAGATGATATTATTTCATTATTAGAATTGAACGTAAGATTTCAAAGAAACTTTTTGTTACGTATTGGGTACGCCATCGAGCATAGCGTTCCCTTTAATGTAATATTAATATTTTATTCACAAATATTAATAAATATGAAAAAGTAATATTCTTTATTTACCTGGGATGTTAAACCCAACTAGGATTCCATGTAGGAATACATGGACATGGAAGAGAAAATAAAGGGTCATGTTCTGATGGAGAGTGATAGAAACATGTTTAGGAGAAAGTTAACCACTAGAAAATCACAAATTTGTGATGGGTTAAATGGTATTTGATTCCTCAATTAGAAAATTTAACAAACAACATTTTATTTTTAAGTTACTTTCCATTGAGGAATTTATTTATGAGCTTAACTAAATAACAAGGAAACATACTTTCTTGTCATTTATACTTTCATCTCTTACTATATTTCTTACACAAACTCATTTTTTCATCCAAAAGAAGAGTATTTATGATGACATGTTCACATTAAGAGCACTATAATCCACTTCTATAGAATCACCTAATACAAAAAACTGAACTATATATTTTCCATGTATTTAGACCCTTAGAAAAACCAAAATTTTTATAACAAGATCAGATAATCCACAGAAGGATAATCTTTTATAAAAATAAAATCTATTCTTAGTCTCCAAAATTTGTCCAAAAAAACCCAAAGTTCAACGAAGACCATTCGATAAAAATTTTTCCATAGAATTCTTCAATGTAAACCAAACTAAGATTGAAACCCAAATATTTGAAGTATTTAATCACATAGTCTTCCGAGGTAAAAATTAACCTTTATCTCCAAATAACATCAGTTGCTCTTAAAGTCTCATATTAAAAAGTAATTAACCTAATCATATATCCTCCATGATAGGTCAATATTTTCCTAGATAACCCAAAATAAACTTATTCTTGATTCATAAAATAATCTAACTAAAAATAATAAGTCATACTAACCAGGACTTCATGTATTCCTATGGTAGGCGATAAATACCAGTCGCACTTTGGTTGTGGGTTCGATTCCCATTGCTTTGTCCGACGCAATGGGTTGTCACACAGTCTGTGTGTTGTCCTTTTTTCAAAACTATATAATCCTTAAAACATTCCCCAAAAAGAGATAAAATCTTAAAAAATAACCCTAACATAATTTAACATCAATTTTACCTCATTCTTTTCGTCTTCCATCATATAGTATCACATAAGTACCTCAAAAGTAAGGATCAGATAAACTATAATGGCTACCATTATAATTATTACCTGAACTTCCACATCGAGTTGGTTCTCTCATACATGATGCATTAGAGAACTCACCAAGGTTCAAGTGGTTAGTCATGACTCCTTGATAGTTGGTTTAAAATAACCATGGGATTCCTTATTGAATCCGCCATTTCATCCAGTCTCTTAATCATAGAACCACCACAGTTTCCTTCAAATCCATTGTCACTTTGGAGCCTACTAGATCCATCGATTTACTAAAACCAAAAATGTAAGTGTGAGTATATAAACAAAATTATCATTTACTAATGATGAAAGATAAACACTATGATATACATACTCATTCACTTTATCTAAAACTATGACTATTTCTGAAATACTAACCATTATGGTAATGTCAATAATGCTTAGAGAATACCCTAACCTCTAAAGTTATCTAAACCAACCTTTGATACCAACTATAAGGACCTGGCCTTAAAACATTATATAATCATGAATTAAATGAATAATTCACATAGATTATTTGTTCAAGTTTAGAATTTTAGAGAATTAGGACATAACTATTACATATCAAAATATTACAATGTGCACACTTCTACTAAGATTCTATAAAATAAAAACTCTTAAAAAGACACATCTAGTTCTATGTTTTAGATAGCATTTCATTACTTGATCCCATCTGTGACCCTATTCATATTTAAGCCCTGTGGAAAACATTTCAAAAAATTGGGAGGAGCATAAAAAGCCCAGTAAATAATACACAAAGAAGGAAAAATGTTATTTTTTTAAAGAAACAAGTAAAGTATGAATACTTTAATCAATGTAATACTTTTCACCTTTATGAAGTAGTAAAAACTCTTCACTGAATAAAAGATAACTACTTATCCTTTGTAACCAATATATTACCATAAACCCATATGAACAACACCTAACATTTAAAGGTATCATGGGACATAAACATACTTAAATGGAATAACCATACGGTCGACTTCCACACATATCACTAAATGGAATAGCCAAAAGGCCGACTTCCATACCCAATGTATTGGAGGTTATAACGTAACCACCCATCCTGGTATTCACGACACCACCCATTATATGGATTATCATGTAACTACCCATCAAATGTACAATTACCATCATAACACATAAAATATTGCAAATATAAACATTTCACTAATAACATTTCATTTGCAATCACAAGAAGTAATTTCAAGATTTTGAAATAATCAATCCATTTCCAAAAACAATTTAAAAAAGATTTTTTGAATCAAACTGTCCCATTACACATTGAAGCTTTTAATGTAATTATAATTTTAAAACATTAATTTACATATAAATAAATACTCAAATACATTTTTAATATATTTAAATTAATGATAATGATTTATAATAATAAATCTTTAAAATATTTAAAAATGATATTTTTGTTAAAGAGTTTTTAACAAAATGAGAGACTTTTGAATACAAATAATTTCAGAATAAAATTTAATCAGAACTTTATAATATCATGAGAATAAAGGGATTCATGATATAATATGTCAAAGGACAGTATATACACCATATAAAAGTGAATTGGTTAATAACAACAATGAAGTCTCAATGTAAATGTAAATTGAGATGAAATCCATTATAAAGATAGTATCCATAAATTAAGGATAAATCAATCTCATAAATATGTGTGACAAATATATATACACCCAATATTAGTGGATGTTATGTGTAATAAAATCAGAGGCCATTCACACCTATTCATATGATAAAATATTCAATTACTACAAGTTGAACCCAAAGAAATCGAAATTGGGTTAAGAAGTTCCCTGGTAAAAATTCGACAGCCTAACGGTGTCACATTAAAATTCAGAAAACGAGTTGATGAGACAAAAAGGCTATCTCATCACTTTGAAATAAATTTTACATCAATTACAATATATAAGAACATATCCCAGCATAATATGATGTAAATTAAACTACATAACAAAATAAGACTTTTAAAAATAGGAGGGTCAAAGGTTCCCTTACCGGCTTGGGTAACTTTCGAAATGTACATCCCCATGAAAGAATGATTATCAAAAGTTGATGTAAATACTCATAAATGAAACTATATTACACAAATAGTAGAATAATGGGCAGTAAATACACCACTAAATGGATATGGTGGAAAATGATTCATAAATCTCACGGGAATAAATGTGAGATGAAAAATCACTTACGAAAACATGGAAGCTTAACAACACCACATAAAACATCCAAAAAATGGATTGATGAAATAAAATAGGGTATATCATCATATGAAAATATAAATTACATTAATATGACTATAAAATAACATTCCCAATAGAATAAATAGAATCATAAAAGAAACGACATAAAAGAGAGTACTTAAAAAGAAAGAGATAGATAGGATCCCTTAACTCAAGTCCGACTTGTCTTGTTTGTTTATTTATATTCCGGAATAATAAACATTGGTCAATTTATAATTTCTTAAAGACCTCTTTTAAATATTATTATTCATTTCATATCACATATTATAATGTTGTAATAATTGTTTAATAATGTGAGTTCATATCAGACGTTTTTGTCGATGCTCGGTATATGAGTAAAAATTGAACTTGTTGGAAACGAATTCTCCAAGTAGTTATATGTACATCAACTCCAGAATAGTATTAATGAATTAAATATCATATATATCCAGTATATATTCATTTAATACTATTAAATAACATATGAGGATATAATTAAATGAAATGCACCGTTCATGAAGACGGTAGGCCATACGTTCGCATTAACGCTACATTCATTTCTTTGGCACATTAATGGAATTAAAACTTGATGAGAGATGTATATATATTATAATTCCAGTATAGTATATATTTTATATAGGTCACATGAGTTCATCAATTTCATTTTTATACATTCCATGTATTACATGAATGAGTCACGTCACTTGAGGGGGCAGTAATCCACACTTCTCAAATGAAATTATCACATTTTCACAACATGAAAAGAATAAAGGTTTGTATTAAATATAAAATAAAGAAGCATAGAGAGGAAATAAATATAATATACATCATAAATTAATATAGCTCCATCATAATGGCCACCATGAATGGTGGTAGGAGAAGATAGAACAATCATCATTTCATGAGGCAGTAATTTTCCATCCTTGGAAGCAGTATGTTGTTTAACCATTAGATGGATGTGTGTGTAAGTTTAGCTTGAATAATTCTCATAAAAACATCGTAGTATATTTAATATACTGTTTTTGTTACAAAAGAAGGGAATAAAAAGAGTTTAGTGGGTTGAAGAAACAAAATAAAACAAAAGAACATTAGGGAAGACTTTACTGTTAAATTGGGTAACTCCCCTTGGTTTGAACCAAAAGGGTTTATTGAAGAGATTTATACCTAAGGGAAGGCTTATAGGATAAATATAGGGATGTGGAGAGATAAAATTATCATAGTTTGGCCGAGCCAATGGCTTGAGATGTGTGGGTAAGAAGGTAGATGTGGGGGCATTTTATAAGAGGGAGGAGGGGAACTCTTGGAATGTCATGCAAAGATACTTTATTATAAAATTATTTTTTGAAACTAAAGGTCCCAAAATTATATATTTCTAGGATAAGGTTATAAGGGTTCTAAATACACCCATCCAATAGGTTTTTGACAAGTGTATCTCTTAGATTTTACATTATCTTTTCATTTTATTTAAATCGTTCATTAATGAGGTAGTCGCTGCATCATCATGATGTCATAAATAAATAAATTTATTTAATGTCTAAAAATTATAAAAAAAAATACTATTATGTATGAAATCTTTTTATATTTACATTTAATATTTATAGTAAAAAATATAATGTGTATGACCTCATTTTAAAATTGTTTTAGTAAAACAATACATGTTTGTGACATTTTTATTTTGAATTTAAATAAAAAGTTATTAATGTCATTTTCTTACCCAAGTGGCTCCAGGGGGTCACCAAGTTGACTCATGGATTTTTTTGAATTTCCAGGATTCATACAATAAGGTTAGGACACGTGTCAATGTCAGTTCATATTATTATAGCATTATCTTTACCTTAAACTACACTAATTACCATTAATCACGAATAAAAAAACATAAGAGTTACTACTCACCAAAAAATTATTTTAATCCCATTAAACCACATTTTAAATCCTAATGACAACCATGTATGTATGATTTGTTAAATTCAAATCAAAAAAGTGGTAAAGATTCATTTAAACGAAAAATCAGTTTTTTAACTACCACTTAGTGGTTTCACTATTCACCAAAATTGATGTTTTTCAGAAAAATACCATAAATTCCCCATAAGATATATTTGATATTCTGAATTCAAAAATGATGTCTATTTTAAAAAATTAATAACATATAAGTTTCATTTATTAATTTAATAATTAATTTCTACTGTCAAAACAAATAGCATGTTTTTAGGAAGCAATATCTATCAAAAGATTGACACTTGTTTTAGTCAAATTTCAAAGTGAAATTAATTCCCATGACAACCCTTGGATTAAATGGTAACATTTTATTTTAATTTCACTTTAAAAAAAAATTAAAATGATGATCTATTCATATAAATCAATTAGATTAAAAAGAGGTTTTGAATTAAAATACAACATTTTTCAATTATTCATTAAAAAAGAACTTTATCGAAAAAATAACAAAAACATACACAAAGTGAATTTTGATGTACCGATTCTAAAGAAAGATTTTATTTGGTCCAATATAACATATAAAATTGTCAAAAAGTGGATTTAAAAAGGGTTCTCCATCAAAAGATGGTTAATCGACCTTTTGAAGAATATTAGAATATTTACGCTTAAAATTGGATTCATTCGCATTTTAGTCCTCTATCATTTTTAAAAAAAATTAAAAATATTTGACAAACATATATAATCATTTTTTAGTTAGTTCTGTTCATTTACCGCCATTACAACGTCTAGGCGTTAACTACCATTTAAAATGATATTATTTCATTATTAGAGTTCAACGTAATATTTCAAAGAAACTTGTTGTTGCGTATTGGGTACGCCATCGAGCATAGAGTTACCTTTTACGTCATATTAATATTTTATTCAAAAATATTAATAAATACACAAAATTTATATTCTTTATTTACCTATGATGTTACAGCAGTTGTCTTTGCCTTAAAGATGTGGTTGTACTTTCTGATGGGAGAGTGATTTACAATTTACTCTGACCACCAGAGTCTCAGGTATAACTTCTCGCAGAAGGAATAGAACCTGAGACAACAGTGATGGCTCGAGTTCCTCTAGGACTATGACTTTGAGATATTCTATACTCTTGGTAAAGGGAACGTAGTAGCTGATGCTCTCAGCAGGAGGTCGGGCATCGAGCTACTTGGAGAGGCGATAGAGGAGTTAGCCACTTTATAGATATCCTTTGTGGATAGAGATGGATCAACCATTCTATAGTCACTCATAGTCACTCCTCCACTACTATAGTGGGACATAGAGGCACAACGTGGGGACATTGACTGTGAGTTGCAACGTGCACAGATATCCACATGACAGGCACCTGATGGATTTTGTATAGGAGGAGAGCACGTCATCCTTTTCAGAGGACGTACCATTGTACCAGCTGCATTATGGGAGGATGTGGTGAGGGTGTTTCACACTTCCCCTCAAGTGGTACATCCTAGAATAGTGAAGATGTATCAAGACCTCAGACGACAGCACTGGTGACCGGGTACGAAGAAGGATGTGGTAGAGTTCATTTCACGATGCCTCACCTGACAGCAGGTGATGGCGGAGCACCAGGTACCAGCAGGTTTGGTATAGCCCCTAGAGGTCCTAAGGTGGAAGTGGTATGGGATATCTATGGATTTTGTGACAGGGCTTCCTCGGACTTCCAGAGGATGTGACTCCATCTGGGTGATTATTGACCGACTCACCAAGTCGGCCCACTTCCAACCAATCAGAGATCAGCGATCGGTGGAGAACTTGGGATGCCTCTACATTCAGAAGATCGTATGGCTTCATGGTGTACCATCGTCTATCGTCTTCGATTGAGATGCCCGATTTACTTCCCGTCATTGGAAGGGGCTATAGGAGGCATTTGGGATACATCTACTCCTGAGCACCACCTTTCATCCTCAGAGGGATGGCTAGATGGAGAGGACCATTCATACTCTCGAGTACATGCTCTGTGCACGTGTCCTTGACTTTGGTCATAGCTGCAATGATCACCTACCTTTGGTGTAGTTTGTGTACAACAACAGACACCACTCCACCATCAGGATGGCACCATACGAGGCATTGTATGACCGACTTTGCAGATTACCTCTGTGCTGGACTGACCATAGGGAGTCAGCACTTGTAGGACCAGAGATGGTCTCGGCCACGACGGATAAAGTGAAGATCATCTAAGAGTGGATGAGGACTGCACAGAGCCGACAGAAGTCCTATGATGATATGATGCAGAGACCACTAGAGTTCAAGGATGGAGACCACGTTTTCATATGGGTCTCACCTCGATGTAGATTATGGAGATTTGGCCTGGGCGGCGAGTTATCTCCGCGCTTCATCGGACCATTCCAGGTTCTCAGTAGGATCGGCAAGGTGGCTTATCACGTAGCCCTTTCCACCTTAGTTGCACCAGGTGCACGACATCTTCCACGTATCTCAGCTGAGGAGATACGTGAATGACCCGACGCATATCATTGATCACGGGTGGCTGTACATCGATGACGAGAAAACATTTGCGGAGGTCTCAGTGGAGATCGAGGATTGACATGATTGAGTCCTACGTGGACGGTCGATTCCTATATTGTGCATCAGGTGGCAGCATGGGAACCTCCAAGAGAGCACATGGGAGTAGGCGGATCAGATGCGTGCACATTACCCTCATTTTTTACCCTAGTATATGATGTTGCTTTATGGGGATGTAAAGACCTGAGGTGGTAGTAATGTAAAGACAAATAGATTTCATGGAAATTTTTTTCTTAAATTTTTTGGTATTTTACGAGTACGCAGTTTCTGACGACACCTAATTCCGAGGCCCAGTGTGCCCGGAATCAATTTCTGAAATTAGCTCGGGTACGTTCAATGAACGAATGAGTGAGTTTTTCTATCTTTTGAACAGGTGCTCGGAATTGATATCTGAGGGCACCGATGAACTCACAATGCTAGTATTTTCTTAATATGACTTCAATCGTTGATGTGTTTTCTCGGGAGATGATGTTAAATTTTGGGGTTTATGTGAGAAGTAAATAAAATTGTGTAAAATATTATTTCTTTATTCTAAGTAGTTATATCCTAAGTCTGGGAGTTGTTGTGGGACCCAGTAGTTACAAAATACCCTTTAGAGGATTAAGGTGATGTGGGGCCTACATGAGCCTAACCCTTCACATTCCCTAACTCCCTATTTATGTGATTAACTCCTCTCTCCCCCTCGTTAAACGTGCCAACATAACACCCAATTAATTAGACAAATCAAGTTCAATTAATTAAGTGACCTTGTTTTTGAATTTGGAGTTTATGAAATGCATGGAAAAATAATAAAATAAGGGGAGGCCTTATTTTATTTTGTTGGTTGTTGTGTGAGGATTTTGGGGAGAGAGTTCTAAGTCACATTGAATAACTTCATCCTCCAGCGAAGAACGACACTCTTTGATGAAGAACGTCGTCACCACAAATAGAGACGACATTCCATTCCTTCTTCTCTCTGCAACTAGTGTAAGACGTCATCCCCTCCTTAGACGCACGCTAACGTCATCTTCAAAACCTCACCCCGCGACACCATCTTCTTCATTACGGGAAAACATCATCGTTTAACGAGGTAGGGGTGTGTTTCGATTGAGTAACATTGGTTTAACTTCCATGTTGTTGTTTCTCATTAAATCACATGATATCGAACTAATGTGGAAGGAACCAGACCAAACTAACACGGTCTGATTCCACCGTCGTTCTCGTTGTTGTATGGTGTTATCCTACTGTTCTTAGGAGGTGAATCAAGATATGTTTTTGGAGCCAACCGGAGGCCAGAAAACATCATAAATGGCCTCATATCGATGTGGTGACCTAGAAGTGTAAGTTTCATTGAAATTGAATCATCTGAATTATGAACGGATGCCTCAGGAGGTGTGCTTTCCAGAGGCGTCATTTTCTGGAATATTCCAGAATACACGATGTGTGCTCCATGAGCACACACCGTGTAGTACAAGAATATTGTGGGATCTGTTTTGACGTTTGAAAATTATTACATGGAATGTGACTCAAGACACACGACATGTACTCTCCTCGCTATTTTTCAGAGGAGGCTTCGATTGACATTCACTGTATTCAAGAAAAATACACTGACATGGATAACAATACATGACCAAGTAAAACGGCGTGTATTCACTTCATAGAAAGGAAGTAGAGGCTTCACGAGGCTCTGCGTGTAATCTAGAAGATACACGGACATGAGAAGAACCACACGGCTAGGGGCACGGCGTGTACTACCTCACCATGGAAGAAGTAGCTTCATGATGACTCAGCATGTATTCCGGGAATACACGGCCACGGGGTGGACTACACGGGCATGTACTCCATCACACAGCTAGGCATGGCCAGCGCCTGTGGAACCAACCCTAGAGGTTTTCACATGGCGTGTAACCATACCAAACGCCATGTACTTATCTACATTACTAGCCCTGTGATATGGGCCATTACACACGGTCAATACCCGGTGTTTCATGACACAACGTTTATCACTTACCTACATGTCGTGTACTTAAGGGAAATGGCTTGGTTGTCTTGTTCTCCATGACTTGGGAATGTTTTGCTTTTTTTTCCTCTTAGTGAGATGGTTATTCTTTATTACTCCACTAATGGTTTGGATGACTATTGATATCAACTGGGTCAGAATCGAGTGTATTTCTAACCGGGCCCATGGAACGTAAAATCCATTATCTCTCAGACCGGGCATCTGATTGATGCATCATCTATCGCGTTGAGAGTCTATTGACGAGGCGTAACTTTGTGATACATAAACTCTGGACTTCGGGATAGTTGATGTATTGGCCCCTTGGCTCATGGAGCAGACCCTCATGGAATCGAGCCTGCTGTGTGCGGGAACCCTAGAGTTGGTTGAGACTGCGACAATGATGGTGACTTTACTTGGATCATGCATGGGTTCGGTAGTGAGAACCACTGTACTTGGATATTACGTGGTTTCGGCAGCGAGGACGACAGTACATGGATCCTCCCTGGGTTCGGTAGCAATTACGACTATACTTGGATCCTCTGTGGGCTTGAAAGCGATGGTTACTGTACTAGGATCATACGTGGGTTCGGCAGTGAAGACTTCTGTACTTGGATCATACACGAGTTCTATATGGAAGATGACTAAGAGGCTACATTTATCATCTTCAGTCATCTTCATGAATAGTATACCTATGTGAGCTGAGTCTAGACTTTCAATCATTATCATCGATGTTATTTTCATGCTTCCCTATGTGGATTGGGTTGTGCTTTCTAGTGTGGATCGGGTTGTGTTTTCCTATGTGGAATGGGTTATGTTTTCCTGTGTGTATTGGGTTGTACATGGGCTCGTGTGTTGGAGTCGAGCTGGAATTGATGAGTTATGTATATGTATGGGCATATTCCTAAATAGATATGGTTGATACTTCATGTTTGTATCATTCCTTTGTGGATTATCGTTTGTGGATTCTGGGAGACCTTCAAGGGTCTCGAGGTCCCTACTGAGTATCGTATACTCACCCCTGCATGGGCCATTCCCACACTATGTTGTGTTGGTTGCAGAATACAGACAGCGTTGATCGTGGTTGAGGCTTATGGAGGAGAACGGTACCCAAAGGTGGAATGTTAGGCAGGGCGTACACGGAGTAGACGGCCAGACCCGTGGAGCTGAGGAGACCATTTGTACCCACCCTTCAGGTGGATTAGCCGGAGGACGACTCGGTGGTTGCTGATTTACTTTTCTGTTGTTGTACTTTCTTTTCAGTTGTACTGTACTTTTAGTTGGGTTTGTATTCTGGACCATTTACATTCCAGCACTTACTCTTGTACTCGGTTTACTTATTGTTTACATCATCTTGCGTACTCTGTGGTGTTTGTTTTCTTATATAAAGGAAATACCTTCCTTTTATCAGGATTTACAACTTTGGTGCTAGTCACCAGCCCCTGGCCTATGGAAGGCAGGCTTGGCGTAGTCACAACACTGACCCTGAGGATGGGTCGTGACAACAACCATTTTATATACTGTGTGATTCGGTAGTTTCAACTATAGTTTTTATTTTGTCTCAAAGGAATCATAAAAACCTGAATAACATTTACTATCCTATAATGTTGTTGGATGATACTCATAAAAACTAATCAACCAATGAAAAATATTTAGCTTCTGTAATTTTTTAATTAGGAAAATATATATATTACTTGATTGGGTCCATGTCATCATCTTTATTTATCATGCATCCTATATGTACGATATGTCTATGAAGGACTCAAAACCCAAGACAATGTGGTGAACATTGAAAATTCCTGAATTTTATTCGGTAATTAGTGATGATAAATGAGATGATAATTTTTTCTATGATCACATTACTAGTATTTCAAACACTCATCATGTGGTACCAAGATATATTGACATTTAATATCTTGATGAACCTTTTTAGTTTCTTCTAGGTAGTAGTCTACTTGGTTTTAAAAAATTGGAATGTATCTTTGTATTCATTTCATTTCATCGGAACTCTCAAATAACCAAAGTAAATGTTTTATATATACTACAAAATATTATTTATAGGATGATCCTATGCTTTTTAATAGTTTTACTAATTGTATTTTGGGTATATGTGTTTGTGAGTAGAATATTTTTTTCATACATGAGAGTTGTAACTAATTAAATTGGTGTGGAAACCATGGTTGAGAGAGAAATGTTCATTAAATTTATAGGATGATTTCTATAGGACACTATTGTTCATGGATGAATGATTATTTTAATTAGATTTAATAAATTTCAAAGGCATTGAAATTTTGGATGAGGACATGAGTAACCTCGAAAAGTAGTTTTCATGGTCGGTGTTTTTTATGTTTCTATTTCATGTTCATCCGAACCTTGCGTTTTTTTATAATGAACATATTTTGGAATTTGTGGTCATAGTGTACATGTTTGTTGGGGAAGTGGCCCTACCCAACAATATAGTAGCTACTATGGAAAGGTTGTTTAATAGAGATAACATTTTTTAATAGGAATAATGAGATCATTAATTATAGTCAATGGAACATAGTTTATGAATTAGGAGATCATGAATTTGATGGAAATTTTTAATGATCTCAAAGAATATTTTCCACCAATCACCCACTATCTACTATAAGTGCTAAATTGACAAATATGGTGATCATGTACATTTAAAAAAATAGTCTGTAGAGCCAAAAAAACATTGGAATGTGAAGTTAGAGGAGCCAATGTGGGCCTATTGAATATAATAAAATAAAATAATAGAGATGTCACCATTCAAGTATTTTTTTTGGAAAAAAATAATTTTATTGTGTAATTGAAAAAAATATTCTTCTTGGGAACTAATGGCCTAGAAAAATGATTTTAAAGATGCCCATGACTAAATACTATTAGTGTATAGTGAGATGGAGGATTTTAAGATTGAATATTATGAGAATAATAAATTTTGAATATAGAGAAAATATAATTTCATGAATCGATAATTCAAAATATGAAATTCGCGTTTGGTCAAGGATCATTATATTCAATTATAGGCTCAATAATTTGTAGATGAATTCAATAAAAAGTGGTTAAGATCATTCACAATTATGAGTGTACTTTTAAATAATGATATAGGGTCGGTAGGGGATGAAAACAAACTATAATTTTTTTATGTTAGAAGGATCACTAATTTCATTTATATTTGGACAACGAGATTATATTAAATTTATATTCTTAGAGAATAATGTTATCCAATTTCTAAACAATGACTATAAACTCAGTGTTTCATGGGAACTAACCCATTGTATTTGTGATATTTTCTTTTTAATATATCTCTTTCAAAAAAGTAACTTTTGTTGCAATATTCTATTGTATGCTTTATTATCTATATGTATTTTTTATGTGACATACTTCTTCTAGGGAGATGTTTCTTCTATAAATACTGAAAAGGAAATCCAATGAAGAAATCCAAATAATCATCTACAAAACATATCTCTAAATAAATATATTGATTAATTTGTCTTTATTAGTAATTATAGATTATTATGATTATTTTTTAATGATTTATATAAAATAAGAATATAATCCTAAAATCTATTGTAGTATACTATCAATTCGAATTAATGGTATATACTCTAATATTCAATAAATGTTTTACTAAATTACTATATTTTATTTTATCCTCATATTTTACTTCGTACTACATGATGATTTGTCTGAGGGAGTCCCCTATTAAATTTCATGATGATAATTTTCTTTTTCTTTTTCGTGTTAGTGTGTAAAAATATAGTGACTTTAAAATTTAGTTGGGCATTGTTCTGAAACCCGATGCACCCTTTTCCTTTAGTTTCATTCTATTATTTTTTAATTTCATGGCTTATCATTATACTGTTATAACATAATTGATAAAAAAATTGTCTTATTTAAATTAAAGTCATTAAATTTTTGAAAATAAATTGTTGTTCTTATTAGGCAGTGGTGGTCAATGGTCTTTCATTTGTATATATGTCTTTGTTTCTATTAATTTATTTTCAATGGGTAAAATAACTTATTGAGCCTCCATAGCACCCCTCCAATTGAATTTTATTCTATTTTATGTCTAATTAGGTTTTAATATAATTATTTATTCCCCACCATATGAATCAATAGTGTGGACATTTTTTGGTTTTATGTGTGGGGAGAGGGGACATAATGTGTTGAAATTCATGTCACATCTTTCCCATTGTTATTTTTTTCAAAAAATGTTTAATGTTTTTCAATTTTCCCCAAAATACAAGAAATATAAAAAAATTATTTAATTTAGGGATATTAAGATTCACTATGAAAATAAATTTACTCCTTCCTAGTGTATAAAAACATCTTTTTTGTTAGGGTTTGACTTTGTGTGAAGATTTGGAGGTTGTATAATGTCTAACATATATAGCTCATCATCCTCAAAGATTTTTTATTTCCTAAATCTGTAAGTGCAGTTAAAGAAGATTGTTTTCAATAATGTTGATGTTGAATTAAGATAACCTGATTTTTTTATAAGATCCCAGGTTTCTCACTTTTTTAAAGAAACTCACATTAGGGATCCATCTCAAATATATATATTAGATGTTCTTTGAAACTGGAGTATAGAGTTAAATTTGATTCAGTGGTTAGAATATGAGACTCTAACAACTAGGCCTATGTGTTGGACCTATATAATTATCAAATTGTTTTATTTATTATAGTACTAATTTCACATATATTTCAAGAAAAATTAAAAAAAATAATTATCCTACTATGAAAAAAAATTTAGATTAAATTTAGGGGAATTTTAAACCTTATGAACAAATGGAAAATTTACTTGTTTGAAGAAAGGTCTTGATGTATCAATTAAATCGATAAAAAAATTCTTTGAAATTTTTGGAACCGAGGATATGGTGGAAAAGTTAGGGTTAACTTGGTTTGGGTATTTAATTCCACTAGATGTAACATATCATCACACATATATTTGAAATGTCAAATGGAATTGAAGACGGAATGTTTGTAATTCAGTATAGAATGAAATACATCCTTGACATTGTGTAATATTACCATTTTTTTCAATGGGAGGTCAAATATAGGTGGGACCTTTTGTGCACTCATTCTGTGAAAATCCTTAAATGATTATTTGCCTCAATCATTTAAAATCCAGACATGCATCATATTGGATCTTGCTGTGAAAATTCGCATTCATTATTTTATAAAGTCAAAAAGTATGCACTTGTTTTAGGGAAAAAATTATATATGGGGGAGTATGATGTGGCTTATTTTTAATGTATTTTATCACATTATTTTTTATAATTGACAATATTATTAATATCAAAACATTTTATTTTGTAAAGTAATTACCTATTTTTCATTCTTGATCATAAATGATAAAATCATTTTTTTGTAAAAATATCTTTTGGATTTATAATTATTTTCATTATAAAAAAATTAATATTAATTCATTTATTATCCTTTGAAATCTTTTTACTTGTTATGTTAAATGAAATATTTTTATTTTATATTATTTTAATATAATAATTGTTTATATAATTTCAAATTTTTTCAATTCATCTATTTTTAATATTTTTATATTTATTCATTAAATTTAATAATTTCTTGGAAAAAAATAAATTCCCACATTGGTTTTTTTATATTAAATATTTAATATTATTATAAATATTTTATTCTATTATATATATATATATATATATTAATAATGTTTAGTATGTAATTCTAACTTAATTTTTGCATTGTATTAATTAATTAATTTAATTAATTACGTAACTAACTAAAGAAAAATACATTTAATAATTTTTTTAAATTATATGTTTTGTTAATATTTTTAAATAAATATAAATAATTTGAAAAAAAATTATAATTGAGTAAATATTTTAAATATTAATTAAAATATAAATTTTTATATTTTCAAAAAATTTCCATTGTTGTTTTAAAAATTTAATATATTCTAAATTAAATAAATCAATTTTATTAATATGTAATTTTTAATTTCATTTTTTTAGGTTGTTAATTTTTTTCTTAATATATTTTTGAAATTTTTAGGTTATATTGTTCCACACTCATTGAGAGGAATAAAACCTAATAGTGACTATTTTGAGTCACATCCATAATAACAATGGTAACTCAAATGAGTCATTTACATCCTTCTCACTCACAAACATGATGTAGTTTTTATTTTTATCCACCACCATTACACAAAACCACTAGAGGATACTCCCTGTGTCACCACTAAACATTCAATTAGTGGCACGTTGTGCCACAGCCAATAATACCCAACTCAGACATTTTATGAGTCACCATTATTTTACCGAACTCCAATAGAAGACAACCCCAATGGTGAATCATATTCACCAATATCCCATCTAAATCAATACCATACATTCTCACTTCTCTTGTAACAACCAAGTAGTGAAAAACCAATTCACAATTTCTAGAATTTTCACCCCCACGAACATTTAAATCACCCCCAAATAACAACTGATATCTTACATATTTTAAATAAACTAGACAGTAAAAGAGAAAATTGTATAGCACAACGAAGCAGAAAACCAAATCTGAAAATTATGAATAATATAATGAAACTATAACTCAATGTTCCTAATTTAATAATATTTAGAAACCCCAACCCACCATAATAAACAAAAACCCCAAATTTAGGTGTACTGAAGAAGAAGCAGCCAAGCTAATTTACATCTCCCATCTTCCTCCCCCCATAGAGAATTGTGTTGAGGGTTCCTATAAACACCCATACCATTCAATTAAATTACCTTATGGTAATTTTTTTCTATAAATCCTAGTATTTCATGTTGGCTCAATTCAACACTTATTTAAAAATTTACATTTGTTCAAGTTTTATAATTGTGCATAACCCAATGGTGTTTTGTGTCATCAATTTCTCCAAACAATGGTGTATCACCAAAGCATTGATTCATCCTTGTATTGTATCTCCCTAGTGGTGGCTCACAGGGGATATATCACTAGGACAATCACCGGATTAGTAGTGTCTCATATAGTGGTGCGTCATGCCTATTTCTTGGTCACCATTTTCGTGTCTAGTATAGAATATTCTATCATAGTGGTGTCACACAAGGAAATGTATCATGGACTGTGGTATGTTTTTCATCCTAATAGTTCCACAACAGGAGGTGACTCATTATGTAGGGTCTCAGTAATGGTTCCTCATTCGACAGTTCATCATCTGACAGTGTCTCTCTGGTGGTTCCTTATGAGTGGTTTTTATAGTAATTACATTTTTCCCATGTGACTTATTTCATATAAATATAACGGGTCATAGGTCATATTTAATAGTCTCTAAAACCAATTCAACTGTCATAAATTATATCATTATTTCACTATGGGTCCGGACGCATTGAAATGATCAAACTCTGTGGTCTTGGTAAGATCCCCATTTAATGGAAATATTAAACTCTTTCTATTTTTTATTTGATTTTGAAATGATCTTCCTAATGTCAATATAATATTCCCTTCTTCCATTTAATCTCATTTATCTTAAGATAATATGTCCCCATAACCTTCTTCCATGCAGAGTATCCTATGTCTAGTTCATGATTCCTAGGAGAGTCCCATGTTGAACGTGCACCCCTATTTTAGGCGTAACCAGGATTTATTGTGATTTCATGCTCCATACAGGTTTCTCCTTCATTATTCTATATTTTTCATCCTAAGATATGTGTATATTTACATTTCCCCTTGAGAATATAGTTTATTAGGATTTATAATGATAATATAATTTGATTAATAATCTCTTAATAGTGGATGGGAAAAAGTGATGCCTGATATTTCTATATGTATGATTTAATATATTCTTTTGATTTGTATAGTCTAATATACCACTATGTATCATGAAAATTTGGGGTCCTTATTTTCACAATGTATGGTTGTGTAATTCATGTTCATTGGGGTCCTAGGTTAACCGGGTATATTCAGAAAATAAATGATTTCCCTAGGATCATACAGATTCTATGATGACCCCAAAATTAACAAGTGGAATTAAATAAGTGATACATTATTAAATTTGATTTTGTTTTTACTTAGTAAGATTGGTGATGTAATGTGTGTAATTTTCATCACATGTGTGTATGGGGGAAGTGGATGATATGTAGTTGTAAGATTTGGCTGGGATGGGTCTGGTGTGATTATGAATTAGGGATACTGAATTTTATTGAGTAATAATAAGTTTTTATATTTGGTTTTTAGTTTTTGGTTGGTTCATTTAATATGATAATCCGGGTGGATGAGTTTGAAGAAGTACAATATTGCGTGTGTGGGTAAAATCTAGAGTCTTATCCCTTATTAATAATAAAAAAGCATCAACCGACATCTCGAGGTCAGTTTAATATCTCATTAATGTTAAGTGATTAAATTAACCATGCCACTTCACTTCTTGAATGAGAGATACTATGTTTCTTGACGTTTTTATGTCTAATTGTTTCAATGAGAGTAATTGAATAAATGAATAATTGTTTATTAACTTTGGAGTGACATGGGTTGGTTTGGTTAATGATATGGGAGGGGATAATGAAATTTTAAATGATTTTTGTGTCATTAAACGTGTTTGATTATAACTAATTAAATTAATTTATTTTGATCATGTTGGAATTGTGAAGCCACTTTAATTTATTAGAGTTTTTAACCTTCATTAATAACAATTATAGATACAAATAAAGGCATTCAGATGTGGAAAAAAAATATGTCTATTTCCTGAGATGGTATATTTTTTTGTGAACCCATAAGATGGTATAGAGTGTTTAAAAATACAAATACATTTATGTTCTGGTGATTTCTAAATGTCCCCCTCCCTTTTAGAGAACAATGTGATGAACACATGCATAGTGATACGAGGGGTGATTTCCCAAACAGCTGGTGAGGAGTAATTAGGGATGTGTACATACTATTTTCCACTCCATCTTATTTGTGAGGTACATATGGAACATGTTATGATGGTCATAGGTCTATTAGTTATTTATATTGTTGTGTTGATTGCCTATGTCTTTTCTGCCAATGTAGGTTGTCTCCGATGTTTCTTTGGTTGAGATGTGATAGCCTATGTGTTGGGGGGGCATGTCGATTGAGTCCTCAGTGACTCTATAATGAGTTAAAATGTGCATTACCATGTGTCATCGGGATGAGATGTCATGAGATGCTTCATGAGGCCGATGTTCGTGTGGGTGGGATTTGAGGCCTAGGTGTGTGCAGCCATGGTGTGTTTTGATGTAAAGGTTTCTGTGGGCCGGATATAATGGGATATACATAAGTTATGGGAGATCCATTATATACGATGTTGGGGGGAGTGGTATACCAATGGTAAAGTTGTAGGGGTTACACTATCACTGATGTTATTTATATCATATTACTTGACTTGCATTATTTGGTGAGAATGCCTTGGTGTGGTTGGGTTTGTTAGGTATACATATTTAGGTGTTTTTTAGTTCTGATGTTTTCTCACAAGGGAATTAATATGCTTCTTTATCAAGTTCACAAGATACATTTTCATTTTTAATTAGTAGAATTTTATGCTCAAATTGTGTATATAAAATTGTATTCATGTTTCTAGGAGGATATCATAGACCATGTTGAGCATTACTAGCTCGGACAATGGGATAAATGTGGTGTCACTTCTTCATATTTTTTTGGGTATTTTCTTTAGAGACTTTTATCTATATTCATTATATTAATACATGCATTTGGAATGGTTGGGTTTACCTTTCATATTAAATCTTGGATTTGTTTGTGGAATATTCATTCCATTTATATATCTTGGTTCATTATAATTGGTAATGCTTCCCATATTGTGATATTTGTAAACATGTGGTGCAATTCTCCAACCCATGCTCTACTGGGGTAGGGACTTAGGGGTCATTACCTATCTCTCATAATTTTGTATAATTTGAGGGATAGTGCCATGACATAGTGGTAATAGTGGATATGTTTTAGAGATAGTATGGATTTCACAATTAGGCACAGTGAGTAATGTATGGGTTGGTATAGATAAAATTATAGTAGTTCATGGTTCCTAACATATTCTAGGTAGACAAGCTACGACAAGGGAATTTATGTCCCATTGTGATCTAGTGCGTGATATATGAACATATTGAATGACCAAGGGAGATTGACATGCTTGTAGGGTAGAGACATATGAGAGGGTCATTCATCATAATGACTTATGTCAATGTTTGAATAGTGTTGTTTTGAAATGGTTGAAATGAATTAAGGTCAATAATAATTGGAATTCCATAATACTAGAGATTAGGAAATAATTGTTTTAAATTTATCTATGTCTCATATTCATCATCTGTGTCTGGATCAGGTAGTTATGTTTCATCATACTAGTCTAGTTGTTAACTGTATGGTTAATCTAGTTGATGAGAACGATAAGTGGAAGAAGACATTTTTGTGCCTTCCAGTGGTAGGATTTAGGGGAGTACGAGGGTACTGTTTTAGACGTGGATAAAGATAGATGGATAAAGGGTCTTGAGATTACTTTCAGTTTTATATAAGTATCTATAGTGTTTTGGGTACCTTGTGTAGTCAATTAGATGTGGGGTGTTGTGCATCTGTGGTGGATGTTTTACCCAAAGATCAAAAGGAGGTAGATGTTTCATGTGATGAATTCTAGAAGGAGTTTATTTACAGACATTCATTTATCAATCATGATTGATGATGAGAGACAAGAGCTACTATCACTTAATTAGGGGAGTATGTCAGTATGAGAGCTGGGAATCATGTTCATGGACCTTCTCTGTTTTTTCATCCATCTTTTTCTAGATGAGGTTCCTGATGTGAGACATCATGATGAGGAACTTCATTCTTCTATCGGGTATGATGTCACTCCTTTTAAAATTATGATATTTTTATAGGATCATTTGAAGGATGAGTTGATCTAGAAGATTCATTAATGAGTAGGTTCACTGTGAGAGGGATTAAAGAAGGGTAATTTGAGTGGAAGAACTGATGTGCTAAAAATAAGAGGTTTCAATCTATAGTGAGTAGACCTCAAAAGCTTCCTTTCTATCCTTCTCTTAAAAGTGGATTCCATTATTTTTTTGGTAACATAACACCAATAGTTTTGTGCACAATAGTTATATGAGATCATTTTTTAGAGGTGGACAAGTTCTATTCCATCCTCAACAGCAGTTACCAGTGAGACCATATTTATTAGAAAAAGAAGAAGGCTTTCACTCCACCAATGGATTATAGATTAAGGAGAGGCCAAACTCATGATTTTCATTATGCTCATGGACTCCGACTTAAGTGTGTATGTGGAGGTGTTATTTAGGTGAGATTTAGAGGAGTTTGGAAAGATCAATTAGACAATGTAGAGGTAGCAGTTCTAGAGGGGGAAATGATCGTAAGATAAACTATTGGTTTATTTAGTACTATTGTTTGTTCCATTTTTTATTTAGTACCCTTATAATCCTTTTCTTAACCCACTATATCTATTTTCAAACACTATTGTTATAGAGTCATACCATACCACTGACACTGATTACACCACTAAGATGGTAGACTTGGTTTTTTGATGTGTGGAGGGTTTGTAGACTGATGATTGGGCCACATTAGTCACATGTTGATATTTTATTTCTATATATATAATCATACGATGTAAATAATGGAATCAAGTGGTTTTATTCTCTATTTGATGTTATCAACTTCACAATTGGAGAGTTGAGTTTTCAGATGTGGATGGTCATCCTATGGTTTATGGTTGAGAGAAGAGTTGTGAGGTGCATAGTTTGAGTGTGGATCTCTTTCATTCCTTATTGGATGAGTTTTTTGTGGAATAAGTAGATGTTTGAAAAGTATAGGATACAATTATAATTGGGGATCTCCTTGATGTTTTACCCTATTATTTTCTATTTCTACCCCCTCTACATGATGTTGAGTTCAGGACAGACATGTATCATTGTGCATCCGCAATTTTGATAGCTCCTTATGAAATGACACATTCTAAGTTGTTGGAATTCAGGATTTAGATATATGATCATAGGAAGAAGGGTTTTATCTAGACCAACGTAACCTCATGGATAGTGGTCTGAGTTTATGGATATATTAATCTAGGTAAAATTTGGTTACATTCAAATCCCATTACTCTCATCCGGGGATAGATGATACTTTTGATGAGATAAGAGGTGTATGTTGGTTTTCATAGATTGATCTTAATTATATATATCAATATTTAAGGGAGAAGGATGTTTATATCCTGATAAATTCCTTTAGAGGCATTTATGGTCACATCAATTTTTTATTCATCTCATTCAGTGTTAATAATTCAATAGCATTGATCATGGGGATTATAAAATTCTTTTTATATGATTTATTTGAATGTTTAATAATCTTATCCCTAAATGAAATATTGAACTAATTGTTGTCAAGGGAGGATAACTTTGAGCATCATTGAATTGTCTTGTATGTTTGTCAACACCACCGGCTATGTGGAATGTCATATAGCTATATGGTATGAACATGAGAGGTTCATTTCCATTAGAATGTGGTGACTAAACATGGTGTCGAAGATGAACCATCAATGTTATGTAGTTTTATAATGGGAATGACATGAAAATGTGGCATAGTTTTATAGTTTTTTGTGTCTTGTAATCTATTATCAGAGGTCTATACGTAATTTCTCTCAATTTGTTTCCTTGCTGACTTCATTGACCAATAAAGATTAGGAATATGTGTGGTGTGATTAGTGTCAAGTATCGTTGGAATATTTAAAAGGTATGTTGGTTATTTATCCATTGATATGATTTCTAGAAGAAGGGATTATATTTGATGTGTTTTATAATGCTTCACATTTGGGATTGGAATGTGTGATGATGTAGCAGTGGGTAGTGATCTCT
The DNA here is from genome assembly GCA_963277665.1 of Viscum album. Classification (NCBI taxonomy): domain Eukaryota; kingdom Viridiplantae; phylum Streptophyta; class Magnoliopsida; order Santalales; family Viscaceae; genus Viscum; species Viscum album. The sequence continues at coordinate 1,743,782,861 of OY728156.1, forward strand.
TATCAATATAGCTATTTACGTTCCCACAATTTTAAATATTCCACCCAAAATCTAGATATTATTGTAGTTTTTTTAGAGATAATGTTTTGGTAGAATTACCAGATTAGAGATTTCTTTGTGGTGTTCATGAACCAAAAGAGTTTGATATATAACTTATCTCATGGTGCTATAATGATACGGTGGTAGATGTCAATGGTGTTTCTTCAAGATTATGATTTTGAGATCTCGTACACCTCTGCAAGGGGGAATTTTTTGACAGACTCTTTTAGTAGAATGTTGGGGATGGGTCTTTTTGGGAGTCTAGGAACTCTGGGAGAGCAATGGATGAGTTGGAAGCCATTCACATAGATGTCAAGGATTGATGTTGGTATATGATGTTAATTTCATATGATTTTTAAATATATTATGATGAATTATGTGGAAACATATCATTGGTAATACATATATGCATAGGTGATGTGTGATCATGTTGGCCCTAGTGATGCTCCAAATGGATGCATGTAGGATGGTTATAACAATAATTTTTTTTCCTTCGACGCTATTTTTATTGTAAATATTTGAATGTGAGTCCTTTATGAGTCCAATATATTTACATTGGATGTACACTCTATAATTTATATGATGTATCATGGATTGATAATGTAGTTGTTGTGGCCCTGGATGAAGTGGGTAGTTATAGAGTTTGTGTCGAAGATCGTGTATCTCATGGAAGTAATGTTTTATCATCATGTTCTTGGTGGGTTTTTGCATCCCTTGGATGTTACCAAGATGGAATCGGATGAAATATCAAAGAATTTAGTCAAATGATTGACAAGAACCTATGATTTTGGAGGGGATTTTCATAAGCTATTGGCACTCAATTACATCTCAATAGTAATTTCCACCCACAAACAGATGGGTAGGTGGAACAGACTATCCAGATGTTGGATGATATATTGCAGAAATACATCTTAGGCATTTTTGAATCTTGGTTACAAAAACTAACATTGGTAGTGTTTTCATTTGATAATTCCTATCACTCTTATGTTCGTATGGTTCCCATTATGCATTGTATAGAATGACATGTGGTTATTCATTGTTCTTGATAGAGGCTAGAGTGATTGTTGTTCCTAGTCCGGTTGTGGTGAAGAGTATGATAGAGAATGTTAGTATTGTTCACGATATGAAAACAAAACCATAGTATAGTCATACATCTTTTGTTGACCATAGGTGTAGGACCATGGAAATTTAGGTTGTGGACCACGAGTTCTTGAAGGATTCCCCTGAACATGGGCTTTTGAGGTTTGGAAAATGCAGTAGGTTTTATCCAAGGTTTCGTGGACCCCTTGACGTGTTGGGAAAAGTTGGAGATGTGGAAAATATAGTGGAGTCGAACCGCATTAGAGAGGATAAACTACATCTTTCACAACTCCCAGCTTCATCTTTATCTTCATGATGACTTCCATGTTATAGAATCAGGAGAGTTAGATATTGAGGATGATGCATAATTTTTTTAGTGGTCAGTAGTTTTACAATAACATTGATATATAGTATTATGTGGATGTATAATTCATTTAGTTCATGTGTTGTGGATGCTTGCTGGCTATGAAAAGAGTACTTCATAGAAAGACATGTAAATACATGCCCTATACCTACAATTGTTTTGATGTTTATCCTTTTTATGTATATCTTCATGATGCTATGTTTGAACCTTTTTGATAATAAAATGAACATTTTCCATTGGTTAATGATGTGAGATAATGTCTTAGAACATGAAAAGGGCAGTACATGATTCATGATTGAAACACATTAAATATGATGCGATTAAATCCATGTGGATAATATATTGGATCCTAGAGTAGATAAAATATTGACATAGAAGATAAAATTCTATGATACATTTGTTCTAATGTTTTATTTTATTGTAGTTTTGAAGATTTGTTTTTTTGGTCGTTTGTGGTGTGGTGTTAACAATTGTGATTATAATTCCAAGTTAATCGATGTCAGAAATTTTTTTCTTAGATAGAGACGATTCCACTCCAACATTCTAAAAACATATGGTGGTTTATAATTGATCATTGATGTGTTTAGTTGATAATAGTGTTTCTAGACTGATGTGCTCCTTGAGATGGATCTTCAGAGATGGTTGGTTAGACCCTTACAGGCTTTTCATTTGGTTTTGATTAGATATACTGGGGGTGGGAATAGTTTGAGAGGTAGCTAATGTAATGGACCATAACAATCCAGTCCTTTGCATGGTGTGAAATCTTTTTTTTAAGGCATCTGGGGATGTCAAGGTGACTCATTTCAAAAAAATTCAATAATTCCTAGTTTCCATGTTTTCCAATGGTGTCCTAACCAACGATGTATCATGCTAATGGTGTCTTAAATCATTGGTGTCTAACCATTGAGGTGTATCACCTAGAATTTACTCACCTTGGTTGTGGATCGCTGGTAGTTTATCTCCCATGTGGTTTCTCGATTGGCGGTTTCTATTCTGAGGGTTCCTCATGCATGGAGGTAGGTCACCGAAGCATGGTATCATCTATTGTCGTCTCGCCTAGAGGTGTATCACTATATGTTGTAGGTGAATCATCCAAAATGTGCCTCATCTATTGGTTAGTAATATGAAGGTGTCTCACTCATGGTTCTTCATCCGATGGTCCCTCTTCTAATGGTGTTTCATTGGCAGTGCCCCATGAGTAGTGTTTCCAGTTCTTCAAGTTTTGACCTTTCTACATCCTTCCGTTATGTAATATGGATTTAAGTTGAAATTTAAAAGGCTCTAAGACCTATTCAAATGAAATAAATTATAACAATATTTCTTGATGGTTATTGAGGCTTTGAAAGAGTCAAACTTTTTGGTCATAGTCAGATCTGTCATTAATGTAAATAATGACCATTATAAAATGTTTGTTGAATCTAATATGATCCTCCATAGTTGAGATAACCATCCATTAATCCACACCATATCATTTATAATGATACTATATGTCACCATGACCTTAATTCATATAGTGGTTTTCTATGTTAGGTTCATGATTCACTAAAAAGTCACCAACTCTATTTGCACCCCAATTTTTGGTGCAACCAGGAAGTATCAATCATTATTATTCCAAGTATTTTTATCTTTCACCTTCCTAAATTATTAAACATGTGGGATGGTTATATTGATGTTTTAAATTGTGATTATTTTCAATTCGAGATTAATAATGAAAATATAATTTATTTAATAATAAAAATATCCGGGATAAGGAAAAGTGACACATGATCTTCTAGTATGTTTCATTTCTTAAATTCTTGTTTTTTAATGGGATATTTACTAATTTAAAATTTTAGTCATTTGGGGAATTTTTTGCAATAGATATGCTTGTTTTTAGGATCCTTGATCGATTCCTATATATAAATATCATTCAACCACATATATTTAGTTAATAAATGGATTTCCCCAGATCGTAATGTTTCTAAGATTACCCCAATATTAAATAGTAAAATTAATTAAGGGATCCATTATTATACCATAATGTTTTTTCCTCTATTAAGTGATTTTATGTGTTGTGTGGAATTATTAATGATTTTTTGAGTAGGGGAACTGCTTGACATGTGGTTATACAGTGGGGATGTGATGGATGTGTTGTGATTATACAACAAGGCTATGGAATTTGGTTGTGCTATAATAAGTTGTAGTATGTGTCAATGGGTTGGTGGTTGGATTGGTTAAAATAGAAAAAATGGAATATGAGTTTTATGAATGGATGTTTTGTTTTTGTGGGTAATTTATGAAGTCTTATATATAAATAAGATTCAAAAATATTCACCCCATATCTATATGTCATGGTAAGATGTGTTAATAATGTGAATTGTGTTAATTTACCATGGTTATTAACCTCCTGAATTAATGCAACAATTTTTCATAATGTGTTCTATTCCTAAGAGTCTCCGAGGTAGTGATGAAAATTAGGAATAATTGGTTAATAAAATTTTGGGAAACATTGGTAGGGATGGTTAATGCAATGAGATTGGTTAATGAAATATTAAATGATGGGTTTTTGACTAAATGTGGTTTCTTCTAAATAATTAATTAAATATGTGTTGATCACATAGGGAATTTAAAGCTGCTTCAATTTATTATGGCTCTTCTCCTTCGATGATGACTATTGTAGATACTAATAAATTCATTTAGAGGTTGCATCAATTGTTATAGGGTTGTGAGATGGATTGTTTTTTTTGAACCCATAGGTTTGGTAAGAGTGTTTAAAACAATAAATAGATTTATATTAATGTGATTTCGATAAGTACCCAACTAATATTGGGAACAGTGTTCCTATCACTCGAATAGTTATGTCGGGGGTGTTTTTCCAAACATCCGATGTGGAGTACGGTTGGATGGGTACCCAATATTTTCTACTATCACTTCTAAGTGAGGTTGGTATGTAACATGTTGTGATGGTTTGATGTTTGTTAGTTATTAAAATGGTGGTATTAATGGCCTAGGAGTTTTTGAAAGAGGTGGATTGTGGCTCAGGTGTAATCAGTTGAGATGTGTTAACCAAAATGCTTCTGAGTGTGGTTATTTCCTACTAGTTGTATTCAATACTTATTGTGATGTGATGTCACATGTTTATTATTTTTGAGATATATTTTCATTTTTTATGAGTCCCAGGCGTGTAAGGAGATATGTGAGGCCTATGTGCGTGCAGGCGGGATGTTTTACGAGCCCAGTCGTGGGTGAAGATGATGTGATGTGGCATACAAAAGGGATGGGAGTTCCAAGACATAAAATTTTGGGAGAGGGAATCATATCCTTTGGAACGTGGTGTATGGTACCCTATTGTCAAATTGATTTATATTATATTACATGACATGAATTATTCGGTGATCCAATTTGTTGAGGTGGGTTTGGTTAGTATAACTGTTTAGGTTCTGTTTGTTTCTATTGTCTTCTCACGATGGAATTAGTATTATTCTATATCAGGTTCAGGATAGAATTTGGCTTTCAATATTAGTATAATTTAATGCTCAACCCACATATATGAAGCTATTTTATGGTTTCCATGAGGATTTCATAGACCATGATTGCAATTACTAGCTTTTAACTTAGGACTGATGTTGTGTCACTTCCTTGTATTTTCTTTTGTGTATTTTCATTAATGATTTTTTGTATATCAGTTCTATTTCTCCATTCACGTGGTATTGTTTGGGTTTATCTTTTATATTATGTCATTGAGTCTTTTTTGGATGATTCATTCTATATCCCGATATTGTTTCATTTTGAAGGGTAATGCCTCCCATATTAGGATATTTTTACACCATTGGTGCTAGTCTCCAACATAGGGACTACTAGAGGCAGGTCATGATGATCATTATATCATGCCCTGATTGTAGTATCTTTGTAGGGAGGGGTATTAACAATATCAGACAATGGATCTGGCCACTGTTAGAGAATACAACACCCATTGTTGTTGCAATGTCTACTAAACTAGATACTTCTATCGGCCACCAAAATTGTAAAATAGCCACCACTGTGAACCATAATACCTTTAGGCGGTACTACGTGATACTAGATCTATCAATGAACCCCACACCTCTTACATATCAACTAATCCTGACCTCCACCTTTTCTGCCCTTCTGCTCATCAAACCCCCATCCCCTTATCTAATTTTTATTATTAATTTTCATATATTATAATATTATATAAAATATATAAATATAATATATAATAATAATTATAAGTTAAACAATAACATGATAATAATATATATCTAACAACTAATTTAATGTATTTAATAATAACTTATATATTTTAAATTCATATAACTATTATTTTATATACAAACTACTAACATTAATAATCATTTCAATAACATTTTATTTTCAATAACATTTTATTTACATATTTTATATACAAACTACTAACATTAATAATCACATAGGTATACTATTCATGAAGATGACTGAAGATGATAAATGTAGCCTCTTAGTCATCTTCCATATAGAACTCGCGTATGATCCAAGTACAGAAGTCTTCACTGCCGAACCCACGTATGATCCTAGTACAGTAACCATCGCTTTCAAACCCACAGAGGATCCAAGTATAGTCGTAATTGCTGCCGAACCCAGGGAGGATCCATGTACTGTCGTCCTCGCTGCCGAAACCACGTAATATCCAAGTACAGTGGTTCTCACTACCGAACCCATGCATGATCCATGTAAAGTCACCATCATCGTCGCAGTCTCAACCAACTCTAGGGTTCCCGCACACAGCAGGCTCGATTCCATGAGGGTCTGCTCCATGAGCCAAGGGGCCAATACATCAACTATCCCGAAGTCCAGAGTTTATGTATCACAAAGTTCCGCCTCGTCAATAGACTCTCAACGCGATAGATGATGCATCAATCAGATGCCCGGTCTGAGAGATAATGGATTTTAGGTTCCATGGGCCCGGTTAGAAATACACTCGATTCTAACCCAGTTGATATCAATAGTCATCCAAACCTTGAGTGGAGTAATAAAGAATAACCATCTCACTAAGAGGAAAAAAAAGCAAAACATTCCCAAGTCATGGAGAACAAGACAACCAAGCCATTTCCCTTAAGTACACGACATGTAGGTAAGTGATAAACGTTGTGTCATGAAACACCGGGTATTGACCGCGTGTAATGGCCCATATCACAGGGCTAGTAATGTAGATAATTACATGGCGTGTGGTATGGTTACACGCCATGTGAAAACCTCTAGGGTTGGTTCCACAGGCGCTGGCCATGCCTAGCTGTGTGATGGAGTACATGCCCGTGTAGTCCACCCCGTGGCCGTGTATTCCCGGAATACATGCTGAGTCATCATGAAGCTACTTCTTCCATGGTGAGGTAGTACACACCGTGCCCCTAGCCGTGTGGTTCTTCTCATGTCCGTGTATCTTCTAGATTACACGCAGAGCCTCGTGAAGCCTCTACTTCCTTTCTATGAAGTGAATACACGCCGTTTTACTTGGTCATGTATTGTTATCCATGTCAGTGTATTTTTCTTGAATACAGTGAATGTCAATCGAAGCCTCCTCTGAAAAATAGCGAGGAGAGTACATGTCGTGTGTCTTGAGTCACATTCCATGTAATAATTTTCAAACGTCAAAACAGATCCCACAATATTCTTGTACTACACGGTGTGTGCTCATGGAGCACACATCGTGTATTCTGGAATATTCCAGAAAATGACGCCTCTGGAAAGCACACCTCCTGAGGCATCCGTTCATAATTCATATGATTCAATTTCAATGAAACTTACACTTCTAGGTCACCACATCGATATGAGGCCATTTATGATGTTTTCTGGCCTCCGGTTGGCTCCAAAAACATATCTTGATTCACCTCCTAAGAACAGTAGGATAACACCATACAACAACGAGAACGACGGTGGAATCAGACCGTGTTAGTTTGGTCTGGTTCCTTCCACATTAGTTCGATATCATGTGATTTAATGAGAAACAACAACATGGAAGTTAAACCAATGTTACTCAATCGAAACACACCCCTACCTCGTTAAACGATGATGTTTTCCCGTAATGAAGAAGATGGTGTCGCGGGGTGAGGTTTTGAAGATGACGTTAGCGTGCGTCTAAGGAGGGGATGACGTCTTACACTAGTTGCAGAGAGAAGAAGGAATGGAATGTCGTCTCTATTTGTGGTGACGACGTTCTTCATCGAAGAGTGTCGTTCTTCGCTGGAGGATGAAGTTTTTCAATGTGACTTAGAACTCTCTCCCCAAAATCCTCACACAACAACCAACAAAATAAAATAAGGCCTCCCCTTATTTTATTATTTTTCCATGCATTTCATAAACTCCAAATTCAAAAACAAGGTCACTTAATTAATTGAACTTGATTTGTCTAATTAATTGGGTGTTATGTTGGCACGTTTAACGAGGGGGAGAGAGGAGTTAATCACATAAATAGGGAGTTAGGGAATGTGAAGGGTTAGGCTCATGTAGGCCCCACATCACCTTAATCCTCTAAAGGGTATTTTGTAACTACTGGGTCCCACAACAACTCCCAGACTTAGGATATAACTACTTAGAATAAAGAAATAATATTTTACACAATTTTATTTACTTCTCACATAAACCCCAAAATTTAACATCATCTCCCGAGAAAACACATCAACGATTGAAGTCATATTAAGAAAATACTAGCATTGCGAGTTCATCGGTGCCCTCAGATATCAATTCCGAGCACCTGTTCAAAAGATAGAAAAACTCACTCATTCGTTCATTGAACGTACCCGAGCTAATTTCAGAAATTGATTCCGGGCACACTGGGCCTCGGAATTAGGTGTCGTCAGAAACTGCGTACTCGTAAAATCCCAAAAAAATTAAGAAAAAAATTTCCATGAAATCTATTTGTCTTTACATTACTACCACCTCAGGTCTTTACATCCCCGTAAAGCAACATCATATACTAGGGTAAAAAATGAGGGTAATGTGCACGCATCTGATCCGCCTACTCCCATGTGCTCTCTTGGAGGTTCCCATGCTGCCACCTGATGCACAATATAGGAATCGACCGTCCACGTAGGACTCAATCATGTCAATCCTCGATCTCCACCGAGACCTCCGCAAATGTTTTCTCGTCATCGATGTACAGCTCCCCGTGATCAATGATATGCGTCGGGTCATTCACGTATCTCCTCAGCTGAGATACGTGGAAGATGTCGTGCACCTGGTGCAACTAAGGTGGAAAGGGCTAGGTGATAAGCCACCTTGCCGATCCTACTGAGAACCTGGAATGTTCCGATGAAGCGCGGAGATAACTCGCCGCCCAGGCCAAATCTCCATAATCTACATCGAGGTGAGACCCATATGAAAACGTGGTCTCCATCCATGAACTCTAGTGGTCTCTGCATCATATCATCATAGGACTTCTGTCGGCTCTGTGCAGTCCTCATCCACTCTTAGATGATCTTCACTTTATCCGTCGTGGCTGAGACCATCTCTGGTCCTACAAGTGCTGACTCCCTATGGTCAGTCCGGCACAGAGGTAATCTGCAAGGTCGGTCATACAATTCCTCGTATGGTGCCATCCTGATGGTGGAGTGGTGTCTGTTGTTGTACACAAACTACACCAAAGGTAGGTGATCATTGCAGCTATGACCAAAGTCAAGGACACGTGCACAGAGCATGTACTCGAGAGTATGAATGGTCCTCTCCATCTAGCCATCCCTCTGAGGATGAAAGGTGGTGCTCAGGTGTAGCTGTATCCCAAATGCCTCCTATAGCCCCTTCCAATGACGGGAAGTAAATCGGGCATCTCAATCGAAGACGATAGACGATGGAACACCATGAAGCCATACGATCTTCTGAATGTAGAGGCATCCCAAGTTCTCCACTGATCGCTGCTCTCTGATTGGTTGGAAGTGGGCCGACTTGGTGAGTCGGTCAACAATCACCCAGATGGAGTCACATCCTCTGGAAGTACGAGGAAGCCCTGTCACAAAATCCATAGATATCCCATACCACTTCCACCTTAGGACCTCTAGGGGCTATACCAAACCTGCTGGTACCTAGTGCTCCGCCATCACCTGCTGTCAGGTGAGGCATCGTGAAATGAACTCTACCACATCCTTCTTCGTACCCGGTCACCAGTGCTGTTGTCTGAGGTCTTGATACATCTTCACTATTCTAGGATGTACCACTTGAGGGGAAGTGTGAAACACCCTCACCACCTCCTCCCATAATGCAGCTGGTACAATGGTACGTCCTCTGAAAAGGATGACGTGCTCTCCTCCTATAGAAAATCCATCAGGTGCCTGTCATGTGGATATCTGTGCACGTTGCACCTCACAGTCAATGTCCCCACGTTGTGCCACTATGTCCCACTATAGTAGTGGAGGAGTGACTATGAGTGACTGTAGAATGGTTGATCCATCTCTATCCACAAAGGATATCTATAAAGTGGCTAACTCCTCTATCGCCTCTCCAAGTAGCTCGATGCCCGACCTCCTGCTGAGAGCATCAGCTACTACGTTCCCTTTACCAAGAGTATAGAATATCTCATAGTCATAGTCCTAGAGGAACTCGAGCCATCACTGTTGTCTCAGGTTCTGTTCCTTCTGCGAGAAGTTATACCTGAGACTCTGGTGGTCAGAGTAAATTGTAAATCACTCTCCCATCAGAAAGTACAACCACATCTTTAAGGCAAAGACAACTGCTGTAACATCATAGGTAAATAAAGAATATAAATTTTGTGTATTTATTAATATTTTTGAATAAAATATTAATATGAAGTAAAAAGTAACTCTATGCTCGATGGCGTACCCAATACGCAACAACAAGTTTCTTTGAAATATTACGTTGAACTCTAATAATGAAATAATATCATTTTAAATGGTAGTTAACGCCTAGACGTTGTAATGGCGGTAAATGAACAGAACTAACTAAAAAATGATTATATATGTTTGTCAAATATTTTTAATTTTTTTAAAAAATGATAGAGGACTAAAATGCGAATGAATCCAATTTTAAGCGTAAATATTCTAATATTCTTCAAAAGGTCGATTAACCATCTTTTGATGGAGAACCCTTTTTAAATCCACTTTTTGACAATTTTATATGTTATATTGGACCAAATAAAATCTTTCTTTAGAATCGGTACATCAAAATTCACTTTGTGTATGTTTTTGTTATTTTTTCGATAAAGTTCTTTTTTAATGAATAATTGAAAAATGTTGTATTTTAATTCAAAACCTCTTTTTAATCTAATTTATTTATATGAATAGATCATCATTTTAATTTTTTTTAAAGTGAAATTAAAATAAAATGTTACCATTTAATCCAAGGGTTGTCATGGGAATTAATTTCACTTTGAAATTTGACTAAAACAAGTGTCAATCTTTTGATAGATATTGCTTCCTAAAAACATGCTATTTGTTTTGACAGTAGAAATTAATTATTAAATTAATAAATTAAACTTATATGTTATTAATTTTTTAAAATAGACATCATTTTTGAATTCATAATATCAAATATATCTTATGGGGAATTTATGGTATTTTTCTGAAAAACATCAATTTTGGTGAATAGTGAAACCACTAAGTGGTAGTTAAAAAACTGATTTTTCGTTTAAATGAATCTTTACCACTTTTTTGATTTGAATTTAACAAATCATACATACATGGTTGTCATTAGTATTTAAAATGTGGTTTAATGGGATTAAAATAATTTTTTGGTGAGTAGTAACTCTTATGTTTTTTTATTCGTGATTAATGGTAATTAGTGTAGTTTAAGGTAAAGATAATGCTATAATAATATGAACTGACATTGACACGTGTCCTAACCTTATTGTATGAATCCTGGAAATCCAAAAAAATCCATGAGTCAACTTGGTGACCCCCTGGAGCCACTTGGGTAAGAAAATTACATTAATAACTTTTTATTTAAAGTCAAAATAAAAATGTCACAAACATGTATTGTTTTACTAAAACAATTTTAAAATGAGGTCATACACATTATATTTTTTACTATAAATATTAAATGTAAATATAAAAAGATTTCATACATAATAGTATTTTTTTTTATAATTTTTAGACATTAAATAAATTTATTTATTTATGACATCATGATGATGCAGCGACTACCTCATTAACGAACGATTTAAATAAAATGAAAAGATAATGTAAAATCTAAGAGATACACTTGTCAAAAACCTATTGGATGGGTGTATTTAGAACCCTTATAACCTTATCCTAGAAATATATAATTTTGGGACCTTTAGTTTCAAAAAATAATTTTATAATAAAGTTTCTTTGCATGACATTCCAAGAGTTCCCCTCCTCCCCCTTATAAAATGCCCCCACATCTACCTTCTTACCCACACATCTCAAGCCATTGGCTCGGCCAAACTCTGATAATTTTATCTCTCCACATCCCTATATTTATCCTAGAAGCCTTCCGTTAGGTATAAATCTCTTCAATAAACCCTTTTGGTTCAAACCAAGGGGAGTTACCCAATTTAACTGTAAAGTCTTCCCTAATGTTCTTTTGTTTTATTTTGTTTCTTCAACCCACTAAACTCTTTTTATTCCTTTCTTTTGTAACAAAAACAGTATATTAAATATACTACGATGTTTTTATGAGAATTATTCAAGCAAAACTTACACACACATCCATCTAATGGTTAAACAACATACTGCTTCCATGGATGGAAAATTACTGCCTCATGAAATGATGATTGTTCTATCTTCTCCTACCACCATTCATGGTGGCTATTATGATGGAGCTATATTAATTTATGATATATATTATATTTATTTCCTCTCTATGCTTTTTTATTTTATATTTAATACAAACCTTTATTCTTTTCATGTTGTGAAAATGTGATAATTTCATTTGAGAAGTGTGGATTACTGCCCCCTCAAGTGACGTGACTCATTCATGTAATACATGGAATGTATAAAAATGAAATTTATGAACTCATGTGACCTATATAAAATATATACTATACTGGAATTATAATATATATACATCTCTCATCAAGTTTTAATTCCATTAATGTGCCAAAGAAATGAATGTAGCGTTAATGCGAACGTATGGCCTACCGTCTTCATGAACGGTGCATTTCATTTCATTATATCCTCAAATGTTATTTAATAGTATTAAATGAATATATACTGGATATATATGATATTTAATTCATTAATACTATTCTGGAGTTTATGTACATATAACTACTTGGAGAATTCGTTTCCAACAAGTTCAATTTTTACTCATATACCGAGCATCGACAAAAACGTCTGATATGAACTCACATTATTAAACAATTATTACAACATTATAATATGTGATATGAAATGAATAATAATATTTAAAAGAGGTCTTTAAGAAATTATAAATTGACCAATGTTTATTATTCCGGAATATAAATAAATAAACAAGACAAGTCGGACTTGAGGTAAGGGATCATATCTATCTCTTTCTTTTTAAGTACTCTCTTTTATGTCGTTTCTTTTATGATTCTATTTATTCTGTTGGGAATGTTATTTTATAGTCATATTACTGTAATTTATATTTTCATATGATGAGATACCCTATTTTATTTCATCAATCCATTTTTTGGATGTTTTATGTGGTGTTGTTAAGCTTCCATGTTTTCGTAAGTGATTTTTCATCTCACATTTATTCCCGTGAGATTTATGAATCATTTTCCACCATATCCATTTAGTGGTGTATTTACTGCCCATTATTCTACTATTTGTGTAATATAGTTTCATTTATGAGTATTTACATCAATTTTTGATAATCATTCTTTCATGGGGATGTACATTTCGAAAGTTACCCAAGCCGGTAAGGGAACCTTTGACCCTCCTATTTTTAAAAGTCTTATTTTGTTAGGTAGTTTAATTTACATCATATTATGCTGGGATATGTTCTTATATATTGTAATTGATGTAAAATTTATTTCCAAGTGATGAGATATCCTTTTTTTCTCATCAACTCGTTTTCTGAATTTTAATGTGACACCGTTAGGCTGTCGAATTTTTACCAAGGAACTTCTTAACCCAATTTCGATTTCTTTGGGTTCAACTTGTAGTAATTGAATATGTCATCATATGAATAGGTGTGAATGGCCTCTGATTTTATTACACATAACATCCACTAATATTGGGTGTATATATATTTGTCACACATATTTATGAGATTGATTTATCCTTAATTTATGGATACTATCTTTATAATGGATTTCATCTCAATTTACATTTACATTGAGACTTCATTGTTGTTATTAACCAATTCACTTTTATATGGTGTATATACTGTCCTTTGACATATTATATCATGAATCCCTCTATTCTCATGATATTATAAAGTTCTGATTAAATTTTATTTTGAAATTATTTGTATTCAAAAGTCTCTCATTTTGTTAAAAACTCTTTAACAAAAATATCATTTTTAAATATTTTAAAGATTTATTATTATAAATCATTATCATTAATTTAAATATATTAAAAATGTATTTGAGTATTTATTTATATGTAAATTAATGTTTTAAAATTATAATTACATTAAAAGCTTCAATGTGTAATGGGACAGTTTGATTTAAAAAATCTTTTTTAAATTGTTTTTGGAAATGGATTGATTATTTCAAAATCATGAAATTACTTCTTGTGATTGCAAATGAAATGTTATTAGTGAAATGTTTATATTTGCAATATTTTATGTGTTATGATGGTAATTGTACATTTGATGGGTAGTTACATGATAATCCATATAATGGGTGGTGTCGTGAATACCAGGATGGGTGGTTACGTTATAACCTCCAATACATTGGGTATGGAAGTCGGCCTTTTGGCTATTCCATTTAGTGATATGTGTGGAAGTCGACCGTATGGTTATTCCATTTAAGTATGTTTATGTACCATGATACCTTTAAATGTTAGGTGTTGTTCATATGGGTTTATGGTAATATATTGGTTACAAGGGATAAGTAGTTATCTTTTATTCAGTGAAGAGTTTTTACTACTTCATAAAGGTGAAAAGTATTACATTGATTAAAGTATTCATACTTTACTTGTTTCTTTAAAAAAATAACATTTTTCCTTCTTTGTGTATTATTTACTGGGCTTTTATGCTCCTCCCAATTTTTTGAAATGATTTCCACAGGGCTTAAATATGAATAGGGTCACAGATGGGATCAAGTAATGAAATGCTATCTAAAACATAGAACTAGATGTGTCTTTTTAAGAGTTTTTATTTTATAGAATCTTAGTAGAAGTGTGCACATTGTAATATTTTGATATGTAATAGTTATGTCCTAATTCTCTAAAATTCTAAACTTGAACAAATAATCTATGTGAATTATTCATTTAATTCATGATTATATAATGTTTTAAGGCCAGGTCCTTATAGTTGGTATCAAAGGTTGGTTTAGATAACTTTAGAGGTTAGGGTATTCTCTAAGCATTATTGACATTACCATAATGGTTAGTATTTCAGAAATAGTCATAGTTTTAGATAAAGTGAATGAGTATGTATATCATAGTGTTTATCTTTCATCATTAGTAAATGATAATTTTGTTTATATACTCACACTTACATTTTTGGTTTTAGTAAATGGATGGATCTAGTAGGCTCCAAAGTGACAATGGATTTGAAGGAAACTGTGGTGGTTCTTTGATTAAGAGACTGGATGAAATGGCAGATTCAATAAGGAATCCCATGGTTATTTTAAACCAACTATCAAGGAGTCATGACTAACCACTTGAACCTTGGTGAGTTCTCTAATGCATCATGTATGAGAGAACCAACTCGATGTGGAAGTTCAGGTAATAATTATAATTGTAGCCATTATAGTTTATCTGATCCTTACTTTTGAGGTACTTATGTGATACTATATGATGGAAGACGAAACGAATGAGGTAAAATTGATGTTAAATTATGTTAGGGTTATTTTTTAAGATTTTATCTCTTTTTGGGGAATGTTTTAAGGATTATATAGTTTTGAAAAAAGGACAACACGCAGACTGTGTGACAACCCATTGCGTCGGACAAAGCAATGGGAATCGAACCCACAACCAAAGTGCGACTGGTATTTATCGCCTACCATAGGAATACATGAAGTCCTGGTTAGTGTGACTTATTATTTTTAGTTAGATTATTTTATGAATCAAGAATAAGTTTATTTTGGGTTATCTAGGAAAATATTGACCTATCATGGAGGATATATGATTAGGTTAATTACTTTTTAATATGAGACTTTAAGAGCAACTGATGTTATTTGGAGATAAAGGTTAATTTTTACCTCGGAAGACTATGTGATTAAATACATCAAATATTTGGGTTTCAATCTTAGTTTGGTTTACATTGAAGAATTCTATGGAAAATTTTTTATCGAATGGTCTTCGTTGAACTTTGGGTTTTTTTGGACAAATTTTGGAGACTAAGAATAGATTTTATTTTTATAAAAGATTATCCTTCTGTGGATTATCTGATCTTGTTATAAAAATTTTGGGAGAGGGAATCATATCCTTTGGAACGTGGTGTATGGTACCCTATTGTCAAATTGATTTATATTATATTACATGACATGAATTATTCGGTGATCCAATTTGTTGAGGTGGGTTTGGTTAGTATAACTGTTTAGGTTCTGTTTGTTTCTATTGTCTTCTCACAATGGAATTAGTATTATTCTATATCAGGTTCAGGATAGAATTTGGCTTTCAATATTAGTATAATTTAATGCTCAACCCACATATATGAAGCTATTTTATGGTTTCCATGAGGATTTTATAGACCGTGATTGCAATTACTAGCTTTTAACTTAGGACTGATGTTGTGTCACTTCCTTGTATTTTCTTTTGTGTATTTTCATTAATGATTTTTTGTATATCAGTTCTATTTCTCCATTCACGTGGTATTGTTTGGGTTTATCTTTTATATTATGTCATTGAGTCTTTTTTGGATGATTCATTCTATATCCCGATATTGTTTCATTTTGAAGGGTAATGCCTCCCATATTAGGATATTTTTACACCATTGGTGCTAGTCTCCAACATAGGGACTACTAGAGGCAGGTCATGATGATCATTATATCATGCCCTGATTGTAGTATCTTTGTAGGGAGGGGTATTAACAATATCAGACAATGGATCTGGCCACTGTTAGAGAATACAACACCCATTGTTGTTGCAATGTCTACTAAACTAGATACTTCTATCGGCCACCAAAATTGTAAAATAGCCACCACTGTGAACCATAATACCTTTAGGCGGTACTACGTGATACTAGATCTATCAATGTACCCCACACCTCTTACATATCAACTAATCCTGACCTCCACCTTTTCTGCCCTTCTGCTCATCAAACCCCCATCCCCTTATCTAATTTTTATTATTAATTTTCATATATTATAATATTATATAAAATATATAAATATAATATATAATAATAATTATAAGTTAAACAATAACATGATAATAATATATATCTAACAACTAATTTAATGTATTTAATAATAACTTGTATATTTTAAATTCATATAACTATTATTTTATATACAAACTACTAACATTAATAATCATTTCAATAACATTTTATTTACATATTTTTAAAAATAATAATAATTAAAAATTAAATAGAATATTATAAAAACAAATTTATTTAGTATTGTATATATTTATAAAAATTTAGTTATTTATATTTAGATTTTACATAAATATATATTATATTGTATAAATAAGCTATATACTGTTAAAATTAACAACTAATTATTCAAATAATTAATAATAGAAAAACACAATTATAAATATATTTATATATTATAATTCTTCTAATAATAATATTTTTGTATAAATATATTAATAATTATTTTTATTTAATAACATTTTTAATTTTTTTTAATTTTTTTTATACCGGTGGAGGGTTCGTGTGGTGTTGTTTTGTAGAACATGACCACTAATTTATGAAGGGTTTTTTTCTTCATTCTCCACTATATAGGTGGAGGCTCTACTAATGTTCCATGTGGAGGTGAAAGAAATTTTTTAAAATGATGTGAAACAGAATGACCAGATGAATTAGAAGAATCAAGAAGCAGTATAGGATATTAAGATACATTTAATTTGAAAACTATAAAAAGGTATGGAAGAGGTTCTACAAAAAAATGAGATCATGGGTAGTCTTGTTATTTGAGACATTCACTACTACATTCCTAGGAAAGCAGACTAGGTGACCAATTCCATAAACTGATCGGGGATCACTATTTAGGATGACTATTCCATTGCATATAATTCACCACAAAAAATAGGAAAAATACATTTGATGTTCATGATATCATGTATATATTGGGATACCACTCTTGTGTATAGTTTTTCTTATATTTTCTTCTTTTCTAATGGTTAAATTCTTTTGTATTAAATTCTATGACTATAATTGTTTTAGTCATGATGCTTGACAAATATACTTCAAGAGAATAGTGTGAGATGAATTTTATATGGGTGTTCTTGATTTATGCATTTATCTTACATTTTATTTATTTATCTCTAACTCATTGGACAATTATATTTCCTAAAACATCATGAATTTGTGGAAACTGATCTTTATCAGATTTAAATTCAAATTTTTTTTAATCTAAGGATTTCATTGAAAAAAGAATTAATCTCAAATGAGATAGGAACATTATGTTTAAATAATATATTGAAGACAAGGGAATATTATTTTTCTCAAATGATGAATTTCTGATCTCAATAGCTGATAAAGAGTATGGGTAAATCAGTCAGAGATAGCAAGACGACTAATTTTTTCAACCACATTGAATTAGATCCAGAGGGTTAAATTCTAATAAATTGCAATCAAAAATAATTTTAGGTGTCGGCCAGTCAAATTCCCATGTCTAACCATATTTTTAATTTCTAACTATCATTGTTTCTTTTCTATTCAATCACTCACATCCCCACACCCACAATTTCATTCACTTCACAATCACACAATAATAAAAAGTTGATTTTTTTGTGTATTTTTTATTTTTATTTTCTTTTATTGGTCACTTGAAGAAAATTTCCTTCCATGTGGTTTCAACTTCTTACATCAGTAATAGTCTAGGTAGTAAGTACATTTATAAGTAGTAATTTTTTTCCCGCTTAATGATGATATCGTCGGTATAAAAGTGTATTGTGTACCAATGAAATTAAAAAATCAATCATGTAACATTATATTAATGAAATATATATATAACATATCATGTCTATTATTTAATATATAGTCTATATTTTTTATAAACATTATATTTGTGAAACCACATTTTTTGGTTAAAAACTAAATTTCTATAAAGAGACATTTCCCTCCATCTGATCAAACACTTGTTTTAAAATTTAATTTTTATAGTTTTCTGAATTCCAGTTGGTAACATATAATTCTAATATTAATTTGGACAATTATAATTTACCTTGGTTTAATATTTGTAATTTTTCTAACAAGTTTCATGTTTTGATGAATATTGAAAAACAGTGAATTTTTAATGAGAACTACTTTTTTTGTCAAACAATGTGTAGTGTTAAATTGTATTATTTATGGATTTTAAATTATAATTAGATTAAATATATTGTCATTAAATCTATTATAGTTCATTTTATTCAATTTCATATAGAATTTTCATATATAACCATTTTAATATTTTGAATGTCTTAACTTCAAAAACACATTTTCTCATTCCGTCAATAAGATGAATTTTAAATTAATTATATAAAATTATGTGTTATAAATTTTTAAAATTTGAATCATTATTTGGAATAAAATGATACAAACTTATTAAATGATTCCCTTTTATTTTTTCAATGATCGAATAGTAACTTTGTTAATTTTTATTACCATCATTAAGGGAGAATCGAGTAATTAAGTGTAACAACCCGAGATTTTATAAGATATATTCATTTTAATTTCTTTCATATCTTCTGTTGTATGCTACACCAAGATTATCTTGTGCTATACGCAACACCGTATTAGCTTGCAGTATACACAACACAATTCTTGGATCATGTTATACACAATTTTTAGTTCATTTAATAGAAGTTATTCTACGCAACATTGAGTGTGTCTGTGTGTATATATATATATATTCAATGTATAAATGAAAAATGGTTGGATTCTGTAATAACGAAACAACAAAGCATTCTTGAACTATACGCAACCCTGACTTGGCTTTTATTACACGTAATCGCGACCTTCTTCGATAGCATGTGTTGTACACAATACCGGGTTTTACAAAATAACGATATATTATTATAATATTATTATGAACTAGCCTTTATGAATAATAGTAACTAAATTTTGAATTTTATAACAATATTATTCATCTAACACATTTTCTAGAACATGGTATAAGAACAAAATAAAATATTCGGGTAAAATAAGTATTTTTCAAAAAATGCAGTTTTCCGCCTTTTAATGGTGAGCCAACATTATATCTTGTTTTTGACATGTTTATAAGTTCAATTTTAGAAAATAAAATTATTCATTGGAATCAAGATATAGAATTTTACCTTCGATAAATTTTTCATATTATTCTGATAACATTCATATTTTAATGGATAGTAAAAACATGCTATATTTTAATGAAAAACAACTTTTTTCATCATAATAACATATGTGGTAAAATTATAATATTAAATGGTTTTAAAGTATAAATATAATATATTTTTACCATTTAATATAATGTATATCATTAGCATTAATTTTACTTTGAATTCGTAGGTTAAATCAATTCATTCTTTTGAAATGTTTTAAAAAAAACCCATTTTCTTTCGACAATGGGAATAATTTTAATGTAATTTCTACAACTTCTGTGTATTGAATTTGGAAAAATTGATTCCATATTTGGAATCAGTGAGTCCAAATTAAGTTAATAAGCTACTTTTTTTGGGCATTATGAATAGTAACTATGGTAAATTTTATTTACCATAGTTAAATGTAAATTGGGTAATTAAGGGTAAATATAAGATTATTAAATTACCCTAACACCTACCAAAATTCTATTGGATGACTAAAAGTCGACCCATATCACCTAAGGGTCGGATTAGATTCATTTTATGGACTTTTGACCATGAAAATAATTTAATTATTATAAAAACCAATGAAAGTGACATCATGTAACTCTCTTAAATATTATAAGTATAATAATTTTAATTTAGTGATAAATATCATAAAACATCGAACATGAATAGTCTCCATAAATATAATAAAATTATATACAGCATGAAAATTTATTTATTTATTTTAGGGATTAAATAATTATCATTAATGGTGATACATTAATGATGGAGAAATTATTTATTAAGTGAAAAATCAATAATATAGTTTTTATTGAAATAATAATACCCATTAAAAGGACCACAAACCTGACCGAAACTTATTTTTAGTGTATATATATACCATATTAATCTAATGACATAATATATAACCGTTTTGAGTATTATAAAAGTGATTATGACACTTATATTATTTTATTTTAAATGATGCCAAAGTTGTTACTTTCATAGTTTAATAAATATAAAAATTTAAATATTAGGAATTTAAGATGATAAATTCGATTAAAAGTATTAATGTGAAAGTTAATAGATATATATTTATCATAGGATTTTATTTTTAATTTTTATGCAACAAATAAGTATATTTAATAATTATACAAAAATGTTGTAGTAATTATTTTATTAAGAGATAAACCAAATAAATGGTTTTAAAAATAATAAAATAAAATATTATATGAACTATTTAATGTTCTACACTAATTTTATAGATAATATGGCCTTTTATGAGTCTATTAAAGCTTTTAGTTCGAAAATATCTTCTGTATATATTTTATTTAAATTCATATAAATGAATAGTGTCAAAATAGACAGTATTGTTATTTTATAAAAATAACATATTATAGAATTGTTTAAAAATCACAAAAATATTTAAAAATTATAAATTTAAATTTATATGGTCTAAAATTTTATAAAGTATCCAATTATGGAAAATTCACAAAAAATAAGTAATTTTTTGTTATAATTTAAAATTTAGAATGTTATTACCACAAATAAAATTAAATTGATTAAGTAAGGATAAATCAAGTTGATAATGTTTAAAATAATTTCCTAATATAAGGCCCCAGCCTTAAACCTTACTTAATCTTGAGTTATTACAATATTAAACATTGAGTATCTTTTCAGGTTTAGAGTTTTAGAGAATTAGATCATGAAACTTGCATTACATTCCACATTTAAACAAAGTGGTTACATAAAAGAAAGTATTCATTCTTCCCATCAACGGAAACATATTGAAAATAAATCATAGATTCTTTCTTGACACATCCTTGACACTATCATCACATCATGTACCTTTCCCTTGACCTGTGAAAAACATTTCAAAAACTTGGGATGAGCATAAAAAGCTCCGTAAGGGTTATAAAAATATGTAAAGGAAACATGAGTTCATATATACATAAGAATGAAATCATACTTTACCCATAAAACATAGGCACTTTAACATACCTAATCAAACAATGAATAAATCATAAAAACATAAGACATAATGGTAACTTGAGGCATTCATAACATTATTATGTAGGGAGTAACCCTCTTGGTTACATTTGGAATACCCATCACAGTATATTACCTAAATCTCTTCGGAGAAACCTTAACGTTTCACTCCATCATGTTACCCAATGCATTGGAGAGCTATGTCGGGCTCACCCGCCCTTAGTTTATCACAGAACCACCCGTCTTCATAACAATGCCCAAGAACCATAACATAATATTATCACATAAAACATGCATAAAGGAAACATAACATTTCCACCTTTCAATAACAAGATATCAATACAAAACATTAATAAAAATACATTATGAAAACCATTTTCAATACCAAAATAAAAGAAAAGTAAAAAATGGTATTTATTTTTATTTTTAAAAGAAGTTATGTCTTGTAGAGGAAGTCAAAACTCAAATAATGGTAAAAGTCAAAGGGGTTTAAACACCGTATAAAAGAAGGTTGTGTATAAAACAAAATATTCCTTTCAGATAAATGTAAAAGTCAAAGGGGTTTAAACACCGTATAAAAGAAGGTTGTGTATAAAACAAAATATTCCTCAATGAAAGGAGATTGAGATGAAGTCCCATACAAAGATGGTATCCTTGGATTAAGGATAAATCAATTACATAATTATGTGAGACAAACTAATACACCAAATATAAGAGGATATTAAGTGTAAAAAATCTGAGGTTATTCACACATATTCATAGAACGCCATATTCAAGGAGTACAAGCTTATCCCAATGAATCAAAATTGGGTTAAGAAGTTCCCTTGCAATAATTAGACAGCCTAACGGCGTCACTTCAAAATTCAGAAAAAGAGTTGTTGAGAGATTAAAAGGGTATCCCATCACTTGGACATAAAATTTAAATCAATAAGGATATAGAAGAACATGTCCCAAAATAATATTATGTGAATTAAAATACATAACACAATATGTCTTTTAAAAAGAGGAGGGTGAAAGGTTCCCTTACCGACATGGGTATCTTTCGAAACATACGCCCCGTGAAAGAAGGACAATACATCATTGATGTAAATACTCATAAATGAAAGAATATTACACAATGGGTAAAATAATGGTCAGTACATACACCACTCAAAGGAAATTGTGGCAAATGTAGCATAAATCTCACGGGAATAAAAGTTAGATGAAAAATCACTTACGAAAACTCAGCAGCCTAACAGCGCCACTTAAAACTTCCAAAAATGGATTGATGAGATCAAATAGGGTATCTCATCAAGTTACAATAAAATTTACAGCAAGAGGAATATGAAAGAACATCCTCCATCAGAACAAATAGGAGCTTAAAATAAGTGACATAAAGGGGAGTACTTAAAGTGAAAGAGAGATGTTAGATCTCTTACGAAAATTCGGAAGCCTTACGACGCCACTCGAAACTTCCAAAATGGATTTATGAGAGAGAATATGGTCTCTCATCATATGAACATAAAATTTACAGTAAGAGTAATATAAAATAACATCCCAATAACAAGACAGATGAGCTTAGAAGGAATGACATAAAAGAGTGCACTTCAAAAGAAATAGAGGAGTAGGATCCCTTACCTCAAGTCCAACTTGTCTTGTTCGTATCTTTATATTCCTGAATAATAAAGATTGGCCAATTAATAATTGTCTAAGTACCTCATTTAGAGATTATCATTCAGTTCATATCACATATTATAATGTTATAAAAATTGTTTAATAATGTTAGTTCATATCAGACGTGTTTGCCGATGTTTGGTACATGAGTAAAAAATGAACTTGTTTGAAAAAAGATTGCCCATGTTGTTATAAGTAAATAATTTCCAGAATAGTATTAACGATTAAAATATCATATATATCCAGTATATATTCATTTCATACTATTCCATATCATTTGGAGATAAAAAACGAAAAGCATCGTTAATGGAGACGGTAGGCCGTACGTACTCATGAACGCTACTTTTATTTTTTGTCATATTAATGGAATTAAAACAAAATGAGAGAGATATATATATGTTATAATTCCAGAATGAAATCAATAATTTTGATGTAATATATTACATATATATCCATTATATATATGTACTTATAATATTACATAACATTTTGAGATAAGAAATGAAATGTACCGTTCATGGAGATGGTAAGCCGTACGTACGCATGAACGCTACTTCCATTTCTATTTCATATTTAATGGAATTAAAACATAATGATACATAATAGTATTTTAATTCCAGTATGGTATCATATATAATATTATTAAATATATCCTTTATGCGTACCACATATGGTATTAATGAATCAAATCACTTTGAGGGGGCGGTAGTCTGCACTTCCTTAAATGAAGATATCGCGTTTACCCATAATGGAAACCATAAAGGTATGCCCAAAATGAAAAATACATAAGCTTAAGGAAAACATAAACATATTATATATCACATATAAATATAGTGTCATCTTAATGGCTACCTTTGAAGGTGTTAAAAGAATGTTGAAAAATCATCATTTCGGGAGGCCGAAATTCGCCATCCACAGAAACAGTATGTTCTTTAACCATTAGATGTAGGTGTGTGAAAGTGTAGATAGAATCCTTATTATAACAACATCCTAGTATATTGATGATTCTGGATTTGTTACAAAATAAATGAATAAAAAGAGTTTATGGGGTTGGAGAAGCAAAATAATACAAAAGGACTCAAGTGAAGACATTACCTTAAAATCAGGTAACTCCCTTTGGTTTGAGCTCAAAGGCTTCCTTGGGAAGACTTCTGCACAAATTGAGGCTTCAAGGAGTAATAGAGGTAAGTGGAGAGACAAAATGGGCAGAGGTTGGCCGAGCCAAAGGTTTTGGGAGTGTGGGTAAGGAGGTAGAGGTAGGGGCCTTTTATAAGAGAAGAGGTGGGGCACTCTTGGAAGGTAAAGAAAAGTCACTTTATTTTAAAATGGTATTCAGATTTAAGAGATCCCACATTGATTTTTTTCTAGGATAAGGTGATAAGGGTTTGAAATCCTCTCAACCAATAGGTTTTGGACATGTGTAGGTCTTAGATATTACATTATCTTTCCATTTTATTTAAATCGTTATATAATGAGGTCATCGCTGCATCATCATGATGTCATAAATAATTTAATTTATTTAATGTCTAAAAATTATAAAAAACTACTATGATGTAGGAAATCTTTTTATATTTCCAATTAATATTTATAGTCAAAAATATGATTTTTATAACCCTATGTAAAAATTGTTTTAGTAAAACATATCATGTTTGTCTCATTTTTACTTTAACTTTAAATAAAAAGATATTAGTGTCATTTTCCAAACAAAGTGGCTTCATGGGGTCCCCATGTTGGACCATGGGTTGTCTTGGTAGGTCATGACACATCCAATGAGTTTAGGACATGTGTCAAGTTCATTTCATATTATTAAAACATTATTTTTACCTTAAACTACACTAATTACCTCTAATCGCGATTAAAATGTTAATAAGTTACTATTCACCAAAAAATTATTTTTATCCCATTAAACCAAATTTTAATTCTTAATGACAACCATGTATGTCAGATTTTTGAAATTCAAAACACAAAGATGGAAAAATTTCATTTAAACGGAAAAAATCAGTTTTTATAAGTACCACTTAGTGTTTTCACTATTCATCAAAAATTGACGTTTTTCAAAAAAATCCCAAAAATTCACCCTTAGCTATATTTGATAATCCGAATTCAAAAATGAATTATATTTTACAAAATTATAAACATATAAGTCACATTAATTTATTTAATAATTAATTCCCATTGTCAAAGCAGATGGCGTGTTTTTATGAAACAATAAGTATCAAAAGATTGACACTAGTTTATGTCTGATTTCAAAGTGAAATTAATTTCAATTACCACTATTGGATTTAATGGTAAAAATATATTATAATTTCACTTTAAAACCAATTAAAAAGATAATATAATCATATAAATAAATTAGATTAAAAATAGGTTTTGAATTAAAATACAACATTTTAAACTATTCATTAAAAAATGAACTTTATCAGAAAGATACCAAAAATTTACACAAAGTAAATTTTGATGTCCCAATTCATAAGAAGAGTTTTATTTGGTCTAAAAGGATGTTTAATAGTGAACAAAACTATATTTAATAATGGTTCTCCATCAAAAGGCGATAAGTGAACCTTTAGTGAAAACTAGGCATATACGCCTAAAATCGAATTATTTCCGTATTTTATGCATTTATCTTTTATTGGATAAATGTAAAAAAATTAAAAAACATATATAATCATATTTTAGTTATTTATATCAATTCCTGCCAATACAACGGCTACATGTTAACTACCATTTAAAATAATATTAATGTATTATTAGAGTGCAACGTAAGATTTACAAGAAACTCGTTGCTGCGTGTTGGGTACGCCATCGAGCATAGCGTCCCCTTTAAAGTCATATTAATACTTTATTCACAAATATGGGTAAATATGATAATGTCATATTCTTTATTTTCCTGGGGTGTTACATCCTTCCCCCCTTTTGAGAATTGCTTCCTCGCAATTTTTAAAATTGATCTTGGATACATCCTTGAAAGTCCCACATCGGAACAAGAGTCTGTAAAACTATCACTTTAAAATAAAGGAAGATAAGTACAGGGGTCACTCAAGTTAACCCATTTGTAGAAAAACATGGACATGGAAGAAAAAGCAAAGGGTCATGTTCTTGAGGGAGAGTGATAGTAAACATGTCTAGGAGAAAGATGACCATAAGAAAATCACAAACTTGTGATGGGTTAAACGGTATTCGATTCCCTAGTAGGAAAAGTTAATAGACAACATTTTTTATTTAAGTAACTTTTTATTGAGGAATTTATTCATAAGGAAACATAATCACTTATCATGTTGACTTTCAACTTTTACTAGATTCCTTAATCAAACTCATATTTTTTTTCCAAAAGACGAGTATTTAGGGAGACTTGTTCGCATTAAGAGTACTATAATCAACTTCTAGAGAATCACCTAATCCACCAAAGAGAACTATATACTTCCCATTTCTTTAGGATTTAACCAAAACAAAAACCAAAAGGTTAGTACAAGGTCAGATAATCCAGACAAGGATAACCCTTTAAAAAGAAAATCTATGCTTAATCTCCAAAATTTGTCCAACAAAACCCAAAGTTCAACGGGGACCATCCGATAAACAATTTTCCCATAAAATTCTTCAAAGTAAACCAATCTAATATTGAAACACTAATATTTGAAGGATTTAGTCACATAGTCTTCCAAGTTAAATCGTAACAATTATCTCCAAACAATATCAGTTGCTCCTAAAGTCTCGTATTGAAAAGTAATTAACTTAATCACATATCCTCCATGATAGGTTAATAATTTTCATAAATAACCCAAAATCAACATACTATTAATTCATAAAATCATATAACTAAAAAAAGAATCAGTCAAACTAACTATGGACTTCACGTAGTCCAGTGGTAGGCGATAAATACCAGTCGCAATTTGGTTGTGGGTTCGATTCCCGCAGCTTTGTCCGACGCGACGGGTAGTCACACGGTCTGTGTGTTGTCCTTTTTCCAAAACTACATAATTCTCAAATCATTCCCCAAAAAGGTAAAAAATGATCAAAAATAACCATAACATAATTTAACCTCAATTTTATCTCATGCCTTTCACTTCAATCATAACATATAGTAACCCATAATTACCTCAAAAGTAAGGATCATATAAACCCAAATGGTTCTTTATAACTATGTCCACAAAAGAAAAGATAACTATTCCTTGAATAAAATTTTCTTATATTAAACATCAGGGTTACACATAATATAAAAAGTCTTCTAATGTAACCCCATAATCAAAAGAGACTTAATACTCTTAAGAATTTCACCATAACTCTTGAATCCCTTATATGTTGACATCTTACTCATTCAACATTCTTCATGATCCATTAACCATTCCTTTCCAACTTATTCCGAAATACCACTTTCCTACAAAAAAAATCATGAATCATATCCTAAGATTCCAAAATAGGAAGAAAATAGTCATGAAGTAATACATACCTTTGATTGGTCATTGTCAGTTTCTTCATCCTCACTTGGAATGGCATTAGGTATTGGTAAACGAACATTTTTATCCTCATGGTGACCCCATTCACGAAACTTCTTCATAGGACATGTGTTTTCATAATGACCATGCACAACACATTTAAAACATTCAATTGATCCCTCAGAAAGAACTTTTTTCCCTTTCCTCGAGTCAACTGGATGCTTCCTTTTTCCATGGAAGGTTCATGCTTTATGACCTTCATTTCCACATCTATAGAATATTTCTGTCCCTTTGAAACATTTTCCTAGGTGTTTCTTTCCCATATTTGACACATAGGTTCTTGAACACACTTACCTTTATGATTATTACCTGTACTTCCAAAGGGATTTGTTTCTTTCATATATGATGCCTTAGAGAAATAACCAAGGTTTAGGTGGTCAATCATGACTCCAGATAGTTGGTTGAGGATAATCACAAGAGTTCTCATTGCAGCTCCCATATCATTCAGTTGCATGCTCAAAAAACTATCACAGTTTCATTCAAATCCACTATTACTTTGGTGCCAACTAGATCCAGCCATTTACTAAAACCAAAAAGGTCAGTGTGAGTATATAAAAAAACCATCATATACTAATGAGGAAGATAAACACTAAGATATACTTACTCATTCACTTTATCTAAAACTAGGACTCTTTCTAAAATCCTAACCATTATTGTAATGCCAATTATGCTTAAAGAATACCCTAACCTCTAAAGTTATCTAAACCGACCTTTGATACCAACTATAAGGACCCAGCATTAAACCTTACTTAATCTTGAGTTATTACAAGATTACATATTGAGGATCTTTTCAGGTTTAGAGTTTTAGAGAATTAGATCATGAAACTTGCATTACATTCCACATTTAAACATAGTGGTTACATAAAATACAGTACACATTCTTCCCATCAATGGAAACATATTGAAAAAAAACATGGATTATTTCTTGACACATACTTGACACTCTCATCACATCATGCACCTTTCCCTTGACCTGTGAAAAACATTTCAAAAACTTGGGATGAGCATAAAAAGCTTAGTAAGGGTTATAAAAATATGGAAAGGAAGCATGAGTTCATATATACGTAAGAATGAAATCATACTTTACCCATAAAACATAGGCACTTTAACATACCTCATCAATCCATGAATAAATCATTGAAAACAAAAGACATAAAGTTAACTTGAGGCATTCATAACATTTTTAAGTAGGGAGTAACCCACTTGGTTACGTTTGGAATACCCATCATAGTATATTCCCTAAATCTCTTCGGATAAACCATAACGTTTCACTCCTTCACATTACCCAATGCATTGGAGAGCTATATCGGGCCCACCCACCCTTATTTTATCACGGAACCACTCGTCTTCATAACAATGCCCAAGAACCATAACATAATCTTATCACATAAAACATGCACAAAGGAAACATAACATTTCCACCTTTCAATAACAAGATATCAATACAACACATTGATATAAATAAATTATGAAAACCATATTCAATACCAAAATAAAAGAAAATTAAAACATGTTATTTATTTTTCTTTTAAAAATAAGGTATGTCTTGTAGAGGAAGCCGAAACTCAAATAATGGTCACGGCGGCGGAGAAGTTGTTGTCGCCGCATACGTACGACAAAACATTACCTTTTGTCATTTTGTAAAATGATTTGTATAAAAAATATTCCTTTCAGATAAACGTAAAAGTCAAAGGGGTTTATACACCATATAAAAGAAGGTTGTGTATAGAACAAAATATGCCTCATTGAAAGGAGATTGAGACGAAGTCCCATACAAAGATGGTATCCTTGGATTACGGATAAATCAATTACATAATTATGTGTGACAAAATAATACACCAAATATAAGTGGATATTAAGTGTAAAACAATCAGAGGTTATTCACACATACTCATAGAACGACATATTCAAGGAGTAAAAGCTTATCCCAAAGAATCGAAATTGGGTTAAGAAGTTCCCTTACAATAATTAGACAGCCTAACGGCGTCACTTCAAAATTCAGAAAAAGAGTTGATGAGAGATAAAAAGGGTATCTCATCACTTGGAAATAAAATTTACATCAATAAGGATATATAAGAAAATATCCAAAAATAATATTATGTGAATTAAAAGACATAACAAAATAAGTCTTTTGAAAAGAGGAGGGTGAAAGGTTCCCTTACCGACATGGGTATCTTTCGAAACATACCCCCCGTGAAATAAGGACAATACATCATTGATGTAAATACTCATAAAAGAAAGAATATTATACAGTGAGTAAAATAATGGTCAGTACATACACCACTCAAAGGAAATTGTGGCAAATGTAGCATAAATCTAACGAGAGTAAAAGTGAGATGAAAAATCACTTACGAAAACTCGGCAGCCTAACGACGCCACATAAAACTTCCAAAAATAGATTGATGAGATCAAATAGGGTATCTCATCACATTACAATAAAATTTATAGCAAGAAGAATATGAAAGAAAATCCCCCATCATAACAAATAAGAGCTTAAAAGAAGTGATATAAAGGGGAGTACTTAAAGAGAAAGAGAGAGGTCAGATCTCTTATGAAAATTCGGCACCCTAACGGCGCCACTCGAAACTTCCAAAATGGATTTATGAGAGAGAATAGGGTCTCTCATCATATGAACATAAAAATTACAGTAAGAGTAATATAAAATAACATCCCAATAACAGGAAAGATGAGCTTATAAGTAATTACATAAAAGAGTGTACCTAAAAAGAAAGAGAGGAGTAGCATCCATTACCTCAAGTCCAACTTGTCTTGTTTGTTTCTTTATATTCCTGAATAATATACTTTGGTCAATTAATAATTGCCTAAGTACCTCTTTTAGAGATTATTATTCAGTTAATATCACATATTATAATGTTATAATAATTTTTCAATATTGTTAGTTCATATCAGACGTTTTTTCCAATGTTTGGTACATGAGTCAAAAATGAACTTGTTTGAAAAAAGATTTCCCATGTAGTTATAAGTAAATAATTTCCATAATAGTATTAATGATTAAAATATCATATATATCCAGTAAATATTCGTTTCATACTATTCCATATCATTTGGATATAAAAAATGAAAATCACCGTTCATGGAGACGGTAGGCCGTACGTACGCTTGAATGCTACTTTAATTTTTTGTCATATTAAGGGAATTAAAACAAAATGAGAGAGATATATATATGTTATAATTCCAGAATGACATCCATAATTTTTATTTAATATATTATATATATATCCATTATATATATGTACTTATAATATTACATAACATTTTGAGATAAGAAATGAAATGTACAGTTCATGGAGATGGTAAGTTGTACGTACGCATGAACGCTACTTCCATTTCTATTTCATATTTAATGGAATTAAAAAACATTGATACATAATAGTATTTTAATTCTAGTATGGTACCATATATAATATTATTAAATATATCCTTTATATGTACCACATATGGTATTAACGAATCAAATCACTTTGAGGGGGTGGTAGTCCACACTTCCTTAAATGAAGATATCGCGTTTACCCATAACG
The DNA here is from genome assembly GCA_963277665.1 of Viscum album. Lineage (NCBI taxonomy): Eukaryota > Viridiplantae > Streptophyta > Magnoliopsida > Santalales > Viscaceae > Viscum > Viscum album. Next base: position 1,743,814,515 of record OY728156.1, read on the forward strand.
GAAACCATAACGGTATGCCCAAAATGAAATTTAAAGAAGCTTAAGGAAAAAATAAACATATTATATATCACATATAAATATAGTGTCATCTTAATGTCCACCTTTGAAGGTGTTAAAAGAATGTTGAACAATCATCGTTTCGGGAGGCCGAAATTCGCCATCCACGGAAACAGTATGTTCTTTAAACATTAGATGTAGGTGTGTAAAAGTGTAGCTCGAATCCTTCTTATAACAACATCCTATTATATTTATGATACTGTATTTGTTACAAAATAAATGAATAAAAAGAGTTTAGGGGGTTGGAGAAGAAAAATAAAACAGAAGGACTGAAGTGAAGACATTGCCTTAAAATCGAGTAACTCCCTTTGTTTGAGCTCAAAGGCTTCCTTGGGAAGACTTCTACCCAAAGTGAGTCTTCAAGGAGTAAGAGAGGGAAGTGTAGAGACAAAATGGGCAGAGTTTGTCCGATCAAAAGGCTTTGGGAGTGTGTGTAAGGAGGTAGAGGTGGGGGCCTTTTATAAGAGGAGAGGATGGGAACTCTTGGAAGGTAAAGAAAAGTCACTTTATTTTAAAATGGTATTCGGATTTAAGAGGTCCCAAATTGATTTTTTTCTAGGATAAGGTGATAAGGGTTAAAAATTAACTCATCCAATAGGTTTTGGACATGTTTAGGTCTTATATATTACATTATCATTCCAGTTTATTTAAATCGTTAAATAATGAGGTCATCGCTGCATCATCATAATGTCATAAATAATTTAATTTATATAATGTCTAAAAATTATAAAAAAAATACTATGATGTAGGAAATCATTTTATATTTAAAATGAATTTGTATAGTCAAAAATATGTTTTGTATAACCTCATGTAAAAATTGTTTTAGTAAAACATTTCATGTTTGTATCATTTTTTCTTTAACTTTAAATAAAAAGATATTAGTGTCATTTTCCAACCAAAGTGGCTTCATGGGGTCCCCAAGATGACCCATGGGTTTTCTGGGTCGGCCATGACACATCCAATGAGGTTAGGACTTGTGTCAAGTTCATTTCATATTATTAATACATTATTTTTACCTTAAACTACACTAATTACCTCTAATCGCGATTAAAAACTTAATAAGTTACTATTCACCAAAAAATTATTTTTATCCCATTGAACCACATTTTACATCTTAATGACAACCATGTATGTCAGATTTTTTGAAATTAAAAACACAAAGATGGCAAAATTTCATTTAAATGGAATAAATCGGTTTTTATAAGTACCACTTAGTGGTTTCACTATTCATCAAAAATTTAAGTTTCTCAGAAAAATCCCAAAAAATCACCCTAAGCTATATTTGATATTCCAAATTCAAAAATGAAGTATATTTTACAAAATTCAAAACATATAAGTCATATTAATTAATTTAATAATTAATTCCCGCTGTCAAAGCAAATAGCGTGTTTTTATGAAACAATAAGTATCAAAAGATTGACACTAGTTTAAGTCTGATTTCAAAGTGAAATTAATTCCAACAACCACTGTTGGATTTAATGGTAAAAATATATTCTATTTTCACTCTAAAACCAATTCAAAAGATAATATAATCATATAAATAAATTAGATTAAGAAGAGGTTTTGAATTAAAATACAACATTTTACACTATTCATTAAAAATGAACTTTATCAGAAAGATACCAAAAATTTACAAAAAGTAAATTTTGATGTCCCAAATCTTAAGAAGAGTTTTATTTGGTCCAAAAGGATGTATAAGAGTGAACAAAACAATATTTAATGAAGGTTCTCCATCAAACGACGATAAGTGAACCTTTAGTGAAAACTAGGGCATATAAGCCTAAAATTGAATTATTTCCGTATTTTATGCCTTTATCTTTTATTGGATTCAATGTGGCGTTTCAAAGAAGAGCCAATATCCATTACCGATTCTTTCAATTTTCTTTCTTCTTCAACTTCTTCTTCTTCAGTTGTTTCATTATGAAGTAATTACATAAGTATCACTCATATACTGATATGTTATTATAATTATGAAACAACCATATTTCACCATCTATCCATCCTATGGAAAAAAAATCACCACGCGTGCGTACGTACGGAATACCGTCTCCACGCTGTGGTGTAGTCTATTTTACACCACCACCTTACTTGGATGGGTATAATGGTTAAAGTAATGAATATATATGATTAATGTAAAGTGATATTGATTCTGTAATATTATACATACACTTTAATACAATTCTATGATCATGGGAATGATATCATTGCTCATGCGTACGTACGGAATACCGTCTCCACGACGCGATGAGATTCACTCTCCATGATACCCATTCAAGAATGATTATAAAGAATATATAATAAGTAATCATAAAATATATGAAATAATAATGATACTGGATTTATATATATATATATTTATGTCATCTACTTAATTTAATTCAATTCAATAAGGAAATGAAAACAACGTTCATGCGTACGTACGTCCTATCGTCTCCATAAACAGTGTATTTCATTCCTTTTATCGATCTATAATAAATATATGTATATGATGAATATATATTATATATAAATCATGTTTTACATTTTGGAATTATGTAAATCACGATATAAGTAATAATATCAATAATGACAAGTCGAAACACATACGATAAATGAAATGATTTTACCCAAAATGCATCTTTAACATGGAATTTACAAAGGAACGGGTAATATAAAGTCATAAGTGAAACATATATGATATCATAACAATGAATATGATTCTGTATAGTCAATGAAATTATTTAAATTATTATATAGGAGATTCGGATACATACGAAGCATATCAGACCTAAGGTAAGGGATAATTTTGCAAATCTCGTTTTTATCTGAGATAGCTTATTCATAAGTATTTACTAGGGATATTGTTATCATCCATGTCCATGTTCCCTAAAAATTGTTTCATGTATTTTTAAAGTCCTTTTTACCCAATTTTGACTTTTACTACATGGTATGTAAGGAATATTTCTTTTGTTTACATCACGGGGTAATTTTTTGACTTTTCTGGCAAAAGTATGAGAAGAATGTTTTTTTAACGTATACGGCATGAAAGGATTTTTACGGTTTTATAAAGCCATATTTTCATGAAGATTCCTAAAAAATATTTCATGAATATTTTAAACAAAATCTTTTTCTTTTAAAATTTCATGACGTTTTGTGAAAAGAAATCGATTTTGAAAAAGAAAGGATATTTTCCTCAAGAATTAATTTCAAGTGTTTTATCAAAACCATTTTCCATTTAAGATGAAATTATTTCATATGTGTATGTTTCATGTATAAAGTCTATATTTTTTACATGGTCTCAATTTTCTCATTATTAAATGATATCCATTTCTTTTATATGGATTATTTGATGATGGGATGATGTTTATGAAACCCATTTTATTTTTTGGGTTATTATGAATGATGTCTGTTTATTTTGCAGCAAAAGTAAGAATGATTTCATTATGAGATGGGTGAGACCTATATCTCCCTCCAATGTATTGTGTAATGATTTATATCTCATGAGATAGACATTGATGGAATAGCAAGTTAAATAGGTTCAGTAATACAGGACTGGAACGAGGAGTGAACTCGATTCAGAAAGGGAATTTGTCCACTAGGATGGTTTTGGTAGCAATGCCTTGGCTAATATGGAAATCATATCATGTGCTTAATGGTTGCCACAATTACATGTTTTATTCCCATGCTATTTTATCACTCTTAAAGTTTCTTTATGATCTATTCCATATGTACTTACTTGTTTTATGTCATTGCTCAAGCTTTTGATGTTTAATCATTATGTCCATGTTTTTAAGTTCAAATTTATATGGTATGTTTTATTTTATCCATTCTTACACTTACTGAGAATTTGAGATCACCCTTTTTATGTTTTCTTTTCCCCAGGATATAAAGAAAGGTTTTAGGTAAGAAAAAATAGTAGAATATCTTTATGGGAGAAGTTGAAGATCTTTCACCATGATTAGAAGATTACGTTCCATGTTTCCAAAGACACTAAACTATTACGGGCCTTGTGTGTCTGTTTTTGTTATGTATTAAGTATTCCACAAAAGTAATGTAATGTTCATGTACGTCATGCTTCAGGTCTCTACATTTGGTATCAGAGGAAAGGTTTATTCAACCTTTGGAAACTAGGATGCGAAAACGTTAGTGAGATCCCTAGAGATATTTCTAAGGTATGTCTAGGGATGTCCCTAAGGATAATTATACGTATAGGATATCGTCTTAGAACTACAATAACGATCTTAAAATATAACCTAATATGTTAGATATTGAGTGTACTCCCCATTTACTTTGTTTTTTTCCCTAGTATGATTTTTGCCTCTCACACTATTCTTTTTGGGTTTTAGGAAATGGCTGCAAACAGGAAGATTCACGATAATGGAGGATATAATGGACAATGGAATGATATTCGTCCTGAGAAACCAAATGAAACAGGATTTGGAAGTCCAAACATCGTTATTATGCCTAATTAGAAATCTCATAATATGATCAATAATATCAACTTTGGTATGTTTTTTGACACAGATAATAAGAGAAAGATGGAGTTTCATGATGATCATAGAGGAAAGGAAGTTCAATTTCCCTCATGTAAATCATGTGGGAAGAGGCATCAGGGAGATTGTTTTAAAGGAACTGTAAGATGCTTTGGGTGTGGAAAAGAAGTAAAAAAAGCCAGTAATTGCAAAGGAAAAGGTTCAGTTGACACCATGGACAAGGATAATGGTATTGCTACAAAATCAACAATGATTAGATGTTTAAAATGTGGAACGTATGGGCATTATGAAAACCAATGCCCTAAGAGAAAATCTCATAAAGAAAATCATCATGTTCATATGAGTAGTATTTATGGGGATGATGATGAAGAGACTACAAATGAAATATGAGATAAAATAAATGATGAAGCTTAGTTATTGGTTTAAGAAGTTAGTGGAATGATTGTATGTTTATAAAGAATAATGTATGGTACTAAAGAATAAGGAATCATCTAAGGATTGTTACACTACAATTTTTTCTAAAGTATTTGACAGTATTTGTAGAATGGTACCAGTAACCATGGAAGGTTATTCAGTTATTTTTTGAAAGTAGATGATATGCGCATAATGAAGGTATAAGAAGATAATGAGATGTTTTAATGTATTCATGAGCTCATGATTTATATAAGGACTAGTTTATATCATGGTTTGAGTATATATAATTTTGAGGATTTTGGTATGTGGAAAGAGTTAAATTTTGACAGCACTCATGTTTTCACTAAGATTCAATGGGTATTCATTTTTCAAGAGAATACATGATTAATGTATTCATATGACTGAAATGTGACCCACAAGATATATGAGGGATAAATGATGGTATTCACACTCTTGTTATATGACCATTTTAATAATCGTTCTCTTTATACAATGATTTTGGAAAGAATTATTTTTTGTAAGCCTAAAGATTGGAATGGATAGTATAGTTTAAGGCTAGAACTTTTTGTTATAATAGTATTGCTTTAGAAAAAGGATAACCAGAAGGACGGGCGACAACCCATCTCGTCGGACAAGGTTGCGGGAATCGAACCCACAAACCAAAGTGCGACTGGCCTTTATCACCTACCACTGGCCTACCGGAAGTCCCAGGTTAGTAGAAACTAGTTTTATTTTATTAAGTGGTATGATATATGAAGTATAAGTTCATTTTTGGAATTGTATATGATTAACCACACCATAGATGGACTTATGTATATTAGATAACTATTTCTAACCTTTTGATTGAAACAGTTGGAATGACTCATAATTCTATAACATGATCTGCTAACACATCATGAATGGAATATTAAACTTCATTTCTCTAAGAGATGAAGTGGAAATTGTTCAAGGCACGAACAACGGTGAGATTGTACAAAAATCATGTAAGTACTTCTTTTGATTCGAAAATTCTTCAACATTATAGAAATGATCCTAAAACCCAAAAATGTTGTCCTTGTACATTAGATCATCGCAAATCTATGGCTTTGTGATTGTTTTCTATTTCATAGCCATGTTCTCTACCACTCTCCATCAGAACATGATGGTTTTATTTTTCCTCCATATCCATATTTTCACCTATACTCTCCTATGTGGAAACCCAATGCTAAGTTACCTAGGGTGACCGTTAAGTTTCTAACATTATTTTTTAATGTTAATTTTTAGTATTCCTTTTTACGATGTGGGTTTCTATGAATAGTAAACGATTTATAACCCTGACGAATTTCATGGGAGAAATTCATTTTAAGGGGGGTAGAATGTAACAACCCGAGATTTTATAATATATATTCGTTTTAATTTCTTTAATATCTTCTGTTGTATGCTACACCAAGATTATCTTGTGCTATACGCAACACCGTATTAGCTTGCAGTATACGCAACACAATTCTTGGATCGTGTTATACAAAATTTCATGTTCATTTGATAGAAGTTATTCTACGCAACATTGAGTGTGTGTGTGTGTGTATATAAATATATATTCAACGAATAAATGAAAAATGGTTGGATTCTGTTATAACGAAACCAAAAAGTAGTCTTGCACTATACGCAACCCTGACTTGGCTTGCATTATAAGCAATCGCGACCTTCTTCGATAGCATGTGTTGTACGCAATACCGGGTTTTACTAAACAACTATATATTATTATAATATTATTATGAACTAGCCGTTACGAATAGTATTAAATAAATTTTGAATTTTATAAAATTATTATTCATCTCACATATTTTCTAGAACATGGTATAAGAACAAAATAAATTTTTTGGGTAAAATAAGTATTTTTCAAAAAATGCAGTTTTGCCGCCTTTTAATGGCGCACCCACATTAAATATTGTTTTTGACATTTTTATAAGTTCAAATTTAAAAAATAAAATTATTCTTTGGAATCAAGATATAAAAATTTACCTTGGATAAATTTTTCATATTATTCTGATAAACTTTCATATTTTAATGAATGGTAAAAACACGCTATATTTTAATGAAAAACAACTTTTTTCATCATAATAACTTATGTGGTTAAATTATAATATTAAATGGTTTTAAAGTATAAATATAATATATTTTTACCATTTAAAATAATTTATGTCATTATCATTGATTTTACTTTGAATTTGTAGGTTAAATCAATTCAATCTATTGCAATGTTTTAAAGAAAAACCCATTTTCTTTCAACAACAGGATTAATTTTAATTTAATTTCTACAACTTTTGTGTATTGAATTTGGAAAAATTGATTCCATATTTGGAATCAGTGGGTCCAAATTATGTTAATAAGATACTTTTTTATTTTTGGGCATTATGAATAGTAACTACGGTAAATTTTATTTACCGTAGTTAAAGATAAATTGGGTAATTAAGGGTAAATATAAGATTATAAAATTACCCTAACACCTTCCAAAATTATATTGGATGACTAAAAGACGACCCATATAACTTAAGGGTCTGATTAGATACATTTTATGGACTTTTGACCATGAAAATAATTTAATTATTATTAAAACCAAAGAAAGTGACAACATGTAACTCTCTTAAATATTATAAGTATAATAATTTTAATTTAGTGATAAACATCATAAAACATCAAACATGAATAGTCTCCAGAAAGATAATAAAATTATCTATAGCATGATAATTTATTTATATTTTTTAGGGATTATATAATTATCATTAATGGTGATACATTAATGATGCAGAAATTATTTATTAAGTGACGAATCAGTAATATAGTTTTTATTGAAATAATAATACCCATTAAAACGCCCACAAACCTGACCGAAACTTATATTTAGTGTATATATACTCCATAAGCATATAATTACCTAATATATAACCGTTTGGAGTCTTATAAAAGTGATTATGACACTTATATTATTTTATTTTAAATGATGCCAAAGTTGTCACTTTCATAATTTAATAAATATAAAAATTTACATATTGTGACTTTAAGATGATAAATTCGAGTAGAAGTATAATTGGGAAATTTAATAGATTTTTCTTCATAATAGGATTTTAGTTTTAATTTTTATGCAACAAATAGGTATATTTAATAATTATACAAAAATGTTGTAGTAATTATTTTATTTAGATATAAACCAAATAAATGGTTTAAAAATAATAAAATAAATATTATATGAACTATTTAATGTTCTCCACTAATTTTCTAGATACATATGGCCTTTTTTGAATCTATTAAATCTATTAGTTTGAACATATATTCTGTATATATTTTATTTAAATTCATATAAATTAATAGTGTCAAAATTGACTCTATTGTTATTTTATAAAAATAACATATTATAAAATTGTTTAAAAATCAAAAAAATATTTAAAAATTATAAATTTAAATTTATATGGTAAAAAATTTTATAAATTATAAAATTATGGGAAATTCACAAAAATAAGTAATTTTTGGTTATAATTTAAAATTTAAAATGTTATTAACACATGTAAAATTAAATTGATTAAGTAAGGATAAATCAAGTTGATAATGTTTAAAATAATTTCCTAACATGTCTAAATTTTATTGTTTGATGAGACTACAACCCTATCTCATCTTATATTCGAATATGAGTCATTTTTTTGGAGGTTTTTAAGTGGGGATAGATTTATTATAAATTTATATTTTTAAGATTTCCAGAGGTGCCCCTCTCCTCCCTTATAAAAGGGCACCTCCTCCCTCACTTCCTCACACCTATTTGAGCCATTAAGCTCGGCCAAACCATGAACATTTCCCTTCTCAACTTCCCTAGAAACATCCTAGAGGTCCTTGTCTTCATAAAAGACCAATTTTAGTACCCTAAGAGGAGGATTCAAAGAGGCGTGTCAATGAAGAGGTAATATCCGTTAACGATTCTTTCAATTTTCATTCTTCTTCAACTTCTTATTCTTTAGTTGTTTCAATAAGAAGTAATAAAATTAGTCTCAATAATATAATGATATGTTATTATAAGTATTAAACAACCATATTTCACCATATATCCATCCTATGGAAAATAAAATCAATGCGCGTGCGTACGTATGGAATACCATCTCCACGTCGTGGTGTAATCTATTTTCCACCACCACCTTACTTGGATGGATATAATGGTGAAAGTAATAAATATATATGATTATTTTAAAGTGATATTGATTCTGTAATATTATACATACACTTTAATACAATTCGACGATCATGGGAATGATATCATCGCTCGTGCGTACGTACGGAATACCGTCTCCACGACGCGATGAGATTCACTCTCCATGATAACCATTCAAGAATGATTATAAAGTATATATAATAAGTAATCATAAAATATATGAAATAATAATGCTACTGGATTTATGTATATATATATTTATTTCATCTACTTAATTAAATTCAATTCAATAATGAAACAACAACAACGTTCATGCGTACGTACGGCCTACCGTCTACATGAATGGTGTATTTCATTCCTTTAATCGATATATAATATATATATATATATATGTATATGATGAATATATATAATATATAAATCATTTTTTATATTCTGGAATTATGTAAATCAGGGTATAAGCAATAATATCAAGAATGTCAAGTCGAAACACATATGATAAATGAAATGATTTTACCCAAAACGCTGCATTAACATGGAATTTACAAAAGAATGGGTAATATAAATTCATAAGTGAAACATATATGATATCAGATCAATGAATATGATTTTGTAAAGTCAATGACATTATTTTAATTATTATACAGGAGGTTTGGAAACGTACGAAGCATATCGGACCTACGGTAAGGGATAATTTTGCAAATCTCATTTTTATCCGAGATTGCTTATTCGTAAGTATTTAGTGGGGTTATTGTTATCATCCATGTCCATGTTTCCTAAAAATGGTTTCATGTATGTTTAAAGTCCTTTTTACCAAATTTTTACTTTTACTACATGGTATGTAAGGAATGTTTCTTTTTTTTACGTTATGAGGTACTTTTGTTTTACTTTTCCGGAAAAAGTACGAGAAGAATGTTTTTTTAACGTATATGGCATGAAAGGATTTTTACGGTTTTTTAAAGCCATATTTTCATGAAGCTTCCTCAAAAATATTTCATGAATATTTTAAACAAAAATAATTTTCTTTTAAAATTTCATTACGTTTGGTGAAAAGAAATTTATTATGAAAAAGAAAGGATATTCTCCTCAAGAATTCATTTCAAGTGTTTTATCAAAACCATTTTCCATCTAAGATGAAATTATTTAATATGTGTATGTTTCAAGTATAAAGTCTATATGATTTACATGGTTTCACTTTTCTCATTATGAAATGATATCCATTTCTTTTATATGGATTATGTGATGATGGGATGATGTTTATGAAACCCATTTTATTTATTGGGTTATTATGAATGATGTATGTTTATTTTGTGGCACAAGTAAGAATGATTTCATTATGAGATGGGTGTGACCTATATCTCCCTCCAATGCATTGGGTAAAGATTTATATCTCATGAAATAGACATGGCTGGAATGGTAAGTTAAACCGCTTCAGTAATACAGCACTGGAACGAGAAGTGAACTCGATTCAGAAAGGGACTTTGTCCACTAATATGGTCTTAGTAGGAATGACTTGGATAATATGGAAATCATATCATGTGCTTAATGGTTTCCACAATTACATGTTTCATTCCCAAGCTATTTTATCACTCTAAATGTTTATTTATGATATATGCCTTACGTACTTCGATTTTTTATGTCATTTCTCATGCTTTTGATGTTTAAACATTATGTTCATGTTTTTAAGTTCAAATGTATATGGTATGTTTTATTTTATCCATGCATACCCTTACTGAGCATTTGAGCTCACCCTTTTTATTTTTTCTTTTCCCCAGGATATAATGAAATGTTTTAGGTAAGAAAAAAAATGTGAAGATCTTTATGGGAGATGTTGAAGATCTTTCACCATGATTAGAAGATTACATTCCAAGATTCCAAAAACACTAAACTATTACGGTCCTTGTGTGTCTGTTTTTGTTATGTATTAAGTATTCCAAAAAAGTAATGTAATGTTCATGTATGTCAAGCTTCGGGTCTCTACATTATGGGTAATAAAATTATATATATATTATAAAAATACCCCCCAAACATTCAAAAATGATATTTATGAATATAATACAACCTTAAACACATATGGTTTTATATTAAATAATTTAATGGATTATTTTCCATGAAAATGACCTAGAAACTTTTAAAATTGATGATTTTGATAGAATGTCATACTCTTAATTTTTATATGTCTAATGTTTCTAATATGAGGATTACAAGAATATATTATATAATATAAATAATATTATTAAATTAAAAAAATTACTATTCATGGTAATATTGTTTTAATTTTTAGTGAAAAAATAATTATCATAAATATTTATAAACTTTTGAAGAAACAATTATTCAATTGATGAAAAAAACAATTAAGTGATAATATGAATACTAGATGAAATTTATTTTGAATTTATTAAGGAAAAAGGAAAATTCTCTAGGTTAATGAGAAATATTATAGGATTATTAAATGAAATGTTTTTATGTTATCTTGTTCTGTTCATTTCCTAATGACAATGTAATGAATAATGTCTAAATTGAGTCAAATGATAATTTATAAATATAATAATTTGTAAAATTAATTTAAAATCATAATATACAAAAAAATTGAAAAATGGTATTCATTATGGTATCAAATATATTATATTTATCATTTATCATTCAATTGAAAAATTATAAGTAAAAATATTCTTGTTTCAAATGGACAATATTTATTTAATAATTAAAATTAAAATTGGTAAAATAAGGGTTAATCAAAATAATATGTTTTAAAATTATAGAAAAACATGTAAAATATCTACTATATGATCTTATTACCATTGAATACCACATTATATTTAATTAACATTAAATTTTTAGGTATTTGGATTATGATATAATTTATTTTAAATTAATGATTTTTGAAATTCTAATTGTTTCCCTCAATTTCCTTAAAAAACACATCCTCCCTCATATTATTTCACTGGATTGATTCTTATAGATTGATATAACTATTAAATAATATTGTACTCACTTCCATATCCAAATACTAGATGTTATGGTATTACTAATTGTAAAATATTAGAGTCCTTGAGAGGATATCTAAAGGAGTCGTTTTGAATATGAGGTAATCTCGGAATCTAATCATTATATGTTTCTACTTTTCTATACCTCTTCAACTATATAATATTTTTCATAAAATATTAACATAATCATCCCTAATATTTTGAAATGTTGATTTATTATTAATGAACTAGTATATATCCACATTTCCATTAAACAATAAGTGAATGTATCACTCATGTGTACATATAACATACAGTCTCCATGTAGATGTAAAATTAAATTTTCTTCAACGAATTTTAGGAGTAATAATTATAATAATTTCAATATTTAAAAATGATAATTATGAAATTTTTATAATTCTGTAATGATAATCATATATATAACTTTGTATCACTGAATCTTTTGGGAAATGATAACATCACACTTCCCTGCGTACGACTTACCATCTCCATGATGTGATGTGGTTCATTTTTCATATATATTTTCCATGGAATGTAATGTGGAATATTATCATGAATATATATTATATCTATAACATAATAATTATTATATAATTTATGTTACAATGATCCATTTATAAGGAATGGTTTTTCCTATTTGAAACCTGATTCCAAAATGAATTAGATATCACAACAAATAGTGATTTTAATTATTCATAAATGGGTGACAAATGTTAAAAAAAGAAATTTTTTGAATGATATTACATTTTTAAGAAATATTTATATAAATAAACCAAAATTTTTATACATTAGGTTTTATCATTATGAAGGAAAGATGATACATTCGGTAAAGGACTTTTGTGTCACTTTTTTATCTGTTGGACACATGCCTTATACATTAATTATATTTATTATGTGTAGTTTATGATTCAAATTAATTTCCATTATGAATATCTTTTTATATTATAGAATATTAATATCTATACAATTCTCATTCATTCATTGGAAATATTCTTCTACACATTATAAATTCATATGGGTTTATTTCATCGGTTCATCAACATTCAAGATTGTTTCGTTTAAAATAAAAATTAGGGAATGTTTATTTACACCCAATTTATTTCTAAAAAAATATAAATAATTTTTACTATTTTCCAACTGATATTAGATATTAATTTTAACCATGATTGACTCTTTACTAAATGGTTTTGAAAAATGATGAATTGAATTTTTGTGATCACATGTTATTTATGAACCCTATATAGTTTCCTTGAGTATGCATATGAATAAGTGTTAATAAATATCATTTAATTACATTGGTTCTGATTCGATGAATGATTTATGGTCCTGTGTCATACATATTTATATTTTTCATTATATGATTGGAATGGGCTATATATCCCTCTAAATAATTGTGTAATGAATTATATCTCACGATATATTTTAGGAAAGAAATTTGATGTGTTTGTTCTATTATGGGAAACAATTATATGTGCTAGATATATTAAGGGAAACATGTGAAAAATCCTAATTCGAGACTCTAGGTAGTTATCATTAAAATTTAAACTTTTTTCTTGAAAATATTATGCTTCTATAATGATTTTTTACGTGAAAACGTGGTTCAATAACAAGTTGTAATTAATTTTAATTCTTATGGTTCATGTTAATGTTGTGTTCCATAACCTGTGTTTATGATCCAAGACACATTTCATATGAAAATTGATTGTTATGATTATGATCACATAACCAAATATATTATATTGTGTTTTTAAAAGATATTAAATTGATATCTCCCATGTTTACCCTTATTGGGAATCTAATATCACAATTTTTAATGCATCCATTCCATAGGATATGAAAAAATTTGTCAGGTGTGATATAATAAAATTGATATGATTATAAAGATATTAGTTGGAGTTGATGTAGATGTTTTATGAACCAAATTGTTTTTCTTAGTTCTAAAAAGAATTAGAAATTTTCAATATATTTGATTTTTTTGTGTAATGATAAATATATTCATCTAAGATGATGCATTAAATATTTATAGAATTTTTTTATTTGATCATTGGTTTTAGAGAAATAATTAAGATACAATTTGGAAACTATGATGACAATCCATTACAAATAATCCTAAGGTAATGTATATGCGTTGGATAAAATAATATAGTCTTGGTAAAAGTTATGAATGAACCATTTAAAGACAAATGATTCATAGTTGTTTCTTGATTTATGTCATTTTGAATTTATTTTCATGATTCTTCATTATGGTTGTAATTTCTCACTATATTACTTTTGGTATTAGTCAATGGTTGGAACCAGAAGAAATCATGGTATTGATAAATGAGATATAAAATCCAATGATTTTACAACATGGAAGGAAAATTTTATGGGTAATCAAATGTAAAAGATTTTTTTATGATATGTAGGCTTTCTCAATATATGATTCTCATTGACATTCTAAATGATCAAATAAATTAATTGTGTAATGCAGAATCACTGTTGGATCATCATAAAAATTATTTCAGTGGAAATTCTAACCACCTATTGAATTAGATATGGATCAACACCATTATGAAAATATTTTATTTTCTTAATTATCAAGAAATGAAAAGTATTTTACATCAGTTCATTATTTAGAGGTCGAAGAAACTAAACTATATAATCATTTCAATAAAATGAGGCTAAAGGAATAAATTTAATCCATGGATTGTGACTTTTTCAAAAAAAATTCATTATTCACTTCCCTCATATTCTTCATATGATGAAAAGAAATAAGTTCCTTGATCTACATTTAAGGGATGATGAATCGATTAGTTCCTGCATGGATGTTATACAAGAAATTCGAGGTACACATCTGGTATTATTATCCTACATAAAAGTAATATTAATAGAGTATTCAGTGGATTAAAAACAAGTATCAGAGGTGATTTATCCATAAGAGACATGTGTAGCTATGAAGAAATTTTTCAATGAACTCTTATGGTTGAAATGTAAATTGGAGATACCCACCATTATCATGGGAATGATAAGAAGAGAAATAATGTGTCTCATGAAAACTCGTATAAATCACATGGTGGAAGAAAACTCCATCCATTTACATGGCCAAAATGTTGAATGAACTATAACATAGATGTTTTTAATTTGAATAGGCTTTTGATTTAATTGTTTAATGGTGCGTCAAAAATCCCAATAATTTTGAAAGTAAATAGACATAAATTTTAAATAAATTATTGAAATGTTGATGAAAATTTATGATCCAACCGTGCTCCAATACTATCAATTCAATGAGAATAGATAGTATTCTATTTAGTGAATGAATCTAATGGGGTTTTATGATCAAATTAAGTAAACTGTAAATCCCAAATGAAAGGGAAATTTTTTCGATCATGACTTCCAATAGTGGGTTATGAGAATGATTTCCTAAAATATAGACTTACGATCCACTCAAAAAAATCTATTGTATTATTTTATTATAGACCCACTAAATCATTTTTTATAATGAATTTTATATGAGTATCATATTATCACCTCAATAATTATATGTTGAGTTATAAAATATGACATATAATGGAATGACATTCGCATCCCATGGTAATAGTTCTTCTCTAATTGATGATTATGGGAATGTATTTCTTATGAATCTCATGAATATCCTTATAGTTGAAATCAATGTTATTATTTAGAAATATTTTCATTACTTAATTATATATAATATTAATTGATCATAAAGTGATGTCACATTCATTATTTTGAATGAACCTATATTCATTTATCAATGCAAGGATTAATATGAACATCCAATGGACGTACCTTCCATATTTTGACTATTAATTTATATAATTGATGGTTTTCTATCTTATATATTTGGGAACGAAATCTACAATAAGGAAAAACCAATTTTATGAGTTATTGTTGATTTATTGTGGAAGATATATTAGGTCATAGACCAATTAAAAATGTTGTGTTTTCAATAAAACTATTACATAGTTCTATGCCTATTACATATAATTAATATAGTATCGACCTAATTTAGTTATAGAAATTAATGAAGATACTCTAGGAGAATCCCACTAAGGGATTAATATACACTAGGTTGTCACATTGGAGTTCACCTATTTTATTTTTTATGAAAAAATATGGATCAATGTTTATTTCCATATATTAATGGGATCTTAAAAAATAATATCAGTTCAAAATATGATCTTCCACATATTGATGATTTATTTTTTCATCTTCACAGAGATAAATACTTTTCTATTCTTGGAAATCATTTTGGATATTATCAATTTGTGGATATGAAGAAGGATATAGACAATATGACATTTAAAAAAAGTCATGGAGACTATGAGTTTATATTGATTCCTTTTGGTCTTACTAAATCCACCATTATCTTCATGGAAATTATAAATAAATTCATTAGAGACTAGCTTGTTAATTTTATGGTATTAATTATAGATGATATTATCTTATATTCAATGTTAATTTTATAACATGTGCATAACTTTAGGATTAGGAAGAAAACCCAAGAAAAAGTATATTTTTTATGAAAATTTTACCAACTATGAAATTTATTGTCATAATGACTCATTTTTTGGACCTACAATCCCGTGTGAGCATATTTCAGTAGATCCTTTGTAGACATAAGTTATTGAGATATGGAACAAAAAAACCATGGTGATGGAAATATGTAGTTTTCTTATGTTGACATGATATTATTGTCTCTTTTTATAGAATTTCTATAGATTTTTTAATCCACTTACCATATTTACCTGAAAGATTCCAAATTCCTATGAAAGAATAAATCTAAATAAAATGTTTAGTAATAAAAGAGGAGATTAACTAGATCCTTTTTTCATACATTTCCAAGCCTTATAAAAGGAATATAATATATAGTGATACCTTAATAGGGTAATGTGAAGTGTTCATGAGAAAAATGACATTGTTATAGCATATTCATAATGAAAATAAAATGTTATTGATAAAAATTATTCGACTCATTTTTTGGAGTTTACTGTGGTTATATTTTCATTTAAAATATACATGAATTTTCATTATGGTGAAATATGTAATATATATATATATTATAGAATAATAATGTTTATATTCACACATGATGAATTTAATATGAACAAAATTTAATGTTTGGAACTGATTAATGATAATGAAAGATCAATACATCACCACCAAGGGAATGAAAATAAGGTTCTATATGCATGGGGTTGAAATTATCATGAATGTTTATCTATGATGAGAATAAAAAAAGTCAACATATTTATAGATTTAAAAAAATGTATCTATAAAGCATAAAAGAATGGTCGAATTATTTTTGGCTCAATTGAATTTTCATCTACATATCTATGCAATGATTAAAGATGATCAAAAGGAATATTTAGAGTTGTGAGAGGTTGAGGAATATTTATCCTTTGATATGTCATGATTGTGATGGAATAACAAGGTCCATAAAAATTTTATGTTTTCCTCTAATATCTTATTTGATGGTGGAACTATTGGATAAGGCTCACATTTAGTCATTATTTGTTAATTATAGAAGTAAAATGATGTGTATGGACCTAAAAGAATATTTTGGGTGGGATGGATTAAAGAGAGATATTGCATAGAATTTCTCTCAGTACTTGGTTTATTAGTTTCTTAAGGGATAGATAAATAAATCTAAGGGTATATTAAAACCATTAAACATACATTAATGCTTATGGGAATACATAACTATGTATTTTTTCATTGTAACTTCAAAAAAATATAAATGCCAAAATTCTATATGGGTGGTAGTCAATCAGCATACAATGTCAGGACAGTAAATTAATTATAAATAATACATCACCCGTGATCATATTTCTATATATAATATTAAGGAAGGATTCAAAATTCATGGACTACCACTTAAAATTGAATTTGATTTGGATCCAAGGTTTACCTAGAATATCTGGTGAGGTTTTTAACATAATTTGAATATAGAACAATGATTTATAATTTTTGATCATCCTCATAATGATAATCTATTTGATATGAAAAATCAAACTATACAATTTATATTGAGAGAAATCTATATCAAATTAAATGGTGATTGGGATAAAAAAATTATTTGGTAAATTTCTCCTATAAATTTTTTTTCACTCCAACTTTTGTTATATATAAATATGATTAACCTTATGATACAAATATTAGAAATACACTATTCGAGAATGTTGTTGGGGAAGGAAATAAACTGTGAACTGATCTATCTATGGAAATGGGACTACATGTTAGATCTATTCCACATCCCAAAAGAGAATATCAGAGTCAAAATAAAATTTATATTTCCAACCATCAGAGTGATGGGGCATTTAAAGTATGTATGAAGTTATTTCTATAAATATATCCATGCAGGTGACTAATGATATTTCAAAATAATTTCATGATGTTCCCATGTTATATCAATAATTTTTAAATTATTGATTGTAATATGACTATAGCATGCTGATTAGATCATCCACTGAATATCACTGAAGTTCATGATTTGTTACATGTGTCTCTCATGTTGTTTTAAATACCAAATCATTCACAGCTACTAAACTAAATTATAGTACCATTAGAACTTGATATTTCTTATTAAAAACATTGGTAGAGAATTTGGACATTATATATAATGTTCTACTAAATATTAAAATCCAATTGGTTAATGTTTTTTGGTGACCCCACCAATTTGAGGATGCTACATGTAAACATGATGATGTGATGATGCAGAGTTTTGATCATTTTTTTTATTTGAATGTAAAATATCGAGGTCAAAATTCATTTTAATTGGGTAGAATGTAACCTCTTGATATTAAATATTATAATATTTTTTAATAAATTTAATTTCATAGATGTATTGGGTTATACTCTACTCCATGTTATCAACGTGTTACACACAACACTGATTTACTATGAATTATTTTTCTTATTTTAATTAGTTAAACAATAAAATTATAACCAAGGATTTATAATGTTGTGTAGGAACAATTTTATCTTATATATGAATGTTTGGTTTAGAAATTTAAAACAATTTATTTGGAAAGAATTTCATTCCCCAGAAGTATTTTTTATACAAATAATATTATAAATTAATCCTTATAGATTATATTATTATAATAAACATATAAAATATTCAATCTAATGTTTACAATTTATCCTTCTTGTTTTCAAATCATTATAACAAAATAAATCTAATTTTAAGTTATTTTTTTTTAATTTATAATTTATAATTAGAATTTTTGTAATAAGTTCTTCCAATATAGTATATTGTAATTAATTTTACATTGAATTTGGATATGATAATAGTTTAATATTTTGATCATTTTTACTTTAAGAATTGTTTATCTTTCTCGTTAGCATCATTAATTTTAAATAATTTTAAAAAATTTGTTTTTAATTTTTGAGATATGTATTATATATTTCCAATCTATTGGTTAAATTTATTAAATATTTTCATTTTATTTTTTGACAATATATATAGTGACATTATAATTTTTTTTAAATGCTAATATGTATATCAAGTATTAAGGGAATGAATAATAACAGAAATATTAGATAACTACCAGAACACTTACAAAAATTTTATTAGATGAATTTAATTCGATACAAATCATATAATTTTTTAAATTTAATAATTTAATGGATTATTTTCAATGAATATTATATATATATATTATTAAAATCAAATTGAGTGATAAAATGTAAACACCTTACCTTTATTAAGTATAATATTTTTAATATGGGTTTAACAGAAGATATGGTTTACTATATATAGTCTTTGGAAATATAAAATTTTTATCATCATCATGAAAATTTATTTTTAAATTTTTGTAATTAGATAATTTCAATAAATATTCACACAACAGTCATTGAATAATAATTGGATTGATGAAAAACATAATGAAGTGATATTGAAAATATTAAAATATATAGAATTTCAATAATATATGGTAGTAAAAAAATTCATATGTTATTTTGAATGATTATAGGGTCTATTAGATTAATTTTTTCAATGTTATATATCAATTTTGATTTTTATAACATCAATTCAATGAATATTGTTAAAATTGATACAAGTGATATGTTATGAAATAAATATTTTATTTAAATATATAACGATCATAAAATCTATAAATATGAAAAAAATGGGATATCTTATTAAAAAAAGGTGACATATCAAATGTGGATTCCACATAAATGGTTCCCATAGCCTCATTAGATATATGTCCAAAAGCACATCTCTATGAACAGTTGTGGCCGCCAATGTCCAATGAGGTCCAAGGGCATGTCCCTAGAGTGAATTTTCCCTCATTAATTGATAGTACTATAGTGGGTAGATGAGATAATAAGTATATAGCATAAGTAGAACATGTAAACAGGAGGAAAAATGGAAGAGATACATGAATAAAAAAGTAGAACAACTAATAACAATATTAAAAAGTTGATGATGATATTTCATGTGACTATAATGCTATAATGCATGCATACAAGAATCAGAAAATTCATGCCATAAAACAGTATAAAAAGGGATTCAAAAATATATACAAGCATATTGAGCCCCACATAATTAATCTTATACCTTCCTTAATATAATAGATCATCATATCATGTTTCAGATGTGATATGCTTCCCATTATCATCATTTACAAACATATAGTCTTTCGGGTTACCGATATTTCATTAATAGGGTGTGTGACAAATCTAATTACATGCCCACCAATGGTGTGTATAGCATCTAGTACATGTGATATAATTTTAATATTATCAAAGAAAGCATATAATAATGTAGCTAGTATAGCATGGAAAATCCCCATGTACCTTATTCATCCATCTGTTTTTTTGTAAACATATTAAGAGTTAATTAATTAATTATGTAAATGTATATTTATATGTTCTGAGAGGCATATCTAGCACTGACATCTACCCAGAATAGTATTATTTATGGTTCCAATATAAATCTATGCATCCTTATTATAATAATAATTATGAGGATCCCAGGTATTTACCATGGAAATGTTTACCTCAAGGATTTCCAACAATGTAATAACTACATCCTAGATAATGGGTAATAGTGTAATACATGTAGAATCATACAAGGAATTACACAATTGAATATCAAACTGAGTCCAATGAATAAAACAAATTTATAAAATGATATTCTATGGCTATGACCAATGATCTATCCTAAGCACCCCATGTCCATAGAATCCATGATTGATACAAAGAGTGTATCTTAAGAAATATGAAATAGTAAAATATAAAACTTATGGTGTCATAATGTGAATGATATAATAGATGATTATATAGTTACATGGTGGGCATTCACAAAATCAAACTATATCTTTGAATCAGAATGACATCAATGAGTCCTCAAGACATTCCATCAGAAATCCAAATGTTATATTGAGTATAACCCCACTAATAAATAGTGTCAAGGTCCATATAAAATTAGGAAACATAAAAATGATTCATTCAATAAGCATGGAAAAGTAAGAGTTAATATATTTATAAATTTATAAGGTTAAAAAAATTTATTTGTTAATTTCTAAATTCTATATATAATGGAATCACTTCATTTTTTAGTTTATGTCATTTAATATGTTAATTGTTTTCATGAATTTCCTTATACTAACATTATAAGGCCAAGGGATAAGCAACTATACAATTAATTTCATAAAAAACATAATATATACATTATTTTTTACTATGATACCTTCCACTAAACATGGAATTGGGTGATATACCCACACAACCAAGCATTTATTCTCATTTTGTAAGGAAAAGAAATATAGATAGTGTAAATTACAATATAATTTATATTTATAAATTTATTTGAGGAACTAACATAAGGAACACATGTGATAATCATACATATTCTAAAAATTAACAAGAAATTTGTTTAGTTAACACTTTCCTTTGACAATTTCAAGTCACAACTCAACAAAAGAGTGGATGAAATAAGCTCAACGGGCTACTAACAACCTAAATATAGAAAAACACCATTCATGGGATGGTTCTCATTATTAATGTAATAGCCAATGGTGGATTACATATATGGAACTGGTCTAAGGGAACACTTTTAATGACTATAAAAAAGATATATAATTTAAACAGCAATGCCCAATGAAGTCTTCACACACAGATGACAATTTATAAAATGAAGAAACATGATAGATGAGTTATAAACCACCTAATTTAGGCTAATAGAGCTATAACCATCAAGTATCATCCTTTAATTTATTGTATTGTAATATATATGATCAATGGAATAATAAACATAATTCAGTTCATGAATGACTGTATCTCGATAACTTAATCAAGATAAAGTCAATCGAAGAACAACTAAAAAACAATTAAGATTATACCTATATGTGTCCAACACAATGGGAAATGATCTAATAAGTCTATAGATAGAAACAAAGGATAAAATCCTAGAATAGAGTGATTTTAATATTCAAAATGGATGAAATAATGGATGACTTCCACTTGAAAATACATGAAAGGAGGTGGGTGATTAATTAGATCACTTAAAGGTAATTTGTTAAAGTCACCCAAAACCACAATTGCATCGTTTGGCCACATGATTTTACAATACCTGGACCATCCATCCATGGTTTTTTATTCAAAGGTATTACTTATTTGGTGTGGCCTCATGGATAGGTTAATCATGCACTAATTATGCAAAAAACCTCCATAACATATCTGTAGTTTTTTTCATGAATGTTGGACCCAATTTGATTGTTTATGGAAAACAATGCACCATAATTATTATTTTTATCTATCCTGTAAATTTCAAAACTATATATGTGGCCTACCATTTGAAGTGTACTCTAAAAATGTTGCATGCAAATTTCCTCAAGCAGTTGGGGTTCCATGCTTTGAATAAGGCTAAGACAACCTCAAAATAATTTTCAACTCCTTATATATCCATAATATGTCCAAAATAAATTTTTAGACAAAAATTTAAAATATCCAAACCCAATTCAAAAAATGGTTTCTTACTATATTCCCTCTTTAATGGAAATCATCCTTGATATCACCTTCTATAGGTGGATAAATTTTGTTTTAGTAATACTCTAGTCACTCGTTATGTATGATGCCCCTATTTTCCAAAATCACATCTTATAAATTACTCTGATGCAATAACACACATACTAAATTTACTTCCATTCCATGGAGATCCACAATGTTGTGGTCAATTATGTGTATATGGTACTCTTTAAAAGAATAATAAACTCCAACATCTACTTAATTGGGATAAAAATTATGAGATAGGATGGCATGATATTGTTGGAGTTGTGAAGCATCAACGATATCATTCAATTCATGGTACCACTCTTTCTATAGAAATTGATAGGCTAACGTATCAACTCTCCGTTTCTTCTCAAATGGCCCAAAACAACAAGGAACCAATTTCACATGCATCCTTATATGACTACATACTAAAATGTTTGACACCCTTAGGAAAAAAAGATAATCGACCCCGAATTCTAGATGTCATATATGGTGATATTAATTTGAATTTTTATATACTGAGCATTATTAATATGTTTTCTCATTAGATGGAAATAATCTAATGTATCCTTTACATGATGGAGACCTAATACTGCTGCCTCACCTACCTCTAGCTAGCACTAAGGTGAATGGAATGGCCTACCTTAAAATAACTCAAATGTATCCATCTAAATCACCAAATGAATTATTTTATTTTAGGAGAACTAGATGAGAGGAATTTTATTATCCAAAGAACCCTAAAAAAATTGGGACGCTTTCAAAGATCATGTCATATAAAACATGTATATTCTCTTTTGAAGGTCCATCAATTTGATAGTGAAATTCTATTCCCATAAAAGCATTTTTACCCATATAAATCTTTAAACCATTCAGAAACTATGATGTGAAATTAGAATACCTACAAAAATGATATTATGAGAGATGCAATATTCCCATATGATCTCATAAACACACAATCATCCCATCTCATAAATTGAGAATGTATCCTATAAGGAAACGAAGTGGGAAACCATTATCTGTCAGTTAATTACTACCCATAATACATTAATACCTCTATGTGATCTTAGCAAGACTACTACAATGTATATGGAATCATATTTCCATACCTATTGTGTGATTGGAAGAAGAAATTAATTTCATGCAGCTCTCTAGTACTCCACCTTCACCTGATGACAGGTGGAACACATATTTATAAATCCCAATATATTATGTTTTATCCTCACCAACCAATTCTAGTGTCTCATATCATGATATATCATGTAGATTCCTTGTTGAACTATCGACAATGATATTTAGGACTCACACATCAAATTATCTTTCATAAATGAAGGAACCCACACACAACTATGAATACACAAGATGTCATCTCTATCCACCAACCCATGTGGGGGTGTGTCATCTCCTAAAATACTCTCATTGAAAACCAATCCCTTTGGATCAGTAAATTTCCAAATATTCACCATAATAATGAGGGAATAGGTAACTAACAAGAATGAGAGGTAGGGATCCACATGACCATAATTAAACTCCAAATTAATATCTGAATAGAAGCCCATCAATTTAGATTCATCATTGGCTTCCAATACATCCAATTCAAGAGTATTCCTGATCAGGGAATTAGAAATCACATTTCCCTTTCTAGGGACACATGTAATCACACAATAGAATGAAATTAGATATTTTACCAATAATTTCTATCTAAGGATAATTTCATGGTGTGAAAAGATATATTTTAGGTTCTTGTTGTCTGTATACACCACAAAATACTCACTATAATGATATTCTCTTGAAGCATTAGGTTTGGACAACTCCTATAAGATCATGGTCTTGTTTCGGTTGGTTTCTCTCATTTGTCCTCTACTTCCAAAATCAATGCAGAAAAAATATTTCACCATGCATTAAGACAAATCTTGTTCTAATTCATGATACGACATGAAGCATCATAAAATACATCCCTTATCTAGATGAATCATAATTGTGGTCGAGACTAGACTTCCATTAATCATCTAAAATGATTTATAACTCATATCTGACAATATGATATCCAATCCCTTTACATTATGACTAGTAAGTAGAGAAGAAATATTGGGGAATAAATATATGAAATGAAAATAATATCTGAGTATCCCCATGAAAATATATTTGGAAAACATGTCTTTTTGTATTCTCATAGGAAACCCCAACACTAACCTTATCTTTGTAAAAAAAATTATAATTAAATTTTAATATTAACTGTGATGTGAAATTTTATGATAATGAAGTGGAACATAGAAATCATGGAATATTATTGATGATAACATAGTTTACTCCAAATTATCTGAAGGTTCATATAATGGTTTCTATGAGTGCAGAAATAGAAAATGATGTCATCCTACAGGATCACTACCAACCAATAAAGATACGGGTGGAACACCATATTCATTATAGCTATGAAATTGGCAGGAACATTTTGTAAGAATAAATGAAAGAAGAATGTACTCATACATACCATACCTATTACATAATGTTGTACATGGTATGTCTATAGGTCTAACTCACGCATGATTTTAGCCTGATCTATGGTCAATCATTGAGAATACCCTAGATACTCAGATCTAGTTAAATAGATCACATATATGAAGCCTTTGTGACTGGTTCTAAACTATAAGATAGTTCAACTATATATAATCCATGAATAGATGAGGATTCACATATGGATTCTTTGTGAAAACCATAGGTGAACCCCAAGAGGGGGTTATAGGCTATATATAACATCTTTCCACAATATTATATGACTACCACCTAATCTCTTGGATCTCAAAATGTTCCCTCCTATAAAGAGGATTGGACACTATAGATTCTGGTACAATGGGATCAGTCATAAAATCTACCTCTCTCTCTAAATAAAAAAGATAGAAAAATCATTAGGTAATCAGCCTCTATAATGTTCTTATACTAGAGGTATTTCAGTTTGTAATAAACCTATATCCTCAATGAAGAAATTATAAATATGCATGATCACCGCACCTAGAAAATGATGCTCTAGTCAAGCTAAAATAACATGTGTATTCCACTCCCCTATGTGTAGATAATTGTTTCCCAATAGGGATGTAAGGAACACCCTACGGTGATATAAATTTACAATGGGTTGATACAATACAAACAATTCCATTAATATAATGAAATCAAATATTTTCATCTCAAGATCAATGAGTCTACATAGAATGGGATAACTACCTACCTCAAGGGGATAGTCCTTACACTAGTATATTCCAACTAAGCATACACCCAATAGTGTATCTAGTGTCATTACCAAAAAATAATACTATATTTCCATCCTAATAATTTCCATGAAAAATAAATAGATGAATGAGTGTAAAGAACCAATATCAAATAAGATAGAAAATATTGTGAAGGAAACTATATTATTACCCTTTACAGTAGATGGACCTGCAACACGATCCACATGTATCAAATGTTTTTAATGGAGTACAAGATCTATGTATATATTCCTTATATGGACTACCATGATCAAAACCACTCTTCTAGAACTATAGATGATCTGGTGTTTGGAAACCACGACATGGATATCC
Organism: Viscum album; assembly: GCA_963277665.1. NCBI lineage: Eukaryota > Viridiplantae > Streptophyta > Magnoliopsida > Santalales > Viscaceae > Viscum > Viscum album. The sequence goes on from OY728156.1 coordinate 1,743,841,195, forward strand.
TCCTCAACAAGTCAATATGATGATACTCCCAATCACTTTCTATCATGACATAATACTTCAATACCCTTATTTTGGAGTGGGTGTAGAACCTATTAATCTAGAATCTAATGGAATTATAAAAAAAATAATGATTCCTCAAATATTCAAAAAATTGACACTTAAGAGGGTCTCTATTACAATAAGGATTCAGTTTCCCCTGTCATCCTCACTGATGAAACACCGTAGAATGACATGGATGAGGACATTTGCTACCACTACCCAGTTGATATACCTTTAAGGTATATTTATTGTTACCAAATAAACATTTGGCCTTTAATTGAATTGGTCCTCTATGCGGAATATTATCACCATCCCTCAAGATGCACTCAGTGATAAGGTTCTGATTGACTATATTATAAATATTATGTAGGAAAATAAATTCACTATTGTATGGATGGAATAAACAATCCATTCATAAAAAATTCTAGATTTGAATCCTCAATAGAAGCTAGAAGGTGTTTAATGAACTACAACTCAGTGAAATAGAATGAATATTCAATGTGTGCAATATCACTCTTCACAAAATACTTGAAATCTCATTCTAAGTTAGACATTTGTGTATAGGTAATGAACTAATCATAGAAGACAATCTACAAATATAACATACCATGCAATGATGAAAAAACAGTTGGGTAATTACAAGCCCAAAAAAGATGGTTGAGTCATGTATCATGTAACTGGAAATATTTACACATCTCTATAGAAATCATCATATGCATTAAAATAGAAAGAGTGGACCCTACGCATGAATAATTAGTCTTTGGATTTCTATCACATAAGAAGGTTAGAGGATGATACTTCTAGAACTCATGAGAAGATTATACATCATACGATTAGATTTTGGAGAACGACACATGGAATACATATGATGTAGGAAAATATCACAAAAATGAGTGTCAGAGACCAGATTTGGGGAAACATATAGTGCCCCTACTGTCACTCATGAAGGTTATACTTGTGGAATAGGTCCCACCATGTCTGGATCATGTCCATCACGACCCTATAGCACACAACACTGGGTTGTTATGGTGAAATTTTTCAACAAATACCTAGGACACACCTCATATATAGTTTATTGTATATATAAATATACATTGTGATAAGATGAACATAAGAGAGCCTCACTACACATTGAACACTTCCCCATCTACCATCTTAGAAGGCTTGGTATTAGAATGTTATCAAGTATAGGGTACATAGGTTCCATTTGATGAAGGACCCACCATATATTTCATCATCATTATCCAAAAACCATTCCATATTCATTTTATGTTTAATTATGATGTTCACTCATTTACCATTCACTATCACTATAAGAAGTTTTAAATATGTGCAACCATTACATTATATAGGTCTTATTTCAATTTTTGTAGTTTCATTCTCTTATTTACCACATATCACAGTTCCATTAAAATGGATCTTCATTCCCAATGAAACAAGGGTCATACATCTTATCATTGAAATGGACACCCATTTTATTTTAATATATTTTCACGACATGATATGATAGTGATTCCAACCCATAAAGGCCTATAAAACCTCATAAATTGGAACCATAAGTCACTAAAACATATCCATGAACATCATAATTATATCCCAAAAATCACAGCTCACTCAGAAATCACATGCATATCCATCTATGAAAAGAGTGAAATAAACCTATATAGTATGAAAATGTTCGTAAGGATGTAATGAAATTATCTGTCGGAATAATAATAGTTTCAACCACACCTCATGTGCATCACCCAATAGTGAAATTATATTAATAGGAAAAGTAAATAATAGATCATCAATTATAATTTAGGAAACTCACCATTTACGATGAACATGGGATTGTGATGACTAAGAAAGACATATGACCATGTTAATAGAATTAATAATATCAAAAATATTTTTTCCAAATAGTAATGAAGTAAAGAAACATCACTGATACAACTTTGTGATGGAATAGACCTTGATACAATTTTTAGGGTACCACAATCCCAGTTGTCCAAATAACTTTATGCGTGTCTTCTGAAATTCTAGAGGCATTCATCAAGTAATGAGGTCCAAGGGTGTGTATCTAGAAAGACTATACCCTTATTATTTGAGTGTAGAATAATAGATAGATAATATAAAATGTGAATATTGAAATCAATATATGACAAAAATTCACAATAGAAAACATTCTGGAATAATAAACAATAGAAAAACAGATAACAATATATAAAAACTGATGTCGAAATGTCATTTCACTATAAATCTGGAAAAAATTGGTACAATTTTTAGACTATACATTTTATAAAAGATTATAAAACAATAATAAAAAATTATACATGTATCCTGAGATCTAGCTCATTCATCTGCTACCAGCTTTATCTAATAATACAATAAATAACGAATCAATTATGAAACATTTCCCTTTATCAACACCAATATATGTATAGATTCCCTTGGTACCAATGGAGCCTTCATATGGTGTGATATAAATCATATTAGGCCACCACCAATGGATTATATAGCATCATATATATTAAATATAATATTAAATAGTGTGAAATCATGAATATATAAAAATATTTTGCATAGTCACATCAATACCAAGGTACCACATTATCCCTCAACTAGAGTCATAACATGTACCAGTTCAATAATTAGTTATTTTTTGGATTATATATAAGTCACATTGGAAATATCAAGCACATGAATAACCTCAAGATATTAATAATTATGGTTCCATGATATAATATGACATCCTTTTTCTAATATTAATGAAGATATTTCGTTATAATAACCAATGACATCTTCAATTCACGGTTCACCAACTAAGTAGCAACTACATCCTAGATAAGGGGTTAGAATTTACTCCATGGAGTATCCTCCATGGTATTGAAAAATAATAGATATAACTGGGTCCAAATAAAACATCCCCAGTGAATGATAATATTCAGTGACTATACCCAAGGATGTTACAAAGACACGTCATGTCTATAGAAGCCTTTGCTGGATCCACAAAGTGTATCCAACAAATCATGTAATTGTAATGGTGTGATATTATGGTGTCATACTAGGAATCCAAAGAATTATTATGATCAGGTTGAAAGGTGTGTCTAAACCAAGGCAACCAAATTCCTTGAATCATGATGGTGTCAACAAGTACTAAAGGAATTCCCTCGGGAATCAAAACGTTAACTCAAGTATTACCACTCATATAAATTATGTCAAGGTCCATATAAAATTATCAAAATATAATTTATTCATTAAAAGATTATGGAAAAGAATGATTTATGAAATTTAATATTTAAATTTTTTTAATCCCTTCATTACATTAATTCGAAAATTCCATGATGAATGCAGTCATTTCATGTGTTAATTTTGGTCATTTAATAAAATCATATTGTTAATGTATATACTTTAATTAGTGTGATTGGTCCATGTAATAAAAAACCTATAAATTAATTCTAAATAATTTATTTTAATTTTATTATTTTGACACTACTATGTTCCCTCAATCATGGAAAGGGGTGCTATAGAACTGCTACCAAATATTCATTTACATTTAATGAGGAAAAGATATATACCAAGTATACATGCCTATTGGGTTAAAATGATTAATTAAATTTAGGAAATTATATTAGTGTGTGATGTGATATTAATACACTTTATAGAACACAAAAATAATTTATTTAATTAAACATTTAATTTTAACAAGATCAAGTGATAGATCACCTGAACAGTGGCACGTACAAGATGAACATGCCCCAAAACACATAAATATAGAAAACTAGATACATTTGGGGGAATGTGATATTGACGTAACCACAAAATATTAAAAATATAAATGTAATTGATTATAGTGAATAGTTCTAATGACTAATAAAATGACATATAGTTGAAAAAGGAGACAATTGATGAAATTGTTGAATACACATGATAATTTAGAAAATCATGTAAAATGTGGAATGAGTTATAGACCACAAAACATAGGCTCATTTGGATCTCCCCATACAATATAAAATTATAATATTCCTAGATTGGTAGTGATATGTATCACATATCAATGCCATGATAATATGACATGGTATTCTACATTCTGAATAATTAATATAGAAGAAGATAAATGAATAACAGCTAAAACATATTTAAGATCTTACTGATATGAATCCAAAAAAACTGAAGGTGATAAAATCAGAATCCATATGGAAGCATAAAGAAAGCATAGAATATAGAAATTTTTAGTTACAAAAGGTTGTACATAAGGCTTACCTTCCATTGGACAAGAAATAAGGGGACATGGGTGCTTAATTAGATCATTTGAGGTACAATGGTAAAAACACCCAAAACATGCATTATATAGTTTGGCTGCATGGTATTGAAATCATTTCACCAACTATTTATGTTCTTCTATAGGATGGGGTTACCTACATGGTTAGTATTGATATTTTATTTATTATAATTTAATCTCATTAGAAATTCCCAAAGTTCCCCTCACTAAATTTATTAAAAAAATGCATACTCCATCATCTTATTTCACCCCCATTGAGTCATATTTCCCTTCCAAAAAATACTATGTTATCATGAAAACATTAATATCCACATTATAGAGGTGTTATTACTAAGAATGGACCTACTCTATGATCCATTAGATGAGTTATAAATGATTTTTTTCAAAAAATATGTGACCTCTATAACTGATAATTATATTTTTAAACTATTATATACTGCTTATAATTCAATGATATATACAATAAAATAAAATCATTCAATTCTTAAATATTATGAAATGTTAATATGACTATGAATCCAATATTGTACATCCCCTTTCCCATCAAATATGAAATGAATGTATCATTAATGCGTACATATGACCTACTATGTCAATGTAGTGATACAATTTATTTTTCATCTCCATTTATTATGATTGGGAATTAAAAATGTTTTAATATTTATAATTGATATTTATGTAATAAATATGCATCTATAATGATAATATCATATCCTCTATTTTAACACCTACTCTTTTGGGAAATTATAATGTTTCTCATGCGTACATATTGCTAATAATTTCACTGATGCGATTATATTAGTTATATATATATATATATATTTTATATATATGGTAATAGGGATGAATTTTATGAATATATATGATATATCAATCCTATAAATGATTCTTTAAATTATTAGATAATGATAAATGTATAATTATTAGACTTTTAAAACACAAACATGCTTGGAATACTAAGAACATTTCGCATAGAACAATGATTTTATTTATTAATATACTTGTGATATAATGATATAAACAAATACTATATGTTATGATTGATTAGTGGTTATGTAATACACATATAATAAATAAATATTTTTTTTTAAATTTGTTTTCAAAGTTGACATGGATTTGTGATACTTTATGCAAGGGATTATTCTATCACTTTTACATGTGTGAGAAACAACCTTTATACACTACTTATTTCATTAACATTGTGTTTATTCATCAAATTACTTTTTTATGAGTTTTATAATAATTAATATGTTATATTAATATCAATATATTTTTATTTACTTATATATGTGGATATTACTCTAATGATTCAAAATTTTTATGTGTATATTTCTCAATAACATCACATTTAGGATTATTTCATTTTAAATCAATTTTGGAGAATATTTATCTTCAGCATATATGAATTCTAAAAATGTTTTTAAAAATGTTATAACAATTTTACCTTGAAAATTTAATTTAATTTTTATCTATTTATAATTTTTACTTAATATTTTGAAATGAATAATTCTGACATTTTCCAAATATGTATCTTCTAAAATTTCATGAAAAATATTGAAAGGTATGTTTTTTACATATAAATAAGGAACTTATTTATAAACTTTTATGATTCCATAACGTATTTAAGATTACCATTCATGATTATAAATATATTTTGAACAGAACGGTTTTCCATTAAGATTATATAACTTTTTAATAAATGGGATCAAATATAAATGATATATTTTTCCCAAATAATTTCACGAAATCATTAAAATTTAATTTTAATAATAAGATGTAATTATATGACAATACATATTCATTAATGGGGATATAATACATGGATAGATTTATTATTCATAATCATAATGTTTTATATTAATGATGAAATTTTATTAATGAAACTTATTTCGTGTCCATCAGTTAGGTTATGATGAAGTGTTTATGACACTCGTTTATTTAAAGGGGTTCTAATGTGATAATTGATTTATTACAATGTATCACACATATCTATATTATTCAGTAAGTGATTGGTGGGACATATATAAAACTCCAATGAATTGGAAAATGAATTATAAATCTAGATATATTTAAGAGAAAATGTAAAGATGATTTATCTATAATGGGGAACAAGTTGATGTTCTTGATCCGTTAAGGGATGTAGGTGATAATATATGATTTGAGATTAATCTTTGTTAGCATTCACATATTAATTATTATTATACAATTGATATTCCAAATATTTATGACTTGAAAATAAAGTTTATGAATGATCTTTAATGAAGATTCATTCTTAAGGTTATTTTAAATAATTTACGCCCTAACTCTTATTTATGGTCAAAGAAATGTTGGTTAAGAACATTTTATGTTATTCTCATGATCTCATTCCCATAATTATTATATTATGTACTCACAATATAATAAATGGATAACTTAGTGGTTTACATTTCATAGCATATCACCACACCATTTTCATATGTTTCCTTTACACATGATATGAATAATGGTTTTTTGTTTGATATGATAAGGGGGATAAAGTTATAAAGAAATATGTGGGATAAGATGTTTGTATTTTATGAACCTGTTATTTTTGTTTCTGAGTCTAAAATGTTACTATGCCCTTATAATCCTCAGGTGATTATTTTCATAATGAAATGAATATTAATCTAAAATTTTGTAATATCAATGTATGAAAATAGTGTGTTCTTATAATTTAATATTTATCTCTTCCATGGATTGAAAATTAATCCTTTAATATTCTAGATCCATGTGCTATTTTTTGTAGGAATTATTTCATTCATTAATTTCATGTGTGTCTTCTCACTTACATATAAAAGGCCACCACTCTCATTTTTTTCCACACTTCAAAAAAAACATTATTTTGTAAAATCAATTCCAAAATCAATTATATAATTCCGAACCAACATTATAGAATTAATTTATTTGTTGCAATTATATCCTTCTAAGTGTATTTTTGAAATTTAAATGATGTTATCCAAAAAGAGTTAACATCTTTAAACAAGAATTTTATATTATATATTTTGACACCATAAAAATAAACTTATAGCAATATTATATAACAAAATTTATATCTTATAAATCATAGGTTTTTATCACATAATAGTTATGACATACAACCAATATTTTCCCCCATTAAATTGGAAATGAAACCATTGATCATTTTTAAGGAAAACTATCACATCACAAACAAATGTAATTCATTCTCAGTCACTACTTCTCATATATGAATAAAATGAAATATATTATTTTTATATGTGATATTTATAATATAATTATACATCTAAAATTATGATATCATATACCGTTTAAATCCCATTAGTTATAGAACTCTATAATGTTAGTCATCTTTATAATGGACCACCATCTCGTGAAGTGATGTCATTCATTTTTCACTAATGCTTTAAATGAAAAAAATAAATGATTGAATTAGTAAAAATAAATGATATATAATTTATGATATTTTTTTATTTCATAGATATGAAATATAATTCAATTCTATTTCACTGATTAAGTAATTGATAATGTTTCTTGTGCATACATATAGTCTATCTTCTTGATGAAGTGATGTGATTCATTCTACCTATTGGAAATTATGTAGTTATTATAAATATGTGTATAATAAAAATTTATATTTTTAAATATATACCATTATATATATTATCTAACTATAACCAATGTTGAATATATGGATCACTCATTATGGAATGTGGTGGTGAAAAATAAGGTAATTAAAACAAAAAGAACAATAGTGATAATGACTTATTACTAATGAACATGTAATAAAATATTTAATAATTATATGATATTTTGAATAATAATATGATTATTTTATAAAATTTTAACATTTTTAAAACCAATAGAGATGTGTTTATGGGAGTCCCCAACTAAATATATTTTCAATGTATTGGTTTTCATAACTCAATTACCATTCATTGGGTATTATGACTACATCATTGAATTTATTATTATGAAATTATTTGGGAAATGTAATATTATTTTTTTATTTATTATTTCCAAATGTATAATTCTGGATCTAAATTTCATATAAAAAAATAGTCACCATGTTTACAAACTCTCAACTAAATGAAATTAATTTGTTAATGGTTTCATCTGAACTTTCCATCTAAGAAACATATATTCTATTATACACATAATTTACTTTGAATAGTGTATGTACGAACTCCTTACATAATAGATGATAAATCCTTCCAAAATAATGAGATGTTAAGTTAAAATTAATCATCTTATTTCCTAGACGTTTATAAATAAAATTTATCAAATCTTTTAATTGTTTTTTTGTTGAATATTTTATAATTTGATCATTTGGTGATTTTCTAAAGATCCCCTCACATCAATTTTTAAAGGGAACCTCCACCATAAATTTATCAAATGATATTGATCCTTCTAGATAAAAAATAAATTCAATTTTAACTTGTAATCATATATATCCAAAATATAGTGGTATGGTATTCCAAACAGTTAAATGATATAAATTTTTTAGGACATATAATCTAATCATTTCAATGAATAAGTTTACCACTGAAATAGTAACTTCCTTTTACCTAATTCCTTTCCTCTTATAAATATATATTTATTATCATAAATGTATATCATAATTACACTCATTATGTAAAATTTTTTAATTCCATGAAAATTATATTATATACTATCATTTCCATTAAATGATAAGTGAAATTTTCAAACTTTTGTACGTACGATTACCGATTTCCACATAGCGATACAATTCCATTTTCATCACCATATTTTATGGATGGGTATTATAATGGATATAATATTTATATATCAAATTTATGAAACAATTAAACGTAATGAATTATAAATATCATCTAATAATATTCCATCCATTCCATATAAAAATGAAAATAATGCTTTTGTGTACGTATGAACTACCACATCCACGATGGGATGTGATTCATTTTTCATTTCAATTTATTTGGATGGAAATGAGGAAAAATTTTACAATTAGATTTTATATATATAATGAATCAGTAAAGTTTAATTATTATTTTTGGTACAATATATCCATCATTAAAAATATTTAAAGACATTGTGCATGAGCATATACAGCCAACCATCCTCACATATGATGTAATTGTTTTTTCAATATATATGATATATTGATTTAAATAATTATTAATATAATGAAAATATATTATAATCCTATAATGAAAATTTAATTAGGAATTCAAAACCACTGTAAATGTACAAGATCCATAATGGCTGGAATGATTAGATGATAAATGAAATGGATTGTTCCATGAAATGACATTTTAATAATAAAATATTTATAAAATGAGATGTTAAAATTTTATAATAGAATAATATATGATAATATAATTATTATAATGAACATTATATTAAATTATAATGCATATAAATTAAAAATAAATTTTTTTTAGTGCTCATGATGCAAGGAGAACTCAAATATTGGAATTTTATTTTAAAATATCAATGTTTATTGACATTATGTGTTATTATGTTATTTGATCATAAATTATTATGATCCATTTTCATGAAACCAATTATATTTATAATATATTATATATTTTTTGGAAAAAAAAATTACTCTCACTGTCATCATGTTATATAGTATTTATAACAAAAATATGGTTTAATGGAAAATCAACTTCATTTATCTCTTCAGTTTAAGACCCATTTTCTTACATATCAATTAATTCTATTATTTTTTTTATAGAATGTATTTATTATTATAATATCACTATTTAATGTTATTTTTACACATTCATTACTTTTTTGAATGTTTTTTAATGGAATAATCCAATTTTTTTTCAAATGATTTTTGTTCTGACTTTTTCACCAAAAGTACATAAGAAATTATCAAACATATATTTCATGAATTAAAATTACTAGAATAAATTCCACCATGTGTTTTAATGAATCCATTACATGTTACTATAGTTCCTTTATATTTAATATTATTATTAATATTTTGCAAACTTTTGTATTTAAATAAGTGATTTTAAAATGGAAATTTAATTTTTCTCTAGAACTTTTTATTGATATTTAGATCTATCAATGACAATTACCTTTAATGTAGATTATTATTTATGGAAAAATGATCCTTGGATAAGACCATTATTATTTCTCTTTATATTTTATGCTTATTATCAAATGATTTTTATGACACAAATTTATCTTTTAGCAATTAAGTTATGATGATGTATTTATTGAACCCATTTTGTTCAAGGGTTTTGATAACATGAATGTGTTTTAAACTTCTACCACACATATTTTTGAATTTTATTTTTGTGAAAGGTGGGATCTATATCTCCCTCTAATGAATTAGGTAATGATTTATATCTCATGGGATAAGTAGGACTAGAAGGGATATTAAAACAACTTCAATATGATACATTGTAAACTATGATAGTATTGGTAGTGAAATTTGGAAACTATGATGGTTTGGGGAGATAACATGTCACACTCTTATAGGCTTGGAAGTAATCCTTAAAAACAAAGGAAATTAATTTCTAAACATATATGTGTGGTAAAACTACTTTTAATGACAAATTTATACTATCATAAGTCATGTTATATCTCCCTTTATGATCCCTGTCTTATAGTTAACAAGGAATTTGGAATTGGAGCAATATTATTTACTATGAAATGTAGGGTAAGGATTTCGAAATTCAGTCCCAATTTATCTTTATCATATATTCCAAATATAATTTTGTGATAATTTATTTCTCCCATGTATATTTTTATAATAATTAGTGCTTTATTCTTATGATTACATTCCCATTTTATAAGTAAATGTTTAATTTTTGATATTTCAGGAAGGGTGGTCATAATGATTATGTAATTCCTATATTATATAGAAATACTATGAACATGTTGATTATGTTTATTTGTTTAAAATGATACATAAACAATACTATTTTTGTGTGGATATTTATGATATTTAATGAATAATAGTCTATAAAAATGTAATATATATAGATAAAAATTATGTGTCTCTATATTTCATTGGATATCTCATTTTTTAGAATCGATATTATATAAATTACAAAAAATATAGAAAAATATATCTTTTTTCAACGACTGAATAATGTCATTGTCATAATAAATTTCAATTTATTTGTATGATTCTAATTACACCTTGTCCATGATTGATCTATCTACCCATCAGTAATGAAAACACTAAAAATGAAGGGAATTACATTCCAAAGGATCATTAATTGCATGAATTATTTCATTTTTTTAGGATGTTAACATCATCATAACTAAACCTTATATTTACCATGTTTATAATGGGCTATGTGGACTATTTTTACAATTCACGAACTATATAAGATTGTGTTATATTATAGTGAGATCATTTGTTAACCTATAACTCACTAAAGTTTATGTTGAATGGGAAAAAAAATTGAAACACACAATTTAGAATAATCTAATATATTCCATTCATAGAATTCGTAGATGATTTTTTGTTTATATGAGAAATGTTTATTTTCTATAATTCATTACCATTTAAAAAATATTTTCTGACAATGGGATTTGAATCTAAGGGTATGACGATGGACGTAATATATTTATATGTTTGGATTCGAATAATTTTATAACCCATGATAAATGAATAATAGGGTTGGGGAATAATGTATGAATTAATATTATCAAATAGAAAGGTAATATTCATATTAGTCAAAGAAAATTTTAGATATTGAATATTTCAATCTGGGGAATACTGGGAAATGTGAAATTACATATTTCATATATGTTTTTTTCATTCCTAATTTAGTTGATAATGTAAAATATGATCCGAAATATGATCATGAATTTGTTATAATATATATGAATCTCAATGTTCGGGACACAATCATAGGTTTGATGTCAGATAAAAAAATAGTTCATACACATGAATGTAGATTCCATTATTTACGATGAAGGAAGTGAATGGATGGTAAATAACATAGAATATTTATAAATTAATTTTTTTGAAAAAATATATCAAATATATAAATAAAAAATAAAAATATTACCTTTCAATTACATCATATTTGAAAAAAAATAACATCACTTTAAGATGGTGAAGTCTTTCATACACATAAGTGACACTATCATAATTTTAATTGAATGGAATTTATGATGGCACATGTAATATCATAATTAAATAGGTATAATATTTTTGATGATATCATATATTTTACTTTAATATACCACTATTATAATCAATGTAAAATGGAAATGAGAAAAACATGATACATCAGTTTGTATTGTAGTAATCCTCCATACACACGAGCAATGTTATTTTTCCCTTGGGATGAACAGAAATAAGGTATATGTGATATTATAATTACCTATTTTGAGTAATTATTAAATAAATTTTTTTATGTTAAATTCATCATTATATCTAGACATTAAATGTTGCAATTTCAACTAATTTACATTGATCCGTGAGGAGTTTTTTCATTATACAATCGAATGATAGTGTCATTTCAAATTTAATGTAAGAGTATATTTATAGTGGAAATAACCATTAAATAATAAAATTTATTTATATTTATTATTCCCATAAAATTATAAAATAATCATTTAATAATATATGAACTAGAGGGATGAATAGAAAAAAATTAAACACACTATTATTAATAATAATTCTTTCTTAGAAAAGATCTTTTATCGTCAAAAAATCATCCCTTAGTAAGATTTATGATTAAGACAATGCCTATTTGGTGTGTAAATGGATGTAAGGAAGTTATTTGTGATGTTATTGGATGAAAACTATCTTTTTAGGTGTTAATAGGAGGGGAGAGTGGGATGCCTTCAATATGTGGGAGAGAGGACATAGTTGAATATTTTTGAAATGACATTCTAACAACAAAATTTTATTCCTGAAAAATGACTCCAAAATGGCCATTTTATTAATAATGAATAAATAAGATCAAAATATGGAAAAAAATGAATTATAAATTTTTTTGATAATTTTTAACTATCATCTTTTTAGTTTAACCCTTTGCGAACCTTTTTTTTTCATTAACCTTGGTGAATAATCTTTATATTAATTATTATGAAGTATCTATAATGTGTATTACTATGATAATTTATATTATAATTTATTAAATAATTTGAACCTATATTTCCATATTAAATTGATATATTTTCCATATTTCAATTTACTATCAATCATATAAAAGTGACACAAAATCGTGTTTTCCTGTGAAAAACTTCAGAGAGTGAATATATTCTGACAAAAAAAATAATATAAAATTAAATCCAATGAAATAAATTTGCTGAATTATTGTATTATTTCACTATGTATAAATTAAATTCAATTTAAAATATTATTTTCCATGGTAAAAATTTTTTACATAAAGGATCGTTTCAATAAAAATTGTTATTTTTGTCTATTAAATAGAAATGTTATTATTTTCATAAAATTCAAAAAAAAAATCAATGTTAATTATTTTATGTTTATTTTACAAACTGTGCTCACTTTTTCAAATGAATTTTTTTATGTGTGACAAATTGTTTCTAAAATATAAAAATAAATACTAACAAACAACACTGTAGAGAAACACATTTTTTCCAAGAAGTTTTTTATTTATTCTATAAAATGGATCTTTTATTATTCCCAATTAATAGAAAACCTCTCAATTTATTATATACATGTGTATTATATATATTACTAAATATTATTAATTATTCCTAATACCCTAAAAATAAAATTATAGGTTATAAAGGGTATGTTTAAATTATAAAATTTTAATATAGTATTTTTTTAGTTTAAATACGGTGTTGTTTTTATCAAGGGATATCAAAGATATTGAATTTATTTAAAATTAATAATATCATAATGTCATAGGGAGTCAAATTATATTATATGATTTTTGTTTCATGTCTTATATTCTATCGAGAATGATTTTTCTACTTTAAAATATCGGGAGTATCATTTTACAGGTTAAATAAAATTCAAAATCATAATGTAATCAGGATATAAATAATCAAGGGGATAAAATCTTAATAAAATATTTTTTTGAAACCCACAAAATTAAATCAGGTAATAATGCTTCCTATTAATATTTGAGAATTGGTAGTAAAAATTTCATCACGAATTACACAGACTAGGATACCATGTTGGAAAACCATAGTGGGAATTCAAAACATGAATGTGGAAAAGAATAATTACTCTTAAGGAATGCTAGATATTGACAAAGATCACCGATCACAATAATTATAACAATTTAAAATAACTAAAATTAAATAAATTAAATAAATATTTATGAGTTAAATGTCTATTTGATTAATCATAATTATAGATCCAGAATAAATAGATTTTTATGTATAATTTTCAAAGAGTTGATAAATTATTTCAGAATCATAATATTGACGACATGAAACTATACAAAAAATTTCATAATTTTTTTAATCTTGATGAATTTCAAATATCATTTATCACTACATGAAATGAATATCAAATATTTATTTTTCATGTGTGAAGCACTAAAATAAATATTTAATAGATCATTATCCCAAAATAGATTGAAATATTTTTTGTTAATTGAATATATATTTGATGACTAAAATTGTTTGTACATGTTATCCAATAACATCTATATATCTAATTTATATATTATATTGATATATTACCTAAAACTTTATCCATAATATGTCTCCACAAATTGAATTTCTCATAAATTTGAAGGGAACTAATTAAATGTATATTTCCAAAATAATAAAATGTGGTTCTTAATGTAATATTATCAATATTTTAATTCTTCAATCACCATAAAACCTTAATGAAAACATGGATTCTTCAAAATTAAAATATTAGGTTAGATAATAAATTCCATAAATCAATACATTTAGTAAACTCCAGTAAATATAAAAAATATAAAATCACTATCTAATTTTAATGGTACCAATATTGTCCCAAAACATCGTTTTATCATTTATTTAGCAACATATAGAACATGTTATTAATTATCAACCCACAATCATGTGTTTTAGAAACATCATCCTTCCTCTTAAACAATTTACCTATTACCATTAATTATTTTTACTCAAATACATATAGAAAAATCACTAGAGTACAACCCTAATATTTTTAGAGAATGTAAATGATAAAATATTTTCAAAATAAATTTTCGGAATCAAAATACAATATATTTTAAATATTACAACATCGGTGGTTTTAATATCATAATCTTGACCTTCATACCTTAGCCTCTTCTAATGTATAATCACTTTATTCTTGGGGAATTCATTTTCACAGTTCCCATTTACATATAGTTGATGAATTGATATATGAAAACATCTTTCATTACCTTTCAATCTTGAGAACAATAGAATTTATCCCTACATATAAGGAAAAGTATCATTCCATTCAATCTAGTTCCATAGTGTATCTTATAAGAATTATCACTAGGGTAAATCCTTCTATATATTCTTCTATTTTTTCATATTTTTCTCTATTGTCCTCTACTATAATTCGTACCATTAATTTAAAAAATACATGGTGTATTATTTCTCTCTACGGATACCACATTATAAAATAACTTTGTATATTGATAGTTCTTAGGTTATTAGTTCCCCTTGAAGGATTATATTAATCACATAAATGTAATGATCGATACTAATATTTTGATTATGCACACAATATATTAAAAAAATGATAATATTATTAATTTGGATTCAAACATATAATAATTTTCATAATCCTTTGATCATATAGTAATGAATTTTCTATATATATGCTTGTTGTTAATGAAAATATAATTTCTTATAGGGGTACAAGGACATCATTATTTTCTATAATTTCTTTTTCTTCATATTCCTTAATATTTTGAATGTATGACCACTATGGAGATTCTCTTATAAGATTATTTAAAAAAGATTGACAACCTGGTCACTATCATTTTTTCTACTAGAAATAAATATATTCTATATAGAACAAATCATTAAATATGGTATATATGGAACTATAGTCCCATTTAATGATATAAGTTATAAACACAACAATATATCTAATATTTTATACATATCATGTTAGATAAGTAGTATAATCCATACATGATTCATTATTCTATATAATGCATATATGATTCCATATAATGGTTATAATTTGACAAGTCAATGATATAACATTGTATATAGCTTCAATATCATTATATGGTGTAGTTTTCATAACACAGTTCAAATTTCATATTTTAGATTCCATTTTTAAAAAATCGAATACACTATATTAGTTCATAATATAAGAATATTATTGTCTAATCTCTATAGTAGTGAAGTAATCATCTTAAATCAAAAAATATATTCATAGATAATCTCATAATAATAAACAAGGATTCCTTGGAAAATATTTCAAATCATAATATTTTTTTAAATCATTTAGAATGAATTTTAAATATAATTTGAATTATCTAAATCATATATCTTGGGATAATGAAACCAAATGAATATTAAATGATATTTTCATGTAATATGTAACAATTGAAACAAACCCTATGACTATTATTAATTTTTAGTACCACTAAATACATGTGTACTAGAACCACATCCACTAGCAGTATATGGAACATGATGAATTTATAGGAAAATAAAATAATATCTAACTTATCAAAACATTACAAGGTAATCCTATACATTATTATATCATAAATGAATGTAATGGGGAAATAATTTTTAGTCTATCATTTTCTAAAACATATTCCCAAGATTTCTTCATAAATATCTCTGAAAATAAATATTAAAACACTATCCATATTAGCCTAGGGATATTGTATTAGATTATTAAATTCAAAGTATATACATGAAATCTCATCCAAAAGGAAAAAATTATGCACTATTAATATCAAAAATTATAAATACATGAAATTATAATTTCATTTTATATAATAATATAAAAAAATTTCTTTGAGAATATCATTATTCCCCTTAATATATACCTCCATATAAATTAGAAAACACTTATTAGTATCCTATGGGAAATAAAACATAAAAATTTGTGACATAGGATTATTAGTACATGTATTCGCATAGAATAATACACCAATAATAAATAATAATAATAAATATAAAATGGTAGAAAACAAAAACACAATCAATTTAAACAATATCTTAATCATAATATGGTAGAAGAAAGGGATGAAAAAATAAATCTAAATAAATAATCCCAACATCATTAAACATTTCTAAAGATATTCTTACTAGTAGAATATGAAATCAATATCAATAAACAATCTAATAATAATGGAATACAAAATAATGGATATAATAAACATAAAATAATGTCCTTCCATAATACAGTTTAATGCTATAGATCGGATTCCATTTAATTTGGTCAACAAAATTGTCTCATAAAGTTGGTTGAAATTTCTGGGGGCTATATATCTTTCTCCAACTGATCACATACTAATTTTGTTGGATACATCATATTATATGGTTTCTAACATATTAAAACTTACAATTAAATTAAAAATTATCATACGCCATATTAATAATTTCTTTAATAAATATTAATTATCATAAACCATCAAGAGTAATAGGGAAAATGGAATAAAATAGTAAATCCAAGTAAAACTGGTCATAATAAAGTAATTTAAATTCCTAGTATTTTATCATTGAAATGATTCCCTCGTAGTGAATATGAAGAATAAGTGATTTTGTTTGATGAATTGGAAATCCATTATGAGATCAGTAAACCATTTTGGGGAATATAACCCTTCAATTTGAAAAAAAACCTTAACTTAAATATTCACAATTTTAATTAAAATACATTAAATTAAAAACATAATACGAATATTATAAAGGATTATTGAAAAAAACTTAGTGGTCATGATGATGGGAACTTATATTCATGCCCAACACATTAAAGTAAATATTTAATTCAAATATTTATAAAATGAGCATCAGAACATCATTTTAAAACAACAAGAAAAACAATTTTTTTTTTTAAAAGATACACATGTTTAAAAATAATATTCATAAATAATATTTATATTTAATAAAATTATAATATTATTTTATAACATGGATTTGTAATAAAATTATCTATAATCAAAGAGAGAAATTATGTTGGCTTTTCTTAAAAACATATTCTAAATCAATTTAAATCACAAAAAGAAGAAAAACTGGGACAATTACATTAGATTTCATTAATCACTAGTGAATAAAATATAGTTGGTTTAACATATAAATATCAAATAAATCTCCAATGGGAAAAATAAACATAAAAATTATATAATGACAGTACTTTAAAATATTCCTATACCACTTGTGAAATGCTGGAATCATAATGAAAATTAATGTAATAAAAAAAATCAAATATTACATATTTTGTAAAATATATAAATTATAAAAAATATTAAATTATTCATATAGAAAAATAATCTTGTTCATAAATATGGAATATGTCTTACTGAAGTAAAAAATAGATAAGAAACAGGTACCTCTTATCGGAAATCATTTTTATTTTTTCCAACAAACTATATAATAAAAATTCATATATTATAAATATTTTATAAACCAATACACTCATTTTAAAAAATTATTTGTTAAAATCGTTGTTTCATTTGATAATTACATATTTTTTAATTAATGTTTTTGTTCTGTAATTTTTATCCTTTAAAATATTTCAAGCTTCCATTATCTCTAAAATGGTTAAAATTATCTAAATATGATATATTTTCACGATAAATGTACTTATATTAATATATACAAGTTAGATATATTATATGGATTATAATGTATATGGAGATGGTAATATGTACAAATGCATGAATGTTGTTTCTATTTTTCTTGATGGATGTAAATAACTGATGGTAAATAATATATCAAATTTTTTGGATTAATTATTTGTTCAAATATATTAGGTAAATTAATTAAATTTATCATTAATACCTTTCATTTAAATGTTAATTGAAAATTTAATATCATCGCTATGTGATCCGGTTGTATATCATAAACAAAAGAGATGTTTTCCATATTTAAATATAATTTTATACATCTTTTTTGCATCATATAATAATTTAAAATAAATAATATTTTTAAAATCTTATATATTTTAATTTAATAAATCCTTATTGAAATACTTGTTATTTTGAAATAGGAAATACACATCATATTGGTTCGTGAGGTAGTAATCCATCATACATACGAGTGATGTTGTTTTAAAACTATTTTGAAGCTTTAAAATTAGTTGTCATATTATAAATTATAGAATATCCTATTTTTCATTAATAACATATAAATATGTTAAAAGCACAATTATTTCCATAATTGAATGATTGATATATAGGAGAAATTATATTCGTTTCTATGGTCGTTTTCCACAAAAAAAATAATCAATGGTTTCATTTAAAATTTGATGGAAGAGGATAGGGATTAATTAAATGAAATAATATAATAAAATATAATAATTTTTAAAATAATTATTTTATATTAACATACATTTTTAAAATATTTGACAATGATGAATGAAGAAAATAAAATACAACACATTTTTATGGATTTTGACTTTTTATTGTTAAACATCTATATCGTTACAATAAATTAATTCTTGAGAGAGATTTATAATTAAAAAGAATTTATATATAATTTGGGTAGGGTTTTTAAGATTATATTTGGGAAATTATTTTATGTAAAAACAGGAATTGGATATATTAATATGAGAGTATAGGTGGTGAAATTTTATATTTAGGGGAGTGGACCATAAGAATTTTAGAAAACATTGAATTAAAACATCATTTTTTTGTCATTCTAAATACATCCATTATGGGTTATTATACTGCCATAATGCTGATATGGGTGATATATTACCATTAAATGTATATTATAAAAGGTTTAGTCTATTTTGAAAATATATCCTTTTTGATTAAACCCCATTAGATGCATTTATACCAACATCACAAAAATAAATGTCATATATATTAAAATTAATAATGAAAAAAAATATGTTAAACAAGGTAAATTATATAATTATATAGATTAAAAATTATCAATCCAATTTTAAAAATTTAATTCATTAATGTTTGAGATCTCAATTTAAAATTAACTCTATAGTTGTTACGGAAATGTGATTTTCTATAGAAAACATTAAAATGATTAAAAAAGTTAATACAAAATTTCAACAGGAAATTGATAATAATATCATATTTTTTTAAAATTTTAATATAATTTATGTAATTTTTCTTGAAAACTAATTTATACATTAATTTATATTTTTAATAATTTAATCCAAATGTTTAGTTTCAATAAAAATCAATATTTTTCAAAATATTTCATAAAATAAAATAT
Source organism: Viscum album (assembly GCA_963277665.1). NCBI lineage: Eukaryota > Viridiplantae > Streptophyta > Magnoliopsida > Santalales > Viscaceae > Viscum > Viscum album. The sequence continues at coordinate 1,743,861,776 of OY728156.1, forward strand.
TTTCAGAAATTTTTTGAAAACACAACAAATGATAAATTTTAAAATTATATATCAAAAATAATTAAATTTATCAATAAATTTTTTCCAAAATAGGTAAAATGTAATTTTTAATAATTGGTGTAAAATGACCCTAAACTGCCATTATGAAAAATATTCTTTTTAGAAAACATTTTTTTTCTAATGATTATAATTTTTTAAAAAATATGTATATATACATAGTATTTAGTTTAAGCATGTGTATGGAAAATAATTTTAATAATTTATTTTTTACTATTTATTCCCAAAATATTAACAGTCAGGTTATAATATAAATGTTAAAATTATTATATTTCAATTGAGTAGTAGTTTTTTGTATGGAACTCCTTCTATCACTTGCTAATTATGAGAATTACGTTACCTAAATAACTTTGTATCATATTATCTTGAAATTTTGTAGTGTGTTAAATTCAGGTCCATGCTTGGTGTTTCATTTCATGTTTTTTTGGAACATGATGTCCATCATTTCGAATTGTGGGGTGCTACTTATGGGGTTCCGTATTCAAGGTTATTATAATTAAAATTGAAGAGATTTTATTAGGGACAATTTGGAAAATATTTTTAATAATGTTGAATATGATTATATGAAAAAATATAAGGGAATGAAATGAAAAAATAAAACTTAAGACCACTTCAAATGAATATATAGAAATTTTATGAAAAAAAATCTACTATAATTCATAAATCATCATATTAATCCATATTTAGTTTATTATATTATTAAAATTTTGGTTATTTCCTTATAATAATAATTCGAACCATTGTCCCAAACATAACTTATAATATGTATTTCCCTTATAATAATGTTAATGATACAACTATTGTGGATAAAAATATGGATAAACTGTTCATGGAATGAAAATAAAATTATTGAAAAAACAATCTATTATAATTTTTTTGAACATTTTGAATTAAAAAATTTAAAACACTTAATTTGATAATTTCCTATATCTTTCAGTAAAACCAAAAATCCATTGGTGTAAATTTATATAGTCATGTCTTTTGTGAAGATATTTCATTAATTTAAATAGTGTAAAATTTGTATTTTTGTTATGGTTGTATGCAATTAAGGTGTAGTTTTGTTAAATTTAGTTTATTGATTTAGAAAGTAAAGAAGATGCAATGGAAAAAAATGTGGAATTAAATATAAATTAATATAAAAATAGAAATATTTTCATATAGATAAATAATACCCATTGAATGGAAATTCACAATTTTAAGAGAAAATGTGCATATTTTTTGCCTCTGTATTTTTTTAATGACACCTATTTATCAGGATTTAAACATATTATTTACCCAATCTTGATTTTAATATTCATATATTATTCAATGTATTCTTAGAGATTCATAAAATGTAAATAATATCACAATAATTTCATTCAATATAGAGGAGATGGAATGTTCCATCAATGTGGTGATTAAGTAATAAATTTCATTTTATTTCAATGGTATGAAAGATGTGAAAAGGTTTTCTATGTAATATGTATAAAAGAACAATTAATATCAAAATAATGAATGAGAAAATATTCAATAATAAAAAATAAAGGAACGGAAACACCATGTGGAATACATGATGGTATTAGGAGTATGCCTCAAATATCATGAGAAATTTCAACATGATCAAAAAGTCAAATAAAAAAATAAGTAATGCTTAATTGAAAATATTTTTGGAAAATATTACAATTTAGGAGATATAGATTAAGAGTATCATCCTGAAATAAATATAATAGAGATATGATGATGATTTTTTATTATAAATTAAGATGTTCTAGTCACAAATTGTTTCATATATATTGTTAGTGATAATTTAAATAATAACTAATTAATTATTTCCTTATATATATATATATATATATATTTCTAGTTTTTCAATAATATTAAATTATCACTAGATTCATTGGGGGAATTGAAATCAGTTAAAAATTATGGGTCGATTCTTTTTTAAAAGTAAATGATAATTTGTTATAAGTAATAACACTCATGAAGGTTTCATGGTTTAAAGTTGAATATTGTTTCTATGGATAAAAGTAGTATAATATCTGGGATGGATAGGGTTTGAAATTTTAAATCATCAATATAATTCATATTGATAAATATTTATTTTTTAGGCTATTATAGAATCTCTAGTTCTTATGTGAGATATTTAATTCCATTAATCAATTCAAGATCAACTACTAGTGGATAATTTTAATGAAATTACTAGATAAAATAAATCATTTAGTGATAATGATACTCAATGACTATATAACTTTTCAAAAATGAACCATAGTCTTCTATAAGAGAGACACATGTCACTAATTGTGGAAAATATCAACGGTTTATCATATTCCCCAAGTACTAGAAAAGATAATATTTCCATAAAAACTACCAATGATTTATCAAAAAATAATATGAACACTCAATAGATGAAATTTATAAAATAATGGGAACAAGTCAGTATCAAGTAACATGGTGGAATATATCTAATATAAGGGAATACATGTTCTATAAAAATATTAAAATGGATGTAGTTTAGGATAATAACAATACATATTTATCTAATAAGAGGTCCACCATCCCACCATATCATCTCCAAATCCAAAAAACCCACTAAAATAGAAAACCTACATAACCATGTTGCATAATTCCATTACTAATTTTAGATGACACAACATCTATATATACCCAGGTAGTATTTTGTGTGTGATAAAATAATCCTATTTGGATCCAATATTTTGTTTCATAATAAATAATTTCAAAACTATGAAATAATTCACATATAAACAATGACTATGTGAAATGTAGAGAATTTTATTATTTTGAATAAATATTAAAGACTCTATATTTTTATTTTATATAATATTTAAATAGTAATGAAATTATTTTCAATTAAAATATAAATAATTTTTCTCAAAATATTGATAAAAAATCAATACAAATAGATCCCCATTGAAACTATTTTTGTATCAATTTATATCAAGGTTAGAAATGTTCGTGAAATATCTATCATCAAAATATAAATTGCACATGTATATTTTGAATAAGGTCATAGGGTTGATAGATCAGCATTATAAGAAAATATTCATAACCTAAAAATAATTAATTAATTTTATAGGGTATATCCATTGTAAGTAGATATGGAGAATACTTTCATGCTTGTCACTATTAGTTCCATAAATATGCACCTGAGTATCCTATATTCTATTGGTAAAAATAAAATTCATTCATTCACAAATTCATCCCACATATAGGGACTTCCGAAATAATTTCCTAATTCTTACGAAGGGAATTTACTGCATAAATAATCATGCAAACCGTTTAACATATAAACACTATTATTGGAATCTTTTTTCATCAAAAAATGAAAATAATGGGGAAATAAAATTAATAATTATATCAAAAAAGACATAACTTCAATTTATTTTTCTTCTTTATTATAAAACATAGAAATACCAATTAAAATGTATCAAGTGTCTAATATTCTTAGAAACCTATTTTATGAGTACACCTTCATCAACCACATGGTATACCAAAAAACTGAATGACATACACACTATGAATAATAATGGTCATTGTATAGATATTGTGTTACAAAAATCAAAATTTCTATGTCATCTATACTCGATTCAATAAATAATAATTCAATAAGTTAAGAGGTTCCTCATATAAAGGTAATTTATAAACAAATTCTCAATTATATAGGCAGATCTATCCTATACAATTCTTTCTCACAATAAATCATCCATAAATCCCGTTAGATAAAAATAAAATAAAATGATTTATCCATAATATCCTTAATATATGGATATTTAGAATAAAATATTTCAAATCACGAAGATATATGATTAATAATAATAAAAGCACATTTAAAAATATTCTCATAAACCCAACATAACTATATCCATCATAAGGACTCTCTTGATGAGTGTGAAGACCCTGAATACCCATGTGGATATCCAAACGTCAATATCAAAGTAAATATGATGAATTTTGGGGTTAATGTAAAATTATTAATGTTTCAAAATATTTTTTGATTATCTAATTCATGTGAAATTGTTTATAAATAGTGTTTTGAAAATCTTTCACCAACCATGTTACTTTTTATTTCTATAGCTGACCGTCACATAAATTTTTTTAAATAGATTGACTAACCTTGTAAAAACTATGAAGAAAACTATCTGAAAACATCAATGTTTATATGGTATGGAATCAATTATTCATGGAATGTCCAAAATAAGTAACTATTCTATTCATTCCTTGGAAACACTAAAATTTCCAAAAAATCAATGCAATCAACTAAAAAATGTTCTAATAAAGATTTATAAAAAAATGATAATATATATTTTAATGTGACATTTAGATGTGATAATTTCACCCATGACACAAAATATAAACCCAATAATTTTTTAAAAAATATCACATAACGGTTAATGTAAATACACCATAATAATCAATTCCCATTCCATAGTATTGTGAGAATATATTCTATGATACAGTAAAAATTATCCAATGGAATAGATATAGAATGTAGAATCATATCTATACAATATAATTATAAAAATAATAATTCAACTACTAACAAAATAATTTACAAATCGTGACCTTCCATGTTGTGGACAATAGAGTGATTTGGATGATACAATTTTGATAACATAATTGAAAAAATAAGAATTCTTTTCTATTGAATGATTACTTATAACTAATAATAAAATTTTATAATGAAAATATTAATTTTAAAGGTTGCCACATAACATGGATCTTGTTCCCTAAGAAGACCAAGATGATTCTGAATCATCCCGGAGATTATTTCATGGGGTTGTATACATACAGTTTTGGTTTAACATGTTTCCAAACATAGAATATAGAGACTAGAAAGGACATGTGATTAAATTTCCCCTATCATCCTATTCATTGCATATAATCTTATTCAATTTCCACATGAGGTTGACATATTTTATGGGTAGATACCTATGAGATTTACCAACATCATGAATAAATTCATTCCCATATTAATTGGGTTGTTTGGGAAAGGATAAAGTGAATAAAATGAATTCAAAATTATTATAGTAAAATTCCACACAAACAAACATTAGAAATGTTTTTTTTTCAGAAAACTATGACTCCCAATTTTTGTCAGAGTGTGGTTCATCTAGTTGTGGATTAGTATTATTACCCATATGATATCTAGATGGTTGATCGTGTTGAGTATAATGACCAATGGTATTATATGTTGTGATAATTCATGTGGTAGGATTTGGATAAGTATCAGGGAAGAATTTTTTATGTGGAGGTAGAGGGATGGAAAATAGAGATAGAGATCACATTCATTATGACATAGGGCAAGTCAGATGTGAATTTCAGTATAAACTCACAAGTGGTATTTTATAGAGATAGTAGTTAGTAGTTTTACTAAAGTATTAGTGTTTTTAGTTGTATGTATTAAGATCTAGAGACTTAATGATTTCTACCGGTATGGATTCAACTTTAGAAACATCCATTTTGGAAATATAGGGATACTAGTTTCTATTGTAATCATGGGGACATTAGTCTACTTGTTTAATCGATGAGGATCAAGGAAATCATCAAGATCTGTGTCCACTATGTGGTCGAGATTATTTGTTAGAGGTTTAAATGTTCAATATCAACCTCAAGAATGATCTAGGAGAAGGGGATGTATGCTTTTTCCTGATTGAGATCAGATATTGTTGGAAGTGGTCAAACTTCTGATGTACCATTCCCTCAGGGACCTTGTCATGAGAGAGGTTGTGGTCATGTACACTAGTAGACAATAATAAAAGTTAGGAATTGTAAGTGTTTTTCATGATATGTAGCAACACCAGGTGTTTAGATATCATTTTAGGTAATATTTATTAATTGTGTACAAATTTATATCAAAATATTATATTTTGAAGCTCCAAAATTAATTATTTCACACTATAGTTTGTTCCCTATGACTAGATGTAGTGAAACTTCTCATTTACCTAGTGTTGAATACGCCAGTCAGTGGAGAGGCCTACTTATTTTATGTATACCATGGATATGCACTAATTATGGAGTAGCATTACACATATATGGGTATCTTCATACTTCAGATACAACCATACGATGATGAAAAATTTCATGTATCTAATATATTTGTTATAGGTTATTTATCACTACACGCACATGGGAAAATTTTCTAAGTGTATATATCGGGCATGAAAGATGAATTTCCTTGTTCATGTGTTTTCACTTCAAGGATTCGAATTGGAAAAATTGTTGGTTGTTGCAGTTATTTATTTGGTATCATAGAGGAATATGGAATAATATTATATTATCCTTTCTCTCATAGGATTTTATCAGATTTCTTGGATAAATTTATCTTGACTTTTTTCCTCTTTGATATCTTTGACCAAGACTGGATAGGATTTTCTGAAGACTTATCAGTGTTAGAAAACATTTAACTATATGAAGGGGGATTTCATCAATGCTAAAATTCATTGGCTACTTGGGGAGGGTGTGTTTTCCTATTATTTATGTGTCTTGTCCAATCTATTCATGAGATGTGTGTTGATTTATAATAAGGTAGAGTTCTGTTATGGCTCTAGGATGATACACCAGCTTGAATGTAACTATCAAACCTATTATCTAGAGCTATAAATAGTTCAGTTTACATTTAATTTGTGGTTACATTACCCTATTCACATATACTAAGTGGTATTCCAATATGATAGTAGTTTGAACAATGTATTGTTGAATAATTATTTCAATTGGAAAAAGGAGATGTGGAAAGAGTTGAATTGGAACTATGATTTTTAGATCTCCAAAAACACTAAAAAGGGGAATGTCGTGGAGAATTATTTGATCAGTAAGTCATAAAGGGATGTTTTTTATGAGTTTGTGGATTTTGGGAGTGTGATAGAGGATTTGACAACCATGATGTTAGATGATATAATGGATTATATTAGTGGTGTATTGTTTAATAGTATTGAGCAATATTATTTGATGTTGTAGGTGCAAGAGTCTCTTTAGGGGGACACAGAGGTAGATTTGTGGTGGGATCATGTTTTTCATGGCTGTGATCTAGAGGGATGGGCAGAGTACGGATAGAACCAGATGGGGGTTCATTTGAGTTATTTACTCATGGAGAAAGTAATGAGGGAGTCCCTCAAAAGTTTCATATCTCACTCTTAGGGGTATGACTGGGATTTTCGATGATTTATCACACTTTGATGACATATTTTTATATCCACTATTGAAATTTTTTGTTCATGAAATGTAAATGGATTTAATCATAGCTTGTTCTCAATATCTGGGAGATCATGATGCTATCAGGGTAACTATGGATAGATTTATGAAATCATCTATCTTCCAATTAGACATGGGGTTTGATATAATTGATATTTTATAAACAATGTATCATGATTATTTTGTGTTATAAAAAAGAGTACTGGGGTTCATTATACAATATGAAGATTAATATTTTACCATTCAATATTCTAGGAGATTGAAGCATTGTATTAAAACTCAATTACCACTTATCATAGAAATTCACTAACTAATAGACTATAAGGTAGATAGTACAATCCTAATGTTGAAGTATATATTACTGGCACACACCTTATACATTGGAATATTAAGTGAATGACACCTAATCTTGGTAAAAAATTTATAATTAAAAATATCATGAATCATTTAGCGTGTCCCCATTATAGGATGTGTTTTTATTGTTTTTTTATTTTCTATTGTGAATTATGTGGTTGGGGAGGTAACAAAATTTTGGTTTTATGAGATTTAGGGAACAATAGAAATGGTTATGTAGGTTTCATAGAGAATGTATGTAGATAAATAATAGTGGAAGTTTTTTCTTATTATTGGTGGAGGCCCTTGGGGTAAGAGTTTGTACACAATGTATTATTGAAATTTTACCAATAAAGTTTGTGGTAGTGAGAGCAATCACTATCCATTTAAATTTTAACAATAAAAAGTGTTGTGGTGAATTGTGGAGGTGGTGTATCAACTTTCCTTTCCACCATATCTAGATCGGGTCCATGATGGTTTTAATATCTCACCATTATGTCAGTATATTCAAGATAACTCACTTTTCACATAGTGGGTGATTGGGAAATCAAGGATGACACACCATTCATTAAGTGGTAAGTAGGGATCCTAGGGCATCACGAAATTATTCTATGAGGATGAACCATTCCATTGGTTCATTTGATATAATGTCTTGGTGGCCTTGAGGAAATTCTATTAGAAGGTGATATGCTGATTAGCGCTAAATCCCTGATGTTATTTTATTTTTTTGTTACTCTATATTTATTTGTGATGTGTTATTTTGTACCTTATTGATTTACAAGATATGATTTTCTCCCCTTTATTTGCTGTGTATTGTGATATATGTGAGAAATATATATCATTTGGAAAAGGAATGTCCACCAAATCATGATGTGTTATACTTGGATTTAGTTAAATCCATTTTGGAGAGTTAGTACCACCCATAAAAGATAATATTTGGTCATATAGGATGGAATTGTAATATTCATATGTTCTTGGAATTGAGTTTTGTTCAAATTTTGTGGGATTTCAGTTTTTCATGTTTGGATGGGGGTAGTTTGTTATATGTATTGTGATCATTGAGTCATATCTCAATGAATGGTAGTCCAAACACTCCCCTCCACATCCGATGGTGGTTATAAAATCTAGACGGATATATTTTTTTGATTTGTATTTGATGAAAAATTTTAGAAATTGTGAAATGTTACATTTCAAGACATATTAATATTGTGTCATTCGGGGGATGTCATGGGTGTTCAAGAGGATGCTGGTTTATCACAAATGATGATTTGTTTTGAACTAATGTTGATACACTAATGGTAAAACATTTTTATTATTATGTGACTCAATAATAGTTTCTCATTTAGAGAAACATTGACTCACTATCTATGCATCAATATTGGTGACTCATTTTGATCTAATTGTAAATAAAAAATGATGAATAATTTTGAATAAATAATTAATTTTCAATAGTGATTTAGTTTTATCTAATAGGGACTCCACAATAGTAGATCACTTTTAATTAACAATGTCTCAACAATAGAGAATAAAATAAAGACAAAGGTTGCTAATGAAAAGTGACTCATTTTGAACAAATAGATATTCGTATTGAGAAATGGTGACTTGCCAATGGTGACTCCTTTTGAGAAAATTATTACATATTTTAAACTAATTATGACTCAGCTAAGGTGTTTCATTTTGAATAGGTTGTGAGTCAGCAATGTTGACCCATTTTGAACAAACAGTGACTCATCAAAAGTGACTTATTTTCAACTGATAATCATTTACTAATGGTAACTCAATTTGATGTAACAGTGACTCAAAATAAATGACTAATTATTACCTAAATATGATTTCCAATGGTGAATCATTTTAAACAAATGGTGAATTAGTATTTTCTTGCATAATTTTCTTTAATGATGACTAATCAATAGTGACTCATGTACAATATTTATAGTTTTTCCAAATTTTATTAATTTTAAATTTAGATTGTTAAATGATATAAAATAGGTTTACTACCTTAATTATGGTGTTTTATAGATGTTTTAATGGATGATAATAATACAACCTATTTCTCAAATGTTTTTTTTGATATTTTAAATTTTTGAAACACATGAACATAATGATATCTTGATTTAATGGAAAATATAAATCATATTTATTCTACAATTTTTTATATAATCCTTTCACTACTCATTTGGGTATTTCAATCTCTTGAGATGAAATGTTTTGAAGGATGCATTCCATAGGTTTGTGATGTATTTTTCTATAGTAGTTTAAAATTTTCATGGGGATAATTCATCTTGTACATCAGCCCCACCTATTTTTATTTGTATAAATTTGACATAATTCTTTTATTTCCTTAGTAAAGGGTCACTAGTTTCCCTATTCTATGAATCATATTTTTAGTTATATGGTATTTTCTCTTAAGAAGTCATTTTATTCTATTTTGAAATGTATATTTGAATAGTAAAAATTAAATAAAAGGGGTAGTGGAATTATTTTTGTGCATTTATATTTTGTGATGTTGTGATTTTTATTTTATATATGTTTGTTTTATTATTGAATTTAAGGCTCATTGGATTTCCAATTTTTTAGGTTTTCTTTTATTTGATTCACATGTTATATTAATTTTTTATCACCATCATATACAAATGTTCATCCACTTATAATATGTTAATGAATTTTCTTTACCATATGGATTCTATGGCATGATCCTTGTGTAATGAAGTATAATGTATTGAAATCCCATATTCCTAATATAGAAAATGTTGGGGTATGTTCTATAATACTTTTTAGATGGGGTTATATGTTGTGGATTGGCTATGATGACATGGGGTATAAGAGGTGGACTCTAATTTAATGTTTACATGGGTTATGAAATCAATATTCATTCAGTATGTGGTGGTGGTTATTTTTTTACTTATGAAGTAGGGCTATGATGAAAGTGGTTTTGTGGTTGTCCAGTAATGCTGTGATGGTGGCTCGTATCCTTGTTGCACAAGTATATATGGAATTAAATTGTGATAAAGATATTAAATGTGGTGTGAATTACTATTGTGGAGATAAATTAAAGGGGTCTACTATAGTGAAATTTAATGATAAAATGAAATATAGATAGTTTTTATTGTGTTTTTAGAAGTTTAATTTGGTTTAGGGAATTATTTTTAATTGTTTGGGTTTATGGATTTAGTTTTAGAACAAGAAGTGGAGTATCTTGTGGGATATTTAATTCAATGGTTTTTATCAATTAGTATGAGTCCATTTTGATATAAATTTTTATATAAAAATTTTATATTATTTTTTACATGATTTTAGTTACCACCTACATCACGGAAAAATTTATGGCACTCAAATTTTGGTGTTTTTTACTAACACCCTAATGGGAGAATGTATGGATGGATACTAGCCCTTCCAAGCCATCTCTTCTATTAGATAGGGATATTAAGAATATTTGACTTATATAATTTAAAAGTGAAAATGTGTATATTTGATGTGATGACATGTGATGACAAATGAGTCCTCAAGAAATATGTGATTAGTTGGATTTTTGTTGTGGTCATTCAAGATAAGGGGAGGGTATGCGTTTGATTTCATTCATGTCCATGATACCCTACTACACAACTTATGAGATGTGATGTGATGTGATTAACTAGGTGTTTTCTTGTGGAATGTGACATGATGTTATGTGATTCAAAATAGTTTGGAGATCTTGGACATATATCATTGGTGAATGAGTGTAGGAAATTAATTGGAAATCGATGTGGGGTACCCAATCATTTATATTATAAATATTGTATTATTAAACATGCATGTGTTATTTAGTGAGATATCCTTGGTGGGATTGGGGTTTTTGTTACTATACATATATATCTACTATTTCTTTCTCTTATCGTCTCATGGGTGCATTATTATTATCTTTTAACATCTTCTAAGGAGACTTTTGTTTTCATATTGAGTATATTTATATTATAAATCTAAATTTATAAAATTGTTACCATATTTCTAGGAGGACATCAACCATCTTGAACATTAATATCTCTAATTTATAGACAACAGTTGTTTCGTTGAGGTGGCATTATCTTGGGAATTTAATTTCGTGGCCATTATCTATATCAATTTAATTTAGACAAGAAATATTAGATGATTTTTAGATATCTTATATATATTTCATGGAGTTGATTTCTATTTATTTACCTATCTATCAATTATTTTAATTATTCATATGTTAACTCATACCCTTAATTATATTTTTTTATACCCTCAGTGATAGTTTTCAACAAAGGCATGACTTAGGGGTTATTATATGTCTCACTTTCCAATCGTATTTTTGGTGGAAAGAGGTAATGAAATAACGGACCATATAGTCATTCTATAAAAACACTATGATATGATTGATAATAATTTGAAAACCATCATGAACATGATATCACATCTTACGAGTAATAATGAAATCCATTGGGAGCTCCTAAAGGCTCTATGAAAGGACAAACATGCTATCTAGTTTTTCATGGGTCATCAAACATCGATCTTCTTTAGGTCTCGTTATTGAATTATTATTGATTACTGAATCATTAATGTTTAGAAAATTTTATTTATTATATATAACTTATATCATAAATTTTTTTGTTTATTTATTTGTCCTTTTTCAATTAAAAATTATCAATGGTGGACCCAAATCAACAACATGAGGCCAAATGAATAAATGGTTTACATGATATGGGTAGATTATAAAAACACACTCAATAATAAATTAATTTCAAAACACTATTAACAAATATAGGCATAAATCTCATTATTTAGATCAAAAATTTGGATGAATTAATTAGTAACTGTAAATAATATCAGAATACTCTCATTGTATTCCTCTCATTATGTAATTCACTATTAATTTATGGTCAAAAATTTTATTTGTGATCTATTCCCAATTTGAAAAAAAACTGGTTATTAAGAATGTTGTACTCCATTTATAGATAATTTGATTTGAAAATAATGTGAAAATGGATTATGGAAGCTCTCATTGTTCTTATTGTTGAAGGGAAAATAACAAAAAAAATACCATTTCCATTGATTTTGATGTTTTTAAATGAAAGAAGAATAGAAAATTCCTCATTTTAAATCTATAAAATATGGAAATAAGAACAAGGATAACCAACTTCACATAATATATAAGGGATACAAGTATAGAAAATATGGTATTTAGGATCATAAATAATAAATCATATGAATATTCCTACTATTAAAATGTATATGTGGAATTATAAGATTTTTCCAATTCGTCAATATAGTGATTCAATATTAATAGTACCGCTGCATAAAAAACCCAATTAACAAACCTCAATGTTAATTTAATTACTCAGTAACACCAAATTTTTCAATAGGGAAATGAAGAATCATATGCACCAAACACAGCTAAAAAAAATTTTATAATGGATTTTATCATGATTATTAATGAACATAAATTATCCACTATATTTTTCTTTATATCATATTGGATCCAAATTCAAGTCACTATATTATATATATGATGTTTTCGAATAGACTAAAAGCAAGGCGCCAATGATTTTATGATATTAATAAAAAATTTCTCAAATAATCGTATCCCATGTTGTGTTTTATGGAATCTAATTCATGAATATCTATTATTCTATCCTTTCAATTAGTGTGATTTGATTTTTGAAATGTATTTACAATCTCAAAAATGATTCCATAATAATAATATATAGATAACTCAAATTCCATATATAAAACTAACCTATGATAGAATACTTTTGTATTTGTGTTATTAATCACTCATAGAAAATTCATTCCATTATATGAATTATGAAACCATTAACGGGGGTGATTATATGATATTATTAGTGAAAACATTATGGAAAAAGTAATTGGAAGTAGAATGCAATATTTTCAATGTTTTTATCAAATTAAATAAATTCTATATTGATTCAAGTCTCTCCTTATTTAAATATAAATTAGATTCACTCGTATGCAATTGTAAAAATTATTAGTAATTTTTTTATTAATGGATGGGAAATGTAAAATATGGTTTTTTAATATATTCCATCAAATTAAAAAATATCTCATTATTTGTCTCTAAATGTATTTATAAATTTTAACAACAACCCGATAAATTATATAGAAATATTAGTGTTATATATAATCATTAAAAACTATAAATATAAATATAATACATGAATATGAGTTACTAAATTATGAAATACCAGTATATATAAAATTTATTAATATTTTATACAAAATTACTGGAAAAGAATTAATAAAAAAGTTATAGTTAAAAAATAATTTCTATATAGTTGTGGTTCTATTTCAAAAAACTATATATATTATGATTATATAACAGAAAAATAAATTTATTCAAAGAAGAATATGTTACTAAAAAATATATTTAGTAATAAACATGACATAATAATAAGTAATAGTGAACATTTTATAAATATATTTTTAAATATGAATGGTTTTCTATTATTTAATGGTATTTTAGTAATATAATAAAATTATCAAATTTTATAAAAGTAATTATAAAAATAGATAATAATTTTAGTGGATAATCAATTTTTTTAAAATTTTATTTAATTATTTATCTACTCTAATACTATTGATCTTTTGATTATTGGTGAAAAATATGTTTTTGAAAAAATACCATTTATTTTATAAAGTATCATCTGTATAAGCATAACCTATTAGATGTAGAAAACGATCAATGATAATAAATGTTTTATTTGTGATAAATCATCCTTTTTCAAAAATTATTTTCTTGTTACAATGTTATATTTTATATTTAAGATCATAAGTAATATTTTCTAAAAATATACTTTTAATATATTATATAATAGTAAATTAATATAAATTTATAATAATTGTTTGTGTTGAATAAAATTGAGTGGATATAAATTTTATAATATTCGGGTATAAATCACAAAATTAGTATAACATTATTTTCAGGCATAATTAATACATTAACCAGGTTAAATTTATTTTTCATGTGGAAATATAAACGGATAAAAATGAGAAACTTTTGAGGTAATGGGAATAAAATGTTTATTTTTATCAAATTGTGTTTTGGATGTCTTGATGGAATTATATGTTATACAATTAATTATTTCTATATTATGGAGCCACATTCCTTTATTGTGAATTCCAATTATTGGTTTTTCATTCCTACCACTATGTTTTCACTTCTACAATATGTACTATACTCCTCACATACCTACACAAAAATACTCTTAATTCAACCCCACAAAATACCGAAAACTCTCTTAAACTCTCTTATAAGCATTATGGGGGTTTTTTGTATTCTAAATACAATATCCCTCAATAGAAACATAACCATAATAATAGAGACACTTCATGAAGGGATTAATAAGTTAATGTCATGTATTTTTTACAATTTCATAATGAACTATTATTCTACATAATATTTAGTTTCACCATATTAAAATGGTCAAATAAGAATAATTATAATGATTAAATGTTATTATAATTATGGTACCATCATTAACCACCATGCATGATTACATTAAAAAGACAAGGTTATTGTGTTTTATAGACACCACCTCTATGATTCATTGTGGTTTATTTTTCATCACTAAAATTCAATGATGGTCCTCAAAGGGAATTTTTTTAAATCAATGTTATATTTCTGACATATATTATAATATGAATTGAAAATCCATATTCTTATATTTTCCTATATATTTGATAATTAAATCCTCATCCATACATTTTTGTGTACAACCACCTCCATGCAATAATTAATTTCTACACTTTATTTAACAGTTCCCTACATTGTAAGTGATGATAATGGGTTTAATATATACATATAAATTTTATGATATTTTATATTTATTGTATTAAAAAAAGGATACCATATTAACAGTATAATATATATAATGATTTCATAAATTCTATTTGTTAAAACTATATATGTAATAAGAATATATTTAATTCAAATTATCTAATATATTCATAGAGATTACTTCAAATAATAATTAGTTTATTATTAAACGTTTTAATGTTAATAAATAAAAAATTATTTCATCATACTAATTTTTCAGTTATATAATAACTATATCATCTGAATTTTATTAATAGACATGGTAATGATTGTTATTGGGTCAGTATGACCACCTTCTTGAAAAATGACATGGAATAGATTTCTGGATAATTTTGAAAAATTAATTTCTGTAATAATATTATATAAATATATAACTTTTTTCATGGAAATGATATATCACTATTTGATTCTTTTATTTAGAAAACACAATTACTATCATGAAAATAAAAAAAATATATTCATTGTCAATTTCATCATGTAGGAGAAAGACTAATGTAATCGAAAAATGAAAACTAAAGACCGTAAATAATTATAAGTATGAAATTATTGTAAAAATAATTATAGATTTATTTTATTTGGAAGATTAAAGAATAAATACATCACTCATAATATACTTATAATGACGGATGAAATATTATATAGTTAATGTGAAAAAATATGAAAAAAATAACAAATATAAATATATGAAATGATTATAAATGATATTAATAAATAGTTATAAGTATTAATATGGTTTCTAATTATAATATTATTATAATTTTTATTTTCATATAAGATATTATGGAGAATTTGACTATGAGGAGAAATAAATTAATCATTAATTTGTCTAAAATTTGAATCCATATAGACAAGTGTTTGTGATAAAACATTATTCCATTTCAAATGATTAACTAAAAACCCATTTTAATTTTGTATTGCTATTATTTAGAATATATTTATTTTTATATTTATATATAATGTTATACCTCTCATTAAGTTTTTGTTCAAATGTTACAAAGGATGTTATGGGTGTTGTTTAAAAATATCAATTTCAAGATTAATAATAACTCCTCTAGTATTTTTATATTTCATGATTAATATATTCAAACCTATTATTTTTTTATTTACCACGTCCATTGGGAAAACCGTATTTCACCCTAATGACTTCTTCCATTTCAATTATATCATTTCATGAAAATTCATTTATTAAGAATTATTGCCATTATTAATAGTGAGGGATATATTATAAGATCTAATTATAATATAATTTTCAAAAGTCTTCAATTTCTATTCTCAAAAAATATTTTTGGATGTAATCGTAACTTAAATTTTTTAAGGGTTTTGTTTAATATTATTGTATTTTTAATAATAATGATATAAAATGGGTTTTTCATTCATGAATTTATGTTTTTCTTTTCATCACAGTTGAATAGCTATGAAATGATTACTTTTTTATTATTTTATTTTTGTAATTGAATTTTTTTATGTTTATATGATGTGATGTTTATAGAATGTTTTAGAATCCAATTCATTTTTCAAGCATTGATCAATATATTTAAAGGATTGTTTTTAAGTGAATCGCATATGATTTAATGATAGTGATATTTTTAATCCATTATAGTGATATCCATAAAAATATATACGCTTGTATTTTTTATCCTTCTTGTTTATCAATTGTCAAAATCATCACCACTATCCCACCGAATTTATAGACAATGTGAGATGCATATTTTTTCATAAAAAAACATCAACAGTCCATTACTATATTCACTTCAACTCATAAACCATGGTTCCAAGGTTATAATTCAACACAATCCATAAAACATACATTGGTAGACCTTTATATAAACCAAGGAAAATGTTAACAACATCCAACGATAATAGATAACAACAGGAAACATTATATCCAAAGAATTATTAATTAATAAAATGTATCCATGATCCATTAAAAACTAACAACCAAAAAATGAATCTATTTTTTAAAATAGAATCATTTTCTACATGATTCTGCCATTTTTTACCTAATTTAAAAAGAATAATTTAGTTTTGGTTTTTTTCCCAATCAAACTGTTAAAACCACTCACTCTCCATTTTTATAAACATCACATAGACCAACATACAACATCGAATGTGGTTATTCACCACCTACTTTGACATTGAAGGACTCTACTAATCAATGAAATCTAACAGATTGAGGTCTGTTCAGATAAAATATGGAAATTTATTACAATAAAATAGTTATGGGATAAATTATTGGAAGCTTTGTTATATATAGTGAAAAATGTGATAATCCCAAAGAAGATAACTAGAATTACCAATAACATAAATATATAATAACTGGCATAATTAACCAATAAGGGTACATTCATAACTCAAAAATGTGTCAATGGATAATGGTTGATAATGAACTAGAAATCATTCAATGTACATACTAATGATATACCATGTCATCATTTTTTGATGAAAATACAACTAAATTATTTTTTATTTTTTTGATAAAGAATGTTGAAAAATAATTTAATATATGGGTTTTCAAAAACTCTATGAATCTATTTACATTCCTCATATATATAAATGTGTCCCTTATGTATCTACCCCTATTGATATGTACATAAAATGAATCATGACATTTCCAAACTCCATTACATTTATGTTTCACTAGGTGAAAAAATTACCCTTATTTATCATCCATGAAGACCATAATACATCACATAGAACAACAATAGTTAAAAGACATTAGAGATGAATACTATTATATATCATCTATATGACTCTTAAATATCTCACTGTCACCCAAATTTTAGTCAAATTTCATAATAGTGTGTGTGAGATATGTATAATTTATTTATATTTCTCTATCAAATTTTCCAAATATTGACTTCTATATAAGAAATGTCACCCCACAGATTCCCTAACATGTTAATTAGGTATTTTTAATACACATAAAAAATTTAATTTTACCAAATGAAACATACTCATAGACACAATTATATTAAAATTATAATTATGGATTTTAAATTTATGTATAGTTTATTAGATTTAACATATTCCAGCAGATAAAAATTGAATTTTGATATAGTAGGTCACCCAAAATAGTCCTTTTAACAAGATCATGAACATTACATTTTATTATTTCCATTGGGTCATGGTTTCTTATAGGTATCATAAAACCACCATTAGATAAGGAATATTACATATTGTGGGAAAATGAAATAACCACTTAAAAGAACAAGTAAATCCAACAAAAAACCCTAGATACAGAATCACTGAATATTGATGCCAAAATATACCAGAATCTAATCTATGAATACCAATATTTTTATTAAATATGTTTTTAGTAACATTTTCCCCTCGATCATGGGATAATTTTTTATGTGAATTAACTAACCTATAAAGGATACTATGAAACATCGACATGATCATAAATGATATAGAAAATATATGATATGACATGAATACCTAATACAGTTTAAATAGGATATTATTGGAGACACATGTTTTGAGGTAAAATCTTCTCCATGTGAAAAGGATAAAAGACAGAGAGGGATCCTTGAGTTGGTTGATATTATTTAGATAAGGGATCCATCTATGAAATTTCCTTTCACATTTAATATCATTTCCATTATTGTAAATGTATTTTTCCTATTTATTAAATCATGGTTTTTCTCTTAATGAGTTATTCAGTTTTCTTTATGATGAATCCTTTTAAAATTTTTTTAAAAAATCATTTAGTTTATTTACCTTATGATTATATTTGTCAAATAATTTTGTAATTATATAGTTTTAATGAGATAAAATTCATCAAAAAGTATAGGATGTTTTTTCATATATTTCATGTAATTTTTAACATTCAATTATAAAATTATATTTTATATTATTCAATATATTTTGACTATATTATTCTCTACTATGGATTTTTTTCTATGGAAACAATCAAACAACCCTCTATATGATGTACGATCATATATTAAATTATTTAAATTATTTATTATTCATGTATTAATTATTCTATAATAAAAATATCATCATTTTCATGTTTAATATATATTTTTTTATTTCATTATATGAATATCGGAAATTCATTTATATATCCATAATATTCATTTGGTAAAGCTTTTAATCTCATGAGGTCGAAGGTAAGTGACATGGTATTAAACCAAACCATCACAAGACATTTTACATTATGTTTTTTAGAACAAAGAGTGAACTAAATCTACTATGGGACATTATCTCCAATGTAATGATGTTCATGGTTGTGATCCATTACATATGAATTTTTTACTTTTTATATTTTATAGGTATTCTTATTCCAAATCATTATTCCCTTTATTATATTACCATATATCATGGTTAATGATATATTTTTACACAATAATATAAATATTGTTCTTGTTATAAACAAGTCATATATCTTTAATCATGATTTATGTTATACATTTTATTATCAATGATATTCTTCTATTATGTTCATGTACATTGATTGTGTTCTATAATACATATGTTAATTTCATACTCACTTATGATCCTCAATTGATATTTCATTTGATATCTCTTTATTGAGGATCTGAGATCAACCATTATTATGATTTCATGTATAATGATATGAAGAATAATACTATGTATGGTATATCAAGATGGGTATTATGTATGATGAATATTTTTTAAGATATTGTTGAATTATTTCATTTTTTAGGTATATGATCATTAATGATAGTAATCCCAAATGATGTAGGGTGATCATTATTGTTATTTGTAATAAATATTATTTAAAAATGATATTATAAGATTGTATGAAATATTTTGGGATAATAAATATATATTAGAGTTTTTTATTATTTATGGGAATATGGTTGTGAATAATAAGATAATAGGACCAAAGACATACTATACCGAATATCATGTCGTAAGGCCTCGAAGCTACTACAAAGAGATCCCAGTCTAAGCTCTCACCTGCTAGAGTAAGCTGGCACTGCCGACACCAGTGTGTAATCGTCAAATTAGCTCTGGTAGGAGTCTCTAGTCATAAGGATCAAACTAAGGGCTCCTTCAGAATCTCCGAGCTCTTAATGAGGTATGTGGAAATGATATAGTGTCTAGAACATATGACTATAAGAACTATAGCTAAGGTAGAGTAGAAAAATATCATACCTTGAATCATCTCCTGGGCGTCCTGATTATAGGCCTCAGCCTCTTGGATCTGTACTCTACCATGTACACCTACTCCCTGCGGACGGGGAGGACCTCCTAGTGGTGGTGGCGGTGACACCTCGTAATGTCGTCCACCGCCACCTCCATGTCCATCTCCTCTACCGCATCTGCCTCCTCCCTGCAGACCGCCTCAGTTGAACCTCTGCCTCTGCCTGAGAGGTCCCTCAACTATCTGCTGATCATCTGAATGGCAGGTCGATAGTCACGAGCCACATGAAAGTTCCCGCCACATGAGTAACACTTCCCTCCTCGTGGAATGTGTGTCACTGCCCTAGGTTCCCCGTAAAAAAGATCTTGAGTCATGCGGTCGTCCTCCCGTGGGTCTATTCCTCTTGGACCGCATCGTCTTTTGTCTAATCACAGCTTCGGAAGACTCTGTTACATGTCGACTAGTGGTGGGTCTCACTACTGAAGAATGCTTAGCAAGGAATCTCTCCACTAGTATGGCTCTATCTCACATCCCCGCCTACGTCAGGATGCTGAGGGAGATCATCGATGCTCGAATCTCCCATTTGATTCCCTCCTCCAAGGTCTGGTCCATGAAAAAAGGGTCCTGCACCATATCTGTGGAGTAGCATGAGAGGTCGGTGAACCTCAATGAGTATTGTGATACTGTCATGTTGCCCTGCTACAGATGAAGTAGCTCCTATATCCACACTGCGCGGAGAGTAGCTCGGACAAACTCTGACTGAAACAGGCTCTCGAAGTCTGCCCAGAGTAGTGTCGCCTCGTCATGCACCTGAAGCATCAGGCTCCACCATCTTCATGCTACTACCTGAAGGAGACTCGGAACAAGGATCACCATAAAGTCTGATGGTGTCCCTATTAGCTTGGAAACTCTCACCATACCCTCCATCCAATCCTCATCTTCTTGTGGGTCTGTCTCTCCCCTTAACATGGTTGGCCACGTGCATTGGAAATCGTGCAATTTTCTAAAGAGGCGTGCATCGTCTACTGCTGGGGCTGGTGGAATCGGTGGCCCAATGGGAAGTAGTAACATTGGTTCCTCCAATGGTAAAGGGCCCTGCACCAAGGCCTCATCTCTCATTGGGTTGTCTGTTCATACGACTCTCAGGGCTCTAACTGGTCGTCCATGGGGAGGCATCCAGAATGAAACAAATGCAAAACGGTTAAAATATTATACCCAGTGAGCTGACCTAGTTGATCTGACTTAAAGAAAACTTTTGGAAACACGCACACAATTATTGTTTTCGTGCACTGATTCAGAAATAAGATATCAAGGTCTTGGTGTATGGATACATCGGTCACCTACACCAAATCTGGACTCTATGGACTGAAAACCACACTTATTACCCTCAACACTATTTCTTCACAGAAAATAATGATCATAGTTTTATGTTCTACGGTAGATCCAACTACTCTGATACCAATTTTTCACGACCCGTCCCCCGAGTCCCATATCGTGACTATCCCATGCCCTCCTTCCATGGGCTAGGGGCTGGAGACTAGCACCAAAGGCGTAAATCCCTAAACTAGGAAGGAATTTGTTTTTATAACTCTAAACAAACACATCAGAGTACGCAACTAAAGGAAAAACACTAAGTAAAATAGTATAAAAAATAATTGTTGGAATGTAGAAGGGGCCAGAAATACAAGCACAATAGGAAAGTACAAGTACAACTGATAGCATGTACAACTGATGAAAAGTAAAGCAGCTACTGGGTCATCCTCTGGGGTTCCTTCTTGAATGGTAGGTATAGATGGCCTCCTCAGATCTCTCGTCCGTCTGTCTCCTACGTGTACCGTCACACTGAGTGGTCCACCTTCTGGTACCGTCCTATCCTGCTACTCTCTGCCTCAGTCAGCGCAGTCTGTCATCTACAACCAACACAACAAGGTGCGGACATAGCCCGTGTAGGGGTGAGTATAATGATACTCAGTAGGGTCCCCGAGACCCTCAATGTCTCACAAAACCCTAACAAGGTTAAACCACAAAGTATGAAAGAAACATATGACCATTACTTAGGTATATTCCATACATATACCTATGTTATCTAGTATCCCATCTCAATAATGAGGAAAACACAAGAGTCGTTGACTCATGTCAAACATGATTTTTTATTCTAGGGGTAGTATCAATCTAAACCCTCAACTGCTGAATAACTCTTTCTCTATCAAGTACAATGGGCCTTCCACATCACACATAGTTGCTTTCCAGTATCTTTGATTATTGGGGTACTTCTCATGTCGAGTACCATGGGTCTTCTGTGCTCACACAGAGGCGCTCCCCACCACGGGTCTGTCGCGCTCACATAGGGGCGCTCCCCCTGGTAGCCTGCGGAGGTACTCCATGTGTCGAGTACCATGGGTATTCCATGCTCACACAGAGGTTATCCTCATCTTGGGTCTTCCACGCTCACATAGAGGTGCTCCCCACTAGGCATGTCGAATCATTCCAGGTCAAATTCATCCATAGTCATCAATTCTCAGTCAGCTACTAGGTTCCCACACAAATTGATGCGCCTCTTTGGGAGGTCCGCTCCACAAGCTACTAGTCGATACACCAACTATCACGAAGTCCCACTTATAAGTATCCTAAAGGGTTTCCATTTCATTGGGGTCTCAACTCAATAGTTGGTGCGTTAATTGGACGCCCGATCTATTAGTTATTAGCCTTTTTGTCCTGGGGGCCCGGTTGGATTCGTGTACAATCCAACATGGTCGTATCTGAACTATACCCTGAACTCCATTGGGGTATTCTCAAAGGTATTTCTCCACTCCAAGAAAGCCAGCACCGCGGATGGTTCGTCAAATAGATGTCTGGTGCCAAATATATGGCCCAATAAGGTAATGGGGTCAGTAGTGGGCCCGGGTCTGGTCTGACCCAGTCGGACCGACTCAGCCCAACCCTGTCTAGGTAAACCTGGTCTAGGTTGACCTAGAAAAACTCGCTGGGTCTTACCCAGCACGTTGGGTGGGTCAGGCCACTATTTTTTGCCCGGTCTGATGGGCCCGACCGAGTGGAATGTGAAAGTGGTTCGACCCAGATGTCACAGGGTAGGAGGCTTGGCCCAAAGGACGGGGCCGGTTCGGCCAGCGCCATGAGGGTTGTGGCTCGGGCGACTTGGACTAGGAGGCGGGTCATCTGGGAGGCCAGAGGGAAGACAGCGAGGGGCGCGGGCTGGCCGCGGGCTAAGCGCCCGAGGCACGGACAGGCCTCGGGTGCACCGAGTAGGGCACGGAAGGTGCCGGGTAGGCCACAGGGGCACAGGTAGGGCATCAGGTTGGCTGTGGGGGCACCGAAAGGGGCGTTGGGTAGGCCGTGGGGGTGCCGGGTTGGGTGTGGGGGCCATGGGCAGGCAGGCCGCATGTCGGGAATGGCGTTGGGAGGTCGCGGCAGGCGGGCCGGGCGCTGTGCGGGCTGACAGCATTCGGCCGGAAGCTTCAGTGCGTCGGGCGGTGCATCACGATTCGTGTAGGCCATGGGTATCGCGACCATCTTCATTTCCACCTTCTTCGTCATCGCCTCATCACCATGTCGTAGAACGTCAAAATAAGAGAGAGAGATTCACAGAGGATGTCGGGGCATGTTAGGTTTCCCCGCACCCTCAGCGTTTAATAAGGAATCATTTGGCTCATCCTGAGAAAAAGATGATCATTAATACATCTGAATAAATCCCATTTTATCCTTTTAAAAGGTTAGAAAATGTAGTACAACAACAACAAGTAAAAATCCCCCTACATTTGATTCGTCGGTCGCCATTTGTTGACATCACGGAATTATGGTCATCGATCTGTGGTAGACAAACATGTCTTACATCGAAGGAGTCTGACGAAGAAGGTCATAGGGAGTCGTTCTTTATAGTCGAAGGAATCCCTTATCGGTGTTCATCATCAGAATAGAGTTCTTAGCTGGAAGAGTGTTCTTTGTTGAAGAGTGGTCTTCGTTGGAGTGAGTTTTCTCTTCTCCCAAGCTCCACCAAATGAATGATGTCCACCAAATGAAATAGTATATTGTCTATTATTTTTTTGGCACAATGATTTCAAAAAGGAGAAATAAATGAGAATTATTTTCCTAGTAAATTCTTGAGGTTATCACCTTTAATTATATGTGTTTTCTCAACAATTAAAGAGGTGGATTTTGACTTATATATAATGGGAGTTGAAGAGTTTATCCACCTTAAATGGGGGGTCCAAGGGGTTACAAGCTCAGGTGGTCACCACCAAAATTATCCTCCCATGGGAGGTTATGCTCCGGTGGCCCCCACCACCATAACCTCTAATGGGAGGTTAAGGTGTGGTATCCCCCACCTCTAACCTCTACTTGGAGGTTTTAACCAACAAAAAATATAAATAAATCCTCCACTTTATTTTTGGTTTATTTAATAATAAAAACCCAAAAAAATAACATATAAACTCGACCCACTGCCATCGAAGTGATAGTCTTCTTAAGCAAATACCAGTGCTGCGATTTCAACGCTGTCCTCAGATTTCAATTCTGATCACTGGTTGAAAAGTTATAAAATCCCACTCGTATGTTTACTGAATGTACCTGAACTAAACTTCAGAAATTGATTTCAGGCACACCAGGCCTCAGAATCAAGCTTTGTATATTTTCGAGGACTCGTAAAAATCCCATGTATATAAAAACAATTCTACGGGATTTCTAGGTCATTACATAACCTTTGAAGGTATCATTGAATATTCCCCCTAAAGGTGAAAATAATTATCAAAAAGTATGAAATTAAATAATATATTTGGTCTTATCAAACTACCACATGGACATTGACACTTTGAAATTTCATTAAATTTGAATCTGCAGAATATGGAACTCTAAAACAGACAGAACCCTTTTTGGATGAAAATCTCATTTTTGGTGTTGTAGTCACAAAATACATAGATATACCTTCAAAAATGATTTATATTCACCATATTATATGTACTATTAAATAGATAAGTGTGATGGTGTCCATATATGTAGAAGATGTGGGGATAATTTATAACATGGACTTGGGAAAATAAATCATTCATGTCACATCATAGTTTATACCATAAACCCCACCTAAACATAGTGTTGGTCCCTTTAATAATCCCAACACAATCATGGATATTCCTTATAATCCTTCAATTAAGGATCAATTTTATTCATTTTAAATGGAAAATTTGATGATGTGTAATTATTTGATCATTCTAAACAATGGTGTAGGCCACAATGTCTTACGACATCTACAATAGATTCTCCCCTGACTTATGATAGTGAATTTGGCACATCTATCTCAAATAAATAATCTTATAGTACACCTGATAAGTAGAAACCCGACATTACTATGAATAGAACTATCAACCAAACAAATGAAATTATAAAATATTTTTGGTTATAATATAAAAACACATTATAAAATATTATTTAAATAATTAAAAAGGACATAGAAAGGTTATCATAGAATTCCTTTAGATCCCCTAGGAGATATATAAAAAGGTCAATATGGACAAGGATTTCTATGTAGAAATAGTTTTACATAATATTTGCTAAGATCACCACCTATGATTCATGAGATTCCATATATGGCGAGAAATGTTTCTATATCTGGGTATGAAAACAAAAAATTGTGGATATTGATATAAGGACCAGACCATAGACAATATATATTCCTCTTTATTTTAGAACTGGAAATCTATTTTTTTCGCAAAAAATCATTTAGTATTAAATTCTTAGGGAACTATGAAAAACTCTTACATAGTAATCCAATACAATACATGTGGACACTTATACAATGTATATAAATATTTTTTCAATAAAACAAAAAATTTAAAATAACAAATTATTTCCTAGGATGATATATTTCCACAATACTCCCTTCATCTCATCCTTGTATGAACTCTTAAAAACTATGTAAAACATTCTAAAACATCGATAGAGAACATAATATCAGTTTGGGAACCTAAAAAATGAAACCATTAGTATATTTAAAAAACAAAAACCATGTCCATTAAAAAATAAATTTTAACCTGAAAAGGGATTGATTATTTCAAAATGACCATTATCTTACCATTTTAAAATCTAGCAATTTTCATTAAAACTATGATGCTAAAATAAAAAATGATTAGTATGTACAATGGGACATAAGTATACTCAAATGTTATAAACATGTTTTCAACATCTATATAAGTTATTCTTACAAAAGGAATAATGATACAATCAGATTTCCTATCTAATATTTGTAGATTGTAACATAACCAACCATCTTTTGTTCATCGCATAACCACCCATCAATTCTTAATCACAAAACCAACCATAATGTGTACAAGTACCATAATAGATTCATAAGACATAAAATATTTCCATTTTTAACAAGTCACTCATAAATTTTTATTTTCACTCATTAGAAAACATTTCATGTTATTCTAATAATCAATCCTTTTTCCAATAATATTATAATCTTTCAAAAATATATTATTAAATACAAGTATCCCACACCACATTTAAACATTTTTTTTATAAAATTACAAATATAAAACATTCATGTATATAAAATAATATTTATAAAAATAAATTTAAATAATATTGTCATGAAGAATAAATATTCAGAATCAAACTCACTAAAATATTTTAAACATGGTTTTTATTAAAAAATGACACATACATTTAGACAGAATCATCATATATATCGTTAATATTCATGAATAATAAACTTAGTAATTATTTTATTTTAATTATAAACTTATTAATGTTTATTATTACTTTTATATATTTTATTATCATTTTATAATGATTAAATAATTATTTGAGTTCACATTGGATGATGGGATCATATTCGATTGTTACATCCAAAATTTCATTGATATGATGTTTATTGTCTGAGTTTTCATCAAACAATTATCTCATAGATAGTATAAATTTAATGAAATTATGTTTTCTATATCAATAATAATTTTAAATCCTTGAAAAATATATGTATATGAAAAAAATAACTACAACACATTCATAGATAGAGTATGTCGTACATACAATTGAGTAACATTTACACTTTTCAAGGATCATTTTCGAATGGAGGTGAGTATTATTTAAGCATTAAAAATTTTTATAACATAATTAATATTAAATTATTTATTTAAGTATATTTATATATTAGCCTTGTGATGTGTTGATTAAAAGATAATCACCTCTCTTTGTTGAGTTGATTGTTCACACTTACGGATAAACGACGTAATCATTTTTATGTGCATAAAAATGTAAGAAGTTAAATGATATATGATTATTTATTTTTATAAGAATATAATTAATATTATATATTAAAATTAGTACCATCATTATTAACATTATTGAAAGATGGTGTAGGAAAATGAATTATATCAGTTCATGACATGGTTGTCTGTTGTACACATGAATAAATGAATATTTTCCCATTTAATGGGAGTGGAGATGGATTTAGTTAATTTTATTAACATTACATCATCTCAATTTATATATGATATATCTATAATTATTTAATATTTTTTTACTAATATTTTTAAGGAAGTTGATGATTAATGATTTCAAAAAACTTAATTAAAAAGGATACCTTTTCTTTTTAAAGTGATCGTAGCATAACACCACCAGACCAATAAGGTTGGGGTTATGAGTAAAATAAGGGATCTATAATGATATTAGGGATTGTATGATTTTATTTTGGAAAATATTATCCTAGCCAAATATTTTTTATGTGTAAAAAAATTACTGGTGTTGTTTTATAATAGAGGGTAGTGGAACTAATGGAATTGGTCAAAATATTAAATTAATATAATTTAATTTTATATTCAAAATGGCTTCAAAATAACTTATTTTTAGTATAGGATGGATTTTGATATTTATAAATTCCTTTAATGAAAATTAGACAATATTTGATTTTTTTTAATCCTTTTATATTTTTAAAACTTATTTAAGCTTTCTTAATGAGATATCATGTATTTTTCAATTAAAAGGTTAATATATTAACTATAAAATTAATAATGACCAAAATATTATTCATTTATGAATTGTTTTTATTATCATAATTATTTTGGTTTATTTTATATTTTTAATGATTTAATATAATTTAATAAATTATTCTTAATTTCCAAATATAATTCACTTCAATTTTCACAGTATTCATTACATGATATGTTAAAAATATCAAAAAAATTATATATTCTGAAAACTATTTTGTGTAATCAATAACATGAAAAATAATTATAAAAAATTATTGGTTGAAATATAATTATATTACATTATATATTATTTAAAATTTTAAACATCATATATTTGTTGTTTACTTTTATTATACAATGATTACATCAATATCATGTAATCATTCGAGATAATCATATATTTATTTAAAATTAATAATAAATTATCATGATGAATATAAATATTTAATCATTAATATTAATATTAAAATGTTAAAATTTCCCCTAAAAAACCATATAAAAATTATTTCACTTTATAAAAACTAAATAAAGAAAAAAATCGAATTTTTATCAAAAAAAATACTATATATGTCATTTTTCATCCACGTGGACCTAAAAAGACATAAAATGGGCCCATGGAATTTTTTAGACAATAACTCGTATAATTAAATTACTACCATTGTTAAGGTAATTATATGATATTTTTTATATTTTTTTAACCTAAATACTTGATTTACCCTTAATAATGTTAATTAATAAAATTTACTACAATTACTATTCATATTTTTTAAAAATAAAAAAGTACATATATACTATATTTTTAAGTTACTATTTATTATATGATATAATTTTTCAAAAATATAAAAAAAATCAGTTGATAAAATTAATTTAAAATAATCATATTTTTTAAATGAGAATGCAGTATATAAAATGTAAACATTTATAAGATTTAAATCCTTTCACATGTAATGTTAATGTTAAATTTATTACAATGGCCTAAATTAGATTAAATGAAAAATACTATATCAAAATATTAATTAAAACAATTCATAAATATAATTTATTACTATAAATAAATTTGAGAAAAAAAAGTTTTCAATTAAAATGAATATTTTCCAATATTCATCGAAAAATTGAAACTTATCTAAAAAATGGAATTAATCAATCATGGTAAATTTTAATATAAATCATTCAAATAAGACATATTTTGTAAAAAATCATTCCTAAAAGTGTAAAAATATTGATTATGAATAACTACTCTATCAAAAAGTGGCAAAACGTCAATTTTTTAAAGATACATCTTTAATATGTAAAATTGGGTTTCATCTTATATAATTCATAGAAAACACATTAGATGAATATTAATTATTAGATTAATATATAAATATATATTATTAATATAATCCAAAAATATTAAATTTCTTATTTGCAAGTTCAAATTTCAGTTGAGGTAGTTTAAATATTTTTTTTAGAAAAAATATTTACATTCATTTAAAAATTGTTTTATATTAATTTTTAGTTAATTGGTAAAAAATTATTTTATTATATACACAAATAGAAACCATATTTTAATAATTCGGTAAATAGTATTTATTAAATCTATTTTAACAACTATTATATAACCATAACATTTAAATATGAATATTTAATTGTTCGTTTCTTCTCAATGTGGTGTATCATGTACTCTATCAAACATAGTATTAAATTTTAAAACCATTGTATGTTTCATTATCCATCCCCACCCCCTCGTCTGTTTTTAAATTGAGGCCCTCAAAATTTTAATTTTGGGTTCAGTAACTTTTTCTTGTATTTTCAAAATACCATTGTTTAAATCGCACATTGTATTAGGGGTCGATAAAACAATATTTTGAAATAATTAAATTGAAGTATTAATGTAACTTATTATAAGTCTTAGTAGGGATCTGTATTAGGAAACACCAAAATAGAAGAGAGGAAAAGTATGTCAATAACAGTTTAATTTTAAGATCACTTTCATATAGTTGAGGATTTATTTTACTACATAGACTAAGAACGTTTGGAAACATACTTACATGAAAATAATTGTTTCTTAAATTATTCAATTTTCTACCCAAATGGATCTTTTTCTTGAAATGATGAGTATTCAAAAAAATTGTTATTCCTAAAGCACTATAATCAAGATCTAGAGAATAAAAAAATATACTATATATTTCTTTATTTATATAGATTATCCCCCAAAAAAATTTTAGTACAAGATAATATAGTCACCAATAAAATAAAAATCATATAACGAAAAAACTACTTCAATATCTATTATTTATTATAATACCCATAGTTCAACATCGATAATCCGATAAATAACTATCCTTAAAAATCATAACAATAATGGAAACTAATATTGAAACCCAAAAATTTAGAAGGATTTGATAACATAATATAACTAGATAAATTTTAACATTTATCTCCAAATAACATCCTTCATTGTTAATGTCTCCTAAAAAATAAATAAATTTAATAAATCACATAATTTCTAAGATCTAATATTTATTTACATAAATTACCATAAAAAATCTTTCAATAAAAAATCATATATTCTTCTAAAATACCATTTATCATTTAATTTAAAAAAACTCTCTTTGTATTATGTTTACCATAATCATATAATGTTCCCGAAATAGTGAACAACATCCAAAATAACATTAATCAATGAAACACAAAATCATTTTATAATGTCATGGTTATTTATTCCATAAATGATGTATTCCCAAAATGAATTTTTTTTTCATCCGTTAATTAATTTTACTAAAATGAAAAATTTATACTAACTAGGACTTCACATATGATATTTTTACAAAATTCACCCTTGCCTCCCTTTAATTTTGGGTTTGATTCCCATGGCCCTACTAGATGGGACGTGTGTCCCCCATTATGGATGAATTATTTTTTCTATAAATTTATTAATATATTAAAAAAATTCTATAAATTTTAGAATCATATTAAAGGAAAACCTATATATATTTTAACCTCAAAGGTTATTTCATACCATTCATTTAATATCTCCAAAGGTAATTACCCATAGGTAGATAAAAAATGAATGTCACAAAAATTAATGTTAGTAACCATTGGAATTCGTTAAATAAAGCCTAAAAAGGATTATAATAAATTAAATTTATATAAACCGTTAAAATATAAAATCCATTATCATATCTATTATAGTCTTGAAGACATCCTAATATTGAAATTTTGTTAAACACTCTACTGATATGAAGTGTAAGGACCATGTCATAAACCATATATATTCTAGATATTTTAAAACTATAAATAACATTATTTAATATAAGATCTTTTTGGATTATAGTATTATAGAATAATGAAATTCTCTAATATGGTAAACACAAAAAATTACAAGTGGGAACTTATACTCAATATCAATTAGTTTTTAAATAATAATAATCATTAAAAGAATTTTTTTATATGGTGAAATATGTTCAAATTTTTTCATTGATCAAATACTTGTACTAATTACTAACCCATGTTGAAAATATTTTGAAACATGTGATGAGAAAAATATATCATTAAGTCAGTTAAAATAAAAGAATCCATTAGTCTAGTGAAAACCCATAAAACAATTCAAAAAAAACATACATGTTTACACTGAAAAAGGAATCATCAATTTTAAAATGATATTTGTAACTATTTTAGAATAAAATAATATTTGTGGAAACACAAAATAAAATAATATAAATGATAAATATGAAACATGGGAAATAAATAAAATCTAATTGGATAAATATCTAGTAAAATTTCATACATTTAACATTTAAAATTGATAAAATCATATGGTCAACTTCAATACATATTTCATTGGAGGTTATAACATAACCGCCCATCCTTGGTTTATCATAAAACCACCCATCATTGGATTATCACATTAAAACAAGTCAATTTTCTATGTACCATTATATAATAGTATCACAAAAAATATTTCTATTTTCAACATTTCAATCCTACAAATACTTTTTAACTCATAAAAAACATTTTTTGTTATTGAAATTATGAATCAATTTTAAAAACACATTTTAATCATTTAACAAGATATTTTAAAATAAAAGTGTTAAATAACACAGTGAATAAATTAAATGAAATTTGAAAATTCCAATTATAAAATAATTATGTACATATAAATATATTCATAATTATTATTTTCAATAAAATGGACATGAAAATCAGCGGGTTAGAAAATAAATCAAAAAAATAATTATATTGATGACATTAGATAAAATGTCCCTTTCCTTGAGTCGTACAAGAATATATTCCCGTAATATTAGTGAATAATAAAATTAGGTTATTAATTTTCATATATAGTAACTTTTTTATGTTTTTTATTCTTTTTATATCATTTTTATCTTGTTTTTACAATTAATGAATTATTTAAGTTCACATCGGACATTTGGATGATACTTGATACTAATGTCCAAAATGTATTTTATAGGATGTCCATATTCAATGTGGTCATTAGGACGCAATATCCATAATTTTATTCATGAATTAATAATAAATATTATGTATAAATTAAACATTTAAATTGAACCATTAAATATGGATATAGAAAATGAATTATGTAACAATCATGGAGGAGATATGTTGTACAAATGCATGAGTAACATTACAATTTCAAGTGTGTATTATAGATAGATGGTATGAATTATTATATATATATATATATCATAATATAATTTATAACATACTAGAAAATTAATTCCACTTTTATATATCATCCATGAAATGTGGTTATGAAAATCGAATGACATAGTTTTGTGGTAGTGATAGTTCACACGTACGAATGAACTATGTAGTCATTATCTTTTCACATAAAGGGGTGAATATATGTGATATATTATTATTTTATATTCATTAATATTTCATGGATAAAATATGTATACATTAATAACATCATTATAACCATTCTTCATAAATGGTGATGGAAAATGAAATATGTCGGTTCACGAGGCGGTACTCCGTCGTACGAATGAATGATTCATTATAATCCCATTTGATGTAAGTGGGGTTGGTTTTGGGTGATGATATTAACATTAAAAATTTATCAATATTATAATGATATTATAGTTATTATTTAATAGTGGTTGAAAAATATATGAAGGATTTGGATGAATAAGTAAAACTGAAACACTTAATTGAAAATGGCATATCTTTTTAGGAATCCTCCATTGAGTAAAACCATAAGACCAATAAGAATGGCTTTATTTCTGAAATAAGATATATAAAATGTGTATATGTGTACGAGCATGGTTTTATAAATGATATGTTATGTCAAAATTATTTTATTATATCATAGGAAAACTGATGAATGGGAACCCTTTTAGGAGAGAGGGGTGGGGTACTCTTCGAATATTTCAAAATATGAAATTAATTTTAATTAATTTTATCTACTGAATGGATCCATGATGAATTATTTCAAATATATAATGATTTAAAGTTGAAATAAAGTAATTTTATGTAAATGATAGTATTGGTGGAAAATTATTTATGCCACATCATTTAGGTTTTAACAATATTTATTATTTCAAATTTCATAATGCGATATCATGTAATTTACTCTTTAAATGTAAATATATTTACAATACAATTCCAAATTTCTAATAAATTATTAATTTATGATATTCTAATACTAATCCAAATAATTTGGATGAATTTTATATTTTAATGAATTTTATATCATTTAATAATTTATTACTTATTTGAAAATATAAAAAATGTCCATTTTTAAACTATTAATTACCAGACATTTTAGACATATCATAACAACATGATATCATCCAAATACTATATTAAATAATAATATAAATATAAATATAGAATTTAAATTTATTCGATGAAATTAATTATATAAAATTAGTGTTGGTTTATTATTTTTAATATCATCTATTAGTTATTTCCTTTAATTAAATAATTACTTCATCCCTACTGTTTAAAACATTAATGTATTTATTTATTTTACAAAAATTATAAATAAAATATCATGATAAATATAAAAATTT
The DNA here is from genome assembly GCA_963277665.1 of Viscum album. Lineage (NCBI taxonomy): Eukaryota > Viridiplantae > Streptophyta > Magnoliopsida > Santalales > Viscaceae > Viscum > Viscum album. The sequence goes on from OY728156.1 coordinate 1,743,896,294, forward strand.
ATAAATTTAAATGTGTATTTGTATTTGAAGAATTATTTTATATAACTGAATATTGAAAAATAAATTACTTATTGAAAACAAAAGTATGACCAAATTGAATATTCATAGAATATAAATTCTATAAATAACATATTTTCATCCATGATTATCCAAGAGGTCATTAAATCACCCCAATGATTCTATTTTTTTATATAAACTCATCCAAAAAAATAATAAAATAGTAATTGCAATTTTATAATATATATAATATTATTTTTACCCATAATTACATGATTTAACCTTATACCATGTTAATAAAAACTATTATTAAAGTTACTATTCATAATGTCCAAAAATAAAAGTGAAATATTTAATAAATTTTTACCTTCATATTTAATATATTTTATCCTATTTTCAAAATTCATACACATAAGTATATATGATTAATTTAAAATAATCTTTTTGACAGAACAAGAATGTTGCATTTTAAGAAAAAAAATTAAAAGTATAAAATGTTTTTACATAAAAATTAAATTTTAAGTTTATTCCAATGACCAAAATTTTATTAGATGAAAAAATAAACAAAATTATACATTAGAAATATTCAAATATAAAATTTTAAAATATCAATAAATTTCATAAAAAGATTTTTTTAATTAAAATTTGGCCTTCTCAAAATTTATAAAAAATGTATCTTATCAAAAAGATACCAAAAATTCATCCAAATTAAATTTTGATATTAATTTTTAAAAGAAAAAGTTTATTATCTGATATTTAATTTTGAAATGTTCCAAATTCTATATTTAATAAAATGTTCCATTGAAAGGTAGAAAACTATTCATTTTAGAAAATACCTTTTTTAATCATAAAATAATATTGGTTCTTATATCATGTTTATAAAACAAAATAATGAATTTTAAACATTAGATTGAATATATATATATATATATCATTAATATATTACAAGTAGATTTATTTTTTATTTACTGGTAAAAAATATTGTTGTGCATAATTATATCATTTTTCAGAAAAAAACAATTCTTTTTATTTAAAAATGGTTTTATTTTAATATACAATTAATTTCTAACCATTTAATTAAATATATATAAATTTTTAAACCATATTTTCATAATTCAGTTAATAATTTTAAAACCATCATTTCTAAAATATTTTTTATAGTGGTAACATTTATATAATAATAATTAGTCATGCTTTTATGCTCAATGATGTATATCATATATGCTATTAGATATAGTATTTATCTTGTAGAAACTCTGGTTATTACATTTTATTTGCTTCATTATTAACAAAATGGCTCAGTGAACATAATATGACTCTTTATATAATTATTTTCTATAATTATGTTCTCTATATGATGTTGATTAATTTAGTTGATTCAATCCCAACAAGCTTTTCTGAAAACAATATCACTAGCCCATGTCCATTGAAGTAAAATCACATCATCTAATGTGGATTCATCAATGGTGATTAAAAATTATTTTTTATTATGATCTAAGAATTCCATTTTTCAAATATAATAAATTCTACATATTACCAATACAATATTTACATGTCTATATTTGTATAACTATCATACCCCTGATAATAGGGTAATGAAAGACATCTTTCACAAGAATATCTATGTGCGACTGCAGGATTATTTGAATGTCAATGCATCCTCCCACAACCTATATTATACTGATGACTATGAAGATCCCCCTAATTATATACATTTAATAAGAATTATCTCGTAGAAAAATAGATGGATAAATTAGAGGATGACTATATGCACTCCCCTTATTTTTTATAAGAAGCCATCTCTACCACCATTGATGAGCTTAGAAAAGTCTATTTTGGAACGAAGGAAAACATGCCACCCACATTTATTATTTCCACCATGCATATCAATGTATTGGGGACATATATTTCACATATAAATAATCATCAATATTTACCATTTTAATTTTACATAAATTATTAGGATGAACCTCGATGTACCTACTCATCACCTAAAAATTCATAATGACACTTTAGATTTTAATATGGAAACCAGTATAATTCAACACTTTCATTATACTAATGTAAATTCTAAAAATAAAAAATTTAATAAAATTAATAAAAAATTTAATAGTTATGTTCAAAAAATGGAATTTTATAATTTCCTCCATCACAAAAAATAATGAGCAGATAGAAGATTGCATTGATTTCACAGACCATAATCAAAACACCCCAAAAGATGATTTCCCATTATTAATCACATAACTTTTAATTGATTCAACTAGTAGCTTCCGACACCATTGAAACAAGGATGGGTATTCATGATATAATTAGATAAATATTTCCACTGATGAGGAGTCAACTACATCATTTAGAGCACCTCATGTAATTAGTTTCATTAATTAATTGCATTTCAAATGATTAATGTTGTAGTTTTTAACCATGAAGTCATTCTTCATATCTTTAAATAAATGTTTGTATGAATAAAAGAACATTATTTTTATTTCAATGTAGTTATATATTTTTTAATATTGTATCAACTAATTACACATAAATAATCATCAATAAATTGAAGCATGAAATTGTGAAGATGAATCCATTGATGTGTGATGTCTAAGTAACTTTATGGAAATTACCTCTCTTAGTGGTACACTACTATATTATCAATAATAATCCATAAAATCGTTGTGTAATCCTTAAAATTCCAGCCCATGTAATCTTAATTATCTAAGGGTTATTTATGGACACCTAACTTATATTCATAATTTTGTAGGACACCTTACTGGAAAAATCCTCCACATCAATATGTTAATCAAGAAGGTATTCATATTACATTGGGATGTGGAATATAAAAAGTAATGTTATAATATAAATATGTATCATCTAGATCAACTAGACATTCAACCTTCATTGGACGTAAAACACCATATCATATAGGTATCTCATATAAAATGATCACATAGTTCTATAATAATAAAAAGTACACATGGAATGAAAACAATAACCTCTTTCTCTGTTTAATGATTCTGTCTAATAAAACATGATATTATTATGATGAAAAGTATTACCTCAATCTTTATATTCAATGTAATAAATATGACACATTACATGAATCATCATGAGTCCCACTAGAACTCTCTTATTGAAGTGCTCATTTAAATTCTTTGATGGGATATATTAGATGGGTTTATGTATCAATGAGTGATTCTCCTGAAATTGTAGGACTTCTAACTCATGTTATAGATTATAGTTAATGGAAATTCCCTAGATAATTTCCTTAAGTCAAATGTCGCTATTAAAAAATTAATGTGGAGATAGAAATTCTATAATAAGTATTGTTATATTCCCATGAAAATCAACAAAAATGAGAGCTGTATATTGATTTTTGTTTCCAACTCTTTCTTCTGGATGCATGTTCCCATCGGTTTTATGTACAATGGCACAGTTTGTTGCCACACGTTTTTGCTTTCCAAAGGTGGGCGTCATTTGTTCTTTGTTCAGGGACATTTTCTACTTGATTGAAAAAGGATGATGGGATGTCATTTCCCCATTTTGTGGATTCCTCCTTGAAACTCATCACCAAGTCCAGGTCTCCCTTATAGAATTAAGTCGTCGTTCGTGAAAGTCTTCGCAGTGCCTTATCTTCAAGTATGCTGGTCAATTACACCGCTTCTGTCAGGACATTCCAAGGGGTCCAGCCAGGGCCGCAACATTTGATCGGGGGAGTTGTAACATCCCAAGTAATTAATTAATAATAGATATTCCTATCTATGTCTATTCATGAATTATATAGTGTTTTAGAGGCTTAAAATGAAAATAAATCTAATCTTAAGCATGGAATACACTAATATTTTTAAAAGATTGTTTTACTGCCTTTTGATGGAAAACCATTCTTAAATAAAACTTTTGACAATTTTATAATCTCTATTTTTCAAAATAAACTTATTCATTACTATTGGGATATTTAAATTTACTTTGGATAATTTTTTGGTAATTTTCTGACAATGTTCATTTTTTAATGAATAGTGAAAAATACTGCATTTTACATCAAAACTGCATTTTCATTTAATTTAATTATATGGTTAGATTATCTTTTTAATTCGTTTTAAAGTGTAAAAGGAATATATTTTTACCATTTAATCCAATGGTGGTAATTGGGATTAATTTCACTTTGTAATTGGTCATAAACAAGTGCCAATCTTTTCATTGATATTATTTCTACAAAAACCGCTATTTGTTTTGCCAATGGGAATTATATTTGAATTAATTATTTCAATTTCTGTGTTTCTAAATTGGTAAAATGTATTAAATATTTGGAATAATAAGTTCCAAATTATGTAATCAAGACTCTTTTGGTTTTTGGACATTATAAATACTAACGACGTTAATTATCTTTAATTATCGTGATTAATTAGTAATCAGGTAGTTAAGGATAATAAAATAATATCATAATAATAACAAATGACCACAACATGTGTCCTGAAGCAACTGGTTGTGTCATTTCCGACCATGGTATGCCTTGTTCCAAACTTGGTGAACCCACAGAATCACATTTGTGTGATAATGACTTTTTATCTTTTTATTTTTAAAGAAAGTAAAATATAACAAAGAATGTATCACCTGAGTAAAACATTTTTAATTTTTTCTACATAAATGATCTCTTGGACTATAAATAGTCATTAGAAATCTAAAAATAATTCCTAAATCATAGTAGTTTTTTAATTTTTATACATTAAATAAATTAAATTATTTATGACATCGTGGTGATGCAGCGATTACCTCATTAATAAACGATTTAAATAAAATGAAAAGATAATATTCAAACTAAGACACAAACTTGTCAAAGACCTATTAGATGAGTATATTTATAACCCTTATCACATTATCCTCACAATACATCATCATGGGACCTTTAAAATTTGAAACTCATTTGAAAATAAAGTAACATTTTTTACCTTTCCAAAAGTGCCCCTCCTCTCCTCTTTTAAAAGGCCCCCACCTCTACCTCCTTAAACACAACACTCATGCCTTTGGTTCGGCCAGGATCTGCTCATTTTGTCTCTCCACATACCTCTCCTCATCCTAGAAGCCTTACCTTAGGCAGGAAGCTCTCCAAGAAACTGTTTTGGTTCAAACCAAAAGGAGTTACCTGATTCAAAGGTAAAGTCTTCTCTAATGCTCTTTTGTTTTATTTTTCTTCTCCAACCCCCAAAAATCTTTTTATTCATTTCTTTTGTAAAAACACCAGTATCTCCCATATACTAGGATGTTTTTATAAAAATGATTCGAGCTACACTTACACACACCTACATCTAATGGTTAATTGAGCATACTGTTTTCGTGGATGGCGAATTTCTGCCTCATGAAATGATGATTGTTCAATTTTCTTCTAACACCTTCAAAGGTGGAAATTTTGATTTCACTATATTTATATTTGATTATAATATTTTTATGTTTTACTTAAGCTTCTGTATTTTTCATTTATATCATACCTTTATGGTTTCCATTATGGGTAAACGCGATATCTTTATTTTAGGAAGTGCGGACTACTACCCCCTCAAAATGATTTGATTCATTAATGCCATGTGTTGGACGTATAAAGGATATAGTTAAGGATATAATATATGATATTATACTGGAATTATAATATATCTTTATTTCATTATGATTTCATTCATTAAATACAAAATAGAGATGAAAGTAGCATTCATGCGTACGTACGGCTTACTGTCTCCATGAATGGTGCATTTCATTTCTTACCTCTAAATATTATTTAATATTATAAATTCATGTATATAATGGATATATATGATATATATGATATTTACATCTAGAGTATAACTCTATATATAATGGATACATGAACAACTTGTAATTATATAGAGTTTATTTTTGACTCAAGTACCAATGATCGTTAAAACGACCGTTATTAACTTAAATAATTACAAAGTCTTCATGACATGGTAATAAGTGATATAAAAGGAATAATAAACATGAAAAAGGTTCTTAATAAAGTTTAAATTAACTCATGTTTATTATTCAGGACATTAAAGAACGATCGAGTCAAGTCGGAGACGAGGTAAGGGACTTCGTCTCAATCTCCATTCATTGAGACATATTTTGTTTTATACACAACTTTCTTTTATAAGGTGTATAAACCCCTTTGTCTTTTATTCTTATTAAAAAGGAATTTTTTTATACTATGTGTTTTACTAAATGACAACATGAATGTTTTTTTGTCATACGTGTGTGGCGATAACGACTTCTCCGCCGCTGTGACCATTATTTGAGTTTCAGCATCCTCTATAAGTCATAACCTTTCTTTAAATGGAAAATAAATACCATGTTTTAATTTTCAATTATATTGGTATTGAGAATGGTTTTGATAATGTTTTTATTTTATCAATGCGTTATTGATATCTTGTGATTGAAATGTGGAATTGTTATGTTTCATTTATGCATGTTTTATGTGATAAGATTATGTTATGGTTCTTGGGCATTGTTATGAAGACGGGTGGTTCTGTGATAAACAAAGTGTGGGTGAGCCCGATATAGCTCTCCAATGCATTGGGTAACACAAAGGAGTTAAACGTTAAGGTTTCTCCGAAGAGATTTAGATAATATACTGTGATGGGTATTCCAAACGTAACCATGAGGGTTACTCCCAACGTAAGAATGTTATGAATGGCTCAAGTTACCTTTATGTCTTATGATTTTTATGATTTATTCATGATTTGATGAGGTGTGTTAAATTGATTATGTTTTGTGAGTAATGTATGATTTCATACATGGACTAATGTTTTCATTTAGTACTTTTATATCCCTTACTGAGCTTTTTATGCTCATCCCATGTTTTTGAAATGTTTTTCACAGGTCAAGGGAAAGTTACATGATGTGGTGATAGTGTCAAATAAGTCTCAAGAATGAATCCATGTTTTATTTTAAATATGTTTCCTTTGATGGGAAAAATTAGTACTATCTTTTATGTGACCACTTTGTTTAAATGTGGAATGTAATGCATGTTTTATGATCTAATTCTCTAAAACTCCAAACCTGAAAAGATCCTCAACGTGTATTCTTGAAGTAAATGAAGATTAAGAAATGTTTAAGGTTGGGGCCTTATAGTTGGTATCAGAGGTCAGTTTAGATAACTTTAGGAGTTAAAATTTTATTAAATGATTATCCAAAAATATTTTATTTATGGTCAAATTTAAATGATATAGCATTTGAAGATTACCATGTTGCTTCATCTAAGACATGTTTTTTCAGAATGGTTTTCCGTAGAGGTAACAGGGAAGCAGCGCTAGGAAGGCATACAGAAGGAAATAACCATCCAAATCATCATCCTGAGGTGGTCAGAATTGGAACTAAACAGTTTGTTTCAGTAATGGAGCAGTTGACTCAAGCGATAAATGGTGGTGGTATCCATGCACGAGATCATCCAGATCAACCACAGAGAAACATGTCAGTGGTGGAACATTTCATGAGGCAACATCCCCCATCATTTAGAGGATCATCTGACCATGTGCTAGCTGAAGGGTGGACTAAAGCACTTGAGAAGATTTTCGATGTCATTGGGTGTTCAGACAATCAAAAGGTTAGTCTTCTTATTTACCTTTTGGTGGGTAAAGGAGATCAGTGGTGGTCGATGGATAAAAATATCAGGGACGTTGATGAGATTGATCCTTTAGACTGGGATGAATTCAATGGTATGTTTCTTGAGAAGTATTTTCCTAAGGCTGTTAAACATAGAATGGAAAAACAATTCTTGGAATTGAGTCAAGAGGAAGAATCAGTGGCTGCTTATGACGAAAGGTTCACTTGAATGGCAAGGTATGCTCCAAATTTTATCCGAGACCTTGATAGTAAAATCATTCATTTTTACTCATGATTAAAGCCAAAATATCGAAGTGATTTATCTTCTCGCGAGTTCAAGAGTTATGAAAATCTTGGTCGATGTGCTGAGAACGTGGAAATGGAGTTTTCCGATGATCAAGTGTTCTATAACGACCAGCAGAAGAAGTGACTGAGGTGGCTAGAGAAAGGAAAGAATTCTTTAAAAAGGTCTGACGGTAAGAAAACAAAGTTTCAAGTTTGTGATAAATGTGGTAAAAGGCATGCTGGGAAATGTCTTTTGAATTCTGGAAAGTGCTACTGATGTAGTAAGATGGGACATAAGGCTCGTGATTGCACAGAAAAATATCAGGGTGATGGTAAACCCAATTTTGATTTACAGTTAGGGAAATGTTTTAAGTGCAATGAGATGGGTCAGTATGCAAACGAGTGTCCGAAAAAGAGCTCGAGTGATGGGAAGCAGTTAGACTACAAGCAGAAAGGGGTGGTGAAATCCTTTGCAACTACTTCAGCAGATGTCAGGCCAACAAATGAAGTTTTATCAGGTACTTTGTTTGTTTTTTCAGATTATGCCAGTGTGTTTTTTGATTTGGGATCTACACATTCATTCATCTCTGAAAACTTTTCTGGTAAAATGGGAATACCATCTCAAGAAATTACTTCTGAACTTGTGGTAAAAACACCTATGGGGAATGTTGAGGAAAAAACAATTCATAAGAATCATACTATCCTTATACGTGGAAATAACCTACTTTAAAACCTTATTTTTTTAACTCTAGTAAAGTTTGATGTTATCCTGGGTATGGATTGGCTCTCTATTTACCATGCTAAGATTGATTGTAGAGCAAAAAAATTTTCTTTTCAGAAATTCTTTCAGTTTGTGTACAATAATGAACCCTTACTATTGATAACATATCAAGAGGCTAAGAAAATTATAAAAGATGGAAATGAATGTTACCTTGCACATATCATTGAATAAAAGGGAAATGTTCAGATTAATGATGTGCCAGTGGTAAATGAGTATCCTGATGTTTTTCCTGATGAGTTACCAGGAATAATACCAGATTAGGATGTTGAGTTTACTAATGACTTAGTTCCCGATTCTAAGCAAATTTCAAAACCCCCTTATTTAATGGCTCAAAATAAACTTTTAGAGTTGAAGGAGAAATTGCAAGATTTATTAGAGAATTGTTTCATTCGAACTAGCACATCACCATAGGGTGCTCCTGTTTTATTTATTAAAAATAAAGATGGTTCAATGAGACTTTTCATTAATTATAGAGCCATGAATAACATCACTGTTATGATCAAATATCATTTTCCTCATATCGATGATTTGTTTGATCAGCTCCAAGGAGCTCAGTATTTTTCAAAGATTGACCTGAGATCGGGGTACCATCAGTTGAAGGTAAAGGAAGCAGATGTTCTGAAGTCCGTGTTTTGTACAATATATGGCCATTATGAATTTGTAGTTATTCCATTTCGACTAACCAATGCACCTACTATATTCATGGATCTTATGAAAAGAATTTTCCATGAGTTCTTGGATAAGTTTTTGGTTGTTTTCATTGATGATATTTTGGTGTTTTCTAAAATAAAATAGGATAATGAAAGACATTTAAGGGTTGTTTCTCAAACCTTAAAAGAAAATAAATTGTATGGGAAATTCAGAAAGTGTGAGTTTTGGTTGCAAAAAATTTCTTTCCTTGGTCATATTGTTTCTAAAGATGGAATAACTGTGGATCCTGCAAAAACAAAGGTTGTTTAAGAATGTCCAATACCCACAAATGTAACCGAGATTCGTAGTTTTCTTGGTTTGGCAGGATATTACCAAAGGTTTGATTGAAATTTTTCACGGTTATCTAGTCTAATGACTAAGCTAAATTGGAAGGGTGTTAAGTTTATTTGGAAAAAGGAATTTGATCATTGTTTTCCGGAATTGAAAAGAATATTGGCGAATTCTCTAGTTTTGGAACTACCTTCCAAGAATGGTGAGTTTGTTATCTACAATGATGCATCATTGAAAGGACATGGTTGTGTCCTAATGTAGAATGATCAGGTAATTTCTTATGCTTCACGACAGTTGAGAACTCATGATGTAAATTAGCCTACACATGATTTGAAATTAGCTGATGTTGTTTTCGATTTAACAATATGGAGGCATCATTTGTATGGAGTAAAGTGTGAAATATATATAGATCAAAAAAGTTTAAAGTATATATTCACCCAAAAATAATTGAACATGAGACATAAGAGATGGCTAGAATTAATCAAGGATTCTGATTGTAAAATTCATTACCATCCGAGAAAAGCAAATAAAGTGGTTGATGCTTTGAGTCGAAAAAGTAATGCCTCATTAATAATGTTGGATTTGGAACGTGATCCTTTGGTTAAGGATTTGATTAACATTGGCATAGAAGTTGTTTGTACAGGATGTCCTTTTGTTTTGTTTCATGTATCAGTGAAATATTCTCTATCAGACAGAAATAAACATGCATAGAATTAAGACAGCGAGTTGTAGAACAAGGTAGAGCTGGTTTATAAGGGTATGTCTCTTGAATTCAACATTGATAATGATTGTGTTTTGAGATTTGGGAGAATATTGTGTCTTCCTTGTGATTCACAGTTGAAGAGAGATTTGTTATGTGAAGCTCAAAGTTCTCTGTTTTCTGTTCATCCAGGCATTACTAAGATGTATAGAGATCATCGGGAGTATTACTGGTGGGACGAAATGAAAAGGGATATTGCTGATTTTATTGTGAAGTGTTTGACTTGTCAATAGGTAAAAGCAGAGCGGCAGTTATCGAAAGGGATGCTTCAGCCTTTACCAGTACCAGAGTGGAAATGGGAGAATATAACCATGGACATCATTGTGGGATTGCCGAAGAAACTTCGAGGTAATAATGCAATCTAGGTTATTATTGATCGCTTGACTAAATCTGCTCATTTCCTTGCTATACGAGATACTTTTTCACTAGATCAACTTTCCCGTTTGTATCTTAACGAGATAGTTAGGTTATATAAAGTTCCTCTTTCCATTGTATATGATCATGATCCCAGTTTTACTTCTAACTTTTGGAAAGGCCTTTAGAAGTCGTTGGGTACTGAATTAAATTTTAGTACATCTTTTCATCCTCAATCACATGGGCAGTCAGCACAAACAATTCAGACTTTGGAGGATATTCTATGTGCATGTTTGATGTATTATCAGGGAATTTGGGACCAATATCTTTCTTTGGTTGAGTTTTCTTATAATAACAGTTTTCATTCCAGTATACAGATTGCACCATTTGTGGCATTATATGGGAAGCGGTGTCGAACTCCAGCTTTCTGGGATGAAGTGGGTGAAAGGAAGTTGATGGGACCGGAATTGGTAGAAGAGTTGGCAAAAAAAGATCAGCTGATACAGAATCACATGAGACCAGCTCGGAGCAGGCAGAAGAGTTATGCGGACAACATGAGGAAGGATCTCTCTTTTGAGGTAGGTGATCATGTTTTTCTAAAAGTTTCACCATGGAAAAGTGTGATGCGATTTGGTAAGAAAGGAAAGATGAGTCCATGGTTCATTAGACCATACGAAATTCTTGAGAGAGTTGGATCAGTTTCATACCAAGTGTCTTTACCTCCGAATATATCTCAGGCAGACAATGTTTTTCACGTTTCAATGTTAAGGAAGTACATGCCAGATCCATCTCATGTTTTGAGTCTAGAGGTAGTTCAGCTGGAAGAGAATATATCTTATGAGGAATAACTAGTCTGGATTCTTGAACATAGGGAGAAAGTGTTGTGGAATAATGTGATTCATCATGTAACGGTTTTGTGGAAAAACCACATCAGTGAAGAGGCAACATGAGAATCTGAAAATGCAATGAGGGATAAATACCCCCACTTATTCGATAGGTAAATAAATTTCAGGGATGCAATTTTCTAAATGGGGGAAGGATGTAACATCCCAAGTAAGTAATGAATAATATATATTCTTATATATGTCTATTCATGAATAATATAGTATTTTAGTGGCTTATAATGAAAATAAATCCAATCTTAAGCATGGAATACAATAATATTTTTAAAATATTGGTTTACTGCCTTTTGATGGAAAACCATTTTTAAATCAAAATTTTGAAAATTTTATAATCTATATTTTTCAAAATAAACTTATTCTATATGATTGGGATATTGAAATTTACATTGGATAATTTTTTGGTAATTTTCTTACAATGTTCATTTTTTAATGAATAGTGAAAAATACTGCATTTTACATCAAAACTGCATTTTCAACTAATTTAACTATATGGTTAGATTATCTCTTTAATTGTTTTTAAAGTGTAAATAGAATATATTTTTACCATTTAATACAATGGTGGTCATTGGAATTAATTTCACATTGTAATTGGGCATAAACAAGTGCCAAACTTTTCATTGATATTATTTCTAAAAAACCTGCTATTTGTTTTGACAACGAGAATAATTTTTAAATTAATTAATTCAATTTATGTTATTGGAATTCTTTAAAATGGATTACATATTTGTAATCATAAGTTCCAAATTATGTAATCAAAACTCTTTTGTTTTTGGACATTATGAATAGTAATGATGGTAATTATGTTTAATTATCATGATTACTTAGTAATCGAGTAGTTAAGGATAATAAAATAAAATAATTATAATAAAAAAGTACCAAAACATGTTTCCTAATGCTACTTGTTGTGTCATGGACGACCATGGTATGCCTTGAGCCAAACATGGGGACCCCATGGAATAACATTTGTTTGATAATAACTTTTTATCCTTTTATTTTTAAAGTTTAATATAACAAACAATGTATCACCTGAGTAAAACATTTTTAAATTTTTTTAAATAAATGATCTCTTGAACTATAAATAGTCATTATAAAGATAAAAATATTTTATACATCATAGTATTGTTTTTATAATTTTTAGACATTAAATGAATTAAATTATTTATGACATCATGGTGATGCAGCGATTACCTCATTAATAAATGATTTAAATATAATGAAAAGATAATGTTAATACTATGACTTAAAATTTTCAAAAACATATTGGATGAGTATATTTGGAACCCTTATCCCCTTATCCTAAAAATAAATCAATGTGGGACATTTAAAATATGAAACTCAGTTGAAAATAAAGTAACATTTTATACCTTTCTAAGAGAGTCCCTCCTCTCCTTTTATAAAAGGCCCCCACCTCTACCTCCATAGCCACACATCTCAAGCCTTTGACTCGGCCATTATCTGATCATTTTGTCTCTACACATACCTATTCTCATCCTAGAAGCCTTACCTAAGGCAGGAAGCTCTTCAAGAAACCCTTTTGGCTCAAACCGAAGGGAGTTACCTGATTCAAAGGTAAAGTCTTCTCTAATTCTCTTTTGTTTTATTTTGATTCTCCAACCCCATATACTCTTTTTATTAATTTCTTTTGTAAAAACACCAGTATCTTCCATATACTATTATATTGATATAAAATGGATTCGAGCTACACTTACACACACCTACATCTAATGGTTAATGAGCATACTGTTTCTGTGGATGGTGAATTTCTGCCTCATGAAATGATGATTGTTCAATATTCCTCTAACACCTTCAATGGTGGACATTAAGATGTCACTATATTTATATATGATATATATTATGTTTATGTTTTCGTTAGACTTCTGTATTTTTCATTTATATCATACCTTTATGGTTTCCATTATGGGTAAACGTGATATCTTCATTTTTGGAAGTGTGGACTACCACCCCCTCAAAGTGATTTGATTCATTAACACCATATTTGGGAAGTTTAAAGGATAGAGTTAAAGATATTATATATGATATTACACTGGAATTTTAATATATCTTTATGTCATTATGATTTCATTCTATTAAATATGAAATAGAAATGAAAGTAGCATTCATGCGTATGTACGACTTACCGTCTCCATGAACAGTGAATTTCATTTCTTACATCTAAATGTTATGTAATATTATAAATGAATGTATATACTAGATATATATTATATATATGATATCTTCATCATGAGTATATCTCTAGATATAATGTACAGATGAACAACTTTTAATAATAAAGAGTTTATTTTTTATTCAATTACCAATGATCGTTAAAATGACCGTTATTAACTTTAATAATTACATAGTGTTCATGAAATGGTAATAAGTTATATAAAAGGAATAATGAACTTGAAAAAGGTTCTTAATCAAGTATAAATTAACTCAAGTTTATTATTCAGGACATTAATGAATGATTGAATCAAGTCGGACTAGAGGTAAGGGACTTCATCTCAATCTCCATTCATTGAGGCATATTTTGTTTTATACACAAATTTCTTTTATACAGTGTATAAAACCCTTTTTCATTAATGCTTATTCAAAAGGAATTTATTTTATATGAAGCATTTTACTAAATGAAAATAATAATGTTTTTTTGTCGTACGTGTGCAGCGACAATGACTTCTCCACCGCCGTGACTATTATTTTAGTTTCAGCTTCCTCTACAAGCCATAACCTTTTTTTAATGAAAAAAATACCATGTTTTACTTTTCTTTTATTTTGGTATTGAAAATAGTTTTTTATATTTTTTTATTATATCAATGTATTATTGATATATTGTGATTGAAATGTGGAAATTTTATGTTTCCTTTATGCATGTTTTATGTGATACGATTATGTTATGGTTCTTGGGCATTGTTATGAAGACGGGTGGTTTCGTGATAAACTAAGGGCGGGTGAACCCGATATAGCTCTCCAATGCATTTGGTAATGTGAAGGAGTTAAACGTTAATGCTTCACTGACCAGATTTAGGGAATATACTGTGATGGGTATTCCAAACGTAACCATAAGGGTTACTCCCTACGTAAGAATGTTATGAATGCCTCAAGTTACCTTTATGTCATATGATTTCTATAATTTATTCAGGATTTGATGAGGTATGTTAAAGTAATTATGGTTTATATGTAATGTATGATTTCATAAACGGACTAAAGTTTTCATTTCGTACTTTTATATCCCTTACTGAGCTTTTTATGCTCATCCCACATTTTTTAAATGTTTTTCACTGGTCAAGGGGAAGGTACATGATATGATGATAGTGTCAAGGAAGATTAAAAAAAGAATCCATGTTTTATTTTAAATATGTTTCCGTTGATGGGAAAAATGAGTATTATCTTTTATGTAACCACTTTGTTTAAATGTGGAATGTAATTCATGTTTTATGATATAATTCTCTAAAACAATAAACCTGAAAAGATCCTCAACGTGTATTCTTGATGTAACTCAATATTAAGTAATGTTTAAGGCTGGAGCCTTATAGGAGTAGTCACATTGAATATCACTGGAATGTTTGGACGCCAAAACACCAGTTTGGCTAGGTTTATTCACCTTATTGTAGGGATTCTTGAGGGCGGGGTTTCCCAATGAATCCCACATCAAATGTGGCGAATTATATGTTGTAGGAATGTCTCTGAGGTTTTCCTCAGCTTCCCATGGTTAACCTAGGGTATTCCTCGAGTTTAACGTCTAGCAGAGATAGATCAGACTGACCGGAACACTGACTAGAGTATACCAGATCGGTGGAACACAAGGGGGAACACCGATGAGGGGGCTAACACAAGGTTAGATAACCGGATACTTTTAGGAGTTTTGAAGAGGTGAATTTTCAAGATCTTTCTGGGATGTGGAGACTCAGGTATGAATCAAGATGGATGATGGATGATTAAGTGATATTGATAGAGAACGAAATGGAGTAGACTCGAGGGAGACAATGATGTTGGGCTTGAGCCTCAAAGAGACATCATATGTATCCCAATATAAGTGATTAAAAGTACACATAATTTAGGATGTGGAAGAGTATTGGGGTGTTCACGGAGTACAATGGACCAATGCTATACTCGGGCATACATGTGGTTAGCAGCCTGAGGTTGGTCTGACGCCACAGGGAGTGACAAAAGATATGGGCCCCAAAAAATGAGATGCCAATGTATTACCACTAGTTTTAGGTTGAAAACGGCTTACTTCTGACTGATGTTGACAATGGCTTACTGCTTTGTAGGGATCACAACGGCTTGTCGTTGTGTAGGGGACCACAACAGCCTACCACTGGATGAGGCATAGAGGAGAATACAGTTTAATGACATGCAGGATGGGGGGTGGACCAATGTGAAGTGGTCGGGATCATTGGATGTTGGTAATGAGCCTCAGTGAGGATTTCTATGTACCTTTCCTTGTAAAAGATCAAAGTCCACATAGTTCAAGATCGGTTTGGTGAGCCAACGTGAATGGGGGTCGGAACAACGAGGTGTTGGGATTGAACCTTAGGGAAGCTTCATACGAACCTTGTCATTGAAAAAATCAAATTATGTGTAGTACCAGATGGTTTGGGTGAACCGACGTGAAAGGAGTCGGAATAACTAGGTGTTTGGATTGACCCATAGGGAGGATTCCTACGTACCTTACCTTGGAAAAGATCAATGTCTGCATAGTTCCAGAGGGTTGGAACTGACGTAAGGATGGTCAGAACCAGTATATAGTGGGCTTGAACCTTAGGGAGGCTTCCTACGTACCTTGTCTTGGAAATGATCAAATTCCGCATAGTTCGGATGGTTGTGTGTGGGGCTTACACTCTAGGATGCCTGGAAAGGATGTCATGGTGGGTTCTTACTCTAAGACCATGTGAGTAATGCTCGGTGTGAGAAAAAATAGGTAGCAAAGACATGATGATCACGTCATGATAGTTGAATCCGTGGAAAGTGGATTGGGGCTTACGTGAAGTTATCCGCCCAAAATGGGAACATGGGATTATGCGTGGAGTAGCCCAAAGTGGAAATAAGGGCTTACACGTGGAGCAGACCAAAGAGGAAACATGGGCATACACCTGGAGCGGCCCATAGTGGAAATAGGGGCTTACACGTGGAGCGCACCAGGGAGATGGAGCCTGGGACATACTCTAGGGTGGAAGCCCGGATGGTGATAGATCCCAAAGTGAGAGGGATATGGCACTGAGGAACATCGGAGGGGTAGGGATGCTGCCTTCTGCAAGAAACGATAGGGGCTTACACTAAGGTGGTTTCCCTTTCCCTACAAACAGATGTCGCTCCGATAAGAAGGATATCATTCCTTGTGAGGAATGGTCACACTCCTGTGGATATGAACGAGCATTAAGAATTATCGTGATGGGGTTCCCCATATAGATTCCACGCTGTGGGGTCATAGTTCAACATCAGGTGTGGAGGATAATGGCGCCTGGCATTTTAATGTCATGGAGATCAAATGAGGTGGGTTCACTCCGCACACCTAGTACATTCATAACTAATACCCACCCACCCTTGGGGAAGGGAAGGCATCATCAATTCTGTAGTGAGGGGGTGTTATAGAGTGATCAATTGGGGTGTCCACGTTAGCGTGGATATGAAAAGATGCAATAGCCTTTAGCATTCATTGATTCTATTAAAGAGAAGCAATGGTGATTGGGGATTTCCCATGGAAGCTTCCTGGGTGCCTCTATGGAGCAACACTGGTGGATGTTGATTATACATGGAAGGGCCCAGATATCTTCCTCATGTCTGACCATAAGGAAATCCCAACACATTGGTGGGTTGAGGCATCTAATTGGGGTAAAAAAATATATTCCAGTGCACAAGTGGGACAACCCCAAGGGCATTGGAATTAGTCCGAACAAAGGGAGATGAAAAGTGTGAATCACATGTCCATCATTCAGAAAATAGCGATGGTGTCATGACGATATAGGAATACCATTGACCGTGTTCGAAACATAGCATCCATATCATGTTAGCCTAAAATGGGGACAAACAAATGAGGGTCGACTGCTGACCGTGTTCAAAACATAGGACCTGACTCAAAGTTTTTTCCAGGTTCTTCGGTGTCATTGCCCCATAATGGTAGGTGAGCCGAGGCAGCATGAGACCAGGACCTTAGGGGGTCCATTCAGACATGAAATAGAATGAAGATCTAAATGAAGTACATGCAATGCATGAGGTGGAGTGATGGAATGTTTGAATGGATACCAGGGATCCTAAAATTATGCCACTATGGTCATGGGATGAGTTATCATATGATTGAAACATATCCCATCTTTTATTTTGAACAAGAGGCATCTGATGTTTTTGAAATAGGGAATACTATAGTTTATGGTCATATAGAGAGGACTGTTGGCATCTTATTTTTGGAACAAAAGGCTTCCATTTACTGGAAAAAGAGGAATCCTATTATTGAATGATAGGTAATACTATAGTTTACAGTCATGTAGATAAGACCATTGGAATCATATTCTTGTAGAATAAGGACTCTATGGTTTGGAGAAAGAGGCAATCTATGTTTGGCACATAGGTTATACTATAGTTTATATTCATGTAGATAAGACTATTGGAATCTTATTCTTGACGTGTAAGGAATCTCTATTTTAGAAAAAGAGGCATCCTATATTTGCTGTATAGGGTGTACTATAGTTTCTAGTCATATAGAGAGGACTGTTAGGCCAAAGGTGTATAACAATGGTTGGTGTTCAGACAAACGCAAGAGGGACCCTTTTTGGTTCTACTTGGTATTGAAGTCAGGTGATGGGGGTTTGGATGAGTTTCTTGAGGAATGGTTCAACTCATGGAAATCAGGGAATCGATGATGAGATTCTCAACTCACGACATGAGAAACAAACCAAGAGGAATATGTCCATTGGAGTAGTTTCATGATGTGTAGAGGAGTATATGAAATCATGGAAATCCATAGGTGGAAGGTAGATTCTCATAATTGCGGATCCATTTTTTTTTGTAAAAATCCATTTTTACACACAATATTCCCTTTTTACACACAAGATTCCATTTTTACGCACAAATCCATAATTTTCCCCAAAACTGTCCTTGATGGCAATTTCCAGGAGCCTGACTTCGAACAGCCATAACTTCTGATCTATAACACTTTTTGAGCTCCCTAACCATTCAAATAGAATCATGAGGAATGTTATAAGATTCGTGATCATATATGGAAGCATTTAGTGAATTACACTGACACTTTTTCTGGTGCCAACAATTTTGTCTACTGAACTCCTAATAAAATGATATAGTAAGACTCATATATAATAATGGTGGTTATATTAATTGTTTTTATTTCCTTTTAAAATGAATATTTTCTTTATTCATCCCATCTATTTGGATGATTCATGAATAATTATGTAGAATATCAATCCATTATCGCAGAATATGATCTAGTCTTATAACTAAAGTTAACATACTAGAATATTAACGTGCATTCATAATTTCTAATATGATAGTTTAATGAAATTCATTCTATAAGAATGGATAAATTTCCCTCCTCATTGGATATATACTATGTATGGTTGTTTAAGTACCTTTTAAATTGACACTTCTTTATTTCCATCTATCACTAAATTATTTTTCTATCACATTGTACAATGTAACAACATTATTGGTGGATCATGTTTAAGATAATGTGGTTTTATTAATAACTCATCGACAGGTGGCCTCCCCAGTATTCATCTATGGAATTAAATAAATAAATAAAGTTAAAAATTCCCCAAAATACAATAAATGGAAATCCACATTTGATTGGGTGGATCTCATAATAAACAATATCCAAATTCAGGGCCCTCCAAACAGATCGGGTCAAAAGTGAAATGAATGGATGGTGAAAACCCCAATTAACCCTTTGGTATGGGCTAAGTGACTATAAATTCTACTATAAATTATGTTTTGGGGTATCCATACACTGATTATTTTTGAAATGTTAGATTCCACCCATTGTAAAAGAATTACATGCAGGATCCTTCCATTCTAGGAAATTTAAAATGATAAGATCCAATAATATTACAGGGGTTTGACAATAAAGGGAAAAAATGATACAAGACATTTTCTAATTCCCTCTAATATGTCATCCATTTCAGATAAATGAAAATATGATATATAAAATCTCCGAGATTATATTTATATCTCTGTATTTATGTTCTATCACGACCACCCTTCACCAAGATGGGGGAAGGGACAGCAGATTGACAGACCCTTACTTCATCAAGTTAAAGAAGATATAATGACCCTTGAGACCCACATTCAATAGGTCCTTGAGTGGAAACTAGCACCAAGGTTATAGATTCAAACACATGATGGAAGGCATTCCACTTTTTATTTAGTAGTATCAGAAGATAAGATAGTAAATCCCAACAACACCAAAACTGGAGGTAAAATTTGGGCCAAAAGAAAACCATTCACATATGCATGTACAAAAATAAATGATAACATATTAAAATAATAACCCCAAAAAAAGTTCCAATGAAAATAAAAACAAAAACAAAAACAATCCCAAGGTCCGAACTAGTACAGTCCTGCACGATCCTCGAAGTCCTCCTAGAAACCTGAAAACAGTTTATATATGTCGGGTTTGTATACACCTATACTCAGTAGGTAAAAAAATCCCTCGAGCACAATTGGGGAGGAACTCTAATTCCCTGTGATAAAAGGAGATAACCAGAGCAACTAGCAATGAAACTATCCACCCCAACCTCACCAAAGGCACACTCCCCAAATAACGCATGTCAAGTAATGTAATAGTAATAACACATCGATGTTTGGGTACCCCGCACCACAATCCCACTGGTTATTATAGACATCCTATGCATTGGAACTCTCCCACCATTCTCACCATAGTCCCACATCCATGCCCCGCCCCCACACACCAAGGCTATAAACACACATCCCGCCCGCAAACACTTGGGATACACAACCATACACTATTCCCGAATACTCATGGGCCTCGTCCCAAAGAAAATTTGGAAACAACCCACCCTCACCCACCTGGGGCAACCACCAAAACATCCTTGTCTAATGAATCTTGGGAAATAATAGACCTCTGGCCATTACATCCTACCCAAAGTGTATTGGGATACTCAAGAAAGTGAACAAAAAGGAGCTAATAACCTATCACTCATGAGAGTGTTGGGAAAAAACCCCTCCCTAATGAAATGGTGGTGTTCGACATGAATAACTCAACATGGGTGGGGTATGATTAAGAAACATAAAAAAAATTATACATATAGGTAAACAAGAACTCATTCCAACCTAGCAGTTCAAAAATAGCATATAAAAAAACACCGTCGTTACTATTCATTCATAAAAAGCACAACACCCATGGCCAAGTCACAAATCATCCCTAAAAAACAATTCCTTATGGAACCCATTAATGTTTTCAATATTCATGTGATTCAATTTAAATTAAAACTTCACTACTGGGAAATTAACAGGCATATCCACATGGTAAGAAAAGGGAAATAGCCAAACAACAATATAACCATTCACACCAGGTTCTCTTGTAGAGTCACAACAACAAAAGGGATCTGTGAGATTCCTCGAGGTACTGGAACAAAAAAAAGCTCCAACATAAGGCCCCACACAAACATTGTTCCAAAAACCATTAACTTTCCAATAGGGGATCACATCCCCATCCATGTCACCTCACAAGAATCAACCATAAATATCACTATAACATAGAAAGGGCGATTTCATTTTTGGATATTCCATTAATTTAGTTCTGTTTTTATGTTTGGTTAATCGGGGTGATCACGCGAGGATTCTTAATCATTTATCATCAATTTAATCAACCAATTTTACATGATTTAGCAGTTTCCATGTTACATCCATTCAATCAAATAAAAATTCTGAAAAAAGAGGTTCATTAGTGAGCAATAAAGGACCACCAATGGCTACTATTTTCATTGCGCATAATACCATTCAATTTACGACATATGGGAAGAGATAAAGGACTACAACAACATTATAAACACATCCCTTTATTCTTTAAATCCATATATTATCTTCGTTAAGGTTTGGTTTCATCCATGCCTATAGGAAACATTTTTATACCCACCCCGCATGATTCACATTAATGAGAGACAAAGGAAGAACGCTATATGGATGATCAACAATAAATGTTTTCTCCACTCATGGAGAACTGGGGGTGCGTGACTTGTGGGGAGGAACTTCTGGGTCTCCCAGGGTGAGTAGGAACGCTCCAGCATAGGTGCACCACTAGCCTTGGGGTGGGGGGCTCCAAACGCACTAAGGAGATGAAGGAAAAGAGATCATACCTATTGAAAATAAATCATGTGTGATAAAAGTGAGATCCTGGAGTTACGTGATATCAATAACGTGAACGGATTTAAAGCCGGATTATGGTGTCACCACACGGTTGGGTGTTTATATACGATGGAATTAAATGAAATTTAATAATTCTAATTAGACAGATGGCCATAATAGTTATGCGCTAAACTGTTTCTTTTAATCAGGGGAAGACGTGCCATAGGGGTGGAACTGAAAAGTATGGGTAAAAAAGGTGTGACATTTAGGAAAAGACAGACATTATGGTGAGGTATGGGTCACCGGCTCTTGGGGGTTTTTTATATCATTTATGGGATTTAAGTTCCTTAAAAATGGTATTAAAACACTATTATGTCAAAAGATACATTGTTGGAGCGGAATTGGAAAAACTCAAGAAACTGTGAAAAATAAAATGGATGAGACACGGTTTGGTGAGACACCGTATGTGGTGCCACCGTTACCGTGTGTGACCTTCACATTTCCCTTGGTTTAGTGAGACACTATGTGCGGTGACACCGTTTCGGTGTGCAACCATCATGGTGCCACTTTTAGAATTCCAATGTCATGGTGCCACCGGTTTGCTGAGATAGCATCAGCGGTTCCACTGTCATAGTGCTACAATGACAGGTTCCACCATCACGGTGCAACCATGACCAGCACAACTGTCAGGGTGCAGCCGTGGCCGGTGCAACTAGCACGGTGCTGACATGACCAGTGCCACCATTTCGGTGGAACCAAATTTTTTCCAAAGTGATAGACCAGGAGGTTCCATGACATTACATAAGATACCTCTCAATCTATTCTCTCCCTCCTGTATTATAACCACACTGAAGAAAAAAGAGGGGTCTCAATAACCACCTTGAAAGATACATCTAATGAGAAAACCTCCTTGACATCTAGGAACTCCTCTCCTTCAAGTAACCACACATCATATAACGGTTTCACTGTCTAGAAATATGGATTTGGGAGTCCTTTTCCCCCATGTCCATATATTATCCGCTTTGAGTGGCACTGACTCACCCACATGGATTGAATCGCATCCACTCTAATGTGTCTTGATTAGGGATTGAGTCCTCCCTTCCCTGCAGTAAAGACACTTTACACACTTTTAGAGAACAAGTAAAGTTACACATTCATAGTTAACAAGGTCAATCATTACATCATAATCATGTTCAAAACAAAACAGGATAAAACTCAAAACGGCTCTGGGTACCAGGCGCGCATCTGTGACTTGTGTTCCCAAGTACTCTCTATGAGGCCACCATTCCTCCATAACACACAAA
This sequence comes from Viscum album, assembly GCA_963277665.1. Lineage (NCBI taxonomy): Eukaryota > Viridiplantae > Streptophyta > Magnoliopsida > Santalales > Viscaceae > Viscum > Viscum album. The sequence goes on from OY728156.1 coordinate 1,743,919,547, forward strand.
CCAAGGGAATTGTTTGTCCATGAATAACCTCCTCCTCACGACCTTCAATAATCACCCATCACTCTACAAATGTAGAATTGTCCCATATATCTATATCTCCCCAGTCAATGACTTCAGATTCATCGTGTAGATATCGACAATGATGGGAGATGTGGAAAACATCATGGATCCTTTCTAACTAAGGTAGATATGCCAAATGATATTCCACCTCTCTCAATCTTCCCAACACTTTTAAAGACCTGATGGACCAACGAGAGAGCATTCACCCCTTTCTGATCTTTCACGGCCTACATCAAGGAGAATTCTTCAAAAACACATGGTCTCCAACCTCGAACTCCAAGTGCCTCCTCCAACGATCAGGATATGACTTCTGATTGCCATGGGCTGCCTTCATAATCTCACTACAAGCTGACCCATCTCCATCATGTTCTGCACTACCTCTAGGACAATATCATGTGCCTCCCCAACATTGGTCTAGCACCCGAGTGAACGACACAACCTCTCGTACAAGGCTTAAAATGATGCCATCCAAATAGAATAGTGACATCTATTATTGTAGTCAAACAACACTATGGTAAAATGTCATCCCCATAATTCCCCAGAGTCCAAAACACATTCCCATAGTGTATCCTCCATGTTTTGGATGGTTCACTTGGTCTGCCCATCTGTCTGGGGGTGAAAAGCAGTGCTATGGTGTAGATGGGTGCCAAAAGCATGCTCCAATCACCTCCAAAATAGTGTGGTAAACCGAGAATCCATATCTAAGAAAATGGCCCTTGGAAATCCATGAAACTGCACCCCCTCACCCACATACCATTGTACTATTTTATCCACCGCACTCGACTCCTTGATCGCCTCGAATTGTGCTGATTTCATCAGCATGTCTACCACTACCTAGATAAAAACATAGCCTCCTTGAACCCTGGGTAGTCCTGTCACAAAATCCATAGAGATGTCATCCCACATCCACTCGGTAACATCTAAAGGCTACAACATACCTCTTGGGACATGGTTTTTAGTCTTCTCCTGCTGACACACAAGGCACCATTCCACGAACATTGCCACAACCAGTTTCACCTCGGGCCACCAAAACTATTCCCTCAGGCCTCAATTAATATTGTATACTCCAGGGTGTACCACTTTGAGTGAGTTATGGAAATAATGGGGAAATTTTTATCGCATCACCTTTGAAACACAAAACTTCCCTAAAAAAGCATCTAATTCTGAACATCCTCAGACCACCTTTCCAGAGCATCACCTTGGTAAACCCGATCGCGCATCACTTTACTCTCTAAGTCACCCCCTGAGACACTTCCACATGCCGCAATAGAGAGGACTGCATTGTCATCTAAAACATACAACCTCTACCATCGTCCTCCCTTGCATCCATGTGTAGGGAAATTAACTCCTCCATTTCCTTCCAAGAATCCAAAGATTTTTTAAATACTTCCCTCCATGAATTCCTACTCAAGAAATCAGCCACAAAGTTCCCCTTATCTTCAGTGTAAGAGATCTTGATGTTGTAGCCCGGAATAAACTCCACCCACCTTCATTTTTGTATGTTTAGGTCCCACTGGGTAATGATATGCCTCAAACTCTTGTGGTCTGTAAATACTATAATGTTCTCCTCGATGAGTTAATGCCTCTAAAACATCAATGTGAACACTACTACTAATAGATCTAGGTCATGAGTGGAATAGATACTCTAATGAGGACGTAACTACTGAGACCCATAAGATATCACTCCCCACTACTACATCAGCACACATGCAAGGCCATGTATAGAAGCCTTACAAAACACCTCAAACAACAGCCCTTCTTCTGTTGACCTGAGCACTGGATCATAGAGAAAACTTTCCTTTAGATAGTTGAACGCTACATGACACTGCTCACTCCATATGAAGGCCTGGTCCTTTATGGTAAAAGATGTAAAAGGAGTAGAAAATCGAGAGAATTCTTGTATGAACCTCCGATGATAGCCTCGCAGACCCAGAATACTACGAACCTCCGTCACGTTCTTGGGTTCAGCCCAATATAAAACCACTTCAGTCTTTGATGGATCAACTGTTATCCCCTTATCGAACAACACATGTCCAAGGAAATGAACTTCTCGTGTCATGCACATACACTTGAACAATATCCCATAGATCTGGTGGTGTTGAATTATTTACAAGACCATAGAAATATGATTAGTATGTTCCACCTCTTATCTAAATTAGATCAAAATTTCATCAATGAACACAAGGAAGAACCGGTCCAAAAATTCATAGAAAACAAAGTTCATGCACCCCATGAACATAGCAGGTGCATTCGTAACACCAAACGACATGACTACGAACTCAATGTGCCCATACCTGCACTAGGAAGTAGTCATTGGAATATCATTATCCCTCGTCTTTAACTGGTGATATCTAGACTGTAAATAGATCTTAGAGAACCAACCTGATCCCCTCAACTGGTCAAGGAGATCGTCTATCCTCGGGAGCAGGTAACAGTTCATTACAATTACTTGATCCAGTCTCTAGTAGTCTATGCACATCCTGAGACCACCATATTACTTCTTTGAAAACAAGACCAGATCACCCTATGGCGACCTGATGGGTCAGATGAAACCCTTCTTCATCAAATACTTAATCTGAATCTGCAACTCCCACAACTCAGAAGGCTCCATCTGATAAACATCCATGGAAATCAGATGGGCACCGAGTTTTAAGTCTATCCTGAACTCAACGTCATGTCGAGGGGGAATAATCAAACCCTCCATGGGAAGAACATCTAGGAACTATCTAACAACCCTCGAAACATCCATCATCTCAACATCCACTGATTTTGTTGAAGGATCGATCAAAATAGAAAGAAGAGGCTCCACATGATGTATCCCCACCTGACAACTTCATTTTCCTACAAAAGCCACACGCATCTATACTCATTGAAGAGAATGACTCTTTTTCGGAAATAGTTGATAACAGAGTGTGCAAAAAACTGCCATTAGATGCCTAGGATGACATCATATGGCTTTATCTACAATAGTAGAAGATCCCTGCTAGACTGATGATGCCCTATCATCAGTCTACACCCTTGTCAAAAATAAAACCAGTCGGTCTGACCTCTTATTGGTGTACTCAAAACCAGGGGTACTAGATGTTTTCAGCTTCTAATCCCAGACCAAGGGCCAGATAGGGTGCAAAAAAGGATTGCAAAGCTCATGTATCAAACAAGGAATAACAAAGAGTACTAAACAAGATGATCCAACCTCGAACGACTTCCGGCCCAACTGGAACTGCTGCCTCTGATGTGTGTAACTTCCCACACCCAGCTCCTCTACCCCTCAGGTAACGGTTGCCTCCCCGACCATGACCTGGTCGAGGTCCCTAAGGAGTTCCCTGAGGTCGGCCTCCACTCTCAACATATGCTCTTGGTGGAGTGGGATCTCGTTGTCCCAACTTCTTCTACATAAAGGGCATGGCTAGAAACCGATGCAGCTAAGGTCGATGCTAACCTAGCCTACCACCACTATATTATACTCGGTCTGAGCACTGATTTCAAAGGTGCCCATGGAAACCAAAGATGAATCACCTCTGTCCTGGGCCTACAATGAAAGGGCTAGGATCGAGAGATCAAAACTAGAACTGTTGAGACCTACTCCCCCCTAGTCGAAACCTTGATGGCCCTGACGTAGGAGGCCTGATGATAACTTCCTTCCCATTTGACAATCCCAACTGGCTTCCCTCTATAAACATACCTACCGTTGTTTTCATCCTATGCACCAATTTTTACTTCTTTTGGAACTCTATGTATGTCGGTAGGGTGACAGGAGTAACATCATATTGAAGAGAAGGTCAGACTGCCTCCTCTAAACATCTCGCCTGAGACTCCGCATCCGGGAAAAGGTTCAGAGAAAAATGAAGGATATCCTTCAAATTGATCCCATACACCCTCACTAACATGACCCCTGGTGGAGGGAGAGTATATCATGCCACTTCTCAGCCTTCATCATGGAAGAGAGGAATTCCTCCCAGAACACCTTCTCAAGTGTGGTTCACACATCATTAGCCTCCTTCTTCATCTCATGATATAGAGTCCACCACTAATGTCCCGCTCCCTACATCTGGTATTCAGCTAGAAGTCTTATTACTCCGTTGGAGCCCGAATCAAGCTGAAAGCTATCACCATCTCCTCAATCCAGCTCTCCATTTCCATGTCCGAGGTTCTTCCCTCATATTTCATGATGTTCTGACACTGAAAGGCGCGGAACTTACTCTTACAACAGTAATCCTCCTCATATCTATTAGTCTTCTGCCAATCGGTAAAGTCAACCTACTAGGCCATGATCACCCAAATTACTTTTGGTCATTTTCCATGTTCCATAGCTGCAAGGTAAACATGGAATGTGTAAGCCCATGTAGTGTAAAGGATTAATTTTATTTTATTCATAGACTTTATTCATTTAAATTCACAGAACACTGAGAACACACAAGAATGCAAGTCATTATGATGCATGTACATTTCCTAGGGTCTCTACCCAATAATCAGTTTATCCTCACTTGGTCGATTGTCTAGTCCAGAGTCCTTGCATCGGATCACGGGGGGCCTTAAAATCTCGTGTCCTAGCCGGCCTTCCCTAGCCTATTTCAAACACCCATATCTCCTAGAATCGTTTCCCTACCATCCCATTCAATCCTCACTGAGCCTAACTTTGATCTCCTTCCTATCTCTTAACCTCTCCTTCAATACCATACTGTCACAAACCCCCTTCACCAAGATGAGGTAATTGACAACAAATTCCCAAACCCTTCCTTCTTCAATTTTTAGAAGAGATAATGACCCCTGAGACCTGCCTTCAAAAGGTCCCAGAGTGAAGACAAGCACTAAGGGTATAGTGTCACACAAATGATGGAAAGCATTTCTCTTTTTATTTAGTTGGATTGGGAGAAATAATAGAAAATACTAACAACAACTAAACTAGTGTTAAAAGTATATACAAAAGAAAACAATTCCCATATGCATGTCCAAATGTAAATTAAATAAAAGTACAAGAAAAACACAAAAGAAAAGTACAAAAGATAATAAAAATAGTAACAAAAACTATCCCAATGTCTAATTTAGTATTTTCCTACATGATCATCCATGTCCTCCTGGAAACCTAAAAATCGTTTATATACATAGGGTGAGTGTACATGTATACTCAGTAGAGAAACCAAAAATATATCCTGCACAAGTGGGGAGGTGTTCAAATTCCCTGTGAGAAATGGAGATAACCAGAGCACCTATTAAAGAAACTTTCCACCCCATCCTCAGCAACGAACACTCCACAAATAACATATTTCAAGTAATGTAATAGTAAAAACACATCAATGTTTGGGTACCTTGTGCCACTTTCCCACTGGTTATTGAAGACACCTAGGAATCAGACCTCTCCCACCATTCTCACTATGGTCCCACTACCATACCCACCCACACACACCTAAGCTATAACCACACATCCCGCCCGCAAAGACATGGGCCTCAACAACCACACTTCATGCCCGAAGACACCTGGGCCTCATCCTGAACACACATTGGAAACAATCTACCCGGACACACCTAGTCCAACCACCAAAACATGCATACCCAAAGAATCTTGGGCAATAATGGACCTCAGGCCGTTACAACCTACCCCAAGAGTCTTTGGCTACATGGGAAAGGGAGCAGAAATGAGAAAATTACCATCCACTCATTAATGTGATGGGGAAAACACACTCCCTTTGAAATGGGGGTGTTCAGAACGAAGTGATCAACATTGGTGGGGAGGGAATAATAACAAAAAAATAAAATTATACATATATGTAAACAATCACTCATACCAACCTAGGGGTTCCAAAACCAACCTATACACAAACACCCTCGTTACTATTCATTCATAAAAATCACAACACCCACAACCAATTCACAACTCATCCCTAGAAAACTATTCCCCATTGAACCCATTCTCATTTTTATGTTCATGTTATTCCATTTAAATTAAAACATCACTATGGGGAAATTAATAGACATAGACAAAAGGTAAAGAAAGGGAAAAAAACAAATAACAATTTAAGAAATCTTCCCTGGTTCTCTTGTATAGTCACAACAAAAAAAAGGGATCTGTGAGATCCCTCAAAGTACTGGTACTAAACCAAGCCCCAAAATATGGCCCCACATGGCCTTAGGACCACGAACCATCGATTTCCCAATAGGGAATCACATCCCCATCCAAATCACCTGGCAAAAATAAACCATAAACATCCCCATAAAATAGAACGTGATCATTCAATTTTGAATATACCATTCATTTAGTTTTGTTTTTCTGTTTGGTTAACTAGGGTGATCACAAAGGATTCTTATTCATTGGGTATCCATTTAATCAACCGAGTTTTTTAATTTATCATTTTCCATTTTACATTCATTCCACCAAATAGAAATCCAAAAAAATAGAGGTTCATTAGTGTGCAAGAAAGGACCACCAATGGCCACAATATTTAGTGGGCATAATCCCATTAAATTCACAACATATGGGAAGAGATGAAGGAGTACAACAAAATTATCAAACCCACCCCCTAATTATTTAAATATATTTATTATCTTTTCAATGGTTTGGTTTCATCCATCCCCATAGGAATCATTTTCATTCCCACCCTGCCTGATGCATAATAAAGAGAGACACATGAAGAACCCTACCTAGATGATCAAAAATAGATGTTTTTCTCCACGCGTGGAGAACTAGGGGTGTGCAACATTCCTAGGGGAATATGAGGGACACCAAGGGTGAGTTGGAAAGAACCAAAATAGGCACACCACTTTCCTCAGGATGGGGGGGATCAAAATTCACCAATGAGATGATGGAAAACAGACCATCCCCAAAGAAAAGAATTATTGTTCAATAAAGGTGAGACCCTGGAGTTATGGGATATCAAATACATGAATGTCTTTAAAGGCAGATCATGGTCTCACCATATGGTTGGGTGGTTACACACGATGTAATTAACTTTCAATTAATAATTCTTATCCGACATGTGGCCATAATAGCCGTGTGTTAAATAGTTTCCTTTAATCAGAGGAAAACGTGCCACAGGGGAAGAACATGAATGTATGGGAAAAAAGGTCTGACTCCAAGGAAAAGTGACATGTTTTAGTATGTTAAGGATTTCCCAAATCATAGTGGATTTTAGAATTCATTTATGGGTTGTATAAGGATTTAAACAGGTTATTAAAACATTTCTACGTAAAATGATACGTTTTGGTAGAGAAATTGGAAAAACTCGGAATACAATGAAACAGAATAGGGGTGAGACGCAGTTTGGTGAAACACTATATGTAATGGCCCAAGGTTTGGGGGTCCATTACATGGTGAAAATCTGATGTTTGGGGTGTTCTGGGTGGTCTGGAAGGCCATCCCAACTTCTCAGTGAAGCTTAAGACTCCAAACGGTAGACTTGGCCTATCGGTGGCCTCGGCCTACCGGTGGACTCGGCCTACCGGTAGATCGGCCTACCGGTGGCTTCGGCCTACTGATAGCCTCAGTCGGCCTACCGATAGCCCCAGTGTACCGGTAGCCTCAGCCGACTGGTAGCTTGGTCTACCGGTAGACCTAGCCTACTAGTGACCTCTCCATCGGATTTACCATAGTGCATCTTTTTTGCGTGAATTGGGTTTTAAACCATGTTTTGACTGCTTTATTCCTATTTTAAAACCCATTAATGGGGTCTAATTAAATGATTGGTGACGTACCATCCTTAAATGAAAAACAATGCATTTTTCTCACACCTTTAACCGTGTTTTCCGAAACGCCTCTACCGCATCCTATGAGGAGTCCTTCCTTGTTTAAGGAGGTGTGAGTCTATTTTAACCACCCCGAAGGGCGGGGGCCTTTTTATATGGATGTGTGGGGTGGCCCATCCGCGTGTTCAACCCACGATCACACTTCTTCCATGGTTTCAAGTTTTACCCATATCATAACCGTCCCGGGGATGCTGTATCTCAGCATTTATAACCTAAAGGCTTCTCTTCTCCCTAGGTTTATTTTTTCTCTATCACCCTGTGCTCGTAATACTATTCCTCTAGATGAGTTGTACCCCCACGAAGTTTTCCTTTATCACATTCTATAGAGTTCCTGATACTCTTGATTTCTAGTTTCCACGCGAGGATTTAGTGTCGATCCTTGATCAATCAGTTAGGGATATTACGTTTTCCCTCCTCCTTGTGTATCATGCGGGGTGGGTGTTCTATGTTTCCCATGAGAAAATTAATCAATTCTATAATGAAGATAATAACTGGTTAAATAACAGGGACAAAGAATTTTGTTAATGTTGTTACATGTTTTTACCCATACTTTATCTATGATGTTGTTATGAATTAAATGGTCTTAGGACTACTGAAAATCATAGTCGTTGGGGGACTTTGTTTGAACATCTATGCTATGCTCTGTTTTACGCATCGTCTGGAGAATGTGAATCAGGTATGAGTGGGTTAAAAACATAAACTTGGCTGGTGAATATTAATTCCAATAACCTTGTGTGGTCACCCTAGTTGGAATAAATAATATAAAAGAATGAATTATGAAACTGGGTTGGTTCATTTATGAAATGGGTGAAGGGGTTAATGTGTTTTGTATTGGATGGGTGAACATCAGGCCTGTGAATGGTGTGGTTGGAATGGCATGAGTTGTTGTGTGGTTGTGGTGGTGTTGGGAAGAAGGGTTGTAGGTTGGGTTGTGAACAAGAATAAAAGTGGAAAGTAAATAATGAGCTAGGTGGAATGGTAATGAATTAATGTGGGGATAACCAATGGTTTGTTGGGTTTTTATTTGGTTCCAGTTTTTTGAGGGTTTCCATTGATCCCACTTTGATGTTATTATTTACAAGAGAACCGGGTGCGAATGCTCAAATTACCAGATGGTTTTCCTTCCTGATTTATTATTTTTTCATTTCTGATTGTGCCTGTTAGTGGCCCAGTAGTGACGTGATTAACTCATATTGAACTGTTATGAAAGGATAATGTGAATAGGGAAACTTGGAACATTTTGTTGTGTGCATGTTTTTTGAGGAAGCTGTTCTTGGGCACCTTATTGTATCTATTGAGGAGCCATAGGTTGGGCTGTGTGTTGGTATATATGTGTGTAACTCTATGTTTTGTGTTTAGTATCACCCCACCCACGTTGGGCACCTAGTGTCGGACACCCCATTTCATGGGGAAGGGTGTTTCTCCATAGTTACTCTCCTTCATGCTCCCTATTCCCTAGGCTATGATGGCTGGAGGTGACATTAAACCCAAGGCTCTTCCGGTAGGTTTCGTTTGGTGTGTTTTTATCCCAAAACACATTGGGCAGGTTTTTTCCCCATGAATTTTCTGGATGAGGCCCAGGTGATTTTGGGCAGGGGTTCTGGTTATGGTTTGTTTTCCCAGGTGTCTTCAGAATGAGGCCCTGGTGTATGTGTGCAGGGAAGTGAGGTTATGAGGCCTAGGTGTGTGCGGGCAGGGATGTGGATGGTTGTGAGGCCCAGATGTATGTGGGCAGGAAGAGCGTGGTAGCGTCATGATGTTTTCCAATTGGGATAAGCGGCTAGATAGTGGGGGAAATAGTGGTGTGGGGTACCCAAATGTTTTGTTCTTTACTATTATCTTACTGCTTGTGAAATTTGATGAGAGTGGCCGGTGAGGTGGGATGGATAGATTCCTTGATAGATGATGTTTCTTCTGCTTCTCACGGGACTTTAGGATGTCTCCCCACTTGTGCATGAGAGATTTTGGTTCTCCTACTGAGTATACTTTGTATGCACACCCTATGTTTACATTCCAGTTTCTAGGAGGGCATCAGAGGCCGTGTGGGACCTTACTAGTCTGGAAGATGGAGTTTGTGTTGGTCACTATTGTATTCTACTTAGCCTTTTTTCCTTTCCTGTTGGGTATTTTACTTTGGAGTCATTGTACATTGTTCAGTTTTATTACTGTAACATGCATGTAGTTTGGTTTTTTCAATGATTTTTCTATACTTGGTGGTGTTTAGTGTTGACTCATTATTTATCCCATTATTGGTTAACTAAAAAGGGTAATGCCTCCCATATTGTGAAACTGTTATACTCTTGGTTCTAGTCACCACTCTGAGGCCTACTGGAGGCAGGACTAGGGGGTCATTATCTCTCCATCAACTTAAAGAAGACAGGGGTTAGAAATCTTTTGTCCCTTCCCTATTTTCGGTGAATTTGGGTCATGACAAAATTGTATCAAAGGAGAGGTTGAATGATATGATGGTGTCTGGAGTTAGGCATAATAAGGATTGCATGGGATGGTAGGGAAAGAATGTTAGGTGATCTTGGTTTGTGAAATAGACCAGGGAGGACCAGCTGGGACACGAGAATTTAGGGCCCCCGTGATCTGATGCAAAGACCCTGAGCCTATCAAATTACCAAGTGAGACAAAATTTATTGCAGGTTAGAGACCCCAGGGATGGTACATGTATCATACTGATTGTGTTTTTAATTGATTTGGGGCACCTTGGGGAGAAAAATATAATAATAATAATAATAATTCCCTTGCTACTCGGGATTAGGTATTCTTTGTTCACCATGCAGCTATGGCACCTGGACGTTATCCACGAGTGACTCTGATGGTTGAGGCCCAGCAGATCGAGGCAGTTGACTGGCACAGGGTTGACCAAGATGGGGAGGACGACTTGTGGCAGAGGACTCTGTGATCCTTCCAGCGACAAACCCTCAAAAAGTAAGAGTGCATCGTTTCTGAATCAGTAACGGCGGGATGGATCGGGGAGCTAGCCATTACATTCACATTGATCCATGCTCTGAGAGAGTACTGGGTTCAATTGGCCATCAGTCAGCTGAGAGGAGCAGTGCATCATTGGTGGATGCTTTTCTTGGGAGAGAAGATAGAGGGTGAGGTTTCATGGGCCGGTTTTGAGAAGGAATTTCTTGGGGAGTTACTCTCCTCAACGATGAAGGCAGAGAAATGACAGGATTTTCTCCCCCTTCAACAGGGAAGCATTTCATTTAGGGAGCTTGAGATCATGTTCAAAGATATCTTGCACTTTACCCCAGATCTCTTTCCGGATGAGGAGTCTCTGGAAAGACGGTTAGAGGAGGCACTCAGTCCTTCTCATTAGTACATTTTCACTCCCTTTACACTTCCGACGTACCAAGAAGTACAAAAGAACACCGAGATAGTAGAGAGTATGCACTCGATGGGAGACACACTATGAGAGGGGAACCAGCTGAGCTCATCAAAGGGGAAGGCAGTCAACAGCAGGTCTCCTGCGACAGGGCCTACCAGGTTTCGACAAGTAGGGATTAGTCCTCATCAGTTCCAGTACTGAGCTTCTGGCCCTCGCCCCTGTTCCACAGGGGCTAGACCGAAGTGTTTCTCTTTTAGAGTTTTTGGGCATGTCTAGATCAGGTGTCCGACTCAAGCTCCACATGGTGGAGGTGGGCAGTTTCAGCACCCACCTCTGCAGCATCCATTGTCGGTGAGGCCTTTCCAGCAGCAGCAGTAGGCCCCTGGCCCTCTGAGGGATGGCCATGCGGGAGGAGACCGACACCAGGGTGCTCCTTAGGGACCATGACCAGGGCGTGGTCTAGGAGGTGGTCAACAGCATTGAGGAAAAGGAGCTAGGAGTGGACATTTTCATGTCGTATAGTTAGTAGCTCTGGCGGGAACATAAGTCATTCGAGGAACGATCAGTTCATTAAGCACTCTTGTTTCTGCCATGTTTGATTTGAGAGCATCGAACTCCATTGTTACACCAGAATTATCCCATGATCTGGATCTGTATACTGAGAGACTTTTTGTACCCCGAGTGTTGAGAACACTAGTTGGTGGTCATAACAACATATCATACTTTTTCTTGGGATGTAGACTGAGGGTGGGACTGCATCAGTCCAGTGGAGACCTTCTTTCATTACAAATGCAGCAATACAATGTCATTCTATGCATCGACTGTTTATTCTCCGTGCATTCCCTCATCGACTTCTATCAGAGAATGATTGAATTCTCCAATGAGGATGGATGGCTTGTGGATTTTGTTGGGGAGAAGAGTTATCAGGTGGGGAGTCGACATGTGGAACCACTCCTTTCTATGCTGGATGGGGTGTAAGTCGATTCAGTGGATGCAAGAATGATGGATTTCCTAGAGGTCGTATGGGAATTCCCTGATGTATTTCTTGATGAGGTTGTGACTCTACCCCCTTGACATGACGTTGAGTTTGGGGAAGACTTACAACCTGGTGCCCACCTGATCTCAATGGATCCTTATCGGATGTCAACTTTTTAGTTGCGGGAGTTTTGAATTCAGTTTGACGATCTGATAGAGAAGGGCTTTGTTCGACCCAGCGTATCACCGTGAGGTGCTCCACTTTTGTTCAAAAAGAAGGAAGATGGTAGTCTATGATTGTGCATTGACTACCAGATGTTGAATCAGGTGACGTTCAAGAATCATTACCCCCTCTTGAGGATATATGATCTTTTAGACCATCTATGGGGAGCAGTTGGGTTCTCTAATATCGATCTATGGTCTGGATAACACCATTTGAGAGTGCAAGAAGGTGATGTCATGAAGACAGATTTCAGGTGCAGATATGGACACTTTGAGTTTGTGGTCATACCGTTTGATGTTACAAACACAACATCAATGTTCATGAACGTCATGAACTCTGTCTTCCGAGAGTTTTTGGACCAGTTCATTGTGGTGTTCATCAACACCATCCTTATCTACTCATGATCAGAGGAAGAGCATGTTGAGTATCTTAGGGTTGTTTTGGGAGTCGTTCGACACCACCAACTTTATGGGAATCTGTCTAAGTTCAATTTCGTAACATGAGAAGTACATTTCCTTGGACACGTAGTGTCTCATAAGGGAATAGCAGTAGACCCATCGAAGGTTGAGGAAGTCATTTAAAGGGCATCACCCAAGAATGTGGTGGATGTTCGTAGTTTCCTGGGTTTGGAAGGATCTTACTGGAGGTTTGTGCCTGACTTCTCTCAATATGTAGCTTCATTGAATGATTTGACTCAGAAGGACCAGGCCTTCGTGTTGAGAAACCAGTGTCAGACAACTTTTGGCTACCTAAAGGAGAAGTTGGTTAGTGCTCCAATACTCTGATTACCAGAGGAAGGGGTGTTGTTTGAATTGTTCTGTGATGCTTCTGGCCTTGGGTTGGGATGTGTGCTGAAGCAGTTTGGAGGAGTGATCTCTTATGGGTCTAGGAAGTTACGTCCTCATGAATGTAACTATGCCTCCCATGATCTGGGGCTTGCGGCAGTGGTGTTTGCATTGAAGTCGTGGCAGCATTATCTCATCAGAGAGCGCATTATGGTTTTCTCATATCACAAGAGCTTGCGTTATTTCTTTCCCTAGCGGGATCTGAACATGCGGTAGCAGAGATGGGTTGAGTTCCTTCAAGACTATGAGTTCGAGAACTCTTATACTGATGTCAAGGGTAATGTTGTGGCTGATGCCCTGAGTAGGAAATCACAAAAGGAAGTAGTTCAGTAATCTGTAGATGCTTAGAGAGAGATGGAAGTGTTAGAGGCCTTGCATTTGGATGTAAGGGTGGAAGGTGGAAAGTATGCCTGTTTCAGATAACTGTAGTTTCCTCATTAGTGGTGCAGGTGGAAGAGTCTCAGTGGGGGGACTCGGAGGCAGAAGTGATGCGAGATCGTGTTTATCAGGGAAATGCTCCTGAGGGATGGTCGGAGGATGGCCAGCATCAGATGTTTTTCCATGGAAGGGTTTTTGTTCCTGAGATGATGTGTAAAGGAGTTTTCTTTGAGTTCCTTGGATCAACTTTAGTGGTACATCCTGGGGTCTCAATGTTGTAGAAAGTCCTCAGGGGACAGTTTTGGTGGCCCAGGGTAAAGTGGGTGGTTGCAGAGTTTTTGGCTAAGTAACCAGTGTTTCAGCAAGTGAAGGCTAAACACCGTATTCTTGGAGGGTTGTTACAGCCTTTAGATGTTCCGGAGTGGAAGTGGGACGACATATCGATGGACTTCATAACAGTGATACCCAGGGCTCAAGGAGGCTATTATTCCATCTAGGTAGTGGTGGATCGGTTGACAAAATCAGCTCAATTCTTGGAGATTAAGGAGTCAGGCCCGGTGAGCACCTTAGCCCGGAGGTCTGTCGATGAGGTGGTACGATTTCACGAGATTCCGAGATCTATAGTCTCTGATCGAGACACGTGGTTTACCTCACGAGTCTGGAGGGGATTACATCATGCCTTTGGCACCCAGCTATGCCTCAACACTGCTTTCCAGCCTTAGATAGATGGGAAAATAGAACGAAAGATCCAGACGTTGGAAGACATGCTGCAGGCATGTGTTCTAGATTTTGGGGGATCATGGGTATGGAACATGCCTTTGGTGGAGTTTTCATATAATAATATCTTATACTCCACTATCATTATGACACCTTTTGAGGCCTTGTATTGAAGGTCATGTTGTTTACCTGTTTGCTGGACAGAGAATGGGGAAGCAACTATTCATGGGCTAGAAGTTGTGCAGGGCACCACGGAGAAGGTTCAGCTCTTGTGTGAGAGGATGAAGGCAGCCCAGGACCGGCATACGTCTTATGCCGATCATAGGAGGAGGCCCTTGGATTTCGAGGTTGGAAATCATGTGTTCTTGAAGGTTTCCCCTCGACGTGGGCAGAGATGGTTTGGGAAGGAGAGTAAGCTCTCCCCTAGGTTCATCGGACCTTTAAAGGTGCTAGGACGAGTTGGTGAGGTGGCGTGTCAGCTGGTGTTTCCACCTTAGTTGGAGAAAGTTCACAACGTTTTTCATGTCTCCCAGATTCGTCGATATCTACATGACAACTTCCACATCGTCGATTGGGGAGAGTTAGATGTCGATAACGATGCGAACTTCATAGAACGACCGATCATGATGGAGGATAATAAAGAGAAAGTGATTCATGGACGAACCAACCCCTTGGTTCTTGTGTTGTGGATGCCTAGTGGCTTGGAGGAGAGCACATGGGAGTGGGAGGCCCAATTTCGCATTCAGTACCCAGATCTTTTTTGATTTCCTTGTTGTTTCTGTTCTGAGTTTTATTGAGATGTTTCACCTTGTGAATTAATATATGAAATGCTTGTTCTTCTTGTTTTGTGTCCAAATGTGTGATGATGGGAAAACCTGACTGCTAATCAAGGTGCAATAATGTGGATGTGATTAAACCCATGCGGGCGAGTGCGTGCCGCCCAAAGCGGATGTTATTATTTACAAGAGAACTGGGTGTGGATGATCAAATTACTCGATGGTTTTCCTTCCTGCTTTATTTTTGTTTAATCTATTATTGTGCATGTTATTTTCCCAGTAGTGAATGGATTAACTCATACTGAACAGTTATGAAATGATAACTTGAATAGGGAAACTGGGAACTATTTTTTGTGTGCCTGTTTTCTGAGACAGCAGTTCTTGTGCACCTGCTTGTATTTGTGGAGGATCTATAGGTTGGGATGTTTGTTAGTATATATATGTGTAACTGTATGTTTTGTGTTTAGTAGCACCCCACCCTCATTGGGAACTTAGTTTCGGACACCCCATTTCATGGGGAAGAGTGTTTCCCCCTAGTTACTCTCTATCCTGCTCCCTCTTCCCTAGGCTGTGATGGCAGGATGGGACCTTATACCCAAGGTTGTTTGGGTAGGTTTTGTTTGTTGTGTTGTTATCCCGGGACTCTTTGGCCAGGTTGTTTTCCCAATAATCTTCGGGATGAGGCCCAGGTGATTTCCGGCAGGGGTTTTGGTTACGGTTTGTTTTCCCAGGTGTCTTCGGGATAAGGCCCTGGTGTATGCACGCATAGATGTGTGGTATTGAGGCCCGGGTGTGTGTGGGAAGAGATGTGGATGTTTGTGAGGCCCAGGTGTGTACGGGAAGGAAGATATTGGTAGCATCAGGACGTTTGTCGTTAGGAATGAGCAGCTGGCTAGTGGGGGAAATAGTTTTGTGGGGTACCCAAATGTTTATTTCGTTACTATTATATTACTGATTGTGTTATTTAGTTAGCATGTCTAGTGAGGTGGGATGTATATATTCCTTGATAGCTGATGTTTCTTATGCTTCTCACGGGACTTTAGGATGTCTCCCCACTTGTGCACAAGAGCTTTAGGTTTTCCTACTGAGTATACTTTGTAGGCTCAACCTACGTTTACATTCAGGTTTCCAAGAGGGCTTCGGAGGCCGTATGGGACCTTACTAGTCTGGACGTTGGTGTTGTTGTTGGTCGATGTTGGATTCTTCTTAGCCTGTTTCCTTTACTATTGGGTATTGTACTTTGGAGTCCTTGTACTTTGTTCAGTTTAATTATTAAAACATTCATGTTGTTTGGTTTTAACTTTGAGTTTTCTATACTTGGTGGTGTTTCCTGTTGACTCATTCTTTCTCCAAATCTTGGTTAACTAAAAAGGTTAATGCCTCCCATATTGTGAAAATGTTATACCCTTGGTTCTAGTCGCCACACCAGGGCCTACTGGAGGTGGTACATGGGGGTCATTATCTCTCCTTCAACTTAAAGAAGGAAGGGCTTGGAAATCTGCTGTCCCTTCCCTCCTTTCAGTGAAGGTGGGTTGGGACACCATATGTAGTGCCACCATTTTGGTGTATGACCTTCACGGTGCCACTAGTTTGGTGAGACACCAAGAGCGGTGCCTCCTTTTTAGTGTGTGACCGTCACGGTGCCACTGTCACGGTGCCACCGGTTTTGTGAGACACCTTGATCGGTGCCACCATCATAGTGCCACCGTCACAGAGCTGCCGTGACTACTACAACCATCACAGTACTACCATTACTGGTGCCACCTTCACGTGGAAATCATGACTGGTGCCACCATTTTGGTGGAACTGAGTTTTTGGAAATGTAATGTACAAGGAGGGTATGGGCCATTACATGGTCATTTTTCAAATGGGTAATGAATGTTGTGGTTCCATATCCTCCAGATACTACATAAAAGATTAAGTATATATGTACATCAATTGAATTCATTTTCAAACAGGATGAGACCATACACCTCATGGATATTTGGATTAAGAATATAATTATTTTCATAAAAGTCAATATTACCATCATATTTAGTGTACCCAACACTATATTGATATTCATTGGATGAAATTTGTGTTCTTCGAATTTGAGGAGGATGTATCAGGATTACATCATCAATTCTAACCATTCCTATCAATAGAGTGTAGATGTATATGGATAAGAGGGGAATTCAATAATACCTTTACAAATATACTATAGCCAATGGAGGGTGAGCGTAAAAAATAATTGACATACATGGTTCTTCATAATTTATATGCCCATCGTACCCCAACACACAATAAAACACAAGAAAAACCTTATTCTACGGTTTATGGGACAATGGTAGTGTTTTCCATTGATGTCGTATTTTGAACACTCCTACTATCATTCAGTGGAGAACTCTGAAATTTAGAATAATCATAATAGATTTTATATTATTAAGAATAACATGATGTGAAGTGGATCTGTATGATGAAAAAAATCAATGTTCATTATGATGGAATTTTATATTCCATTAAAAAACATTCACATAAAATATTTTATTTATGTGGATCTATTTATTTAATTAGAACTCATATGATACAATGAAACAGTTCTCCAAAGATCAAACCATATATGAAGGGTATTATAGTAAAGATAATTTCTATTCTAATGGTTCATAATCATTATCCACAATTCATAGGGAATGTGTAACACCCCCATACTGCATTTCTCATGATGTAAATTTAATATCTTCCATCATTTTTCCAATTACGGGTAGAAAAAATTAAATTCATAACATTCCATGTTATAGTGCTATGACCACATCATTCTTTTATGATGTTATACATCATGGATGATGTCAAGATACATAATAGTAAAATGTATATAGACTGTAACTTCATGAATCATTCAATATATATAAGATAAATCTAAGTGGAGGTAAAATAGATAAATACTCATATCTATTTGGGATTCAAATATTAATAATAGAAATTAATGAGATAGATGTGTTTCATAATTCTTCTTTTTACTGTATACATAGATATTTTTTGATCTCATGTCCTAAGTCTATCCAGAACACAAATGGAAAATTCCTCCTACATATATATTTTACCCATGAAAATAATTTTCCATTACGGAACAACATGTTTCTTGATTCCTATTTCAATAGGATACATACTGATAGTCAAATCTCAAATCTTATTCCCTGTCACAAAACAAATTAAATAGTATAAACCTCCTTACATAGAAGTCAATATTTTGAAAGGAATATCAAATTCAAGAACAATATGTGGATTTATTCTAGTATCCAAAATATACATAGTAATTAATAAATCTAATAACCTATGTCCAACAATAACATAATATGGAAACATTTACCCCTCCCTATGTATTGTTGAGACCTCTAAAGGGGGTTTTCATTTCAATAACTTCATTTACATTGATTAATAATATCATGAGATAAATAGTAATTCCCACATAAAATATTGGCTATATCGACAACACATATAAACACACATAAAATATATGACATCATTATTAATGGAACAATCTATTGGAATACATGTGGTTTAATTTAAATTATAAAAGATTACATTGTGATGTTCAGATATCCAATATTGGGTCATGTTATAATGTAAACTGGAAAATATTTCCCTTATCGGTATGGGTCATAAATGAATAATGAATTCTCCTTTGAGGATAAATGTATAGAATTTTTATTTTAAAATGGTATACATAGTGACTCTGAAAACATAAATTTTAGGCCAAACCATAGATATTATCACTTACACTCATTCCCCTCCTGATATATAAATATGTGTAGAGGCTCATGTTCACAAATTTTTTGAAAAAATAATCATATTATTTGTCATGTGTTATCACAAATATCCATCAACTATCTTTTTCTCCATTATTTCTTATGATGATCAGGAATCATTTGATATTTGAGGATTATTTCCCACTCACATGACATTAAACTTCATGAAAATTTCATAGTCTCCTGAAATTAAATAGGGTGATAAAATAAATGTACCATAATGTTAATCTATAAAACATGTGTTCTTCATCCCTAATAGATCCCCCAATGACTGTATATCCATGAATTTCATGTTCTATCACAATGACCTAAAAAAATTTGAATAATATCTATTGTATCCATTATTGCACTAAATTTATTCATGAAGATTATGTTCATTTTGAAAAATACATATATCTTTGATACATATGTTTATACAACCAACTCCATGAGTTTATACAATTTTCAAAGACCCTTTTGGATCATGAGCTCTTGTTCAATAGGTTCTCCATGTAGAAAAATGTTATCATGGTTTGGATAATCCAATGGGTACCTAGTATGATTCACTATATAAAAAATAGATATAGTGAGATTTTTCCTAGTGGGTATAGTCCCCAAGGAGTGACCCCCTTAAATCCCTGATTTATTTCCCTAACGACATGAAATATTAGATTCCACCATTATTAATGGCTGACCATTCGCCCCCGATCCACATTTCATATTGAATATGATATTTTTGGGATATTATTTACACATTATATGTCCAAACTATAAATGTGTAAATGAGTACCATCAATGTAACTAATATATGCATTGTACCCATATTCAATGAATGATTACAAAATCGTATTTTTGAAAACTATCTTTTTGGGGTATGTATATATAATGAAAACATAACATCTTTGATATGAGATATTCCATTGGGCACCATATATTTCAAACATAATGAAATAATTTTCCCATTTTAATGTATAAATTAATTGAAATCCAGAGTACATATTCTCTTTAAAATTCATGTAAAATTTATAATAGGGGCTAACCAATCATGAAGGGACCTATATACCATTAAATAATAAACAAAAAAATGGATCCCTTTATAATAGTGAATCTAAGGCCCTAAAGGAAATTTGACCACAATCCCATGATTTATTTCTCTATTTCTATAGTTTTATTACCTCCAATAATTGAATGATCATTATTTATATATTAAAATACTCACAAGATATCATTCACCCATTTCCCCATGCCTAATACATATTAACAATATATTAGTATTTTGAACATTTATATTTTGTTTCCCGATGGAGGAAAATTAATCATCATTGAATTTATATTAGAAATATTAGTTTCTTGATTCCTTTTATAATAAGTATATATATTGGAGTCGGAAAAGAAAATATTTGTCCTAGTAGTGAAAAAAATACACCCCTTACTATATATATTTCATTCCCACACATGAAATTTTCTATTTAATAATTACATCTTTCTTGATTCAGTTTTCCATAGGATATGTAGTCATTCTTAGGTCATTAATATTGAGTACAATCATGACATATTGATAAAATTCCATTTCGTCGCACATGAGTTAGTTCATAATAGGTATTTAAAATATGAACTATGTGTGTATTGATTCCAATATTATAGAATATTCACAGATATGTGGATTATCAATTATAATTTCATACATCAATTCTCATCAATCTCATCCATGTCACACGGTTATAACCAAATCCATGCGGGGATTTGTTCTCATCCCAAAATTTTATTACCAATATATATTCAATATAAATCACTCATTCACGAATCAGTTAACTGTACATTTATCTATTGTTTCCCATTAAAATAATCAATCTATTTATATTAAGGAAACTAGAATGACACACTAACCTGTGTGAATGATGTGTGTTTTATCTAATGATTGGGAACCATTTTATAGTCACATGATGTTAAAAATCATGAAAATTTCATTCAGAAATGCTATTAAACTACATGAAAAGTGATATTCACATAGAACGTATCATCTCATCTATTAGTCTGGTATTTAAAAATCACATATTTTATCCATTCAACTCATAAAGTATTCAATTAAACCATTATTGAAAAATTGGATTATCAAACCCTTCCTAAATATTATTGTCTATATTTTCCAACATCATATCAATAAATATATGTTGATACCAACTGATTTAATGAGTTGATATCCTTGTCATTTAACATTATTGACCTTGAAATCTATCACTGATGGTTCCCCCTATAGACAACTGGTATCATGGAAAACAAAATATAAAGTAACACAACTAGGATTGACTGATAAATATTGAAACTCCTTAGAGAATGATTTTATTTGGTGTTTTGGACCTAGTGGATATACCCCCTTAAATCCAAGATCATTTTCCCAACACTGAAGGGTATATGATCTCATTAAATTAAAATTATAGATTCATACGCTAGAGTAACCACTATCAGTTGACTCAAATATTCATGGGTTTTAATTTACATATCTACTAACCCATTTAATTAAGCTGGATGATATTCCATCAATGTTTTTAATTTTGACATCAAAAACATTTATAATTAAATAATAAACATAATATATTTTTGTTCCACTCTATCCTATGGTCTGGATCCCCTGTGAAGACCCAATTTCCAACGTCAATAATCTATATTGATGAAATTTTATAGTCAAATGATTTTAATGTTCATGAAAACAACCTTTTGTTAATGATGTTAAATATCGTGAAAACATCCTAGCCACATGACATTATGATGAATGACAATGTTCTAGTAGCATAACATTAAACTACATAAAAATGTCCCAGTTGTGCAATGGTAAACAAAAAGACATGACGTCCATCATACATGACCTAACATTTATTTTTTGTGTTCTATCATATAAATAAATTGGGGCTAGGGAAGAGTGTTTAACCTACATTATAGAAATAATAAGAGAATTTCCCTTTTTATATTTATGAGGTAGATATTCTTAGTATACCCCTTAGAGACACAATATGTCAAGGATTACTATGGTCAGATAAAATAAATGTTTCCACTTCTTGTGTATTATATATATCTATACATGGAACCTCTTTCCTAATAACTTTCTTTGGCATGGTTTTTGAACTGTGAGGATACATTTTGACTCTATTTTATATTTCTTTTTTCCATGACATAAGTCCAAAATGATTAAAAAAAATCTTTTTTCGTGACCCATATTGATTTATTTCAACCTTGATCTATCAACAGATGGTAAATATTTCCATAACAATTAATGTATCCCCCAACATTATAAAACATTAACTCAAAGCTAGCAGCAACAATAGGAGATCATGTGTCTGAATGGTAGTGGCTAACATCCCATTCAAGGGGAAGCATTCCATATCCCTTATATACGAGTTAGATCAATATAGAGTGGTCCGTATATTAGTGTTAATGATGGAATTATTATTTTCTTTATAATATTCCTTGGTAAAACTAGGGACCCAGTGTTAATGTTGAATATTAAACTATTATCTATTCTACCTCGAATGACCTTAAACATTTTATGAATTCCCAGGTAATATGGACTTACTTTTGTAATATAATAATTAAATATATGTTCTAATTAATCTCACATGAGATACATAATCAAAAGGTGGGCTCCAAGAAATGTATATCAACGAGTAATATTATCTATGGACTTGATTCCCCTACAATCTAAATTAACTTTAATAGTGGAATGTCTCTTTATTGAAATATTACACTCTTACATATTGAATCTCACATCCATAGCACATTTAATTAATCAACATTGAAAAATATCATGTCGTGTGTTATTAAACTACATTAAATGGACATACTCACTTAATGTATTTAGTATCATTTATTTCCACAAACCATCCACAAACCATTGAAAAGAGAATCGTATATCATCGAACCCTTTGACGATAACATATGTCTACCTATGACTTCTATATATGCTTTCTTATAATTTCTACTAAATAATTCATTTCATCGAAAATGGTATGATGATCCTTTTTATTATTGAAATCATCACAGTGGATATATTCTCCATTGATTGATTCGTGATCATACACCATAAGGTTTTCTCATTCCATTACTCCTTATTCAAGATCTTTGATCATGGATTTACTACACTTCATTCTTTAATTTGAATAATTGTTGCAGTACACATGACATTTGGAATCCTAATATTGATAATTTGAAGAACTCCCTGAAAATAAGGTCTACATGAATAATTAACTTATATAGCATGCACATTTGTCAATGATACACATAATTAATCACTATATATTGTTGGTCCAAATCACATGTCAAAAATATGGTAGTGAATGATATATAAAACATGTATGGCTAAAAACCAATAGAGTATAACCTTACAAAATTGTCTTCCTCAATCTATATTCTCTTTATCTATTATGTTTATAAAAAAGTAAAATAATAAAAAAATATCAATGAAACTCTTATAGAACTTCTTGTTGACCTAGTTATTGTTGGGCCGCATTCATTGAACGCACTGGTCTAGGAATGTGTTAGATATATGAATTATCATATTTTCGCACTATGTTAATTTTCTATTAGGTAGTGACATAATTTTTAGGGTTTTGAAACCCTTCTTGGGTATTATTTTTTCCATAGATAAAATTTATATCATTGAAATCTAAACTGACATTGACTAATTCAATGAGTTGATACCCATCACATAGAACCCCCATAGCCTTGATTTAAGTATCATGGATACTTTATGTAGTGTATTTCAAATAGGGATTGAGTTATTTGATGGGAGATTATTAGGATTCACTAGTGATTAATGTAACACCATATAGATTGTGCTTAATGGGAAACATGGTCTTATATGTAATTTCCCCCCTTAAATTAATGATCATTTTATGGACACATGCGGTCCATATATACAAAAATAATAATGGTCTACCTATATCTACTATCCATAATATTCAATTGACTCTGATATTTCTACAAATTGAGTTATAATAATTATAATAACAATTTTCATTGGCATTCAACATCTACATCATTACATCTCCATGTATTGTACCCATTATTAAAGAGGGAATGTGATACTCCATTTATAACACATTTTATGCTTTTCACGACATGTCTAGAAACTATATGGTGTTGGTACTGATATTTAAATTCATATATCTAAGTATATAAAACTACCCCCAGGGGGCATAACCTTCCATTGATTGTCTTCCTTCCATGTTATATATCACTTTCAATGTGTATCAATCATTATTAATCTCCCATCACCCTTAAAATGGATGAGGATTCATTTTTATTGTAATCCAAGATTAATATTGTCCAAGGACCCTAGACCCATCAACTAGAGGCATATATTAATTGTTGGAAAGGAATCATATCCTTGTGATCCTCAAAATCATTATAATGGATCTTGACACAATAGGGGTGTTCTAATCAACCATGAAATGTTTACCCAATATCAACATCACCATTTCAAACTCATGAGTACTTTATTTACACAGCCCACATTGCAACATTAAATGTTTATCTATAATAAATATAATTACAAAAATATACACTAAAACTAGATTCCAATAATGATTTAGTTTGATAAAATAAATCTTGAATTCCAATCCTCTATAAAATGAGCATAGATGTATAGTACTAAAGCACTTTCTGAATACCCATTTATAATAATATTAAATTGTAAAAAGAGTTCTAAACTATTAAATAATTAAAATCCTTCACCATTAGTTAATGGACTATGTTTTTTCAAACCCTTCTTGAATTCCCAACCATTATCATATTAATAAGGATTCATGGTACATGAATATCCATCACCCTCCCATTCAATGTACTAGGAATTTAATGAAATATATATTATGAGCTAAAATACAGAAAACAATATGATTTATATGGCCCTATATAATCGACAATAGAATATAGAATGTTGTAGTTTGAGCTAGAATCTACACACGACAAACAATAAATATTTTGATCTAAAACCACATTAACTTGTACAATGGTCAAGATTTAATGACCATAAATGGAATATTAAAAGAGAGAAAACAATCTCACGGTATAATTCCAAGGAAAATATTGAATATCTCATTTCTAGAAACACTCTATTTGTTACATAGAAACAATGATCACATATAAAATAGAAATATACAAAAAAAAATTCAAGAAATAAAATTAATAAGGGGTTTCCATTTTTTTCCCATAACCACTATGCTTTCCACCAAAAAACACATATCAAAATATTATGGAATTATAAATAAAATATATAAATAAAATAGGGGTAGTTTTTTTCTACTCTTAGAAATAATCAATTTATGCTCACCATGACTATTGAGTTAGGAAAACATAGAGAACTCACCCTTTAGAATATATTTATTCATGTTATCCTTTCAAAAAAGTGATCTTTGACCATTTAGAGTACATTAATAAATGAAAATTCTTATTCCATTATTCATTGATGGGATTTTCTCATAAATGACTAATATATATTATTTAATTTAATTCAATAATTAAATTCAATAAATATTGTAATCATAATTGAGGACCATGACACTCTATGTGTTATCATGACGATGAAATTATATGAACATGATAAATATATTAATTCCTAATGTAAACATGGATTGATAGTATGGTTTTTTCATTGACAATTTTAAATTAATAGAGTAATATCTAAATTCTATAGTTAATCACATAGTTTATAAAAAATATATCTTCGTAAATGTGTTATATTACATCTGATTCAAAATAGATTTCTAAATCATCTATAGTTTTTTCATTGGTATAAATTTATCGTTGAAGTCAAATATGACCCATTGCTTCTTTTTTCATAAAAATATGAATAATCTCAATTAAATAGGAAAAATTTTCATATTCTTTTTTGTGAACATAAAAAACATTATTCTGTCGATATATCAGAATTTGTGTGGTGTAAGGGTGATTAAGGTTTTATTATATCTAAATTCTCATCATAAATTTCATTCATATAATTGGGGACATAAAATTGTGTCTATTCAACTACCTTAGAAACATCCCTTACTGATATGTCTGTGAATGAATTTTTGTCAAAGATAGTCATTTTCCTCTCATTAGTTGTAAATATTTTATTATAAGGGAAAATATATAGCACAAAATCATATAATTATTTATAATCATATAAATAATGTCAAAAATTAGATAAAAGTTGGCGAAGTTTATCCCCTTGGTCACAAATCTTATCTATGCTTGTCTCATCAATATTTTCATTGATTGCCTACCAAATTATAAATCATGGTACTTATATCAAAATTATCACATGAGGGATAATGTTTGATGGAGTAAAGGTTGATGGGATGTGTTTATATACAAATTCCATTATATGATTAATCCATTATCTCGATGAATAATAATGATAATTTGGATCATGTATTCTCCCCCACAATTGTTCCTTATCTTTCACAAGTACTCAAATGCCATCATTTTAATCAATCACATTCTAATAGATGGGGGTTGAAATTATTGATAGAGTTCTTCATGTGGGTTCTTCTAAAAGTACAATTAGTTTCATAAAAATCCTCTAAAAGGGAATAAGAAATGATCATTTATTTTATACATGAATATAAAATCACTTTGATATACTAACCGAGTAAGATTTGAAACATGATTGGGAATAGTATGATGAAAGGAAAATATATCCATCAGATGGTGGAATAATAATTCTTGAATTTGTATCGTCGCACTCAATTATGATTTATAATTATTGAATGAAACAAGGTTGTTGTTCTATAAATATTTTTACAATGAGGATAAGGGAAAATCCATATAATTAGAAATAATGGATCG
Organism: Viscum album; assembly: GCA_963277665.1. Taxonomy (NCBI): domain Eukaryota; kingdom Viridiplantae; phylum Streptophyta; class Magnoliopsida; order Santalales; family Viscaceae; genus Viscum; species Viscum album. Next base: position 1,743,946,186 of record OY728156.1, read on the forward strand.
AATATTGGTAGATGGTATATGTCTTGATAATGATTAACATATCTATATGAACAGCAAGAATCAATTCCCACTATGATACATTGTATGATATATCTACAATAAAACCAATTCCATTATCAATAACAAATATATTAGGTGTTTGGAGAAATATTATAATGATTAAATTTTGTGGGATCAACACATTGATGTCCTTGTCAACACAAAATGATATTTTTTAAACTCTATGTGGTGATTTGAAACCTAGGATAAAATAAATTATGTGGTATTCTGGAAACAAATAAATATTTTTCACAGGAAATTTTATATCAAAATAAAATAAATAAAAATTAAAATTTTCATCTTATTTGGTATGTTATACTATGATGTTTAAAATAGGCAAGAAGTTGATAGTAAATAACAATTATTTTCATCCCTATATTTAGATGGAATCACACTACTATTTTTTTTATCATTAAAAATGATTTGGACCTAATGTCCAACAACATATCAATATAACGCAAGATAAATCAATTTAAAATTGTCAAATATTCTATAAATTAATGACCTTTTGTTAACTCTTTCCTATATAGTTTTCCCATGATTCCTAGTCTCCATCTTTCAGGATGTCCTAATATGAGCCTAGGACATCAAGAACATGTCAAGATGGGAATAGAAGATGTAATACCACTATTTTTCATTCCATTAATTGATTATAGATGATTAAAATCAGATAATTGAATGAAATTATCAAGCATAGTTTTAATTTCTTCTTCATCATCTCATCCACAATGTTGAATACATCTCATTCCATGATTATTTTTTGTTTAGTATTATCCCAATCATCATTGGAATGGGGGAGTTAATCATTCAATTCCCTAAGTGGATGTAGTAACCAATTATAATTAATATCCCATAACCCAATTCATACATAATCATGGTTTAAATAAAATGACTAGGTGTTGGGACACTGTCGAGTAATCATATCATTGAAGAGTTTTGACTGATTGTACATGATTTTCTGAGAAATCCTTATACAATCATACAGATGAATAACATTAAATTGAGTATATAATTATTTAAAAATGATCCTAACCTATATTTTTCATGATCATTACTCAAAAAAATGATACCTCAAGAGATAAAATCATACATTTAAATCCAACCCCATTTTTGGATTACTAGAGAGGAAATGTGTATGCTCATTTAATTTTGGGAAATTAGTTAATGGGAATGGTCATGACTATCCAAAACAAAAGGGGAATTAGCCAATGTATCGTACAGACCTCAAACTGGTGGTTCAATTTTGAGATGATCATGAATAATTTTTTGTTTAATGTATCCAATAGATGGTATGAGTTTGTGGGAAGAAGGATTCTAGTAAGGCAACACATTGGTTGTGTCATCCAAACGTCCAAATAAATATAATGATATTTTTTAGTGGATTTTTTTATATCTATTAGAAAAAGATCCTCTACAATCTCATTTTTTTAAAAACATGGTATAAATTGTTAGAATTATCTTTAATAAATTAATTCCTCTAGGATCATCCACATTAAGTGGTTTATAAATACTTTAATCCATATGAATAAGCATATGATTAATACATAAGATTTTTTGAAATACTAAATGTGTAATTTGATAATATTTTTTCATTATAGGGGTAGTGTTTGGGTACTTATATAACCCATTATAGGGAATAAAAATCTCAAGAACCACCCAAAAAAGAAATTTCGTGACTTTTTTGAAATCATTAACTTTACATGACTATAGAATATTCACATAAACTAGAAAGTTACATAGAATCCAAATATCATCAGATGTAGAAACATAAACCGTGTATAAAAATACATGTGTCACGACACAAATGAAATTATCTAAACTTGTTTTAAGATATAATTTTTCAATCAATATTGAAACGATTATCATGTAATGAAATCATTTGATGAGACAACATTATCAATTCTTGTGAAATGTTCTCATAATTATGTTATGTAAATAATTCAGGTGAAGGAATCATCTAGTTGAGAATATCACAAGAGAACTTGGTGTCTGTCTTACATGTGAAACAACTATCCTCCCACACCCCCATATATTAGGAACCATTAGGAATTCAAATTGTCTCCTAGAATAGTAAATTTTGCATGGGATACCGACAAGTGTATTTCCACCACAATTAGATGAGAATATACATCCATAGAACTTAATACTTTTCTCATCAGGAAATACATTAGTGGGGGGTGGAATGAATCCTTCCAAAAGTTCATCGTTAATTTTAGGAGTTCACAAATTCTTGAAGAATATGTATTGTTTTCTCCATAAAAGGGACAAATAGAATAATGGTAACAAGTGGGATAGACGCATGTTTCATATGAATATTTTTGATAATGAGGAACGATAGAACTAGAACACTTGAAAGTAATCTAATTTTTCTATATAATAATAGTTGGAAATGATTATTCTTCACATGAAGGGGTTACAATGATTTTCATGTGAAGTGGTGATGTAGTTTAATGAGAAGTCTATTGATTGTGAGAAATACATGAGGACCTATTATCCCCATCACCTGAAAGGGAACTCTACATGTAAAATTCATAATATTAAATATTTCAGACAAGTTTGTTAGATGTTTTGATGCCCTAATGGATAAATAGTGGTAGAACAAAATAAGATTTAAAAAATAAATGATTAAAAATAAGGAACCCATATGTGATATAGATTATCATTGTTGTAAATTAGTATGGGTTATTCATGTTTGATGGAATATATTTATGAAGAGTGGAGGGAATTGAGTATCTATAGAGCTTTATGTTAAAAAGATCATTTAGAAATTATTCCCCAATAAAAATTAATACCGGCTATTTACTCAAAGTAATAAGGTTATTATAGTTTGACTATTTAAAAAACATCACAAAATATTTATTAATTCTCAATTATAACATTGTGAGTTATAATAAATCTTTTGAAGATATTTTAATAAGAAAAATAAGTGTTAACTTTTATCTACGAATAATTATAAAAGTAATTTTTTTCCTGAAATATAATTTCATGTTGAGAAAAACTAAGTCAATTGACACAATAGATAAAACTAGTAGTTCGGTCTTAGGCTGAGACTTAATCCACTCCACTTGGTGATCACCGACCACTAATTAGTTCATACAGATAATAGATTGATCCACACCTTAGATCGTGTAAAACAATACTAGACATGACTGTCTAGGTCACACAACCTCTTCCATTGTTCTTCGTGGGTAAAAATTACCAGGTCACACACGGGCCTCTTCCACACATATCTATGGGAATAAACAATTGTAAGAAGATATGAGAGGAATTTTAATTTTTATTCTTTAGTTTAATTCATGAGAAAATGTGGGATTTAATATAGACATACACACAATACTAGAATGCTAAAAAAAGTATATTGAAGTGAAAATTTGATGAGATAGAGTTCTAATTGATCAGAGTGTTATTATATACAGCTCAATATATGTATGATGATGAAGATGAATGTATCTTGTCTTTCTGTACAAAATTGTGTATGGCATGTCTGGTGCTCTGGTTTCCAGTTCGATGGTGTAAGCTATTTAGCTCATGTTCTTCTTTGAGTTGGTACTACGATGATGTTTTGGGATCTGATATACTATAGACTATCATTTTGTAATTTATAGTTCTTCGTGTGTTTATGAATAGTGTCATGTTGTATGCATCGATTAGTTTATTCAAATGATCATTCTTCAATATATTGTTCTAGTTCCACACTTTCCTTTTTGTTATGGATTGTATGTTTTGGAGCCGACACGATGTATATATTCCGCTCCTCGTACCTCATGTTGTTAGGTGACATGTCTACCAAGAAACATTAACTATGTTAGTTTCTTTAAATGTAAAAAATATTACCATTCTAAGTTAAATTGAAAACTCCAAAATAGGGTAAATAAAAGTGTCATAGTTTTTCATGAAATGGTACCATGAGGAAACGACGTCAACAGTTAATCGTGTCTTCATATTTTCCTTTGAGCTGATAGATAGTGATGATACCACATTTTCATTGTGACCAGGAACCGATATAACAAATGTAGTGTCAGAATCATGGTGTCTTAGGACTAATTTCTAGTAATTAGTCAAGAAATTGAAAGGTGTTTGGGCCATGGCTGTTTGGGTCATGGTGACTAGTTCACGATGTCTCGTTCATGGTGTTCGGGTCATGGTGTCTGGGTCACGGTGTTTGGGACACGATGCTTGGGTCGCGGTGTCTGGGACGTTTCCAATACTAGAAATGGTGGAAGACTTACAGTTTCTCAAACATACTCAAATATCTATAAAGATTAATAATATGATATATTTACATAATCAACAAGAAATTTGAATTAATATAAGAATACATTATATAAAAGAATTAAAAATAGGCTATAATAATCAAACATGATTTTCAAAATTTGGATCTAGTGAAAGGTTATTTAAAGAATGGGGAAACCAACCATCTCTACACATGATTTGATATATATTAAATGAGGTGAAAAAGATTTGTGATCATTTATACATGATTAACATATGAGAAGTCCAACAATCACCCCCTTTTTTATGATCACAAATCATAAGAGTTAGATTTCTGTTCATAGTGTGTTCTTAGTGTGCTTTCTCCCCCTTTGGGGTTATCAAATACATTATAGGGAAAAAATAATAATAGAATGATGTTAAATATGTGAATAGACAAGAACAGTGCACATTTCATTAGATAGAAAGATATCTGTTAGTACATGCAATAGAAAAATGTACAAAACTTCTATATTAAAACAAATTGTTCAATTATCTTCAGCATTGGAAATCTTGTATTTTCCCTTGGAAATAACATCAAAAGGATCCATAAAAGTAGAAGTAGTGCTTAAAGAAGGAATTAAGCCAACTTCCATAGAAGGAAGAGGGAGCACTTCATGAACAGAAGGTGCCAGAGTGGGTTTGGATGAAGACCAAGTCATGTTTTGGTCATGTATAACAGGTCTGGTCTGACTTAGAGCCTTTGATTCTAACATTGAGGAAGATGAAATAGTAGTAGATGTGTAAGGAGTTAAACTAGGCAACAAAAGTGTAGCTGCAGGTTCCACAATGGATGTTCATTTCACATGAAGATAAGGAATCAACAATTGAATGAAATTAATAATAATATCACCACCGTACTGAATAGCCTTCACGAAATCATCATTATTCTCCATGAACATGTACAATAGAGGAGTGAAATTGATTATCTTTTGGACTTTAGCCTTGAAGGCTTGAGTGACAGGCTGAATTTTAAAATTCTCAACAAGATATATGAAATGATTGGTCATATCATGTTTAGAGAAAATCTTATTAAATTAGAATTCCACATTCTTAGTAATTTCATCATGGGCATCATTCTTAATATTTGAGTGAATTCTCACTATTTCAAGTACTCTATCACTATTCTTCATGATAGTAGATAAAGATTATTTTTCAAAACCACATAACACTAAATGAAGTAATTCTTTAACAATAGTTCTAATCAGATTACTATCTAAAGGTTGAGAGGACTATCCAGAGGAATTGGAGGCTGCTATAGCTGAAGTGAGAGACTTGAGAGGATTTCAAACTTTATGTATACATCCCTTGTACTCACCCATCAGCTTCTTAATACCAACAACAAGCTCACACATCCCATTGATTATCTTAGTGTTTCTCTTAGTCACATTGAAATAAATTTATTTCATGCTCTGTTGAATCAATGATGCAACATTTTGTGGAATCTGATCACTAACCTCTTCAAAAAGAATAGTTGTAGGAACTTGTCCAGTTTGCAACACTTCTTGTAGATCTTCAACCATAAATTTTAAATTCTTCACCCCATCACTCAACTTATTATTCTCAATTCTAACATCCTATATTTAATTAAGTATTTTGGGGTTGGATTTTCCATATGAGTTTCTCTAACAGAAAGGTAGCATCATAATTACTATGATTTTTCATAGGAGAATGTTGCAAGTTCATGAGGTTTTCAAAACCATCTAAAGGAGTATCTCTAAATGGTATCAGATCACTACAACTCATTGAAGCAGATAGTTCTTGTGAAGTTTTAGGAATAGGAGTTGAGATAGGTTTATGCTCTTAAGAAGTGATAACTTATTGAGTAGAAACTAGATTCAATTGAAACATAGTTGAAATTTCTATGACTTTAACCAAGGCCTACATGGTCTTATTCACATCAACTTATCTAGGAAACATATACCAGGTATCGAGAGTGAATTGATCAATAGGATTGGGAACATCAACACTTCCTATATTGGGGTGCTTCTCCCCCTCAATATGTTCATCTTTCCTAGGAATAAGAGATTCAGTCCCTTGATCTGTTGAAAACTTCTCATCTCTAATATCCACACCCATTTCTTTTCTAGCCAGCTGAAAGGATTGTTCTAGTCATTCCTCAGTAGATATGATAAATTTACGATTAGTTTCTTCCTCTAAATGTTCCTCAATAATAGAATCTTCTTCAATAGTATTTTATTCTTCTAGAGGCTACTCAAAAATTACATTTTATTTTAAAATAGCAGTAGTTTCTTTTCTAGAAGTATTTTTTTTCCAAATATACACTTATTTCAATAACAAGTACATCCTTATCAATATTTTTTTCGGAACATGTATGCCACTTTATTCTTTTCCCAAAATATTTACATTCACTGGTGAAACTACTGCCACTTCTTCATATTGATTTAAAAAATCAACAACATCATCTGGTAACAATCCAGGATCTGATATGTTCTTAGGTCTTGATGTATTCTCAACTAGATTAAACCATTTATATAACCATTCATTGTCCTCCCCGACACATAGTCCATGAATTTCATCTTATTTTCATCCTTCTAACTGTATCCTTTGAGATACACAACTCATAATCATTGATGACATATTCATTCGGTCAAACCACTCTTCTAGAAAACAACATTGCATAGATTAGTCTTGAATAGAACAAAAAGGTATACTTTTAGATTGTCTTAATCAATTCAATCATGTGAAGTATAATATTCTAAAATATATTTATATTGTGCACATTTTTAAAACGATGTATCAAGAACACATCATGTTATTTAAGAGTAGATTAATACACTAAACATGGACTAATAAGATTCTGGATAAACATAAACAACAACCCTGTTTCACTGTCCAACTTAGCAACAATTTCACTTAGTTTGTTCTTATTTCCAGTCAAACATACCATGGATTATTCTAAGACCAAAACATAACATGGAGGAAGAGGACCTCTATCGTAGTCCTCAAATATTATATCATGACATATCCCAAGGCAGTCAACCCATATCCTTGAGTAAAAAATACATATATTACAATTAATCCAACTTCATACAACAAAACCATTTGAAGTATTGAATTAAAACTGAACATATTGATAAAACTCATAAACAAGTTTTTGAAAATTTTTGATTTTTATTCATTGTGAACTAGTTCATCCATATATTCTGTTCTATTACATTCATGATTATGACTTACTTGTATATAACCACTTAGGATAGATTTCATAATTTGGTACTACTATTCTCTCAGCAAGATTCAGGTTCAACGGTCCTTTGGGTGCTACTTTCAGTTCCCTTGTCACTTTTTCTGAGATATTCACATCTCAAGAGCTTATGAAGATGGGTTCTTCATTCTATGAATTCAAATAGGGTAAGAGAAAGATGAAGAGTATAAAGAAGACACATGGTTTGAATGATATGGGTTTTGGTTTTGAGAGAAGATAGCTCAAGTGAAGAATAGATTGAATGATTTTTGTTTTTTATCATAGGGATTTCAAGCATCGCAAATTTAAAATCACAGGATACAATCAATAAAATAAATAATATAGAAATAATAGAAATGAAATTAATGAAAATAGATAACCAATGTATTTGCGGTGAGACCAAAACTGGTTTTCATAGTGAGATCAGAATAGATTTTCACGGTGTGGATGAAAACAGATTATTATGTTGTCATCCTTACGGTGTGACTTCAAACCATGAGACCATAACAGTGTAGAAAGTATCTGTTGGAAAGTAACTCAGAGATAGTAATTGTGAGGCTGTAAACATGAGACATTGTCTTCAATTCAATAACTCATGGAACCGTGAATTAATAAACAATAAACTATGAAACTGTAAGCTGTGAAGTAGAACATTTTGAAACATTAAGTGTGGAACAATATGTTCTGAAATAGTATACTTTAAAATTGAGGTATATCATTTAAAATTAATATATGATGTAATCTATTTTTTCTTAATTTATTGTTTTATTGAATATATCGGCAATCTGATATTTGGTTCCAATAAAATCCAAAGTGATATCACCTTTTTGATAATGGTTTCTCAAAAAAGTTATTACTTATATCAATATGTTTTGTTAGGGATTGTGATTCAAGATTCTATTATATGTTAAAAGAACCTGTATTGTAACAATTTATAGGTACATGTCTAAATGGATATCCATATTCTATTAATTACTATTTCATCAACAATATTTTTTCAAAAAAACTATCATAACCTGTATATCTATTTTCAGCAGTAGATAATGCCACAAAATAATATTTCTTACTATCCCATGTTAGAAGAGAAATTCATAAATATGACAAGTTCCGTAGGTTATTTTTCATTCTAAATTACAACCACCAAAATCAGCATTAGAATAGCTCACTATATCAAATGATTTTCATCAAGATTCTCTAGAGAGGTCGCATGCTCATGTGGATCTATCTCATCAAACATAACATGGTAGGATTCCTCCATACCTATAGTTGTTTTTTAAAAACTCTATAGGCTTCACTAGAGAATGTATATCGTAGAAAGATTTATTCATTAATCTTGGATAAAATTTTTGAAGTATTATCCTTAGTATTAAGGATATAGAATTTTCAACCAAAGACTTTTAAGTAGTTCACATTGGGGTTTCTATAATTCCACTGCTCATATGGTTCTCTTTTAAGAATAGGTTTAATCAACACTATAGTAATAATATAGCATTCTGTATTTACATCTTCATCCCAAAAATAAATAGGTATATAATATTCTCTAAGAATGGTTCTATAAATTTCTTGAAAGGTCCAATTTATTCTTTCTATAACTCTATTTTGTTGAGTTTTTTTAGGGGTAGAGAAATTATGACTATTTCCTTTTTGTGATAAAAAGGATTAAAACAAATGATTTTCAAATTCATGACCATGTTGACTTGTAAGATATTTAATTTTAATTCCACTATGGTTTTATATAGTTTTATCATACTTGGTGAAATGAGAGTCGACTTCACTTTTGTGATCCAAGAAAAAGGACCAAGTATACCGAGAAATGTTATCTACAAGAACATAATTATAGTGATTCCCATATAAACTAGAAACTCTAGATGGTCCAAAAATACATATATGAACCTACATGAGAGGATGTGATGTTGCAACACCTTTATCTGTTTTGATTAAAAAAATTTGTTACTTTTTTCTTTTGATAAGTATTACACACATTATCATTTGGATACTCTAGTTTGGGAGATCTTTGACTAAATATTTTCACATTATCTTTATATGGGAGTGAATATTGATGTTTCCTTTCCTTATATGCCAAATCCAATACTATTTCTAAAATACACTTAATCATGAATCATTTTGAGAAGCTAAAGAATTTTTGTTAATAGAATATACATTTTCATTTCATAATACAAAAAATAAAAATTAATTTTTAGAATTAAAAACACTACAATAATCATTTTCAAAATTTTACATGAAATCCATCATCATATATTTGTTAAATAATAAGTACATTATATTACAGTATATCAACAAAAAGAACATTGAAAATTAAAACAGAGTAAGAATTACCAATTTGGCCTAGGAAAATGATTTTTCCTATGGCATTGTCACCAAAGGTGACATGTCCACCATCAATCCATATTAGGTTATTGAAACAAGAATAGTCTACTATCATGTGTCTTGAACTCCCACTCTCTATGTACCATAAGATTTTGTTGGATCTCTTCAAAAAATATCCATAGATGTGTTTGTCATGAAACACATATTGGATTTGTTATCTTATTTATAATGGGATAACTATGTGTCACTTGAACAATCCTAAAAAGCACTCCAACATGCTTTAAAAGCATTGCTATACCTTCTATCTTTGTCATTATATTTCTTTTTATACATTATCCCGGGATATTCAATTTTTACAAGTCCCTTTATCTTGCATTCATAACATACTATATCATCAAACTTGTCATTTATTTTCCAATCTTTCTTTTAGCTTCCCTTTTAACCATTTATTCCTTTTAAGTTATGCTTTCTGAATATTTTCATCCTTGTCTAAAATTTCTTAAACCTTATAGATAATATAGCCATTTCCTCACCACATTTAGGTGATGATTGGTCACTACTAGAAAATTCTACAGAGACTTGTAGTTTCTCCTTTTCATTGTGTTTAGAGGTAGTGGTCTTAAATGGCCCAACTTTTCATTTGGGTTCATCCTAATCTTCCTTGTTTACTTTCAACTATTCTTCGTACATCATTAGTTTCCCAAAGAGTTATTTGAATGGTAATTTTCATATGTCAGATGAATCTCTAATGGATAAAAAATTTCTCTCCATCTATCTGGTAAGCGATAATCCACATAATATGTTCATTGTCTGTAACATCTCTTCCAAGTGAGATTATTTCCATTAGAATTTCATTGAAAATGAGATAAATATCTGAAATAGGCTAACAATGATTCATTTTAAAGTAAACATAATCAATAGTATAAGTATTAGTTCTCATTTCGTTCACATAAGTGGTTCCATCATGTGAGAGAGACAATGTACTCCAAATTTGAAGGGTTGTTTTACATGAAAAAATTCTATAGAATTATTCATCTCATAGGGCACAGTATATGGAATATATGTCTTTGAAATTATTTTTATATGTATTTTTAGATGGTGCATCCCATGTAGTTATGTAAGTAGAAATAATTTTAAACTCATCTCCAATTTATGACCCAATTTCAAAACCCATACTTTCTAAATGCATTTTAATTTAAATTTTCCATTGGGCGTAATTAGTTCCATTATATAATGGAATTCTATTGGTAGAAGAACCGTTTAGTATATTATCCATAATACAATAAATACTTTTAAAGGTCAAGAAATTTAGAACTAACATAAATTTACCAATCATTAAATTATAACTAAAATCCCAGTTTCAATAATTTTAAAACAGAGTCATAACAAGAATATATTCCCACTAATACCAAATGTTGGTCAGAGTATATTACTCAATAGGGTGGTGGAATTGGGTACCAATATAATTTTTTTTTAAAAAGATTACATTAAAATGATTCCCCAATAAAAATGAATACATTCCAATTACTCAAGGTAAAAATGTTATAATAGTTTTACTGTTCAAATAACATCTCATAGGATTGATTAATTCATTGTAATGTCAATGAGACTTATTAATAAAACATTAGATGCTATTATAATAAAGAAAAACCAATTATAACTTCTATCCGTGACTAACTATCTAGCTAAAATTTATTTTCCTGAAACGTAATATAAAGCAGAGAAAAAAAAAATCAAAAGAAATAGTCGATAAAACATGTGGTTTAGTATCATAGCAATAAATAATCCACTCTATTTGGTGATCACCTACCACCAATCAGTCTATATAGATATTAGATTGATCCACACCCTGGATCGGAGTAAAACAATGGTACAAAAGACTTTCCATGTCACATGACCACCTATAGTAATCATAATGGGTATAAAATACCTGGTAAAACAAGTACATCATCTACACTTATCCATTGGAGGAAACAGATGACAGAAGATATGAGAGGAAGGATATCTTCTATCCTTCAGTTTAATATAGGAGATAGTCTATCTTTTAAGACATACACGTACACACAATTCTCGAAAGCTAAAAATAGTAAAAAAATAGGTAAAATATGTTGAGTGAGGGTTAGAGGTGATTAAATTGTTATTCAATATAGCGCTTGACTTGTAGGATGAAGTAGATTGCCGTGTTGAGTCCTCTTGTAAAAATATATTATCACAAGTCTGGTGCTCTGGTTTCCAGTTCGATGGGGTAAGAAATGTGGCTACTGTTTTTCTTTGAGTTGGTTCTGCGGAGATGTTTTTGGCTCTTATATACAGTAGTCCAATCGTTTGTCATCGATATTGCTTCATTTATTCTTCAGTGGTGTCGTGTTTCATGCATTAATTAGTTTTTTCAAATGTTTGTTCCTCTAAAAAAATTTACAGTTCTACACATTATTTTTTGTTATGGTGAGCATGTGTTAGAGCTGACATGATGCATGTATTCGCCACCTCATTCCTTGTTCTATCAGGTTACATGTCTACAAGGAAACATTACTTATGTCATCTCATTTAAATGAATCAAATATTATTTTTAGAAATGAAATTAAAAATGACAAAACATATTAAATAACATTTTCATGGTTTTTTGTGAAACGGTATCACTTGGAAACTGTGTCACCAGGAAAAAGTATCTTATTGTTTTTCTTTTGAGTGATGATACATTCATGATGCCACAGTTGCGCTATGTTCAAGAATTTCTATCACAGATTCGGTGTTATAATCACAATGTCTATGGACTAGTGCCTTGATCTTTGTACAACATTGAATGGAGTCCAGGTCACAGTGTATGGGTCACTGGGTCGGGGTTACGGTGTATGGGTGACAGTGTCTATGTCAACGTGTCTGGGTCACGATGTCTGGGTCATGCTATCTGTGTCATGGTGTATGGGTCATGGTGTCAGAGACTTTGCCCACAACTAGAACTAGTGGAAGACATATGATTTCTCAGACATAGCCAAATATCTATAATTTTTCATAAGAATTGATATTCACATAAATAAAGATACTTAATCATTAATATAATAAAACATTATAGAACATAATTAAATATAGGTTACAATAATCAAACATGGTTTGAATGTATTAGGATCCTGTGAAAGGTTATTTAATGAATAAGGAAAACACGCATATCTTCACATGATTTGAGATAGATTAAACAAGGTGAACATGATTTGTGATATTTAATAAATGACAAAAACAATAGGGGTCTAACAAATAACTTCACATAATAATTATAGTGATAAAATAAAGTCCCTCTTACAAATTATATCGATATTTTGGGATCCATGTGACTTTTCAACTCAACATGTGATTGATATATGTCCCTTCCATTAGGTCATAAAACACCTACATAGACAAAAAATATAAAAAAATATATGTTTTATACTTGAAAAAATTGAAAATGTGGATCCTTAATATAATGGAGTTATATTGCTTTTCATGCAACATTATTACATTCTTTGTGTTATCAGGTAATTACAACATGAATCCCCTCATACAACTATCCCTCAATCAGAAAAAATCCACTTTGATAATAATACATATCTAAAAAATACACAGTAAAATTCCTTCCTACATTTTAAATTTTATTCAATATATCGATTTGAATATTTTAATTTTTTTTGATAGGGAATGGGTTCTATGAAAATGGAAATGAAAAGATGATCATGTGGTATTTGATTATGAAAAGATATAGCATTTATGTCATAGATGAACCTACGTTGTTTTAAGTGATACATGTGACGAGAAAATTTATACACCAACTTATAAAAATATATTAATTTTAAGAATCATAGTGGTCAATATAGATCTGGTACATTTATTTGTATAAATTCCCCACCCATCTGCAAAACAATATACACACATATGTCCATAGATGTGAGATTATATTTTTTGGAGATGGGAATCTATAATTTACATGATTCACTCCCATAGGTAATTCTGGTGAATGACTTAATTGATTACCTAGTGTGTATATTCTGTTAAGGTATTCCCCCCATTAATCATGTCGAGGACCTCTGACATTCCCTATGGACCTGAAAAAGGAGTATCCACATGCCATATTGATCACATGAGTCTTCAATATGCCTTTATACAATGAAAAATGATGAATTTATAAATCTTTGTCTTTAATGATTGATGCTTCATGAGAATAGAGTTAAAATGGTTATCATGTGAACAATTCATTCCCTTCACATTATATATTCATAGATCATGTTATAGTCTATGTCCATGGTACCCATTTCTTGAAAAGTCCATTGCATATTCAAGTCATATAATGTGATGAACTCTTGCCATGTTATCCATGCCATGAAAATTCCTTCAGACATTCTATCCAGATCATGGAATATCCCTCAGACATAGCAGCTTTTTCATTCAAATAAAAATGGATAATAGATTGATCCACTCCACTTGGTGATCATGTTCCATAAATAATTCAATATATATATGATATTGATCCACAACATGGATCTGGGTAAAACAATAGCACACAAAAATATCCATGTTACATGACCAATTCCATTGTTTATTAATGGTATAAACTACCAGGTCACACAAAGATATTTTCCATACTTATCCATATGATAAAATAGATTATAGAAGATAATATAGGAAGGATATATTGTATCATTCAATTTAATATATAAGATATTGTGTGTTTTAATAAAGACACATACACTTCTAAAAAGATAAAAATAGTACACAAAAAATAGAATATGATCAGTAAGTAATAGAAGTACTCAGAGTGTTATTCAAGGTATGTCTAGACAAGTTAAAAAAAGTCTATGCATGTTTCAAGTCCTCTTTTAAAAATAGATTATAGCATGTTTGGGGCTCTAGTTTCTAGTTCAATGATGTAAGCTATGTGTATTGTGTTCTTCTTTGAGTTGGTAATGCAAAGTTGTTTTTGGATTTGATCTACAGTAGTCCGTCCTTTTGGAATCTATAGATATTCATGTTTTCTTCAGTGGTTTCATGTTCCATTAATTAGTATGATTTTTCAAATTATTGTTCCTCTACATATTGTTCCAGTGCCACACTTTCCTTTTGGTTAAGAAGTGCATGTGTTGGATCCATCATGATTCATGTATTCTCAACCTCTTACCTTGTACTATTAGGTTACATGTCTACACGGAATCATTAATTATGTCTGTTCTTTTAATATGACTCAAATATGATAGTTATGAATTAAATTGATAACGAAAAAATAGATTAAAGAACAATTTAACATTTTTTCTTGAAATGGTATCAATTAGAAATAGTGTCACCAGGAAACATTGTCTTCTTCTTTTCTATTGAGCGATGAGACATTCATGAAGCCATAATTGCACTATGATAGAAACAAGTATAAAAAATTCAGTGTCAGAATCCTAAAGTCTAAGGACAAGTGTCTTGTCTTTTTTCAAAACATTGAACGGTGTCCGGGTCACAGTGTAGGGGTTGCGTTGTATGGGTCATGAAATCTGGGTCACGGTGTCTGGGTCAGGGTGTCTGGCTCACGATGTCTGGGTCATGCTGTATGGGTCCCGGTGTTTGGGTCACAGATTCTGGGACTTTTCCAAAACACAGAATAGGTGGAATACTTACGGTTTCTTTGACATAACCAAATATCTCTAAATAGTCTTAAGCAGTGATATTCACATAATGAATTATACATACCCATTAACAAAAGAAAACAATATATAAAAAATTAAATATATGTTACAATAATCAAAAATGATTTATATGAATTAGGATCCTATGAAAGGTTATTTAAATCATAAGAAAACCAACCATCTCTACAAAAGATATGAGTACGATTAAATCAGGTGAATATTATTTTTTATCATTAACAAATGATTAAAACAGTAAGATTAAAACAATTTACTTCACATAATAATTATAATGATAACATGAAGTCCCTTTTACTGTTATCATATAATTTTAGAAGCCATGTGACATGTCAACTCAACATGTGATAGATATATGACCCTTCCTATTGGTCAAAAAATACCTACATATAAAAAATGGGTAAAATATATATGTTTTATACTATAACTAATGGAAAAGGATTAGTCTTCATATTATTGAGTTATATGGATTTTCATTCAGCATAATTCTATGCATTGTGTGATCAGAAAATAATAACATGAATCCCCTCAAACAAGTATCCCTCTATAAGTCATAATCCACTTTGATGATAATACATATCTAAATAATACTTCCATAAATTCCACCATAATATTTTAAATGTGATTCAACATATCGATTAGAATAATTTATTTCTCTTTGAGAGTGAATGGGTTCAATGAAAATTTAAATGAATAAATGATCATGTCATATATGATTATGTAACGACACAAAAGTGATGTCATAGATGAACCTAGGTTGCTTCACATGGAACTATTGAAGAGAAAAATTATACACCAACCTATAATAATATTTATATTTTAAGTACCATAGTATTTAATATATATTTGGTTCATTTATTTGTATAAATTCCCCACCCATATACAAAAAAATACACACAAAATAGTATCGAGTTGAGATTAATGTTTTTGGAGTTGAAAATATGGAATTTACATGAATCTCCTCAAAAGTAAGTCTATAGAATTAATTAATGGATTACATGGTGTGTATATTATATTATGTTATTCCCCCTATTAATCATGTGAAGGACCTCCAACATTCCCTATAAATGGTAAAAAAGAGTATCCACATGTCATGTTGATCACATGAGGCTTCAATCCGACATTATACAATGAATAATGTTGAATTTATAAAATTATTTCTAAAATGATGGAAGCTTCATGACATGATAGATACAGTAGTTATCAAGTGAATTGTTCATTTCCTTCACATTATATATTCTTAGATCATGTTATGGACTCTTTCCATGTTACCCATATCTTGAAATGTCCATTAGACTTTCGATTCATATAATATGATGTACTATGCCCATTTAATTCTGGTAATGATGAGTACTTCAGAAATACTAGCTAGATCATGGAATGTTCATCAGACATGTCAACTTTTACATAAAAATAAAAATGGAAATTTAATCTTTATCCTCATAAAAACCTTCTTAAATTTTAGAGAGACCATAAAAAGAACACTTTACATGTCAAAAATTCACCTCAGAAATGTCTGGTAGACACATATATATGTCATACCGAAACCTCAAACAAGTTGAGTAGACACCAGAAGCCATGTCAACATTGTCTAGTAGAAACACATGGGAATTTTCTATCAAACCATTTAAATAACCAACCATGTTTACTTAGTATAATATTCCACTTCATATGGTAGTTTTCTATAATATACTAGATAATGGTAATCATGAAACCATATATGTGTTATGGGATTCTTATGCCACTCATACATTCCAAATTGACCAATCATGTTCCATACCCACAATAGATAATTGGAATAGGGTTGGAAATCTCTAATGGGAGTCTACTATCCTATTTCCTTTTACATATACACAATTACTATGTTCCCTCATATATTCACATTACTCATGATGTTAATCTACACATTGTTCTTGTAACATATAAAAAAAATCAAATGAACTAAAAGGGTTTTTATTCTTATTCTCATAGGATAAGTGGGAGGCATCATATATGGACAATCCTACTCTAAAAATACCAATCAAGATCCAAGATTATATTTAACTACTGTTTTCATGGTCAGATGAAAAAAAGTAATAATTCATTTCTAAGTGTTGAAAGAAACTAGATGGAGAACTATTGATACATATAGATGGTTTCATTAACATAACAAAAATAATTTTTCAAATAAGGATATTAAATATCCAACAATTTTATGATGGTGAAAAATCATGTATTTATATTTTTTAGGGATTCATGAGCATTTCATAAACGTATAATAGTTTCCATTAGTAGTGAACAATTTCACACATAACTATGTAATGAGTCTGACATCCTATCTACTCTAACATTGTGAGTTTCAATGATTCTTTAGGATCATAATACTAAATTTAATCTATACATTTGAAATGAATCCTTTCACTTCCTCGTTGATGTGGTAACCAATGTTTTCATTGATGGATAATCCATAATAACATTATTTACTACGAAACCGTACTAAACAAATCATAATCAACTTTAATCCAAATGATCTAGATGAAAGAAAAACCTTTAACCCAACATGATATCATGTATAATAGACACATTAAATCATAACAAACAATAAGCATATTGTTTCCCAAACCCTGATAATATTGAGATGAATCAAAAATACTGAACTTGTTTTAATAGAATGTGATGAGAGATTAAATGAATCATCTTGGTCATCCAGAATATTTTTTACCAAGCTCAGAATCTATCCAAATTAAACAAACATGTTTTATTTTGAGTGATTTGTCTACAAACCATTACAATTGGTTAAATAATTATCACATCATTATTAATTATATTAAAGGCATAATTTTAAATGCTTTTCTTCATGGGGAATATCTAACACACCAAATATGTACAAATTAATGTAATGAAATTCATGAAACATTAAGTCTCTTAATAATGATACATTGATTTAATTGATAGATATAATCTTGTCTTTAGACATAATTTTATCACATCTATGTTTTAAATTTTGAAAATGTAACATACACGGTTGCGATCAATACTTTATTTAGATTTTGATAGGGCAAACATACTTTTTGGTGAATAGTATCATAGCCTTTTGAATAGAAAATTGACTCTTATGAGTTTGATTATGACCCAATTAATATTAGCCTCACCATTGAATGTATTTATAATAATTTATGCAACTTGGATTAAATTTTCAAGGTGTTATAAAATTAGTTTTGGTTTTAAAATTCATATGTATCAAAAAATTATTATTTTACATTAAAAATAATTATATCATATTCAGAAATTTATTTTTATAAAATATAGATCATTTTTGAATTCTACACATCAAAAAATAGTTGGGGTAAATTTTTGTTATTTTACTAAAATACTTTAATTGTTTTGTGAATAATAAAATACTATAATTTCAAAAAATAAGATATGTAGAAAATTTATTTATTCATTGATGATGTTATGAAAAAGTAATAACCCTTGGATCAAACTCACATGAAAAAAATTCTATTTTTTCACAATAATTAAGACTCTTCGTAGTTTTGTGAAAAAATAATATACTAATGATTAAAATAATTCAAAACCCCACATCTCCTCCACTATAAATTTCACTCTCACTCCCACTTAATCTCACACCTCTCAAGCATTGTGAATTGTGTTAATCCAAAAACCCTTCCCAAGGATCTTAACCATGTCCAAGACCAGTTGGTCTCACCAAAATAAACAATACCAAAGACCTTAAGGAAGATCTCAAGGATATGGGATCAAGAGGTAAAGATCTTCTTTATTTTTCTTGTGTTTTCATTTAAAATAATTTCTTTTAATATGAACTCTTATCGTCCCATTATACAGGAGGAATGAAATATCCTGTATTATAAATATGATTTATTTTTACATTGATTTTGAAAAAATTCGTCATCATTCATTCTCTTCTATTCCTCATATTCTAAAAATTAAAACATCATATGTGATGTGTCGAGTTACCAATATCTTAGATAATGTATCATAAATTTCTTTTACATCCTTCAAATTAAGTTATAAATCCATTTTAATTGTGGAAAATGATTTTAAATTGTCTGATATATCCTCTTTTATGTTAACGCATATATACATAAAATAATTTTATTAATGAAAATAATTTGTGATTATCAAATAACAACCTAATTGATCTAAATACATATCACTAAAGATTTATCTAATGGATCACCCAAATACTATATAACAAAAATAATTTATGGAATCATTTAATATTTTGAAATCATATAAATATCATTTACTTCCTATTTTAGAAAATTATTTCAATATTATAAGAAAATCAAGTATAAACTAACCATGGAAATCCTGTAAAGAATTCACCAGAAACAATGGATGCAACAAAATACTAATAATTAATGGGTTAAATGATATTATTAAATGATAATATAAAGTGTTATAAACGTGAATATGATTCTTTATTATATTAACAACAAAATTTTAATTATTATATAGGGGTTTTAAACTTGTTTGATGTATGATAAACCTGAGGTAAGGGAAATATTAACCTCTTTTCAATTCATAGGGTAAACCTTCAACATTATTAAATATATGGTATTAAAATAGTTTTTGAGATTACTTTGGATTATATAATTCTAAATTATTTTCATTTATAATGTATATACAGATTCCATCCACTCTAGTTAGTCTCATGTCAATTATATGAAACTTATAAGGATGTTTTATATTCAAATCATCTTATAAAATTCTTTTTTGAAAAAGTAAAAAGAAATTTTTTTATGAAATTATATTTGTTGTATGATTATTTTATTTATCTTGGTAATTGGTTATGATGACTGGTGGGACTTATATTTCCATTTAATTTATTCCGTATGATTGTGTATGAGGTTAGTCGTATGGTTTCTCTAAGTGTAACTACAACGGTAACATGATAAGGTATCCATGACAGCTACATTGTAAGGTAGTCGCGAGGGTTACAAATTATGTGGTAGCTGAAAGGGTTTCTAAATTATGTAAGTAAATCCGAAATATAACATTATTTTTCACTTTTTGTACTTTATTATTAGTGGAAATATCATGGATATATAATGTTTCACAATGTAATTGAATATGGGTGACAAGTATGCCTTTTTTAAAATGATTTCATACATTTATAAATAATCATTGACTAATCTTTTCATTTCGTATTTTTATATAAATTATTTAAATTCATATGATCATCCCATATTTATAATTTATTGTCCTAGGTTATAAGTATTTTTATGAAATTTATGTAGTACAAGATAAATGTAATGAATATTTTTTAATGAAAACATGTTTTATTTGAAAAAATTTATATTTTGGATGAAATGAAAACTGATTTTTTATTATCTTCACTATATAAATGTGGAATATTATGTATGTATTATATCACAAATCTAAAAAATAATAATCATGAAAAGATCCTCAATGTGAAGGGATGTGATTTATGGACTAAAATTCATGATTGTGTTATGTATAAGGACAAGACCTTACAGTTGGTATTAGAAAATGTATTGGAAAAGATTAGGGGTTATGATGATTTTAAAAGAATACCATAAATAATTTTTTCCATATGATTAATTTTAAATTTTATATATTTTAAATATTACTATGTTTGTTTTTCAATGATATGTTGGTTCAGACTTGTTTTCCACATATGAAATAGTGAATGTGAAATGGAAATGCACCAACAGAACGATATCGTTCAGAATATGCAGAATGGAATAGTAGGCATTGAAACTGAGCAGTTTATGATAGTAATGTCTCATCTGGAACATGAAATAAATGATAGTGTAATTCATTTAAGATAACAACTAGAGTCACCACAACATATCATGGTGATATTGGATCATTTTATGAGGCTACACCATCCTATATTCAGTGGATATTATGACCCATTGGTGACTGAAGGGTGCATTTTAAACTTTGAAAATATATTTTATGTTATTTGATGTTTAGATAATAAAAAGGTAAGTATTTACAATAATGTTTTTGAAGTTGAATCATATTAGTGGTTGTCAATAGTCAGTAACATCAGGGATTGAGAGGATATTGAAGCCTTAGAGTGAGATTAATTTAAAAGTATTTCTTTTGAAACATATTTTCCAAAGAAACATTAGATTAGGATAGAGAATAAATTCCCAAAATTTAAGTATAATCAGGATGAATCAATGGTCATGTATGAAGATTAATTCACCCGACTAGCAAGGTATACTCCAAATATTAGTTAGGATCTTGATAGAAAAATAAACCATTTTTACTCAGGATTTCTGAAATGGTATTGAAGTGAATTTCCCTCTAATGTGTTCAGAAGTTATTAAAATCATATCTGATGTGCTGAGAGTGTCTAAATAGAGTTTTTTATGATCATGATCACTTTGAAAAAAAGGAGATGAAGCAGTCCATATGGAAATCGCTAGTAAATATGATCATGAGAATGTCAATTTTCTTGTTTGTGAATTGTCTAGAAAAATCCACCATGGGGAATGCCTTACTAAAACCAAGAAGTATTTTCATGGTCAAAAGTTTGGATATATAGCATAAAATTTTAATGAAAATTATTCTATGACTAATCCCAGTAAGAGAATTGTAATGTGTTTTAAATGTGGTGAGATGGGTCATTATGAAAATTCCTTCTCAATGAGAGAACATAATGATACAATGAAACCATAGTATAATAAGATCAGTGTAGAAAGATCCTTTGATACTACATCATCCAATGTTGGGAAATCCAATAAATTTTTATCTGGTACCTCATTTTTTACATATATTTTTCTAATGTTTTGTTTTATATGGGGTATACAAATTCCATTATTTGTGAGAAATTTTCTGGTAAATTAGAAATATCACCTCAACAAATGAGACAAGAAATTATAATTAATAAAACACAGGGTTAATATTATATAAAAGAGTAATTATAATTATCTTTCTATTGTGTTATGTGGGAGTAAATTACCTACAAACATTTGTATTTATACCTATTAAGAGGGTCATGTCATTCTGGGTATAGATTGGATTTTTGTTTTTCATGCTAATATTGGTTGTAGAGATAATGATTTTTTTTCAGAATGATTTTTAGTTTGTGTAAACTAATGAAACCATACAATTGATAAAGTATCAAGATGAT
Organism: Viscum album; assembly: GCA_963277665.1. Classification (NCBI taxonomy): domain Eukaryota; kingdom Viridiplantae; phylum Streptophyta; class Magnoliopsida; order Santalales; family Viscaceae; genus Viscum; species Viscum album. Next base: position 1,743,968,771 of record OY728156.1, read on the forward strand.
AAGAATCATTTGAATGATGTAAATGAATGTAATCTGGCTAATGTTTTTGAAAACCAGGGAGCTCTTAAGATTAATGGTGTTCTAGTGGTAAATGAATATCATGATGTTTTTCATGATAAGTAATTGGTGTTGTACCTAATCAGTATTTTGAATTCACAATTTAATTAGTTCCTAATCCTATGAAAATTTCTAAAATCCATTATCTAAAGGATCAAAGGTAACTTATTCAATCGAAAAATTAGTTGTATTAGTTTTGTGATAAAGTCTTCATTCGTCCTACCACTTCACCATGGGGTGATCATATTTTTATCATTAAAAAGGAAGAGGGTTCCATGAAAATTCTAATTTATTATATATCCTTGAATTTCGTCACTATTAAAAAAATGTCTCATTTGCCTTATATCTACGACTTGTTTGATCAGCTCCAGGCAGAGAAATATTTTTCAAAGGATGACTTTTGGTTGGCATACAATCATTTGAAATTAAAGGGAGCAGAAATCTTAAAGATAGAATTCAGTAATAGATATGGGTATTATGAATTTTTATGTCATTTGGGTTAACTAATTCACCTGCTATATTCATGGATCTTTGGAATCGATAATTTCACGAGTTCATGGTTACATTTTTAGTTTCTTTTATTAGTGACATTAGGGTATTTTCTGAAAGTTAAGAGGATCAAAATAAATATCTTAGGGCTTTTTTTCAATCCTTAAAGGAATATAATCTGTATATAAAATTCATAAAGTTTTATTTCTGGTGAAAATATATTTCTTTTCTTGGAAACATTGTAAATAATTATGGAATAATAGTTTATATTTCCAAAAAAAATTTGATGATGAATGACGAAGACCTTCAAGTTTTACAATTTTTTTTTGTTTTCTTGGATTAACATGTTATTACTGATGTTTTGTTAAAATCCATGGATGGTTAAATAGCCATCTGGCTATGTAAACACAAAAAGGAATTAAATTTATTTGGAAAGGAGAATGTGATGTTTCTTTTTAGGAATTAAAAAAGATATTGGTGAATGCGTATTTTTTGGCTCCGCCTTATAGAAATAGTGATTTTTTCATATATAGTGATTCTTTGCTTAATGGACATGGTTTTTTCCTGATACAGAATGATTAGAAAATTTCTTGTGATTCAAGGCATCTAAAACATCATGAGTAAAATTATCCCACACATGATTTGGAATAATCTATTGTGTTTTTTCTTTGAAAATATAGTGGCATCATTTATAAATAGCCAAATATCAAATATATACTAAAAAAATGTCTACAATATATATTCAGACAAAACGAATTAAACATGGAAAAAAGATGGATTGAATTGATGAAGGATTACGATTTCACTATCAATTACTATCATGTAAAAGCTAAAGAAGTGGTAGATACCATGACATGAAAACATCATTCATCATTAACCATGACACATTTAAAACATGTTTTCTGGATTATTTATTTGATGAATTTGGGCATAGAAGTTGTTTGTGCATGAAATACCTATCTTTTGTTTTAGTTTTCAGTTTATTCATCGTTATCCGAAAAAATTTAGTAAGCACATAAGGAAGATTGTGAGATACATATAATGGTATAATTGGTTAAAATATGTATGTTTATAGAATTTAACCATGATAGATATTGTGTTTTAAGATTTGGAAATATATTTTTTATATTGTGTGATTCCAAGATAAAGAAAGAGTTGTTTTATAAAGCCTATATTTCTCTATTTTCAGTTCATCCTGGCAGTACTATGATGTACAATGACCTTCAGAAGTATTACTGGTGAGATGTAATGAAATGAAATACTTCTTATTTTACCATGAAATGTTTGACATGTCAACAGGTTTAGGTGGAGTTGTCAGTAGCAATGGCGATTTTTATGCCTTTAACAGTTCTATAGTGAAATGTGAAAATATATCCATGAATATTTTTGTGGGACTACCAAATACTCCTTGAGGTAAAAATTATATCTTGGTAATTGTCGATCAACTGGATAAATATGGTCATTTACTTCATATTCGAGATATAATGACTTTGTATTTTCTTTCTTAAATGTACCGTAAAATGATTTTAATGTTAAATGAAGTGCCTCATTCTAGTATATCTTACTGGTATCCCAGGATCACTTCTAATTTTTTGAATGTCCTTTTTAATTCATTGTGAATGTAATTATATTTTGGTACAACTTTTCATCATAAATCAGATGGCCACTTATAGTGATTGATTTAGAATTTTAGGATATTATTTGTGTTTGTTCAATGGACTACTAGGGAAGTTGGTAAGAATAACATTAATTAGTTTATTTTTCTAATAAAAACGTTTTCTTTCCAGTATATAGATGGAACCTTTTGAATAATTGTATAGAAGTGGTGTTAAACTCTTGCATTATTGGTATGAAGTCTGGGAAAGGATGATGAAGGGACCTAAATTAGTAGCGGAATTAGATGAGAATGTGAAGATGATCTAATAACACATGAGGATAGATCAGAGTGGGTAGAAACGTTACACAAAAAATATGAGGAAATAATATTCTTTTGCGGTAGGGGATCATGTTTTTCCAAGAATATCACCATGAAAATTTTTTATTCATTATTACAATAAAAAAATCATAGTCCATGGTTTATTGAACCTTATAAAATCATAGAGAAAGATATACGAGTAACATATCGAGTATCATAGCCTCTTAGTTTATCCCATGTAAACAATTTTTTTAATGTTTTGATGTTTAAAATGTATGTGCAATATTTATCTTATATCTTCATCACATATGCTGATCAGTAGGAAGAGAACCTTTTTTATGAGTAGAAACCAATTCAGATTCTTGAGCATAGAGATAATGTATTTCAAGAATATTGTAATATACCGGGTTAAGTTTTACTAGAGAAACTACATGGTTGAAGATGCAGCATGGGAATCTAAAAATGATATTAGGGAGAGGTACATTCACATGTTTATTAATTAAATAATGATTGTGATAATATAATTTCATGAAGGTGGGGAGAATTTAAGACCATTATATTTTACAAATAATATTAATGATATGAATGAAACACAGATTATAATATTTATGGAACTTTTTTCATGATGATAGTTATCCAAAAGCTGTTAATCATAATTTTTTTCGCTTTTATGATTCTAATTATAAAAATATATCATTGACGGTTGTGATCAATATGTTATTTTGATAATCATAGAACAAATATAATTTAATTGTGAAGAGTAACCTACCATTATGAATATTAAATTTTTCCTTATGACATATTATTTATCCAAATTAGTAGTAACCTCACCAATAAATGTATTTCTATCTATTTATGATACCTTGATTAATTTTACCATTTGTTAAAAAATCAGTCATAGTTTTAAAATACTTATTTAACAAATAAATTATAATTTTTAATAAAAATCAAATATATAATATTAATAAATTTATTTTTATAAAATGGAGTTCATTTTTGAATTCTAAATTTCAAAGAAATGGTTGGGGTGAATTTTTTTCATTTTTTGAAAATACATGAATTTGAGTGAATAGTTAAATATGATGATTTATGAAATAAGTTATATACATTATTTATAGAGTAATTGATGAAGCTATGATGACATAATAACCGTTGGATAAAACTCACAAGAATAAATTACTATTTTTTTGCAGGAATCATTACAACTAAATGTCTTGAGAAAAAATAATAAACTAATGTTTAAAATAATGCAATACCCTCCTATACTCCACTATAAATACCACACTGACCCCTCACAACCTCTAACAACAATAATTTTTTTTAATTCTATAAATTATGCCCACACCACTTATAATGGATCTTCCCCATGTCCAAGACCAATTTTTCTCACCAAAAGACCAACACGAAAGGTCTATGGGAGTATCCAAATGAGAAGAGATCAGGAGTTACAGATCCTCATTCATTTTCGTGTGTTTCCATTTCAATTATCTTATTTTCTTGAACACTCATATCATACCCTTATAAAATATACATGAATTTAGTAGTATTATAAATATTCTGGTTTTTTTATCTTTTTAATGGAAAAATTAATCTTCATTCTTCCCCTTCTCTTCATATTATTAAAAAAATAAAAACACCATCTATGATGTTTCGATTTACAAACTTTTCTGGGGATATGTATTCAATTTCCATCACATCGATAAAATATTCTTATAAAACCATTTCAATAGATGAAACAAATTTTATCTTGTATGATATATCATCTTTAATTATCTATATTAAACATATATATATATTATTATTTAATATAATCAAACTATTTTGTGATTATCATAAAAAGACTTAAATGTTCCAAACAGATGTAACGCCCTAACCCCAGCTACCCAGAGTCGGTGCATTACTTCGTAACATTGGCATGATCACAAAGGATCACGTCTCGAAAGACCGATTAGTTTAGTAGCCTTGGAAACACTAGATACATTCATAAATGTTACATTACATCATAAAGTGAAAAACTACAATCACAATGTCTTCATAGTCCACACTCATATCCTTTTCTGACTATCCCTTCAGGCCATTCATAAAATACCTCTTCACATCCTAGAAAATATTAAAACATTGAAATGGGTGATCTCAGATGCTCAGTATGGATAACAATATTGCAGAAGATTTCATAAATAAACATTAACATTTAAGGCAATGTATAACTAAAACAAAATCCTTTTTAAACATGAACTTCAGCATAATATGAGAAAAATAAAATTAAATAATTCCATTTACTTACTCACATGGATATTCTACTAGTCGAATAATCACATGCAATATCAATAACCACTTTCATAATGATGGAATGCATAATGCCAGACTATCATAACCACGTAGCCAAGGCCTCATGCCAAGACCACAAATCAGATTTTGTTAAGGCCTCGTGCCAAGACACTAGTTTGTATCATGAGACCTACTAATGCATCGAGGAGCTTTAGCGGGCTCCACCCGTCACTTATTAAGTCCAATGCATTCCTCATATGAATAGGTTTAAAGATATCATAAACCATAACATAATCATATCACATAAAACATGCATAAAGGAAACATAAAATTTCCACATTTCAACCACAAGATATCAATACAAAAAATTGATATAATAAAAACACTTTCAAAAACATTTTCAATACCAAAATAAAATAAAGTTAAAACTTGGTATTTATTTTTCATTAAAAAAATGTTATGGCTTGTAGAGGAATCCGAAACTCAAATAATGGTCACGGTAGCAGAGAAGTCATTGTCGCTGCATATGTACGGCAAGAAAAACATTCCCATTTTGTCATTTAGTAAAATGCTTCGTATAAAAAAGATTCCTTTTGAATAAATGTAAAAGTCAAAGGGGTTTATACACCGTATAAAAGAAAGTTGTGTATAAAAAAATATATGCCTCAATGAAAGGAGATTGAGAAGAAGACCCTTACAAAGATCATTTTTTTAAATAAAGTAGATCTATTATGTGTATTCACTATAAGTACACATAAATAAAGTAAAAATACAAGATAGGACATAATAATATCATGACATAATTTGAAAGTAAGAGATTAACCCAAAGAATAGAAATTGGGTTAAGAAGTTCCCTTACCTTGCATCTTGTCTTGACTCGACCATTCTTTAACCTCCTGAATAATAAACTAGAGTTAATTTATTATTTCTTAAGAACCTTTTTCAAGTTTTTTATTCCTTTTATATCACTTATTACCATGTTATGAACATTATGTAATTATTTAAGTTAATAACGGTCATTTTGTCGATCTTTGGTACTTGAGTCAAAAATAAACTTCTTATAATTACAAGTTGTTCCTGTGGTGATATATCCATTATATCCAGAATTATATTCACGATATAGATATCATATATCTCATATATATCCAGTATATACATGCATTTATAATATTCCATAACCTTTAGAGGTAAGAAATGAAATGCACCGTTCATAGAGACGGTAAGCCGTACTAACACATGAATTCTACTTTCATTTCTATTTCGTATTTAATGAAATTATAATGATATAAATGTATATTATAATTCCAGTATAATATTATATATATAATATCATTTACTCCATCCTTTATACATACCACATATGGGATTAACGATTCAAATTACTTTGAGGGGGCGGTAGTCCGCACTTCCTAAAATGAAAATATCGTGTTTACCCATAATGGAAACAATAAAGGTATGCCATAAATGAAAAATACAGAACCTTAAGTAAAACATAAATATATTATATATCATTATATAAATATAGTGAAATATTAATGGCCATCTTGGAAGGTGTTATATGAGTGTTGAATAATCATCGTTTCGTGAGGCAGAAATTTGCCATCCACAGAAACAATATGTTCTTTAACCATTAGATGTAGGTGTGTGTAAGTGTAGCTCGAATAATTTTTATAAAAAAATCCTAGTATATTTAGGATACTTTTTTTGTTACAAAAGAAATTAATAATAATATTTTTGGGGGTTGGATAAGAAAAATAGAACAAAATAACATTAGAGAAGACATTAACTTAAAATCGGGTAACTCATTTGATTTGAGGCAAAGGCTTCCTTGGGAAGAATTATGCACAAATTGACACTTCTAGGAGTAAGGGAGGTAATTTGGGAGAGTATTTGGGCAGAGGTTGGCTGAGCCAAAACGCATTAAAAGTGTGAGTAAGGTGGTAGTGGTGGGGGACTTTTATAAGTGGAGAGGAGGGGCACTCTTGGAAAGTAATGAAATGTTATTTTATTATATAATGAGTTTCAGATTTTAAAGGTCCAAACCTTATATAATTCAAGGATAAGGTGATAAGGGTTCTAAATATTCTCATCCAATAGGTTTTTGAAATGTTTAAGCCTTTGAGTTTACATTATCTTTTCATTTTATTTAAATTATTAATTAATGAGGTAATCGCTGCATCATCATGGTGTCATAAATAATATAATTTATTTAATGTCTTAAAATTATAAAAAAAATATCATGATGTAGTAAATATTTTTAGATTTCTAATTAATATTTATAGTAAAAAATATGACTTTTATAACCCCTTTTAAAAATTGTTTTAGTAAAACAACTTATGTTTGTGACATTTATATTTTAATTTTAAATAAATGTTATTTATGTCATTTTCATACCAATGTGGCTCCATGGGGTCCCTAAGTTGACCCATGGTTTGTCTTGGTCGGCCATGACACATCCAATATTTGTAGGACATGTGTAAATGTATTTTCATATTTTCATAATATCATTTTTACCTTAAATTTCACTAATAAACTTTAATCGCGATTAATTAAACTTAAAAGTTACTATTCACCAAAAAATTATTTTAGTCCCATTGAACCACATTTTACTTTCTAATGACAACCATGTATGTTGTATTTTTGAAAATCAAATCACAGAAGTGGTAATGTTTCATTTAAACGAAAAATCAGTTTTTTAACTACCTCTTAGTGGTTTCACTATTAATCAAAAATTGAAGTTTTTTAGAACAATGCCAAAATTTCACCCGAAGCTATAATTGATATTCCGAATTCAAAAATGATGTCTATTTTACAAAATTCCAAAAATATTAGTTTCATTAATTAATTTTATAATTAATTCCTATTGTCACAACAAATAGCGTGTTTTTAAGAAACAATATATATCAAAAGATTGACAATTGTTTATGTCTAATTTCAAAGTGAAATTAATTATAATTAACACCATTGGATAAAATGGTAAAAATATATTCTAATTATACTTTAAAACCACTCAATAGTATAATTTATCACTATAAATTATTTTGATTAAAAAAGTTGTTTTTTATTATTTTTCATTATTCCTAAAAAATTGGAAGTTCTATGAAAAATACCAAAAAATCAACATAGGCTAATTTCGATATTCCGAATCCAAAAATGATGTCCATTTTGAAATATAAAATTTATATAATTTAAAAAAAGTGGGTATTACTATTCATAACATCTACTTTGATTAGTTGCGGTGTGTTAGAACTCGAAGTTGCGTACAATGAAAGATATTGCATTATTGAATGAGAAGCGTATCATGGAAGCTCGGGGTGTTACATTCTCCCCTCCTTTAAGAAATTGCGTCCTCGTAATTTGAAATTTTTCATTGAAAATAAAAGGGTTAAAATAGAAAATACCTTTGTGGAAAACCCACATCGGAAATAAGGCTAATAAAAATATAACTTTAAAAGAAAGAAAGATAAGTACAAAGGTCACCTGAGATAGTCCATACTAGGATTCTATGAAAATATGGATTTGGAAGAAAAACAAACCATCAAGGTCTTATGGAGAGTTGTAAAAAACTGGATTAGGAGAAAGTTAACCATAAAAAATCACAAACTTCTGACTGGTTAAACGGTCATTGAATCCCCAGTTGGAAAATTTAACCGGCAATGTTTTTGTTTTATGTTACCTTTCTATAAAGTTGAAGAATTTATTTTGGATATTTACTAAGAACATAAGGGAATATACATACTTGTTATGTAGACTTTCATTCTTTAATAAATTTTTACCACAAACCCATCTTTCACTCTAAAAGAAAATAGAACTCAAAAATATTCTATTTATCCTAATTGTATAAGGTTCCAAATATTAACACATACCATTTAGATTAGTAAAACTATTTTTTAATAACCAGGGAATTCCTGTAGGCTAGTGGTAGGTAATAGAGGCATGTCTCACTATGGTTGTGGGTTCGATTCCTGCATCTTTGTCCGACGCGACGGGTTATGCCCCACCCTGAAGGTTGTCCTTTTCTTAAAACTATAGTATTATAATATTCCAAAAATAATCTTCAGAAATGTTTTAACCTTAAAAAATACTATTAAAAGTTCAACTTAATCCATCCCAACCTTTATTGTTATCCAAAATACCTCCGTCCGGACTTTCTCCAAAATTTCCTTAAATTCCAAAATCAATTGCAACATTAGATTCCCCAAAAAAGTAAGGTTTCTCTTTTTGTCACATACAGAAAATATGATTACCTTCATCACATTAAAACATTAATGAAAACAAAAAAGTATTGCATTACAATCATTATATATATCACCTTATAACCATAATCTAGTTCTTGAGTCCAAAAACACAAATACAATAATTATTCAACTTCATCTGTAGTAACAACATAAGCTTGGCCTTGATCCCTTGGCCTTTTCTAATGTAAGATTCTCTGATGCTTAAGACATTCATTTGCATAATGCCCCATTTCCCTACAATTGTAGCATTCAACATTGATAGCCTCTTTCTTTCCCTTGCAATCACGAGAATGATGACCTTTTTCTCCATATTTATAACAAACTCCCATTCCTTTTAGGCAAATACCAGGGTGATTCTTCCCACAATTATCACATAATGGAAAACCCTTCTTTCCCTTTTTCCCTTTATCTATCTCTTGTTCCACCGTTCTCTTCTTCTCTTGCTTTAATTTTTGTCATAAGACTTTGAGAATTCCTTTTCCATCTTGATAGAACATGAGACTATATCTTCGTACGTTGAGAAAGATTGCGATACTATAGCTCGATGGAGAAACGGTTTTAACCCATCAAAGAAACGATCAATATTACTTCTTGGGTTACGTATATAATCTGCAGCATGTCTTGATAACCTTGTAATGTTAGCCTCATACTTTGCGACATTCTCATCCTCCTTTTGTCTCAGACATAGAAATTTGCTTTCCATATCTGCTCAATGGTCATGTGGAAAGTATTTTTATTGGAAAATCTCTTTGAACTCTCTCTATTCCATACATGAGACTTCTTCATCTTCCTTCTTGTTTTGAATCAGCGACCACCATTGATCGGCATCTCTAGTGAGGTGGTAAATTTCCATGACAACCTTCTCCCTTTCGCTACTCCCCAAGCCATGGAATATTTTTTATAAGGAGTTTATCCATTGATCAGCTACTAATGGATTTGTACCCCCATTAAATATTGGTGGTTTTTGCCTCATGAAGCAGTCTAACATTGATCCCCCACGTTGCGAATCAGGGTGCTCCATACGAGAAAGGTTATTATTCATAACCTGAGTGAGTTGTCCCAGTATGGTGATAAGTTGATCAGCACCAGTTGTATCTCCAGCTCTACAATAATTATCTTGAGCAGGAGCGAAATCCCTACACGGAGTGCGTGCATTAATACAGTTTCCATTCCATCAACTAGGCTCCATTTCTAAACAATGGCATAAACAAGATTAGTTTATGAATAAAAATACATAATTCCATAATTGTAAAATACTTAACATAAATTGAACTATTTATGGATATTATCCATAATCATAAAAATGTTTTCTTTGGGTAAGTATGTACTCATAAGCCTTCATAGTGGTTTGTAAAGAAAATGAGAATTATCCTAATCATATCCCCCAGGAGTGTCGTAACCAAGAGTGCCGCAAGGCCCATTGCCGTGCACCAGTTCTCGTTCGAGTCTAGCACAAAGCGGTGTTTTTGGGTTTTACCCCTAGGTACATCTATGCCAGATCCACCTCTACCTGCTCATATCCAGGCAGGGATGTATTGCTCAGAAAACTCACAACATCTCTATAATACAAAAATTCTAGGAAGTTCTTCTATAATAATCCTCAAAGTCTTTCTTTGGGCTATGTTCTGTAATCAGAGTTTATCTAAATCTAGCTTCCAAGGATAGTACTAAACTCTCTCTGATACCAACTGTAACACCCCAACCCCAGCTACCCAGAGTCGGTGCATTACTTCATATCATTTCCATGATCACTAAAGATCATGTCTCGAAAGACCGATTAGTTTAGTATCCTTAGAAACACTAGATACATTCATAAATGTTACATTACATTATAAAGTGAAAAACTATAATAAAAAAATCATCATATTCCACACTCATATCCTCTTCTGACTATCCCTGTAGGTCATTCATAAAATACCTCTTCACATCCTGGAAAATATTAAAAAATTCAAAGGTGTGAGCTCAGATTCTTAGTAAGGAAAACAATATTGAGGAAGCTTTCATAAATAAACATTAACATTTAAGGAAATGTATAACTAAAACAGAATCCTTTTTAAAATTGAACTTCGGCATAATATTTCAAAAATAAAATTAAATAATGTCATTTACTTACTCACATGGATATTCTACTAGTCTAATAATCACATGCAATATCAATAACCACTTTCATAATGATGGAAAGCATAATGCTAGACTATCATAACCACGTAGCCAAGGCCTCGTGCCAAGACCACAAATAATATTTTGTCAAGGCCCCATGCCAAGACACTAGTTTGTCTCATGAGACCTACCGATGCATCAAGGAGCTATATCAGGCTCCACCCGTCACTTATTAAGTCCAATGCATTCCTCATATGAATAGGATTAAACATATCATAAACCATAACATAATTGTATCACATAAAACATGCATAAATGAAATATAACATTTACACATTTCAATCAAAAGATATCAATACAACACATTGATATAATAAAAACACTTTCAAAAACATTTTCAATACCAAAATAAAAGAAATTTAAAACTTTGTATATATTTTTCATTAAAAAAATGTTATGGCTTGTAGAGGAAGCCGAAACTCAAATAATGGTCACGGCGGTGGAGAAGTCATTGTCGCCGCATATGTACGGCAAGAAAAACATTCCCTTTTTTGTCATTTAGTAAAACACTTCGTATAAAAAATATTCCTTTTCAATAAACATAAAATTCAAAGTGGTTTATACACCATATAAAAGAAAGTTGTGTATAAAACAAAATATGCCTCAATGAAAGGAGATTGAGACGAAGACCCTTACAAAGATCATTTTTTTAAATAAAGTAGATCTATTATGTGTAATCACTATAAGTACACATAAATAAAGTACAAATACAATATAGGACATAATAATATCATGACATAATTTTAAAGTAGGAGATTAACCAAAAGAATAGAAATTGGGTTAAGAAGTTCCATTACCTTGCGTCCTGTCTCTACTCGACCGTTCTTTAACCTCCTGAATAATAAACTAGAGTTAATTTATAATTCCTTAAGAAAATTTTTCAAGTTTTCATTACTTTTATATCACTTATTACAATTTTATGAACATTATGTAATTATTTATGTTAATAACGGTCGTTTTGTCTATCTTTGGTACTTGAGTCAAAAATAAACTTCTTATAATTACAAGTTGTTCATGTGGTGATATATCCATTATATCCAGAATTATATTCATGATATATATATCATATATCTCATATATATCCAGTATATACATGCATTTATAATATTACATAATGTTTAGAGGTAAGAAATGAAATTCACCATTCATGGAGACGGTAAGTCGTACGTACGCATGAACGCTACTTTCATTTCGATTTTGTATTTAATGAAATCATAATGTTATAAAGGTATATTATAATTCCAGTATAATATCATATATAATATCATTTAATCCATCCTTTATACATCCCACATATGGGATTAACGATTCGAATCACTTTGCGGGGGCGGTAGTCCACACTTCCTAAAATGAAAATATCGCGTTTACCCGTAATGGAAACAATAAAGGTATGCCATAAATGAAAAATAAAGAACCTTAAGTAAAACATAAACATATTATATATCATATATATAAATATAGAGACATCTCAATGGCCACCTTTGAAGGTGTTATATGAGTGTTGAACAATCATCGTTTCGTGAGGCAGAAATCTTCCATCTACAGAAACAGTATGTTCTTTAACCATTAGATGTAGGTGTGTGTAAGTGTAGCTCAAATAATTCTTATAACAACAACCTAGTATATTGAGGATACAGGTGTTGTTACAAAATAAATGAATAAAAAGAGTTTAGGGGGTTGGATAAGAAAAATAAAACAAAATAACATAAGAGAAGACATTACCTTAAAATCGGGTAACTCTTTTGATTTGAGCGAAAGGCTTCCCTGGGAAGAATTCTGCCCAAAGTGAGGCTTCTAGGAGTAAGGGAGGGATGTTGGGAGAGTATTTGGGCAGAGGTTGGCCGAGCCCAAAGGCTTTGAAAGTGTGAGTAAAGTGGTAGTGGTGGGGGCCTTTTATAAGTGGAGAGGAGGGGCACTCTTGGAATGTAATGAAATGTTACATTATTATAGAATGAGTTTCAGATTTTAAAGGTCCAAAACGTATATAATTTGATTCTAAGGTGATAAGGGTTATAAATATACTAATCCAATAGGTTTTTGACAAGTTTAAGCCTTATATTTTACATTATCTTTTCATTTTATTTAAATCATTAATTAATGAGGTAATCACTGCATCATCATTGTGTCATAAATAATTTAATTTATTTAATGTCTAAAAATTAAAAAAAAAATATCCTGATATAGGAAATATTTTTAGCTTTCTAATGAATATTTATAGTCAAAAATATGACTTGTATAACCCCATTTAAAAAAAATTAGTAAAAAAACTTAGGTTTGTGTCATTTTTATTTTAACTTTAAATAAAAGTTATTTAAGTCATTTTCCCACCAAAGTGGCTCCATGGGGTCCCCAAGTTGACCCATGGATTTTCTTGGTCGGCCATGAAACATCCAATAGGTGTAGGAAAAGTGTAAAGGTATTTTCATATTTTACTTCCTAATGACAACCATGTATGTCAGATTTTTGAAAATTAAATCACAGAAGTGGTAATGTTTCATTTAAACGAAAAATCAGTTTTTTAACTATCTCTTAGTGGTTTCACTATTCATCAAAAATTGAAGTTTTTCCGAACAATGCCCAAATTTTACCCTAAGCTATAATTGATATTCCGAATTCAAAAATGATGTCTATTTTAAAAAATTACAAAAATATAAGTTGAATTAATTAATTTTATAATTAATTCCCGCTGTCACAACAAATCGCGTGTTTTTAAGAAACCATATATATCAAAAGATTGACAATTGTTTATGTCTAATTTCAAATTGAAATTAATTATAATTAACACCATTGGATAAAATGGTAAAAATATATTCTAATTATACTTTAAAACAACTCAGTAGTATAATTTATCACTATAAAATATTTTTATTAAAAAAGTTGGTTTTATGTATTTTTCACTATTCATAAAAAATTGGAAGTTCTCAGAAAAATACCAAAAATTCAACATTGGCTAATTTCGATATTCCAAATCAAAAAATGAAGTCCATTTTGAAATATAAAATTTATATAATTTCAAAAAGTGGGTATTACTATTCATAACGGCCACTTTGATTAGTTGCGGTGTGTTAGAACTCGAAGTTGCGTACAATGCAAGCTATTGCATTATTGAATGAGAAGCGTATCATGGAAACTCGGGGTGTTACACAGATATCACTAAAGATTTATCTAATGATTCATCATCATACCATATAGAAGAATTTATATATGGAATAATTTAATTTTATATAATATTTTAATAACATTTCATTCGACATATATAATTTTATTTCCATATGACATGAAAATCAAATACAAACTAGCCATGGAAAACATGTAAAGAACACATCATAAATATTGGAAGGAAGAAAATACTAACAATTAATTGGACAAATGATGTTATTAAATGATCATATAAGGATTTATAAACTTGATATTGTTTATTTAAGATATTAATAACTCTCTTTTAACAATTATACATGATGTATAAAAAATTTATTTAAGACAAACTCAAGGTAAGAAAATTCATAACCCAATTTACCTTCATTAGATTAACCTTCAATGTAATTAATTATGTGATATTAGAATTATTTTTGTTTTTAATTTTTTATATATTATGTTTAATTATTTGTATTTATAGTTTATATACATATTTCATAAAATATATTAAGTCTGAAGTCAATTATATGATTTTTGTAAGGGGCTTTTCATATAAAATACTTTTTCAAAATTCAATTTCACAAAATTCCAAAGCAATTATTTTATGAAATTATAAATGTTGTATAATTACTTCCAGAATCATGGTAATTATTTATGATGAATGGTGGGTCTTATATTTCAATCCAATGCATTGGGTATGTTTATGTTTACGGTCAGTTGTTTGGTTACTCAAAGTGTAACTACAATGGTTACAAAATAAGGTAGTCAAGAGGGTTACATTATAAGCTAGCCGTGAAGGTTATGAATTTTAACATATCTAAGAGGGTTAAAAAATTATTTATGCAATAACCTAAGATACCTTTATGGTTATATTTATGTTCTTTTTATTTTTTGGAAATCATGTAGAAATATTATGTTTCAAAAACTAAGTATATTGGGTGACACGTATGTATTTTTTAAAATACAATCATACGATTACATGTATTTATAGAATAATGTAGTCATTCCAACTTTCATATCACTTACCAACCATTTTATTCTCATATATGGTTTGTAAATTATTTGTGTAGGTTATATGGATTTGTAAGGAAAATAACTAATGAATGTTAAATGTTATGATGATTTTTCAATGGAAACACGTTATATTTGAATGGTTTTTTATTTTAGAAGAAATATATACAATATTTGTGGTATCCACATTGTAGAAATGCTAAATGTTATGTATTTATTATATCCATATTCACAAAAATATAAACTCTAAATGTTCATCAATGTGAAAGGAGGTATGTTATTGAAAAAAATTCAAGAATATGTAATATAAAAGGCCAGGTCCTGATAGATTAGATCCACAACATTCGATTGTAATATGGTTATTTCTATAAAATAACAATTCCATAATACATCTTTATTATCTACACCATAATTTTATTTTACGTGGGGTGTATACAAAAAATGTAATATTTTATATCATTATCCCCTGAATTAATAATTATTTTAATTATCCATTATAAATTCTTTCCTTCATATTGTTTCATTTTAATTTTTTTAATGTTGTAATTTTTAATTATATACATATTCCAATATATATGTCATTTTTTAAACAACGCTACCAATTTTCTCATCATGTGTATCCACATGCCTACTTCATTATTGTTTGATTGTTATCTTTAATTTAAATGTATTCGAATCTCATATTAACATTCTTATTATTTTTTATTATTTTTTGATCATTATTATAAATACTTTTTCATCCATATTATCACTAATTGATATATGATTCGTATTTCCCACTTTTTTCCTTTATGTTTTGAAAATATTGTCCAGAGATTAATTTATAAATGCACATATAATATATTCCATGGTGTATTAAACATGATGGAATATATAATTTCATTTTAATTAAAATTCTTCATTTATTATATTTATTGTTTCTTTCAAATAATTTCCTCTATAAATTCCATAAATATTTTAATATTGTATAAAATTAATTGAACATAATAGTGATTCATTTATTCGTTAGATAAATATTTTATTGAAACGTATACCATTACTATGTATGGTTTTGTTATTGATTATGATTTTATAATAAGTAATCCACAATGTTTATTTGGTAACACTGATATTCGGTATATTGGATATTCTTATAAAATTTTTTTTGGATACACATGAAATTTAATTATATAATTTTAACCATTCCAAATATATATATATATATATATATATATTAAGTATGACAATAAATTTTTATACATACTTTTATATAAGATATATTTATATCTCCATACATATAATTATATATTAGTAACGCCTACTAATAATGAATTTTGTTGATATTAATATCACTCTTAAGGTGACTTCTATTCACACAATGAAGTTACAATTAGGTAATAGAATTATATAGACTTTTTATTCATTGGATAGTATCATGGGAAAGAATGCTAGTTATTTTATGTACATCTAACCAATTGATGATGGATTTCTCCCTTGCAACATTAATAGTAATAATGATCTCTTATTTATATATTTTAAGGTAAAATACATTTCATGTATGTTCCCTAGACAATGGAGATTTGGATGTCTGGAATTATGCATTCCATCAAAATAAATTTAGTTATTGTTTTGATTGTGTTTATTTAAACTGTTAACAATGTATTTTTCTCATATCACATGTGATCAATTAAGCATTTATATCATTTGATATTAATTTTTAAATAATGATTGGTATATCTCAAAATTAATATGTTTTAATTCCCCTATGGTATAAAGAAAATTATTACCCCTGAGGTTTACAAAAGGGTTGTGTGGGTGTATAATTTTAAGTGAGATTCAAAAAAATGATTAATTTATTTCTTAAATGTTGAAAATTTTATAATTTATTATTAATATGTGGGATTTAATAGTTTTTTTCCCATAAATCTCTAAAATAATAAAATTAATATTTATTACTTATAATGTATCTTACTATTTCATAGATTTATTGTTTTTTTATGTCTATGTGTGGGTAATTTTTGTTCATTTATATATAGATATAGAATAAATTTCATTATGAAAAACATATATTAGGATTGTGGATTTGGGGGTTCACAGTTTGTATCGACAATGTTATATATTACAATAGAAGTTAAGATGATATTAGTTGAAGAGAAATTATAAGATATAAATGTAATCATTTTTTGATAACATAAAGTTGAAAAAAATTAAAATTTATAATAACAATATTGGTTAGAATTGGTAGTATTAAATATTTTTTGTTATTTAGTGATTAAGATAAGGGAACCTGGGTGAGAACCATAGGGATAGTTATATGTATAGGGTTACATTACAATGTATTTCTAAATTAGATATTATATGGTTAACCTAAAAATAATTCATTTTCAATATATTTGAATGTTTTTGTAGTTGTGGAATAAGAGTGCCTATGGGTAATAATTAGGAAAATAGATGGTTCAGAATTGACTATATCATCAATTAGTGCTTGATGAGTTGGAATATAACTACACACTCGATGAGACACTCATAGAGATATGATTGTGTTCAGAAAAAAATCTTTTTACAAATAATTATGACTAATTTAAATATATTGGTTTTAGAACATAACATGAAATGATCATTTATTACATTGATTAAAATTATGTATATATTATTATGTTATTATAGATATTAATTGAAATATGATTTCATGGATAATGAATTTTTTTGTTTCCATTGAATAGATTTCTATTATATTTTGTTTTGTAATGTTTTCTAAATGTTTATATTAATTTGGGTAATATATTTTCTTTGTTTGGATAATATATGTGAGAGAACTCATCTCAAAGTATCATGCAATTTAAAAAAAACTAAAATATGTTAATACAAGAGTGATTATTGTTAAACTGAAAGCTAATGTGGTGGTTTCCAAGATTACTTCATTTAAAGAATGATTTTTCCAGAAAATAATGAACTATAGTGTTAAAAATTAATGAATATTATTATCAAATCCTATTTTTTAATAATTTATGATAAAAAACCAACCACGTGAACTATGGATTCGACTGAAAATAAAAAGATTAACCCAAGGAGAATTATATTGTGATATGATTTAGGGTGAGAAATAATGGGGTTATTCCATACAATCATTCAATATTTTTTAATTAAAATAAGAAAATAGTAGATTACTCAACCACATCCACAAATTTATAAAGGAGGTTCCAAAATTATTGGGAGAAAATTATGATGAATGAATGAATATTGATTTTCATACATTCCAATAATTAAATAATAATTCCCAATGGAATGTCACAATGTAACTATATTGTAATTATTGTATGGAAAATAAGGGGAAAATGAAATATATATTAATATAAATTTAGTACAATCAGTTAAATTGATAATATTATGTTCTATTTATTAATAGTTATAACATTTGAATTAATATATAATCCCATTTTTAATTTATATCTTTACTTAAGTCTATCATTTATATACCCTTGACTATATATACTAGTGTGTGATAAAAAAATTTGGGAAATAATTTATATAAATGAATATAATGTAGCTCCCTATGACTGAAAAATATATTTTTTTAACCTTTAAAAAAAATTTATACCTCACAACACATGAATCACTAATGCACAATAAACTTAAAAAACATATAAATCCATTAGAATGTTGCGTAAAATTTTGTGGGTATAAATATATCTAACCAAATGATTATATATAAATAAATAAATTAAACATCATTATAAATGAATGAACATTTAAAAACATAGATTAGTGTATTAATGTAACCAATAAGGAAGATATATGTGTTAAATGTGACCATAAAAAATTGTATTTTATGCACTTTTTAGGACAATAAATATATTATGGATTAATGGTATTGTTAATATTATCACATACATTAAAAAAAATATGAATATTAATAGGTAGTAAAAAAATAAAGATATGGAATATTAAAAAAAATCAATTTCTTATGAAATATAATTTCGATATATATATACATATGTTTTTATATAATATTTACATTATAAATGATTTTAATCCTAACATTACAAATTAGATTGATATTTTATTTTATTTTTCATAGAAATATTACAATATTATGTCTTAAATTATTTTAGTTAAATAATGTTTTTTTTCAGTGAATATGATAAAATATATAATTTACTAGATCTATCAAAATTATAACATTATATAATATAAGAATTGATTAAAGGATTTCTAAAAAACAATTTTATAATGAATATATTTATAAAGTTTTATATATCCATTATAAATAGTATTTTTAATTTATAAAACCCATGATTTTTTGGAGACATAATTAATAAGTTTCTCCATAATCTATATTTTATTATAATATTAATTCATTTCCAAAAATAAAGAAAATAAATCTAAAAAATAAATATGATATATTATATAATAATATTTTTATTGGCATATATTTTAAATTTTCCTTTAAAAATTAAATCATGATTACTATGAATAATGTTAAGGACCATGAAAATTGTGAAAGGGTTACTTTCAATTAATTATTTTACTAATGTCGGGAATTTTTTTCCAAACAAATTATATTTAATAGTTTTTTAATAAGTATTGTGTAATGTGTAATAAAAAAATTAAAATATATAATCACTTGTTTAATATTTATTTAGGGTTGCATAATAATACAAACACTTAATGTTTAGACAATAGTTTTCTGACTCAAATAGATTTTATTTATATCAAATAATTCATTTAAAAAAATATTTATACATATGATGAAACTTGAAAAGAATTATACTGATCTTATATTAATTTTCTGACAAAATTGTAATATAGAATATATTATCATGTTAGTAAACCATAAATCACATAGAATAAAACTAGTTAAAATGTAAAAAAAATAATGACAAAATGTGAAAATTTAATAAATACATTACATTTCACATTTTTTAAATACGTTTGAAAATTATTGGAAGAGGAATTAGTGACCACATAAAGCGCTATAGTCTATTATTTATCAAATATGGAACCGTTGACCCATGAAAATAATCATTCAATTTTCTGATAATATCGAGTATCCACAAACATTCCTTTTTCAACACTGAAAAAAAGTAATCCATCCTTTCCTATCTATGTTAAATAAAACAAAAAATATCATTGGCGCCAAAACCAATTTTCAACTAACATGTGTTTCTTAGATGGACTACATTTTTTGGGAATAATATTTTATCCTAATACATTCATTTCCAAGGAGAAATTCATGTTGATGTTATCTATTATTAATCAATGATTACGCAATCCATTTACTTTTTATCAGAATCATTCTACTTGTAACCTATCATAAACACGTATATATATTGTAATAATTATAATTATAAATTTTTTTTTGTTTTTATATTAATTGAATTTTATTTATTTGAAAATACCCACATAGAAATATAAGAAAATATCAATTGCGATTTATTTAGACTATCTCCACCACAATGTGACTGATTTATATTCTAAAAAATCCAATAATCAATGTATTTAAGAATATAAGTCATCAATAAATGTGAAAAAATGTTTAATTATTATTATATATAGTAAAATTATAATTTACCTTTATTCCCCCATTTTAATTGGAAATGAAAACAAAAAATATTGTGTTATTATATCTACCACCTTCGTGAAGTAACATATCTCATTTTTGAATATTTATTAGTAATTATTTATTAATAAATCATAAAATATTACATAAATGTGAAAACTATCCTAATATCATCATTACTATTTCTCAAGAATTATTATTCATCCAAACGAATCCTCTCTCATGTCGATAATAATCCCTTATTATGATGTGTTCATATTTTTGTTTAATATACAACCATATTTTACAATTATATAAAACTATATAACATATAACTATGGGGTCATGAAGGAAAATATTTTTATATACAAATAATAAAATATTTATGTTTAATGGTTCTAAAAAATTAATATTAAGAATTAGACCTATTAATAAAATATTTTTTGATATCTAAAATTACTATAATAAACATACCAAGATTCAATTTTAATGAGTTGGGACTTAAAAACATACTGAAAAATATAAGATATTTATAATTACATATATGTTATATATTATATTATCCTATCTGATATAAGAATTTTTAATATCGAATCAATTCATTGGCACTGATAATTATATTTAAAAATCATGTGAAGGAATTAAATTTAATGAATCATGAATAAAATTTTTTTCAATAAAATGATTTTATAATTTGAATATGTTCTTATAAATGATATATCAAAAAAATTACATATAAAAATATGGTTAGAGAATATAATATTATAATATATTTTGTCCTCATAAGATAATCTAATTTCTTATCGGATATACAAAATAATTTAATGGATTTCATTACACAATTTTCTTACCATGATACATATTTCAATTTATACAAAATGTTTTAATTTTTTATGATGTATATATATCATTAATTAATATTTTTAATCCCGATATTATTATTATTATTTTTTTATAATCATTTATTTTATATAATATAACTAATACGGATTTGAATCCAAATATTTTTTTATCATAAGTGTTCTTAATTTTGAATTTTAATTCCATTTTACATTTTATATTATACACGGTCCTTATAATTAGAACTTTTAGTTACTGTAAAATTTAAATTTTATATTGTGATCCTATACTAATTAATGTTATTCAAGGATCTATTTTAAATTTTATCATCTATAGTGTTTTTATTTGAATTACTGTGATTTTGCCTATTATTTTTTGCCATTTTCAATTCAATGAGACACAATTGATGCTATAAACAATATTTTGTATTATATTGTTTATTCACATCCCAATTAACATATAATATAATTCATATCATTTATTACATTAATCTTGAATTTTATTTTATCACATCCATGATCTATTGATTCTTACATTACCATTACCATAATAGTTTTTCATATCAAATTTTATTTATTTATATAAAATTTTCACTCCCCAATTGTTTCATATTTTTTCTATATATATTGACCATATATTTAATTCAAAATACTATAATAATATTTCTCTTTGGATGATTAAGAATTTGTTAATCAATTACATCAATTTTCTATAAAAATCATTCCTCTTTTAAATGCCCAAATTTTTTATAATTCTTTTACTATGTGAATAGTCTTTATTTCATTACTTTTCATGAATGGAATTCAACATGATATCTCAAAATAAAATAATTATTCATATCATGGAATTTTAGAAAAACCATTACTCTAAAGAATATTTTTGATGATAACTACATAGAAATATATTACACTACTTGAATGGGGAAATATTGAAATTTTATACACTTTTTTATTTGGATGTTTTTGAATAATAAAAAAATATAATTTAGTACTTCTTTAGAATATAAAATGTTTTTGGTGGATTATGTTCATTTATTAATTGGAAACATATATTCATTTTTTTCTATATCTCAATACAATGGTTTTTATATTACTATGCAATGATTATTTTGTGTTTTATTAATATTAAAATATTTTATATGGTGAATACATTTGAATTAAAAAATTTAATATTTGGACTACATATATCTAACCTATAGATTAATTACAAGGCCACATGAGATAAATTTTTGTGGATTTTAAAAAACTCTAAACTATGAAATCATGATGTCATAGTAGTGAGATTTATGCCAATTATATTTTCATGGTTATAGTCAAGATGAACTAAATAATGTTATGGACAACACTATGATAGTAAAGATCATGTTAAATTGTTTTATGCAATGAATCACCATAAGATTTTTTATCATTTTACATGAGTTTAATTATTTTTTCAACATTTCATTTACTTATAGATTATGTGATTAGTTATAATGAATTATTTGATTATCACTAGTATATTTCATTATTTTTCATCTATGGTTATTTGTTGATATATTTTGATATTTGATATATCTTACTATGATAATGAGATCAATATTCTTATGTTTCCATTTACCTAGGTTATAATTAAATTATTATTTCATGATATTTCTAGAAGTGTAGATTCAATTTAGGAAATTTTTATTGATTTTGGAGGAGTATTATGTATTATGTGGTTTAATATATAGTTTATACATTAAAATTTGACATATATATATATAATTATTGTGTAAATTCTTTTTTTCCTATATAAAGCAGTAAACCTAATAAGACTTATGAATAAAACTGATTCAGCATTTTTTAGTGATAAATTATATCATTATGATTAGAATTGAGGTTATGTGGTTTAAATATTATACGATATTTAAAAATTTATATTTGAGAATCAGATCATGAGACTATGGGAAAAGGGAGCTACACACCACTTCATCTATTTGGTAGCTAACATGTATACACTATTAGGGTTTTTTTCATATTGGATGGAAGAGATTGAGTAATGGTTGGATCACAAATATAATAAAATTATGCTATATTAATAATATTTAATCAATTATATTTTTAAGGTTGGAAAATGATTGGATGTAGAATATTTGAATTAAAAAATTGTGGAGTAATAAATTATAATGATTAGAAAATTACATTAGTCTTAGAAATATCAATGGAAATAGAGCCTATAATATAAATAATAAATATCGATGTATTAAGAAAATGGATGATCTTCTATAAAAATCTAAATATATGAGATTAATTATTAAAAAAATTTTCTAATGGTATCATGATATAGTGTAAATGTGCATATTTTATAAGTGAATATAACTTAATTTAAGACAAAGCCATTTATTTTAAAAATGTCATATCCATATTTAGAGGCTAAAAGGATCCCAAACAGTACAATAATTTAGGATATGAGGTTTTGTAGAGACAACCCAAATCCATAAATTTCGAAACTAAATTTGAAAGTATTTATTCCTTTTAAACATATTAAAACACTTCATACCAAATATACAGAAATAGTTTTAACTTATTTTTATTCATTGTAACCAATTTATAGGAATGAAATTTAAATTAAAAATATGACCTATTTTGAACATGATAATTTGAAATATATCTATTATTTTGTAATAAATATTGTGGTTTAGGGAAGTGTATTTAAATATTAATTCACATAACATGAAAAGTTATTTTAATTTAAAAGTGATATTCAAATATTAAAATTTATGTGTAGTATAAATTTGTTGACGTAATTTCTTGTAATCATATCATATTTTTTATTATAAATCTAATAAATTTTATTTATCCTTCAATGAAAGATAATAGTAAATATAAAAATTTAGTTTTTTTATATTTATTACGAAGCTATAATAATGTTTTATAAGTGCAATTAAATGTTACCAATTTTCATAATACTAATCAAATGAATTCAATGATTGGAATAATTTGTAAAAAAATATTATGTGACCAATTAAAGCATCATTTTTGAACAAGAAATTTAATTTTATTTCCATATCATTAATATTAAATTAATAATATTTAAAAGTGATATTATTTAAGAAACTATATCTTTTAATATTTACATAAAAAAAATATTTCAACAAAAATATGTATATATTTTTAAAATAATTTTAATATGAGGAATTTGAAAATGAATATCATTGAATTAAAATACAAATTTATAATTTTTAGATTTCATATATATAATACAGTATATTATTATTTAAAAAATAACTATTATATGATTCCATGTTAAATAATTATTTGTTATTAATATTATTATGTATATGTTTCTAATAGTAAAAAAATCAATATTTAGACTTTAGTATTTTTTATTCGAATAAATTGTTATATGCATTTATCATATATGGTGTAGTTATGTTAATTTTTTTTTCATGTGTATCAATCTTTCATTAATTTATTTAATAAAACAAAAAATACATTCCGAGTATTGCGGTGTCACGTTATCCATATATAAATAAACTTTATAAATATAAATTTAATTATCACATCCTAAAAACAAAAACAAAGGGTATCAAAAAGGGAAATATAAATCAGGATATATTAAATAATGGGACTTTAAAGATGTTGTTTTATAGAATACTATGATACATATAAGTTCCCTCGTAATACAAAAATTATGATTCTCAAAAATATATTATAAAAATTCGTCATTAGATATGTATTCATAATTTCAATATATATAACATCAACATATTAATTTCAAAGATCACAATTCAGACAAAAATTTAATACTAATATCCAATAAAATCATAGAAAAGTGTAATATATATTTTATAACGTAATCCAATGATTTTTTCTCCAATGAAATATTCATTTAAACATATGATTCCTTTGGTATTTCTAAAATGTAATTGGATCAACCTATCAAACTGTTAATATAACTGACGATTTTCATAGTTATTTTAATATTATATTATATAACCTATATATTCATAACATAAATCCTCTTGTTAAATTATAATAATTAATAAGGGTTATAAATAGAATTGGAATCACCAAAACATATACACTGAGAGTTTCAGTCATATTTATTTTCATGGTCCCACTCATAAATCAGTGAGTCCATACCGAGTTAGTACCAAACAATCCTTTAATGGTTGAAGACACTTGGTTTTATATATGTCACAACAACTTCTACATTACTATATGATGATAATGACATAATTCATATTAAAATTACATTTATAAAATGTTACTAAAATTCCATGACATTTTCCATGATATAGGTTTATCGTTAATACATGTCTCAATGATTTTTAATTGTAATATTATATTAATCCCATTAAAAAATAATCTAATTCAATAAAATTATTAATCCATTTTCTAATAAAAAGTGAGGCACCCTTGATAAGCACTTCAGGCTCCATGTCTATTACTTTTCCTTAAACTCGTATCGTAGTGAGAATAAGTGATGACTATATCATTATTTTGTAATATTTCTAGATTTTAAACATTAAATCCCACAATAATAATAATATATATAAAATGAAGGTCTAATCACTATGATGTCGAGTTACATAGTAATCATATTTTGAAAATCATTTCGAAATTTATCCATAATCAAAAAAACCCTATTAATGATGCCTCAAAACATATTCACCTCTTCATACCATTTGAGATAAAATATAATCAACGGGAGATAAAAATCATATTAAGGGAAAAATAAATCAATCTTTTCTCATGGTTATATCAATAACATATGAAACAAATACTTACATATACAATTCGATTATGGATAATCCACTCATTTATCCTATCTATTAAGATAAACCCCCAATTCACACTTTTAATTGGGAAAATTCGCCATACAAAATTTTCTTTAAGGTAATCCTCGTATATATCCTTTTTCTTCAAGAGATATAAATATTAAAAAAATATTAGTGGGATATCTGGGATCCTAAAACTAATAATACTAAAATTCCATTCACATTTCATAGATTTGATTATAAAATCACTAATTCTTCAAATAACCCCTAAATAACTTGTGGAAAGGAGATATGTTCTATTAATATTTCGAATAATATTCCATAATTTCTTGAGAAACTAAATGGACGGTATCATAAAAAATTAATCATGGTAGTAAAAGGAATGCAGTAAATTATTTATATTTTTGTAAAATCCATTTTGATTATATTTATTAAAACAAATTGGCCAACAGGAATAAAAAAGCAATATTGAAATACATGAAAATTACGTTAATATTTTATTTAATATGAAATAAATTGATACTAATAAAACAATCCAAACATATTCCTTTATCAAGAAATTTTTTAGAAGAAAAATATTATAAATAAAAATTTCATAAAAATGTAATGATGAATTATCCTATTAAAACATAAACCATTCAAATCCCATTTGAAAAGAAATAACACTATAAAAATTAAAACATTCATTTTTGATAATTATATGAATATTTATATTTCATTTATATATCCAACACAACAAAAAATAATTTGTAAAAATTTATAAAATCATAGAATCAAAATCATCATAATTAAGACTTTCGCAAAATTGAGAAAATTAGAAAAGGTTATTATTAATGAATTTTTATGTACTCATAATGTATAATTTTACGAAAATGTTATATTTGACTAATTTATCAATAATAATAAAATATAATTTCATAGATCACACTAAAATAATATTTTAAAATGATTAAGATAGTAAATTATAATAAAAATTGTATATTAAAAATTGTATTCAATTATAAAGATTTTAAATTATAGATTATTTAGAGGAACAGTACAGTGGAAGATAAAATTCTTTATTTTGAAATAATTGAAAACAATTTTATCATATTGAAATAGCTATGTTGAATACATTTATCATAGATAGGGTAACTAAAATAAACATTTAAGATTTGGTTAAGTGAAATGCCATATTCAGTTAGATAACACACAAATATGTTTCAAAATATATAGTCAAATATTTGTAAGAATTGAAAATTTGGACTTTGATGAAATATCATCTTCAATGTGAATGTTAATTATAATTAATATTCTCATACATTTTTTGGGATGAAATTTCTCAATGAATTAGATCTATAAAATCAGTTTCAGTAATTACTTATTATATTACAAAATTAAGTAAAAAATTATTTTTTAAGAATCTATTTAAAGAAGAATGTTTTTCATGATAAAATATAACTACTCAATGAATGAATATTTGATTTAACCTAATACCTTTTTCATAAAAATCATTAATTAAACACAACATTAATCAAAAGTCATAAAATTAATCATCAAAATAATACATTAATTAAAAAACCACAAATTTTATATCCAAAATGACATATATACAACAACTAATATTTCTTACGATCATATCAATCATATAACAATGAAGAAACACTGAGGGAAGACACACATAAAATTAATCACTCTTATATGATTATGAAATATCTTATTGTATAAATTAACAATTGTAATAATAAATCATTTCATTAACATATTCATATAAAAATATTTTAAAAAAAACATTTTTAAAAATTGAATCTTAATATAGCAGTCTACTATATTTTATATTCATCATCATGTGTTAGAATCATTGATTGATTAGTCCATACATGATCTATAAAAAATTGTTCATTCATATTTATTTAATGAATTTTCATCATTATGGGATTATCTAATGTATTAGAATAATGTTGTTTCAATAATTTATCATAATACATTTCAATTTATTTTATTTGTAATATATATTATCTGAAAATAGAAACTGTAATGAACTAATTTCATTGTGTACAATAACCAAAATGGGATAAATAAATAAATAAATAACAATAAAAACATAAAATAATGTCTAAAAATAAAAAATAACTTAATAATAAATGATATTATATTTATATAATATTCCTTACTATTCATGATATATATATTATAGCATCACACTGGTAGGTGGTAAAACTAAACAAATTGGTAAAATTTTAATATTAATTTAATGTGTAAGGAAATGCATTTATGTATTGATAATTTCAATTTATTTAAATATTAATAATAAAATATATAAAATAAAAATTCTTTTGATTCTCTCATATGAATATCGATGATTGGAGTTGAGGAAAATTGAAATTTTTCATTTTTTGATGCAATTTTCAACACTTAGTGAAGATTTCTTATTAAATTTATCAAAAAATAGGAAATATTAAAGTTATGTGATAATTTAAAATTTATTTATTATGATTTTATAGTGTTATTATTATATATATTTCAACATCAACATCGTTAAAAAGAATGGATGGTGGTTCTTAAGAAATGAATTTCGTTTCAGATGTGTTATTTTATAAATATACACAATCGATGTGGTTCAGTTTTTCATAGTAGATGGAGTGAAATTAATAAATATTGACCCATTAAAATACAATCATTATATTATATTTGTATTATGTCTGTAATTATATAATTTGAAAATATAGTATTTATTTGATGAAGGTAATGATGAAAATACTAGTGTGTAATGAAGAATCATGTTGTGAAAATGAGTTCCCTCTTGGATATCTCCATTAGAGTGGAAGAAATTTGATAAATAAATAATCATAGAGTAATAGTTCCATTATAAAAACTTATAGATATAGTGAAATTTTACCATTTCATGATTAAAATATATTTTTATGTTTTACCATGATGTTTTGTTAGTTATGTATTCTAATAGGTGAATAGATTGGTATTTTTGGAAGGAAAAAAATTAAATTTTATTATTGTTAGGTCACTGATAATTTGAGAAAGAAAACCACAAGTGAAAAATAAATTATTGGACAAGTTTATATTTTGTAACCAATATTACACAAACTACTAGGGGATTTTTTATAAAAATCATTTAACCATTTTATAGTTTGTAAACCACTTTATACAGGTTTTATTTTTTCCCTGATAACTTAATATTAATCCATGAAAATTAATTTTAATAGAAAAAATTAATAATTATCATATTATTAAAATTAAAAATAAAGATTCAAAATATTTATAAATTTTTTTGACGAAAATTACATTGGTTAGTGTATCAAATTATAATATTATATTAAATAACGCATAAATATGAATTATTGAAATTGTTTTTAACATTAAAATTAATTTTTATTAAAAATACAAAAAAATTACAAACCTTAAGGATAAGAATTTTTGTATTATAAAAATATTTTATTGGATTTCATAGAAATATTAAATATAATATATCCACAATCTTTTTTGATAAAAATAATTGTTTCAATGATGATTTTAAATTATGATTAATTGTGACCTATTTTTTAAAAAATAAATATTAGATTTCTAATCCTTGAATAATATTTTTTATAAAATAAATTAAAACATAAATAAATAATTTATTCAATAAATTGATTAATAAATCTATATAAAATTTATGTTTAATAGTAACTTCTTTAAACATATCGTTTTGTTAAAAAAGTGGATTTTTCAGCATTATTCAAATAATAATATATTTGAGGGAAAAAACAGAATGAGGAATCTTTTTTAAACATTTTTTAAATATTCAAGATCATTTTATATAATGATTAATTGAAATTTAAAAATTTATATTCTGAAGAAGACTATGTTTTACTGAAAAAATATTATTATAATACAATATATATTCATAAGATTATTTCTTATAAATTTATAATTAATTATTTCTTCTTATATGACTCATATGTAATAAATTGTTTTGTAAAAAATTTAATCTTGTATTTCTTGTATTGTTTTACTTTTTTGTTTCATGTAAAAAATAATATCGATAAAAAGATATATAAATAAAAATATAACAGAAAATATGTGGGTGTTACTATTACATGACCAACTTCCATATTCATGTCATATTCATGAATATGTTTGATGAATATTTAAATGAATCATATGTATTTATTATAATAAATACATAAAAAGTAATTGGATTACATCATTGATTTTTTCTGATAATTCAAATAGAACATCATAATAATTTTAATGAAAGATGATATTGAATAACTCATGAGGATAATTAAATTAATAATGAACCTTTTTATATGACTATCAAGATAAATTTATGTGTATAAATAAAAATTATTATACACTTATGTTCAATTATGTACTTCTTATGTAGTGATTTAATAAATAAATAAATAATTCCATAAAGAAAATAAGAGAATAATTATTTTCTAAACAATATAAAAAAATTGAAATGTTTTTCAATATCTAACTACTTTTTCATAGAAACCAAAAAATTCCAACCTAATTATATGAAATATTAAATAATATTTGGGATTTAATTAATAATTTCCTGTCAAAAGGTATTAGACAAAAGAGATAATTGACCATATAACTTCAATAACATGTATTATTCCCAACAAAGAATGGTTATGTAAAATACATATATATGTAAATAATATATTTTAATAATATTTTAGTAGTTCCTAAAAAATTTATAGTGTTAATGGGATAAAAGAGGAATATAACTTTTAACCCAAAATAAATGATTGTGGATTGGAAGACCCTTTATCTTGGGTGTGTGTCACATTCTATGTGTTTTCTTAACATCCTTATTTTAGATTTATTTAATTATAATATAATGATTATATTATTTTTATCATTAATTTTCAAACGCTATTTGATGGTCAGATTATTTTATTTATAATTTTAAATGCTCGTTTATAATGACATTAGAACATATGTTACATAATGTAATGATCCTTATTAAATTAAAAAGGTATTTTTGTTCCAGAATATCCACATTTTTCTTGATATATGGATAATTAATTCAATATTACTGTTATCATTATATGATTAGTTAATTATGGTTTTTTTCTAACCATGATGAACATATTGGGTTTTAGTTTTCTATATGAAAAATATATATTCCATTATCATTACTAAAATGAAATATATAATTTATTATTATTATGAAAATTTATTTATTAATATCATAATTATATTGAGGTTGTGGTGAAAAATGAAATATATTGTATATTGTGGTTAGGAATCGACCAAAATATGTATAACAGTTTCATTTTGAAACAATTTTTTTTGGATATATGATGTACATTACATTATTATAATAAAATTTCCTAATAATAATATTATTTTTAATCATATTTTCAATGATATAATAATTTAATTAGGTATAATAATAGTATAATTTATGAGAGAAAGACAGGGCATATTACATCTTCCTTTGGGTGTTCATTATTAACAAACAATATAAAGCATTTTGGACTGGTCTTCTAGTGTGACCTGTAATTATAGGATGAGGGGATAAATAAATGGATGGAATAAAGAAAACATTTATTACTTATTTTTCATAATGTGTTGAGAAATATGGATGTGAAGGGTTGCGTTTATTAGTGGAGGATTGTGGTGCTTTGGAATAAAATAATATATCATAAAATAGAGAGTCATCTTATGACTAATCTTTAATTCCCTTAAGACTCTAATGTAAAGGGGTAATATATTTATGTTATAAATTTTAAAATAAAATAAAATTAATTCATACATTCTATAACTCAATATGTAATTTTAACAGAGCTTATTAGTTATTTTAATATCACAAAAATATATAATAATATCAATAAGGAAAAAAAATTCATTATTGTTGTTTTGAAATGATGATTTCTAAAATGTAATCAAATTAATAAAAATATTGTTTAAAATAAGATAATTATGTTCTAAAAAAATATAGAATTATTTACTAAAAATTAATAACATATACTAAATGTTCAAATTTATGATCTATAAAAAATTACATATGATTACAAAAATTTCTATTATTATATGTAAATATACATATATATTCATGAATACATATTTTATATAATTTTATCATATTTAGTATGAAAAAATATGTTTTATAATAATAATCCATATTTGGATTCAAAGGAATATAATTTTTTTCCTTTTATTAAACATTATTAGCATATTTTATTAATTAATCAAATAAATTCTCCATATTTGAAGTTCATAATTTACTGAAATATTATTATTATATTATTATCCCAAATATAATAAATTTTATTACAAAATTATTTTACCTATGATTTCCAAATATGTAATAAAATTATACTTCATTAAAAAATTTTTCTCATAAAGAATAATTTCATCTACAAATGAATTTACATAATATTAATATTTTTCCAATAAATACATAACCCCTTATCGTACTAGTATAATCCTTAAGGGTTGTGGATTTTGTAAGATACTAGGTAATTATAAAATAATAATTCTTCATATTTATTAATTTTTTTAATTATATTATACCTTAAAATAATTATATTTTCAATTGAAACCCATTTAAAATACAATGAGTTTTGCGAAATCTTACATTGCACACATGAGTGAGTTATACCGAAAAATAATATATTATTAATATTATTATTTTATGTTTTTTCATATCATAGTTTTTAGAATAAATGGAATGAATGATATTATCTATATTATGAAAATGGAATTTTAACTTGTTTATATAATGATTCATTGGTTAGAAAATTAATTAGAAGTGAAAATAAAAACCAATCGATAATAAATGATATGTTTTTTTGAAAAAAAATAATGAAAATATGTGAGTTCATAACATAATAAAACTACTATTTAGAAATTTTATTATTAACAAATTTATTTAATATATTCAATTAAATGATTAAAATTTATGTTATATTTTATATATACATGATATAATTACAAATTCATTTTTTCAGTTAAAATTAGTATTTTCAAAAAAATTTAAGTTTTACAACCTTTTGATAGAGAACACCTTTAAAATATACATTCCACTTTTATATATTATATTTGATAAAATAATCCTTTTTAGAGAAATAGGGACACATAAATTTTTATTGGTTGATATTTTTGTATTTTTTTATTTAAATTCAAATTTTAATGAATAATGAAAAAAATGCATTTTTAATTCAAACTATCCTTTCATATAATTTATTTTTATTGTTTGATTACCATTTTATCATAATTTCTGATAAAATTAAATGAATTTTATAAGTTAATCCAATTTAGTTCAATGTATTATTTTTAAAATTAGAAATAAATATTAAGTCTATTTTAACATATGAACATTTTATGTTAAAAACACGTTTTCCCATTCCGTCAAAGAGAATAATTGTATAATAATTTCTACCAATTAATTGTTTTTAATTTTTAAAAATGGATTACATACTATTAATAATAAATTAAATATTTATAAATAGGTTACTTTTTTGGAAATTATTAATAGTAAATTTATTCATAAATTTTATTACCACGGTTAAAGGTATATCATGTAATTAATGGCAAAACTAATATTATAATATTATAAAACTACCCTAAAACATGTCCTAATTAAATTTAATGTGTTTATTTTTACTATATTTATCATTGGGTTGATTTTTGTGCCATCTGGAGCCACACAAATGACTTTAATACATTTAAATATTATATTGAATGAGTTGTATTTCTTTTGTTATAGTTATCTTTTTAAAAAATAAATAATTTTAATATCGGGCTATAAAAAGGGTTAATACATTTATAAATATTATTTATAATTATAAAATTATTTTCTACACAATGGTAATTTATTTCTATTTTTTTCAAAATAATTAATTAAATTTCATTATATCATAAAGATGAAGCAATATTAAATTTATTGAAAAATGATTAAATAAATTATTTTAGAAATATGAAGATAAATTTAATTTGAAATACTTTATTCCATACATTAATTTTATGGATGAATATGACAGGTTAAGATTGAGTTAATGTATTTTTTTTCAATGAAATGATGTTGTTATGATATTTCATAAAAATGCCATGTAATGAACAGTGTCATAAATGATATAATTCATAAATTAATATATAAAATATCTAATTATATGATATAAAATTTATAAATGATTATGACATAAAAAAATTTGAGATAAGTCCACAAATTTCAAAAATATATCATTCATGGATCTTTTTTCCATATTTTGGAAATAATTTTATCTCTCAATGTGTAAATTACATAACAAAATAGTGAGAGTTAAAAGGTTTTAAAACAAAAAGATATATATCAAATAATATACAAAACATTTTTAATTTTAATTTTATGATAGTAATAAAACAAAAATTATCATAAATTCGAAATAAATTAGTTTGGGTACATTTGAAATGGAAATTGAATTTATATTAATTTAATAACTTTATTAATTCCAAGGGTGTCCATCCACTCTCATATGAAAAAGCACCCATTCCCCCTATTACTGAAACATAAAAAACCATTTTCTATTGAAGAAATATTCCCAAAACCCTTCATTGAATCCCTCTCTACATTATTTATGCCTTATTTTATTGAGAACACCGTCCTTATACTAGTTAATGCATTATGAAATGTGATCATTCGAAGGAAAGGTAATGCCATTATTTAAGTATTTCTAGTTTATTTATTTTCCAATTACGTTAAATATTCATCATAAATGAGTAATTAATAAATCCAGTATTCTCAATAAAATTAGATGTTATTATACTAATATCATCACCCAAATCCATCTCTAATTTCATCAAATGGGAAATGAACATTACGTTCATGTGTACGACAAACTATAACTTCATGAATCGATATAGTTTTTTTTCATTACACTCTCTAAACACTGGACATGATAATATAATACTGATTACATATGATTTCCAATAAATATTTATTTTATAAGAGAATAATAGATCAAACATGTTCTCACATTCCATGCACTTAAAAATGATAATGTTGTTAATGCATGCATGTGAGCTATGAAATCCACATAGTGATGATAATCATTTAAATTCACAACATCAATTGTAATAAATATAATTATATTTAAATTATTATTGTGAGGGTAATTATATAATTATCATTTTTTAATTATATAATATTAATTTCTTTATTTCCAAAATGATCAATGAAAAATAGACACGTTAATCATGCATACTTATGGCATACCCCCATCATCATTGTAATGCTATTCATTTTTTCATTACATAAATAAATGGATTCATTTATAAGTTTTTATAAAAATTATTATAATGTCATGAATAGTATTCTGGGGATGATGGACTTATAAAATCAGGAATTATTCACATCATACCATGTTCATTTTTTACTCAATTATAGAATATCGAAAAAATGTCTAACATGAATTCAAATAATTAATTTATTATTTGTCATCACCCATCCTAGAGGGGCCATTGTGTGACTACCCCAATCCATAATCCTCTATTCCATGAGCTAGATACTATCTCTATGTAAGAATATCCCAGAAATGGTTTGTATTTTCCTACATATCCAGGCACACACACACACACAAACACATCTTCATGTCCCAAAATGACGCAATTTAAAACCTTATGTGTAAAAGCATGCATACAACTATGATACCAAAAATAGATTACAAAAATAGGGCACTGAATGTAAACATGGACATAATTCAAGCCCAATAAATGAAGAATTATGTCAATGTGAATTCACATGTTCCTGAAACTCACTCGAAGAAATACATACTTGTACAGTAGGTGTATGATACATGTATGATATCATAGGAGCACACCTCATATGGTTGATGACTATTAGAACCAACTAGTCCCCATCCTCCTATAACCCCATTAGCGTGTCCTTCATTTTTTCAATACATTACATGTACGAGAAAATCCCATGTAGGGCTGATTAAAACAATACTCAATAGAACACCCCAAAATCACAAAATAATACTACTAACAAATATACAAAGTAAATCATAATAACACACACAAGGAACACCAAAAATTAATTACCTATAGTATAGCCATCTCTCATTGGTATATGTCTATAGAATTAAAGTGGGATTATCAATTGTACTTCATAGAACACCCAGAGTGGGAAAGACACCGAGTGTTGCTAACACATAGTGTATCTATAACTCAGAGAGTGTCAGTATCAAATGGATATTTGGTAACACATGTAGTGTCGGTAAGTACCGTGACTATGCCAGGAGATTCTACTCCTCAATCCACTAGTGTATACTCTATATTTCACAAAGAATCCCCAATATTATCACAAAGATACCATCACATCAAAATTGTACCAATGCCCCAAACAACTCTTCAAATAGTAACACATTTTTAAAGATATGGTCATTTTTGTAAAAACAGCCAGACCCGGGTCCAGTACGAGCCTGACCTTACCCGCCAGATTCCACTCGACATGGTCTGGCTGACTCGACCTGGTCTAGTGAAACCCACACTAGTCCGGCCCATTGGGCCACTAGATCCAAAATTCTAGGCCTCCAAACTAGCCTTACCACACTAGTAAGACCCACATGTGATGGGATGGTTTGCTCCATTGAATGTAGCCTACCCTGGTCATGCCCCATGTTCCAAATGGTCCTCCTTATATGCATGGCCCCACATGTGTCACCATGTAAATGTGGCGTCATTCTATACATCATGAGGTCATGCCACCTCCTCCACATTCGCAACGGCTTTCCACCTCGGCTTTCTCCGACATGGATTTTAGTCGCATCCCGACTCTCCATTACAGCCTCATGCAGCAACCCCCATTCACCGACTACAGCATCCACCACTGAATTCTCTTGTGTGGTCCTTCCTAGATCATGGACTAATTCCACCATACTAGAGGCCCCCGACCTTCTTCCGCACCCACATGTTGTAGGTGTCGCATACCACTGCCAGTGCTAATTGCCCATGTTGGTGTGCCAGTGGCCCCTTCTTCTAGCCACGGAGTCATCTCCAATACTCTTCTTACAGAATCAAATGAAATACTATGATAAATGGGTCGTTTTCTTCAATTATATTCTTTTGGATTATCCTTTCCACCAATATGTGTATCTGATTCTGGTAAGAACCCCTGATCAACTCTAACCTTGACCATGAGGGTCCAGTGGAGAAGAACACAAATAATGGGGGAGGAACCAAACACAATAACTCCCATAGGAACAAAATATGAACTTTTTTCTTGTCAAACTTTATTTTGTCCCATTACAAAGAATAATGAATGCAATGATAATCCTTAATGATACATTTCTGCATAATCCCCACAATGATTAACCATCTTTGAAGAATGATTGAACTGTGGATCAACCTATTCATTAGTATCTCTTCAATCGTCATGGAATCCATGAATGGGGAATAAAATAAAAATGATATTAAATTCCCAACCTCATTGTTGGGTCAGTCATTTAAAATAATAGAGGTCAAGGTCGTCATCGATCCTCAATCAGCCAATGATCGTCATCATTCATCGGAGGGGCATACATCTCTTTTCCTCAAGGGTATTTTAGGG
Source organism: Viscum album (assembly GCA_963277665.1). Lineage (NCBI taxonomy): Eukaryota > Viridiplantae > Streptophyta > Magnoliopsida > Santalales > Viscaceae > Viscum > Viscum album. The sequence goes on from OY728156.1 coordinate 1,744,006,667, forward strand.
TTATGACAATAACTTCAAATTTAACTAATAATGATTTATAAAAATTGAAAATTCATTTGCAATGTAACTTAATTTTAAATAAAATAAACATGATTTATTTAATTTCATTTTTACATCTGAAAACTATTATTCTCAGTTGAACGATGATGGATGATGTTAGGCCTCACCAAAGGTAAAGTCTCTTCTATGAATGCAACATTGACGTAATATTTTTTATTTGGGAACCCATTTTATAGTTAAAATATTTTCAAATAAAACCACTAATTTGTTTAATTAAAAAAATTAACATTTTACATCATGTTTTCTCAATCACACTAGGCCTTCGTATCTCACAGTGTCTCATCACCTTGTCTTAGAATATTCCCAATTACTTTATAAAAATAAAACTACAGAATACATGAGTCAATAAATTCTCCCCACCTCAAATATTTACATCCTTGAAATAAAAAATAATGGCTACTCAAATAAAAGGTGAGGGTACTGAGAAATAATGTGTGCCTCATGTTCCCAAGTGATCTCATATAGATTTTCTTACTACCACCTGACGTGCACTAGTGTAATCGACATTCCCTAATGGATCCTCCCCTGTTGATCCCTGATTTCTTCTATGTACTACGAAAACATCACCCAATCGTCAATTTAAAGCTTTCCGCAGTCAAGGATGTGTGATGAAACATTCAGAAACCTCATCAACTACAACACTTGGAAGACATCTTGAACCCATTGAAACTGTGTTTGTAGATCTATGTTTTACAGAACCTCACCAACTCATCTCAAAATCATGAAAATGGCTGATGTATCATTTATATTACTCTCCATTGTGAATAATTCTATATAATACCTGTAGATTTGATACCTGAAGAAACACATGGTATCCCTCATTTAACTCCAAGGGCCTTCGTCTCATATCATCAAATGACTTATTCCAGCTCTATGCAGTCCACATTTATTCCTGGATGATATGCCCCATCTCAACAATTGATCACACCAACTCTGGACCCATATTACTCAGTCTCTTGGTTGACTTTAAAAAAGGGGTGACCAACATGGTCGCTTATACAAGTCCTCAAATAGGACCATATCAATGTTGTTATGGTGACTTTTTTTGTACACATACTCCACCAGACGTTGGTGATCTTCCACACTGTGAAAAAAATGTAGAATTCAAGATTGTATCCTTTCTTTAAGAACCTAAGTGGTCTTCTAAATATGGACATCGAAATGGGGATGAAAACCCATTCTCAATCATAACTGAGACCCAAAAAACTTCTACAATCCCCTCCAAAAATGGTATATGAATATAACATCATTGTATGAAACCATCTTTGATGGAACTCTGTGAAGATAAAATGACTATTGAATATAGAGTCATCCCATGTTTGCTACAGATCTATGATCATTGATTGGTAGAAAGTGGTATGACTTGGTGGGTAGGTCAGAAATAATCTAGATGGTATCATGTACTCTGGTCATGCATGGTAAACCCTTCATGAAGTCCATTAATATCACATCCCACTTCCACTCTACCACCTCAAGTTGTTGATTCATGCCCACTAAAACCTGGTGCTAAGCCTTTAATTTTTGACAATTGTGGCATTTAGAAATGAACTGGCCACTAAATTTTTCAACCCCAACAACCAGAACTGATGTCAGTGGACCTTTTTCATCTTTTACACATCTAGATGTACTTCCAAAGGGGATTTGTGAAAAACCCTCAAAACCTCCTTGTATAAGGGAACTGGTACAACTACACGCCCTTTTAGAAGAATGACATTCTACCCACCAATAGGGTATCCATAAGGGGAATGAATTTTATATAACGGATCATCTCTTGATCTGGAACCTCCCAAGTCAACTACACACTGGATCCAATTGATCTGGCACCTCCCAAGTCAACTACACACTGGATCTCATGCTAAGAGCATCCTCCACTATGTTTCCTTTGCCAATATCAAATAAAATCTCAATTTCATAGTCCTATAAAAACCCAACCATTATCAATGTCTCATGTTAAAATAATACTGATTGAAGATATACTTGAGACTCTGGTGGTATTATTATATGGTAAACCTCTTTCCCATCAGTTAGTGTCGCCACATAATCAATGTGAAGACTACTACCACTAAATGAATATCATGGGTTGCATAGTTTATCTAATGATGCCTCAACATTAAAGAACCTTAAATATTCAAGGCTTTACCCTCTATCATGACACAACCATGAATGATCTCTAATGCATCATAGAACAGTACATTCTCAAAGCCCTACTTTACTAAACTCAATATGGGAGTGCTCATCAACCTCTGCCTCAACTTTTTAAAGACCAGTTTTCACTTCTCTATCCCTACGAAAGGATACCCCTTAAGAGTAAAATCCATCAAGGGTGTTGGTACTCTATAATAGTTGGGTAAAAACCACTGATTTTACCCGCCCAAATACATGAAACATGGATCCTTGGTAGCACACTTGGGTGGCTCCTATGAAAGAACTGCCTTAATATTTCATGAATCCACTATGAGTAAAGCCTCTAAAATAACAGTTCATGTAATGTATCACTCCCAAATACAAAAAAATAACATAGAGAACATCCCATAAAGCTCATTCTATTGGATTTTTTCTATAATGACCCGCCAATTTCCATTTTCTTGAGAGTAAAACAAGTCATTACTAGGCTTTATGTGACATCCCCATGATGTAGAAGGCTGGAAATAAATGCCGAAGGGTTTCAAATACATGTTGGGGGAAAAATTACCCTTTAAGAAATAACCCTTAAACCAACCCAGCATAACAAAATATTCATTATATGATGCAACAACATATGAATAACATCTACACAACATCATTTATGTAAAACCATATCATGTACACAATAGCAAAGACCAAACCAAGCATCAAAGTATGTAGTGGATGAAAAACTCAAGACTCTAAAAAGACACCACGACTCTGTGCTCCACAATCTCAAAGCTCCAAAACATCTCTCAAGAATCACCACGATCTATGAGCAATAAAATGATTTACCTTTACCTGTATCCCAGAACATGACATCTGCAAAAGCACCCAAGTTCCAATGAAGGGGGAAGTACAAAACTCATTAGGTTTCTCCAATGACATCCCTACACACGCCTATAGGATAGAAGAGTTAGAAATATTTATATAAAAAATATTATATAAAAAATTTTCTCAAAATATGTTTATAACTAAATATAAATACGTTTCCCAAAAACACTTATAACCAAAATCATTCAAATTCAAAAGAAACCATTATTCCAGCGAGTTATTTTTTACCTGAAAAATAACAAAACAAGATTTAGAACCATTTTACAAACATCCATTTTTGGAATACCCAACCATATACCAAACCATGCAACCAACCATGCATGCTTCGTTATGACAGTTCCATACTAATGAGTGGTTTCTTGTCGATCTACCAAGTCATCACAAGTTAATGGTTTCCCAAGTGCCATTACTCCTTTGGCACCAAGAAAAAGGTCATATTTCAAAAAAGACTCTTACATATAGTTACCATGTGCCATTAAATGATTGGAACCAAGCACAAGGTCATATTTAAACCAAGTCACATACATGAAACATGAACACACACCACATATTCCCAAAAATTAAGCCAAAACAACCCTTCCAATAAATCACTTTTTTATTGAAAACCATTTGCGTCAATACCATTTAAATTGAAACCCATTTCCATTCCAAACCACTTCAATAAAACTCCATTTTTATTTAAAACCAATTCCATCACAGTCATTTCAGTACGAAACCATTTCAATAAAACACCCCTTTTATTGGAAACCTATTTTTCATCAAGCCATTTACAATTCCAGAAAATCAGATATTTAAAATCATCATTTTAAATTCAAGAAGCCAAATCACTTTGCACAACAAATCACTAAGATTTCACAATTTCATTGAAACCATAAATCATCCCTAAAGAATATTTATTACATGATTTTCACAATCAATTAAAGTCAAATACAATGATTAAAATCTAATCCAATAAATTCTAACAAGAGGATTCGTGAGTGAAGCCTCATACCTTTAATGTTTTGACGAAAACCACAACTAATGAAGAACGCACAAGAAAACCGGGTTGCTTCTTCAAGAACCCTCCTTAGATCTCTTCTCCTAGCAATATCAATATCAAATATCATTATATTTGGCATCCACACACATAGATATACCCATAATGGGAAAAACGAGTGAGATTCACAATTTAAGGATCTTATTTAAGTGCTCGCATGGTTTGCTCGCATGGTTAGACAACTCGTGTGCTAACCGTGCATTGGCCACTACCTCGGAAGACCCTCCACGCATGGATTCACTATATGGTTAGACATACCATGCACCGCCCATGTGTATGCTAATCCATCCAAGACCATCTATGCAGAGTTTAAACAAACCGTGTGCCGTTCGTGCGACTTCCCCTTTGCCTCAAAACATTATTCAATTTTCTCCCGACTCTCCCATTCATCACCCATAATCTTTATAACCATTAACATCATTAATAAAGAGTTACATACAAGAAAGTTGGGGTACTACATTCACCCCACCATTGGTCTTTTCTTCCTTGTAATGTAAAATACCCCGACCCAACTAAATTAGTTTCGGCCACCGCTCATTCATTTCCTTCTCACGTTCCCAAGTCACTTCCTGAACTTGACCATGCTGCCATAAACCCCATACTAGACCAATTTTTTCCCCATTAAAGCCTTTTTGTTTCCTATACATAGTCTGTACCGGGATATGTATCAATGATGCCTTCGACTCTAGGTTAACGTGATCCCAGCTTGTAACACCCGAGACTATTATGAGTAATATTTTGTTTTTATATTATATAAATCATCAAAGGAATCTTTCACTACACACAACACTAGCTTGGAATGCTTCATACATAATCGCGACGTTCCTCGATAGCTTGCGTCGTACACAATACCGAGTTTCACTAAACAACGATATACTATTAAAATATTATTAAAACTAGCCGTTATGAATTGTAATACCCACTTTTTGAAATTTTGTAAATTTTATTTTTCAAAATTAATTTCATTTTTGGATTCGGAATATCGAAATTAGCCTAGGGTGAAATTTTGGTATGTTTTTGAAAACATTCAATTTTTGATGAATAGTGAAAACAGTGGGTTACTATTTAAAAACCGACTTTTTATTTAATTATTTATTTTAATTAAATTTATTTTAGGTCAAAAATGATACATAATACCTATATAAGTTCAATTCAATTCATTGGTGTCATTTTATAATAATTTTAGACATATAAAAATTTTATTGAACTTTTCACCATCTTTTATCCACCTCCTATGAGAACTTGCAAATTTACATAAAACTTAATTTTACTACTTCTGTGAGTGGAATTTCAAAAATCCACGAGACACGGTTGATGTTAGTAAGTAAAATGTGGTTCAATGAGATGAAAATAATTTTTGGTGGATAGCAACTTTTTACTTTTATTTACAACGGTTAAAAGTAAATAGGGTAATTAAGAGTAAAAATGATATTATTATTACCCTAACACGTGTCCTAATTCTATTTGATAAGTGAAATTACACCAAAAACAACCTTATGAATAAAATATGCCCATTTAGGCCCACTTGGATTAGATTAGGACATTTATTATTAATTTATTTAAACAAGGGTTAATATAGTTAAAATCAATGTTTAATAAGTCAATAATTTTTAATATAGGGTTATAAATAAGATAAATTCGTCTATAAATATTAATTAGAAAGATAAAAAAAATTCTACATAATGATATTTTATTTTTTATTTTTAGACATTAAATAATTTAATTTATTCATGACACAATGATGATGCAATAATTATCTTATTAATGAAATATTGACATAATTGATGTTATAAATACCCAAATAAATGTAATTTGAGACTTTTTATTAATTAAAATAATTTTATATGTTAATATGACATTTTAGTATTGATTTAATTCACTTCGTTATAAATAATGTTTTTGTTATGATTTTCACAAAAATCAATTACCAAATAGTATCAAAATTGACATAAAATAGTTTTTAAAACAAATAATATATTATTAATTGTTATTTTATTCCTAAAAATCTAAGGTTCGGAAAAAGGACTTACATAAGGATTTATATTAATAATAAACAACTTGGGGTTTTTTTGGCTTGTTATAGTAAGTTTATTAACCTTATAGTGTAAGAAAACAAAAAGACACGGCAAAAGTAAAATTATTTAACTTAAATTTAAATCTAAATGATAAGGTTAAAATAGGAACCTAAACTTGTATAAATTCTATTGTATGAGAGGATTTTGACCGATACCCACCTTATATTCTAAAGAAATCAATTTGGATCTATTTAAAACCGAATATAACTTTATAATAAAATAATATTTTTAATTTTTACAAAGGTGCCCCTCTCCTCCCTTATAAAAGGGCACCTCCTCCCTCTCTTCCTCACACCACATTGAGCCTTAAATCTTGGACAAAACCTACCAAATTCTCTTCTCCACTTACCTAGAAACATTCTAGATGTTATGGTCTTCTTCAAAGTCCAATTTTAGTGCTCTAAAAGGAGGTCTCAAAGTGGCGCTTCAAAGATGAGATAATGTCCGTTACCGATTCTTTTAACTTTATTTCTTCTTCCACTTCTTCTTCATTATTTTTTTCATTATGATTAATAAAATCAGTATCACTCATATAATTATATGTTATTATAAGTATGAAACAACCCTATTTTACCATATATCCATCCTAAGGAAAACGAAATCATTGAGCCTGTGTATGTACGGAATATCGTCTCCACCCCGTGGTGTAATCTATTTTCCACCACCACCTTACTTGGATGGGTATAATGGTGTAAATAATAACTATAAATTATTATTGTAAAGTTAAATTGATTCTGAAATATTATACATACACTCCATTACAATTTCACGATAATGGGAACGATATCATCGCCCGTGCGTATGTACGGAATACCGTCTCCACGATATGATGCGACTCGTTCTACATGATATTCATTGAATAATGATTATATAAATGAATTGAATGAATTAAAATTATATATATTACACTAATACCATTCTGTAAATGAGGTATCTATAACCCAAAAATAATAATAAGAATTTATTCGACAAAACACGCATAAGAACAAAAAGTAATAAACACCGGAATAACAAGTAGAAATGAAATATTACTAATAAAATGCTAAGAATATTACCATATATGATATCATAAAAATACTTATGATTCTGTAATAAGTCAATAACATTATTTAAATCATTATACAAGAGGTTCAGACACTTACGAAGCAAATTGGACCTAAGGTAAGGGAAAATATCACAATCTCATTTTTATCCGAGATTGTTTATACTTTGGTATTTAATGGGGTGTATTTTATCATCCACATCCATGTTTCATCAATATGTAACATTATTTCTATCCACCTACAATTTTTTAAATCTAATTTTACCCTTCGGTGAGTTTTTAGTAAAAGATATGAAAGGAATATTTTGTCGTTTTTCGTACGAGGTACTTTTTGACTTTTCCGACAAAAGTACGAGAAGAATGTTTTTTTACTTATATGGAATGAATGGATTTTTAAAAAATTATTTACAAGAATAATCCTTTACATGTTTTCAAGATTATTTTTAATCAACTTCTTTTATTTTAGAATTGTATGACATGTTAAGAAAGGAAAAGTGTTTTTGAAGTAGAAAGGATATTTTCCTCAAGAATAGAGTTCAAGTGTTTTATCCAAATTATTTTCCATCTATGATAATAAAGGTTTATGTTTATATCCATATTATTACATTGATTTGATTATGTTGTGATGGATTTATTTTTATGAATTCCTTTATCTTATATGAATTGTTTTATGATGTCATGATGTTTAAGAATCCCATATTTATTACATGGGTTATGCTATGATGTATGGATTATGATTTTGTGGAACACATAAAAATGGTATCATTATGAGATGGTTGGGACCTATATCTCCCTCCAATGCATTGGGTAAAGATTTTATATCTCATGAGATAGACATGGCTGGAACGGCAGGTTAAACTGGTTCAGTGAAACAGGACTGAAACGAGGAATGAACTCGGTTCAGAAATGGACTTTGTCCACTAAGATAGTCTTGGAAATGAGTCTTGAATAATAACAAATGATTTTCTATGATTTTGTGTGCATTACAGAAAGTTTCATGTTTTATGTTATGATTATTGGGATTACATTTCACTTTTATGATTTATCCCATGGTATGAAATTATGATTTCTTTTGCAGGTTACGATTTCCAAAAAGTTATGTTCATGATGTGATTGATTTTAATTTTGTTTACCCTTACTAAGAATTTGATCTCACCCTTTTGTATGTTTTCTTTCCCCCAGGTCTGGAAGAAGGTTATTAAGTAGGATATGCCAAAATTGACTCTAGATATGATGAAATAAATGGGAGACAATGTAGATGTTTTATGAACTAGTTGTTTATGTTTCCCAATTTCTAAATACACTATACTTATATGGTCCTTTCATAGTTTTTTTATATTATGTAATAAGTGTGCTTCAATTTTGATGTATTAATAATGCATGTAAAGTATGGGTCGTTATATTTAATATCAGAGGAAAGGTATAGTCCACCTTTGGAAACTAGGATGTGAATGCCTTAGTAAGAATCCTAAGGATAAGTATAAGCATAGAACACAATCTTAGTGTTTTAGAAATGGCCATGAATAACCTAGGATAAGACCTTAAGTGTGAAATTTTATTCTTGATTATGTGGTTTTCTTTTTATAATTAGTGTTTCTCACACTATTCTTCCTGGTTTTAGTCAATGGCTGGAACCTGAAGGAACCGTGTTAATGCGGAATGCGCCGGGAAAAGCAATGATTGTCCCCCTGAGCAACCAAACGTTATAGGAGCTGGAATGCAAAATCTTGTAGCCATTCTCACACAACTTTCTCAAGCTATAAATCATGCAAGACTTCCAAATGATCAAAGGAAGGAGAAACATTCTGTTGAATCCTTCATGAGGAAGCGTCCACCTTCGTTCAGCGGGTCTACTGATCCATTAGTTGCTGAACAATGGATTAGTACTATGGAAAAGATATTTTCAGTTCCTCAATGTTCTGAACATGATAAAGTCATCTTAGCACTGTATCGTTTGGAAGGTGATGCTGATCAATGGTGGAATCTTGTCAATAATACGAGGCAATGAGATGAAATTGATTCCATGGACTCGGACGAGTTCAAGAACTTATTTTTCAATAAGTACATCCCTCGTATTCTTTAAACAAAGATGGAGAAGGAGTTTCTTGAACTAAAGAAAAAGGATGATGAATCTGTTGGTACCTACGAAGAAAATTTTACAAGACTTTCAAGGTATGCTTCTGGTATTATTATCCAACCTGAGAGTAAGATCGATCGATTCTTTAGTGGATTAAAAAAAAGTATTCGAAGGGCCTTAGCCATAAGGGACTTTAATAGCTATGAGGAAATCATTTGATGTGCTCTCAATGTTGAGATGGAGATTGGAGTAACCCATCAGTAATATGGGTTTGATAAGAAGAGGAAAATGGAATTCAAAGGAAAATCTAAAGAGCACACTGAAAATAAGATGAGCTTTCCATTATGCTCAAAGTGTGGAAAGAAACATGGAGGGAATTGTCCTAAAGGGACAAGTAAATGTTACAAATGTGGAAAGGAAGGTCATCGGGCATTTGAATTCCGCAATGATGGGAAAAAGATATCTAGTGATGCGAACAAAGAAATGGCTACATAGAGTGAACCTCCTACACATCAATGTTACAAGTGTAAGGAAATGGTGAATTGTGCCAATCAATGCCCTAATCCAAGGGTTGATGATGATGTTCGATGTCAAAAAACTCTTAAGGCTAAAGACAAAGGAAAGACACATGCAATTTCTATCAGCGATGTGGAGTACGATAACGATGTGGTAAAAGGTACACTTACCATCCACTCAAAAGTAGAAAATGTTCTATTTGATTCTGGATCTACCCACTCTTTTATTTTTGAATAATTTTCTGAGGGTATCAACATATTACCTAAACAATTAGATGTTGAGTTAGCTGTGACAACCCCTAATGGCATAACAGTCACATCAAAAGTTTATAATTCTTCTCCAATTGAAGTTTGTGGGAAAGTACTTCCTGCAAATCTTGTGATCCTTCCTATAGTGGAATTTGATGTGATTCTTGGAATGGATTGGCTTTCTCTATATTGAGCTCATATAAATTTCCAAAGAAGGGAAGTCACATTTCATATTCCAGATCAATCTATGATCCTCTATAGATTCAAGGATGAACATAACCTTCCAGTGGAAATTTCTTCCATCTTATGGGTCTTGATTACACTAAATTAAGGTTATATATCTAAAATGTTTGGTGAGAAAGTCACGATTCAGAATATTCCCATTGTACGGGAGTTTGACGATGTCTTTCCGGAGGAATTACGGGGTTTTTTACTAAATCGTGAAGTTGAGTTTTCAATAGAACTCATACCGGGTGCTTTACCTATTTCAAAGACACCTTATAGAATGTCCCCAATTTAGTTTCAGGAATTGAAGAAACAAATCCAAGAGAATCTTGATAAGGGGTTCATACGCCCTAGTGCGTCACCTTGGGGAGCACCTGCTCTGTTTGTTAAGAAGAAAGATGGATCAATGAGACTCTGCATTGATTATTGAGAACATAAAAAGATCACTATCAAGAAAAAATATCCTCTCCCACGCATTGATGACCTATTTGACCAACTACACGGAGCAAAATACTTTTCCAAGATTGATCTTCATTTACGGTTTCATTATTTGAGTGTCAAAAGGAAGAATATACCAAAGATGGATTTTCGTACAAGGTATGGACACTATGAATTTATAGTGATGCCATTTGGTCTTACTAATTCCCCTACTATCTTCATGGATTTATTGAATAGAGTCTTTAGAGACTATCTTGATCAATTTTTGGTAGTCTTTATATATGATATTCTTGTCTATTCAAAGAGAAAGAAATAACATGAAGATCACTTGATAATTATATTGAAGACCCTGAGAAAGGATAAGAATTATGCCAAATTTACCAATTGTGAATTTTGGCTTCAAAAAGTTGCATTTTTGGGTCACATAATCTCAAAATAGGGGATATCTATGGATCCAGCAAAAACAGAGGATATCAAAAGATGGTCGAGACCAATAACAGTAACTGAGATCCAAAGTTTTCTTGGTTTGGCTGGATATTATTGATGTTTTGTGAAAGATTTATCATGATTATCTAATTCACATACCATGTTGACTCAAAAAAGAGTTAGGTTTGTTTGGACGGAGGAATGTGAAGAGAATTTCAAGGATTTGAAAAGAAGGTTATCCAGTGCACCTGTACTCACACATCCTTATAGTGGAGAATGGTTTGTGATCTACAGTGATGAATCTAAGAAGGGATTGGGGTGTGTTCTTATGCAAAATGTTATGCTGATAGCTTATGCCTCACGAAAATTGAAAATACATGAACAAAATTACCCAACTCATGATTTGGAGTTAGCTGTGTTAGTATTTGCATTACTGATTTGGAGGCATTATCTTTATGGAGAAAGGTGTGATATTTATGCTGATCATAGAAGTTTAAAGTATATTTTCACATAAAAGGAGCTGAATATGATCCAAAGAAGATGGTTGGAGCTGATTAAGGATTACGACTACTCAATTCATTACCACCCTGGGAAAGCAAACAAGGTGGAAGATGCATTAAGTCGACAAGATCATGCCAGTTTATCCATAATGAGGATCGCAAAAGATCCAATATATATGGATTTACAAAGGATGGATCTTGGAATTGTAATGTAAGGGCAAAAATCTTATCTTTCAGAAATGAATGTTCAACCATCTACACATGTGAAGATTAAAAAGGCATAGAAAGAAGATGTAGAGTTACAAAAAAAGGTGAGAAATGTTCCTGAATTCAACATTGATTGTGATGGGATAATAATGTTTAGAAATCGAGTTTGTGTTCCTCCCATCCCTGAATTAAAGAAGGAGCTGCTGGATGAGGCTCATAGTTCTTCATTCTTTATTCATCCTGGAAGTATGAAGATGTATAGGGACTTGGAAGAGTACTTCTGGTGGGATGGCATGAAAAGAGATGTTGCTGAATATGTCTCTCGATGCTTGGTTTGTCAGCAAGTTAAAGCTGAGAGACAGAAGTCTATGAGAATGTTACGACCATTACCCATACCCGAATGGAAATGGGAAAACATCACTATGGACTTTGTCACCGGACTTCCTAAAACATCCAAAGGCAATAATTCTATTTGGGTCATAGTTGATCGTCTTACAAAGTCTGCACACTTCATTGCTATTAGAGAGGATTTCTCTCTGGATCATCTTGCCAGGATATATGTAAAGGAAGTTGTAAGATTGAATGGAGTACCACATTATATTATATCTGATCAGGATCCGAGGTTTATCTCAAAGTTCTGGCGAAGTCTTTAGCATACTCTGGATACATAGTTGAGTTTCACCACTGCTTATAATCCTCAAACAGACGGTCAGTCTGAGAGGACGATTCAAACTCTAGAAGATATGTTGAGATCTTTCCCTATGTATTTCAAAAGTGGTTGGGATCAAAACCTACCTTTGGTGGAATTGTATTATAATAATAACTTTCACTCCAGTATTCAGATTGCTCCTTATGAAGCTCTCTATGGAAGGAAATGCATGACTCCAACTTGATGGGATGAAGTTGGGGAAAGAAAGCTATTAGGACCTGATCTTGTTGATGAGATGGCAGAAAAGGTCATATCTATTCAATAACACATAAGATATGCCCAGAGTCGACAAAAAAGTTATGCCGACAACCGATGAAAAGACTTAGAGTTTGAAGTGGGTGATAAAGTGTTCTTACGAATATCTCCTTGGAAGAGAGTAATGAGATTTGGAAAGAAGGGAAAGTTGATCCCTAGGTATATCGGTCCTTTAGAATACTGGACCATGTTGGGAAGGTGGATTACAAATTGGTTCTTCCACTGAATCTCTCTCAAGTTCAATATGTTTTCCATGTATCTCTCCTGAGAAAGTACATACCTGATCTTTCACATGTACTCAGCTCAGAAGTTTTACCACTGGAACAAGATCTTTTTTATAAAGAACAGCCAATAGAGATTCTCGATCATAGTGAAAAAGTCCTACAGAACAGATCCACTCGCTTGGTGAATGTTTTATGGAGGAACCACCAATTAGAAGAAGCTACATGGTAGCTTGAGAATATGATGAAGGAGAGGTATCCTCATCTTTTTGTTACAAAGTGACAAATTTCGAGGGAGAAATTCATTTTAAGGGGGGATAGAATGTAACACCCAAGACTTTTATAAGAAATATTTTGTTTATATGTTATATAAATCATCAAGGGATATTTCACTACACACAACACTAGCTTGTCCTGCTTTACTGCAATTGCGACCATCCTCGATAGCTTGCGTCGTACGCAATACCGAGTTTTTCTAAACAATGATATGTTATTAAAATATTTTTAAAACTTAGCCCTTATGAATAGTAATACCGATTTTTTGAAATTGTGTAAATTTTATTTTTCAAAATTGACTTCATTTTTGGACTCGGAATATCAAAATTATCCAAGGGTGAAATTTTGGTATTTTTCTGAAAACTTTCAATTTTTGATGAATAGTGAAAACACTGGGTTTCTATTTAAAAACCGACTTTTTGTTTAATTATTTATTTTAATTAAATTTATATTATGTCAAAATTGATAAATAATACCTATATATGTTCAATTCAATTCATTGGAGTCATTTTATAATAATTTTAGATATATAAAATTTTTATTGAACTTTTCACATTCTTTTACCCACCTCCTAAGAGAATTTTCAAATTTACATAAAACTTAATTTTACTGCTTCTGTGAGTGGAATTTCAAAAACATGAGAGACACGATTGATGTCAATAAGTAAAATGTGGTTCAATGAGATGAAAATATTTTTTGTGAATAGTAACTTTTTACTTTTATTTACCACGATTAAAAGTAAATATGGTAATTAAGAGTAAAAATGTTATTATTATTACCCTAACACGTGTCCTAATTCTATTGGATAATTTTAATACGACCAAAAACAACCTTAGGAATAAAATATGACCATTTAGGCCCACTTGGATTAGATTAGGACATTTATTATTAATTTATTTAAAGAAGGTTTAAAATAGTTAAAATCAATGTTTAATAAGTAAACAATTTTTAATATAGGGTTATACATAGGCTAAATTCGTCTATAAATATTCATTAGAAAGATAAAACAATTCCTACATAATTATATTTTATTTTTTATTTTTAGACATTAAATAATTTAATTTATTCATGACACAATGATGATGCAATAATTATCTAATTAATGAAATATTGACATAATTGATGTTATAAATACCCAAATAAATGTAATTTGAGACTTTTTATTAATTAAAATAATTTTATATGTTAATATTACATGTTAGTATTGATTTAATTCACTTCGTTAGAACTAATCTTTCTGTTATGATTTTCACAAAAATGAATTACCAAATAGTATTAAAATTGACATAAAATAGTTTTTAAAACAAATATTATATTATTAATTGTTATTTTATTCCTAAAAATCTAAGGTTCGGAAAAATGACTTAGATAAGGATATATATATTAATAATAAACAACTTGGGGTTTTTTGGCTTGTTATATTAAGTTTATTAACCTTATAGTGGAAGAACACAAAAAGACACGGCAAAAGTAAAATTATTTAACTTAAAGTTAAATCAAAATGATAAGGTTAAAATAGGAACCTAAACATGTATAATTTCTATTGTATGAGAGGATTTTTACCAATACCCACCTTAGCTTCTAATGAAATCAATTTGGATCTATTTAAAACCGAATATAACTTTATAATAAAATAATATTTTTAATTTTTCCAAAGGTGCCCCTCTCCTCCCTTATAAAAGGGAACCTCCTCCCTCTCTTCATCACACCACATTGAGCCTTAAAGATTAGACAACCCCTGCCAAATTCTCTTCTCCACTTCCCTAGAAACATCCTAGATGTTCTGGTCTTCTTCAAAGACCAATTTTAGGGCTCTAAAAGGAGGTCTCAGAGAGGCGCTTCAAAGACGAGATAATGTCCGTAACCGATTCCTTTAACTTTATTTCTTCTTCCACTTCTTCTTCTTTAGTTTTTTCATTATTAAGTAATAACATCAGTATCACTCATATAATTATATGTTTTTATAAGTATGAAACAACCCTATTTCACCATATATCCATCCTACGGAAAACGAAATCACTGAGCGTGTGTATGTACGGAATATCGTCTCCACCCCGTGGTGTAATCTATTTTCCACCACCACCTTACTTGGATGGGAATAATGGTGTAAATAATAACTATAAATTATTATTGTAAAGTTAAATTGATTCTGAAATAGTATACATACACTTCATTACAATTTCACGATCATGGGAACGATATCATCGCCCATGCGTACGTACGGAATACCGTCTCCACGATGTGATGCGACTCGTTCTACATGATCTTCATTGAATAATGATTATATAAATGAATTGAATGAATTAAAATGATATATATTACACTAATACCATTCTGGAAATGAGGAATCTATAACCCAAAAAGAAGAATAAGAATTTATTCGACAAAACACGCATAAGAACAAAAAGTAATAAACACCAGAATAACAAGTAGTAATGAAATATTACTAATAAAAAGCTAATAATATGACCATATATGATATCATAAAAATACTTATGATTCTGTAATAAGTCAATAACATTATTTAAATCATTATACAAGAGGTTCAGACACTTACGAAGCAAATTGGACCCAAGGTAAGGGAAAATATCACAATCTCATTTTTATCCGAGATTGTTTATACTTTGGTATTTACTGGGGTGTATTTTATCATCCACATCCATGTTTCCTTAATATGTAACATTATTTACATCCACCTACAATTTTTTAAATCTAATTTTACCCTTCGGTGAGTTTTTAGTAAAAGATATGAATGGAATATTTTGTCGTTTTTCGTACGAGGTACTTTTTGACTTTTCCGACAAAAGTACGAGAAGAATGTTTTTTTACTTAAATGGAATGAATGGATTTTTTAAACATTATTTCCAAGAATAATCCTTTAAATGTTTTCAGGTTTATTTTTAATCAACTTATTTTAGTTTAGAATTGTTTGACATGTTAAGAAAGGAAAAGTGTTTTTGAAGTAGAAAGGATATTTTCCTCAAGAATAGAGTTCAAGTGTTTTGTCCAAATTATTTTCCATCTAAGATAATAAAGGGTTATGTTTCTATCCATATTATTACATTGATATGATTATGTTGTGATGGAATTATTTTTATGAATTCCTTTATCTTATATGAATTGTTTTATGATGTCATGATGTTTAAGAATCCCATATTTATTACATAGGTTATGCTATGATGTATGGTTTATGATTTTGTGGCACACATAAGAATGGTATCATTATGAGATGGGTGGGACCTATATCTCCCTCCAATTTATTGGGTAAAGAATTTATATCTAATGAGATAGACATGGCTGGAATGGCAGGTTAAACTGGTTCAGTGAAACAGGACTGAAACGAGGAATGAACTCGGTTTAGAAATGGACTTTGTCCACAGAGATAGTCATGGAAATGAGTCTTGAATAATAAGAAATGATTTTATATGATTATGTGTGCATTCCACAAAGTTTCATGTTTTATGTTATGATTATTGGGATTACATTTCACTTCTATGATTTATCCCATGGTATGAAATTATGATTTCTTTTGCAGGTTACAATTTTCATAATGTTATGTTCATGATGTGATTGATTTTAATTTTGTTTACCCTTACTAAGCATTTGGGCTCACCCTTTTGTATGTTTTCTTTCCCCCAGGTCAGGAAGAATGTTATTAAGTAGGATATGCCAAAAGGGACTCTAGATATGATGAAATAAATGGGATACAATGTAGATGATTTATGAACTAGTTGTTTATGTTTCCCAATTTCTAAATACATTATACCTATATGGTCCTTTCATGGTTTTGTTATATGTTGTAATAAGTGTGCTTCAATTTTGATGTATTAACAATATATGTAAAGTATGGGTCATTATAGTTAATATCAGAGGAAAGGTATAGTCAACCTTTGGAAACTAGGATGTGAAAGCCTTAGTAAGAATCCTAAGGATAAGTATAAGCATAGAACACAATATTAGTGTTTTAGAAATGGCTATGAATAACCTAGGATAATACATTAAGTGTGAAATATTAGTCTTGATTATGTGGTTTTCCTTTTATAATTAGTGTTTCTCACACTATTCTTCCTGGTTTTAGTCAATGGATGGAACCGGAAGGAACTGTGTTAATGCGGAATGCGGCGGGCAACGCAATGATTGTCCCCCTGAGAAACCAAACGTTATAGGAGCTGGAATGCAGAATCTTGTAGCCATGCTCACACAACATTCTCAAGCTATAAATCATGCAATACTTCCAAATGAGCAAAGGAAGGAGCAACATTCTGTTGAATCCATCATTAGGCAGCGTCCACCTTTATTCAGCGGGTCTACTGATCCATTAGTTACTGAACAATGGATTAGTACTACGGAAAAGATATTTTTAGTTCTTCAATGTTCTGAACATGATAAAGTTATCTTAGCAGTGTATCGTTTGGAAGGTGATGCTGATCAATGGTGGAATTTTATCAATAATACGAGGCAAAGAGATGAAATTGATTCCATAGACTGGGACGAGTTCAAGAACTTATTTTTCGTTACGTACATCCCTCGTATTCTTCGAACAAATATGGAGAAGGATTTTCTTGAACTAAAGAAAAAGGATGATGAATCTGTTGGTACCTACGAAGCAAATTTTACAAGACTTGCAAGGTATGCTTCTGGTATTATTATCCAACCTGAGAGTAAGATCGATCGATTCTTTAGTGGATTAAAACCAATTCTCCGAAGGGCCTTAGCCATAAGGGACTTTAATAGCTATGAGGAAATCATTTGATGTGCTCTCAAAGTTGAGATGGAGATTGGAGTAACCCATCAGTCATATGGGTTTGATAAGAAGAGGAAAATGGAATTAAAAGGAAAATCTAAAGAGCACACTGAAAATAAGATGAGCTTTCCATTATGCTCAAAGTGTTGAAAGAAACATGGAGGGAGTTGTCCTAAAGGGACAAGTAAATGTTACAAATGTGTAAAGGAAGGTCATCGGGTATTTGAATTCCGCAATGATGGGAAAAAGATATCTAGTGATGCGAACAAAGAAAAGGCTACATAGAGTGAACCTCCTACACTTCAATGTTACAAGTGCAAGGAAATGGTGAATTGTGCCAATCAATTCCCTAATCCAAGGGTTGATGATGATGTTCGATGTCAAAAAACTCTTAAGGCTAAAGGCAAAGGAAAGACACATGCAATTTCTATCAGCGATGTGGAGTACGATAACGATGTGGTAAAAGGTACACTTATCATCCACTCTAAAGTATCAAATGTTCTATTTGATTCTAGATCTAACCACTCTTTTATTTCTGAATAATTTTCTGAGGGTATCACCATATTACCTCAACAATTAGATGTTGAGTTAGCTGTGACAACCCCTAATGGCACAACAGTCGCATCAAAAGTTTATAATTCTTCTCCAATTGAAGTTTGTGGGAAAGTACTTCCTGCAAATCTTGTGATACTTCCTATAGTGGAATTTGATGTGATTCTTGGCATGGATTGGCTTTCCCTATATGGAGCTCATATAAATTTCCAAAGAAGGGAAGTCACATTTCATATTCCAGATCAATTTATGACCGTCTATCAATTCAAGGATGAACATAACCTTCCAGTGGAAATTTCTTCCATCTTATGGGTCTTGATTACACTAAATGAAGGTTATATATCTCAAATGTTTGGTTAGAAACTCACGATTAAGAATATTCCCATTGTATGGGAGTTTGACGATGTCTTTCCGGAGGAATTGCGGGGTCTTCCACTAAATCGTGAAGTTGAGTTTTCAATAGAACTCATACCGGGTGCTTTACCTATTTCAAAGACACCTTATAGAATGTCCCCAATTTAGTTGCAGGAATTGAAGAAACAACTCCAAGAGAATCTTGATAAGGGGTTCATACGCCCTAGTGCATCAACTTGGGGAGAACCTCTTCTGTTTGTTAAGAAGAAAGATGGATCAATGAGACTCTGCATTGATTATCGAGAACTTAACAAGATCACTATCAAGAACAAATATCCTCTCCCACGCATTGATGACCTATTTGACCAACTACGCGGAGCACAATACTTTTCCAAGATTGATCTTCGTTTAGGGTATCATCAATTGAGTGTAAAAAGGGAGGATATACCAAAGACGGCTTTCCGTACAAGGTATGGACCCTATGAATTTATAGTGATGCGATTTGGTCTTACTGATTCCCCTACTATCTTCATGGATCTATTGAATAGAGTCTTTAGAGACTATCTTGATCAGTTTTTTGTAGTCTTTATAGATGATATTCTTTTCTATTAAAAGAGCAAGGAAGAACATGAAGATCACTTGATAATTATATTGAAGACCCTGAGAAAGGATAAGAATTATGCCAAAATTACCAATTGTGAATTTTGGCTTCAAAAAGTTGCATTTTTGGGTCACATAATCTCAAAATAGGGGATATATGTGGATCCAGCAAAAACAGAGGTTATCAAAAGATGGTCAAGAATAACAACAGTAACTGAGATCCAAAGTTTTCTTGGTTTGGCTGGATATTATCAACCTTTTTTGAAAGATTTATCATTATTATCTAATTGGCATACCAAGTTGACTCAGAAAAGAGTTAAGTTTGTTTGGACGGAGGAATGTGAAGAGAAATTCAAGGAGTTGAAAAGAAGGTTATCCAGTGCACCTGTACTCACACTTCCTTATAGTGGAGAAAGGTTTTTGATCTACAGTGATGAATCTAAGAAGAGATTGGGGTGTGTTCTTATGAAAAATGTTATGGTGATACCTTATACCTCACGAAAATTGAAAATACATGAACAAAATTACCCAGATCATGATTTGGAGTTAGCTGTGGTAATATTTTCATTACTGATTTGGAGGCATTATCATTATGGATAAAGTTGTGATATTTATGCTGATCATAGAAGTTTAAAGTATATTTTCACATAAAAGGAGCTGAATATGCTCCAAATAAGATGGTTGGAGCTGATTAAGGATTACGACTACCTAATTCATTACCACCCAAGGAAAGCAAACAAGGTGGAAGATGCATTAAGTCGACAAGACCATGCCAGTTTATCCATAATGAGGATCGCAAAAGATCCAATATTTATGGATTTACAAAGGATGGATCTTGGAATTATAATGTAAGGGCAAAAATCTTATCTTTCACAAATGAATGTTCAACCATCTATACATGTGAAGATTAAAGAGGCACAGAAACAAGATGTAGATTTACAAAAAAAGGTGAGAAATGTTCCTGAATTCAACATTGATTGTGATGGGATAATAAAGTTTAGAAATCGGGTTTGTGTTCCTCCCATCCCCGAATTAAAGAAGGAGCTGCTGGATGAGGCTCATAGTTCTTCATTCTCTATTCATCCTGGAAGTATGAAGATGTATAGGGACCTGAAAGAGTACTTCTGGTGGGATGACATGAAAAGTGATGTTGCTGAATATGTCTCTCGATGCTTGGTTTGTCAGCAAGTTAAAGCTAAGAGACAGAAGTCTATGAGAATGTTACAACCATTACCCATACCCGAATGGAAATGGGAAAACATCACTATGGACTTTGTCACCAGACTTCCAAAAACATCCAAAGGCAATAATTCTATTTGGGTCATAGTTGATCATCTTACAAAGTCTGCACACTTCATTGCTATTAGAGAGGATTTCTCTCTGGATCATCTTTCCAGGATATATATAAAGGAAGTGGCAAGATTGAATGGAGTACCACATTATATTATATCTGATCGGGATCCGAGGTTTATCTCAAAGTTTTGGCGAAGTCTTTAGCATACTCTGGATACATAGTTGAGTTTTAGCACTGCTTATCATCCTTAGACAGATGGTCAGTCTGAGTGGATGATTCAAACTCTAGAAGATATGTTGAGAGATTTCTCTATGTATTTCAAAAGTGGTTGAGATCATAACCTACCTTTGGTGGAATTGTATTATAATAATAACTTTCACTCCAGTATTCAGATTGCTCCTTATGAAGCTCTCTATGAAAAGAAATGCAGGACTCCAACTTGATGGGATGAAGTTGGGGAATGAAAGCTATTAGGACATGATCTTGTTGATGAGATGGCAGAAAAGGTCATATCTATTCAATAACACATAAGATCTGCTCAGAGTCGACAAAAAAGTTATGCTGACAACCGAAGAAAAGACTTAGAGTATGAAGTTGGTGATAATGTGTTCTTACGAATATCTCCTTGGAAGAGAGTAATGAGATTTGGAAAGAAGGGAAAGTTGATCCCTAGGTATATCGGTCCTTTCAAAATACTGGATCTTGTTGGGAAGGTGGATTACAAATTGGTTCTTCCACTAAATCTCTCTCAAGTTCAAGATTTTTTCCATGTATCTCTACTGAGAAAGTACATACCTGATCTTTCACATGTACTCAGCTCAGAGGTTTTACCACTGGAACAAGATCTTTCTTATAAAGAACAACCGATAGAGATTCTCTATCATAGTGAAAAAGTCCTACAGAACAGGACCACTCGCTTGGTGAATGTTTTATGGAGGAACCACCAATTAGAAGAAGCTACATGGTATCTTGAGAATATGATGAGGCAGAGGTATCCTCATCTTTTTGTTACAAAGTGACGAATTTCGAGGGAGAAATTCATTTTAAGGGGGGATAGAATGTAACACCCGAGACTTTTATGAGAAATATTTTGTTTTTATGTTATATAAATCATCAAAGGAATCTTTCACTACACACAACACTAGCTTGGCCTTCTTTACACGCAATTGCAACCATCCTCGATAGCTTGTGTCGTACGCAATACCGAGTTTTTCTAAACAATGATATGTTATTAAAATATTATTAAAACTAGCCGTTATGAATAGTAATACTGATTTTTTTAAATTTTGTAAATTTTATTTTTCAAAATTGACTTCATTTTTGGATTCGGAATATCAAAATTAGCCAAGGGTGAAATTTTTGTATTTTTCTGAAAACTTTCAATTTTTGATGAATAGTGAAAACACTGGGTTTCTATTTAAAAACCAACTTTTTGTTTAAATATTTATTTTATTTTATTTTATTTTATGTCGAAATTGATACATAATACCTATATATGTTCAATTAAATTCATTGGAGTCATTTTATAATAATTTTAGATATATAAAAATTTTATTGAACTTTTCACATTCTTTTACCCACCTCCTAGGAGAATTTTCAAATTTACATTAAACATAATTTTACTGCTTCTATGAGTGGAATTTCAAAAATCTGAGGGAGATGATTGATGTCAATAAGTAAAATGTGGTTCAATGAGATGAAAATAATTTTTGCTGAATAGTAACATTTTACTTTTATTTACCAGGATTAAAAGTAAATAGGGTAATTGAGAGTAAAAATGTTATTATTATTACCCTAACACATGTCCCAATTCTATTGGATAATTGTAATACGACCAAAAACAACCTTAGGAATAAAATATGACCATTTAGGCCCACTTGGATTAGATTAGGACATTTATTATTAATTTATTTAAAGAAGGTTTAAAATAGTTAAAATCAATGTTTAATAAGTAAATAATTTTTAATATAGGGTTATACATAAGATAAATTCGTCTATAAATATTCATTAGAATTCTAAAAAAAATACATACATAATTATATTTTATTTGTAATTTTTTGACATTAAATAATTTAATTTATTTATGACACAATGATGATGCAGTAATTATCATATTAATGAAATATTGACATAATTGATGTTATAAATACCCAAATAAATGTAATTTGAGACTTTTTATGAATTCAAATAATTTTATATATTAATATGACATGTTAGTATTGATTTAATTAAATTTTTTATAACTAATATTTCTGTTATGATTTTCACAAAAATCAATTACCAAATAGTATCAAAATTGACATAAAATAGTTTTTAAAACAAATATTATATTATTAATTGTTATCTTATTCCTAAAAATATAAGGCTCAACCAAATGACATAGATAAGGTTATATATATTAATAATAAACTACTTGGGGTTCGTTTGGCTTGTTATAGTAAGTTTATTAACCTTATAGTGTAAGAACACAAAAAGGCATGTTAAAAGTAAAATTATTTAACTTAAAGTTAAATCTAAATGATAAGGTTAAAATAGGAACCTAAACTTGTCTAAATTCTATTGGATGAGATTATTTCAACCCATCCCCACATTAGCTTCAAAATAAATCAATTTTGAGCTATTTAAAACCGAATAAGACTTTATAATAAAATAATATTTTTAGTTTTTTCAAAGGTGCCCCTCTCCTCCCTTATAAAAGTACACCTCCTCACTCTCTTCCTAACCCCACATTGAGCCTTCATGCTCGGAAAACCCCTACCAAATTCTCATCTACATTTCCCTAGAAACATCCTAGAGGTCCTGGTCTTCTTCAATGACCAATTTTAGTACCCTAAAAGGAGGTCTCAATGAGGTGCTTCAAAGAAGAGGTAATGTCCGTTACAGATTCTTTCAACTTTATTTCTTCTTCTAATTATTCTTCTTTAGTTGTTTTATTATGAATTAATAACATCAGTATCACTAATATACTGATATGTTATTATAAGTATGAAACAACCATATTTCACCATTTATCCATCCTACAGAAAATTAAATCACCGCGCGTGTGTACGTACGGAATACCGTCTCCACGTCGTGGTGTAATCTATTTTCCACCACCACCATACATGGATGGGTAAAATGGTGTAAATAATAACTATAAATTATTATTGTAAAGTGATATTGATTCTAAAATAGTATACATACACTCCATTACAATTTAACGATCGTAGGAACGATATCATCGCTCGTGCGTACGTATGGAATACCGTCTCCAAGATGTGATGCGACTCGTTCTACATGATCCTCATTGAATAATGATTATATAAATGAATTGAATGAATCAAAATGATATATATTACACTAATAACATTCTGGAAATGATTTATCTATAACCCAAAAATAATAATAAGAATTTATTCGACAAAACACGCATAACAACAAAAAGTAATAAACAACCGAATAACAAGCAGTAATGAAATATTACTAATAAGAAGTTAAGAATATGACCATATATGATATCATAAAAATAATTATGAATCTGGAATAAGTCAATATCATTATTGAAATCATTATACAGGAGGTTCGGACACTTATGTAGCAAATTGAACTTAAGGTAAGGGAAAATATCACAATCTCATTTTTATCCAAGATTGTTTATACTTTGGTATTTACTGGGGTGTATTTTATCATCTGCATCCATGTTTCATAAATACGTAATATTATTTCCATCCACCTAAAATTGTTTAAATCCAATTTTACCCTTCGGCGAGTTTTTAGTAAAAGATATGAAAGGAATCTTTTGTCGTTTTTCGTACGAGGTACTTTTGGACTTTTCCGACAAAAGTACGAGAAGAATGTTTTTTTAACTTATACGGAATGAATGGATTTTTAAAAAATTATTTCCGAGAAGCTTCCTTTAAAAGTTTTCATGTTTGTTTTTAATCAACATCTTTTAGTTTATAATTGAATGACATGTTAAGAAAGGAAAAGGGTTTTTGATGTAGAAAGGATATTTTCCTCAAGAATGGAGTTCAAGTGTTTTATCAAAATTATTTTCTATCTAAGATAATAAAGGCTTATGTTTGTATCCCTAATATTAAATTTATTTGATTATGCTGTGATGGAATTATTTTTATGAATTCCTTTGTCTTATATGAATTGTTTAATGATGTCACGATGTTTAAGAATCCCATTTTTATTACATTGGTTATGCTATGATGTATGGTTTATGATTTTGTGGAACACATAATAATGGTATCATTATGAGATTGGTGGGACCTATATCTCCCTCCAATTAATTGGGTAAAGATTTTATATCTCATGAGATAGACATGGCTGGAACAGCAGGTTAAACAGGTTAGTGAAACAAGACTGAAACGAGGAATGAACTCGGTTCAGAAATGGACTTTGTCCACTAAGATAGTATTGGCAATGAGTCTTGACTAATAAGAAATGATTCTCTATGATTATGGGTGTATGCCACAAAGTTTCATGTTTTATGTTATGATTATTGGGATTAAATTTCACTTCTATGATTTATCCCATGGCAATAAATTATGATTTCTTTTGCAGGTTAAGATTTCCAAAATGTAATGTTCATGATGTGATTGATTTTTCTTTTGTTTACCCTTAATGAGCTTTTGAGCTCACCCTTTTGTATGTTTTTCCCCTAGGTCAGGAAGAAGGTTATTGAGTTGGATATGGAAAAAGGGACTCTAGATATGATGAAATAAATGGGAGACAATTTAGATGCTTTATGAGCCAATTGTTTATGTTTCCCAGTTTCTAAATAAACTATACATATATGGTCCTTTCATGGTTTTGTTATATGTTGTAATAAGTGTGCCTCAATTTTCAAGTATTAACAATTTTTGTAAAGTATGGGTCATTATACAGCTGATCGCATGGTGGGGATCAGGCTGATACTTTTTCAAATAAGATACTTGGAACACATTATACACCAAACTGGTCCTTGGTGGTAATTACATCCAATATTCCACCTCTCCAACCCATTACAATATCTCAAAAGGGACAAAGTATATTGAAGATAACTTTCCTTGCTTCCCGAAAGGATGATGTCCAAGCCATGGAGAGATCGTCAAGAAGACATTATCACCCACAACGAACAGGAACGGTCTTCGACGGTGATATGCATAAGATTTCTCAAGTCTCTGAGCTGTCTCCATCCTTTTTCTAATCTACTGTATCTTCTCTATTGTTTCTTGGACAAGGCCTAGCCCCACTATTTATGTTTCATCTGTTTCCACCTAGCATAGTGGAGAACGAAAAGGGCACCCATAAAATGATTCAAAAGTAGCCTTGCATATAGAGTCCTGATAGCTGTTATTTTATGAGAACTCCACTAAGGATATATTCTCCTCCCATGAGCCACTGAAATCCATTATACAAACCTGCAACATGTCTTCCAATGTTTGTATCATCTGCTCAGATTTCCCATCCATCTGAGGATGATACATCATGCTCATAGTCAACTGAGTTTCGAGGGATTGTTGTAATGATTTCCAGAAATGAGATGTGAACCTCATATCTCTATCTGAAACTATAGATGCTAGTACACCATGCCTTTTTACCACTTATCCGATAAAAATTATTGAATGATCCTCCACCATAGGATTTTCACGAATAGGGATTACATGGGCCGACTTGGTTAGACGATCCACTATCACCCAAATGGAATCATGATTCCAGACCATTCTTGGAAGACCTGTAAAATAATCCATTGCTATCTAATCCAATTTCCACACTAGGATGGACAAGTAATGTAATATACCAGCTGGTCTCTGATGGTCTGCTTTAACCTGCTGACAATTTATGCACCGCGAGATGAACTCAGCCACCTTCCTTTTCATGCCACTCCACCATAATTGCGCCTTCAATACCATATACATTTTCTGTGTACCTGGATTTACAACCCATATTTTATTTTGGTAAGAATGAAGGAGTTGTTTCTAAAAAACCAAAGGTACAACCATCCGATATCTGAAACACAAAACTGAACCCCCATCAAATTTCCATCCATCAATGGTCTCCCAACCATTGTCTTTTGAACTTACAACTATACATTCTGCATCATATGTTTGTGCTTCTAAGATCATTTTTACTAGATCAGGAAAAATCATAGAAAAAAATAAAACTACAACATCACCTCAGTCATCACATTCCACATCAACTTCCATTGATCTGATGCTCCTTTCACCAACTGAGCATATGACTTTCTACTCAATGCATCCACCACAGAAGTTCCATTCACTGGTGTGTACATCATGTCAAAGTCGAACATTTGGAGGTACTCCATCCACCTACTTTGCCTTAGATTCAAATCTCAATGTGATAAAATGTGTTTCAAACTTTTGTGATTCAAAAACACAGTAAATTTATCACCAAAGAGATAATGTCTCTATGATTTCAAAGCATGGAAGACTGCAGGTAACTCCAAATCATGTGTCAGGTAATTCTTCTCATGCACCCTCAACTGCCTTGATCCATAAGCAAACATGTGATCTCATTGTACGAGAACACAACCCATACCCGATCCTGAATCATCACAATACACCACAAACCCCTGTCCTGATTCTGGAAAAATCAACAAAGGTGCTGATGTAAGCTGATATTTCAGTTCTTGAAAATATTTTTGACATTTTTCTGTCAATAGGAACAGAGCATTTTTCTTAGTAAGAGATGTCAATGGTGAATCTAGTTGTGAGAAATCACGCATAAAGTGATAGCAGTAACCAACTAGAGAATGAAAACAACGTATCTTGAACACATTATTCTGTGGTTGCCACAAGATAATGGATTTTATCTTTTCAGGATCAACAGAAATGCCTTTCTCAGAAATGACATGGCCCAGGAAACGTACCTCATGTATCCAAAAATCACACTTTGAAATTTTTTCATAAAAACTATGATATCTCAATATTTGTAACACCATTTCTAGGTGCACCTCATGATCATCCCATGTCTTTGAATACACTAAAACATCGTCCAAAAATAACACAACAAAAGAGTGTAGATAGTGTTGAAATATTTGATTAATCAAATCCATGAAGAGTGATGGTGCATTCATTAGAATTAAAGGCATGACTACATATTCGTAGTGGCCATATCTACTTTTGAAAGCTGTATTTTAAATATCCTCCATCCTAACTCGCAATTGATGATATTCTGATCACAATTCAATATTGGAGAACCACTAATCTCCCCTTAATTGATGGAATATATCATCAATGCATTGAGTTGGATATCTATTCTTTATCATAACTTGGTTAAACATACGATATTCAACACACAGCTGAAATGGTTCATCTCCCTCTTTCACGATCAAAATCGGTGCTACCCATGGAGAAGTGCTTGGTTGAATGAAACTCTTGCTTTCTAGCTCCTCTAACTACATGTTCAAATCCCATAACTCTATCGATGTCATCCTATATGACTTAAGGGAAATAAGACTGGTCACCAAAAAGAGATCAATCATAAACTCCACATACCTTAGTGGTGGTAACCCTGAGATGTTCTTGGGAAAACATATGGATAATTGATCCACAAAAGCTAGAAAAATACTTTCCTAAATATCAACCATTGATTCCAAATTAAACACTACCAATTGTAAATAGATCATTCCCACCATTGGTTCCAAAATTCTCTTTTCACCTTTCTTTTCCATCCTCTCTCCTCTAAAGAGATGATAAATGGCATCCTTAGTCGTGAAACAAACTGTTCTTATATAACTGTCCATGTGAGACATAAACATTTTAAACCAAATCCATACCTAGGATTATATCATAGATATCAATATCGAACATTGAGAATTCCCAATTTAACTTAACTCCATCAACAGTTATGGCACATGCTCAACACACAAATGCCTGACCTTCTCCTTCACCAAGAGGAGTTTTTATTTTCCAAATAGAAGGAATAGTTTTTAGTTTTAATCATTGTGAGTCAGAAGCACAAGAAGAAATGAAGAAAAGTGATTCACTGGTATAAAAAAACCCTTTCTCAATGGTAGGATTCAAAAGAATCGTACCTCTTACAATAGATGGTCCAGTTTGATCAACGACCATCATCTGTTCAGCTCTATAAAATTGCTTTGTCGCTGAACTGTTCTCCTTGTTTCCTTACTGAGATTTCCCTAGATTAGGAGTCATGGTATTTCTAGAATCACCATGGATGGCTCTGTTATACTGAATAGACTGATTTTGTGGTCCTTTTCCTATTGAAACATACGATGCTTGCGACGCCTGGGAAGTGTCACGTGCACCCGACCGTAGATCATTCCTACAATAGCACTGTAGATGCCCCATTTTTATAGAAATTGAGACATGATTGAGGTTGTGTCGGACAGTCCCACATTATGTGTTCTTGTGAATAACATTGAAAACAACCTACATTTCTCTGGGGTCATGGAGGAAGGTTCGTTAATCTTGTCGTCGGGTTCGGATTTCCACTTACAGCATGGAAATAGATGTCCCTTTTACTCTTGTTCCCAGTGGTAGAGTTCCCAGCATTTTTTGTAGGTATCATCATTCCTCCCCCTATCGATCCTGAGATATCACACTCAACAAAAATTTCTCTGATCCCCATTTCTGTATATTCCATAATATAGAGCACTACAATCGTCGATTGAATCTACTGCGTTATCCCCAATTCGAAGTTGTCTTCCTTTAATGATGAACTTTCTTCCACCGCTAGTTCAAATCAGACTAAATTCATGAACATAGCTGTATAATCTGTGACAGAGAGGCTCTCTTAATTCAAGATAAATAATTCTATTGTTTTTTGGATTTTGAACGTGTGAGGATAGAATTTTTTGTTCAATTTTTTTTCAAAATCCTACCATGTAAGACCTTTATCCAATTTAGCATGCACCGCTAAATCCCACCATTGACATGCAAGATCGTAAAGAATAATCATAGCCAACTTGACCTCGATCTCTGATGGTGTGTCGATGAAATCAAATATATGATTCATCAAGCTTAGCCACACCTCCACATTATTGGGTTCAACATCACCCTGAACGTTCAGTGGATTCTGCTTCATGAACTGGATGGTATTATCCATCGGCCTTGGTTCATTCCTCTAGTTCCCCATATCCACATCATAAAAATCATGGGCAATACTATTAACCAGCTCTCGGTTCATCCATGGCTCAGGTGCAACCACATTCTCCGCAGCTTCTTCTAGTTGGTTTCGACGAGGCCTACCAGGTTCCATTTTCAAAAACCAACAACATCCTTTTTCAATCTCATGTTCTAGGAAATAATATCTTAGAATTTAAAATTCTATCACATCAACTATCACAACATTTTTTTTCCAAAAAAATACATTTTCCATGATCAAATATTTTTGAAAACATTCAACATTCTTTTTGAAAATCAACCCATATTTAAAATACACCAAATATCATGTTTTCTAAAATCTTCCACTTAAATTTTTTTGATGTTTTGAAAATATTTTCACTTTTCAAGAAATCATAAGTCAATCATCACAATGAGATATGCAATTTTAGTGGTAATTCATTCCTCTACATTGCATGTCATGTTAGTCTCATTGGATAAACCCTTGAAAATGAGATTTCCAACATTCTAGAAGTGTATCCCAAACACTTATGTACCCAACACACTGGTAACATGTAGTTTAGCATAAACATGTTAGCTATATCCTTTTATGCTATACATTTCAAGTTCCGACAATCCAACTACTATCTATGATTTCAACCCAAGGAATATACAAGAAGTAATTTCAACTCCAATACTAGGAACATCGATGACTACTTTTCAAGAAAGGACCTAAAAACTGACACCATTTGTAATGACCTTCCAATTATCGTTGGCTTGTGTGTACAAAGATTCATTACTAGGCCTTAAGTGACTTCCCCAAGATGCCAAATGCTGAAAATAAATACTGAATGGTTTCAAATACAAGTTTGGGGACAATTTACCCTTTATGAAATAACCCATAAACCAACCAAGCATTACCAAACATTCACTATATGATGCAAGAAGAAATGAATGACAACTAAAATAATCCATTTATATCAAACCACCTCAATTACACAACAGCGAAAGACCAAACCAAGCATCAAAATACACAGCGAATGAATAACTCAAGACTCTCAAAAGACACCATGACTCTGTACTTCACAAGCTCCAAGATCCACAACATCTCCCAAGAATCACCATGATCCACTAAAAATAAGATGCTTTTCCTTTACATGTATCCCAAAACACATCATCTGCAAAAGAAAATAATTTCCAATGCAGGGGTGAGTAAAAAACTCAGTTGGTTTCCCCAATGACATCCCTACTTCCGCCAGTAGGATAGAAGAGTTAACAACTTTTATATAAAAGCATTTTATATAAAACATTTTCCTAAAAGCAATTTATAACTAAATATAAACCTGTTTTCCAAAATCGAATATAATAAAAACATTCAAATGAAATAGAATCCAATTTTACAGTGAGTTATTTGTTTCCAAAAAAAATACAAACAAGCTTTAGAACCATTTTACAAACATCATTTTTTTGCATATCGAACCATATCCCAACCCATGGAACCAACCATGCATACATCGTTATGACAATTCGATACTCATGAGTTGTTTCTTGTCGATCTACCATGTCATCACAAGGTAATTGTTACTCATGTGCCATTACTCATTTGGAACTAATCTCAAGGTCATATTTCAACCAAGCCTCCTATATATAGTTACCATGTTCCATTAAACAATTGGCACCAAGCACAAGGTCATATTTCAACCATGCCTTATACATGCAACATGAAAAAACACCTCATATTCCCAAAAATCATTCCAAAACAACCCTTTAAATAAATCACCTTTTTCTTGAAAACCATTTCCATCAATTTCATTTAAATGCCAACCCATTTCCATCCCAAACCACATCAACAAAAATATACTTTTATTGAAAACCAATTCCTTCAAAGACATTTCAATACCAAACAGTTTCAATAAAACACCCCTTTTATTGAAAAACAATTTTCATCAAACCATTCACAATTCCAGCAAATCAAAAATTTATAATCATTATTTTAAATTCAATAAGACAAATCACTTTGCACAAAAAATCACCAAGATTTCATAATTTATTTAAAACCATAAATTGTCACTAAAAAATATTTATTCCATGATTTTCACAATAAATTCCATACAGATAAACCAATTTTAATCTAATCCAATCAATTCTATCAAGAGGATTTGAGAGTGAAGCCTCTTACCTTTAGGGTTTTAATGAAGACCACAATGAACAAAGAACGCAAACGAAAATCGGGTTTCTTCTTCATGAACATGCCTGAGATCTCTTATCCTAGCAAGATCAAGACCAAATATCATAAAATATTTCATCCCCACACCTAGATCTACCCATAAAGGGCGTATATCTAAGAAACAGAGTGATGAGGAAGAGGAGATCTAAGCGGATCTATTAAACCGATCATCAGCGAAGAAAACGATCACATACCTCAAGAATCCGGCTTAGATTCGCCAAGAGAAGATTTCAGATATTATCCAAAATGATAGAGAGAGGTTTTAAAACCTTCAAGGGAGAGTAATCCCATGTTATAACCATGTAGAAGCTAAAACGATGCACATAGTGGCAAAAAACGAGTGAGATCCACAATTTAAGGATCATATTTCAGTGCCCTCATGGTTTGCTCGCATGGTTAGTCAACCGGTGTGGTAACTGTGCGTTAGCCATTGCCTCAGCAGAACTTGCAGGCATGGTTTGGCCACATGGTTAGGAAAACTATGTGTTTCCCATACAGAATTTACTTCCTCCATGATAAATTATGCACGGTTTTACCAGACAATTCAGAGAAACTGTGTGTTGTCCGTACGACTTCCCCTTTGCCTCAAAACATCATTCAAAGTTCCCCAAAATCACCCATTCATCACTCATAACCTTTATAACCATAAACAGTATTAATAATGGGTTACATACTAGAAATTGGGGGTAATACAGTGTCCACGAAAATCCTCAAGAGTATCATGTGCTTCTCCTCGGTCGCTGAGTACACATGGATTTCATCAATGAGGACCACCACGAACCATTCTAAGTATTGTTGTATGATCCAAATAATTTACCCCATTAACACTGCTATGGTGTTCATCATGAAAAATATAAACACTAAGAAATCTTAGTATATATTCATAAATATGAAGGCTGTCTTTGATACTTCCTCATCTCGTTCACGAAGTTGGTGATAGGAAGATCTGAGGTCTATCTTCGAGAACCACTTCAGAAAATAGAATAGGTATTTAATAATTGGTATTAGATACATAGTATTTATGGTCACCTTGTTCTGAAACTAGATGACTGAAAATAATCTTATGATATCACATTTTTTATTGTAAAACAAAACATGGGTCTCTTAGAGTGAAACATCGGGTCTAACAAATATCATCCTTATAAAGACCTCAAGTTGTACCCTCAACCGAAGAAGCTCCATAAGAGCCATTAAATATGTGGGTATATATATATTTTTTGTCCTTGGGTGCATATCATTTCTTAAAGAAAACTCTCTATAGGGTTCTAATCTGATGAGTTCCTCAGAAAATACATCTTTATACACTGCCACCACTACAGGATACTGAGGACTGCTATCATCCACAACACTGAGGGTGATGAAATCCAACTGATGACTAATCAACTACACTGTCATATGTGTGAGTCCATACTACACTATATGTGTTTCCTTTTAGTTGAAAATTGTGAACATTGTAACATCACTATGAAAACTCTACAATCTATGCCTAAAATAGTCAATATTGGAATGACTTGTGAATAACTAGTCCATACCAATAATAACATTGGAAGTAATTGATGATGCTACTAAGAGATACCAACTAAAACTCTCACATCCAATAGTATGCTCCCAATGTCATAACTAGTGTTTTATCATCATATAAACTCTCATATGAGTCTTTAAATGTAAGGGTTGAGTCAATAGTTCCACTGGAAACATTGAATTTTGAATAAGGGTTGTGGAAATAAAATAATGACTGGAACCTATGTCTATCAAAACTATTAATAAGGTGGAAAAGACATATATTGTACCTCTAATAATATTTGGAGAAATGGAGTCATAAGATTCCATCTCCCTATGCTAGCCTCGTCTAGGTCTACCATCTCTCTATGACCATAGTGGACAACCTGTGGGTGGTGGTGGTAATATATCATACCTCCTCCCACTTTCTGCAGCTCTACCTGCTCCTCTACCAAACCTTCCACCTTACATTACACCCTTATCATTCCTCACACTCTGCTTTGTTGGTCCCTCAACATTCTTATGATCATCTATTCTGTGAGTAAGGTAATCTCAAGCCATATTTCCTTGACTGTCACACGAGTAACACAGTCTGTACATCAGCTGGATCACTCTTCCCTTGGCACCCTACACCATGGATCCCATGTGCCGGGGTCATCCCCAGGACTTCATGACCATATTTGAAAAAAGAATATGTTTACAGATACCAACATCTGATGTCTACGCTATATAGTTCTAGATGGTAGCACCCACTACTGTCATCTGCTCCACTTGAAAGATCTCCACATGTAGTGGTCTATGTAGTACCCAAAAAATTTTGAGATACTAAAGGATATCATGGATTCCCTATTATACCAGAATATCCTCATCTCAATTGTTCAATCCATAAGGAACGGGTCTCACACTATATGAATGGAATAATAGGAATGATCAGCAAACATCCCCGAGTACTCTGTTACTGTCTTACTACCCTGCTTCAGATGCTAGAGATAATAAATGCATATTGAGCGTCAAATCATTTGTAATAACACCACCCAAAATATATGCTCAATGACTTCCTAAGGGAGAGTCACCTCATCATGTGTTCAAATTACAACACTCCACTGTCACCTCGGGGAGCCCAGATTAAATGTTTCGACATAGATAACCATATGGTTAGTATAATTTCTCAAAAGGAAGAGTATAAAACTAACTACCTCCATACAATCGTCACCTACATGCATGTCTATATCACCCCTAATCTTATGAGATATATTAATCTAAAACTCATGAAATGCACTCATCATGTGTGCATCACTAGAAACCGACCTGGAGGTAAGATCTCCAGTATAGGGAGTATCTCTGTTATAGGCCCATGTATCGACACCTCATCACTAGGAGAATCATCTTAATGATAATTCAATGGACTCTTAGCTGGTGAAATTTGTGGTGGCATCTTGAAAACAATCCTGATATACCACACCCAATAGTGTATACTAGGAGAGCTTACTCAAGAAAGACATATGGACACACTCAAATCCTATATGATGCATGTATCATTGTTTCCTCTAAAACCAGTTTTTCTATGTACCAATTCGAAAAGAAAAATAAATAGTCTTGGTGTGTGGTTATGTTAGTTTTTTCACCAACAGGGCATTATATTACCTAAAAGCGGATCTAGAAACACTTAACACTATTTCCCCAAACCAATATCACATACTATTTGTTTGTTACGTAGATCTGACCTCTTTTGATAAACTTTTTCATGACCCCTACCAGAATGGCCTATGCCATGACTACCATAAGACGACTTATGATAGGCTAGGGGATGGAAACTATCACCCATTAATAATATCTCACAAATGGGAAGCATGTTCATATGTACCTATACAGACACACTCACATCACCAAGCCCTAAAATGATGAATTGTTAAACACTAAGTAAACTATCATTTATACCACTAATATACCAATAATAGTGTACTATCGTAGGAAAATTAAATTAAATAGGTCTATAATGAAATCCCACCAAAAAAAGAGTCTGTCAATGTGAATGTACAAGCTATTGGAACTCATCCTCCGAAGATGATTCCATAAGGGTTGGTGTTGGACATCTATCTGAAGTCGTAGGAGAACACCTTGTCTATCTGATGAATCTAACCACCACCTTATCATGTTCCACCTAGATATCCATCAATTTATCGATCCTCATCACAGGAGACCACACATGTGGTTAAATCCCATGCAGGGGTGATTAAAACATTACTTAGTAAGACATGCTGAAACGAAAAAGTAATACCACCAATAAATACATAATTTAAACAAAAAAATAAACAAAAAAGGAACACAATAGTGTATTTTCATGGTGTATAGTCATAAAAAACTATTGTAAATTTAATTCCAAAATTTGGATTAATATTGGTAGTCCACAAAACCACTAGAGTCGATAAATCACAGTGTGTTGATAATGCACTGAGATTAGATAACCCACATATTGTCGGTAACACACTGAGAGTTGATAAAAAACTGAGTTTTTATCACACACATAGTTTCGATATCACTTTTAGTGTCTATGAAAAATTTATTGTCAATAAATTATCAAACCATGAAGTCACATAGTTACTAGGATGGCATAGTCTCCATGACCACATAGTAAACAATATCACAGTCATCCATAGGGTTCTGCTCGTAGCACACTTTCACCAGGAGAATCTACACCTCATACAATTAGGTCATATTCGTAGATTAATAAAAACTCACCTAGAGTTTATAAAAAATAACATATATTCACAAGGGTCCTAATTCAAAAAATGGCCTATCAAAAAGACCAAATTCTTTGAAGATATGGAATCTTTTTTAAAATGGTTTGGCCCTGGTACGTTTCGTGTCCGACCTGACCCAACCCGGTCTGAATGCCCCGACACCACCAAGTCCGGCATGAACTGGTTTGACCCACATGGATCGACACACTTGGCCCAGGTTACTTAACTCGTCTTGTTCATCATATCCTTTGAGGCCTACTACACTCTGCTCACTGGGTAGAGCCTGCTTGGCCATTGGGTCTAGCCTGCTAGGCCGTATGAGTGGCCCAACCTCCATAGTATGAATTGCATGCGGTAAGCCAGTTTTCTCCATTAGAAGCATCCCACCATAGCTGAACCCCATGATCTATGTAGTATTTCTTATCTGAATGAATCTCCTTGTGTTTACCAATCAATGGAGTACCATGTTGTGTTTCACACGGCCATCCCACCTCCACTGCATTCCCCACAACATGTTGCAGCGGGGTCCACAAATGCAGCCTTGATACGCATCCGAAGTCAACATCATGGCCACTTGTTGTGACCCCCAGTCACAACCTATAGAATCCCCTGTCATCAGATACAATTAGGTCTTGAATATACTACATCCTACTTTCACCTCTGGAAACACTGCCAGTGGCCATTTCCCTCAGCTTAATGACACGACTGGCCACACTTGGTGCTACCGCACCACTAGCCCCTTCTATGGGCCCCCAGAGCTCATATGGTACTCCATTTCTAGATCCTATGGCATTATTGTGACCCATGGTCGACAAATTTCATAGATATTTCTTTATATATTCCTTTACACTATTTTGGGGGTCTGTTCATGTCCATATTCTCTTGAAAACACAAATCATGACAACAAGGGTCCATAAGTGATGAACCCCATGATCATGGGAGAGAGAAGGCAAAAGAATTCCCAATGAAAAAACCATGTCATTTATTCGTGTTATACTTGATATATATACATTATAATGAAGAATGAATACAATGATAATCATAGAGATACATCTCCTTATAATCCACATAATGATTAACAATCCCTCAAAAATGATTGAACTGGGGACCAACATATTCGTTCTTCGGTACATGCTCATCATTGAACCTATGAACGGTGAAGAAAGTCATAAAGAGATTAAATACCCTACCTTGTGTTTCGTTCAGTCATTGATGATGAATAGAGATCTATCCCGTCATCATTCCTCGATCCATTGTGGTTCATCATCAGTCATTGTAGGGGTTTATATCACCTTTCCTCAATAGATTGCAGGGTTATGATGATAACCCTACATTTCTATGACAAATATTAAGAAAAACTGTAATTTTTACTACACCTTCGAGTAACATTAAATAAAATAACCATGATTTATTTTATTTACATTAACATCCAAAAACTAAATTTCATATTTGATGCAAGCCGGTAGATCAAAGGCTCCACCAAAGGAAAGGTCACTAATATGAACTCAACAGTGGCCTCAAAATTGTGATATATGAATCTGTTTTAGGGTTGTTCAGTTTTAATAAAAAAACCTCCTATGATTTTTATTTAAAAAACTGATCATTTTTTATTGAGTTGTCCAAGGTACACTGGGCCTCAAAATCTCAAATCGTTTTTGGGCCAGATATAAGAATTTTTTAAATTAATTTATATAAATAAAATTGCAGTAAATCCAAGTCATTTCATCATTATAACATGGTAATTAATTAGATTAAAGGAATAATATAAATTAATGGTTTCTAAAAAAAGTATAAATTAATCATTGTTTATTATTTAGGAAGAATAATGAACATAGATGAGAATCAAAACTAAAGGTAAGGGGATTATTCTCAAAATACTTTCATTGAGGCATATATTGATGTTATACACAACATTATATTATAAGAGGTATAATAAACCCCTCTGACATTTAATTTCATTCAATAGTAATCAAAAAGAAAAATATTTATACTAAGAGTTTTAATTTATCCAGAAAAAGAAAAAAATAATATTTTTTTAATGTATGAAGAGACAACGTCTTCTCCACCAATGTAACCGTTATTTAATATATTCCTTACTATATAATACATAATTTTTTTTAAAGGAAAATAAATCCATTATTCCCTTTTTCTTTGTTTTGGTATTGATTTTTTTTAATTTCGATTGTCAATATCAATATCATGACATGATTTATTGTGATTGAAAATGAAATTTTATGTCAGCAATGTTAATAATTAAAATATTTTATGTTTTATGACTATATAGTGTTTCTTGGAAATTTGAATGGTGGTTACGTGATAAACCAAAGAAGGGTGGTAACATGTAAACTAAATATTGGTGGTTTGATGATATAACACTAATGGGTGGTTATGTTATATCTTCCATTGCACTAGGTCTAAATGAAGGCCATAAGGCTATTAGATGTAGTGATATGTGTGGAATACAACTATATATTTATTTTAATGAAGAATAAATATGTCACAGGTTATCTTCTAATGTGATATGTAATATATATGGGTTTTATGATAATATTTTGATTATAAAAAATGGTATGAAATGAGATTTTATTCATGGAAGTGTATTTATAGCTTCGTAAAGGTGAAAAGTATTACTTTCTGATAATGTGTTCATGGATGACATGTTTTCTCATGGATAATTTTTTTCCTTATTTTTGTATATCTTATTGAGCATTTTGTTCTCATCCCATGTTTTTGTAAATATTTCACATCATTTTTAGAATAATAGAATCATGGATGGGATCAATGAAATTTTATGATGTTAAAACATGAAATGTAACCATATTTCTTTTAAATCATTTATTGTTTTATTAAAATTTGGATAGTGAGTAAAAGTGTGTAAGTTGTAATATTTGAGACATTGTGTCTGAGTTATGGCCAAATTATCTAATTAATTTAAAATAAAATGATTTTTGATGTAAAAAAACGTCAAATTATTGATTTAACTAAATACTATGTGATGTTTTAGGCTAGGAGATTATAGTTATTAATAGTTAATGATTTAGAAAAAATTACATTTTATGGTGAAATTTAAGCATAAGATAAAAGTTATACATAACCACAATGGTTAGTAATATTTATAGTAATTTTAGATAAATTTAACGAGTTTTAGATATCATGAATATGTATATCCCTGTTTTTATCTTCCTCATAAGATTATATATGAATTTTTTTCTTATGTACTCACCCTATCAATTTTGGTTTAATTATATGGATGGATCAAGCAGGTACCATAGTAATAATGGATGTGAAGTAAAATGTGGTGACTCGTTGAATATGAATCCAAATGAAATAGAATATTCACTGAGAATTCACATAACTAATAATCATTATTAATGATTAACCAATATACCTTGATGAGTTTTCTAATGCATTATATATGAGATAAATGAATCCTTATGGATTTTCATTTAATATTAAAAAGGTATTTATATTAAATGACATACGATTTGAGGATGTGGAAATAAAAAATTAAGAATGTTTTTTAAAGGGATGAGAATATGTTATATATTTGGTTATGAAGGTCATAAATCAAAAAAAACATTCTCTGGAAAAAAGAAGCATTTAGTTGAATCTACGAATGTGAACAAATTTCTTTCTATGTATTCAAATGAATGTTTTAAATGTGTGGAATATGGTCATTAAGGAAATAGATATCATATGAAGATGTTTTGGTAATAATAAAATAAAGACTATTAAAAAATATGTTTAGCAATATTCAATTCAATTCCAATGGAAGATTGTAAAACTGGAAATTAATGGTGAAATGTTTTGACTATTTGGATGTATCATGTTTTCAAATTATTGTATATTAGGATATGATACATGTTTTTTTTGTAGGAATGAATTATTAAGGAATAGTATTGAAATTCATGGTTAAAAGATCACGATGAGTTCTGAATGATTAACAAGTCTACATATACTGGACTCAAGAGTTATGTTATATTGTAGGCTGATGAAATGTTTAAACTAATTACTACTCTTTTGATGATGGGAATACATTATGAGACTATTTCATTGTATGTGTAACCGAAAAGATTGTTTTTTAAAAATATTATTTTATGAAAATATATCTGTTCTTGTGAAAAATAATTACAAATGTATGGATAACCATTAGGGTTTATAAATTCATTGATTTTGAGGTAATTTTATGTTATTTCATGTTTTATTTCAAAATTAATGGTATGGTATAAAAAATGAGGATAAAAAATGCATGGGTTATTTTTGAAAATTTTACCATTTTTAGGAATGTTATCATATTATGAAATTTTCGGCATTTTCCAACCTGTAGGAACAAGGACAACACATCACATTGAAAATGCTTTTGAAATTGAACTAAGAAGTAATGTGAAATAAGGATTTGTCACCTACAACTAGCCTAGGTTATATCCCTCGTTAGTATGTTTCTTAAGGAGTTGATGGAATCAGAAAATTTGATATTTGGAAATTATGTTATGTCAAATATAAATCTATGGTATCTTATAATGAATTCTGAATTAAGTGTTAAATTTTTTTTCAGAATATATTCACTATTTTGGTAACATTACATGATTAAGGTAAATATAATACTATAAGATTTTAGATGATGAATAATCGTTGAATTTCATTTTTAAAAATATATAATTTAATTGGGTTATTTATATTTATTAGTGAAATTTATATAAATGACTAATCTTGATTGGAGAGTATGTTATTTTTTAAATTACTTATTGTTATGAAACATTAAGAGTGCTTTCTGTTAATTGAGATAAAATACTATGTGACCAAATCCTTATGAATTGTGGGTTTGAATGTTAGTTTTTATTATTTTAATGGATTTTCAGGGAAATTATTTTTTGAATGTTCTGTATTAATATTTTGGTTTTAAAATTGAATTTTTGATATTATAATAGTTTTTATTCTATTAATTTTTATTATATTTTATGAAATATATTCTATTATCCTAACCATATAGGGTTTGGTTAATGTTTCAATACATGATAAATAGATAGTTAGTATTTTATGGATAATGTCTTTATATATAATGTGAATCTAGTTCTTCAATTGTGAGTATTCCATATTAAATACTCATTATTTGTATAAAAAAGACGATTTTATGGCAAAAATAGACAAAAGGATGAAACTCTACTTCCCAAGTAAGAGTCCTTCCTTAAGATCTTATTGATTATAGAAAAACAATTCACTATCATTATTAAATGTATCTGAAAACAAAAATATTTTCTTTTTACTTTTCCTAATATGAAATCAAAGGCCATTTTTCTCATCAATGTTTTTGGTTTACTAATTGATTGGTTACTGTTGATCTTGTTTTCTATCATACTTGATCAAAACATGATGGTTAATTTTTATCCAATGTGTATGGTTTCCTACATAGAAACCTAAAATGTGTTATCTAGAGTTACAATTTTTACTTCAATTTCAGTTTTTTAAAATTTGTGTTTTATTAACTCTTTTTCTGATGTGGGATTTAAATGATATAATTTTGAAAAGAAAAACCTTAGTTACCAAACCTAAACTTTAAATTTCGAGAATGTAATTTCCAAAAGGGGGAGGTTGTAACAACCCAGTTAATTATAGAATAATTTTTTCCATAGTTATTAATATTTATTAATTACATTTTACCTTTAGGGGTCTCTATGTTTGATAGCATATCTGAAAAAAAATAATTGTTTTCTCTGAAAACATATGTTACACAGAAGATTTAGTTATATGAAAAAATAATATATATTGATATTATTATTTTATGTTATAGTTATTACGTAGCCAATAGAATAGACGGTATGATTGATATTAACCAAATTAGGAAAATAGGGTTTACACATGTGAAAATAATGATTAATTGGTTATAAAATTATTAATAATTGAAATAAAAACCAATTGAATATAAAGGATTTATTATTTAAGAAAATTTTATTTAATTGCAAATATGTGAGTTCATAAAATAATAGTATCTCCCTTGATGGATTTTATAAATTGAATATTTATATAAAATATTCAATTTATGGTAAAAAATTTCTCTTATATTTTTTCTATTCATGATATAATAATAAATTTATTTTTTGGGATAAAAGATTTATTTTTTAAGAAAATGTAGTTTTACAACCTTTTGCGGAGAACCCATTTTAAATCATGATTTTTAAAATTTAATATGTTATATTTGACAAGACAGACATACTATTTAAAATAGAGACACTAAAATTTACATAGGTTGTATTTTTGGAATTATTTCAAATAAAATAATATTTTAATAAATAGTGAGATATAATGTATTATTAATTCAAACTACAATTTAATCTAATTTATTTATATGGTAATATTATAAATTTACATGGTATTGTGGTTTCATTAGATGATGTTTTAATAAGTTATTCCAATTTTGTTATTTGTATACACTTCCAAAAAAAGTTAAATAGAAAAACTATGTGAACTTTTGAGTGTTTTACTTTAAAAACATGTTTTCAAATTTCTTTAATACAATTAATTTTTACATAGTTTCTTCATTTTTTATTTGGAAATATTAATACCATATTTGGAATCAAAAGTTAAAAATTATGTAAAAAGTTCCCCTTTGTTATTTGGACATTATAATTAGAAACTTCTCTAATATATTTTGATACCGCAGTGAAACATAAACATGATAGTTAAATGTAAAAATAATATTATTATAATATAAAACTACCATAACACTTTTCATAATTTAGTTGGATTAGTTCATTATAACACTGATAATCCTTAGTTCGATTTTATAACCACATTCATCCACTTGGATATCTTTAACGCATTTATAATATTATATTATATTAATATTCATTTTTAATACTTTTGTTTTTAAAAAGTATTGTCTTTTAATATTTATTTATACCAAGGATATCTTCAACTATTAATAATATTTATACAGCTAAAATTATTACCTTGATCATGTTAATTTATTTATAGTTTTTAGGAAATATTTAATTAAATTGAATTCAAACAAAAATATGTTGAAGTAAAATATTTATCAATGAAAAAAATCAAATAAGTAATACAAATAATATTAAAATAAATATAATTTGATATATTTTATTCCATCTTATAATTTTCTCTATATTACTGTTAAATTTTTAAAATTTGATAATTATGTTTTTTGAAGGAATCGTGAAGTTATGAATTTATTTAATGTCATGTGATGAATAGTTTCAAAATTGACATCATTCATAACATAAAATATCAAATATCTAATTAAATTATATATATGATTTAAAAATAAAATCCATGGAAAAAAGATTTAGATAATTCCTACAGTGACATTAATGACTCATTCATTTTCTTTTTGGCATGTTTTGGTAATTAATTTAACTCTCATAGTGTAATATACTTAATTTAATGGTAAGAGTTAAAAGGTGTTAAAAAGAAACAGATAGATTAAAAAAATTAAAAACATGTCTAATTTTAATTATATTATGGGGATACTCCATAAAATCATCCTATATTTGAAAATAAGTATTTTTGGCCCTTTTTTGTTTGAATTTGAATTTGTATTAATGTAATACTATTAATAATTCCTTGGGTTACCCTCCCATATCCTACAAATAATAACCCATTCATATATATTAAGGAAACATCCAAAAACAATTTGGACATGATCTACCCAAAACCCTTAATAGAATCCCTTCATACATTATTGAGGACTTATATTATATAGAACACTCTCAATAGATGTGTTAATGTGTCAAGAAGTGGGATAATCCAAAGGAACAAATATGTTTTTATTTAGGTGTTTCTATATTATTTGTTCTTCCATTTTCTTTTTATATCATTTATACTTGTCGAACTAATAAATATAGTATTTTCAATATAATTATATGTTATTATATTAATACAATCACACAAATTCATCTCCAATTTTATCAAATACGTTACTAACATTTCATTCATGTTTATGATGGACTACCGCCTCACAAACCGATATAGTTAATTTTTTATTACCATCTCTCAAGACTAGTCATAATAATAGAAATAATATTTTTATATTATTTTATTGACATATTCATCATTATAATACAATAATATATCTAATAAGATCTTACTTTTCATGCACAAAAAAAATTATAGCATCATTTTTGTATACATGTGAATTGTCACCTCTATGAAGTTATGTGAATAATATTTATTAACCACATCAATTGTATAATATATATAT
Organism: Viscum album; assembly: GCA_963277665.1. Classification (NCBI taxonomy): domain Eukaryota; kingdom Viridiplantae; phylum Streptophyta; class Magnoliopsida; order Santalales; family Viscaceae; genus Viscum; species Viscum album. The sequence goes on from OY728156.1 coordinate 1,744,051,258, forward strand.
AACAATATTTAAATTATTATTAATATTTTAATAATAATATGATCAGTATAGAAATATTAAAGAACAATTATTTTATTTCCATAATGATAAATGGAAAATAGAAATGTTACTAATGCGTACATAGAACCTGCATTCTCCGCGTTTATAATGCTGTTCAGTTTTCATACCATAAGTTTTTTGATTTATTTAAACATATGAATAACAATTTTTTTATTTAATGAGTATTTTTATAATTATTATTGAATTAAGAACACATGGGATATTAAAATAATACCACGTAAATTTTCAACTTATGTATCAAATATAAAAAAACTCATACATTAACTCAAATAATTAACAAATTATTAAAACATGGTAATTAATGAAATAAAATGAACAATAAACATTAAGAGGTGATGTAAAAATTATAAATTAACCTATTTTTATTATTCAAGACTAACACATAATATAAATGAAAAATTGATCTCTGGGTAAAAGTCATAGTCTCAATATCCATTCATCAAGGCATATTTTGATGTTATACACCACCATCTTTTATAAGTTGTATAATCAAACCCTTTTATTATTAATTTTATTAAAAGTTTTTTAAGAGAAATAGATTTAGATTAAGAATTTTACTTTATTTTAAAAAATTGTTCTTTTACATATGAAGAAATAAATTTTTTTTTCACCACCTTAACCATTATTTGATATTGGGATTCTTCTATAAGAATTTATGTTTTTTTAAAAGGATGAGAAATACCTTGTTCTATTTTTTGGTGTTTTGGTTTTGAATTTCGGTTTTTAAAGTGTATTGACTATTTCCATATCTATAATTGATTTATGGTTATTGAAAATTAAATTTTATGGGTGAAATGTTGATAATTTCAATCTTTATTTTTTAACATTATATATTGGTACTTGTAAATTTGACATGTGGTTATGTGATAAACCAACTATGGATGGTTACACAAAAACCCAAATGCGGTTGGTTCCATGATATTCTAAGGAATTTTGGTTATGTTATAACATCAAATACATTAGTTATGGATGTCATCCATATGGCTATTCCATTTAATGATATTTTTGGAAGACGGTCATATGGTTATTCTCTTTTAGAATGATTTTGTCCTACATTACCATTATATTAAATATGTGATTTCATTGGGTTTTATGGTAATATTACCATTAAAAAATGGAAATCAATGAGAAAATATTCAGTGAAGAGTATTTAATACATTTTAAGGTGTAATATATGACATTATGATAATGTATTCACGGTTTACCTACTTTCACATGGATAACATTTTTCCTTCATTTTTGTCCCGTAATGAGTTTTTTATTCTCATCCAATGTTTTTAATATGTTTTCTATAGGACGTAAAGAATAATATTTTCATATATGGGATCAATAAAAGTTTAAAAAGTGTAAATAATAAATGAAACCTTGTATCTTAAAAAAATTGTTTTATTAAAAAAAAGATAATAAGTGAAAGTGTCTACATTATAATTTTTGAGTTGTTATTTATGAGTTAAGGACTAATTTACTAAATCAATAAACCAGAATTGAATTTAAAGGAGAATGAATGACAAAATTTTTTCGAAACTAATTATTATGTAATTTTTAAGGTTGGGGGATCAAAAATTTTATAGTGGTTATTTAAAGGGGTGTTTAATCCAACATTCAATTGGTGGTAATCTCTAATATATATAACATATATCATAAATGATTCATCATGTAAATATATAGACATTGTTATTGTAATTCAATGCTATTGGTGAGTACCAGCGATAATATATAACTCCAATATTTCATTATGAAATATAAAAAATAAATGATCCTACTAGTAGGAGATATCATTATTCTATTTGACATCAATTACATATCATCATTATCCTTTATATATACAATTTTTATGAATCATTTTATATCATCTATATTACCAGTGATCATAAATCTAAATTTCCATGTTAAGGATAAATTTATCCTTTCATGTTCTAAAAATATATTTACCCTTATTTTGGTAGCATTCAATATCATTAAATATTACCCTCATATTTATTCATATTTTAAATTTCATTTATAAATTTCTAGGTTATCACATCTTTCCCCAACCCCCCATGAAATTTCATACATAAAGATTAAAAATAAAGAAAAATGTTAGAACATATGTTGTAACTTGTGTTTCATTATTTATGATGATCCACATATAGGTAAATCTATATTATTTTTCCTATAATGTAAATTAAAATATTGAGTTGTGTTTATTGGTAGAACATTTTCTCTATAATCTATTATAGTTACCGATGAGTCCTTATACGTGATATAATTCTAAAAATGTTCCACTATTATATTTTTTACATTTGAGTTATTTAATATAATCAATCTTAAAAGGGGCATATAAAACATGTCATGAACTTGAGAAAATAATTATAAGTGTTATAATAAATAAATAAATCTATTATTATAATTATTCTAAATTAGGCCAATGTATTTATGGAAAATAATTCAACTCATCTGAAATATAATCACTATCTTCCATGGGAATATATATATGAACAAATTATATATAACCTCAAAATCTATATGCCATTAAATACTATAAATATGGTAATATGGTTGATACTATGATAACATGATGTCTTGTTCAATGGAATTGTCTATCTTTAATTTAATCATCCAATTCTATTCCTAGTAGAAACAATTCACCAATTTGTATAGAGTAAATTTGTTATGTACATATCATCACATATAATTCATTATATAGATCCCTTTGAAATCTATTTGGAATGTTATTTTTTAATATAACTCAATAATAAGAAGTTGTTGGTATCATAAACATTTTAATTTGATATAGTTGTATCTTTAAATATCCATAATTATCTTCATTATATATTCATTTTTTCCCTGAGTGTGGGTGTGATATATTGTAACGAATTATATCTATATATTAAAATCATCTTTGATACATTTTTATAAAATTATAGTGAATATTAGATCATGATTTGATATAGCTGATAACTGTGTTCTTAGAAGCCTCACCACATCTCATAAGTAAACCACTTATATATTATTTATTGGGATTTCCGATTAAATTTAGATAAAGATATATGTTATTGGAATACATTATAAAACCCCATAATTAATTTTCTCATTAGTTTGTTATATAATAAAACATAAAAAATATCTCTCAGTAACATCTCGTTTACATGAATTCAAAGAAAATTATTGAATCATCATATTGTATTTTTTTATTTCTTCAATTAAATTGCGGAATATAAGGATCATTAATTTAAATTACGAAATATATTCATACATATTTATGGACCAATAGTTCAATAGAATATCCCTATAATTTTATTTTATCCTATGGTGGATAAATAATATAAAACTATGTGTATCATTCTATAACTCATTTATCACTTGTTTTGATTCTCCACATAGGCATGAGAAAAATATCCTAACTAATACATCATCAATTTTGAATACATTTTCATAAAAAATTATTATATAACCCAATTTTTTAAAATAAAAATACTCCCTTTGAGAATCCAAAATTTTATCATTAATTATTGTGTTATAAATAATTCTATCAAGGTGTGATGGAATTCATTCTATTATGATTCTCATGTCTATATATTTCTGGTATTCAAATATTGGATCCTTTATTATAATAATAATAGATAGGAATTTAATATAATTATTCATGTATATTACTAGACATTATCATCCTTAATGGGATATTTTTGGATTGATATTTCCTAAAAAGTGATCAAATATTACAATAATTTAGGTATAATGATAAGATCATTCTATTTCAAAAAAATAATCTATATAGTTGTTATATATTAATTTATATCACACATATTTTAATAGATAAACAGGATCTCAATAAAAAATTATTTTATTACTATATCCAATAGTGGATCATTTGTTGCATTTTTCTGCTGATAGATGTTCAATTATCAGGATTCATATACTATAGCATTATAAAATTGCAGATAAATCCTAAACCGTTTTGACTCCTAGATACTCATAAAAAAATCATCCAAAACCAGTATATAGGGGAAACAAATTTATATTGATTATCGACATAAGAAAAACATGTCATGATCATTTCATATTAATTACTAAATATAAAATTTTCAACATTATTAGTATTCAATGATAGTTGATTTTACACATAAGTATTTTCACACAAATTTTTGATGTCACTGATCTAATCCATCAATTATACGTGTCATTCTTACTACTTTTTCTTTAACCAAACCTAATCCATCCTTGTATTTAATAGATAAATTGAAATATATTTTTTTGTTATAAAATTACCAAATTATGATATATATTAAATGGTAAACTTATATTTAATATATATTATAGGTTACAACTCCTTTTCCATTTCATTATTACAGTTCCCAGGTGCACCTCATATACCTCATTGTGTTTAGTGTATATATTAATTTAATATTTGATTAAAAACCCACTTTTTTTATTTTTTTAATTAGAAATTATTTGATGAAATTTAGTTTTTAAAATAAGGTTCGTATCCTAATTAGATTATGTTACATGAAATATAATGTTCTGACGATTCATGATATACAATCAATATTATTATTTTGGATATTTCATTAATATACTCGCCATTAAATTCTGACTTACTAATATGAATAGTTATAATATTAAAATAATTATAATTGATTTAAATAAATGTTATATATAAATATATACTTTTTTATAGGTTTTATATACTTTGAAATTTACCTTTTCTAAAAAATTTAACATTTACAGTTTCTTATGGTAAATTAATCAAATTAATTTTGAAACTATAAAAAACCAATTTGGAAAAAATATATGGGTTTTTTGAATCAAAATTATAAATTATAATTGGGTGATTTTATTATAATATTCATAAAATATTTATTTTTTATGAATAGTAAATAATAACACATTTTAAAAAATATCATTTCAATTAAAGAATTAATTAACAAAAATCAGGCATAAAATTATTTTAAATATAAAACTGTTATGTAATATATTTATTAACCAAACATAGATATGTAGATTCGATTTAATTGTATATTTTAATATTATAAACATTCATTATTTATGGAGATATTCTATTTTGAAAACTAATTTTTCATCCCATCTCCACATTTGTTTATAAATTAATCTTTTCCACTAACATGAACAGATTCTATAAGAAATTATGAAATGTATTGATTTTTTATTATTAATATGATATTATATGTACATCTATATTTTATTACACTAAATATAAAAAGGGTTAAAATTTATTATTGAGGTTAATGATAAAACTTGTTAACTAGTGTGTTAAAATAAAACAATATGGATTAAAAAGACAAAAAAACATTTCCAATTACAATTTTATGAAAATATTTACACCCTTATTTAATTTAGATGTATTTTATGTAATTTTCGGACAATATATTATTAAATTGAACAATATAATAAATCAGAAAATGTAAATAAAAAATTTCAGGATCATGAATTTAAATTCCAAAAATGGTCCACAGAGAGACAAAAGAATGATAGGATTTAATATTAATTGTTATTTTGAGTATAATTAATTTAATTTCATGAGATTCCTTTATAATTAATTTTGTGTAATTGTGTAATTAAATTAAATATTTATGAAACAATAACATCATAATTTTTTAATCGACATGAAAAAATAAATCCAACTAAAATTATTCAACATAATATAAATTGAATGAGTTATTGTATTTAATGATTTTTTTTTAAAAAATATGACATGAAATTCTACCATAGATATAATACATATAAATTAAAACTTTATATTTATGTTCTTAAAATCAAATTAATATAATATTGTAAAAATTTACAATAATTGTTTTATAATATATTATATGCAATTAAAATTTTCCAATTTACTAAGTATCCTATCAACTTCAAATTCATTGGTATCATTTTAATCATATAAATCATGGTCTTTTAATTGATAATTTTCTATTTTATAAAAATTTATTTTCCCCCAATATATTCAAAACACTATTTCTATTGTATAGTGTAAAACAAGGGTTTTCATGTTTTTTTGCGCTTATTTAATAATAAATTATCCAAAGTCATGTGAATTTTTAAGGAATTTTTTTAATCTATATAAATAGTCTATAAAATATATATAATAATAGTAATTTCATTTTCAGTATAAAATGTTGAATTACATATAATAAATTCCTTGTAAATGAATTAGAAATAAGTATTGAATATGAACTGAATCATTGAATTTAAGAAACTACATGTTTAAAATATGTGTTTTCATGTGTTTTTTGGGGATGTGGTTTAACAAAATCATCCCTAAATCAATTATTGATCAAATTTTTATGAAGTTGTATATAACATTAAATACTTATTATTAAATATATTTGTGTTTATAGAAAACTTTAAACCCTTAATTATAAAAAGCCCTCACATCTCCAAACTTCATCACACAAATAGTGACTTCTTGTTCAACCAACCCATACCAAAGAAGTCTCCCCAACATCATTATTCATGATATAGACCATTTTAATTTGAAAAATAACAACCGTGTGGTCTATTGTATGATATACAGAGCTTTTTGTTGTAGGAGAAGGTTATTGCCTTAACTGAAATATTTAGTTTCATTCCTCCTCATCAATCCTCCATTAATTTCATAATAATTCCAAAATAATAACACCACTATCTACTATATATGGTATCTTGTTACGAGTATTGAATTAATTTATTAAAAATTATATTATTACATAATTATACAATTAGAAATATAACATCACATATACAATGTTAATATTAATTCAATTCAAATATGATAATGTCACACAAGTGTACTGAGGAGAAACTCTTTGGAAAATGATTTGATTCATAATTTAATTATTCAATAAATGTAAGGTAATAGGGAAATGTTTAATTAATATATTTAATAGATATGATATATAAATGATTAGGAAAATTTAAGACATTTTATTCCTTTATTTTGATACTTCAATTGATTTAATAAAAATGTAGTTCACAGAAACATACATCCAAACAACTCCATGAATGGTTTTATTTATTTTAAATTTTCATCATTAAATGATATAAATAAATTCAAATACACTACATTATTATGATTTTAAAATCAATTTTAATAATATTAATATTATTGAAAAATGACTAATATAAAATATTCAAAATTAACTCATCAAAAGAGATATGAAAAACATAGTAGTTATTACCTTAAACATGATTTTAATATGGAATTATTATCAAAAGTTTAATAAAAGAATATAATTTAATTTAATATTGTATGATTAATATGTGTTGGTTTTTCAATAAATTTATAACAAACATACATCAACTATAAGTATGTTTTGACAACTGTGTAGGATTTTGAGACATATATAATGTGTTTTCCATCCACTCTTTCATTTTTTGGATCCATATACCATATTCATCACTTATTTATTCTATGTGGTGTATATAAAAAACCATTTACAATTAATATATTGAATATCTGTACATTATTGTCTATATTGTTTATTTTGGTATATTATTTAATTTATTTCATGACCCAAAAGTTACTAAATTCATATTAAATTTTCATCTTATGTAAATTTCTCTAAAACACATGCCTTATAACCAAATTTTTTCATGTGGAAGGAATATATAGACTCCATGATTTTATTTTATGATCCATTTCATGACAAAATATGATTTAGTTGTAAATATAATCATCATTATTTCCTGCTACTTATGATTTAATAAATACCAATGTGGTAAGTTTTTAATGTTATAATATCAGTGATTTTCATGATTTTTTATGATATGAATCCAATGATTAGATAATACGATGTACCATTCATGAAAATTATTAATTTTCTTATCATATTTTTATTTCCTGAAATGAAATTTTTTCCATTTCATTATACTATCTTTAATTTTTCTTCATTAAAAAATAATATTTTATGAAAAATATGAAATTGTTTCTCCTTTCATTCAAAACCCATTTTTTATTTAATTTACATGTTTTCAAAAAATGTTTGAAATAATATATTTAATATTATAAAATAATTTTTCTTGAAAATTGATACCAATGATTTACTCTTGAAATTATTTATTAAAAGAAATATACATGTTTTTCCTTAACTAATTTTATTTTTTCATTTACAAAAAATGAAAGGAATCATTTTTTATGTGTACGACATGAATAAAAAAACCCACCACCATGAATAAAAAATGATTTAATCTTTACAATGTATGTATGAACATTTAAATTCAAATAAAATGTTTTCTTTAATGTTTTTTATATTTTTATATTTTCATTTAGTAATCAAAATATAGGGACGATATTATCATAAATAAATGTTATAAGAGATCTTTAAAAATTATTCTCTATCCATGAAAAAAATAGTCGGTTAATCATAAATCTGACCATGGACATGATCCAAATGAAACAACCATATTTTTTCTAAGAATGGTTTGTTATTATTATGAATATATATATATATATCAAAACACTCTTTTTTATGGGTAATTCTTTGAAAAAAAAATTTAGATGTTTATAAACACTGTAAATTTTTTATGGGTCATGAAATTACAATATATTGATGAATCCAATATCATCTACATTGTTGTGCTATAGTTAATTTTTTATTAATCACATTTTTTTAATGGATATGAAATTATAAAATGTTTATGAAACCAATTTAATTTATATTGGATATTTACTTATGAATGTTTTACGATAATATTATATGGAAATTTATGTTGAACATTATGGATGGGACCTATATCTCCCTCTAATGAATTGGATAATGTTTTTTATATCATTAAATAATGATTTTAAATAATGAAATAATCTTGATCTACTATGATAAATATGATATGATGCTTGATTCATTATTTAAATGAAGAAATGTATTGATTCCAAATCTAATATAAATTAAAAAATGTTATGATTCTTGATCCATTATGAAAATGGAATCATGTTATGATTCATGATCTATTATTATTTTATTATCATAGATATTAACAATGACCTAAATAATGGTTCAAATAATTGTGATGGTGCCTCACTAATATGAAATTAAGTCATTTTTCCTAGTGTTATAATGATGATGTTTTACTCTAATTCATCATGTCTATTGAAATGATAATATTTTATTCTATAATACATGTTTATAATCTAAGATATATTTTTTATGATATTTTTTTGTTATATTAGTGATTTCATACCCTCTATTTAAATATATAAATTCATAAGAAAATTGATTTATATATCCCATGTATACCCTTACTGGTCAATTGAGATATACATTTCATATATTTTTTTACCATGTTATGAAGAAATTTTTAAGTAGGAAATTTATATGAATATCCATAAATGAGAAGATCATTTTAATAGATGTCAAATATTTTCTTCAAAATAATAAGAAAGTGTATATAGTCTTTAGCGACATGATACTATTACAATCGTCACTTGAGAGTGTATAAAATGTATTCAAAATTCATCTCCTATGATGATATATATAAATACATGAATACTATGAATATTTTTTATCAATGTAATGCATTGGAGAAATATTGGAAAATTTGGTCGGAAATATTTAGTTATTTCTATTGGGATAAGTCAAAGGATATGTATAAAGACATTTTAGAGTAGATTAAAATGTCAATGAATTTTGGTAAAGGAAGTGTTGGTGGATTCTATTATATGAAATCAACTTCTGGATAATAAAAGTGGATTAATAACTAGATCAGTTGTATATAAGTGAAATAAATCCAAAAAAGCTGAATTTAGTAATACTAGATAATCACATGCTACAAAAAATAGGCATGACATCACATATATTTTTACACTCCTGTAGTATATTTTTTGAATGTTCAATTAATTTTTATGAACCAACATGAAGGATTTGAATAGTCGGTGATCATAAATGACCCATTCTAAACCTAATTTTTAATATATTGAAATTAATTTTACATGATTTACACCTCATATTAAATATATTTCTTGATTATTTGGTTTCCGACTATTTTTTTTATTCCCCACACTATTCCTTAAGGTTTAAATCAACGGAGGAATCCAGAAGAATGTAGATAAATTTTTAATGTGATATAAAATGTGTTGATGAGAATGAATATAGTGTGATAACTAGAGTATATTTTATTGTGATGAATCCTAAATAGATTTAATTATATATGAATAAATCCTTACACATAATCCAAATTTCTATCTCATCAAACAAGAGAATGAAAATTTTATATAAGTGAATATGTAGTGGACACTATGAAGGAAAGTTGATTCAGTTTCTTACATTTGGAGAATGTGGGAAGAGGCACCAAACATAACATTATGATTTTATGGGGATATATTTTAACTACAGAGAATATTGGTAAAAAATACACAATTTCAATGGAATACTAAATATTTCACTTAACAAACTGGACGAGAATAATTATTTCCCTATGCAATCTTCATTATATGAATTTTTTAAATGTGGAATACAATGATATTTTGAAAATTAATTTAGTGAGAAAAATTAGGACTCTAAAAATTATTCAATAAGAATTTGTTTTTGATAATTATGTTTAAAATATTGATAATGAAAAATTAATGTAGTATGGTTTTTAAAGAGTAATACCATGATTCCTAGTTTATTTTTTAAGACCACGGTGGAATGATTTTGGTGTTTATTTTGGTAAATTCAAGAATAATTTTATTTGAATAATGAAATATATTAATTTTTTATATATATTTTTTAAATTAAGGATTTTGATGCGTCATTTAAATGCTTCTGAGAACATCAAAAATTGAGTTAATGGAATGGTGATATTTTTTATTAAGTATGTGATTATAGTATATATAACTCTTAATATTTTAATATTGTGGATATAAATATGTTTAGTTTGTATAAAAAGATTATTGATATGAAAAATCATAATTGGACAGTTGTGATGACCTTAGTATTGATTAATAATTTGACGAAATAATGGGTTATATTATAAATGATGTTGTTTTAATAATTTGTTGATTTATGGAATATATTCAATATTATGTTTTTTTATTTATAAACTATGGATGTACGTTTGGTTTCCATGAGATATTCTGATAATTATGGTATCAACAATGCTTCAGGATAATACATGAATTCTTTATTCATATATATTTGGTATGTGAAAAATAATTGATAAATTAAGAAATTTTGATGTTTAGTGTTTTGTTTTTTTTATATTTAGTGAAGTTTTATAAATTCTATAATACATGATGGGTTTTAATGTTAACTATTTATGTAATTGTTTTATAAAGACTTTGGATAATTTTTTAACATATTAATGTATATTATCATCACATGAATATTTAACCATTTTTGATAACTTTTTCTTAAAATTCATATTTTGATGAAATCTAGAGATATATAAGAAATGACATATCATTATAAAAATTGTATTTTGATCTGTTAGTTCATAATGAATGAAAAAACCTTATACATATATTGGGAAAATAGATGAAGTGGGAATTTATTGATGTAATACTATTGATGGGACTATGACTTTGAAATTGAGTGAAATCATGTAAGTATATTTTATCATTTTCAATTTCGAAATTATATAAAATTTCATCAACATTACAATGAATGATAATAATAAAAATTAAATTCAAACTAAGTTAATTTATATTTAATTAATGTTCTTTAAAATCATAGTATCTATATGGTTTTGTAGTGGTTAACATTCTAATGACCATGTTCTTTAGAAATTACTATTAATCATTTGGAGTTAATATTACATTAAATATAAATATTCTCAATTTTGATCAAATATTTCCTATTAGTAAATATTGTAATATGTTTTCCTAGATAAAAATTATAATTTATTTTCACACATTTACCTAGGGTTTTTTCCCCAAATGTCTTATTATTTGGGTTTCCATCAATTAGTTTTCAAACGTGAAAAATTTTATTTATAACAATAAATTAAAATAATAAGGAAGAAATTTATTTTATGGGGAACAATGTAGTACCCCAACATTTTATGAATTTTTTTCAACTAATGTTAATTTCATTGGTCACTTTGGTTACACCTAGCATCGAGCTATAACAATATAAAATATACTTTTAATAATATAATTTATACTAGATCATTACAACATAGAAATCAAATATTAATTAATTAATACCAAAAGAGAAATTATAAATATTATGTTAAAATCTATTCGTTAGTGAAACAATACCTATAAATAATTACATTGTCTTTAGTAATGTCTTTATACACCTTGAAAATACCAATTTCTCAATTAAAATTGTTTATTTATATAACTAATTAATAAAATTAATTAAATATAATTTTATAATAACATTTCTGAAAAAAATAATATCATATTTTATCAAAATTAAAAATTTTCATTGTGTAATATTTGGAAAGTTTTCTAATAGATATTTTTTCCATGAATATTTAATAAATAATTATTTACTTAAAATGAACATTCTATTAAAAACATTTCAATATATAAATTTTTATAAATATATATTAATCATTAAATAATTTGAAATTATATTTATGAATATAAATTTTGAAATTTTTTTGTTTAATATAGTATTTTTGATATAAAAAGTTTTCTATAGATTTGTAAATAATATCTTCAAGAGAAAAAATTATAACATCATAGTTTTTAATAATGAAATAATTTTTTAAAAATTATGCCGGTAGAATTTTTCAAGTGGGATAAATATTTGAAATCAGAATAATTGATATTATATAATATGTTCAACATAATTTTTTATTAAGTGTAATATCAAAACCAGAAAACTTAAATTCCACTATAGAGGTTGAAACGAGTTTATCGACTATTAATGTCATATGCTAGAGAAAAAATTATATAAAAACATTATTAATTTATACTGAATGCCCATATTTAAACCCTTAATAACGTAGTATATATTTTTATGTTCTAGTGGGTCGCTATTCAATAAATGGCCATTTAAAAAATAGGAATGAAAAATGATAAAATCATACTCTATTTTATCTAAATTTTAATAATGTATTAACATAATGAAATGGTAATTTTAAATTGGATATTAATTATAATAAGATAATAATTTAATATGGGTACTTTTTTTAATTTATATGTATTACGTTAATAGTTAATTTTTTTTAAGAAACTCCATCAATTTATTTTTTTAATTAACAGAATAATAATTTAAACTATCCAAACAATATTAAATGAAAAATAAATTAAATTAATTATTATATTATATAACTTATTTTGATAAATATAAGAGGATATATTAGTTTAAAAAAAATATTCTAATTCTACAATTGTCGTGATATTTTTAAAGTCAAAATAAAATGAACAGTTTGCATATTTATTATAATGTAAATTTACTATAAATAATAATTTATCGAATGGTATTTATTTTATGAAAATATTATCCCAATACATGATATAGTCATATGCTAAAAAATACCAATCATGGTACCTTCATTGATTAAATAAAAATATATAATAATTATGTCAACCCATAAATATTAATAAATATGATACCATGGTAAATGAAAAAACAAGGTTTTACACAATTCATACAGGTATGTTAAAATTAATTATTCACATAGAAAATATTTTTATCTTCAAAATTATTCTTTTTTTAAAAAACTGGATAATAATTATATAATATGGATCAATTTATTTGTTGTCATAAATGCAAAATAAAACTGATAAAAATGCAATGTCTATATATTGAAAATGTTAATTCCAAAATCAAGAAAAAATATATGTTAAGGAATAATATGTTTAAATCATGTGTAACAAACCAACCGTGAACACCTTCTAAACCAGTACCCGGACCTATTTTTCAGAAACTTGATGAGCATTCCGGGTCTCCATGGGCTACGAATAATCAACCCGGTATCAACAAATAATCTTTTTGAATGATTCTTCCCTCAAAATATTTTAATAATATTGAATAATTAAGAAAATTTATTATATATATCAATCAATACATACATTTCGGGTACAATGATCTATTATATAAACAAATAGTGGAACATAATCACTTAAACCTTTCTCCTAATTGTCCACAACCACCAACAATGTCCTATGTCACCGACCCTTGGTCAACCAAGTACCAACCCATAGAGGTGAATGAAATCATGTACACCTTCTATAACATCGTCAACAATTATGAACTCAAAAATGTAAAAAAAGGGTGTGGGATAAATATACTAGTAGTATTTAATCAAAAATTATTACTATTATATCATAAAGTAATTCATGTATTATAAAAGATGATTAAAAATGATAGACTATAAGGATTAGTTTAAAAATATATTCTAAAAATATTTTTATCTATATGTTAAAATAATCCTATATAACTTGAAATTTCCTCATTGAAAAACAATACATTCTTTTAAAAATATTTGAAACCCATTTCACATGAAAAAAGTTAGATAATAATGAAAATATGGGAACGTACACCTAATAAAAATGATGAACAAGAATCAATAAAACATTGTCAAAGTTAAAATGAAAATAAAATAAAATAGGAAGGAAGGTCTAGTTACATATAGAGACAACCAATGTAGTCATTTATATTGATCAGGAATATGGATGCCACAATTAAGAGAATTTTATCAAAACATACAAGTAATTTAAAAATGTTTTCAAAAAAATTCATATATTTTAAATATAAAAAATTGATAAATATGGTCATATTATGAAGAAGTTATGATTGATTCATGATAAAATACAACATACTATAATGGTTAAATGACAACATGTTTGTACAAATTTTCCATTGGTATAAAAAATAAGGATTTATCATAATTCTATCATGGTTGTTATGTACTAAAATACTATTTTAGAACATTGTTGAATCCTAGAGTGATTCATAATTAACACACTTACCACTTATATATTTAATATAATATATTAAAAAATCAATTATAGGTTATTTATTTTAAAACAAGAATAAAATTAACCCCATTTCCTATTTCAAATATTAAAATTTTCTATTTAAAAACCATAACAGAGGTTTTTAATCACATTATATCTTTTCAAAAATAAAAGCAACATGTTTCTATCAAAACTAATTTAATAATTTCTTATAAGCTATAATATTGAAATAAATTTCATCAATTTGATTTTCATAAATTAAATTACACAATTAAGTTTCATAAAAATTCCATAAAATTTCAAATTCCATTCAATTTTGATTTAAAACATTTAATAAAATTCAATAACATAAGTTTTAACAAAACCCGATTCCATAAAAAATATCCATAAAAATTCCATATTGGCCTTTAAAAAAAATTTATTTCAATTCTTACATAAATAATTTAAATCATGTTTTATATTTTTAAAAATTATTGAATGCATTTTAAAACATGTGTTCCCACCCTCACTACATGGCGAAAAATAATTTAATTTGAATAATCAATGAAACCCAATTCCAAAATGGGAAAAATCATTCAGTTGGGGAAGATTTTTATTTAATACAATAAAGAATTTTTTAACTATTTTGTAAATAAAAAATAATTTAATAAATTTAATTAAAAACAATTAAATTTATTTAGTAAATGAAAACCTAGACCAAAGATAATATAATAAATAAAACCACATGTCAAATGCCTCAATTTAAAAAAATATCCTTAAAAAATTCATTGAAAATAAATCAACCCAAAGATAAAATTATACAATTCTTGAAAAAAAGAGAAATTTCATGATTATATCTATTCAATTATAGAAATATTTAATTCAAAGATACATGGGTCAATGAAGATCATATAAGGAATTAAATGAACAAATTTCATAGAACATTTATTGGAAATATGGAAGCATGTATAAATGAATTATCAAGAAACATAGAATCACACAATGATGTAATGTCATAGAAACACAAACATTGAAAATAAGGAAACAAAGTAAAATGAATTGGAGATGTATAACCTTTGGTGGGTATCACTGGATCTATGAAGGTAGATCATAAAATAAAATTGATGATATCCCAGTCTTTGAATTTTACTTAAATAAATTACGACCAAACAATAATCAAGGATTTATAAATATTTTAGATTAATTAATAAATATGATAAAGTACTTAAATGAATAATTTTAAAAGAACTCATTGAAAATAAAATAGCTCCACTTTGATTGGTGCTTCGATCATACAATGAATATTTTTGAAAGAAAAAAATCCTCTAGTGTAATAACAAAATCATATATCTAAATTTTGGGTTGAGTGGGAGGCTTTTATAGTTAATTACTGGGGTTATGGTATTTTAATTGCAATATTCATGACATTAATTTTTATAAGTGCGTTTCGATAGGAAAATTTCACAGTTATTACTGACCATGTAAAAAACCACTCAATATATAGTACACATTATTTAAACCATGCACAAACCATGTGAAAACCATGAAACATGTTTCTATTTTTTAAAAAAATTGAAAAAAAAGTTTAAACCATGGAACATGTTTCACACATTGTTTAAACATTTTTCAAACCATGTACAATCTTTGAAAGTTGTTGCAAACATTTTTTAACCATACCCAAACAATGGGAAAACAATGAAACGTGTTTTGTAAACATTTTTAACCATTTGAAATCCATGATAAAACAATGAAAAGGCCTAGAATCATTCATTAAGGGTTTTTTAAAATATATAATACAACCATCAAATACATATAAACATTGGATACATAAATAATTATTTCAAAACAAATAAAAATAGTATAGTGCTACAACATCCCCACCATAGGACATTTATTTCCCAAAATTGAATCCATTCCAAAAGGTAGAATGTAGTGACAGAACAAAAATTAAACACATTATTTTGAGAAAAATGGTCTATAGTCCAGATTAGAGACCCACCCAAAGGATAATAACTCCCAAACATCACCATGATCAATAGTTGAAGTTCAACACACATGTTTATTCAAGATAAATGAAAGAGTCATAACATAGGTATCCCCACCATATAAGGATTCACTAAAAAAGTTGTAAAATACAAAGTATATCCATTAACCCAATTAAAATAATTCACCCACTCACTAAGGAGATACATCTACTATCTATAATATTCAAGAACAGTAATTTTCTTACACGGATTTTCATCCATGGCTATATACTCAACAGTAACATTGGTTTTTTAAAACTCAGTTTCATACCTCGACTATCACAATAAATCAAATTTCATCAAAACATGGTTCTTAATATATCAAAATCCATATCCTTATATTAATCTGTGTACATTACCATGATATATCCATGTTCAAATATAAAAATTTCAAAAATCTACGTTAGTTAACATTAGGGAACAATACACTCCAATGGAGATCATCCAACACAACATAATTAATTTATAACCATATAGTCCAAACAAGTGGAACTCCTAGAAAAAACAAACATTATGTCAAGATAATAAAACCATAAATACATCTCCAATCAAAAAATTACCCTACCCATATTCCACAATATTAAATTATAATTATCCCCAAATAAATGTTTTCGAAATAGACAAGCCATATGAAGGAGAACACAAAACGTTTTTACTCCAATGTAGGAAACAACAAGACAGAAACTAAAATCTCCTCCACTATGTAAAAATCATGAATCCCTGGCAAATTGATGGGTCCCAATTTTCATGAATAATCCACTACTCTATAATAAGGATCTGATATTCATGACTGATACATCCTTTTCTCTCCTAAAAACTTACCAAACCTCTTAAGGTGTCCTAAATAGCCACACAGTTTACCAACTCTCATAGTTTTTTATCAAAACATCTTATAATCTCTAGGTTCTCCACATTAGAAACAAATAGTAATCCTTTTCTATTCTTGTGAAGAAAAACATTCCTTAGCTGGGAAGCTATAATTTATCAATTTCTGTTGTTTTTCTATCACCAATATAGTAAAAAATTCCCTTTCATTCATCTCCAAATTTCCGGTCAACCATTCCATAGGCATGGTTACTATAATCTCTGGGTGTGTCAATTTACTATTACAGACATCCTTACAAAATTATTTAAAAGAAATACTAGCTATGAAACATTCAAAATGTGATAAATTCTTAGTATACATAGGAATTGATAGATCATATTGACTGAAACTCAAGAACTCTAAAATAATAACATTCATCACATTCCCAAGATACTACCATTGAATAAATATTTACGTGAAGAATTACCTACACATTATTTCATATATATATATATATGTGGTAATCTCATATTCACACCACTCTTATATTGGTCCCTCAAATAAAGATTGTACAGACTTTTTATTTTATGATTCATGAGTCTTGAGAGTATTAAAGATCACATCATCTTCATCAAGCCACTGCACTGCCAATTGAAAACATTGTTATCCATTATAAGAATTCTGAAAAAATATATAAAATCAATTATGGGGATAAAAGGTCATAATTTTTCTAGATCCCCCACTCGATATGGTTTCTGGGAATAGTTATTGTAATGGGGGTGAATTTCTACAAAATGAGAAGAACTACCTCGATGACCAAACCATTGGCCTAAATTTATATCATTCTTGAAGGAATTTCTAGGATACAATTTTGATCATCAGAAAAAACATTCATATTGACTCTGGGATCAATGAAAAGTAATGGAAATAATATAATATTTAAAAAATTCAAAGAATATTTTAATAACCAATATATTAATTTCCAAATGTAGAATATTTGTCTTTTTATGTATGATTTCAATTTTCATTCAAAAAAAGTTAAATATATTTATAATTGTTTCACATTTTTAAAAACCATTATCATATAGTTTTGAATTTCATTATGGTTTCAAAACCATTAACCTCTTTTCCCAGTTAATAAAACCAATTCCATTTAAATCCAATGAAAAATAAAATTTATTCTCGACTCATTGTTTTACACCATCACATAACAATATCTAAAATTATTTTTCCAAAAAAACCATCCATAAAAATCATTCTATGATTACTGAAAACATTAATCAATAAACATGGAAATATATTCAATGAGGACCAATTTATTTTTCACAGGGGATTTAAAATTACTAATAAGGCATTTAATTTGAAAAAACCAAACGAGATCACTAAACAACCCACATCCATAACCTATATGACCAACCTCACATATTTAAGTCCCTTTATGAAAATGGATAGGGATTAATGTTTATTACCATGTTAAAAATGTAAGTGACTTGGTCAATATGGACTGTAAACCACACTCCATATTCAGTAATTATCATAGATGGATTTCCAAATTAGCCAGACATATTAATCATAATTTACCAAACTATTCAAACATGGTGCCACAGTGGTAATCCTCACATTTTGGTTAAAAATTATCATAGGAGAATCCAAAAAATCAACGATAGTATCATTGAGAATGTTGATATAATTTATCATTAGAATTACAATAACTAAAAAATGGACTACATTTCAAACATCCATTATAACTCATGTTTAATCAAGATGTGGGGGTGATCATGCACCTTCTCACAAAATAACTACTGAGTCTTGAAACATTATCAATATTTATTCTACCATGACTCATAAAAAATAGAATAATTATTTCAAATTAAAGTATTTACCTTTACGAATAGATCTAATCAGATACCATTTTTTATGTTCAAACCTGAAATACCATCTAAATCGCTTCTTGAACTAATTCTCCTCTAATGTGAAGAGCCTTCCCGGCATCTATAGACATTCAATAAGAACCTTGGAAACAAAAATTATATATTAGTAATTATTTACCCTTTATTATGTTTCAATAGTAGTGTACAATTTATAAACATCATTATATATATCAATAAATACATACATATCATGTACATTAAAACAATAAAGAAATTGAATGTAGTCATAACCACTAAAAGACATCCCTTCTTGGTCCATGAAAACCCACGATGTCCATTATCACCCACCCATGGTCAATGAAGAATGATACCATTGAGGTGAGAGAAAGTAAACACTCATTATATAATAACATACAGGGTTGTAGACACCAAAATTTAAAAGTAGGTTGTGATATAAAGATCCCAATAGGATTCAACTGACGATTCTAGAAAATTACTTCATATGAAAATTCATCTATAATAAAATTGGTTTATAAATGAATGTGTATGTTTATTAGATTAAAAACTATATTTTAAACGTTTAAAAATATATTTTTAAACTATGAACGTAAAACATTCCTTTTTCACCATTAAAATTATTTACTTATGACATCAATGTGCCTTAGAACAAAATCAATGATAGGAAATTCATTTTTTATTAAAAAAATTCCATTCATCCCTTTCACCATTTGAAATATTCAAATATTAATTTTAAAGGCCATAACAAAACTTTTTAATAAAAAATGCCTTCTCCATGATAAAACCCAAAGGATTATGTAAAATCTAATTCAATCAATTTTTGTAAAATATAACATTGAAATAAATCCGCCAAAATCAATTTCCACAATTTAAATTCCACTATTTATTTTCAAAAAATTTCATCCAATTTCAGAATCCATCCAATTTCAATTCAAAACACTTTATAAAATTAAATATTAAGATTTGTAATAATTACCACTTCCTTACATAATACATCATAAAAATTACAAACATGCCTTTAAAAATATTTTATTTCAAATAATCCCAAAGCCATAAGTAAGTATTATAATTTTAAAAATGATGGAATACATTTCTAATCATGGGATTACATCATGTTTCAACGAATATAATTCATATTTCTCAAATAAACTATGAACAATAGTTTTAATGTGTAAAATCGTTCAAATGGGGTTCCTGGTTATATAATAAATTAAATTATTTTGAAAATTTTATTAAAAATCAAATAGTCCATTTCATTTAATTAAAATAAATGAATTCCATCTAATAAATCAAAATCTAGTACAAAGCCCTTTTAATAAATCAAAACCCAGGTCAAAGCCCATTATTTCACCAAAAAACCAACTAAAAATTCTTTTATAATAATGAAAAAACCATGGAATTATTAAATTCATAAAATGATGATAATGGTCATGATTATATCGATTTAATTATATCTAAATTCAATATAAATATAATAGAGTGAAAAATTATTTTATACATAATTAAACTAATAAATTTCAAAGAACATGGGTTAGAAAATATGAAGGATGTATCTTGGAATTATCGAGAAAAAATTAATCACAAAATGTACTAAAGTCATAGAAACACCTACATTGAAAATAAGAAATATTGTCATAATGAATATGTTATATTTCAATTTGAATTGGGATAATCAGATATAAGATTATAGATAATGAATGAAATTATAGGAGGTCCTAGATCTACATTTCCACATCAATAAATCGTGATCCAAAAAAATACATTATTTTTAAAACTTCATGAAGAAGTAATAAAGAAAATATCATGGTACAAGATTATTAAGGAGATAAATCACCAAAATGAAGGATCACCCTTTCAATTGGTGCTTAAATTTGAGATGAAGTGATGTTTATAGAGAAATTTTTCCGTAATGGGATCCCAAAGGATAGATAAATGATTTAGGATAAATTGGTTGTTGTTTAGGGTTAATTAAGTGGATTTTTCTATTTTAATTACAGTTTTTAGAACATTAATTATAGCATGCATGATTTTCGGTGAAAAGAAACCGGATTAGTACTTAGCATGTGAAAAACATAGAACATGTAGAATTTTATTTAAAACATTTGAAATATGTTAACAAACAATTAAATAGGCCGAAAACAATGTTTATAAAATGTTAATACCATGCACAAATCATTCAAATGGTTTTACACTATGATGAACCATGTGAAAACCAAGTGCAAACCATGCAACATGATGCACACTTTATTTAACCATGATATAACCATGCACAAACCAACCATCACATGATAAAAATGGTTCAACATTAAAAAATGATGTTAAAATCATCAAAAGATCATGAATAATTAAGAAATCATTTACCATAATACCAAAAAACCTTTAACAGTATCCAAACATTATTTTATCAGATCAATTAGAAAAACAAATAAAAAAATTAACAAAATGTTACATCATGTGTTTTTATGATATGAAAAATATTTATGTATAATAATAAATAAATAAAATAATTTTTTTATATTTTTTTATGATTAATTATGGTCGAGAGTGAATCCTCGTTATTGAGTTTGTTTTTGTATTAACAAATATTGTACTCATCTCAACTATAAAAATCCAACTCAATCCATCAATTTTTCGACACCACTAAACCCCTTTGTATTGACCAAATCCTACAAAAATCTCTCCAAAAATTTTTATACATTATATATATATTTTCCAGTTCAAAAAAATAACAATAGGGAATGAAATAAGAGATCAAACAGTGGTTGTTCTAAAGGAAGTTAATTTTTTTCTATGATCGTTCTTTTTTACTCCTCCTATTACCCACAGAACTCATATCATCATAATTAAATTATAATAAATCCATTATCTACCATATATTAATATTATAATATGATTATTTCATAACATATATCAATATCATCATCCATAAAATGGGAAACCAAATTCATTATCATTTTTATGATGTACTTCCGCATGGTGAATCAATGTAGTTTTTTTCAATCACAAAATATTAGTAATGGATATAACTTTAAATGTAATATATTTAAATAATATTTATGAAATAATTTCAATTAATAGATTATATAATAATATATAACTTATTACATACCATTCAATTGGAATGTGATAACATTGTTTATGTGTACGGAAGACTATCATCTATCAAATTGATTTTATATGTTCATCACATATGAATTACATGAAACATAATAAATAGATTTTAAATTAAAATATGTGGTTTATATGATATAAATTATATTAAATAATAGTAATATATAATTAACCATTCAATAATATCATGTGTCTTGATAATGGGAACAGTGTTCAAGCATAAATATGTTCCACCATCTTCATGAATGGAGTAATTCATATTCTATAAACAACATTACTGGATTTCTATAAATAAATTTTTTCAAAATATATATAATATTTGTATAATTTATTACATTCATTAGAATATGTTAACAATATTAATTTAATAGAAAAATGGATCCTAAAAATAGGCAAGATAAACAATGTATTTATAACCTGAAACATGATTTTAACATAGAATTATTAACACAAAGGTAATAGAAATCATAAGTAATTAATATATGGTTTGAAGCCGATGAGTATATTAACTATTAGATTTATAATAAATTTATATTTATTATTTATTATATTCATAATTGGAAGAACTATTTTGATACATAAGGTAGTGAATTTCTAGTATATATTTCATTTCAAGGAGACATATTCCATATTTAGTAATTGTTTATTTTTTAACGTATAAAATAAACCATAAACATGTTATATTATTTCTATAATTATTTTAATGATAATTAAATATTATTTTTTTATTGTTATATAATGGTGGTCAAAATTCAAAATTTCCCCATGTGGTAATGGATTTTCTTCTATCATTTATTTATTTGGGATGCATTCCATGCACAACACTTGTTTCTTGTATGTGGTGTATATTCCAAATATAAATCCACTAATATTATTTTTAATGAAAATAATATATCATATATATTTATATAAAGTTAATTATTTAATGGTAATTTTGATTCAAATGATACAATATTTAAAAATGATTACCATTACAATTTAATTGATTATCAGGATTATTTATGATATGATTACAATAATTACTACTTATGATGCAACATTCACAATAATCTTGAACTTTTTTTTGGATCTTGTTATTTACAAACATTAAATTCATTAAATTCAATTTTAACTATTTATTTACTAAATATTTTAAATAAAAAGTATATGAAATAACATAATTTATTTATATCATTTGGAGAAATACTAATTATCATAAATGACCATGTCTTCATTAAAAATAAAAGTATGTTTTTAATTTTATGTAATGATTATTAAATATAAATTCAAAAATTGTTTAAATTATTTAGAATTTTATGAAAATGAATCATTAGGTTATTTGAAAAAATATTCCATTTTGGATCATACAAAAATAATAAATAATTTATTGATTGAACATGTACGGCATGCACAACATCTCTCACCATAATGACAACCAAATGTTTTAGAAATTAATCTATATTTTTCAATATATTTATTCAAATAAAATTTTATATTTATTATTTTTTATGACTTATAACTATCATGTATATATTTCTGTTTTGAATGTTGATTTTCCTCATGAATTTTTCTATGTGATCATTGAAAAGCAATTTACATATATGGCTGAAAAATTTCATGTTGATTATATTTTACTAGGGATACAATCCAATTATATATTCCTTATTATTTTTTTCAGGATGTATTTTTTGAGGATGATATATTAAAGAAACATTTTCATATTACATGGGTTATTATATGATGAATTTATGAGATTTTTAGTAAAGATATTACATTTAATTGGGTAATGGTACGATGAAATGATTTTGAACACCATTTAATTTATACGGGATATTACATGGTGAAAATTTAATGAAAACCATTTTATTTATATGGGAAATTCTTTGAGGAAATTCTTATGTAACCAGTTTCATTTCTATGGTGTATGGTATATGGAATGTTTTATGATATTGTTACACAAAAATATGTGTGAAATATGGGATATGAATAACATATATATCCCTCCAATAAATTGGTTAATTTTTTATATCTTTTAATATTGTCATGTAAAATTGTAAAATCAAAATTATCAACTATTTGAATAAGTAGATTGTGCATGATACATTACAATATGTGAACCATGTGGTGATTAATAATCCTTTATGTGATGGAAAAAATGCGATGAGGCATGATCCATTCGAATATGGTAAATTGTTGTTGGTTCATTATCTATTATAATTTCATGGTATTGGATGTTAAACATGAAATACAGAATGGTTCCAAAACCAATGATGGTAGCACACTTATATGACATGAAATAATGGTTCATAACTGATATATATTTATTTATCACTATTATGATTCATTTAATTTCAAATTATATTATTTTATTCCATGAATATTTCTTAAATTTGTTCTTCGATGTTTTATGAACTTTGTATGACATATTATTGATATCATATGATTATTATTAACTTTTTATTTCAATAGATAAATTATGGATATCTCATATGTTTATCCTTTCTGGTTATTTTATTAGACCCTTTAAAGTGATTTATGTCTCCTAGTAATCAAAAATGATCTTATTTAGGGCATGTCTATGTAGTGTATTAACTAATACGATCATCATGGGATATGTTAATGTCCATTCATGAAATAAAATGATAGTTTATATAGTCTACACTTATAATAATCTTTATATTCAAATGGTTTGATATTGTGATATGTATTGAATATTGATATCATTAGATTTCAAAACAATTTATAAAAAAATTATTATATTTTCCCTTAATATTATATTATTAAAATATGATATTATTTACAAATTATTGGTGTGTCTTATAGTTATTGTGATAATATATTTGTGTTTTTATCTTTTGTGAATGATATGAATCATATTATATTATAATTATAATATTAATGGTCGTTATATAAAATGAAGGTCCATGTTAGACATGTATTGATCCCCATATACCATATAGAATAATTCATCAATTTATTGATGTGGGTAATTTTTAATTATCATTACTGTTTTTGGATTATAAAATTCAATGAATAATGACATTGAAAATCATTCTATATGGAAGAGAGGACTATAACACCCAATGGGTAAGAACATAACTATAATTAGATTTTTATAGAATTTTTTTTTGAAACATCATGATTTTCTTTATTTAGATATGGGTAATATTATGTAGAGTTGTTGATATAGAAATAGTATTTGTTATAGGTTCACTTCATAAGTCAACAACATAGTCAATAAGAAGTCCATATAACTCATTATGTAAAACATCAACATATATCATCACATTAGGGATTTCATCATTAATGATTCAAAATTTTATGTCAATCATTTTGGATATATATGTGTGGTATTTTGAAAATAATATCCATTGATGATATGAATTTTCGAATATAGAGTAACACCCACCTAGAAACTATATATATTGAGAGTATGGCTTAGGATATGGAATTTATTTCCCTTATCTTGATGGATTATGTTGTCACTATTTAATGACAACCAATACATGCATATTATAACATCATCTAACAAATAAATGAAATATGACGATTTTAATGGAGAGATTCATAAAAAATGTATTGATTGGGGAATTGGTATATTCTTTAGATACACTATTTTAACTATTTTAATGGTTCCTTGATAAATCATCCATTGAGAATTGATGTTGTGTTTCAATTTTTCTTATAATAATGTGTGACATAATATAATGTACAAGACAATGATAAAATAATAATTTAGAAATTATTTATCAAATAACTATAATACATGACAATAAATATTTTACATGATCCACCTATATATATGTAATACAAAAGTCCCACCCTTAATCATCTAGACATTTATATAGTTTTAATATGTGAAAATCAGTTCTATTTGAATATGTCATTGGTTTCAATATTTTAAATGATCCATGTAGTCGATTCATTGGATTGTAGTCTAAGGATTGATCATGGACATATTTTAATACATCACATTATTTAAAATCATTATCCCTATTCAACATTTATTATCTTGATATCCTTCATTCATCACGTGAAGCATCACGTTAACCTCTTTAGAAATGTTATATGATACTTCTTCACATATTTAAAAAATTGGGTAGTTATATTTTAATCCCAATATAGTATATATCTAAATAATTTATTAAATTAAACCTAGTAATCAACCTGTAAGAACCAATCCCATAAAACCATTTAAAATATTGACTATAAACATAATATTAATGGAATATTAGAAAAATTACTCATAATTTTCATTGTGTCAACTAAAACATGATTATTTTGAAAAATATTTATCACATAAAATAATAATACAACAATACTATATTGTAATATTAAAAACTGTGAGGTGTACCATGAATGACATGTTATCTTTATATTATAATACATAATGGATTTATCAACATATTTTTTGGTATATGAAACTAAATTTTACGATTTTTTAGAGTGAATGGAAAATATTCATTGAGTTGTATCTTATTAAATTCAACACACTCCATTGATTCTATGAACTCCTTTAATTAAAATTTCTAAATAAATTTACCCAAGTAATTTTAATCACCCAATTGATTATAATAAACCAATATAACATTAAATTACACATTTATTTGAATAATTGAGAATATATTCTTAATTTATTTAATCCATTTTTTCCACGATTAGAGGAAAAAAATTTTTAATTTATGATGGAATATTTTAAAATATAATGTACTCAATCAAAAAATTCTAATTATTATGTGAATTAAGGAATTGAACATCATTCATATTATTATTCAAATGATTATTTTGTTATAATGGTAAATCCATAACATTCTTGACCCCTTCTCCCATATCAATATAAATCTCATCTAGACAATTTCACATTTCCCATCACATTGGATATTTTAATGATTTCTAATATATCACTTCATTCAATAAAATTAAATTAAGGATGATAATAAACAATATAATACACATTCATTATTGTAAATATGAACAATGATGATGTAACATATAGAAGACATGTATAAAATAAATTCGTAATTTTCTTCTTTTCAATATAGGTTATCCATCGAACATTTACACTCAATATATAAAAACAAAATATTTATATACTAAATCATTACATTTAATAATAATATATACATTCCCTCATTATAGTTTATAAAGATTGTTTTGAATTAAATGAAGCATATCTTCCAGCATTGTTAAACCTAGGGTGCAGTATGGCGCAATCATTATGAACCAAATGATGATCGAGTTTACAGTGAAAAAATATATTTATAGGATACTAACCACAGTTTAATATATTATAGATCTTGAAAAAAAATTATTACATAGATTATGTTATCATTTCACGAAAAACACATGAATTACACAATACAAAAAAATTATTTGTTTTTCCTTATTCCTATTTCAAGTGTTACTTCTATTGTTTTATTATACTAATCCCCAAAATTATCTACTCTATTATATCATATCATAAATATAATATTGATCTATGTTCACATTTTTTCAATTTTTTAATGTATGATTTTATAATAAAAACCCCATAAATTAGTAAGACATGTTTCTTTGGGATTTAAGACAAATAAAAAATTAACAAAAATGTAACCTTGAAAATGATTATTTATTTATACATAATTTATTAAAAAAAATTACATTGAATTTCCATTACATTATTTGACACCCAATAGAAATAGATAAATCATAATGGTGATCTATAAATCCAATTATGGAATTAATAAATGTACTGAATAATAGATTTTACTAATACGAGAAAAAGATAATGTCATGATAACATGAAAGAAAATGATAATATAATTTAACTTGAAAACATGGAATAAAATAGATTATGTCGAAGGATCATGTAATCATGAAAATCTGGGACATATAAAAAAATAATACCATCAATATAATTAATGAATCTCTTCCATTAAATAATAACAATATTTGAAAGACTAATATCCCATCATCGTAATAAATACATAATGAGATAGACCCATTAAAAAATTCATTGGGTGGATTTTTTATCCATTGAAAACACATAATAATACTATCATGTACATGAATATTTTTCAAATTTTGGTAAATCATATATATTATAACTGAACAATAAAAAACATGAAAATGTTATAGGTTATATAATCATGTTATAGAGAAAAATCAAATCACATATCAAAAATATTATAATGTATGAACAGATTAAATAATATTACACAATCACAAATCAATAAATAAGAATATTTCAAAAAAAATTATTTCATGTGAACTAAAATAAAAAAAATTTAGTACTATGTTCAGAGGACAAATTTATATGTAAGGATTAAACCAAAATGTTATAAAGACGTTAAATTGGAATAAAGAATAATAATATACATTAAACTAGGAATGAACCAAACATTTGTTACAAAAAGAAGACTACTTTTTGAAACAATTCATATAAAAATATAGAAATGATATGGAACATGAAATGAGATGATTCATTAAAAATATACCCATAATCTAGATTACATAAATAAATGAGTTCAGAATGGGACATAAATAACATGTATTAGAAAAAATAGTGTTTGTAAATGTTGGAATGATATATATGTAACAATACGATTTATATACCATGGAATATGTAGATTGAAATATTATAGGGGATGGTATAATGTGAAAGAGAATGTGTAACCCAAATTTAATGAGGTTGGTTCTGAAAATCACTTATCTCATTTCATTAACTATTTTAGTAAGTTCAATTAACAGTCTAAATAAAAATAATATGTATTTAATATATGGTTAATAATTATTTATATATATATAACATATCTCCAAATTTTATATTTTTTATACTCATATTATTTTATTAATATAATTATGGTAACTTTCAAATAAAGTTCCATTACATGGTTTAAAGGTTAAACTATTTCACCAGTAACTATAAAAGTTATTATCTAAAGAGTTCATGACACCAAAAGTTTAATGATAAGATAATCAAATAAATGAATACGTATAAATGGTATTTAATTTTAATATTTCACATAGAATAAGGATTATGTATATATTAAAAAAATTATACTAGTTGAGTTATATAATTTTGTGGTTTTTTAGAAAACATTAAACTTATGTATATATTTGACATTATGAGTATTTACTCATTCTATATAATGTAAAAAATAATTATATACTCATTTATATATCATTTAATAATAATATGCTAATTTTATCTATTGAAGGAATGATTTTTAAAATTTTATATGTTGTTATTGGAGTCAATGAATTGAGTGTAGTTGAAAAATATTTCATATTGAACATCAATAATTAAGGGTAAGATAATTAATTTAATATTAAAATAATATCATATCAGAATAATAATAATAGTAAATTCAATTAAATATAATTTATATAATGTTTTTTTCAAGTTACAAGAATAAATAATTTTAAAACAGTTTGGTTGGCGTCATGACCCCTCCCTTTGAATGTTTACTATTCTACAACAACTGAAGGAATAATTTAATATTATTTTATGTGAACAATGAATCTAGTTTATGTTGATGTTTTATTGTATTTTTTCAAAATAATACTTAATCTATAAGGATTATAATTAATATAGAAATTTTTTCATTAATAATGGTATATATGATTGATGGAGACAAATGTTTTAGAAAAAAATATTATATACTCAAATAGTGACTCATACATCAACTCAATAGTAATGGGAAAGTGGGTCTATATTAATAAGGGAATTAAAAGAATTCACTAACATATATAAAATCAAAATTCTCATTCATATGTACTATTATTATATACCAACTTGTTACAATATATTTCTTGTATTATAATATGAACAAAAGAAATAAATTTGTTCATAAAATGATTAAAAAATCACAATTTTTATTTTAAATAGACGATTACAAATATGAAATCCACTTTGTGATAATAATTTTCAAAATTTTATAAATTAAAATTTTAAATTATTACATCGGTTTATTAAAATCTACTATGTTTTTGACAAGATTGATTTTAATAATAGATTAACAATTTAATTTATTTATAGATAACATTAATTTTTATGTATATAAAAAATATTCATTATAAATTATTTTATGAATTTAATTTTTATATCAATTATATGTATTATACATTTTTATTTTATTATAAATAATATATATTTTTTCCTAAAAAATTAATTTTATTTATTTTTTAAATCATTTTTTGAAAAATATAATGAATTTACTACATAAATTATGTTACTTTTTTTAAAATATGCTAAAATATAATTTTAATATTTTACTCATTAATAAAAAAATTATTTATAATTTTTATGACCAGTATTCAATGTTTTCTTAAAATTCAATTGCAATAAATATGTTACTATAGTAAAAAAAAAATAAATAAATAAATAAACTTTATATTATTATCCACTATCTCATATACACACAAGTCCTTATAAAACTAGAATTACAATTATTTTTTTGGTGTGTGAAAATAGTGCTTTCATGGTGTGATCTAAAAAAAACATAGATCATAGTGATTTAAACTAACAAAAAATTATCCTGTAAAAAATATGCTTGAGCCTCACTTGTTGATGTTTTTCTTAATATTTTTCAATGGTGAATACAACAAATATACCTCCCTATAAATATCATGAAAATTATCTTCAAATTTAATGATCACACTATCTATGAAAATAGATCATACATTCTCGATCAATGAATTGTCTCAATTACCAGAAATAGACACAAATTCATAGAATCATTTTATAAAATCAATATTACTAATATTCATAATGGCCAACTGTAATAACATGAAAATATCATTCTATTAAATTCCATTATAATGATTTGCTACTTTTGTTATGTGTTTTATATCATTTAATATATCTTATATATATGTATAGGTAAAATTTATTTATTAATGATTAGGTCAATATAGTGAAATAATGCAGCTGAGTAAACTATAGGATGAATATATTTTTATCTCTAAATAAATCATTACAAGTCATTCAGGGTATGATTTATTTTTTATCAATTACATAGAAATAGAAATTGATAATTTACATTCATTAATTGAACAATGTATTTAAAATGGGATAGTTATTTTGGACAATGTTAAATACAATTCAATTGCTCAATGTTCTCTTAATATATAAATTAAACAAATATATTCATAATATTTTCATGGTTTTCTAGAGAGGAAAATAAAAATTATGTTTTATGGAAACTAATTTGAAAAAACCCATGGAAGAATGATGAATTATATTTCAACAGGATGAAAATATTTAAAAAGGTAATAGTGTCAACATAATAGATACATTCATAATTTTTGGAATAAAACACCATCTGGAAAAAGTTTATCAATTATATATAATGTGGCTATCAAAATTAAAATGATGTAATTAATACATATCCTAGATAAACCTTCACACTAAAATACTTTTATTTAAGGATTTATGGACATTATAGTTTGAATTAACGAATGAATGGGTTATTAATTTAATTTTTTATCAACAACCTATAATTATATTTTAGAATGGGAAAGAATATATTTTAATAATTTTTTAATTTGGTCAAAAAAATGAAGTGTCGAAATTCTCACACATCCTCTATATAAAATTAAAAAAACTTTTATATAAATACATTTTCACCTAATAATTTATATTCAAATGTAATGATTAGACAAAATAGGAACAAACCCCATGGATAGATTTTAAATTATCTATAAAAGCACATAGTGGTATTAATGTTTCTCCCCTATCCATAACACCTCTCTGATTATAATTTTTGGGAGTGTGTTACCTAAAATTTTAATATTTTTCCATTATGTATAATTTGATTTTATTTTTGGAATAATTTCATTTATCAATATGGAGACAATATTAATTACTGATTTATGGATATCACATGTAGTATCATAAATCAATATATTATCATCTATCAATTCATGGATAGAAATGCATTCCATTTGTATGATAATTTTGTTCAATGGAACATGTTACTAGATAATGTCATGACCCATCCCTTGGGGAATGATTCGTGACTACCCCAAGATCACCTTCAATAAGCTAGGGGATAGTGACTCGCACCAAGTAGGCATATCCAGAATAATATGATGCATTTTCCTAAGTACATGTACACTCACACAACCTCAAAAAATAAATTCCATAAGGTGAGTACACTGAGTAAAAAAACACAATGTATGACAATAGAAAACATAAGGTATATGGGGATAAAATAAATGCCTTAATGAAAAAAAAGTAAGCGTGCAATTCTATGGAACTCCTCCCCAGAAAACCCAAATTGAAAGCTAGGTACCCAAATAGATGATTGAAGTCACAGAACTATGTCTCCTATGTCAGGTCACCCAATGAACCAACTGGCCCTCATCCACTATTGAATCTGTCAAAGAATCGATAGTCTACACAATACACAACACATATAGGAGGGGCCCATATAAGGGAGAGTGAAACAATGCTCTGTAGGGACCCCAAACCAAAATGGTATACCACATAGTAGTACACAAAGAAGACTAGAAATGAAGTACACAAAGTGCATCCTCTAAGAGGTACAATCAAGAGATTTTCTAGAGTCCTCTCACATAGGCATATCCTAATATATATAAAGGAATACTATCAGTCCTAAAGATGAACATATTTTAATGTTGGGGGAATCATTCCAGATGAGCCACTGAGGTCTACGGGGACACTGAGGTCTATTCATCCACTGATCTACTGTTGTGCATTCGCCACTGAGGTCTGGTTGGCCATTGAGGTCTTCTTGTTAATCATGCTACTAATTTCCCTTCGTCTAATAGGCCAGTGAGGTCCTCTTTCCTTCTAGGACACTACAGTTTGATCATCATCCGGGTCACTGAGGTCCTTTCTTCTCTTCTATCATGACACTTTGGTTTTCTCATCTATCAGGCCTTTGAGGTTTGCTCACTTGTCGGGCCACCAATTTACTCTCATCACGACCTCCCCATCACATCTAGTCATAGGATTTACACTCCTAGTGTAAATTATTCAAGGAAAAATACCCCTCAAAACATTTTTTATATCTTAACCTCCATAGAAAATCACATGGATTATGCCATGATGACAGTCTCATTGCAAGGGTCACATTGCGGAAAATGACATGTCAATCGAATGCACGGTTTGGATGTCATGCTGGTTTAGTGAGAAGGGTTTGGTCATATCTACATATACCATCCCATCCAAGGTTTGACTTTTCCATTTGGTTCTAGCCCAAAATAGATGGGCCCAGTCTGGCCCACTAGGGCACCAGTCTGGCCCGCTATGCTGCGGGTCTCACCCATTGGACAGTTGGGCCGCTTGGGCAGCCCATCTTCTCCAGCCATACCTACCATTGTAGGACTATTCAGTCTCCACTGAACGTGATGACAGTCGTATCCCCTATTCACCACGTGAAAGATTTTACATCGGCCGCCTACCA
This sequence comes from Viscum album, assembly GCA_963277665.1. NCBI lineage: Eukaryota > Viridiplantae > Streptophyta > Magnoliopsida > Santalales > Viscaceae > Viscum > Viscum album. The sequence goes on from OY728156.1 coordinate 1,744,085,328, forward strand.
TTCACACGGTCCCATGGACTTAGTGTCATCACCAACATTCGGCATGACCACAGCTCTCCTGTCCTAACATGGCGCCACACTGGCGCCACTGTTCTGCACCACCGTGGCCCTCTGCCCGCAGCCTCCTCTACAGCGATGCACCACCTCTTACACGTGACCACTGAACATTTCTTTTACAGTCCACCGGAATTTCACTAGTGGTATGTTCTTAGATATGAAGGGTGTTTCTGAGACCTCATATTGTCGTTTTTCCTACGGTAGGGTTGAACTCATCTTATCGTCGATCTAGGGGTCCGGCCACGCTTGGAACCTCACAACAATGTAAGACGTGACTACGTGGGACTATCAACAACGAGAACAAGAGATAAAAGATTTCATAATGAATTCTGAAGACAATGAACGTTGTCCTTGTTTATCTGGCATTTGTTCTCTGGGTTATAAAGAAAGGTGAGATGTTCGAAATAAAAGTATAATAATAATCCCCTATTTTTTCTCCATATTTTGATTACTATTCCCACATAGTCGACCAATCTATAGTTCAATATGTTATTGGATTGACAAAATTTTGTCGTTTATATAGATGATTGGGGGATGGAAATCACATAGAAATTATAAACCTCTACCTCAAGGATGGATTATAAGAACCCGACCTTATAACATTACATAATATTGAATTAAATGAATAATTCACATTGAAGATCCTTTCAGGTTTAGAGTTTTAGAAAATTAGGCCTTAACTATTACAAAACAACATGAATATTACAAATAGAAACTACTACTAAGTATCAATTTTTTCATAAAATAAAAATTCTTAAAAGGAAACATGTTTAGTTCCATATTTTAAACAACATGACTTTTCCTTGATCCCATCTTGAACCTATTCATTTATATGTCCTGTGGAAAAAATTTCAAAAACATGGGATGAGCATAAAAAACTCAGTAAGGGTTATAAAATAAGGAACAGAAACATTAGACCATCAATAAATACAAATCAATGAAACTGTATTTTTCAATCATAACATACCTTCCGAAATTATAAGATATATGAATAACACACAAAAATAATAAATCATAAATGTTACTTATGACATCCATATCAATCTTACATTGTAGCTATCACAGCTATATAGGGAGTTACAATTGAAATACCTATCACAGAATATTCCCTAAATCTCTTAGGAGGAACATCATGTTTACCACCAACATGTTACCCAATCCATTGGTGAGCTATCTCGGGCTCACCCACATTAGGTTTTTCACGGAACCACCCATATATGTAAAAAATGCCCAATAACCATAACATATTCATAACACATAACACATGTATAAAAGAAAAGATAACATTTCTACATTCCATTATATCAAATAAAGATATCAAAATAAACAATTCTTTATCAAATCATTTTCAAAACCATTTAAAACATTTAATAAAGATATTTTTGAATCAAAGTGTCCCATACCACATTGAAACTTTTAAAGGAATTAACATTTAAAAACATTAATGTTCGTATAAATAAATCCCAAAACCATTCTAAAAACATGGAAATTAATGAGAAATATTTATAATAATAAATCATTAAAACATTTAAAACGATATGTTATTTAATGTGTTTTTAACAAAATGAGAAACGCTTGAATACAAATAATTGAGGAATAACATTAAATAAAAACTTTATAATATCTTGAGAATAAAAAGGATTCATGATATAATATTCCAAATGATAGTATATACACCATATAAGATTGAATTGGAGCATAAAGACAATGATGCCTCAATGGAATGTAAATTGAGACGCAATCCCTTATATAGACGGTATCCTTAGATTAAGGATAAATAAATGACATAATTATGTGTGAAAATATAAATACATCCAATATAACTGGATATTATGTGTAATACAATTAGTGGTGATTCACAGATATTCATATCACGAAATATCCAAGAAGTATAGGTTTAAACAAAATAATTGAAATTGGGTAAAGATGTTCCCTTACAAAAATTCGATAGCCTAACGACGTCAATTTAAAATTAAAAAAATGAGTTGCTGAGAGAGAAAAGTTTATCTCATCACGTGGACATAAAATTTACATCAATAAAGATATATAAGAACATTTCCCAATATAAGAAGATGTAAATTAAAAGACATAACAAAAAGAAGTCTTTTAAAATGTGGTGGGTGAAAGGTTCCCTTACCGATTTGGTAACTTCTAAAACATACATGCCATGATAGAAGGATCATACGTTGAAGATTTAAATAACCATAAATTAGATTATATTACACAAATAATACAATCATGGTAAGTACATCCACCCCAAAATGTAAATAGTAGTAATTATAGCATTAATCTCACGGGAATAAAAAGTGAGATGAAAATATCGTACCTTGTGTCCGACATGACCCGTTCGTTCTTTAATCTCCTGAATAATATACTAAAGTTAATTTATTGTTTCATAAGAAAAAATTTCAAGTTAATTATTATTTTTATATCACTTATTAACATGTAAAAAATATTATGAAATCATTTATGTCAGTAACGTCCATTTTGTCGATATTTGGTATTTGAGTCAAAAATGAACACCTTATATTTACAAGCTGTCCAGGTGGTCAATAGTCCATTATATCAAGAATGATATTCATTATTTAGATATCATATATATCATATATATCTAGTATATACATATATTTATAATATTACAAAACACTTGGTGGTAACAAATGAAATGCATCGTTCATGGAGACGGTAAGTCGTACGTACACATAAACATAACTTTCATTTCTATTTCTTATTTTAATTGAATTAAAACATAATGATACATAGGAATATTATAATTACAGTATAATGTCACATATAATATCATATATGATATCATTAACTCTATCCTTTATATGTCCCACATATTTCATTAACGAGTCTTATCACTTTGAGGGGGCGGTAGTTCGCACTATCTCTAATGAGATTATCACGTTTACCCATAATGGAAATCATAAAGACTTTATATAAATGTAAATTAAAGAATCATAAAAAAACATAAACATAATATAAATCATATATAAATACAGTTCCATCATAATGGCCACCATGTGAGGCGATAGATGTTAATCGAACAATCATCGTTTCGTGAGGCGTTAGTATTCTATCCACAGAAACAATATGTTCTTCATATATTAGATGGAGGTGTGTGTAAGTGTAGTTCGAATCCTTATCATAACAACATCCTAGTATATTAAGGATACTGGTTATGTTACAAAACAATGGAATAAAAAGATTTTTGATGTTGGAGAAGTAAAATAAAAGAAAACAATTTAAGAGAATTCGTTAACTTTAATTTGGGTAACTTCCTTTGGTTTGAACCAAAAGGACTTCTTAAAGTGCCTTATGCTGAAGGTAAGGCTTCTATGAGGAGGATAAGGATTTAGGGAGATTAATTGGGGAGAGTTTGGATGAGCCAAAAGGCTTGATAGGTGTGAATAATTGGTTATAAGTGGTATCCTTTTATAAGGGAGAGGAGGGGCTCTTTAAGAAAGTGTGAAATTAATATTTTATTATATAATGATATTTGGTCTCTAAAAGTCCAAAAATAATTACAGTCGAAGAAAATATGAATCATGGTCGAACTAAAATCATCCAATAAGAATTGGACAGTTTTTGGATGTTATTTTAATATTAATAATCTTATTGAATTAAATGATTTATTAATGATGTAAACATTGCATCATTATTGTGTCATAAATAATGTCATTTATATGTTGTCTAAAAATTAAAAAAATTACCCTGATGTAAGAAATATCTTTAGATTTAAAATAAATATTTATAGTCAAAATGTTAATATATATAACCCCTTTTAAAAATTAATTTACTAAAAAATATATGTTTTTGTCATTTTTGCCTTTACATTAAATTAATTAATCTAAATTCTCATAATCACTTCCAAGTGGCTCAAAGGGGTCACAAAATCGACCAAAATATTCCCATGGATGTAAATGACTCAACCAATAAGGTCTGGACAAGTGTACAGTAATTTTGAATTATTATAATATTCATTTTACCTTGAATTACCCTATTTACCTTTAACCGCGGTAAATAAAAGTCAAAAGTTACTATTCACAAAAAATTACTTTCATCTTATTGAACAAGATTTTACTTACTAACAACAACCTTGTATGTTGGATTTTAGAAATTAAATTCACAGAAGTGGTAAAATTTCATTTAAATGAAAAAGTCAGTTTTTTAACTACTACTAAGTGGTTTCAGTATTCATCAAAAATTGATGTTTTTCAGAAATATACCAAAAATTATTCCTAATCATTATTTGATATTTCAATTTAAAAAATTATTTATATTTTTAAAAATTCAAAACATATAAGTGTCATTAATTAATTATAAAATTAATTCCCGTTGTTAAAACAAATAGCGTGTTTTTAAGAAACAATAACTATAAAACGATTAACACTTGTTTATGTCCAATTTCAAAGTGATATTAATTCCAATTACCAACATTGGATTAAATGGAAAAAATATATTCTAATTAAATTTTAATACCTATAAAAATAATAATCCATCCATACAAATAAATTAGAATAAAAGGAACCTTTGAATTAAAATACCTTATTTTTCACTTTTCATAAAAAAATAAACTTTATTCGAAAAATACCAAAAAATTAACCTAAATAAAATTTCATGTCCCAAATATAAAGAAGAATTTTATTTGGTAAAATAGAACATATAAAATTGACAAAAACTAGATTTTAAGAGGGTTCTCCATTAAAAGGCAGCAAATCGACCTTATAATGTACATTATGCTTAAAATAGCTTCATTCACATTTTAAGCCCCTAACGTTTTATTGGATAAATGTAGATACATTTAAAAAAACATGTATAATAATATTGTATTTAGTTTTTTTCATTCCCACTAATAAAACGTCTAGGATTTAAATACCGTTTAAAATAATAATATTATATTATTTGTGTGCAACATAATATTCCAAAAAACCCTTGTTGTTGCATATTAGGTACACTATCTAACATAGTAACCCATTTGATGTAAAATTAATATTTAATTAAAAAATAATAGTAAATAAGATATATATCTTATTCTTTATTTTCCTGGGATGTTACATCCTTCCCCCCTTTTTGGTATTGCATCCTCTCAATATTAAAACTGGGTTTGGAAACTTCATTAAAAGTCCAACATTGGAAAAGAGTGAGTAAAAAAATCACTTTAAAAGAAAGAATGAAAAGTACATTGGTCACCCATGATAACCCGTACTAGGATTCCATGTAGGATAACATGGGTATGGAAGATATAACAAATGGTCATGTTCTGATGGAGAGTAATAGAAAAGATGATTTGGAGAAACTTAACCACTAGAAAATAACAAACTTATGATGTTTTAAATTTCCTTTGATTACCCAGTAGGAAACTTAAACCAACAATGTTTTTGTTTTACATTTCTTTTTTCATAATTTGGAGGAATTCATTTATAACATATAATAAGATCATAAAGAAATATAATTACCTTCAAGTAGAGTTTCATCCTTTAATAAGTTTCTACAAAAAAAACAAATCTTTTCTCCAAACAAAGAGCATTCAAAAAGACTTGGTCACATCAAAAGCACAAGAATCATATTTTTGAGAATCACATAATCCACAAAAGAAGAACTATATATTTCTATTTCCTTTGGACATCAAATAAAACCAAAATAAATAGTGAGAGATCAGATAATACCCAAAAGGACAATATTTTATAAGAAGAAAAACTAATCTTAATCTCCAAAAATGTCAAATAAAACCCAAAGATCAACAAATTCCATTCAATAAACAACTATTCCTAAAATTATTCAAAAGTAATACAAACTAAAATTGTATCCCAAATCTCATAAGTATTTAATTACATACACTTCGAAGATACACCTTAACATTTATCTCCAAATAACACCAGTTACTCATAATGTCTCATACTAAAAAGTAATTAACCTAATCACATATTCTTTATTCTAGGTTAATCATTTTCATAAATAAATCAAATAATTATATATCCATAATAATGATCATATATTATTCCTATTTCAACCATTATTCCACAATTTAAATCCCATACTATTCTATGTTCATTAAGCATATAGTGCTTCCTCAAAAGAAAGAATGTCTTCCATAATAACCATTATCAAATAATCTCCAAATCATTTTTTATACTAAGTATATAAATTTGATAAAACAAATGTTCCCAAAATCAAATTATTCTTGTTCAATAAAATCATTTTACTAAAATAGTAATTCATACTAAAATGGGACTTTATGTAGGTTAGTGGTAGGCGATGCGCCCATATCGCCATTCGGTTGTGGGTTCGATTCATGTAGCCTTATCGGATGCGACGAGTTGTCACCCATCCTACATGTTGTCCTTTTTATATAACTTAAAAATAAACCTAACATGTTTTCACCTCAATGGTTTCCTTATACCTCTCATTTTCATCCAAATTCATTATTATCTCAATATCTTAATTCTTTATGTCTTATTTCACCACCATATGATAAAATAAAATGATCCCGAAAATGAATAACATCATACCTTGATCATGGCATCCACGTGGTTCCATTGTCACATAATTCGCCTAGGTAGAAGGCCCATGCATTACAATAGTGATTTAGAGATCCTTAAAATCATTTTCATCCTCTATCCAAATACACATTGTACAACATGGGTCATATGGGTGTTCAAAGAAAAACAGTTTTGGAAAATAATCATCTATGACATATAATTTAAAAAAAAAACTAATAAAAACGTGATTTCAATACAACAGTCAGACAGAATTCGAGTTGAATCTTTCAATTAATGGTCATTTTAAAACAACATAAGTATGTGCTGAGAGACTCTATTTTAAAATAAAATATAAATAGTTTCTGCTTGGGTATCCTTCTTCAGCACCATTTTTAAAATCATGTGATAAGGTAAAATATTTGAAAATACAATGATAATATTTACTTTTCTTGAGAATATGAGAATATTGTGAAAATAGGATTTGCCTAAATATAACCCATGATCCACGACAATAACGAGGTATCATGGAGGTGTTTGATATCTCAAAAAACTGCTTGCATGTGAGTTGTATGCTAGAAAAAGTTTCACAATCATCCGAACCTGACTTTTTAATAATTATTGCAAGCATGTTATCAAGAAGAGATAGGAATGTAGTTTGAGATCATCCTCCTTCCATTTGTAACTAACTTTACATGATCTAAAAAGGATATAAAACAAGTATTTAACTGAAATAACAGACATAGGGACTAACCATGTGTCTAACGAAAACTCCTAATCCCTGAAGTTGTCTAAACCTGACCTCTGATACCAACTATAAGGACATGACCTTATAACATTACATAATATGGAATTAAATTAATAATTCACATTGATGATCTTTTCAGTTTAAGAGTTTTATAGAATTAGGACATAACTATTAAATAAAAACTTGAATATTACATGTAGACACTACTACTCAGTATCGATTTTATTCATAAAATAAAAACTGTTAAATGGAAACATGTCTAGTTCCATATTTTAGACAGCATGACTTTTCCTTGATCCCATATTTACCGTATTCAACTTTAAGTCTTGTTGAAAAATTTTCAATAACTTTGGATATTCATAAAAAGTTCAGTAAGGGTTATAAAATCAAGAAGGAAAACATTATCCCATTAATAAATACTAATTAATGAAACTATATTTTTCAATCATAAAATACCTTATGAAATTATAAGATTTATGAATAACACACAATAATCATAAATCATAAAGGTTACTTATGAAATCCATATCAAAAATACATTGTAGCTATCATATCTATATAGGGAGTTACACTTGGAATGCCCTTCATAGTATATTCCATAAATCTCTTAGGAGAAACATCACGTTTACCTCTGTCACGTTACCCAATGTATTGGAGAGCTATCTTGGGCTCACCTGCCCTAGGTTTATCATGGAACCACAAGTATACGTAAACAATGCCCAATAACCATAACATAATCATAACACACAACACATTTATAATATAAAGATAACATTTCCACATTTCATTATATCAAATCAAGATATTGAAATAAACAATGCTTTATCAAATCATTTTCAAAACCATTTAAAACATTTAATAATGAGATTTTTGAATCAAAGTGTCCCATACCACATTGAAACTTTTATAGGAATTAACATTTTAAAACATTAATGTCCATATAAATAAATCCCAAAACCATATTGAAAACATGGACATTTATGAGAAATATTTAGAATAATAACTCTTTAAAACATTTAATCATAACTTTATAATATCATGAGAATAAAGGTATTCATGATATAATATTCCAAATGATAGTATATACACCATATAATATTGAATTGGTGCATAAAAACAATCAAGCCTCAATTGAATGTAAATTTGGACACAATCCCTTATATAGACGGTATCCTTAGATTAGGGATAAATCAATGACATAATTATGATTGAAAAATATAAATACAACCAATATATGTGGATGTTAAGTGTAAAATAATTTGAGTTCATTAACACATATTCATAGCATGAAATTTACAAGAAGTAGAAGTTTAACCCAATGAATTTTAATTTGGTAAAAAAGTTCCCTTACAGAAATTCGATAGCCTAACGGTGTCACTTTAAAATTCATAAAATTTGTTGATGAGAGAGAAAAGGGTATCTCATCACATGTACATAAAATTTACATCATTAAGGATATATAAGAACATATCCCAATATAAGATGATTTAAATTAAAAGACATAACTAAAATTAGTCTTTCAAAAAGAGGTAGGTGAAAGGTTCCCTTACCGATTTGGTAACTTTTGAAACACACACTCCATGAAAGAAGAATCATACATTGAAGATGTAAATACCCATAAATTAGAGTATATTAAAAAAAATAATATAATCATGGGTAGTAAATCCACCCCAAAATATAAATAGTGTCAATTATAGCATTAATCTCACGGGAATAAAAAGTGAGATGAAAATCCCTTACCTTGTGTCCTACTTGACCTGTTCATTCATTAATAACATGAATAATAAACTAAAGTTAATTTCTACTTTAATAAGAACCTTTTTCAAGTTTATAATTCCTTTTATATAACTTATTAACCTGTTATAAATATTATGTAATCATTTAAGTTAGTAACGTCCATTTTGTCGATATTTGGTATTTGAGTAAAAAATAAACACCTTATATTTACAAGTTGTCCAAGTGGTCAATAGTCCATTATATCCATAATTATATTCATGATTTAGATATAATATATATCATATATATCCAGTATATACATGTATTTATAATAGTACAGAACATTGGGAGGTATGAAATGAAATGCACCATTCATGGAGACGGTAAGTCGTACGTACGCAGGAACACTACTTTCATTTCTATTTCTTATTTTAAAAGAATTAAAAAATAATGATACCTATGTATATTATAATTCCTGTATAATTTCACATATAGTATCATATATAATATCATTCACTCCATCCTTTATATGTCCCACATATGGAATTAAAAAGTCATATCACTTTGAGGGGTCGATGGTCCGCACTTCTTCTAATGAGATTATCGCGTTTACCCATAATAGAAACCATAAAGGCATGCTATAAATAGAAATTACAGATTCATAAAGAAAACATAAATATAATATATATCATATATAAATATAGTTCCATAATAATGGCCACCATGAGAGGCGGTAGGAGATCATCCAAAAATCATCATTTCGTGAGGCATTAGTTTTCCATCCACATAAACATCATGTTCGTCATCCATTAGATGATGGTGTGTGTAAATGTAGTTCGAATAATTATAATAAAAATATCCTAGTATATTTAGGATACTTATTGTTTTACAAAATAAAGGAATAAAATTAGTTTAGGGGATGGATAAGTAAAATAAAAGAAAGCAATTTAAGAGAAACAGTTACCTTTAATTTGGGTAACTTACTTTGGTTTGAAAAAAAAGGACTTATTGAAGTGTCTTATTCCAAATTTAAGGCTTCTAAGAGGAGGATAGTGATGTGGGGAGCTTAATTCAGAATATTTTGGAAGATTTAAAAGGCTTGAGACGTGTGAAAAATTGGATAGAAATAGTCTTCTTTTATAAGGGAGAGGAGGGGATCTTTAGGAAAGTGTGAAAATATTTTTTTATTATACAATGATATTCGGTTTCTAAAGATATAAAAATCATTTAAGTTGAAGATAAGATTACTCATGGTCAAATTAAAATCATCCAATTTTAATTGGATAGGTTTTTGATGTTATTTTAATATTAATAATCTTATTTAATTAAATGATTTATTAATGAGGTAAACAATGCATCATTATTGTATCATAAATAATTTTATATATTTGTTGTCTAAAAATTATAAAAAATACCATGATGTAGGAAATAGTTTTATATTTCCAATAAATATTTATTTTCGAAATGATAATATATATAACCTCTTGTAAAAATTAATATACTAAAAGATATATGTTTTTTTCATTTTTGTCTTTACATTAAGTTAATTTATCTAAATTGTCATTATCACTTTCAAGTGGCTCAAAGGGGTACTAAAGTAGACCCAAATATTCCCATGGATGTAAATGACTCAACCAATAAGGTTTTGAAAAGCGTTAAGGCAATTTTAAATTATTATAATATTCATTTTACCTTGAATTACCCTATTTATCTTTAACCGCGGTAAATAAAAGTCAAAATTTACTATTCACAAAAAATAATTTTCATCTTATTAAACCACATTTTATTTCCTAAAAACAACCATGTATGTTTTATTTTTAAAATTCAATTAAAATGAGTGGTAATGTTTCATTTTAATGCAAAAGTCAGTTTTTTTAAGTAATACTAAGTGGTTTCAATATTTATCAAAAATTGATGTTTTTTCAGAAAAATACCAAAATTTATCATAGGATTTGTTTGATATTAAAAATTCAAAAATTATGTTTATTTTTCCAAATTCAAAACATGGAAGTTTCATTAATTAATTTTAAAATTAATTCCCATTGTTAAAACAAATATCGTGTTTTTAAGAAACAATAACTATCAAAAGATTGATAGTTGTTTATGTCCAATTTCAAAGTGAAATTAATTCCAATGACCAAAATTGAATTAAATGGTAAAAATATATTATAATTATACATTGAAACCAAATAAAAATATAATCTAACCATGTGAATAAATTAGATTAAAAGGCACCTTTCAATTAAAATACCGTATTTTTCACTATTCAAAAAAATGAACTTTATCCAAAAAATACCAAAAAATTAGCCAAAGTAAAATTTGATTTCCCAAATCTAAAGAATAATTTCATTTGGTCAAATAGAACATTTAAAAATGACCTAAACTAGATTTAATGAGGGTTCCCCATTAAAATGCGGTAAATCGACTTTTTAATGTACATTTTTCTTAAATTATATTCATTCATATTTTAAGTCCCTAACTTTTTATTGGATAAATGTAGATACATTTAAAAAAACGTGTATAATCACAAATATTAATAAATATGAAATATTTATTATTCATTATTTACCTGGGATGTTACATCCTTCCCCCTATTGGGAATTGTGTCCTCATAATTTTTAAACTGGGTTTGAAAACATCATTAAAATCCCACATCGGAAATGAGTCAGTAAAACAATAATTTTAAGAAAAAGAAAGAAAAGTACAATGGTCACCCGAGATAACCCGTACTAGGATTCCCTGTAGGGTAACATGGATATGGAAGAGAGAACAAACAGTCATGTTCTGATGAAGAGTAATAGAAAACATGATTAAGGGAAAGTTAACCACCAGAAAATCACAAAATTACGATGTGTTAAACAGTATTTGATTACATAGTAGGAAATGTAAACCATCAAAGTTTTTGTTTTACATCTTTTTCACAATTTTGAGGAATTAGTTTACTACATAGAATAGAACATAAGGAAATATACTTACCTTCAAGTAGAGTTTCATCATTTAATAAGTTTCTATAAAAAAATTAATCTTTTCTCCAAATAAAGAGCATTCAAAAAGACTTTGGTCACATCAAAAGCACATGAATAATCTTCTTGAGAATCACAAAATCCAAAAAAAAAATAAGAACTATATGTTATTGTTGTCTTTATACAACAATTAAATCCAAAATGGATAGTGAGAGATCAGATAATACCTAAAAAGAAAAATCTTTTACAAGTAGAAGAACTACTCTTAATCTCCAAAATTTTCAAACAAAACCCAAAGATCAACAAAGACCATTCAATAAACAACAATCCCTAAAATTCTTCAAAAGTAATCCAAACTGAGATTGTAACCCAAATCTCATACGGATTTAATTACATAAACTTCCAAGATACACCTTAACATTCATCTCCAAATAACACCATCTACTCAAAAAGTCTCATACTGAAAAGTAATTAAACTAATAACACATTCTCCATTATAGGTTAATCATTTTCATAAATAAATTAAATCACTATATGTCCATAAAAAAATTGATTCTTCCTATTTCAACCATTATTCCATAATTTAAATCCCATAGTATTCTATCTTCCTTAAGAATATAGTGTTTCCTCAAAAGAGAGAAGGTCTTCCATAATAACCTTTATCACATAATCACCAAATCATTTTCCTATACTATGTATATTCATTTCATAATACATATGTTCCCAAAATCAAATTATTATTTTTCAATAAAATCATTTTAATAAATTAGTAAGTCATACTAACCAAGGACTTCAAGTAGGACAGTGGTAGGCGATTCTCCCTAGTCTCCATTCGATTCTTGGTTCGATTCATGCGGCCTTAGTGGATGTGACGGGTTGTCACCCATACTACAGGTTGTACTTTTTATAAAACTGAAAAATAACCCTATCATGTTTTCAACTCTATGGTTTCCTTATCCCTATCATTTTATCCAAATTCATTATGATCTCAACATCTTAATTCGTCAAGTCTTATTTCACCACCATATGATAAAATAAAATGATCCCCAAAATTATGAACATCATAACATGATCATGGCGTCCACATGGTTTCATTGTCACCTTATTCACGTAGGTAGAACGTCCATGCATTACATCAATGATTTAGAGATCCTTCAAAATCATTTTCTTCCTCCATCCAAATACACCTTGTACAACATGGGTCATATAGGTGTTCATAGAAAAATAGTTTTGGGAAATAATCATTTATGACATATAATTTTAAAAAATCTGATAAAACATGATTTCTATAAAATAGTCAGACAGAATTTTAGTTGGAACATTCAATTAACGGTCATTTTAAAATACAATAAGTATGTGTTGAGATAATATATTTTAAAATAAAATATAAATAGTTTTCACAAGGGTCTCCTTCTTCAGCACCATTTTTAAAATCATAATATGCTTCAAAATCTTGTGATAATGTAAAATATTTGAAAATACATTGATAATATTTACCTTTCTAGAAAATATGAGAATATTGTGAAAATGAGATTTGTCTATATACAACCCATGATCCATGATGATAATGAGGTATCGTGGAGGTGTTTTATATCTTAAACAACTACTTTCAAGTGATTTGTATGCTAGAAAAAGAATCACAATCATCTGAACATGACTTTGCAAAATTTATTGCAATCATGTCATCAGGAATGGATAGGAATTTCGTTTGAGATCCTCAACCTTCCATTTGTAACTGACATTCCATGATCTGAAAAAGTTATAAAACAAGTATTTAACAGAAATAACAGACATAGGGACTATCCATGTGTCTAACAAAAACTCATAATCCCTAAAACTATCTAAACTGGCCTCTGATACCAACTATATGGATCGGTACTTATAACATTACATAATATTGAATTAAATGAATTATTTACATTAAGGATCTTTTTAGGTATAGTGTTTTATAGAATTATACCGTAACTATTACATAACAACATGAATATTACAAGTACACACTACTACTCAGTATCCATTTTTTTCGTAAAATAAATACTCTTGAAAGGAAACATATCTATTTCTATATTTTAGACACCATTACTTTTCCTTGATCCCATCTTCACCCTATTAATATTTATGTCCTATGGAAAAATTTCAATAACTTGGGATGAACATAAAAAGATCAGAAAGGGTTATAAAATAAATAAGCAAAACAATAGCCCATTAAAAAAAATCAATAAAACTATATTTTTTAATCATAACATACCTTACGAAATTATAAGATTTAGGAATAACACACACAAATCATAACTCATAAAGGTTATTTATGGAATCTTTATCAAACTTACATTTTAGTAATCATAGCTACGTAGGGAGTTACACACAGAATTCCCATCACAGTATATTCCTTAAATCTCTTAATAGAAACATCATGTTTACCTCCTTCACGTTACCAAATGCATTGGAGAGCTATCTCGGGATCACCCGCCCTAGGTTTATCACGGAACGACCTGTGTACGTAAACAATTCCTAGTGACCATATTATAATCATAACACATAACACATGTACAAAGGAAAGATAAAATTTCCACATTCCATTATATCAAATGAAGATATAAAACTAAACAATGCTTTATCAAATCATTTTCAAAACCATTTAAAACATTTAATAAAGATATTTTTGAATCAAAGTGTCCCATACCACTTTTAATCATTAAATGGAAATAATATTTTAAAACATTAATGTCCATATAAATAAATCCCTAAACTATTTTGAAAACATAGACATTAATGAGAAATATTTTGAAGAATAAATCATTAAAACATTTAAAATGATATTTTTGTTAAAGAGTTTTTAACAAATGAGAGACACTTAAATATAAATAATTGAATAATAACATTGAATCATAACTTTATTATATCATGAGAATAAAATGATTAATGATATAATATGTCAACAGATAGTATATACTATTATAATTGAATAATAACATTGAATCATAACTTTCTTATATCATGAGAATAAAATGATTCATGATATAATATGCCAACAGATAGTTTATACTCCATATAAGAGTGAATTGGTTTTTAAAAACAATCAAGCCTCAATGGAATGTAAATTGAGACGCAATCCCTTATATTGACAGTATCCTTAGATTATGGATAAATAAATGACATAATTATGTATGAAAAATATAAATACACCCAATATAAGGGGATATTAGGTGTAAATAAATTATAATTCAGTCACACTTATTCATTGCACGGAATTTCCAAGAAGTAGAAGTTTAACCCAAAGAATTGAAATTGGGTAAAGAAGTTCCATTACCGAAAGTCGATAGCCAAACGGTGTCACATTAAAATTCAGAATATGAGTTTATGAGCGAGAAAATGATATCTCATAACATGGACATAAAATTTACATCTATAAGTATATAGAATAACATATCCCAAATTAAGAATATGTTAATTAAAAGATATAACAAAAAATGTTATTTAAAAAGAGGTGGGTGAAAGGTTCCCTTACCGATTTGGTAACTTTTGAAACATACACGCCATGAAAGAAGGATTATACATTGAAGATGTAAATACCCATATATTAGATTATATTACACCAATAATACAATCATGGGCAGTACATCCACCACTAAATTGAAATAGTGGCAATTATATCATTAAGCTCACGAGAATAAAAAATAAGATGAAAATCCTTTACCTTGTGTCTGACATGACTCCTTCGTTCTGTAATACCCTTAATAATAAAATAAAGTTAATTTATACTTTTTGAAAACCCATTTTCAATTTAATTATTCTTTTTATATCACTTATTACCATGTTATAAATATTATGTAATCATTTAAGATAGTAACGTCCATTTTGTTGATATTTGGTATTTAGATAAAAAATGAACACCTTATATTTACAAGTTGTCCATGTGGTAAATATTCCATTATATCCATAATTATATTCCTGATTTAGATATCATATATATCATATTTATCCAGAATATACATGTATTTATAATAGTACATAACATTTGGAGGTAAGAAATGAAATGCACTATTTATGGAGATGGTAAGTCGTACGTACGCATGAACGTTACTTTCATTTCTATTTCTTATTTTAATGGAATTAAAACATAATGATACATAGGTATATTATAATTCCAGTATAATTTCTCATATAATGTTACATAAAATATCATTAACTCTATCCATTATATGTCCCATATATAGCATTAACGAGTAGTATCACTTTGAGGGGTGGTAGTCCGCACATCCTATATTGAGATTATCGCGTTTACCCATAATGGAAACCAAAAAGGCATGCTATAAATGGAAATTAAAGAAGCATAATGAAAACATAAACATAATATATATCATATATAAATACATTTCCATCATAATGGCCACAATGCTTGGCGGTAGGAGATAATCGAACAATCATCGTATAGTGAGGCGTTAGTTTGCCGTCCACAGAAACATTATGTTCTTCATCCATTAGATGAAGGGGTGTGTACGTGTAGTTTGAATAATTATCATAAAAACATCCTAGTATATTGAGGATACTAGTTTTGTTAAAAAAGAAAGGAAAAAAATATTTTAGGGGTTGGATAAGTAAAATAAAAGAAAACAATTTATGAGAAATGGTTACCTTTAATTTGGGTAACATACATTGGTTTGAACCAAAAAGACTTATTGATGTGCCTTATTCCTACTTTAAGGCTTCTAGGAGAAGGATATGGATGCAGGGATCTTAATTGGGAAGAGTTTGGGTGATCCAAAAGTCTTGAGAGGTGTGAAGAATTGGTTAGAAGTTGTCTCCTTTTATAAGGGAGAGGAGGGTCTTTTTAGCAAAGTTTGAAAATATTATTTTATTATATAATAATATTCAGTTTATAAATGTCCAATAATTATTATAGCAGATGATAAGATGACTCATGGTCGAACTAAAATCATCCAATAAAAATTGGATAGGTTTTGGATGTTATTTTAATATTAATAATCCTATTTTATTAAATGATTTATTAATGAGGTAAACACTACATCATTATTATATCATAAATAATTTCATTTATTTGTTTTCTAAAAATTAAAAAAAATACCATAATGTAGGAAAAAGTTTTATATTTTCAATGACTATTTATAGTCGAAAAGTAATTTATATAAACCCTTGTAAAAATTAATTTACTAAAAGATATATGTTTTTTTCATTTTTCCTTTACATTAAGTTAATTAATCTAAACTGTCATTATCAGTTACCGGTGGCTCAAAGTGGTCCCAAAATTGATCCAAAGATGTACATGGACGTAAATGACTCAACTATTAAGGTTTAGATAAGTGTTAAGGTAATTTTTAATTATTATAATATTCATTTTACCTAGTATTTCTCTATTTACCTTTAACTGCGGTAAATAAAAGTCAAATGTTATTATTCACAAAAATTTATTTTCATCTTATTGAACCAAATTTTACTTAAAAACAATATCCATGTATTTCATATTTTGGAAATTTAATTCACGGAAGGGGTAAATTTTCATTTAAACTAAAAAGTCAGTTTTTTTAACTATTACTAAGTGGTTTCACTATTCCCCAAAAATTTAAGTTTTTCATAAAACTAAAATAAATGCAGCCTAAGATTTATTGGATATTCCAAATTCAAAAATGATTCCTATTTTTCCGGGTTCAAATCATAGAAGTTTCATTAATTAATTTTAAAATTAATTCTAGTACATAAAACAAATAGCGCGTTTTTAAGAAACAATAACTATCAAAAGATTGACACTTATTTATGTCCAATTTAAAAGAGAAATTAATTTCATTGACCAAAATTGGATTAAATGGAAAAACTATATTATAATTATACTTTGAAACCAATTAAAAAAAATTATATATATAAATAAATTACATTAAAAGGCACCATTGAATTAAAATACCATATTTTTTAATATTCATTAAAAAAATGATCTTTATCCAAAAAATACCAAAAAATTACCCAAAGTAAAATTTGATGTCACAAATATAAAGAAGAATTTTATTTGGTCAAATTTAACATATAAATATGACCAAATCTAGATTTAAAGAGGGTTCTCCATTAAAATGCGATAAATCGACCTTTTAATGTACATTATGCTTAAACTGGATTAATTCAAATTTTAAGCCCCTAACATTTTATTGGATAAAAGTAGATAAATTTAAAAAAACATGTGTAATCATATTTTAGTTAGTTTTTTTCATTCCTGCCAATACAAAGTTTAGGAGTTAACTACCATTTAAAATAATAATATTATATTATTAGTGTGCAACGTCTGATTTCAATGAAACCCATTGTTGCATATCAGGTAAGCTATCTAATATAGCAACCCATTTAAAGTAAAATTAATATTTAATTCAAAAATATTAATGAATTTGAAATATGTCTTACACGTTATTTACCTAGGATGTTACATGGGTTTTTCATTGGTAATATTACACTGATGTCATTCGTCATTCCTCAATCTGTCATTGGTGGCAGGATCCTTCAAAGGTGATTGAAGGAACATGTGGTGATTCATCATTCGTTGCAACTCACCACTTTCAAACACCACTCCTCTAGAGACTTATAGTAAATCAAGGATCATTCCAGCAATCCCATACCATTGTTAATCATTTAAATTGAGGACACATGTTTCAGTATTTTTGTTATGCAGAGTCACCGCATCGTTACATTGTTCCATTTATGAAATGAAGTAGTTTTATGTTATGCATGAGTCACAGGTTCATTGTGTTGTTTCATTAATGAAATGAAACAACTGGCTTGAAATTCCATTTGAGAGAGAAAAAAAATTAGTTAAATTAAAGATCTATATGTTTATTTTATTTCTCTTTAAAACATCAAAAAAGTAACTTCTATCCTCAACCCAGAAAAATCAAGGTTAGGACCCACCTTAGGAAATCACACCCTCACAAGTTCAATGGTACTCTAAGATTTCCAATCCATGTTACCTTTTATTAGTTACAAGGATTTCAATATAAAATAATCTTTATCTAATTATTTTATTTATACTCATGTCCCAAAAACTACTCTATACAGTTTCCCCGCACCACCCAACATTAGGCTCTGCATGAGGAATGAACGTCCTCACTATCTTAATGAGGGTCTCAGTTATTCAATCCCATTAACCATTCGTGAGTTATAAGGATTAAAAAAATTGTATAATTTTATTTAATTATTATATTTATAGATATGTCATCTTTGGGTTTTTTCACTAGAGGCACGTGCTGACAAATGTAATGTCTCACCTAGGGTAAACCCGCCCTCTTGAACGCAACTATGACCTATGAATTATGAACCAATAATTTGTTGAAGTGTTATCAATGTTTTTTAGAAAAACCACTCAACGGTTCTATTTAAAAACATAACATTTTTTAGGGACCATTCTTGGCACACCGGTCCCTGGAAGCGCATGACATCTCAACACCTGGTCCCTGTCATTTCCTAGAAATATTATATACATAATTAAAGGAAAATTAAAATCATTAAATCTTCCCAACTGGAAGACATTACGTCCCCGAAATCCAAACCAAGAAATATCAAAACTGATGAGGGTAAGGGCATGAACCTAAGCCTCCTGCTCCCATGTGTTCTCTTGGCGATTCTTATGCTACCACAAAACGCATTCTAGAGGAATCGACCACCCATGTAGTTTCCTCACCAGTCGATCCTTGATCAACATCACAACTCCGCAAATGTCACCCAATCGTCAATGTCCATATCACTCTGGTCAATTCTATTTAATGGGTCATATACGTATCTCCTTCACATAATGTTATCCCAATTTCTCTAGAGGATTATATTCCTGAAATGCTAATAAGTGATCGACATGGAGAGTTTTCCGATGATCACCAATTTGGTATCATGTCCCTTAGGAATACATGATAAATTGGTCATGATGTCTATTGATATTCCTTCTCACACCCATTTTGGAACACCAATAAAGAAAAAATAAACTCCTTCTAAGAAACGGAGCTCGAAACATTGTTTTGAAAAACCATGAAATAGATTAAGAAATCAATACAATTTTATATAAATAGGTCAGATTAGATTCAACATATTCCATCATCCATAGTGTCCACCATTACACCCACATGCATATCCCAATGCATCTTGTCACTCTAATAATCCACTGCTACTATTGTGTGTCCTCTAAAAGGAAGGGTGTGTTCCAAACCATTCAAATATCCATTAGGGGTATTACTTGTAGACAACTGAGCATCTAATGATACAATGTTGGCATCATTAAGATGTTCCTCCCTAACTAACATTATGAGTGGAGGGGTAGTAACCACTGATTTGAGGTATGATTAATCATCTCTATCCTTGAAGGATAATTGTAATGAGACCAAAAACTCTGTTTCCTCACTCCGAAACATCTAACTAGATCTTCTACTAAGAGAATCCTCTTACACACGCCCCCTTATTAGGTTTATGGTCTACATTGAAGTCATGGTACTAGAAGAACCCCAATCATTATTTATGTCTCATGTAAAAATCATTCTGAGATACGATATACTTTAGACTCTTGTGGTTAGAGTAGATTGTAATTTGTCCTCCCATAAGGTAGTCTCTCCACATCTTTAATATGAAGAATAATACTTCCAACTCAAGATTGAGGTTCTTGTCAAACACTATCTTGAATACTGAAAATCCTACAATCACATTTCCATCCACGCAAATGGATTTCCCTATCAACTGATCGATGTGGCCAACATAAAACTGGTGAGTTTTGATTGCAAACATTGTGTTCTTGCTTAATTATTGACTTATCAAAGGATTGGTCATCCTTTGAGGTGTCTTGTGTCTATAGTTCTTAGAGATAAGTTCTCTTTTGGTTCTACCTTGACCATTCCCCCCTTCCCTCTCATTTTCACTATCTGCACACCACATTCACTTATTTTCTTGCGGCAATCCGGGTGATCAACACGCGAACATTATACAAGGTTCTTAGGACACTTCCTAGTGGGTCTTGCATCTTGTATCATTTGGTATCAAAGCCCATTTGCAAGAAATCAGGTTCTTTATTTACTTATCCTTTCTTCTATTTTCATTTATCTTCAAATTGGGCCAAAATTAATTCTGGTCCATTTTCTTCTTCCCCTACAGA
The DNA here is from genome assembly GCA_963277665.1 of Viscum album. Classification (NCBI taxonomy): domain Eukaryota; kingdom Viridiplantae; phylum Streptophyta; class Magnoliopsida; order Santalales; family Viscaceae; genus Viscum; species Viscum album. The sequence goes on from OY728156.1 coordinate 1,744,106,418, forward strand.
CATCATTTCTTCTTCTTTTCGGACGTACAGTATATAATTCTTGTAGTTGAGAAGCTCATCATTCTTCTCTATTTATAATAATCAAAATCAGAGCTATACATAGAGATATACAGTGGTTTCAAATTTTGCAACAAATTCTGCAATTTTAAAACCACGCAAATCTCATGTTGATTCCATTTGATGTTACAAATTATTGCTTCTCCTACATTTAAATATTGAAAATCCATCTTTTTTCTGTTGCATCTACCAAAAAAAGAGCAAAAAAAAACAATGAAAAATTCTAAAAAAATAAAGGCTAAAAAAAATTGCACATTTTGAATTCTACATCCCATTCTCATTCTTCTTCTTCAATTTTCTTCCCCTTCCAAAATTTTTCATCTTGAATCAAATTTGAATTTTATCTTTGAATTCTAGTTCGGGATTTCCATATTTCAAAGATCCTTTTGATTTGTTGAAATTGGGTAAGAACATTATAGGAAGCAAGTTGAGTGGTAAAAGGCAAGAGTGTTACAATTTGATAAAAGCTAAAATTGTGTGAAATATGAGTGAACATATTATTTTTGAGTGTAAACATGTGAGGGAGTGTGCGTGGTCCATTTTACTTTCTATTCAATTCTTTTACAGGATTACTAAATGGAGGAGTTGAGTAATACCAATGAATCGGACATTAAGATGTTCATGAGGGCTGTACAAGAACAATTCCAAAGGTTGAATGCGAGGATGGATGAACTCTAATCCCCTTCCAATTCTAGAGCACCACCAAGGAGGCAATTTTTTGAAGAAGAGGAGGAGTTATCCTATTTTCATGAGTCACCAATTCGGAGAAATCAACCACCATGGAGGAAATCCAATGATCTGGGAGGAGTAAAGTTGAGGATCCCTTCATTTCAAGGTAATAATGATCCTGAAACTTAATTGGAATGGGAAAGAAAGGTCGAACATGTTTTTGGTTGTCACACTTATTCGGAGGAAAACAAAGTGAAGTTGGCGGCTATGGAATTTACCGACTATTCTAGTATTTGGTGGGACCAACTACAAGTGAGTCGACGATGAAGTGGAGAAAGACACATCCACACTTGGGAGGAGATGAAAGTTGTAATGCATTAGAGGTTCATTTCTAGCCACTATTATCGTGATTTTTTCCTCAAGTTGCAGGGTTTGAAACAAGGAGCTATGAGTGTTGAGGAGTATCACAAAGAGATGGAGATCATCATGATTCTGGTGAATATTGATGGGGAGCGAGAGGCCACCATGGAATGATTTGTGAACGGTCTCAACCATGACATTCGGGACATAGTGGACATGCACCACTACTTGGACATGGAGGATCTACTACACTTGGATACCAAAGCGGAGAGGCAAGTAAAGGAAAGAAGGATGCTCCCTACATCTTATGGTAAGGATTCTAGACCTTCATTCAAGTTTAAGGATTCCAAACTACAATAGCATCTAAGGGAACACAAAACTGATTCGAAGGAGTTTCCTAAACCAAAACCATTCTTTCCGGAATCCAACGGTAAAATGGAGGGCAGTGTTGTTTCCAAATCACGAGATATCAAATGTATTAAATATCAAGGATTTGGACATATTTCCTCACAATGACCAAAAAAGAGGACAATGATTATTTTGTATGATGGAGATGTTATTAGTGCTAGCTCAAGTGAAGATGAAATGCCATCACTTGATGATGATTCAGATGTGGAAGTAGAAAGCCTTGTACATGGAGAAATGCTTGTGGCAAGGCGTGCTTTAAGTGCTCAACCCGAAGGAGAACATGATCAAGAGTAAAGGGAGCACATTTTTCATACTACATACCTCGTCAAGGATAAGATATATAGTATAATTATTGATGGGGGTATTTGTAAAAACGTAGCAAGTGGTTTGATGGTTGATGAATTGGGATTGGCCATGACTAGACATCCTAGGCCTTATAAATTTCAATGGTTAAATAACAGCGGGGATGTTAAAGTGACTAATCAAGCACAATATCCATTTTCTATTGGGAATTATGAATAGAAGGTGATGTGTGATGTTGTTCCAATGCAAGCTAATCATATTTTGTTGGGAAGACCTCGGCAATTTGACAGGAGGGTTACACATGATGGATACACCAATCGATATTCTTTTGAGTATAATGGGAGGATGGTTATTCTTACACCATTGAGGCCTTTTCAAGCATATGAAGACCAAGTGAGGATTGAGAGAGATTGTGAGAAGAGAGAAAAAGAAAAGAGAAAAATATATATATAGAATGAGAAGAGTGGAAAAATCAAGAGTGAAAAAGGAGTTTTGAGTGAAATCAAAAAAAATGAGGGAAATAAAAAAGTTGAAAATAAGAGTGAAAATAAGAGTGAAAACAAGAGTGTTGAGGGAAAAGTGAGCTTATTTTCAGGAAAAGGAGAGATAAAGAGAGCTTTGGAGGGGGAGGAAACTCTCGTGCTTCTATGAAAGGGATAATGTTTTACCACTAACTCTCCTAACCCTTCTATGCCTTCTAGTGTTATGTCTCTTTTGCAAGATTTTGGTGATGATTTTCCCGAGGAGATTCCTGATGTATTACCACCCTTGCGGGGTATCAAGCACCATATTGACTTCCTCTCCGGAGCAACACTTCCCAATCGACCGGCATATCGGGCTAACCCAGAGGAGACTCGAGAAATCCAACGACAAGTGGAAGAATTGCTAAAGAAGGGATTTTTTCGAGAGAGCTTGAGTCCGTGTGTCGTACCTGTAATCCTTATCCCAAAAAAGATGGTAAGTGGGGAATGTGTGTTGATTGTTAAGCTATCAACAAAATCACAGTAAAGTATCATTATCTCATACCTTGTTAGGATGATATGCTTGATGAACTCCATGGTGCATGCTTGTTTACTAAAATTAACCTAAGGAGTGGATAGCATCAAATTAGAATGAAAGAGGGAGATGAATGGAAAACTGCATTTAAAACTAGGTTTGGATTGTATGAATGGCTAGTTATGCCTTTTGAACTAACTAACTCCCCTAGTACATTCATGAACTTAGTGAATCATGTTTTTTGTCCATTCATTGGGAAATTTGTGGTTTTGTATCTTGATGACATCCTTGTTTATTCTAGGAGCCTTGGTAAACATCATTAACATTTGAAACATGTTTTTGAGTCATAGGAAAAATAGGTTGTTTACAAACTTGGAAGAATGTACATTTTGTTTAAATTTTGTTGTTTTCCTTGGTTTTTTGGTAGGACCTGATGGCATGAGGGTTGATGAAGAGAAGGTGAAGGTGATTCAGGATTGGGCACAACCAAGGAATGCCAACGAGGTGAGGAGCTTCCATGGACTTGCGAGTTTTTACCGAAGGTTCATGAGGGACTTTTCAACAATCGCGACACCATTGAATGAGTTAGTCAAGAAAGGGGTGAGTTTCAAGTGGGTAAAAGATCAAGAAAAAGCCTTCTCCACACTCAAAGGTAAGTTGACCAATTCACCTCTCTTAGTTCTGCCTGACTTTTCTAAAGTTTTTGAGGTTGAGTGTGATGCCTCTGGAATAGGAATTGGGGCTGTTTTAATGCAAGACTCTAAGCCAATTGCATACTTTAGTGAGAATCTTAATGGGGCTGCATTGAAATACTCCACCTATGACAAGGAATTATATTCTCTCAAAAGAACTTTAGAAAATTGGCAACATTACTTGTGGCTAAGGGAATTTGTGATTCATTCAGATCATGAAAGCCTAAAATTTCTTAATTCATAAGGAAATTTAAATAGGTGACATGCAAGATGGCTTTAATTCATTGAAACATTTCCTTACATCATTAAGCACAAAAAAGTAAAAGAAAATGTTGGTGTTGATGATTTTTTTAGGAGATATTCTCTTATTACTTCAATGCATGCTAAAAATACTTGGTTTTGAAATGTTGAAAAGCATGTATGAGAATGAAGTGGATTTTTCTGAAATTTGGAAGTTGTGTGAAAAACATGGTAAAAGTGATTTTTACAAACATGATGGATTTCATTTACGGAAAAATAAATTGTGTGTTCCATCTTGTTACATGCGTGAATTTATTGTTAGAGAAACACCTGGTGGTGGATTAACGGGGCATTTTGGGGTTGAGAAAACATTGTCCTTATTGAGTGAACATTTTTATTGGCCTCACATGCATAGGGATGTGGTATGTTTTTGTGGAAATTGTAATGTGTGTAAACATGAAAAGTTGAAAGTTCTTAGATATGGCTTATACACCCCTTTGCATATTGCTTCTCATCGTTGGGTTGACATTTCAATGGATTTTGTCCTCGTCTTTCCAAGATAACAATTAGGTATGGATAACATCTTTTTGGAGGTGGACAGGTATAGTAAAATGGATCATTTTATTGCTTGTTCTAAAACCAATGATGCAACTCATATCGCTGATTTGTTTTTCAGGGAAATTGTTAGGTTTCATGGCTTACTCAAGATCATTGTGAGTGATAGGGATGTCAAATGACTTAGTCACTTCTAGAGGACATTGCGGAACAAACTTGGAACCAAAATTTTGTTCTCCACCACTGCACACCCACAAACAGATGGTCAAACTGAGGTGGTCAATAGGACACTTTCCACATTGTTCCATTCCATCCTTACAAAAAATCTTAAACATTGGAAATGATGTCTGCCTCACATTGAGTTTGCTTATAATCGAGTGGTTCACTCCACTACTAATGCTTCACTGTTTGACGTTGTGTATGGTTTTAACCCATTAACTCCACTTGATGTTTTACCTTTGACTATTAATAAAATTTCAAATCTTGAAGGTGAAAATAAGGCAATGTTTGTGAAGGAGTTCCATGCAAAGGTAAAGGCCAACATTGAGTGGAAGAATGAACAAGTAGTGAAGCATGCCAACAAAGGGTGGTGAAAATGGTGTTTCAACCTGGAGATTAGGTGTGTCTAAACTTGAGGAAGGAGAGGTTTCCGGAGCAACAAAAATCAAAACTTCATCCATGGGGAGATTTTTTTTTCTAATTCTTAGAGAAGATCAATGATAATGCCTACAAGATCGATTTACCTGATAGGTATGGGAATGTTAGTGGTTCCTTTAATGTTGCTGATCTTTCACCCTTTGAATTTTCAGATCCGAGGACGAATCCTTTTGAGGAGGGAGGAGATGATAAGGATCATGGAACACAAGGGCATCATGAGGTTGAAGGAAGACATGATGAATGAAGATAATGTTATTATGGTGAGTTTTCCTTGCAACCTTTGTGTTCTTTCTTAATTATTGACTTATCAAAGGATTGGTCATCCTTTGTGGCATCTTGTGGCTAGAGTTCATAGAGACAAGTTCTCTTTGGGTTCTACCTTGACCATTCCCCCCCCCTTCCATCAAATTTTCAATATCATCACACCACATTCACTTGTTTTCTTGCAGAGATCCGGGTGCTCAACGCTTGAAAATTATACAAGGTTCCTAGGACACTTCCTAGTGGGTCTTGCATCACGTATCAATGTATGTCTCATGTAAAAATCTTTCTGAGATACAATATACTTTAGACTCTTTTCATTATAATAGATTGTAATTTTTCCAACCAAAAAGCAGTCTCTCCACATCATTAATATGAAGACTACTGCTTCCAACTCATGATTGAGGTTCTCGTCAAACACTACCTTGATTAATGAAAATCCAATAATCACATTTCCATCCACGCAAATGGATTTCCCTATCAGCTGATCGATGTGGACAATATACAATTGGTGGTGGGTACTCGTTCTCCAAGAAAACATGGTTAATCTGACTATTATCCCCATGTAACATCAAACAATGGGTCTTATTAAGCCCTTTATATACAAGATTCCCACCTACACCCTCATCATATGAAGATCTACAAAATCCATTTGATATACAGATGCTGATATCAGTTCCATCTTAGGGTGTAGAATGATGCATAACTCCATATACCTATGGGGAGGTTATCATATAAACATATTCTTGGATGACGTACATGAACTCCACCACTACTTATGGGAACATAAAACTCATAACATACACTTCCACAAGGGGAAGCCTAGAAAACTCATGTGTAATTGGATATATAATTCTTTGAATGAGTTTATCACGTGATTAATGGGTTTCCATTTTCACTGACTAAGGAAAACCACATTCCAATGCTATAGAAATACCTAATTATTTTGACTAAACTAGTCTATCTGATCATGAACTATGGTTGACCAGTCCATAACCAAACTAATGTTGTTTGGACTTGACATTTCAAATAAGAGGATCCAACTGAAGTTATCACCTCATAAGCCATATCACAACATCGGTATAAGTGTTATTATCGAGTCTTCTAGAGGTATCTCTCAACGTAAGGGTCAAGGCAATGGTTTAACTAGAAACTCTAGTTCTTGATCATGATTCATGACATGAAAAAATGATTAGCACCTCTATCTATTAATATAGAAACTACGAGTAGATACATACCATACCTTGAATAATTCATGGATACCTTCTACCATATTCTATAAACACATGAAGCTACTCCATTCACATGTTCTCCAACTCCCTCAACTTGGTGTGGACAACATCAGGATGGTGGTTCTTACATATCTATATGTATTCCACCTCCGAATGCTCTCCCAGTTACTCTTCCTCATAGACCGCCCAACAAATTCAATATTTCCTATCACTATCTTTACCTCGGTGTCCCATCCACTATTTCATTATCAATATGACATGCTATATAATCTATAGGGAGATGTCCACTTCCATCTTTTAAAATGAATTACCACTTACTAGGACAACTGAACTCACCATATGAGCCCTATGTTGAATATCCTCTATCTTAATACCTCATCCTGATACCTCCCTCACGTCCACGTCTTTGAGAGTGACTTCAGATTATGGTTTTCCCACTACTGACATCCACTGGCTGAATTTTCTTTTCCAAAGGACATTGAATGAAAAGGGTTCTTTCTAGCCCCATAACATATGTAGGAATTCATAGAAGGATAATACTGACTCGGATGTTCCCAAATTGGCCTCAGTCGATGGTTTCAGCCAAAAATCAGTAGTCGTATTGTATTCATCAATTACCTGGAAAGAACAATTGGCCTTGATAAACACTTATCTATCATCATGTCATCCTATCAAAATAGTATATGCTCTTGGGAACACATTGCTCATTGTATTTATGATAAGACCCCTTTCTCTAAGAAAGGTTCTCAGGCTTTTCCCATGGATGAGTGACCTCATAGTAAGATAAGGTACCCTAACCCCCCCCCCATCACCCTACTAAGCCATGTTTAAGGCTCAACATGAGGAACTCCATCTGATCTAATGGTGTCCAGAAAAAATGGAAATCTCGGTGACCACCTCAAGCCAGTCCTTTATTGCCAGTGAGTTTGGCTCGTTTCAGAACATGAGGGGTCTCTGTCTCTGAAACTCATGAAGTGTGATCACCCTGATCATTTAAGATTCATGTACTACCAGTACAATGGTATACTCTTCAAGAGATTATATAGATGGTACACCACCCAATGGGTCTATCTCTAGTATGAATCGTTGTACCCATCATATCACCTGGCAGATCATCCTCCATAGCATGCAGTGAAATCATTTCAGGCTATCGAAATGGAATCATCTTGAAACAAAACAAGAAGCACAATGATCAATATAGTATAACTGGTTACATGAATGAACAAATACTTGGAAAACTCAACCAATTCCTACATGATTCTTGTAACAACATTTTTCACCATCCAACTGATGTTTTCATGTACTGAGTCGAAATGTAGAATTCAGGGTCCTGATGTGGGGATACATCGGCTACAATACTAACACCGGATTCCTTGGCCTGAAATATGAACTTGAAACTCTTAACATTATTACCCACAAACCAAACTCATAGAATCGGGATTCATAACATATAATTGACCTTCTTATGAATCCATTAGGTTAAGACCTATCCTCTAGGTCCCATGCCATGACTACCCCAAACATGCCTCTCATAGGCCAGGGGCTGGAGACTAGCATTGAGTAGGAATATCCCAAACAATTGGAGGCATTTTCCTATGAAACTATACTCATGAAAACAAATAAATCCACAGATGTAGGGAGATGAATACAGTATGTAAAAAACATATGTTATGTCAAAAAAACTGAAGGTAAATAGGTCCAGAATACATGCCAAGAATTAATAGAAAAGTACAAGTACAAGTCTATGGGACTCCTATATAGAAAATCATACATGAATTGTAGGTATAGAAAAAGCTATTTGAAGTCATAGAAGCACGACGCGTCTAATGGGTCACTCTAAGTAACACCTGGCCCCAGTCCACCAAGCACTCCATCAAAGCCTAGAGCAGTTGCAAAAGACTTGACACGTGTCTGTAATGACCATGGAGGGTAATGTAATACAATACTTAGTAGGGACCCTAAACAAAAATAGTCTACCATAGAGATATATAAAATTTAGACTACCAAATAGGTACATGATGTTTATCATATAAGAAGTACAATCATGATAGTTACTACTGTAATATCACCCATGTATAACCAAAAATATAGAAAGGAAGACTACCGATCATAGAGATGGTCATCCTGTAGAACGTAGGGATTCAACCATGATGAGTAACTGTGCTATAATGTCCCACTAATGTCCTCATGTCCACTAGGACACCGATGTCTATTCATCAGAAATATATTTTGGGCCACTGAGGTTAGCTCATTTGTTGGCCCACTAATGCTCGCTCGTCTGCCTAGACCCTGAGGTCCACTAGTCTTCCAGGCCACTGAGGTCCTCTCATCCACTGAGACACTGAGGTCCTCTCATATTCTAGTAAACTCAGGTAATCTCTAGTCATATATCGAGCCACTTATGTCCTCTTGTCTACCAATACACTAAGATCTGCTCGATACTTCCTTCGCCTCAAAGCCAGTCACATTATTTCCATTTGGAACATGCTAGATTCTGTAGAATCTACACCACAAGCCATTGGTTATATAAAAACATCCTAGAAATCTCATATAGAGTATTCCAAAGGGACCGCCTCTTTTCAAGGATCCCAACACCGCAAACATATCATCAATCTAACACACTGTTTATGTGTTATTCTCTTTTTAGTGAAAGGGGATGGTCAGGTCCGGGTCTGATACGACCCTACCATCTAACACGACCCCACCCATCCCAGGGTCCACTGACCCATCCAATTTCCCCAGACTCGACCTTGATCCAACATGGCCAGCTGGTCACAGAACAAACCATCGAGGGCCCCATACCGAACTGGAGGGGCCCAGTCCAACCCACTAGGCCCAGTGTCTGGCCTGCATTGCCACCTAAGGCGGCTTGTCTTCTCCTGGCCACCCCACCATTATGGTCTAGTTTGTTATTGACTAAATTAGGTGATGACCACATCCCCTCCATCTCACACATCCAATAGGTGGTCGGACGCCTCCCCCAAAAGATGTCTCGTGGACTGCATGCTATCACTGATCAACGATATGGTTGAAGGTCTCCAGTCTTGAGGCATCACCATTTTGGTGCCATAGTTTCACACCATCACATCCTCCTCCACTATGGAATTCCCTAACTAGGGTTCACCGATGTTCAAACGGTTCCATCCACAGATTTCCAGGCATTCTCTATTGGCCAGTTCTTTGATCCAAAGGGTTTTATGGAGACCTTGAATCGTCACTTCACATGACGTAGGCTTCAACTCATATCCTTATCGATTCGTGGGTATAGTATCACCTAGAACAACTCATGAAAATCCAATGCAATGACGTGGGTCCGTCGGCCAAGAAACAAAGTGGGAAAGGAGATCAAAATGAATACCCAAGGCAACGAAGCCCAGCCTTGTTGGGTTGGACTTCATTTTTTGAATTTGAATAAAAAGAGGAGACATTCAAAATACCACTAGAATAATAACCCAAATTTAATCACTACTTGTAGACTCCCATTCCCACATATTCAACCAATCTGTAGGTCAATCGGTGTTTTGATTGACCCATGTTTTTCGTTTGGAAAGAAGAAAAGTGGAATGTAATAACATTGAAATAATAAACCCCTACCTCATGGTTGGATCATTTCTTGTAGAACAAAGCACCACTATCGTTTGTGATTGAAAAATTCACCATTGGTGGAGTGATCATATAAAGGGGAAGGAAGGATGTTGTGGCGATTTTCTGATCGTCGCCCTTCACCGCTTGTGAACACCCCTCCAATAGAGCCTCTATGGAAATCCATGATTGTATAAATGATCTCGTATCATTGTTAAACAACTAAATGGAAGAAATGTGTTTCAATGTTTCTTTTACCCAGAGTCACATCATTATTAAACTATTTCATTTATGAAATCAAACAGATGTCACGATGTTGTGTTGCAGTGAAACATTTTTTTGGATAAAATATAATTTATTATGTTTATTATATTTTTCATTAAAATTTCCTAATATTATCTATTACCCTAGACCTGTGACAATGGGGGTTAGACTCTGCTTAATAAAATCACACCATCATGATCTCAAATTTACTATCATATTTATAATTTGTGTTACTGATTATGTGTTATACGATTTGAAAATAAAATAATATCTATTTAATTAATTTATTTATGGTAACATCCAAAACATAACTATCCACATTTGGCCCATTTCTGCCAAATTTTTCTCTGCATATGGAAATAAAATCCTCATAAGATCAACTGTGATCTTGGATCTTAAATCCCAGTATCCATTAATTAGTTATAGCTATTTTATAAATAAAATAATTATTTTACTTTATCTTATTTAAATTTATCTAATTTTCAGTTAATTTCACCTGAGGACTGCACCGAAAAATGTTATGTTGCGCCTATGGTAAACCCTACCATCTTAAATGCATTGGTGCCCTCAAAGTTTTGACATGGGATGCTATTTAAATCCATTGAAATTTTTCGAAAAAATCACTAATGCACACTATTTAAAAACATAAAATATTTTGACAGAACATTCTGGGCACACCAGGCCTCGGAATTCCACTCTATATCAGTTCATGGACTCATAAATTTTGTAGAAATTTTCAAAAAAATTAAATCATTAAAACTTGATTCATTAATGATAATCTGAGTAGTACATTTCAAATTATGGGTAAAACCCAAATATTGGATTTTGTTTTTCAAGAATATGTTATATTTTTTCAAATACATTAATATTTCCCTCCCAGTGATCATGATGTTGAGTGTTCTATATAACCCATTGATGGGGATATACAAATTCAAAATATTCTATATATAATATCCATGAATGTATTTAAATATTAAAACTGGGAACTCCAGGATATTATAGATAATGTTTGTATCCATCCATGTGATTCACTATGGGGTGTAGTAGACCTATATTTTAATGTAGTAAGATGGATCAGTGAATTTCTACATTAAATACCATGAATGTAATATGATCATGAAATATTAAAGAAAAAATTATCATGTATTGATGGAATCTACATTAAATTACATGTTTCTCAGTTTTTCTAAATCTTATACAGTAGTTCTCGATATCATTGACTATGAGTATGAAAATAAAATATATCCAAGATATCCTTTCATGAATGATATGTTATCTTTGAATTCATATAGATTTTATTCTGAAAAAAATGTTCTCCTATAATATTTTATATGATGATTTATTATAAAGATATTTCCTCAATAAATATTTTCATGTATTTATATATGATATTATAACCTATTATATGAGATAGGAATATCCTAAGGATCGTATGGTGTGTTGGCTAAAGTCATTGAAAAATGAAGATCTATTTCCAAATTTTAGAAACTCTGAATTATGGCATTATATTATATCATTAATGCGTCTTGTAATATCAAATTATGTTATATATTTTGATCATTAAAAAATATAATTAATTTAATAATGAAATATACTAGAAAATATAAATGTGGTTTTTTGTCTTCGTATAATTTTTGAATAAAAAATGATTCAAGAAACAATTTTAAAACTATCAAATGTAATTATCATGATAACATGAATTGGAGTCACATACATGTAGATAAAAGAAATGGATGAATATAATAAAAAGCTATAAATATGGTTGAAAGCATCACCTATACTCACACTACTCTATAGTGGAAGAGTGATTTTATTATACTATGATGCATTATTGAATGGATTGAGATATTGAATAACGAAAAAGTTAAATTCTATGTTGTACGCCTCAAATAAATTATATAGACTTGATTATAACTAAATGAATTTTTATTTTAATCGAGTACTGTAAATATTTTGGGTACAGCTGAGGATTTAGTATTAATACTAAAAAAAGAGATATAAATGATAATAAAAATATGATTTATATATACACATATAAGAATTTTAACATGTATCAAATATGATTGATATAATTAATTATAGAATAGTACATCTTAGTACATTACTACCATATGAATATGACCATGAAAAAAATATCATTGAGTTCAAAAGAATATCCTATCCTTATACGTAATAAGGATTCAAAGAGACCTAATAATCAATGGTTTTCATTGAAAGGGCCATGGACGTATATGGTTGGTGGGGAAATCCTCACATTCCAAAATGACCCCTATATAACTATCCATATGATTTTCATGGGATTAAGGAATGTTTATATAGTTTTATATACAATTGCATGTAATATGATTATGTTCAATTTATGATAATATTTGAATTATATGATTCATTTAATTAATATTTTTCCAATAAATACATGAATATATTGATCTATTCATAAAAAAAACTCAACTTTCTCTATCTATTATAGAATAATAAAAAAATTATATATATATATCCACAAAAAATCCTAGCATACAATGTGAACTGATATATTTATTTGTATGAATCATGATTATTGGACTTCAAAAATTATAATTATGATATTCCTAAGGATTTTATTATTTTAAAATAAATCTATACATGAATTTAAACAGTATAATATATCTATTTATTTGGTCATATGATATATTTTGACATCAAAATTCTATAATAGCATTTTAGATATAGTTTATATCATTATAAAGATTCCACATTTCATTCCAATTACAGAATATTTTCTGATTGATAAACCTCCAATATTACACATATCAGATGTTTTATGGTTCCATGGATTACCATATTTCACTATATCATATAAGGATATAATATTTACCTTGATCTTTCTGAATTTTTTTTTAAGATTGGGATATGGTGTTTAGTTTCAATACTATATATCATCCTTAGATTTATAGTTACAATAAAAGAGAAAATATACCTTTCAATGATTTATTGATATCAAAATAAATTAATTTAAAAGAAATTCAATATCAAAACCTTACTTTAGATGAGTACACCTACAAAATAATATTGTATTCTTCTATTTAAATGGAAAAACTTGGATCATTATCTGCAGAGGTGAGACATTTTAATAGGATATCATTAATTTGGAAATCAAATGAATCACAGAAAAGATATACCTCATGATATTATTTACATGAATCGTTGAATTTGGAAATAGATTACAAAATAAATTTCATGATAATAGGTTTAATTAAAATTAAAAATTAGATTTTTTGTTTCGTATAAAAGAAAATACATTTCATTCAATGTACCAATGGAAGAATATTATGAGTAATAATTTAAAGAAAATGTTGATCTCTAGTTACATTGTCAATTTAAAAATTCTATCTGATGTTTGGAAAATATTTTATCATAATATAATTCTATAGAAAATATCTTGTGTGCATTGTTTATTATGTTTCATACTTCTGAGGATACATATAACTTATCAATCACATATACTGAACTCATATGTTATATAAAAGGAACATGATATTTCAATAAATGAAAAACTATTTTATATCAGGTAATCAAAAGATAATGTCTTGTTAAACATAACCACTCTCATTGTATAAATAAATAGATGGATTATGGTTTTAAAAAAATCATGGAAACTATATTAATCAAGGAATGAAAAAATGCTATTTTTTCAAAATAGTAACAAAATTATGAGTGATATTTTTCTGGGGGCTGAATATAAAATCTTATAATTTTCAGTGTATTTACCATTAAATAATTATTGTGTCTTTGATAACTTGTTATTTATGGAATATAAATCCATTGTGAACATTTTTTATTATATAATAATATTACAATTTCAAATAAGATAAATTATAAGGTAGTTAAGTGTAATAAAATTAGAATATTTACAATAGGAATAAAAGAATACTAAATTAATTTTAATAAAAAATTTAGATCAAATATATTATCTAATGAAATAGTTTTTTTAATGAAACTGATTTTATGGATTTCATATTTTTGTTAAATTTATTTAATTTAAATAATAATATCAAGGAAAAATATTATTCAAACTAGAATAAATTTTATCAAAAAAATTATCTATAATAAGTTATTATGTACTGATAATTAATAAAATTTTAATTATCCATGAGGAAAATGTTTTGTTTTAAAATAATTTTTTTGTCTTATAGGTTATATTTTTTATGTTACAAATCACATATATTAGGTATGAAAATTAATGGAATTTATTTTTTTTCCATATGTATTAATAGGATTAAAATTTCTTGGACTAACTATTATTAAATTTGTAAAAAATATAAAATAAAATGTTTTGAAGGATGACCAATGTTTAATGGAGTTATTTATATTTATATTCTTTAAGATTTGAAAGTTATAATGATCTATAGTTAAAATGATATTTTCATTAATAAATTATATATATGTTAAAAATTGTACTATTTTAAAAGTAATTATTTTTTCCATATATTGTGTAATTTAATTTGAATTAATTATAATGATATTAATTAATTAATTATTTTATGGCCATTAATCAATGAACCTATGCTTTAATTATTTTTATTTATCCTCTGTGGTAATGTTACTAGGTAATTATATAAGATTCCCAAGTTCAAAATTATCTTGATTTATCCTTTTGTGGAATTATTGTATCATTGTAGATCTTCATTAGTGATGTTAGTTTATTAAGGTAATAGAAGAGTGGTAATAATTATCAATAATTTAATTTTGGGATATATATTGTGCCTTTAGTTAGTCATTTACCATCATTCCACATGGCCTTCAGGACATCATTCACATGCCTCTAATATTCATTGAGTAACTACTACTACTGAATGTGATGTTGGGATAGTGTTCAATTGAGAAGCAAGATGAATGAAATAATTATTATTACCAGAAATAAATAATAATGGATGAATTTCAATAAACACCAAATTCCATATATTTTGGATTATTTTTAAGGCTATTAAGATATAACTGGGTTTATAGGATGTAAAATAACAATATGCCAGAGGAGGTGATGTTTCCTAAGGACATTGATTCTCCATGACATTAGGCATGTAATCTATGGACTTTAGGAAATGTATTATTGGGATTGTGTGCATAATAAGGGTTCCCTTTAAAAATTTTTCATAATATTTTATAATAACAGAATTTATTAATAATGGATTATGATGGTTCATTAGAAGATTTTTTGAAAATAATTATTTATTTTTTTTGTACACAAAAGGTATAATTTAAAGTAATCATCTCTACAAACTGAATGAAATTAATTTTTCCCATAACTCATAGATAAAATTTCCATGATAGATAGATTGTTCATTTTCATTTTAATGAATCTATATTTGTTATCAATGTAAAACTATGTCTCAATGGTTATATCTAAAATGTGCTTTAAGGCATATATTAAATGATAAGTTTTTAAAATATCAAAAATTATTATCTATAATTTTGTCTATAAGGGAATGAATTACCAACCCATATCTTATATCTAATATTATTCCACATTTGATTTACTAATAATGAAATATAAATTTTGTTGGTACTAAATCAGTAATATTAATATAAGTCCACCACATCCAAAATATTATTGGACCACTCCCCTACCGACTATAATTTACACCGTTATATTTTTTTACTATCTAATTCTAAATAAATTTCCCACATTAAAAATTTTCCTCAATTATTGGATACCCTTCTCACATGGAGTCTTATATCCCTAATATCTATGTTGATATAATAGTGACAATTCATATCCTCAGCATATGTTATATTATATTCTAATTATTTCATTGTGAACATATTATTATATATCATCTTTATTTTAATTCAAAAAATTGATACTTTTTTATATTATTAATCATTAAAAGGACTTATATTTTAACTTTTCAATAACATGTTATTACTTATTATGTAATTGTATAACGTTCCTTTTCTGGATTGTTATAGAAACAACATAAGTATTGTTATAAAAATCACATTATGATTAAATAAGAAAAATAAATTCACTGTATTTTTAATTATTAATTAATAATGAATATTTTTATTATTATTACATAATAGTAAAATGTCCATAAATACTCAGTAATAAATTCTATATGTCTATTAATACCATAATCATTCAAAATAAGTACATTTATGTATTCCTTGTATATAATCATCATGTGTTTTATAAAATGAACACGAATCACCTGAAATACATTAAATGCATATAATAAATTATCCTAAAAATTATTTTGGAGAATAACCGTTGATCTTTTAGTGAGACCAAGAACCACCAAACCTAATCATGGATGGAAAAATTGTATAGGTAACACTAAAATATTATTTCTACAGAAAATATTTATATATTATTAACTATGTATTGTAATTTAATGGTATTAAGTAAAGTAAAAATTAATATGGTAGAAATATATAAATATATTAAATTAAAATTTCATATATATCCAGAACAAATGTGTCATAATAAGTATAAGTCCAAGGATTCATGATTTATAACTAAATTACATTTTATTAAGTATGATTAATTATTAATTGTTTATATTACATTATGATTGGGAATATTATATTCATTTTACAAATGTACATTTTATATCTTCTTGATTTATAATAATTTACATTTTTATCAAATATTTCTTGAAATATTCATTTCATATGTTTTATGATTTTTAAATACTTTATTTTTAAATATCACCTAAAAACCTATATTTTATATATATATAAATTCAAATTTTTGAAATTTTTATGATATATCCTTCAATAACCTTGTATATTCTCCTATGTTATTTTATTTGATTTCAATGTATTAAATTCATTATGTCTCCCTTTATGTCACAATATAATAAAAATTATTATTTTATGTGGAGTTAAACTAATATTATATTTTTTTAGGTAATTCATATAATCAAATTTTATATTGTCTATGTGGTTTTATAAATGTGTACTTTCCATCTTTTATGATTTTTTATAGTATTTTAATCTTTATTTTATTGGAAATAATGTTTCAAAGAAATTGTTTTATTATTTTTTAGATAATGACATTCCCACACCATATTATTTTATTTTTTATGGAACATATTTTGAAGGTTTTAATTATTGTTCATTAAATCATATTTAAATTTTACATTTAATTTGAATTTTATTATACTATAAATTACATATATGGAAAATTATTCATATCATAAGGTAAATGATATTTTTCCTTACTTTTAAAATGAATTTTCAACTATATGTCACATTTTTTCCCATCTATATAAATAATCATTGATTTTTTTAGTCATTTATAGAGACATTATCCAACTATAGAGTATAATTTATATTTATAAATTTCATATGATCATGTATTATTATATTATTCAAGAAACCCAATTAATCATCAATTTTTTAATAAAATACAGAAGCATTTTTGAATATTTTAATGAGATCAAATATGTATGGTTTGTAAATATTTGAGGTGTGGGGCTATATTTATATATCCCTTAAATATGTAAATTAGTGGTTTATATGTCATGATAATACATGTAGTGTAATAGAGAAGGACCCAAATACACTGCCATACTGGGTTCACATTGAATCTGGAAATACAGAGTAGATCATTTCTTCACTATGATATTATAATTAATGTTATTATTGTTTTGTTGGTGGGTGTTGATATAAAAAAATGATTTTCAATTCTTTTGTATACCACACAGTATTATACCCATAGTCCATGTAATGAAAATGTCTTCAATTATTTTTCATATCTCATTGTTATTGAGAAATGTTTCTATACTAAAATGATTAATGTATTATGTTATAACAAATGTTCATTATTTCATAACAACTGTTTTATGGTGAATATTTATTGACTATTATTTTTTAATGTTATTTTCAGTTTTCTTTATTATGTTATCATATCTAATTTTATATCTTATAGTATCCTATTCTATTTAATTGATATCTCTTATATTCATCAAATACTATGAAAATTAGTTCCACATTTAATACTATTATGTTTCATAGGTTATTATAAAGAGTATAATAATTGTTATGTCTAGAAGGGTATCACTAATGATGAATATTGTTTGGATATGTTGATGATAATTTATAAAATAATTTTTTTACTTATTA
The DNA here is from genome assembly GCA_963277665.1 of Viscum album. Taxonomy (NCBI): domain Eukaryota; kingdom Viridiplantae; phylum Streptophyta; class Magnoliopsida; order Santalales; family Viscaceae; genus Viscum; species Viscum album. The sequence goes on from OY728156.1 coordinate 1,744,124,797, forward strand.
AAAAAACATATTATATTTTGTGTGTGATTTATATGACATATAATGAATACTAATATAGAATAATGTAATACTGATATATTCTATGTATATGTTTTCTCAATTATGTACCAATGAACAAAACTATGTCCTCCATGATATTGTGGTATATGATGTAATACTATTTAATTATGTTATACAGTGAGAATATATATTCTAAATAATGTTTCGTATATGTAAATCAGAAAGGAATTAAGTATACATTCTATGAGAATAAACTAAATATGTTACGACTGAGATGGATTGGAATTACTAATTAACTATGATAGGGCAATACCCACATTTCTAGGATAGAGAACACGGTGGTTGGTGAATATTATTGAAATATCATGGGGTCTTATATAAGAATATGGTAAAGAAGGATGTAGTTATAATGTAATTAATAATATTGAAAATATAAATTTTTAGAGAAAGAGAAACATCAGTCATTTACTTTGAATTACATTTTCTAATCATCATTTCATAAGAAGATAATAAGGTGATAGGATGATAAAAATGACCTACAAAACAATATTAAAATCTAAAAATATTTGTTAGTGATAGTTTATATCAATGAACATTATGTAATGAAATTGTTAATATCATTTTATATACCATATACGTCTATGATAAAGAGGGAACGGATAGACTAAGCAAGGGATATAATTTACCTATACCCCAAGTTAAAAAATTGATATTTATGGATTTAAGATGAAATTCCAATTTAGAAATCAAGAACTAGAATATTTTGATATTTTTTCATGATTCGTCGTATTGCTATAATTACGGAGCAGAGATAACTAAAAAGGGTTTCATCATACCTCTTTCTAAACCATTAGGTAAGTTGGACAATAATGCAGTTTTGATTTTTACTAGGTATTATATCATTAGGTTCACTAGGTTACATACCCTGAGAAGGAGTGTAAATCAGGTTATAAATATTAAAATAACTTCCCCTATTAATATTGTTTGTTGTAAGACACAACTCTACTCTCTATCCTTCTCGTGGAAGAGTATGAACATATCTTATGAAATGAATAGGACACAAAAATTTTACTTGGTTCATTATAACTAGGATTAGTTCAAGGAGCATACACTAGGGATGTTCGAATGTTCCAAATACACTAAAAGTGCATTGTTGTTTACAGTGTTAGAAGAAAACTCGCTTCCCATCATAGTTTACAACCAATCACAATTTTAATGATCCATGCTCTCTCAAATAAAGTGTGCTCACTAATTCTTCAGAAGATCCACTAATTGTTTAATTAATTGTATGTCCCTTCATTATCAAAAATTAATTAATACTTATTTGTACATAGATGATCTTTTAAATTCCAAATTTCACCCACATATGAATCTCACTTTTCACCGGAAGTATTATGCAACCTTCTATCTCTCACGCAGCCCTGGAATGATGGTTGTGCTTCTCTAATAATACCACGCCTCTTTGTTCCTAGTGTGCTTCACTATGCCTGGTGCGCAAGTGTTACCTAACCACTTTCATGAAACTCCCTTATATAACTCAATATATGGGTGACTCAAACCCTTTTGCACCCAAACAAGTATGGGAGTGCAACTATCAACTAAAACAATCTTTTGAATATCTTTATACGTGCACGTCCGAACCACCTCATGTGTGCCAAAACCTAAATTCCTGACTAGAGCTCAAATAATATCTATTTATTGAGCTTCATATAAAATTAGTATGGTTATCCATCTATTTATAGGTATTTTGGGAAACCTAAGTGCCACCTGCATGTCTCCTCTCGGCGCACAAGTCCAGCCTCCTTAGCCTTTGTTGCCCTAGTCACCATGCACCCCCAAACCAAAACATCAGTGTACCTATTTCACTTTCAATATTTTTATGTTCTGTTCTTGAAAAACATATGTATTTCTATTTAGAGGGATTTTTACCTTCTCTAGAACATCTATTTTTTGTCGAGGTTCTTCTATCAATCATGTATTCTCAGAAACATCGCTTGAACACAAAAAATCACCATGGATGCCCCTTTTTCAAAAAACAAATCATATAATGGCACCTTTTCGATAAAAAAATTTAGTAACACTTTTTCATCAATCAGAAACAACCCAAAATGCATCAATGATGCCTTGGGGGATTTTTCCCGACACATATGACATAAAACATGAATAAAATTATATGGGCCAATGGGGAATTACATTCCATCCCTGAACATTTCCTCTAGACAAGTCGAGATTTACCCCTTATTTATATTTATTATTTCTATATAAATGTTGTTGGGGGACTATATATTTTATGACTATTAGTTGAATATAATCACGAATCTTTTTCACATTAGAATTTATCATTTACAAAAATTATTTAAATAATGGTATAAAATTGGTCATGTCATATCATAAAAAATTTAATTTGATGAGAAACATTATCATTTATAAATTATAGGAAATTAATATGATATACTCACATGATATCCACAAATCCCACCAGTTTTTTGTAACTCAATTAGAAATATCATTAATCAATTAGTATAACTTCATAATTTTTTTGGATCACATGTTTTAATATATGGAAAAATATTTCACTATACTTCTTGAAAATATATTTTTGTTGAAATGATCCAAATAAGTATATAACATGTAGATGATTCCACATGTAATTAATTATATACCCAAAATCATTTCATGATGGCATAGAATTTAGAAAAAATTAATTTTGTAATGTTATATAGGATTAGAAATACAAATAGGGGATAATCTCGTAATAATTTTATCAACATAAAAGTGGTTTATAAGGTGATATGATAAGGGGAATCTATCTCAATGGTATAGTGGGAATATTTTGAATTTTTAAGGTGATGGTGAGATGAATTCTCTTTTTTATTTCGCTTCCCACCTCTCTAAAATGCATGATTCATTGTATATCTAGTTCTTGAAGAACTATATACAGGTCTCAATGATCATACTAAAAAAGTAAATATATTTATATCAGGACTTGTTCTATAATGATGTTATATCCAACATTCATGATAATACATATATATTGGCCTTTCTGAATTATATTAATAAACCAATGAATGCAATTTAGGTGAATTTAAAAATGAATTTAAGTGAAATATGTTCCTACGAAATAAATGAGAATGGATATCCTTTATTTATTTTTGGATGGGTGAATAAAAAAAAATTGGACGAAATTAATTAGGGAAATAGTATAATACTTGATACATTTATATTTTAAACAACATATTATTGAAAAAAAATCCATTTGATTTAATTAACGTAGATGAGTACGCAGTATAAAATAAAATTTGTTATAATTTTTATAAATTGTGTTATATAATGGATATGAATATAAGGGAAAAATAGTGTTAAACTATATTATATCAGACTATAACAAGAATATTAAATATATTATATTCATTTATTTTATGAATAATAAATTAATAAAAGAGATATAAAATGTATATAAACTAATATAAAGATAGAAATAATATTAAATATCATAATTATGTGAAAATTTTCAATGTAATAATAATGTTACCACTATAAATAAATGTGTCTTGTAAAATATATTTCATATGATTTGGAAATAATTTATGGTATGAACTAATACAGATACCATGGTCCCATGTTACTCATGTTTTTATGATAGGGATTGATGGGTCTCCACAATATCCATAGATTTGAGAATTCCACCTATACTAATAAAATAATCATGAGGGATTTTTTTAAAGTACTATAAAATAAACATTACAATTCAGTATGCTCAAAACTCTAATAGGATATTTTTCCATAATCACAAAAGTAAAATAATACAAAAATAGTTCATATAAAAAGATACAATAACCTCCAAAATAATAGTTCATAAAATCCCTTGTAATTATTGGATCACATCTCTATTGATCCCCTAGATCACTATGTTTCATGTGGTTCATGATAATATACTCCTTCTAAGCGAAAATACACATTTTCATGGTCCATTAATATAAAATATGAAATCATTAGAAATATATGGTAGGGTGTGAGATATAAATCCTAGAATTCTCTCACCAACTATTCGATAATCAATTCATTAACAATGAATATAGGTATGGTACTAATTTAAATAAAAATATAAATGATATGTAATTTACAAATTTTGAACGAACCATTTTTTTAATTAAAAATATGTAGGATAAATAATAAAAGCTTTAAATGAAAATTTTATATAAAACATTATTATTATTAAGTTTGAATGAATAAAACAGTTCCATAAATCAAATTCATGTAATCAATGATTCAAAAATGTCATAAATACTTGTAATAAACCATTATATAATTTATTACTAGAATAAAGATACTCACACCACCAATCTACGATTATAGAATAATGTGTGTACTAGTTCCATGGCTCAATATGTTGAGACCGAAATACCCATTATGAAAAATCACGTCGTGTTGTTTTTATGTTAGTTTTTTCATTATCAATAAAAATTTTTATGGTCAGATCCATGTTTTTTTCCTAATTACATACTCACTTAGAAGAATAACATGTGATTTAGTCAATAAATCAATAAATATGGGTAAAATCAATCATTCTAAATAAATTCGATAAAAAATTTCCAAATTTATTTTTTTCAAAATTCCTTAATAATTTCCAAAACATATCATAGGTTTTATTCATTTAATGAAATTTAAAATCATCTAAAAATCTCATATATTTATCATGAGGATCAACCTCATGGTTTTTTCACACATAAAATTTCTAAATATGGCCATTAATATTGCTAAAATCCAATAAAAATTTCAATCACATTGAAATTGGTTGTTTGTTACAATTTACTTGATATTTTAAAAATAATTAATAATTATTTTCAAATATTTCCTTTAAATTTGTTTTATAATCATTCCAAATAAAAAAATTAAGCACATATTAATATTGAAAAAAAATCATATGGAACCACCTACCATTAATTTGTGATCAAATCCATACTCATAATGGGAAAGGATAATGAATAATGATGTAGAAGGATTTCATCCAGGAAATCCTACATAAAAAAGTATCAATATCAAACACCAATTAATTAAAAAAATTATCATATCACTACTACCAATGTGAAATAGAGGTGGAAAGTGGGTAACTAATATCGTGAAACTGAACAGAGTTTAATTGGGAAATTCAGACTACCATATGGTAATAAATCACCTAATAATTACGTTTGAAGCCATCTTGTTCATGATATCTGGCTGAATAAAAAAGATATTTTTTTAATATTGTTCATAAAAATGACACCAAGATGGTTATATCAATATGGGATTCCATAGTTAATTATTTGAATATTACAAATGCATTATTAACATTGAATTTTATCTCTTATGTTTGAAAATCATGTTCTTAACCATTTTACATTAAGAAAAAAATTTAATGATTACATATTTTTAACAAAATTAAATTATTTCTCGAATTATATTATGTGATGATTCATTTATACAACGAATCCATAAATTATAATAATGTACCATTGAAATATAGTTCATTTTATTTAATAAAATAATTTGATTTAAAATGAGCCATAATATGGAAAAAAGGTTATAAAAAAAGGGGCATGAAGTTTCTAAAATAATATAACAAGATGATATAGTGCCATTATTATAATCACTTGATTCCAAGAATTCTTGTCCAGAATAAACAAATCAATTTTTTGAGGCCGGTAATCCACCATTTTTTCCTTATTCTCACTCACCCTTGGAATTCATAACCATTCATCCAGATCACATAAACAAAAGTTTTCATCATGCCCTGAAGAACCTTTGTCTCGGAATTAACAATGATGACTAGATGCACAATCCTTGATAAATCCAGATCAATATCAGCATTCTGCCCACTCAAAACATGATAAGTGTCAGAAGGATACTTTTGAATGTAACATAAAAGATACATGTTGTATATTTAAGTCATTATTAGTGGATTTTCGTTGATGTAGACTACTTTATAGACATAGTCAGCAGTCTAAAATAGACCTAAAAAACTTAGTGAGATAATTCTCTATTTTCCAAGATATCGGTGACCAAATCAATTTGATACTATAAAAAACTATTCACCAATATAATAATCCAATATTCCAAAATGAATATTGACATATGTTTCTTATTTCAATTTTTTCATCATCCTTTAACAAATAAACTGAATACTCTACATCATCAGTCAATAAAATAATCACTTATAAAGGAACATTCACCAATGTTTTCCAAATAGATAATTTATAGAAAATCCGAAAAATATAGGTCCTAGAAATAATTTATCATTATTGTGTACTAGTAACTATATTCATAAGATAACATAACCTATTCCAAATATTCAATGGATGGGCCTCCAATATAATTAAGCTAATCACATTGTCATTCCTAAAGAGTGTATATACCTTGATCTAACAAGAAATCAATCTATAGATGATATATCATTATCAAATTCTTGTAGAATTTGATGGGCTCCTAGAGTATACTTAGGAAGTTCTAGGTGGTATAAGGATCCCTATAATATATTATAGTATAAGTAACACCATCACATATGACTATCTACTACATATAAATATGTCGCATGTTGTAAAGCATGGTGTTATCTAAAATTGATATACAGATATTTAATTTTTTTCATACTATCAACCACATACCATATCAAACTATTTCCACAAATGGTGTGAGGAATCCAAAATAAAGATTTCTACGAATCTCATCCCACTTCCTTTTCAGATTGGGGAGCATCTGAATCAATGCGAAAGGATTGTGGTGCCCATATTTGTCTCATTTGTAGTTATAATAATGAAATAAAAATTTAGTGATGTCACTCCTATTACAAATCAAAAAAAAATAAAAAAAATATGTTATATGACATATGATGTTTTTATGATGCACCAACCACTATAAACAATGGATTCAACTCATCATTTAATTTATCTCATACAAAGGTGTAAATAACTATTTTTGAAACAATTGTATTCCCTCTAAGGGAATGAACACACAATAATTCTATCCCCACCATAAGGTGATTCTGTAATGATACAAAATCCAACATCATAGTTTTTATCCTAATCATTCATATTGATAGGGGAGGTGGTAAAATTCATTCCTTGAGAAACAACCTCAAACTTAGTCTTTTTTAATCCCATGTCATACTAAACAAAGTGACCGAAAATATTGCACTCATTAGACAACATTTTCATAGAATGAGAAGTTTTTTTCATTTCAATGAATAAAAATATTCTCATTACTAGGGGTGTAGAAAATATCAAAATCAAACATTTATAGATCATACTCTTAATAACTTCATAAAAGAATCAAATATTTTTGATAGAAGATATAACTCAATATATTATTCTCTAATGAGAAATTAATCCTTTAACTGAACATGTAATACTTCCAACTATAATGATCATTAAGAAAAAACATCATGTTCAATATAATGGTTTAAATAATTATTATCATTAGATCATAGATTCTAGGAGGCATAGATTACCATTGGATCCCCATGTATATGGAAAATCTCTATCCAAAAATTGATGAATAAAAAATGACAACGTTTCCCAAACCAGCCACAAGAAAAATAAAAACATCTGAAAAATTAAAATATGACTTACCTCCATTGAATAACAATGAATGTTTTCTTCACATTGAAACATCACTGCCTTATGGGTTAGTTTGGTTAATGGAAAATATATCTTGGATCAATATTTAACATGATTATGTTAATATAACACTAAAATCATGATGGTCCAAATTTTAAAAAATTAATTAGGTTTCTACCTTATAATAATTGGATTTAACTTCTCAGGATCAGTTAAAATAATATATTCATATATCTTGTTTTCCACAAACATCACTTCTTGAATTTGTAAAATTCATTTTTATGGATTACAATAACGAGAATTATTCATCATGATCTAGATAATTTTTCTAAAATGAATCACGTAGGCATCGAAACTCTAAGAGTAAACTAAATAGTGTTATAAAAAATAAAAATTAGTGATGGTGCTCCTATAGTATCTTGTTCATCATGTCCATAAAAACAAACAAATATTTTGATATAAGAAATGAAATAACTAGATAGTAACAATGGACATATGTTCTAGAAAATGATATTTTATTAATGCAAGACTCTATTATTCTCAACTGGGGATAACCATATTAGTGATAGATCATCGTCGTACACTTCACAACATTCAAATAGTTAAATACATCATTAATAAATGGTAACAAATAAATATTGATTACCATTACTCGATTGAGTTTCTTTTAATAAACTTATCAATAATGTTTTCCATCATATTTAACTATATTTGTAATTGGTTTCTTCCACACATGATTCTCACTCAATGAATCTCACTACATTTTGAATGATAAAATTGATATTACCCTTCACATATTCTCAAATGATGTTCTGGACCAAATCGATATCAGTTCACAATCTCCCTGAAAATAAAAGGATACCCTATTAGGTGTAGTATAATAATCTCATTGAAGATATGGGTCATTGAGTTCCCTATGAAAAATCATCTAATCTAACAGAATAATGACATGAATTGGTTTCATTATAAAAAACATGAAATTTTGGGTATGATAAACCATTGATAATGGGAAAAAAATATGTATCCAACTCTCTTTATGGTCCAAGGGATATATCCATATCCATTGAAAAAGGAAAAATATTTTTTGTATGATATATAAAATTTACAAAATGGTTTGTTATAATTGAGTGATATTCACCTTTATCAAATAAACCAGTCTCTAAATATTAATATATTGTTATAGTACCTCCCACAATCCCTTTACCATATTATTTACATCTAGAACTTCCTCCATAATGTGATGATTCTTTATTTACGATACCAGTTGTATGAACCCCTTGGTTATTAATATTTCTGATAACAATATATTATTTTTTTGTGATGATGAAATTATTCTCCAATAATGAGTAGATAAAAAATTAATAAATATTTAAAATATTAATGAGAGAATATAAAAACCACAAATCGTTGGTGAATTAGTAAAAAAGGTTTTAAAATGAACAAACTTTCCACACTGAAAGGAATTCAAAGTGAAACTTCCAAGAACCACAACTGGTTTGGATAATTAATCCTTTTTATAATAATAATAAGACTAATCAATAATTATATTTCCATTTCTATATTGTATTGAAAAACACAAGAGAAAAAATTACTCCTTGTAACCCCTGAAAACTATCATTGTAATGGACAACTAGAAATTATCTAACTAGAACATCAATAATAAATGGTCATATTTAACAAAAAAATCCATTGCATGAATATCATTTCTAAGACCCATATTATACATTCAAGCCCTCATATTCACATTGGATACAACCCCTTTATAAAATTGAGCAAACATAAAGAACTGGGTGGCATACTAGTTTGTGGTCCTATAACATTTTTAGATGATACAAAACTCCATGAATTTCACAAATACCATTTCCTATTGATATAAATTACATGTAAAAAATGCACTAAGGTATTTTATATCATACCCATTGGTGTTCATATCCAAAATCATTAAATCCCACCAAATCCTTCTATGTCTATATAGCATGACGGTAACACTGTTCACTTTAAATGAATCATGAATTTACATGGACAAAAAACACTTCAATACCTTTGAAAAAATACTCAACCCTTCTAGGATAATTGATATTGTGGGATGAAATAGGTTACTACAGAAGATAATATTGATTGGATTCTCTAATTTCATCTCTAAAAATGTCCACTTCTAGAGAATGGAAGGGAAAAATTATATGATGTTTTCCCAAATAATGGAAAATATAAACCACTATCTCAATAATATTATTTCCATGAATGTTCTCTCATGAAATGATTCACCAATAGATTTCTACTATAGCTTATTAAAATTTCATCTTAGAATCATGTTGATATTAAATATCTATAGAAAAATTGAATTGTCAGAAAGGATATATATAATAAAAATTAACAAAAAATATATAGTATGGTCAATTCAACAAATAAAAATAATTGATTTTTTTTAATTATATTCATATCAAAAAAACATATATGTCTAAAAATAAATTGAAAATATTCCTTAAAAAACATTCTGAAATATCCTAGGTGACTTAATCCTTGTTACGATGAGTGATGGCTACAGAATCACTCATTGAATCCTCTTATGTCCCAATATTTATTCAAATTTTCTACCAATTGAATCCAAACAATATAATTCTATCAGGGAACTATGTACATCATGTACCTATAATATCATGTTGTCATGAACCAACATGGATACACAAGTACCCTTTCACTCAAACAAGCTTTAACATATCCTAGAGGGATTTCCCAATCCCTATGGTTTGGTGACTATCACACGAAATTATACAAGAATAATGATGTAACAATTTTCCCACTAAACCTGAAAATATACTCTTTACAGGATTGTATGCTCATCCAAAAAAATGGTGAATATACAACAATAAAAAATGTGAAACAATAGGAAAACAGAACAATGTTAAAAGAAACAAATACATCATCAGTGATGAAATCATAGAAAAATCCTTTGTAATATGTTGATCAGATCTCCACTAGTCACCTACATCAATGAAATTTATATAGATCAATAACATGCACCACCACCAAAAGGTAGTTCCACTTTTCATAGACATAGAATAAAAAATTAAATAATATCCTAAAGGAAAATGTATTGTTTCACCTAGAAATCATTTTAGTATCTCAGTAAGTGTTCTAAAATTATTTCCATAAATATTAAACCAATTAACCTCATGTGTTGAATAAATTGAGTAATGTCAATATATTTATTTATTTAATATAAAATAATAAATCCATTTAAAAATATGAATGATATTTCGAAAAAATCATAAATTATCATGATATATATAACATTCATATGAAGATATTGGCATGACTAAAACTTTTCCATAAATCAATAACATGTGATCATAGAGATACACATGTTATAGAACAATGTAATAAGCCATGTAGTACATTATTTTTTATCGATATAATCCTAACACATCCCATTAGTGATCTCAACTAAATGTGATCACGTGTCCCATGACATAGGCCATCACCACTCAAATACCCAATTGGTAAAATCATGTTGTAGTATGTTTATTTAATTATTTTCAAAAGAAATTAACTTACCTAGTGTTAAATCATATTGTGATTTTCATAGTTAGATACTAATTACTATGGATATTGTGTTATTAAGTAAATCAGTAAATAAAGTATTAGAAAATAATCAATTTCAAATTAATTGAATATATAATAACATAATTTCATTAATCGATATTCCATTATCATTTCAGCACCAAATCATTGGTTTTTAGAATTTCATGAATTTGTATATAATGTTTCTATTAATCCCATTCATCATGAGGTTCAACCTTAAATAATTTCATAAAATAATTTTATAAATCAATCTATTACTTTTTAACAAATATACATAACCATTTTAGTCTCTTTAAACTTTGGTGGTTTTCCCAATATTCATGATCTTTTCAAAAATCTATCATTAATGATTCCTAATGCATTTAAAAAAACTATTAATTTCAAATAAATCAAAAATACTTTTCAAATTATATATAAAATAATATGGAACCACAAACTTTTAATCAGTGATTATAAGAACACCCAAAAATAGAAATGATTACTTATAAATGAGGGAGAAATATATCAAAAAAATCTTGTATAAAAAATCGTCTTGATCAAAAAAGGATTCAATTACCAAAAACAAGATTACACTCCTTCCAAAGAGATACAGGGTTGAGGATGGGAATCCAAAGTGAGGAAACTCATTGAAGATAAAAAACTGAAATAATATTTATGTAAGAGGATAAATCACCCAAATATCTTTAGTGAATCCATATGGTTTGAGGGGAAATGCCACATAGGAACAAATTTTTTTCAACAATAACAAAAAAATATGTTGTGCATGATTATATCATGATGTGACTCCTTCATTAACAATGTAAATATGATTAGTGGTCTATATTATAAAAAAGGAACATCCTCAACTCAAATATACATAATATGGGAATTTCTAATCATGAAATTATTTCTCATCAAAAATATTGTTAACATCAATAAAAGGATTCATCAGTTTTGATTAGTAACTTATTCACATCATTAATTGTGTTCCTGATGCCAGAAATCCATGAATCAATTAATGTCCATTTAATGCATAACATTACTAAAATCCCCAAGTGTCATTATATCTCCAAGAAACACACACTATATGAATTTAGATATATTTATAAAAAAATTCTATATATTCAATAAAATCATATGTATCTGAATATTTTGTTTTTTTCCATTATCAAGGTTCTCCATCCTCAATAATGAAATGCCATGTCCAGACTATAATGGAATTGAACCAATAGTCTACATAAACTTGAATGAATGTAACTTAGTGTTTGATGTTTATTATTTCTAAATGATACATTATATTTAAAATTTTTTATTAATAAATATTCAATAATATGTCAACAATGGAAATTTCATTTAATAAAAATAGTTCATATTTTTTTAACGTCAACAATATGATTTTGAAAAACAACAAGAATTTTATTCACTACCCATATTCATAATATTAAGAATATATTTTTAATGAAATTAAATTTAAATTAGCATTCAACCCGTATAAATTAGTCAAAAATAAATTTCTTAATATTTTTATGAGGTATTCAATTTTCTTAATAAATATTAAATTATACTCTTAGTATACTATATTTATAGAGAATCCATTATTATATAAAGAATATTTTATAATTAATATATCTCTAACCTAAAAATAATATATATATATATATATTAATACATTATATTTTATTTTATTTCAATAAATTTTCAATTCATTAATACAAATATATAAATTTAAACTGAAAATTATATATTAACAAATAATTTCTTCAAATAATAAAATTTTAATGGCCAATGTGAGAGTAATTTAAATATTTATTTATTTTCATTGATTTTTTTATAAAACATTTAATAAAAATAAAAAGATATGAGCTTCACCCTGTAATATGCTAATAGATTTTCTTTTCCACCAACCTAGAAATCCAACATCCAAGTCCTACAATTATAAAATTATCACCATCCTTTTCTATAAATTCCCACCAATCCTACAATTCCATTTCACTCCAAAATTATGATCTAGGTTCCCACCTCATTTTAAAACTCATGAGTCCCCATCTGACTATCATTTGTTATTTTGGTGTTTTTTCTAAATATTTATGATTCAGGATTGAATGATAATGATTTATTATATATTGATTTGTATTATTAATTAATTAATTTCATTTTCATAACATTTTTTATTGATATATTAATTTTATTAATTTTTATAATTAATTATTATAATATGAAAGATATATCGTTATTCCCTCTCTTTATGCCATATATGTTTGGATTTATATTACAAAAAAATTATATATCAATAAACTCTAAATCATGGAATATTTCACGATTTTATGGTATTAATGGAATATTATTTATAAATGTGGGATTAATCTATGTATGGATAATAGCGATGTTGCTATCAGATCCCCTATGAGGACCCAGGTAGATTTAAATAAATTTTAGAATTAAATGGAATTTTAAATAAATTTAATCTCATATTGAAGGGTTTATATTTATTTTTTATCCAAAATATATAAATATTATATGTGAAACATAACCCAATGATTCAAATGTGTTTCATTCATATATGGTGTGGATACATTGAAAAATAGAAGATTTATCTACTATATCACATTGATATGACTTTATTGTGAATATAAATTAAACAATATCCTCATTAACATTTCATTAATAACATCCCTACACATTTCATGTTCAATTTCCGCTAGTTTCTTATTTGATTTTTGGATAGTAACCGTGATAGCCATATTATTGCACTGAATGGAGAAACAATGATATGTTTTATATAAATCATTTTAATATGAAAGTTAATTCATTATGAATCAATGATTATTTATGTTGTTATAGATTGAATATTAATATTTTAATACATTCTCAAAATTATTCATATGAATTGTACACTATTATTCTTATGCGATTGGTGGGGATTTTATTTATTTATCCTATCAATGAATCTGTATGTATAATAAAAAAATCTATTGTTTTTGGTGTTTTCATCACATATTTATGTATGACTATTGGGAATAAAGTATTGATTGAATGTTCATGATTTCCAAAATTATATATTCCATCACTATAATTCTAATTATAATTATACATGTCCTTTACTTTTTCACAGTATCATTTTATATAATGATATATTATGAACATGTAATCAATAATATAAAATTAATTTTATTATTCAATCATTATATAGTATTTATAACTTGATTAAATTATGTTATATGTACTTATATAGATATGTTACGATTTATTTTAGATCAAAGCATTGGTTTTACAATTTCCCTAGAAAAATTTGTAGATTACTACATGTGATCCATAGATAATAATGTATAAAAAATAATTTTTTATTTTATTAAAATGTTACATTTTTTCTATTACTTATAATGTAATGAATAAAAATTTATCTAGTATTTTTTAAACATAATATTATAGCATCCTTTGTATCATGTTTTATATATTATATACAAGTGAAATATAACAACCCATAGATCTTGGGAATGTGAATAAAATTTTTTATAATGATTATTACAATTGTCATATAAAAAAATTTCAAATACAATTATTTAATTCATTTTAATTAAAAAAATTATCATGGGTTTTTATCAGTTATAATGAATTTGGATTTAGATTTTTAGAATTCTCTTTGAAATTATTTATAATATTTTTATTCATATTTATAAAAAATTTAATTTTCTAATTTATGGATTTATTTCCCCCAATATTAAAAACAAATAAAAAAATAATGAAAATAATGAATATATATATTATTATATTTCACAATGGATATGATACCCTACTAATATGAACCTTAAATGAAAAATTCATTCTCTGAATAATGAATGTTTATAAGTATCAATAAATGATTATGGTGTGGAAACATAAATTAAATGTAACTATGTTAGCAACCCATTTTTTTAATGATGTGATACATTATATTTATTTTTTTCCACTTTTATTATTTAAAATGTATTTTTTACAAGGTAATATAACTTTTATTGTGATAAATGAATTCTAATATAAATTCCATTAGTAATCAAATATCCTGAGTTTTTACCACATCATCATAATTTATATAGTATGTTGAAATTCATCCATATAAATTATATTGGTATTCCTCAATGTAACTAATTTTAGAATCATGTATTTCTATTAGTCATGCCATATTTTATTAAATAAATATTAATTAGATGTAGATTTCAAATCATCAGTTTTTCTATAAAATATTGATTAATATCCCTATAAAATTATTATTATCCATATAATTATAGACATAACCATAGCCATCTGAACCCTTAATAATCCATTGCAATATTTCTGAATTTATACAATTAATTTTCTTAATATTATATCAGAATAATACACATAATATCATTGAAAAAAGTATATTGTTGAAAAATATTGATGATGTGAGAAATATTGATTAATCCTTAATATTTATAATTATTAATTTTTCCCGCTTATATTCTTGATTACATCTATATCATTTTCTTATTAAAACCTCTCTTCATTAATCCCAAACTCAATTATTATCTTATTCAAAATAATAGTAAAACTTTTTATTGAAATATATATCTATGTAATTTGATAAATTAATAATCCAATAAGAAGATTATCTGACAATATATGTAAATCTCAATCCATTACATTGTTTGGGTCAAAATTTATTCACTCACATATATATATACGTATATAAAAATTTATTGGAATTAATTAATTTCATAAATATTAATAATGTTATATATTTTTTAAATACTTTTTTATACATCATAAAAAAAATAACAACGCTTTAAGTATATATGAAAACATAAGTACAAATTCATTGGGTTCATATTAATTATATTAATTTGACATATTTTATTTATAAGAACCTATTCACTCCTCAAATACATGGATTCATCATCTTTAGGAAATATTCATTCTCTGCAATATAATTATCGAGGAACAATACCATCATTTAAATTATAATATATTTATACATTATTCATAATTTCATGCGATGAATAGTTTTTATATATTACATTCAATAAAAATTTAAACCGTATATATTTATATTCCTTTAGTCTACACATATCCCATCTATGTGAGACTATACCAGATCCATACAACATCAATATTTTCCTTCTTTTTTGGTTTATATCAAAATTTATCCCTATATTAATTTTTCATTTTATCTAAAAAATATATTCCAATGTATAATGATTATATATTATAATCATGTTTATATTTTTTGGAAATGGTGTAGTTACTGTGCTCATGAGAAACATATATAAATTGTTTCCATAATTTATTAAACATGTCAATTGTTCTCAGATATACTAATTTAATTATAGTATTCCATGTCTAATATAAGTATCTAATGATATTATTACATTATAAAATATCTATATTCTCAAAATCTATTATATTTTTCTATCATATATCAGCTAAATTAAAAAACTAAATTGTAGAACCATCATCACATGATTATTACATATCCTCGATATTTATATCATCTTGCACAAAAAAATATATTATTAATCACTTTATTGATATTAAAATTATCATGATAATTAATTTATACAAGAAGTTATAAAAAAATATGAAATCAAATTAATGAACCACTATCAAATATTTTCTATTCAAACAACAATGACATCTTATAGTTGGTGTGAAAAAGATTAATTTCATTATTTTTTTCATTTTAATATAAAAATATATATGATAAGGATTATAGAATAAATTTTTAACGTATCAAATTTTACATGTTTTTTTGATTCAAATTGATATTATATGGTTGTACAAATGGATAAAAATTGAATAAAATAAGATTCTTCTTATTTTAAATTTAATTTATTGTTATGTTTTAATTTAGTCACATGATATAAGGGTATTAAATATCATTGTTATTTAATATATCTTCACTGTGTAATTAAAATTATACCAAATAAAATGTTACCTGGGTATTTATTACATATATCTTTATAACATTAATAAATAATGAAAATTTGTTTTTATATTTTTAGAGAGAACTAAAAATACATTATTTTCATTGTAATCAATATATTCTTCGGTCATTTACCGTGTATATTATATTCAATTTCCAATTTGAGATCACATGATCTCACAATTATTTTCATGTTTATAAATATTTATATATGTTTTTTAGAGAATGAATGTATAATAGGTTTTTCTAAAAAATATTACTATCTTTAATATAATGTTAAAAAATGAGATAGAACAATCATGTATATATATGTAATTTATATATAATAGTGTACATATATCTGTATGTATTATTTTTATTTTCCTTTAATAATGGATTCCAACACCATTATTGATATTTTTAATCATTATATTATTATATCATGTCTCAGTAGGTGAATTTATATCGATTTTATGTGTTAAATATTTTAGACAACATTATAATTAAAATGAATTTTAATGCTAAATTACCATGTTGGATATAATTTTGGAGAAGAATTGTATAATAATAATTCATTATAATTTAAAATGGGTTATTTTAATATCCCACAAAAAGTATATTACCATTTCTTCTACATATTTTATTTTTTATTTCTATTTTTATCCTACTTGAAAACTACAAATTTTAATAAAAAATGTACCCCCGTTATAATTTTGGAAATGTTTTTGAGTCTTTTATATGGTTTATATTTAAACCACATAAATCCAACATTTAATTTTATTTCATTTTATTTATGATCATTTCTTATGTTTGAATATAGTTATTTTTATTGATATATTCTTTTTAAATGTACTAATCCATTTATCAAATGTATCCATTTCATTATGTAGATTAAGATAAATTATTAAGCTCTATAAGAATCTAATAAATTGTATTAAATTTTATTTATTATTCATGACTTTTTATGAAAAATAAAATGCCATTACATTCTCCATGTAATTTTTATTATATATAAATGACTTCTTTTCACGAAACTTTTTTTTGAGTTATTACAAGACAGTTATTTGAAAATATAACATGTGTGAAATTATATATCATGTATCCCTTAATCTTGATAATGATATTTTCATGTTTATTAATTTGAATCATTTTAACACCCATGTAATTTATGATTATAACATTTTTTTGATATCGTATGCAACCTAGAACACTGAGAATAAAAAAATAATGAAAAAATATTTAAAATTTAATTTTATAACCAAGAAATTATATTTTTATCTATAAAAATAATAACCACCAATTGAAAATTATGTTAAAAATATTTAGATTAATTAATAATATTGGTAAATAAATACTCACTTTTTATATGAGTGAATAAATGCATCAATAATATATTTTTTCATCATTAATTATTGAACATCATTTTTGAGAGAAAAAATGTTTTTAATTTCTTAAAATTATATAAATTTTATTTTAAAAAATATTAATCAAATTTTTGAAATTATATTCTAAAAATTATCATGGGTTAAAATATTGGTATATTTTTGGAAACTGTTATTTATCATTGAATAATGGAGAAAAATTCCTTTTATAAAACATATATTTTTATTAAACAAATTATATTATCTACATTCACCATTAAACATTGAATTTTTTTATATTTAAAACTATTATAATTTAGTTATATTTTATTTAATTATTAATATATAATCATATTTATAATATTGAATGATATGAGATTAAATTTTATCTTAAAAATGAATTTTCAAGACCGTTAATTTTACATGGATAACGTTAATCCATTTTATATGTAAAATAAAAACACATAGGGAATGATTATAGTTAAATTTATATACTATATATGTCTATATGATTTCAAATTCATATAATTTTTTTTTCATATAGTAAATATAAGGTGAACATTTTCATGGAAAATGAATTTTCTTATGAATTTTTTCAATAATAGTGGGATAAAAAAAATAACTTTTGAAGAATTTTTGGGATTTAATTTGAAATGATTTATTAAATACTTATAATATTACTATGTAACATTATTAAATAGGTTAAAATTATTTTTTTTCATCATATTGAATATTACTAATGGTAAAAATTATTCACTACGATTAAGGTTAAAATGGAATTTTGCATGTTACATGTGCATGTGTTAATTTTTTTTTCAAGGACATAGAATTATTATTTGATTAATATTATTCAACATTGTGAATAATTTTTCCCTAAATTATCTGTGATGTATCAATTCTTTATATTATTAGTATCCAGTGTTAAAAAAATATCTAATGTGGTGAAAACTGAAATCGAAAATGTGACTATTCATGGAGGTATGGTGAATAAATTGATTAAAGTAAGTCTCATTTTTGAGTTATAGTTCTTGGTATAACATATCTTCTATTGAAAAGAATATTTATTAAATTTTAGGAACCTAGGTTGAGGGAATCTACCCAATGTGGAATATTCTTGGGTATTTACACATATGCCACTCTCCCATAATTATAAATGGGAACCCACTCCCCATACTAATTTACACCAATAAGTAAATTTATCTTTAGCAACCCCAACAAAAATATACACATTAATATCATAATAATATTCTCTATATTGTTTATTAAAAAATAAAATCAATATGTGCCATAATAATATATCAATAGGAGGCCCCTGTAAGTAATTTTATCACCATCACTAAGCTTCATCAATTTTAATTCTTATTTTTACACCTTAAAATTTTAATAATAAATGAAATATAATACTGATAGTGTCTTCCATATAATGATATGGTGTTTTTGATATAATAATATTTTAGCTTTTCCTTATCCACAAAATAGTAATAAAATCCATTATTCTAGTGTACAGTGGTCTACATTAATGAAAACCAATATATTTTACCCATGAATAACTCAAATAGATAGTTATAATAATTAATATAAGGAATATATATTATAAATATGACATGGTTTTGATTCTAAAAAATTAATATACAATTATCTTACACATTCATCCATTAAGTAAATGGTAATATTTACACTGTGTAGATATGACCCTCTACCCCCACTAAGTGATGAGATTCATTCTATATGTAAAGATTAAAGTCATTATTAAATATATATATATAATGGATAAAAATAGATATTTGTAACATTAATTTCATTCAAATTTTTATTAAACTATACCATATGAAAAAGAACTGCATCTGCTATGATGAAACACAGAAGATAAAAGAGAGAAATTAATACATAAAACAATGACAATAAATTAATAAAGATAACAAACATGATTTATTCTATTTTAAGAAGATTATATATCATATTAAAACTAATAATCTGGTTATGTTATAAATAAATAATTATTATAAAACCATTATACTAGGTGACAAATATCATTCAAATAATGTAAAATGTGATCTATGTGATTTCATCCCTCATTTCCATCATTCAGGCATATTATATTTTTTCCAAACAAATTAAAAATATATAATTTATATATAAACCATTAAAATTTATTATCACAAATCCTTCATGATTCGTGGTATATCAAATTTTCTATTTGAATTATTTCATCCAAGTGCATTTTCATGAATGATGCATAGTGGTATGGGGGGATGAACTCAATTTTTTATTGATTATTATTAAATGAACATTGAATTTATTATCATATGATTAATTGTGCAGCCTCCTAATATTTTATAATATTTCATTCTAATATTTTTATTTTTATTTACATTATATTAACATAATAAATTAATTTTTCATTTATCCCTTCAACATTATGATCATTATATGAGTTCTCCATATCAAAATTTCATTTTTGGGACGTATGTTATGTTATACATAATACATAACTTATGTTGTGTGTATATTACCAGATCAATATTTTATGTAATAAACCTCTGTAATTCTATTTTATTTAATGTTTCATTTGATGTAATCTTTTTAATGGTTAAACCTATTCAAAATTTATCAATGTCGGATAAGATTATTATTCTATTTCATATTAATCATGATTTTCTATACATCTATTTCCATTAAATTAAATTATTTGATTAATTACTAATAAAATTGATTAATTTATTTATCATATTATTATTAATGTAATATTCATGTATTGTATCCATTTTCCATTAATTGGTATTAATATTTTTTGGGTAAAATTTATAAATAAATCCAATGTTTTCTCTATCCTATGTTGAACTATTTATTTATCTAAACTATAGATTTCTTAAATTCATCCAAGAATATTTATAATCATCTAAATTTTATTTAAAATTATTTCAACACATAATTTAAAACTATAAATTGTGTTAAAATTAATATTTCTATCTTTTTTCCAAATAATAAAATCTTGGGTTTTTAAATAATTTAATAATCGTATCATAGATTTAATATAATATAAATAAATAGAATTTTACAAGAATCTATAGAACTAATTTCATTAAAATACCCATTACATGTTTATATAAATATATTTTTTAAATATAAATATTATATAAATTTATATTTTATAAAAATGGATTTCAATGTAAAAAAAGATATTTTACTCTATTAATTTTTTAATGTTTTTTTGGTAATTTTTTTCGTCAATGAAGAAAGATTGTTTTACTTACACATCAGGATATATATATTTAACAACACCAAACTTACTCTTTGCATTGATAGATTATTTTATTTTTGACTTGAGAATTTGTTGACATTCACATTATTGATTAATTGCTTATTAATTAACCATTTCATGAGTCAATCATTTTAATGACCATTGAACATTTCATTTACATTAAATTATTTTAAAAATTTTATCATGGATATGATCATTTCAAAAAATATATACAATTTATTTATATGGTGTCTTACAATGAATGTGATTTATTTTATTGGGGAAAATATAGGCCAATACATATTCCTTAATAACTAATGATAATTATTGATAAATCCTTTTGTTAATGAACATAATTGATCATTATATACATGAAAAATTAATTGGACATGTAGTAATGGGTGGGCCCAGATATTGAAGGACCCTTATTGAAATGAAATGTGTCATTAGAAAAATCAGAATGATTACATTAAATGTTTAATTTGTTTAAAAATACCCATCAGTTAAATTATATTAGGATAAGTTCGTGATGATATATATATATACATAGAGTGATGTCTCAAATTATGAAATCCAGTATTAGTAATTTCATTCAATTTTTAATTTATTATTGATTATCTATGACATTTTTTATGGATGAAATACATTAATAAAATATCCTCTTTATTTCATTGATAAAATTGAATGTGTTTTTAGTTATATATATTTCCTTGTAGTTTATTCAATATTTATTATGATTTATATATTATTGATTTATCATGTAGTATGTATCCCCTTTGGGTTATTTTAGCCCACCCTAATTTTTTTTCAATTCCAATGATTTGAAGAAGGAATTATTGAAATAGTTAATGATGAAAAATGTTTACATTCAATATTTTTTATTTCAGGTTTTCCAATGTAATGTGATATTCATGTATATATCCAGTTTACCAATAATACTAAACTATTTATTACATTGTTATGAGATCACATGTATCTTAAGAAAAATAAGTAATGTACATATCATATTAAGGATAATGTACATGGAATCATTATAGCTAGCAAATAATGATTTTTAGTAGGAACATTTTCAATTAGGATTAGGAAAATAATGATTTGTAATCTTATCCCTAAGAATAATATTAAGGCAATTTCTATGTATATGATAACAGAATAATTTTTTCTTAATGATTAAAAGATGTTTTTTAAAATTGATTACATCAATGTATATATATTATAAATGGATGGGGCTCTAATGAAACATTACCTAGCGGAAATAACTCTGAAAATGGATCATTGGTAATTAACTCAATTATCACCTAGTGAAAAATAACATGTCATATCACGTACTAGTATTGACAGACCTGTTGGATATTCATTGTGTAATTAACCCATTTTCTAAAAACAATTGTGATGTATTATTGAATATAAATTATATAAATAAATTATATGACATAGTGGTATGGGATAAAAATGACCACCCATGGGATGATATGTATAATTTCATTCATATATTTATATTTAAAATACAAATTTTAATGCATTATGTGGTGGGATTTGACATGAATTTATTTTTTAATAACTTATCTTAAGAAAACTCTTGGGTTTATTTTTTATTATATTTAAAATATTAATTTAATAATTAATCAACAAATTTTTAGGGAAATAATATTAAATTTCTAGAACAAAATAGTTTTAAAATGAATAATTATTATAAATTTAAAATATTCAAAAAATATTATTAGATACTGTGAAAAAATAATCATCACATAAAAAGGGAGTTATAGAAAATTTAGTGATTGATTAATTTTCTTTCTATGATGTCAATTTAATTCTTCGAAAATGATATCAGAATAACATACATATAATTTTGGAAGAAAGAATGAAAACAGTAGGTCCGGTGAAATCTGATGGCATCTAGAAAGGCCATGGGTCATGATCCCACATATAAATGGTGACAAGGTTGAAGTTCCTAAAATTTGCCTATGTGATTTCTTGGTTTGTTTGATATTATCTTCACAAAAAATATTTTATGGATAAATACTAATGGAAATCATTATATTGAAAACTGGGTTCTAAAATTTAGGTTTTATAGATTACTGTATAGTATTTGATAACACATGTATACCATTTTTTGTTTGGAAAATATTTAGATACATAAGGGAATAATTTTCTCCCTATTATGGATATTATTGTACTTTAAATAATAATCTTAGTGCATAAGGTATAAAAAATCATTTTTCATATTCATTACAAGGAGTATGAAATGATGTTGAAATGGAGATGGCGAGAGCGGGACTTGGTGATTCTTGGTCTGATAATGGCGAAATATTGATTTTTAGGCTTCTCCTCTAATTTTCTGAAGGGTTTTCTTTATTCCCGGGTGGGAATTTCCCTTCAAACTGGATCTCCCTCTTCTAACGGATCTGAACAATGCACGAGAATATCAAAAACCATTGTTTTCCTGAAAGAAAGGGTTATCCTTTATAGAGGCGCTATCAGGTTCTTAAGATCTGTTCAAAGGGGATTCAACTCGATCATCCAATATTACAAGGCTTGAAAATAGTGGTATTTCGGTGGTGGAAGATCTAGTGGCACTACAGAAAAGGATCAAACTATGAAATTTCTTTATCCTAGGCCGCGTGATTTATTCAAGGGTGGACATGCCTTACTCTTATGCTGATCTCAATAATAGGGTTTCTCATTGTTGGGGAAGTCGAGAATGGAGGAATATTCCTATTGGGAGTGGGTACATTCATATAATCTTTCAATACAAATTTGTAATGAACATGGCATGGAGCTATGGAAATATGCAACTCAATCCTGGAATCCTCAGATTATCAGAATGGGACATAAATTTTAAACCCTTCAATCTCCGGAAAAACAATTCTCAACTATGGGTAATGATACATTGATCGAACTGGGTGTTTTGGCATCCAAATATTTTAATGACATATCATAATATCTTGTCACACCAATTATAATGGATCAAAGGAACCTGAAATTAGAGTTGGGATTCTTTGCTCGGATTCTGGTGGATGTTAGCACAAAAATCAAGCAACCTGACAAAATTTCATTCCATGTTAATTGAAACAAATCTAATGTGAATGTGGATTATGAGGTTGTGCCTCACTTTTGTGTTGTTTTTAAGTTCTTGGGTCATTCGGTTTCTAATTTTATGGTTATTTAAAATAAGTTTTTCATTACTGGTAAAGCTCCGAAGTTGATTGATCCTAACAGGCGTAGGGAAAACAAAGATTCTTTTATTGAGAAGAAGGGGGCTACCAAGAGTCAGACTGGTCAGTCACAATCTCTGATGATTCAGAATGACATCGCCCTGATTAAGGGTTTTTTGATGAAATTACTTTCTCCATGCTTTACCTTGAAACAATCATGGGCTGATATTGTTGAGGCAGAGGAAATAGAGAATGATTTGATGTCCTGCTCACCGTTCAATGTGGGTTCTGGGATGATTATTTCTACAGAATGGGAATTCAACGAAGATCAACACATGTTCTTGAACATCTTTAATGAAACTTTTTCTTTGGTTGTGAACCTTTATACAGAAGAAGAAGATAGTTCCTTGTGTCTTGAATTATCTAAGGAAATCAGAGATCTTGTGATGTCCCAGCTAGAAGGTGTGAATCCTATTTTGTCTGATATTTCTCCCATACTGACTGGTCCTACAACTCCAATCCATGTAGATCAGCCCAATATAGTGATTTGTTCTGATATTTTTTCAAAAGAGATGGATTCTAAAAATTCTTCTAGATCTATAGCTCAAATTCACCAATGCAATACTAATTTATCAACACCTTTGATGTCCGGGCTGTATGATTCACAGTAGAATAAGGCTACTGTCTTGTGTCCTAAAATTCATGTCACACATCTTATAACCACACAACATTTTCATTATGGGATTGAAGAATATTAGTCTTGTTTAGTGAAATATTCTAGTATTTGGTCTTCAAAATATTCATAAAATATGGAATCTGAAAATACTCACAGATCTGCAGGAAAGAAAACTCCTTGCAATGCAGTTTTAACCGCAGATGTATGCACTGGACAACCTGTCTTCAAGAGGTTCAGAATGCTGATATGATTGATTCTACTAATTTTATATTACATGATTCAAATCATTCTAACAGTGGGGTACAAGGCAATGCTCCTATGTTGAAAAACAACCAAAAAGCTCAGAAAGTGATGGATGAATCTATTCTGGATTCCAAAATTGCACTGCCCAGAATATATGATAATGATAACATATTGTAGTTCAATCCCACTCCTAAAAGTAATGTGGGGTGACCACCAAATAAATAAGGAGGTAAAATCAAGAGTGGATCTAACCCTGGATTAAGATTTAAATGAAAATCCTGTTTTGGAATTTCTAGGGACTGGATAATATGGAATCTTCTAGGTCCATTCAGTTCTTTATAAAAGAACATAAACCAGTTCTCATTGGTCTATCTGAATCCTAAATATTTTCTCCTCCGGCATTGCTAATTTGGAGAATCTTGGATTCCATCTTATTGACACCAAAAAAATTCTTATCTGATGTTAAGAGTCACTCGGTTCTGGCTCATGGTTCCCTGAATAGCCCTTCAATTGTAATCTCAAGTGATCTACATTTGATATGTTCTTTCAATCACCTTGGTATACTGTTTTCCTATTATTATTTTTATGCTCATAACAGGTATCAAAACCTCAGAAATCATTGGATGGATATTGATACATTAAAATCATCTATTACAAATCCTTGGATTATGATGGGGGATTTCAATTCTATTTTGAATCTTGATAAGAAAATGGGTGCATCCAATAATTCAATTTCTTACATTGAATTAAAATCATGCATAGATCAAAATGAGTCGTTTGAATTTAATATTGTTGGTAAAAGTATACTTGGTATAGAAACCATTTGAATAGTTTTGTGGCCAGTAAAATTGACAGGGCTTTTGTAAATGAGGCTTCTTTGGATGCATGGGGATCCATTTATTGCAGTACAATATCCATATATAATTCTAATCATCATCATAATCTAGTTTACCATGTGGAAAAGGATCCCAAGCCTCCATCTCCTTTCAAATTTAACATGGCTTGGGTAAATCATCCTTAATGCAGTGTTATTATTCAGAACACTTGGAACTCGGTAAACTGTAGAAGTGATGCTTTGTCTTGTATAACCAAACTTAAAATTCCCATGAAGACTTTGAAGCTTTGGAGTAATGATCACATCAACCCTCTTGAATCTGACATTGTGTCTCTTGATCCTTCTCTTCAAATGTGCTATAGATCAATTCCATCAA
This sequence comes from Viscum album, assembly GCA_963277665.1. NCBI lineage: Eukaryota > Viridiplantae > Streptophyta > Magnoliopsida > Santalales > Viscaceae > Viscum > Viscum album. The sequence goes on from OY728156.1 coordinate 1,744,151,736, forward strand.
TGAATTCTCTTATGGTATTTTGCTGGAAACTAAGTTTTCATGAAATCTCAACAAAATTCTTAACTTAAAATTTGCTTTGCAATGGGATTTATTTAAAGAAATTCGTTTACAGACGGAGATCAAAATAAAATAATTTTCAATGCTATTCAGAAAATAAAGAAAATATCTAAGCCTATATCTCTGATCAGAAATGGTGATCGTCTCATTGACAACAGGAAGAATTTATGTGATCATTTTGTGTCTTATTTCAAGTATCTTTTCTATGGGTCATCTACCTCCATGGATCCTTTGGATGGGGTTATTCTGTAGCTTGTGAATCTGGATGATAACTCTATCATTATTTAAATTCCTTCATCTTGAGAGATTAAGGAGGCTATTTTCAGTCTCAAATCTGAAAGCTCGCCCGGAACAGATGGTTTTGTAACATCTTCATTCAATCATTCTGGGATATTTTTGATGTGTATGTTTGCAGGTTGGTCACCCACATTTTCAAAAATGGTATTCTTCCTCATGGTCTAAATGCTCAGTTTCTGGATCTTATCCCCAAAGTGGAAAATTCCAATAAAATTTAACATTTTAGGCATTCTTCTTTGGTTAACATCATATACAGGCTTATTTTTCAGAACTTTGCTAACATGAATTCCTCTATTGCAACCAATATTGTCTTTATTAATCAGTTTGGATTTATTACAGGAAGGTTGACTCAAGATTGTCTTATCACTGCTTCAGAATGTGTTAATCTTTTCAAAAGTCCACTTCAGGGAGGAAACATTGCATGGAAGCTTGATGTGCAGAAGGCTTTTGATATTATGGATTGAGGTTTAGTTTTCAATATTCTCATAATGTTTGGTTTTGATATCACCTTCATTAATTGGGTGACGAACATTTTGGGATCTACTCATATTTCTATTCTTATTAATGGATCTCTAGGATGATAAATTGGTTGCTCGAGAGGTGCTAGGCAAGGTGATCCTTTGTTTGCTATAATTTTCCATTTTCTGAAGATTATTTGAGGTGTTTTGTTTTTATTATGGAAGGGAATGGGAAGATGAAGTCAGTTCATGATGGTAGGGGTCCTGTTGCTCCATCCCATCTTTTTTATGCCAATGATATCATCCTTTTAACTCAATAAGAGAAGGGAAATATAAGGAACGTCACGAGTGCTCTATTACAATATTAGATGTTTTAGGGTCAGGAGATTAGTTGGAATAAGTCATTTGTGTACTTTTGGAGGAACTTTACTCCTAAAAAGAAGAATTCCATTATTAGTGAGTTGGGAATCAGAGAACGTTCTTTTCCATTATTTTATTTGGGGGTCCCAATGTTCAGGGGGTGTCCAAAGTCTTGTTATTTCTCTATAATTGTTTGCAATATCAGAATAAAACTCACAATCAGGAAGGGTAAATCTTTATCCTTGGCTAGTCAGGTCTTCTTAGTGAAGTCCATTATCATCTCCAATTTTTCTATTCCATTATGGTGTATAAATGGTTGACATCTCTTATCAAGAGAATTGGTGTTTAGATAAAAAAAATTATTTGGAGTGGTTCTATTGTGGAAAGAAGGCTTGCCACGATTTCATGGAAAAATGACTGCAAGTCTTATGTTGCTTGTGGTTTGGGTATTAAGAGTCTTAGATCATTTAATGATTCAACACATGTTGGGTGTATGTGGAGGCTTAGTAATGTTCATTAAAAAGCCCTTTTCTTCCTTTTGGATAGATTCCTGATTAAACTCAATGATGGAAACTTTAACTATCTCATCTCTTCGGTATGGACTGCTTTTAAGTATGCTTTTTCCATTATTAACAATGATTCTATATGGATTTTATCTAATGATTCATTATTATCTTTTTGGAAGTGAAACTATACTGGAATTCCTTTGATTGATTTGATTCCAGATGAAGATCCAAATATGGATATTGATATATTTATTATAGATCCACTTCAGAGAATGGATAATTTTTTGTCTCATGTTATTTCCACCGTTGATAGATATTTCTTCTCTCATCAGGAGTTTTTTTATCTTGGTAACCTACTACTAATAAAATCCTCCCTTCTAAGGTGTTCTATGATTATGCCATATACAACAATAATGAGTTCAATTGGATGGGTAATTTGAAGGGAAATTTCTTGATGTCTTCTCAGATAACTTTGGCATGGAGGGTTTCACATAAAAATATTTCTACTGATGATTTCTAGCAATCATGTGGAATATCACTTTGTTCTATTTGTGTTTTATGTAATCAACATAGGGAAGATGTTGACCATATTTTCCTTAGCAGCGTGGAAGCTTCGGCAATGTAGAAGGATATGGATGATATGTTTGATGTTTCTTTACCTCGGGTCACAATGATTCTAGATTTTATAAAGTGATGGAGTAATATAAGATTATCGCCGCATCTTCTGTGTGTTTTTCAAGTGGTTGTGTAAGAGGTCATTCACTGCATCTGGTGCACCATGAACAAGATGATTCATGACCAGTACACCTTTCAGGTTAGTGCCGCACTGGCTGCTATTTTATCTGTTGTTCGCAATAATTTTGTTCCAAAAAATTCTGATGTTGAAATTCCATTCATGAACTCTCAGTTTTAACTCAGTTTTGGGCAAATGAAATTTATGACCTTCATTTTTCATGATTGAAGTTCTTTGGGATGCTCCATTCTCTGATTCAATTAAAATCATTTCTGATGGTGCCTCAAGAGGCAATCTGGGACCTACTAGTTTTAGGGCTGTTTATAGGGATCATCATGGAGGTGTTCATGGTTTTTTTCAGGGATATTGTATACATTCCTTAACTCTTGAAGTAGAAATTCGTGGTGTGATTATAGTAGTTGAGAAAGAAGAAAATTTTGGTTGGAAAAATATTTGGTTTGAATGTGATTCTACTTCTGTTTTTCTTACCATTTGATCTGGTTTTATTCATATTTCTTGGAATCTCACCAATAGATGGATTAGATATTTGGATTTTCATTACTCTATGTATCATATTGTTATCCATATATATAGAGTTCCTAATGGAATTACAGATGGTTTAGAAAGCAATGGCATCGATGGTCTTTTCTTTTAATGGGACAATCAGGTTCTAGACGATCTTCTACTTCTTCTTAAGAAGGATCAATGTAAATCTCCCATTTTCAGAATTGTGTAATGTTTTCTATTAATAATGGAATTTTCTTTTATTGGAAAGGTCATAGTTTACCATTAAAAAAATTTATATTGAAATTATACATAACAAAATGATAAAATTGTTCTTATGAAATAAAAATATATCATATAGGTATATTTTATATCATTATCTATATTGATAGTAAAATAATACCTCAAATCTATGAAAAAGATATTGGAAAAAAATATTATACTCTTGAAATCATCTCTGATGTGTTGAAGGCCTTTTCTCATATCATATATTTATTGTTTATTTTTTGTCAAATTTTTCGAGTCCATGTTTTGTATCTCAATATATTATTTCATAGGAATTAGTTTCTTCCACCAAATCCAAATTTTTTATACCCATTAATGTTTATATAATTGGAAACATACTAATTTTTTATTCTTGATGAAATTCATATTTTCCACAAAATCATTCATAGATGATTTTTTATAAACTCTTTTATGAACTTATTTATCAGAAAATGAATTTTCTAATGTAAAATCCATTATTTATAAGAGAAATATAAATTTATAGTATTAAATTTACTAAATATTTTGATAATATAAGATGAATTTATTTTCAATTAACAACATTTTGTTTGGTCATGTAAGGGACATGAAACACCAATCCTAAAAAAACAACAATATATCACTTATAGAAGACCATTGTAACATTATAATTAAAACTCATGGTATGAATAAGAATAATATTTTTAAATTTATGGATATATATTATATATGATGTAAATATATTATAAAATAAAGACTCAATTTTTAGCAATGTCTTGTCATTCTTTAAAAATATTAATATGTTTTGATTTCTTTTTATGATATAATTATATATACATTTTTTACCAATTATAGAAATTTTAATAGTAAAAAAATCATTTTTGCCATATTTATATCAAAAACAATATTTTTTTTATGTTTTAGGAACTTTTGAAAAAAGTTAATTTTTACTAAATAGTATAAATTACATTCTTTTGAATAAAAATCATTTATTTTCTATATGTTATGGATTTTAAATGTACAATTATGCACAAAATTTTATTTTATTGTAATTTTTTATTAATTATGTTTAATATAATTAATTAAATATTATTAAATTTTATATTGGATATTGGATAATGTTTATTATTAGTCATAAAAATACATTTTTTTGAAATTTTTTTTAATGTGCCTAATGTTTATCCATTTAATTTAATTATGAAAAGAAATAATGAGGAATGAATGAATTGAAAATTGAAAATTATATATTTATATATATTAATTTAAATTCATATTTTTCCTATTTATTTTTATTGGTAAAATATATTATAATTTTTTATATGGTATATAGTTGATTCTAAAAAACCACATTTCATTGAACATTGAAGGATTAGTATAAAATGAATATATGATACATATTGGGATTTAATGTAATCAAAAGAGTTCAATCTCTGGATTTAGTATAATTAACACTTTGAAATATGGTAAATCTTTTTTCTCATAATTATTGGAGGAAACTATATAAATTAATTACAATGATTAAGGTTAAAATGAGGATTTCGCTTTACATAAAATAATGTTAATATAAATTTCTCATACTGAATGAAAATTTTTATGAAAAAATATTCATATTTATAAATAATTCGTCTAAATAACTTCATAATTACAATTTTCTTCACCTAAAGAAAAAATTACATTGGTGTAAGAACTAGTTACCATTCTGAATACTAAATTTCTAAAGGTGGCTTACCATAGATGTAAAATTGGAAAAATTAAAACATGTATCATTTTATTTCCTGATATATAGATTAACCTTTCCAAAAAAACCCATTACATATCAATTTTATGAGAATTTGGGTTGATATTGTACTTTAAATCTTAATAGTTTTGTAAATTAGAAAAAAAAATGTCACTCTATTAAACTTATTCGATGAATTCTAAACAATTAACTTAATCACATATCTTAAGAAATTTATATATAAAACCTTCCCTAAATTTATCCCCAAATCATTATAGGCATCTTATATTTTAGGTCCAACCAAAAATTACAACCAATGTGTCCTCAATAAGATAACAAGAAGAGTTATTTCATTGTGGAAGAAACATTCCTCATTTTAACCCATCATATTACCTCTTATTTTTCACTTTTAATTTTTTTAACAACAATACCAATAAAATAGATATAATATATACCATATAATGGGTTTTATATTTAATATATAATAATTTTTATCCATCTCATTCCTCATTAAATTAGAAAGCATGAAATCGATCATGTGATTAGAAGACTACTACAACGCTAAGCAGTGTAAATTGTTTTCCACCAATGACATGCATATATATATATATCCATAATAATTGAATAATTAATATATTTTTTTACTTGTTTAATGATAACAACTCTATAAAATTATTATATCTTCTAAATTCTAACCATTTCACCCATTAAGGAAGTGATAATGTTGCTTCTGTGCACGGATAACCTACAATCTCCATGAAGCTATGTGACACATTCCCCACGTTAAAGTTTAAATAATTTTTATCAAAATGTATATAATGAGTAAATATTATATTTATACCATCAATAAAATTATTTTATTTATCAAACTGTATCATATTTATGTAAATTATTATGTTAGTGACAAATCAATGATAAAAAGAAAATGCAATTAACCCTCAGAAAATGGCATTAATGAAATAATATTAATGAAAATGTAATAAGATATAACATGAATATCATAAATGAAATTATAAATATTAGAATATTTGTATTTTCATTTAATTAAAAAATAATGCCCGTATACATAAGGGTAAACAAAATTCAATGAAAGTGAAATGTGAGTTATGGAATTTTTTAATCAATTTTACATCATTGTGTCATATTATAATATTTGGAACAGATTTTATTTTCTACTGTGTACATAAAAATAAATTTAAATATAATATAATTAATATATTATAATTCATGGGTTTCAAAAATTTCAATCTTAATCTTTTCATCCAATGGATATTTTGTCGACAGTTACCATGTAGAAATGTGTTCTTCACTCAATTTATATTTTTTGAGTTATATTACATCATAATTGTCATTTATATCCTAAGATCATGTTTTTATGGACTTGTAATTTTATTATATTATATTTATATTTTATTTATATTTAGTTACATTTGATACAAAACACAACTTCATTGATTAACTCTGACTTTAATGATATAATCATTGTATGGGTTCTAAAGAACAAAAGGTTTCCTTCAGAACAACTGTTATATTATTCATATATCATATTTTATAAAACTTATCTATATATTATTTTATTTTTTATATCATGATTCAATTTAAATTCATGGTTTTTAATGTTTCTTATGATGTTATTTGTTTAATTGTGGTTATAATATAAAAGTTTCTAATGTGCTAAAGGTTTTAGTTATGATCCAATTTTAATCCGGAATGTTTGTGATTTAACCACCTTTAACAGAAATTTTATTATTATTGTATAATAAACCCCTATCATTTTTATCTTATAATTATTAAAATAATTTTTTCCTATTTATTCATATTTTCTTCATTTTTTGGTAAAAATTATTGAAAATATGATTTATTTTAAATCAAACTGTATTTCTCTCTTCAAACAAAAATATGTTTTCTTCCAAATCCATGTTTTATAAAAAAATTATAGAATATATGTAAAATTATAAAATTATTTATTATACATTTTTTTACCTTATTTTACACTTACAAAATGGTTTTATGGAATCTTTTTTTCATTTTCTAAAAAATATACTTTTGACATTTTACATAAAATACGAATGGAATTATTATTTTCACATATGGGTCATGAATGAAAATTTCCCACCATTAGGTCCACTAATAATTGTTATGCTTAAAATTAAATTTTCATGCAAAATTTTCTAGAATGCTATTTTCCAAATATTCTGGGAATTTTATTAAAAATAATTTTCACATTGAAATCCCATTTTCCTCGAAAGCTATTTTACTGATCACTTATGGTAATTCATTAATTCAATGAGAAAAACATGTATATATATATATAATCCACATGGTATTTATTATAATGATTCCATTATAATTAATTATCTAGATGATTTATCATCAGTTTTTTCAAGAAAGGTGTTGACATTAACATTCTTAGTAAATTTTTATTTCATTAACATTATTTTGAAATATTACATTTTTTAGAATCTATGAAAATAACATATCCCATTAATATATATATATTTAACTTTTTTATCTTGTATTTTATAATTATCTAAATTGTATACCATGTCTATATAGTGGGTTATAGTTTGATATTTTTTTGTCTAATTAGGGATAATCTTGGAAAATCCTTATTATTTAGTCAATATAGATAATAATAATTTTTTATTTATAAATTGAATTTTTAATTCAATATAATAAAAAATAATTATGAAAAACGTGATTGATTAAGATATATTATAGATAGAAATTTGATTCATTGATTGGTATAATAATAAAAATTAGTTATATGAAATTATGTGTGTTTTTGGTGAATTTCTATAAATCACATTAACTATCGTTGAAAAAGGTCAAAATGGTAAATATATCATGATATATAAAATAATGATATCCACTATTAATCAGTTATACCATTGATGATTCATTATTTATTATCAATTATGTTTTTTTGTTGAAATTTTCCATTGATTCATTCATGTGCTCATGTCATGGCCTAAATGTAATTTGTTTTTAGTTATTTTCATTTGCATATTTATTTCCATATTGATTGTTTTTTTATAAAATATTTACATGATTTGTTGTGTGTATCCATTACTAATAATTTTAGATCAATATATTTTTTTTTTCTTTCCCATGAATGAAGGAAATAATCATTGAAAGAGTGTTAGCAAACATTATTTTTAGTCTCACTATGTTGGATTTCAAATTTTTTAAACAAATTGAGATTAATGTATCGTCCTAGTCTACCATAACTATTATACTATTCAGTAAAATTGTGATGTGATCTAGTTTATATTATGTCAATATAGTAACACAACCACATGCTTAGGTACAATAGGATTGGGTTTTTATTAATCATTTACGGTTCTTGTTCTCTTATAACATAATTCATCATTTTGGAAAGCCTCTCCTATATTTTATTCAAACAAATGATATATCATTAATTGTGTTTTTTTATCGATATTTTGACTTGTGGAAATACATAAATAAATGAAATATTAATATTGAAAATCATTATTCATCCTTCAATAATTATGATATTTACAATATTTCATCATATAACTTTTCTTCATTTAATGTGAATTCGATGTTAATTTTTTAAATCTAATAATATTTGATGGGATATATTATTTTTTTTGATGTGAATTATTTATTTCAAGTATTATATTATGATATTTTGTTAGTTTTATAGATTTATCCCATGATTATTTTGAAATATGTAAATATTTTATAAAATTCTATCTAAAATTCATTCATTTTTATATTATTTAAAAATAATAGATATATTTAGAAATGTTTTTGTTACCGAAAAAACAAAATATGTTTTTATTCACTTAATTTTATTCCATTAATAAATATATTATGTCTAAAAACATTTATCATGTTTACCAAAATATGTTGTTTATTTAATAAATTCAAATATTAATTTAATATTTTTTTTTGAAATTATAAAAATAAATTATATTTATTTTATATTTATTAAAAAATGCTAGATATTAGGTTATATTAAAATATTTATTATTACTATTCTTTATTGGAACCTTTTTTTCCATACCTATTACATGGATCAATGTTTTAATTTTTGGATCACTGAACAATTATAAGAATACAATTTTATTTTACCTATGTGAACAACATCATAAAAACATAATAATGGTAGATATGTTCTCTATATGGGATTTTTAATATTGATTAGTAATTTCATGAAAAAAATTCTTGATTAGTTTTATATGTGTACTAATATTCATTAATTAAATATTATTTATTCATTCATGTGTAAACATTGATATCTCCTAAACTAATTCTGGATTAGCTGACCAAAATATATTTTTAATATAATTTTTTTTCATTTTCTAGCTCCATAGATTGGCTATCTATCTGTAATTTTATTTTATTTTATTTTTGGGTTTTAATTTTCATTAATAATAGTATTCACCCTATTCTTTTGATAAGATGGTATAACTCTACCACATATTGAGTATATGGATGTAAGAGAGTTAAATGTGAGAGAGGGAGGTGGATCTTCATTGATGGAGGTCGATCATATCAACATCAAGAGACATAATCCCTATAGTTTATATAATAAATATCGAACATTGATTCTTTTATTATTCTCCATAGTATTGTACTTATTATATTTTTTAACATTTCATTGTTTTTTATTTATGGTTTTTAATTTATAATGATTTTGAACAATGAGTAAAACTAATGGCCTGTTTTGGGGAGATTTGTTGTGAAACAAGAAGAATATGGTTGTCTAATGAATATCTATTATATAATTCATGAAAACACTACATGTAATTATGAAATTGAAATAAATTATATCATCAATGGAACATAGTTTGAAGAATATTTCTAAGTATCATGTTGGCCATACAAAAACTACATGTAGGATATATGGGAACATCCCAAATGGTGTGCAATTTAAATTTATAAATAATACATGAGTTATATATGGTGTTTAAAATTACATTATCTTTTTTGTGGAACAATACATTGTGCCAGGGTATATGAAATGGTATTGAAATGTTCCATATACTTCACATGATTGTTGAATTACATAATTTATTTTGTAAATACAGATCGAGTATGGGAAAATTAATTTCCAATACTAGGGTGTTGTGAATAATTTCTCTATAGGCCAAAATATATATTATGTACATGATTCACAATGGTTTTTATTACAACATTTTAAAATTGGGCAATGCATAAGGTTTACTTAGATTATCATTCTATGAAGAATTTGACAGTGTGATATTATTCACAATCATGAAGCATTATATAGATTATTCATCTACTATTGCATAACATAGCCTCATGCCTATAATGATGGGATCTACATGATATTGTGGATTAATTTTTTGTAAATCTAATCCCATCATCTCATTAAAATTTTTGTATGTTTTTCCCTTATAGGTATTTGACTGATGTGAATATTTTTTATTTCATGTGTGGTTATAAATCAGTTTTGTACAGATTGTGGTGAATACATGAGTTTGGGAATGCAATCAGTGGGACCTCTACACTGTTGTGAAACCAAAACCTTGATTTAGACACATTTTTATATCATATATATTATAACCTCCTCTATATGAATTCTTAATTATGAGGAATCATGCGGTTTGTAGATGATGATTGGGAATTATTAGTTTTTAATTGTATTACTGTGCTTATGTGGAGTTTTCTTATAATGGGTGAGAAATTACCTCTTATCCATATATAGAACCATGAGTAATTTATAGACATGATGTATATGATATCACAATATTATTGGAGTATATTTATTTGAACAACTTAATAATATAAATTTTTTATTTCAGTGGCATCAAGAAGGGATTTGGATTATCTCTATCTTTGGTATCATGTGATGAGGTGTTATACATAATTTCCATTAATATAAAAAAAATGGACATGATATTTTGAGTATTTTTCCTCTATGGTTGTTTATAATTTTTATTTTTTTCACCAGTATCTTTGGAGTTCCATCAGGTCCTCTAGGATAATGTTCTCTCCCTCAACTAGTATATTTTCTTTATCAAGGTGTAGGAAACCCATTATGACACTAGGTGAATTGTGTGGTGGAAATGGTATTTGATATCATTATATGTTTTGGGGATTATAATATTATTGTTTTGATAGTACACTCAGTTTATCCCATCATGAGTTTTAAAAGTATAGACTAGATCAATGTGGAGTGGTATTCACTTTATGGTTGGATTACCCTAAACATGATTCATAGATTTCTTCAATGACTCTCATTAATGAGAACCAAAGTGAATAATTAGGTTTCACCACTATAACATAATGATATATTTAAAATACTAAATTTATGGGGTTCAATACACCCAATAATCGAGCTTGTTACCCATTCAGCACCATAACATTCATGAGGTATCCACCACATTTATTTAACTATTGATTCTATATTTGGTGAGTGGGATGTCATGATTTACATTATAGCTCCCCATGATATGATATATATTTCCTTTTTTGACTTTATTTGTTTTTAATGTTCTTGGGATGAGTTGGGAAGAAGTTGGTAGTGTTTGGAATGGGTTTGAATATGTTTGGAGATTTTTGAAGAGAGAACAATTTGAGCATGGTTAGTGAAAACCGCGCGGGTTCTCATGGAAATCGTGTAGGGGGAGATAGTAGGCATGCACACAGTTATGGCATGGTTTTCCAAACTATGAAAAATAATCATGTGGCCACTTAAAAATGGGGTTTTTATTTATCGTCTCTGTTAGAGGTGCCACTTTTCACTCGAATTCTTCTCCCACTCAAGCCTCGCATGGGTTTTTGGGTTCTTAGATGTTGTTGGTGCTCCCCCATACATTTTTGAAGCATCTTGAAGAAGAATAAAAGTGGTTTTAAGGTGGTTTCACTGGGAAATGGGATCTAGAGTGGTTTCAGTGGTGCGTTTATTGGATTTGTGGTGGGGTTTTTCGTGAATATTTTTCCGCGAAACCCTATTGGTAGGGGGCCTCTCTCTCAACTTGACTTGGTTAGATCAAGTACTTTTGGGTGCAATTAAATTTTTTTTTGGAAATTAATTGAGATAATTATGTGATAATTTTTTTGGTATTCTATTTGGTAATGATTTTGGAGATTTTGGGGGAAATGGGTTAATATGGAAAAAGTGGGCTTTGTTGTGTGATTTGAAAATGTTGATTTTAAAATCATTAGTGTGTGATTATAAATTTTTTTTTGTGAAAGATGGTTTTAAATAAAGATATAGCATTTGGAAATTTAGTCGAACATGGAAAGTTAGTTAAATGGGGTTTTCAATAAATGAGTGATTTATTAAAGGGAATTGGCATGTCTTGTAAATGGTTTGTGCGTATTGTGCAGCCTTGGTGCCTTGTGCATGTTGGTTGATTTAGTGTTATGTCTCGTGTTGGTTGTGTAAAAGTGGGTCGGGAGTCTCACTATAAAATGTGATGGATAGTGTTCTAAAGAACAACTATTCTGAATGTGGGTGGGAAGTATCACTATCAATGGTAATGCATGTTGGTCGGAAGAACCACCATGATGGGTAGTGTTCGGGAAGTTCCGGTAGGTTGGGAATGAGGTAGATGTATTTGCACGAGATGTTCCAACGAGGTTGTTTGTTTTTTAGTGTTATGGCTATGTATGATAGAGTTGTTTGGGCTAATGGGTGATAGTAATGCGGATTATAGATCTGTGTGGATTTCCTTTGTTTTTTCAAAGCATGGTAAAGGAACATTTATAATGTTGTAATTTGTTGTGATATTTGTTGTTTTATATGAGCAGTGTTGTATAAAATGTGTTAAAGGTTTTATCCTAGTGGTGTTTGTAGGGATGTAATTTTCGGCAAACATACTGAGTATTAGTACGTACCCCTTCATTGGAACTTTGGTTCTTTGGCAGATGTCGTATTATGGGACACATGTAATGTTATTGGATCTCATTCCTAGTGGTTCATGGTGATTCTTAGGAGATGTGGAGGTTCTTGGAGCATGGAGCATGGTGTGGAGCTCTGGAGTGTGTCTTGGTTTATTTTGGGTCTCTTCTTTAGTCTTCCGTATAGTTCTCTAATAATGTGGTTGGTTGTATTGGTTTATAGGATGTGTTGTGGAATAGTGTGGTTCTTTTTTTGTAATGTATATGTTGGTTGTTTTGTTGACAAGCATCATGTTGTTTATTGATAGTGGATAGTCATTTTGGTTGGTTTTGTCTCAAGGGAAAACAGTTCCCCAATTTAGTCTCTTTGCCCTTAGAATTTATTTCTAGTATTTGGTGCCTTTGGAATGTCTCATATGGCCATGTATCATTCATACATGTTCTCAAGACAATGATACTGGGCAGGATGTAACAAGTGGTATCAGTTTGTTCAATCCCTAGCTTTCTTGTGAGATAATTTGTTCGATCATTGGTGTTAATCTTTGGTCTTGGTGTTGTCACTAATTCATGGACTATTCCTTGATTAGGGATGTTAGCATGACATAGGATTTTCAAGACATGGATTGTATAGCATATAATGGTGTAGCTGACACTTTTATGCAGATCATCATGTTACTGGGTAGTTGGGTAAAAAAGTGTTTTAGAGACATTTATTGGCATTGGATATATTATTTTTGTGGGTGTAACCATTTACAATAACATGGAATGCATTGTAGAAATGACTTCCCACTAGGATGAATATTTTATTGGTGTATAATGAAATGTGGTGTGATATGAATGCATGGATTTTGGAAAATTCTGAATTCAGATTCAAAATGGAAGGTTTTGATAATGAAAATTTATCGTATTTTAAAAATGGGTTGACTATCAAATCATGGGGGGTTTTTATTTTAAAAAATGTTGCAACATGGTAAATTTGAAAATCTGGAAAGCGTATTGGTGATAGTTTCAATGTAAATGACATTGAAATAGTAAGCCTTTATTTTCTAGGGACTGAGACTTTTAGTGATTCTTATGATGATATAGATAGAATGGGGTAGGATTAATAGAGACCAATCGAAGGATTCCAATGGAAATTTTGTTGCACTGGAGCCCCAGGTGAACCAATAGTTGGCCTAAAGCATCGTTCAGGATTTTCAAATAGCACAGTCAGGACTGCAACCAGATACTCTTGTTTGGATATCTATCTTGGTAGGAAAATCCTTGGAATGGAAGTACGGTTCACCTCAAGAGAGGATTAAACCCTAACATTGAGACAAAGTGGAAGATGAATAAATTTTATCACTAACATGGAGAAAATCAGAATCAGACCACAATATTGTTAAAATTTACTTCAAGACCAACAAGAAATTTGGGTTGTTTTTAGTGTTGCTCCACAATCCACATCAAGAGGAATTGTAAGGAAAAAATGCAGAATGTCATAACTGAAATATTTTGTGTAATTTTACGTGGTATTTCTTTAATTATATGAGGTTGGGTGTTTGTGAAACTCCTCACAAAGGGAAGCATCAGCAGGATAATAAAGATTAGAGAATGGAAATCATGCATATGCATGGATCTGATCATGTTGTCATGGATGATCTGTCAGAACCACCAAAAGTTTGAGGTACAATTATTTTAATTTCCCGGTTGATGAAAGCATTATTTAATATGGGTAAGTTGCATCATTTATTGCTTTTCTCATCATTGACTAGTTTGGTTTACTAGTGAAAAAACACCATTCTTTTTGAATCATCAAACTCCTCTGGGTGAAAGAGAGTGTTAATTCATCTTACAATAAGGTTGTTGTTTAGTTGTGGAGGGAAACGAATTGAAGTTGTATATCTCAGTACATGATATGGATGTTTATTATATAATCCTAGGAATGAACTGTTTGATGATTTTTAAGGCCCACATCGATTCCTATGTGCGAATGGTTAGTATGGTGAAAGAGGACAGTGATAGACATCTCTTTAGAAGAGAGAAAAATGAAACCTAGGTGCAACAGATTTATTGGAACCAACTATTGGCACGATCTCGTATAAATTGGTGGCTTTGTCATTAGCATTGGTGGAAGATGCTGAGCATAGAATTTTTTTCCAGTGGTTTTGGATCATTTTATGGATGTATTTTTCAAATAATTATCAGGTCTGCCTACTGTGATGGAAGTAGAGTTTGGGATTGATATTTTTCTAGAGACCGACCCTATCTCATCCCGATCTAACCAAATGGAAGAAGATGAATTGTGGAAATTGAATGTGTAGTTAGAAGAGGTAGAGAAAAAATCATTCATCCTTCCTAGAACTTCACCTTGGGAATCACATGTTTTGTCTATTAAAAAGGCGGATGAAACACTGTGTTTCTGTGTTGATTATCGTAGACTTAATCAGGTTATGATAAATAAACAATATACACTTCCATGCATTGATGATTTTTTTGACCAATTGAGAGTGGCTTAGTGGTTCTCCATGATTGATATGAGGTCAAAATGACACTAATTGCCGATGAGGAAGGAGGATATTCCAAAAGAAAACTTTTAGTAGTAGACATGGCCATTACAAGTATGTGGGTATGGCCTTTGGTCTAAAGAATTCACCAGTAGTGTTCCTAGAATTGATGAATCAGAGGTTTTAGAGATATCTGGATTCTTTTTTGGTGGTGTTTTTTGTTGATATACTGGGTTATTAAAGGACAACGGTGGAGTATGTTTAGATACATGGATTCCTTGGTTTATCTAGGTATTATTGACGGGTTTTTTGTGATTTCTCATGATTGGCTTCACCGACAACAGCTTTGACAATGATGAAAATCCCATTTCATTGGGATGAGCTGTACTAGTAATTATTTGAAGAGCTATAGGGTATCCTTACATCAGTACAAATCTTGGTTTTTTTTAGAACCATGGATAGGGTATGTGGTTTATTATAATGCATCGGGATCATGGTTGGGGTGTGTTCACTTATAGGGGGTCATGTGGTTGTATATAGATCACGATAGTTGAGGTTTAAAGAGAAGAACTACCCAACACATGATTTTTAGTTAGCAACAATGGTTCATGCTTTAAAAATGTGGCGTCATTTCCTCTTCAGTGAGAAATTTAGAGTGATTACTAACCATAACCTCTTAATGAATATTTTCTCACATTGAGATTTCAACCTAAGGCTATGGATATGGGTTGAATATCTTCATATGTTTGATTTTGACATAATGTACAAACCAGTTAAGGGATATTTTGTGGTGGATTCATTATGTATGAAATCATATGTTAAAGTGTTGAAGAAGAGATCAGATTAGTGGAAGTTGATGTCGGTCATAGTTGACATGCAGATAGAATGTAAGGACCGGGGTGAAAAAGCATTCTTCATTCAATTTTCATTGGTTCCTAACATGTATTATTTAGTTAAAGAGGCACAAGAATATGATTCCAAGGGTTTGGTGATGAGGTCGAAACTCAATGGATTGGAGACCATTGAGAACTAGGAACAGAATGTGAATTCATTCATGTGTTTTCAGAATCAGATAGTGGTACCAGTGCCTTTTTAGGAGTAAATTATCAGGGCTTATCAATTTTCTAGGTGGGAAATCCATCCATGAATTCAGAAAATTTATAAGGAAATGGAGGCTCTATTTTGGTGGTTAGGTTTGAAAAGTGTTGTGGTCAAGTTTGTCTCGAGATACATGACCTGTCAGCAAGTAAAGGTAGAGCATTAGTGGTCAGTAGACATGTTGCAGTATTTAACTATCCCGGTGAGGAAATGTGAGTATATAGAAATTTATTATTTGATGGGTCTCAAAATAATGGTCTAGAAGCACAATTACCTATGTGGGATTGTGGATAGACACACAAAGTCAGCCCATTTCAACCCGATTCTTGAATCACATGCGGTGGAGGATCTCTCGAAAATCTATATCCCAGAGGTGGAAAGGAGATATGGTGTTCTAGTTTCGTTGATATAAAATAGATATCCAAGTTTTGCATATCGTTTTTCGTAATCCTTACAACAAACCCATGGTTCATAGTAGATGATGATCAAGGTGTTTCTTCCTCATACGGATGGACAATCACAGAGGAAGAAACAAACCTTGGAGAATATGTTAAGGGATTGTGTGATGGATTTAGAATATTCATGGGAGCACTTATCATTGGTGGATATATCCATTGATAAAAATTATCATGATTTGATACATATGGCTCCGTTTGAGGAATTTTATGGTCATCAATGTCGTTCTCCACTATGTTGGGTGGAAACAGGCGAGAAATCAATCATCAGACCGAGCCTTCTCCAAGAGACACTGAGGAAAAGCATGTTTATTTGGAAGAGGATGGTGATGTCTCAATGTCATCAGAAATCATATGTGGACCTTCTTCAATGACCAATTTTGATTGACGTGTGTGATCATGTGTTTATGAGAATATCTCTAATGTTGGGACATCATTTGTTTGGGAAGCAGTGCATGTTATCTTTGAGGTATATTGGGACTTTTGAGATACTTGAGCAGATTAGAGAGGGGGATTATTTTTCAGATTTTCCACTATAGTATAGTGTGATTCACAATGTGTTTCCTGTGTCTTAGTTGAAAAATTCTCACTCATATCATGACCATGTTATTCCTTGGGATCATGCTGAGCTAGAACATGATGCTTCTTTGATGCGCGTTCCAATAAGGATTGTGGATAGTCAAGATAAAGTCCTACATGGTAAAATAAATGGTTTAGTTCATGTTTGGTGGAAGAATGAAAAAATGCAAGAGGATACATGGGAATGGGAGAAAGATATGGCCGAGCAATGGCCCGAGCTATTTTAGATATGAAATGGTTCTCAACTTTCTGGGGACGGAATATCAAATGGTGGGGAGAATGCAGTACCCTCATATTGTGTTATGTAGCCTTTATTTATTCCTTCTTATGTGTTTAATGATATTGGGATGAGATGAGAATAGTTTGGTAGTGTTTTTAAGGGTTATTAATTTTTATAGAGGCTTTTATAAGAGAGAACGGTATAATGAAAATTAGGGGAAACCATGTGGGTTCTCCAAAAAACTGTGCAGGGGGAGACAATAGTCCTTTCACAGCCTGCACACAGTTTTCCAAACCGTGCGAGGCAACCATGTAGACACCTCCTCTCGAGATAGTGGTGTCTGCATGGTTATAGAGAGGTTATCAAAACCATGCCACAAACCATGAGACCACATAAAAATAGGTTTTTTTTAATCTGGGCTCTCTCGGGGGTTCCACTTCTCACGAAAATTCTTCTCCCACTCGAGACTCACATGGGATTTTCGGTTCTCGGAGCCTGGAGGTTCCCACCCACACATTTTGGAATTCATTTGAAGTGGTTTCATAGTATTTTGAAGGTGGTTTCTCCCAGGGAATAGCCTCTAGAGTAGTTTTAGTGTTGTATTTACCAGATTTGTGGTGCGTTTTATCGTTGGTCATTTTCACCAGAACCCAAAGTTATGTGGATTCTCTATCGACTCCACATGGTTAAAACTAGTAGTTTTGGTTACAATAAAAAAATTTCTCTGGAAATTAATTGTGATAACGATGTGTGAATATTGTTTGAAATCTATTTGGTGGGGACTTGGGAGAATTTGGGAGAAATGGGTCATTATTACAAAAGGGGGCTTTGTTGTGTGATTTTAAAATTTTTATTTCAAAATCCTTAGTGTCTTATTATAAATAAATGTTTTGGGAAATATGTTTTTCAATATTGATGTTGTTTATTGAAATTTTTTTGGGCATGGAACAATAGTTATTTTTTTCAATAAATCAGTGATTTATAGATATGAATTGTCTTGTGTTGGAAATGGTTGTGTGCTTATTTTGAAGCATTGGTGCCTTCTGCTTATGAGTTGATTGAGTTTTATGTCTTCTATTTGTTGTGTGGAAGTGTGCGGGATGTATAACTATAAAAGGGGATGGATAGTGGTAGAAAGAACAACCATTATCCAATTGGGAGGGACGTATCACTATATAAGGTGATGGATAATAGTCGTAGGAACCTCCATGATGGGTAGTTGTATGGATGTGCCGCTAGTTTGGGAAGGATGTAAATGGGTTTGGATGAGAAATTCCACTGTGGTTGTTTGTTTTTTTTTGGTTTGGCTACGAAATATGATTTTCTGGGCTAATGGGTGATTTTAATGTGTCTTATGCCTTAGTGTATCTTTCCTTTGTTTCCCATGATGTGGTAAAGGAATATTTGGCTTGATGTAAGTTGTTGCACTATTGGTTGTTTTATATCTACTGTTTTATATAAAATTTAAGAATTATTTTATCCCAATGGTTTGTGTAGGAAAGTTATTTGGGGAACACCTACAGAGAATTTGTTCTCATCCCCTACTTTGGCACTTTCATGCTTTTGGAGATGTCATATTCCAAGACACAGGTAATGTTAAAGCATCTCATTGCAAGTGGTTTGGGGTGATGATCAGGGGATGTGGTGGTTCTTGGAGCATGGTTCTTGGTGTGGAGCTGTGTAGTGAGTCTTGGTTTATTTTGGGTATCCTGTTTATTCTTCCATATAGTTATTTGATATTGTGTTTTGTTGTATAGGATTTTGGTTTGTGTTGTGGAATAGTGTGGTTCCTTCCATGTAATTTATGAGTTGGTTATTTTGTTGACATGTACAATGTAGTTTTTTGATAGTGGATCTTTTGGTTTTTTGGTTTTTTCTAAATGGAATATTCTTCCCTACTTTATTATTTTAGCCCTCGACATTTTTTACTATCCTTTGGTTCCTTGGGAACGTCGCTTAAGGCCAAGTAACATTCATATTCCTTCTCAAGACATTGAGATCTTGAGGGTTGTTACACCCATTATATAACATATGTAATTGTTCTTTGATAATTTTATTCTTGTCTGTTTGGAAGCTCACCTTGAGTTATCGGTCAGTGACGATGCAGATGTATAATGAGTTTCTTAAGGATAATGATACCAATTACAATTGGATCTATTGGAATATATTCCAATAGTTTTATTTGAGGTTTTGTTATGTTACCCCATAATATATAATGTTGAAATTATATAATCCACATAACAGAAGATTTTATATTTTGGTATAAAAATGGTGTATGTTTTGTAAATAATAAATGAGAATTGACCTGATTTAACCTTGGTAAAGGGACTCTTTTGTAGTGTCATAATTCTATAATATGAGTTAACTTTATCAGTGGTCATATTAATTTCCTATTTTACTAGGTCATATTGGGAAGTGATCTTGTTGATTATTCAATTGATAGTGTTTCCACAATATTATGTTATCAATCTATAGGGGATTCCTTTGTTATTGTACATACCTCTAACCCAAGGCATATTTTTTATGGAATCCTAATCTATTTTTTATATTCTTCCCTACATGAAATTATGACCAAAATTGTGTTTGTGTGAGTGTTTGTGTGTGTAAAAATTGATCATGAAACTATATTGATATCGGTGTGCTTTGTGCTAGAGGAGTTGTGCTACCAAATCATCTGGGCCTATGTGGTATTCATTATAAACAAATCCCTAGATTAATTTGGTGTTATATAGGGAATTTTTTGTTAGTAGTTACTGAATATTAGCTAATATATTGGGGTATTGTGACTTTTTTCCATCTTATAGTAAAAAATATATAATTTTCCCTTCATATATTTAAAAGATGTCTGAATTCATGTATAGTATTATAAATATATTTGAAATCATGTTTGGTTGGGGATTTTTTTGTATGATTATATATATATAGATTTTACCTTATATTGGTGGTGATTTCCCATATATGTATTTTTCCATCTTAGTAATGGTCACTTGACTATAGACTATTGGGTGTGGGGTTGGTTTGTAACAATCATCCTATCATTATTCTAGGTGGGGGAACTAAATTTAGAGTCATTTAAGGGTGGTATCAATGAAAATATTTTCATGGGAATTGATATTGGATATTTATGTATCGCTATATAATGTACATTAATATGGTGAAAAAATAACTGAATGTATAAATATTTCATTGATAAAATAAATCTCTCGAGTAGGATGTGGTTGCTGAAACATTTTTTTTAATGGATGCTTCAAAATGGTTTACTAAAATGGGTGCATAAGTTATATTTTATTTGGTATACTTTAGTATTTTCATGCATTAAATAGTATCCATTGAAATTTTTTCATGAAATGAGATCTATACTTCGATATGTCTTTGTGTGGGAATATGTAGACTTACAATATAAAAATAACTTTTATAAAGGTTTGAGATAGTGCATGACACTGATGATGTGAGAAACAATAATCATTGATTTGTTAGATTTTAACAAGATATTGTCCCTAGATAATCATTTAATTATAACATCCCAATTTTTTATGGGAATTCTATGTTCGATAGAGAACAAGATACAGAACACTGAACATATAAAAACAACTATTTGAAGTTATTATGTGACCATAATTACCTAGTAATTAAATTGGAAGGAATGGCTAATATGAATTAAATTGGGATATATAAATTGGTCCTAATCATCAATAATTGGATAATTAATATTTAAAAAATTATGAATTTAATTATATTGAAGTCATTTTATTATTCAAATACTATTTAAGTAAATATGATTTTTATTTCTTTTGTGGGAGAAAAATATAATTATTTTTTGGAACATCTAAAAATTTTACATAATGAAATGAATATCAAATTTAAATTAATAATATTAAAAATAAATTTGATTTGATTTTATAATGTTTTAAAAATATTAAATTTTCAATGAATATTAAAAAATACTGGTTTTAATTTAAAATTGAATTTTATGTCCATGTATTTTGCAATTTATAATATATTTTAAATCAGTTTGATGATTGTATATTGTCAATTTGGATTAAAATTAATAAAATTATGGACTTTTAAATATAATATACTGTAACAAAAAAAGGTATTTAAATAATCATATTTATTATTATTCATGAAAGAAATAGTTATACTCATTATATTATGTAATTGTTAAAATAAAAAATTTATTTATTGGTTTTTTATTTAAAACATTAAATTAAAAATTATAGAATACTAATTTGATGAAAATAATTTTATATTAAAATTTATCAAGATGAAATTGTTAATTATGAATTTTTTTGTAATTATATCATAAAGTTTTATTTTTTAATGAATAGTGAAAAATACAGTTTTTATAAAATACGTTATTTTTTCTGACATCATAATGGAAGGTTTATGAAATAAAAATTTTAAAATTTATTGAAAAAATAAATTATCATTTTATAAGAGCGGTATTTTATATAAATAAATCATAAAATTCGTATTATAATTTATTTCACTATAAGGAAATAAGTTATTGTCATTGTCGATGCAGTGCCCACATATAGTTAACAATGTCCAATCTGGTTCATTATAAATAATATTTTAGTGTTTAAAATTATTTTCAAGAATTTTTTGTTAATTACTAATTTTTATGGATTTTTTATATTATAATTGTAGAGTTACATAACATAAATAATATCTAAAGGACAGTGCAATGATTTCTCATGGAGTGGAATGGAAAAATAACAAATTTAAGTTGTTTTTTTTGACATGTATATTATCAAGTATACATAGCGAATGAATCATGAACATTATTTTGACCCTAATTAGTTTATTTTTATGATAATATTTTTTTTAAAAGTTTCATATATGAAATATCTATCATTACTGAATGTGCAATGCATATACAGTGCTAGTGCATGCATTTAAAAAAAAATGTTTTTAATTAAAATTATAAGAATTATTAAAGGACCTACATATTGTATAAATGGATTTATATATGTAATGTTTTACCATTGTATATTTTTTATTAATTTTGGGGAAATATTCAACCCATATGTATCAAATTGTGTTCACTAATGTATTTTATTTCAAAAGGAAGTCGTCCAGTTACATTCTATATTTTTATGAGTATAATATTTTAAAGTATATTTTTTCAAGGATATTTTTCTGGACATAAAATATTAATATAAATCTAATAAATTATCCTTATTCATGAATTTTTATTTTCCATTTATATGGAATAATTAAAAATCTAAATGAATTTAAAATTTATGATGTAGTAATTCTAAAATTTACAAAAAAACATGAAAATAAAGATATTAAAATAAAGAAATTTCCAATAATATTAAAATTTTAGAATCATTAATTTATTCCCTAGATTTATTTAAGATTAATATGATATAATTAAACACATTATTCAAAATTTAGACATTTTATGGTGTGTTTAATGTCATACTTATGAATCATTTTTCTTTGGACAGAAATTATTTTTCTTGAATAAAATATTTTATTAAATTATTTTAAAATCAAAGAATTACTAAACAATGGAAAAAATTATAATATCTCTTCTAAAATATAATCACTATAAAATTTTAAGACTTTTTGGATATCTTAATCATGGTAATAAAGTTACTAAATATTAATAATTTTTTTAATTTCTATGTTACTTCTTACATCAATAATAATAGGGGACTTCATCCTTTACAAATATTAATCACCTTAAGCCTTCTTGATCGCCTTTATTATGCCAAATTCCATTATCCTCATCCATTTATACATTTTCAATCTTATTGTATCAGAAAATTTCCACTTCCAAGATACTCAAGGAGACTCTTATAGTGGAAAATTCAAGAGGTAAAATCACCTTTATTTTTCATTTATTTTACTTTTTCAAATCCATTTATTTTCATGTACACTTGTCACCTCCCTATATATAAATTGAATAAAACTTCATGTATCATATATATATTAATATTGTATCATTTTGATTTTAGAAATTCATTATCAAACTTATTCAGCTCCAAATATTATTCTATATATGAGAACATTGCCTGTGATTTGTGGATTTACTGCCATCATTGATGATAAAAGTTCATTATTATTTATCACCTTTAAGTGAGTTCATAGAACCATTATAATGATTAGATAATATTTTATTATATATACTATATGTTATTTAATATTCTATAACCAATATATAAACATGATATTGAATTTAATGATATATGTTCATGATGATTGAAAAAAACATCAAAAATTAGTTTAATCATTTCCATTAATGTTATCTCTAATGATTCATCCACATGATAGAAAAATATTTTAATTTTTTATAATTTA
This sequence comes from Viscum album, assembly GCA_963277665.1. Lineage (NCBI taxonomy): Eukaryota > Viridiplantae > Streptophyta > Magnoliopsida > Santalales > Viscaceae > Viscum > Viscum album. The sequence continues at coordinate 1,744,175,603 of OY728156.1, forward strand.
AAATTATTGAAACAAATTATGGAAATTTCATTCTTATTCTATAGTTTTTATTCCACTCAATAAAAATCCATATTCAAAAACCCATGGAAACCATGAAATAAATGCACAATAAACAATGGAATGAACAAAATATTTTTCATAAATCGGGGATTTTTTTAATAATATCATATAAGGAATTGTAAACATGATTAAATATCAATAATAAATTATTAAACCTATTTAAACTATTATACATGATGTTTGAAAAAATTTGAAGGATTTACATCCTTGGATAATATAATCCTCAACTAAAACATTATTTTAAATGTATTAACGATCTTTTCTTCTAAATCCTTCTCTTTTATGTCAATGTTTTGAAGAAAAATATATGAATTTTTTTATATGGATATTTTTTATTTATCTCATGTTAATTTAAAATGTATATTTTTCAGGTGTTATGTAATAAAATTTCCTTTGGAAATCATTTTATTTGTCTCTTTTATGAAATTCAAAAAGATTTTTTTATATACATCATGAGCATTTTATTCCAATTTTATAATGAATTATTATTATAATTCATCACTTATAGTTTTTCTTAATTATTATTATATATTATTATCTCATTTTTATGGGTAATATTTTTGTATTTCTAAAGTATTTTTTAATAGAAAATGGTATTTTGATATCTGAATGTTTATTTATCAGGGTTTTAAAAATGTTATCAATATTTTCAGTCATTATATATTCCATGGAATTTATTTATCATGGGTGGTCCCCCTATTGCTAAAGATTTGATGGGTTTATCTCTATTATAAATAAAAATATAATGGGTTTATTCCATTAATACTCATGATATGATGGGTCGATCCCCATTATACACAAGATTAAAAGCATTGATCCCCATTAAGCTGATGATATGATGGGTGAGCCCTGCTATAACTCTCTAGTACATTGGGTACTCCAAATATATAAGTCAATCATAAGGTTATTCCTTTTGTATGTTTGAATGTATGAGTGATATGGTAATGATTTCATAAGGTGACTAGATGGTTTTTCTAGGAAAGCTTGTGAGTTTTCAAGAAAAAGAGTTTTAATGGCTATTAAGGTTTTCACTCGACTAGGAAAATTCATTTTTAATGTCTCTTACTAAGATTTTTCTGCTCATCCAACATTTTTTTAAAAAAATAATTTTATTCCTTATAATTTTAGTGGATAGTTATGGTTCTAGTGCAGATGAAACCAATTTGTTTTTTTGTAATTATTTTTTAGAAATATTACTTGATGAATTTTCTTTTAAATTTTCTAAACCCCATATTGAAACTGAAATCTATTATATAATGTATGTGGTATTTTTCATTAATATTTTATTAAAAAATTCATATCATGTTTTATTATTTAATATAGATGTTAGGGTTCATGACACTACATAGATATCTAAATTTAGTATAAAATTTTTTTCTCTTTAAAAAGGGAATTAAAAAAATTGTTGCATTTTTCTAATTTAATTATAAATATAATAATGAAAAACATATGTTTTAAAATTTCAAAATAAATTAGATAATTGGAATCATTGGATTCAAATTTAATGAATAAGTCACTGATATTTTTAACAAATATGAATTGTAAGATTGAAATTTTTTTATCTCAATGAAAAGTGTAAATCATGTAATTAATAGTATAAACAAAATTATTTGTATAATAAAATTAAAATTACACCTGCACAAATTTGAATAGACAAAGAATAATATTCCAAATGAATTAAAATTTATAATATTATTTCCATTTTTATATGATAATATCATTTATAATATTCATATAAAGAAAATTCAATGATGACACACTCATATTTGTAATAACTATAAAATGTCAAATATAGGGTTATACATCGGTTATATTCGATTATAAATAATAATTTAAATTATGAATTATTTATCAACATCACAGAATTTTATTTTTCTAATTTATTAACAGAAATTATTAACTTTAATACTTCCACAACACAGATGCAATATTTATTTTATTATTTTAAATATCAAATAAATGTTATTAAAAAATAAAAGTAAATAAAATCAGAGATAATTACATCATTTAATGAATTTTATAGATTACATTGACATATTGATGATATAAAACAAATATATAGTCAGAATTATAATTATAATATTCATATTATTAATTATAATGTAATAAATATTCCTCATAATGGTTTGCTGGACCCTAAAAGTGATTATAATCATAATTTCACATCGACTGAGTCTGGATTTATTTGGTTGAAATCTTTTGACAAGCCTTCGATTAAACCCTTTAGGCTCAACCTGATTTGGAATATTTCCCACAAACGCATGCCTACTGATGTTTGTCTTCAATGTTTTGGTATTCATCATTGTTCTAAATGTCCTTTTTTCCATCAACATAGGGAAGAGTCTAATCACCTTTTCTTGTCTTGAACCAAGACATTGGCACTTTGGAATTATATTACTGATGTGTTTGTGTAACACCATGATATTTTAGAGAAATATATATTTTTTATGTCTTATATTATTTGCAACACCATATGCATCACTCACTACACACAACACTGGCTTGGATTTTGTTACACGCAATCACGACCTTCCTCGATAGCATGTGTAGTACACAATACTAGGTTTCACTAAACAATGATATATTGTTATAATATTATTATTGACTAGCCGTTATGAATATTATTAACTAAATTTTAAATTTTATAACGTTATTATTCATCTTAGACATTTTCTAAAACATGTTATATGAACAAATTAAAATTTTCGGCTAAAATATGTATTTCTTAAAAAATGCAGTTTTGCCGCCTTTTGATGGCACACCCACATTAAATATTGTTTTTGACAGGTTTATAATTTCAAATTTTGTGTTTTGAAATTTGAAAAATGGATTCCATATTTGAATTCAGTAGGTCTAAATTATGTTAATAGGTTACATTAATTTTTTTGATATTATGAATAGTAACTATGGTAATTTTTATATACTGCAGTTAAAGGTAAATCAGGTAATTAAGGGTAAAAATAATATTATAAAATTACCCTAACACATTAAAAAATTCTATTGGATGACTAAAAGTCGACCCATATCACATAAGGGTTGGAATAGATTAATTTTATTGACTTTTGACCATGAAAATAATTTAATTATTATTAAAACCAAAAAAAGTGACAACATGTCTCTATCTTAAATCTTATAAGAATAAAAATTTTAATTTAGTGATAAACTTCATAAAACATAGAACATGAATATTATCAAGAAATATAATAAAATTATATACATCATGTGAATTTATTTATAATTTTTAAGGATTAAATAATTATCATTAAAGGTGACACCGTAGTGATGTTGAAATTTTTTTATTCATTGAATTATCAAATAAATGGTTTTAAAAAATATTTAAAATAAATATTATATGAACTATTTAATGTGCTAAAATAATTTTCTAGATAAATATGACATGTTATGAATCTATTAAAGCTTTTATTTTGAAAATATCTTATGTGAGGATTTTAATTAAATTCAAATAAATGAATAGTGTCGAAATTGACACTATTGTTATTTTATAAAATTAACATAATATAAATTTTTTTAAAATCAAAAAAATACTTTAAAATTATAAATTAAAATTTATATGGTCTAAAATTTGATAAATTATCCAATTATGGATAATTAACAACACATATGTAATTATTTATATCAATTTAAAATTTAGAATATTATTACCACAAATAAAATTAAATAGATTAAATAATGATAAATCAAGTTGATATGGTTTAAAATAAATTTACAACATGCCTAAATTTTATTATTAGATTCTATTACAACCCTATATCATCTAATATTCTAATATGAGTCATTTTTTTGGGATTTTAAGTGGGTTTTGATTTATTATAAATTTATATTTGTAAAGTTTCCAAAGGTGCCCCTCTCCTCCCTAATAAAAGGGAATCTCATCCCTCTTCACTTTACACAACTTTGAGCCTTCAAGCTTGACCAGAACCTCCCCATTACTCTTCTCAACTTCCATAATAATATTTTTGAGGTTCCGGGATTCCCAAAAGACCAACTCTATTCCCTTAAGAGGAAGCATAAAGGAGGCACATCGAGGAAGAGGTAATCTCTTCTACCGATTCATTCAAGTTTCTTCCTTCTTCTACATCGTATTATTTATTTGTTTCATTATAATGTAATAAAATAAATATCAATAATATACTTATATGTTATTATAAATATGAAACAACCCAATTTCACCTTATATCCATCCTACAGAAACTTAAATCATCGCGCGTGCGTACGTATGGAATACCGTCTCCACACCATGTTGTAATATATTTTCCTACACCACCTTACATGGATGGGTATAATGTGGAAAATAATAACTATGTATATGATTATTATAACATGATACTGATTCTCAAATATCATATCATCATCCCCAATTCCATCCATAAAAATGTGGAAATAATATCATCGCTCATACGTACGTACAACCTACCTTCTTCATGATGTGATGGGACTCGTTCTACATGATCTTCATTGAACAATGATTATATAAATGAATTGAATGAATAAATATGATATATTTGACACTAATATCATTCGGTAAATGAGGTATTTTTAACCTAAAATGATGAATAAGAATCTATTCGACAAAACACGCATAAGAACATAAAGCAATAAACACCCGAATAACAAGTAGTAATGAAATATTAATAATAAGAAGATAAGAATTTGACCATATATGATATCATAAAAATTAGTATGATTCTGGAATAAGTCCATGACATTATTTAAATAATTATACAGTAGGTTCGTACACGTACAAAGCATATCAGACCTAAGGCAAGGGAAAATCTCATATTCTCATTTTTATCTGAGATTGTGTATGCTTTTGAATTTTCTAGGGCATATTTATCATCCACATTCATGTTTCCTCAATATGTAATATTATTTCTATACTTTTACAATTGATTAAATCCAGTTTTACCTATTGGGGAATTTTATTAAAAGATATGAAATGAGTCTTTTGTCATTTTTAGTACGAGGTACTTTTTTGACTTCTCTGGCCAAAGTACAAGAAGAATATTTTTTAACTAATATGGCATGAATGGATTTTTATAATGATATAATAGAACATTATTTCCATGAAACTTCCTTTACATGTTTTCAAGTTTATTTTTAATTAACTTCTTTTAGTTAAAAATTTTATGACATATTAAGAAAGAAAAATGTTTTTGAAGTAGAAAGGATATTTTACTCAAGAATGGAGTTCAAGTGTTTTTTCAAAATTATATTCCATATAAGATACTATAGTGGTCTATATCTATCACTTTTTTTACATTGAATTTATTATGTTAAGATGGAATTATTTTTATGAAGTCCTTTTATCTTACATGGATTATGTTATGATGGCATGAAGTTTAAGAACCCAATTTTTATTACATGGGTTATGTTATGATATATCATTTATGAATTTGTGGAACACATAAGAATGGAATCAATATGAGATTAGTGTGAACTATATCTCACTCCAACAAATTGGGTAAAGATTTATATCTCATGAGATAGACATGGCTGGAATGGAAAGTTAAACTGGTTCTGTGGTATAGGACCTGAACAAGGAAGTGAAATCGGTTCAGAAATGGACTTTGTCCTCTAAGATAGTCTTGGAAATGAGTCTTGACTACTAAGAAATGATTTTATATGATTATGTGAGTATTCCAAAAAGTTTCTTGTTTTATGTTATGAATATTTGGATTACATTTCTCTACCATGGTTTATTTCATGTAATGATATGATGGTCTCTTTTGCAGGTTAAGATTTTAAAAATGTTATGTTCTTATGAATATGATATGATTGATATTTCCATTGTTTAACCTTACTGAGAATTTGAGATCACCCTTTTGTAAGTTTTCTTTTCCCCGGGTCAGGAAGAAGGGTATTATGTAGGTTATTCCAAAAGGGACTCTAAATATGATGAAATAAACAGGAGACAATGTAGATGCTTTATGTATCTGTTGGTTATGTTTCCCAGTTTCTAAAGACACAATACCTATATGGTCCTTACATGGTTTTGTTAAATTTTGTAATAAGTATTATTCAATTCTGAAGTAATAACAATGTATGTAAATTATGGGTTGTTATAGTTGGTATCAAAGGAATGTTATAGTCAACCATTGAAAACTAGGATATGAAAGCCTTAGTAAGAACCCCTAGCATTGTCTAAGCATAGAAAAAAATATTAGTGTTTTAGAAATGGCCATGAATAACCTATGATAATACCTTAAGTATTATTGATTATGTGGTATTCCTATTATGATTAGTGTTTCTCACACTGTGCTTATTGGTTTTAGTCAATGGTTGGAACCCAAAGGAACCATGTTAATGCTGAATGTGACAGGGAATGCAAAGATTGTCCCCCTGAGAAACCAAACGTCATGGAAGCTGGAATGAAAAATCTTGTATCCATGCTCACAAAACATTCTCAAGCTATAAACCATGCAGGACTTCCATACGAGAAAAGGAAGAAACAACATTCAGTTGAATCCTTCATGAGGTAGCATTCTCTCTCATTCAGCGAGTCTATTGATCCATTAGTGGCTGAAAAATGGATCAGTACCACTGAAAATATATTTTCAGTTCTTCAATGTTCTCAGCATGATAAATTCATCATAGCAATATATCATTTGGAAGGTGAAGTTTTTCAATGGTGGAATCTTTTCAAGAATACGAGGCAATGAGATGAAATTGAGTCCATAGAATGGGATGAGTTAAAGAACATATTTTTTAATAAGTAAATGGCTCGTATTATTCGAAGAAAGATGGAGAAGGAGTTTCTTGAACTAAAGAAAAAGGATGATGATCCTGTTGGTATCTACGAAGCAAATTTTACAAGGCTTTAAAGGTACGCTTCTGGGATTATTATCCAACCTGAGAGTAATATTTATTGATTCTTTAGTGGCATAAAACCAAGTCTTCGAAGGGCGTTATCCATAAAGGACTTCAATAGCTATGAAGAAATTTTTCGATGTGCTCTCAAGGTTGAGATGGATATTGGAGTAACCCATCTGTCATACGGGTCTGATAAGAATATGAAAATGGAATTAAAATGGAAATCTAAAGACCACGCTGAAAAGAATATGAGTTTTACCTAATGCTCAAGTGTGTAATGAAACGTGGACGAAATTGTCTTAAAGGGAAAAGTAAATGTTTCAAATGTGGACAAGAAGTTCATCAGGCATTTTAATTCCACAATGATGGAAAAAAGATATCTAGTGATGTGAACAAATAAAAGGCTACACAAAATGCACCGCCAACACATCACTGGTACAAGTGCAAGGAAATGGGGAAATATTCTAATCAATTCCCTAATCCAAGGGTTGATGATGATGGTCGACTTAAACAAACTCTTAAGGCCAAAGACAAAGGAAAGTCACATGAAATTTCTATCGGCGATGTGGAGTATGATAACTATGTGGGGAAAGGTACACTTACCATCCATTCTAAAGTTCAAAATGTTTTATTTGATTCTGGACCCACCCACTCTTTTATTTTTGAAGAGTTTTCTAAGGGTATCACCATATTGTCTCAACAATTAGATGTTGAGTTATATGTGACAACTCCTAATGGCACAACGGTCACATCAAAAGTTTACAATTCTTCTTCGATTGAAGTTTGTGGGAAAGTGCTTCCTGCAAATCTTGTGATCCTTCCTATTGTAGAATTTTATGTGATTCATGGAATGGATTGTATTTCTTTATATAGAGCTCATATCAAGTGCCAAAGAAGGGAAGTCACATTTTCTATTCTATATCAATCTATGATAATCTATCAATGCAAGGATGAACCTAACCTTCCAGTGGAAATTTCTTCCATCTTATGGGTCTTGATTCCACTAAATTAAGGTTATTTATCTCAAATTTTTTGTGAGAAACACATGATTAAGAATATTCCCATTGTATGGGAGTTTGATTATGTCTTTCCAAGGGAATTTTCATGTCTTCCACCAAATCGTGAAGTTGATTTTTCAATAGAACTAATACCGGGTGCTTTACCTATTTCAAAGACACCTTATAGAATGGCCCTAATTGAGTTGCAGGAATTGAAGAAGCAACTCCAAGAGAATCTTGATAAGGGATTCATATGCCCTAGTGCATCACCTTGGAGAGTGTCATGACCCGACCCAAAGGGGATCGAGCCATGACTCCCCAAGCTCGCCTCCAATAGGCCAGGGGCTGGCGACCAGCGCCGAGTAGGCTATCACACACATGGGAGGCATTAGCCTAAGGTACCTGTACACACGCACACACAAACACCTCCATGAAACAGTTCAGAGATATAGAAAACTGAAAAGTAATTGCATGAATACAATATCCCACAACCAGAGTACATCAGAAGTACAAAGGGAAAAACAGGGCCCACCAAAAGGAAACTACAAAGCGCGTCCAAACTGTTATGAAGAAGGGGAACACTACCACAAACAACCGCCAGAAAGCTCCCTCGGCACAGCTCCGGTAAACACCCCGGTCAACACGCTCACTATGCTCCGCCTGCTCCGGGTCCTCCAGGGACTCCGTCGAAAGTCCTGTGGTCTGCACAAGACACAAACATGTGCGGGCAAAGCCCGTGCAGTGGTGAGTATAAACATATACTCAGTATGAACCCCAAAACCCAAAACCAAAGAGAGAAACTAAAAGTTAATAGTCCGCTCAACCAATCCAGAGGGAACCCAGAAGAGAGATAAACTCCATCTCATGACCAACCTCGGCTAAACACAACTAGTCAGCTCAGCTTAGGTGTATGCCCATACATAAACCTTGAACAATCTAGATATACTCAGCTCACGCCACAAAGCAACTAGAGGTACCGACCTCATCACCAGTAAATGTCCCCAACTAGGAGAGTACACCACACGAACACTGTCATACTAGATGACACTCATCCGAGAGATAAACTCTATCGGGTCCCAAACAAGCATCTCAGACGCTCAACCGAGAGACCACGCTCATCAGATAACATCACTGAGGAAACATCTCAGAAACAACATAACGACCAAACTCCTCGGATAGGGGATCACCACTAGGGTCCGCTAGGGGATACCATGACCCACTCCGGTATACGTAGCTCACAGATAAGTGATCACTCCCAGGGTCCGCTGGGGGATACCATGACCCGATCTAGCATACATAGTTCTCACAGATAGAGGATCACACCCCGGATCCACTGGGGGATACCACAACCCGATCTGGTGCTCGACAGAAGCACATCGCTCAGATAAAGGATCATTGCCAATATAAAGGTGGTCACGATGATGCCGGAACCCTATCTGGTATAACTCGCGATGTAGGGGATCGAACTGACGATGTCGCAACCCTACTGAAACCACGCGCTGAGTAGGGGATCACATAACCAGCGATACCACAACCGAACCGACACCAAGCGCTGAGTAGGGGATCGTATAACCAACGGTACCACAACCCTACAATAAGCCTCATGCTGAGTATGGGATCGTATAACCGATGATTCCACAACCCTACTGAGCACGACCCACCGCGTAGGGGATCATATTACCGATGATGAAACAAACCCTATAGGGTTAACCTGCTAGATAGGGGATCACTGCCCCAGAATAAGTGGTCGCAGCGATACCAAGAACCCGATCTAGGGTAAAGATGCCAGAGGATCCCGCTCCGAGCCCACCTGAGAGATGCCACAACTCTAATAGTTTAAACATCTCATCGAGTGGATCACAAACCTATACGAAGGCGGTGATGTCGTGCGAACTCTCGTAGAAACAAACCAAGGGAGAACCCTCAACCACTGCTGGTCCAAACGTCGCTAACCCGAGCGACCCGCAACAACGCCACACTGCGCAGCTCCAAGGCCAATACCGAGGCCACCATCGCGATCTACGCGGAAAAACACGCAGGATATGATGCTTACTCACCCAAAACAGAGCACCTGTGAAAAAGGTATTATTCACCATAGCTAGATCGTGCGGGGCCCACACAATGATCTTGAAATCCATCGAGCGGATCATACCAAGGTGATCCCCTCGGAAAAACAAGCGGAATTGACTACTCGCTCGTCTGAAACGGACACCCGGTGAAAAAGGTACTATTCAATGAAGGCCAGCCCGGGTCGGGCCCACCCCTAAATCCCAAAACTCATCAAACAGATTGCACCATTGCGATCCGCTCGGAAAAACACACATGATATACTATTCATCCGCCAAAATCCGACTCCTGGTGCAAAATCTGCGTTTCTCCGCAAATGCCAAAACCCAGCCTCATGGGGCCCACACCCCTTGCTCAGTGCCAACACCCGAAAACCAACTCAAAAAGTTCGTTGTACCATCAGGGTCTCAACGCCACTGATGGTACGTCTTTCGGATGCTCCGGGTAGAAGTTACAACGGCCCGAAGTCATAAAATAATAAAACATTATTATTTTATACGACGTTTCTAACTCCTGGGCCACGATAATGAACCTTCAAACCCTCGAACCCACACAGGAGGGTTCGCCTCGTCATTAGGGTTGCGTCGCCGCAAACGGACCGTGAATCCGACTCCCGGATTGCAAGATATGAAGGTTTAAAGACCCCCGTATAACAAAAAGAGGTCGGACCGGCCGCCGCCGCCGGCCCGCCCTGGCCGGCGGCTCTCCGCCGCGCGGCGCCCGGCGCCGCCGCGCCGGTGGCGCGCCGGCGAAACTTCCGAGGTCCACCAGAGGCCCCACGGGGGTCAAAACGCAGATCCGGAAGCATCTGCGCGCGCCCTGGGACCCGATCTAGCCATCTGCAGGTTCAAAATAGAGAAAAACACAGAATTTTGGGATCTGGGATTTTCAAAATGTAAAATTCCTACCTGTTGGTGGATCGTCGATGCTTTGGATACAGAACAGCGCCTGCGACGCGATGGAGCTCGATCTGTTAGCGATCATCACTAAAAATACAGAAATATTTTTTTTCCTTTTCCTCTTTTTTTTTAAAAAAACCTTCTTTTAAAACCACGCTCCCGACTCTGCTCCTGACGCGGACAAAGATAAGGTCACCCCTAGGGTAAACGTGACGTTCTGAGTGCAACGACAGACTCAGATTTGCGATCCGAGACTCCGTTCAGATGTTATTCGAGCCGATGCTCGCACACTAACTTCGCCACTTATTTATGAAAATGCCCCTGGTAGCGTTTCTCACCGCATGCCCGCGCCCGCAATGTTTACACCCCGCCTAGTGTAAACGGAACGTTCTGGACGCAACTGTGCCCTCAGATTCCCATTCTACGCTACTGTTTAGTAGATATCACACCCCCTCCATGTGCATAGTATACAAATACTTAATATTTTTATAAAATTTATTCCGGGCACACTGGGCCTCGGAATCGCACGCCGTCTCCACGCTTAGCTCTGGAATTCTTCGTAGAAATAATCCAAAGACTTACAGGGCCCAAAACCTGAGTCGCTACATCCTCCCCCCCCCCAGAGCTTTTCATCCCCGAAAATCCATAAGCACAAGGATAGTGACTGGACTCTCAACTGGGTCCCGCACACCAGCGAGTTCACCAACAAACACCCCTGCCCGAACGTATAAGTCAGAGAGACTCATCCACCACACCTCGATACTATCCGATTTGGGCGGCATTGACTCGCCCTCACGGTTTTAATCACGTCACAAAAACGCGTCTCAGTGGGGGAAGGATCCCTCTTCCTCATGCATTCGAAGCATGGCAAACAACATCCATACATGGTCTTACCAAAGCCCTGAACAAAACTCGAGCAAGCAACGAAAAGGAAAGAGTACAGTGAAACAATGTCTAACAAACTATTATAGTAAGTAGAAAGGACACAAGGCGTACCTATATCCATCTGCGGTGCCTCTAGGTTAACAGCCTTCAGGGCATGCAGCTGTCCTCGCCCTCGGACACCAGCTCCCTGAATTTGGCGTGGACTACCTAGGGGTGGGGGTGGTGGAATCTAGTACCGCCTACCACCTCCTCATGTTGCACCCACTCCACCGCCACGTCCGCCGCCCTGTGGACCTTCTTGCTCGAGACACTGCCACTACCAAGGCAGTCCATCGACTAGCTCCCTCTCAACAGCACGATGGGTCGGACAATCTCTAGCATGATGTCCCTGACTGTCCCAAGAGTAACACTGCCTCTCCTGCGGCTGAACAAAATTGGCATGCGAGCCCTGTGAGCCCTGAGGCTCAGATCCTCCATCCTGGGGTCGCCTCCTGAAACATCGACTACGTCCTGACCCCTGAGTCTGTCATCGGCTACCAGCTGCCGATCTGACAAAAAAAGTCTCATCCCTCGAGTGCCCATCACTAACAGGGGGAATCTACTTAGCCATAAAGCTCTCAACCACCAACGCTCACTCCAGCACTCTAGCATAGGTGGGAAAGCACAAGGAAACCACACCTTCTCAGATGTCCCTGTGTAAGCCCAGCTCGAAGGTCTGAGCCCTAAAAAATGGGTCTCGAACCATATCAAGGGAGTAGTGTGACAGGTCTGTAAACCTCGCTATGTACTCCAACACAGTCAGGCCCTCCTGTCGAAGCTACAGAAGCTCCTGAATCTGCACTGACCTCAGCGTCACGGGAGAGAACTCCTCCTTGAAGAGCCGCTCAAACTCTGCCCACATGAGCGACTCCTCGTCATGGGACTGTGTCACCATGCTCCACCATCACCCATCTAAACCATGTAGAAGGATCGCCACTAGGACCACCATCTGATCTGGGTGTGTCCTCACTAGGCGGAAATCTTGGGTGACTGCCTCAAGCAAGTCAACAGCTTCCTGGGGTTCTAGATCACCCCGAAACCTCAGAGGTCGCTGCCTCAGGAACTCGTGCAGTGCACTCAGCCTGTGTGCAACCTCGTCCTGCACTACCGGCTCAACCAGCTGCTCGACAGGTGGTGGCTCAACAGGTGGACAACCTGGAGGTCCAACCTCATAACTTGCGCCCTGGTCCACAACCTTTACACAGGGCGGGTCGTAAGCACAATCCTACTGGGGAACCCTCTCTTGCTGTCGTCGTGGAGGCATCCTAAAATACATTCAAGACACACCATAGTCAAAGAGTATATATAGAGAGCTGACTCAAGAAGGACAAGTAAAACCCAAAAACCCAGTCCTATATGATGCATGTACCGTTATGTCCACGCTACCAGTGTACGAATGTCCCGAGTCGAAAGGCAGGTTATCAGAGTCCTGGTGTATGGATACATCGGCCGCTGCACCAACACTGGAGTCTCTGACCTGGAATCCAAACTTAAAACATCCTAACACTTCCGCTAGGTAACCCAAATAAAGATCACAGCAAGACAAACTATGCTCTGAAGTCCCATAGGTGGGAACTCCTCTGATACCACTCTGTCACGACCCAACCCAAAAGGGCTCGAGCCGCTACACCCCAAGCCTGCCTCTAATAGGCCAGGGGCTGGCGACCAGCGCCGAGTAGGCTATCACACACATGGGAGGCATTAGCCTAAGGTACCTGTATGCATGAACCCACAAACACCTCCATGAAACAGTGCATAGATATAGAAAACTAAAAAGTAAATGCATGTATACACTATCCCACAACCAGAGTACAACAGAAATACAAAAGTGCAAAACAGGGCCCCCCAAAAGGAAACTGCAAAGTGCGTCCAACCTGCTTTGAAGAAGGGGAACACTGCCACAAACACCCACCGGAAATCTCCCTCAGCATAGCTCTGGTAAACACCCCGGTCAACATGGTCACTATGCTCCGCCTACTCCGGGTCCTCCAGGGACTCCATCGAAAGGCCCGTGGTCTGCACAAGACACAAACATGTGCGGGCAAAGCCCGTGCAAGGGTGAGTATAAACATACTCAGTAGGCACCCCAAAACCCAAAACCAAAGAGAGCAACTGAAAGGTAACAGTCTGCTCAACCTAGCCAGAGGAAACCCAGAAGAGAGAGAAACTCCATCTCGTAACCATCCTCGTCAAAACACAACTAGTCAACTCAGCTCAGCTGTATGCCCATACATACACCTTGAACAATCCAGATATACTCAGCTCACTCCACAAAGCCATAAGAGCTCCCAACCTCATCACCAGCAACTGTCCCCAACCAGGAGAGTACACCACACGAACACTGTTATACCAGATGACACTCATCCGAGAGATACACTCCATCGGGTCCCAAACAAGCATCTGAGACACTCACCCTAGAGACCATGCTCATCATATAACATCACTGAGAAAAGATCGCTGAAACAACATAACCACCAGACTCCTTGGATATGGGATCGCCGCTAGGGTCTTCTAGGGGATACCAAGACCCACTTCGGTATATGTATCTCACAGATAGGGGATCACTCCCAGGGTCCGTTGGGGGATACCACGACCCGATCTAGCATACGTAGTTCTCACAGATAGGGGATCACACCCAGGATCCGCTGGGGGATACCACAACCTAATCTGGCGCTCGACAGAATCACATCACTCAAATAGAGGATCATCGCCCATATAAATGTGGTCATGACAATACTGGAAACCCAACTGGTATAACTCGCGATGTAGGGGATCAAACCAACGATGCCGCAAACCTACTGAATCCATGAGCTGAGTATGGGATCACATAACCAGCAATACAACAACCCTACCGACACCATGCACTGAGTAGGGAATCATATAACCAATGATACCACAACCCTACTATAAACCTCATGCTGAGTAGGGGATCGTATACCCGACGATGCCACAACCCTACTGAGCACGACCCACTGTGTAGGGGATCATATTCCTGATGATGCCACAAACCCTATGGGGTTAACCTGCTAGATAGGGGATCGCTGCCTGTGAATAAGTGGTCACAGCGATACCAAGAACCTGATCTAGGGTAAAGATGCTAGAGGATCCCACTCCGGGCCCACCGGAGGGATGCCGCAACTCTAACAGTTTAAACATCCCATCGAGAGGATCACAAAACTATACGAAGGTTGTGATGCCGCGCGAACCCTTGTAGGAATGAACCAAGGGAGAATCCTCAACCACTGCTGTTTCAAACGTCGCTAAACTGAGCGACCTACAACAACACCACACTGCGCACCTCCAAGGCCAATACTGAGGCCTCCATCGCGATCTACGCGGAAAAACAAGCAGGATAGGCTGCTTACTCACCCGAAACAGAGCATCGGTGAAAAATGCACTATTCACCGTTGCTAGCTCATGCGGGGCCCACACAACGATCCCGAAATCCATCGAGCGGATCATACAATGACGATCCCCTCAAAAAAAACAAGCGGAATCGACTACTCGCTCGTCCGTAACGGACACCCGGTGAAAAAGGCACTATTCACCAAAGGCCAGTCCAGGTGGGGGCCACGCCTCGATCCCGAAACTCATCGAACAGATTGCACCATTTCGATCCTCTTAGAAAAACACATAGGATCAACTATTCATCCGCCAAAATCAGACTCCTGGTGCAAAAGCTGTGTTTCTCCGCAAACGCCAAAACCCGACCTCATGGGTCCCGCACCCCATTCTCAGTCCCAACACCCGAAAACCAACTCAAAAAGTCTGTTGTACCATCAGGGTCTCAACACCACTAACGACACGTCTTTCAGATGCTCCGAGTAGAAGTTACAATGACCCGAAGTCGTAAAATAATAAAATATTATTATTTTATACAGCGTTTGTAACTCTCGGACCATGCTCCCGAACCTTCAAACCCTCGAACCCACACCGGAGGGTTCGTCTCATTGTCCGGGTTGCGTCACCGCAAACGGCATGCGAATCCGACTCCTGGATTGCAAGATACGGGGGTTTAAAGACCCCCTGTATAACAAAAAGAGGTCGGACCGACCTGGACCGGCCGCTGCCGCCGACCCGCCCTGGCTGGTGGCTCTCCGCCGCGCGGCGCCTGTTGCCGCAGCGGGCCGCCCCGGCTGGCACCGCCACGCCGTCGAACCTTCTGAGGTCCGCCGGAGGCCCCTCGGGGGTCCAAACGCAGATCCGGAAGCATCTGCCCACCCCTGAGACCCAATCTACACATATGCAGGTTCAAAACTGAGAAAAACACATAAATTTGGGATTCGGGATTTTCAAAATGTAAAACACCTACCTGTTGTTGGATCGCCGATGCTTTTGATGTAGAACGACGCCTACGACGCGCTGGAGCTCGATCTGTTGATGATCAGCGGTGAAAACGGACGCCCGGAGCTCGATTTTGTGAAGAATGGAGGAGGTTGGGAGGGGTTCGTCCGGCGTTGCACGTAGGTGGTGAGGGAGGGGAGAGGAAATGTTTTTTTTCCGTTTCCCCTTTTTTTAATTTTAAAACCTTCATTTAAAACCACGCTCCCGACTCCGCTCCCAATGTTGACAAAGGTAAGGTCACCCCTAGGTTAAACGCGCCATTATGAACGCAACAGCGGACTCAGATTTGTGATCTGAGACTCCGTTTAGAAGTTATTAGAGCCGAAGCTCGCACACTAACTTTGCCACTTATTTATGAAAACGCCCCTGGTGGCATTTCTCACTGCAGGAACACGCCCGCAAATTTTACACCCGGCCTAGGGTAAACGACACATTCCAGATGCAACCATGCCCTCAGATTCCCATTCTGAGCTACCATTTAGGAGATATCACACCCCCACCACATGCATAGTATAAAAATACTTAATATTTTTATAAAATTTATTTCGGGCACACCGGGCCTCACAATCGCACGCTGTCTCCATGCCTAGCTCCGGAATTCATCATAGAAATAATCCAAAGTCGGACAGGGCCAAAAACCCGAGTCGCTACAGAGAGAACCTGTTCTATTTGTTAAGAAGAAAGAGGGATCAATGAGACTCTGCATTGATTATCGATAACATAACAAGATCACTATCAAGGAAAAATATCCTCTCCCATGAATTAATGAGTTATTTGACCAACTACCTAGAGCTCAATACTCTTCCGAGATTAATCTTCTTTCAGGGTATCATCAATTAAGGGTAAAAAGAGAGGATATACCAAAGATAGCTTTCTGTAGAAGGTATGGACACTATGAATTTATAGTGATGCCATTTGGTCTTACTAATTTTCCTGCTTTCTTCATGGATCTAATGAATAGAGTCTTTAGAGATTATCTTGATTTGTTAGTGGTAGTTTTTATAGATGATATTCTTGTCTATTCAAAGATAAACTAATAACATGAAGATCACATGAGAATTTTATATAAGACCCTGAGAAAGGAGAAGATTTATGCCAAATTTACCATGTGTGAATTTTGTCTTCAAAAAGATTCATTTTGGGTCACATAATCTCAAAAGAGGGAATATCTGTGGATCCAAAAAAAATAGAGGTTATTGAGAGATGGTTGATACCAACAACAATAAGTGAGATCCGAAGTTTTCTTGGTTTATATGGGTACTATCGATGTTCTGTGAATGATTTTTCAAGATTTTCTATCCCACTCACGAGGTTGAATCGAAAAGGAGTAAAGTTCATTTTGATAGAGGAGTGTGAAGAGAATTTCACAGAGTTAAAAATAAGGTTATCCAGTGCACCTGTGCTCACACTTCCTTATAGTGGAGAAAGGTTTGTGATCTATAGTGATGCATCTAAGAAGGGTTTGGGGTGTGTTCTCATGAAAAATGATATGGTGATAGCTTATGCCTCACAATAGTTGAAAATACATGAGCAAAATTACCCAACTCATGATTTGGAGTTAGCTGCGGTAATATTTGCATTAATGATTTGGAGGAATTATCTTTATGGTGAAAGGTGTGATATTTATACCGATCATAAAAATTTAAATTATATTTTCACACAAAAGGAGCTGAATATGTGCCAAAGAATATGGTTCGATCTGATTAAGGATTACGACTGCTCAATTCATTACCACCCTGGGAAAGCAAACAAGGTGGAGGATTCATTATGTTGAAAAGTCCATGATAGCATATCCATGATAAGGATTAAAAAATATACAATATTTATTGATTTAAAAATTCTGGATCATGGAATTATAGTGGAAGGGGAAAATCTTATCTTTGTCAAATGAATGTTCAACCATCTATACAAATGAAGATTAAAGAGGAACAGAAAAAATATATAGAGTTACAAAAGAAGGTGAGAAATGTTCATGAATTCCATATAGATTGTGATGAAATAATAAGGTTTATGAATTGGATTTGTGTTCCCCCCATCCTTTAATTAAAGAAGGAAATATTGGATGACGTTCATAGTTCTTCATTCTCTATTCAACCTGGAAGCACGAAGATGTATAGGGACCTGAATGAGATCTTTTGGTGGGATGGCATGAAAAGAGATGTTGCCGAATATGACTCTTGATGATTGGTTTTTCAACAAGTTAATGATGAGAGACTGAAGTCTAAGGGGTTGTTACAACCATTACCCATACTAGAATGGAAATGGGAAAACATCACTATGGACTTTGTCACTGTACTTCCTAAAACATCCAAAGGAAAAAATGATATATGTGTTATAGTTGATCGTCTTACAAAGTTGGCACACTTCATTACCATTAGTGAAGATTTCTCACTTGATCAGCTTTCCAGGATATATGTGAAGGAAGTGGTAAGATTGCATGGAGTAGCACTTTCCATTATATCTGATCGGGATCTGAGGTTTTCCTCAATGTTTTGGTGAAGTCTTTAGCATAATCTATATACATAGTTTAGTTTTAGTACTGCTTATCATCCTCAGACATACGTTCAATCTGAGAGGACAATTCAAAATCTAGAAGACATGTTGAGAGCTAGCTCTATGGATTTAAAATGTGGTTGGAATCAACACCTACCTTTGGTGGAATTTTCTTATAATAATACTTTTCACTCCAGTATTCATATGGCTCCTTATTAAGCACTCTATGGAAAAAAATACAGAACTCTAACTTTCTGGGATGAAGTTGGGGAAAGAAAGCTATTAGGACCTGGTCTTGTTGATGAGATGGCAGAAAAGGTCTGATATATTCAACAAAACATAAGAGTATCTTAGAGTCAACAAAAATGTTATGTCGATAACCGAAGAAAATACCTAGATGTTGAAGTGGGTGATAAAGTGTTCTTACGAATATCTCCCTGGAAGAGCGTAATGAGATTTTAGAAGAAGGGAAAGCTAAGCCCTAGGTATATCGGCCCTTTCGAAATACTGGATCGTGTTGGGAAGGTATCTTACTGATTGGTGCTTCCACCGAATCTCTCTCAAGTTCATGATGTGTTCCATGAATCTCTCCTGAGAAATTACATACCTGATCCTTCACATGTACTAAGCTCAGATGTCGTACTGCTGGAGAAAGATCATTCATATGAAGAACTGCTGATATGGATTCTGGATCGTATCGAAAAAGTTCTACAAAACAAGACCACTCGCTTGGTTATTGTTTTATGGAGTAACCTCCAATTATAAGAAGCTACATGGGAACTTGAGGATATGATGAGGGAGAGGTATCCTCATCTGTTTGTTACGAAGTGACGATTTTCGAGGATGATATTATTTTTAAGGGGTGTAGAATGTAACACCATGAAATTTTATGAGAAATATTTTTTTAATGTGTTATGTTATACGCAACACCAAACGAATCATTCACTACACACAACAATGGCTTGTCTTGCGTTACACTTAATCACGACCTTCCTCGATAGCCTGTGTGGTACGCAATACCGGGTTTCACTAAAAAATGATATATTGTTATAATATTATTATGGATAGGCCATTATGAATAGTATTAAATACATTTTTGATTTTATAACATTATTATTCATCTGAAACATTTTTTAAAACATGGTATGTGAACAAAATAAAATTTTCAGGTTAAATAAGTATTTTTCAAAAAATGCAGTTTTGCCACCTTTTGATGGTGCATCAAATATAAATCTAGTTTTGATAGGTTTATAAGTTCAATTTGAAGAAATATAATTCCTATTTGGAATCAGGATATAAAAATTTACTTTTCATAAATTTTTCATATTATTCTGATAACTTTTATATTTTAATGAATAGTAAAAACACGCTATATATTAATTAAAGAAAACTTTTTACATAGTAATAATTTATATGGTTAAATTAGAATTTTTAACGGTTTTAAAGTATAAATAGAATATATTTTACCATTTAATATAATATATGTCATTTCCATTTATTTTACATTGAATTCATAGTTAAAAACATTTCAATCTTTGGCAATGTTTTAACTTTTAAAACCCATTTTCTTATCAACGCGATTAATTTTAAATTAATTAATGAAACATCTGTGTTTTGAAATTTGAAAAATGGATTCCATATTTGAAATCAGTAGGTCCAAATTATGTTAATATGTTACTTTAATTTTTTTTGATATAATGAATAGTCACTACGGTAATTTTTATTTACTACAGTTAAAGGTAAATAGGGTAATTAAGGGTAAAAATAAGATTATAAAATTACCCTAACAACTGACAAAATTCTATTAGATGACTAAAAGTCGACCCATATCACCTAAGGGTCAGAATAGATTAATTTTATAGACTTTTGACCATGAACATAATTTAATTATTATTAAAACCAATGAAAGTGACAACATGTCACTCTCTTAAATATTATAAGTATAATAATTTTAATTTAGTTATAAACTTCATGAATCTTAGAACATGAATAGTATATAAAAGTCTAATAAAATTATCTACATCATGTGAATTTATTTATAATTTTTAGGGATTATGTAATTATCATTAAAGGTGACACAACAGTGATGTTGAAATTATTTTATAGATTGAAATATCAAATAAATTGTTTTAAAAATATTAAAATAAATTACATATGAAGTATTTAATGTGATATAATAATTTTTTAAATACATATGACCTGTTATAAATCTATTAAATCTTTTAGTTCAAACATATCTTCTGTGAGAATTTTATTTTAATTCAAATAAATGAATAGTTTCAAAATTGACACTATTGTTATTTTATAAAAATAACATAATATAAAATTGTTTAAAAATAAAAAAAAGTATTTAAAAATTTTAAATTAAAAATTATTTTGTCGAAAATGTCATAAATTATCTAATTATGGATAATTCACAACACATAAGTAATTATTTATAACAAATTAAAATTTATAATCTTATTACCACAAATAAATTTAAATAGATTAAATAAGGATAAATCAAGTTGATAAGGTTTAAAATAAATTTCCAACATGTCTAAATTCTATTGGTTGATGATATTACAACTCTATATCATCTAATATTAGAATATGAGTCATTTTAGGAGGGGTTTAAGTAGTTTTTGATTTATTATAAATTAATATATTTAAAGTTTCCAAAGGTTCCCCTCTCCTCCCTTAAAAATTGGCACCACCTCCCTCTTCTCATTACCCAACTTCGAGCCTTAAAGATTGGCCAAACCCTGCCAATTTTTCTTTTCAACTACCCTAGTAATTTTATAGAGGTTTTGGTCTTCCCAAAAGTAAAACTCTATTCTATTAAGAGGATGTTTAAAGGAGGCACGTCGAGAAAGAGGTAATCTCTTCTACCGATTCATTAAAATTTCTTCCTTCTTCTACATACTCTTATTTAGTTGTTTCATTATAAAGTAATAATATCAGTATCACTCATATACTGATATGTTATTATAAATATGAAACAAACCTATTTAACTTTCTATCCATCGTACGAAAAATGATATCACTGCACGTGCATACGTACGGAATACCATCTCCACGTCGTGGTGTATTCTATTTTCCACCACCACCTTACTTGGATGGGTATAATGGTGAAAATAATAACTATGTATATGATTATTATAACATGATACTGATTCTGAAATATCATATCACCAACTCCAATTCGATTCATATAATTGTGGGAATGATATCATCGCTTGTGCGTACGTACGGCCTACCGTCTACACGATGTGATGCGACTCGTTCTACATGATCTTCATTGAATAATGATTATATAAATGAATTTAATGAATAAATATGATATATATTACACTAATTCCATTCTATAAATGAGGCATCTATAACCTAAAATGAAGAATAAGAATCTATTCGACAAAACTCACATAAGACCTTAAATTAATAAACACCTGAATAACAAGTAGTAATGAAATATTACTAATAAGAAGATAAGAATATGACCATATATGATATCATAACAATCAGTATGATTCTGGAATAAGTCAATGACATTATTAAAATCATTATACAGGAGGCTCAGACACGTAAAAATCACACCAGACCTAAGGTAAGGGAAAATCTCACAATCTCATTTTTATCGGAGATTGTTTATACTTATAAATTTACTAGGGCATATTTATCATCCACATCCATGTTTCCTCAATATGTAATATTAATTCTATCATCATACAATTGTTTAAATCCAATTTTACCTATTGGTGAATTTTAGTAAAAGATATGAAATGAATCTTTTGTCATTTTCAGAATGAGGTACTTTTTTGACTTTTCTGGCCAAAGTAGGAGAAGAATGTTTTTAACTAATAAGGCATGAATGAATTTTTTTATGATTTCATAGAACATTATTTCCATGAAGAATCCTTTAAAGGTTTTCAATTACCATATTTTAGTTTAAAAATTTATGACATGTTAAGAAGGAAAAATGTTTTTTAAGTAGAAATGATATTTTCCTCAAGAATGTAGCTCAAGTGTTTTATCAAAATTATTTTCCATCTAAGATAATATAGGGTTCTGTTGCTATCCCTATTTTTACATTGATTTGATTATTTTTTTATGGAATTATTTTTATGAAGTCATTTGATCATACGTGGATTATTTTATGATGGCATGATGTTTAGGAATTCCATTTTTATTACATGGGTTATATATGATATATGATTTATGATTTTGTGGCATACATAAGAATGGTATCATTATGAGATGGGTGGGAACTATATCTCCCTCCAATGCATTAGGTAAAGATTTATATTTCATGAGATAGACATGGATGGAATGTAATGTTAAACCAGTTCAGTGATAGAGGACAGGAACGGGGAAGTGAACTCGATTCAGAAATGGACTTCGTCTGCCAAGATAGTCTTGGAAATTAATCTAGAATAATAAGAAATGATTTCCTATGATTATGTGTGTATTCCAAAATGTTTCATGTTTTATGTTATGATTACTGGGATTACATTTCACTTCCATGATTTATCCCATGTTATGATATTATGATATCTTTTGTAGGTTATGATTTTCAAAATGTTATGTTTTTATGAAAATGATATGATTGATATTTACTTTGTTTACCCTTTCTGAGCATTTGATCTCACCCTTTTGTATGTTTTCTTTTCCACATTCTAGGAAGAAGGGTATTAATAAGGTTATAACAAAAGGTACTCTAAATATGATGAAATAAACGGGATACAATGTAGATGCTTTATGAACCAGTTGTTTATGCTTCTCAGTTTCTAAAGACACTATACCTATACGGTCCATTAATGATATTGTTAAATGCTGCAATAAGTATGCTTAAATTCTAATGTAATAACAATATATGTAAAGTATGGGTCATTATAGATTGATTTAGATGGTTTCATGTTGAAACCATCATTTTTCAAATCAATGGTTGTTTGGAACATGATGTTTCTCCGCAAATCAAGAATATTTTCAAAATTATGATTTCCGAGCTTCTCCATGTTATATGGAATGCTATAAATGATTTTATGCACAACAATTTCTCATTTAATCTTAGTGAAAGTAGTATAAAATTATTCTTTCAGTTAGAGAGGTGTCCTGGATGCAAAAAGATATTTGTCACAACACTATTGGAGACCTAATGATCATTTGGCATCATGGAATCAAGGGCCTTTACAAGCCGCTGTCGTGCACATTTGAGGTTTTCCAGCATGATCCTTTTCAATTTTGGATCAAAGATAATGTGGATGGTTCTTTTAAAGGCAACATGAGTCCTGATGGATATGGTGATATCATCAGAGATTTTCATGATCGAACTCTTGGTTGTTCTTTGACCAGTTGTTGTTTGGCCACCTCGTTAGAGGCAGGAATGTTGGTTGTGATCCATGCAGTTGAGTTTTTTATACAAAAGAGATGGAACAACATTTGGATCGAAAGTGACTCTACCACCATTATCTAGTCTATTTGGAATGGTACGTTTCACCTTGCCTGGCCGCTCACCACCCGATGTATGAGCTGTCTCGACTCTCTTTATGAGACCAATTACCTAGCCACGCATGCCTTTCATGAAGCGAACACAATTACAGATGGTCTTTCCAATAAGGATATCAACCAGGGCCTCTCTTGGTTAGTGGATTTACCAGTATAGTTACCCCCCCCCCCCCCTATATAACAAAGATTGTAATAAGATTCCCTCTTTAAGACTGTTGTAGTTGTTTCTATGATTAATAATAAATTGTGTCTTGGCCTATGACCAAGACACCTATTCTAAAAAAAATTCCTCAAAATTTACATAATGAATATTATATAGCGAATAATATTTTTTTTAATTGATAACAAATTAGGAAAAATATTACATTCGAACAATTGTTTTAGGTAGGGAATATAATGTAATTTATGAAAAATTTATGTGTATTTTTAAATTTTATAGTAATTATATTAAACCCAAAAATGTAATAAAATAACTTTTATATGGTAATTGTTGAAAGTGTTAAATAAGGGTTAAAACTAAAAGATAATGATAGAAATGTAGTGAAATAATAGCTTACTGTCATTGGATGTGTGTTTTTTTGATATGATGTATTTTTATCTTAAATTTTTACATGTTTTTTCATATTTTTAATTGAAATTTTATTTAATTTAACATAATATTTTGGGATAGTCCAAGAGTTCTTACACCCTAACTCATAAACCATAACATCATCTTCTCATTTAAATATAGTAGAAAACAATTCCATCCAACAATTATGTACCAAAGTAACATATTATATTCCATAACACATTCTAAAGGTATTTTTTCCTTATTATAGAAAACATAGTGTTCATAAGGTGTTATATAAATGATATTTCTTTAATCAGAGGTTTCATTATCATCAAGTGTTTCTAATTTTTTACTTCTTCCAATTCAAAAAAATAATATGTCAAAATTATAAAATAAAAACTAAAGTACCCTACATCTACTGAGATTATAATATTATATTGTAATTAACAACATCTATATCATCTTCAGTAATATTTAAATACAATTCATTGGTAATGTGTATGATAGAGTACAACCTCGCGAGTCAATGTAATTTATTTTCCATAATCATCTCTAAAGAAAAGTTTTAATGCTTGAATGTATTGTTATATATTATTCTCCAAAAATATTTATGAGTTTTAAAACATATTATATCATTAAATATCTTACCTTTCAATGCATATAAAAAATATAATATCATCAATTCTTTCTTTTGGATTAAAAACTCTACGAAGTGATGTCATTCATTTTTTGTCACCACATCACATGGAAGATATATATAATAATATATTATTAAATTATATGATATCTATTATATAATTGATTTTATAATCCTTAATGAATGATAAAATTATACATATATTTTTTAAATAATTATTATTGATAAATGGAATTTTTACTCATTAGTACGTATGGCCTATTATCACCATGATTGTAATATATTTTTTTCTAATAAAATTATTGGATGTGTTTAAAACTGTAACTGATGTATAAAAATTATAATTATTTCAGGAATAATATCCTCTATATGATGGATATCTAACCACTTTGATTATTTTAATATGCCAAGGACATTTTGAACTCATGAACCAAATATAGTCAAAGCATCTAACACAATATTAAATAATAATGTTGTTCTTATATCATTGTAATATATTCTATAAATTGTATTATAAACCAGAAATATTGTATCAAGTAGATAAATAATTAAAATAATTTTCTTATAAAGGAATATAGATAGAAGCTTCAAAAATCAAATTCTACGTAAGGGATTTCCCTAAATAAATTTAAATTCATTGATTTAGACTAGTACTTATTTGATTTTGTCATGATCAAAATAAAATTTGATTATATTCGATGTATTCAAAAATAATATTATGTGGATTTATAGGTAATATAAATAATCTAATCATTGGATTAATTATCACTTAAATGATATTATATATTTAAGGTACATTCTTCTAAAAATATTCATTAATGTAACACCTTCAACTATTGATACATATGTATAATAGAAAATATATAACTAATACAACATGAGATGATTTTGAAAAAACAATCAATGCTTTAATAAATTGATACATCATGTGATGTTGTTCATCATTCTATAATGCTTTAATACATTGATGTTTCCATTATTTTTTTATAGTTCATTATAAATAGAATGTATTCTTTTTGATATGCACAAATTTTATGTTTTTTATTTTCTATAAGAAGAATGGTATTTTTATATCTGAAAGTGTGTTATACATATGTTTAAATGGATTTAAAAACGTTTTAATCATGATATTATCAATATAAGTTTTTTACAATCATTTCTACCTAATCGTGTCTGATGAGCCCTATATTTCTTATATGAGGTGTGCTCCCGTAGAGAAAATCCATCCATTGGGTTATGGAATTTGTATCTATAGAATTTTATTTAAAGTCATATATATGGTCATTATAATTTGTATGGTTTTTGTAAGGGTTTTGTAAGGATTATATAATGATGAATCCTTAAGGAACATATAATAATATTATATTCCAAATAATTATTTTTCATGGAAAATGATAGATTTTTCAATGTAAGATACAAATTTTTTTAAAGGATAAATCTTAATATATTTGAATTATAATTTATGTTTTTAGGAAATAGTTTTTCTAGGTTATCATTTATTCTTGAACTAGTGGTTTCCTTTATTTTATCAATAAACGATCATTTTATTTTAATCCCATGTTTTAATTTTTTTTCAAGAATAGTTATTGCATATTATGAATATGGATATGTTCAGGAACATATTTTTTTACATATACGATGAATAGAAAAATGTTATTTTATAAAAGGTTTTCTATTAGCGGAAAAAAGTAGATATTATATATATTTATCCACTAGAAATGTATGGGTTTATAGTATAAGAGTGTGCAATAATTCTCTAAAACTATTATAGTAAAAAAAATTGGAATTTTCTTTTCTAGTTTTAAAAAATGTTCAAAATGTATTTTTTATGGTAGGCTTCTTATATTTGGTTATCAAAGAAGTGGCTAGATATTTTTTAGGAGTTATATGTTTTTAGGAGAGGTTATGTAAATATTTATGGATACCAAAATTGTTTTATAATTATAATGATGATAATAATATCAACGTATTATAAATCCAATTTTAGGATTTCTGTTATGTAATTTGAAGGTGGTTAATGTTATTTTTAGAGAGACTAATTTTTTGAGATAATTATGGGTAATTACTTTTTCGATGAAAAATGAAATGTATGGAATAACCACTGAGGAATTTTTTTTTGTTAATTCTCAATATATTATGTTATTTTTTATTATTTTATTATTTTTTGGGAATGTAGTATGAATTGTGTTGTTTTAGAAATTGAAATCCATGTAACTGTTTGACAATGTGTCACATCCTGGGAGGCTGTAATAATTGGAACCACAACCAAATGGGGATAAGTGTATTGAGTATGACACTAGAACACATAATTACTATGTTATTATGAAAGAGTTTTTCATTATTTGAATTATATTATTGATATAATTTATGTTAATTATGATAGTAAATGTTATATTTCAATATTAATCAAGGGATTGCAAGTTTATTCGGACATTTTTTTATCAGTGTTATTTTAGACGACCACATCTATTCTGTAAACAATATATGATTAAGGAAAAATTAAAATTATCAAATTTTATTAAAGAAATAGATATTGAATTTTCATTCGGAGGAATATATGATTATATATTAGATTTATTTTTGATTATTTGACAAATAGAAATTTCTATCTTATATTGTAGTTCATGTGATTAGAGGAATTACATTTTGATACGAGATATTAAGATTTATTAATATTATATGGGGAAACCTTAAAACTGTCTTGGAAGACATTGTGATCATATATATATGAGTTTTTAGTTTTAGTCTTACATTGGGAAATTTTGTAAAATTAGAATGATGTATATTTATAGAATTATCTATGTAAAATTTTTGGGATTACTGTATAATTGTGAAGATTAAAATTATTTTTTCATCCTTTGAGGTTCTTAATTTTATCCAACCCAATCCTTATGATTATTATTTTTAATTCCTAAAAAAAGATAAACATATTTTTATCCTTTAATTATATCATGATATGTATAATTTTATTCTAGTATTTCATGAATAAAAAAATAATTCTTTTTATTTAGAGAAAAATATGAGTTTATTGTGAAATTTTATTATAGAATGAAACAAATAATTAGAATTTTTTTTCGTAACTTTTTTGAACAACGAAATAAATATTTCCTCATTTATATGAATAGTATTTTGGAAAAAACATTGGCTGTTTACATTTATTATTGGTAAATAATTTTACATTAAACCAATAATTTATTAATGATTTTTTTTATTTTTCACTTTCACAAAGCCATGATCTTCATTAATCAATAACAGTAATTGAGTGTTAGTTTCTCAATTCCATGTACATGTTATTCTACATGGAATACTAGTTATGTTTTCATCTATATTACATTTCAACTTCACATTCATTATTATTATGTAGATGTTTTATTAATCATATTTTTTATGTCAGATTTCAAAAAATATGTGCCATATCCACGAAATTTCCACAAAACTGGTAGTCGTATTGGCGGTTCTAACAGCCTCATGTGTGCCTCCCCATTTTCTTGAGTATTTCTAATAGAAACATGGGTCTAAGGAGGTGATAGTGGGGATACTTCACCCTTGTGATTAGATGAACACACCCCTAAATCAAAAATTAACTAGTAAGAAAAAACAGATGTAGTAAATAAATGAAATAATAAATTAGAGGAAGAATAATATAATATAAATGTAAAGTATGGACAACAGAAAGTATAAAATAGATTCCTACATGCCCTTATGATGACAAAAAATGAAAACTATGGACATAAAATAGGTAATAGTATACAACAATTTATAAAAATTAAATAAAATACAATAGGGCCTCTAGGAAGATATCCTTGATCATCCCAATCACACACCCTGTAGAACTCATAGATTATGTGAATTATTTTTTTGAATTAATTTATCTATTTTTAAAAAAATCATTTCGCAGAACACTAAATTTTTTTGTTTAATATATATTAAAAAACATTCTATGTCTTCCAAAACACGCATTGTCAAGTTAATTATGAAATAAAGACATCATAGTGGTTAGATTTATCTACACCAAAAATTTTGGTTAGGTTACATTATATTCAAGACTGACTTCTCTCAATGACTTTTGTAACACACAAGACATAGTTTTACCAAATAACAATATTTTACTAAAGGATTATTATTTAATATATTAGTAATTATCCTATTAGTTATTATTGATGTAATGAAAAGCATTAAATAACTTATTAAAATCTAGGTTTTGCACCAATATAATATTAAATGATTAGTTATATTAATACAATTGAATATGAAGGGTATAGTTTTATAGAAAACTATTTTTTTGCTCAAAATTTATTTCTTCCTAATGAATTAAATTAAAAACAATTTTTGAGTTATATTAACGTAATATATATATATATATATATTATATTCAATAAAATATATTTTATATTCATATAATAGATTATATTGGAATAAGATAATATAGACCAAATTTAACACTTAAACCCTATATTTTTATTAAGGTACTTTTACTACATTTTAATGGAAAACATTTTTTAAATCTAAATTTTGAAAAGTCAATAAAATTTATATGTCAAAATAATATTTAATTTTTAATTTTTTACATAATATTTATGTGTTGTTAAATTTTGGGTATTTTACTGTGAAGTTTCAATTTTGATGAATGGTAAAAAATAGTGAAATTTAACTCAAAACAACTCTTTTATCTAATTTATTTATAAGAACATATTATATTTTTAGTTTAATTTAATGATTAAATGCATCAATTTGTTAAAAAAAAATTCAAATTTATGTAATTAAAATAAAATTAAAATTGATATTATTTATAAAAAATATTTTCAATCTTTTTAATGTCTTTAATTTAAAAAACCACATTGTCATCATGTCTGTGGGATTAAATTTAAATTAATTTCAGCCACATATGTGATTCGAATTTGGAAAAAAATATTCATTATATGGATTCAGAATAATTCATGATTTTTTATAAGATAAAAATAATGTTATGCCAAAAATATTAATGAATTTAATTAAATTTAATTATAATGATTAAGGTTAAATTATGCACAATAAGGGACTAAACCATAACCCCATGATCCAAAACAACTTATATAATTATCCAAAATCAATTTTAGGAAATATTTCGACCCTATTTTATATTTTATTGACATTGTATTATTATTGGATTAGATTTCTATAACAAATGTGAGTCTGGTTTCCCTTTTCAAAATAAAAATTACAAAAGTTCCACTCCTCCACTATTATGAAAGGACATCCCTCCTCCCACTTCGCCAAACCTCTAAAGAGAATTTATCTTGCCAACAGTTAGATAAAATAGCTCCCCAAAATCCGTCAATTCCTTCATAAATACTCCCTTTTGCATATATTCTTCCCTCAAATCCCATTAGGGAAACCTAAATAGAGTTTTCTATTAAGATGTAACACCCACCCTCAATCTCATTTCATTTATTTTCCTTCTCCAATCACAAAAATATTATTCCATGATTATATAAAAAAAATTTTATCCAAAATATAATATTTTTTTATAGTTTTGAACTACACATACACAAACATCCATCTAATTGGTAACAAACATACTTTTTATATGTATGACCATCTACCACCTCACCAAATGAT
The DNA here is from genome assembly GCA_963277665.1 of Viscum album. Taxonomy (NCBI): domain Eukaryota; kingdom Viridiplantae; phylum Streptophyta; class Magnoliopsida; order Santalales; family Viscaceae; genus Viscum; species Viscum album. Next base: position 1,744,206,488 of record OY728156.1, read on the forward strand.
GATTGATAATTTTTTCTTTTTCCAACCCACATGGGGGAATTTATGATGGAAAATATGTTAATATATGTTATATATTATATTTATATATTATTTATTATTATGTAATTAGTTTACAATAAATATCATTATACATTCCATTTTATGTTAATATGATCATTTCATTAAAGAAATGTGAACTACTACCCACCTCAATGAGATTTGATTGATTCATACACTACATGGAATGTATTAAAGAAGGGATTGGTGAATATATATGACATTTATGATATAATAATAATTTATAAACATCTATGAACAAATATATCTTTTAATTTATTTCGTTCAACATGAAAAATTAAATAGAAATAGTGTTCATGCATAAATTTGACATACCATCTGCATGAACATTGTGTTCCATTTTATAATTATATATTCTATTGGTTATTATAATAATATATACAGAATATTAATAGTATTTAATAGTGTGTTAAATTTTGGAAAATGGTATATGTATATGGACCAAATATATGGAAAATTAAAACACATGCGAAAAACGAAGAGGATATCACCCAAAGATAAACCTTAACATAGAATTGTTAACAAGAGGGTAATATAATGACTTAATTAAACCATATATGGTATTATATGTGTGAAAAAATTTATATTATAGATGTATAATAAATTTATATTTATCATATAATATGTTCGAATTAGTATAGTGAGAGTCAATACAGAAGGTATGGGAATTTCATGTTACTCTGTATTTATGTGAGATACATTATTCATTCACCACTCACTTATTTTATATGGAGTATATAAAATACATGAATGTATTATATGAAAATTAATCATAATTTTTTTGTATTTACATAACCATTTTATTATAATTATACCATGGAGTTCTTGTTTCAAAATTTACCACATCAGTAGATTAATTTTCTCACATTTCTCCTCTTCTAAGACACATGACATGTTATACAACTATATTATTATGAGGTGTATAAAAAGAATTAAAATATTCTGGCATGATTATCGTTTTTTCATGATATTTTAATCTCTATGGAATTTAATTTTCGTACACGTGGTGTATGATTTAAAGTTACAATTTTGTGAGAGATTATGGAAACAATGTCATAGTTTATCGAGATTGTTTTGGATCAAATTTTAGTTGAGAAACCATATGATCCATAATTCAAGAGAATTGATGAATTATCTGCTCATTTTTATTGTGATGATTTATTCATCTTTTAGTACAATTTTTTCTAGTTTTTTTAATTAAAATAATTTATAATTTTTTAAGAAAATATTACCTTACCTCTCTATTCGGTCAGAAATATTTATTATTTTAAAACCATTTTTCCAAAAAGGGATTCCATGAATATTAAACTAATATCCTGTCACTGATAACATAATTTTTTTAACCTTTTGTCTTTTATAAATGTTATCAAATTAATCTTTTTATCTCTTTCCATACTAATCATTTTCATATCCTTTTACTGTGAGAAAAATGGAATATTATTTTTACCTTGTATGGAATGTACTATTTTATCCATCTTCATTTCCTTGATGATTCCATTAAATGTTTAAAAAGATAATTTTGAAGTACATTTTTCTAGAAGATACATTCAAATAAATAGTATTCAACTAGTTTTTATGCTCTCATTATATGTTTTTATTGTAATTTTTAGGGAAGAGTTTTTTCAAACAGGTTTCATGTTTTTCTAGAATTGTCAAGGAGAAAGTATTTCGAAATGATTTAAAGCTATTATATATGTTTTCAAATAAAAAATGTCTAATAAAACGTATCTAAGAATCCATTGTATTTTATCATATTTATTTTAATGTAATGTAGTTTTCATAAAAATTTTGGTTATAAAAATGTTTTTTCAGTGGAGAGGTATATTTTACTCAGGGGATGTTTTCTACTGATCATTCAAAATTATTTACCATATAAGATAACATCCATTGAACATAATCATTTCATTATAGGGTAATGATTAAATATTAATTTTCACATTATTTCTTATAATTGATCATTTTTTTATGAAAAATATGTTTATAGAATTTCATTTCACTTTCATAGGTTATAGGATTATGATACCCATTTTTAATTAATTGGTTATAAGCTTCAAAAACCCACTTCATTTCACAATTGATGATTTTGATGAAATTATTATGAATCTTGAATCTTTTTCCATATGTTATGATATGATTACGTTACTATGATACCCATTACATTTCATGGATTAAGATATGATTATTTACAATTGTTAGGAACATATATAAATGATTTTAAGATGAGATGGGTGAGACTTATATCTCCCTCTAATATAATGGGTAATATCTATATCTCATGAGATAGACAAGGATGGAATGGGAAGTAGAATTGGTCCACTATTACATAGATGAAAAAAAGAGTGATCTCAGCTCAGTTATACATTGATAGAATGGGGTGTGAACTTAGTTTAGTAATGGACATTGTCTCCTATGATGGATGTGGATACGATGTCTAGACTACTATGGAAATCATATTATATTAATTTGTGTAATCTGAAATTCCATTTATTAATTATATTATATTCTTTCATGTTGTATATTATTTATATCAATAGGATTCATGTCTTTTGAAATTCTATGATTTATGACATGATTCATGTTTATGATCTTTGATATGTAAGGTATGATATTTTATATTCATGACTATGTCTTCATACCCTTTTGTTAATATTATTGTTACATATCACCCTTCTTCAACCTTAATAAAATCATAGATAACACATTTTTATGTTTCTTTTCCCACATGTTTGGTGATACATTTTATTATTTATTTTTCTAGGATGGGTTCTAGTCAAGAAGAATCTAGGGGTACATAATGTAGCTCTATTACACACCAGTGTTTCTGTTTTATTATATACAAAGGCACTATACTAATATGGTCTTTGAGAGTTTTTTATATATTAAGTATTCTAAAAAATGGATTAATGTTATTATATGTGAAGACCTGGTTATCATACACTTGTTCTAGTTATCGTTTCTCATAGTTAATACAAATCAACCACGTTCATTGGAATATAAGGTCTACTCGGGTACCCTAGTGCAATGGTGTCATGAGTAGGGTGTAAGATAATAATTCCAGTTGGTTCCCAATCATGGTGTCTATGACTAAATCCAATCTATGATGTATAAAATAAAGCAGGGTGTTGTTATATACAGACATATAAAAATATTATTATGAATAAATAAACAATAACTCATCCAAGATCCTAATGGACACCTAGAGGTGATACCTACTCCATCTCATAGCAAACATAATTGTATGATCAGGTACCATACACATTTAGTAATAATGTATATATTTATTGAATTTATTAATATATTACATCACCTATGTGAAGCATGTAAATATGGTGGTATGTTTCCATATACATGTAATATTAGTTGGTGGATGGACCAGGGCATAACAAAAAATCCATTACTAGTCTAAATAAGCCTAAATGCTCATGTAGTATGGTACATTCCCAACATCGTAATATAGTGAAAGGAATCATTCAACAATACTCAGGGTGGCCAGTGTGCCTCCATGGAAACACTATAATAATGGATTATTTTATGTAAAGGCAAATGCCTATATAGTATCATTTGTCTGAGATGTCATGATCATCACCCGATATAAGGAAACGTGATTACTCGATGAAAAAAACCCATAAATCATTCCACATCCTATTTAAATGGAATAATCATATTTATTTTACTCATCCATGAACAAATAACAATAATTATTTATAATTAAATAGAATATATAAATGAATAATAATATTTTTATTAAAATTCAAGAGGAAACTATTCTACTTATTTTAATTAAAATAATCGATTACAATTAAGGGAATCACGATTATAAAAAACCAAATATTCTATGCTTATTTGTTTATCTAAATATGTGTGGTTATACCATTCAATTCATTCTATTTCAAAAAATTGAATTAATTCATCCATGTCATGAAATCAGTCAGGAGGCTTTCCATTCCATTTAATTAAATAAAACATGAATATTTCAATATCTGGACTCAATAAGGATCATAGACGGTACTGTGGTCAACAGGTAAATTTCCATCATGGGTATTTCCATTAACAAATATCTCCAAACCATTTCGTGGATCTTGGTACATTAGTCATCTAAATAAGAAGTGACATTTATTTTGTTGTTTCATTAATTTCCTTGTGTCAAACATTCCATATGCCAAAACATGTCATTGAAGCATGGAATAAAAAAACTATAATAAGATCAACATGATTTATATCACAAACCATTAATTTTTCATTTAAAATATAGTTCACCTCTATTGCGGAGATTTAATATAAAATGTGAAATTTTTCTTAAATAATTCATTAATAAAAATTATGCATTTCAAAAATAAAAATTCAATTTATCAAATAAAGAATCAGAATAAATAAACACTTATGTAAAATAAATTCATAAATTCCCGACCCCCATAAATAAGATTCCATCCTCATTAAGACAAAGTGATAAATGGTTAAATTAAATTAATCCACCAAAATGAATGATTTAAAAGAGTCTGATGATTATAAAAATTGTATTACAAAATGTAATATAAAGTCTTCACACAAATTGGGTATTCATGATCGATGTTAACATATTATTATTAACCAAAAAAAACAATATGTGTAATAAATGGTTTATTGATCATTTTAATATAAGGAACGGATTATAAGGAAATGCACAATAAATTTAGCCATGTAGTGCAATGATGATATTTATAAAATGACTCAAAAATGTGAAAAATGTCATAGAACACCAAACTCATGTTTAAGATGTTCCACCCATCCAATATCCGGGTCTGATTATATATGGTTTTGAAGAAAACTATGATTCTTAACATTGAAATTAAGAAATTGAAAATTAGTGTGAACCTTAATAAAATAATCTCGAAAATATTAAATGATGAATGATTCAAAAGGAGTAAAGGGATATTGATGAGGATCCATTAAAACTGAGAACACATGAATCAAACAACTAGTGGAGGATATCTATGAAAGCCTAGATTAGGCCTTGTAGGAACCCATAGTGCACAAAGAATAACAGACTCCTACTAGAGGATGAAGAATGAAAAATATATAATGATAAAATAGTTCAATAATGGTAAAAAGGAAATTTCTCTCCAGAAATTGGATTTTTTTTGGTATGGCCACACGGTCTATCCAAACCGTTCCCCAACCATGTTGTAGCCACTGCATAAGGAAACCACGTCACATGGTTATTCAACAAGGTTATCCTAACCATGCGCCAACTGAGAAATATATTTGAAGAGGTTACTACCCATGTGGACCTAACCATGCTAGATAGGTGCTTGATTTGGGAAAACTATATGATACTTGTGAGGGATGTTTCAACTCCTCTACAGTAGCATCACATTTTTCTTCTAGTGGCTGCATGGCTTTAGAAAAACCATGCACCCTATATAGATAACCAAATTCTTGTATTTATAGGAACCAACAATTCCGAAACATGATGATTCATTTGGGAATCCATTCTGGTATTTATCAAAGTCTAATAACATAACATTGAAGTGTCCTAACACATATAATTTATTTTGAAGCTCAGTTTTAAAAATGGCCAATCCAGAAAATGCACAATGTAAAAATTCCATTGAAACTTCACATTCAACCAAAACATGTGTCATTACAACCTCACAAAATTTTATCATCACATCCCTTTGAAAACTTCATGATCAATGAAAACATCACCTGTGATACAATGGTTATAAATTTCTATTAAAATGGTCACATTGTGTTCCCAACAACCAATGCACATCCAATCACTTATTATGAGTAAAAAACAAAAGCCATAAAATACAGAATCAATGATCATTTCTAGATGAAAACTTTGAAACATATATTAACCAATACTGTTTATCTAGAGACACAATCAAATATACATATCATTAATCAACTAAAAATGGGATGTCTCCAATTGAATTTTTAAATCACAATGGGAAAATTCCAAACCATGAGTACTCCATAATTTGAATTTCATATGAGAATTACTTCTATTTATTATTATGATTACATAGGAGTGGTATATTAACATGGAAAACATGATTACATTTGAGTTCATATCAGATACCTCATCATTAAGGATGGATTTAATATTTATTGAAATAACTAAAAATAGTCGTGAATTGTTTCCTAGAAGAAACTAACGACCCTTAAACCACACTCTCCTTAACCCGTCGACATAATTTTAAATTTATTATATCCATTCTTATACATTGAACAACTGGTTAGGGGGATAAGCCACATCATGTCGACCATTTTAAAGATGCTTAGCATAGACATCTGACGTATTACAAACTAAACTACTATTTTTCATCCCAGGAAGCCTACATTTTAAAAAAATAACATTCACTAATGATTATGGACTTCCTCGGGTCATGTTGTAAGATCATAATATTATGTGGTTATTTAATATATCATGAAACATCATGTAAAATGGTGTAACCCACATCCAAGACCATTGGAATTGTAACCATTAAAAATCACCTTTAATATAGTAAAAAATTATAGGATAACATAAAATTAATTAAACTAGGGTCCAATGATCTAAACCAAGGTATTCCATACTCCTTGTTAACAAGATACATCGGTACAAATCTAGGAATACTACAACTAATAATTGACTCCACATAGAGAGGAATCCTCCTGGATGTCATGTCAAAGGGATATACCTACTATCTATGATCCCATCAAAATATTTCCTACATGGGAATCCATGTATCACTCCGTAGTAACTAAACCACTAATAAAACCACACGTCCAACATGGAACCACAAAGAGACCACATCTGAAGACTGAAATATTTAAAAATATCTTGTGTTATAAGACTGAAACTCTCTTTGTTTATTAATGATGATTCCAAGATAAGATACATGCTTGTATCTTTAAAAAATTTCACAAATAGGAAACTATGAAATAAAAAAATAAGCAACGTTCAAACCACTACCGGCTAGAATCTAGGAAGTAGATCGTCTTCACATGACAAAACCTTAGAATTATCCAATCGTTAGTCATTTACACCCGAGATATCATGTGATCTTTCAATATCAACCAACGAAGCTCATACAAACAAAACATTTTTTCTATATGGTCTTATACAAATCCACCCGTATTAATGACTTGTTGTTGTGTGAGAACTAGAATGATTCAAATCTTAGAATCCTCAAATTTATTCAAGTGAGAGAATCAATTAATAAAAGGTCTTTTCTATTTTTGTAGTTACACTATGAAGAACCCACATTGACCATAACAGATCTTAAAATATACACCTTAGAAGATTTATATTCCTGAAATGAAGATAGATCCACATGATTCTAAGTGACCTAGATCAAACCCAATTTAAACAAACACATATGAGTCCTCTGAGTCATGATCACCACATCAAATCATCTTCCATGAAATAGAAACCAACCAGTCAGCATGTCCAAATAATTTATTCAACTTTAATTCGTCAGAACCATTGGAATGAACTCGATTCCATTAACACATAGGTCACTCCACCTAGGAGATAACCCCGGACTATACTAGATAGCACAATTCCCTATGATTCACTTATAATCAACTAGTTTATTACATCATTTAACAACTTACATGGTTCCATGTATATGAACCTATACTACCCCAAGATTACAGAATAAAATTTAGCATCCTAGATATTACCCATAGTATTTTAATCTATATGGTTACATGTATCTGATGGACCATGAAAAACCTATTTTAAATGTAAATTATCTCATATGATTGTAAAAAATTCTTGATGGACCATCTACATTCCCTAGAATATATGAATGGATCAATATACCTATGATATAGCCAACCATTCCAGAGTCATTTCTATCTTACTGAAATAGAAAATTAATGGATGCTCATGCCCAAAACAAGATTCAAGGATTCAATGACTACCTATCTGAAGAATCATTTCATCATAATATATGAGTCTTACTATAGAAATTAGCACCCAATATAACAAGACTTTATAAAAATCATGTAACATTATAAGGAATTCATCTATATGGGTGCTACCTACCATGAATTGGGGCCTTTCCTAAAGAAAACATTGCCCCTATCACTATGTAATTCTTAAAAAAAATCCCATTAGGCTAAGGATCCTATAATGTAATCCATTTCTAAAAGGGAGAATGGAATATGGGAAACTCTAATGTTTTTATGCTAAGGATACTCACTGAAAAACATTGAACTACCCTTAAATGTGGGTTTTTATAGAAGAAACCACTCTAAGAATAATTTCATGTCATTAAATTGGTTTAAAATAATAGTTTATGAATATATATTATATAAAAAAGAAAATATATGAACAAAAAGAAAGTATTGTATTTTTTTACCCATTCATTAACACATATACATCATTTTTTTAATTAATGGCTTAAATTAATTTTATTTTATAATAGATAAAGCTTCCTACAATGGTACCGCTAATAAAAAAATGTTTATAAAAATAAACCCCAATAGTATTTTCATTGATGTTATAATTTTAAAACACTTGTAAAGTGTTATCTAATCCAGAACATGTCCCAAATAACATACATGGGTATAATAGTGCATTGTAGGAAGCCATTCACATGATCTTTTGGCTTCTGTTATATACTCATAAGACTATATAATGTAAACCCTTTCCTTTCAATTCTTAATTAACCATGTTTCATTTTTATAAACATTTAAAATTGAAACATTATCATATTCAAGGTATAATTATATGGTTCTTCATTCCTATCATATAATTGGTGATACCAATTATTAAAAACGTCATGTTTCAATTTAATTGATCCCAATCCATATTAAAATTGTACCCTGGTAGGTCTTTTTCATTCAAAAGTATTCAAATATATGTATCATGATCATCTATAATGGATCATTTTTTATAGTGTCCCTATACCATCCCATAATGTTAATAAACACATTACAGTTAGGTATTTGGGTCCCATTTATTTGAAATCATACCATTTAATAATTTAACGACAAATATTCCTATAAATTTAAACGATATTTCTAAACATTTGAAAACCTAAATTGATAGTTCAAGTATACTAGCTAACATTTCTAAATTATAAAGGGAATATACACCATACAACTGATAACAAGTTCCCATTAAATCCTAAATATAATAGTATTCTCATTCAACCAACTTCACGAAATACTATCTTCTTATTGAAAAATAGAATATAAAGAAACCTTTTATGAATGTAAAATCATTTCCTATAAATATGTAAGGAATGCTAATAGAAAAAAAGATAAATACATAGCATGGAATAATAGTTAAGGAACACCTCCAAATATGTAGTCAATAAATAAATGAAACTATATAGATTGGCATATCCATGCCATTTGAATTACCATGTTCTTATAATTATGCATGTAATTATTCTTCCTTATCATTCTAGGTGAAGGGATAAATTCAACAAATTTCATATTTTTATAGGAAACTAAATGTAAAACAATCACTAAAGGTGAAATAATAATCAACCATAACATTGAACAATATAAAAAAACCACAGCCCTGAACACTTGGTTATTTCCCAATGGAATGGGTGATCAGTATGAGAAATGTCTATTTACCAAATGTAGACACCTCCATAGTCCCTTGTCTACTGGAAACAAATATTAATACATCCGAAAAAATAATGTTCTGATACCACATTGTGAAATAGATGGTAAAATTACTAATAAAATGGTAGACATAATGTTTAATCTTATGGCCTAAATAGGGCCTCCCCATATGTCATAGGTTTCCAACAGTGAGGAATTATCTAAGTAGGTGACAAATGGGTGATTAATCCATTAGGATGTGAGTATAACAATGGTAAATTAGAATGTAAATATAAAACAATAGAGGAATCTATAAATAATTTATATAAAATATTTCTTGAATAATAATATAAACTGAATATAAATAAAGGGAAAATATAAGTATCTAAAAGATGTGTGAATGTCCCAATAATGAATGAAAACTAAAACCAACGACATATACATTGCAGATGTTTACATAACTATAAAAAATGAAAAGACTTGGACTCAGGGGTTATCTCTACTAGTATCATGATCTCCCATTTGGTGATGTTCTCTAAACATCCTTGCACAAGTAATCAATCATGCTCATGTGAATATATGGTCTACTTGAGTACCCCAGTGAAATAGTGGCCCAATAATTGTGCAATATAAAAAACCTTGTACGTTCACACACATGGTGTTTATGAAGATGTATTGTTTGTGAAATATAACAGAATGTAGTGTTCATGTATAAATAGTAAGAATAATAATAAGTGATGAAAAAATGAACAACATGTATCCTATGTTTCTAAGGGACACCTAGCGTGAATAAATGCATTGGATAATATCCAGAATAAGACGATGATCAGTTACTATACATATAGAGTAATAATATATATGTAAATAATTTAGTACTATATTTTGTCCACCTACATGGATACATTTTTTAAAGAGATATGTGTTCAAATTTTTAGAAAACTAGTTTCTATATATACTATTGTGTAACTTAGATATCCATAACTAGTCTAAATGAGCCTATAATTTCAGGTAATAGGGTACATTAGATACAATGTCATAGAGAAAGAGGTGTGATGAAACAACAATCGATATATGAAGTGAGATTCTATGGAAACACTATAATAATGGATCATGGCATGTAAATCCCAATGACCATATAATATAGCTAGTGCAAGACGCGATTCACAACACCTAATTTAGGGAGGCATTATGTAACCATGCTTGAAATAATCCTTTCCATTATTCCATATCATATATATATTAAGCATTTTTTTATTTATAATAATTTTTCATGAGGAAATCCCATTCATTATTAACACTTATCAATCCCATATTAAGGAGTCATTATATTTATAATACAATCCATGATGAAATACATATTGAATTAATCATTTAAATAGTCCTTTATAATCAAGGGAATCAGAATTATGGAAAACCACATATTATGTGCCTGTTTTTTAAACCATGTGGTGTGGTCGTACCAACCTATTCAATTCCATTTCAAATAAATAGGTTATTCTATTCAATGAATTCAATCCATCATGAATAATTCCTTTCAATTTAATACATTCCATTTTATTAAAAAATGAATTTAAATTCTATATTAATGTTTTAATAAAGAATATAGAAGGTATCATGTTAAACTCAACAATTACCTATATTGTTAATCTCATTTAGAAAGCAATCCAATCCCATTAGAGGAGTATGGTTCATTGGTCACCTAAATAAGGGGTTCTATTCTTTTTATATTTTCAATAAAGGAAATGTATAAAACATTACATATCCGTAAACATGAAATTGAACCCTAGGATATAAATAACCACCAAAAGATAAAAGAGATTTATGTCAGAAAACATTAATTTTTAGTTCATATGAAAAAACCCAACCATCAATATATTTATTATAAAAATATCATTTTTTCGTAAACAATTCACTCATTAAAAACATCCATTTCCATCAATAAAGTTATACTTATCAAAAGAATAATTATAGAAAGTCCTCACATATTGTAAATTAATTCCTAAAGATCTAACCAGCACATAATATGTGTCATCCTTATTTAGAAAATGAGATAGAAGGATTAATTCCATTTCTCATTTGTGAGGAATTCATATAAGGAATTCATAGATTTTAATTATTTGAATAAAAATTGTTAAATAATGATTAAACGCCCATGAGGATTCTGTGGTCTAAATATATAAATTATAATTACAAAAAAACTCTCAATGGTTCTAATAAAATGTTAAATGATTAAATTAATCTAAGGTAACAAGATATTAGGAATATTATAGAAAATGACAATGTTTGAAATAATGATTCTATTTAAAAAATGATCGTGAAATGATGAAAATTCATAAACCACCTAATTCATTATTAAGACATTCCACTAGTCCAATATGGGTCTCTGATTCGATCTAGTTTGGAAGAAATCAATAAAATGAGCATTTTCAATGAAACTAGGTAAGATTTAATTTTCCCTTGATAAATTCATTGAGATAATATTATTCAATGAAAAATTAAAATGGAATTGAGAGGTTACTGATGTCGATCCCTAGACTTCATAAACACTAGAATTGGAAAACTATATGAGGATATCAATGAATCCAAGAATAATCATTATAGAATACCACAATACACTAATGATGGGAGATAGTTGTTGTAGAAATAAGAATGAAAAATAAGTACGGATATAAGATTTTAATATGGAAAAACGGTATTATCACCCTCTAGACAAGGTCATATAGTTGGGAAAATTGCTTTGTCTGAACCATGTGCCTACCATGTGGAACCCACTACATAAGGAACCCACCTCAAATAGTAGTTCCATGCAGTTTTCCTAACTATGCACCAACAAAGTAATTAATAATGCACGGTAACATCCAAAGTGGAAGAGACCCTTCATGATAAGAACAAGGGCTGGGTAAACCATGTGAATCCATTTTGGGGAGTTTTTTCTCCAATATTGTAATTACACAGTTTCTTGTTGGGGGATACACAGTTTCAGACAAACTATTCTTGATATTCTGAGCACCTACACAATTTATTTTTAGGACCCTATACTCCCAAAACTCAACAAAGAAACCTAGGAATTCTCTTTGGAATTTACCCATGTCCAACAAAAAAACAAATTTTTGTCTTCCAAATATTTTATTTTTGTTACAATGTTAGTTCTACAAAACTACAGGCTCCGTAAATACTAATATTATAAATTCCCAATAAAATACCCCATGTCTTAAAAAAAATGTCCTATGAAAAATTTATTTTGAAATTTTAAAAACATGTTTCTTATATCATATTGAAAATATATAGGATTAAATTTCAATATTTTGTTAAGATTTTAATATTCCGAGTTTATAATCAGAATGATAATGTTCACTTGTGTAGAAGCTATGGAACACCATTCCTAAATGAACAAAGAAATATTTTTTATATGTGTCTAATATAACCTAAAAATTAAATGAAAATGAAATAATAATATTAACATAATTATGAAATATATAATTTACCTACTCATTAATAATTTAATAATTAATATTTATAAAATTTGTCAAAAAAAATTATAAATGATATCTTACTAAACGTAAAAACTTTATTCAAAAACAATTACTTTTTTTGTGAGTAAATATTATAATTAATTTATTGAACATTTTTAAATTTTATGTCATGAAATAAAAATAATATTAAAAGAATAACTTCAAAATTAACTTATTTAGCTGTTTTGATGAAATTTAGAGTTTTTTTATTTTTACATGAATAGAGAAATACCTATTATTATTGAAAATTTTAATTTCATTTCATCTAATTAATAACTAATATTTTATTTAATATATGTTATATAATTTAATTTCATCTATTTTATTTAAAATAATCAAGTGACGGTTTCAAAATATTAATTTTTACTTAAATTTTTTATAAAAAAAATTATATTTAAAAAGTCTATTTTTTAAACTATTTTAATTTTTTATTCCAATTTAAATTTAAATTTATTTATGAATCTTCATTGTTTTTAATTTTTAATAATTTATTTCACATTAAAAAAAATTATATCAAAATATATTAAACAGAAATCATTAATTATTCATCAATATTAATATTATGTATGGTAATTTAGGTTAATCAATAAATGGTATATTAGGTAATTATAGGTAAAAAAATATGATAAGGAATATTAATTACCTATATATTTTATTATTATTTTTTGTATGAGTAATATTATTCAATAATAATTAATATTTATAATAAATATCCTTTTTTCAATTGATAGATTATTTATAAATTTATAATAAATTTTTATAGAAAATTAATTGATGCCAAACTCATATTGTTAATAAATTTAAATGTTTTAAAATTAGGTTATCTAGATGTAATATTATTATATAAATAGTACGTTGGATAAGAAGTATTGATATTAATCTTCATAATTTTTTTAAAATAGTGTGAATACATAATTACAATAAATTATTTCACAACATTGATGTCGTAAATATTTTATTAATTGAAATATCATATTAATATTAATAAAAATTTTAAGAAAATATAGTTATTGAATATTAATTTAATTAAAGAGTTTTCTAAGTGAACATTGAATTTTATGGGATTATTAAAACCTTTTCTTCATATAATAAGTGGTATCTTTTATTATTAAATACAATGTATACAATAGTACTAAAAATTTAAATGATGAATAAGTTTTTGTAAATGATATTTATTATATCATAGAAAATTAAGAAATATCATAAACACTGTCAAATGATTGGTATATGGTTTAAAATTTAAACAGTGATCAATTTATGCGTATTTTTTATTCTATTTTAATTATAATAACCTTTAATGAGTAAAAAATGTCGTCATCATTGAAAATGTGAAAAGTGTAAAATTAGGGTTTAATCCAAAATAAAAGCGGAAAATATAGAAATATATTATCTAATTTTTATTCTATGTAGGGATTTCAACCCAATATCATCTTATTTTTGAATTTTATTATTCATTAGGAATAAAAAATTAATATATATATAATTCATATTTTAAAAAATTCCCAAAGCACCCTCTCATCTCATATAAAGGAGAATATCTTCTTCTTATTTCATTCCAAAAACAAACACATTTGGTTTGGCCAATATCATTCAATAAAATTTGATAAATTCTTAATATCAATATATATGTCTTATTATATGCATAAAACCAAGAATAATTTTCATATGTTTTTAAAAATATAAGGTTGTACAAAGAAAATGTATTGTTTTAATCAAGGGCTTCAGTTGTATTTATTTTTCTACATCCTTAAAATATAATTCAACAATTATAAATTAATAGATCCAATATAATTTATATTATTTCTTATATTTTATTTGTTCCATGAGCTGTATCCATATAATATTTCTTCAAATTGGAAAATAATTCCTCATTCAACTGTATGGCCAAAAACCGCATCACAAAACCATATTATTCATTTTCATCATCATATGTCATGATTGGTTCTAATGATGTGATTTTTTAATATATATAAATTTATATGATACTAATGGAATAGTTATCAATATTAATGTTTAATATATCAATTACATTCTTATAATTACATGCATATAAAAATGATAATGTTGTTCATATAATTGTGGATTAACACCTCTATGAGGTGATGTGATTTGTTTTTCATCCCTACATAAAATTTATTGTATATAAAAGAATATATAATGTTTTAATATAATAAATATAATATATATTATATTATGATAATTTGTGAATGGATATATTATACAAACCTTCTTTCCCTAATGATTGTTGAATAATAGAAACATTAATTGTGCGTTTTTACGGTCTACCATAACATTGACTATAATGTAGTTAAATTTCCATAACACTATTTAATGGAAGTATTTTAAATATTAATCACTGTAAAAATATTTTATTTATATAAATTATATTAATTTAGAGATGTAGTTGTTTTGATCTCTTTTACCAATGTCAACTTTCATAATTCATTATGATCATATGAATTGAATATAGATAAAACATCCAATATGGAATTAAATAATTCTTTTCCTGTTATAAATTTGAAATAATTGTTATAAAATGAAAAATAGAAATGATTTTTTTGTAATGAATGTAAATTACAAACATAATTTTATTATCTAGGAATATGAAATAAAATATTCTTGAAATCAGAATCGAGGTAAGTGATTTTCTTATTTTCCATTCAGTGGGTTAAACATCTACATAGTTGACTTTTACATGTGTGCAATAAAATTTATATATAATATTTGTATTTACTCTTAATAAAGGTTAATTTAAATCTGATTCAATAATAAATTCATTTTAAAAAAATCACTTCAATGTTATGATATTTTTAAGGGATCTTCATTAGAAAATACAATTTAATGTTCATCTATCGACATTTTTTACAAAAGTCTAATTTAACTATTTATCTAATAAGGAATGAGACATAATTACCATTTTTATAAATTAGTAATTATTTTATGTTTCCTTTATATGTTTTCAATGTTATTAAAAAGAAATTAGTTTATTTATGATGTGAGAAACTTCGATATTTTAAATTTTTATTTTTTTTAATAATGGGTATTTTGATATCCAAATGTGTTTTGAGTATGGGATCAAATGAGTTGTCAATGTTTTTATTCATTATATGGTTCATGGAAATTATTCACAATTGGTTATCCTTGATGGAACCAAGATAGAACATTATTTCTTATATTATGGTTTCACATTGGTTTCACTCCAATTCATTGGTTAACAAATTTTTTCTCTAGGAAATTATTTTGGAAGTCATTCATATTGTCATTCTAAATTTTTATGGGTTTTGATAAGGTTATGTAATAGTTATATGGTGATTTTTACCCTTCAGGGCTATATGAATTTAGAATTATTTATATTTTATATTCATGGAAATATATTTATTTCAACAGGTAAGATGAGGATATTCTATAAATGAAAATAAGTCTCTATTTAGATGAAAATGTCTGTTTTTATGAAAAGGATTTAATGTGTTTCCATGTTTTTCCTTGACCCTAATATTTCTTTTATTTGATACCTTAATGATATTTTTTTTCTCATAACATTTTATCAAATGTTTTTCAAATGATTTTATGAAATTTTATGGAAAAGGATGGGGTTGATATGAATATGTTGAAGATATTTCATTTTATATTTTTTTTGTTTTAAAATGGGTTCCTTTAATGAAAATAATTATATATAGATCATGCCCACACATAAATAGTATTATTTTAATATATAAAACTTTTTCTTATTTCAATAAAACTACAATCACAAATTATCATTGGGAAATGAATATGATATTTAGTTTTAAAATAACATGATTACGTATTAAATATGATTGGGCTCTTTATATTTGTATTTTAGTATGGTATAGATTAATATGTAGATTAAGATTTTTTCATGTATTTTTATCCTATTATTTATGAATACAATCATTGTTTTATATTTATATGGTTTATCATATGGAAATTTTTTTTAAAATCCCTCTTTGGATTTTTGTTACGATAATTTAAGGTGATAAATAAAATTTTCTGATACCTTTATCTTATTCAGGTAATTAAGGGTTATTAAATTTTGATATTAAAAATTAAAATTATGAGATAACATCTTTTATAACCTATTTCCTATTTTTAAAAATTCTTAAGAACCACTGTTGACCATTCATTATTTGGGTTTGGTTTAGGGTGGGTTTGGGACGAATTTGAAAATTTGGCAGGGATTTTGGGCAGTGCTTGGTTTTCGCAAACCACATCCCTACATGAAAAAACCATTCAATTCAAGGTAATGAGGTTTCGAAAATTCATCTCATCTTATTGAAAAAACATCAACCCACTAAGGACAAATCAAGAAAACCCTATCAGTTGGGGCGCAAGACTTGGAGGCATAGTTTGTCTAACCATGTGGTCTTGCCAAGATAGTCTTTGTATGTGAAATTTTTAATCTGGATTTTTTTTTTCAAAACTGTAATACCCTTTTTTTAGGATTATTATTATCCTAAAATATTCACATTGGATTCTTATTCCTTGGAATCTCCTAAGACTTCATTTTCCCCACTACACCCTCCAATATGTGGATCGAATCTTATGAGAATGTCCTTCGATCTCTACCAGGTATGTTTCATCTTTCATTCTATATCTCTTATTCTATATTAATACATCGTTAGGGTTTTATAGATCTATGAGTAGTTGGAGTATCTATTATCAACAACTTTAGATCACTAATATAGGTTTTCTTATCAGATATTTCTTGGATACACCCTTCATTGGATTTTACTTATTAGGGATATGTATTTCGTGATACTAATGATCTTAAGGTAGGTGTTTTCATTTACATTATCCAATTTGATGAACAATAAATTTTTTTGGTTTGATTTATATTTTATTATTATATAGTAATTTCATTAAATTGTTTTATTAAAAAAAATTTAATGAATTAGCACATTGGATTTTATTTTCCATAAAATTTGAAAAAACACCAAATTCCATTGATTTGGGGTGTTTTTGTAAAATTTATGGGAATTATGGAAATTATGTTATGGAATTTTATTATTTAAATTATATTTTGTAAATAATATGATGAAATGGACTTCAAAATAGGATTTTGAAAATATGGATTCATTATTTCGTGATAGGAATCCATCAGTTTTATCATAAAACGGGATTTATATAATTTAAAAACATGTTTTTAATGGAAAATTTTTCTATTTGAAATTGAAAAATGGGATGAATTTAATTTTACATTCGCATAATACAGATATCCCATTATTTATTATTATTATATAACATTCATTCACATTTTTTAGTGAGTTATTTGGGAGAAAACTATATGATTTACATCTCTAAAAATACATATACAGTAGGCCACTTCCCAGACAGGATGGTGATGTTTCCTCTTTGACCCGTGTTAGAGGGGAGACCGTACACAAATTGATGTGATAAATATTTATGTGTAACGAATTCCTATAGCCTTTAACTATTTTAACTTTGGGATGATGAAAATTTCTCTCGGTGTTTATATTTGAATTATATATGCCAATATTTTTAAATTGTTTTACCATGACATATGAATTTATATAAACTATTTTCTATAAAAAGATAATTATGAAATTTCATTAATGGTTTTCTGTTATATTAATTGAAAAAATGATTTTTTAAATATTCATTTTGTTATTACATATAGGTTTATTTTCAATATTAAAATAATTATTTGAATAATTATATGTGTCTTATTCTAATGGAATCCTTGGTGAGACCCTACTGGACTTTTAGATCACACCATATGTATTATTTCATGTGATTATATATTATCTTATTTCAGGTTCAAGTAAGGTACATTAACCACTTAGAGATGTTATTTTTTCCTCCTTGTGGTTCGACTGTTGTGTTGATTGAGATATGGGTTGTCAAAAATTCTATTTTATGGTACATTGATTTCTTACATTGTTTTGTTTAATATTTTTTGATTCTAGAACACATATCATTGTTTTTTTCTTGCATTAATAATTACTTGTATATCATTCATTCATAATCATTGTAGAAAATACTTCCCACCCACAATTTTTTTTATCTGAAGTACTTGTATCCAAACCATGGGGATTATAATTTCCCTAGAGTCTATGGTTGTGTTAGATCAGTTATCGGCTTACCATGTTTCATGGGCCACTTAATGAAATAGTTGTATCTGAGAACTATGTTATATCTATTAATTGGTGTAATTATTATGTTTTGTATCATGATAGGACATATAAGGTTGTTGTGATTGAGTGTCTCTCTTTTTTCTCATATAAATGGGCCTTAAGCCACTAAGTCTATTTTTTAAAGTATTTTAAATAAATAGTTCTTGTATTTTCAAGTATTTCAATATGTATAGATTTAAATCCAAATAAATTGTTTCTATCTAAGGGGATCAAGTTAACATTTTTATTTTTTTTGAGTGTTAAAATGATATCTTCAATATTGTCTACTGATCTTTTTAAAATTTTTCCTCTCAAATAATGTGTCAATAAGATCTTGGAGGAAGTCTCTAATGAACCTCAACAATAAAGTCATATCTTGGACTTGATTATGGTAGTTGTGATCGTGCATACAATCCAATATATAGAACATGAACAACTATCAGTTCCTATATAGGATAATGTTTGGAACCCCAAAGAGTTGTTCTTTGGAATTCTTATTAAGATATTATTAACAAAAATGAAACTACGTTTAAAGGATACAATGAACTAATAGATAATAGAGAGAGGCTTTGAATGATAGATCAATTGTCTGGGTTCTCAGACAGAACTAAATAAATAATGGTGTTGTGTCCCACCATCATGTTGGATGGGAATAACGAAAGTGACTAGGGAACAAGGGTGATTGTGAGGAAGAATAAGTCCATAGATTAAAAATCATAAATTATATTCTCAATAACAATTTTTTTTTAATTTTTATGGTTTTGGATATACCTATTTTGTTTTTCAAACATGATCATACTAAAAATTCCTTAAATGAGTACACAAACATATTGTGGAGAATGTGTAGTATGAACCTAAGAATTTTTTTTAATTAGAATAAGATGAATCAATAGTTTGGGTTGGGAGATGAAGTGGATAATCGTTATAATGTTTTATTGATAATGATTATTTCGTTCTATTATGTTTTGGATAGAGGGATGATGGCAGGAATAGGAATGAGGGATCTTTCATGGTTTACATGAGTTATTTTTTACCCTAGTTAAAATTTTAATTACTCTTTGGAAAAGAGGAATCGAGATTATTTTCACGGTGGGTCACAACATCATAGTTTTTATATACCAATCACGTTTATTGTAATAAGATGATTTATTTTCTAACAATGTATATAGGAATGGATTTTGAAGAATGTTTTCACTGAGGCACCCAATATTTCTGGCTCATACAGGCACCCAAGTAACTAATAGATGTAATTCCTTATATTTTTTATTTATCATTTTGGAAATGTGTCATCAACTCCAACAACAAATGAGGTGACATACATTGATTCCTGTAAAAGGTGGTTTGATTCATAGGCATCTGACAGTATATGTTTTCACACAATGGGAGATTATACAGGGGAAGCAGATACATGACCATCATCTGTGAGAGGTTCTATCATATAGCTTCATTATAACTAAATGTATTATTTGATACTTATAAATCTCATTAATTTATTTAAAATAGAATTATTAATATGAAATATCTTTAAATAGATATTAAATCTTATGAGATGAATAATACTACTCCCCATGGAATGAAAAGAGTGTAGAATATCTATTATCAAGATTCTGTGTTCTATTTAAAAGATGATGACATTTCATGGAGTATTTTTGGTTCTTAACATGATATCACAATACATTATATTAAAGAAGTATAATTAGTGGTAGACCTATTTATCCAGAGTTTATCGAGACCTACTTTTCCAGAGTATGTCCTCTTAGAGTTTTCTAGATATGTATAAGAAGACCTATATATACAGAGTAGGGGAAAGTTATAACTAGTTTTGATTTTGAGTTGGAGAGGGGATCATCTAGTAGTGATATCACTCTAGTTTTCTTCAAATTTCATAATATTTTCCATTATAATATATTTGTTTTGGAATAGGTAATATAGGTTCAATTTTCTATCAATTTAGATTTAATTACTCATCTTGTATCTATTCATTAATACTATATAATACAATCTAAACTAAAAGAGACTAAATATTAGTTAGATGATATTCTATAAACATGATTTATATTCCCTAGTGAGACACCTTGAGTGCTTATAGTTCCCTTTACTAAGAATAATGGTATGGAACTACACAACAGTGTTTATTACAGAAAAAATAATTTAGTTATGAATAATAACATGTATCATTTTCCACAGATTATAGATCTGTTTGACTAGTTGAAATGGGAAATGTGATTTCGAATGATTCATCATCGATCATGTTATCATTAGTTCGGTATAATAGAATCTAACAATCAAAAAATACCATTTGGAATGGGTACATCCATCAAAAGTACCTCATCATGAAATATGGTCTAACTAATGATTCTACATCGTTATGGATTTTACAAGAATGATTTTATAGGAGTGTATTTATTTTTTTGGTTATATTTATATAGGAAATTCTTGTTTACTCGATGATTGAGGTGGAACATGTGCATCATTAGAGATCTGTAATAGAATTATGAGAATTTAGGGTCATTTTTTCATGAAATAAATATATGATTTATTAATCTGGGTTGTTTTTCTCTAGGTGCTAATGATGTCAAAACAAGGTATTTCACTTGATCATGAAAAGTTGTAATTTTTATTACTTAGGAATAAATATGAAATATCTTTAGGATTCAATGCTCTTGGTTTTGGTTTATTGATATTTAAGAGTTGGTAAATGATTTATAAAAGTTATCCTCTCTAATGAAAACACTATCACATAATAAAGTAATGTTTTCCAATGATAACAAAATATAGAGTTCTATTGTTTAGATGATGCATATTTTGACAACAATTTTAGTGTTTTCCCTTGCAGAAGACATGCCTGGTTCTGTGGTCTTCATTTATGGATTATGATTTGGATTGGGGTGATTTCTTATGATAAGTGATCATGTCGGTTCCTGTGTACACTATCATCATTGGTCACATAAGAATAATTACCTACCTAGTGACCTTGAGCTTTTATTGTGATGCACATGATTTAGAGTTGGGGCATCACATTTTCATAGAAAAGTTTATCGTGTATTCTGCCAATTAGATATTGATTTATATAATAAATAAAGACGATTAGAATATCATCTAGATGCATTTTCTAAAATAATGAAAATATATTGGCCTTGAAATTGCATATACCATTGGGAAATAGAATAATGAATATGATTCTTTATGAAGGAAACATTCAACCCATGTTAGGAAAAAATATGTAGAAGAGTAGAACATGATAAAAAATTTAACACATTTTCATACTATTTTCTAGGAATCAACATCAATGATTTTAAAGGAAATCATTTATTAGATATCCTTTATTCGCAAAATTATTTATCTGGAATAGAATCCTGGGGATGATTTCATTATCATTATGGACTCTCTATATAGTGGGAAGATTATTGCTATTTTTTCATTCTAGAAAGAGTACATTTTTTGCTTTTTGATCCATTTTTGTACCTTTATTAGTCATAAAATCAGTTATGGGGGATATTCATAGATCCCACTGGGCAGTGTAGTGCGGAACCACAACATTGATCTAAGAATTCTAGCATAAATTTTGTACGAAATTTATGAGATGTAGTATTTTATAATTCATATCTAACTGTTATTCTGGACATCAAGTCAAGAATGAGCACTATATGACATTGGTTTTTCTATAGACAATTCATGTCCTAACATGGATGTGGGATGTGATCAATATATAATTATTAGATAGTTTTCCATGTACCCAATGAAAAAATAAGTCATTATGGGTTGTGAGGGATAAAATGACTATATATGATAAATTTATACCCATTAATGATATATCAAATCTTATGGACCTGGTTCATATCTATGTGAATGTTATTTTCATTTTAAGGGTGTTTTTTTCAACTATAGATTCTAATAGATATCCCATAATAGATTTTTTATAATAGATATACCTTTAAGAGGAAATGGGATATGAGGTCTGTTTGATTTGACACACCACCTGAACTCATAATGAAAGACTGAAAGAGCAATACAAATTCTAGAGAACATGCTTTGTTCTTATGTAATAATCTTTGGTGTGGAATGGGATGACCATTATAGGATGGTTATGGTTTATTATAACAATAGTTACCATTATATGATTAGAATATCTCTGGTTGAGGGAATATATGGATATTCATGAAAATCACTATTATGTTGGTAGAAGATTGATGAATTTACCTTGGAACGAGTAATCTTGGTTCAAAATATGAAAAAAAAGATTCAATATATTCATCATGATTATTGATGGTTCAGATTTTGTATACATATTATTCTGAATGTCATCATCGAGAATTGGAATTTTCAGTTGGTGATAAGGTGTTCTTGAAACATTCACCTTGTTTGGGTCATAAATGGCTTTGGAGGAATGGAAAGATTTGGTTTTTTTGGGACCTTTTGAGGTTGTTTTTCATATGGGGAAAGTTTCCTATCATTTGGATCATCCACCATAGTTTGGGTCAATACATAATTCTTTCCTTTTATATTTTATATTAAAATATATTTCTAATCAATATCATGATCATTCATGGAGTGAACATTAGGTTGAACCTATTTTATCAGTCACTAAGCATCCAGTTAATATATTTCACTGTAAATACAAGGTACTTCAATAGATGATATCGCCTTTCATTTGGGTGGTATGGAATCATGGATCTTGTTCTCATGAGATGTGTGAGATTTCAGAACTGATGGGAGAGAAGTGGTCCTATATTTTTTGAATGGAATATTCTTATCATTCTCTCAGTGGATAAAAAAGTTTATATGGTGGTGAGGTTGTGACATCCTCATAATATTTTCAGGTATTCCTAAACCCTGCATTTTACAATGATTTGTTTTGTATTCTTTTATATTAGATTTCGATTGAAATTTACATTTGTTAAGAGATTTTGGGATTTTCATGTTTCGAACATTGTTTTCCCAATTAATAAACCCCATTAGTGATAATTATGATAACCAAGTATTTTAGGGTTTCGTTATTGACACATTATTTGAATAACTATGAACCTACCATGGGGAAACTATAAAACTCCATCAGTAGTGTTGTAGTTCTTAGGTACATTGTTTGTCTAACTGTGTGGCCCTTCCCAAATAACCATGTATAATAAAAATTTGTAATCAATGAATTGGTATTAATATAATGAAACCCTCCTTTTAGGTGGTCGATCTTCCAATAAGACCCCCATATAGTGGCGTATTACATAGATGAACTGATGAAGGGATTTTTCCCCCTTTACACTCTCCCAAAAGTGGATTTAAGGTATATTAATGATGATCAATATCTACCTGATAGGTTCCTATGTCTCATTATCTTTCTCCATTTAGTACTTTTTTCTTCCTTAGGGTTTTATATTTCTCTACGTTATTTAAGGATTTAATATCCACTTTATTAGATTTGAATATAGGTTTGATTCTAATATATTTATTAATGACGTTCTTCATTTTAGTATCCTAATTAGAGCCTTTCATTTCAAGATCTCATGATCTATAGGTCGGTGGTTCAAATTAAAATATCAAATATAATTATCCATAAAATTCATGATATGATTTATAATATAACATTAAAATGGAATTTTATTCAATTTATATATCAAAAACCCATATAAAATTTATTTGGGAATTCAATTTGTTTTGGAATGAAATTTAGAAAACCTTATATTTCTATTGAATTTGTGTGTGTTATTGAAATTAATTGAAATTTGAAAAATTAAATTGTGAAGTTTCATTTTTGAATTTAAAATTTTCATTTAATTTTCTAAAATTAAATTTAAATTGATATTTAAGAAAAATAGAATCATATTTTTTTGATATTAAAAAATTATTTTATCTTTTAAGTGGAATATTTAGATTAAAAGAAATTGTAGTATTTAAATTGAACATTGGAATATTGGAAATGGAATAATGGAATGAATTATTTTTTAAAATATTTAAAAATTATTACCATTACTAATATTAATTTGAGAACATTCAATGCATGGTAGTTATTGAGTATTTCATGAGGTCAGTCTTTATTTTACAATAATAATAGTACATATTGGGAAGGTCACAATATTGATGGGATATTTACTGGTCCTTCTTCACCAGTTTTAGTGAGCAGTTTTTACACATATTTTTATGATAACAAATTGTGTGGGGGAGGGCGATAGCGTTGAACAATTTTATCTTTTTATAGATGGATAGGTTTAATATTTTTTATATTTGAAATACATAAGAAAATATTTTTAAAATATATTACCATGAATTCATAATTTATATAAACTATTTTATATAAAAAAAATTAATTCATTTTTTAAATTTTCTCCATCATATTTCTTGTAAATAATGAATTTTTTTAAATTATTTTAGGGAAATTGCATACCCATTTATTTTATAATTAAAATATCAAATAGGTTAATTGAATTTAAAATCTTCTAGTAGAATCCATGGTGAACCAATATTGGTATTTTAGATCAAACTATAGTTTTTCCTTTTAGTGTTTGTTGGTTATCGTCTTCTATGGTAGAGCAAGGTAATAGAGCAACATGGGGGTTGTAATTGTGGTTAATCCTTATTCATAGAGTGTTGCGTCCATTGGGATTTGGGTTTCTTACCTTATTAATTTATGTTACATTATTATGGTACTTCTTTATAGGTTCTTGTTTGGTGTGTGGTACAGTTCTCTCTATGACAATTTTCTTGTTTGAATACATACTTGTTTATCATTCTTCCACAATTTTTGTTGAAAATTAATCCGCACTCCCATTTTCTATGAGAAAATTTCTTTTCACCAACTCGTGGGGATCAAGAATACCTTTCGAGATACATCATTTCTACCATGATTTTTTGTTTACCGTGGTACCCAGTCTGGTACATGATAAAATTGATGTTAAAAAATATGTTTAATGTTGATTATATTATTGTTATTTTAATAATTTTATCATATTTTTTTGGAATGTTATAATTATTTTATAGTTTTCAAAATGTAAAACTCACAATCCAGGAGACAACCATGACATGTGGCATTACTGAAGGAATTAAACACACTAATTAAAGGGGATGTGGGTGTTGTGACTTCCACTAGCCTCTATGATGTCAAATTTAGTATGAATACTTTTTAATGTTTTATCCTATCAAACATATAATGGTCATCTTAATTTATAACAAGTTTATTTTAATATTCAAAATAATATCATTTTAAATTAGTTATTTGATTATGTGATTAATGTTATTTTAAAAGAGAGTCAATATTTGGAGAATCATATTTGATTAAGGTAGAATGAATAATTTGTAATATCATATTAGGAATAAGGGATGGATTATATTTTAGAGTATTATGTTATTTTATTATTTTTTATGGTTATTTATGTTATTCATTGAAGTGGTTAGCTGATAATGGTGATTAAGATATTATTTGAATTATATCTTTGTATAAAAAATTAAGAGTGGGAGATATTACATGGAAATAAGGATTAAAATTTTCATGGATGTCTTTGTGAAAGAATCATTATTAATTTTATATTTCCATAATTAGTTGGTATTTTTTTAGTAATTTATGTATTGTTATTTTTTAAAGGATTCAGGATTATTTTTGGCCACTAATGCTTGATTTTTTAGATTAAAATTAGTTTTTCAATATTTTATGTTTTTGGAATTTTCATATTTGATCCTATAAATTTTCATTTCATTATTTACTTTATTATAGTAGAAATATTTGTTTTATAGTTTTTTATATTTTTTGACATGTATCTATTGATTCTAGTGAATCAGGAATAACAAAAATCAAACACACCATTCATGGAAAATGAACAGATTTTTATGGAAACTTATAAATAGATGAAAATATTCTACTCAAGTACCTTTATTTCTTTATGATCATATTTTACAATGTAAAATAATTCCACATCTTAAGAAAATATATTTAAAAAAATTATCATTTTAAATTTCTTACTAGGAAACCAATAGAGTTTTTACCCATAAAATATAATAAAAATGTATCATTTTAATCAAGAATTCATTTAATATTAGGCACTAAATTTTAGTAAAATCATTTTATTCATTAAAAAATCTATCTTACAAAAAGATTTTTATTTTTTACAGGATAAAATATAATAAATTTTATGAAAATTTTCAAAAAAATTATTTAAATGTATAAATATTATGATTTAAAATCGTTATTACAAAATTAGGTTATAGTTAAATATTTATAATTTTCCGAAATTATTTAATATTCAATGACTTGTAAAAATACCCATTTTTATTATAAATTAATTTTTATTTTCAAAGGTATATAAATTAAATTTATAATTTATATTATTTTTAACAATTAATTTCTTCATTTTCATTTAAAATAATAAAATTATTGTTTTTGATGTAGATTTTTTAGTATAATTTTTCATCAATACATATCACATTTAAACATGGTATTTTTTGAAAATGAATTTTCATTGCAATTATATGATATTAATTTAAATTAAATTATAGAACATATTTTTTCAGAATTTTTTAAAAAAATCTCATATTTTTATCTGTATTTTTAAATTTATTAACTATGTGTTTTTTATTTTTTTGCAATATGAATAATAACCTTGGTAATTTTTGTTACCCTAGTATATGGTAAACCATGTAATTATGGTTGAACATAATATGATTAAAACATTAAAATTACCCTTAATATTACTCCAAGAAATTATTTTGATTAAAATTAGTACATAAGAAGTCAAATTTGTAATATTTGAATTTTTTCCCATATGTATTAGATTTTAAAAATTTCTAATATTTATTTAATGAAAAGTCAATGATGCCATACACATATTTTTAAACAATTGATAATTTTTAATATTGTTTTATATCGAGGACATATTTTAAAATAATATTAATTTGAAATATTAATGATTTATATTTCGTAAATTTATTTACATACAATGTTCAGTAAACAATAATTTGATTAAAAGCCTATTAACTGTGGTGGATTTGTTGTTTTATTCAAGGGAAATATCAAATAAATATTTTTAAAAATATATAAAATGATATATAATTGATTATATTAATTTTAGAAAGAATTTTTTATTTCCGAGACATGTTGGGGATTTAATAAAATAATTTATTCAAATTATATGTGTTATCATGTTGTTATTAATGTTAATTTAATGAATTCTCATTAAAATTGATATTTTAAATATTTTGTTGTAAATTTCTTTTTCTAAAATATATAATGTGGCTAATAATCATATGATTTCCCTAATGATATGTAAATGGTATTAAATATCATAAATGATGAAATTTATGGGTAGTTTGACATATTATTTTAAAAATATTAACCATAAAATTCTAAAAACCCATGTTGTAGTCGTAAGAGTTAATGTTGATAAATATTGCTTAAAACAAAATTAAAAGGTTAGAAATAGAGTCAAAAAATATCTAAATTTTATTTGATTAAGGAATATAGAGCCATAAAAATCATATATCATAATTTAATATGTTTAAATAAAAGTATAATTTAATTTTAATTTTAATTAATTTAAAATTATTGGAAATTAAAACTCTTCCACTACTTTGTCCTAAAAATGTGTCCTCTTACTCTCATTTGAACATACTCAAAACCCATTTATTTTATCCAATATCTTCTTAAATACCTTATTGGAATCCCTACAGTCATTATATATGTATTATTTTATTTTTCAAACCATATATATTTGTCTTACGACATTATAGAAATGGAGGTTATCTAATAAAGATGTATCATTTTAATCAAGAATTCATATTTTCTTTCTTCTTCCACCTCCTTAAAATATTTTTCATCAAAGTTAAATTAATAACTCTACTATCCCCAATATAAATTGAATTTATTATATGTGTGTATTTAGACATATCCATATCCAGTTCTATGAAATATGAAAATAATTCATCATCTCTGTGTATAGTGGACTACATCCACAGAATCTAATGTAATTATTTTACATAACTGGATCTGAAGACAAGTTAAAATGATGCAATTTTACTCTAATATACATATGTTTGACCATATCCTTGAATGTAAGTAAATCAATTTTTAATCTTCATATATAATGGATGTATTTAAAAATTTAATTTATGAATAAAAAGTAAATTATGTAATGAATATTGTTTTGGTGATGTAATGTTTAACTGTTTGATTATTTCACTTGTTAAATGAATTTTAATTATATTATATATATTTCAACATATTTTATGTACATTTATTATTGACACACACAGTCTACTCATTTCATTAATTCTCACTTCACTGATATAATAGTTTTAAGTAGATTATTTTTAAAATCATATTTAACATTTCACATTAAAATATTTATGAAATATTATAAATTAATGTTTTTGAACTAATTTAAACAGTGTATTTCCAAAATTTAATAAATATTTAATGGTTTAGTTTTTGTCTTTATATATTTTTCTAGATATATTTAATGAAAATTTATTCTTTATGATTTCAGAAGCCTTAAGAAAAGAAAGTGATATTTTTAATAAAAAAGATATTTTGATATCTGAAAGTATTTTCCCATGGATTTAAATGATTTTTAAAAAGTTTTATTCATTATATGGTCCATTTACATATTTTATAATTGGTTGACCTAGATAGAACTTCGTGTGCCGGTAATATCTTATTTTACGAGTGCACAATGATAGCACTCCAATACATAGGGTAATAAATTTTATCTAACGATATTTATATTAGAAGTGGATTCTATGGTTATTCCTATTTTTTGGGGTTTTTTAAAGAGTTATATTTATGTTAAATTTTGATGACATCCCGAGAAAAATAAATTACTTTTAATTATTGATAATGAGTTTTTAAGTAAATATATTTACTTAAAAGGATTATATAAGGATATTTATAATGGAGAGATGATTCTCTATTCAGATGAAAATGAATGTTTTTAAAGAAAGGTGTTAATGGTTTCTCATGTGTTTACTAAACTAATGGTTTTATTTCTATTATCCCTTAATAAACATTTCTAACTCATTTAATGTTTTTAAATGTTTTATGTATTATTATGGATAAGGATGAGATGAAGGTAAAATTTTCATATATAAACCATGGAAAAAATTATTTTCAAAGCATTCCATTGGTGTGAAAAATAGACATTGTATATATGTGTCCACTTTTATTGTATAGGATTAAAATATATGAGTTTTTCTTAATTCTATAATACTGTTAAACTAAATTATTTTTGGGAATATAAAATGAATTTTAGTTTTATAAGAACTATAGTGTGAATTATTTAAGGTTGTGTTAGTACATCAATAAATTATGTGAATAACATGATTTAATTTTATAGTTTATAAATAGGATCAAAATAAACCATTATATACCAGTGACTGGTATCCTATCTCTCATCATATTGGTAGGTTTCTAGTCTCACTATTTACTTCGGGTAAATGATTCTATATTTATATTTTATTTCAATTTATGTGTACTATCCCATTTTATACTTAGGTAATTGAAAACCCTACATATAGACTATATTTTCACCACATCTATGATCTTTGTCAAGACCTAGGCTAGTCCAACATGGTAATTACTTCTTTTATTCAACATATATTCCTTTTAGGTTAAGGTCATATGATTGATATTATAGTGTTTTGATCTCCCTTATAGATATACTGTAATAGCATAATATTCATGGGGTATGATTCTTCGATTTTGAAATGGGTTTCAGTAGTCTTGATATCTTGATATTTTGTGGGTTCCCC
This sequence comes from Viscum album, assembly GCA_963277665.1. Classification (NCBI taxonomy): domain Eukaryota; kingdom Viridiplantae; phylum Streptophyta; class Magnoliopsida; order Santalales; family Viscaceae; genus Viscum; species Viscum album. The sequence continues at coordinate 1,744,237,470 of OY728156.1, forward strand.
GCCATAAATTAGGATCCATAATAACCTATTAGACATCATCAAAATCATTTATATGTTTTGGTTATAAAAATTAAGAATCTTGTTTTGTATATTAAATCAATATGATATGGAACATCCAATATATATAGGATTACCAAATTCAATTTAGAGGAACTGGGATTCATTATACTAGCCTAGGGATGAAACTCATTCGACCCTAATATGGTTCAATGCCCTCAAACTATGATGGATTCTCTATACCATGATGAAACGACACATATTATCTAATTATATGGATTCATAAAATGAATATACTCCTTTGTGAAGGTCCCCCCACATTGAGTATTTTTTAGACACATGTTATATTGTTTCTCTATCATTGTATCTTATTGATTTTTGTTATTATCATTGGTTCATGATATTATAGTATTATCCCCTATTTCTTAGTGAATATCCACGATGATAAATTAGTATGCATTAAATATTTTTATTATGATCATATATAAAATGGATGGTGATTATTTTCAGTGTTTGATAAGGCATTAGATCCTTACCTATAGAGGATTATCCATTTTTAGAATATGGTATATCATTATTTTTCATCACGTCAGATTTGATTTTGTAAAATTACATAGGATGATCAATTTTATTATTTTCTATTGATTTTTGTAGTGAATAATAATATTGGGTATTTCGTGTTTCATCATAATGTTATATTTGTGGGTATTTGCTTTCCTAATGATTTTTAAAACTATAATGCATCATTTTTTAATTGATTTATATAATACTAGGAGACATATATCCAAAAAATAATTCAAATGTGAAATGTTTGTATTCATATACTTACACAAGGATCTAATCATCCCTCATTTAATAATTCAATGTGAGACATCCTTGGGAGAGATATTATCTCCTAGGATTCTACTAAGGTGGACTATGGCATAGTAGTGATTCCATTGGTTAGGGGTGATCAACTAAAACATAAGATCTTATGGATTGATGCATTATTTTATTTATTTATTTATAGATTTAGCTTACATTTGAGGAGTAGGGGATTATTCATTCTATAGATATGACTTATTTGATCATTTAGAGATGTGTACTAATCATTAAAAAGTTCAATATTTTGGTATATTTATAAGAGATATTGAATATATTGAGTTTGATACATTTTTTATTGGTTATGGGATGTATCCATGTGAGTAGTTGTCTATTATTTCCATATCATTTTGCCATAGTATGAGATATGGAAGGGTTGGGCTAGACAATATAGGTACTATAATTGTTATTATTTCTCAATATAACATTTTTACATCTAAGTAATGTGGTTACAAAGGGGGTGTGGAGAGAGTATTAGAGAGATATCATATATGCTATCATGTATGTACTGATGACATGTTACCCTCAAATGGATTTTATTTACATGATCATTAGTATTTTGATGATGATTATCAAGGATTAATGAGAAATATATCAATTCAGATATGGTGTATATGGACCTCTTAGAGTATACTTTTTGATGTGTGTTGTCCCTATTATTTTTTAATTTGAATGATAAAATTTTTATTTTATTATCATAGATATTACTAAAACCTATTTTTGTGTGAACATAATGACTATAGATATTGAGTAGTAATATGGTTTGGTGATGTAGATTAGGTCTCTTACTGAGGATCCTGAAGGATGAGATTCATTTGGCAATACTGTCGGTGAATTAATGTTATTCTAGCCACCTATTCCAAATGGTGGATACTAAGAATACCCCATGAGATATACATTATTATATGGATAATATCAGAGTAATATTAGTGGTTCATTATAGATCATCATGTTTGAATTGAAGGTAATTCAATGGTTAGAGGAAGAACATCTAAATGGATATCATAATGTGATTTGAAATGATTCATGATTTTTTATTGAGTATCTCCTATTATGATTTTTATAACCTGAAGATCATGAGTCACAAATGTTAGGTCCCTTATTAGAGCGATAGAAAAGGGATGCATTCCTTTGTGATTTTTCAATAATTGACCTTATGGTTGTTTGGATATTAAAAATAAATAGGATATAATTGATGAGTGAGATTTCATCCAATATTATAAATGGGTTTTTTGGATTCTTAGTGATCCATTTGGGTTATCAGTTTATTGAGAGTCAAAATTTTTTAAGGTGGGGAGCATATACTATGCATTATTTTCCTTTGAAAATTAAATTATTATAATTTATTGGATTTGGTTACCCAAATACATTAGAATTGTAGAACATTGATTTATTATAGTATACACTCATAGATGAAAAAGTTATTTTACTATTGTTCTTTGTATTGGAATTTTACATTTTGATGGGATTTTTTAGTTTCATGAATATTAGTATTTTTAATTTTATTTAATATTTTAAAAATAAAAATAATATTTTCATTTTTATATTATATAAAATTTATATCAACCAAAAAAATATTTTTATTTAATTTCTTACATTACACTTAATTCCTAAATGGAGTGTTTTAACCAACCTAGTTATAAACATTTTTGGGTCATTTTCCTTGGTATATCCTTTTAACAGTCATATTAATTTTATTTAATTTTTTAATTATATTCCATTATCCATATCTTACTCCTTATGACCATGATTTGAAGTGAAAACACATCACCTATTTAATTATTTAGAACTGGGAGATGGTATTAGTTGATAGATAAGTGGACCCACACCAAATTTGGTCGATTAAAGGTAGATCTAGACTCTATAAACATAAATCATAGATCGTCAACATTGGAAAATAATGACTTGATGATTGATAATGAGGTCAAACATTTTAATTATTTATTATTAATGTATTAATTATATTGATATCTTCCATGATTTATACTAAGATAAATATATGTATATGAATTATAGCCCATCAAGGGTGATTTGTGTTGAAATGTCTTTCATTGGGATGTTCTCCTGTGTTTTTCATCTTGAATCATCAAAACAAGATGGGTAGTTCATGAAAACATTATATATTTATATTTGATATTATTAGTTATCTTAAAAATGTCCCAATATGATGTTATCAATTCCTATATTCTATATGGGATTAATTGGAACATTAATTTGGTTTTTGTCAAAAAAAATAATTATACAGCATTCAAGGGACATGAAGTGTAAAATTTGAGGCCATGTTTAGCTACACTAAATATATATGGATTGTAAGAGTTATATTATAATGGATATACATATAATAGGGTTGAATTATAGTTTAAAAACATTGATTTAAATAGTAAATCTAAATAAATAAGAAGTATATTGAAGTATATTTTTGGATACAAACTCCGTTGTATTATTAGAGAATCAAAATCAGAACCAGATAGTGTCCAATTATATCAAATTGAACATATAATAATCATATTTTATGTGATAATATGAATGTATAATCATTATAATAATCAGAATAGAAAAAATTAAACCAAATATATTGAAATCTTAGTACGACTACCAACTTTCTATGATATTAACAGTGTATTTAAGAAAATGTAAAAACAATAAATTAAATACCTATGTAAATATATAAATTAAAGAAAATATATTATTAAAGATAAAAATATTTTAATCATATAACAAATCCGGTAAATAATCATGTCTAACAGTATCCACTATTTTATACATACAATTATGGTGACTTTCTATTAAAAATAATTTCACTTGATACAATGATTGTATTTTCTATACCTTTTTATCCCTAGAATCCCATGATACAAATATTATATTTATCTATCATTCTTTCCATAGAATCTATCGATACAAATACCAGCATCTATCATCCAATCCCCAGAAGCCCTTGATATGATTGATAAGACACACCATCTCTTTATTTTTGAAATCCATCAGTTGTAATAATGATGTTACACATATTATAATTGTAAAATGTTTTTATAGAACAATCCTTAACAAGGATTCCATATAACTAAAGAACTCTAAAGAAAATCAAAGGCTATTAATGAGCATTTCGATGTTTAGTTTCTATAGGGCTATTATAAATTAATGAAAATGAAATATGTGAATAATCTCCAAACTCATTAAATGACTCTGTATTTATAAAAGTTTCTCAAAATTCATATTTAAATGTTTTTTTCAATGACTTGAAACACCATGTTCTTGATAGATCACATGTAACTTAAGTTCCAACAATTGTTTTATTAACAATATTAAATTTCTAAATATATTCCTATTATTAGATACATGTCTTTGTATTATGATTGTAATAATCAGTTACTCTGATGTACTTCAATTCTATAGTCAATACATATACCATAATGTGATTATTTATGATTTTATCAATACATGAACCAATATGAATCTGATAGAAGTTTTCAATATGATTAACAAGAAATTATATATTCTCTAGGTCTGATTAAAAAATTGATTCTGATGGATAGAACACATACTCTATTTGATTAACATAATGAAAAATATAATTTTATATTGATAATACTTTATAACTTATTCTATTTATGTTAAAACATACTTTTTTATAACAACATTATAAATACTTGGTACATTATAATGTTAGTAAATAATGATTTTTTTAATGTGTGTGTGTTTTTTAATACTAATAGAAAATAAATATAATAATTAGATCCTCTAATATAATATTCACCAACTTTTTGTAAGGAACATAAACAAAATTCCTTAATGAAAAATGACAAGAAAAACATAAATCAATTTTTTCTTTTAATAACATTGTATTCAGAGTTACTATTTGATCATTAACTCACACTAAGATAAAAAATCACCTGAATATGATGTAGTGAATGTTGTAGAATATGAGGAAAACCCCATTAATATAATATCAACCCCTTTAAATTAATTGTATTTCTTAAAATGATATTTTACCATTAAAATAAAAATCTCATCCATTATATTTCAACTTTTTAAAAAAATATTCACATAATTTAAGAACATATCCCCCATTAAATAATTTTTCCCTATTTGTGATATTCAAAAATAATTGGAATAAATCAAATGTATCTTATAATGTTAGAAAACTAATGTTCAAAACTATATTGAATAACATATTCATCCATAAAAATGAGATATAACATATATATAATCAATGTTGGAAAACATCCAACTAATTTCTATTTTGATGAGTATATGATTCTTTTATTAAAAATAACTATCAATATTTTTTGAAGGATTAAATACATCAATAATAAAAAATGGTCATTATTTATTTATTAAGGTCATCAAATTGATTTTAATATTTTTTTACTCATTTCAAATTTTCTACATATTCTAAACATTCTCATTCAAAGTCTGAACCTGAGACATCATCATTTTAATATCCATAACATATTCATTAATATGATATCTTAAAATAGTTAGTTAATGATCACATGGTTTCATTATTTTAATCTCTAACTTCATACCATATATCATATATGAAATTTCATTTACATTTATATTATTATCATTAATCACGTAATTAAATTACTAAACCAACATACATCCATTGGCCAAGTATTTGGATAATTGATTAATTGATTCTTTCAATTAAACAATGCCATTTATTTCTTCATAAAATTATTGTTCATACATCTAACATCATCATGGTTACGATAATTGACCATATGATTACATTAATTTTTATGAGTGTTAAATTTTTACTATTGGGTTTTAAATTCATCCTCTATAAGTATTACTAACTCTATTAATATTTTAATCAATTATGATTTTTGAAAAGAATATAGTCAATAATAATTAACCATTCTAAAATACTGTGGAAGAAATTAATAATTATTTCTATTCTCCTCAACAGATGAAAAATATAGTCAAACAATTTTTTTCTATTGTTACTCATGAATGTGATTGTTATGGATCATATTGTAAAGGTTTTTTTCATCTTGTTCTAAATTCCAATTTTTTAACAATCCTTTTATATATCATTGATAAAAAATATCAAATTTAATTGAAATTCTATTATAGTATTATATTTCCCAGATATCTAGGTCTATATTTGTTTAGGATGTATCATCATCTATGCTCATAAAATTTTGATCATCTTATTCTTCTTTAGATGATTAATTATCATTTTCATTAGATGATTCTTCCTCATCGGTATTTATTTATTATTATGAATTATAATACTTGGAGGGTGAAATGGTTAGGATTAGTAATATTCCTAAGAATCCATATGTATTTTATTTTATTCATCATCTATTGATTACCTTCTTATTCATATTCATATACTCAATCATCTTCAACTTTAACCTCCTCTTTAAAAAAATCTTGTTCCTTATCATATTAATAATATTTTTTCTTCTTATTCATCATTTTCATTATCATATAATACTTCTAAAACAACCTTATCAATATTTGTTTTTTACTGCTGAGATGTTCTCAGAACTTCTTTTCCTAGTGATTTTGGTTCTAATTGTTTTTTTAAGGACCTCTAAGACTAATTACTCAAAAAAAAACATTTAATATTTTGTTTTATATGAATTAAGTAATTTCATATAGTACAAATGATATTTCAATTAAAACTAACCCTTTTAACCGGATGATCAGACCGGTATGGGAATCTGGGAGTATAATGATTTTTAATACCCTATCAACTCTTTCCAAATGAATTTCATAAATATAGGCATATTGTATTCTCTTTTTTCACATATAATTATTATATCATATTATAAAAATTAACATTAAGTATATGGGATTTATTATTTTTTATTATTAAATTTGGATCCCCATGATTCATCTTAGCTTTATATGTTATCCCATTTTTATAAACATTATCTACTGCATTCTATTTTTTCTATATCATTCCTAGAGGATAAATCTCTTCTTTATTTTTATATTTTTCATTTAATATTTTTTATTAAATTTTTTATGGTTGTGCCTCTAAAATTGTACCATCGTCTTTCTCAAAAAAAAATCATTTATATGTTATCAAAAATAGTCCTCATTATATTTATCATATCCTCACTGATAAAATAACTTTTTTCACTTATTGGATGTGATTTATTTTAATCATAAAAACATTCATACATTGCACAAAAACATTGTTGATTAAGGAAAAAAAATTAATATTTGGAATTTAATAATAGCTGACATGATTTTATCCATAGTGAAAATGATTAACATTACAAGATCTATCTTCATTATATTTACTAGATAAAACAAAAAATCATCTCATACTTTAATGGTATCTCTATATACATTTCTCCTAATTATATATCATTTCATCCAATGTGAATACACACTATTTTCTAAAGTGGGATGTGACAGATTCAGAGTAATATTATATTCCAAAATAGTGAATCATTATATTTGGTCAAGTTAAATGTTCAAATTTTTTCAAAATAGTTATGAGAATGACATTATTCATCACCTTATGATGAAAATACAACTATTTCCAAGAGTTTCTTATTTATAATCATATATTTATACTTGTACGTAAAAATAATCATTTCTTTTTCATCCACTTTTACAAAACTTACTAATTCATAAAAATCATGACCTAAAAAGGATATAAAATTCTGAATACTAATATTCATTTTCTACACTTCCATGCTCCCATATTTTAGAATCAACTAAATTTTGATATTTAAATAATATTTTTTACACAATTATCATTAAACTACCCACTCAATTAAAAAAACAACCTATTAAAATATTATTTTGTTTCTATATGTACTAAAACTGGAAAAATGAATCAAATGAAAATAAAATTTTATTGGACTGATGCTTTCAGGGGTGCAATAAGTCAAGAGTTAATAAATGTAGAACCGATGTGGGATATAGGGTGTCCCACTATATATATATTAAATGAGGTTGACTATTCTTCATTATTAAAATAATCAGTGATTTCGTTTCACAACCATCTCACATATTATCCAAATATTTATTAAACAATAAGTTTAAAAGTGTTTTTTTAACATTTTAGTTTTTTAAAATAGTAATTTTATTAAGAATAAATTTGATTTGAATGAATTTATGAAAAAAGATTTAATTTTATTAAAATTAATATTAAAAATATTATAAACTAATAATAATGTATTAATAAAATAAAAGAGCATATTAGTACCTTATAAAGTAAAAATATTCATTCATATGATAATAACTTGTTATTGTTATTTGTAAGCTGATTATTATAGTTTTGAAATAAATACTAAATTATGAATTTTATGAAAAATATTAATTTATTATAAAATCTAGAAGATAATTTTTACAAAAAATGTCTGAGAAATATATAATAAACTATTTGATTGAAAAAATATTTTTTAATTTTTAATTTGAAATTATTATAAAAATAGTGAATATGAAAAACTCATTTTGAATGTATTTTAAGAAAAACATACCAAATTGAAAAACAAAATTTTTTAATAAAAATTATTTTTTTAAAATTTTATGTACTCTCCCTGTATAATATAATAAATTAATCATAGGATATAAGTCAACAATAAGAATATATAAATTATTTAACAAAATTTATCATTATTAACTTATGTTGGATATATTCAAATATATAAAGGAAATGTATTTTTCTAAAAATATTAACAGGTAGTTCTTCTGTTTTGATCAATTGTGAAATTATATATCCTTTAATTGTCTGATACCAACAAAAATAGTCAATTATGTCCTGATGATTAGAATGTGAGAGTTTTTTTGGTTATTTACCTAATAAAATGGCACTCATATTATTGAAAATTATTTTATTCTTTTTAGAACTCATGCCATTGTCAGAGAGAGCGTGTTTCATCTAGATCACATGAGCATAAAAACTTCCTACTAACACATATTCGGCTTTAGTAGTGAAATGTTCTATTGAATATTGGTTTATGAATCACCAAAAAATAAATAATATCTCAAAAAAAATTGTTCCAAATTTACTTTTATTATCCACATTATATCCATAAATGTTATCATTAAATAAAAATGTTAATTATAACAATTCACTAATAATATCAAAGGACTAAATTCGTAGTTCCGTTATGATAACTAAAAATTCATTCTACAACTATTAAATGTTATTTTTTTGGATTACATTGATATCAGGCACACGAGAATATTGAAAACAATAAAGTTTGATAATTATAAGTAATATAGAGTAAAAATCATATCAAACATCTTGATATAATTTTATCAAACGGTTGACTAGCCTCATCCAGATCTAATTTATTTGAGGTACTTATTGGATTAAAATTAAATTTAGTATATTCATATTAAAATTTATTAAGAATAATTTATCTTCATTTATGTTAAAATATAAATGTTCATCTTGGTTTCATTGAGATTTGATAACCTATAATATATAATTGCTCACCCAACATTCTCATTTAATACTCAGAAATTATAATAACAACAAAGGAATCAAAAAATGATTTTTGAGTTGAACTATGTTTTCTATAATTAACATAAATATAAATAATCATAATATATTTATTAACTTTTATAATAAAATGGTATGGATCCCACGCTAAAATAAAAAAAATGTTTTTTAATTAATAATAAAATTAATCTATCTTATAAATCTTTATCAAGTTATTTTAATATGCATCAAGATTTAAATTTTTTTAAACGTTTTTGAAGTCTTTTATTTTCAAAAATAGATGTTGTTATACATAAACATCCTCTATAACATATCAATTAATAAAATCACATTTCTTATCCATGTGAAATTGTTTGAAATTAATGAAAGCTACAATATCTAAAATCATTCAGATATCTTCATGTATTGCTACAAGAGCATATTATTCTTCATTACCAATTCCCTATTGATTATAATATCCCTTAGAAACAAGTCAATATTTATTTCTAACAATTATTCCATTATCAACTAATTTCTTCTGAAAACCCCATTTTAAATCACTAATAGAAGCGTATGCAGTTCATTCAACTAATTTCAATAATTTGTTCCTCTCAAACTTATTGGGTTCATCTTTCATTGCATTAATCCTATCATTATCACCTAATTACTCATAGGAATTATTAAGTTAAAATTGGGATAGTAAATCCATATAATCAATTTCATTTAATTGAAAATTTATAGTCCTAACTTTTTGATCTGCAAACCCAATTATTCATTCACTGTGATAATTCATCAGAATCCAATGAATTATTAGGTAATTGAAAATTATTTTCATACACAATAGATATAAAATCATTATGAGTAATAACATTATAATCTAATTATTTAGTTACTTTTTTATGAGAAGAACATTCTAAAAATGTTTGAAATTCAGTTTAATAAATCACATATGAGGATGTAGGTTAAGATTTCCTTAAAACAAAAGGATGGGATTCAGTAAACAAAACAAGAATTCAATCCTGAATATATTAATAATTTTTTTTAGAAAAACTATATATATTTTCAAAAATTAATGAAATATCCATAATCAATTCCATAATTAGATATGGGTGAAAAATCATGTCACTTAACTTTTTTTCAGGATGAATATGTTACAACCTAATCCTGTGATGTAAGATGAAGTTTGTTTCATTATATCCATAATTAATATGGATATTTATTAGTATAATATACAATTATAATTATATTTTGATTATAGATTTTAGTAATCTAGACTTGAAACCGAAAATATTAGAAAATGAGTATTCACTAAGAATGGTTCTATTTATTTAATGAATGATAATATTTTTTCTTTCAACTAAACTCATTTTTGGGGAGTTATATATGTTTTAATGTTTTGTTAAATAAAATTCTTACTATAAAATGATTAAATATAAGGACATAAAAATTATCCACTATGACCACAATGAAGGGATTACCAGGAGAGGTTTTCCTAAATTTAAAATTTTTCTTCAAAATTATTATAGTATTAAATATATTTTGATTTCATTGTCGGTAAATAGTCCCATTTATATTTATTATAGTTATAAACTAAAACATATACATATTATTTTACACCAATACTCCCAGTTTGTGTAGGAAAAGGTATGTCTGAGTCCCCGAACTAAAAATCATCATTTGTTGATACATCCCTACAAGATTTAAAAACTGGGCTCAAGTTCATTAACATATTTAAATTTTCCACAAATGATTTCTATATCAATCCTATGTTACTATAGACCATATACATGTCTGTTATTATCCAATTTATATATATTTATATGGTTAATTTGTTGTAAAATTCTATTTTATAACCCATATTTATCTTCAAATTCACTATGTCAAGGTGTTTATTTCCTCCTAAGGACTTATATGTTATGTGTATAAACATTCTCATTCCTATGGTCTGAAAGAAAAAAATCATTAATGTATGTATGTGCTACATATTTATCATTCCAAAATATTAATAGGTAACATCACTCACATAATTTATATAGAAATATAATGTTTTTCTTATTTTGTGCAACAATTATAACATTTGACATTATATTTTTTATCAATAAGAACAATTTTATATATGCCATTTATTTTACCATTATTATTTTCTCTGAATGTTACTTTTACATCATTAATTTTGATAATCATCATGAATAATTCATTTTTTTAGTCACATATTTGATCATCCATTATCTCAATACCATGTATTTTTATTTTTGGTATTATATTTTTTCTCCTAAGGAAGAAGAATAGAAATTTGGATACTATACATTCCATGGTCTGCTATTTTTAGAAAAAATTATAAAAAATCAAATTTGTCTAACATTATTATGTGAAAATTCATTTATTTTGAAAAATACGATTTATAGAAAACAAAATATTAAATATTATTATGATATGACTTCTAATATAAATTACTAACACTTTTACATTTAGTAAAAAATGGATATCTTCGTAGATGAATGTAATCATTTTAAAAAATAGTTTCTTTATTATATAAAACCCTTCTAGAACTGGTACCCTGTTGTTTAATGTTTTCACATTTGATCAAAATTTTCCATTGAATAGTTAGTATTCAATTAATGTTTCATAAATATAGTGTATGCTCCTGACCATTTATATGCTTATATTGGGTGAATGTTCATGTACTTTTATGTTTTATCTATGTACCACTGGTTAGAGTAATGACATTGGGGTTCATTTGGGTGGTGGTTTAAGAAAATTTAGACTGAAGGGGATTGTGCACTGTCAGATCATGGTTATATAAAACTATTCTCCCAAACTAATTAATAATGTTGATCCATGAAATAAGGGTTGCACTATTAGGACATAGTTTGTTAAACCATGTTCCCTTACCTAATAAAATCATGTATGTGGGTTTCTTTCACTAGAAAATTTATTTTAAAATCTCTCAAACTCCTAAAACACCCTTATTTCGACCTCAGATCAATAATTACCATATTTTGGGAATTAAAGAGAATTATAGTATGCTTCTAAGTCTATAAGACCTTAATTATTTACAATTGAAAGCCTAAATCTAAGATTTTCTCTTCTCCTAGTATGTAGATCTGATCATGATCCTCAGTCCATCTCTTATTCAATTATCTCTTGATCCCTTGGTGTAGTTTATGATCTCTTTCTTCAGATCTAACCCATTTTGGAGAGATATAGATCTATAATTGTATATCTAGTTCTAGATTGATTATATCATGATATAGATTTTATTGTATTTGGGATCTAGATTCGGAACTCAAATCTATGTTGTTGTGCTGCTAGAAATTTGGGATTTCCTTTTAGAGAACATATACCAATGAATTGTGGTTAGTGGTCTACATTTCAAATATCAGTCTTGATTATAATTACATGTATGTAATTATAGAATTGATATTAGATGTTTACAAGTTGTGTTAATTATTAAATTAATTAATTTGGTGAATAAATTAATTAAAGGAAATGTAGGATTTTGATGTTGGTATTTTTGATCATGAATAATTAATTATTAAATTAATTATTGATTCATAGATATTTTTGAACATGATTAATTAGTTGTATTATTATTTGGTCAGAATGGTTTGGATTATGAAATTGTGATTTGAATAATTAGTTTTCTAATTAATTATTTATATATGTAAATTGTGAATTAGTTAATTATTGGGAATTAATTATGGGTTTTTTAGTTTGTGGATATTGATTAATTAATTGTGGAATTAGTTAATGGTAAGATGGTCTTAATTTTTTAGAAAATTAATTAAGGGTATTTTTGGAAAACAAATTTTTGAACTAGTAATGAAATTTGGGAATAATTAATTGGTGAAATAATTATTGGATGTTACAATGTGGAATGATTAATTTATTATTGTAATAAATAATGTACTTTACATCGTTAATTAATTTTTGAATTAATTAATCGAAGGTTGGTGATTAATTAATATTTGAATTAAAAACTGGGATAATCATTGTAAATTAGATGACTAATTAATTAGAGTGTATTTTATGATAAATTAATTACGGAATATATTAATGAAATTAACATATTTAATTAATCATTAGGTTAATTGATGGAAATTGGTTTTGTTTAATTAATTCTTGAATTATTTAATGTAAATTAGGGTAATTAATTAATTGTTGAATTAATTTCTAGAGTTGAAATGAATGATTAATTATTTAATTGATTAAAGGTTTTTATATGATTAATTAATTATCAATTAATTAATGGATTGATTGGTGAAATGGCTATTAGTTGTTACTATGTTAGAATGAAGTAACAGATGTGATAACTTGCGTGGGTGGAATACAGAGATTAATTCTATTATTTTTTATGAAAATTCCATGGGAGTATTTGAATAAAAATTATATGGGAGACATCTTTTTGTTTTCATAAGGAATGTGTAATCATTCAAAGAAGAAGACTATGTGAGATTTTGTCTCTTTTTCTACGGACCTAGTCATCCTTCGAGGTAATATTCTGAGATTGATTTCATGTTTTTCTTAGGAATAATATATGATTCGTTTCCTATTAATCAATTCAAACCTTTGAGGATAGGACCCATAGTTTACATTTCTCATACCTATCAGATATACAGGTTTTATGTTTTTGATAAATTCTATGTGAATTTTTTTAATGAATGGTAGTGTAGATATTCAGGATTTTGATACTCCTTTTGAATTGTTAAGGCACCGATGAGGTCCGAATTAAGTATTTTTGAAATGGTTTCCATGAGAGAAAAAAAAAATTGTTAAATAAAGTGTAAATAAATAAATAAATAAATAAATTATGTTTTTATTCTTGATTTATTTATTCTTTATACAACTCTATACACTACTATTGACTGAATTTGTTTTAGACAGCATTTTTTTAGCCTACTGAGTTGTACTCACACCCAATTGGGTATTCTAGATCGGTATTTTAATAGACTTTATTATTGTGGTACATGTTAAAGACAATGGATCTGCATTAGATTGCAGATTGGGTATGGAGGATGGTTGAGGGAATCATACATGGCTTGGGACCTAATTGGGAGTCATGAGTGTAATTAATTGAAGTTGAATTTTAGACTCATTGGAACATACTTTTGAATGGCATAGAATTATTCCATTTAATTTTAGATTGGCATTTCATGATTTAGATATCTTGTGATATTTGTAATGTTTATCATTTTATATGGTTTTGATATTTCTTATTTTCATCCACTGGTGTTTTACTCTAATTAAAGAGGGTATAGTCTCACTATGAGTTTCATACCAGGAAAACATTTCTTATAGGTAGCCTCTTGTGTATAGGGAGGCACACCTGGGGTCATCTGACCGACCTTAATGGTGCACCATTGTGTGGAACTTGGGTTGGGATGATAAAATTTTGTATGTAAGGGTCCATTTTTCATTTCATCAACTTTTTTATAACTTTTTTTGAATGGTAGATAAGATACTATGAGGATTTAGGGATTGGTAATGATATTCTTCATGTGATTTACATACCCATGTACGGGGTAAAACCAATGTACATTGTGTGGGATTTTTGTTATTTTTCTTTACTGCTATTGTTGAATATTATTTCACCACTGGAGACACAGTTGTTTTGTATTATTATTGATTTTCTTGATATTTATGATAATTTACTTCTATACCTTAATTTCATGAGAGTTTATTACTCAAGCATCATTATATGAACTCATGACTATTTTGTTACATTCATCATCATATTAACACACGAGGAAATAAGTTTTGTGTATGTTTTTAAAAATCAATTATTTTTATTGTTTACTAGACTGAATTGAAAATTTTTATTAATATGAACTTGAAAAGGATATAATGATGCAATAATACGAATAAATGGGTTTCTAAATGAGAAAATTTAAAAATGATAATGTGGTTACCCTTTTTAAATGGGGTTAGATGTATAATCATTAATATTAGTTAAAGAGCCTCAGTTTTGATCATATGTTGAGGGCTGTGGAGAGGATATAATGTTTTTTTATGTTTTACCCAAACATAAATGTGATAATTTTGTGTTATTATCCTTAATATTTTTTTTATTATATATAAATTCATCTTTAATGAATCTTGTTGAGTAGATGACGATAGTACATGGTTGTGGATAATCCTCTAGTGGTGGAACCTGAGCCACCGATAGTTCCATGGGAGGAATCAGAAGAAAATATCCATGATAAATTCCCATGTTACATGAAATTAATGGAATGGTACCTTGGGTGGGTTATTAAAATCCTTTATGACTTGATGAATGAGTTTCCATTGTATCACCCTTTGACTTTTACTGAAGAAGGTGGACATGAGAAAGTTGTGTTATGGATTGAATCTATCAAGACTATAAATGACCAACTAGATACTCTTTTTGAGATGTGATTCAAAATTTCAGGTTTTATGTTGTGGGGTCATAAGAAACATAGGTGGAACATCCAAATTTAGGAAGGAAAACTACAAGATATGGAATTGAAGGACATTCAGTAGAAGTTCTCCGAGAAAGACTACCTAGATGTTGTAAGGCATGAGAGAGTGTATGAGTTCATAATGCTGACTTAGGGGAATATTCCCATGATAAAATATTATGAATGCTTCACAGATATTCATCACTTAATTTTGGATCAGAAATGAGGTGAGGTTACAATGGAAAAGGGAATTCAATATGGACACAAATGTGAAATTATGTCTCAATTAAATATATTCAAGTTTGTAGAAGTTTACAGAGGTGGCGAATCATTCTATCACTTCTATTGTGAACTTGAGGGTGGATTAAAGTGGTGGAAATTTGGTTTATTCTAGAAAGTGTGGATGTTTGTCTTTTATGTGTAGGAAAAGTTTTTACAGAACATTCTCGTAGAGTATTGATCAGAAGAGTGTCCAGGGGGATGTTTGCTACACAATACCATACCAAGGTGGTTTTCCACATGTGTGATAGTATGGGGAATTTCTGGAAGAATTTTCACCAACCACTAGTGGGGTACCTAAGCTACAGAATGTTGGTATATCAATAGAGGTTCTATTAGAACATGGGGAAGAAAATAAGTGATTATACAACTAGGAATAATCACAGCATATGAAGGGGACATTCAACACCATATCAGTTGGGATACTAATGTTATACTCGATGAGGTGGTAGAGGAAATGGATATGGAGCATCTAGGAATGAGAACCCACATCACCATAGTGGTGCAACTCAGGAGATTTAGAGGACATCACTTATAAGTTTGGCATAAAAGTTCCATTCAATAAATCCTACACTTGTTGATAATGTTGATAGACCATTGAATGTGATAGGTAATATTATTGTAGATTCAATATTATCTAGTGCCTTGTTTGATATTAGGGCATCTTATTCCATTATATCTTCAAAACATGTTAATGGTACAAACATAGTAGTAGAGTTTGGGAGCAGGGTTAGGAAGATAAATACACCATTGGGATTAGGATCTAGAGACATCTGTATTTCAATGGGGTGTTGTCTGGAGATCAGGGACTGACTTTTTTTATAGGATATTTATGTCATTGAGATTATATTCTTCGATCAAATTATAGGTATGGACAAGCTTATCTAATACCAACCCACATATTCTATTACCAAAAGTGATTTAGGTTTATCTCCCTTAGGGGTGACCATTACTTTAACTGTGGAGAGTGGGATATCCAAGGAGGCCAAGCTGGGATAATTACACAAAAAATAGAAGAGCTTTCAAACTATGTATCTACTATATTGCTTGATGATGGGGGTGTAAGAAAATATATCATTCCCCCATGCGGTGAACAAATCCGTGACAAATTTCATGAATACTTCTATAGGATACCACCTAAAAGAGATGTAAAAAATAAATCATGATATCATGTAGGGTTGATGAACTTGTATTTCTTCCACCATAAAAAAATGGAATAGACTAGGCATTAAGAGGTCAATACATGGATAGAGGAGTTGGAGGACACAAGATTTGTTTGTACCAGTATTTTCTTTGGGGATTACCTACATTGTTCACAATAATGGATGATAGAAGTTTATGATTGTGTGTTGATTACTATAAATTGAACTCGATGACTATAAAGAACAGGTATCCACTTCCACGTATTAGAGATCTTTTTGATCTAATAAAAAGTGAATCTGTGTTCTCAGAGATTGAAAAGAGATATGTTATCATCAACTGAGAGTTTGAAATTATGATATATAGAAGAATACAATAAAAATCATCTATGTCTTATATGAGTTTTTTGTAGTTCCATTTGGGTGTAAAAATGAACATGCATGATTTATAGCCTTGATGAACTGAATATTCAATCTGTACGTAGATCGCTTGGGTGTACTATTCCTGGATAAAATCATTATGTACTCGAAGAATCATGACAACAATTCCCAATATGTTGACATAATCATGAGTACACTAATATATAATCTTCTATAATCAATGATATTAGTGTGTCAGTTTGGGATTGAACAAGTAAACTTCTTGGGGAACATAATCTTGGAGGAAGGTGTGTAAGTAGACCATGAGAATGTTCAGGTAGTGGTTTGTTTGGATCATCCCAATAATGTTTTCAATATCTAACTCTTTATATGATTGGATGTATATTATAAGATATCAATACATTATCGTTCTTATTTGGAATCACAAATTTCTAGCTTTACCTGGAAGGGGATAAAATTTGAGAGGATAGATGCATGTGAGAATTCATTTCTAGAGCTACATATGTGTTTTACTTCAGCACCAATTATTTTGCTTCCATTGTTAGGTGAGGATTACATAGTGTATTTTGACACATCTGAGGATAGTCTTGGTGTTGTGCATATTTAAGGAGATCATGTTTTTAGAATTATGGGACTAGGTAG
This sequence comes from Viscum album, assembly GCA_963277665.1. Lineage (NCBI taxonomy): Eukaryota > Viridiplantae > Streptophyta > Magnoliopsida > Santalales > Viscaceae > Viscum > Viscum album. The sequence goes on from OY728156.1 coordinate 1,744,255,598, forward strand.
TTGAGGCCACATGAACGGAATAACCCTACCCCGATCTTGAGTTGGTGTTGTGCAGATTTAGGAAGGTGTTCTTGAAGTATATCTTTACACACATACATTTGAGTATTTAGAAGAGGAGATGGGTTGAATATATGTAGTCATTCGACTCCAAACTAGAATAAACACCTAGGAAGGGAAATAGTGTGGTTGATTCCTTAAGTAGGAAAATATAGAATGATATGATTAAGGAGTCAATTGTTGAGTCGAAGATGATGACTTTTCTGGCCGAAATGCATGTGGTGGAACATGGAAGTCTGAAGAATATGACTCTAGTATTAATGAATGCGAAGTCTACACTTTTGATATGGACAATAGATACAAAATATGAGGATTTAAAATTCTTATCCTCGAGGGAAATCATTGAAGGTGGGGAGACACCTTTTGATTAGTCAATAGATTAGGACGATGTCATCTACGTGTAGAATTGAGTTTTTGTACATATGATCATGCGATATGATCTCATATGAGAATTTCATCTCTCAAGGTGGGCTGTACATCCAAGAATGTTTTAAATGCACTCTAACATATGAAGATGATTTTGGTGGCAGGGCATGAAAAAGGATACACAATTGTTTGTGTCAAGATGCAACACATTTCCGTAGGTGATGGAAAAGAATCAATGACTTGGAGGTCTGTTGCAAATATTTCACATTCTAGAATAGAATTTGGATGAAATTACTATAGAAATTATGGTTGGAATTTTGAAGAATAATTGGAAGAATGATTCAATCTGGTATGTTTCGGATCAATTCGCTAAAGTAACACATTTCATTAAAATATGGGAAACCATCATAACAGATAAGTTGAGAGAACTATATGTTCTGGACAAAGTACATCTTCATGGGGTTCCATGGACGATAGTTTCATACCATTATTCATGCTTTACGACCCCCTACTGCCCATGATTATAAAAGGTGTTGTGTTCCTAGATTTTACTAAGTAGTGATTGTCACCCATAGAAGGATTGGAATTCAGAGAATACTATACAGGTGCTTGAGGATATGTTTTGAACATGTGTTATAGAATCTAGTTATTTTTTTCATAACAAGTTGGATTTACTGGATTTTTCCTATAAAAATACATATCAAGAAACCTTAAATATTGGACCCTATAAAGCAATTTATGATAGTCTTTTTAGATCACCACTCTATGGGGAGAAAGTCAGAAAGTGTCAGTTGTGGAGGCTTAGTCTCAAGAAAATGATATCAGAGTAGGTAAAAATGACTCAAAAACATACAGATATGGCTCAGAGATGGAGTAAGTCATATGGTGATGATAGAGAAGATCCCTATATGTTATAGGTGGTGATCTTGTATTCCCACACGTTCCACCCTGGTTGGTTCACTATAGGATACAAAGACATAAATATTTAGAGCCATGTTTTTTTGGAACATTCGATATTGTGGATAAAATCGGTGCAGTGGCATACTGATTGGTATTTCCTTATAAATATAGTTCAATATAGGATGTTTTCCTTGTTTCACTACTACAAGGGTATCACCCATAATCTTCTCATGGATCGATGTGAATTATGTTGATCTTGAGATAGATGCATCCATTGGGGATATTCCGATAAGTGTGTTGGATAAATTTGTCGGGCTGATATATCATGTTTTAGGGAATCATGGAATTTTTCAAGATGAAAATTTGTAATAGAAAGTATATACAAGGGATCAATGGCTCAGTTATTTTTCCTCTGCCTCTTAGAAAAACTATGATGTATAACTTGTGGATGTGCTTTAATAATCTGTGGAAATTGGATGAGTCTGACATTTTCTATGGTTATATTGGGTGAAAATTAAGATAAATTTTGTTTAATTAATTATATTTGGGATGGATTAATAATAGATGGTTCATTTAGGGGTAGTTATATGAAAGTTTTCAGTAAATGGGATTATGCAAGGTTGGAACATTGTTGAAGTAAACAGTGCACTCAACCCAGCTAACTGTGTTGAACCAAGTTGTGAGGTCTTGCATAGTTAGTGCATGTTATGCTAATCTATCAGACCCTTATTAGAAAAACCAAGCTTGTGGTTTCAGTTCACCCAATAATTCATTTTCAAATCCCTTCAACCCCTGAAACACCCTTATTTCAACATTGGACCAAACATAATGATTTTTTGTGATTTAAAATCTTTCTAGAGGGGTTCTAACTTATTATGACCTTTATTCATCAAAATTCAAAGAATGAAAAAAGGATCCACTCTTCTACTAGTAGGTGGATCTCATCTTTATCCACATTCCATATATTCTTCCTTCTTCCCTCTATCCTTAGTGGATTTTAGCCTCTGGTTATTTATATCTAAACTGTTTTCTGTATGATCTATATATAAGATTTTATATATAGATATTGATTGATCAGATCATTATATCATTCATATTGATTTAAGGATCTTAATTATGAACTCGGATCTGGGTCATTCTACTTACCAAATTTTGGGGATTTCCCATGAGAAAACTCCAGTCAATGAAAAGATGTAGGTGGTATAAATTTAAAATCCAGAAGTATTGGTTGAATTTCATTGTTTGAAACTATATAATTCCTATAAGATGTTTAAAAAAATATTCATGATTAATTTAATTAATTTGGAGAATTATTAAATTAATGGAAGTTAGGAATTGCGATGTTGGTAGTTTAGATCATGAATAATTAATTATTAAATTAATTATAGGGTTGTTGAGATTTTTGAACTTGATTATTTAATTATATAATTATTTGATGGGAATGGATTGCAATATGAAATTATTATTTCAGTACTTAATTTTCAAATTAATTATAAATATGTTGAAATTGTGAGTGATATAATTAATAGTTAATTTATTATGTAATTTCTAGTTGGTGGGTATCGAATTATTAATTTTTCAATTATTTAACTGGAATACTGTATATAAATAATGAGGAAATTAAATAGGAATAATTTTATGAAAAAATTGTTGAATTAGTAATGAAATTTTTTAATAATGAATTTGTGATTAAATAATTGGATTTTGAGATGTGAAATGAGTAATTAATCATTGAATTAATTATTTAAAATTATATTGATAAATAATTTATGATTTAATTAACCAATGGGTTGTGATTATTTAATAAGAAAGACATGGTTAATTAACTTTTTAATTAATTAAAAGATTTGTTATGATTAATTATTTATTAAAATTAATTAATGAAATTGATGTGTTTAATTTATATTTGGGTTAATTAATGGAAATGGTTTGTGGTTAATTAATTGGATAATGGTATAATTGAAGTTGAGGTAGTTATTTAATTATTGAATTAATTGAGTTTGTTGAAAAGACAAATTAATTTTTGAATTAATTAAAGTGTTTTTTATGATTATTAATATGGAATTAAATGAAATAATGATTTTTAAATCTTTATTGGTTGTGAATATGATGGCATGGAGTAGCACATGGGATAACCAAGGTGTTATAAAGTCTGAGATTGCTTCTATTATTGTTTTTGGAAGGACCATGTGAGCCTTTGAGGAATAATAATGCGTGATATTCCAATTTTTTCTAAGGAATACATGATCATTCAATGGAAAATACAATGAGATATTTCCCATAAAATGTATTAATCATTTATTCTTATTTTCGTATTACTCGCTTCAAACCTTTGAGGCTATGAACCACAATTCACATTACACAAGGATATATGACTTACATGTATTATGAATTTGAAAAATTCCATATGAATTATGATAATGAATTGTAGCATGGAAATCATAGTGTTTCATATCCCTTTGGAAATGGGTTAGACATTGGTGAGGGAAGTAGAAGGTATTGTTGGATGGGTGTTCATGGGAACACAGAAGTAAATGTAGTAAAATTAAGTGTAACTGGAAGACTTTAAAAGGTTTTACATTATTTATTTATTATACTTTATATAACTGAAACTGTTATTTTAAGGAATACTTTAGCCACCATTGGAGGTGACATACTGAGTTGTACTCACACCCTACTCGGGATGATTGATTTTTATATAAATAGAATTTATTATTGGTAGGAAGGATATTGGAAAGGGACCTAAATTATATTGTTGATTGGGGACGAAGCATGGATTAGGGATCCAAAAAAAGTTCGTGCCCCACTTGAGAGTCATTAGTGTATGTTCTTCCATTTCTTTCTGAGACACTTTTACACTTATTTGGAATGGAATGGCTTGTTTCCCTTTTAGTTGACTACTGTATTTCCTATTTTGGTTATCATGCGACATTGAAACTATTTATTATTATATATGCTTGTTTAATTTCATATTTACTTCCACTGGTGTTTTTGTAGAGACCCGAATCTTGACGTATATGGACATTACATTAATTTTTCATAATACTTAATACATAACAAAACCAGACACCAAAGGACTGTAATAGTTTAGTGTCTTTGGAAACTCGAAACATAATCTTCTAATCATGGCGAATGATCTTCAACATCTCCCATAAAGATGTTCCTGTTTTTGTTTTCTTACCTAAAACCTTTATTTAAATCCTGGAGAAAAGAAACCATATAAAGGGTGAGCTAAAATTCTCAGTAAGGGTAAAAATGGATAAAATAAAACAAATCATATACAATTGTACTAAAAAACATGAACATAATGTTAAAACATCTAAACCTTGAGCAATGAAATAAAACATGGCAGTACATAAGGAATAGATCATAAAGAAACATTAATCATGATAAAATAGCATGGGAATAAAACATGTGATTGTGGCAACCATTAATAACATGATATGATTTCCATAGTTTCCAAGGCATTGGTGCCAAGACCATCTTAGTGGAAAAAGACCTTTTCTGAATCGATTTCACTCCTCGTTCCAGTCCTGTAACACTGAGCCGGATTAACTTACCGTTCCAACCATGTCTATATCATGAGATATAAATCTTTACCCAATGCATTGGAGGGAGATAGAGGTCCCACCCATCTCATAATGAAGTCATTCTTACTTGTGCTATAAAAAAACGTAAAACATTCATCACAACCCAAATAATAAAATGGGTTTCATAATCATCATCCCATTATCACATAATCCATATAAAACAAATGGATATTTCATCATAAGAAAAGTGAATCCATGTAAATCATAGAGAAATTATACTTGAAACATGCACATATGAAATAATGTTATCTTAGATGTAAATTTGTTTTGATAAAAAACTTGTAATGAGTTCCTGAGGAAAATATCATTTCTTCTTCAAAATATTTTTCTTTTCACAAAATGCCATGAAATTTTAAACGAAAAGATTTTTTTTAAAAATAGTCCTTAAATTTTGTATAGTAATATTCTTTAAAATAACGAGTTATGAAACTATAAAAATCTATTCATGCTGTATAAGTTAAAAAACATTCTTCTAGTACTTTTTCCAGAAAAGTAAAAATGTACCTCGTATGGTAAACAAAAGAAAGATTCCTTCCATACGATGTGGTAAACGTAAAAAAGGGTAAAAATGACATTAAACGTACATGGAAGAAAATTAAACATTTTATGAAAACATTTTGAGAACATATGGACATGGATAATAAACATAACCCTAGTAAATACTTACGAATAAACAATCTCAGATAAGAATGAGATTGGAATAATTATCCCTTACCTTACGTCCGATATGCTTCGTATGTATCCAAACATACTGTATAATGATTTAAATAATGTCATTGGATTATTAAAGAATCATATTAATTTTTATGATATCATATATGGTTCACTTATGACTTTATATTATGTGTTCTTTTGTAAATTCCATGTAAAAGCATCATTTTGGGTAAAATCGTTTCAGTTGTCATACGTTTTTCGACTTGTTGTTCTTGATATTTTTAATTATATATTGATTAAAATAATTCCAGAATTTAAAAATTTATTTATATATAATATATATTAAACATATACATATATATATAATAGATCGATAAATGAAATGAAATACACCGTTCATGGAGACGGTAGGTCATACGTACGCATTAACACTGTTTTCGTTTCCTTATGGAATTGAATGGAATTAAGTAGATGACATACATATATATATATATATACATAAATATATTACATTATTATGTCATATATTTCATTATTATTAATTATGTATACTTTATAACAATTCATGAATGGTTAACATGGAGAATGAATCTCTTCGAGTCGTGGAAATAGTAGTCCGTACGTATGCACGAGCGATGATATCATTCCCATGATCGTGGAATTGTATTGAAGTGTATGTGTAATATTTCAGAATCAATATCACTTTAAAATAATCATATATAGTAATTTATTTACACCATTATACCCATCCAAGTAAGGTGGTGGTCGAAAACAGATTACACCACGATGTAGATATGGTATTCCGTACGTACGCACGCGCGGTGATTTCGTTTTCCATAGGATGGATTGAAGGTGAAATAAGGTTATTTCATATTTATAATAACATATCAGTATATAATTAATACTAATGTTATTACTTCATAATGATACAACTAAATAAGAAGAATTATAAGTTGAAAGAAACTTGAGAGAATCGAAAGAGGAGATTACCTCTTCTTCGATGCACCTCCTTTAAGCCTTCTCTTAAGGAAGTAGAGTTGGTCTTTTGAGAAGACCAGAACCTCCATAATGTTGCTAGGGAAGTGGAGAAGAGAAATGGGAAGGGTTTGGCCGAGCTTTAAGGCTCCAAAGGGTGTGAAGAGAAGAAGGAAGGGGTTCCCTTTTTATAAGGGAGGAGAGGGGCACCTTTGAAAAAACTCAAAATATTATTTTATTATAAAGTCATATTTGGTTTTTAATAGATCCAAATTGATTTATTTAGAAACTAAGGTGGGTATGGGTCCAAATCCTTCCATCTAATATAATTTAGAGAAGTTTAGTTTTCTATTTTAACCTTATCATTTAGATTTAACTTTAAGTTAAATAAATTTACTTTTACAATGTCTTCTTGTTTTCTTACACTATAAGGTTAATAAACTTACTATAACAATCCAAAAGAACCCCAAGTTGTGTATTATTAATATATATAACCATATATAAGTCATTTGCCCGACCCTTATATTTTTATGAATAAAATAATAGTTAATAATATAATATTTGTTTTAAAAACTATTTTATGTCAATTTTGACACTATTTGGTAATTGATTTTTGTGAAAATCATAACAGAATTATTAGTTCTAAATAAGTTAATTAAATCAATACTAACATGTCATATTATCCTAGAAAATTATTTTAATTCATAAAAAGTTTCAAATTACATTTATTTGGGTATTTATAACATCAATTATGTCAATATTTTATTAATAAGATAATTACTGCATCATCATTGTATCATAAATAAATTAACTTATTTAATGTCTAAAAATTATAAATAAAATACCATTATGTAGGAAATATATTTATATTTCTAATTAATATTTTTAGTAGAATTTATCTTATTTATAACCATATATTTAAAATGATTTAGTTATTAAACTTTGATTTAAACTATTTTAACCCTTCTTTAAATAAATTAATAATTAATGTCCTAATCTAATTCAAGTGGGCCTAAATGTCAATTTTTATTCCTAAGGTTTTTTTGGTCGAATTACACTTATCCAATAGAATTATGACATGTTTTAGGGTAATAATAATATCATTTTTACCCTTAATTACTCTATTTACTTTTAACCGTGGTTAAAAAGAGTAAAAAGTTACTATTCACCAAAAATTATTTTCATCTCATTAAAGCACATTTTAGTCCTTGATATTAACCATGTCTCTTGGATTTTTGAATTTCCACTCACAGAATCGGTAAAATTATGTTTTCTGTAAATTTACAAATTCTCCTAGGAGGTGGGTAAAAGTCGGTGAAAAGTTCAATAAAATTTTTATATATCTAAAATTATTATAAAATGACTCCAATGAATTAAATTGAACTTATATAGGTATTATGTATCAATTTTGAGCTAAAATAAATTTAAATAAAATAAATAATAGTTTAAATAACAAGTTGGTTTTTAAATAGTAACCTAGTGTTTTCACTATTCATAAAAAATTTAACGTTTTCAGAAAAATACCAAAAACACACCCTAGGATAATTCCGATATTCCGAATCCAAAAATGAAGTCCATTTTGAAAGATAAAATTTATAAAATTTCAAAAAGTAGGTATTACTATTCATAACGGCTAGTTCATAATAATAATCTCTCGTTTTGTGAAACTCAGTATTGCGCACTACACACACTATCGAGGAAGGTATTTATTGCATGTAATACAAGCCAAGTCCGGGATGCGTGTAGTGAAAGCTCTGTTTGGTGTTTCATATAACATAATCAAAACTTATTTCATTTATACATTAAACAAATCTATACATAATGTTGCGTAGAATAATGTCTACAAAACGAATTTGAAGCTGTGTATAACATGAGCCAAGAATAGTGTTGTGTATATCATAAGCTAATTTTGGTGTAGCGTACAAATAAAGACATCAATGATATTCAAAAGAATAATTCTCATAAAATCTCAGGTTGTTACATTCTACCCCCCAAAAAATGAATTTCACCCTTGAAATTCTTTGGGGTTATAAATGGTTTACTACTTGAAAGTTTCTTTCATAGAAACCCACATCGTAAAAAGGAATACTAAAACATCATTTTAAAAAGGAGTGTTCTAAATATAATGGTTACCCAGATTAACTCATCACTGGGTTTCCACATAGGAGAACATAAGTGGAAATATGGATTTGGAAGAAAAATCTAATCATTATGTTCTGATGAAGAGTGGTAGAGAACATGGATATGAGAAAGCCAACAATCACAAATCCATAAATTTGTGATGATCAATGGTACCATTTGATTCATCGGATATGAGGGCACTTGGACAAAAATTTTGGTTTTCAATATCATTTCCCTAAAGTTGAAAATTTTGAATTAGATGAAATACTTACTTAATTTTGGTACAATCTCACCGTTGGCCATTCCTTGGACAATTTCCACTTCATCTCTTAAAGAGATGAATTTGAATTTGTCATTCGCGATGTGTTAGTAGATCTGGTGATAGAATGATGGGTCATTCCATCTGTCTCAAACAAATGGTTAGAAAAAGTTATCAAATATACATAAGTCTGTCTATAGTGAGATTAATCATATTTGGTTCCTAAAATTGACGTATACTTAATATATCTTATAAGATAATAAATTAAAACACATTCATACTAATCGAGGACTTCCTGTAGGCCAGTGGTAGGCGATAAAGGCCAGTCGCACTTCAGTTGTGGGTTTGATTCCTGCAACCTTGTCCGATGCAACGGGTTGTATCTCATCCTACAGGTTGTCCCTTTTTCTAAAACTACATTATAATAACATTCCAACAATAAAATAGAAAAAAAATACTATCTTATGTCTAATTTAAATCATTTCAATCTTTAGGATTATCCAAAATACTTCTGTCTAAGCTCATAGTATAAAGAAAACAATTACTAGAAATTTCATCTACCAAGCATGTGGATACCATTATTTATCCCCCATATATCATATGATATATCTTGTTGGTCACATCCCAAACATGTGAATACCATAATCATTTATTCTCTTTAAAGATAGTGAAAACATGAATGTTGTCACAAGGAAACTCTTTCAATATACAAAAATCCAAAAAATTCTATATACTCAAACCATGATATCACCTTTTCTTTATATTAGTCATGAGCTCATTAATACTATCAAACATTTCATTATCTCTTTATCCCTTCTTTATGCACATATCATCTGCTTTTCAAAATAATGAAATCACTTTTCCTGGTTACTGGTACCATATAATAATCAAAAACCACAAGAAACCATTACATAGATATTCCAATGTTCCATAATACTATAAATGAGATTCCACAACATTATTTTGAAATCCCTTTACATAAACACATAATCATTCCACCACATCATTGTCATACTCAACATTGGTAATAGTTATCGCATGTGACTTCGCTTTGTCCATTGCCTTAAGAGGATGCTCACGTTGTTCATCATTAACCCTTGGATTAGGGCATTGATTAGAATAATGCCCCATTTCCTTGCACTTGAAGCATTGAAGTGTTGGTGGAGTTTTCTCTGTAGTCTTTTCTCTATTAACATCATTAGAAACCTTTTTCCCATTATTCCGACAATCAACTGCTCGATGACCTTTTTTCACCCTTAAAAAATTTTCTAGTCCCTTTAAGACAATCTCCAACATGATTCATTCCACAATTTGTGCATAAAGAAACATTTATCTTCTTTTCAACATTATTCTGAGATTTCTCCTTGAACTCCATCTTTCGTTTCTTGTCAAAACCATGAGATGAATATTTAACATCATATTCCATTTCTACCTTGATAGCACAACACACAATTTCTTCATAGCTATTTAAGTCACTTATAGATAATGCCCTTCGAAGACTTGGATTTAAGCCACTGATGTAACGTCCCGGACCAGGGTGCCATGCAACGGGTGCCCCGAGCCCGGTTCACCAGGTAGCCTCAAGAGAATTTCCCCAAATGCTAGAGGCTGCGGACTAGCAGCGAGGGCCTAGGTCTGATAGTGGGGAAACTATGCCCTCATTTGTCAAAGTGTATCATAACGGAATATAAATAAAACAAGAAATGACAGCAGAAGCAATAAACATACACAACTGAAATAACTACAATACTGGATATAACCAACAATATATAAAAGATTATGTTACATGTTTCAAGTTCTATGAAAATAGCCAGAACATGTTATACATCAATATAGTACAGTAGAAAACAGGGTATAACAAAAAAAAGAAAACATTTGGCAGTGGCATCGCGAGCCTAGGCTCTTTCCCATGCCCTCCTACTCCTCTGCAACAGTCAAGTACCTGTATAGGGACTCTTGACCTATCTACACCTGCAGCAACGTAATCTGTTTAGGCCGAAAAGCGTGACCCAAATAGGGTGTGAGAAATATGTCTCAGTAGGCACCCACCAAATGCTCGTGCCCAACTGCGTGTAAGCATGCAACAATAGTGTGCAGTAGTAAAATGAAAATAAGTATGCAGTACTCAAAAGTGACTCATTACCAGTTATATAGCCATTTTATTATCCATTTAATCCATTTAATATAAGAAATCACCACAGTGCATTTCTAGTAAACAACTAGTGTCCTTAGACACGTAAACTCCTACCCTCAGGAAACAAGTATCCAAAATAAGAATCTGCCCTCAGGCACAATAGAATTTGTCTTCAGGTGTAGGTAGTGTCGCCCTCAGGCATAGAATCAGCTGCCCACAGGCAAGGAAGAAGTTGCACTCAGGGCGAAATAACTACAGCCCTCGGGCTAAACAGTGCAGTGCCCACAGGCTAAGAACAACAACGCCCTCAGGATAAATAGGTAACTGGGCCATGCCCAACATATTAGAATGCAGTAAACAAGAAATTCCTCTCATGGAAATTCTACAATTACTACATTGAAGACATACCCTCGGGTATCTTGGCCAAATGGATAAACAGTGAAACACACCCCCGGGGTGGTTCCGGATCCAAGCAATGATCCCAACCAGCAATTTTTTATCACAATTTAATCACATATGAAATTCTAGGCATTGAATATAGCAATAGCCCCAGCCACACGACATCCCAACCTAGGTTCGTGGCACAAAAACGCAAAAAAAATGCACGATGGTTGGAAAATAAACACAAATCCACCTACATTATATGTCAACGAGCATTATACCCGAACACCGACTCCTGAAATGCCCATGAAAGGCGTAGATCTGATGAAGAACAAAACCCATTCAAATGTAAATGACTTACATTAGGAGAAGAATTGTTAAGAACGGTACCAGGAGAAGAGAGGGCTTACCCATGCGGTTCCAAAGAGATCGTCTGAATCCGAATCGGATTCCAGACGAACGCCTAGTGGATCTTCAAAGATATGGCCTCCTCCATTCACTCCAAAATGGCTCAAGTGCCTCCTCTTCCAAATGAGGAGGCTACTACCTGTTTTAAGCCGAAAAACAAAGTACACGGCGTGTAATTCTAAATACACAGAGTATACTCCCTACATTTAACTGTTCATTTGGTGGCACCTCCACACAGTTCATCCATCGACATGAGTACACAACAAGTACTCCCAAATACACAGTGTGTACTATCGCCTAGCTGGCAGCGACTACATCGCCTTACTAATCAAGCCTACTGACTGACTACACGGCGTGTTGTCGGTTCCTACACCCTTCATCACAGGCATGGCTACACAGCCCGTGTACTCATCCCAACATGACCAAAAGTACACGGCGTGTGGATAAAGTACACAGCATGTAGTTCCAAAATTCAGGATTTTCCCCATTTTACATATTTTCTCAAATACACTTAAGGAAAAGGAAATGAAGAAGCTCGTACCTCTAAAATAAGAACCGGGTTCTTAAAAACCTTCCCCCTTATAGCAATTCATCCCCGAATTTCCCATCCAAGGGTGGCGAAGATAAATCTCAGAACAGCTCTGGACACTGAGCACGTACGTTGGCCTCCCGCTCCCAGGTCTCGTCCTACACTCGGCCATGCTGCCATAGCACCTGTACAAAAGGAACTGACCGGCCTCAGAGAACCTTCGTGCTCGTGTCAATGATACGGATCAGATTCTTCTCAAAGGATGCATCCTGCTGAAGCTCAAACTCATCTTCCTGAAAGGTGTGAGATGGGTCTGAATGGTAGCGATGCAACTGAGACACGTGGAAGACATTGTGCATGGCTTGTTACCTCTGCAGTAACTGCAACCAATAGGAGACTAGACCGACTCTCTCCAGAATCTCGGATGGCTCGACATACCTCGGTGAAATCTTACCCTATCTCCTAATCCGTTTGTGTCTCAGCCTCGGCGAAACATGTAGAAAAACCTGATCCCTGCCGACGAACTCCAAAGGTCATCTGCGACAATCAACATAAGACTTCTGACGAGACTCTGCGGTAGCCATCTGTATCCGAATCAACTGGACCTGCTCAGATGTCTCCTGTATGAGCTGTGGCCCCATTAAAGCAGCCTCACCCACCTCTAACTAGCAAAAAGGTGATCAGCGTGGCCTACCATATAAGGCTCGTATGGTGCCATCTCAATAGTTTCCTGAAAAATATTATTATAGGAAAACTCAACTAAGTTTATATGCTTCTCCAAAGAGCCCCCAATTTCTAGGACGCATGAGCACAACATGTCCTCTAGCACCTGTATCGTCCGCTCTGACTGGCCATCTATCTGGGGGTGGTATGTTGTGCTCAGAAGCACCTGTGTACCCAGTGCCATCTAAAAAATCTCCTAGAAACGAGATGTAAAGTAAGCGTCCCTATCTGAAACAATAGAACAAGGGACCCCATGAAGATGTACGATCTCTCAGATATACAGCCTTCCAAGCTCATCCACACCAATGGTATCCTTGATCAGAAAGAAGTGAGCTAACTTCGTGAGTCTGTCCACGACAAACCACACGCTGTCATTACCCCGAGGTGACCTCGGCAATCCTGTCATGAAATCCATCGTGACATCATACCATTTCCACTCTGGAATGGGAAACTGCTGTAACAGCCCAGCTGGCCTCTGGTGCTCCGCCTTCACATGCTGACAGGTTGAACACCTCGTAACAAAACCAGCTATCTCTCTCTTCATTCCCGGCCACCAGTACTGATGCCTCAAGTCACAGTACATCTTGGTGACCCTGAGATGAAGTGCCCAAGACGAAGCATAAAACTCTCGCATCAGCTCCTTGCGTATATCCCCTGGAACCCACCCTCGTCCATGGAAACATAGGACCTCATCATCACCTATCATCCAACTAGGAGGTGGGTCCTCACTTGCCACTGACTCCCGTAGAACTATGCCTCCTGAAACCGATAGTTGCCTCACCCTCACTCTGTCCAGGAGGGTAGAAGTCACAGATAACGAGGAAAGATAAGTCTTACCTTGAATATCATGCACCTCTAGATGCATCTCAGAGATCAAAGCCATGAGATCTCACTCAGCACTGGCCTCTTGCACTGCATGTATCTCTGTCTTCCTGCTTAGTGCGTCATCTACTGCATTACCTTTACCAGGTGTATAGGAAAGCTCAAAATCGAAGGACTGTAGGTACTCAACCCACATTCTCTGCCTCAGATTCAGGTCACGTTGAGTAAAGATATACTTGAGGCTTTTGTGGTCGGTGAATACCATAAAATTCTCTCCCAACAAATAATGTCTCTAACAGCGCAACACATGAAGAACTGCAGCCAACTTGAGATCATGTGTCGGGTAATTCCTCTCATGTGGCCTCAACTGCCGAGACCTGTATGCAACAACTCAATCGCCTTGCATCAAAACAGATCCCAGCCTAATCCCTGATGCATCACAGTAAACTGTATAACTCTTCCCCTACTCTGGGAGTATCAGGATCGGTGCTGTTGTTAACCTTACCTTCAGGTCCTGGAAAGCTGTCTCAAAAGCTTCTGACCAAACAAACATCACACCCTTCTTAGTCAGACCTGTCAATGGTTCTGCTAAGTGGGAGAAGTCATGTGTGAAGCGTCTGTATTAACCAGCTAGCACTAAGAAACTCTGTATCTCAAAAATGATCTTAGGCTGATCCTAGGAACCTACTGCTCTCACCTTCTCTGGTTCTACTGCAACTCTTGCCTCTGAGATAATGTGACCAAGGATGTGAATATGGTCCATCCAAAAGTGGAACTTTGAGAGCTTAACATATAGCCGATGCTCTCTTAGTGTACTCAATATGATATCAAGGTGGGTGTAATGGTCGTGTTGAGTGTGGGAGTACACCAAGATGTCGCCCACGAATACTACCACAAATGAATCAAGATATGGATGGAATACATGATTCATCAGAGCCATGAAAACTACTGGCATGTTCGTGAGTCCGAATGGCATAACCGTGTACTCATATTGACCATACCTACTCCTAAAAGCTGTGAGAGGTATATCAGATGGTCTAACATGCAGCAGATGATATCTAGATCGGAAGTCAATCTTCAAGAACACTCGTGATCCACGAAGCTAATCAAAAAGATCATATATCCTCGGCAAGGGATATCGGTTCTTAACCGTCAACTGGTTTAGCTTCCGATAATCCACGCAATGTCTGAGGGTACTGTATGCCTTTTTCGCAAAATGGACCAGAGAACCCCAAGGAGATGTACTGGGTCTGATAAAACCCTTCACCTATAGCTCCTATAACTACCTTTTGAGCTCCTGCAACTCAGACATGGCCGTCCTATAAGGAGGAATGGACACTGGTGCTGCTCCTAGCACATGCTCGATAGATAAATCCACCTCACGCTCTAGAGGTAGACCTAAAATGTCGTCCGAGAAGACATCCATGAAACGATCAACAACTAGAGGGAAATCCGTCTGAAAAGTCCACTAATCATCTAGATATAAACTCACAATCTGGGCAGTGACTCCACCTCGCCCATGATGCTCTGGTTCGGCTCAACTCGCCTGAACATCCCATTCTCCCTTGTATAGAGACTCTCCACCCCCTGGTGATGTGAAACGCACCCTGCGACAATAGTAGTCTACAAAGGCTTGAAAAGGAACCAACCAGTCCATCCTGAGAATGACGTCATAGCTCATCATCTCCAAGACATAGAGGTCCCAAAGGAAGTGAAACCCACCAACCTCAAGGGGGCACCCCTTGCACTGACGCACACCAGCCATCCTAGTCCCCAACGGAGTGTCTAGCGTCATGATAACAGAAGAAGTAGAAACTCTAAGCCCAAGGCTCTCCACAACGGGTACAGATATGAAACTATGTGTAGCACCCGTATCAAAAAGTACTGAAGACAAGACAGAAGCTACTAGAATAGTACCTCTGAATGTAGAAGGTTTGGGATCCTGCTCCTGCTGGGTCTGTTGCACTGTATATTCCTGCCCAGTGCCCGACCAAACGACACAGCCTGGCTACCCAGAGTTGTCCCGCCCTGCTGCCTTTGTGATCCTGGTGTCTGACTACCACGACCACGACCACCATCTCTGCCTGCATGCCCTGACGTATTCCAGTTTCCCGACTGGTATGATGCCACCGGTCCTACTCCTACATGCGGAGTCTGCACAGAACCCCGCTCACTAGCTGGTGGAAATGCCCTGAAAAAGCGCTGCAGATGACCCATATTGCCGTAAGCTTGGCACTCCACTGGGTCTCGTGGACACTACGGTCTCATGTGCCCCACTCTACCACACTGGTAGCACATAACCTGGCCACCTGAAGCATTCTTATAACAGGTAATGTTGCCCTGAGTGAAGTCCATCTGTCTATTCTACTTGCCTGCAGAAATAACACTAGTAACTGGTGTTGATCCACCATGGCCCACACCCCTAGATTCTCGCAGGTTCCTCTCTGTAATCAATGCTTGGTTTACAATCGTGTGTATAGTAGGCAACCTAAAAACATTCACTAGTGCTCGGTTGTCATACTGAAGACCATCCTGAAAACGTCTGGCTCTCAACGTCTCATCACCCACCACCACGGGTGCAAAGCGCTGAAGATCCGTAAAACGAGCAGAATAGTCCATCACCGACATAGCGCCCTACTGCAGATTCATGAAATCTTGAGCTCTATCTGCCTCAACATCTCAAGAAAGAAGAAGTCATAGAAGACTGCCTGAAAATCTTCCCACTCCTTGTCCCTGTGATGCTCTGTCTGGGTGGTAACATCCCACCACCTCTTGGTGGAATCACGCAGCATGTAACTCGTGAGCTTGACCCTCTACCCTGGAGGCGTCTCAAGATGCTCGAAAATAGTCTGCATCGATCCTAGGAAAGATTCTGCAGCCTGTGGTCCACCATCCCCTGAAAACGTAGGTGGATGCTGCTGCTGAAAGATACGCATCAGCTCGGCCATAGATGTAGCAGCCTACAGTGCTCCCTGAAAGGTCTGCATAAACTGCATAAAACCTTCACGGAACTGTGCCTCCCTGCTTGTGTCCAGTATAACAGCTGGTTTCGCATATGGATCTACTGGAGGATCCACTGGTAGTCCAAGGCCCACCATCTCCGGAGTATAATCGTCGCCGCTCTCCTGGTGAACAACTCACGGTCGTCTAGGCGGCATGACACTAGAAGGTCAAAGGCACGCCTCGAATTCAATACTATTAAGACTGAAAAGTGAAGGAACCACAAAAGAAAAAAGAGGAATAAGGCTTTCAAAATTGGCAAAACAAGACTACACGGCATGTACAATGACTACATGACATGTACTTGACTTCCCTTCCCCTGCCCGGGTCCTTCTTCACGACTAAACCACACGGCTTCTGTTGAACAAAACTACACGGCGTGTATAATATCTACACGGCGTGTACGATGTTATTTTCCAACTGCATGTGTCGTCTGTGACACGGCCGAGTACTCGAATTTACACTACATGGTGTGTTACATCCGCACACTGCGTGTACACCATCCCGTTTCCCAGCCACACGGCTAACTCCACACGATCTGTCCTCGGACAAGACTACACGACATGTCCCACAGGTACACGGCATGTTCAGGGAGAGGTGACACAGGCCCGTGTTGTTAGCTACATGGCCAAGTCCCTAGGTCACACTACACGACATGTCTATTATTGACACGGCGTGTTCTGTCAAGGAGTTCACCGACCCGTGTTGTTAGTTACATGGCCGAACTCCGGGTCACACTACACGGCGTGTCCATTCGGTACATGATGTGTTTTACTCAAGCCTTTCCCTACCCAGTGTCACTGATCACATGGTTTGTGACACAGGAAGAGACTACACGGCGTGTACTTAGGGTACATGGTGTGTACTCAAAACGATTAGTTTTCTTCCCGAACAGAAGAACATACACAACGTGTATAAAAACACTACATGGCGTGTATACTGGTTTGCCAGACAGTATGCCTCAGAAACTTTTCTAGAACCCAGAAAATACCAAAACCAACACCTAAGTGTCAAATTCCGACCCGTGGGGGCCCATACTCCCCACAAATCAAATTTTGACATCTTATATGTGTTGTAACCAATAAACAGTCAATGATCAACCAAATTCCTGTCAATGGGGGACCATACTCCGCAAAAACCATAGTTTTGCATCTATTATATAAACAGGCTCACAAAAGGTATTTTTATCAAGAATATATCACAACAGCATTCTTCTATAGCACAACAATTATCACAACAACATGGGAATTTCTAATGCACCTACATGGCATGGAAACTATGCATGGCATGTGATATCTACCAAGTGCCTATATGATGCATGAGACGGCATACCCTCATCTCATCGGGTTGCAACTAAATAGAACCCATAGATAAATTATAAACTGCACAATCTCGAAGTGCGTCACCCAACAGTGAAATCATGTCAACCATAAAATTTCAAAATCAAAAGAATGCAAAATACGAGGTAGACTGGCTTTTTTCCTATAGATGAGTTAGCTATTCCCGGTCACAACTTATTACCAACTACCATTCGTCCTATCCCTGACTACGGCTCCAAATAGAAAGTCAAAGAAAAGAAACTCCACCTCTAATACAACTTTGTAATGTCCCGGACCTAGGTGCCATGCAACGGGTTCCCCAAGCCCGGTTCGCCACGTGACCTCAAAAGAATTTCCCCAAATGAAAGAGGCTTCCGACTAGCAGCGAGGGCCTATGTTTGATAGTGAGGAAACTATGACCTCATTTGTCAATGTGTAGCACAACAGAATATAAATAATACATGAAACGAAAGCAGAAGCAGTAAACATACACAACTGAAATAACTAAAACAGTGGATATAACCAACAGTATATAAAAATGATGCTACATGTTTCAAGTTCTAGGAAAACAGCCAGAACATGTTATACATCAATACAGTACACATTAAAATACGGTACAACAAAACAAAGCAAACAGCTGACAGCGACATCGTGAGCCTAGGCTCGGTCCCATGCCCTCCTACTCCTCTGTAATAGTCAAGTACTAGTATAGGGACTATGGCCCATATCTACACCTATAGCAACATAATCAATTTTGGTCGAAAAGTGTGACCCAAACAGGGTGTGAGAAGTATGTCTCAGTAGGGACCCACTAAAGGCCCGTGCCCAACTGCGTGTAAGCATGCAACAATAGTGTGTAGTAGTAAAATGAAAATAAGTAATCAGTACTCAAAAGTGACTCATTACCAGTTATATTTCCATTTTATTATCCATTTAATCCATTTAATATAAGAAATCACCACAGTTCATTTCTAGTAAACAACTAGTGTCCTCAGACACATAAACTCATACCCTCGGGAAATGAGTATCCAAAACAAGATTCCTCCCTCAGGCACAATAGAATTTTCCCTCAGGCGTAGGTAGTGTTTCCCTCAGGCACAGAATCAGCTGCCCACAGGCACAGAAGAAGTTTCCCTCATGCCAAAAATAACTACAGCCCTCGGGCTAAATAGTGCAGTGCCTATAGGCTAATCACAATAATTCCCTTAGGCTAAACAGGTAACCGGGCCATGCCCAACATATCAGAATGTAGTAAACAAGCAATTACTCTCAAGGTAATTCTACAATTACTACATTGAAGTCATACCCTCAAGTATCATGGCCAAACAGCTAAATAGTGAAACACACCCCTGGGGTGGTTCCGAATCCAAGAAATGATCCCAACCAGCATTTTATTATCACAATTTAATCACCTATGCAATTCTAGGCATTGAATATAGAAACGACCTCAGCCACACGACACCCCAACATGGGTTCGTGGCCCAAAAACGCACAAAAAACGCATGACAGTTGGAAAATAAACACAAAGCCACCTACATTATACATCAACTAGCATTATACCTGAACACCGACTCTGGAAACGCCCAAGAACGGCATAGATCTGACGAATAAAAAAACACATTCAAACATAAATTACATACGTTAGGAGAAGAATTGGTAAGAACAGTACCAGGAGAGGAGAAGGATTACACGTGCAGTTCCAACGAGATCGTCCGAATCTGAATCGGATTCCAGACGAACGCCCGGTGGATCTTCAAAGATCCAGCCTTCTCCTTTGGTTCCAAAATTGCTCATGTGCCTCCTCTACCAAATGAGGATGCTACTGCCTATTTTAAGCCAAAAAAACAAAGTACACAGCGTGTACTTCTGAGTACACGGCGTGTACTCCCTTCATTTAACTGTTCATTTGGCGGCACCGCCACACTGTTCATCCGTCGATATGAGTACACGACATGTACTCCCATGTACCCAGTGTGTACTGTCGCCCAGCTGGCAGTGACT
This sequence comes from Viscum album, assembly GCA_963277665.1. Lineage (NCBI taxonomy): Eukaryota > Viridiplantae > Streptophyta > Magnoliopsida > Santalales > Viscaceae > Viscum > Viscum album. The sequence goes on from OY728156.1 coordinate 1,744,275,837, forward strand.
CCACCACCTTACTAATCAAGCCTGTCAACTAACTACATGGCGTGTAAGGTAGCACTACACGACGTGTTGTCAGTTCCTACACCCTTCGTTGCTGGCATGGCTACACGCCTCGTGTACTCATCCCAACATGGCCAAAAGTACACGGTGTGTGGATAAAGTACATGGCGTGTAGTTCCAAAATTCAGGATTTTTTCCATTCTCCATATTTTGTCAAATACACTTAAGGAAAAGGAAAATAAGGAGCCCGTACCTCTAAAATAAGAACTGGGTTCTTATAACTGAAGAATCCATCAACTTTACTTTTCGGTGGGATGATAAAGCCAGATGCATACCTTGCAAGTCTTGTAAAATTATCTTCGTATATCCCAACAGATTCATCATCCTTCTGCTTAAGCTTAAGAAACTCCTTTTCCATCTTTGTTCGAAGAATACGAGGGAAGTACTTACTGAAATACAAGTTCTTGAACTCGTCCCATTCAATGGATTTAATCTCATCTTGGGGCCTTGTATTCTTAGTTAGAGTCCACCACTGGTCTGCTTCACCTTCTAAACGGTAAATTGCTAGAATGAATTTATCATGCTCTGAATAGTGAAGTATGGAAAATATCATTTCAATGGTACTGATCCATTGTTCCACAATAAGTGGATCAGAATACCCATTGAAAGAAGGTGTATGTTGCCTCATGAAGGACTTAATAGAATATTATTCCCTTGTCTTCTCATTCGGAAGTCCATAATGATTCATAGCTTGCATAAGTTTAGCAATAAGATTTTGCACTCCATCTCCCATAACAACTGTTTTTTCAGGAGGACAATCATTGCAATGTCCGTTACATTGATCAACATAGTTCCTTCGGGTTCCAGCCATCTTCTAAAACCCAAAAAAGAATAGTGTGAGAGACAAAAATCATGCTATGGAAAACAACATAATAAAGGGGGAGTACCTTCAATATTTAACATCATAGGTTTAATTCTAATATCGTTACAGTAATTCTAGGACTATAACCTATACTTATACATAACCATAGGGACATCCCAAGACATACATAGAAATATCTCTAGGGGTCTCACTAAAGTTTTTACATCCTAGTTTCAAAAGGTTACCTAAACCTTTCCTCTGATACCAACTGTAGAGACCCGAAGCTTGATGTACATGGAAATTACATTACTTTTGTGGAATACTTGATTCATAAAAAAACCAGACACCAAAGGACCGTAATAGTTTAGTGTCTTTGGAAACATGCAACATAATATTCTAATCGTGGTGAAAGATTTTAAACATCTCCCATAAAGATCTTCCCCTTTTTGTTTTCTTACCTAAAACCTTTCTTTAAATCCTGGGGAAATGAAAACATATAAAGGGAGAGCTCAAATGCTCAGAATGGGTAATAATGGATAAAATAAAACACATCATATACAATTGTACTAAAAAACATGAACATAATGTTTAAACATCAAAACCTTGAGAAATGACATAAAACATGGAAGTACATAAGGCACAGATCATAAAGAAACATTAATCATGATAAGATAGCTTGGGAATAAAACATGTGATTATGGAAACCATTAAACACATGATATGATTTCCAAAGTAGCAAAGGGATTGCTTCTAAGACCATCTTAGTGGACAAAGTCCCTTTTTGAGTCGAGTTCACTCCTCATTCTAGTCCTATAACACTGAACCGGATTAACTTACCTTTCCATCCATGTCTATCTCATGAGATATAAATCTTCACCCAATGAATTGGAGGGAGATATAGGTCACACCCATCTCATAATGAAATCATTCTTTCTTTTTCCAAAAAATAAACTTAAAACATTCATCATAACCCAAATAATAAAATGGGTTTCATAAACATCATCCCATCATCACATAATCCATATAAAACAAATGGATATTTCATCATAAGAAAAGTGAAACCATGTAAATCATAAAGACATTATACTTGAAACATACACAAATGAAATAATGTCATCTTATATGTAAAATGGTTTTGATAAAACAGATGAAATGAGTTCTTGAGGAAAATATCCTTTCCTCTTCAAAATCATTTTCTTTTCACAAAATGCCATGAAATTTTAAAAGAAAAGGATTTTGTTGAAAATAGTCATTAAATAATGTATATTAAGCTTCTTGAAAATAAGGAGTTATGAAACCGTAAAAATCTTTTCATGCCATATAAGTTAAAAAATGATTCTTCTCGTACTTTTTCCAGAAAAGACAAAAAGGACCTCGTATGGTAAATAGAAGAAAGATTCCATCCATACGATGTGGTAAAAGTAAAAAAAGGGTGAAAATGACTTTAAACATAAATGAAAGAAATGTAAACATTTTATGAAAACATTTTGAGAACATATGAAAATGGATAATAAACATAACCTCAGTAAATACTAATGAATAAACAATCTCGGATAAGAATGAGATTGGAATAATTATCCCTTACCTTATGTCTGATATGCTTCGTATGTATCCGAACCTCCTATATAATGATTTAAATAATGTCATTGACATATTATAGAATCAAATTCATTGTTATGATATCATATATGGATCACTTATGACTTTATATTACCCGTTCTTTTGTAAATTCCATGTTAAAGCATCATTTTGGGTAAAATCGTTTCATTTGTCGTATGTGTTTCGACTTGTTGTTCTTGATATTATTACTGATATAACGATTTACATAATTCCAGAACTTAAAACCTGATTTATATATAATATATATTCATAATATACATATAAATATGATAGATCGATAAATGGAATGAAATACACCATTAATGGAGACGGTAGGCTGTATGTATGCTTGAACACTATTTTTGTTTCCTTATGGAATGGAGTGGAATTAAGTATATGACATACATATATATATAGATAAATCCATTATCATTATTATTTCATATATTTCATTATTATTCATTATGTATACTTTATAATCATTCATGAAAAGTTAACATGGAGAATGAATCTCATCGCGTCGTGGAGACGGTAGTCCGTACGTACGCACGAGCGATGATATCATTCCCATGAACGTGGAATTTAATTGAAGTGTATGTATAATATTTCAGAATCAATATCACTTTACAATAATCATATATAGTTATTTATTTACACCATTATACCCATCCATGTAAGGTGGTGGTCGAAAACAGATTACACCACGATGTGGAGATGGTATTCCATACATACGCACACGCGGTGATTTTGTTTTCCATAGGATGGATAGAAGGTGAAAAAAGGTTGTTTCATATTTATAATAATATATAAGTATATAAGTAATACTGATTTTTTTACTTCATAATGAGACAACTAAAGAAGAAGAAGTAGAAGAAGAAAGAAACTTGAGAGAATCAGAAGAAGAGATTACCTCTTCTTCGACAAACATCCTTTAAGCCTTCTCTTAAGGAAGTAGAGATGGTATTTTGAGAATACCAGAACCTAAAAAATGTTCCTAGGGATGTGTATAAGAGAAATTCTCAGGTTTTTTCCAAGCTTCAAGGCACAAAATGGTGTTAAGAGAAGAGGGAAGGGGAGCCCTTTTTATAAGGGAGGAGAGGGGCACCTTTAGAAAAACTCAAAATATTATTTTATTATAGAGTCATATTCGGTTTTTAATAGCTCCAAATTGATTTATTTAGAATATAAGGTTGCTATGGGTCGAAATCATCTCGTCCAATAGAATTTAAACATATTTAGGTTTCTATTTTAACCTTATCATTTAGATTTATCTTTAAGTTAAATAATTTTACTTTTACCGTGTCTTCTTGTTTTCATACACTATAAGGTTAATAAACTTACGATAACAAGCCAAAATAACCCCAAGTTGTTTATTATTAATATATATAACCTTATATATGTCATATGGCCTAACCTTAGATTTATAGTAATAAAATAACAATTAAAAATATAATATTTGTTTTAAAAACTATTTCTTGTCAATTTTGACAATATTTGTTAATTTATTTTTTTGAAAATCATAATAGAATGAATAGATCAAAAAAAGTTTCTTAACTCAATACTAACATGTAATATTAACCTGGAAAATTAGTGGAATTCATAAAAAGTATCAAATTACATTTATTGAGGTATTTATAACATCAATTATGTCAATATTTCATTAATAAGATAACTACTACATCATCATTGTGTCATTAATAAATTAACTTATATAATGTCTAAAAATTATTAATAAAATACCATTAAGTATTAAATATTTTTATCTTTATAATGAATATTTATAATCGAAATTATCTTATGTATAACCCTATATTAAAAATGATTCAGTTATTAACCTTTGATTTTAACTATTTTAACCTTTCTTTAAAGAAATGTATAATAAATGTCATAATCTAATCCATGTGGGCCTAAATGGTAATATTTTATTCCTAAGGTTGTTTTTGGTCGAATTAAACTTATCAAATAGATTTAGAACATGTGTTAGGGTAATAATAATATCATATGTACCCTTAATTACTCTATTTACTTTTAACCGTGGTAAAAAAAAGTAAGAAGTTACTATTCACCAAAAATTATTTTCATCTCATTGAACCACATTTTAGTCCTTGATATTAACCATGTCTCTCATATTTTCTAAATTCCACTTACAGAAGCGGTAAAATTATGTTTTATGTGAATTTACAAATTCTCCTAAGAGGTGGGTAAAAGACGGGGAAAAGTTCAATAAAATTTTTATATGTCAAAAATTATTATAAAATGACTCCAATGAATTAAATTGAACTTATATAGGTATTATGTATCAATTTTGACCTAAAATAAATTAAAATAAAATAAATAATTATTTAAATAACAAGTCGGTTTTTAAATAGTAACCCAGTGTTTTCATTATTCATCAAAAATTGAATGTTTTCAGAAAAATACCAAAAATTCACCCTATGCTAATTACGATATTCCGAATCCAAAAATGAAGTCCATTTTGAAAGATAAAATTTATATAATATTAAAAAGTGGGTATTACTATTCATAATGGCTAGTTCATAAAAATAACATCTCTGTTAGTGAAACTCGGTATTGCGTACTACACATGCTATCGAGGAAGGTCTTTATTTTGTGTAATGCAAGCCAAGTTAGGGCTGCATGTAGTGAAATCTTTGTTTGGTGTTTCGTATAACATAATAAAAACTTATTTCATTTATACATTAAACAAAATCTATACATAATGTTTTTTAGAATATTTTATGCAAAATGAACTTGAAATTGTGTGTAACACAGCCAAGAATAGTGTTGCGTATACTGCAAGAAAATACAATGTTGCGTATATCACAAGCTAATTTTGGTGTAGCGTACAACACAAGACATCAATGAAATTAAAAAAAATAATTCTCATAAAATCATGAGTTGTTATAGTTTTACTATTTAAATTATCGATATATTCTCCATATGGCTATCTTTTCAAACCCTCATCGCTAGTTGGATGATTCTGGTATACATTATAGCACGCCTGAGGTCTTGTGACTGACCGGATCAGGACACCGGTGTGCAAAACAAAGGTAGGGATGTTAAATATAATGATTTTGTATTTTTGTTTCATAAATAAATTCTTGAACACATTTGTATTATTTATAGAGTTATGCATACTAAATCTATTTTGAAAAAAAAAATCTGAGGAAAACATTCATATAAATATTTTAAAATTGTGTCATTTTAAAATTTTGTCACATAATGATATATATAAGGATAATATATTTATTATCTTAAAATACATATTATTGAATAATCCTTAAAAAATTATTCTTTTCCATTATCATGTTTTTAATAAAAAATGTATTTTAATTATCATTAATTTTATAAAAATGATAAACATCATCATAAGAAGATAACTAATTATCCAATGTTGAGGAATATTATTTATCTTAATATATTGAATTTTTCCCCACTAGATTATTTTTATTCAAATAAATATTTGACAGGTATTTAGTAGATCATACCATTTCAATAAAATATCTATTTACCATTGTTTGTTTCTTACAAAATAAAATATTTCCCTATAATGAAAATTCATTATCATACGAAATGTATAAATATTCACAACCATTTATAATTCATGTGTCATAATATTTAAAAACAATATTACATTTAGATTATTAATATTTTGTGGTGTTCTTTTCTGAATATTTTTTCTTTCTTTCTTTCCACTTTAACATCAGATTTTTTTTGAGATATTTCCTTATTTCTTGCATTTATTACATGTTACTTTATAATCAATCATGTCACCTTTATCATTAATATTTTTTTGAATGGATATTTTAAATATTTTTTCCAAAAATATTTTTCACCCTTTTTGAAATGTTATCCCCTTTATTTTGAGAATGTCCAGTAGTATTTTATTCTGATTAGATAACAAATTTAATATTTTTATTCTATTTACCATGATTTTCATTAGTTTGAGTTTTTATAGGAATATTAATAGTATGAAAAGAAACACTTCCATTTCACTTCATATATTACTTCGAAACTCTATTCAATCATACCTTTTATTTTTTGAGAGTTACTATGAGATGATCAAGAGTACTATATTTAAAACTATTATCTCATCCACATCTATTAACTCGGATTCCCATTCATTAGAAAAAATAAAAATAATATTTTCTACTAGTATATCATCATCAAGACCATTTTGAAGAATATATTGTAAAATACAATTGATTTTCATGAACCTATGGTGAATCATAGTAACTTATTTTTTATGTAACAAATAAAAATCATTATATTATTATTTTAACATTGATTATATAGTATCAATAATTGTATAATACATAGTGTCTGTGAGTTATAACATTTGGCAACAAAAATTTCTTCTGCAGATGATGAAATTTTACAATTTATGATTTATTTCATGTTTCAAAAAAGTAGATTACAAACTTGGTTGTTTAATTGATATTATAGATTTTAATTATGTGTAAATGTAGTAACATCATTATCATGAATATTATAGTCTCATGTTAGCCTAACAAAATTATCAACTCTTGTATTGTTAAAAACGGTTTCATCTAATCTCTTGAGTAATCGTAATTAACACCATCAATGATGGGTTAGAATATTGTATTTAGTTGTCAATATAAAAACCATTATGTCTTTCCATCATAAAATCAATTCAAACTATTTTTTCATTTAATATGTTAGTCTAAAAAACATATAAATATATAGTTATATGAAAATATAATTAAACATAATATTGATAGAATTGGTTAATAGACCGCATGTATAAGTATTAGAAACATCATTTCATAACAATTATTGGATCGTAAGAGTCAGATTATGTTTGTAATACTTATAAGAGTGACGAGACTGGTATTTTAGAAAATTTATTTAATTGAGTTCAACTACAAAATAATTCCTCTTTATTTAGACTTATTAGACACAGACTTAATCCATTTATCATAGTCAAAGTATTTGAACCAGAAAGTAATTGATTATAACAAAGTTTACATATATTAGTCATAATAGATCTGATAATAACAGTGTATTTTCGTTAACATAATCAAAATATTTCCAATTAATTTAATTGTAGAAAAATCTATGTATGATTATTAACACTCTATTATATGAAATTTTGAATTTAACATTGGTAAAAAAATAATATATATTATACTAGTAAAAGTATTAATTACATAAATATTATTATTAAAATTATAAATTTTTTAATCTTATGAGATATGTAGTCAATAACTTTGAATAATGGTATACATTATTTTATAAATATAGTAATTTTATTCTTTCTTTACATATTAAAGACCTAAAATATAAATATCGTAGTTTATATTTATTCACATTCCATGACTCCCTTCATATGAATATCTTATTGTTCTATCATTATATCCCTGGATGCCTTCAATATGAATATAACATCTACCTTCGTAGATCTGGAATTCCTCAATCTGATAAATCTGATTCACTATATTCCAATCACGGGATGGTGTCTATCATAAGATTTATAATAAATAGATTAATGTTGATAAAAATTTATTAAACAAAAATAACTAATAAGGATACCTTAGAACAGGAAAAATATAGACAAATACATTGACTAAGAACACGTAATTCAATATTTAGTATCCTCGGAGCTCTAAAAAATAAAAATAAAATAAAAATGAAAAATTTTATTCATCTACATACTCTAAAAATGAATCATCTTCTATATAAATTTTCCCAATAATTATATTTTTTAGTTTGTTGCCGAAGGATTGGACAACTTGTAGTTAAAAGATCACTTTTTACAAGATGCACAATGTTATATTGATTTAAACAATTATAATATTAATGATACCTTTTTTTAAATATATACGGATTATTATAATGATTATGTATATAAATTTTCCTGATACACTTCCTTTTAGATACCGATATTAAAATCATAATGTTAGTCAGTCTGATTGTATAACTACATGAACTATTCTAATAGTGATGGATTTTTTAGTATGATATAAAATAAAGCATTATGGGATCTTATCTGATTAAAAAGGTGATTTTAATGGTAAGATTCATACTCAATATGATAATCATAATGAAAAAAATATTTTTATATTCAAAATATTTTAAAACATATTCTTTTTAGGGTAAAAGATAAAATTAGGACAAAAAATCTAAAATTCATAGTATATAAAATGTATTGTTAAAAAAGTTATAGGATTTGTTTTATATGACCAAAATTAATTCAACAGAAATTGAATAAGCATATATTATGAATCAACACATAATATGATCAGTAATTCTCAAATTAGTACCATGTGTGTTTTTAAAAATGTGTGTCGAAGCATGGTTTTTATTTTTGAAATTTACCCTCAGTCTGGCATAAGTACATTTTCATGATGTGGTGTTAAGTGTGAAAATTTATTCCCAGATGGTAAAAATAGGTTAGTATATCCTCTCTAGAGTTTTGAATGATTACTCGTCATCGATTTGAAATTTTCCATAGAGAAAATTTATATCGGGTATAAATAAAGGTATAACTTGATACTGTGTTCAATTTTCTTATCCTGAAAAGTTATTAATATGAATTAGATCTAAATTTATATCATAGGCCAATAATATAGTGATGGGATCAATGTGATGATTTTGATTGACTAGGAGGCTAGAGGTCCCCTTATAACATTCACATTCCTGTTCATGGAACCCTCATATGTATATAGATTGGTGGTATCTAGGAGTTTTTAGTGGTTATAAATCCAATAAGGGTGGAGAGTACCATACCATGGAAAACTAAAAATAATTTAGTGGTTACTTCTAAATAATATGATACGTAAAGGTTATTGTAGATGGATGTGTAACTAATGGTAATATTTAATCATCCTGAAGAAACCTTTCTTTCATAGTGTATTTTTTATAGATATGAGTATTGTGAGTCAAAATTAAACTCCATTTATGTTATATAATTCAAGTAAAACTACTATTATGGTAGTAGTATGATCTATCTACCATGTATAATCCCATCATTCATTTTGGGGGAAGGTGTAGGTATTCCAAATATTTATTGATTTCCCCCATTTTATTATACAAATTTTTCAAATTGAATTTGAAAACATGACTATTATGGAGTTGGGAATATTGTACATCAACATTATTGTATCATGGGATGACTACAGTTTATTCCCTTCTATTAATGGTGTTATTACATCCATATATATGTAGGATGAATGTCCTCCATTGTAGTATATTGTTTTATCTTTTTACAACCATGTACCTTGGTGAGGCATAATGTCATCTTTTACATTACAAAACCATCAATTTGAATTTATTCCATTCAGATTTGTTGTTATCCCATAATAGGTTGGAATAAATGGTGATGTGTTAGTGTCATGTGAGGTATTTAGATAATATGAGTTCTAAAGAAGATATATTTATCATGGTTCTCTTTGGTTCTCCCCTTGTAAGGGATTGACATATATAGCCTCAATGAAAGTGAGTGGATTATCCTAGTAGTTTTTCTCTCTTACATTGGTCATATATGAGTTTTCATACATTATTCATTGTATAATTTGGCATGATGATGTGTACCCCTTATTATAATATGTGTTTTCTAACTCAATTATTGGATGTATTGAGGAACACTATTGCAAGTGTTAGGTATCCCACCCAACGATCATATAATTCTCATCGACTTGTCCGCCACAAATTTTTTTTAATAATCATTTTAGAAATAGGGAGTGGCCTATTTTATTGGAAAACTATTGTTGAATACATATTAATGGAAACAATTATTTTCTAATGATTAAAACTACTTTTCATATATGATAGGTGAGTTATGATGCTTGTATATGATTACTTTATCATATATGAAGACCCCCACCTATATAGGACCGTATTAAATATGTACATAGTTATTTTTCATATTTATTCAGATTACATTACACCATATGTGAAACAATAAAACATGATCCTCCATGTTTTAGATTAGTATGAGGGGTTTAATTTTGATTATTTTTATGTATCTATCTAGATTTATCAAGTAAGCATTTCCCCTAAGACCGATGAGACGATAAGTTTTTCCACTATGGTATGTGATATTCTGGTTGAATCCTCATTATATAGTATTATTATAATTTTTTATCCATATTAATTTATTTTGGATTATATCTATTTCATATTCTAATGTAAAGTTAGAGATTCTTCCATGTACGGTGTATTACCACTAGATTGATTTTGATGAATTTAATATACTTCCATTGATTATGCGCCAGAAAAAAATCCATTTCCACATTACAATGTTGGGGAACTCTACTAGGTATAATTGTATAAAATCTAAAATTGTTGTATGCAGACACCTATTTTTTCAATAAAGATGGAATTTCTATAGATACATTTTTTGGGGTAGATCTCATAGAAAGATTCATCAGAATCATGGTGTATCTACTGGGATTCATAAATGGAAATGCTCGAAATGGTTTTGTGAAAAGTGGGTATTTTATTTTCCCCTATTGACTGAGGATATAAGAGATTTCATGTAATTTAGAATTTTAGTTTTTTACTAATATAATAAAAATTATATTGTATACTCTTTGGGTTTTAAATAATGTTATCATGCATTTTTAATACTGAAAATATATTTTTTTAAGAATATTGGTTATTTATATATTATTACTAGATATTGATGGATATATATGATAGGTTATATGGGTTTAGGTGTTCCAATGGTGTATTATTTTATTTTCTATTGTTCAGTTGAAAATAGAATATTACAGACTGTATTTGGATGACATATTTTGGAATATATAAATATCATATAGGATCGTGGTGGGTTGAATCATGTGAAATTACCATAAAATTATTGTCGGCATTCCAATATTTACATTAGAATCATTTTTTTAAAATATTATTTCATAACAATTCATTCCATTATTTTTACATTTAGTTTTTCACACATTATATAATATTGAAATATTATTAATTAAAAATTCAATCATTATTCACATGATAATTTTCAAACATTTTCATAGTCATCATAATCAACTACATAATCATAATTCAACTAATTTGTAATGTTTTTTCAATGTTGTATTACAACATTACCACATATATATTCTGATATGCACTCAATAATTTCATTGTATGTCATTTTTGATACTTCATTATCATTTTAAAAAATAATAATTATATTATGATTGGTTCTATTAATCAATAATATTAGTTAATTTATTTTTTTTGTAAATGGATCAGTTTCTTTATTGCCAAACTGGTATAATAGTTTTTTTACATAATTCATGTTTGTAAAAAATCTCATATTCTATATGATGTTGATATTAACTTTCATGAACATGATTCAAGGAAACCCATTTATAATATCAATTCATTGTTGACACATTATGGAGTAGTGACTGGAAAATCCATTTAAAAAAAATATTTTATTATCATTAGTGGTGGAAGATATTTATGTAATATAAATAGGATGAATAGATCTATTATATTAATAAAGGGAAACTATCAATTATACTACATTAGTGTCACTTTATTTTGGGTAAAGCGGAGGGGGAAGTATAATTTGGAGATATATTCTAGAATCATTAATCAGATGGCTAGATGGAAAGGGAAGTCTATGTCATATGATTGAATGGTGTCCTTTGTTAACACTATGTTCACTTAAATATTTTTTTTTCTCATTTTCACTATACATATGAACCAGAAGCCTCCTTATATAATTTCAATCCCTGACCAAGAACATCATATAGAATGAAAGTGTGCATGAACATAAATTCATTACAATAAATTCTATTTATTAATATAAAATTCCATCATATTATTTTTTCCTATTCACAAATTTTTGACTACACCAAAATTAAAACATATTAGAGATGATTGAATTAAACATTTCAGAAGTTGTATAAGTCAGAATATATAAATAATAAAATACAATAATCAATCATTTAGTGTGGATTTTTCATGAAAAATAATCACCATGTATAATTCAGTAATTTTATGTGGAAATTAATTTTATTCTATTTATAATTTATCACATATTATTATTCTATTTGAATTTTTGTACCCAAATTTATTTACTTATTCACATAGTTTATTTAGAAACATTAAAAATATATGCATAGAATAAAAGAATTAATTATATTTTTTTTTATTAAAATATGTATGGAAAATAATTAAAATGAAAAAATCTCATATGGTTCATACATTATATTTTAATAAATTATATTAATAAATATATAATTTTTTATTTATAATATATTATTCTTATATGGGACATACACTCTTGAAAAGATCAATTTTCTACAAATATACAACCCACACATCTTATAAATATTTATTACACAAAATTCATGGAGCGATATAGTATATATAGAATTAAAAGTGAGTAAAAGTAGTATCCCTAATGATTGTATTTGTTAACAATAAAATGTTGATTGGTTCAGGAATTTTATTTATTTTTACATTAATGAAAAATTATATATTTAATAATTAATTGAAAAATGATTTAATTATAGCAGTTCTATAATAATATTAATAATTTTAGTCCCATGTCATTTGGTGTATGAATTCTCAACTATTGGTAAGAAATATTTCATTTTGTTATTGGGGAAGTGAATGAATTCTTTGACCTAGTTCACCCACCATCAAACATTTTTTACAACAGTTTGGTAACTCATGTCATGTAAGAACTTATACCAACCACAACAACACTTTTTTAAAAGAATCCACATATTGAATGGGAATATATGGGTGTTTTTGTTTCAACTATGAATACAGAGAGGGTGTGGAATCCTTAGAGGGAAATGATGTGGGAATAATGGGATAACATTTATCTAAATAAACACATATGTATAATTATTAAATAGATCTGAAATGATTTTAGGTGGTGATGGTTTTTTTCATTATTCATTTAATTCATTTCTAAAACATATATTTCAATTTCTTATCTTAAATTAAATACTATTTATATATGTTGAATAAATCAATAATTTATAAATAGAAGTGGTGATGAGATTTAATACTATACAATAGTAGGATGCTAATATAGGTGTACATGTTTCTAACTAAAGGATGATATCGATATTATAACTCCCAAGTAAATTATAAACATTATTTTTAGATTTTATCATACATTCGGGTGATGTTAAGACTCAAGATGATTTTTGACATGGAACACAATGTGAGAAGATAAACCCATATTGAATTTTTGTATACAATGACTACATCGAGATATGAGGCTCATCTAGAGTGAATAAATGTATACTACGTATATTAAATCATCAGTTTTGAAACTCTATAAACACTTATTATTATGGTATATTTATAGGTTTCTAGTCATTATTTTTCACATGGAACATCTAGAGGGTTTAATACACAAATAATTTGGTAAATTATATTCAAATGATATGATTTTATTAACATATCGTTTTAAAAAATAAGTATTTTAAACTATTTTTTAGTATATATGGATGAGTTTATTTTTCATTATATTATAGATGATATTAAATAAAAATTATGATATTTTAAAAATATATACACTAAATAAAATAATTTATCAAATAAAAACACTTTTTTATCACTATTTTATATGTTTTCATTAATTTAATTGACATTCTTATTCTATTAGAATAATTGTGTCTCCAAAAAACACATTTATAATAAATTAAAATTTAATATTTTAATTTATAAGAAATAATTAAGTTACATCTAGATAATATTACACATTTAAGGATCACCCAATGTGACACATAATCATAATTACGACTAACTTTACTGATAATGATAAGTGATATATTAATTTATGATTATTTAATAAAAATATTCTAAATTAAAATTAATAATTATTCATTATTAGATATATAATATAGAAACTCATATGAATCTTTTTTAGATAATTTATTATGGTTAATAATGTATAATATTAATAGTTTGATTCGATATTAATGATGAGTGATTGCATTTTTTGGATTTAAGATTAACAATAATGTAGGCGTGTAAAATGTATGGAGGTTATATTTATATAGGGAATGATTGATTTAGTGTTCCAAAATAGAAATTTGTTTTTATTATTAATCATGAACAACATTGGACTAATATAAAATCTGATTGGAATAAAATAACTTATAGTAGGAGTTTTCCCCGTGGGTGGAATCTCTTCTGGTTTTAATGATGATAAGTAGAAAAAAATGTATACCTCTACAATAAAATAAATTAATATATTCAGGAATATGATGATGTGGTTATGCGATATTTTTTTAACATGTTTTGATAATTTTTATATATTATAATATAGGAATTTTTCTCTTAGATGTTTTTTATAAATGATTTGATGTGTGATCCTTGATGATGATTATTAGTTTTAGTAGTTATGGTTGATTATATCAATACATTAAATTTATATTATCATTTGTGTAATTATGAATTGAGTGTATAATGTTCAATATTAATGATTTAGTGAATGATGGTGTTTTATTACAAATTTTCACTGTATACGTGAATATAAAATATTTCCATCATTCATATAGATGAATTTATTTCACCCCTTCATCTAGTGTGTCTCAGAGGAGTGTCGGTCATCTATTTAAATATTCAAATTTTGACTGATCAGATATTATGATTTTATTTCATGGGTCATACATATTATATTATTTAATATGGACATATCATAATTACCTATTAATGAGTTATCAATCTATCATATATAATTTGGTGGATATATAGCGACCTCAATCATTTATACACAATATTAGATGGTTTTTTTGAAACATAAAATAAACATAAACCAATTATAAGGAGTCCAATTTTCCTTATATGTCTAGGTTCATAACACATAATAAGAGTCTATAATTGAACATATTTTTTTTTATTTTCCATAATAAAATAATATAATCCTTTGACCTCTTAAAATCAAAAAGGAAAACATGGGTAATATTTTGAATAAATTATTTAATTATAAATCCATTTAAGTGAATAAATATGAAACCAAGAAAACATCCGAGTTAAATTGAATATCAGGATATCACAAAATAAAATTATCATCAATAATAAAACCATAGACTATCATAAATAACATGGTATCATACAATAATGGAATAATATGAATGTAAAATAAAAATATAACATGAAAAAAACATATTCCAAAACTAACATCCAAGAATAAATAACATGGTTAACAAAGTTTCATCAATAATTTAGTTCTCACACAAATGAAATTTTTAATATATAATGAGAAAATAATTATTATTAGATGAATTAGAGCACTATCAAGCTGAGAAAAACCCCACATATACATGATTATTTTTTTTCCAGAAAATAAAATTCATCATAACGAATAAACATAATAATCTCTCATGGATTTAATTTTTTTGAATAATCATACCTCATGTCATAATGAATACTATTTTTAATTATTCCATATATAATAAAGAATTTAATATTTTAGAAATTATAATATGATATATTTTAATAGAGAATAATTGATATAAATGAGAATTATATGAAAATATAAAATGATATAGATGTTCTTTTCAATATCATTTGACATTAGAAATATAATTTGAGTAATCCAATTAAGTAATTTGTTTCCTCATCAAATTATGGGACAATAATAATGGTATATATATATAGGATAAAATTATAAAAATTTGATGTAAATTCATAATATTAATAGATGAATAGAGAGTGTTTTAAAATGAATAGACATAACCCCTTAAAAATGTTTGGTTTAGAGAGGTCTCATACTATATGTTTTAGAATCATTATTCACCTGCACATAGTTCCCAATATAATAAATTTATATTAATTAATTTCTTAACCTTGAATCTTATCCATCTATTTATAATTTATCATAACTTTATTTTGTTAATTTACAACCATTTAGATGTTATATATTGTGAAAATTATCTTTACTAATGGTGTTGGTTTCATGGATCCATGGTACCATAACATATATATACTTATGGAATAAGATATTATATTTGAATAAAACTATTGAATTGAAATTAAATTGAATTTACGAAATTCATGATATTTAATTTCCCCAAATATCTATATTTTTTAACATATGTATGACTCATTTAGTAATAATGATATTGCCAATAATTTAGTGCATTTAGGTCATTCTATAGATCATCAGAAACAAGATTATGTTTTATTTATTGTTATTTATATATATTCCTTAAAAAATATGAAATAAGTTAAATTTTATATTATAATTTAGTTTTTATAGAAAATTATTTTTACAACCAACCATGGAGGCAATAACAGAGAATGAGAATTCATGTTCAATGGATGTGGTGATCTGACAATTGGACAACCATTTCATTTTTAGAATAAGTGGACAAGGGATAATAAGATTTATGTAATATATTACCTTATAAAAAAACATTCTAATATATGTATATATGTGATAATATAGTAATTATTCAATGATGAGTGGATTTATATTGAAGGACGATGAGGAATGAATATGAAAAGAATTTGTGTAGGTAATCACCCAATCATTTTGATGTATCCTATTAGATTCCTCTTGAAGCACACATAATCTATACTTAGATGAAACCAAATGCAGTGTAAAATGGATTATATGTTTGGGAATAAAAATTTCCCAACATTTAAAATTTTAGGACTCCTATAATGTGTGAGGAGAGGGGATTTTAGAGGTGGTATTTTTATTTTCAGGATAGGACAATGTTTCGTATGATATTCTATATATTGAAATTATTATTTAATACTAAAAATTATCTTGATTTATGTTACTATATTTTTTAGATGATCATTTTGATCTATATATAATTTGTTATTACATCATGAATGACTAAAAACTTAATCTTTTTTTATAATCATCTCTTCTAGGTGATTATAATATTCACCTTCTTGGACTTGATTCATGGATAACCATTTTTTCATTCAATTTATTGTTGACTCATTAAGGGGATCTGGCCGGAATATCTATTTTTTGAGAAAATATTTTTTTACCATTGGTGGTGGAAGATCATTATGTAATAAGAATAATATAGCTAGGTCTATTGGAGGGGATAAGGGCACCCTTCTATTATAATATCTTGGTGTGACTTATTTTGGGGAAAGGGGAGAGGGTATTACCATTCTGACACATTTTATCGACTCATAATTCATTTGGATATATGGAAAAGAAACATAAGTCACATGATGGAATAGTGTCGTTAGTTAACTATTTGTTCACTTAAATATTGCTTTATACATTTTTTCTATACTGATGGTCTAACATACTCATTTGATAATTTCACTCTAAGACCAGGAACATCATACTAACTGGGCATGTTAGAAAACATAAATTAATGAATATTTTAGGGAAATATTGTATCAAACCCATTGAGATGTGTGTTTTGGAGTTAATGATTTTAGGATCTGTAATGATGGCCTTCCTAACAACTTTACACTGACTACATTGAACTATATTGATTATACTATTGATTTGTTATTGATCATAATAAAAATTTGGATGGTGGATGTGTATCCACATTATCTTCCATCATGTTTATGGCCATTAATCAAGATCTATTACAATGATATCATGTATAATTATAAATGGATTGTCAGCACTCAGTATATTCAAAACATGTTGAAGTCACTCTAGGTGGATTGAAAACAACAAGATATTTATAATTTTCCATAAAATAACCCCCATTTGACAATTGTAGAGTTAATTTCACCAAACAATGTTGATGATCTGGTTCCCTATAATTGTTATGGAAATTTTGAATAATCTTTTCACGGACAAATTATCACTAATATAGAATCTGAAATAGAAATTTCCAATTTCATAAAAAAATACTACATGATAGAATGTGATTACACTATCATTCAACCATCATGGATGATGAAATAAAATTTACCTTTAAACACTCAAAATTTATACTAAATTATAAAATATGAAAAAACAAATGCCCTACCCATGATTAAATGAAGAGAAAAGAATGTTTCATGAATTTTAATGTAATTTATGTTTAGAGGAAATAATAAGTCACCTCAAACCTTGTTAAGGGATTTTTTTCACTCAGAATATTTATAAGTAATTTTTCAGTATGTTGACCATCAATATACGTGTAAACATGAATCTATAACACATCATGTCCAACATCATTATGGATGGTCAGTCTGAATAGATTCATTATTTTCTGTTAATGTCTACAACATCTACTAATTTTTTAGACTGGATATCAATAAATTAATGGATCATTGATAATCATAATCCATCCATCTTTGTGGGAGTCACATAATTACATTGGGAGGATCAATATGATTTTGGTGTATAGTTTGGAATAATGAAAATCATTGTTACTATTATAAATATATATAAAGTTGTGGGTTTTCAACATTGGCCTAGGAAACTGTTGGTCCATAAATATGTATAATGGATTCATCCAATACTTACCTAGATGAATGTAAGTGTTTATGTTGTGTCCTTTTTAATGTCATGAATCTCATGTGGTAGAGTTTATTTTCAGCAAAAAAATTGGTAGTTTTTGTAGAGTTTATCCACAATATTATTGTTACTATTATTCTATATGTGTCTGAAATATGGGTTATAATCTATTACATCAGACATCTTTTCCAACGTTATTTGGAATCTATCTTTATTTAATCGAAATCATAAGATTATGTTATTGAATTTAAAGATAGAACTGACAATGTTCCATGGTCACTCATTTTTCATTAGATTGACTGTATCAAACACGCCAAGAACATCAATTTGAGTTCATTTCATCTTTACAGAGAATCCAAAAATGTGTAGGATACATATTAAAAGAAATAAATCCTATAAATGATGAAAATTTCCAACCAAGGGCTCATGATTATTTGGAATAATAGGTGGATGAATATTTTGGGTGATTTATCAGCTTCCATCATCATAAAACATTTCATAACTTACCCTTTTAAACAAATTTCATTAACAAATTTAATTATGGAATCATCAATACCATGGAAAATCTACTTAATATTAACATTTAAATCCAATTTTTTTTTAAAAAAAATTATTTAAAAATTTCAAAATATTAACATATAAATCTATTTAAATATATTATTAAATCAATATATATATAATATATTATTAAATAAAATATTCATGTATTTAAAAAATAAAAACCTTAAATTTAACATCTTTAAGTTATATATTTACATGTATTATGGTATATGTAGTTTTTATATGATAGTTCAATAAATAACAGAAATATTATTTTACACTTCCACTAATGAGGATACTATTCAAATTTCCATGTTCATATTTCTAATGGTTAGATTAATATTCTAATAATATGGTTTTTTGGTCATATGGGATCATTAATTTTCAAAAATACCTTATATTTCATCTAACAACACAAAATTTAGAATAATTATAATTTATTTGATATTGCATGATACATGAAAATGTTATTTTATCTTGTGTTACATGAAATAACTAGCTTATTCAATAACTTGTTTTACCTGGAAAACAAAGTATTATCACACAAAATTATATTATATTTATTTATATTTACTAGTCATTTCGTATCCATTAGAATGGATGGTATGAATACAATTTAATAACGTATGAAAATATATTTTTTAACCATGTAAAAAGAAATTAATTATTTTTGAATCTATTTTAAATTAAATTGAAATGATTTAAAAGAAAAAAACATCTTAAGAAGAAAAAAACCCATAAATACAGATTAGTCAATCTTTTATCACATAATATAAAATTAATATATAACCATTTTGGGTATATTATATGTTGATTTAAACGTGATTATTGAAATATAAATACCAAAATAAGATAGGGAATTTTTTTTAAAAATATTTCTAAAGAATAAATTTTTTAGTTGAATTGTGATAAATAATATGTTTTAATTGAACTGTTTCATTTATTTAAACAAAATTATAATATTAAATTATATATTTAATATTTTTTAATATATCATTGGAATAGTTTTATATCAATAAATATTAATTAGATTATACATATAATATTAATGCAGAATATTAATATAAAATCATTGTATACATTTGAACATTTTTCATAAAAAAATCGATCATTATTGTTCCATAAATGATAATAAATTTATTTTATTTTATAAAATTTTCGTAATTGAATTTGGAAAATGGAAACCATATCATGAATCCAAAACCCTTTTAATTTATAATATGGTCAATTTTTTTCATGAAAATGATTAATTAAAATAATATATATGATTTAGCATAATAAAGGAAAATGTTTATTTTCCAAGGTTTAAACTAAGAACATATTTTTTAAAATTACATACCATCGTATCCAACACAAATCTTATAATGACCTAACCCTATAATACTAGTGTTGCTTCCTTAAATTATTATAATAGCATGATTTAAAAAAAATCTGAAATGACTGATTGATTTAACCATTTTGGAAAAACATATTACACACATGATACCCAAATTATATTTGGAAATAGAAAATAAAACATGATACATAATAATATTAAAATATTAACATCCATGAAATCACATTCAATGATATTTTCTTCGTAAAAATTGCATTAAAAATAAGATAATTGTGAGCTAAAATCCTCAGCAAAGGTATGAAAAATAGTAGATATAATTAATTAATTATAATAATCAACATTGAAAGTAAATAACATAGCAAAAATTCATTTTATATAACTGTACAAGAAAAACAAATATAGAAATATTAGTAACTAAAACTGATTCCGTTTAATTAATAAAAAAATAATGAACTATATCCATAGATAATGTCAAAGTGAAAATCTCATGGACAAGTAAAAAAATGAATCTAATTAATGAAAATAAATAATTTTTTGATTCCATCCTCCATAGGTATTTTTAAATATTTCCATGAAGACCATCTAAAAAATATATTAAAACATATTTCGTAAAAACCCATCTGATTGGCCAAATGATTCATATTATAAGATTACTGATTCATTAAGGCAATATCAATATTATACATGTCCAAATATATCATAATATATGAAATTACATATATAATTCATTAACAATGGTACTAGTCAAATATCTATATTTAGTAAAGAAGAGAGATTTATCCACATTTCCGCAGCTAATATAAAATATTTCAAAGTGTACACTATGTATAAAAATGGAATAATATTTTTGGAAATAACTATACCCGTCACATGAAAATATTTATATTTAAAATTAATTTAATTTATAAGGGAAAATGGTAATAAGTAATTTTTTGATTCAAGCGAAAGTCAACAAGCACAAATGAATGCAACATCTCATTGATAAATTTTACCATATAGTAATTTTAAATTCTATTCCAATGGATGATATAATTCATAGTGAAATTTATAAAAAGATATAATATGTGTAAATCAAGATATTAAATTAAAATAAGGATGTATATACATCACATTAATGTAAATTGGTGTATAAAAACAAATAAGTATCAAAGAAATGTAACTTCTGATGAAATACCTTACAACTACAGTTACAACTGAATTGGAAACACAAAAGTGAAAAACAACCCATTAAACATTATCATATTATTAAAATAATCAATTATTGATATGAAATATCAAAAGATGTAGTAGATACACCATAATAAAAAAAGTGCTGAATAAGGCATTTATCTCATAGATGTAAAAAGTGAGGTGAAAATTCCTTTCATTACACTTCCTTTTTGATGAAATTTATTTATGAACCAGTGTAATATCTTTAAACCTATTATTTAATTAAAATAATACCATAATAATATTTATATTATCATATATGACATTATTATAATATCATATGACCCATTTGTTAACAATCATTCATTATTTTCATTGTTTTAGGATTTAAATGTTTTGTTTTCCAATTAATTTTTCTTCATCATGTATTTAGAATTATTATGTTGATAAATATTTAGTCATAAATATTATTTATAAGATAATTTAAATACAATATATGTTCATTAAATATTTATTTAAAATAATCCATAAAATTTGGTGAGATGTAGTGAAATGTACCATTCATGGGGATGTAGGTTTTACATTTTCGCATGAACACTTCTTCTATTTCCTTATCATATTAAAACATTAAGTGATAAATATATATAATAATATTATCATTAAATAAAAATATCTATATATAACATATTTTTATTATAAATTTCCCCAATAAATTCCACTTAACGTGTGAATGAATCACATCGCTTTGAGGAGGCGGTAGTCCAAACGTCCTTAAATGATGATATTGTATTCCCCCAAAAAGGAAAAATTGAATTTTTATGTAATAAAATATATAACAAATTATTAATATTTTATAAATATCATATATATCTTATATATACAATAAATAGATCATTGTTTCAAACTACGAAAGGATGTAATGGAAGAACAAACGACATTAGTTCGTGAGGTTGTAGTCTGACGTACACATGAAAAAATATTGTTTATCACATTGGATTGAAGTCTGTGTGAGTTTATTTCATAAAAATTACATAATATCAATCTAGTATTTTTATTTAAATATTATATAATAACAATTGTATAATAATAATTAAAGGGGTTTATAAATAAATGAAGTAAAAGTGATTATTTTAGAATGCTTCTTCATTCCAAGAAACTCTATTTTTTATACCAAATGAACTCCTTCGTTGGTTTTATTCCTAATTTTAGGATTATATGATTATTTTAGGGATGATGTACCATATTTGATTCAATTTTTGATGAGGAAAATGGATTTAGATGTTTCCATAAGTGGAATAGGTGTGTTTCAATTTATAGTGGAGGGAGAGTGTCATGGTAGTAATTTAATGAAAGAGGGAAATATAACCATGTTTATTACCCCTGATGTGGATCCAATAATGAAATATTTTATATTAATGTGAGGATATTGTCTAAAATATTCCAAATAGTTGGTTTTTAAATGTCTATATGTTATTTTGGACCATTAGATTAAGTCTTAGTATCATATTAAGCTATTTATTCTCTTAACCGATGTAATTAATTCTAATAGCATTACATATTATATTTTTTCAAAAATAATCATATAATTTTATATATTATAAATTATTTTTAATCTAAAAAATGAATATGTTTTTAAATATTCCAATCAAATTAGTTTAAATATTAAAAAATAATCTTTTAGACGGGATGAGATAACAAGTTTGTAATGTTTTTTTTCATAATGTTAATTTTTTTATATATAATTAAAATGTGGAAATTATTACAATGGAAAATAATATATTATTTGATATATATAATTATACTTATTAACCTTTAATAAAATTTTATAATTTAATTTTACCTTATAAATTATTAAATGAAAATATTGTTTTTAATTATATTACATTTTTATTCACTGTTAATAAAAATTTTATTCATCACATAATAATTTCTAAAATTCACCCAAAGAAAATATTATGGTTAAATACTAAATTATAATATTAACTTTTTATATAAAAATTGCAAATAATTTTAGATAAAAGTTTCAAAATAGTTATGCAATTAAATTGTAGAAAAAGATCCTCTCTAAAAAAATAGGGTTTAAGGTGTAAAATTGAGTTCTTATTATCTTATGACAATAAAATATATTGGATGACTATAAAAAAATTAATGAATATATGAAATACAATCATACCATATATATTCCATATATTTTTAATATATTAATTAACTCTTACACAAAAGACTAAATAATGTTTTTTTACCACACGATTTTTTGTGCCTTTCAATCTATCAAAAAAATTAAATTTATTCTAAAAGGAAAATATATTAAAGTATTAGGGAGGTACATTATCCCCATAGTAAACAAATTTAGCCTTATAAATTTAAACTAGAACATGGTAATGAAGGATTAGATAGTTTAAAATAAACAATTTTTTAAAACCTATATTGTAAATTGGTTTACTAACGTATGTAGTCCATACGAGAGAAAAGAAAACTCGAAGGCCATAAAATGAATAAGGACTCAAATTAAAGAAAATTATTGAAATACTAGAATGGAAAAACAATATATCTATCATGTTCTAATTGTGATTGATAGATACCATGTATCATATTAAATTAGGAGACCCGTAGATGATTAATGAACAGAAGACCATAAACCCTAAATGTATAAAAATGTTAATGATATCTTAAAAAATATATTATAATATGATAAGAATTCATGAAACTTTTCTTATAGTGGAGTAATTATTCCATTCTCAATGAATATAATTAAATACACAATTCTACATTATAATCACAATGTTATCATTTTTTAGTGCCTTGAATTTATACTTCATTTCATAGAACATGATGTATCTTATGGTGAAGTAATAAATAATCTTATAAAGATAAATCCAATTATTGATTTAAACCATTTCAAAAATGGATAACATTAAAATAGATTATTATCCAATACTATGGAATTAAGGACATTAAATTTCAAAACTAAAAATATTCCTAGAAATTAATCACTATTAAATACTTAACATGTGGACACCTTCATCATGTATTGTATTTAAATATCATATAAAAATGAATAAAAAACCCTATTGAAAAAAAGAATTATTTTTTACTAGTTGTGTAAGTCATGTATATATTACATAAATCCAATAAAGTTGTAAATCCAACAATTATGGAAATACCCATTTTTTCAACAAACCATTAATCAGTTCCATGGTTGTCGGCCCCATCCAATTTAATTTTTCCATATCAACAAATTTTTTATCCAAAAAACATCATTTCAACAGCAAAAATATACTAATGATTTTATTTCCATTAATAATATTTTTACAATGGATATAAAAACACAAATAAATTTTTTTTTCATCAATACCGATCAACACACTCTTTTAAATCCTTAATGAAAAATTACATTAGTACAATACATATAAATTTCATATAATAGATAACATAATATATTATTGACAAAATAATCTTACAACTTTATTCAAGAATCCAAATATATGAGAATATTAATCATTACAACTCAACTATATCAATATCATAAGTTTGACCATGACATTTTAGCTTATTATGAGGTATATCATCTTGATGATTGGGGAATTCATTTTCATAGTACCCAATCTTTGTGTTGAGGTATCATTGAATATCATCCTTTTATTCTTCCCTTCACATTCTTTTACCTGGTGACCCTTATTTGAAAACTTATAAAAACTCATAGTACCATAAAACCCATCCAAAGGTAATTATTTCCACAATGATCACATGTGGAAAACCCTTCTTTCAAATCATTAATTTATTTATCGTTTAATATATGCTCATCTTATTCACTTACATCCTTTAAAAAATAGAAATTTGATAATACACTTTCATTCATGATATATCATGTAATTATTTTCTTGTTTGATGAAAAATTTTGTGACACCAGATCCCTTTGGATATATATAATAAGGCCCTCAATGAAACTATAAATATTTCATAATGTTTTTGTTATGAAATAATAATCACACAATTCTAAAATTTAAAGTTATCTTCATACTTTAAAAATAATCCATCATCCTTTTATATAAACTATGGACTTTTATATTTTTTTTATTCCTTTTCAAATGAGTGAAATATTTTTCAATGGATGTCGCCTTATAAAGTTCTTATTCCATGAGATCCATTTCCAATTTCTCTATAGTATTCTAGATTGATGAAAACCATCTATGAACATCGATATTGAGATAATACATTTTATGTGTAACCATTCCCTTTTCCAAAAATCATAATTATATAAATTTTCATAGAAACAAAAAATTTCGTAATTTTCATTGGATTAGTTATACCATAATATTATAGGGGATTATGTCAAATAAACAAATCCTTTGTTGGAGAGTCTATTTGTGGAACAATATTCTCAATTCGGAAAATTTTATTTTACATGACATGAATAAGTAATATTAATATATACAGAACATGATTATTTCTGATAACATATATTTTATAATCCTTAGTAGGAAAAAAAACTTGGCCGTGTCTATTAATACATTTCATTATTATAGGTGACAATTATAAAAATGGTTTACAATAGATTAGATAATAGCATTATGTAACATAATGTTTAATCCCAATAATAGTAAAATACCAAAATAAAAAGACTTATTTATGAATATATAATATCATAATAATAAAATGGTTTATTTGGGACATTCTTATTTACTTTTCATCAAAACCCTTATTAAGTCTCTATTTAATAGTCATTGTTTTCCAAAATCTATTTTTCACGGTATCCATTAAACTTCACTTGATACCAATTATTATACCCCAACCCCAGAATCCCAAAAGGTAGTGATTTAATTTTTCACATTTGCATTATTACAAGTAATTAAATATATATTAATCAATTTGTTTAAATTTTTTGAAAAACTAGATTTCATACCTGATACCAATATTGCATGGTGAAATAGAAAACAAAACATGATACATAATTCAATGAAATAAAATACTTTTATGAAATGTCATTAAATGATTTCTTCTTCATAAGATGGTGAATGAAAAAAGTAAATGGTTAGATGAAATTTTTATTAAGGTAATCTAATGTATAAGTAGTATTAAATGAATGAGAATTAACAACATGGAAAGCTAAATAATTGTGATAAATTAATCAATAGATATTGATATCCCCCAAATATTCCATGGACGCTACATATTATAGTAACAAATATAGGAATGGGAAACTCCTCAATTCATTTTATCATATAAGGTTCCTAAAATACTATATTATTGGTGATAACATGTACTAAGAATAATACTTATTCTATATCTCACATTTATAATACATTTCTTATAATTTCTGCTTTTGTGATACTGTTATCCAATTGTAAAAATTCTCTTGATATTCAACATTAATGTTGAATATATCATAATATCATTGATAAATGATACAAAAAATTCAACAATATTTTCTATATTGACACTATTAATAATGAATGAAAATAATTTTATAGATTTATTCAGTCAAACATATATCATTGTGGGAATACAGTTTATATATCTTTTCCTAAATATATTCATGGTTATTTCCTCATTCATCACATTTATATGATAGTATCCTTATTGAGGGTCAAAGTTAAACAAATACTGGAGATATTATATCTAATTGAATAAGTTAACATTTTGGTGACTAAGAAATGTGATATTTATATTGACCTTTTTTTTGTTAACAATATTCATTGAAGAGGAGAATTAAACCATCCTTCATCTTGAGAAAAAGTTCAGGAACACCACATAGTGAAAAAATTACATATATAAACCCATATTAACAAATTTCCAATAATAAAGTTTTAGGTTATCCCAACACAATGGTGGATATTAAAGAAGAACACTAGCATATAGTAAATGATCCAATTATATGTTATATGCATAAATAATCCTCATTGTCTATAGTAACACTATATAACTCATCATAGAATATTTCAGTATGGTCTCTCGATATAATGAACATGTATTTTCAAATATAGATATTACATATTAATATATTAATATTAGATATATTTCATAAATATACGCCTGAGGTTTGTAAATGTTTATTGTTGTTGGAGACTAGATAAAAGGTTTTCTTATTTAGTGAATGTTCATAAAATCTACTATAACAATCTTCAAACATGGTAAACTACTTATAAATACCCAACCCATAACCTTTATTAATTCTATAGGGAATGGAAACATAATAACTGGTGAGTTTATATTATTTTTAAGGGAAAAAGGTTTGAAAATAACATAAAATGATCATATTGGTATTATTAAATGAGAAAATCATATTTAAACCATACATTAAATATAATATATAAAAAACATGAGTAATGGAATAAATAATTGATGTTCATAAGACATCAATAATGAAAAAATAAAATTACATAAACCATAAAAATGTTACATTGGCATAAGACATAATTTTTTTACATGCACATATGCATATAAAATATCATGTGAATGAAACATACCAAGACATTAATAACATGTTAGGATTAAGCTAAAAATGGTGTAAATACATTATGTTTTGTATTGGCTACATATACCCACTTTTTTAATTCTAATATCCTATCATGTACACTATTTTGGGCTTGGGATAACATCTCTTATACCCTCTTTCAGGTTTGGGATAACATGATACATACAATATGATCTCATTTAACATTAATAATAACTCAATTCCTTAGATGGAGATATATATATATATATAATAAAATAATCCATACATTTTTTGACCATATTATCAAAAAATAGACATCAAATCAGTAGATATAGAATGGAAATGGGTTTCAAAATCATATCATGAATTGATCATATCAAAACCAATAAAAATGAAAAGGGACTCATAAATATCTCCAAAATTCATAATTTAAATAATCATTGAGAAGGAATGGGTCTCATAAAATTTCAATACATCATAATAACTAACCATGTGGAAAAAGTTTAACGATTTTATCATTACATTATATCCTTGATTAACAATTAGTAATATCAATGATGTCATTATAGATGATCAGGATTTCCATAAAATAACTCCTAAAAAACATTAAGAATATATTAATTCCTCATTGATATCAATTCATTAAAATAAAAAATAAAACAAAATATTAAATAAATGTCTTTAAATAAATTTTGAAAAATATAATGGAAGCATTAAATTGTTGTGCAACCATAATAGAGTAGAGTAATACTAAAGATGTAAAAAAATTCCACATTTGTGTTAAAATCCAAATATATATTTTTTCGAAAATTATAGATCTATTATTTAAATAATTTCTTTACAAACTAAAACATAATTATAGTTATAGTTACAAAACCAATGGATTTTTTTTCTTATTCATTATATGATTTCTCGAATACAAATAAGTTAATGAAAACCTTTTTTGATTGAAGAAAGAAATATATTCATGTTTTCATTAACACATTATTTTTAATCCTTGAGAAAATAAATATAGAAAAATTTATATAAAAATTAATTTTTCATGAGTTAACTGCATGAAATTATAATTATTTAGTTTTTTTAGAGCTATATTATATGGTACAATCCGTGTAAGTATAATCACAAACAACCTAAATAAGGAATTAAATTATGAAATAAAACACTTAATACTATGGTAGGATTTTAATGAAAGTCCACATTAAAGAAAGAACCACATAATGAAATTTAAATTCACATAAAATTCGTAAAAAAATTATAAAATGTGTTAATGGGATGTACACACACCACGTAAATGAAACAAAGGGTGAATATTCCTTGTGTCTCATTAAAATAAAAGTTAAATGATAATCCCTTACCACTTTGGTAAAATTTAAATGAAAATACATATTCAAAAATAAGATAATATCAATAATTAAATATAATGAAATAAGGATTTTCATGATATATCATGTAAAATGAAAAGTATAGACACTACAAAAAATAATGTGGAGAATATGGGACATGTCTCCTAAAAATAACAAGGATACATTAAATCCCATAACATTAATATCGACTACCATCATACACATTAAAAAATAATGTATAATAAATATAGGTAGTTTATAAATATATTCTAAAACCGTAAATATATATATTGAATGAAATATATGATTTACTTATGAAAATTAAATTACACAGTTACTATAAATTTCGTTTGAAAATCATGTTCTGGATCATATCATTATTTTTAAAGGTATTGTTGGTTTTTTATTTTTAATATTTTTAGATTGAACAATGTTCCATAGTATAAATAGTTTTATACATGATAATAATATCATATATATATATATGCCTTTTTTGTTTTTGTAATTTAATCAATCAATGTTATAAAATGAAAATGAATTAAATAAGTGAAAGGGACGGTAAGGCATACATATGCATGAAAATTATTTTCATTATGTAAATGCATTGAAATAAAGAATGTTAAATATTAATTCACTATTATATATAAATTCTTATGTCATATACAACATAAATTTTAAATTAATTTACACTTTTTCAACAATAAAGTCAAAATAAAATTAAAATATATTGTATCGCTTCATGGGGGTGTTATTCCTCTAGAACGAATGAGTGATGTAATAATTTATAAATTTATTAGAGAGTAGAAAGTTAAATGTGTTATTATAAATATATAATAATAATATTTTAAGTAATATATTATAAAAAACATAAATACATCACATATATATCTCAATGATAGTTTGATATAGAAACTTAATCACATCGGTTTATGAGGCAGTAGTCGTCTATTCTGATGATCGATTGTATCATTTCCTCTATAATGTAGGAGTGATAGATGTATTTTATTTCATTAACATAATAAAATAACATTATATTGGACTCAATATTTTTTACATCATGATTTTAGAATAATAATTTATGTATTTAATAGAATAAATAAATGAAAAAACATAGTTATGCAAGATACATGTTAATTAGAGAACCCCTTTAGGTATACACCTAATGAAATCAGGTGAGGTATTATATGTAATAATATATCACCTATGTTATGTGGAGGGATATGAGTAATTTATTTAGGAAGTTATTTTATGAAAAAAAATGGTTTTGAATATTGTTTTGGAGAGGAGAGGGGGTTCACATTCACTAGTTGGAAGAACACACATGGTAATTTTGGAATGAAATAGGTTTTACCAAATTTTAAACTTTCTAAAAAGAAATAAAATGGAACATTATAAAAATTATTGATGGGGTATTGAATAAATATGTCCATATTATGGGGTTTGGAAATTGTTTTAGGTAATGTTACATCTTTTTTATTTACTTTGACCCTTGATTGACCAATTTTAATACTAACAACAATATATAATTTTTATTTTTTTTATTAATTAAGAAAAAAAATTAAAATATTACATAATAATAATCATTATGAATTAAATTATGTAATATATTTTTTCAAATTATTTTAATTGATGTGGATAGTTTTAAATAAACCCACATACACAAAGATATTTTTTCTAATGACAAACTTTTCATATGTACATAAATATTTAACATGAAAATTTTAGTTGAAAGTGATTCAAATTACATAATTTAGATTATTAAATATTTTATTTAAACTATAGTTTAGATAAATCATAATATAATATTATGCTTCTAAATACATTTGTTGAAAAGTAAAGTTTTAATTAAAATGTTTCATTTTTAATTATTTATGAAAAAATTAAATCATTAAATAAAATTACTATAAATTAAATCATAGATAATTTGGAAATATATCTTTGAAACCCCAAATTTTTTATAATAAATCACTAAATTTGTGGGAAATTACTATTCATGTATTTTCACAAAGATCAATAGAAAATATTTTTTTTCAGAAAATCATATTTTTATTACATATACTGAATTTACTATGTGTTACGTAATTTCATTATCAATATATTTTGTTAATATAAAAATTTAAATTTTTTAATTTTTTTCATTCGTATTCATAAGGATAAGATTAATTGATAGTATATAATTTTCATGTTTAAATAATAATAGTAATACTATGATATGATTCACAAATACTTAGTTTTGAGTGTAACATAAGTTATCAATGAACAATTTTTTTTAAAAAAATATAAATAAAAACTTAAGGTGTGATATTATACCACCATATAAATGATTTTTCCCTATGAAATTTATCATTCTGATATAAAAAATTATGTTACATATACCTCATCATATCCTCATGTTTCTATATAGATTCTTCAAATTGGTCATTTCACTACCAGACACTGAGTAGGTGAGTGGTATTATTTCATAGAAATTTAATTATATTATATCTAATCTCCCTAAAATTTTCTACATCAATGTTTTCATGTTGCAGTGGACCAACCTATGAGTTATGTACAACTAAATAATATGAAATGGAATTTTTCCAGAGAGGTAAATGGAACACATCGTGATATTTAGAGATGATCAATGTAGGAAGAAATCAATAATCATTATTTCATATACTATCTATAATATAATGTTGATATATATACCTAGATATTATATTTCAACTTTGAAAAAATTTCATTACTATATTCCATGTTGATGATTTTTGAAGCGCATTATCTCCAAACTTGAATTCAGTATCACATAAACAAATATAATTATAAAATTTCTACCGACATAGAACCTACATTATGTATTTCCTACTGGATCTAATCTCTCTGCCATTTTATTATATATATAATTTTTCATATTCATTTTTTCAACATCTTCACTCAAGTACATTTTATTTCTACACAGATTTATATAGATGTATTCATATTTATCAATTTGACAACATGAATAAAATATAATTTTGTTCACGAACTCATCTTGATGAAGGTGTTGATCCCAACAAAATTTCAAAAAAATTCAATAAGAATTCAAAAAATACCCTCAGGGTAGAATTTTTCTCTCAAACATTCAATATATATAATTTTGATAAGAAGTTGTGAAATTCAACTCTATATAAATAGTTTATTGAAGAATTCTAAATAATAATGAGGTAATAGATGGATCCCAATCATATATAATGTAATTTGGTAGTCCAATAAACTTTAACAATTCTTAATTTATATCATATTAATCTAGCCAATAGACAATTCTTATCTATTAATGATGAAGCATGATGAAGTTGTAAGGCTCACAACTACAAACCACATAACATTATTAACTATATATATTTAGGGGATTCTATAGACTAAATTTATAGTGATGAATTTAAATTTCAATACATGTTTTTGTTAATGATTGTAACATGATGTTACAAATTTTTCCATCATTCATAACATGATGTAATATGAAGCGACAAGATACAAAATATTAGGTATCTCTCCTCATTCCATCTCATCCGAAATATACTTTCTTATCTCTACACATCTTTGTACTTGTATGATATATTGATAATGAAGAACTGTGAGCTTCCTCTAATAGTTCCATAGTCAAAATGTATATTAGTAGAACAAATAAACCATTTTTAAACCATATCATTTTATTAAAATATTGGTTAAAAACAAGAAAATTTCTAACATTCTTCAATATATCAATATAATATTTGTGTTCTACTTTTTAATTTACATAGATATACAGTAAAACAAACATTTAAGAGATATAATATTTATTGCCTTCCTTAAACATATCTAGATCCATCATCAAATAATCAAATATTTTTATTTGTTTTATATCCTCATTATAGATAAGTCAGAATGATCCTTTTGAATAAAACCATCTTCCACCATGTTTACCTTCACATGGTGGCGATATATGGTGAATCATAATCATTAAAATTTTACAAAAAACAACTCTAGATAATTTTCAACTAATTGTTTGTGAATATATAGTTTAAATTTTAATGTTAAACATGTATATCACAATATATTTTATAATGACAATATTCCCATATTTTTACCATAAAAATTAACATAGATAACATCAAATAAAGAGTTGGGTAATTTATCTCATGGATCATCAATTATTATGATGCATACACTTTATCCTTATAATTATACATAAGAACGTATCTCACTCCCATAATTAAATAATTATTATAGATTATAGACACATCTCCACTATAGTATTACTTTCTAACATGATTGATGACTAATATTCTCTTCATTTTCATAAAATATTCCACAAATTCATCAATCACGAGGTACCTATATTTTTTACATGTTTCTTTGTTTATTGGATAGGAAATCCTTGAGAAAATTATTATAGGTAGTCAATAATATCAATCAAACCGAAGAAAATATCATACCTCTATGTATGTGGTTGTTTTTTTGGAAACATTCAATAGCCCATATATTTTATGGATCCACTAATATACAGTATGTTATAATTATATATCCCAAAAAATAATAATTTTTTTAAAATTCACAAATTGAAATTTTTTTCATAAACTTAATCTATCCATAGGTTCTTCATTACAAATATCAATTGATCCTTATGATATTCCATGCCCATTACATATATAAAAATATCATCAATAATGGCTACACCAAACTGATCCAGCTAATATTAAAAGACTCTATTATTTAAATATGTCTATATAAAATAAATATTACTAAGACGAATTGGTATAACTATATACTCATAATTTCTTATATGGAGTAGAATGTTTTCCATGGGTATACCTTCCTTCTCCCTAAATTTATGGAATCCAGAATTATGGTCAATCTTTAAAAATTAATGATATCCACTTAGTTGGTCAAAAAAAATATCAATATAGGGTAGAGGATACTAGTCATTTACATTTATCATCAATTAATAACCGTATCAAAATATCATTGTTTATAACAACATGGAAAGTCACATATAATGGTGACACATGGCCGGATTAATACCATTCCATTATTCTCTTATATGTTCCTCTTCAATTCGTACAAGAAAATTATGTTAATTTTACAGTGAATCATTGAGAGACATGAGGCACAATATATCAGTTCCATTGAGAAGTCACCATCATGCTTTGGTGGGTAACTAAGAAAATATTCTAGAGTGGAATCAAAAAACAATCTCACAGTAGACATGTATTACTTCATGTCATTATATTTTATTTATTTCGAATAAATTAAATTTTAGTGATGTATTTATTTACAAGAAACACAATTTCATGCTTATTCGACAAGAAACGTTGGATTAGATTACAATACAAGAAAAAATCATATATAAAGATGTAATTTTTGTATTAATATACTTATTAAAAAATAATTATCACCTTGTGATAAATCATATTGATATGAATATAAGTTAAATGAGTTTAAATATTAATAATTATGTTTTATATAAATAATAAATATTTATAAAATAATATTTTATTTTTGGTAAAAA
Organism: Viscum album; assembly: GCA_963277665.1. Classification (NCBI taxonomy): domain Eukaryota; kingdom Viridiplantae; phylum Streptophyta; class Magnoliopsida; order Santalales; family Viscaceae; genus Viscum; species Viscum album. The sequence goes on from OY728156.1 coordinate 1,744,310,983, forward strand.
AACTTATATTTCAAAAATATTATGTTCTATAAAATTGGTTTTATGTCTTAGTGTGAAGAAAAATTTATTAAATTTTCTCACTTTAATAGTTATTTTTTTAAAATAAAACTTCTTATACAATTAATAATATAAAAATTATCTTGTGCTGATTTTATGGTTTTTTATAAAAACATTTAATTTTATAAAGAATAGTAAAAAAAATAATCAACATCAATTGAAAACATATTTAAACTTTTTTTTAATTTATAAAAATAAATTATGATATAATTGTTTTTGGTTTTTATTTAGTTAAATTATGAATCTAATAATAAAAATTATTTCATTATAGTTAATATCATATAAAAACAATGTAATGTTTTTAACAGTAAATTGGAAAAACTGGATTTCTCAACGATTCTATTGGATTAATTTTTTATTAAAATTTTCAACTTATATATTCGTAATATAGAAAAATGTTCTACACATATTAAACTATCATAAATTATAATTTCTAATAATGAAAATAATTTTTTCCCCAAAATTAACATTAAAAATAGTTAAAATTGTTAATCTCGTTTAAGGTAAAAATTATTTATAGAGTGTTAAACAGAAAAGGTAGTATTTAAATTTACCTATAAACATGTAAACTACGTTAATTCCATTTTTTAATTTATCAGGTATTATATTCTATATAGAACCATTTTTACCCTTCATCCATTTGAATAACATGAGAGTGTATAATTATTATAAAAATCCAACTGTGTGGTCTCCCTCTATTATAAAAGGCCATCGTATCACCCCACATATTCTCACAACCCCGAAATATTTTTCAACCAATCCCTTCCCAAATAAATTAAAAAATTCTCAACACTCTTCATAGATGACTTATATTAGGAATAAATCTCAACATGGAAATATTATAATGAAATCCTATGGAAGATACTAGAAAAAGTGGTAACGATCATCAACGAAGGTTTTTTGTTTTATTTATTAATCCACCCCTTTAATTCTATATATAATATGGTCAAAAATTGGAAAATTATATTTTATATAATTTTTATTTTTTTGATAATATCATTACCTTAAATTATGACCACATCTATCGACGGGGTTATGAAATCAATATTCATGTGTATTGCGGACTATCATCTCACAAACCAATGTTATTCATACTTCCATTACAATCTATCATGGTTTGATATATTAATTTATTAATTATTAATATATTAAATTTATTATTTTTTTATGATTATTAATTTATTATTTCACACTTAACCTCATTCTCACAATTTTTCTTATAACTTATATAACATCAATCATATATATGACTGACTACAACTTCGCGTAGTGATGTAATTTGTTCTAGAATTAAATGAAAGTTATTAAGGATGAGTGTAACCAAATTATATGAAACATATGATATAAAATTAACATTTTAATGAAAATATATATTTAATCATTTACATTTCTTTCCATCAATATGATGGGAAAAGGGATATATCAGCCATGAATATGTACGTCATATCGTCTCCCTGAAAAATGTATTTTATTTTACATCATTATGATATATGAGGTACTATAATTACCTATATACATAGTATTAATGATATTTATATCATGGTTATAAATTTGTGGATGTGGAATCCATGGTCAATTTTGGATGACAAAAAATAAAAATCCAAAACCTACACATAAAAACAAAGATGTTATTACCATAAACGTGACATTAATACAAAATTGGTAATAAAAGTGTAATAAAAGGAAATTACTAATTATAATTGAGTTGATAATTATGATTATGATTTAATAATATATTTATAATAACCTAATATTTTTATATAATAGGTATGAATGTTGTTGAATAATGTCAAGACGTATGTTAATAGATATTTGTATATCATTTTACCTGTGGGAGATCAGTTCCATATTAATCACATATTTATATTATGTGGTTTATATAATTCCCATTATTTTATTTCAAGATTTTTATATACTATATTTTTACTATATACATATCTAATTCATTATATCTCTTTCGTGGGGGTTAAGGGACAAATCTAACGAACAAAGTAAGGGAATTTTCTCACAAATTTTATTATTTGAGATGTACTCCATGTTATAGACCCATATTATTTCATGAGGTATATATAAATCCCTCTTTTCATGTGATATCATGAATATATTTATTATCTTTATATTTTATGTTCCATATTTTGGTATTATTTAATGTGCTTTATAAATTAATGTTACCAAATTCGTAATGATCTTATGTCACAATCACATTGTTTATCGATAATGTACAAGTTTATGTTTCAAATAATAAAATCCTACTGTCCATCACTCATATAATTATGTATTTTATTATACTATAGTTATTCATGACCTCTTCTTGTAATATTAGCAATTTTCCACTATTGATCTTCAAATAATTGAGAGTATGTTTTTACAGAAATATGCCTATATTTCTCACATTAGTTGGAAATATATTTTCATCCAAATACATTTTTTTAAAAAAATTTATTTTTTTAATTCACATATGATTTTTATGTTTCATTTTTTCCCATGTTTTAATATTTTAGTACAACTTTTATTGTTTTATTAGTTTTATTAATAAAAAATACCATAAATCTTTTATCAAGAAATTTGAAATGAATCATTTTTTTGACATGAATTCCATGAAAGAAACTTCCAATCTTTATGAATATTAGTCACATTAAATAATTATTTTGTGTTTTCAATTTTATTTAAAAATTAAATTATTATCAATATGTCTTATGTTATAAAATGGCATATTTATAGAAGAAATTATATTTTCCTAAAAAATGTCTAAAATGATATTAAATTAATTAATTATTTGTTTCAAGGTTATTTTCTAATAAAATAATTTTTAAAATATTTTATGTTTTAAATTGTGATTTTAAAATTAAAAATTCATTTTCCTCATGAAGTGTTTGAAATTATTTTCAAAACATCCTCTATAGTTTTTCAGGTTTATCTTCAATGAATGTATTTTCCAAAAAATTTATGAATTTTTAGTTATCAACTTTTATTTTCATAGATAAGTAATCTACTATATATTCTAAACCTGTGTAGCTCTCAGATGACGTTGCACCTCCTAAGCAATTCACATCTCCAATTTTTTTTACATTCCATGTATTACCCCTCTCGAATCGCACTGCTCATCCATTCAATCTATCACCAGATTAATATTCCTCTTCCATCCATGATTCCCCTCCATACTTCATTAGGGTTACATCGTCTTGGCGATTTACGTCCTGCCTCTGTTAGGGTTATATCATATTCCATTCCCTTCGGCTGTTCACCTTATTTTGTATCCACCTACAACACATGCACCATCATCATCAGCCTTACCATCCCCATCCTGCAATACATACTGGGGGTTCCCAGCTCCGACATCCAACACCTCGTCACCTCAACACCTTGACGACCATTCCATCAAAAACCAATGAAAAACTCTCGAGTACGGTTTCAATCTTTTCCAGATAACAATACCTCAGGTTAGGCACTGATTTTATAATCGTTGGACAAATTGTACACCCATGTGCGAAGTATGTAATTTCATCCGCTCCTTACTCGTCTTCCTATCCATTGGTTTGTCCATTCACTGCTATTGATAGTGGATTTGGGAATCGATTTCCTGAAATGAATTTGTCCAAAATAATTATAAACCTGACATTACAGACATCCATTGACTATAGTCTAGTTTATTTCTTAGCTTTCATGATCTCACATAAGGGCTCGACATAACAACTGAGCACAGAACCGTTGATGGCTATCTATGTAATGTTTTCTCTATCACCTCGCACTGCATCTATTACATGTTTACTGCAACTACCCTAATGCAATATCTGTAACACCCTTCATCATATATGATGTCCTTCCTCTATCATTTAGGTGCTTTCATTAGGTCTCTGTTTTGTAACCCCTATTTAGAGATTATTGCAACCTAAACAATGGCAGGCCTCTCCTTTCTGTAATATATAACACCACATACCAATGTCTTACATATTGATACCAATATGGTCGCAACTATAACATTGTTCCTTATTCTCTTATCTAGTCACCATTTATTGTGTACTTCATTTCATTTCAAGTATATTGAAATATCAATTCTGTGTGACATTTATAGTTACATTCATTAGAACTACTATATGATTTAAATGTACCATTTCCTAATAGTTCATTGTTGTAGGCTTTCTTTGGATACGTGACATATTTCATTGCTCCATTCCATCATTGAAACTCACCATATATAGCTGAATTCTTCTAGGTGATAATATACTACTGCTTTGACAACAAACCTCTATATCATTCATATGAAGGGAATCAAACTTATGTGTACTATGTTAATTATAAAATTTTAAACATGAGCTTCAGTAAGTATGTCTTTTTCCTATTGATAATCATTTTATATTAAATTATCAACTATTATGAAAATATTTATCAAGTCACCTTGAAAATTATATACAATGAAAACCAACAAAACCATGCATACCCCCTCAAACTCTAGAGACTCAAGGATCCACAGAAGACTACTCATTCAACAACGTCAACAAAATTATGAGTACTGTATTTTTTATAATAAATTAATTACTAACTCTAATTATATAATTATATGATTGTCATGTTAATTTTTAAAATAACAATGTTGTCATGTACTTTAGGTACTTCAATGCCCTCTACCGTGTGCACCGGTTCTCTAATTATTCAGCCACTATCAGCAAATGCCATCAGACATATAGTCTGATGATTACCAATGTCCCCTCTATCTATTAATGGTATTTCCCTTTATGAAAATGTAGACACACATTACTGTTTCCATCAAAGTTAAACTACTCATCGTTTTTTACTTATTTGTTCATAGTACCAACTGAAAGCCATGCCGAGTCAACTCTGTCTGCCAGAAAAAACAAACGAAAACAAATACCTCAAACATTCTCCCCTGTATGTTATTGTAAGTCTGATTTCTGTCAAATTTTATGACCATAATATGGGTCAACCACTTAATTAGCGGTAATCTTACACTTATGTCACTTTTAACTTTAGGTCTACTGAATGCAGACAACAATCTCACTGAATCTGCAGATGTCAACCCGACATAGTATGCATTAGTTATACACTTAACTATGTCTTAACATGTCAATTCATTTTCAATTCTTACTCTATCCTCTCTATATAGCTTTTTTCATCCCAATAGAGTGCACCAACATACAATACTCCATCATTGATAGGTATGTTATAAGTTTGTTCTGCATTAATATAGATTTCTTAGTTTGTTTATTATAACTACAAAAAGTTTCTTGACTGTTATACTCTATTCAAAATGATTTCTCCTAATAATTTTCAGCGAAGTCTTCAAACAATACTGATTTCGTCAGCATAACTGCAAACTACATCGGTTTGTTGACTAAAAACATCATCTTTAATTAGTATTACATTCTATAAAATTTCGGACACACCATATTTAAATTTTAATGACTTATATAGGAAAATCATTACAACTAGACATGGCGGATAACACAGGTTATTGTTTTTAGGAATCCTTCCATTATTAATATCATAAATCAAAGGCTATTAATTGACAGACTATGAAAATTGAATATCTTTTTTTATACATTATTTCCCATCATTAAATATAAATCGATATTAAAGACCCCACATATATATGCCAATAATGTAACTCTACTTTGTGGTATAATGAGAGAAATTGGAAATGTAGCAACCGACATATCCAATGCTTTTCTCTATTCTTCTTGATGGGAAAGTTGCTTTGGATTTACTCTAGTCACCTCCTCCATACCTACGGATTTTATTTTTGAATATAACATCATCCCAAGCACGAGCTTTCCAAGAACACATGAATCTTAATAATTCTATGTTTTCATTCATGTCTATGGGTGGGAAGGTTGATAGGACTTTGAACAATGGTCGTTCCCCGACTATATTCAGACTAAATGGACAAAACTACCATCGCATAGGTAGTTTGTTTCTGTTAGAAGGACACCCCCCATGGTTTTCCCAACTATATGTGTATGAAACATAACATGGGTGCCAAAATAGAGTTAGTAGTATGAGGTATTTCTAAAATTCAATGCTATGAATATCAATATCATGCTTTTTATTATAGTTTCCTGACACAAAAATTTCTTCCAACTTTGATGGGAAAAATCATAACTCAATTATTAACTTTAGTATTGTTGAGAATTTTCAACATATGCTACATGAGATCAATGATTTAGCTCGACAGTTCATATTAGAAAAAGAAGTCCTCAATCGTGAAGATGTTCCAAACATAAAGCTTCACCTACTTAAAAAAAGACAAACAAATGATCCGACACATAACTTTCGGACAACATGTGAAATTCCCATGCTTATTGTGGGTGATATTGAAGATCTAAATGAAGAGATTTTCATCATCATTCAAAACAAATGTGGTGCATTGAAATGAATTGACGAGCCTCACCATTTATATATGCCATTAGAGTATCCATTTATTTTCCCTGGTGGCCAGGATGGATATGTTAACAACATCATTCATCGTGCTACTCCATTCACAACCAGTGCAAAGTTAAGAAAGGTTACAATGAGAGAATACTTGTTTTTCCACTTTCAGTTCCATGACATTGAATCATCCACTTTGAGGCATTCCATAAAATTATTATAACAATATTTTGTCGATTATTACACAATGATTATGTTACAGAGACTATCATTTATTCGTTTCAACCAGAAGCGACTATGGGATGAACTATACAATGGTATGCAAGATGCATTACTTCAAGGTGATCAAGAAGGGTTCTCTTGCGGGAAGCACATCATTTTTCCCTCATCTTTTACTAGTGGTCCAAGATATATGATTCAAAATTATCAAGAGGCAATGTCAATTTTTAATTGGGCAGGGTATCTAGATGTGTTCCTACCGTTTACATGTAACCCAATGTGGCCTGAAATCAGTCGATTTGTTAGAAAAAAGAATCATCATCCAACTGACTGTCCATAATTACTATCTCAAGTATTCAATATAAAGGTTGAACATGTTCTAAATGTTTTAAGAGAACATTGTATCTTCAGAAAATCTTGGGCTGGTAAGATCATTTTATATAGTTTCATATGTTTACCTTATAATATCAATTTTTATAGTACAATATCGTTACCTTAATCTTTATTATTACATCACCTAATACTAACTCGACGTAATCTATTCTATTTCCATTAAAATTGTTCTAACCATTGAATTCTAGAAATGTGGTTTGCCGCATGTCCACATTTTATTGTATCTTTGTCATGAAAACAAAATTATCACTCCATTAGATGTTAACAAAGTGGTGTCCACTGAGATTCCAAATAAAGTTGCCTACCCAAGACTACATGAAACTGTTAAAAACTATATGCTCCACGGCCCATGTGGTGATGCCAGACGTTCTTCTCCTGGTATGAAAAATGGAAAATGATCAATATTCTTTCCTAAAAGATTTTTTGGATATAAAACAGTAGATGATGACGGTTAAGTCATATATCGTATAAGGGATGACATAAGAACAATCCATAAAAATGGTGTTGATTTGGATAATCGTTTTGTGGTACCATATGATCTAGTTTTTCTACTCAAGTATCAATCCCATATCCATATTGAAGTGTGAAACCAGTCATCTTCTATCAAGTATCTCTTTAAATATATAAGCAAAGGAAATGATCATGTAATAGAAGCACTATATGAAAGCAACAACAAAGAATTATTAGACTACACTATTGATGAGAAAAAGATGTATTATGACTGTCACTACATATCACCTTGTGAGTCTTCCTAGAGGATCTTCTCTTATGACATCCATTTAAGATATCGACCTATTGATAAGATACAATATAATTTACTGAGGCAAAATTCTTTGACATTCCTAGAGGATGAAAAAATTGAAGATTTCCTAACTGACTTAAATGTTGCTGAAACAATGTTCACGTCTTGGTTTAAATCAAACGTGTCATTCCCAGAAGGTATAAGTTTAACATTCGTAGAATACCCGACTAGGTATGTATTCCGTAGTCAAGATAAAAAGTGGCATCCTAGAAAATAGGGTTTCATAATTGGTTGACTCTATTATGTGCCGCCTACCACTGGAGAGAAATACAATCTACGAATTCTTCTGACAAAAATATAAGGTGAAACATCATATGAGGATTTGAAAACAATCAACAACATTACTTATGGAACTTTTAGGGAGGCCTGTTCTGCTATGGGATTATTAGTTAATGACCAGGAATTCATTGACGCTCTTAAAGAGGTCTCATCATGGGTAATGGGCCACTGTCTATGTAGACTATTCTCATGCATGCTAATCTCAAAAAACATGTCTTGCCCTGATTTAGTTTGGAATGAAACATACAATAATCTCTCGGAAGATATCTTATATTATCAGAGACAAAGGCTTCAAATGCAAGGTACACATTGAAATTTATCAACTACTACTTCTTACTACATCATTACTTTAATGTTTTATTTATGTATTTGCTACACATCTATTGATTTTTCTATGAACCAATAAACATCACTAGCGCTATAATTGCATCTGTGAGCTGTTAGTTTAAATATTCCATGTAGCTATTGTTGTAATACTTTATATATTGTTAACTAGGTGATTAAATTAAAATTTTGTCTCAAATGAACACATATCAAATGGTTTCCACTTCTATATACTCATAAATAAAATTTATATTGCTGGATTATATCACTATAGTCAATTGTTCCATGTAGTACCTGTAATTTTTAATTACTTCATTGTATATTGCATCTGTAAGCCTTTGTTATATTAATACATTACCATTTTGATATGATTCTATAATGATTTCAATACAGTCTAGGACATCCATTCTTATACATCACAAGAACTCCATGTATTTCCATAATTTTAAATGACAAGGTTCTACCTGCATTTTTTGAACACTTCATTTAATTATCCATTGGTCCATGATATGTTCTGTACATGTTACTTCACAGTTCTACGAAAAAAATGCATGTCTGTCATGAATTTGTTATTATGATGTCTATAATGTAAATGCACATTCATATGTTTCGGTCAAATGTGCTATAATTTTAGTTTTTAAATGATTTAGTAGTCCCTGCAATGTGATGACAATGTTTCTATGTATTTCTCTAATACAAGTGTAGGCTTCTACTTCTTTTGTAATTAAATTTTTCTCTAAATATCTGCATGATTAACTAATTGATTGACATGTTCTGTTTTTTGTATGTCATGCAGTTTGAAATTATGTCGATATATTCACTCCAAATATTTAATTATATTGTCAGTCATAATATATGTTATTTATCTCTTTAATACTTATGTGGAACCATCCTGATTTCTAATTCTGATCAATATATTGACATATTTCTAAGATATTATACATATTTTCTCCAAAGCGATTTTACTTTTTAATTTCATGCTATTCCATACTGCTATTTACTTACACTACAATTATTAATTCAATACTTACCATTCCATCCATCCACCCCTTTAAATATGTTTCAATTTTTATATAGATTTCACACTCACTGATTAATAGAAGCACATGTTTGCTCTGCAATAAATATATCACATTTTACGAAGCCACGATAGATCTCTTTAGTGTTTTTCCCCTATGCCTGTTCCTGAATTTGTAATTTACTATAACATCCCAGGTAAATAATGAATAAAACATTTTCATATTTATTAAAATTTACGAATTAAATATTAATTTTACTTTAAAAGGGTTTCTATGTTCGATAGCGTACCCGATACGCAACAAAGAGTTTCATTGAAATCTTTCATTGCACACTAGTAATAAAATAATATTGTTTTAAATGGTAGTTAACACATAGCCGTTGCATTGGCGAGAATCGATAAAAATAACTAAAATATGATTATATATGTTTTTTAAATGTTTTTACTTTTATCTAATAAAAGATAAAGTCTTAAAATACGTATAGAATTCAATTTTAGGCGTATATGCCCAAGTTTTCACTAAAGGTTCACTTATCGCCTTTTGATGGAGAATCATCATTAAATATAGTTTTTTTCACTCTTATAAATTCTATTGGACCAAATAAAACTCTTCTTTAGAATCGGGACATCAAAATTTACTTTGTGTAAATTTTTGGTATTTTTCCGATAAAGTTCATTTTTTAATGAATAGTGTAAAATGTTGTACTTTAATTCAAAACCTCTTTTTAATCAAATTTATTTATATGATTAGATTATATTTTGAATTGGTTTTATAGTGAAATTAGAATATATTTTTACCATTAAATCCAATAGTGGTTGTTGGAATTAATTTTACATTGAAATCAGACTTAAATTAGTGTCAATCTTTTGAAACTTATTGTTTCATAAAAACACGCTATTTGCTCTGACAGCGGGAATTAATTATTAAATTAATTAATGCATCTTATATGTTTTGAATTTTCTAAAATGGAGTTAATTTTTGAATTCAGAATATCAAATATAGCTTAGGGTGAAGTTTTGGTATTTTTCTGGAAAACTTCAATTTTTGATGAATAGTGAAACCACTATGTGGTACTTATAAAAACTGATTTCTCGTTTAAATGAAATTTTACCACCTATGTGTTTTGAATTTAAAAATTCTGACATACATGGTTGTCATTAAGAAATAAAATTTGGTTCAATGGGATTAAAATAATTTTTTTTGTGAATAGTAACTTTTAAGTTTTTAATCGCGATTAGAGGTAATTAGTGTAGTTTAAGGTAAAAATAATGTTTTAATAATATGAGATGAGCTTGATACATGTCCTGACCATATTGGATGTGTCATTTCCGACCAAGAAAATCCATGGGTCAACTTGGGGACCCCATAGAGCCACTTTGGTTGGGAAATGACATAAATAACGTTTTATTTAATGTAAAAGTAAAAATGACACAAACATGAGTTGTTTTACTAAAACAATTTTTACATGGGGTTATAAAAATCATTTTTTTGACTATAAATATTAATTTGAAAGGTAAAAATATTTCCTACATCATAGTTTTTTTTATAATTTTTATACATTATATAAATTAAATTATTTATGACACCATGATGATGCAGTGATTACCTCAATATTTAACGGTTTAAATAAAATGGAACGATAATGTAAAATATAAGACATACACATGTCCAAAACCTATTTGATGGGTTGATTTAGAACCCTTATCACCTTATACTTTAAATAAATCAATTTGGGACCATTAAAATCCGAAACTCATTCTAAAATAAAGTAACATTTCCTTACATTCCAAGAGTGCCCCTCCTCTCCTCTTATAAAAGGCCCCCAACTCTACCACCTTACCCACATTTCCAAAGCCTCTGGCTCGGCCAAACCCTGCCCATTTTGTCTCTACACATCTCTATATTACTCCTTGAAGCCTCACTTTGGGAAGAAGTCTTCCCAAGGAAGTCTTTGAGCTCAAATCTAAGAGAGTTACCCGATTTTAAGGTGATGTCTTCGCTTTTGTTCTTTTGTTTTATTTTTCTTCTACAACCCCCTAAACTCTTTTTATTCATTTCTTTTGTAACAAATCCAGTATCATAAATATACTAGGATGTTTTTATAAGAATCTTTCGAGCTACACTAACACACATCTACATTTAATGGTTAAAGAACATACTGTTTCTGTGGTTGGCGAATTTATGCCTCATGAAACGATGATTGTTCAATCTTATTTTAAACACCTTTAATGGTGGCCATTAAGATGTCACTATATTTATATATGATATAGATTATGTTTATGTTTTCCTTATGCTTCTTTATTTTTCATTTGTGGTATACCTTTATGGTTTCCATTGTGGGTAAACACGATAATTTCATTTTAGGAAGTGCGGACTACCGTCCCCTCAAAGTGATGTGATTCGTTAATGCCATATATGGGATGTATAAAGGATGGATTAAAAGTTATTATATATGATTTTATACTGGAATTATAATATACCCTTATATCATTATTATTTATTTCCATTAAAGTATGAGATAGAAATGAAAGTAGCGTTAATGCGTACGTACAGCTTACCGTCTCCATGAACGGTGCATTTCATTTCTTATCCCCAAATGTAATGTACTATTATAAGTACATGTATATAATGGATATATATGATGAATGATACATCTCAATGTTGAAAATAATTCTGGAATTATAATATACATACCTCTCATTTAGTTTTAAATCCATTAATATGACAAAGAAATGAAAGTAGCGTTCATCTGTACGTACGGCTTACCGTCTCCATGAACAGTTCATTTCATTTATTACCTCTAAATGATTATGTAATATTATAAATACATTTATATTATGGATATATATGATATATATGATATCCAAATCAGGAATGTCATTCTGGATATAAAGCACCTTTGACCACACGAACAACATGTAATTGTAAGAAGTCCACTTTCGACTTAAGAACCAAATATCAAAAAAACAAACATTATTAACTTAAATGATTACATAATGTTTATAACATGGAAATAAGTGATATAAAAGGAATAATGAACTTTAAAAAGGTGCTTAAGAAAATATAAATTAACTCAAGTTTATTATTCAGTACGTTAAAGAACGACCGAGTCAAGTCGGACCCGAGGTAAGGGACTTCGTCTCAATCTCCTTTCATTGAGGCATATTTCGTTTTATACACAACTTTATTCTATACAGTGTATAAACCCCTTTTAATTTTACTTTTATACAAAAGGAATATTTTTCTACGAAGCGTTTTACAAAATGACAAAAAGGAATGTTTCTTTTAACGTACGCAGTGACAACGACCTTTCCCGCCACCGCGAGTATTATATGCTCATTAGCTTCCTAAACAAGCTGTAATGTTTTTTAAAATGAAATAAATACCATACAATCATTTATGTATTTTGGTATTGAAAATGGTTTTTATAATGGATTTTTCTGTCAATATATTTAAGTGATATATTGTGATCAATGTGTGGAAATGTATTCTTTCCATTATATTTGTTTTATGTCTTATGGTTATTATATTGGTACTTGGACATTTAACGGGTGGTTATGTGATAAACCATATGACGGGTGGTGTAGTGAATACCAGGATGGTTAGTTACATTATAACCTCCAATGCATTGGGTATGGAAGTCGGCCGTATGGCTATTCCATTAAGTATTCATGGAAGTTGGCTGTATGGCTATTCCATTAAGTGATATGTGTGGAAGTCGACCGTATGGTTATTCCACTTAGGTATGTTTATGTCCCAAGTTACCTTTATATGTTATGTGTTCTTTATATGGGTTTTATGGTAATCCATTGGTTACAAGAGGGTAAGTAATGATATTTTATTCAGTGAAGAGTTTTTACTACTTCATGAAGGTGAAGGTATTACTTTGATAAAGTATACATGGTTTACTTGATGTTTGAAAAACTAACAGTTTTCATTCTTTGTGTATCCCTTACTGAGCTTTTTATGCTCACACAAAGTTTTTTTGAAATGTATTTCACAGGACTTAATGTGGAGTAGGGTCAAGGATGGGATCAAGGGAAAGTCATGCTATATAAAACGTGGAACTAGACATGTTTCTTTTTAAGAGTTTTTATTTTTATGTAAACATAGTAGAAGTGTCTACTTTGTAATATTTTGAGATGTAATAGTTATGATCTAATTCTCTAAAACTCGAAACCTGAAAAGATCCTCAATGTGAATTATTCATTTAATTCAATATTAAGTAAGGTTTAAAGCCAAGGCTTTATATTTACACTCATAAAAATCGTTCTTTTGTGGAAGAACTAAACTACAACTAAGAAGATCTTCGAAATTATTACATAACATTACAGGGTATTCTTACCATTGAACAAAAAAATGTGATCAATGTCATTTTGTATTCAATATCATCTACTTGTGGGAGTTTCTTCTTCTTGCATGGATATGGAGGGACTGGTAAGACATTTATCGAGAGAGTACTCAAATATTTTCTACGCTTAGAGGGAAGTATTGTTCAGGGAATAACATCAAGTGGAATAGCATCATTACTTCTTCCAGGTGGACAGAAGGCACATTATAAATTTTGTATTCCAATATCTCTTATGAGAAATCTGTTTGGTATATTCTTCAAGGGAGTGAGTTATCATAGCTATTACATGTTACAAAACCGATTATTTGGGATGAGGCATACATGGTTCACATGTACTGCTTTGAGGCTCTTGACCATACCCTGAGATATATAATGACAACAAAAAATTGTCGATGCTGCATCTTTACTGTATGGAGGTATCACAATTGTATTGTGTGGATATTTCCATCAAATATTACCATTTATACTATGTGGTAACCAAAATGATATTATTTTTTCAAGTATTAAGTCATCATATCTTTGGAAACGATGTACAGTCTTATCTCTAACAAATAATATGTGATTGCATTCTGGGACTGCTAATAATGACTTAGATGACTTAAAAACATTTTTTAAGTGGGTTTTAGATATTGGTGATGGTATCACTGGACAACCTGATGATGGTGAGTCAATAGTTCATATTCCATCAAATTATCTTCTAAAATCATCTCATAATGCATTGGCATCAACTATTGACTTCACATATTCTACTTTCATAGATCATTACAATGATGTATTCTTTCTAAAGGACATAGTGATTCTAGATCCAAAACGTGATGTTGTTCAATAATTCAACGACTACATGATATCTCTCACAAATTCTGAAAGTACAGACTACTTCAGCACAGACAGTGTTTGCAATGCGAGTTTTGATTCTGATAGTCCAGAGAATACATACACCTCCGAGTATTTAAATGGTATTAATATCTCTGGATTGGCAGCAAACAAAATTAGCCTGAAAATGGGAGTTCCAGTCATGTTGTAAGAAATTTGGATCAATCAGTTGGTCTGTGTAATGGCACTCGAATGATTGTTACACACTTGGGAGACCATGTCATTGGAGCAAAAATTTTAACTGGTTGTCATTTGAGGTATTGTGCATTCATTCCAAGAATTACTATTACATAATCTGATGATATATGGCATTTCAAATTTAAAAGAAGGAAATATCATTTGATAGTATGTTATGCTATGACTATTAATAAGAGTAAAGGGAAATCTTTCTCTTTAGTTGGGTTATTTCTACGCAGCCATGTGTTCTCGCATGGTCAATTATATGTTGCTATTTCTAGGGTCACCTCACCAAATGGTTTGAAAATAATAGTTGCAGATATCTATAACACAGCTGATGATTGCACAAACAATATTCAATGTAAATATATATTTGAAAACCTATCATAGGTATCAATTAAATTTTACTATTCATATTTTAATTTTTTTTATAATGCAGTCTATGTAACTCTAATGCTTATTGATGTTATGATTTAGTTATCTTTCTAAAGTAATTGTAAATGTACAGAATAAAACAATTATGTCCAGATCAATAACCCCATTGTCTAATATTTCTCCTGAGTCAAATAAAACTCTAAAGATACATGTTCACGTGTTGAACATTTGGTGCAATTATTCATAAAAAACTCCAATAATGTCGTTGCTATCGATTTCGTACTTGGAGATATAGAGGTATGTGTTTCTAAAAACACCTTATTTTTAAAAACATACTGTATAGAAATATGCTCAATTACATATATGTCTTATATCAAATATTATATCTCTATTACAACCACTATTATATTTACTGTTTTCAAAGAACAAAGGTATAATGTTCAATTACGAACCATCAGCTTATTTCTATGTTTAGAGATCTTCTGTGTGAAGGATTATGTAATTACATTCAAAACATTAAAATTTCTTTGAATCAAGGATGTTATTTGGAAACTAGACATGCATGTCGATTGTTGTTCACATCAACAACAATTCTTCGTCATTCGGATGTACAACTCCCATAATTCAGTTTTAATTTCACGTCATTTAATGAAATTTCTCAAAAGAATGTTCCTGAATATAACCAAATATGTATACTACCATTACAGTTCACTTATATACTTCTGTATTCAATATTTATAGATTCATTAATATAGTGTTTTCCAAATAAATCTAACACTTCATTGTTATTCTTTCTGTGTTCTATGGTTTAGAAATCTTTGGGCTTCTACGATACTCCCAACCATTGCAATCAATGGGCAATTCAAACCTCTGGATGCAGATTCTTATTGAGGATGATAAGTGCTTTAAATTTAGTATTACTGTGACATTTCAACTCTATATGACATTAAAAACCAGTGAAAATTTTTTCCTTATAGAGGCCTATAGGTTCAATGCAACTTATGGGGCATTTATAATACTAAATTGTTAGCTTATTTGGATCAACAGAAATGCTGGCCTAACATTTTGATCATACAACTCATCTGTGTTAAAAAATTAAGCAGTATAGTACCTGTACACAATTTACAAATTTTCAGTTTGTAGATCAGTTGTTTTTATATGTATCATCATCATTAGGTTGACTAAAATTGTTTTTATATACTGTATAGGAACTTTTATTGTGACAATTACTATTCAAGAATCAAAGATTTTGTACAACCTAGACATTGTAGAAGTTGACAGTTTTAGAAACAGGTTTACTTTGTACTGTTAATATTTCATAGATTTAGTTCTCTATTATTCTTTCTTCATATCTATAAAAAATTATATGATGACTATTTATTTTTTTCCTATAAAGAATGTTTCTAGGTTTGGGTTTATATTTTCATCACAGTTACAGATTCCACCATCAACTATTCCAGACCCCACTATAGAAGTACTATATTGGAGTAACAAAAAATACATTTCTGATGTCAAAAACATTCATCAGGTAATAATACAGTATTTACTTTTAATATTTCAATTTTCAGTTATTGATACTTTAAAATTGTTATTTGGTTTCTTACAAAATTTGTACTATACTCCTTCTATTGTAGCCTACAAGATGCTTAATTTCAACAACATTACAAAATATTCAAAGCACCCACAACAAGTTTTATGAGTCCTGTGACTCTTTCATGAAAAAGGTTCATAATTTATATTAAATATTATGGTGCCACAAATGCAAGTTATCTCTTAATAATACCACTAACAGGTCAAGAACTCTTTGATTTGTTAACTGTTTGAAAATTCAACTCGGTGGTACTAATGGAATACACTTTCTTCCACTGATTTTTTTTCATAAAAACACAGGGTACTGCTCATGGTTTTAGATAATATAGCCTCATTTTCAGTTTTTATGTTCGAAAAAAAGTTATTAAGTTCATACATCAAAATGATGAAAAGTTAAGAGCTGCTCTGACACAGGTAGGAGCATCTTTTTGTAAAATCTAACCTTATTTCTGCTATATGACAACTAATAGCTGTTATTATTTTTAAATTAGGATTATGATGAGTTTGGTTTCCCTCCACTATTGGAAGTATTCAAGTCAAAGAATTTCTTATTCTCAATTGATGTAACTACTTTCAATATTCAAAACCGTTATCATTCATTTGAAAAAAATAGCTACAAAGTTCTTTCTATCAGTGATAATCAAATGTTCATTCATAGCTCAGTGACACCTTAGACCAAAAAGAGGTAATAAATTTCAGCTCTCTCAACATACTATACGACAATTTATATCAAACCCATTTTTTCTCATTTTGACAACAGAGAAACATCAGAACAATGGGTCTTCATAGTTGGGTAGTGGGATTGAAAATATTAGGGTGTGTAACATTTAGAATATTTCAATTACTGTAAACCAAAACATGATACACTATGGTCTAATACACTTTTCTTCTTTACCTTAGAGGTACATCATGGTGTTGGGGGTTCTACTTCTTACGGTTGCTCAGGAGTAGCTGTATCGGTCTCAGATGTCTCATCTACTCAAGTAAAATAATCTTTCCTAGATTAACTATTATAATATTTCTAAATTTATCAACTAAAAGTCATTCTTATTATAAAATATTTTATTCTGTTTCACCAATTACACAACTCTTTGATGGTTACCTATATATTAATGTGCCATTTTTTCATCATGTTGAAAAATCTTCTATCTGATTTTGAAATTGAAAAACAGATTCCAGATAATCTACAGAAATGTTAGGACACCCCGGGATCATCAATTCATTGTACTCACCTTGATGTGCCAAAAATGGAAAAATTCAATAGGGGGATTGACTGCATGAACTAACTACTTATCCTTGGTTATATCGATGATGAATAATGCGCATTTTCCGGACACCTTCTAAAGTCTACATGACTTGGATTCTGATATTGAAAATCTAGATCCTTGTGTCTAATGTTAAACTTTTCTCTAGTACTAAAAAGGTATTTCATTTTTCATGCCCTGATTCTAGAAAAGACAGACTATCTGTTTGTTTGATGACATTGAAACTTTTTTATGTTATCATTTAATTTCTCATTCACTATATAATTATTTTAATCTTTCTTTTACTTCAACTGTATATAAATTCTTTTTCTATATTCATTCATATTAAAACAATGTTAAAATATTCATATGTTGTTTTACTTTTACTATTAAACAGACATAAAAAAATATTTGTGCTTCTAAAGGTGTAGTTGTTCAGTAGACAATGTTCATTAGTCAACCAAACTAATCTCATATAGGTATAGCTTTCATTATTCATTTTCCCTCATCCATGTATTTGTCTATTTCTATTTATGTTTAAGAATATTTAAGTTGCATACACTCTTACTAATCTCATATAGGTATACTTATTATGGCTATATTCATATAGGTACATCTAACATTTTATAATATCTCATATCCATCTATGTGTGTATTTCATTTTATGGGGAAACATTTTTCAGTTGCAGTTGGACTTACTACCATATGATGCATTCAATTTTATTACATCATTACTACCAAAATACATGCAGGTATACCGAATATTTTTCATTTCCCCATATCAATGTATGTGTGTATTTCTGTTTAGGCAGTCTTACTGCCTCTAAATGTGTTCAACTTCATTACAATATTCTTGAATCTAATCATGCTTCTATAGGTTACTTATTTCATTTTACCACATCCAAGCATGTGGTTATATCTGTTTATGTTGAATAAGAATTAGTAGCAGGTATTCTTACTGTCTCTATAATTTTAAATATTTAAATGAATTTTTTCATTTTCTGGATATACAATTCAATTAACATTTTCAATTATAAACAAAACTTGCTAAACATGTTTGGGAAGCCCAGTATTTCCATTTATTAATCTGTTTCATGAAATTGTATTTCTTTTTGATTTGATAAAATAGACAACATTATTTTCCTATTCATTTTATCATCGCATGGAATGAACATGAAACCTGTGTACCTTTAGGAGTATATTGGAACACTAATGCTAGGTATGTTAAACCAATTACAAATATTTCTTCTACTCAGGTCACAGTGAAGATGGTATTCAGGCGGGATTTGTTATTTTCGATTTTCCTCTTTCTTTTAGGAACCTATTGTAGTCTTTTACTGCTTTTCCACTTTCACTGACTATTACATTGCTTTTTTTTCTTTCTATGCACATCTTTGAAGACTTGCATTGGCTGTTTGGTAATTTGGACCTTGATGCTTCATCGTATCTGTATTACCCTCATTATGCTTTGATTTTCTGAACTTAATTTGTTCTGTATATTGATTTTGATATGTCTATATTTTTATGTAGTAGTGTGTGATAATATGCTGAGGGACTGCCTGCCTTTTATTTGATCCATGCTTCGATATTTGACAAACACACTACCTGATTAGTGATCTTGGTGTTTCATTGTACAACTTTTGGATTGGAGAAGATTTCTCATGATGATTTGAATAGGTCTGATCACTTATGTACTACTTTTTAGTATTTTGTGCGGGTTTCAACATCATTTTGTGAAGCTATGTTGGGTTTTTTACTCCTGTATTTCTATGTATTTCTTGCTATTCTATTTGATCTTTCTTGAAGAAGTTTTAGGCATCTGTTTTCCTACTCTATGTAGATGCCAGTTCTGTTGTTATAAAACCCCTGAAGTAGTTTTTATCTTTTAAGGATGGATCATCCTCTACAACGAAGGCTAGTAGTTTTTATCTCTTAATGATGGATCATCCTTTCAAGGTTAGTTTCAAAATCTATAAGCACTAGTGAGGAGATTTCAGTGTTAAGTTATATTTAATCATGGGTCTGTTTCTTAAAACATCAAATCCAGTAAGATTCTTTTTTCAATTGTTTCTTTATTATCAGTATGTGATATTCCATGTTGTTGCTAGAGTTTTACATTTAGGTAACATTGAATTACTGAAAGTGGAGGAAATGGAATCATCAAATACAAAGGATTAAATGTTCATGTTTCATATAAATACAATTGTAGAGATTTTCATGTAAGTTGTTGATTTAGTATGCATACCACCTGTTGTCACCACCATTTATTTATTGATTGAAATTTGACTTTGTAATTAAATTTCATCAGGTGTTACCCACAGGCTCTTCCAGATTCACTCTGCAACCATATAATTGTAACTGAAGATGAAGCCATCATAATCTGTTAGCATCTAAATACTTCAGTTGTAAGCAGAGATGCATTGGAAAATGTAGTTTACTCATGTTTATTTCATTGCTAAGATTAGTCTTTATTCATTTTCAATTTGTTTTTTAATGATCGTTATGTGTAGTTTAAATTTTCATTCCACATTTTGTTCCATTGTATGGCATCAAATTGTTATAAAGTTATAAATTGAAAATTGTTTGCAGGATTCTGAATAGTACTTCTATTGCTCATCACCCAGATGCAATGTCAGTAATCAGGGTACTTTATATATATGGTTTTGAATGTTTCAAAAAAACATGTGATTAACTTTTTTGCTTTTTGTTTGAATATGATAAAAATGTGTCCACTGGGGGAAAATATGTCACAATACCGTTAAAACTTTTCCCCATGCATTTGATGTTGACTGTTTGGAGTGAAATTGTATAAAATGGAATAAAAATAGGAGAAGTTAAAGAAAAATACCATATTCAATGCACTTACTGACAGTTGAAAATTAAAATATCATGATTAGGTTTCTCTAGACAATGGTAATTTTGAGAAAATTTCCTCTTATTCACAAAATTTCCATTTTTACATGCACATATATAGATACCTACCAATAATCATTACGATGATGATTTTACATTGGATTTTTAGGAATGTTGTTATGTAGTTATGTTGTTACTGATAATTTAGTATATTTCAATGGGTGCTGCCTTTAATCTACTTTTGGAGTTGGACCTTTGTTAGTTATTAAGGGTTTATTATGAAATTCGTGATACATTTTACTTATAGTTTTTAATTTTTTTATTTACATGCAGTTTCGAACAATTTTGAATCAATTTTATGAATTAGAAACTCCGACAACATTTTAATCAGGTTTGTTGGAAAATTAATTTAATACTCATTTGTGTCGGGTAGGTGGTTTTTGAATAGTATCTATATTTTAATTTTTTTATGTGCTATGTTGAACTATTGTAGGAAATGAATTTGCAATCAAACAACATCCAAAAACGTGGGACCATCGCCTCAGTTATTTTATTTCTCAACTGAAAAAATGAAGTTTCATTCCATTAATATATAATTTATGACACATCATATATTTTTTATCTTTAAGTCATGTTTTTTCCATTTCATTCCTCTTCATATATCTGTCCAGATAATCTATTTTTTCTCCCAACTATTTGATGTTTTACTGTTTTTGTGTTTAAATTGCTTTGTCTTCAATCTGTTTTCTGTTTTTTGGTTTTAATGTACACACAATTATTTTATATGTAGAACCATATGATTTAAACAATAATTAATATTCTCGTGCTTGTGCATGGGTAGAGTACTAGTTTTCCATAATAAATATTCCAACATCCCTTTAAAAATAGTTTATACATAGGATGACATGGAATGATTTTACATATTATTGACTAATTATAATATTAAATGAGATATTCCTTATTCATTCTCTTTATGGTAATTTTTTATTTTGATCAATTGTTTATTAAACGCATTTAGATTTAATGGTTTAGGTTTTTGGTAAATGATGAAATTTTAATGTTATAATTTTAATTTCACTAGTTAGGATTTGGTAATATGATTAATTTTTTATGACATTGTGGAAAACATATGTGGGGTCATCATTATAATATGATGGGGACCTATATCTTACTCCAATTTATTGGGTAAAGATTTATATTTAATGAGATAAATTGGGAGTCCTATTGACAAGCTTTCTCATCTCTAGTAATCATGTATGTCCTGATCCACTATGAGAAATTGTTTTTTCATGATGTACTAGTAGAAACAACTATGTCCTAATCCACGTTAGGGAATAGTTTATTGGTCACGACTTACTATATTGATAGTATTCATGGTTAACCTTGATGCAAGAAATATTTTCGTGTATTTATCATGTTTCCAAACATTTATGATTTGAGTTTGCGCTTCATGGTTCATTAAAACTAATTTCTCATCTTATGGGCCAATTTATTTGAGAGGATGAATTTTAAGTCCCTGAATCATTTCGGCGATTTATTTAAGTAAGGGTATAGTCTTAATATATTTTATTTATGATCACCCACCCTTATTTTTATTTTATGATTTAATATGATCAGATATTGAAAAAAAAAGTATTTTATCCCATACTAGGAATCTGTACTCTCCTTTTCATATGGTTTTTTTCATTGTTTATGATGATTGGTTTTATCCCATACAGCCTCATTTTCAGTTGTTATGTTCGACAAACATGTTATGTAGTTCATACATGAAACAACTTAAAAGATAAGAGCTAATCTGATACAAGTAGAAGCGTCTTTTCATAAAATCTAACATTATTTCTACTATATGACAACTAATAGTTGTTATAATTTTTTAAGTTAGGATGATGATGAGTTTGGTTTCCCTCCTCAATTGTATGTATTCAAGTCAATGAATTTCTTATTATCAACTGATGCAACTACTTTCAATATTCAAAATTGTTATCATTCATTTGAACAAAATAGCTACAAAGTTCTTTCTATCAGTGATAAGGAAATATTCATTCCTAGGTTTAGTGACACCTTAGACCAAAAAGAGGTAATAAATTTCAGCACTCTCACATACTATACCACTATTTATATCAAATTTATTTCTTCTCTTTCTGACAACACAGACACATCAGAACAGTGGGTCTTCAGAGTTGGGTAGTGGGATTAAAAATATGTCGGTGAGTAACATTTAGAATATTTCAATTATTTTAAACCAAAACATGATACACTATAGTCTAATACTCTTTTCTTCTTTCCCTTATAGCTACATCATGATGTTGGGGGTTCTACTTCTTATGGTAGCTCAGCAGTAGCTGTATCGGTCTCAGATTTCTAATCTACTCAAGTAAAATAATATTTCCTAGATTAACTATTATAATATTTCCAGATTTATCGATTTACCGTCATTCTAATTATAAACTACTTTATTCGGTTTCACCAATTACACATCTCTTTTATGGTTGCCAACATATTAATGTGCCATTTTTTCATCACGTAGAAAAACCTCATATCTGATTTTTAAAATTGAAAAACAGATTTCACATAATCTGCTGAAATTTGAGGACACCATAGGATCATCAAATCATTGTACTCACCTCGACGTGCCAACAATGGAAAAATTAAACAGGGGGACTGACTACTGAAACTAACTGCATATCCTTGGTTATATTGAGGATGAATAATGTGCATTTTCCAGAAACCATCTAAAGTCTATAGGACATGGATTATGATATTGACAATTTGGATCCCTGTGTCTACTATAAAAATATTATGTAGTAATAAAACAAGATTTCATTTTTCATGCCCTGATTCTAGAAACGACAGACTATGTTTTGTTTTATGACATTGAAACATTGTTATGTTACCCTTTCTTTGATCATTCTCTATATCTGTGCTTTAATCATTAATTTACCTCAACTGTATATAAATTATTTTTCTATATTCATTCATATTATGACAATGTTAAAATCTGCATATGTTGTTTAACATTTACTATAAAACAGACATAGAAAAATATTTGAGCTTCAAAATGTGTAGTTGATCAGTAGATAATGTTCATTAGTCAACCAATCTAATCTCATACAGGTATAGATTACATTATTCATTTTCCATCATCCATGTATCTGTGTATTTTTATTTATGTTTAAGATGATTTAAGTTGCAGACACTCTTACTAATCTCATACAGGTATACTTATCCTGGCTCTATTCATACAGTTACATATAACATTTAATAATATCCCACATCCATCTATGTGTGTATTTCATTTTATGGTGAAAATTTTTTCAGTTGCAGTTGGTCTTACTAACAAATCATGCATTCAATTTTATTACATCATTCTTACCAAAATTCATGTAGGTATACCAGATAGTTTTCATTTCCCCATATCAATGTATGTGTGTAGTTCTGTTTAGGCACTCTTATTACCTCTAAATGTGTTTAACTTCATAACAGTGTTCTTGAATCTAATCATGCTTCTATATGTTACTTATTTTATTTTACCACATCCATGCATGTGGGTATATCTATTTATCTTGAATCAGAATTAGTAGCATGTATTTTTACTGTCTCTATAATTTTGAATATTTAAATTATAGCATCCCGTCTTTTTATAACATAACATTCATTCCATTACACAGAACTGAGGATCTTTATGGTTTCGTGTCTTGGAAACAAGGAACAAAAAATATGAAACAAAAAAAAACATTCTTCTTAAACACTTGAAAGGCTTCTCTCATGTTCACCCTAGGCTCATTACTGCATCTCATAACCTGGGGACATACATCAAAAGAAAGGGTGAGCAGAAGGCCCAGTAAGGGAAACAATTGAAACATTTTACATATGAACTTGAGATACATCAATATAGTCATGAAAAGAACTTTAAGGCATGAAAATTAAATCATGAGGAATATCATAATAAAAATAAAACTTTTTCATAACTTGAAGATGTGGCTACATCATTTAACATAGACAATGATGAACATATCACCAAGGTCCATCCCCAAGGTGTCATTTTAAAATTACCAAGGTTATTCACCAAGGTATCGTGAAAATTGTAATCTCTAGTGGTTACATCATTACACAATTCATTGGAGCGCTATCAGGGTACACCCTTAAATTTGCCTTTATTATCATGTGAGCCACATATATCATCATCAAACATTTCATAAATAACCCATATAGCATAAAATAAATGGGTTTCATTTCATAATCATAAAGTTTTAAAAACTGCTTTAAAGACATGATCTTTACGTCACTTTAAACCCACGGAAAGGGAAAGTGGGTATCATGTATGTAAATCCCAGAATTTAAAATAGAAAATTTTTATATATATGTGAATACCACTATAGAAATACGTGCTTTGAGTATTCACTTTATAACTTAAAATAATTTTGAGAAATGAGAGAGGCATTTTGAGACGAAAATTCTGCAGCATAACGACTATGTTTTTGGGTTTTAGAAAACATTGAAAAGAGAGGGGAAATGGGTCCAACATTCATAAATGACCCATAAAATAGTATAGGGGAAGAATAAGAATGATATATGAACATGTTAATGAAATTTGAAAATATACCATATGAAATGAAGAACATGAAAGGAAGACAAAAATAAGATTTCTCTTATGAAAATTCGGCAGCCTAACGACGTCACTTAAAACATCCAAAAAAGAATTGACGAGATCAAATAGGGTATCTCATAATATTAACATAAATTATCCGTATGATAGATATAGATATCATACCCCAAAATAATAAAAAGTAACTTGAAAGACTTGACATCAAAGTAGATCTTGAAAACGAGAAGGGTGAAAGAACCCCTTAGAAATTTGGCAGCCTAACGGCGCCACTTAAACTTCAACAAAAATGAATTGATGAGATCAAATAGGGTCTCTCATCATATGATAATAAAAGATCAGTATGATAGATATAGATATCATACCCCAACATAATAAAATGGAACTTGAAATACTTGGCATGAAAGTAGAACTTCAAAACGAGAAGGGTGAAGAACCACTTAAAAATTTGGTAGCCTAACGGCGCCACATAAACTTCAAAATACTGAATTGAAGAGATAAAATGGGGTATCTCATCATATGATCATAAAAGATCAGTATGATAAATTTAGATATCATAACCCAACATAATAAAAAGGAACTTGAAATGCTTTACATGAAAATTGATCTTGAAAAATGAGAAGGGAGAAAGAATCTGTTACAAAAATTTTGGCAGCCTAACGGCGCCAATTAAAACTTCATAAAACGAAATAATGAGAGTAATATGGGATCTCTCATTATATTAACATTAAGATGGTAGTAATAGGAGTATAAAAGAACATCCTCCAACATATGAACATGGAGCATAAAAGGAATGACATAAAAGAGATTACTTGAAATTAAAGAGAGAGGTCGGATCCCTTACCTTAAATCGTAACTCTTAAAACTCAAAGGTTTGGACCTTGAGGGCTTGGGGGAACCTTGGGAGGACTCCTTGGGAGGTAAGGAGACCAGATCATCGTTGGGGGAGAGTGGGGAGTCGAATGGATGAGAGGATGGCTTACTATTTATAGGGAAAGTGAGGGGACAAGGCATTAATGGCCTAAGGACACCTCATTAGTGGTTTTGGCAAAACCATGGGCTTGCCCATGGTATTTTCCCATGGTATTGGCCACTTGGGACACCTCATACCTTATCCTACTATTCATAAGTCTACCATATTGATTACATACTTAATACATCATTTAATGATGTCATTAAACACCCGTAACTTAAAAACTCTATTTTCACTATTCATCGAAAATTCAACTTTCTCAGAATAGTCCCAAAATTTCACCTTAACCAAATATAAATGCTCTGATTTAAAAAAATGAATTCCATTTTATAAAAATAATTTTCTAAATATTTTTTATTAAAATTTCAATTAAAAAAAATATTCATCAAAAATTTATTATTTTCAGAAAAATCCCCAAATATTACTTTAACATAATCGATCCTCTGAGTTCAAAAATGAGGTCCATTTTATAAAAATATTTTTATAAATATTTTTAATTAAAATTTTAATTAAAAAACACTATTCATCTGAAAAAACTAATACTTGAATAATAATTTATGAAATCGATATTTAACCATTTTATTGAATCACATTACTTAAATCAAAGTTCCTAGATTATTTTAATACTTTCTTTAAGTGAGATTACTAGTCCATTTGGACACATTATTAATCCTAATAAAAAAATCACTATTCATAATTTACTGTTAATCAAAAATCAAGTTGATCTTATTAGACTCTAAATTTCATACTGAGCATAATTGTAGAAGACCATTTTTTGAAAATCATTAAACATTTTTAATTATTTAGGGTTTAGATAAACATATTTAAAATATCTTTTTTCTAAAATTCATCAAAAATATTCATACTATATTTATCCGGTCATTTGAAAATTCATAAAAGAAATCGAAATTTTTATTTAAAACAAAGGATTACACAAGAAATTTATGGTCTCCTTACATAGCCCCTTATCACACCAGCATAGGACCTAAGTGTAAGGTGTGATAAGGTGAGAGAATTTGAGGGAGGCTCGGCCAACAGCACACGAGTAGTAATTTCTATCAGTTTGAACTTCTCGCGAAGGCGATCCCGTTTTAGCTTTATAAGATGAAGTTCAGCTTGGGTTTGGTCCAGAGCAAAGCCCAGTGGTGCTACCTCCTTCCCAAGTTCTGTTAGATGGGCTTCGATCGGTCCAAGACTACTGGGTGAGGCCATCAAATCTTCTTTCTATATTAATTAACAAGATTGCGTGTATTTAGAGACAATAGTCAAAATGTTTAGTTTCCAGCGGTCATATTGACCAATGGTCAAATAACAGTCAAAACCCAACAGTCTCATTTTAATTATACTCATGTTATCAAATGAAACATTTTTGTTGAGTATAAAAAATAAAATAAAATAACACATAAAATTAGGAAACAATATTTATTTAAAATTTCGGGTCGTTACAATCTTCCCCCCTTAAGAAATTGCGTCCTAGAAAATTTTTAAAATTGGGTTTTCAAATTTCATTGAATGTCCCACATCAGAAAAGGAGTCAGTAAAACTATTACTTTAAAAGAAATAAAGGGAAGTACAAAGGTCACCCAAGTTAACCAACACTAGGATTCCATGTAGGAAAACATGGACATGGAGGAGAAAACCAAGGGTCAAGTATTGAGGGAGAGTGATAGAGAATATGATTTGGAGAAAGTTAACCATAAGAAAATCCCAAACTTATGATGTGTGTAAACGGCCTTTGATTACCTAGTAGGAAACGTAAACCAACAACATTTTTGTTTTACGTTTCTTTTCATAATTTTGAGGAATTCATTTACTACATAGAACAAAAACATAATAAAATATACCTACCTTCAAGTAGAGTTTCATCCTTTAATAAGTACCTACCAACACTAATCTTTTCTCCAAATGATGAGACTTCAAAAACACTAGGTCTCATAAAAGCACAAGAATCGTCTTCTAGAGAATCACATAATCTACAAAAGATTAACTATCTATTTCTTCTATCATTAAACATTATCCCAAAAACAGAAAGGTTAAGGTAAAAAAACTCTTCAAAAAGAAGGAATCCCATAGGAATTGAAACTACTTTTAAATCTCCAATGTTCTATGGTACTACCCAAAGTTCATCATAGACCATTCCATAAATAACGGTCCTTAAAATTCCTCAAAATAAACCAAACTAAGATTAAAACCTTAATACACGAAGGATTTGATAACATAGTCTTCCAAAACGACTTCATTGTTCATCTCCAGACAACATCAACCACTCCTAACATCTTATAACAAAAGTAGCTAACCTAAACCTATTTTACCCAAGATAGGTTAATCATTCCCATAAGTAACCTAAATTACTATAAGTCCACCTTAAATTCATCAATTCTTCAAAATATAAGTCAACCTTACTCCTCAATGAAAATACTATAGTAATCTATTTACCACGATCAAATAGGGTCCCCAAAATAGTGAACGTCTTCCAAAATAATAATCATCTTTTAATCCCCTAATCATCTCTGTCATATTAATACGGAAATTGTTGCATTTCCTATCACATTGGTTGTTGGGACATGTTATTCCATTTCCCACCATTAAATAACAAGAGCAAGTATAATTAGAGGCTTAAATACTTAACCAATAATCATGAAAAGGAACTTAAAGCATATAAGGATAACTTGTAGAAGAAAAGTATACCCTAACTTGTGATCCCCTAGGTTCCCATCTAGGTTATCCATGATCATATATTCTTATGTGAATCTTTATTTTATTTTATCTTTGTTCCTTTAACAATGGTTCATACCAAGCTTATGAATTTACCAAAGCATATCTCCCGGAAGTGTCGTAAACAAGAGTGCAGCAAGGCCCATTGTCATGTACTAGTTCCCGTTCGAGTACAGCTCAAAGTGGTGTTTTCGGGTTTTAGCCCTATGTACATCTGTGCCAGAGCCACCTCTACCCGCTCGTATCCAGACAGGGATGTATTTGCTTTGCAACCACTTACTCAATACTCACCAAAATACCAGGAAGATTTCCTATATTTAAACTTTTCTATAGGGTTCTTCCTAGAGTTTTCATATCCTAATTTCCACAAATAACTAAACCATCCATTGATACCAACTATAGCATCCCGTCTTTTTATAACATACCTTTCATTCCATTACACGTAACTGAGGATCTTTAAGGTTTAGTGTCTTAGAAACAAGGAACATAAAACATGAAACAAAAAAAACATTCTTCTTAAACACTTGAAAGGCCACTCCTCATGTTCACCCTAGGATCATTACTGCATCTCATAACCTGGGGACATACATCAAAAGAAAAGGTGAGAAGAAGGCCCAGCAAGGGAAACAAGTGAAACATTTTACATATGAACTTGAGATACATCAATAAAGTCATGAAATAAACTTTAAGGCATGAAAATGAAATCATGAGGCATATCATAATAAAAATAAAACTTTTTCATAACATGAAGATGTGGCTACATCATTTAACATAGACAATCATGAACATATCACCATGTTCCATCCCCAAGGTGTCATTTGAAAATTACCAATATTATTCACCAAGGTATCGTGAAAATTGTAATCTCTAGTGGTAACATCATTACCCAATTCATTGGAGCGCTATCAGGGCGCACCCTTAAATTTTCCTTTATTATCATGTGAGCCACATATATCATCATCAAAAATTTCATAAATAACCCATATAGCATAAAATAAATATGTTTCATTTCATAATAATAACGTTTTAAAAACTGCTTTAAATACATGATCTTTACGTCACTTTAAACCCACGGAAAGGGAAAGCGGGTTTCATGTATGTAAATCCCAGAATTTAAAATATAACATTTTGATATATATGTGAATACCCCTGTAGAAATAATAGCTTTGAGTATTCAATTTATAACTTAAAATAATTTTGAGAAATGAGAGAGGCATTTTGAGACGAAAATTCTGCAGCATAACGGCTATGTTTTGGGGTTTTAGAAAACATTGAAAAGAGAGGGGAAATGGGTCCAACATTCATAAATGACCCATAAAATAGTAGAGGGGAATAATAAGAAGGATATATGAACATGGTAATTAAATTTGAAAATATACCATATGAAATGAAGAACATGAAAGGAAGACAAAAATAAGATTTCTCTTATGAAAATTCGACAGCCTAACGGCGTCACTTAAAACATCCAAAAATGGATTGACGAGATCAAATAGGGTATCTCATAATATGAAAATAAAGGATCAGAATGATAGATATAGATATCATACCCCAAAATAATAAAAAGTAACTTTAAAGACTTGACATCAAAGTAGATCTTGAAAACGAGAGGGGTGAAAGAACCCCTTAGAAATTTTGCAGCCTAACAGCGCCACTTAAACTTCAACAAAAATGAATTGATGAGATCAAATAGGGTATCTCATAATATGATCATAAAAGATCAGTATGATAGATATAGAGATCTTACCCCAACTTAATAGAATGTAACTTGAAATACTTGTCATGAAAGTAGAACATCAAAACGAGAAGGGTGAAGAACCACTTAAAAATTCGGCAGCCTAACAGTGCCACTTAAAACTTCAAAATAGTGAATTGAAGAGATAAAATGGGGTCTCTCATAATATGATCATAAAATATCAGTATGATAAATTTAGAGATCATACCCCCAACATAATAAAAAGGTACATGAAATAATCACATGAAAATAGATCTTGAAAAATGAGAAGGGAGAAAGAATCCGTTACAAAAATTTTGGCAGCCTAACAGCGCCACTTAAAACTTCATAAAACGAAATAAAGAGAGTAATAGGGGATCTATTATTATATGAACATGAAAAGGGAAGTAAGAGGAGTATAAAAGAAAATCCTACAACATATGAACATGGAGCATAAAAGGAATGACAAAAAAGAGATTACTTGAAATTAAAGAGAGAGGTCGGATCCCTTACCTTAAAATGTAATTCTTAAAACTCAAAGGTTTGGACCTTGAGGGCTTGGGGGCACCTTGGGAGGACTCCATGGGAGGTAAGGTGACCTGAAATTCGTTGGGGTAGTGTGGGGAGTCGAATGGAGGGAGTTCAAAGTTCTATTTTTAGAAATATACTTTCCTCATGACCATCGTGCAGATATAGAAAGACAATTTCTGAGTCTGAGACAAAAGGAGGATGCGAAAGTCACAAAGTATGAGGATAACTTTAAAAGGATATCATGGTATGCTAGAGATTATATATGTAACCCAAGAAGTAAAATTGATCATTTCTTTGATGTGTTAAAACCATTTCTCCATCGATCATTAGTCTCCTAATCCTTCTCATCGTATGAAGACATTGTCTCATTTTCTATCCAGACAATAAATGAATTCTCTAAGTCTTATGACTTTAAAGCAAAGAAAGAGAAGAAGAGATCTACTGATCAATCTGGGAATGGAAATAAGGGGATGAAGGGAAAGGTTGAATACCCATCATGTGGTAAATGTGGGAAGAAACACCCCGGTACTTGCTTAAAAAGAATGGGAGTTTGTTACAAGTGTGGTGAAAAAGGACACCAAGCTCGAGATTGCAAGGGGAAGAAGAAATCTACCGATTTCCAATGCTACAATTGTAGGGAGATGGGACATTATATAAATTAATATCCTAAGAATCCGGGGAACTTACCTCAAATAAGGCCAAGGGATCAAGGCCAATTTTATGCTATCACTACTGCTGAGGTAGAAGCTCTGAAAGACGAGGTGGCGGGTAATTTAATGGTTTCCTCAAGTTTAGAAAATGCATTATTTGATTATAGATCATATAATTGTTTCATATCGTCCCAGTATTCTATGAAAATTAGATATTTCCAATTTTATTTAACAACAGAGTTGTCAGTTGAAACTCCTAAGGAAAATATCATTGCAACAATGTTTTGTGAATCAGTCCCCATTAGAGAAGATAAATGTTCTTTATCCGCTGATCTCATCGTCATACCTATACTTTAGTTTGATATAATCCTCGGTATGGATTGGATTTCAAACCATGATGTGAAGATTTATTGTAAGCATAAGGAGGTTACAATTTTTGATGATGATGATAAGGAACATCTTATCTTTATAGAAGAATCATCACCACCTAATTCTTATCTACATCCACCCCTAGTGGCTCAACTAAATTCAATTGTTGGGGAGGAAGATAATGAAATGACCATTGGTGAGGAAAGGAATGTTCATATAGAGGATGTACCTATTGTGAAAGAATATGTATATGTGTTTCTGGAAGATTTACCTGGACATCCTACAGAATGAGAAGTTGAGTTTTCCATTTATTTAATTCATGGATCAAGGCCTATATCGAAGACCCCTTATAGAATGGCAATGGTATAATTAGTTGAACTAAAAAAACAACTAGAGGAATTGAGTAATAAGGGATTTATTCTCCCTAGTGTTTCTCAATGAGGAGCCCCTGTTCTTTTTGTTAAAAAGAAAGATGGATCTATGAGGTTATGTATCGACTACAAAGAGATCAATGCTATAAAAATAAAGAACAAGTATCCCCTACCTCACATTGATGATTTATTTGACCAAATGCATGGATCTCAATACTTTTCAAAGATTGAACATCGGTATGGATACCATCAGTTCTGTGTGAATAAGGAAGACATTCCAAAGATATCATTTCGAACTAGGTATGTGCATTACGAGTTTACAGTAATGCCTTTTGGGCTGACTAATGTGCCCTCTATATTCATGGATCTAATGAATAGAGTTTTTAAGGAATATCTAGATGAATTTGTGGAAGTATTTATCGATGATATATTGGTATACTTAAAAATCTACGATGATCATGAAAATCACTTGCGCATTATCCTGAAGACTCTGAGATGACATGAATTATATGGGAAGTTTAGCATGTTTGAATTCTGGCTCCAGGAGATTTATTTTCCTGGCCATATTGTGTCCAAATATGGAATCTATATTGATCCTTCTAAGACCAAGGCAATCCAATAATGTCTAGCACCTACGATTATAACTGAGGTACACAGTTTTATTGGTTTAGTAGGTTATTATCGACGTTTCGTCCAGAATTTTGCCCGGTTGGCTAACCCATTAACAAAGCTCACGCGTAAAGGGGTTAAATTTTTTTTGGACAAAAGAGTGTGAAAATTGTTTTGAATAAATGAAGAGAATATTTGTCAATGCTCCTATATTGACTCTACCATCAGGTAATGATGGGTTAGTTATTTATAGTGATGCATCGAAAAAAGGAATTGGTTGTGTCCTTATGCAGAATGATAGAGTTATTGCCTATGCAACATGACAGTTGAAAATTCATGAGAAAAACTATCCTACTCATGATCTCGAGTTAGCAGTTTTGATCTTTGCTTTGAAGATATGGATGCACTACCTCTATGGTGAAAAATGTGAGATTTTTACTGATCATGAGAGTTTGAAGTATATTTTCTCACAAAAAGAACTCAACATGAGGCAAAAGAGATGACTTGAACTACTCAAGGTTTACGATTGCACGATACACTACCACCCATGAAAGGAAAATAAGGTAGCAGATGCTTTGAGTAGAAATGATCATGGAGATTTGAACATGATTAGAATTGAAATGGATCCTATTTTTATGGATCTATTAAAGTTGGATTTGGGAATCACAATGGAAGGTGAAACATCAATTCTTTTTCAAATGTTTTCCAAACCATCTTTACAATAAAGGATAAAAAGATCTCAGACCGACGATGAAGAGTTTAAAAAGAATATTAAAGCTGTGAATGTTAGGATATTGAGTGACTTTTTGTAAAAAGAAAGAACTTTAAAATTTTGGAAGAGATATTGTGTTCCCAGTATACCTGATCTAAAAAGGGAATTGTTGGATGATGCTCATAGTTCCAATTTCTCTATACACCCTGGGAGCACCAAAAAGTATAGTGATTTGATGGAACATTTTTGGTGGGACAACATGAAGAGGGAGATTGCTGATTTTGTGTCAAGGTGTATGGTTTGTCAACAGGTGAATGATGGAAGGCAACAACTTGGAGGAGTCACGCAACCTCTTCCCATACCTGAGTGGAAATGGGATAATATTATTATGGACTTCATAATGGGGCTACCAAAGACTCCTAGAAGGAACGATGCAATATGGGTCATTGTTGATCATCTTACCAAGTCAGCACATTTTTTTTCTATAAGAGAAGATTTAACACTTGAACGTCTAGCAAGACTATATATTAATGAAGTTGTGAGACTTCATGGAGTACCCCTATCGATTGTTTCTGATCATGATCCCCGTTTTAATTCAAGATTCTGGGAATGTCTTCAGAAATCCATTGATACTGAACTTCAATTGAGCACTGCCTACCACCCTCAAATAGATGGACAATCAGAACGGACTATTCAAACAGTAAAAGACATGTTGAGGTCATGTCGCTTGACTTTCAGGGTTTGTGGGATCAATATTTACCACTGGTAGAATTTTCCTATAACAATAGATTCTATTCCAGTATTCAGATGGAACCATATGAAGCATTATACGGAAAGAGATTTCGCACACCAACCTATTGGGATGACATTGTGAAAGAAAACTTGTATGCACAGAGCTAGTGGAGGAAACAATAGAAAAGGTAAAGGTAATCCAAAACCACATCAATGAAGCAAAAAGTACGCAGAAGATCTATGCCGATAACCGAAGGAAGGATTTGGAATTTCAGGTAGGAGATCAAGTTTTCTTGAAGGTATCTCCATGGAAGGGAGTTATACATTTCGGTAAGAAGGGTAAATTGAGTCCCAGGTACATCGGACCTTTCGAATTTCTAGAACGAATTGGGGTTGTAGCTTACCATTTGAAAATGCCTCTAAGTCTCTCAAAAGTTCACGATGTGTTCCACATATCACTATTGAGGAAATACATGTCTGGCTCAACACGTGTACTCACTTATGAGGAATTAGAACTGGAACCCGACCTGTCTTATTGCGAAGAGCCCATCAGGATTCTTGATACAGGAGAACAAGTGCTAAGAAATCAGAAGACTCGTCTTGTAAATGTTCTATGGAGAAACCATAAGATGGAAGAGGCAACATGGGAACCCGAGATACTTATGATGAAGAACCACCTGAGTCTTTTCATGCAGTGGTATGCAAGAAATTTCGAGGATGAAATTATTTGAAGGAGAGGAGAATGTAACACCCCATGCTTCTACGGTACGCTTCTCTTTGAATAATGTAATAGCGTGTGTTGTACGCAACATTGACTTCTAACACACCACAACCAATCAAACTAGCTGTTATGAATAGTAATACCAACTTTTTGAAATTTATAAATTTTATTTTTCAAAATGGACTTCATTTTTTGATTCATAATATTGAAATTAGCCTCTGGTGAATTTTTTTGTGTTTTTTTTGAAAAACTTCAATTTTTTATGAATAGTGAAACCACTAAGTGGTAGTTAAAAAACTGAATTTTTCATAAAACATAATTTTACCTCTTCTGTAAGTGGAATTTTGAAAATCCGAGAAACATGGTCAATATCAAGGAGTAAAATTTTATTCAATGAGATGAAAATAATTTTTGGTGAATAATAACTTTTTACTTTTATTTACCACGGTTAAAAGTAAATAGGATAATTAAGGCTAATAATGATATTAATATTACCCTGAAACATGTCCTAATTCTATTGGATAAGCTTAATTCGACAAAAAAAAACCTTAGGAATAAAATATGAACCACTTTGGTCAACTTTTATTAGATTAGGACATTTATTATTATTTAAATCAAAGAAGAGTTAAAAGAGGTAAAATCAATGTTTTATAACTAAAACATTTTTAATATAGGGTCACACAAAAGGAAAATTTGATTATAAATATTCATTATAAAGATAAAAATATTTCCTAAATAATGATATTTTATTTATAATTTTTAGACATTATATAATTTATTTTATTTATGACACAATGATGATGCAATAATTACCATAATAGTGAAATATTAAATAAATTGATATTATAAATATCCAAATAAATATAATATTAGACTTTTTATGAATTAAACGAATTTTATAGGTTAATATGACATGTTAGGAATGATTTAATTAACTTTTTTGGATGTAAAAAAACTGTTATGATTTTTCACAAAAATCAATTTTTGAAATAGTGTCAAAATTGACGGAAAAGATTTTTTAAAACAAGTATTATATTATTAATTGATATTCAATTCCTAAAAAATATTAGTTGTGGAAAATAGACTTATATCATGATAGGTGTATCATTAATGGACCACTTGGGGTTCGCTTGGATGTATATAGTAATATTATTAACCATATAATGTAAAAATATAAAGAGACCTTGTAAAAGTGAAACTAATTAACTAAGAGTTAATACTTAAAGATAAGGTTAATATAGTGACCCAAACCTGTCTAAATCCTATTGGATGAGTTGTTTTAGACCCATAATCACCTTAAACTTTAAATAATCCACTTTTTAGCCATTGGAAACCAAATATGAATTTATTATAAAATAATATTTCTAGCTTTTCCAACGGTGCCCTCACCTCTCTTATAAAAGGAAACTTCCCCTTCTCACTAATTAAAACATTCAAAGCCTTTTGGCTCGGATATACCCTACCATAATACTCTCTATAATTTCCTCACTTTATCCTAGAGGCCTTAGATTGATCATAAAGCCAACCTAAGGATCCCTTTTTATCAAATCAAAAGGAAGAACCCGAAGAAGAGGTAATGTTTTCACCACCCTCTTCCAAGTTCTTTTCTTCTCCATCTTCTTATTTAATTGTTATTTCCATTATAAAATAATAACTCCAGTATCTTCAATATACATTCATGTTATTATAAATATGGTACAATCATATTCATAATTCTATCCATCCTTTGAATGACTTGTCACCATACGTGCGTACATACGGCTTACCGTCTCCACATCGTCGTGTAATTTTTATTCAATATATTATTATTTTTATGGGTATAATAATGATGTGTAATTCATGTAAATAATAAATATAATATGATAAATATTATTTATATAGGATATACCATCCAATCATATATTATTTTAATATCAAAAGAATGATATTGTCGCTAGTGCGTACGTATGTACCGTCTCCACGAACGCGATGAGATTCATTCTCCATCGTATCCATTCAAGTATAATTATCATTTGATGATTAAAAATAATGTTTAAGGACTTGATATAATTCTTGATATGAATAAGATACAACCTATCCATAACAAACACGGGTTTTGTAAAAAACATATAAAAGAAAACGAGTAAGTTAACACCTGAAACGACGATAATTATAAGATATTATTAACAAACAATGTTAAAAGATCATATTTGATATCTTATTAATGTATATGATTCTTGTATAATTTGATAAAAATTATTTCACCATTATACAGGAGGTTAACCTACCCCCAGCTAAGGGAAATTACAAGGTAAGGGTTTATTTCGCAATCTCTTCATTATCCGAGGTTGTTTATATGTAATAATCTACTGAGACTTCTTTATCATCCACATACATGTTTCATAAAAATGTATTTCAAAACATTTTTACTATTTACTAGAATATGGGTCAAATTCATTTATACCCTTTTTTGACTTTTTATAAGTGGTTTATAAAGGGATCTTTCCGTCTTTTTCCAAACAAAGTCCCTTTTAACCTTATCGATAGAATTAAGGTAAGAATGTTTTTTTATCTTATACAGCGGGTGCGGCTATTTTTCGTCGTTATAAAATCGTCGAAACATACCTTACAAGATTATAAGAATATTTTCATGTAAATTTTTTATTTTATAATTATGTGACATTTAAATGATTAAAAAAGGATATTTCTCTCAAATAGTTTTGATTTCATCTATGTAAACATCCTTTGATGGATTTCAAGCTTATTTGAAGTTTATTTATTATGATAAAAAAACATCCATATTGTATTGAAGGTTTTGTGATATGTTTGACTATGGATATGATATTTTTGTACAATTCATGGTTTATGGAGAAAGTATTGACATTTCGTATGCTAGTTTTAATACGAATGTTTATGTTATGATTAAACCTGTTCATATGAGGAATACATTGGACTTAATAAGTGACGGGTGGATCCCGCTATAGCTCCTCGATGCATCGGTAGGTCTCATGAGACAAACTAGTGTCTTGGCATAAGGCCTTGACAAAATATTAATTTTAGTATTAGCACGAGTCCTTGGCTAT
Source organism: Viscum album (assembly GCA_963277665.1). Taxonomy (NCBI): domain Eukaryota; kingdom Viridiplantae; phylum Streptophyta; class Magnoliopsida; order Santalales; family Viscaceae; genus Viscum; species Viscum album. Next base: position 1,744,349,682 of record OY728156.1, read on the forward strand.
GTGCTTAAGATAGTGTGGAATTATGCATTCCATCATTATGAAAGTGGTAATTGATATTGCTTGTGATTATTTAATTATTAGAATATTTATGTGAATATGTAATTGGAATTATTTCATTTTATTTCTTCCATATTATGTTTAAGTCCAAGTTTAAAAGGCTTTTTTTAGTTATACATTGCCTTAAATGTTTATTCTTATTTATGAAAGTTTCCACTATATTGTTATCCTTACAGGGAATTTGAGCTCACCCCTTTTCTATGTTTTATTTTTCCCAGGATGTGAAGTAGTATTTTACGAATGACCTACATGGATAGTATGAGGGGATAAGAGTGTGGACTATGGAGACTATATTGCTGTAGTTTACATTTTATGATGTAATTCAAACTTTATTAGTGTACCTAGTTATTCCAAGGCTACTAAACTAATCGGTCTTTCGAGACTTGATCTTTCTTGTGATCATGCCAATGTTATGTAATAATGCACCTACTCTGGGTATCTAGGGTCGGGGTGTTACAGTAACATATAGAATATTTCAATTATTGTAAACCAAATCATGATACACTATGGTCTAATATTCTTTTCTGTTTTCCCTTATAGATACATCATGATGTTGGGGGTTTCACTTCTTATGGTAGCTTAGGAGTAGCTGTATCAGTCTCAGAGGTCTCATATACTCAAGTAAAATAATCATTCCTAGATTAACTATTATAATATTTCCAGATTTATCGACTGACAGTCATTCTAATTATAAAATATTTTATTCTATTTCATGAATTACACATCTCTTTGATGGTTACCTACATATTAACGTGCCATTTTTTCATCATGTATAAAAAACTCTTATCTGATTTTGAAATAGAAAAACAGATTCAATATAATCTGCAGAAATGTGAGGACACCCCAGGATCATCAATTCATTGTACTCACCTCAACATTCAAACAATGAAAAAATTCAACAGGGGGAATGACTGCAGCAACTAACTTCTTATCCTTGGTTATATTGAGGATGAATAATGCGCATTTTCTAGACACCATCTAAAGTCTACAGGACGTGGATTCGGAGATTGAAAATCTGGATCCCTGTGTCTACTATTAAACTTTTCTATAGTACTAAAACAATATTTAATTTTCATGCCATTATTCTGTAAATGACAGACTATCTGTTTTTTTGATGACATTGAAGCTTTGTTATGTTACCCATTCATTTATCATTCTCTATATCTATGTTTTAATCATTATTTTACTTCCACTATATATAAATTCTATTTCTATATTCATTCATATTAATACAATGTTAAAATATGCATATGTTGTTTAACTTTTACTGTAAAACAGACATAGAAATATATTTTTGCTTATAATGGTGTAGTTGATCAGTAGACAATGTTCATTAGTCAACCAAACTAATCTCATACAGGTATAGCTTACATTATTCATTTTCCCTCAGCCATGTATTTGTGTATTTATATTTATGTTTAAGAAGATTTATGTTGCAAACACTCTTATTAATCTCGTACAGGTATACTTATCGTGGCTCTATTCATACAGGTACATCTAACATTTTGTAATATCCCACATCAATCTATGTGTGCATTTCATTTTAGGGTGAAACATTTTTCAGTTGCATTTGGTCTTACTATCAAATGATACATTCAATTTTATTATATTATTTCTACCAAAATTCATGCAGGTATACTGGAGATTTGTCATTTCCCCATATCAATGAATGTGTGTATTTCTATTTAGGCACACTTATTGCCTCTAAATCTGTTCAACTTCATTAGAGTGTTGTTGAATCTAATCATCCTTCTATAGGTTACTTATTTAATGTTACCACATCCATGAATGTGGGTATATCTGTTTATGTTGAATCAGAATTAGTAGAAGGTATTCTTACTGTCTCTATAATTTTGAATATTTAAATGAATTTTTTCATTTACAGTATATAAATTTCAATTCACAATTTCAATTATAAACAAAACATGCTAAACATGTTTGGGAAGCCCAGTCTTTCCATTTTTTAATCTTTTTCATGAAATTGTATTTCTTTATGATTTGATAAAATAGACAACATTATTTTCATATTCATTTTATCATTGCATGGCATGAACATGAAACCTGTGTACCTTTAGGAGTATATTGGAACACTGATGCTGGGTGTGTTAAAACAACTACAAATATTTCTTCTACTCAGGTCACATTGAAGATGATATTCAGGCTCGATTTGTTATTTTTGATTTTCCTCTTTCTTTTAGATACCAATTGTAGTCTTTCACTTCCTTTCCTCTTTCTTTGACTATTTCATTGCTTTTATGTCTTTCTAGGAACAACTTTGAAGACCTGCATCAACTGTTTGGTAATCTGGACCTTGATGCTTCATCGTACATGTATTACCCTATGCTCTGATTTTCTGAACTTAATCTGTTCTGTATATTTCTATTGATAAGTTTCTATTTTTATGTAGTAGTGTGTGATCATATACTGAGGGACATACTGCCTTTTTATTTTATCTATGCTTGTATATTTGACAAACACGCTACCTGATTAGTGATCTTGGTGTTTCCTTGTATAACATTTGGATAGAAGAAGATTTCTCATGATGATTTGAATAGGTCTGATCACTTCTGTACTACCTTTTAGTATGTTGCGCGGGTTTCAGCATCATTTTTTGAACCAATGATGGGTTATTGACTCATTTTTTGCTATGTATTGCTTGCTATTCAATTTGAGGATTCATGAAGCAGTTTTATGCATCTGTTTTCCTGATCTATGTAGATGATATTTCTATTGTTATAAAACCCCTGAAGTAGTTTTTATCTCTTAAGGATGGATCATCCTCTACAACAAAGGCTGTCAGTTTTTATCTTTTAATGATGGATCATCCTTTCAAGGTTAGTTTTAGAATCTATAAGAACTGATGAGGATATTTCAATGTTAAATTATATTTAATCATGGGTCTGTTTGTTAAAACATCAAATCCAGTAAGATGATTTTTTTAATTGATTATTTATTATCAGTATGTGATATTCCGTGTTGTTGCTGGAGTTTTACATTTAGGTAACATTGAATTTCTGAAAGTGTAGGAAATGGACTCATAAAATACAAAGGATTAAATTTTCACATTTTATCTAAATACATCTGTATAGATTTTTATGTAAGTTGTTGGTTTAGTATGAAAACCACCTGTTGTCACCACCATTGATCTATTGATGGAAATTTGACTTTGTAATTAAATTTCTTTAGGTCTTACCCACAGGCTCTTCCAGATTCACTCTACAACCATATAATTTTAACTCAAGATGAAATCATCATAATCTATTAGAATCTAAATACTTCAGTTTTAAGAAGATCTTCTTTAGAATAAGTAGTTTACTCAAGGTTATTTCATTGATAAGAGTGTTCTTTATTCATTGTCAATTTTTTGTAATGATCATTATTTACAGTTTATGTTTTCATTCTTCTTTGCATAAAATTATTATAATGTTATAAATTGAAAACTATATGCAGGATTGTGAATAGTACTTCTATTGCTCATCACCCAGATGAAAAGACGATAATCAGGGTACTTGATATATATGGGTTTGAGAGTTTTAAGTCAAACAGGTGACTAACTGGTTTTCTTTTAGTTTTAATATGATAAAAATGAGTCCACTTGGGTAAAAATATGTCACAGTACTATTAAATGTTTTCCCCATGCATTTGTTGTTGACTGTTTGGAGTGAAATTGTATAAAATTGAGTGAAAATAGGAGAAGTTATAGAAAAATACAATCTTCAATGCACTTACTGACAGTTTCAAATTAAAATATCAGGATTACGTTTCTCTAGAAAAAGGTCATTTTGAGCATATTTCCTCTTATTCACAAAATTTCCTTGTTTACATGCACATATAGAGATACCGGCCTACCATCATTACGATGAAGATTTTACATTGGCTTTTTAGGATTGTTGTTATGTTGTTATGTTGTTACTGATAATTCAGTATATTTCTATGGGTGATTCATTTATTCTACTTTTGAAGTTGGAACTTTCTCAGTTATTAATGTTTTCTTATAAAATTCCTGATACATTTTACTTACAGTTCTTTTACAGTTCTTAATTTTTTTTATTAACATGCAATTTTGAACAATTTGGAATCAATTTTATGAATGAGAAACTCCGACAAAATTTTAATCAGGTTTTTTGGAAAATTAATTTAATACTCATTTTTGTTGGGTGGGTGGTTACTGTATAATGTCTATATTTTAATCTTTTTTATGAGCTATGTTTAACTATTGTAGGAAAAAAATTTGCAATCGATCAATATCCAAAAGTTTTGGACCATCGCATCAGTTTTTTGATTTCTCAACAGAAAAAATAATGTTTCATTCCATTAATATATAATTTATGACACATCATATTTTTTTATCTTTAAATCATGTTTTTTCAATTTCATTATTCTTCGTATATCTGTCCAGACAATCTGTTTTTTCTCCCAACTATATGATGTTTCACTATTTCAGTGTTTAAATTGATTTGTCTTCAATATTTTTTTGGTTTTTTGGTTTCTATGTCCAGAAAATTATTTTAGATCTAGAACCATATGATTTAAAAGAAAAATTAATATTCTCATGCTTGTGCACGGGCAGAGTACTAGTTTTCCATAATAAATTTTCCAATATCCCATTAAAAATAGTTTATACATAGGATGACATGGAATGATTTTACATATTATTTACTAAGGATAATATTAAATGAGATAGTCCTTATTTGTTCTCTTTATAGTAATTTTTTATGTTGATCAATTATTTATTAAACACATTTATATTTAATGGTTTAGGTTTTCAGTAAATGATGAAATTGTAATGTTATAAGTTTAATTTCACGATTTAGGATTTGGTAATATGATTATTTTTTTATGATATTTTGGAAAACATATGTGGTGTCATCATTATATTATGTGGGGACCTATATCATTCTCCAATTCATTGGGTAAATATTTATATTTAATGAGATAAACATGGAGTCTTATTGACAAGCTTTCTCATCTCTAGAAAACATGTATATCCGGATCCACTATAAGAAATAGTTTTTTCATGATGAAGTAGTGGAAACAACTATGTCCTAATCCACATTAGGGAATAGTTTCTTGGTCATGACTTACCATATTGATAGTCTTCATGGTTAACCTTGATGCATGAAAAGGTTTCTTGTATTTATCATGCTTCCAAACATTTATAATTTGAGTTTGCACTCCATGGTTCATTAAAAATAATTTATCACCCTTATGGGCCATTTTATTAGAGAGGATTAAGTTTAAATCCATGAATCATTTCTGCAATTTATTTAAGTAAGGGTATAGGCTTCATATATTTTATTTTTGATCACCCACCCTTATTTTTATATTATGATTTAATATGATCAAATATTGAAAAAAAGTATTTTATCCCATACAAGGATTCTATACTCTCCTTTTCATGTGGTTTTTTTCCATTGGTTCTGATGAATAGTTTTATCCCATACATCCTATTTTTCAGTTGTTATGTTTGACAAAGAAGTTATTCAGTTCATACATGAAACAACTGAAAAGTTAAGAGCTGCTCTGATACAGGTAGGAGCATATTTTTATAAAATCTAACATTATTTCTTCTATATGACAACTAACAGTTGTTATCATTTTTAAATTAGGATGATGATGAGTTTGGTTTCCCTCCTCAGTTGGATGTATTCATGTAAAATAATTTCTTATTATCAATTGATGTAACAACTTTCATTATTCAAAACCATTATGGTTCATTTAAAAAAATAGATAAAAAGTTCTTTATATGAGTGATAATGAAATGTTCATTTGTAGCTTCAGTGACACCTTAGACCAAAAAGAGGTAATAAATTTCAGCACTCTCAACATACTATACCACTATTTACATCAAACTTATTTGTTCTCTTTCTGACAACACAGACACATCAGAACAGTGGGTCTTCTGAGTTGGGTAGTGGGATTGAAGATATGTCGGTGCATAACATTTAGAATATTTCAATTATTATAAACAAAAACATGATACACTATGGTCTAATACACTTTTCTTCTTTCCCTTATAGCTATATCATGATGCTGGGGGTTCTACTACTTACTGTAGATCAGGAGTAGCTGTATTGGTCTCAGATGTCTCATCTACTCAAGTAAAATAATCATTCATAGATTAACTATTATAATATTTTCAGATTTATCGGCTGACAGTAATTCTTATTATAAACAATTTTATTCTATTTCACCAATTACACATCTCTTTGATGGTAACCTACATATTAATGTGCCATTTTTTCATCATGTAGAAAAACCTCCTATCTGATTTTTTAAATTGGAAAACAGATTTAACATAATCTGCAGAAATGTGACGACACCCCTGGGATCATCAAGTAATTGTACTCACCTCGATGTGCCAACAATGGAAAAATTCAACATGGGGAATGACTGCAGCAACTAACTGATTATCCTTGGTTATATCGAGGATGATTAATGAGAATTTTTCGGACACCATATGAAGTCCACGAGACTTGGATTTCGATATTGACAATCTGGATCCCTGTGTCTACTGTTAAACTTTTCTGTAGTACTAAAACAGTATTTCAATTTTCATGCCCTGATTCTGGAAACGACAGACTATCTATTTGTTTGACGACATTGAAACTTTTTTATGTTTCCCTTTTATTGTTCATTTGCTATATCTGTGTTTTAATCTTTATTTTACTTCAACTCTATATAAATTCTTTTTCTATATTCATTTATATTAAGACAATGTTAAAATATGCATATGTTGTTTAACTTTTACTATAAAACAGACATAGAAAAATATTTGTGCTTCTAATGGTGTAGTTGATCAGTAGACAATGTTAATTAGTCAACCAAACTAATCACATACATGTATAGATTACATTATTCATTTTCCCTCATCCATGTATTTGTGTATTTCTATTTATGTTTAAGAAGATTTTAGTTGAAGACACTCTTACTAATCTCATACAGGTATACTTATCCCGGCTCTATTCATACAGGTACATCTAACGTTTTATAATATCCCACATCCATCTATGTGTGTATTTCATTTTATGGTGAAACATATTTCAGTTTCAGTTGGTATTACTACCAAATGATGCATTCAATTTTGTTACATAATTCTTACCAAAATTCATGCAGGTATACCGGAGATTTTTCTTTTCCCCATATCAATGTATGTGTGTATTTCTGTTTAAGCACTCTTACTGCCTCTAAATGTGTTCAAATTCAATACAGTATTCTTGAATCTAATCAGGCTTCTATAGGTTACTTATTTCATTTTACCTCATCCATGCATGTGGGTATATCTGTCTATGTTGAATTAGAATGAGTAGCAGGTATTCTTACTGTCTCTATAATTTTGAATATTTAAATGATTTTTTTCATTTTCTGAATACACTTTTCAATTCACATTTTCAATTATTAACAAAACATTCTAAACATGTTTGGGAAGCCCAGTCATTACATTTTTAATCTTTTTCGTGAAATTGTATTTCATTATGATTTGATAAAATAGAAAACATTATTTTCATATTCATTTTATCATTGCATGGAATGAAAATGAAACCTGTGTACCTTTAGGAGTATATTAGAACACTGATTCTGTGTATGTTAAAACATCTACAAATATTTCTTCTACTCAGGTCACAGGGAAGATGATATTCAGGCTAGATTTGTTATTTTCGATTTTCCTCTTTCGTTTAGTTACCAATTGTAGTATTTGACTGCTTTGCCTCTTTCTTTGACTGTTTTATTGCTTTTTTTGTCTTTATATGCACAAAATTGAAGACCTTCATCAGCTGTTTGGTAATATGGACCTTGATGCTTCATCGTACCTATATTACCATCATTATGCTCTGATTTTCTGAACTTAATCTGTTCTGTATATTGCTTTTGATATGTCTCTATTTTTAAGTAGTAGTGTGTGATCATATGCTGAGGGACTACCTGCCTTTTATTTGAACCATGCTTGCATATTTGACAAATAGGCTACCTGATTAGTGATCTTGGTGTTTCCTTGTATAGCTTTTGTATTGGAGAAGATTTGTCATGATGAATTGAATAGGGCTAATCACATCTGTAATTCTTTTTAGTATGTTGTGTGGGTTTCAGGATCATTTTCTGAAGCTATGTTGGGTTTTGACTCCTGTTTTGCTATTAATTTCTTGCTATTATATTTGAGCTTTCTTGAAGTAGTTTTAGGCATCTGTTTTCCTGCTCTATGTAGATGCCAGTTCTGTTGTTATAAAACCCCTGAAGGAGTTTTTATCTATTAAGGATAGATCATCTTCTACAAACGAAGGCTGGCATTTTATATCTCTTAAGGATGGATCATCCTTTCAAGGTTAGTTTCAGAATCTATAAGCACTGATGAGGAGATGTTAGTATTAAATTATATTTAATCTTGGGTCTGTTTCTTTAAACTTCAAATCCAGTAAGATGATTTTTCAATTGTTTGTTTATTATTAGAATGTCATATTCCACGTGGTTGCTGGAATTTTATATTTAGGTAACATTGAATTTATGAAAGTGGAGAAAATGGAATCATCAAATACAAAGGATTATATGTTCATGTTTCATCTATATAGAGCTGCAGAGCTTTTCATGTAAGTTGTTGGTTTAGTATGCATACCACCTGTTGTCACCACCATTGATTTATTGATGGAAATTTGACTTTGTAATTAAATTTCTTCAGGTGTTACCCACAGGCTCTTCCATATTCACTCTGCAGCAATATAATTGTAACTCAAGATGAAACCATCATAATCTGTTAGCATATAAATACTACAGTTGTAAGTAGAGATGCATTGGTAGAAGTAGTTTACTCAAGGTTATTTAATTTCTAATCTTGGCCTTTATTCATTATCAATTTGTTTTTTAATGATCATTATTTACAGTTTATTTTTTTCATTCTTCATTTTGTTCCATTGTAAGGCATCAAATTGTTATAAAGTTATAAATTGAAAACTATTTGCAGGATTGTGAATAGTACTTCTATTTCTCATCACCCAGATGCAGAGTCGGTAATTAGGGTGTTTGATATATATGGGTTTGAATGTTTCAAGACAAACAGGTGACTAACTAGTTTTCTTTTTGTTTGAATATGATAAAAATGAGTCCGCTGGGGCAAAAATATGTCACAGTACCGTTAAAATTTTTCCACATGCATTTGTTCTTGACTTTTTGGAGTGAAATTGTATAAAATGGAATTAAAATAGGAGAATTTATAGAAAAATACCATCTTCACTGAACTTAATGACAGTGGAAAATTAAAATATCATGATTACCTTTATCTAGACAATTGTCATTTTGAGCATATTTCCACTTATTCACAAAATTTCCATGTTTAAATGCACTTATAGAGATACATGGCTATCATCATTACGATGAAGATTTTACATTGGCTTTTTAGGATTTTTGTTATGTAGTTATGTTGTTACTGATAATTCAGTATATTTCTCTGGGTGTTGCCTTTAATATACTTTTGGAGTTGGGCCTTTGTCAGTTATTAAGGGTTTCTTATAAAATTCATGATACATTTTACTTACAATTCTTAAATTTTTTTATTAACATGCAGTTTTGAACTATTTTGAATCAATTTTATGAATGAGAAACTACGAAAACATTTTAATCAGGTTTGTTGGAAAATTAATTTAATACTCATTTGTGCTGGGTGGGTGGTTGTTGTACAGTATCTATAATTTAATCTTTTTTATGAGCTATGTTGAACTGTTGCAGGAAATGAATTTTCAATCATTCAAAATCCAAAAGTGTTGGACCATCGAATCATTTTTTTGATTTCTCAATAGAAATGATAATGTTTCATTCCATTAATTTATAATTTATTACACATCATATTTTTTTATCTTTAAATCATGTTTTTTCCATTTCATTCCTCTTCATATATCTGTCCAAACAATCTATTTTTTCTCCCAACTATTTGATGGTTCACTATTTCAGTGTTTAAATTGCTTTGTCTTCAATCTGTTTTCAGTTTTTTGGTTTCTATGTCCACACAATTATTTTAGATGTATGACCATATGATTTAAAAGAAAAATTAATATTCTCGTGCTTGTGTATGGGAAGAGTATGAGTTTTCAATAATAAATGTTACAACATCCCTTTAAAAATAGTTTATACATGGGATGACTTGGAATAGTTTTACATATTATTTACTAAGTATAATATTAAATGAGATAGTCCTGATTCGTTCTCTTTATGGTAATTTTTTATGTTGATCAATTGTTTATTAAACACATTTATATTTAATGGTTTAGGTTTTTGGTAAATAATGAAATATTAATGTTATAAGTTTAATTTCACGATTTAGGATTTGGTAATATGATTAATTATTTATGATATTGTGGAAAACACATGTGGGGTCATCATTATAATATGATGGGGACTTATATCTTACTCCAATTTATTGGGTAAGGATTTATATTTAATTAGATAAACTGGGAGTCTTATTGAAAAGATTTCTCATATCTAGTAAACATGTATGTCCTGATCCACTATGAGAAATAGTTTTTTCATGATGTACTAGTTGAAAAAACTATATCCTAATCCATATTAGGGAATAGTTTATTTTTCACAACTTACTATATTGATAGTCTTCATGGTTAACCTTGATGCATGAAACGGTTTCTTGTATTTATCATGTTTCAAAAAATTTATGATTTGAGTTCGCACTTCAGGGTTCTTTAAAACTAATTTATCACCCTTATGGTCCATTTTATTAGAGAGGATGAAGTTTAACTCCATGAATCATTTCTGTGATTTATTTAATTAAGGGTATAGACTTCATATATTTTATTTATGTTCACCCACCGTTATTTTTATATTATGTTCTAATATGATCAAATATTGAAATAAAGTATTTTATCCCATACTATGGATACCATGTGATCATTTTCATATGGTATTTTTCCATTTTTTCTGATGATTGGTTTTATTTAGGGCTTGTATAGGAAGAGTACAATATGGGATGATCATTGTTGGAAACATTGACGGGTATTAAATATAATATAATATTTAATTCCTCGTTTCTAATGGCACTAAACTATTACGGTCTTCATGTGTGATTATTTTTTATATTAATATTATTCATCTAGAAATATAGAATGTCCTTTTTCGAGAATCCTAGGGCATCATAGATTGTATTATAATAAAATAAAGTAATGTTATCCTAGGGAAATATCATATGTGTTCATTGTATTGTAACGGACCAGACCCCCATAGTACATCCCTTTGTCAAATTCCGGATCCAAAGGGTGACTTCTCGGTGGTAGGACGTCATTTCTTTGTGTGACCAATTAGTGTGACACGAAAGGTTTGTCACTGATCGGTGTGACCAATCGGTGTTTGACAGATTTGTGGGACAGGATCGGTGTGTCACCGATGGGTGGGACTGATCGGTCTGCGACCGATTAGTGTGAGAGAGATCGGTGTGCGACTGATCGGTGTGTCACCTATCGGTGCAACCGATCAATGTGCGACCGATCGGTGTGCGACAGATCGGTGTGACACGATTGGTGTGTCACCGATCAGTGCGACTGGTTGATGTGCGACCGATCGATGTGCGACCGATCACTGTGACATGAACGTTGTGTCACTAATCAGTGTCTCACTGATTGGTATGACAGGATTAGAGTGACACAGTCGGTGTCTCACTGATCGGTGTGACATGATCAGTGTGACAAGATTAGTGTGACATGATCGTTGTGTCACCAGTCGGTTTCTCACCAGTCGGTGTAACACAATCGGTGTGACGCGATCGGTGTGACACGATCAGCATGTCACCGATCGGTGCGACACGATCGGTGTCACACAGCCTTATTGAGTTTTTGTTCTATATTTTTTCTTGTAATTCTACTTTTAAACCCTTTAAACATTATTGAAATGGTTCAAGGCCGTTTTTAACCCTATAATCAATGTTTAAATTATTAAGAGTGGGGCAGCCCTCAACGGACCCAACTGTGTGTTCTTGTAACATTCCCCTCTGTTTATATAAAATACTTTAAATTCACAACTTTTACCACCTTTTCCCAATGAGAGTTATTAAATAACAATTAATCCCATCGTGTGTCACCTCCCAACTGTGTGGTGAAACCATGTCTGCATTTAAAACCGGTGAATATATTGATATCTAGTAATTCTAGGGCTCATCTTTTTATCACATGATCTTTCCTCCTTTTCATCTTCTTGACTGGGTTCGGTCTTCCCATAGAGAGTTTGGAGTTCCTTTCCTGAGGCAAGTGGTGCGTGTGTGCTGGAGCCCTTACTGCTCGTCCTTGGAGTCCCGGATGCTCCTCTCCTATAAGTTGTGCATACCTAGTTCGTGGCGCTTCAATAGAAACATTGATTGTTGATCATCAAAGTAGGGTTTTTCCTTCATCTCTCTTACTGTGTATCATGAGGGGTGGGAATTCTATTGTATCTATTGTGATAGATGAAACCAAACATTATATGAAGATAATAAGTGGACCTCAAAATAAAGGATAGGGTGGTGTGATCAGTGTTTCTATTGTATTTCTTATTCTTAATTATGTGTTGTGAATTGTACGGGCTCATGCCCACTGAAAATCATGGCCATTGTTGGTTTTTCCTTGTTTACTAATGAACCTATGTGCTTCCAGATATTTACATGATTAAATGACTATAACATAGAAATCAGTTAATCACCTAAACTCAGTTAGTTAAATGGATTCCCAGTGAACATCAATCCTTCTGTGGTTCATCCCCCTAGTTAACCAACAGAATGAAGAACCAAATGAATGATGTGCTTGAATCTGGAAGTTTCCCTACTCTGTTTTGGTAGTAGGTGTGTTGTTCTACTAGATGCTTATGGGGTGATGTGGATGGGGATGGGATCCTCTATTGGGGAACAGTTGTTGGTTGTGAATCTGAAGCCATGTGGGGATATATCTAGAGGCTTGGTATGGTTCCAGTACTTTGAGGTATCTCACATATCCCTTTTTTGTTTTTGTGACTTTACAAGAAAACTTGGTGTGAATGCTTAAAGTGTTGTTTGGCTATTTCTCTTTCTCTCGCATGTGGTTGTGCCTGTTAGTTTCCCAGTAGTTCACAATTTACTAAAATGGTATCACTTGAACAAGAAATCAATAATGGGCACAATGGGGAATTGCTTTCTAGGATGAGTGGTGACATGGTTGTGGGTTCGGTACTTCTTGTGAATGAATAGTAACGTGGGTGTTTGAGCATAAGTTGGTTTTGGAACTCCAAGGTTGGGTTGAGTTTTTTATACATATTATATAATTGTAGTTCTTATGTTTCTTATTTGCGCCCCACCCAAGTTGAGAACCTAGTGTTGAACGCCCCCATTTCATGGGGGAGGGGTTTTTTTCAAACACTCTTATGAGTGGCTGGTTATTAGCTCATTTTTTATTCCCTTTCCTAAATAGCCCAAGACACATCGGGTAGGATGTGATGGCCTGAGGTCCATTCTAGCCCAAGATTCTTCAGGAAGAGTAGTTGTCGTGGTTGCCCAGGTGTGTGCGGGCATGTTGTTTCCCAAGTGTCTTCAGCATGAGGCACAATTGTCTTCGGGCGTGGCGGTAGTTGTTCTGGCCTAGGTGTTTGCGGGCACGGTTATGTGTGGTTGTTGTGGCCTAGGTGTTTGTGGGCAGGATGTGTGTTTGTGGCCCATGTGTGTATGGGAGGAGTGTGGAAGTGGGACTGCGGTGAGGATGGCGGGAGAGGTTTGATGCATAGGATGTCTTCAAAAACTAGTGGGGAAGTGGTGCGGGGTACCCAAACGTCGATGTGTTATTACTATTATATTGCTTGACTTGTGTTTTTTGGGGATTTTCCCACGGTGAGCCTTGGGTGGATATTTATCTTTGTTAGGTTCTTTGATTATCTCTTTTCTCACAGGGAATTGGAATGCCTCCCCACATGTGTACGAGAGATTTTGGTTTTCCCTACTAGGTATACTTTTATGCTCACCCTACGAATATAAAAACCATTTTCAGGTTTCTAGGAGGACTTCAGGGATTAGTCTGGGTCGTACTAGTTCAGACGTTCAAACATTTGTTATTGTTTTATTTCATTCTTTGATATTTTCATTTTGGGGTTTTTTATACCTTGTAGCTTTTACTTTTGGAATATGCATATGGGAATGGTTTGTTTTGGCTTTACCTGTACTTCCACATTTGGTGTTGTTAGGATTTACTATCTTATCTCTTGATCATATTAAATAAAAAGGAAAATACCTTCCATCTTGTGTCTGATTCTATCCCCTTAGTGCTCGTTGCCACTATGGGACCTATAAAAGGAGGGTCTCAGGGGGGTCATTATCACTCCTTCAACTAGAAGAAGGAAGGGTCTGGAAACCTGTTGTCCCTTCCCTCATCTTGGTGAAGGTATGTCGTGATAGAATGGTATCAGAGGATTGAGGTTGAGAGATAGGATGAAGTCTGGGTTTAGGCACAGTGATGATTGCATGGGATGGTAGGGAAACAGTGTTGGGCGATCTTGGGTCATGAAATTGTCCTGGGAAGACCAGCCAGGACATGGGATTTTAGGGCCCCCCATGATCCGATGCAAGGACCCTAGGCCTACCGAACGACCAAGTAAGAATACCCTGATTTCAAGGTAAAGACCCTAAGGAAGGTACATGCATCATAATGACTTGGGTTTTTCTATTTCATGAGTATTTTGAGGGTTTAAAATGAATAAGAAGTCTAAGAAAATGTAAAAGCAATCTTCTGCAATGCTCGTGATTAGGCATTCTTTATTTACCTTGCAGATATGGCACCCGGACAGTGACCAAGGGTAGTATGAGTGATCGAGGCCCTGGAGGGTGATTTAGATGATCGACAGAGGGCTGACTGAGAGGAGGAGGGCGATCAGTGGAAGTGGATGCTTCGTGCCTTCCAGTGGCAGACCATTGGTAAGTATGAGGGTAGCATCTCGGACATGGAGATAAAGAGCTGGCTAGAGGAGCTGGTGAAAGCTTTTAGCTTGATCCGGAGCCTAACAGAATAATGGTTTCCTCTGGCTGTAAGCTAGATGCAGGGAGCAACGCGTCAGTGGTGGATGCTTTATCTTGGGGAGAAGAGGGAGGCTGAGGTTACTTAGGCTGACTTCGAGAAGGAGTTCTGGGAAGAATTCCTCTCTCCCACGATTATGGCTAAGAAGAGGCAGGAGCTGATCTCCTTCTAGTAGGGGAGCATGTCAGTGAGAGAGTTGGGGATCAAGTTCAAGGATCTCCTCCTCTTTTCTCCGGACCTCTTTCCAGATGAGGATTCTTGGGCAAGACGTTTGGAAGATGCACTTAGACCTTCTCATCAGTATGTTGTTACTCCCTTTACCTTACTGACATACATGGAGGTCCGAAAAAAGTCTAAAGTAGTGGAGAGGATGAAAACACTGGGAGGTGTATCATGAGAGGGAATCCAGTTGGGATCATCTAAAGGGAAGGCCTTCAGCAGTAGGCCTCCAGCATCAGGGCCCTCTAGGATTCGGCCAGTAGAGAGCAGGCCTCAAAAGTTCTAGTTCTGATCTCTTGGTCCTCGCCCTTTCCTTTCAGGACCAGAAGCAAGATGCTTCATCTATGGAAGCCGTGGGCACCTTCAGAATCAGTGCCCGGACCGATTACAGTACAATGGGGGTGGGCCGGTGCAGCACCTGCCCCAACTGCAGCTGTTTCCTACCAGGCCCTTTCAGCAGCAGCTGCAGGGATAGCGAGCTCCCGCTCCTCTAAGGGAAGATGTCGCAAGAGGAGGCCGACCTCAGGGCACTCCTCGTGGACCTCGACCATGGTGCGGTCGGGGAGCTGGCCGACAGCCAAGAGGCAGAAGAGTTGGGTGTGGGTAGTTGCACGCCGCAGAGGTAGCAGTTCCAGCAGGGTCAGAAGCCATTCGAAGTACGAGCAGCTTGTTTAGTACTCTTGCCTATGCCTTGTTCAATACAGGATCTTCCCACTACTTTGTTGCACCTAGTATGGCCTGTGATATGGGATTATATACTAATAGACTTCCAGTGCCCCTGGTGATGATCATGCCAGTCGGAGGTCAGACCGACTTTTTTTATTTTCGCCGAGGGTATAGACTGATGATTGGGCCACATTATTCTATCAGTGATCTTCAACTATTACAGATACAACCATACGATGTCATCCTAGGAATTGACTGGATGTTCTCAGTATGTTCCGCCATTGACTGCTTCTGAGGAAGGATTGTGTTTTTAGATTTGGGTGGCTGACATGTAACTTTCATTAGTGAGCGGGGATCCAAGAAAAGTTGCTGGCGAGAGGAGCCCCTCCTTTCCTCATTAGCTAAACTATCAGTGGATTCGGTGGATGCAGAAAAGGTATAATTCCCAGGGATCGTTGTTGAGTTTATGGACATCTTCCCTGAAGAAGTGGTGACTATACCCCCTCGACGTGATATTGAGTTCGGGATAGACATACAACCTGGTTTCCATCCAATTTCGAGGGCTCCCTACCAGATGGCGCCTTCTGAGTTGCGGGATTTTTGGATTCAGATTGAAGATCTAATGAAGAAGGGTTTTGTTTGACCAAGTGCATCACCTTGGGGTGTTTTGTCTTGTTCATAAAGAGGTCAGATGGTAGTCTCTGGCTGTGCATAGAATATCGAAGGATGAATCAGGTAATTGTCATGAATTGTTAACCTCTCTCGAGGATAGATGGTCTATTTGACCAACTAAGGGGTGAAGGTTGGTTCTCATAGACCGATCGGCAGTCTAGATATCACTAGTTGAGGGTAAATGAGGGAGAGATCTCAAAGACTACCTTCAGGTATAGGTATGGACATTTTGAGTTTGTATTCATGTCGTTCAGAGTTACGAACAAACTAGTTGTGTTCATATGACTCATGAACTCCGTCTTCCAAGAGTACCTTGATCAGTTCATTGTCATGTTTATTGACGACATCCTAATTTACTCAAGGTCATTGGAAGATCATCCTAAACACCTAAGAATTGTTTTATAGGTCATCCAACAGCACCAACTCTATGGGAAAGTGTCCAAGTGCATGTTCTGGGCACGAGAAGTGAACTTCCTTGGGGACATGGTGTCCGAACAGGGAATAGAGGTGGACCCATCAAAGGTCGAGGTGGTTGTTTCTTGGGAAACACCCAAGAGCGTGATAGAAATTCATAGTTTCCTAGTTCTGGTAGGTTACTACCGGAAGTTCATGCACAACTTCTCCCAAGATGCAGCAACTTTGACAACCTTGAGTAAGAAGGTCCAGGCTTTCGTTTGGAGTGGGAAGTGAGAGGTATCCTCAAGCTATCTGAAGGGGATGTTGGTTAGTGCCCCAGTGTTGAGGTTTCTAGAAGAAGGCGTATCATATGATGTGTTTTCTAATGCTTCTGGACAAGGCCTCGGGTGTGTGTTGATGCAAAGACAATGGGTAATCTCTTATGGGTATATATAGTTATGTCCCCATTAGCGTGACTATACCACCCATGATCTGGAGCTTGCGACGGTTGTGTTCACTCTAATGTTGTGGCGGCATTACCTTATCAGGGAGTGCTTCGTGATCTTCATGGATCACAAAAACTTCAATTATATATTCTCCCAGTGAGACATGAACATACGACAGTGAAAGTGGATAGAGTTTCTTCAGGACCCTGACTTCGAGATTTCCTACACTGCAGGAGAAAAGAATGTGGTGGCCGATGCCTTGAGCAGAAAATGCCGGAGAATGTTGTTTGAGAGTTGGAAGATTCTTGGAAGGCGATAGAGGAGTTGGCTTACCTACATGTGGATATAAGGGAGGATGGTGGTAGAGGTGGACTATTTCATATGACAGTGCAATCCTCTCTCCTATGGCTGGTGGACAAGTCTCAGTGGGGAGACATATTGAGTGAAGTAACGCGTGACTAGGTTAACCAAGACGATGCTCCGGAGGAGTGGTCGGCAGATGGTCAGAATCATATTATTTTTTGAGGTAAGATGTTTCTCCTAGAGGCGATGCGTGATAGGGTTCTTAGTGAGTTCCAAAAATCACCCCTAGCGGTGCACCAAAGAGTTTCAAAGATGTACCAGGGTATGAGGAGTCAGTTTTGGTGGCCCGTTATAAAGTGGGCGATGATAGAGTTCATGGCCAGGTGCCTAGTGTTTCAGTAGGTGAAGGCTGAACACCATGTTCCAGGCGGTCTGTTATAACCTTTAGACGTCATCGAGTGGAATCGGGGTGACTTCTTGATGATTTTTATCACAGGACTACCAATGTTTCAAGGATGTTGTGATGCTATCTGCTTAGTGATGGACAGGTTGACGAAATCCCCTCACATTCTGGAAATCAAGGAGTCGGGTGTAGTGGATGCCTTAGAAAGGAGGTACATGGATGAGGTGGTGTGGTTTCATGGAGTTCCAAGGTCCATAGTCTCAGATAGGGATTCACGGTTTACCTCACGAGTCTGAAGAGGATTGCAGCATGCTTTTCAAACCCAGCTATGTCTTAGTACTACTTTTTACCCCCATACATATGGACAGACATAGTGCACCATCCAGACAATGGATTATATGCTACGGGCATTTATTCTAGACTCTGGGGGATTGTGGGTGAGAAAATTACCTCTGGTTGAGTTTTCCTACAATAGTACCTATCACTCTACGATTGGAATGGCTCAGTTCGAAGCTTTGTATGGGATTTCATGTCGCTCACCCATATGATGGACGGAGGTTGGGGAAGCAGGTGTTCTTGGCCCGAAAGTGGTGCAGAGCACGAATGAGAATGTGTAGCTTATATGGGAGAGTATCAAGGCAGCCCGAGATTGACAAAAGTCATATGCTGATAATAGGAGGAGACCCATAGAGTTCGAGGCCAGGGACCATGTATTTTGGAAGGTCTCCCCTCGACGTAGGCAACAAAGGTTCGGTAGGGGGATTATGCATTCTCCTAGGTTAATTGGACTATTCAAAGTACTACGGCTGGTCAGTGAAGTGGCTTATCAGTTAGCGCTACCACCTCTGATACAGAGAATCTATGAGGTCTTCCATGTGTCACAACTCCAACGGTATCTGCATGACAATTCACCCATCCTCGACTGGGGAAAGCTAGACATCGATGTCGACATGATGTTTGTGAAAATACCTGTGAGAATAGAGGATCATGAGGAGAAGGTTCTGCAGGGATGGACCTTTCCCTTGGTTCGTGTGTTATGGAGGCATGGTGGGATCGAGGAGAGTACATGGGAACGGGAAGCACAGATTCACG
Source organism: Viscum album (assembly GCA_963277665.1). NCBI lineage: Eukaryota > Viridiplantae > Streptophyta > Magnoliopsida > Santalales > Viscaceae > Viscum > Viscum album. The sequence goes on from OY728156.1 coordinate 1,744,368,926, forward strand.
CCCAATACCCAGAGCTATTTTTAGTTTTGTCTTGTTTCATTTTGTAGATGTTTTTGATGTAATACTTACTGTGTTGGTTTATGAGGTGTTTTGTTTCCAGGCCTTACAAATGTTATGAAAATTCATGATATTTGGGAATGGATGACTTGATCCCTAACCAATACACATTAAGGTAGATGCGATTAAATCTGTGCAGATGAGTCAGTGCCACCCAAAGCGAATAGTATCTTGACATGGAAGAAGGAACTCCTAGAACCGTGTGTTGGGAAAATGTGAAACTGGAGTTCGGTGTGGCTATTTGGGGTGGTTTTTCCCTGAGGGGTTTTCATACCTCTCTCTCCTCTTCAGGTCTAGCTTTGATTCTCGAGAAAGAGAATAGTTCAAGAGGTATCTAATGTAGTAGCCCAAACCCTCATGGTCCATCCCTTTGGCAAATTCCAGATCCTAAGGGTGATGTCTCGATGGTAAGATGTGATTTCGGTGTGGGCTGATCGGTGGGACACGATCGGAGTGTCCCCGATCGGTGCGACCAATCGGTGTGCGGACGATCGGTGTGTGGTCTATCGGTGTGCGGATGATCGGTGTTGTAGAGACCCGAAACCTGATGTACATGAACATTACATTACTTTTGCGGAATACTTAGTACATAACAAAAACACACACTAAAGGATCGTAATAGTTTAGTGTCTTTGGAAACTCAGAACGTAATCTTCTAATCGTGGTGAAAGATCTTCAATATCTCCCATAAAGATCTTCCCTTTTTTTTCTTACCTAAAACCTTTATTTATATCCTGGGGAAAAGAAAACATAAAAGGGTGAGCTCAAATGCTCAGTAAGGGTATACAAAAGATATAAAAATCATATCATATCTTTTTGAAAATCATAACCTGCAAAAGAGATCATAATATCTTAACATGGAACAAATCATAGAAGTGAAAATGAGATCACCATAATCATAACATGAAACTTGAAACATTGTGGCATGCACACATAATCATGGAAAATCATTTCTTGTTAGTCATGACTCATTACCAAGACTATCTTAGTGGACAAAGTCCCTTTCTGAATCGAGTAACCCTCGTTTCAGTCCTGTTTCACTGAACCGGTATCACCTACCATTCCAGCCATGTCTATCTCATGAGATATAAAATCTTTACCCAATGCATTGGAGGGAGATATAGGTCCCACCCATCTTATAATGAATCCTTTCTTATGTGTGCCACATAATCATAAATCATACATCATCACATAACCCATGTAATAAAAATGGAATTCTTAAACAACATGACATCATAAAATAATTCATATAAGATAAAGGAATTCATAAAAATGTTTCCATCACAACATAATAAAATCCATATAATAATAGGGATAGAAACAGAACCCTTTTATTATCTTAGATGGAAAATAATTTTGATAAAATACTTGAACTTCATTCTTGAGGAAAATATCCTTTCTACTTCAAAAACACTTTTCCTTTCTTAACATGTCATACAATTTTAAAATAAAAGAAGTTGATTAAAAATAAACTTGAATACTTGTAAAGGAAGCTTCTTGGAAATAATTTTTTTTTAAATCCATTCATGCCGTATAAGTTAAAAAAAAACATTCTTCGTACTTTTGTCGGAAAAGTCAAAAAGTACCTCGTACGACAAAAGATTCCTTTCATACATATTACTAAAACTCAACGAAGGGTAAAAATGGATTTAAACAATTGTAGGTGGATGGAAATAAAATTACATTTTGATGAAACATGGATGTGGATGATAAAATACACCCCAGTAAATACTTACGAATAAACAATCTCGGATAAAAATGAGATTGTGATATTTCCCTTACCTTAGGTCCGACTTTCTTTGTAAGTGTCCGAACCTCCTGTATAATGATTTAAATCATGTTATTGACTTATTACAGAATCATATTCATTGTTATGATATCATATATGGTTCACTTATTACATTATATTACCCGTTCTTTTGTAAATTCCATGTTAAAGAAGCGTTTTGGGTAAAATCGTTTCATTTATCGTAGGTGTTTTGACTTGTTGTTCTTGACATCATTATTACATATATCATGATTTACTTACTTCCAGAATATAAAATATGATTTATATATCATATATATTCAGTATATATATATATAAATAATAGGTAGATAAATAAAATGAAAAACACCGTTCATGGAGACGGTAGTCCGTACGTACGCATGAACGCTGTTTTTCTTTCCTTATTGTCTTGAAATGGAAGTAAGTAGATGACATACATATGTATATATACATAAATCCAGTAGCTTTATAATGTCATATATTTCATTATTATTTCTTATATATACATTATAATCATTCTTAAATGGTTAACATGGAGAATGAATCTCATCGCGTCGTGGAGACGGTAGTCCGTACGTACGCACGAGCGATGATATCATTTCTATAAATATTAAATTGGAGTGGAGTGGATTATACAATATATCAGAATCAATATGATGTTGTAATAACTATGTATAGTTATTATTTACACTATTATACCCATCCATGTAAGGTGGCGGTGGAAAATAGATTACACCACGGCGTGGAGACGGTATTCCGTACGTACGCACGCGCGGTGATTTCTTTTTCCGTAGGATGGATAGATGGTGAAATAGGGTTGTTTCATACTTATAATAACATATCAGTATATGAGTGATACTGATGTTATTACTTCATAATGAAACAACCTAAGAAGAAGAAGTGGAAGAAGAAATAAAGATGAAAGAATTGGTAACGGTAATTACCTCTTCTTTGAAGTGCCTCTTTGAGACCTCCTCTTAGGGCACTAGAATTGGTCTTTGAGGAAGACCAGAACCTCTAGGATGTTGCTAGGGAAGTGGAGAAGGGATTTTTGCAGGGGTTGGCCGAGATTGAGTGCTCAAATTGGTGTGAGGAGGAGGGGGAGGAGGTGTCCTTTTATAAGGGAGGAGAGGGGCACCATAGGAATTCTTAAAAATATTAATTTATAATAAATCTAACCCCACTTAAAAACCTCCACAAATGACTCATATTCAAAGATTAGATGAGATAGGGTTGTAATCTCATCAACCAATCAAGTTTAGACATGTTTGGATATTATTTTAAACCTTATCAATTAGATTTAACTCTAAGTTAAATAATTTACCTTTTACCGTGTCTTTTTGTTTTCTTTCACTATATGGTTAATAAACTTACTATAACATGCCAAACGAACCCAAAATTGTTTATTATTAATATATATATATCCTTATCTAAGTCATTTGGCCGAACCATAGATTTTTAGGAATAAAATAACAATTAATAATATAATATTTGATTTAAAAACTATTTTGTGTCAATTTTGACACTATTTGATATATGATTTTTGTTAAAGTCATAACAGAATTATATGTTCGAACCAAGTTGATTAAATCAACATTAATATATCACAGTAACCTAGAAAATTAGTGGAATTCATAAAAAATCTCAAATTACATTTATTTTGGTGTTTATAACATCAATTATGTCAATATTTCATTAATAAGATAATTACTGCATCATCGTTGTGTCATAAATAAATTACATTATTTGATGTCTAAAAATTACAAATAAAATACCATTATGTAGTAAATCTTTTTAGCTTTCTAATGAATATTTACAATCGAATTTATCTTATGTATAACCCCATATTAAAAATGATTTACTTATTAAACTTTGATTTTAACTATTTTAACCCTTCTTTAAATAAATTAATAATAAATGTCCTAATCTAATCCAAGTGGGCCTAAATGGTCATATTTTATTCCTAAGTTTGTTTTTGGTCGAATTAAACTTCTCCAATAGAATTAGGACATGTGTTAGGGTAATAGTAATATCATATTTACCCTTAGTTACCCTATTTACTATTAACCGCGGTAAAAAAAAGTAAAAAGTTACTATTCACCAAAAATTATTTTCATCTCATTGAACCACATTTTAGTCCTTGATATTAACCGTGTCTCTCGGATTTTCGAAATTCCATTCACAGAAGTGGTAAAATTAAGTTTTATGCAAAATTCAGTTTTTAACCTACCACTTAGTGGTTTCACTATTCATCAAAAATTGAAAGTTTTCAGAAAAATGCCAAAATTTCATCCTAAGCTATATTTCATATTACGAATTCAAAAATGAAGTCTATTTTACCAAATTCATAACATAGAAGTTGAATTAATTAATTTTATAATTAAATCCCGCTATTAAAACAAATAGCGTGTTTTTACGAAACAATATCTATCAAAAGATTGACACTTGTTTATGTCTGGTTTAAATGTGAAATTACGTCCAATGACCAACATTGTATTAAATTGTAAAAATATATTCTAAATATACTTTAAAACCACTCAAATTAATAATTTATCACTATTAATTATTTCGATTAAAAAAGTTGTTTTTAATTATAATTTAGTAATTTTCACTATTCATCAGAATATGAAAGTTATCCGAAATGTACCAAAATTTCACCTTAGGCTAAATTTGATACTCCGAATCCAAAAATGAAATCCATTTTGAAAAATAAAATTTACAAAATTTCAAAAAGTGGTTATTACTATTCATAACGGCTAGTTTTAATAGCATATCGCTGTTTAGTGAAACTCGTTATTGCGTACTACACACACTATCGAGGAAGGTTGCGATTGCGTGTAATGCAAGGCAAGTCAAGGATGCGTGTTGTGAAAGCTCCTTTTGGTGTAGCGTACAACACAAGACATTAATAAAATTAAAAAGAATATTTTTCATAAAATCTTGGGCTGTTACATTCTACCCCCCTTAAAATGAATTTCGCCCTCGAAATTCGTCGGGGTTATAAATGGTTTTCTATTTGAAAGTTTCCCACATCGTAAAAAGGAATACCAAATCTTGGCTTTAAAAACTAAAGTATGAAATGTAACGATTACCCAAATAAACTAATTGTTGGGTTTCCACATAGGTAAAAATATGGATATGGAAGAAAAATCTAACCATCATGTTCTGATGGAGAGTGGTAGAGAACATGGCTATGGAAAAGTCAAAAATCACAAATCCATAAATTTGTGATGATATAAGGTATCATCTGATTCCTCAGGTATATGATCACTAGGACAACATTTTTGGTTTTCAAGATCATTTCCCTAAAGTTGAAAATTTGAATTAGAATAAATACTTACTTTATTTTGGTACAATCTCACTGTTGTTCGTGCCTTGAACAATTTCCACTTCATCTCTTAAATAAATGAAGTTGAATTTGTTATTCGTGAAGTGTTAGCAGATAATGTGATAGAATGACGTGTCATTCCATCTGTCTCAAACAAAAGGTTAGCAAAAATTATATACATAAGTCGATCTATAGTGAGATTAATCATATATGGTTCCTAAAATGGGCTTATACTTCATATATCATACTACTTTATATAATAACACTAGTTTCTACTAAACAGGGACTTCCTGTAGGTCAGTGGTAGGCGATAAAGGCCAGTCGCACTTCGGTTGTGGGTTCGATTCCTACAGCCTTGTCCGAAGCGATGGGCTGTCACCCGTCCTGCAGGTTGTCCTTTTTCCAAAACTATATTACTATAACATCCCATCAATAATATGGAAAACAAATTTCTATCCTTAAACAATATTAACTTACGTCCAACATAATCTAGTCTAATCTTTAGGCTTATACATAATACTGTAGTCCACTCTCATAACATAGTGAAAACGATTACCAGAGATTTAACACCATCGTCGATCCCCATAAGATATGTCTTGTTGGTCACATTCTAAACATTCAAAGTCCTTAATCATGTATTCTCTTGAATACCTTAGTGAAAACATGAATTCAGTTTAAAGTTAACACTTTCCACATACCAAAATCCTCAAAATTCTATATACTCAAACCATGATATCACTTAGTCCTTATATCAATCATGAGCTCATGAATACTGTTAAACATTTCATTTTCTTATTTTCCCTTCATTATGCGCATATCATCTTATTTCCAAAAATATCTCAATCACTTTGAATACCACATTAAACCAATACATAAATATTCCAATACTCCATGATACAACATTATTTTGGAAACCCATTACATAAACACTTAATCATTCCACCACATCGTTATCATATTCAACATTGCCAATAGTGATCGCATGTGATTTCCCTTTGTCCTTTGCCTTCAGTGGTTGCTCATGTTGATCATCACTAACCCTTGGATTAGGGCAATTATTAGCATAATGCCCCATTTCCTTGCACTTGAAGCATTGAAGTGTTGGTGGTGCGTTCTCTGCAGTGTTTGCTTTATTCACATCATTAGAAACCCTTTTTCTATTACTTCGACACTCAGCTGCTCGATGACCTTCTTTTCCACACTTAAAACATTTTCTAGTCCCTTTAAGACAATCTCCACCATGCTTCTTTCCACACTTTGTGCATAAGGAAACATTCATCTTCTTTTCACCATTATTCTGAGATTTCTCCTTGAACTCCATCTTTCGTTTCTTGTCAAAACCATGAGATGGATATGTAACACCAACTTCCATTTCTACCTTGATAGCACAACGCACAATTTCTTCATAGCTACTGAAGTCTCTTATAGCTAATGCCCTTCGAAGACTTGGTTTTAAGCCACTGAAAAATCGATCAACTTTACTTTCAGGTTGGATGATAATGCCAGATGCATACCTTGCAAGTCTTGTAAAATTCGCTTCGTATATACCAACAGATTCATCATCCTTCTGTTTCAGCTCAAGAAACTCCTTTTCCATCTTCGTTCGAAGAATACGAGGGAAGTACTTACTGAAAAACAAGTTCTTGAACTCGTCCCATTCCATGGACTCAATTTCATCTCTTGGCCTCGTATTCTTGATAAGATTCCACCATTGATCAGCTTCACCTTCCAAACGATATACTGCTAAGATGACTTTATCATGTTCAGAACATTGAAGAACTGAAAATATCTTTTCAGCAGTACTAATCCATTGTTCAGCAACTAATGGATCAGTAGACCCACTGAAAGAAGGCGGACGCTGCCTCATGAAGGATTCAATGGAATGTTGCTCCTTCCTTTGCTCGTTTGGAAGTCCTGCATGATTCATAGCTTGAGAAAGTTGTGTGAGCATGGCTACAAGATTTTGCATTCCAGATCCTATATCGTTTGGTTGCTCAGGGGGACAATCATTGCATTGTCCATTGCATTGATCAACACGGTTCCTTCGGGTTCCAGCCATCGTCTAAAACCCCAAAAGAATAGTGTGAGAGGAAAAAATAATGCTAGGGAAAACAACATAATAAAGGGGTAGTACCCTCAATATCTAACATCTTAGGTTAAATTCTAAGATCGTTAGCGCAATTCTAGGACTATAACCTATACGTATACTTAACCTTAGAGACATCCCTAGACATACCTTAGAAATATCTCTAGGGATCTCACTAACGTTTTCGCATCCTAGTTTCCAAAGGTTGACTAAACCTTTCCTCTGATACCAACTGTAGAGACCCGAAACCTGACGTACATGAACATTACATTACTTTTGCGGAATACTTAGTACATAACAAAAACACACACTAAAGGATCGTAATAGTTTAGTGTCTTTGGAAACTCGGAACGAAATCTTCTAATCATGGTGAAAGATCTTCAATATCTCCCATAAAGATCTTCCCTTTTTTTTCTTACCTAAAACCTTTATTTATATCCTGGGGAAAAGAAAACATAAAAGGGTGAGCTCAAATGCTCAGTAAGGGTATACAAAAGATATAAAAATCATATCATATCTTTTTGAAAATCATAACCTGCAAAGGAGATCATAATATCTTAACATGGAACAAATCATAGAAGTGAAAATGAGATCACCATAATCATAACATGAAACTTGAAACTTTGTGGCATGCACACATAATCATGGAAAATCATTTCTTGTTAGTCATGACTCATTGCCAAGACTATCTTAGTGGACAAAGTCCCTTTCTGAATCGAGTAACCCTCGTTTCAGTCCTGTTTCACTGAACCGATATCACCTACCATTCCAGCCATGTCTATCTCATGAGATATAAAATCTTTACCCAATGCATTGGAGGGAGATATAGGTCCCACCCATCTTATAATGAATCCTTTCTTATGTGTGCCACATAATCATAAATCATCCATCATCACATAACCCATGTAATAAAAATGGAATTCTTAAACAACATGACATCATAAAACAATTCATATAAGATAAAGGAATTCATAAAAATGTTTCCATCACAACATAATAAAATCCATATAATAATAGGGAGAGAAACAGTACCCTTTTATTATCTTATATGGAAAATAATTTTGATAAAATACTTGAACTTCATTCCTGAGGAAAATATCCTTTCTACTTCAAAAACACTTTTCCTTTCTTAACATGTCATACAATTTTAAAATAAAAGAAGTTGATTAAAAATAAACTTGAATACTTGTAAAGGAAGCTTCTTGGAAATAATTTTTTTTGAAATCCATTCATGCCGTATAAGTTAAAAAAACATTCTTCGTACTTTTGTCGGAAAAGTCAAAAAGTACCTCGTACGACAAAAGATTCCTTTCATACATATTACTAAAACTCAACGAAGGGTAAAAATGGATTTAAACAATTGTAGGTGGATGGAAATAAAATTACATTTTGATGAAACATGGATGTGGATGATAAAATACACCCCAGTAAATACTTACGAATAAACAATCTCGGATAAAAATGAGATTGTGATATTTCCCTTACCTTAGGTCCGACTTGCTTTGTAAGTGTCCGAACCTCCTGTATAATGATTTAAATCATGTTATTGACTTATTAAAGAATCATATTCATTGTTATGATATCATATATGGTTCACTTATTACATTATATTACCCCTTCTTTTGTAAATTCCATGTTAAAGAAGCGTTTTGGGTAAAATCGTTTCATTTATCGTAGGTGTTTTGACTTGTTGTTCTTGACATCATTATTACTTATATCATTATTTACTTACTTCCAGAATATAAAATATGATTTATATATCATATATATTCAGTATATATATATAAATAATAGGTAGATAAATAAAATGAAAAACACCGTTCATGGAGACGGTAGTCCGTACGTACGCATGAACGCTGTTTTTATTTCCTTATTGTCTTGAAATGGAAGTAAGTAGATGACATACATATGTATATATACATAAATCCAGTAGCTTTAAAATGTCATATATTTCATTATTATTTCTTATATATACATTATAATCATTCTTAAATGGTTAACATGGAGAATGAATCTCATCGCGTCGTGGAGACGGTAGTCCGTACGTACGCACGAGCGATGATATCATTTCTATAAATATTAAATTGAATTGGAGTGGATTATAAAATATATCAGAATCAATATGATGTTTTAATAACTATGTATAGTTATTATTTACACCATTATACCCATCCATGTAAGGTGGCGGTGGAAAATAGATTACACCACGGCGTGGAGACGGTATTCCGTACGTACGCACGCGCGGTGATTTCTTTTTCCGTAGGATGGATAGATGGTGAAATAGGGTTGTTTCATACTTATAATAACATATCAGTATATGAGTGATACTGATGTTATTACTTCATAATGAAACAACCTAAGAAGAAGAAGTGGAAGAAGAAATAAAGATGAAAGAATTGGTAACGGTAATTACCTCTTCTTTGAAGTGCCTCTTTGAGACCTCCTCTTAAGGGACTAGAATTGGTCTTTGAGGAAGACCAGAACCTCTAGGATGTTTCTAGGGAAGTGGAGAAGGGATTTTGGCAGGGGTTGGCCGAGCTTGAGTGCTCAAATTGGTGTGAGGAGGAGGGGGAGGAGGTGTCCTTTTATAAGGGAGGAGAGGGGCACCTTAGGAATTCTTAAAAATATTAATTTATAATAAATCTAACCCCACTTAAAAACCTCCAAAAATGACTCATATTCGAAGATTAGATGAGATAGGGTTGTAAGCTCATCAACCAATCAAGTTTAGACATGTTTGGATATTATTTTAAACCTTATCAATTAGATTTAACTCTAAGTTAAATAATTTAACTTTTACCGTGTCTTTTTGTTTTCTTTCACTATATGGTTAATAAACTTACTATAACATGCCAAACGAACCCCAAATTGTTTATTATTAATATATATATCCTTATCTAAGTCATTTGGCCGAACCTTAGATTTTTAGGAATAAAATAACAATTAATAATATAATATTTGATTTAAAAACTATTTTGTGTCAATTTTGACACTATTTGATATATGATTTTTGTGAAAGTCATAACAGAATTATATGTTCTAACCAAGTTGATTAAATCAACATTAATATATCATAGTAACCTAGAAAATTAGTGGAATTCATAAAAAATCTCAAATTACATTTATTTTGGTGATTATAACATCAATTATGTCAATATTTCATTAATAAGATAATTACTGCATCATCGTTGTGTCATAAATAAATTACATTATTTGATGTCTAAAAATTACAAATAAAATACCATTATGTAGTAAATCTTTTTATCTTTCTAATGAATATTTACAATCGAATATATCTTATGTATAACCCCATATTAAAAATGATTTACTTATTAAACTTTGATTTTAACTATTTTAACCCTTCTTTAAATAAATTAATAATAAATGTCCTAATCTAATCCAAGTGGGCCTAAATGGTCATATTTTATTCCTAAGTTTGTTTTTGGTCGAATTACACTTGTCCAATAGAATTAGGACATGTGTTAGGGTAATAGTAATATCATATTTACCCTTAGTTACCCTATTTACTATTAACCGCGGTAAAAAAAAGTAAAAAGTTACTATTCACCAAAAATTATTTTCATCTCATTGAACCACATTTTAGTCCTTGATATTAACCGTGTCTCTCGGATTTTCGAAATTCCATTCACAGAAGTGGTAAAATTAAGTTTTATGCAAAATTCAGTTTTTAACCTACCACTTAGTGGTTTCACTATTCATCAAAAATTGAAAGTTTTCAAAAAAATGCCAAAATTTCATCCTAAGCTATATTTCATATTCCGAATTCAAAAATGAAGTCTATTTTACCAAATTCATAACATAGAAGTTGAATTAATTAATTTTATAATTAAATCCCGCTATTAAAACAAATAGCGTGTTTTTACGAAACAATATCTATCAAAAGATTGACACTTGTTTATGTCTGGTTTAAATGTGAAATTACGTCCAATGACCAACATTGTATTAAATTGTAAAAATATATTCTAAATATACTTTAAAACAACTCAAATTAATAATTTATCACTATTAATTATTTCGATTAAAAAAGTTGTTTTTAATTATAATTTAGTAATTTTCACTATTCATCAGAATATGAAAGTTATCCGAAATGTACCAAAATTTCACCTTAGGCTAAATTCGATACTCCGAATCCAAAAATGAAATCCATTTTGAAAAATAAAATTTACAAAATTTCAAAAAGTGGTTATTACTATTCAAAACGGCTAGTTTTAATAGCATATCGCTGTTTAGTGAAACTCGTTATTGCGTACTACACACACTATCGAGGAAGGTTGCGATTGCGTGTAATGCAAGGCAAGTCAAGGATGCATGTTGTGAAAGCTCCTTTTGGTGCAGCGTACAACACAAGACATTAATAAAATTAAAAAGAATATTTTTCATAAAATCTTGGGCTGTTACAGGTGTGACGCGATCGATGTGTCGCCGATCAGTGCGACCGATCGGTGGGCGCCCGATCGGTGTGCGGCCGATCTGTGTGCTACCACTCAGCGTGACACAATCGGTGTGTCACCGATCAGTACGACCGATCGTTCTGCAACCGATCAATGTGTGACCGATCGGTGTGTGATCGATTAGTGTGCGATCGATCGGTGTGTCACGGATCGGTGTCTCACTGATCCGTGTGACCCGATTGGTGGGACACGATCGGTGTGACACGATCCGTGTGATGCGATCAGTGTGACACGATCTGTGTGTCACCAGTCAGTGTCTCACAGATCGGTGTGACACGATCAGTGTGACATGAATGGTGGGACATGATCAGTGTGTGACCGATCGGGGTGACACGGATCGGTGTCTCACCGATTGGTGTGACACGATCGGTGTGACGCGATCAATGGGACACGACCGGTGGCTCACCGATCGGTGTGACACGATCAGTGTGATGCGATCGGTGTGACCTAATCGATGTGTCACCGGTCAGTGTCTCACATATCGGTGTGACACGATCGGTGTGACATGAATGGTGGGACATGATCGGTGTGTTTCCGATCAGTGTCTCACCGATCGGTGCGACACGATCGGTGGGTCACCGATCAGTGCAACCGATCGGTGTGTCACCGATCAGTACGACACGATCAGTGTCACACAACCTTGATGAGTTTTTCTTCTATAGTTTCTCTTGTAACGCTACTTTTTAACCCTTTTAACCTTTTGGAAATGCTTCAAGGCCGTTTTTAGCTCCATAATCAATGTTTAAATTCCTAAGAGTGGGGCGACCGTCAACGAACCCAGATGTGTGTTTGTGTAACATTCCCCTCTATTTATATAAAATCGTTAAAGTCACAGATGATTGCACCATTTCCTGATGAGAGTTATTAAATAACAATTAATCATGTCATGTGTAACCACCCAACTGCATGGTGAAATCATGATCCACCTTTAAACCCGCTGATGATCTTGATATCCAGTAACGCCTGGGCTCATCTTTTTATCGCACAAGCATTCCTCCTTTTCTTCTTCTTGTCCAGGTTCTCTCTTCCCGTGTAGAATTTGGAGTTTATTTCCCATGAAAAGTGATGGGTGTGTGCTGGAGCCCTTACATATCATCCATAGAGTCCAGGATGCTCCTCCCCTGTATGTTTCACATCCCTAGTTCTTGGCGCATCGAGGGAAAATTGATCTATGATCATCCAAGTAGGGGGTTTCCTTCACTTCTATTACTGTGTATCATACAGAGTGTGTATGATATTGTTTCTATAGGGATGTATGAAACCAAAGTTTAAAAGAAGATAATAAATGGACCTTTAAAGAAAATAGAGGGGGTGAAATCATTGTTTATGTTGTATTTCTTATTCTAAATTATGTGTTATGAATTGTACGGGCTCCTTCCCACTGAAAATCTTGGACATTTGTGGTTTTTTTGTGCACTAATGAACCTCTGTACTTCTAGATATTTACATGATTAAATGATTGTAACATGGAAATTAGTTAATCACCTAATCTCAATTGGTTAAATGGATTCCATGTGAACATCAATCCTTGTGTGGTTCCCCCGGTTAACCATAAGAAAAAAGATCTAAAAGGATGATGTGCTTGAATTTGGATTTTTTCCTACTCTGTTTAGGTAGTAGGTGTGTTGTTCTGCTAGATGCTTAAGGGGTGATGTGGATGGGGATGGGAACTTCTGTTGTTTCAATTTTGTTGGTTGTGAATCTGAAGCTGTTTGGGGCTATATCTCGAGGCTTAGATTGGTTCCAGTACATTGAGGGTTCTCAATCATCCCTTTGTTGTTGTAGTTACTTTACAAGAAAACTATGTGTGAATAATTGAAGTGTTGTTTGGATATTTCTCGTTCTCTGGCTTGTGGTTATGCCAGTTAGTTACCCAGTTGTGCAGAATTTACTTAAATGAGATCACATGATCATGAAATCAAGAATGGGCTCAATGGGGAATTGCTTTCCAGGATGAGTGGTGACATGGTCGTGGGTTCAGTGCTTCTTTTGAATGAATAGTAACAAGGGGGTTTGTGCTTAAGTTGGTTTTGGAACTCCTAGGTTGGTTTGAGTTCTTGTCATACATATTATATAATTATAGTTCTTAGGTTTCTTATTTGCGGCCCACCCATGTTTAGCACCTAGTGTCTAACACCGCCATTTCATGGGGGAGGTTGTTTTTTCAAACACTCATATGAGTGGCTGGTTATTAGCTCATTTTCTTCTCCCTTTCCCGAATATCCCAAGACTCTTTGGTTAAGTTGTGATGGCCTGGGGTCCATATTAGCACAAGATTTTTTCGGGCAGGTTAGTTGTGGTGGTTGCCCATGTGTGTGTGGGCAGGTTATTTCCCAAGTGTCTTCAGTATGAGGTCCAGGTGTCATTGGGCATGGCAGTAGTTGTTCTGGCCCAGGTGTTTGTGGGTGTGGTTATGTGTGGTTGGTTTGAGCCATGTGTTTGCGAGTGGGATGTGTTTTTGTGGCCCAGGTGTGTGTGGGTGGGGTGTGGCAGTGGGACTGTTGTAAGAATGGAGGGAGAGGTTCGATGCATAGGATGTCTTCAATAACCAGTGGGGATGTGGTGCATGGTACCCAAACATCTATGTGTTATTAATATCATAGTAATTTACTTGCATTATTTTGGGAGTGTGCCTTTGTGAGGCTTGCATGGATAGTTTTCCTTATTAGGTGCTTTGGTTATCTCCTTTCTCACGGGGCATTAGAATGCATCTCTACTTGTGCATGAGAGCTTTTGGTTTTCCCTCCTGGGTATACTTTCATGCTCACCCTACGTGTATAAAAACTGTTTTCGAGTTTCCATGAAGACATCAGGGATCGTACATGGTCTTACTAGTCCAGATGTTGGGATAGTTTCTATTGCTGTTTTTCTTTCTTTGATATTTTTATTATGGGGTTTTCTTGTACTTTTTTTCTTTTACTTTTGGAACATGCATATGTGGATGGTTTGTTTTGGATTTAACTATACTTTCACTTTTGGTGTTGTTGGAATTTACTATCTTATCTCCCAATCCTATTAAAAAATAGGGTAATTCCTTCCATCTTGTGTGTGATTATATACCCTTGGTGCTAGTCACCACTCTGGTACCTATTGAAGGTGGGTCTCGGGGGTCATTATCTCTTCTTCAACATGATGAAGGAAGGGTATGTCAACCCTCTGTCCCTTCCCTCATCTTGGTGAAGGCGGTTCATAACAAGGACAATTCATTTCACTCCCCCTAATGGATTTATGAGGATATGATTTTTTGTAATGTCCCAGATTTTCCATATAATTTTTTTAAATTAAATGGAACTATTCGAAGGCTGTGAAATTTTATTGTGTTTTATCCCCATGCCTGGTGTTCCTGGAATAAAATTTTAAACTTCATTATGTTAGGTTTAGTAAACGTGTGAGAGTGAAATCATAAATTTTAAACCAGTTCTCGGAATTCAAATATGAGGGCACCATTGAACTCGTGACACTGGGATTCTCGTATAGGAGCCTTAACATCAACCACAATGGGTCGAGAGAGGGATTTGGATTTTGTGGTATTTATGGAGGATTAATAAAATAAATCAAATTTATTTTAAATATCCTCTAGCTCTCTTAATGTTTTGGTAGTGGGGACAACAAGGGGTGGTCGGGCATTTAATGTATGAAATTAAATTCCCAGCTAAACAAAAATGTGTAACCACACAATATGTAATTATGGATATTAATTAATTAAATAAATTAATGAACCTCTCTTAATTATGTGTTGTAAAAATTAACTCCCAACGTCTCTCTTTCTGAATATGTTGGAAAAAGGATTGCTGCTCTTGGGAGAGGAGGATTTTTGAGGAGCCACTTAACGAAAAATAGACCCATCAAGCAAGGACTGATGATACTTGTTTGCATGGAATCATTGAAGGCTTGCTTCGGGATCGATGAACACCAATCCATATTCAAATGTTGGACATTCTCCAATGACTCAAAAGGAAGTTTTTTGTCTTTTTAAAATTTCAATGGTTGTTTAATCATTTTATCTTCTCCCTATATAAAAATATATCACGGAGAGAGTGGGACAAATGAACAAGGAATGGTCCCTCCTCCTCCTGTTCAATAAATAATTCTAAGCGGGTGAATTTTCGGTTTATAAAGAACCCATTTTCATGGGTCAAGAAGCAATGGAGAAGACCCGGGAAACTCGTAGGTGTGATTGGATGAAAAAATGGACCACGAGAGCTCACCCAGTGGCCTGTGGAAGACAAACGATCTGGTGGCACCGAATCCCCACACCAGCAGGCTAAGCCGGCGGCCGGCATTTACAAGCCGCTGTGGTGGGGACACACCATCGTGTGCTGCATGAGGAGGCTGTAGCGGTCCGCAGGAATTTTTCAATGGCCGGTCGTGGAGAAGGCGATGTTCCATCGTGCGCCGTAGGCGGAGGAGGTAGTCACTATTCATCCGTGATGGTAGATCTGGGTGACTGACACCATCACGCTGTGGAGGCCAAGCGGCTAGCCATCGCGCACCGCTTGAGGGGCTGCCGCTCGAAGTTACAGCAAATAAGGGACCAGCTCCCATCGGGTCCCGCGAAAACCAGCCAAAACCACATGGTTTCTCCCCTCCATATGCCAAATGGCCTTTTCATTTGGAAGATTGGGGGACATACCTTCCCCTTTTCCAGCTGGGGCATGCCCCGCGCCCTCCAGCGGGCTCAACCCCCCCCCCCCCCCCCCCCGCGGGCTGGGTTGCACCATCCTACGGGCTGGGTTGGGCGCTCCTTCCGGTAGTTATGCACCCTCCTACAATCTGGGAGGTGACTACCTGTAGGCTGGTTCGCTCCATCCTTGCAGGTTGTGTTGCGCCCCTATGCGGTTGGGCCGCACCCCCCGTGCGGGCTGGGCAGCGCCCCCTATAGGTAAGGCCACACTCTCCGAACAGGCCGGGCCGGACCACGACCCTGGGGGCCAAGCCCGCCACATCCCCACGGTTCGAGCCCATTGCTGACCTACTCAACTGGTCTAGATGAGGACGGTTCCAGGTGGGCCGGGCCGGATCAGCCCCGATCGGGTCGGACCGGGTCGGGCTGGATCGGGAAAGCCGACGTGTCGGCCCAGAACCTGGCCCATTCAGGACTAGTTTCTCAAAAAAATGACCTAACATGAAATAATGACATCTGTTGGAAAAACCGTCTATGGAACTTGGATCCTTGGAGTGAGAATGTCCTTTTGGTATACTCCAGTTCAATTTTGTAGAATGTTGGAGTATGACCATGTTGGATCGAACCTAAATCAACTGGGCCCTTGGTACTAAAACACTTATGAATCATTGACCTGGTGTCTGATTGACACACCATCTATTGCGTTTGAACCCTTATGACATTGAGGTCCTTTGGGATACTCTTTTATAGAGGTTAGTGGAGGTCGAGGTATGAATTATATCTCGTGTATCATATTCTACAAATCTCAAGCACTCTAGGTGCGGTGAATCCTATTGATAAATGTCTTGGAAGTAGCGACAATGTGTAGAATAACATCATAGCATCCCTGTGTGGATCGAAATTGTAGGTACCCGACGAGTACTAGTTTTAGAGAGACCTGTCGAGGATCATCAACTTGTGACCCTGTGTGGATCAGCATTGATTGAACCTATTTTTATTTGCATTCTAGAGACTCTATGTGGATCAGCATCCCAGTGACCCTATGTGGATTATCACTCTAGCGACCCCGTGTGGATCAGCAGAAGCATGGCCCGATAAGGACCATCCATACAGTGGATCGTCGTGGAACAACAACATAGTCTGAGAGTGAATCAATAATATAAAAACTTATTTGTGGATTAGTTTTAAATCATCTAAATGGAATAAGATAATATAGCTTAAAACTAATCATCTATAATCATGATCTCTGTGTTGTATACCTAGTGTGAGCTTACTATTTTTTCATGATTTGTGATTGAGGTCTTGATTTGTGGTTTTTTCTTTTATGGAACTCTGGAAAACTTTTAGGGGTCTCGAGGTCCCTACTAAGTGTTTTTATACTCACCCCTACATGAACTTCACCCACACCTTATTGTGTCCTGTACAGAAGGTAGAAAACATTGACCAAGGATTAGGATCCAGGATGAGACGGTGCTCATAGGTGGACCTTTAGACGTGACGTGCCGCAGTGACCACCGACTGTGAGTTGTACCTACCCTTAATGTAGGAGGCCTATCGGACGATTCTAGGATCTTTTTTTGTTGTTTTAATTTTTAGTTGTTCTTGTATTCCCACCACATTTAATAACTGTACTGCCCATTTTTTAAATATATACACATCTTTTTTACAACTGCAGTTTTACTATGGGAGTAGTGCTTGTTGTATTCTTGATCTATGTGATTGAAGGTTTAAATGCAATGCATTCATGTTTTTCATGGATATTGCTTTTAGCGCTATTCGCCAACCCCTGGCCTATGAAATTCAGTCATTGTTTAGTCACGGCACGAGACTTGGGGTACATGTCATGACAATGTGGTATCAAAGGAGTCAATTATACTGAAACACTATGACACTGAACTTTTAATTGAGAAATAGTTTTAAGTTTCATGAATGTGGTTTTTAGTTCAGGGAGTCTAATGTTGGTGCAGAGGCTGACGTATCCATACAATAGTACCTTGAAATCCGATTTCTTACTCGGTGCAGGAAAACACAGATTTCATGTATTTTGAAGTGTTTTAGTTTTTGATCTCTTTGAGTTTGCTCACTAGGTATAACTAATTGATCATGGCACATCTTTTTCATTTCAAGATGTCTCCACATAGATAGCCAGTCAGGATTTCAGTGGGAGATTGTGATGATGGCCCTACGAGTGATGAGGCTTCAGTGTAGGGCCCTCTTACATCGATAGTACCATTTGGTGGTGTCACAACAGCACCAATACCTTTTGGGAAGCCGTTGGAACTAGCCCCACCAGTAGATGGTGGACAGAAAATGAGCATGTTTCATAAGTTTTAGTGGCATAGGCCTCCGAGGTTTTGAGGAGTGGTGAATTCGTAGGTGGCTGGTGACTGGTTGGAGGCTTTTGCCCGAGTTTTTTGCCTGGTTGGGACACCATCTGACCAGATAGTGATCCTACCTACAAGCCTTTTCCAGGAAGATGTAATGATAGGGTGGAGCCTGATGCTCTAGATACACGACTAGGTGACCCTCAACTGGGCAGATTTTGAGGGCCTCTTCATGGTAGATTTCATTCAAGAGACTCTCCACTTTGTGCGTATACATGAGCTACTACACTTACAGCAAGGCAGCCGGACTGTGGCCTAATACTTGGTGATGTTCACTGACCACTCGTGCTACTCTATCGAAATGGTGCTATACCAATTCATTAGGGCCCGTATCTTTGAGTTGGGTCTCCGACGAGAGATTAGAGCTTCGATGTAATCTCTCAGCATTGGGACACACGCTGGAGTGTTGGACCGAGCACTCTTGGTGGAGAGTTTCTTTAATGAGTAGACACCAAAAATGATACCCACCACCAGCCTACACATAGAAGAGTCATTTGTGGAGGGTAGTAAGAAGATGAAACAGAGGACCAAGCAGACCAGACCATCTGGTGGAAGACCTTGGGATGTAGGGTCGGTGTTACGAGGATAAGATGGTAGAGCATGCCAAGAGAGGAGTAGACTTTACTTCACGTGCATCTGGTAGGGTCACATGGCTCGTGACTGCCCGACCAGCCACATTGACGACCAGAAGACGGTCGTGGGACCACCGAGACAGAGGCAAAGATTCGAGAGGGGAGGTCCGCAGAATGTAGGTGGTTGTGGAAAAGTAGCAGGTCATGTAATAGGTGTTTGGAGAAGATTTGATGTTCTTCCACCACCACCTCCAGGTGGTCCACCTCGACCACAGAGAGTAGGTGGACATGGACGAGCTCTGCTCCAAGAAACTGAGGCCTATGACCGTGACTCTCCAGATTTGATTTGATGTATAATCTATGTCTACTACACCATAGATGCAGTACTTATAGACATAGGTTCTAGTCACTCTTTCATTTCCACTTCCTTCGTTTGGAGCTCAGATATTCTGGTGGAGCTGTAGGTTCAGTCCTTACAATTAGAGACTCCTATGGGAGAAGATTTGATTATTACACCTAGGTTCTGGAAGTGTGAGATTACCCTTGGATCTGAGACCTTCAGATGAGATCTTATAATAGAGGCGCTGAGGCCTTATGATGTTATCTGGTGTATGGACTGGTTATCCATAGTCCATGCTCAGATTGACTGAATAAGGAATAAATTTTAGTGTCTCTGTGAGGATGGGATGAGTTTTTCCTTCAACAGCGAGAAGGGAACCATTACAGAAAAGGATGGAAATACCTCAAGGAGGGTGAAACTGATCACACATCAGTTGGATAGCCTTTCCCTTGTAGTAGTTGATGTTGATTGTTTGATCAATCCTGTAGTGGTGGGATAGTAGGACGATGTCTTACCTAATGATGTTATGGTACTACCTCTTCACATAGAGGTGAACATATATATCGACATGTACCCCAAGATGGCACTGATATCAAAAAAAATATAGGATTACTCTTGTAGAGCATCTGGATTTATGGGTACAAGAGGAGTACTTGAAGAGGAAGGGGTTCATAAGGCCTCGTGTTTCTCCATGGGAAACCACAATTTTGGTCTCAAAGAAGGCCGATGGGAGTTTGAGTCTCTTTTTGGATTATCGGTTCCTGAACTGTGTAACTGTATAAAACATTTATACACTTCTGAGGAATAATGATCTCTATGATCAGTTAAAGGGGGATTGATGGTTTTCAAAGATATACCTCTGATCAAGCTAACATCATCTAAAGGTTTGATATAAGGATGTGAGGAAGACGACCTTCAGATGTCGGTATGGCCACAATGAGTTCATCGTTATGACATTCGATGTGACCAACACCCCTACAGTGTTCACGGGACTCATGAACATGATCTTTAAGCCATACCATGATCACTTCGTGGTGGTCTTCAATGAAGATGTCTTGATATACTCAGCATCAGAGGAGGAGAATGCCTATCATTTGCAGATAGTTCTGAATACACTCTGATAGCATAAGGTTTATAGTAATCTCTCAATGTGATAGTTTTGGATACGGGATGTCCAAATTATGGGACATTTTTACATAGAGGTTGGGGTTGTAGTGGATTCAGTGATGATAAATGTTGTGATTTCTTGGGAGCCACCCATGACTATAACCGAGGTGCCAAGTTTCCTAGGGTTGGTTGGGTACAACTAGAGATATGTACCTGACTATTCCAGATTTGTGGAGCAATAGTAATAGTTGATGAAGAATGTATAAACCTTGGTATGGAATTAAGGATGACATTAATGTTTTCAGGTGTTGAGGCAGAGACTGACTACAGCCTCTATTGTGAGGCTACAATAAGAGGGCATTGTGTATTTAGTCTATTGTGATGAATTAGTGACCAGACATGTTTGTGACTTGATGCGTGAGTGATCAATGATTGCTTATAGTTCACGATAGCTAATATGACATGAGGAGATATACAGTACCCATGACCTGCATTTTGTTTTAGTGGTGATCACCTTGATGATTCAGAGACACTAATTTATGGGTGAACGGTTAATGGTTTACACTAATCAAAAAATTCTCAGGTATATCTTATCACAGAAAGACCATAACCTGATATATCGATGATGGCTATAGTTACTCTATGACTATTACTTTGAGATTGTATACACCTCTAGGAAGAGGAATGTAAAGTGAGACTCTCATAGCTGGAGGCTTGGTTTATTGTTACTAAGTGAGGGGATATAGAAGCTAGTTGAGTTTCAAATATCCTTTCTGGATAGAGATGGAGAAGCTTATCTCCCATATTTTACTGTCACTCAACAACTTCATTAACAATTTCAGGAGGCACAGCTTGGATACATTGACAGTAAGTCTCGACATTATCATATATTCTTAGGACATGCACCAGATGGATAATTTAAAGGTGGGAACAACGTCATCCTCTTAGGAGGATTCACCATGGTACCAAATGTTCTATATGAGGAGGTTTTGATGGAGTTCTATACATAAAATCTGGTGGTACATATTGGTGAGGATAAGATGTACCAGGACCTCCGACGTCAGAACTCATGCCCAGAGATGAAGAAAGCAGTGGAAGAATTTGTTTCACGATGCCTAACATGTGAGCAAGTGAAGGTCGAGCATCAGGTTCCAGCAGGCTTATCATTTCCATTAGGGTTACTAGAGTGGAAGTGGGATGGTAGTTCCATGGATTTCATGACAGGGCTACCACACACATCTAGGGGCCATGATTCCATCTAGTTTATCATTTATCGTCTTACCACGTCTGCCCAATTCCTACCCATCTGAGACCATGAATCATTAATGGGCTTGGGATTCCTCTATGTACATGATATTATATGTCTTCATGGGGTTCCATCGGCAATCTTCTATGATCATGATTCATATTTTACATCCTTGATATGGAAGGTATTACCATAGGCATTCAAGACTCATCTTTGTTTGAGCACCGCCTTTCATCCTTAGATGGATGGTAAGAAAGAGCAGAACTTTTAGATGCTTTAGGACATGCTTCGTGCTTGCATCCTTGATTTTGGCTATATTTGGGAGGATCACTTTCCCTTGGTGGAGTTCACGTACTACAACACCTATTACTCCACCATCGGTATGGCACAGTTTTTGGCCATTTAAGGTCGACCATACAGATCACCTCTTTGCTGGAAAGACCTAAGGGGGTAAGCACTTATAAGTCAAGATTTGGCACATACTACCACTGATTTGGTGCAGATCATCCATGAATAGATGAAGATTTCACATAGCAAAACGAAGTCTTATGATTATATGACATGGTGACAATTGGAGTTCGAGGAGGTAGACCATGTCTTATTACGGGTCTCACCTCGAAGAGATTTGTGGAGATTTGACTGGGGCATAAAGCTATCTCCAAGTTTTATCAGACCCTTTTAGGTTTTCACCTAGTTGTTCACCCAGAGATGCACCAGGTGCATGACATTTTCCACGCGTTGTAGCTAAGGAAATATGTGCATGATCCATCGAACGTTATCGAATGGGGAAAGCTAGACATTGATGATTCAGTGATGTTTATGGAGGTTCTAGTGGATACTGTGGATTGACTAGAGAAGGTCCTTCATTGATGATTGGTACCTATGGTTCACATTTGCTGGCAGTATGGGAACCTTCAAAAGAACACTTGGTAGTGGGAGGCACATATTGATTCTCAGTACCCCACTTGATTCTTCAGTCTATATTGTGGATTTCTGGGATGAAAATCCCTAATGTGGGGAGAATTTAAAGACCTGGATTTTTTATGTATTTTTTTATACAGAACTATTCAAAGGTTGCAAAATTTAATGGCGATTGATTGTGATTCCCATTGTTCCCATAACGGAATCTTAAAATTTATTATGGTATGTTCTACAAACCTACGAGCAGGAAATCCTAACATTTGAAACGGTGCTCCGAATTGAAATCATAGGGTACTGTTGAACTCACAGCTTTGGGATTCGCTTAAGGGAGCCTTAACCTCGACCATTATGGGTTGAGTGAGGAAGTTGGTTTTTTCGGACTTCGTGGAGGATTAATAATAAAATCTAATTTATTTTAAATATCTTCCACCTCACTTTATGTTTTTATGGAAGGGACCACATGGGGAGTTCAAGAATTTAAATTAGGACATTAAATACCCAGTTACACAATAAAGTGTAGCAAACCAACATTTAATAAATGTGGTTCATAGAATACATCAATTAATGATCCTCTCTTAATTATTTGTTATAAAAATTAACTCCCATCGTCTCTCTTTCTAAATTCATTGAAAAAATGAGTGGTGTTCATGGGAGAGGAGGATTTAGGAGGAGCATCTTTTCGATGAATGGATCCATCAAGCAATAACCAAAGATAGTCATTTGGGTGGAATAGTTGGAGGCTTGCTTTAGGATTGATGGACACCGAACCATTTTCAAACAGGGGACACTCTCCAACGGCTCTCGAGGTAGAGTTTTTTCATGTCTAAATTTCATGATTTGTGTAATCATTTTATCTTCTCCCATGATATGATGATAACGCTGAGGGTGCGGGCCAGAAAAACAAGGCCTGGTCCCTCTACCACTTGTTCAGTAGTTGTGTTCTATGTAGGTGAATTTTTGGGTTAGAAGGATCCCTAATCTTCGTATAAAGAAGTGAAGTGAATGACCTTGGAAACCAAAGGTGTGATCCGATGAAAAAATAGACCACCAGAGCTCACCTGGTGGCCTGTGGAATTTTTCCGGTGTGGTAGAACTTGTGTCCCGCACTGGCTATGGATGGCGGAAGCCAACACCGGACTTCCGTGGTGGTGGTAGAGAATTGTCGTGCACCATAGGTGGAGGCCACGACACTAGGCCGCGGTGGTCATCGAGTGGTTGGCACCTGCTGGCGGCAGAGATGGTGGTGTGTTGTCCTGTTCCACAGGAGGTGGAGGCTGCTTCTTTTCTTCCACGGTGGTTGATAAGGCTGGCCAACACTGGTCGGATACAGAGGCGGTGCGGCGCACCGTCATGCATCACTGGAGGTGGTCACCGTTCGAAGCCGTAGTGGAAGAGGGACCCACCCTATGTGGGTCCTGGAGCGACCAAGAGGCAACCTGTGGCGTCACCTCTCCAAATACCGAAGGACTTAACCATTCGGGAGAATTGGTGTATGTCCCCCCTCCCTCATGCTAGCTAGATTGGGCCTCATGCCCTCTTATGGTCTCATCCACACCCCCTGTGGGCTGGGATGTGCCCTTCTTTAGGTTGGGTTGCGACCTCATACGGGATGGGTTGCGCTTCCCTGCAGGCCTGGCCACACCCACCCTGTGGGAAAGATCGCACACCCCTGCGGGCGGGGCCGCGCCCCCATGTGGGTGGGCCCATGCCCAATTTAGGCCTAGGCCAAACCCCCATGCGGCCTATGCGGGACCACGACCTTACCCTACCGGGCCGGCCCAGGCTAGCTCGGGCCAGGCCGGGTCGGACCCTGGTCAGGTCGGGTCAGCCTCAGACCCATCCAGGCCCAGTTTCATTTAAAATGCCATAACATAAAATCTAGACGTCTATTTGATGAACTGTATGCGTCACTAGGATCCATGGGGCTAGACTGTCCTTTGGAACACTCCATAGTAATTTTGGAGAAAGTTGAAGTATAGGCGAGTTTGAACCCATAAGACATGGCTGTATTTTTTATTAATCCTTTTTAGATCTTGAAGGTGTTCAAGGTATGACTGATTTCTTGTAAGGAATAATTTATAGAACTAGATCTCATAGGGTGCTAGGAATCCTATGGATGAATGTCTTGGAAGAAGTGACCCTATGTGGATTAGAATCATAGCGACCATGTGTGGATCAACATCGTAGCTACCAGATAAGGAACATTTTTAGAGAAGCCCTTTGAGGATCAGCAACTAGAGACCCTGTGTGGATCAACATTTAGTGACCCTATGTGGATCATCATTGCAGCAACCCTGTGTGGATCAGTATTCCAGAAAACCTGTGTTGATCATCATTGTAGCAACCCTATGTGGATCAGAAGTTGCATGACCCGACGAGGAACATCCATACAGTGGCCCATCGAGGAACATCATCTTACATTTAATAGTGGATTGATAATAGGAAAACATTTTTGAGGATCATTATTTGATCATCTAAATGAAATAAGATGACATAGCCAAAGAATGGTCATCTATATTCTTGATCTCAGAGTGGTATATCTGGTGCGAGGTGACTATTACTTCGTGTGTTAGGATTGAGGTCTTGGTTTGTGATTTTTTCATTTGTGGAACTCAGGGAGACCACTGGGGGTCTCGAGGTCCCTACTGAGTATGGATATACTCACCCCTGTAGAGGTTTCACCCACAACTTCTTACGTCATATTTAGATGATTGACAACTTTGACCAAGGTTTGGGAGCTATGACTGGACGATGCTCAGAGGTTGACCTTCAGACATGACGTTCGACATTGATGACCGCCCGTGAGCTATACATAACCTTCAAGTAAGAGCCTTGGAATATGATTCTGGGTACTATTTTTGGTTGCTACATAGATTTTCAGTTTGGATTAAAGTTTGGCCCCCTTTACTTACAATACTAACCATTTTTTACATCAGTGCATATCTTTTTACTACTGTAGTTTTACTACATGGGTTGTGCTTGTTGTATTCTTGGACTATGTGTATGTAGGTTTAAAGGAAATTCCTTCTCGTTTTTCAAGGATATGTCTTTCGGTGCTAGTTGTGAACCCCTGTCTTTTAAAAGGCGGGATTTGTGTAGTCATGACATGGGCCTCAGGGACAGGTTGTTAAACATCCACAAGGGATAGAGGGTTGTCCCACTAAAGAGGTGTAGCATCCAATGATGTTCCCTAATAGGTATCTATTAATTCATAGTGGATAAAATTTCATACTATTAGATTTTGTATTAGAGGATATTTTTTTAACCTATGGAAATTAGGATGATAAAAACATAGTGATACCTTATGGACCAATCAATAGATAATTCCAAGGATGAGACAATGTATGTGAAATATACTAGAATTTTTGTAAATGATAGAGAGATTGGATCCCATGATATAACATTTTTTTGGTATACTACATGTTCATGTTTCTCTGGTACATATGTACCTAGGAGTAAAAACCCTAAAAACACTGTATTAAGCTTTATAAGATAGAGAACTAAATCAGGATGACTTGCCTTACTACACATCATGTTTGATACTCCAATCAGATATTCTTATGAAATTTGCAAAATCATTATGAAACATCACAATGTATTTAAAAACATGGTTATTATGAATTAACTATGGTAAAACTATATTTTCATAGGTAAAGAAAAAAATTTCATGATTTAGACAACTTATAACAAATTTTAAATATTATGTGGTTCCCCATTATAATTATTTTTTATTATACTATGTTTTATGGTATTTTTAAATTCCTAGAAACTGAATAATCAATTTTAATCATGAATATGATGTAAAATGAAATTATTGGCCTCTAGATATCCTAATTTTATTGGAAATTCTATATAAAATATCATCATTATTCTCATACAACATTTTTATGATTTGAATCATGTTGGAAAACCAATTAACGAAATGAGGGAACACCATTCTATTATGTCAGTCATGAGGAAATGTATACAATATTTATATATATCTTTTGATCCCCATGTTATTGAAAAATGGATCTAAAATTCTAAAATGTTTTTTTTCCATTGTCCAGTGTTTAGAAAATGAACAAAATATTTTTATTATCTACTTTTGGGAAGGTGTCATCGATCAATAGTGGACTCTTATAATTAATACAGGGAAATAAGATGAAATTAACACCATTAATTTTGATGAGTTCAAGAACATATATTTAAATTAATACATTTAATGTATTCTTTATATATTGGTAGATAAAAAATTACTTGAGATAAGGAAGAAGGATGATGAATCTGATGGTACGTAGGTGGATAATTTTTGAAGACTTGTGAGATATGATTTGAGTATAATCATCCAACATGAAGGCAATTTTGAATGAATCTAAAGTTGAAAAAAACCTTTATTATAAGGGAATTATCCATAAAATACATCATTAGTTATGATGAAATTTTTTGATGTGTGATGAAGGTGAAAATTTTGGTTGCGATTATATATCAATCCCATTATTTTGACAAGAAAAGAAAGATTGAGTTTAGTGGATAATCTAAAATCCATGTAGGGAACAATATGATATTACCATTGTTCTCAATGTGTGGAATGAAACAAGGACAAATTTACACAATGGTACATGTCATTGTTCTAATTAGTGAATATATGCTAATTGGGAAACTGGTTGATGATGAGATTGAAGGAATCTGTAAGAAAATGTATATAGAGTAGTATCTATACAAAATAAAGCAACCAAATTTCTATTCATCAAGTGTAATGATAATTTTCATTATAATTACCAATTAAAAACCTGATGGTTTATTATAATTATTAATTTATGTGACAAATTATGTCAAGGGATAAAAAGAAATCTCTTTTGATTGTTATTTCTTACGAGGGGTGATATGACAATGTGGTGAAAGGTACACATACCTTCCACTCTAGAACATCTAATATCTTATTTGAATGTAGATGTATTTTTTCTCTCATATCTTCATAATTTTAAATATTGATGAAGACTTCAACCAAATTTTTTATATTTAGAAAAAGTAGTGAAATCCCCTATTAGAATGAATAAAAAATATCAGGTATATTATTCCTCTTAGGTTTATGATGGAGGTAATGATATTCGAATAATTATTTTCATTCTTCCTCAACCATAATTTGAGGTTATATTTTTATTTTAATAAATTTTTCTAAATAAATACCAAATTAATTATCGATGAAGGGATTTCACATTTGATATTCCACACAATTATATGATCTTATAATAATGTGATGATATGTACTAACTTTTGATGAAGATCATATCCAATTTATGGTTCTTAATTTCCATTCATGAGGGTTTTTTATCTCAAATGGTTGGAGAGGAACGTGAAATAAAATATCTGAATGCTGTGATATAATTTGTTAATAAATTAATGAAAGAGATTCAAATCCATCCAAAAAAACATGAAGATGAGTTCTCATGGTAAATTATAACTGATTGCTTACTAATTTCAAAGTGTCTTTTAAGAATATCTACAATTGAGTTTTATGAATTAATGAAAATACTATATAAAAACCATAACAAGGGATTCATTTGTCCTTATGGGACACATTTGAGATCACCTGATCATTTATTATAAATAAGGACTGATATATTTATGTTTTCATTGATTATTGGGATCTGCAAAAGATAATAATTATGAAAATGTAACATCTTCCACATTTTGCTGATATTTTATGATCTACTACAAGGAGCTCAATAAATTTTGATGATTTATATTAATTATAGATTTCTTATGTTAATGGTTATGAAGGATGATATACCCATGAATACATTATGTATAAGTTATAGAAACTATTAAGTTATAGTGATACCATACTATATTAAAAATATTTACACTATCATTATAATGTATTTGAATATAGTCAGCATGTATTAATTTTTCCTTTTTGTTATATTATTAAAAGACAATATTATTACAAATTGAAAGAGAATGAAGGATCATGAATACCAATTGATAATTGTTCTAAATACCCTATGGAATGAATAGTTACATTAATAATTTAAAATTTGTTCACATTGGATGCAAAAGGATTCATATTTGGGTCATATAATCTCATTTGAGGGAATATTAGTAAATATATAAATAATGGAGGCCACTGAATATTATCACATACCAAACATAGTGTCTGAGATCCACAGATTTTATGGTTTAATGTGAAACTATCAATGGATTAGGGATAATTAATCATGACTCTCTAAAAATATTTCTACGATAAAAGGTATGGGAGAAATTTATTTCTATAATGATGATTGTAAGGAAAATTCCAAGTAATTAAAGTGAATATAAGTTAGTGTAGTTGTGCTTACATTTTATTATAGTGGATAAATGTTTGTAATCTATATTTATGCATCAACCAATGGATTGGGTTGTTTTAATATACATAATAAATTGGATATATCTTACACCTCATGAAAAATATTTGATAATGAAGAAAATTACCCATGTCATGATTTGGAGTTATCTGTTATATTTTTTTCATTAATGATATAGAGGAATAATCATTATGGATAAAAGAGTGATATATATAATAATAAAAAAATTATAAATTATATATTCACATTGTAATAGTTCAACATGTTCCAGAGATGATAGTTAGAGTTGAATTAAGATTATTACTTCTAAATACATTACAACAATGGGAAATAAAACATGGTGGTCGATGCTTTGAGTCAAAAGTATCCTTATAGAATATCCATTATGATTATCACAAGAGGTAAAATATAAAAATATTTTAACTGTTTGGATTTATAAGTCATGATGTATTAGGGAAATATTATATTCACCTATTGAATTTCAATCCATCTACCTATGTAATGATTTTTGAGGTGGAGAATGAAGTACTATAGAATTTGAATAATGATATAAATGGTAATGAGATTAATTTTTATCATTCATGAATGAAAAGTTTCAGTAATTGTGTATGTTTTTCATCAATATACCATTTCAATAATGATTTTTTAGAGTAAGCTCACTGTACTTATTTATTTATTCATCAATGAAATTCAATGATTTATAAAGATTTGGAATAATAAATCTATTGGGGTCGAATGAATATTGATATTTAAGACATTGTATCATTTAGCATGGTATGATAACATGATAATATTGGATGAAACTAATATAAGGGGACGTTTCATGCATTATGCAAACTAGAATGGAAATGAAAAAACATCACCGTGTATTTTTTTGACTACAAAAATGTTTAAATTTCATAATTCTATATCTGAATTTGGCTTATAGAGTGAATTAGTAATAAACAAAAAAAAACTATTATATATGAATTCCATATATATCATCTTTATATGATATAACATAATGTAATGGTATGTTATCAAAATATACTGCATTCAATTTTTTTATTGGTATATGTGGTTTAAAATAATATTCTAGGAATGCCATCAATAAGCTATTTGTATGAAATTGTGTTTTTGAACTATGTATCAAACTCAATAAGATATTCAGCATGAATGAATAATTAAAATCCAAGAGGATTAATTGGAAATAAGTTTCGTATTATTTCAACGTTGGTTGGGATCATCAGATTCATATAATAGAGTGTTCATTCAACAATAGCTATCACTCAAGTATTTAGAGGGAACCATATGACTCGATATATGGATAGAAATTTATTTTATCAACATGCTAGAATGAAGTCTGATAATGAAAGTGGTTAGGAACTAATATATATATATATATATATATATATATGTAAGATAAGGATAAATCCATTGAACAACATATCAAGGATGCATTGAGTTGGTATATGATTTGTTTTAAATTTTATATTGTGATATATTATTTGATGTTGGAGATATGTTGTTTCGAAGAGTGTATCCATGAAATAATTTTGTGGGAATCGTGATGAAAGGAAAAAAATACCTATTTATGTTTGTACCTTTTATTTTTATCATATTTGGAACATTTATTATATAATGGTTCTTCTAATGAACCTCTCTGAGTCCAAAATGTGTCCCATGTAACTCTCATGAGGAACTATATTCCTAAAAATTTATATGTACTAATGTAAGATGTCAAACCACTAGAAAATGAAATTTATTAGGAGGAAAAACTATAGAGATTCCACATCATACAATGAATGTTCTATGAAGCATTTCTACTCAACTAGTCAATTTATTTTTGGCCAAACTTCCAAATTGAGTATGCTTTGTGGGAACTAGATGGTATGATGAGGATGATGTATCCTCATTATTGTGTCATAGTGTAGTGAAATTATAGTCAGAAATTCATTTTAATGAAGGTCTAATGCCACACTCCATGTATTTATGATTTAATTTTTTCCATTAATTAAATTTACTAAATGGATTTCATTATACAAAACACCATGTTAAGCTTATGATACATGCAGCATTGGATTACATCGTGATGCATGCAACAATATTTTCTAAAAAATCCACAAAATATTATTAATTAATATATATATATATATAAACATTATAACCATTATATTAAATTTTTTTATATGATTAGAAATAAATAATTTTTAAATATTATGTACAGTGGTTTTATATAATGAAATAGAATTTACAATAAAATATATTCTTATGGAAAAGTATATATATATTCAATAAAGCTATTTTCTCAATAAATTTCACGTATTATTTTTTTAAAAAATAATAAAATAAAACATTGAATCTATTAGAAAAATAATTTTATAAAATAAAATTCATTTTTTATTTAATAATGTAAAAATTTTCTTCGGTATAATTTTATTTCCGAAAGGTTTTTATTTTTAATTGATTTGGAAAAATAGATAAATTTATTTGAAAACTATCATATAGATTATATTACTTTCAATTATACATCAATTATTCCTATTTAGGTGTTTATAATCTTTTTGATACTAAATATAGATGAAATCATATTGTAAACATTTTATTATTTTCACAATAAATTTCTAATTTCTCTTCATGACTACATGATTAATT
Source organism: Viscum album (assembly GCA_963277665.1). Classification (NCBI taxonomy): domain Eukaryota; kingdom Viridiplantae; phylum Streptophyta; class Magnoliopsida; order Santalales; family Viscaceae; genus Viscum; species Viscum album. Next base: position 1,744,400,791 of record OY728156.1, read on the forward strand.
TTAAAGTAATTAATTAAAATTCTATTAATGAAATTTTTAAATTTGAATTCAATATTTCAAATCATAATATTTTAAAATTTCTATAAATTTCAACTCATTTATTGACCACAATTATTAGTAAACACAATATATATATTTTCCTATCGATAGGGTAAATATGGGTTTACTGGGGGTGGAACTAAATTGGTGACAACAAAATTTACCAATATACGTATATAAAAAATATTATACAAAAATATATAGACACTATAAATTATATGGATCTAATTTATCCATTTCATACTGGATTTCTATGTGAAAATAAAAGATCACTCAACTATTTTATAAAATGCCAACTATGTCATCTCCTCGTCTTTTAAAAGGCCACCCCATCTCCCGTATTTGTAGTAATATCTCTCCAATTTTTTTAATCTAAGAACTAATAAATTTTATTTTCAACATACCTCTTTAATCTTGAAATATGTTTTTTGGGATGAAATTCATCATATGAGGGCTTTTAGCTAAACCCAAAAGAGGAAACCTGAATAAGAGGAAAATATCATCCAGAAGATTTTTTATTTGATATCTTCATCCATAAATTTAATGTACTATTTAACTAGTAGTATATTATATCATAAATGTATTCCATATAATTAGGTGTTATTATGGTATGGTAATGATTTTCAAACAACTCCACTTCCATCAAATGGGTTATGATATCATCATTCGTATATTTGGAGGACTATGCCACATTAATGAATGTCATTCAACATTACATCCCAATATATAAAGGCGAGTAATATTTATGGACTTATTTTTTATATATGATATTTATTATTTTATTATTATTAAAAAATTATAAAATCCCATATAAATTACTAATCAATTTTTTTGGAATATTTTTATATTGATCTTGTGTACGCCAGACTACCACATCACGAAGTGATGTTATTCGTTCATACATTTAATGAATGGTATTAAGGATGAATTTAATAAAAATATGTGAAATATATGATAAAAGAATTATTCTTCAATTATAATCTATATATCCTATAATTTTCATTCTTTTATTCATACTTGGAAAAGAAAACAATAATTAGGTATGCATACATCCTCTCATCTCACTGAATGGTGTATCTCATTTTATATCATTAAATATTATGAATTACATTAAAAACATATTTAATATATAAATATAATGTCTATACTATTGAAATAAATTTTTTATTTTGATAATAAGATCTAAATATAAGGGGATTAAAAGGAATAGGTCAATACATATATGAAAACCAATGATGTTATTGTCCAAAATGTGACTCTAGTATGGAATTATTACTAAATTGGTAATAAATAGTTTTAAGAGAATAATATATTTTATGATATATAAGAACATTTTTAGTAGATATATTTGTAATAAACTAGTTATTATTATGAAAAATGTTTTCATATGTATTAAAATGGTGAAGACATTCAGAAATGGATTTCTATCTCACTTTTTACGCATTTGATACACATTACATATTCATAACATGTTTGTTTTATGTTATATATATAGTAGAAAATAATTTAATTTAAGAATAATATAAATTATATAATGGGTATTTAAAAAAAATTAGTACATATACTTCATGTGTTATAAATTTCAAAAGTTACTAAATTTGTATTGGGTTTATCTCTCAAGGTTCCCTCTCTATGACATTCATCACATTAGGAAAATATATTATTTCCCGACCATATATACACCCCCTTTGGAATGTAATATCATTAAAATATTTATCCTCATGAAATTTAATGATCAATTTGTTTGTTATTCCATCATTTTTAATGTTATTAAATGTTACAAAAGTGGAAGAGATTTTATCTAGAATTCTTATTTTTTATCGACATTAATTATAAAAATGATTCTAATGATAAAATACTATGATCCATCAGTCAATAAACTCGTGAATATTCTCATCTTAGAATTAAACATGATATTTTAATGTAATATGAACATGTTAACGCAATTTGGAGCGTAAAATATTGAATAAAACTTTTAGTAAAATCCAAATATTTTTTTCTGTTCAATTAGAAATTAGTTTCCACCCAATATAATGTTTTCTATAATTGTTTAAAAAAATGATTCATTATTATCCTATGATTAATAAAATAAATCATTACACATTTATTACGTTAAAATTATATTTCAATGAAATCATCAAGTCATTTTTTAAAAATTTTCATTTTTATTTTACATAAAATGTGAATGTAATCATTATTTTAAAATTATAAGCTATGAATGAATCATCCCATCAATATGAACATCATTTTAATTTAATAAATAATTATATATTGACTTTTATATTTAATAATTAAAGTATTTTGAAATGTTTTATTTTTTAAAATAATTTATTTAAATCATAAATAATATTTTACTAATTAAATTTTTTGAAATTATTTTAATAAAATACATTAAAATATTTCAAAAAAAATTTCATATAAAAAGAAATAAAAATGTTCTATCATTCATAAAATTTAAAATCACAAAGGATAACAGCCATTATAAATTTAAATGATTCGATGATATTCCTTTATAAATTTTCAAAGTTATTTTCAAAGAAATTTCTTTCCAAAATATTTAAGAATATTTATTGGTCAATAGTGATTTACAAAGAAAATTTATTTTCCCTATTAGAATTTTTAAATTCCCGTGAACAATTACATTCCATATAAGATGAAATCACATGAAATTACCTATTAATTAAATGGGATAAGGTTGTATGGTACCATGTATATTCTTTTTATTAGTGGTTATTGTTCATGTTAATGAATATTTTATGGAACACATTTATTTTTCATTGTTTATGATATTGTGAATTTTTGTTATATTTTTGAAAATATTCATTAAACATGTTATTATTTGATGATATGTTGATTGTTTAACGACACTGTAGAATTTTATTTTGGTTTTAGTTGTTATATTGGTAGGTCCTACAAATCCCACAATTTCATTTGGATAAGATTTATACTTAATGAGATAAAAATAAGAAACAATATGGTCATCTTGATGCCCATTTTTAAATAAGAGTTTCCTCATACATTATAGGAATCATCAATATCCTGATCCTTTATGGTAAAATTGTGTTTCTATATCTATAATGGTAAATAATTGATAATCCTTGATTTACTTTGTTGATTGTATAGGTATTTTACAGTTACATTGGAAATTGTTTCCTATAATTATTATGGTTCCATAATTTTATGACTTAATTTTATGAAATAATTTTATGGTTGATGAATTATATTTGATGACTTATCACACTTACGTTCCATGTTTTCCTAAATTATAATGATTTAATTTCAACTAATTTCTAGGATCTATGACATGTTTGGTATGAGAATTCTATGTTATATTCATGATCACAAACCATTATTATTATTTTATGATTTCATGTGATCATAGATTATTATCTCTTCTGTTTACCCATTCAGAGCATCTGATATCACCCTTTCTTATGTCAACATTACAAATATTATATTGAATTATATTATGTATGGTATAAATATAGAGTGTACCAAATTTGAAGATCATTTTTGTAATCATTTATTATATTTTACTATATTATATGATTGTCTTACATGTTTGCTAACTCACTAAACTTTTACAAAAATCAGGCATGTGACTACACAAAATGCTGAATATTATTATATTAATATTTAATATCAATTTATTATCATACTATGTTTTTATTGTTATTATCAAAGGAAATGTAAACAATATAATCCTTCGGAACTGCCTTAGGTGAGCATTGGATAAAACATGGATGTCCACCAATAGGATTCATAAAGAAACAATATCCACTGGGGATGGTAATGTGTCCCACCCATGAGGTGTAGAGTCACATGGAGTTCACTGGTAGATATCTATTATAGTCAACAAGATATAATTATAGACTCTTATGATACAAATCATTGATGTCGTGTTTCTTCCCATCCTTATGAGATAAACACCCCCATTTAAATATGAATTAGGTCCCATACAATTTTTTTTATCATTAATGGATGTTTGTATTTATCATTTCAATGATAGATGGAGATAGTTTTGGTTGTAATACCAATGTATAATTCCATAAAATTGATATAAATGGGAATTTATATAGATAAATCTAATCCATGACTATGTTAAACTAAAATTAATTAGTAGGTAAAATCATTTATAGGAAACACATTCAAACTATATTCAACTAATGTAGAAAAATAGAGTTGATATGATTTAATCATTTAACTAGGGGTGATCAATGATATTTCAACATATATATGATTAGGATAATAGTTAAAATTTAATGATATATTCCAATATATAAGATAACATAGATATTTAATATATATTAATATATCTAAATATTTGAGCATATCTATCATCACCCCAAAAATATTATTCTATTTTATTTCACATTAATAATATAATATGAAATGAATTACAATAAACTATTTTTAATATATTTTATTAATCATGAATTATTTTTCAAAGAAATATAAATCATGATATGTTATTTTGAATTAATAAAACCATAATTTTATCCTCTATCATCCATGGTTTTTATCAATTCAAATAATTAATAATGTTTTATAAATTTTTTATAAATTTCTATGAATTATCCCAACGTAGTGTCAATGATGATGTTTAGAATGCCTTTTTTTTAAATCTGGTTATTTTAATTTTTATACTAGCTCATATCTCTACAGTCCATTTCATTGGTAAAATATAGAGTTTTATGTGTTATGGGAAGTCATAGTGACTCATTGAAAACTTTTCCAAATTTCTGTTTTTTACAATGGTGAGTCACAATGGTGAGTCGCCATAGTGAGTCACAATGGGTAGTCGTAGTAGTAGACCAAACTAGTTACCCACTCCAGTAGCTCGCACCAATGACTCGTCCATTGATGACTTGGAATGGTGACTCATCCATGGGTACCTCACACTTTTGACTAATCCACAAGTGAATCGACCTATGACACAACCACCAGTGACTCATTTTGAATTGTTTTTTATAATTCCATAATTCCCCAATTTTTCAGTTTCACCCCATTATCAATTTCTTTTATGTAAGATGAGTTAAGTACCATATATAATGGTTTTTGGATCCATTAAAAATCACATATATCTCCTAAAAACCATATCCTTACTTTAACATACAAAATGCATGGTCTTGGTCAAGATCCACCTTTACTAGGATTTAAAACTGTTTTATTTTCTGTGGGTTTCATACCTAATAAATCTAAGTCGGGGTCCTTCCCTTGAATTCTTTATTTCTAATTTCCCTTATTTTGATATCTCCCATAACCATTCTTCCTTGAGGTGTCATGCCTTTTTCCTCTAGCCTCTATACCGACTTTTCCCCTCGAGTTTTTATACTGCATGTGCGCCACTACAAAGGCGCATTAAGATGTGTTGATAAATTCTTCTTCGATGAATGTCACGACCCATCACTAGGGCCCGTGCTGGGACTACCCCAAGCCCACCTTCCATAGGCCAGGGGCTGGCGAGTAGCACCAAAGGAGAGTCCCTAATAAATAAATGGAAGGCATTTCCATTAAACCTATAACTCACATAGTCTCAACACAAGCAGTAGAAGAACCAAGTATAAAATAGAAAAGAAAGGTGTGCTCAGAGTAAGTGGGATAGAATAAAAACCCAACTGAACAAAAAGTAAAAGTAGAAGTAAAAAGGGAAAAAAATTCATGGATCGACCACTATGGAATCCTGCATGTTGGGTAGGTACAGAACTCGAACATCTCTCCCCTGAAGTACGTCCCATCTAGTCCAGCTCCGAGCAGCTTCTTGTCCTTCACCCTCAACCTTGATCACTGTTGACCATTGTCTGCATAGAAGAGAACAAGGTACGGGCGAAGCTCGTGCAAGTTTATGTAGAACAATACTCATTAGGGAAACCCAAGGCCCCAGAAGGTCTCCCAGAATCCATAAGGATAAATTAAATAAGAAATATACAATCACGAAGTATCATCCAACCCTACTTAGGTATATTCCCATACATATACCTATGTTTCCAATCATAGTCCAACTCCAACTCTTGAGCCCAAGCACAACCCAGTCCACAATGGAAGTAAAGTCGATCACCTCAATAATAATGATTGAAAGGAAACACTCATCTCACACAGGTATAAAACACAAGAAGAGGGTTAGAGATGATTAGATGTATCCTATGAGTCATCTCCTCTATCAAACCCACGTAGGATCCTGGAACAATATCAGCATTGTCAAACCCACGTAGGATCCTGGTATAGATGCCATCATTGTCGAACCCACGGAGGATCCTGATACAGATGTCACAGTTGTCGAACCCACGGAGGATCCCGGTACATAAGTTATCACTATCGAACCCAAGGAGGATCCTGGTACAGTATCGTCACTGTCGAACCCACGAAAGATCATGTCATCTTAGTCACAGCCAGCCATAGGGTTCCCGCACACAACACGCTCGATTCATGGAGGGTCTGCTCCTCGAGCTAAGTTTCGATACATCAAATACCACTTAGTCTCAATTCTATGTATCCCAATGTTCAATATCAACATAAGGAACCCAACGTGACAGATGGAGTGTCAATAGGACGCCCGGCCTGTGCGTTATTGGCATTTTTGTTCCAGGGGCCCGATTGGTTTTTAGGCTCAAACCAACCTGAATGTACTCCAAATACATCCAAACTTCAATTGGTGTATTCTAAGAGAACTCTGTCGCTCCCAGAATTCGATCACCGTAGACGGTTCTTCGATCAGACACCCATAGCCCATGATACGGGCTAAAAGGTGTCAATGGCCATAGCGGGTCCGGGTCCGGTCCGACCCTGTCGGACCGACCCGGTCCGACCGGGGTCTGACATGGCCCACGGGTGCGACCCGACCCATGTGGGTGGCCCAAACCAAGGGATCAGCTCGACTCGAAGGCACGGCCCGACCTGATGGTGGCCCGACCCATGGCGGCCCAGCCAAAGGCCAACCCGGCCCGTGTCGGCTCGGCCTGCGGAAGCCCGGACGAAGGGCGGCCCGGCCATGGCGGCCCAGCCCATGGCAACCCGGTTGAATGGAGGCCCACCTGGCCATGTGTGATAGGTGTGCCCACCCCCCCGGTTTGACAAATGGAAATGGCGCATTGCGCCAGTTCGGGAATCGTGGGACCCAGGTGGCCCTTCTTGACCGGCTCCACGATGGCCGGCCCTGCCAGCCACCACCGCTCCTCCAATTTGGTGAGACGATATCGCGGTCCTCCTACCCTCTGATTGGAACGAAGGATCCATGCAATGACAGTTGCATCCCGACCTGGCCGTGGCCTTGAGCTCCACCACGCGGCGCGATGACGCCGCGCTTCTTTATCTGTCATGGCGCTCCCGGCCACGGTTCCTCTCCGGTGCGGCATGACAGTGCCAAAACCCTTTTTTGAGGCCCGCCCTGCCTGCGGTTCTGCACCTCCAGCACAGCATGGTGCGACAGCGTAGCGCCTCTTTCGTCTGTCGCATCCCTCTTGGCAGCGGTTCATCTCCGGCACGGTGCGGCGACATCACGCCCTTCCATCTCGGCCACCAACGTCAACCAAAAAAGAACCAATGGAGGGACATTGAGTTGTGTTTTTTCATCTCGTGCCCTCCGAATTATGTATTAACAATTGGTCAACATTGAACCATAGTAAACGACGGGGAACAAGGATTTAATTTAATCAACAAAACCCCAAACTTGATTGTCGGTGTTGTTTGACAGAGTCGCGGGAAGTCGACGTCGTTCCTTCAATGTTTTATGAGGAAGAGTGGTACTCATTATTCATAGACTGGCGTTCGAATGTGATGAATTTGAAGTCGACTTTGGCATTCCTCATGGTCATCGCTTCCCATTCCTTGCCTAGATTGAAGAAGGAAGAAGACGACATCGATTTTCTGTGGAAGAAGTGTTTTTCACGTTCTTCGTTGAGAGGATGGAGATCTCTCTCAAGAGTTCTCCAAAGCTCCACCAATAATAATCCCCAACCAAAAAATAAAATAATATCTTCTCTATTATTTTATTGATTCCATGCATGAAAAAAAATTCAAAAGTTTTTCAAAAGATAATTAATTGAGGCATTAATTACCTTTTAGGTGTGGTGGAACCATTAAGGGGAAGTTCAAGAGTTTCCCTCGTTTAAGGGGAGCTCAATGGGTTTAAAGGGTTGGTAGGGGAGTTTAAGGGTTTGGGTGGGCCCCAACCAAAAACATCCTCCCAAGGGAGGTTGGGGTGTGGTGGACCCCACCAATAACCTCCACTTGGTGGTTTTAACCACCAATCAAATAAAAATATTCTACACATATTCTTATTTAATTTAATTTAGAAACCCCAAAAATTAACTTCCATTCCACATAAAACACAACTACGGTAAAAGTCTCCTTAAGAAAATATTGGAACTGCGAGTTCAATGGTGTCCTCGAATTTCAATTCCAAGCATTGGTTCAAAAGATATAAAATCCCACTCATACGTTTAGTGAACGTACCCAAAAAAAATTTAATGAAATTGATTCCCTGCACACCAAGCCTCAAAATTAGGCGCCATCAAGAACTGCGGACTTGTAAAATTCCAATGTATTTATGAAAAAAATTTCCACGTAATTTCTTGGTCATTAAATTCTCCCCACCTCGGGGCTTTACATCCACATAAGGTATAACTCACACTAAGGAAACAAATGAGGGTATAGAGCATGTATCTAATCCTCCCACTCCCATGTGCTCTCCTGGAGATTCTCGTGCTGCCATGGAATGCGCACTAGAGGAATCGACCATCCACATAGGACCCGCTCTTTCAGATACTCAATCTCCACTGGGACCACTGTGAAAATTTCCCCATCATCGATTTCCGGATCCCCATGATCGATGATGTGAGAATGGTAATTCATGTATCTCCTCAGCTGAATGATGTAGATGACGCTGTGCACCCGGTGCAATTGATGTGGAAGATCCAAGCGGTAAGACACCTCGCCTACCCTATTGAGGACCTGGAAAGGTCTGATACATAGCAGAGATAACATTCCACCACGGCCAAATCTCCATATACCTCGTCGAGGTGAGACTCGTAAAAATATTTAGTCGCCATACTCGAACTCTAGTGGTCTCTGTCTTCTATCAGCATAGGAATTATTCCTACTTTGTGGTGTCTTCATCTGTTCCTAGATGATCTACAACTTCTCCGTCGTGGCCTGCACCATCTCTGGTCCTACAAGTGTAGACTCCCCTTGGTCTGCCCAGCATAGAGGCGATCTACAAGGTCAGTTGTACAGTGCCTCGTAAGGTGACATCTCGACGGTGGAGTGGTAGCTGTTGTTATACGCAAACTCTACCACAGGTAAGTGATCCTCCCACCTGCGACCAAAGCCGAGAACGCATGCATGGATCATGTCCACTAGAATCTGAATTGTCCTCTCAGTCTGACCATCAGTTTGAGGATGGAAGGTGGTGCTCAAGCGAAGCTGCATCTTGAAAGACTCATAAAACCCCTTCCATAGCCGAGAAGTGAAACGAGCATCTCGGTCAGAGACGATCGTAGATGGAACACCATGAAGTCGTACAATCTCTCATACGTAGATGTGTCCTAGGCTCTCTACTGAACACTACTCTCTGATCAGTAGAAATTGGGACTACATGGTGATTCGGTCTATGATCACCCAAATAGAGTCATGTCCCTTGGATGTACATGGAAGTACCATCACAAAATTCATGGATATCTCGTCCCACATCCACTTTGGGACCTCTAAGGGATGAACTAATCCTACTGAAACCTGGTGCTCCACCTTAACATGCTGACAAGTGAGGCATCATGAGACAAACTCTACTGCTAACTTCTTCATACCTAGCCACTAGTACGGTCATCAGTGGTCCTGATACATTTTTTCCACTCTTGGATGTACTAATAAAGGAGATGTGTAGAACTCCCGCAACACTTCTTCCTGAAGTGAAACTGGTACCATGGTACTTTCTCTAAAGAGAATGACATGATCTCCACTTTCATAAAATCTATTAGGTGCCTTAACTATTTATATTTAATAATGTCGCATCTCACAGTCAACATCCCCAGGTTGTGCCTCCCTGACTTGCTGAAGAAGTGGAGGAGTAACTGTGAGACACTGCAGAAAGGCTGATCCATCTCTATCCACAAAGGATATCTGTAACGCAGCCAACTGCTCCGTCACTTCTCCAAAAAGCAGAATGCCTTATCTGCTAATGAGAGCATCTTCTACAACATTTCCCTTTCCAAGAGTATAGACTATATCTAATTCATAGTCTTGGAGAAACTCAATCAATCGTCACTGTCTTAGATTTAGGTCATTCTGAGAGAAGATATCCCTGAGACAATGGTGGTCAGAGTAGTCTGTAAAGCATTCACCCATAAGATAGTGCGGCCACATCTTCAAGACAAAGACCACTACTTCTAACTCCATCACATGGGTAACATATTTTTTCTCATGTTTTCTCAACTTCCGAGAACCATATGCATTCACTGCTCGCTCCTACATCAGGACACACCCGATTTCGGTTCCTGATGCGTCACGGTAAACTACCTACCCAACGCCCTCCTCCGATAGCCTCAAGATGGGCGCACTAGTCAACCTATGCCTCATCTCCTGAAATCACTACTGGAATCTCTCTGACCACACAAAGGTTTTCCCCTTCTTCTTCAATGCTGAAAGAGGTGCTTCAACTCTGGATAAGTCTGGCACAAAACTCTGATAGTACATAACCGGTACCAAAAAACTCCATACCTCCATCACACTATTGGATGGCTCCCAAGCAGGCACTGCCTCGATCATTGCTGGATCCACTACAACTCCAGCCTCTGTGATGAAATTTCCTAGAAAGTGAACCTCTTGAATCCAAAAATGGAACTTCGAGTGCTTACCATAGAGCTGTTGCTCTCAGACTGTACCTAGTACTACCTGAAAACGGTATTCATGCTCCTCCTCTGTAGTCAAGTAGATTAGTATGTCGTCGATGAAGACTACAACAAAGAGATCGAGTAAAAGAAGAATGGTCCAATTCATGAGACTCATGAAAACTACTGGAGTGTTGGTTATGATGAAGGGAATAACCAAGAACTCGAAGTGACCATACCGACACCTAAAGGTCGTCTTCTTCTCATCCTCATCTCAGACTCTGAGCTAGTGATAGTTTAACATATGGTCTATATTAGAGAACCATCATGCTACCTTGAGCTAATCAATAAGTTCTTCAATAAACTGGAGTGGGTACTTGTTCTTCTTAGTCACCTGGTTCAGGCGCCGATAATCAACACACAGGCGCAAGTTTCCATCCACCTTCTTGGCAAACAAAATCGGGGATTCCCAGAGTGAAACATTGGGTCAGATAAATCCCTTCCCCTGAAATTCCTCCAACTGTACACGCAGCTCACAAAGCTCATTGGGAGCCATCCGATATGCTGGAGTAGATATTGGTGTCATCCCAGGGTATATGTCAATGTAAAAGTCCACCTCTCTATGAGGAGGTAGTCCTGGAACATTTTCAGGGAAAACCTCTGCGTAATGATCCACCACAATAGGTAAACTTGGACTCTACACATAAACCGCTTTGAGGATGAGACTAGCCAACTGATTTTTGATCACCTACCCTCTTCTCTGGGTAATTCAATCATGTGCTGCTAAGGCTCCCTTATCACTGGTGAAGTTAAACCTCATCCCATCCTCATAGACACATAACACTTTCTCCATAATACAGTCAATCTAAGCTAGAACTATGGATAACCAGATAATAACCAAGATGATGTCGAAAGGCCTCGACGTTGCTACGAGGAGATCCTAGTAGAAGCTCTCTCCCCCTAGAGTAAGCTCACACTACCGGAACCTGTGTGTAATCGTCGAGTCTACTCCTGTAGGAGTATATAGTCCAAAGGGTCAATCCAATGACTCCATCTCAATCTCCAAGCTCCGAACAGGGGAAAAGAAAAAAAATAATGACTCACACTTATGTATATAAGTACTAAAACAAGGGTGGATTAGAAACAGATAGTACCTCGAATCATCTCAGATGCGCCGTGGTCGTTGGCCTCGACAGCCTGGAGCTGAGCCCGCCTCTGTCCGCAAGCTCCCTGTGGTCGGGGTGGACCTCCTAGTGGTGGTGGTGGTAGGGCCTCAAAAATTCATCCACCACCTGCTGCTCAGAAAACTCCTCTGCCAAGTCCACCGGCTCCCAGCGGACCACCACAGTTGAACCTCTGACTCTTCCTGGGAGGTGCCTCTAATGTTTGCTACTCATATGCATGATGGTTCGGGCAGTCACGATCCATTTAACCCTAACTGTTGCATGCATAGCACTGTCTACTCCTCATTTTTTTGGCTCTATCACATGTGCCCCAAAAACCAAACCTGTATCATGGGGTCGCCCACCTGACGCCCTGTGGTGGGTCTCACTGCTGGTGACATCTCAGCTAGAAAACTCTCCATAAGAAGGGCTCGCTCCAGCATCCCCGCCTACATCGGGATATTGAGGGAGACTATCGAATCCCTGATCTCATTCCTGAGTCCCTGCTCAAAGGTCTGAGCCCTGAAGAATGGGTCCCACACCATATCTGTGGAGTAACGCTAGAGGTTAGTGAACCTCGCTGATTACTGAGCTACTGTACTGCTGCCCTACTACAGATGAAGTAACTTTTGAATCTGCACCACACGAAGGGTGGATGGAAGAAGTTCTGACTGGAAGAGACTCTCAAAGTCTGCCTAGATTAATGATGTCTCATCATGAACCAAGAGCATCAGGCTCTACCATATTCCTACTGCTACATGCAGGAGACTCGTGAAAAGGATCACCATGAGGTCGGATGGTGTCCCAACCCATCTGAAAAACCTCACGACAGTCTCCAGCCAATCCTCAGATACCTGTGGGTCCATCTCTAACCAGAACCTTGGCGGCCTCTGGTGCTAGAACTCATGCAACTCACTCAGACAGTGTGCACTCTCTACTACTAGAGGTGGTGGTATTGGTGGCCCAGCACGTAGTGGTACCGTTGGTACCTCCGATTTGATGGGGCCTTGCACCGAGGGTTCAATGCTTAGTGGGATACCATCTCATATGAACCTTGGAACCCTAGCCGCCTTCGTTGGGCCATCATGAAAAGAATCAGGTGCACCATGGTCAAACAATGTACCTGGTTAGTTGACTCAAAGTAATCATGAAGAAAATACTTTTCAAAGAAAAAACACACGCAATCAGTGTTTTCGTGCACTGATTCAGAGATCAAAAGTCAGAGTCCTAGTGTATGGATACATCGGCCACCACACCAACAACGGTTTCCCTAATTTGATATCCACACCCAAAACACATAAAATTATTGCCATTAAAAGAGTCATAGAACAATTTCTGTAGTAGAACCGATTCCTCTGATACCAATTTGTCACTACCCATCCTTGGGTCCCATGCCGTGACTACCCCAAGCCCGCCTTCCTTAAGCCAGGGGCTGGTGACTAGCACCAAAGGTGAATCCCTGATAAAAAAAGGGAAGGCATTTCCTTTAAACCTGTAACTCACACAGTCTCAACACAAGCACTAGAAGCAACAAGTACTAAAATAGAATGGAAAGGTGTGATGTAAGTATGTAGGCAAGAATAGAAAATGAACTGAACAACAAGTACAATTACATATTAAAAGGGGAAATAGGTCTTGGAAAATCCACTAGGGAATCCTACATGCAAGGTGGGTACAAAACTCGAAAAACTCACCCCTGAAGTACGTCCCGTCTGGTCCATATTTGAGCAGCCTCATGTCTTTCACCCTCAGCCTCAATCACTGCTGACCATCATTTGCATAGGACACAACAAGGTGCTGGCTAAGCCCATGCATGGGTGAGTATAAAAATACTTAGTAGGGAACCCCGAGACACACGAAGGTCTCCAAGAATCAACTAAGGATAAACCAATGAAGAAAGATACAACCATGAAGTATCAACCAACCCTACATAGGTATATGCCCGTACATATACCTAAGTAACCAATCACAGTCCAGCTCCATCTCTCGAGCCCAAGCATAACCCAGTCCACAAAGGAAGTAAATTAAATAACCTCGATGATAATTATTGGAAGACAAGACTCAACACACATAGGTATACAACACAAGAAGAGGGGTAGAGATGATTAGATGTCTCCAATGAATTATCTCTTCTGTCGAACCCATGTAGGATCATGGAACAATATCAGTGCTGTCAAACCCATGTAGGATCCTGATACAGAAGTCGACACTATCGAACCCACAAAGGACCCCGATACAGATATCACCGTTGTCAAACCCACGGATGATCCCAGTATAGAAGTCATTACTGTCGAACCCATAGAGGATCTTGGTATTGTTTTGTCACTGTTAAACCCACGGAGGATGTTGTCATCCCAGTCGTAGCCAGCCATAGGGTTCCCGCACACAACACGCTCGATTCTGGGAGGGTCCAACTCTCAAGTCAACTGTCAATACATCAACTACCATTTTGTCTCGAGTTGATGTATCCTGATGTTGCATCTCATCACAAGGAACCCAACGCGACAGACGGCCTATCAATCTGGCGTCCGGTCTGTGAGTTATTGGTGTTTCCATTCCAGGGGTTCGGTTGGGGTTTAGGCTCTTACCAACCCGAACGTACCCCAACTACATCTGAAACTCATGTGGAGTTTCCAAAAGAATCTTATCGCTCCAAGAATTCCATTTCCCTATATGGTTCGTCGATCGGACACCCATAGCCCATGATATGAGCTAAAATGTGTAAATGGCCATAGCGGTTTCGGGTCCGATCTGAGCCAGCCAACCCGGTCCGAACTGGTGTCTGACCCGGTCCGCGGGTGTGGCCTGACCCGAGTGGACGGTCATGCCTGAGTGGGATGCCCAAACCAAGGGAGCAGCTCAGCCCTAAGGGGCGGACCATCCCGAAGGCGCGGCCCGACCCGAAGTTGCGGCCCGACCTGAGGGCGGCCCGGCCCGTAGCGGCCCGACCGAAGGGAAGCCCAGCATGAGATGCCCAGGCTGAAGGGTGGCCCGCTAGTGGTGGAACGGTCTTTGGAAGCCCGGTCGTGGTGGCCCGGCTGGCCACGTGTGGGAGGGGGTGCCCCCCCCCTCTGGTTTGTCGAATGGAACCAGCGAACTGCGCCGATTCAGGAGTCGCGGCACCCGGGTGGTCCCTCATGACCGGCTCCATAGCGGCCCGCCCGGACAGCCGCCACCGCTCCTACACTATGGTGCAACGACGCCGTGGTCCTCCAGCCCTCCGCGCAGCCTGATGGAATCGTTCCACCACCGCCACGACCTGACCTGGCCATGACGTTTGGCTTCACCACGTGGCATTACGCTGCCACACCTCTTTATCCTCCGTGGCCATCCTGGTCGCGGTTCCTCTCCGGTGTGGCGTGATGGCACCTCAACCCTTTGTTGTGACCCGCCCTGGTCGTAGTTCCTCACCTCCAGTGTCGTGCGGCTTGACGAAACCACACCTCTTCCATCCACCGTGGCCCTCCTATCTGCGGTTCTTCTCTGGCGTGGTGTAGAGGTACTGTGACCTTCCAGCACCGCCTCTGACATCAAGCAAATAAGAACCAATGGAGGGACATCGGTCTGTGTTTTTTTGGAATGTGTGCTCCGTATTTGGTGATAACAATTGGTAAATGTCGAACCATAGTAAAAGATGAGGAATGAGGATTTAATTTAATCAAAACAAACCCCTACCTTGCTCGTCGGGGTCGTTTGACGGAGTCGCTGTGATGAAGCATCGTTCTATCAACGTCAGAAGAGGAAGAGAGGTACGAGTCATTGGCGGACAGATGTTCAAATGTGACGAAGTTGAAGACAACGTCGGAGTTCATCACCGGTGTCGCTTCCCTTTCCTTTCCTCGATTCAAGAAGGATGAAGACAGTGTCGATTTTCGGTGGAAGGAGCGTTCTTCGCATTCTTCGTTGAGAGGATGGAGTCCTCTCTCAAGATTCTCCAAATCTCCACCAAAAAGAATAACCAACCCAAAAATAAAATAATAGCTCTCTATTATTTTATTATTGTCATTCATTCATAAAGAATTCAAAAGATTTAAAAAATATAATTAATTGGGGCATTAATTAAATTTTAGGTGTGGTGATACCATTAACGGGAAGTTCGAGAGTTTCCCTCATTTATGGGGAGCTCAAGTGGTTTAATGGGGGGATAAAGGTGTTTAAGGGTTCGGGTGGGCCCCACCTAAAGACATTCTCCCTAGGGATGTTGTTGTGAGGTTGGCCCCACCACTAACCTACACTTGGTTGTTTTAGCCACCAATCAAATAAAAATATTATACACAAATTTTTATTTAATTTTATTTAGAAACACAAAAAATTAACATCCATTCCACACATAACACAACTGTAGTAAAGGTCTCTTTAAGAGAATATCAGCGCTCCGAGTTCAACAGTTTCGTTGGATTTAAATTTTGAGCACTAGTTCAAAAGAAATAAAATCCCGCTCGTACGTTTACTAAACATACCAAAACAAAACATCAGAAATTGATTCTGGGCACACCAAGCCTTAGAAGCAGGCACCGTCAGAAACTGCAGACTTGTAAAATTCACATTTATTGAGGAAAAACATTCCCACAGAATTTCCGGGTCTTTACAATGTAGGTTTACTATAACACCCTAGGTATTTATAGAATAATTGTTTTTCATATCTATTAATTTTTATGAATAATATATTAATTTTTTATTACAGGATATTTTTTTCGATAGAGAACCCGACACGCAGCAATGTGTTTCTACGAAATCTTACATTCCACACAACATTATGTTATATCAAAAAATAATATAATAATAAAATTATTATTTTTAATGTTATTTAACGCCTTATAATTTTATTGGTGGGAATGAACCGAACTAACAAAAATTTGATGAAAAACGTTTTGTTAAATGTTATTACATATAACCAATATATTTTAGAGTCATAAATTGAGACTGTATCCAATTTTAAGCATAAAATATAGTAATATATTTAAAAGCTCGTTTTACCAACTTTTTATGGGGAATCCTTATTAAAAATATGTCATTCAATTTTATATGTTATATATGACAATATAATCATTTTATTTAGAAGTGGGACATCAAAATTAACATTGGTTAATTTTTAGGTAATTTTCTGATAATGTTTATTTTTATTGAATGTTGAAAAATACACCATTTTAATTCAAAAATACCTTTTAATATAATTTATTTATATAGTTATACTGAAATTTTTATTGTTTTATAGGTGTAATTAAATTAAGTTTTTATAATTGAATCCAATAATGGTAATTGGAAATGATTTCACATGGAAATTGTACATTAACCCATGTCAATATTTCGATAGTTTTTAATTCATAAAAACTCGCTTTCTGGTTTTGACAATGGGAATTAATTTAAAATTAATCACTAATACATTTGTTCTATGAATATTGAAAAATGTATTACATATTTGGATTTAGTGGGTAAAATTTTGTTTATAGTTTACTTGTATATTTTTGAATATTATGAACAATAACTATAGTAATTTTTATTTACCACAATTCAAGATAAATCAGGTAAATTAGGATAACAACCAATATGATAAGGATAATAAAATTACCCTAAAACTGGAAAAAATAATATTATATGGAATAAAAGTATACCCATATCAAATTAGGGTTGTTACAGATTAATTTAATGGTCTTTCTTCAATGACAGTGATGTAATAATTATTAAAACAAAATAATGTAATAACATATCACTCTATTATCTCTAATAATTATAATAATTTAAATTTACAGATACAATTGATGGAACATCAGAAATAAACTGTGGCTAGAAATAAAATTATGTTATATAGATAATGGAATTTTATTTTAAATTTTTAAGGAATAAATAATTACAATAAATATTGACACAATAGTGATATAGTAATTGTTTTATTAAGAGGAAGATCAAATAAATGAAAATATAAATTTTAAAATAAATATTATATGACATAATTTATTTCATACACAATTATTATGTTTTAATATTACATGTTATTAGTTAGTTAATGTACTTATTTCTAAGTAATAATGTCTTTTTTAAATTTTTTAAACAGTCATGTATGAATAGTTTCAAAATTGACATAATTCATAACTGACAATATAAAATAGAATATTAAATGATTTAAATTTTTTAAAAAATATTATATTTCCCGAAATGGTTATTATATGTTCAAATATGACATAAATATAACATTTTTTGGTTTTATGACATTTTACTGTATTTATTTTTTCCAACAATGTGTAAATAATAAAATATCATGGTAAGATTAAAAAGGGTATTATAAAGGATAAAACACAAATATAAGGGTTTAATAATTTTAAAAACTTGTATAATTTTAGTTTTAGGATTGGGATACTACCCAAAATAATATTATATTTGAAATAAATTATTTTGGGTTTATTAGAAACTGAAAATCAATTTATAATAAAATAATACTTTAAGATATTTTAATGTGCCCCTTCTCCCTCTTACAAAAACCCACCAACTCTACCCACATACCCCAAGCTATAAAGCCCCATATAAAATCCAAATTCTAATAAAATAATCTCCAAAATCTATAAATTATACTTATGATCCATAACTTTGTAATAATGAAATTCATGTAAGCCTTTTGGATCATATCATAAAGAGTTACCCATTGTAGAGGAAGTGTCTTCTCTAAAGTTCCTTTCTTTTATTTTCTTATTCACTAGATGTGATCTTATTAGTTTATGATCACATAAAACCACCAGAATAAAATCTATACTAGGATTGTTTTATGATAAATATTTTAACTACAATTACAGACAGCTCCATATAATGGATATATATGAACATATTGTTTCTCTGTACAACAAATTACAGCCTTGCGAAACGATGATTGTTCAATTTTCTCTTACCACCATTCATGGTGTAAATTATTATGGAACAATATTCATATAAGGTTTATATTATATTTTTTCTCTCTATTAGTATGTAATATTTTTTACAAATATACCTTTGTTCTTCACATATTCTGTAAATACAATAATTTCATTTAAGGAAGTGTGGAGTACCACCCCCAAAAAGTAATGTAAATCATTCGTT
Organism: Viscum album; assembly: GCA_963277665.1. Lineage (NCBI taxonomy): Eukaryota > Viridiplantae > Streptophyta > Magnoliopsida > Santalales > Viscaceae > Viscum > Viscum album. The sequence goes on from OY728156.1 coordinate 1,744,419,878, forward strand.
CCATACATGTAATGTATAAAGTATAATTTAAATAAATTTATTTAACATATTTAACATGGATATTATACATTAATTATAACATACCAATGTATTATTTAGTTTTAATTATTTTAATATGACAATGAAATGATAGTAGCGTGCTTGCGAACATATGGCATACCTTCTCCATAATGGTGCATTTAATTTATTCTCTAAAAATGTTTTTTACTTTTATAAATACATATATAATGTAAATATATGATATTTAAATCTATAATATTATTGTGTATATGATGGAATTATGACCAGTTGGACTACTAACATCATACCATGTTCCTTTTCAGCTCAAGTACTGAACATTGACAAAATGTCCGATATTAAGTAAAATAATTAAATAATTTATATAACATGTTCAATAGTTATATAAAATTCAAAATTAACATTATAATGTTTATAAAGATATTATAAATTAACTTTGGTTTATTAATCATGAAATTATAGAAAGAACCAGGCTAGTCAGACTCAAGGTAAAGGACTTCGTCTCAACCTCCTCTTATTGAGGAACATCTTGATATTGTGTGCCATTATTATCCTATATGTGTATATATAACCTTTTTTCATTTTATATAATAGATTAAAATATTTAATGGATATTTAAATTAATTTTTAATTTCATTATTTAAGGATTTTTATTCAATTTCTTCGGACGTTTTAAGGGACACCTTAACACAAACATAATTTTAAATGTTTTAAAGATTTAATCTTATAGATCATTGTATTTCATGTATGTGTTTTTAAAATGGTTCACATGAATGTATTTTTATAAAAATTATTATTTTAAATGTTTATCATACTGTTTCATTGAAATGTTTCAAAGTGTTATGGGACACTTTGATCCAAAAAAATCTTAATAACGGTTCTCACTGTGATTTCAAAATGGATCGATTATTTCAATAACCTGAAATGTTTTATTTAACATATACATAATGAACTAAATTTCTATCTTTTATGATTCTCTTATTTATTGATATTTACATTACATGTTCACTATTTTATTTTAAAATAAAATTCATTCATTTATTATTGCACGTTTTGTAATAATGAAGTGTGATTTCAATGTTGAAATGTTATTTTTCCTAAAATATTGTTTTACATGTTATGATTATCTTATGGTTCATGTGAATTAATTATTTTAATGGGTGATTCCATGATAAAATGAGGGCGGGTGAGCCTGATATATCTCTCAAATTCATTGGGTAATGTGACGGAGCTAAATGTTAGGGTTTCTCCTTAGAGATTAAGAGAATATTTTGTTATGCATATTCCAAAAGTATCTCTAATTTGTATGTAGATATGAAAACTGCAATGAAACTGTGTTAGGATACCACAAGATACCTTTAAGATTGATGATTAATATGAGTTATTCATAAATTTTATGATTTCATGAGTATTTTAAAGAGCTTAATTTTAATGAGTGAAAAGTATGATTTCATTTATTTGTATGTACTTATGGACTAATGATTTATTTCCTAATATTATATCACTTACTATAAATTTTATTCCCATCCCATGTTTTAAAAAAAATAATTTTCTAAAGGTATTTGTAAGAAGAATTGAATGGAAAAATTCAAGAAGAATTGTTCAACAAGAAAATAATTCTTGTTTTATTTAAGGAGTTTTATTATTGTGAAAAATTGGTTAAGTATAATTGTTTATCTTGTAATATTTGAGATTAAATTTAATAATCATGGAATAATTATCAAAGAATATAACCCTAAAAACGATCCTCAATGTGAATTAAAGTCTGATTATTGACTAATCTCAAGATAATGTAATGTTTTATGGATGGGCCCTAATAGTTGGCGTCAGAGGTCGGTTTAGACAACTTTTGTGATTAGTAGTTTTGGATAATGACATTGTAATTACCTATTTCTATTATTTATTTTAAAGCCTTCTTTTGTATATTTTTTAGATCAATGAATTTATCTTACAAATCGAAGGTGGAGGATCTCATACAATAGGCATATCTCATCCTGATGACATAGTTTCATAAATTATTACAAAGTCATATTAATATTAATGTGAATATTTTTTAAAATAAAACCCTCTTAGAAGCAGTTGTTATTGATATAAAACACCTCCACTATACCTCAATACCATCTTGGATAATGGGTTCTATTTAATCAGATACTATTTTCACAATGTTCTCATATTTTAAAGAAAGATAAATATTATCAAGGCACATTAATTAACTTTTACTTATCAAATGATTTTGAATCATATTATGAATTAGAAAAATATTTTGAAGAATTATACCATTGTGATAACTATTTATATTTAAATTTAAAAAATATTCTTTCAGTACATAATTTTGGAATTTTAAAAGGACCTATGATTAAATGTTTTAATAGAAACTCGGTCAGATTTTTTTATAAAAATCAGCTTTGATCACATGTTTTGAAATTACATGTCATGAATGATTAATTTACGGAACTATTTTTCTATTAACACCAATATGACTCCTGTTTTTCAAGGTGTATTTGGATAACACATGAAAATGATTTCTATGGATCTCTAAATCATTTTTTAAATGCATGGACCATCATTTTAGATGAACATGATAACCACGAAACAATATGGACACCATGATCAAGGTATGATGTTCATTTTATTGGAACTAATTTTATTTTATCATATTGTGGTGAAAAAAATTTCTAAATACATAATTCTTCATGAATTTAGAAATTGAGGTCATTATTAGTTGGGATGAAAATGAGAAGTATAAGACAACCAATGATGTTAAAACTTGATAGTGTTATTTTCGAGTTTTGTGAAAAGGGACAACAAACAAGATTGGTGAAAACCCTTCATGTTAAAAAAGGCCATGAGAACCGAACCAACAATCGAATGGAGAAAAGGGTTGATCACTTACCAATGTCCAATATAAATTCCATAGTTTTTATGAAATATTTATTTTAGTAAAGTGATTCTTTGTATCAAGAATAAGTTGACTATTGGATGTTATGATTTATCAAATGGATATCATTACTATAGGATAATAATTTAGATATTATGTTATAATTTTTTTGTAATATATTTCCTAATTTAATAACCCTATATGAAAAATATAAATATGAATACTATGAGATTTTATTTGAGGAGAAATGGTTGAATTTTATTTTGGAAGATTCTTTATTTTTAGTGTGGAGTTATTGAATTTTTCTTTATTTATGGAAGTGATTAACCTAAGTTGGAAAATATTTTAGTTTTTTAATTACATTTAATTATGAGACTTGGAGAATAGTTGATGGTATTTGGGGATAAATTTTATGATTTAACATGGAAGCATATGTGATCAAATCCCTTTGAATTTTTGGTTTCAACTTAGTTTGGATTATTCTTTTTGAGGAATTATATAGAAATTTATATTGTGATTGGTCTTTGTTGAACTTTTCTGTATTTTTTCTTGAATTTTAGAGATTAAAAGTAGTCCTTATCCTTGTAAAGGATTATTATTTTTTGGGATTATCTGATCTTGTACAAGCCATTTTAGTTTTGGTTAATGTCTAAAAATGGTGGAAATATATAGTTCATATTTTTGGTTTATTTTATTCTCTAGAAGTTGAATATATTACTTCTGGTGTGACCATATCATCTCAAATAATTGTCATATAAATAAAAGATGTGTTTTTTGTAGATATTTATTACAGGATGAAACACTAATTGACAAGTAATTATGTATCCTTATGTTCTTAGTCAAGATGATAAATAAATTCCTTAACATAATGAAAATATTATTAAATAACAAAATTTTTTACATTTATTTTTACAACTATGAAATAAATAAGCATTTAACCAATCACATGTTTGTGGTTTTTTGGTTGTTAACTTTCTCATGATCTTTTTTATATTAGTGTCCATTAAAACAACATGTTTAGTTTTTCTTCATTATCCATGTATTCTATCATGGAATCCTAGTATGTGTTATCTCAAGTGACCTTTGTAATTCTCTTTCATTGTTTATAGTGGTTATTTTATTTATGGTTATTCCAATGTGGTATTTTCAATGAAGTTACTGAGCCAAATTTTTAAATTGGGAGGTTACAATTTCTCTAAGGGGTAATGATAAAATATCCCAAGTATTTATAGAATAATTCATTTTCATATCTATTATTATTTATGAATAAGATATTAATATTTCTATAAAGGGGATCGTTTTTTTTTTGATAACTTACTCTATAAATAGCAAGCGGTTTTCTCCAAAATCATAGGATGCACCCAAACTTGACTTATGCCGAAAAAATATAATAATTCCATTATTATTATAAATTATAGATAAATCCTAGATCTTTTATTGGTTGGAATGAATATAACGAACAACAATATGATTATACACATTTTTTAAATGATTCTACATTTATCTAACAAATATTAGAGGATTAAAATATAACGAATCCATTTTTATGAATAAAATACCTTAATAATTTTAAAAGCACATTTTACCACCATTTGTTGGAAAAAAATTTTAAAATTATATATTTTTAACTTTTATATTTTTAATATAAAAAAAAATATTCTTATTTAGAAAATAGACATCAAAACTAACTTTGGTTAATTTTTTGGTAATTTTTTGATAAAATTTATTTTAATAGAATATTGAAATATAATGCATTTTAATTAAAAAATGTGTTTTCATTTAATTTATTTATGTATTTATTTTGTAATTTTAATTTCTCTTAAAGTGTAATTAGAAAATATTTTTATAATTTATTTCAATTTTGGAAATTTAATGAGATTTCACAATGAAATTGGTCATTAACACATGTCAATCTTCTAAGAGTTTTAACTTCTTAAAAACATACTCTCTAGTGTTGACAATGAGAATTAATTTTAAATTAATTTCTACACATTATATGTTATGAATTTTGAAAACATTTCTTCCATATTTTTATTATCTGGGTCCAATTTTTTTAATTTGGCATTTTAATTTTTTGATTATTGAGAACACTATCTACAGTAATTTTTTTACCACGATTAATGGTAAATCAGGTAAAATATGGTATCAAAATATATGACAAGGATAATAAAATTTCCCCAACAGCTGCCCAATTCCTTTTGGAGGAATAAATGTACATCCATATAGCCTATGGGTCCAAATTGATACATTTAATATATTGTTTCCATGAAAGTGATGTATTTGTTACTAAAAGCAAAGAAAGTGACAACACGCCACCCCATTATCACTTATAAGTATAATAATAATATTATAGATAAAAATTTTATGAAACATAAAAAAATAAATGGTATCTAAAATTATAATGAAATTATATAAATAATGGGAATTTAGTTATAATTCTTCATAGATTAAATAATATCGATAAATATTTACCTAATAGTGAATTAGTGAATATTTTCTTAAAGTAAATATAAATTATATGATATTATAAATATTAAAATAAATATTATATGTCTTAATTTATTTCATCTACAAATTTTCTAGATTACTATGACATGTTAGGATTTATTTGATATATTTTTTCAATGTAATAATATTGTTACGAATTTTTTAAAAAATCATGTATAAATAGGTTCAAAATTGACACAATTCATAATATAAAATATAAAATAGTTCATTAAATGTTTTAAAATTTCTCAAAATCAATGATTCAGAAAAATGGATATTATATGATCAAAAATATAAATTAATGGATATTTTTTGGGTTTAATGAAATGTTATAGTAATTAAACTAACCCACCGAATTTAAATAATAAAATATTATGGTAAAAAAACCATCGTAAAAGAAAGTATAGACAGAAAATATAATGGTAAAAAAATATAAAAAACCTATATAATGTAAAATTTATGATGGGGATATGACCCATAATCATCTTATATTTTAAATAAATGGGTTTTGGACCATTAAAATCCAAAAATCAATTTATAACAAAATAATATTACAAGACATTTCTAAAGTGTCACTTCTCCCTCTTTAAAATGGCCACCAACTCTACCTGCTTACTCACAACTCTAGTGCCCCTTGGCTTATCTGACATTTGATCAAATAAGATTAAAAAATCCATCTTTTCATTATTGAATCCATAAATTGGTAATAATGAAATTCAAAAAATCATGTTTTCTCAAATCAAAATTAGTTACCCGTTTTAGACGTAGCATCTTCTCTAAAATTCAGTTCCAATAATTTCCTTTATCATTCCATATTCTCTTCTTATTCTATGATTACATAACAACACCAGTATCATAAATATACTAGTATGTATTTATGATATGTATTTTAACTACATTTAAAAACACTTCCATCTAATTTATATGAACATGTTATTTCTGTGTAAGGTGAATTACTGTCTGATGAACGTATTTTTGTTAAATTTTCTCCTACCACCATTAATTGTGTCAATTATGATGGATTTTTATTTATATATGATATATATGATATTAATTTTTTCTCTGTTAATTTTTAATTTATATTTACAACCATCATTCATGTGTTCCATAATGTGTAAATACAATGATTTCATTTGAGAATATGCGGAATATCACCTGATCAAGTGATAAGAATCATTCATTCCATACATGGAACATATAAGGGATAAATTAAAGAAACATATGTAACATATATCACATAGATATTATAATTGGATTATAATATACATAGGTATCAATTAGTTTTCAATTCATCGATATCACAATGAAATGAACGTAGCTTTCAACCGTACGTATGACCTACAGTCTCCATGATCGGTGCATTTCCTTTTTTATATCCAAATGTTAGAAAATATTATAAATAAATATACACTTTATATACATAATACATATATGAATAATATTATTATGGATATGATAGTCTTATGACCACATACACTAGTGACATCATACCATGTTCATTTTCAACTCATGTAACGAACCTCGACAAAACATCTGATATGATCTCAAATAATTAACTAACTATTATAACATGGTAATAAGTGAAATGAAATTAAAAATGAACATTAATAGGGTTATTAATAATGTATAAATTAACATAATTTTATTATTTACAAAATTGATGAATGAATGAGGCAAGTTAGACTTAATAAAAAGGACTTTGTCTCAATCCACTTTTTTTGTGGAATATCATGATATAGTGAACCATTAATATCCTATAAAGTGTATTTATAATATTTTTGGCATATTATATCATGGATTAAAATATTCAATGAATATTTAAATTATTTATTAATTTTAATCAATAATTTTTTTATACAAGTGTTTTTCAAGTGTTATGGGACTCCTTAACTAAACCATCTTTTTAAATGTTATAATCAATAAATCTGATAATTTTTTTAATTAATTTCATTGTTTTCAAAATGTATTTCCAGAATATATTTAAATGGAAATTAATGTTTTAAAATGTTTATCTTATAGTTTCTTTCAATATTTTCAAAGTGTTATGGGAAACATTGATCCAAAAATCGTCTTTTTAATGGTTCTAACCATATTTTCATAATAGATTGATTATTTTGATAATGTGGTATATTTTATATAACATATAGTTCATGGAATGAATTTCAATCTTTTTTGAAAATATTCTTTATTGATTTTTAATTTTCATGTTTTTTATTTTATTTCAAAATAATTTTCATTAATTTATGATTGTGAGGAATGTATTTATGAAATGAGATTTCAATATTGAATTTTTATTTTTCATTTATTCTTGTATTACAAGTTATGATTATTTTATGGTTTTTGGGAATTGCATATGTATATTGATAGTTTTTTCATACGCTGAGGGTGATTGAGACTGAGATTTCACACCAATGCATTGGATAATGTGAAAGAGTTAAGTGATAAGGTTTCTCCGATGAGTTTTAGGAAATATACTATGGCATGTCTTCCAAACGGGACCCTGAATGATACTACCTATGTATCTATGAAAGATAAAATGTATGTATTCTATCGATTCCACAAGTTACTATATGATTAATTATTTCTATGAGTTATTCAAAAATCTTATGATTTCATGAGGTATCTTAAATATATTATGTTTTATTAGTGGAAATTATGATTTCATTGATTTTTATGTTTTAATGGACTAATTTTTTCATTCTTTATTGTATATTAAAACCTGAGCTTTTTTTTCTCTTGAAAATATTTTTCATAAATGTTTTCCCGACGGTGCAGGGAAGGGTAAGATTAAAAAATAATTCAAGAAAAGTTTTTTTATTATGAAAATAATTATTGTTTTATTTAACCGGTTTTATTATTGGAAGAAATTGGTTAGAGTAGAATTTCTTACCTTGTAATATTTGAGATGAAATATAGTAATTATGGACTAATTCTCAAAAACACTAAACCTAAAAAGATCCTTAATGTGAATTAAATTCGGATTATTGACTGTCCTCAAGATAAGATATTGTTTTAAGGATGAGACCTTATTGTTGGAATCAAGGGTTGATTTAGACATATTTAGGGATAAAGAGTTTTGGATAACCACAGAGTAATTTTATATGTCTACTATTTCTGTTAAATCCATGTTTTATAACTATTTCATATCAAGGAATATCACTCAAAAATGGAAGGAGGAGAATCTAAAACAACATTATTATATATTATTGATGACTTTCGTGCAATAATTATTGCAAAGTCATGTTCAGATGATTATAATACTTTTTTTTAAAGTATAACTCACTTGAAAGTGGTTGTTTGAGATATCAAACACCTCCCCTATACTTCGATACAATAAAAGATAATGAGTTGTATTTAATCAAATAATGCTTTCACAATATTCTCATATTTTAATGAAATAAACATAGTATCATTGAATTTTCTTGTAATTTCCCTTATCACAAGATTTTGATGCATATTATGTTTTTGAAAAAGGTCTTAATCAAGGATATCCATGTGAAAACTATTTATATATCTGTAAATGTAGTAATTTAGAACATAATTATTTTATTTTAAAGGGACCATTTATAGAATGTTTCAACTAAATCTTGGTGAGACTATTTTATTAAAATAATGTTTTCTCTGGTGTTTTGAAATTATATGTCAGACCTAATTAATTTCTGAAACTATTTTTATTTGAATACCAATATGATCAATGTTTGACAAGTTGTATTTGGATAAAGGAAGCACTTTATTTTGAATGATATCTAAATAATTGTTGCAATACATGGAACTTCTATTAAGTTGAAAAGGATAACATTTAATCCACTTGGAGACCAAGATCAAGGTATTATTTTCATTCTTTTGGGAATTGTTTTCATTTATCATATAGAGCTAAAAAAATGTCAATATATATATAACACTTCATAAAATAAGGTGTTTTGGTCATTATGACTTGGGATGAAAATCACAGTAATATGATTACCATTCAGTTTAGAAAATGTTATGGTTATTTTTGAATTTTATAAAAAGGGACAACCTACAAGATGGTTGAAAACCCATCACATCCGAAAAGTCCACATGAATTGAACCCACAACTGAATTGCAATAAGGGAGAATCGCCAACCACTAGCCTACATGAAATCCCAAGTTAGTATGACTTATTATTTTTCATTTAATTCTTCTATATATCATGAATAAGATTATTTTGGAACTTATTTTTTATCAAATGGATATCCTTAGTATAAGAAAATTATTTTGTGATTAAATTATAAATTTTATTTTGGATGATGTTCTCTATTATGGGAACCCTATATTCTAAATAAAAATAGAATACATTGGGATATAATTTTAGGAGTAATGTTTGAATTTTATTTTGGATGAATCTATGTTTTTATTTTGGAATTATGATTATTTGGTCTATTTATGGATGTGACTAAGCTATTTTAGAGAATATTCTATTTGGTTAATTAATTTTAAGTTTGATAATTGAAGCATTGTAGATGGTATTTGGATATAAATGTTTAGATTTATCATAGAACACTATGTTTTAAAAACCTTATAAATTTTGGTTTTCAGTCTTAGCTTGGATTATTCTTTTTGAGGAATTATATAGACAATAATTTTTGGAATGGTTTTTTGAGCACAAGGGTATTGTTTTTTGGATTTTGGAGATTAAAAGAAGTCATTCTCCTTATAAAGGTTAATTAATTTAGGGGATTATCTAATATTGTACTAACCATTTTGGTTTCAATAATATCTAATGTTGGAGGAAATATAAAGTTCATATTTTGTGGATTATGTGATTATATATAATATGATTCTATTACTTTAGGTGTGACCAATTCCACATAAATACATATCGTGTAGAGAGAATATCAGTTTGTGGTATATATTTTTTAAATAATGATACTCTACATGAAAAGTAAGTATGTTTCCTTATGTTTTTAGTCAATATAACCAATTAATTACTCAATTTATTGAAATGGATAATAAAAAAAACAATCTTTTAAATTTTTCATACAGTGAAATAAATAATCATTTAATAGAGAACTTTTTTGGGGTTTTCTGGTTGTTAATTTTCTTCAAATCATGTTTTCTATCACTTTCCATCAGAACCGGATAGTTAGTTTTTATTGTATATCCATGTTTGCTTACATGTAATCCTAGTATGTGATATCTCAGGTGACTTTTTTACTTCACATTCATTCTTTTAAGGTGCTAGTTATATTGACTCTTTTTCCAATGTGGGGTTTTCAATGATGGTATTGAGCCAAATTATAAAATTCTGAGGATGCAATTCCCAAAAGGGGCGAATAATATAACATCCTTGGTATTTATAGAATAATAATATTTCATATCTATTGATACTTGTGAATTAGATCATAATATTAAATTAAAAGTGACGCTTTGTTTGATAATTTACCTGAAAAACAATAGTTGGTTTCTCCAAATTCATAGGTTGCACACAACATTTTGTTATTCAAAAAAATAATAAAATAATACTAATAATATTTTAAATTTTTGTTAACGCCTAGACATTTTATTGTCAGGAATGAAAAAACTAAATAATATATGATTACACATGTTTTTAAATGTTTTTACATTTATCCAATTTATATTAAAGGATTAAATTAAGAATGAATCCAATTTTAGGCATAAAATTCTCTTCTATTTTTAAAAGATCATTTTACTGCCTTTTAACGGAGAACCCTTGTTAAAAATATTTTAGTCTATTTTATATGATAAATTTGACCAAATAATTATATTCTTTAATTAATTGATATAAAAATTTACTTTTGATAAATTTCTAGTAAATTTCTAATAAATTTAATTTTTAATGAATAGTCAAAAATACTTTATTTTAATTCCAAACTACTTTTTCATGTAATTTTTTATATTTTTTGAATTTGAAAAAACTGACCCAAAATTTGGATATAGTGGGTCAATTTTTTTTAATATGTTACTTTTAATTTTATGAATATTATGAATAGTAACTAAAGTAATTTATTTTACCACGGTTAATGTTAAATTAGGTAAATTACGGTAACAAAGCATATGATAAGGATAATAAAATTACCCTAACACATACAAATATCCAATTGGATGAATAAAAATCCACCCATAACACCTAAAAGTCTGAATTGATTCTTTTGTGTACTTTTATCTATGAAAGTGACGTAATTATTATTAAAACAACAGAAAGTGACAACATGTCACTCCCTTATCTCTTATAAGTATAATAATTTTTATATCGAGATAAAATTGATAAAACATAAAACATAAATAGTATCTATAAATCTAATAAAATTATATACACAATGTAAGTTTATTTTAAATTTTTTGAGATCAAATAATTATTATAAATATTGACAGAACAATGATATATAAATTATATAATTAAGAGAAATATAAAACAAATTATTTTGTAAAAATTTAAATAAATATAATATGAAATAATTTACTTCTTCCAAGAATTGTTGGGATGACTCTGATATGTTATGATTGATTTAATGAATTTTTTTTCTAAGTAATCAATATGTAATTAATTTTTTAAAATAGTAAAGTATGAATAGTGTCAAAATTGACACAATTCATAACATAAAATATATAGTAGTTATAAAATGTGATAAAATTAATGGAAATAAATTATTTGGAAAAATGGATATGATATGTCCAAATTACTCATTAATGGATTTTTTTTGTTTTATTAATTGTTATTTTACGTAAATTAACCCACAACATTTAAAAAAAATTCATGGTATGATTAAAAAGGCTATAATTAAGGTTATAAATAATATATAAGGGTTATAAAATATTAATAACTTGTCTAATTTTATTATTATGATGCTTATATAGATCAAAATTATCTTACTATTGAAATAAATGGGTTTGGGACAATTAAAAACTGAAAATAAACTTATAATAAAATAACATTTGAACACATTCATAAAGTTCCCATCCTCCCTTTTATATAGAGCCATCATCGCTACCCACTTTCTAAAATCTCTCAATAACCTTATATTATTCAACATATACTAAAATAATCTCCAAACATGTCAATATTTTTCATTGAATCCTTAACATGTGGAGAAGGAAATTCCAGAAATCCTTTTGGCTCAAATCAAAAAAAGTTAACAGTTTTAGAGGTAGCATGTTCTCTAAAAATTAATTCCTTTATTTTAATTCTTCACTCCCTATTATATTCTTATTATATGACTAAAAAACAACACTAGTATCCTAAAAATATTAGGATGTATTTATGATATGTATTCTAACTACACTTAAACTAATCTCCTTCTAATGTGTACGGACATAATTTTTATGCGTACAACGGTCTACTTCCACATGAAACGATGATATTTTAGTTTTCTCATACATCCTCTCATGGTTCAAATATGATCTAATTTTATTTTTATATGATATAAATAATATTTATTTTGTATATATAATTATTTATTTTTTACAACATAACTATTTTTCCATTCTGTGTAAATACTATAATTTCATTTCAGGATGTGTGGACAACCGCCCCCTCAAAATGTAATGAAATGTTCATTCCAAACATGGAACATATAAAGAATATTTAAATGAACTTATGTAACAAATATAACATATGTATATTATACTATAATTATTATATAAATTTTTATCTTTTAGTCTTCATTCCAATAATATGACAATGAAATGAAAGTATTATGCATGTATACATATGACCTACCATCTCCAAGAATGGTACATTTCATTTCTTATCTCCAAATGTTATAAAATTTTATAAATTAATATATACTGGATATATATTCTATCTAAATCATCAATATTAATATGGTTTTGATGGACTTTTGACCACATGGACAAGTGACATTATACCATGTTCGTTTTCTACTCAAGTACCGAACATTTACAAAACATCTGATATGAACCCAAATAATTAAGTAATTTCTATAACATGGTAATAATTGATATAATATAAAAAATAATCTTTAAAAGTGTTCTAAATATATTATAAATTAACATATGTTTATTATTCATGAAATTAAATAATCAATGAGGCAAGTCAAGCTCAAGCTAAGGGACATTGTTTCTATCTCCTTTCATTTAGCCATATCAAGATATTGTGCACTATTATTATCTTATAAGTTGTATTTATGAAATTTTTGGATTTTTATATAATGGATTAAAATATTCAATAGATATATAAAGTTTTTCTTAATTTTAATCATTAAATATTATTATACAAGTGATTGTCAAGTGTTAACAGACTCTGTGACTAAAACTTCATATTAAATGTTTTAATGATTTAATATTCTAAATCCATCTCTTTCATGTAATTGTTTTCAAATTTTTTTTCTTGAATGTATTTATTTTTTCATACTTGTTTTGAAATTTTTACCTTTGAGTTCCATTCAAAATTTTCAAAGTGGTATTTGACACTTTGACCTAAAAATAATCTTTTTAAAGGTTCTCACTATGTTATCAAAATGGATTAATTATTTCAATAACCTGTAATGTTATATTTAACATATAAATCATAAACTAAAATTTTCACTTTTATGAATATATTATGTATTGATGTTTACTTTATAGGTTTATGATTTTATTTTTAAACAATTTTCTTTCATTTATGATTGCTCGACTTGTAAATATGAAATATGATTTCAATGTGGAAATGTTATTTTTCCTGTATGATCTTTTTCATGTTTTGATTATGTTATGGTTTGTAGGAATTTCATATGTATAGGGATGGTACTATGATAAACCAAGAATTGGTTAGCCTAATATATCTCCGATAATGCATTGGGTAACGTGATAAAGGTAAATGTTAAGGATTCTCCAAATATATTTAGGGAATATACTTTAATGTGTATTCCAAACGTAACCGTGGAGGTTACTTCCTAAGTAGCTATTAAACCTACAGTGTATGTATGCTATGTATTTCACATGTTACAATTATGATTTAGGGTTTATATGATTTATTCATAAATATTATTATTTCATTATGTATCATAAAGTGTTTTTGTATTATGAGTGAGAAGTATGATTTCATGGATTTGTATGCATTCATGGTCTAATGTTTTCTATCTTTATTTTATATCCCACACCAAGCTTTCTATGCTCATAACATGTGTTTTGAATATGTTTTTTATAGTTTATATGTATGTGTAATAGAAAGGACTAATTCATGAATATTTTTTTATCAAGATTAGAAATCTTCTTTTATTTATGGAGTTTTATTTTTGGGAAGATATCGATAAATTGGAAGTGTCTACCTAGAAATATTTTGGATGAAATGTAATAATTATGGCCTAATTATCTAACACACTAAATCATGAAAATATCGTAAATGTGAATCAATGTTGTATTATTGAATTGTCGCTTGATTAAGTAATGTTTTAAGGATAGAGCCTTTTATATAATTTTTCCCTCATAATTGTATATCATGAGGGGTGGGTGTATGAATGTTTCCATGTAATGATATTTGATTAGAAATTAATTAATGATAATTTAATCGGTTTAAGATCAGCATACAATGGTTGGGAACAAGTGACATATGTTCTATTTGTTATTTCTTGTTACTATGTTTGTATGGTAAACACAAAAAAAAATATCATTTTCATCAGTGGTCCTTGATTTGAATTGGAGATTCCATATAAGGTATGTTGGTTCATTCCATGAACATAATTATTTCAGAAAATTGTCATCATTTTGTACCCATCTAATAATTTTTTCCCATGATAAAA
Organism: Viscum album; assembly: GCA_963277665.1. NCBI lineage: Eukaryota > Viridiplantae > Streptophyta > Magnoliopsida > Santalales > Viscaceae > Viscum > Viscum album. Next base: position 1,744,434,980 of record OY728156.1, read on the forward strand.
AATTCACTGATAACAACATAATTAACAATCGGAATTAAATAAAGTGATTCCTTGTTGAATCTTAATGTTATCTTCCATAGTTCATACGGTGGTGTACTTTATGTGGGATTTTTATAACTAGTGATATAGTAGTGTTGTGGGAATGGTCTTGTGATATGGGGTGGTATGAGAGGTTTAATCAAAGATAATGTTGATATTTTTTTGAACATTCATGTGGTTAGAAAAGCGGTGTGTATTTATAATGTATGGGTAGTGTAGTGTAGGTGAGATGAAGAAAATAGTTTTGATATGATGAGATACTGGGTTTGGCAATAAGTTAGCGGTTTTCTCTATTCAGAGAATGGATTTGGAAGAATTTCATTAACGGTTGATGATGATAGTGGTTGATATGAATAATTATTATGTAGTTTCTCAATGTGTAACATGCATAAATCATCACCCCATGTATATTGATAGATATATTTTATGTTATGAATGGGTATTAAAAGGATAGGAATGTGAATTGGGTTAATTTATCGTCGTTCACCTTACCATATTTGAAATATGATGTGCTTCTGGTTGTGGTTTGTTTTAATTAGTTACATAGGTATTGATGGAGAAAATAAATACTTAATAATGATTATATGGAATGAGTTGGTTTGGTAAATGGGAATGATTTTTTCAATGAATTTTTAAACAAAGGGATCCATGTTCAATTATGGTTATAGATAAGTAATGAAATTAATGGGTGCTAAAGGAATTATCTGTGTGAAGCCACATTAATTTATCATCATATAATGTGAATATTGATGATACTAACTAATGGATATAGATGGTGAAATTATTGTCAATACCATAGGATGGATAGGAGTGTTTGGAATTATAAATTTATATATATGTGTTAATTTTATATTCATTTTTATTTCTATTTGAACCCCACTCTAATTGAGCACTATGTGACGAACCCCACCATCGTCATGGGGGGTATTTATTCCAAACTAAACTCTGGGAGGATGGATGGATTTTATCCTATATTCTCTATAACCTCTACTATGTAGAAATAGACACCAGTTCGTTAGAAATAATGTGGTTTCTGTGGCTCAGGTGAGTGCAAGAGTGTTTTTTTCATTGGTGTCTTTGGGATGATATGTGGTATGTGGCCTATGTGAATGTGGGATAATTATGTTTTACCTATTTTCATATTGATAAGATGTGGTATATGGTTGAGGATTGTGTGTGAAGGATGTTATGTAGTAAGAGGTCTACGTGTTTGCGGATAGGATGTGACGTGGTATGTGTCCCATGTGTGTGTGGGCATGTTGGGATATAGTTCTTTCAAAACTGGTGGGAGTTCTAGGATGTTTTCTGTTAGTGTGTGAGATTGGATAGTTATTGGGAAGGTGGTGTGATGCACCTTATCATCTATTTTCTCACTATATTACATTAGATGACTTACTTCACTTGGTGACCATTCCTTGGTGAGGTGGGAATTGTTCGTATACCTAGTTAGGTGTGGTTGGTTATGATGTTTGGTCACAGGAGAATTTGTATGCTTCTCTCACATGTGCATGAGAGACTTTGGTTTTCCAACATATTATACTTTTATTATCACCCAAAATATATAAAACATCTTTCTGTTTTCTTGGAGGATTACATGTAATTTTTTGGACATTACTATCAAGAACATTTAAGACAGTTTTTGTGTCTCTTCTTTGCTTTATATTGGTATTTACATTGCACTTTTTGTAGTATTAAAAATAGTATTGTTTTAAATAATAATTTTTTATGGGTTTTTCATTCTATTATATGTATATATTTTGAAGTTATTTTGAGGGTGATAAATATTATATGTTAGTATTTTTATCTAAAAATGGAATTGACTCCCATTTTGTGAGATTGTATACACTTACTCCTAGTTTCCACCCCCATCCTACTGGAGGCCAGACATGAGGGGGGGATTATTTTATCCCTTTCTTCATTACTATCCTATGAGGTATCTTGGGACGGAGAGGGTTTTCCCAATATATACCTCAATACATCATTATTGATGTTATTACCACTATGTATAACCATACAATAGCAATATCAACATTTAGTATCCTGAATTGGATGTAATTTCATGGAATCCACTAAATTTACCCTCCACATAAATTATAGGATATTATACTATATTATTAAATATTGATTGAATTATACATATAAATATAACTAGACTCATTCCTTGGGATTTCACCAATGTTTTATCGTTCATCCTTAATAAGTATAAAAAATACTTCCTCGTATACCAGTTATAACAACCCATTCCTTTCACGTAATGATATTATATATTAATAAATTATTATTTGATATATCTCAAGAATGAATTCACCAGGACTAGAAAGATTATTTTATTTTGAGACTAAACTAACAATATTCTTATTTAATTAATTATAATTAAAATATAACATAATGAGCATCTCACATTGTACACATAATATATGTTCTCTAAGAAAATCCATTCTTCATATTATGGGGAAATAAAACCTATGAAATAGTGATCCAAGCTACCCAGTAATGGTAAACATGGGGTGTTTCAACAAAACTAGAGCATAAGGGTGTCATATTAGAAGAATAACATATCTAATTTATAGTCAATTTATAATAGTTCATAAACATTATCCATTGAATAAATCATGGTAGCTTATGTTACATTGATCATAAATGTGCCAAAAAACATGATCCAAGAGATAATAACATTGGAATAACGCATATATTTGTGTCATATACATAAAAATAGGTAATATTTCATTAATTATGAACACTTATAAATCCATTATATTAAAGTGTTGGGCTAAGAAAATATTTGAATTCAGTGTCCTTTGAATAACCTCTTGTCTATCCCATTTTCTACTTGTGATGACCTTCCATATACCCTAATTCTATAATAGAAAAACACTTATGAATCCTACTTCAGTCTTGGGATAACTTCCACGTATCATTTTTCAATATAGAAGTAAATTCCTAGGAAATCTGTGGAATTTTTTTTCTTAAATAGATGGGAATTTTACGAGTCCGTGAAAATTGACGGCGCGTGATTCTGAGGCCCGGTGTGCCCAGAATCAGTTTTGGAAGTTCTGTTCGGGTACGTTCAGTAAACGTACGGGCGGGATATTATAACTTTTGAACCAGTGCTCGGAATTGAAATCTAAGGGCACTGTAGAACATGTAGTTCCGGTATTCTCTTAAGAAGACTTTTACCTCAATAGCAGTTGGTCGAGGATGAAAAGTATTTTTTGGGTTTTACGTGGGAATAATAAAATTATTGAAGTGCATGTCTTATATAATTTTATTTGTTATATCCACCATGTGGAAGTTGTATGTGGGTACCGCCACACCATAACCTCCCATGGGAGGTAATAGTGGTGGGGTCCACCTTAACTCAACCTCTCATGTGAGGATTACTTTTGTGGGGACCACCAGAGGTTATAACCTCATGAACTCCCCATTAAGTGGGGAGAAACCTCTTGAGCTCCCCACATAATAGTGCCACCACTCTTTACATTAATTATTCCAACCAAGGGTTCAGAATTCATTTTGAATTTTTTTCCAACAAACTAATAGTTATAACAATCTATTTTTTGGCACGTCTATTCACTTTGGTGATTTGAGTGGAGGATTATTGGGAGAAAGCTCCAAACGAAGAATGACCATCGATGAATTAAGAACGCTTTATCTGCAGATGATGGACAACATCATCTGTGATCTCTAACCGGAACAAGGGAGGAAACGCCATCCTTGAAGAACGGTTACAATGTCCTTTTCGACTTCTTCATCTTCTTTTCCAATGACAATGAATCTGAGGTAGGGGATTCAAGTATGAATTTGTTCCTGATCTTTATTGTTAAACCATTGTTTACGTTTAGCCTATTGTTATCACCATAATTAAGAGGGTGCAAGCCAAACAAACACAGTCTGACCCCCCTCTGTTTTTCCTCGCTTGTTGACGACGATGACGGTGCAACGGTGCTGCTGGAGGAGTGGCCTACGACCGACGGGCCACAGTAGTGTAACTGGGATCGGCGTCAGGACGGCCCTGAAGGAAGCTTCTGTGTAGGGCTACCGGGTCCACGGAAGGGCACGATTCCATCGTGCCAAATGGAGGAACAGGCCGTGACAGCTCACACGGGTGGCTGCTAGGCCGTCAGAGGGGCCCAATGCAATCACTCCTCGCAGAAGAAGAAGCCACGGCCATGGGGGTGTGGTGGTGGAGTAGAGGCAACCAACTAGGCCAGCCACCGGCGGAGCAGACGTGGCTGGCCGCTCAGCCAGCCGGATGAGGCGGGACACTCCTAGGCCATGCGGGCTACGAAACCAGCACCAAGAATAAATCATGGTAGCTCATAATACATTTATCATATATGAGTCAAAGAACATGATCCAAGAGATCATAATATGGGAATGAGTCATATATTGGTGTCATATACATAACAATATGAAATATTTCATAATTTCTTGCCACCTATAAATTCATTAAATTATAGTGTTGGGCTAAACACATATTTGAATTCTTTGTCCTTTAGAAGACCTCTTGTCTATCCCATTTTTTACTCATGAGGACCTCCCATATACCCTTTTTCTACAATAGGAAAAACAAATATGATCCCTCATTTAGTCTTGGGATAACATACATTTATCATTTGACATCAAAGATGTAAATATAGGGGAATTCTGTGGAAATTTTTTTTCTTAAATACATTGGAATTTTACGAGTTCGCGAAAATTGACGGCGTGTGATTTTGAGGCCCGGTGTGCCAAGAATCAATTTCTGAAGTTTTGTTCAGGTACATTCAGTAAACGTATGAGCGTGATTTTATAACTTTTGAACTGGTTCTCGGAATTGAAATCTAAGAGCATCGTTGAACTCTCATGGCCGGTATTCGCAATAGAAGACTTTCACCTCAACGACAGTTGGTCGAGGATGAAAGATATTTTTTGTGTTTTATGGGGGAATAATAAATAAGTTATGTGCATGTCTTAATTTCTTTTATTTGTTATATCCACCATGATGAATTTGGAGGTGGGGACCACCACACCTTAACCTCCCAGGATAGGTTATAGTGGTGGGTCCCACCCAAACTCAACCTCTAATGTGAGTATTAATTAGGTGGGGGCCACACAAGGTTATAACCTCTTGAACTCCCCATTAAGGGGGGATAAACCTCTTTATCTCCCCACTCAATGGTGCCACCACCCATCACATTAATTGTGCAAACCAAGTGTTAGGAATTATTTTTGAATTTATTGACAATTAAGTAAAATATACTAAAATGTATTATTTGGAACGTCTATTCACTTTAGTGGTTTGAGTGGAGAATTATTGGGAGAAAACTCCCAACGAAGAATGACCATCGATGAACGAAGAACGCTTCATCCCCTGATGATAGACAACATCTTCTTTGATCTCCAACCAGAACAAGGGAGGAAGATTCGTCCTTGAAGAACGGTGATGACATCCTCCTCGACATCTTCATCTTCCTTTCCATCGACAATGAATCTGAGGTAGGGGATTCGAGTTTGAATTTTTTCCTGTTCATTAATGTTAAATCATTGTTTACGTTTATCTGATTGTTATCACCATAATGTAGAGGGTGTGGGCTGAACAAACACGGCCCGAACCCCGTCCATTTTTCATTGATTTTTGATGACCACAGCAGCGCAACGGTGCCGCTGGAGGAGTGGGTTGTGGACGACAGCCCACGGTAGTGCAACGACGGCCTGCGTCGGGCCGGCCACAATGGAAACAGGTGGCGAAGGGCTGCTGTGTCACTGGAAGGGCGTGAAGCCATCGAGCCGTGCAAACGAACAGGCTGTGGTGGTGCACATAGGCGGCTTCCAGCCCACCATAGGGGTGCGGCGCCATCACACTGTATAGAGGAAGAAGCCACGACTAGGGGGGCCACGATGGTGGATCAGAGGCAACCAGCTGGGCTAGCCGCCGGCAGCACAAACACAGCTTTCCGAACAAGGCGGGACCCTCCTGGGTCCCACGAGCTACCAAAACAGCATAAGGTTTCCGTTCTATTTGGAAGACGGGGGGGGGGGGGGGACACCCCCTTATGTGGCTAGGCAGGGCGCCACCAGCAGCTAGCTACCCAGGCCAGGCGGGCCGCCCTCTTGGGATACGGGTGTCCGATTGATGAACCGTCTGTGGTGATGGAAATCATGGAGAAAGGAGGTTATTTTGGGATACCCCACTTGATGTTTGGATGAAATTGGGGTATGGTCGGGTTGTATTGAACCTAAATCCAAATGGGCCCTCGGAACAGAAATGTCTATAACTCACAATCCGGGCGTCTGATTGACGCACTGTCTATTACGTTGAGACCCCTATGAAAATTCGGACCTTTGTGATGATTCTTCTTGGTACTTCATAGTATTTTATGTATCGACACTCATCTTGAGGGATGGGCCCTCCCGATGTCAATAATGCTTCATGTGAAACCCTGTGGCTAGCTATACATTGACGACTGTTCCTCGATTCTGTGTGGGTTCGACAGTACTGAAGACTGTTCTTTGATCCTGTGTGCATTTGACAGCACTAACGACTATTCCTGGATCCCGTATGGATTTGAAAACATTGACTACTGTTCCTAGATCCTGTGTGGGTTCGACAGTTCTGACTTCTGTTCTTTGATCCTGTGTGGGTTCAATAGAATAACTGTTTTGGGATCATTTGTGGGTTCGAAAGTTCTGATTTCTGTTGCTAGATCATGTGTGGGTTTGATAGAATAGATGATTTAGTGCCTACATCTGATTATCACAATCTATCTACATAATTTGTTTATCTGTGTGAGATGTGTCCGTAACTCTTGCGTTTTCCTCTTGATTGAGAGGTATTACGAGATAACTTAGGTAAATATATTTCATATACTAAAGTGGTATTATCTGTTGATTTCATAACTTTTATATTATCCTTGTTGGATTTTATACGACAATGAGAGTCTTGGGGTCCCTACTGAGTATCTTTATACTCATTGCTTCAAGGGTTATGCTCGCACCTCGTTGTGTTGGATGCAGATGATGGAGAATGCTGACCGAGGCTGAGTGTACGAGGATAGGACGGTACCCGGAGGTGGACATCACGACGAGTCGATACCCAGAGGAGAATGATTAATGTGGTGTGCTGAGAAGGCTATCTATACCTACCCTTCAGGTCGGATCCGTGGTGGACGATCCAGGAGCTTCTTTTCACTTTTCACCAATTTTTTCCTTTTCAGCTGTACTTGTACTTTACAGTTGGTCTTGTACATCCGGCCCCTTTTCTTTTCACCAATCTCTTCTTAAACATATTTACTATGTGTTTTGTATGCTGTTGTGTGCTCCGTTGTGTGTGTTTTAAGCTATAATGGTAATGCCTTCCCGGTTTAGGGATTTACGCTTTTGGTGCTAGTTGTCAGCTGTAGCCTATAGAAGGCGGGCTTGGGTTAGTCACAGAACGGGCCCCGGGGGAAGATTCACGAAAAAATGGTATCAGAGGAGCCCGTTCTACTGTAGAACATAGGACTATGGTCTTTTTTGTAAAGCAAAAGTGTTAAGGGTTCTGAGTGTTATTTTAAGTTTTCGGAGTCCATTGTTGGTGCGACGACCGGCATATCCATACACCCAGACTCTAAATTCGGATTCCAAACTCAGTGTATGAAAACAATAATTGTGTCTGTGTTTCAATAGTTTTATTAGTGATATCTTTGATTTATCTCACCAGGTATAACTTATTGACCATGGAACACCTTTTTCTTTTAAGGATGGCCCCACACATATAGCCTACCAAGGATATAGGTTTTGTACGACATGGAAGCCCACCGAGCAATGATGCCTTAGTGTAGGGCCTATTACAGTGGAGTCTCTAGCTATACCACTACCCATTGAGCCACTGATGCCACTAGCCCCATCATCAGAGAGTGCATGCTGCCTAAGCGCGTTGCATGAGTTCCAGCGCCAGATACCACCCAGGTAAAGGGGTGAGACAGACCTGCAGGCAGTTGAGGATTGGTTGGAGGTTTTGGTGAGTGTTTTTTTACTGATAGGGACACCATCAGACCTTATGGTTATCATTTCCATGATTTTCCTTCAGGATTTAGCAGGTAGATGGTGGAGCCTAATTATCCTGGTGCATGACGAGGTGATACTCCTCTTGGTAGACTTCGAGAGCCTATTTCAAGCAGAGCTTTTCCTAGCCACCCTAAATTCATTGGAGATACAGGAGCTACTATATCTATAATAGGGTAGCATGACGTTAGCTCAGTACTCAGAGAGGTTCTCCGAATTCTCACACTACTCCATAGATATGGTGAGAGAACCATTCTTCCGAGCTCGGACATTTGAGCAGTGGCTCAGGTGACAGATCAGGGCTTCGATGATCCCCCTCAGCATCTCGACACAGGAGGGGGTGTTGAAGAGAGCCATCTAATTGGAGATTTTCCTTATTGAGTAGTCAACAGTATCGAGACCCACCACTGGGTGTCATGTATCGAAGTCTTCTACAGCAGGTAGCAGACAGATGTCGCAGAGGTCCAAGCGGACCAGACCATCTTGTGGATGACCTCAGGACTCGGGTTCGGTTGCACGAGGCACACAAGATAGAACCAGTCATTCGAGGAACATATAGTGTTTCACATGTGGTGGGCAGGGTCACATGTCTCGTGACTGTCTAACCATATGTATGGATGATCAGTAGACAGATGAGGGACCTCCCAGGCTGAGGAAGATGCTCGATCGAGGTGATCCGCAAGGCGCAGGCAGACGTGGTAGAGGAGATGGTCGTGCAGCTGGTGGTGGATAACATTTCAAATTGTTACCACCACCACCTCCACAAGGTCCACCCCAACCACAGGGAGCTAGTGGACAGGGGAGAGCTCAGCTCTATGCAGTTGAGGCTTACGATCACGACTCTCTAGAGATGATTCAAGGTACGATCTATGACTATTCCACCTTGGATATAGTTTTTATAGACACATGTGTTAGTAACTCTTTCATTGCCACCACCCTCATTCTGAGCTCGATGATACTGACGGAGTCATTGGCTCGATCATTACAGCTAGAGACTCTTACGAGAGCATATTCGATGATTACGCACTGGTGCTGACAGTGTGAGCTTAATCTAGGTTGCGAGAGATTTGGCTGTGATATCCTCATAGTGGTGTCAATGATTTAAGATGTCATCTTTGGTATGGACTAGTTATCTAAAGTCCATGCTCAGATCAACTGTATTAGGCGCAATGGGCATTTTTTCTGCACGGATGGGACCAATTTTACATTCACCAACCAGAAGGGAGCCTTTGTAGCACAGGAAAAACTTTTTCGGAGGAGGGTGCAGCCGATCACTCATCAGTTGGCCTGCCTTACCCTTGATGTAGTTGATGTAATGAGTCCGAGCTATCCTGTAGTGGTGGACTAGTATGCATATTTTTTCCCTGAATATGTTCCAGGACCACCTCCTCACAGAGAGGTGGACTTCTACATTGACTAGTACCCCAGTACGACACCGATATCTACACATTCATATTAGATGGATCTCACAGAGCTTCGTGAGCTGTAGGTAAAGTTGTAGGACTTGCAGGGGAATGGATTCATCAGGTCCTATGTTTCTCCCTAGTCTACCCAGATTCTGTTCGCTAGGAAGGAAGATGAGAGCTTTAGGCATTTTGTTGACTATCGTCACCTTAACCAGGTGACCATGAAGAACAAGTACCCACTCTAGAGGATTGAAGACCTCTTTGATCAGAAAAAGGGGGCATGGTGGTTCTCGAAGATAGACATCAGATTAGGCTATCACCAACTCAGATTTCAAGAAGAGGATGTGAAAAAGACTTCCATCAGGTGTCAGTATGACCACTATGAGTTCTTGGTTTTTCTTTTGGGCATAGCCAATGCACCATTAGTGTTCATGGGTCTCATGAACTAGATTTTCCATCCATACCTCGACCACATTGTCATTGTCTTCAACGATGACATTCCGATCTACTTGACTACTGAGGAGGAGCAGCCTACCATTTGTCGGTATTACTGGACACACTCCAAGAGCACCATCTTTATGGTAATCTCTCGAAGTGCTAGTTCTAGATCTGAGAGGTTCACATTCTCAGACATATCATCTCGGAGGCTGGAGTTATAGTAGATCCAGCGAAGATTAAGGTGGTACTATTTTGGGAGCCACCCAAGAGTGTGATGGAGGTATGGACTTTCTTGGGATTGGCAGGATATTACCAGAGGTTTGTACCAGACTTACCCAGAGTTGTAGCACCACTATCATCCTTCACGAAGAAGGGGAAACCCTTAATGTGGTTGAAGAGATCCTAGAAGAGCTTTCAATAGCTGAGGCAGAGGCGGACCAGTGCCCCCATCTTGAGGCGTCTAAAGGAGGGTTTAGGGTACATAGTTTACTGCGTCACATCAGGGACTGGACATGGGTGTGTCCTTATGTAGGAGTGAGTAGTGATTTCTTATGGTTCTCGTTAGCTGAGACAGCATGAGAAGAACTACTCTACCTATGACCTAGATTTAGTAGCATTGGTCTTTGCCTTGAAGATGTGGCGACACTATCTGATGGTCGAACATTTCACAGTCTACTCTGACCACTAGAGTCTCAGGTATATCTTCTATATGAAAGACCTGAACTTGAGACATCAGTGATGGCTGGAATTCCTCCAGGACTATGACTTCTAGATGGTCTATACTCTTTGGAAGGGGAATGTTATAGCAGATGCACTCAGTAAGAGATCTGGTATATAACTACTAGGAGAAGCGATAGAGTAGCTGGATGCTTTACAGATATCCTTTGTGGACAGAGATAGATAAGTTATCCTTCAATCACATACAACCACTCCTCCACATCTTCATCGAGTCAGGAAGGTTCAATGTGGAGATGCTGACTATGAGACACGACATGCTCAGATATCCACAGGGTAGGCACCTGATTGATTTTCTGAAGGTGGAGATCATGTATTCCTCTTCATAGGATGTACTATGGTTCCAGAGTCACTTCAAGAGGATGAGTTGAGGGAGATCCACACATCTCTTCTAGTGTTACATCTAGGAGAGGCGAAGATGTACCAGGACCTTCGACGACAACACTAGTGGCCATGTATGAAGAAGGCAGTAGCGGAGTTTGTCTCTCGATGCCTCAATTGTCAACAAGTGAAGGTAGAGCATCAGGTACTAGAATTCTTCTTTCATCCTTTAGAGATCCGAGAATAGAAGTGGGATGGGATATCAATGGACTTCGTGATAGGACATCCACTTACATCTAGCAGTCACGAATTGATTTGGGTTATCATTGACCGACTCACCATGTTGTCCCACCTCTTACCGATCAAAGAGCAGGGTTCGGTAGAGAGCATGGGATGCCTCTATGTACAAGAGATTGTGCGGATACATGAAGTACGTTCCTCTATCGTCTTCGATCGTGACACACGATTTACTTCCTGTCTATGGAAAGGGATGCAAGAGGATTTCGGGATGCAGCTTCGTCTGAGCACCACCTTCCATCCTCAAACACATGGTCAGACTCAGCAGACCATTCAGACCCTCAAGGACATGATGTGTGATTGTGCCCTCAACTTTTGCCACAGTTATGAGGATCACTTACCTTTGCTGGAGTTTTCTTACAACAATAGCTGTAACTCCACCATTGGGATGTCACCTTTCAAGGCATCATACGGGAGAACTTGCATATCACCCTTGTGTTGGACTGACCCTAGGTAGTCAGCACTAGTGGGACCAGAGATGGTATGAGCTACCACCGAGAAGGTGCAGATCATTCATGAGAGGATGAAGACTGCACAGAGTAAGAAGAATTCATATGCTGATAGGAGGGGGAGACCTCTGGAGTTCGAGGATGGCAACCATGTCTTTCTACGGGTCTCAACCCAACGAGGATTACAGAGAATTGGCAGAGGCGACAAGCTATCTTTGCATTTTATTAGACAATTTCAGGTCCTCGGAAGAGTTGGAAATGTGGCATACCACATAGCTCTTCCACCATAGTTGCACTTGGTTCATGACGTCTTCCATGTATCCAGTTGAGGAGATACATGCATGAACCTTCACACATCATCGACCATGGGGAGCTGTATGTTGAAGATGGGGTGACTTTTACAAAGGTTCCAGTGGAGAATGAGGACCAGAAGGAGGGGTTCCTACGTTGATGGTCGGTATCTCTGGAGCATGTACGTTTGTAGCTTGAGAACCTCCAGGAGGGAACATGGGAGCGGGAGGCTCAGATGTGAGCTCAGTACCCCCATTTGTTCCCTTAGTTCGAGTTGTAGGTTACGAGGACATAAATCCCTGAGGCGAGAAGAATGTAAAGACCCTAAAATTCCTTGGAAATTTTTGTTTTTTTAATACATGGGAATTTTGTGATTCTGAGAAAATTGATGGCGCATGATTTTGAGGCCTGGTGTGCCTGGAATAAATTTCTAAAGTACTGTTCGGGTACATTCAGTAAAAATACAAACAATATTTTATAAAATTATAAATGGTGCTCATAATTAAAATCTGATGGAACTGTTGAACTCGCAGCACCAATATTTTCTTAAGAAGACTTTCACCTCGACGGATGTTGGTCGATGTTAAAAGTTAGTTTTTGGGTTTTATGTGGGAATAAAAAACTAATTTATGTGCAAGTCTTAATTTATTTTATTTGTTATATCCACCATGTAGAAGTTGGAGGTGGGGACCGCCACACCTTAACATCCCATGAGAGGTTATGGTGGTGGGGTCCACCTGAACTCAACCTCCCATGTGAGGATTAATTTGGTGGGGACCACACGAGGTTATAACCTCTAGAACTCCACATTAAGTGTCGAGAAACCTCTTGAGCTCCCCACTTAATGGTGCCACCACCCTTCACATTAATTGTGACAACAAAGTGATATGAATTCTTTTTGAATTTTTTTTCAACGAAATAATAGTTATTATAATCTATAATTTGGAACGTCTATTATCTTTGGTGATTTGAGTGGAGGATTATTGGGATAAATCTCCCAACGATGAACGACCATCGAAGTACGAAAAACGCTTCATCCGCCAATGACGGAAAACATCTTCTTTGATCTCCATCCGGAACAAGGGAAGAACCACCATCCATGAAGAATTCCGATGATGTCATCCTCAAATTATTCATTTCTATTCCAAGGACAATGAATCTGAGGTAGGGGATTCGAGTTTGAATTTGTTTCTGTTAATCAACGTTAAATATTGGTTTACGTTTAGCCGTTTTTTATCACCATAACGTGGAGGGTGTGGGCCGAACAAACACGGACGGAACCCCCCTCTGATTTTCCATGCATGTTGATGATGAAGGCGACACAACAATGCCCTCAGAGGAGTGGGCCGTGGCCGATGGGCCGCAGTGGTGCAACATCGGCCAGTGTCCGGGCGACTGTGAAGGAAACCAGCAGCGCAGCGCCGCCTGGTCGCCGGTAGGATGCTACATCGTCGTGCCATGCGGAGGAACAGGCTATCGCCCCTATCCATGGTGGTGAACACGGGGAGCCACCAGCCCGCCGGAGGGGTGCTGCGCCATCGCACCTCGTAGAGGAAGAATCCACGCCCAGGGGGGGTCACAGTGGTGGATCAGAGGCAACTGACTGGGCCTGCTGCCGGTAGAGCAGTCGCGGCTGGCCGCTCGGCCAACTGGACGAGGCAGGACCCTGCTGGGTCCCATGGGCAACCAAAATGAAACCAGGAACTAGTTCTGTTCAAAAGATGGGGGAACCCCCCACCCACCCTTACGTGGCTAGGGCGGTACTCGTAGGGCGCCGCCAGCCTCTGGCCACCCAGGCCAGGCGGGCCGCCCTCGCAGGCCCTATAGGGCCGGGCCGCCAGTGAAGGCCACGCGGGCCGGGCCGCTGCCATGGGCCAGGCCAGTTTCAGCGGGATGAGATGATTTTGGAGGGTTGGGTCGGCCCAGGACAGGTCGGCCCGACTTGGCCGGACCCGATCCAGACCTGTTTGACATGATTTCACATTTTCGCCCATAACTTGGTCTACGGGTGTCTGATTGACGAACCGTATGTGGCGATAGAAAGCCTATAGAAAGATGGTTATTTTGGAATACCCAACTTGAGGTTTCGAAGAAATTGGAATATGGTCAGGTTGGATTGAACCTAAATCCAACCAGGCCCTCAGAAAGTAAATTCCCATAACTCACAGACCAGGCGTTCGGTTGACGCATCGTCTATTGTGTTGAGACCCCTATGACAAGGTGGACCATTGACATGAATCTTATTGGTACATCATTACAGTTTATGCATCGACAGTAGGCTTGAAGAGCAGACCCTCCCAGAATCAAGCATGCTTCGTGAGGAACCCTGTGGCTGGATGTACATTAACGACTGTTCCTAGATCCTGTGTGGGTTCGACAACAATAACGACTGTTCTTGGATTCTGTGTGGGTTTGACATCACTGACGACTGTTCTTGGATCCCGTATGGATTCGACAGCTCTGACTACTATTCCTGGATCCTGTTTGGGTTTTTCTATTCTGAATTATGTTCCTGGATCCTCTGTGAGTTTGACAGAATAACTATTCATAGATCCTGTGTGGTTTCAATAGTTCTGATTTCTGATACTGGATCATGTGTGGGTTTGACAGAATAGTTGATTCAGCGGCTAAATCTGATCATCTCTATCTATCTACATATTTTGTATATCTGTGTAAGCTGAGTCAGTAAATTTTGTGTTTTCCTCATGATTGAGATGGATTAATAGATAACATAGGTATATTATATCAAAGGATGTCATATTGAATGGAAAATGTTTTTGAAAAATATCCCTGAAATTTTTTCATGAATACATCCTTTACAGTTTGAACTGGATTATGTAAAATCTAAACACATTTTCACTATTAGGGAAAATTGTAATGACCTAGAATTGAATCAATAAAAATTACAATATAATAATTATTTAATATTGTTTTATTCAATTAAACTAACATAGTTAAGACAATAAGAACTGTATAAATGAATTACAATTAAAACAAGTAATATTTATTGATATTAACAAACTTAAACTGATGGAATAGTAACTCAAAAATTGGAATAGTCCTATGACCAATAGGAGTAGTAATCCATCCAATGGAATAGTAACGTCTCATATTAATGTATAATTACAATTTATGTATCATATAATGAAAACCTGATATATTTATATCCTCGAATATGTTAATAATAGTTTTAATATTGATAAATTCTATGTTGTTATACTTGTAAAAAATAAATTTATATTTGGATATTTTATTTTATATAATGATTTAAAATAAATTTTATTTTTCACGTCATAGTTTTATAAACTAATATATCGTTTCGTTATTATTATAAGATAATTTTATGAGACCATAAGTAATTTCTCAATGATTCATAAATGCTTTTATAATATAGAAATCCATATTTTCCTGATAAATAATAATTTATATTAAAAATTAAAACTCCCATATTTAGAAAATTATTTTAATAAAATTGATTCCCTTTTTCAAATCCAATCTTTGATAAATGGCTGGGGTGATTATTTTTTGGATTTTCTAAAATAGTTCAATTTTTAATGAAAACAAAAATAAGATTTTTTATGGTATTTAACATTTTAAGCCACATACTAGAGTTTTGCAGTCATGGATGTTATATAGATGATGTAAAAAGCCATTAATTTGATTTCACATGCACTAGTTACTGTACTTGTTTAGAAGAATCAACATTATTGATCGTCTTGATCAAAAATAATCAAAAATTGATAAAATAATCAAAAAACCCCACTCTTACAATATAAAAACCAACCCTCACAGCATCTCATTCTCACACAATTTAGGTATTGATATTTAATATATAGTTACTATATCATCTCCCAAACCTCTTCACTACGTTTTATGATTTCAAGTAGCACTAAAACACCAATATTATGTTTTCTTAGGAGGTTCTCAAGGAGCCAACACTCAAGTGGTATGAACCTCCTTCATTCTTTTTAGATTTATCATCATTTTCTTATCTTCATCTCTCCTGTCCTATCCAAAATAACATGATAAATAAATTTTTATATATATACTATAATTTTTTTTGTTAATGGTATATACATCATAAATTCTCTTATCCTTCCCATTTATTCTAAAAATTAATGCATCATCCATGTTTTGTTGATTCACCACCTTAATTGAAGAATTTTTTTCAGATAATTACATGAATTAAGTTCATAAAACTATTATAATGGTTAAAAATGTTTTAAAATGTATATTAATACGTTTTTAATTTATTTTAAATAATATATACACTTAATACTAAATAATAATACATACTAGTTCATGAAAATTGAATGCCCACCAAAGTCAACTAACATTAAGGATTAATGTATTATCTAATGAATCATTATTTTTTTCTAAATATATTATATATGGGGAAAAAATTAATTATGTAAGTATAATAATACAGTTTCAGTCCATTTTGGTCTTTTTTATTCTATTTGATATGAACTCCGACAGTTAAACACAAGTGAACCGATTAGGAAAATCATGAAACAAAGGCTCCTCTAATGAAAATATTAAACACTATAACTCGACTAAATGGACATAAATGAACATAATGAAATTATAAAAAATAAAATATATGGTTCAGATTTTCTGAATTAAAATACTATTTAGTGTTATTTTATTATCCATAACTATATGTTCATGTTCAGAACACTTTTTGTCATAAAGAAAGGGAATCTCTCTGAACATCCAACTATCCGTTAGATAAAACATTATATAAAATTACCCAAAAATAATTATCAATTCATCTTATTTACTCCTAATATGTATACTTTTATATTTTTCAAACATAGTTAACTAGCTCAATTCATCATTCTTTGATGAGGATAAACATTTTTTTGAAGGTTCCCTTTTCAATTCAACCCTTTAAGAAAAACAAATTAAAGAGAACTTCCTAATTTCTTAATTTTTTAATAGTACACAACCTAATTTGTTTTATGCTACCAATATTTTTATATAAAATCACTCTTTTTTGAATGATAAATAGTCTTAGTTCATCTATGAATTTTTGAAAAAAAATATTCATTTTCCACTTTGAAGACTCATCAATATTTTCCCTTGAACAAAAATAATGGTGACCATCTATAACGACTATAGAAAACAATATTAAGATTTTTTTCAATAATTTTGGACATAATTTATAATGATATATTATAATTATTGACTTATTATGAAAATGTATGATTTAAATCAATTCCCTAATGGACACCCTTTTAATAAATTGTTTTATGCCTCATGGAATACACATCATACCCACCTCTTTCCATAGGCAAACATTATGTTTGATCTTTCTGTCTAATTCATCATGTACCACTGAAATTCATGAAAAATTTATGGTGGCTACACCCATATAGCCCTCAAAATCATTGGGAAAAAATATTAGTTCAATGAGATGCCATGTTGGGATAGGGAGTGAACATGATTCCAATATTTGACTTTCTCCCATTTGTGATATATTTTTTGATGAGAGCCATGAAAAATGTTTATTTAATGTTATATGTTTCTTCCATACTCTTATGACTCCATTATTACAATATCCCTTGTTTTACATGTTATGGTTCCAAATTTTTATTCATGTTCCGTATTTTTCATGTCATCATTTTATATGTTTTATCAAATGAGTTATTTATTATTCCATTGATTATTTTCATACTAGGGTTTTTTTTTGGAATCCATTTTACCTTTATTCCAAGGTCACCCTATAATTATTTAGGATATCGAATGATTTTAGGAGCTCATTATGGATGATAAATATGGAATTTTTTTTTGTTGTAGTCCCATTTCGAAATTCCATTACCTACTAATATAGTGATAGTAGACATTAAGATCCTAGCCCAATAAATGATGGTATATAATAAATAAGTGTCCTAAATATTACTTTCATTATCATAATGATTGTATAGAAATTGGAGAACCAAAATAATAATTTATGTGATAGGAAAGTTGATGAATTATCAAATGAAATTTCCAAATATAATGTGAATTGCACCTCAAAACATCATGATTATATGAGAACAATTCTCTTAATTTGTGAATAAAAACTGGATTCATGTGGAACACAATTATTATCCAAATAAATTGCATGTTGTGGTTGAATCCTTAAAGTTACAGAGGCCTCCTATCATTTTTGAATCATCTGATCCACTCATATTAGAATAATTTATTAACTCCATTGAAGATATGTTATATAACTAATAGTTCTCATTTAAATTAAAAGTTGTGTTTGTGGTATTTCATTTTAATGGGGAAGCTGATTTGGGGTGGAAACTGATCAAGAACATCAATTATAACGGGGAAATAGATACCATTGAATATGAACCGATGCTGATAAAAATTTTCAACATGTATTTTCCCCAAACAAAATATCATCTGGTAAATAGGGATTTCATCAGACTAAATATATAAGAAGATGAGTCTACCGGGGTGAATGAAGATAACATCAAATGAATTGCTAGATACGAATTAGGAGTTTCCATGATCATCGAGTGAAAATTAGAATGATTATTATGATGGATAAATATGGATCTATGAAAATCATTGGTGATTCAATACTTTGAAAACTATAAGGAGATTATATGTTGTTCCCTTAAATATAAAGATAGATCGAGGACTCTTAGTTTTCTCATATGCTCTGGGAAATTTTTTTGGGAAAATGGTTCTTAGTATGGAAGAATCAATATATAAATCTTATGATGTAAATAAAATCAAACCCCCCCTTATAAAAATCCTTGGAAGAATAATCCACGAAACTACCTACTTTAAACATGAATATTCTTCAAATTAAGAAGAGAAGGGAATCATGATAATAATTTATAAAGGGGTATGATAAATCCCATATATATGGAGGAAAAAATGAATCTTTAGAATAATAATAATCCTTTAGTAATGTTTCTCAACTATAAGAAACATGGGAATTATGTTCCAAACTCTATAAGGCAAGTGTTGCTAGAGGAAATCAACAACAACAACTGCCAATAAAATAAAGAATGAAATATGTTTTCATCATTGTGGAGGGGGAAAATGATGTTGTGATAGTGGAACTAGTTGTTCAATAAATAATATAGATGATACTATATTATACTGGTTCTACACATTCATTCCTATATTGAAACATTAGTTGACCTATTGAATCACGACCACAAAATATGGAGGTTTTGTTATCTATTGTTTCAACAAGTTAGAAATTATTGTATCCAAAGTATATAATATTTATTTCAGAAATTATTTCTTATTGAGAAAGATTATATGGAACAAATTATATATAGAAATGATATATTAATTTTAAAATATACCCATTATGATGGACTACACTGATGTGTTTTTTATAGAATTTTATGGTTTTGGTCCTGACTAACAGGTTGGCGCTTCAATTGAAATTATTCATGGATATCTGCTGATTTCAAGGACACCATATGTAATGTACACCTTTGATATAGAATAAATGAATAATATGTTTCATGATTATTTGATCAAGGACATTACAATGTTATGTTCTTCACTATAGTTTGTTCCAGTATTCTTCATCAATAAAATAGATTTATCATTATGCCTCTTGATTGATAATCATGATGACAAAACATTCATGATAAATAAAATTTATCACATTTCAATTATTGATGTCTTTTTTGATTATCTATGTAGGAGAATTTATTTATCTATGTTGGAAATTCGGTTGGTCTGTCACTAATTAAATGTGATGAACGAATATATTTCTAAGACCACCATTTGAAAAATATATGGACACTATGAGTTCCTTGTATACCTGTAGGACTGACAATTTATCTATAAATATTCATTGAATTAATTATTAGAGTCTTTAAATATTACCCAAACAAAATTGTGATTGACATTATCATTGATAATACGATATACTCCAAATTCAAGGAGGAGCATAGAGAGCATATGAATTTTGTGATAAAGAATATTGTGCTAAAGACGTTGTGAAGGGAGAAACAATATTTAATGTACCATAAATGTGAGTTTGGGAAAAAGAAATTACCATTTTAGTTTAATTTTATAGAAAATATAGGGATATCATTGGATCATTATAGAACCATGGATAATGGGGTGTGGTCTATGCTAGAATCTGTAATGGGGAATTGAAGTTTTATTATAGTATTAGGGTATTACTGATGATTTTTTACGAACATTTCATGTTTATAAAAAACAATATCCAATTTTACTAGTAAGGTGGTGTATTTTTTCTAGACCACATAATGTGATGATTTCATCAAAAAGAAGAAAAATATTCTTATTACTACACCAATAATTTTATATTTGGTATGTGGGGAACTCTATGGGGTAAAAAAAATTCTTCAAAGAATATAATGTGATGTTGGATGATAAAAAATAATTAACTAATATCCTATGAATCAAGGAGTTTGATAATTATTATTAATAACATCCGATGAATGACCTGTAGTTGGCGGTTATGATCATCATGTTGAAAATTTGGTGGGAATATCTCTATGGGTAGAAGTTTGAGATATATATTTCATAAGATCATCAAATATATTTTCATAAAATAGATCTCAATATACAATAGAAAATATGGTTAGATCTCATCATGGATTAAGAAATCCCAATGTACTATAATATTCATAAATAAATAAATGTGGTAGATTTTCTAAGTAGAAGTAATCCTTCAACTTTATCATTGATGATTATTGATATGGATCAAATATTGTTATCCATGAAGTGGATAGACTTTGTAATCATTAAAGTAGAAACATTTTAAATAATTTTTCAACTTATTTATCAACCCTCCCTTACTGATAATATAATGGATGCTTAATGAAATGATTAATAAATTAACAAATAGGTCGAAGATATCGAATATAAAAAATCCTCATAGTTCAAATTTAACGAGGAATGAGTCATAATATTTGTGTAAAATATATTTTTCCATAAAATATTGAAATATAGAAAGAGAATATGAATAATTTACAAAGCTGAAAATTCTCAATTCACAGAGTAAAAATATTGTATCGAGATCTCTGGGAGAACTACTTGTTGGAAATTATGATGAAGGAGATCACTGAATATACATCAATATTTTTGAAAAGAGAAAAAGTGATTGATTAAAGAACGTATTATATAATGATGTATCAACATTTACCCATACCATCATGAAAATGGAAAATATCACCATGGACATTTTAATTAGACATCAAGATACATCCATAGGACGTAATGCAATATAATACATTTTGGATTGACCTAAAAACACATCTCACTTTAATTTAATTTCAGTGAAATTCTCACCTGATCATTTTTCATGGATGTACATGTTATATGTGGTGAGTATTAATGAATAAATATTATTGATTGAATGAGGTTGAGATCCTAAATATTCATCCATGTTATCAAATAGTATCCAACATTTTATAAATTCAGGGATGAACTTCAGTACAACTTATTATCATAAATCTAATGTCCAGCCTAGACTGGCTATTAAGACACTAGAATACATGTGGAGATAATTCTCTATGTAAATTAATGGAATATACGACCAACATCTACCTCTGGTTGAGTAATATTTCACTAATACATTCCACAAAAAAATGAAAATGTTCCCATATGAAGCCTTATACTGGAAGAGATGTAGAACATTAAAAATCTGGTAAGAATTCGGTGAATGTAAGATGATTTTAATTGAAATGGTTGTTGAAATTATAGAGAAGGTGAAAACAAATTATCAACACATCAAGGAACATCAATGCCCACAGAAGATATATGAAGAAAATCATTGAAAAGAACTATAGATTGATGTTGGAGAAAACATATTCCTCTACTTATCTCTATGGAATATGATCATTGGATTTTAGAAGAAAGGATAATTAATTCCCTGTTAAATAGTACCATTCACGATCCATGATCATGTGAGAGTTTTTTTAAACTTACTAGCACTTACACCTATCATGTTTTGTGTATATAATATATTCTATATATCCCTCCAGATAAAGAACATACCAAATTCCACCCATGTATATAATCTATAGGTGGTAAAACTAGATAATGACCTATTGTAGGAAGATAATATGGTAAAGGTAGTGTAATGTAGATATAATTTTATACACAACAAGACTACACACCTAGTAAAATAATATTGGTGGAACCATAAGTATAAAAAGGCAATTGGGGAATAAGATGAATGAATGAAGGTTGTACTCATTAGTTGTTTTTATATTAGTTCATAAGTAAATATTTCATGGGTGATATTTCATAAGGGGGATGAATGTAACAACCCATAATTTTTTATATGGAAATTCCTTTATTATAATCATGTCATTTATTTTAAATAAAATAAAATCACATTGTTAAATAAATAACACTTTTTAAATGAAAAATGAATTTTAATATGTAATGTTCGAGATTTTTCCATGTATTATTTTAATATTATTTAGGAAATAATTCGAGACCAGGCTCTGAGACTACGTGCAGTTCTATGGCCCGGTGAGCCCGAAAAAAATGTTTGAATCTAATTTAATAATTAAATTACGTGAGCATGTGGTTTTCCTGAAAAGTGGAATAACTCCCAAATAGGTGCTCGGATCCAAAATCTGAAGGCACTGTTGCATTCAGAACGACGATTTTACCTTAGGTGAGGAATAACATCGGCTGGCGCAGGTCGATGGAGAAATTTGGGTTATTGACATAACCGTAATAAAATATTTTATTTAAAATATTTTATTAAATCCTTTTTTCAGAGAAATATTTTTATTCTTTTTAAATAGATATTTCTCAAGGGATCTGGGTTACTTTTCTCATATCCCTGAATTTCCCTAGAGAGCTCTGGAGAAAACCTCCCAATGCGGCGATAGTGTTCTTGACGGGCTTCGCTGGCGATGAAGATACGGTGACCGAATCATCACCAGTAAACACCACGAATCCAGGTAGGATGTTTTTTATTTACCTTTCCTGTTGTTGATTCCTACGATGAACATGGACTAATCTAAGAACCAATTAGCTCGCAGATCGATCATTTTGCAGGCGGGTGTGATTTGGGGTTTTATCAGGAAATCAAAAATAGAGAATTAAAACATGTTGATTATTATGGTTTTGATCTAACGACGATGATCCCAGATCGTCACGAACAATGATCATGGTTCGTCCCTCTTGTTCGATTTTTTTATTTTTCTCTCGTGAGTTCTTTGTTGCATTCTACACGTTCTTGGAGAAAATCGATCGTTGCGCATTTGTTTGTTGTTGCAACTTTTCGAGATTGTAGATCCAACCCTAGAGTGTTGTCACGGAGGTGCGACAATGGTTTTAATAGACTATTCAGAGTGGATCGAGAGTTATGAGTTTTCAGTAATTTTTCTTCGGATTGATCGTTCAGGGTTTATGATCCGATTTAAGGATAGAAAACACTCGTTATGGTGTTAGTATGATGAAACGAACCAACCCCTGGAGTATCGGGATGAACAGACGAGAGATCTCAAATTCAGAATATTGGCTGAACCGCGAAGAAGAAGACATATTTCTGGAAAAATCCCGACTACACATCGTGTTTTATGGGATAAACGATGTGTGTTCGTCAGTGGGTTTACCTGGCGTGTACTCAGGGAGTACACAGACACAGGTTGGGTACACGATGAAGGACATGCTGTGTACTCCCCTCTCCGGCCAGACCCGGCCAGATACACGGGATACCCCATGTGCTGGTACATGGGCAGGCGACACAGACAGAGACAGTGTATGAGCACATGGCCAGCATACACGGAGCGAGCCCCAGGTGCTCGGACATGGCGTGTGATTCTTCTAAATGATGTGTAGTTACTTTCTATCTGACAAGACGAATCACACGGGACGTTTACACAGGCAGTACCCAGAGTCAAGGAACACAGTGTGTGACCATTCTGAAGGCCGTGTAGTTGGGATTTACACAGCTTGGACGGATGACACGGGACGTTTACACGATAAGTACCCAGAGTCAAGGAACACAGCATGTGATCCTTTTACATACCATGTAGTCTAGTTTTACACAGACTTGATAGATGACACAGGCTATTACACAGGCAGTACCCAGGGTCAATGAACATTGCAGGTAACCATACTACATGCCATGTAACCAATTCTTCATGTCTTGAGCCACATGTATTCTATGACCTGGACATATTTTCTTAGGGTTTTTCCCCTTGGTCTTTCTCCTGAAGGTTCCCGGTATCATTTCCTACATATAGGAGTATGATCCCTTCAGTAGGACTTCTTGAATAATGTTGTTGGAATCCCCTCTGTGAGAATTAAAGCTAGATCCTCTACTCATTCTTGGAACCCTAGGTAGAGTTCTTGGTATCGACGTGACCAACATTACCCGGGCGCTGATCCATTGCTTAGCGGATTAGCTAAGACTGAGTTGTTGGAATTACCCCATGGTGATTGGATGTGATCCTCATCTGAGCATCATGTTCTCAAGTACTTGTGGAGTGTGTTCTCCTGGAACGAGTACTTTGTATCTCTCTCTTCAGACCAAGGAGTGTGGTCTCCTGGTTACGTGATTAGTGGAATCATCGAGCTGGATCTTAGTGGTGGTTACGTGATAGTCGATCGCATATGAGTATATCTGGATATTTTTGTTATATGTTCTGTAGACATATACTGTGTGGAGGTGACTATATCTTACCTTTGTGGTATTTCCCTTGTTGTATTTCCTTTGTGGTTTTGGGGTGTCCTACTGGGTATTTTTATACTCACCCCTGCATGGGCTTTACCCGCACGTGTCTTGTCTAGTGCAGACTAGCGAGCCATTGAAAAGATTCTAGGCGGATCCGGACCAGATGATACTCAGTGGGATCAGACAAGTCGAGGTGTGTTTCTATGGCTACAGACTACAGTCCCGACACCTTTATTTATAGGTTGGACTTTGTTACGGACTATCTTTTGGTGGGTTTGTGCTTTTGGCCCAGGGATTACTTTCTTGTACTTTACATTCCTATCAGACTCTATTGGTTGGGATTTAGTGTTTACATAAATTTTGTTGCATTTTTAGTAGTTTTTACTTTTCAGATATGTGGGCATGGAGATGTGTGTGTGTGCGTACAGGTTTATAGGAAATGCCTCCCATGTTAGTAGCAAGACTAATCAGTTCTATCCACCAGCCCCTGGCCTATTAGAGGCAGGCTTGGGGAGTTGCGGCTCGGGCCCCATTGGAACGGGTTGTGACTGAGTGGTATCAGAGGTAAGCAGTTGTACCTTAGGGCCGAGAGTTTTTAAGTTGGTTGGGGGAAGCATTGTTAAGTGTTTCGAGTTAGGCTTTCAGGCTAGGGACCCCAGTGTTGGTGCGGGCCGCTGACGTATCCATACACCAGGACTCTAATAACTTGCTTTTCAACTTGGAACATGATAACACTAGTTGCAGGGGAAAATAATGGTACATGCATCATATAGGAATGGGTTTTGGTTTCCATGTCCTTCTTGAGTCAGCTCTCTAGATATACTCACTAACTGAGATACATTTTGTTTCTTTATAGGATGCCTCCACGATGCGCACGTGCTAGGATCCAGCAGCTCGATCACGAGGATGACCCCCTCACTGATGAAGCTTTGATTCATGGACCGGATCCCCCAGTTTTACCATCGGGTGGTGTTCTAGTTATCCCTTCACTTGTGGAGCAGTGTTTAGTGCCTGTTGTACCAGTGGAGGAGGAGCGCAGGCTGAGCGCACTGCACGAGTTTCAGAGATAGAGACCCCTCATGTTTCAAGGCGAGCCTGACCCTCAGGCAACATAGGACTCGCTTGAGGCAGTGACCAGAGTGTTCTGTTTAGTCCAGAGACCAGCAGACCAGATGGTGATCCTGGCAGCTAGCATTCTGCAGGGATCAGTAGGGCGATGGTGGAGTTTGGTTTTCCAGACTCACAACGAGGCGACTCTTTCATGGTCAGAGTTTGGGCATCTCTTCAGAGAGGAGTTTTCCCTAGTTACCATGAGAGAAGTACGTATGCATGAGCTTCTTTAGCTCCAGCAGGGAACCATGACGGCGTCTGACTATTCATCGAGGTTTACCGACCTCTTGCAGTACTCGATAGATATGGTCAGAGATCAGTACTTCAGATCTCAGAATTTCGAGTGGGGATTTCGCAGAGATATCCCAGCTAACATCATCCCTATGAGTATTCCCACATATGATGGGGTGCTCGTGTGGGATTTGGTGGTCGATAGCTTCTTCGCAGAGTAGAGACAACCGACAGTTGTCAGTAGCAAGTGAGAAGGAGCAGAGACCTCGGCAGCATGGAGCCGACGTTAGGGACCCGGGCGTGGGAGACATTTTTAGAGGAGATCCCAGGATAGGGTATCTTCTATACAGGGTTCTCATGGTGCATCCAGCTAGCTTTGAGAGAGGTGATGCTACTCATGTAATGGTAGGGTACGTCTCACTCGAGATTGTCCAACCCGCTGTACTACTAACATGGGAGCAGTGGATAGACCACCGAAGAAGAGTCAATTTGTGGAGCAGACAGATCTGCGGGGCGGTGGATGTGGTAGGGGAGCTGGGAGAGCAGCTGGAACTGGTATTCCTTTTTCCAGTTTACCACCACCACCACCAGGAGGTCCACCCGGTGTTCAGGGAGCTGGTGGACTGAGGTAGGGACAGATGCAGGCGGCAGAGGCTTATGACCCAGGTACTCCTGGAATTATAGAGTTAAAATATGTGTCTTTTATACTTTGTATTTCATTTTGATAGACAAAGGTTCTAGTCATTCCATTCTGGATTCTTATCTTGTTCGAGACCTTGAGATTCCAGTTGATCCATTGACTAGACCCTTACGCTTAGAAACACTAACTGGAGAAGATTCAGAGATCACACACCTCTGTAGACAGTTTGACCTGACCCTTGGAGGCGAGAGTTTTGGTTGGAACCTCTTGGTGGTAGTGTCGAGGCCTTACGATGTCATTCTTGGTATGGATTGGCTATCCACAGTTCGTGCCCTGATTTACTATTTTAGGCGAAGGGTGTGGTGTGTCCGCAGTGTTGGAACAAGGTTCTCTTTTGTCGGTGAAAGAGAGACCCAAGCAGTGCAGGATAGACTCATGCGTAGGAGGGTGCAACAGATATCCTATTAGTTTGCTAGCCTAGCCCTTGGAGTAGCAGATGTTACGAGTTTCCAATTTGCAGCAGTAGTGGCTGAGTACGAGGAAATTTTTCCGGAGGATGTCCCAGGACTACCTCCCCATCGGGAGATAGACTTCCGCATTGAGTTGTAACCTGGGATGACATGGATATCATCATCAGCATATCAAATGGATCCTTTCGAGCTTCGTGATCTGAGGGTGTAGATATAAGCCTTATAGAAGAAGGGATTTTTGAGACCCAGCGTTTCACCTTGGGCGGCCCCAGTGCTGTTTGCCAAAAAGGCACACGGAATCTTGAGACTATGTGTGGATTACCGTCACATGAATCCAGTGACTGTGAAGAACCGGTATCCACTACCAAGGATCGATGAACTCTTCAACCAGTTGAGAGGGGCACGATGGTTCTTGAAGGTTGATCTACGACCATGCTATCACCAGTTGCGATTACGGGATGAGGATGTACCGAAGATGACTTTCAGATGTCTCTACGGTCACATTGATTAATTGGTGTTGCCATTCAGCATGACGAACGCCCCGATAGTGTTCATGGGACTAATGAAACCGATCTTTAAGCCCTATCTAGATCAGTTCATAGTAGTCTTCATCAATTATATCCTTCTGTACTCTACGTATGATGAGGAGCACGCGAGACACCTAAGGATTATTCTGGACACACTCAGAGAGCACTGGTTTTATGGGAAAATCTCATAGTGTCAATTTTGTATACAGGAGGTCCACATTCTAGAGCACGTTATCTCATATGATGGTGTAGTAGTGGACCCAGCAATGGTGGAGGCGGTTCTAGAATGGGAGCCACCCCGGAGTGTGACGGAGGTGCAGAGTTTCCTTGGGTTTTTAGGCTACTATCAGTGATTTATTCTTGATTTATCCATGATTTCAGAACCCATTACAGCTTTGAACTGATAGAGGAATCCATTCGTGTGGACTAAGAGATGCTAACAGTCTTTCCAGTAGTTGAGAAAGGGCCTAACGAGCACCCCGATCTTGAGATTACTGGAGGAGGGTGTCGAGTACGTAGTGTTCTGCGACGCATCAGGATCTGGTCTTGGTTGTGTCTTGATGTAGAGGCAAGTAGTGATTTCCTATGGATCATGTTAGTTTATGCCACATGAGCAGAACTACACAACCCATGATCTTGATTTGGTACTGGTAGTCTTTGCGGTGAAGATGTGGTAGCACTACCTGATGGGCGAGTGGTTTATCATCAACTCTGATCACAAGAGTCTCAAATATATCTTTTCTCAGAAAGATCTGAATTTGAGACAGAGGTGGTGGCTTGAGTTCCTCCAGGATTAAGACATTGAGATCATTTATAGTCTTGGGGAAGGGAACGTAGTGGCAGATGCTCTCAGCAGGAAATCTAGTTCCCAGTTTCTTGATGAGGCGATGAGGCAGTTGGCCGCCTTACAGTTATCCATCATGGATGGAGATGAGGGAGCCTCCCTTCAACTTATGGTTTTTACCCCTCAACTCTTTCATCGAGTCAGGGAAGAATAGCACGAGGATGCTAGTTGTGAGACTCTACGTCCTCAGATATCCACAGGTGTTGCGGCTGATGGATATTCACAAGGTAGGGATCATTTTGTTCTTTTGAGAGGGAGTACAGTAGTACCAGTGACGTTACAGGAGGAGGTTATAAGGTAGTTCCATACGTCCCCATTGGTGGTGCATCCAAGAGTGGTTATGATGTATCAGGACCTCTGATGTCAATTTTGTTGGCCAGGAATGAAGAAGTGTGTGGCAGAGTTTGTTTCTCAGTGCCTTACTTGTCAGCAAGTAAAGGCTGAGAACCAGGTGCCAGAAAGTTTGAATCAGCCCCTTGAGGTTACAGAGTGGAGGTGGTATGGGATATAGGTGGACTTCCTGATGAGTCTAACATGTACGTCCAGGGGACACGATTCCATCTGGGTGATCATTGATCGACTCACCATGTCGGCCCACTTCCGAGCCATACAGGAGCAGAGTTCAGTAGAGAGATTGGGATGCCCTTACATGCAAGAGATAGTTCGACTTCATGGAGTTCACTTCCATGACTGTCTTAGATCATGATGCTCGTTTAACATCCCGGTAGTGGATGGGATTGCAGGAAACATTTGGGACTCAGTTATGCTTGAGCACAGCGTTCCATTCTTAGACTGATGGTTAGACCGAGCGGACCATCCAGGTTTTGGAGGATAGGCTTTGAGCATGAAAACTTGACTTCGGTCAAAGCTTGGAGGATCACCTACCACTGGTGGAATTTTCTTATAACAACAATTATCATTCCACTGTTGGTATGACACCATTCGAGGCTCTGTACGGGCGACCATGCATGTCACCACTTTGCTGGAATGACCCAGGAGAGTCATCACTCATGGGCCCAGAGATGGTGATATATACTAAAGATCAGGTGCATTTCATCCAGGAGCGGATGAAGGCTGTACATTGTTGGAAAAAGTTTTATTCCGACAGGAGGTGGAGGCCATTGGAGTTCGAGGAGGGAGACCATGTGTTCCTTCGGGTCTCACCTCAACAGGGATTGCAGAGATTTAGCTGAGGCAGCAAGCTATCTCCAAGGTTCATTGCCCCTTTTAAGATTCTGCGTTGAGTTGTAGAGGTGGCGTATTTCATGGTTCTACCACCTCAGATGGACCGGGTACACACCATCTTCCATGTGTCGCAGCTACAGAGGTACATGGATGATCTATCGCATGTCATCGACTGGGGCGAGCTAGACATTGATGATGGAGCAACCTCTTTTGTGTACCCAGTGGAGATTGAGGATCGGTATGAGAAGATCCTTCGTGGGTGATTGATTGCCTTGGTGTGTGTCCGTTGGAAGCACGAGAATCTCCAGGAGAGCACGTGGGAGTGGGAGTCTCAGATTCGTGTGCAGTACCCACATCTTTTTGAGTAGCCTTTGTTTTGGCTTTTCGGGGATGTAAAAGCCCTACGGTGGGTATGATTTAATGTCTTTGATTATTCTATGTATTATTTTAATATTATATGTGAATTAATTCAAGACCAGGCTCTCAAATGGCGTGCAGTTTTGAGGCCCGGTGAGCCCAAAACAAATAATTTAATTTAATTTAATAGTTAAATTACGGGTGCATGAGGTTTTCCAGAAAAAATGGAATAAGTCCCGAAAGGGTGCTCGGATTAGAAATCTGAAGCCACTGTTGCATTCAAAACAAAAATTCTACCTTATCTGAGGCCTAACATCAGCTGGTGCAGGTCAGTGGTGAAATCTTGGTTTTGGATGTAACCATAATATAATATTTAATTTAAAATATTTTATTAAATCTTTTTTGCAGCAAAGTATTTTTATTCTTTTTAAATAGATATTTTTCAAGGGATCAACGTTACTTTTCTTATAAACCTGAATCTCCCTGGAGAAGTCTGGAGAACAACACCCAACGCGGTGATGATGTTCTTGACGAGATTCACTGGTGACGACGACGCAGTGACTAGATCTTCACCAGAAAACGCCACAAATCCATGTAGGATGTTTGTTTTTGATTTATCTTTCCCTGTTCATGATTCCTACGTCGAACACGGACTAATATACGAACCGATTAGCCCACATATCGATCGTTTTGTGGGTGGGTGTGATTATGGGTTTTATCGGGAAATCAAATAATAAGGAATTAAAACCTGTTGATTATTGCGGTTTTGATATAATGGCGACGAACCAGGATCATCACGAACAAAAATCAAGGTTTGTCCCTCTTTTTTGATTCGTTTTATTTTTTTCCTACGCGTTCTTCATTGCATTCTACGCTTTCTTGGAGGAAATCGATCGTTGTGCATTAGTTTGTTGGCGCAACGATCCGAGATTGTAGATCCAACCATAGAGCAATGTCACAGAGGTGCGATGACGGTTTCGGTGGACGATTCAGAGCGGATCGAGAGTTATGAGTTTTCGGGTGTTTTTCTTCGGATGGATCGTTCGAGGATTATGATCCTATTTAAGGACCAAAAACACCGATTATGGTGTTCATATGATGAAACGAACCAACCCCTAGAGTATCGGGGCGAACGGAAGAGAGATCACGGATCTGGAAAATTGGCCGAAGCGCGAGGAAGAAGACGACGTTCTGAAAAAATACTGACTACATGCTGTGTAGTGTAGACTACACGGCATGTGTTTGTCGACAAGATTTCTGGCATGTACTCTGGGAGTATACAGACACAGGTTGGGTAAACGGCCAAGGACCCGACATGTACACCCCTCCCTGGCCAGACCGGGCCAGATACACTGGATACCCCATGTGTTGGTACACAGGCAGGCGACACATACATAGACCCTGTACGGGGACATGGCCAGAGTACGCGGAGCGAGCCCCAAGTGCTTGGACACAGCGTGTGATTCTTCTACACGCAGTGTAGTTACTTTCTATCTGACAAGCCGAATGACACCGTCCGTTTACATGGGCAGTACCCGGTGTCAAGAAACATGGAGTGTGATCATTCTACACGCCGTGTAGTTGGGCTTTACATAGCTTGGATGGATGACATGGGCCATTTACATGGGCAGTACCTGGAGTCATGGAACACGGCGTGTGATCCTTCTACATGTCGTGTAGTCTAGTTCAACACAGACTGGACAGATGACACAAGCCGTTACACGGGCAGTACCTGGGGTCAAGGAACATGGCTTATAACCATACTACATGCCGTGTAACCAATTCTTAATGGATTTAGCCATGCATCTTCTATGAGTTGGACTAGTGTTCTTATGGGTTGTACGCTTGGTATTTCTTCTGATGGTTCACGGTATCATTTCCAACCTATAAGAGTATGATCCCTTCAGCAGGACTTCCTGAATAGAGTTGTTGGAATCCCCTCTGCGAGACTTAGAGCCAAATACTCTATTTATTCTTGGAACCCTAGGTTGATTTCTTGGTATCGACTTGACCAACATTACCCAGGCACTGATCCTATTCTTAGCAGATTAGCTCTGACTGAGTTGTTGGAATCACCCCATGGTGATTGGTTATGATCCTCATTTGAGAATCATGTTGTCAAGTAGTTGTGTAGTGTGTTCTCCCGGAACAAGTACTTAATATATCTCTCTTCTGATCTAGGAGTGTGTTCTCCTGGTTACGTTCTTAGTGGAGTCATCGAGCTGGAGCTTAGTGGTGGTTTTGCGGTAGTCGATCGTGTATGAATATATCTGGATATTCTTGTTATATGTTCTGTAGACATATACTTTGTGGAGCTGACTGTCTCTTTCATTTGTGGTATTTCCCTTGTTGTATTTTATTTTTGGTTTTGAGGTGTCCTACTGGGTATTGTTATACTCACCCCTACATGGGATTTTCCCGCACGTGTTGTGTCTTGTGCATACGAGAGATCCTTTGAAATGATTCTAGGCGGACCAGGACCGGACGATACTCAGTGACATCAGACAGGCCGAAGAGTGTTCCAACGGCTACAGACTGCAGTTGCAAAACCTTTGTTTATAGGTTGGACTTTGTTACAGACTCTCTTTTGGGGGGGTTTGTACTTTTGGCCCAGGGTTTTACTTTCTTCTACTTTACTTTCCAGTCGAACTCTGTTGGGTGGGATTTAGTGTATGCATTCATTTTTTTCCATTTTTAGTAGTTCTTACTTTTCATCTTTGTGGGATTGTAGATGTTTGTGCATGTGTATAGGTTTATAGGAAAGGCCTCCCATGATAGTAGCATGCCTACTCGGTGCTAGTCACCAGCCCTTGGCCTATTGGAGGCGGGCTTGGGGAGTTGCGGCTCGGGCCCCACTGGGATGGGTCGTGACAAAATATGATGCATTTATTAATGTTAAGGAACCTAAACAAATGTAATGGTTACATTAATGTTGGAATAGTAATATGACAACTAAGAATAGTAATAAAGCCAATTGAATGGGATCCTACCCTAATATTTTATAAATAAAATTTAGTTTACTTATTAATGAAAATATAATATATTTATATCCGGGTTTAAGTAAATACATTTTTTGAAAATGAAAATTTATGTTTTGGCATATTATTAAAATGTAAATTTTTATTTTAAATTTTGAAATAATATATTAATTTGAAGGTAAATTTATTTTCATAAAATAGATTTATAAGATAATATTTCCTTTTATAATAAAGAATATATAATTTTTGGAGACATTAATTAATTTTTCAATGTGTCATAAAATTGATTATAATATAAAAATTATTATATTTAAACTAATTCATAGTTTAATTAAAAATTAATTTTAGCATAGTTATAAAACAATTTTTAAAAATGTTTCTACATTTAAAATCTATTAATCAACAAATTGATTGGGTGAATTTTTGGAATTTTTCAACAATATTTAATATTTTTCAGAGTTAAATATGTTAATTAACGGTATTGATCTTTTTATTTCGAATAAATGAATTTATGTGTCGTGTATGTTATATGGACAATGTACTAACCCATTGGTTATATATCATAAGAAATAGTAACTCCAAATAGTCACAATAATCAACACTACAGAAATTATTGAGAAACAGTAACAAAGAAATGAATAAAATAATCAACATAGACCCCTCTCCTCCCCTATAAATACCATACCTCGCCTTCTCTCCTCACCAGAAATTATAATATTTGGATATTTATTATATCATGGAAAATTCCTATAAAACATTATTACTAAAATTCTATCATTTTAGATATCACCGAAATAACATAACCATCTTCCACAAGTAGGTTCTCAAGGAGACGTCACTCAGTAGCTAAGAAACTCATTCATTCTCTTTCAGTTCTATTCATTTC
This sequence comes from Viscum album, assembly GCA_963277665.1. Taxonomy (NCBI): domain Eukaryota; kingdom Viridiplantae; phylum Streptophyta; class Magnoliopsida; order Santalales; family Viscaceae; genus Viscum; species Viscum album. Next base: position 1,744,468,852 of record OY728156.1, read on the forward strand.
TTATCATCATATGGAATTTACTATCCAGAAAATTGTTATAACTATAGTATTATATATATACTAGAATATTATTATTTATGTCATATATCCCTAATAATATTATTTTATCTTCCCAAATAAGTTTAAAAATAAAATCATAGTCCACGATTTTATGATTCACCTCCTTCATAGATGTTGTTTTTTTTGTATTATATTACCAACATTATGGATGGTCATAACACTATTATAATGTTCAAAATATATTTTATGATTTATATTATATATTTTTTATGTTCTGGAATTTATATATATACATAATATTATATATTAATATAAATGATGTTTATGATGATTGAAACACCTACAAAAATAAAACAAACGTCATCAATAATGGTTTATTTAATGGATCATTTTTATATCTAAAGAAAAATTATAAATGGGGAAAGTTAAACATATTTTACTATATTAATTCTATTTTATACCACTTACATTGTATTTTTTGCATTTGAATCGAACTCCAATAATTAAACTCTAGGGATGTAATCCTGAAATCCATGAATCGAAAATTACATGAATGAAAAAATTAAATTCTATATCTCAATGAAATTGAAATAACTAAACGAAATTGAATTTTGAAAAATAAATAAATAATGAATAAGATATTAAAAAAATATTATTTAATCTAATTTTATTATCCAGGACATTACGTGAATGTTTGTAACACGTTCGGACATAAGTAAACATATTCTCTTAAAAAATTTATTTTTTCTTTCTGGCTATGGTTTCTCTCTTATTACCCCAATATATTTAATAATTATTACCATTTTCTCATAAATAATATCATCTAAATATATTTATCTAGATCATTTATTTATTCATTTATGGGTATATACATGTTTTATAATGATCCATTTTCAATTCCTCATTATTAGGAAGCCCGATGAAAGGGAAATTCACAGTTTCATACCTTTTCCAAGTAAACTACATAATCTATTTTAATACAAAAATATTATTCAATATATATATATATATATTTATGATGATAAACTATCATATATCATTTATATTTTTAATATTAAAAATATTCGTTTTCATTCTTTCAAGAAAAATTTTATATTCCCTTAAACTGCTGTGAATTGGGACTTTTCTAATGTTATGAAAGCAATATTAATATATGTCTTCACTTAATTCAGAAATAATTTCCCAATATTTATGAAAAAATTCCTATTATTAATGTCTATCTATAAATTAAAACCATTATTTCATGGAATCTTTTATGATAAGTCCATTTATATTCTTTTTGGCATGAATATGATAACCATTTCATTCCATGGGTGGCCACTATGTTTATTACATATGTGTCAGAAGACGTGATGGGGTGCCATCCAATTCGTCAAATGACCTATCACATGGAATATATTATAGATAATTCCTGATCTATATAGGCTATAATCTAGTGCATGGGTTTCAAAAATAAATTTTTGTGAAGGATTTCACTAAAGATAAACTACCACAAACAATTCTCTATAATGGTAAGCCCACCAATGGTTAATATCCACAACCAGAAAGTTACAAAAAATTTAAGTTAAACATTATACAATATTAACCAAAACTATGATATAAAAACTAGTAGGGAAACAAATGAATAAACTCAAAACCACAATTCAACAAGACAGATATCAATCAAAAACCATCTCCACCACCACCACATAAATGAAAGCACAAATCGACACTATATCCACCATTACCAACATGATAAATTCTTCCATTTCCTATTTCGAACATAAAAAAGTCATCACAAACTAAAGATAGTCTGTAGGGTTTGAGACAAAGCCTAGTATGATTCTACCCAAAAGATATTCCCTTCAAAAACACTTAGTAAAAAATCACAACATAAGTTTTACCAAGGGATTTGAAATAAAGTTTAATAACAACATTTCAAGGAAAAGTATTTTAATTGATGAATTATCTCTAATTGAACTCAAGAGTAATGTATGTTATATGTCGATGGCAGGAACAACATAACAAGAGAACCATGGGTATTCTATAAATGTTCTAGCATTAGTGGGACCCTAGGTAACTTATATCTCACAAAAACATGATATAGAAACCATTAATCACAACATCCTTGAGAATAATCCAGTATTGGGGAATTCATCCAATGTTCTAGTGGTTTCCCATTATCATCATAAATGAGATTTTTTTCTAAAGTCAATACTACTAGAAAAAAAAAGGCCTTGGCCCCTCTAACCTAACTAGAATACTTGTCCTAGTCCACCCACAATAATATATAAGATGTCCTTTTGAATCAATTACAGTTAACATGTCACACATATCACCTCATTAAAATACACAGATGAAGAATCATGAATATGCATGAGAATCCAAATATTAACATAAAGAACCATATTTTGAATCCGTAGGCACAACAATACCATTTGTAAACACACTTCACAAAACATTCACATTTTATAGAATACATTTAAGATTAATACTAATGAAGCGCACATTAATCACAAAATATTTCAATTAGAGATCCATATTTCAACACATAAGAACATTGAAACTCTTTTGAAAAACATTTACTACAACACACATAAACCATATATCTTTTCTATAGAAACATAGAAACTATAAAAAATACATATGATAATGCTGAAATATGGAATCAACTACCATAAGTTTTTAATCTTCTAGATTCCGATGGAGAACCTCAACTGTGGCACCAAGGAACCATAAGAAGGAATGATCAAACCATAAAAATCTAAATTTCTCCCAAAAATCCTGATTGAACACTTATTATTGTTTTAAATATGTGTGGGGAAAATTTTAACCCTATAATAATGATGAAATTAAGGGATAAAGGGTTTAATCAATTATCCCTGGAATATCCACCACAAATCCGCCCAAAAATTGAATATTAAGGATTATAAAAAGGAGAGGAGGAGGTGCATGGTGATGAAACCCTAGAATTTATATATTTAGTGGGGGTTTGGGGTTAAGATTATGGATGTTTATAATGGTAGTTCAATATTTTTAATGGACTAGACATTATGTAATTTCAGACCACACGGGATTCCAAATCATATGACAAATGCGCATTCTTAGGGGAGGGAATACACCTGTTTGGAAAGATGTTCAGCCTGGATAGTTACATTGTTTGGGGAACCCTATTTCACTTTAGAAAGCACATGGTTTCTCCTAAACATGATCAAACCATGTTTCAACTATTTCAGGTTATAAAAATCTATTTTATGCAAAAATATCTCAAGGAATCCAATGGATAAATAAATGATCAAAAACAAAAAAAATGAATACCTCAAAATAATATGATGGTTGTGAAAATTTTCCACACCATGAAAACTATCTACTATTGGATAGAAATACAAGCGTCTGATTAGTGAATATAAGATGATACTTCTCTTAAACCTAATACTTCTACATCCTTTTATCATTCACATCATTATAATGCATCTAATGAACACATACTAGTATTATAGACATGCATTTAAAGAATATCATTCAACATCTATTTCATAAAAAATCATCACATGAGATAGGTCTTGTATATCTGTATTTAACTGAGAGTCTAATAAGATATCAATAATTGACACGAAATAAGAGAGAAATGATAACAAATATTCTACCATACCAATTATCTCTACAAATCCAAATAGTAAATCATAACTTGGCATCAGCATTCATTGCATACCATGGTGACTGTCACCCATGCAAGGTGACGCCTTTATAAGAACCCAACCACCCTTATATAATTATAAGGCTCAAGACTATTGTTTGACATATACATTCTGTAAATTCAATTATTTCTATAAAATAAACCTAATCGACAACAGTTTATCATAAATTTCCTACTACAGTATTGTTCCCAACTATGAGGTATCACTATCACCTACATAAAACAAAGGTTGTAGATATTCATGACCATAAATCGTCTCAATGGGAGCCATCCTAAACATGAATTTGTACATATTATTATAAGAGAACTCGACTAACCCCAATTGGAAATCTGAAAAACCTCCAAAATCCAACACACATGCCTGAAGAATGTCTTCCAATATTTTATTCTCCCACTCCATCTGACCATTGTTTTGAGAATGGTCTATTTTACACAACTTTATATGTGACCCTATTTCTGATTAAAGGACTTACAAAAAAAATGAGGTAAAATATGGGTTCATGTCTGTAATAATAGCCAATGGTACACCATGAACCCCTATAATATCCGTAACATAAAACTATCTAAATAATTCCTCCTTAGCTGAATCACTTATCAGAATGAAATTTACTTATTTCGATAGATGGTAAATAACTAATCCAATATCATTCCAGCCATTGGGTGTATGATGTAAACAAATAATGAAATAAATGGTGACATCATCCAACATCACAGAATGAATGGGTTGTGAATGAACAAAATCATAGGTCCTATGGGGTTCTACATTATTATTTAGAAATTTATAACACCTAGAAACAATGTTATTTATGATTAATCAAATAGATGTCCTCCATAACTAAGGACACACACAATAAAACATCTAAGGGGTGCAAGGATTAATGGACAACTAAGACTTGTGGCTACCCTACATCACCACCTTTTACAACAACAACAACACAAAGAAGAGACCATTGAAACAAAAAACTCCATTTGGGGAAAATGACTATAATTTAGGAACCGCCCCATCATTTAAAGACTATATAAAATGTTTCACAACTCATTACACATATCCTATTTCTAAATCTAATCTAGAAGTGTAGGATTTGACTGTACAATAACCGTGAACGCAACCCCACATGAATCATTGGTCTCAAAGTTCATTTGAGAAAAAAGAACCATTACATTACACTAAAAATAATCTCTTTAAAATAAATCCCCAAAATCTTTATTATCATGTAATCAACCACAAAATTAGCTTCTTCCTAGAGTATAGATAATTTCAAAGTTAAACCCCATAAGTTACTAAACCCAATAACAATGTCTCAAATTTTTATATTTTTTAGAGAATATGTAATTTAATCTATTATGATAATCTCAACCCACAATACTCTTACCAAAAATATGATGATTCTATATATTTAAGGCATGCATCACTGATCCTAACCCTATATCATGGGATATATAATTCTATTCACATGGATGAAGTTGGGAAGAATAGTACGACCCCATAAGGACATCCATTATAATCAAACAAACAAGACCCATAACTGTGGCATCTTAATAGACCACATAACCCATTATTGATTCCATAAAAATTAAAATAGGGTACATGGTCAATTAATGCATATCCTCCTCAAATGACATCTAATAATCATTACCCCACTCAAACATCAACCCTTTTTGGGTAATAAAATTCACGAGTGAAACAATCTGCGATAAATCCCAAATAAATTTCATGTTATACAATAAAAATCCCAAAATGGTCATAATTTTTAAAGTGTTATTCAGTTGTTACCATGAAATCACTATATTGATATTCTCAAAGTCCAACAAAAACCATCGTTCTAGGATCATTTGACCTAAAAAAGAACTTACATTCTACAGAGGATATAATTGGAAAACATTTCATAGTTTTTATGATCTATAATAATTCCCAAAAAAATCATAAAATATAATGGATGATCATAATTGTTCCTAAGAACCATAAATATCACTTGGGAATTAGTCAACATTATGGTTATGGCATAATACTCACAATGGTAATACCTACATTGGAACGTTATTTTTAGAAATTATGATTATTTATCTTTAACATGGTGATAAAAAAAATTAATTTCCATATTGGATAATACATTTCCACTTAAGATGATTGAAAAGTTCCTCAATACAAGTTAATGGCTATTTTTTCTTGATCGCAGCCTTATTAAGATTCTTATAATCATTTGATAACTAAAGATATTTATCATACTTCATGGAAAATAGAACGGGGGTTACCCATAGTTAGAAACTCAGGAAAATGAGTCCTTTGTAATATAATTCATCCAAATTCAACAGTGATTCCCTAATCATAGTGGGTCTATTCAATATGAGGGCACACATACTATTTACATTCTTGGTCCCAAATTGAGTGTGAAATCATCATCCTTATATGAATTTTTTTGAAAAATTTCATCTAGAAACACCTATTGAAACCATCCACCAATCGAGGTAATACAACCTTAGAAATTCTACCATCAACATATACTATGAAGAAATATACTTAATAAAAAGAGTAACAGAAAACAGAATTTTAGTTCTAGCATGTATTGAACGATGATCCAATTCCCCTTAGAAGACATGGGTACTCAAATCAGGTACACAAAAACACATATTTGATAATATTCTATGTGAGTCTGAATTCCACCGTCCAATATGTACTAAGGTTCACATCAATGATGTCTATTTCCAATAATAAGAAATTGAATTTACGCTGGACCCCTGACATGGTGAGAGCATAAGACAGACCCCTACAACCCTTATATATCTTATGCTCAAGAGGTGTCAGCAAATCCATATCATATTTAAATAAATGAGTTGACATATTCAACACATCCACAAAATAAAAATAAATATTAGAAATATAGGCGGGACTAAAAATGTGTCATCAACTAAATAAGATGTTAAAAAGAACAATACCAAGAAGCGCCTATTGTCATGTATCAGGTTCTTCTTGTTCATGAATGAGATATTGAATATTCCTTGACTCTTCATGAAGCCAAGACGATATACATAACTATTTTTTTGTTTTAGGTTTGATATTCCCAATAATAGATTCATTACCACTACCACGACCCCCAAGTCGAGGATCGACTATCCATGAAAACTTTTATGGGTCTGAGATCGCTATGAGTACTTTGGGTTTACCACACTCATATGGTTGTGTGACATTTCAAATCCAATGAATGTTACCCATATTTGATAAAAAATTTCATGCTCAGGGTTGAGCTAATCACATTGACAACACATGAACCACCTTCCCATTGTAATGCCATAGGACATATCCAACATCTTACACGATGATGATGATAGTCGTGAAGGATTCTATGAAGTACCACCTTTCATCTTACTCCTACATATCCCTCCACCTCTTCTAACTAGATTATATTACCGTGACATGGAAAATCAGTAATACTACTCCATAGAAACAAAATGTTCCACATTGGTTGATCTCCACAATCAAAGAATGGTCAATATCCAAATCCTAGATATTCAACATCAACTGAAAGACCAGTGATCAAATATTTGACCACATTCCCATTTCTATATTTTGTTTCGTTAGTTTCTCATTGGAGATTTCTTCTTTTTTTAACCAAACCCACCCCAAAAAGATGTTGGAATTCCCCATAACGGTATGATCCCACTACTAATGTTCCAAAAATACCCAGCTCATGGTGAAGGGCATATTATTTGGGAAATATTACTCATTTTAGACTCCAATTAAATCCTTCCCACCCATCTACACATTCTTCCTAGTAATAACCACTTTTTCCCATGACCTCTAAATAGAATATTACAACATGAAGTAATCACATTTCACTCTTAATTCCATAGTAATTTCATGAAACCTAAACATCCCCACTATCATCATAAATAATTATATTGATTCATGGTAGTTTACAAAACCATTGAAGCAAGGGTTTTTTTGCTTCGAGAAATCCTATGATTTTTTTATTCTACGACCTCTTTTGGCTTCCCCAAAAAAGAGGATATATAGAGCCCTCTCTATATGAAAATTATTGGATACACAATCCATGAATTACACTATTATATGATCAACTAGAGTGGGAGAAAAAAATCTGGCATGTTCCAATGCATGACCAAGAATTTTCCTTTGCAGTATCATCCTATAACAAAAAAATAACCAAAATGAAAATAATATATATAAAATTTTAAAATTATTCAACATCTAGTACAATTTATAAACACTTCCATAATTCAAATAAATACCCCATGAATCAATAAAACATGCCAAGACACATCAAACCCAACCTAAATCCATGCATTATGTGCATCTTTACACAACACCTTGGGAGAATTCAAACCAAATATCATTTTCCAATGCTGACTCAAGGAATTATTTGAAGTGTGTTGTCCAAAAACACCAACCACAACCAAAAAATTAATACATTTAAATCCTTTCTTTTTTCTATCCAGACACTTCCCAAATATCATTCCCCAAAGAATTGTAGAACCCAGATGTGGAACCATTTTATCATGAAACAAGCTATGGTTCCATCCAATCTAACAACTGACCCAACTGGTGGCATAGTCTGATAGGGAGTTCCCAATCCCCAAGGGTTACAAATTGTTTCTAGGTATTCAAAATACACTTTTTTGTAAAATTTTATCCAATATAATGAACCATAAGAAATTTAAAGTAATGAAATTCTACACCAAGGTAAATATCCCCAACAGAAATGGAAAAAATTTCAGGTTTAATATTTTACATCATTAAACAAAAATAGGATACAAATAAAGTGTGGATAATGAAATAAACAAATCTACAACTCCATGCAATAATATTTCCATCACCCTCAAGAAACCTGTACAACAATCACCTGAAATAATGGTCTATAGGAAACTGGATCCACCATTACCTTCAGGATACATAGGGCCTTTAAATGGGTCGAAAGAGAAAATAAACAAAATCCCAAGGGTGTTAGTAGTTTTTTATCCAACCCCTCATATAATTATAACCAAATGATATTTCATTCCACAGAATTATGAAGCAAATCAGCATGCATGTTTCTAGAATTTATTTGTTCTTTTTAAATAAAAATGATTTGATGAATTTTTATAAAGAACCATATTATTCATCTTAACACATCATTAATTACTACTATATAATGATAGTATTAAAAACATCACATGATCACCATGGGTAATAATAGAAGGTACTATCTATAGAGAGAGCCATGTAACCTCATATATCAATGAGTCATAATATAGAATCCATAACCAATACCGTCCTTGTGCACAATCCAAGATAGAAAAATCCATCCAATTTTGTAGTGTATTCCCATCATTATCATAATTTATTTATTATTGAAACATAAATCCATCTAGATGAAACTAGGAATCAGCCTCACCGATCAAACTTGTGTACAATTCCCATTCCTCACACCTCTATATTTTGGATTCATATTGTTCTAAATTCCCATTCTCCTATCACATAGTTCGCCACAATCACATACACTCATCAAGAATCATGAAAAAATTAGAAACCATAATTTATCATTAGAAAACTTCATTAAAATCTATTTTTATGCTGAAACTATTTAGAAACCCACTTCACACCCATTAATGAATTTATTGTAAAAATTTAAGTAGCAAAATTTTGAAGAAGAAATGAATCACACTAGATTCATATTATGAAACTATATTTAAACCCATAAGTACCTTGAAACCTATTTAAAACACATTTATCACCACACATATAACTCATATAAAAAATTCATGAAACAAATAAATTATACCAAATTCCTGTAATAATGAAAAAACATGTAATCACCAACCTCATGATTTGAATATTTAGGAATTCTGTGATACCCACATCCTTAGAGTAAAAGAACCATATAAATAAAATATGAAAAGATAAAAAACAAATTTTCACCCAAAATTTTATTATTGAACCATTATCATGTTAATAAATCTGCTGGAAAAAATATATCTCACAGAGGGATGAAGAATAGTCCTTGATGAAAAATTAAATCATGACATAAAGGGATTACTTGTTGATTATGTGAAGTTACCATGTCAATTCCACCCAAAAATTAATTTTAAAGTAGTCAATTATGTATAGGATTAAATGACATTGGGAAACAATCACAAATCACAAAATTTAGGGGTGATTTGGTGTAAATATTGAGAAATTATAGAAAGGAAATTCATCATTTTTAATGAAATATAGATGTCACATGTTTTTCCTGGGAGGTTTCCCAAATCAGTTGTCACCTTTGAGATCTCCTCATTCTTATAATAAATAGTCCATAATGTTTCCTAGGGTATGACACACACTTAGGCGGTATGACATGTGGCATGGATAGTAACATTTTACAAGGCATAGAGATTCTCTTTGGCTGGCGCACAATTTCCCCTAACGGTGTTTTAAGTATACGCCACCAAATTTGTTGTCCAAAAACTACATTTCTCTATAACAACTCATGAGGGAACCATCACGTAAATACAAGAACCAAAAATAAACAATGGAATACCTCAAAATAATCCTTGATGTGAAATTATGTTTGATTATTCATATGGTAAATATTTTAATGAACATGTTATTATGGGTGAGACTAGATAGTACTCTAAGTCCATGTCTAAGGTTTTAGTCTTGTGAGACACCATGTTTTGAATTGTAGTAAACCATATTCGTTTATGGTGAATTTTCAACCATGTGGTTTAGTCATGGAAGTTATCCTTGATTCTTGTTTATATAATAATTTGTGTTACTAACAAATTCTTGTGGTTCCATGATTACATGATACCATCTTGCACATATTATGACTCCTTATGTTTATTCATGTACTATGTTTTTTTTGTGTCACCATGTTGTGCCTTCTAACCCATTTGTTATTATTTATTCATATATTTATTCACTTAATTATGTTTTATTCTCATACCTTTGTTCATGTATTCCCTAGGATAACAAATGTAGATGTATGATCTTGAATAATGTTAGGATAGAAAAATAGATTTTAAATATATATTTTTTAGTCTGATATTTACAGTTTCATTTTCGTAATCAATAAAAACTCTATAGTTTATGATCTATTTATTGTAATTAATTGATAGTTATTAAAAAACATTGTAATAATATGTGTAAAATTCTTGTTTTTTTATAAAAATATTTACATTTAAAATATCCATTGGAACACATAATGTCTGATTTATATAGGTATATGGTATTGAAAAACGTATATACCATCAACAAAATACCAAATGATTACTTTCACATTTATAATAAATTATAAAAGGGAATTGTTTTTAAAACAACATGAAGATACATATTAAATATTTTAAAATGTAAATAATTAGGGAATATATATTTAAAAAATTAATTTATAAATGTACATTCATTAATTAATGCATTTTTATGAAACATTAACATGGGAGAAAGTTTTTTACCCATGGGAGATAAAAATTGGTATTTATTTAAAAATATTATATTAAACACTATAGATCATTAGGAGATGAGCATGAAGGAAAAATATATTTTAAAAAAAATCATAGAAGTAGAAAAATAATGAGTTTCTTGAGAATAAAATAATATGATCTCAGTAACTGATGAATAATTACAAACAAGACCAATAAAGAATGATATTGTAACATTCATTCCGTAAAAATTTTGTATCATTTGAATAATAATCTCCATGAATTAAATAGAAATATATAGAAATTTAAATAATTGTAAATTTCCTTTGATTAATCATGAAATATTTCATGGAAATTACGTATACCACAAAAATGAAATAATCAGTGATTATGGATTGTGTCTAACAAAAATTATGTTGAGACTAAAATCAGTTACCACATTGGAAAACTTTGAATAGTTGTCCCCAATAAAGCATAATTTAAAATTAATCGTTAAATATCATTTAAATATGTATATTTAATATATAACATTTCAAAGGGGAATTTTATACTGTAATCCAATTAAATGAGTGGTAAATATGGCATATGTATCCCATAAATAAAATAGAGTCTAAACATCTCTTACCTTATGTATCGAATTCTTTTATAAATGTTATCCCCTTTTATATAATACATATATTTTTATTATACATTTATTCAATAAATATAATTAGAAATAAAATGTAATTTATTATTTACATATTACCATTTATTATAATTTATTATCAGATCCCTGTTAAAATAACATTTTGAGTGATAAAAAAATTATTTTTTCATGTATTTTATCACTTTTTCAAATTAGTAATTTTACATTATTCATGGTAAAATGATATCATAATTTTTAAATATGATATATATATTATAAATATATTCATTGAATATGTATTTGAACTAATCCATTGAAAATTTATATATATAACGAATTACACCATTCTTAGAGACGGTAGGCCATACGTATACATGATCGATATATCCATTTTACAATAATGGAATAAAAGAAAGATTAATACTAAATAAACATTATATAATCATATTTATATAATTGATATGAAATTTATTCATTTATTATAGCATTATTACCATCCATTTAAATAAAAAATAAAATATGTATCCCATTGTTTCATGGAAGTGGTAGTCCACACATATATATAATAAATGTAATTGTTTCCCAAAAAATTGAAATATTTTAATTTAATTTATATAGAAGAAATAAACAAGTATAATAATTTTATAAATATTTAATATAAATAATAAACTCATCATTATTTCCTTCTGTAATTTTTAGTGTATGAAAAAAATATATTTTTTCGTGAGGCAGAACTCTATCTTAAACAGGACCCAAAATTTCATTTCCAACTTGATGGAAGTCGAAATTGATTTTTTATATTAAATTAACATAAAAAAACAATATATGAGATATTATGATTTAATAATTTAATAATAGTTGATTATTATTTTATGGATTTGAGGAATAATTTAAATGATTACGAATGGTTATAGACTATACCTCATCTTTTGAAAACCCTTTTATAGCTGCTCCTAATGAATTCATAGGATGGTTTTTTAAAATAAATCCAATTTTTATGAGAGGTGAATATTATAATTTATTTGGTTAGTTAATTTTAAATTCAATGTGTTCTGAAAGTGTGAAGTGGAGCATGTTGATGTGACCTTTTATATGTGGGGAAAGGACCCATTTTCAAAATTGACGATTGAAATGGGGTACCCCGATTTTGAAAATTCAAAAAGTATAATAAAAGAATCCTTATTGAGAATTTCATGATATATTATTTAAATATAGAAATTAAATTTGATTATAATAAGTTTCTAGTTCATTTTACACATTAAAATTTTATTTTATCCACTATTAAACATATTTTAATCATAACCACGAAAATTAATATTAACTATTTTCACTAATCATATTGACGAAATATTATGTTGTCCATAATATATATTCTTAATAATGATGAATGGAAATATATAATAAATTTCTCAATTTTTTATTCAATGAATATGAAAATTTTAATTTAAAATTAGTTTCATAGACTTAAAAGCGGGTTTCCCAAGAGAAACAATTCTCAATCTAGAAAGAATTATAATAAATATTCAATATGTAATTTCTTCCAATGAAAAAATTTGGGGTACAAAATATATTATTTAACTAATGTAAATTTTCATATTATTAGAAAAAAATGGATCCTTTAAAATAATTTAATGAAAATCTATTTTTTAATAAAAATATATATTTTTTACTAGTCATAAAAAATTTAAACACTATAGAAGTATAAAAATATATCATTAGATGAAAATTTTGACATGTAAGTTCATTTTTTTTAATATTTGAAAATAAATTCACTAAAATTCAAAATAATTACATTAATTATTTTTTCATAAAAAAGAAGAATATATTAAGAAAGTATTATTTTGGAATCATATAATGATATTACTAAAAAATATATTATATTCTTGTGAACATGTTTTATTTATATTAAACCATTATACATAAATTTAAACTATTTTAATTGAAATTTAAAAGATCATGTATAATGTAATGGTTCTAAATAATCCCTCTATGTAATAATTTTATTGGTATATTGATACATTTTAATACATGGTGTTGCCTGTAATAGATGCTATTAAAAAAAATATTATTTGAAAACAGTATTTTATACAAAATGGTTTCACATTATACCACAAATAAAATCATTTTCCCTTAAAAAAATTTCAATGTTGTTTTAATCTAATGATGATAAAATTGAGCATCATATCCTCATGTTCCTGTGTATCTTCTTTAAATTAGTAGTTTCACAATGAATCATTGATTATTGGAGTGGTATAGTTTTAGAGAACATTCTCTTAATTATTATGAATATCAGACACATTTTCTTAATAGGAATTAAATTGTTACAAAAGTATAAAATTTTACTTCAATACATGTGAAGGATCATGCATGTTCAGCCTTGAGAGATATACATGGAATACATCATGAAAATGTGAGAGGTTTAGTGTAAGTATAAATAGAAAAGCTACGGTATCGATATGATAATCAATTTAAAAGTGAATGATATACATAGTTCTTAGTTTTCACATATTTACATATTTAGTTACTATTTATAAGGGTAAAATCATAGACACAATTTTCCACCAATATCAAATTCAACATCATGCCAGAAAATAACACCATATCATTTTTACCGACATCATGAAATTCTTTTCAGTTTCATAATATATATGTAACATTTTCAACAATTTCTTAAAAGAAATAAATACCATATATATTTAAACCTTTAGTTCATCCCATCACATTAATGCACATCTTTTTTCTATATAAGTGTTCAATATGAGTCATTGTAATTCATTAGGGAAATATAATATTTCATGAAAGCTCAACTAAATAATGGACTGGATCCAAAACACCCTTAAAATAAAAATAATATGCTATAAACATATCCAATTGAGTTTGAAATGTTATATTAGACTGTCCATTATTTTGATGATGATACAAAGAGCTGAAACATTTCTCTATATCATGTTCATCATGAATACATCAGAATAATATTGAGGTAGACCTCAGATCTCAATCAGATACAATGGAATGTTATATATGATGAATCCTTAACACATTCTAAATGTATTTAAATTAATTTTGTCCTGGAGGAAAATATATTCTTATAGTTATAATGTGTTATGAAATTGAAATTTGATGGAATAAAACTAATATAGAATTAATTCTTGTAGATATTTTGGGGACTCTAATGAAGATATACACTATGACGTATTCCCATTTTCATTCATTTATGGGTAATGGTTGTATAACCCTCTGGGAATTTTTTGTTTCTACATTAACATAATGACATATCTATAACGAAGATAAAAAAGCTTCAATGCCTATGCACATTCCATACCACTAGAAATACTCATTTATATTTATATATGTCATTGTACAAAAATAATGAATATAGAATAATAAACTATGAGGTTCCTCTACAAGATAATTGATCAAATATTACATGGAATTAACACAAACACATATCATGAACAATATCATTCGGTCATAATCAGGATAACAATCATTATAATTTATAAGCTTCTTCTATTTTCCAACATCTTCCTTATGATATTTTTTAATCATTACAAATACATGTGGTTGATAACTCATTTTAGAGAGATAAGATCTATCCTCTTATTTTAATATTTCAAGATACAAAAATATTATATTAAATAAATATCTTATCATTTTTTATCCACGTCATAGATAAACTAGCATCATCATTTCATGTGAAATCATAAAACACCATGTTCTCATTCATTGTGTGGTAATGTATTGAGCAGTCATAATCTTTAATATTCATCAACCATATTTTATGGTGCATTTTCATTACTATAATGTTATTATATGAATTTCAATTTTATTATTATCATATATTTATCGATTTTCACCTTAAATTTAGTGCCTAAATATATTTAATTAAATAATTACCATATCAAACTATAAATCTTGAGTTTGATTATTTTTCTCATGACACATCAATTTTTCTGAGGCATAATCTATAATATTATTATGCAGCATAAGAAAACATGAAAATTATCTTCATTTTAGGATTATGGTATAGTAAATCACAATATTCACTCTATGGTAATAAAATAATTACTTTTCAATTACTCATGACGTAAATACGTTGAAATTTAACTTACGTTTGTCTGTCCAAAAGAACATGGTTCTCTCTTGTGTAAAATGTGTGACATGATTGTATAGTAGATAAATATTTTCAAAAAACCATTGATAATATACCACCGTACCTAGAATAACATGGATCACAATCACTATAGTTGTTCTAGGACATTATTCAATATCATTTACTTCGAATGGATCTATAGATATACATAATATTTTGATTATATGAACCTAACATGAAATGTTCTTCATAAAAACATCTCACATGCCATATTATTTATGTAGTTAGTCTTTCCATATATACTTTATATAAAAAAAAGTGAACTTACTTATCTTACTATAATTTATGATATATAATAATATCACTAATAATGTCTACCATAAACTGATCAGGGTATTCACTAAAGATACTATTCTTTAAATCAATGAAGCTAGTAGGGGAATTTTTAAGAAAAAATGGAACTAATATAAAATCGTTTTTTGAATTCTAGGTATAGATAACATTCTTTGTGTATCCATCATCTTTAACCATTATTCATAACATACAAAATAAAGATTAATCATAACAATGAATTTTTCTGCTTTAAATTAGTCAAAAAATTTGTCAATATAATGTAGAGGATAAATGTTCAAAATTGTTATCATGTTATCTTCCTAATAGTCTATACAGAATCTCATATAAATATCATTAATCTTAAAAAAATATAGTTTCACCCCATGGTGATAAAAATGGCTGAATAAAGTCATTTTAATTATTATCCTAGAGATGGTTCATCAATTCATGAAAATCAGTAGGGGTCATTTTATAGGGAGTATCTAAATTATATTTGGAACCTGGTTTTATTTTCATTGAGAAATGAACTTCGCAAATTGATTGATGGACACCAAAATAAATATCAAATAAAGAAAAAATTAAAACACAATGAAAATATATTTTATGTGGAGATTCTCCCTGATCATCTATGATAAACACTGATTTTGTATTGGTATCATAATGCATACAATTGGTATGATCTCTCTAGTATGTTCTTTATTATCAGGGAATAGATACTTGATGATTGTTTTATTTTTAATATTAAACATTAATTCCATTCCTCGTCAATCGATTTGGTATTTATGTACGGAAATCCAATCTACGTCAAAGAATACCTCAAAATATTCTATAAGGAGAACAACACGATTTTTATGAAATAATATCCCACAAAAATCAAAAGGTGAAGAATCATACACATTATATGTGATTATTACTCCATTATGGGTATTCAATACTAAATAAAAAAATAATCATCGAGGGTATGAATAAACATTTAATGATATTTTTCATGATATAGGGAAATTAATAAATTTAATCTAAAATATGATATATTCATAACTGATAATTCCAATCACTACCCAAGCATTATTTGATATTTTTTTTATTTTTGTAAAATAATTATGGGAACTATAAAAAAACATGCATTATTAATGAAATTTCTTAATCGTGAAAACTAAATCATAGGAATTAAAATTCATGGCACATTATTTTTAGTATAGTAAATATTTGGATTATCCTCATTCACCCCTATTCATCATTTATTTCAATTATTCTTAATTTTTCATAAAGTGTACGGGGGGATTTACATGACATTTCATCCAGTATTTTCAAAGAAAGAGTGAATAAATGCTCATTGACACACACTTGGTGTCAATTGAGCCCAACTAAATGCAACATTTTTTTGTTATTTCCCCTATATTAAAATTTTCATAATACACATCATCTTTTTTTTTCATACAAGATATGTAATTACGTTGAAACAAGTCAATATATCAGTCACTAAAATTTTAGGACATTGTCCAATACATTTAATTACCCATAGACATATCCTTAGAAAAATACATAGGAATATTCACAGAGATATTTGAAAATTTATGTCCTCATATAATTTAATTATAAACTAAACAGTGCTCAAATTTAAAATATAATGACCTCATATTTTCAGACATTGATATTACAACATAATATATTGATATTAAATAAATTTCAAAAATAATCAACCATTAACCACATAGGATTAATTATTGTGGTTATTAGATATACAATATTCTTATTTTATTATATATCATCTACATCTCCCATTACAATCTTCCAACACAGTACAATTAATTTACATCCATACCATAAGAAAAGATTTATTACATATGTAAAAAACATAATATAGAGTAAGGATTGATGATTAATAATGAAAAAATCGTGGTTGTTAGTATGACTAGATAATAAGGATTTGAGAAATAGGGAATGGCTATTAAAAAACACACCTTTTATATCATAGATCATCAACCTAATTAATGGAATAAATATTATTAGTTGATAATACATGTTTTATAAGTGAAATAAATGAATATGATCCATGAGATGATAACATTGGCCAAAGACATATATTTTTGTTATACACATAAAAATATAATTATTTAAGTCTAGAAACCCACCTACACATTCATAACAACTATGTATTAGGATAAAAACCCTATAATAATGTTTTCGTTTGGATATCCTCTCAAATACATTATTTGGGTTTTCATTTTACCACTCATATACCCATTTAAAGGCTTCTTATATCAACTCGTGTGCCCTCTCTAGGGATTGGGATAACCTCCCTTTCAAACTATGAGATTATAACAATTTAATCATGACCCAATGAATATGCGAGGGATATTGGTCCGACCCATCACATAATCAACATGTGTGATTGGAATATTATTATAAATAATTCATCATTTAATAACCCATTCAAAAAATTTGTTTCATATTAATCTCGTCAATTCATCATACCATAATCGAAATAAAATAAATTGGTTTCAAAATCATATCACCAATTCATTATAACAAAACATGTGGTAAAGGAACGCCTTTCATAAAATTACAATCATTATAAAAAACAACACATTATGATAATAATTATGAAAAATATCAATATATAATATCCCTAGTAAATATTATCTAATATAAAAGGAGATCATCATGGATGGAAAACGATTTTGAAAAATAACATAGATCATTTTATGAAAATAATATACCTTCTAAAATATAATCACTTATTTAGATTCTACAAAAAATATGAATAGTAATGAAAATAGTTTCAGTGAAGGCACATTGGTGAAATTTATGTAACAAATTAAATTTTAGTTTTGTTAAGAAAATTAAAAACAACATTCATGTCATATGTATTGGTGTTTTTTCCCAATTTCTCTAAAATCAAAAAAGAGCTTATTTTGAAAATGAAATAAATATTGATTTTAAATACAATTCATTCAATAATAAAAATTAGTGAAAATTTCTTCAATCAGTAATTAGATAATTTAAATGAAAATTGTAAAATTGTATTAGATTTCAACATCATGGAACAAAAGATATTTTTGAATGATTAGAAGAATAATGTGTGTTCTCATTCAATAAAATTTTCCCATTAGAAAAATTAATTTATAAAAATGAAAGATAAATGATTATTTAAAAGAATTTCAAAATGGAGAATAAAATTCAGGAGTTTAATGAGAGTTATATTATTTTACATCATCATTGAAAGCATAATAATAAAAAAAACATGGATAAATAATGACATAGTAACATCAATACCATAATACATTAGTATCCTTTGATTAATAATCGATATAAAATAATGAAAATCCAATGGTCAACCAAATACCTATAAAATTCATATAAATAATATAAAATAACATTCATGGATAGTATATAGACCACAAAAAATAGCAATTTTTTAATATGGAATGTGTCTCATAAAAATAAAGGTGAAATGAAATATCCCTTGAAGTTTTTTTAACTATTTTATTGTATGAAAAATTAAAGAATATAATTAAATTAATCATTATAAATCAATAATATAAGGTTATTAATAATTTAATATTACATAGGTACATTCCATATACCAAAAAAAATAACAAATCATGAAAATAAAATATGTCACTCGGATAGAACAGATACCATAATTCCCGTACCGTGAGTATAAACTATATTTATATGCCTCATAAATAAATATAGTAAACTTAGTTTAATTATAAATCTATGAAATGTCCAAAAATAAATATATTATAAAATAAATTGATAATATTGATGGTTTATTATAGGTTTGTCAATAATCCCTTATTAAAACTTTGTTTCGGGAAATTATCTCTTCATCTTCATACATGTTTAGTTTTTTTTTATTTTCACCCCATTTACAATGATCCTTAATTATTAGTAAATAGATTATTAAAAATGATATATATATATATATATAATTTATAATATTATATTTGTGTTTTTTAGTCCCTTAAATTTATGTATTTTAAATAAATTACACTGGTCATAGAGAAGATGGGTCATACATAAGAATGATCATTATATCCATTTTTTTTGATTGAGAGAAAAAAAATGTTAATTCACATTAAAATATTAATTTTTAAATAACATGTATCATATTTATTCATTTATGTTGTAATTACTATAAAACATTTAATAATTAAATAAAAAATAATTCATATTGCTTCATGGAGATGGTAGTCCATAGTTATGAATTGGTGACATTATAATTTTCAAATGGATTGGATGGTAAGAAGGAATATGTGGTATTAGAATCCATTTTATAATAATATCATGAATATAATATATAAATATAAAATACATCATTATCAATTGATGTGAGAAGTGGAGGTGGTGAAATAATTATATGGGTATATGATGTTGTAGTAAACTATATAAATGATCAATGATTTCATTTCTCTCATAATTCAATATGAGATAACTGTATGTAATTAAATTAAAAAAATAAAATATTAGTTTTTTATTTATTCCTATGTTAATATATCAGTATGTTCTAAATATATTTCATGGATTAAGAGAAATAATCAATATTAAAACACATAATTAAGGACTATACCTCTTATTTTGACAACCCATATAGGTTTACATGAAAATCCATTAAAAATGATCTTATATTAAACATAATACATATAGGATGTCTAGTTGAAATTACATAATGTATTTTGGTATTTCATGTATAATACAATGTGTTTTGTATGTGTGTAGTGGACAGGTGAGTGGGTTCCCATTTATAAGTTGGGGAAATGACAGACCTGGAATTTTTTATAAAAAAATTCCGAAATTCTATAGAAGAGAAATAGAAAAAAAATCCTCATTATAAATACTTTCAGAAGATAAATTCCAAATATCACCATATAATGGGTTTTGTTCATGTTTCTAGCTCATTTGACCCCTTAACTTTTGGGTTTCTCTCCATGGTAATCCATCTTTAACATTAACCATGGTAATTAATTTGTGTTGTTTCTAATATGAATTTTGTCCAAAAAATATGTTTTCATTTTCATATAAAAATAATTATTATAATTTCAAATATGTAATGCATTATTCTAAATTACATTAAAAACATTGAAAAATTAAATTTATATATAATCCCTTATAAGATTAAAAATTGTTGTTTTCAAAAGAAATTTTTTATGTATGGAACATTTTAGTATGAAAATTCACAATGAAATTGATTATAAATAAATAAATAATATTTGAATATATATATTATTGAAAAAAATTATTTTAAACAATTTATTAAATAAAATTGATCTTGAAACTAATTTAATAGAAAATGATGTTTTTAATTAAAATAACATTTTCTTGTTATTCATCAAAATGTTAATTATTTTAGAAAATTATTAAAATAGTCAAATGAATTTCAGTTATATATATATATTTATGAAATATAGATTATTTTAATGTATAATTTTTCTAAATTATTAGCAATTTAATCAAATTATTTTTCCCACAAAAAAAATTAATCTTTTATTGAAAAAATGTCATTTCCTAAAAATTTCATTTAAAGACCCGTAAATTTAAAGGAAATTTTTTTCATAAATTTCTTTGTAATTTTAGAAGAATGCAGTTTCTGACGACACTTGATTCTGAGGCCCGGTGTGCCCGAAATCATTTTCTGAAGTTTGGCTCGGGTATGTTCAATGAACGAACGAGCAGGGTTTTCTAACTTTTGAACCGGTGCTCGGAATCAAATTCTGATGGCACCAATGGAATCACAGCGCCGATATTTGCTTAGAAACACCTCTTTCGGTGTAGCGTTTTCTCAAGTGTGGTTTTTAATTTTTGGGCTTTAAGTTAAGAAATAAAATAATGTGGTACGACAAACTTTATTTTATTTCACATGAAGCCACATAAAGCCACTTAATACTGCTTAAGCTGAGTTGAAGTGGATAGGATGGAAACCAAAATATCCTACGATTTTGGTAGGATATTTGTTAGGTGGGGCCCGCACGAGCCCCACCGTTTCTTTTCTGCTAAGTAACGCACCCGCAAAAACCCCTATTAAATGAAAGTCATTTGGGGCGTTTCGTAAACTATTAAACGCTACTTTTAATTGGGCGGTTAATTCGTTGAATTAATTCTATGAATTAATTTGTTCGTTTCTTAACCTGTTTTTCAACCGTTGGCATATTAATAA
This sequence comes from Viscum album, assembly GCA_963277665.1. Classification (NCBI taxonomy): domain Eukaryota; kingdom Viridiplantae; phylum Streptophyta; class Magnoliopsida; order Santalales; family Viscaceae; genus Viscum; species Viscum album. The sequence continues at coordinate 1,744,491,131 of OY728156.1, forward strand.
AATAATACCAACACACCTTCCTTCTGGGGCGCGTTTTGTTGAGAGGATTTGGAGATTCTGGGCCCTCATCCTCCATCGCGAAGAACGCAATGAACGTGAAGAACGCGAAGAACACAAAGAACGCAAAGAACGAGAAGAATGAGAAGAACGTGAAGAATGCGAATAACGCGAAGAATGCGATGAACGCGAAGAACGCTGGCCTCTGATGAAGGGCGACGATGAACGCCGGACCCCCAGAGATCGACACGACGCCGACGCTTCTTCCGCGACGTTCTTTCCCCACGACAAATCTTTGATCAACTACATGAGGTAGGAGATATAAAATCTTTTAAATTCCTTTGTGGTTTTTATCATAAACCTTGATTTAATTGTTATAATTAAATCTATGTGATTCCTTTAAACCTTGGAGATCATCGACGTGACGCCCTTCCGCGACGACGTGACGCCCTTTCGCGACGCTACGATCCTCTTCTTCCGTGACAGTCAATTCCGCGAAGGACGCACGCTTGACGACTACGGTGAGGTAGGGATTTAATTTGAGAATAATATTTTATTCCCGTGGTTTTTTCCTTCTAAAAAAAGAGCCTAGATCAAATTGAAATTTTAATTTATTAAAATTGTATCTTGTTTGTTTTCATGTGTTGATTATATTTCCCGATTGTTATCACCTAACGCGAAGGGTGCGGGCCAAACAAACACGACCCGACAACCCTCCGCAGTTCTTCATTGATGTACGGAATTACGGAAGACGAAAAATGGGCCGCAGAGATGATTTTTCGATTCCGCGGTGAAGGACGGGACCTGGGATGAGCTACGGCACAGACGGAAGTGAAATCGGACCACCGGAGCAACTCCGGTGGCCCGCGGACTCCACCGGCGGCGCGGGTTACCGGCACCCCAGCGTGCCGCCAAATTGAGCCGCCGTGGCTTCAGCCGCAGCGGCGGTGGCGGCCGACCAGACCTGCGACCACGTGGGTCCAGCAAGACATGGGACGCGGCTCTGCCGCGTCCGCTGACCAGGCGCGGCCCCACGAGGGGCCGCGACTCCTCTTCCCGCGGGGATAGCACGCCCCATGGCTTCCCTTGCTCGGCCGCTCAGCCGAGCCGAGTCGAGTTGACCCGCCGGTCAGGTCGCGCCTAGGCCGGAACGGGCCGGGTCGGGTCGACCCGGATCGGGCCGACCCCAGGGGGGTCAGGTCGGGTCGGTCCGGGCCCAGACCCCCCGTTTCTGGACCTTTTCGGTCTTTTGCTCATAACATGAGCTACGGGCCCTCAAACGACGCACCGTTAGTGGCAATGTGATCCTTGGATCGAGATGCTCATTTAGGTATATCACACTCAAGGTTTTGGAATACTTTGGGTTCGGCCGGGTTGGTTCGTACACGAAACCAACCAGGCCCTCGGAGCGGAAACCCTCATATCTTGAGCTTCGGACGTCCGATTGAAGTGCCGTCGACATTGATGAATTCCTCTAAGTGAGACGGATCTTTTGGCATACTCCGCCCGAGGTTTGGACATAGTTGGAGTATGGTCGGGTTGGTTTTGCCTTAAAAACCAACCGGGCCCCTAGGACGAAAAAGCCAATAACTCTCAGACCGGGAGTCCGATTGACGCGCTGTCTGTGACGTTGTGTTCCTATTGAGGATACGGAACTTTTGGATACATCAACTCTGTACTATGTGTCAGTTGATGTATCAGCCTCTCGGCTCGTGGAGCAGACCCTCCCGAATGAGCTTGCTGTGTGCGGGAACCCTAGAGATGACTGCGACAGCTACTGTGACGACGACGACTGTACAAAGATCTTCAGTGGATTCGACGGCGATGACTACAGCACTCAACGATCCTTTGTGGGTCAGTGCTACCGATCCTATGTGGGTCCAATCCTGTGTGGGTCAGTGCTCAGCGGTCCTGTGTGGGCCAGCGCCTACAGATCTTGTGTGGGTCCGATCCTGTGTGGGTCTTTGCGGGGGTTAGTTACCTATCGATCCTATGTGGGTCTGATCCTGTGTGGGTCATTGCGAGGGTTAGTTACCTATTGATCCTTTATGGGACAGATCCTTTGTGGGTCATTGAGGGGGTTAGTACCTATGGATCCTTTGTGGGTCCGACAACTTAGATGAATTAGTGGCAATACCAGATCATCTCTATCGTCATACAAGAAGTATACCTGTGTGAGTTGAATCCTGTTTTGCTTTCCTTTGTGGATTGTGTTGTGCTATCCTGTGTGGATTTACGTTTTGCTTTCCTGTGTGGACTGGGTTTTACTTGAGCTCGGATGTTGGAGCCGAGTGAGAATTGATGACTTAGGTATATGTATGGGCATATACCTAAGCAGTGTCGGATGTTACCTCGTGATTGTATCTTTCCTTTGTGGTTATCCTTTGTGGATTCTGGGTGACCTTCGGGGGTCTCGGGGTCCCTAATGAGTAGCTTATACTCACCACTGCACGGGAAATGCCCGCACTACTTTGTGTTGCTTGCAGATGATAGACATCGATGATCGTGGTGGAGGCTTGCAGAGCAGGACGGTACCTGGAGGTGGACCACTGGGCGGGACGTACTCGGAGCGGTTGGCTGGACCCGAGGAGCAGTGGAGGCTTTCTGTACCCACCCTTCAGTTGGGATTTCCAGTGGACAGTTCGACTTTGTGGCTTTACTTTTCAGTTTTTCTATTTTCCCTTTCCAGTTGTACTTTACATTCAGTTTGGGTTTGTATACTGGCCCACTTACCTTTCTGCACTTACTGCTGTACCAGTTTTTACTTAGTGTTTACTTCTTCCCGCTTACTCTGTGGTGTTTGTTGTTTACTTTACAAAGGAAATGCCTTCTCTTTTTACCGGGATTTACGCCTTGGTGCTAGTCGCCAGCCCCTGACCTATGGAAGGTGGGGTTGGGGTAGTCACATCACAGGCCCTGAGGACGGGTTGTGACAAATTGGTATCAGAGGAGTTCGGTTCTACCGCAGAACTTGGGACTCTGATCTTTTTTCTATGTGAATCAATAGTGTTTAGCGTATTGGGTGTGGTTATCAGTCCAGGGAGTCCAGTGTTGGTGCGGCGGCCGAAGTATCCGTACACCAGGACCCTAACTTCTGATTTCCAACTTAATGCATGAAAACTTTGATTGCATGTGTGTTTCATGTTTTTTTTTGATTACTTTATATCAGCTCACCAGGTATACTATTCTGACCATGGTGCACCGGTTTCCTTTTCAGGATGGCCCCACGACGGCAGCCAGCTAGGGTTCCGAGAGTTGTACGTGACGACAGCCCGCCGAGCGACGAGGCCTCGGTCTGGGGCCCTTTGACAGTAGAGGCACCAGCAGTACCTCTACCCACCGAGCCACTGATGCTTCTAGAACCAGCTGCTGACAATGCACGTCGCCTCAGTGCACTGCATGAGTTCCAGCGCCAGCGACCACCCAGGTTCCGCGGGAAGACGGACCCCCAGGCAGCCGAGCACTGGCTGGAGGTAGTGGTATGAGTTTTCAGGCTAGTGAGGACACCAGCAGACCTCATGGTGATCCTCGCAGCGAGCCTACTGCACGTAGTAGTGGACCGATGGTGGATCTTGATGCTCTTGGAGCACGATGAGGCATCTCTTATCTGGATGGACTTTGAGAGCCTTCTCTGCTCAGAGTTCATCCCGGCCACCCTCCGTGCGGTGTGCATCCAGAAGCTTCTTTAGCTACGGCAGGGCATCTTGACGGTCACCCAGTACACGAAGAGATTTACCGATCTCACGCACTACTCGATCGACATGGTACGAGACCCGTTCTTCCGGGCCCAGACCTTTGAGCAGGGATTGAGACATGAGATCAGGACATCTCTGATCTCCCTCAATATTCCAACTCAGGCAGGAGTACTGGAGCGAGCCCTTTTGATCGATAGCTTTCTTGCTGAGACTTCTCCAGCGGCAAGACCTACCGCGGGGCGGCACGTAGCAGAGTCTTCTGCAGCAGGAAGTCGACATATGACTCAGTGGTCCAGGCAGACCAGACCCTCACGCAGACGACCTCAGGACACTAGATCAGTAGTGCGGGGCACACAGCGTGGATCCAGTCTTTTGAGAGGCTGGCAGTACTACACATGCGGCAGGCAGGGCCACATGGCTCGTGACTGCCTGACCCACCATGCTGAGGAGCAGTAGACAGTTGAGGGGCCATCCAGGCAGAGGCAGAGGGTCGACTATGGCAGTCCACAGGGAGGAGGCGGACGAGGCAAAGGAGTTGGCCGAGCAGCAGGTGGTGGTCGACGCTTTGAGGCTCTACCACCACCACCACCAGGAGGTCCAGCCCGACCACAGGGAGCTGGAGGGAAGAGACAAGCACAGCTCCTGGCAGCGGAGGCCTACGACCACGGCATGCCCGAGATGATTTGAGGTACGATCTGTATCTATTCCACCTTTGTTGCAGTTCTTATAGACACAGGAGTGAGTCACTCTTTCATAGCCGCTGCCCTTGTTCGGAGCTCAGAGATTCCGACAGAGTCGTTGGCTCGATCCTTATGGCTAGAGACTCCTACGAGAGTAGACTCGACGATTACGCACTAGTGCCGACAGTGTGATCTTACTCTTGGAGGCGAGAGCTTCGGCTGGGATCTTCTTGTAGCAGCGTCGAGGCCTTACGATGTCATCTTGGGAATTGATTGGTTATCTACAGTCCATGCACAGATTGACTGTATTAGGCGCAAGGTGCGATGTTTACGCACCGACGGGAGCAGGTTCACCTTCACCGGTGAGAAGGGAGCCTTCACAGCATAGGATGGACTTCCGTAGAAGAGAGGACAACCCATCACTCATCAGTCGGCTAGCCTCATCCTAGGAGCAGTTGACGTGCGGAGTCCAAGTTATCCTGTAGTGGTGGATCAGTATGCGGACGTCTTTCCCGACGACATTCCAGGGCTACCTCCTCACAGATAGACAGTCTTTTATATTGATCTGTACCATGGGATAGCCCCGATATCCACTCCTGTATATCGGATGGACCCTGCTGAGCTTCGAGAGCTACGGGTACAATTGGAGGACTTTCATGGCAAGTGATTCATCTGACCCAATGTTTCACCCTGGGCTTCCCCGATATTGTTTGCCAAAAAGGAGGACGGGAGCTTGCGAATTTGTGTCGAGTATTGTCACCTGAACCAGGGGATAGTGAGGAACACGTATCTGTAACCAAGGATTGATGACCTCTTCATTCAGCTCAAGGGAGCACGGTTGTTCTTGAAGATAAACCTCAGGTCAGGCTAACATCAGCTCAGAGTTCGGGACGAGGACATGCAGAAGACGACCTTCAGATGTCGGTATGGCCACTATGAGTTCTTGGTTATGACATTCGGCATAACCAATGCTCCAGTAGTGTTCATGGGCCTCAGGAACAGGATATTTCAGCCATACCTCGATCAATTTGTCGTAGTCTTCATCGACGACATTTTGATATACTCGACGACTGAGGAGGAGCACGCCTACCACTTACGGGTTGTACTAGACACACTCCGAGAGCACCAGATTTATGGCAAGCTCTCGAAGTGTTTGTTCTGGTAACGTGAGGTCCACTTGTTGGGGCACGTCATTTCTGAGGCGGGAGTTGTGGTGGATCCCGTGATGATTGAGGCAGTGCTAGCTTGGGAGCCACCCAGGAGCGTGACGGAGGTGCAGAGTTTCTTGGGACTAGCTGGATAATATCAGAGATTTGTTCCAGACATCTCCAGAGTTAAGGCACCACTATCAGCTCTTACGAAGAAGGGGAAACCCTTTGTGTGGTCAGAAAAATGTCCGCGGAGCTTCCAAAAGCTGATACAGAGATTGACCAGCGCACCTATCTTGAGGTTGCCTGAGGAGGGAGTAGGGTACGTAGTCTACTGCGATGCATCAAGGACTGGACTCAAGTGATTCCTGATGCAGAAGTGGGTAGTGATCGCCTATGTATCACGTCAGTTGAGGCTGCATGAGCAGAACTACGCTACCCATGACCTGGAGTTAGTAGTAGTTATCTTCACTCTGAGGACATGGCGACACTATCTGATGGGCGAGCGCCTTACAGTCTTTTCTGACCATCAGAGTCTCAGGTATTTATTTTCTCAGAAGGAACTGAAAATGAGACAGCGGCGATGGCTTGAGTTCTTCAAGGACTATGAATTTGAGATAGTCTATACTCCTGGGAAGGGGAACGTGGTAGCTGATGATCTCAGCAGGAGGACGGGCATTCAGCTACTTGAGGAGGCGACAGAGCAGGTAGCCGCTTTGGAGATATCCTTCGTGGATAGATATGGAGCATCCTTCCTTCAGTCTCCCATAGTCACTCCTCCACTACTGTAGCGGGTCAGAGAGGCACAACGTGGGGACGCCGACTGTGAGACACGATGTACACAAATATCCTGAGGACAGACACATGATGACTTCTCCTTTGGAGCAGTGCATGACATCATTTTCAGAGGACGTACATTGGTACCAGTCTCTTTACAAGAGGAGGTGATGAGAGAGTTTCACACTTCTCCTTTGGAGGTACATCCTGGTGTGGCGAGGATGTACTAGGACCTCAGACGACAGCACTGGTATCCAGGAATGAAGAAGGCTTTATGAGAGTTTGTTTCACAATGCCTCACCTGCTATTAGGTGAAGGCAGAGCATCAGGTACCAGTAGGCTTGGTACAACCCTTGGAGGTCCCGGAGTGGAAGTGGGACGGGATATCTATGGACTTCGTGACTGGACTTCCACGCACTTCCAGAGGTCATGACTCCATTTGGGTGATTTTCGACCAACTCACCATGTCGGCACACTTCTTACCCATCAGAGAGCAGGGCTCAGTGGAGATCTTGGGACGTCTCTATGTTCAGGAGATTATACGGCTTCACGGTGTTCCATCATCTATCGTCTCTGATAGAGATGCGCGCTTTACTTCCTGGCTATGGAAGGGGATGCAGGAGGCGTTCGGGACGCAGCAACGTCTGAGCACCGCCTTTATCCCTCAGATGGATGGTCAGATGGAGAGGACCATTCAGACTCTCATGGACATGCTCCACGCATGTGTCCTCGACTTTGGTCGTAGGTGCGAGGACCACCTTCCCTTGGTGGAGTTCACGTACAACAATAGCTACCACTCCACCATCGGGATGGCACCATACGAGGCGTTTTACGGAAGACCTTGCAGATCTGGTTTATGCTAGACATACCCTGGGGAGTCAGCACTTGTGGGACTAGAGATGGTCCCGGCCATGACAGAGAAGGTCCAGGTCATCCAGGAGAAGATGAGGCCAGCTCAGAGCCGACAGAAGTCTTATACTGACAGGAGGCGGAGGCCACTAGAGTTCGAGGATGAAGACCACCTCTTCTTGCATGTCTGACCCCAACGTGGATTACGGATATTTGGTCGAGTCGGCAAGTTGTCTCCATGCTTCATCGGACCAATCCGGGTCCTCTACAGGATTGACGAAGTGGCTTATCGCCTGGCTCTACCACCTCAGTTGCACCAGGTGCAGGACGTCTTCCACATATCTCAGTTGAGGAGATACATGCACGAAACGACGAACTTCATTGACCATGGGGAGCTAGAAGTTGATGATGTGGCGGCTTTTGTTGAGGTCCCGGTGGAGATCGAGGATCGACTAGAGCGGGTCCTAAGTGGACGATTGATTTCTCTAGTGCGCATCAGATGGTAGCACGGGAACCTCAAGGAGAGAACTTGGGAGCGGGAGGCTCAGATGCGTGCTCAGTACCCACATTTGTTTCCCTAGATTATGATGTATCTTTACAGGGATGTAAATCCCTGACGTGGGGGGATGTAAAGACCCGTAAATTTCAAGGAAATTTTTTTTCTTAATTTTCTTTGGAATTTTACAAGAACGCAGTTTCTGATGTCACATGATTCTGAGGCCCGTTGTGCCCGGAATCATTTTCCGAAGATTGGCTCGGGTACGTTCAATGAACGAACGAGTGGGTTTTTCTAACTTTTAAATCGGTGCTCATAATCAAATTCAGATGGCACCGATGGAATCGCAGCGCCGATATTTGCTTAGAAACACCTCTTCTGGAGTTGCGTTTGCTCGGATGTGGTTTTTAATATCTGGGCTTTAAGTTAAGAAATAAAATAATGTGGTACGACAAACTTTATCTTATTTCACTTGAAGCCGCTTAAAGCCTCTTAAATCCACGTAAAGCTGCTTAAGCTGAGTTGAAGCAGATAGGGTGGAACCCAAAATATCCTACCCTCTTGGTAGGATATTTGTGAGGTGGGGCCCGCACGAGACCCACCGTTTCTTTTCCGCTAAGTAACGCACCCACGAAAACCCCTATTAAATGAAAGTCAACTAGGGAGTTTCTTAAACTATTTATCACTCCTTTTAATTGGGAGGTTAATTTGTTGAATTAATTCTATGAATTAATTTGTTCGTTTCTTAACCTGTTTTTCAACCGTTGACATATTAATAAAATAAGACCAACACACCTTTCTTCTCAGGCGTGTTTTGTTGAGAGGATTTAGAGATTCTATGCCTTCATCCTCCTTCACGAAGAATGCGATGAATGTGAAGAACGCGAAGAACATGAAGAACGCAAAGAACGCGAAAAACACCGGCCTCCGACGAAGGGCGACAAAGAATGCCCGACCCCCGGAGATCGACGTGATGCCGACGCTTCTTCCGCGATGTTCGTTCCCCAAAACAAATCTTTGATCAACTACTTGAGGTAAAAGATACAAAATCTTTTAAATTCCTTTGTGGTTTTTATCCTCAACATGGATTTAATTGTTATAATTAAATCCGTGTGTTTCCTTTAAACCTTGGAGATTGTCGATGCGACGCCCTTCCGTGACGACGCGACACCCTTCCACGACGCGGCGATCCTCTTCTTCCACGACGGTCAATTCTGCAAAGAACGCATGCTCGATGACTACGGAGAGGTAGAGATTTAATTTGAGAATAATATTTTATTCCCGTGGTTGTTTCCTTCTAAAACAAAGAGCCCGGATAAATGTTAAATTTTAATTTATTAAAATTGTATCTTGTTATGTTTTCATGTGTTGATTATATTTCCCGATTGATATCACCTAACGCGGAGGGTGTGGGCCAAACAAACACGGCCTGAAAACACTCCACATTTCTTCATTGATGTGCGGAACGGCGGACGATGATAAACGGTCCGCAGAGATGATTTTTTGATTCCGCAGTGAAGGACGGGACTCGGGATGAGCTACGGCGCAAAAGGAAGTGAAATCGGACCACCGGAGCAACTCCGGTGGACTGCGGACTCCACCGGCGGCGCGGGACGCCGGCGCGGCGGTGCTGGCGGCCGACCAGAGCCGCGACCGCGCGGGTCCTGCGAGACACGGGACACGGCTCTGCTGCGTCCGCTGACCAAGCGCGGCCCCATGAGGGGCCGCGACTCCTCTTCCCACGGGGAGAGCACGCCCCGTGGCTTCCCTTGCTCAGCCGCTCGGCCGAGCCGAGCCAAGCCGACCCGCCGGCCGGGTCGCACCCAGGCCAGGTCGGGCTCCCCGGCCGGGCCAGGTCACGCTCAACCGGGTCCGATCCAGGTCCGTCCGACCCAGGGGGGGTCGGGCCGGGTCGGTCCGGGCCCAGACCCCCCGTTTCCGGACCTTTTCGGTCTTTTGCTCATAACTTGAGCTAAGGGCCTCCGAAACACATGTCGTCAGCAGAGATGCGATACTTGGATTGAGACGGTCGTTTTGGTATATCACACTCAAGGTTTCGGAATACTTTGGGTTCGGCAGGGTTGGTTCGTACACGAAACCAACCGGGCCCTCTGAGCAGAAATGCTCATATCTTGAGCTTCTGACATCTGATTGACGTGACGTCAACTTTGTTGAATTCCTCTAAGTGAGATGGATTTTTTGGCATACTTCGCCAGAGGATTGGACACAGGTGGAGTACGGTCGGGTTGGTTTTGCCTTAAAAACCAACAGGGCCCCTGGGACGAAAAAGCCAATAAGTCTCAGACCGGGCGTCCGATTGACGCGTCGTCTGGGACGTTGAGTTCCTATTGGCGATACAGAAATTTTGGATACATCAACTCTATACTATGTGTCAGTTGATGTATTAGCCTCTCGGCTCGTGGAGCGGACCCTCCCGAACGAGCTTGCTGTGTGCGGGAACCCTAGAGCTGGCTGCGACTGCTACTGCGACGACGAAAACTGTACAGAGATCCTCAGGGGATTCGACGACGACGACTAGAGCACTCAGCGATCCTTTGTGAGTCAGTGCTAACGATCCTGTGTGGGTCCGATCCTGTGTGGGTCAGCGCCCAGCGGTCCTGTGTGGGCCAGCGCTTACAGATCCTGTGTGGGTCCGATCCTGTGTGGGTCTTTATGGGGGTTAGTTACCTATCGATCCATGTGGGTCCGATCCTGTGTGGTTCATTGCGGGGGTTAGTTACCTATAAATCCTTTGTGGGTCATTGCGAGGGTTAGTAACTATCAATCCTTTGTGGGTCCGATGACTTAGATGAATCAGTGTCAATACCTGATCATCTCTATCGTCATAAAAGATGTATACCTGTGTGAGCTAAATCCTGTTTTGCTTTCTTTGTGCATTGTGTTGTGCTATCCTGTGTGGATTTGCGTTTCTCTTTCCTGTGTGGACTGGGTTGTACTTGAGCTCAGATGTTGGAGCCGAGTGAGAATTGATGACTTAGGTATATGTTTGGGCATATACCTAAGCAGTGTCAGATGTTACTTCATGATTTTATCTTTCCTTTGTGGTTATCCTTTGTGGATTCTGGGAAACCTTAGGGGGTCTCGGGGTCCCTACTGAGTAGCTTATACTCACCCATGCACAGGCTATGCCCTCACTACGTTGTGTTGGTTGTAGATTATCGACAGCGCTGATCGTGGTGGAGGCTTGCGGAGCAGGACGGTACCTGGAGGTGGACCACTGGACAGGACGTACTCAAAGGAGTCGGCTGGACCCGAGCATTAGTGGAGGTTTTCTGTACCCACCCTTCAGGTGGGATTTCCAGTGGACAGTTCGAAATTTCCGCTTTACTTTTCAGTTTTTGTTTTCCTTTTCCAGTTGTACTTTACTTTCAGTGTGGGTTTGTATACTGGCCTACTTACCTTTCCACACTTACTGTTGTACCAGTTTTTACTTAGTGTTTACTTCTGCCTGCTTACTCTGTGGTGTTTGTTGTTTACTTTACAAAGGAAATGCCTTCCATTTTTACCGGGATTTACGCCTTGGTGCTAGTCGCCAGCCCCTGGCCTATGGAAGGCGGGTTTGGGGTAGTCACGACATGGGCCCTGAGGACAGGTCGTGACATTTCAAGTTTCTATTAAGAAATAAATATATATTTATCAATATGTTTTCATTAAATAAATCAACTAAAATTAATTTTTAAAATGAAACTATTCATATACCTTAAATATATTTTCATGTTTATTTGATTAGTTTTTTCTTAAATATTATTAATAAAAGTACTCTTTTTCTCTGAAACTCTGCACTATGTGTAACACAAGATATCGATGAAATTATATTTACTCAAAAATTATATATTTCATAATAGATTGAGGTGTTAAGATCTTTATAGTAATGTATTATTATATAATTTCTCCTTCTTATCAGTCATTTGAGATAAATATTCATTCTCATAATGAAATAATTTCAATTCATCGTAAAAATATTCATACAAAGATTCCCCATATGCCTTACAATTTTAAAAAATTTAAGGATAACTCCATATGTGGATATAGGTTTTTTCTCCCTATTTTTCATGTTGTATTTATATATTTAAAACATATATAATCCAATTATACCATTAAATTACATTAAATGATGTATAATACAGTCTTTTTTGATGATTGGTAGAAAAACATATATTTTTTGTGGTGATATATACAAATGATGAAATAGTTTCTCAATTTATTGATCTCATTGATAACAAAACGTCTATGTTTTGAGTGGTTTCTATAAATGTTTTTCTATAATTACTTTATATGAAATAATTTTTTCATCAAAATTAAAATTTTATATTAGTTTTTCTTAAATTATTATTTTTTCATAACTCATCTCAATGTTTTTATCCACCTCACTAATTAAAATACTACACTCCCTTCATTCCACTATATGCATTGGATGATGTTGTCCTTAAATTTCTCAATAAAACCTCTTAAAAATAAATTTTATTTTAAAATTTATGTATTATAGTTTCATGACATTCTAAAATACATGTTGAATGTTGATAATTACATTATTTCATTTAATAACATTTGGGGGAATCTTTATCTCTCCTCAGTATTGATTATCTCAATGACCCTATTTTCCACACTTGATGATTCATTTTGGTCCCCCGAGATGGTTTATGGGGTCTTACACCACATATTATTCACTGATGGGTAGTTTGGTATTCCTTCCACCATAGTATTTAGATATTAATCCACCAAAATGAAACTCCATTTATCACTTTTTATCACTAGTGAGATTGGAATTTTGAGAGTCATGAATCACAACATCGACCATAATAGAACTACATGAAATGTCTTCATAGAAAAAAATATATTAAATTTCCAATTATATTTTTATTCTCAATATTACTCCCCAATAGAAATGGCCCACCTTAAAATTGATAAAATGAAAAATCTAAAGTCATACCATTAAATCTTTATAATGTTTAACTAGTAGTCAAAAATTATACTCATATTCATTTTAATTAGGTTGGATGAACTCCTTCGAAATTATAATATGTAGAGTTCTGTAAATTTAATTATTAGTTGAATTTCATGAATAATTCTCACTCCATAGAATCATTATCATTTTTAGGAAATGTGTTCTTAATTATTATTTAGTAAATATCAATATCACTTTATCATTGATAAAATACCAATAAACATACTCTTTTTATGATCATTGGATAATTGATAATATATTTTCAATGATTTAGAATATTTTTACATAAAAAATGGATTAGGATATAAACTAATTTTATGACCCCCTCCATCATAGAATAATGAAAAACATTTTTTACATTCAAATGGGAATGGCTATATTCTTCATGATCCAATTTACTATTCATAACACAAGTCATTTGAGTTAGTACAACATCGATTATCTTCATTCCCACTACTATAAGGTGGATAATCTTATATGCACAATAATCATAATTATTTTTACATTTTATGTCTGTATAATTATTATTATTTTCGTATATTAAGTAAAATAATTTAAAAAATAATTAAGTATATTAATACATAAAATAATAATTATATGAAATTGGAACTATTTTAAATGAAGGGAATACAAATAAATGACACATATATCCTTACTTTATTGTCTATAGGGTTCAAAATATATTCACTATGCTAATTTTATACTAATTAATTATCTCATTGAAATAAATTCAATTCATTCATTATGTTTCATAACTTTTATAAGAATGTCTAAATGAACATATCAATGGATTATTAAAGTATATTTATAGCAAGGGACATTTTTCATTATATTGGCATTGGATGAGAAAATTAAGAATGACCTATTTTTGGGTAATTATCCATACATACATTTGTTCCAAATCAATATCTAATTTTTGTTGGAACCATTTTGTGTATAAGGTTGTATTTGTTGTCAATATTTGTCAATGAAGATCAAAATGAAGGAGATCATGAATTACTCCAATGAAATGGAGGAATGGAAATTAAGACGCGTGTTGTACTGATTATATGTTCAAAGAACATGTGTCAAACGTGACACATTTTTTATAACAATTAATAATGTGAGTTATAATCCATATGAGTATGATTAAATAAGAATGGGGTTTTGATGAAGACCAAGAAATTACTCATGATAGCATTAGAACCATGTAAGAGACTTCTTGAATAATTGAATCATATGTTTTTCATGAAGTAGATAATGACAGTTGAAGATGAAGATAGTGTGCAAGGGATTGGAATTCTGAGATGTCCATGGACATCACATTCTCTTAGAAGATGATGATGCTAAAGATGAAGGATAAATATCATGATAGTAGAGATTATGATGAAATCAGAAGAGTTGCTAAAGGATTCAAATCACAGAGAAGAAGTTTTTTTAAGGTGATTGTTTTTGTTGACAAAGCAAACAAACTACCTAAAAATTTGTTGATAAAGGAGATTCCATGGTGGCATGTCGAGTTCAAGGGCTGTGGTTAATGACCCATGTTTTATTCAAGAACATCGACAAAGAAATTGATGATTTAGAGGTGGTAAAAAAATAGCAGATACAATGTCACACTGTTTACTTGATGGAGAGGAAACTTTCACGCCATATGAAATTCAAGATCAGAACATGGAAAATAGGCAAAGGGAAGAGGGCCATGCAAGTGTTGGTTTGGTCGCGCAAGTGACCTGCGTGCCATGAAGACACTTGTGCGCCAGTGCCTAAAAGGATTGGAAACTTGCGCGCCTATTATTTTTCAAGAACACAACTTCAAAATATGGAAAAGGAAACACGGATGCGCAAGTATTGGGTGGGTCTCGCAAGTGAGTTGCACGACAGAGGCTAGGGATGATGAGCTGTGAGCTGAGGGATGACTTGTGTGCTGCCGCGTAGGTTGACCAGTTTGCCTATAAATAGAGGACCACCCCTCCTCATTTCTGATGAGCTCAACCCATGGAGAAAATCAGAGATCTTGCGCGCAGGTGTAGGAGTCGCGCAAGTGGTGAGTGATCGCGCAAGTGGTTTGGAGAGACTTGTGCTCCATCTCTTAGAAGTTTCATGCCGATTGATGATAGCGCGCCCAAGGTGATTTGGGCGAGAAAGGAAGTGAGTCACATAGGATTGAATTTCATGAAGGCAGTGTCATTCAAGTGCTTTGGTGACACTTGAACGGTCGTTTGGACTTGCTCATTGAAGACTTGTGTGCCATATTAGGACTTGTGCGCCGTATTGAGACTTTTTGGATGTGCATGAAAAGGAGCGTCATTTCTTGTTGGAGCACGACCGCCTTTCTGGAGCTGCACGTGAGCTGAAATATTTCTTGATACTTTCGGTGAAAAGTGAGATTAACGAGGAAATCTAAATGCTAAATGCATGATATCATGCATACATGGAGAACTGATTCTGACAATTCCTAGTAATATGAGATTCACTTATTGAGTAATCACATCAGTGGTTGTGATTCAGGAAAATGAAGACAAGAGGATCTAGTGTGTTTGTCATTTCACTAAAGAAGAAGGTTTGAACTGAATAGACCATCAACTCTGAACCCTGATGCAAGCAAAGTCTCATGCTGAATAGGATAAAATAATTCAATGCAAATCTATTGAAGAGACCTTCACGTCTATAAATTGAGCAGTACTTCACCAATGACATTTAGCCAGGGGGATTCAATGGGAGTGACCCGAGGGACGCATTGAGCTATCCTTGAACCTTTGTAAAGGCAGTGAGCCTGGGACAGAGTGGTTGTGCCCGAACCATTTAATCCACAACTAGTGAAGATTAGTGGGATTTGGTACGACCAGCAACTTGTCGGCGTATGCTCCTTAGACATAGCCCTTAGTGGTGAACCATGTAAAATTGATGTGTTATCTCTTTGCATGTGAATGCATCATTGCTGATCATATCCATCATACAGGTTTAAGTAGGTCCTACCAACATGGGAAAAACATCCACATCTTCAAGAAGAAAAAGTTGACACCCTGATTCACCCCTCCCGTCTTACGGTTTCCCAGGGACCTACAAGTGGTATCAGAGGTAGGTTAATGTATGTTGGATATTCTACAGTAATTCTATTGAGAAATGGATTTTGAGTTACTTTCCTAAAGTCAACTATGAATAGTAGTTTTGATGAAGATTCAAAGCAGAAATATATATCCACCAATACATTGACAAATAGGAAAAATAAAGGGAAGAAGTTGATGAAGAAGTCCCTCAAGACCAAAGTATATATTGTTTATTGTTCTCCATGCCATTCCAAAAATGAAGAAACATCAGGCTTGGAATGTATCGACCTGGTGGCTCAAAATTCTTCCAGAGGAAAGGATGACACCCCTAATTCAAGCTTTAGGAAAAAACTCAAAACATTTCTGCATGATATTCCAGAAGAAAGGGTTGCTGTTATTTGTAGCCTATTACAATATATACAGGTTAAGATCACTCTATTAGAAAGGGAAGCTGGCAATATGGAAAAGGGTTTGGAAAGAAAAGTTATGGAATGTATGAAGCTCACCAAATAGGTTAAATTATTTGAAGAAAAAGAGGAAGTCAATAAGACTCTAAAAGAAAAGATCCATGCACTTGAAGATGAGATGAAAAAGAGAAAAGAAGTCAAGATTTTGTGTTTGGAAGAAACATCCATGAAATTCTAGGAACATGACTCATTGCTAAAAAACAATGATATGATTCATGAAGATGAGGTTGAATGATTAAAGAAGACTTTTGAAGAGAAGATGATCATGATTGAAGATCATAAGATCATCCTCAACATTAAGAGTCAAAAATTGGAAGCCCAGTTTACCAATATTGAGAATACACATATTGAGACTTCACAAAAAAATGAAAAGAGTGATGCTTTTACTCAATGTTTGTTGGAGGAATCTAAAGCTGTAATACCTCCAACATGTGACAAGAAGATTATGACAACTCTTGATTATCAACATCAAGAATCAGTTTCTGCTGGTACTCAATGCTCACTTGAGGATTCTATTACCAAAATACCCCCAAAAAGTGATATGAATTTTATGACTTCACTCATTGATCTATCACAAGAAACTGAGGAAGTGAAGGTGCCATCCAAACCATCTTGTAATTAGGATTCTAAATTCGTTCCCACAATCAGTGCGGGCTGGAAGAAAAATTCTAAACAAGTATGGATGAGGAAATGTGAGAAGAAGAAACCTACCCCAATGGCTAGTGTGGATGGGACGAGAAAGGAGTAATTTGGTTCCTCAAATATAGCACGAAAGATTAAGAAGATGTCCCCAAAACCTCATACAGAAGATACAAAGAATAAAAGATTTGTGGGTCAATGTTGGTGCTGCAACAGATTTGGGCATTATGCACTAGATTGTTGGTACAATACCTTTAATGGAAAAGCACAAAGAAAGCATGTATCAAAGGGAAGAAATCCATAGAAGAAGAAGAAACATCTACAGGTCCAGAAGCATCTGTTTACAGAAAATAGATTTGGAATGCTTGGTAACATATATATGATGTATGCAGCGACAGTGGTCACAGGAATTGTGCATGCCTATGTCAATAGATATCTAGAGCTGATATGAACATAATACCTCTGATGCTTTCTATGTATGAAGAGAGTACCTTGGGAAGAAATCATAAGAATAGTGTGAACAGACATTTCCCCGTGAGGATCTCAAGAAGGGAAGCTGAGAAGACCCATGATTTTAGATCCATGAAATTGAAGGGCCATTCATCCAAAAGAAAAACTAAGTGGGATGAAACTCAGAAGGACCCATGTGGAAGATCCAAAATTACTGCAACAGTTCCGAATGACATATTGGTCATCTTGCCAAAATATTTGAAAAGAATGAGGAAACATGAAGATGAAAAGGATAAGGCTAGTTCTAATAGAAAAGGAAAACTTTCACATGATGAAGACAAAGTGCAAGAGAGATTTCAAACCAAGAGAAACACATGTGTAAAAGAAGTTCTGTGTGAGATATAAAAGAAATATTGTCACATTACAAATGGTTTCCTAACTATAATACCAGAGAATGATGTAGTCCTTAAAAGGAGTATGAATGTATCATTCATGATGGGTGTTAAGAAGAACGATTCCCCACAAATAGTATAAGACAATGTGAAGAAAGCCATGACACACCAACAGATGTCAGAACATATGTTCAAATGTGAAGGCATGAAGACTGAGGTGAACGGAGGAACTTGGTTGGGAAAATAACCTCAACTACGCATATCATGTTGATGAAGAATGGAGGAACCACCTTATTCCCTTAATCATTTGTGTATTGTATTTGTGTGAATAATGCATGTAATTGAAGGTGAAGAATGATCTTAGGGGGAGAACCTGATATGTAGTGAATGTTGTCAACTCTTGAAAGCTAAGCTAAAGATATTTTCATCCTTGGAATATTCTTCAATTAAAATTCAATGATTAAGATGATGAAGGACCACTCTTGATGAAGATGATGAGGAGTGTTTCCCTTGAGGGGGAGAAAAATTAGGAAGCCTCCAAAATCACTGTTTCAATAAATATCAACTCTAGCTGGACTCAAATGATGTTACTCTGTGAATTTCTTGAAGAACATGTCAATGGAGAAGGTATTCCGTTTCTCAATATCTATCCCTTGGTTAATCAGATCAAAGATCATTCTACAAAGGGGGTGTAACTGAATTGACCAGTGACATAAGAATAATGGATGTGCCCCAAGGTCACTTATCCTGCCTATAGAACTTGAATGTTTTTGATCTGTTTGCTGATGTGAGTGCAGGAGTTTCAGGTTGATTATTCCCAAGCACATTTGATTTTATTCTACCTAAAATAAATGTGGTATACCCTTGAAGACAATTTACATTTGTTCTCATCTCATATAGTATCATGATCCGTGAATTATGGACTGCCTTGTTGTCTAAATCAAATCCTATTTTTTTCTACATTGATCCTTACTCATGTAGACTTAGTGTGAAATGATTAATGAAATATTTATTATGTATGGATTGATACCCTCCCTATGATGAGATTTGTATTTCTTGTCAATAAGGAGGAGAGAACGTGAAATGAATGTTTGAAAAGAAATTTTGATTGAAGAGAAGATTCTCAATTTTACATTGATGAATTCATTTCAGAAGATGTACAATGTATTGACAAAAAGATACAAAGGGGAGATTGTTGGAACAACTGTGTGTATAAGGTTGTATTTTTTCTCATTATTTGTTAATGAAGATCAAAATGAAGGAGATCAAGAAGTACTCCAATGAAATGGAGGAATGAAAATTCAGACGAGTGTTGTACTGATCATAAGTTCAAAGAACATGTGTCAAACATTACACATTTTTTACAACAATGAAGAATGTGAGGTATAATCCATTTGAGGATGATTAAAGAATAATGGAATTTTGATGAATACCATGCAATTCCTCATGATTGCATGAGAACCATGAAAGAGACTTCTTGAAAATTGAATCATATGTTTTGCATGAAGAAGATAATGATGGTTGAAGAAGAAGACAATGTGCAAGGGATTGGAATTCTGAGAAGGCCATGCACATCACATTGTATCAGAAGATGATGATTCTAAAGCTGAAGGATACATATCATGATAGTGGAGTTTATGATGAAAGAAGAAGAGTTTCTAAAGGATTCAAATCACCGAGAAGAAGTGTTTTTTAGGTGATTGTTCTTGTTGAAAAAGAAAACAAATGACATAAAAATTTTCTGAAAAAGGAGATTCCATCGTGGCATATCGAGTTCAAGGGCTGTGGTTAATGGTCCATGTTTTATTCAAGAACATTGAAAAAGGAATGGATGATCTAAAGGCGGTACAAAAATAGAAGATACAAGGTAGCACCATTTCCCCGTGTTTGCCAAATTTTTGGGCCTGAAAATCGACAAATGGAGTAAAGTGTTTTTGGCAAAGTGACTTGCGTGCCGTGTACTTGATGGAGAGGAAACTTGCCCTCCATATGAAATTCAAGATCAGAACATGGAAAATGGAAAAGGGAAGAGGGTCGTGCAAGTGTTGGGTTGGTCGCACAAGTGACCTACGCAACATGAAGAGACTTATGCGCCAGTGCCTAGAAGGATTGGAAACTTGCATGCCTATCATTTTTCAAGAACACAACTTCAAAATATGGAAAAGTAAAGAAGTTCGTGAAAGTATTGGTTGGGTCTCACAACTGAGTTGCACGACATAGGCTAGGGGTGATGAGCTGTGCGCCGAGACTTGCGTGCCGAGGGGTTACTTGCGCGCCGCCGTACAGGTTGACTAGTTTACCTATAAATAGAGGACCACCCCTCCTCATTTCAGATAAGAATAACCCTTAAAGAAAATCAGAGCACTCATCGAGCAGGTGTAGGAGTCGCACAAGTGGTGAGTGGTCACACATGTGGTGTGGAGAGACTCGCGCACCAGCTCTTAGAAGTTGCACGTCGGTTGCCGGATGCGGGCCCAAGGTGATTTGGGTGAGAAAGGAAGTGAGTCGTGTAGGTTT
This sequence comes from Viscum album, assembly GCA_963277665.1. Classification (NCBI taxonomy): domain Eukaryota; kingdom Viridiplantae; phylum Streptophyta; class Magnoliopsida; order Santalales; family Viscaceae; genus Viscum; species Viscum album. The sequence continues at coordinate 1,744,511,233 of OY728156.1, forward strand.
GAAGTTCAAGAAGGCAATGTCACCCAGGTACATTGGTGACACTTGCAGTCCAGTTTGGACTTGCGTGTTGAAGACTTCTATGCCGTTTTGGGACTTGCATGCCATATTGAGACTTGGACGCTGGGCTTGAAAAGGAGCGTGAGGTCTTATTGGAGCGCGCCTGCCTTTCTGGAGCTACACGAGAGTTGAAAGATTTCCTGATACATTCGGTGAAAAGTGAGATTAAAGAGGAAATATAAATGCTAAATGCATGATATCATGCATACTTGGAGAACTGCTTCTGAAAATGTGAAGTAATCTGAGCTTCACTTATTGAGTAATCACATCAGTGGTTGTGATTCAAGAAAATGAAGACAAGAAGATCTAGTGCATTAGTCATTTCACTAAAGAAGACGGTTTTAACTGAAAAGAGCATCAACTCTGAAACCTAACGCAAGAAAAGTCTCATGCTAAATAGGAGACAAAGACTTCAATGCAAATCTATTGAAGAGACCTTCATGTCTATAAATTAAGTGAGACTTCACCAACGACAGTGAGCCAAGGGGCGTCAACGAGAGTGACCTGAGGGACGCAGTGAGTTAACCCTGATCCTTTGTAATGGCATTGAGCCTGGGATAGAGTGACTGTGCCCGAACCATTGTAATCCACAACTAGTGAAGATTAGTGGAATTTGGTACGACCTAAAACTTGTCGGCGTATGATCATTGGACATAGCCCTTAGTTGTGAACCAAGTAAAATTGTTATGTTATCTCTTTTCATGTGAATGTTTCATTGCTTATCATATCCATCATTAAGGTTTATGTAGTTCCTACCAAGGGGGGAACAAGATCAACATCTTTAAGAAGAAAAAGTTGACACCCGGATTTACCCCACCCCTCTCAGGGTGTTCCGGGGTCCTACAATTTTAGTTTCCAAATAGAGTTTTAAATTCATTGAAAATTTTCTCACTATACAGTAAAATAATTTATTGATGTTTTATTATGTGAATACCTATATTTATGGTTTAAATTTTTTTTATATTTTTGTAATCCATAATATTAAATATTCTTTTTCCATGATTTAAATATTATTTACCCAATAATCTCGAATGAATTATGTGTATATAGATTTTTTTCTCCCTATTTTTCATTTTGTATTTATATATATAAAACCAATACAATCCAATTATAACATTAAATTACATTAAATGATGTATAATACGGTCTTTTTTGAGGATTGGTAAAAAAACATAGATTTTTTATGGTGATATATACATATGATGAATTATTTTCCCAATTTATTGTTCGAATTGATAACAAAACATTTATGTTTTGAGTGGTTTCTATAAAAGATTTTCTATAATTACATTATATGAAATAATTTTTTCATCAAAATTCAAATTGAATATTAGTTTTTCGTCAATTATTTTTTTCATAAGTCATCTCAATGTTTTGCATCCACCTCACCAATTAAAATACTACATTCCCTTCATTCCACTATATGCATTGGAGGATGTGGTCCTTAATTTTATCTATAAAACCTCTTAAAATTAAATTTTCTTTTAAAATTTATGTTTTATAGTTTCATGAAATTCTAACATACATGGTGAATGTTGATAATTACATTCTTTTCTTTAATCACATTTTGGGGAATCTTTATCTCTCCCCGGTATTAATTATATCAATGACCCTATTTTCCACACTTGATGATTCATTTTGGTCCCCCGAGATGGTTTATGGGATCCTACATCACATATTATTCACTGATGGGTAGTTTTGTATTCATTCCACCATAGTATTTATATATTCATCCACCAAAATGAAACTCCATTTATCACTTTTTATCACTAGTGACATTATAATTTTGAGAGTCACGAATCACAACATCGACCATAATAGAACTACATGAAATATCTTCATTGAAAAAAATATTAAATGTCCAATTATTTTTATATTCTCAATATTATTCCCCAAGAGAAATGGTCCACCTTACAATTGATAAACTAAAAAATCTAAAGGAATACCATTAAATCCTTATAATTATTAACTAGTAGTCAAATTTATACTCATATTCATTTTAAGTTGATTGGATTAACTCCCTCTATATTCTAATATGTAGTGTTCTATAAATTTAATTATTAGTTGAATTTCAGGAATAATTCTCACTCCATAGACTCGTTATCATTTTTAGGAATTGTTTTCTTAATTAGTGTTTAGTAAATATCAATTTCACTTTATCAGTGATAAAATACCAATTAAACATACTTGAGCATTGGATAATTGATAATATATTTCGAATGATTTTGGACTATTTTTACATAACAAATGGATTATGATATTCACTAATTTTATGAACCCCTTCTATCATAGAATAAAGAAACACATTTTTTACATTAAAATGAGAATGGATATATTCTTCAAGATCCAATTTAATATTCATAACATGAGTCATTTTTGTTAGTACAACATCGATTATCTTTGTTCCCACTACCATAAGGTTGATAATCTTATTTTCACATTAATCATAATTATTTTTACATATTGTGTCTTTATAATTATTATTATTTTCATATATTAACTAAAATAATTTAAAAAATAATTAAATATATTAATACTTAAAACAATAATCATATGAAATTGGAACTGTATTAAATGAAGGGAAAACATATATATGACAAATATATCCTTACTTAAGAGTCTATATGGTTCAAAATATATTCACTACGGTAATTTTATACTAATTAATTATCTCATTGAAATCAATTCAGGTCATTCATTATGTTTCATAACTATTATAAGAATGTTTCAATGAACATATCAATGGATTATTAAACTAGCTTTATAGCAAGGCACCTTTTTCCTTATATTGGCATTGGATGAGAAAATAAATAATGAACTATTTTGGGGTAATTATCCATACATCCATTTGTTCCAAATCAACATCTAATTTTTTTTGGAACCATGTTGTGTATAAGGTTGTATTTTTTGTCAATATTTGACAATGAAGATCAAAATGAAGGAGATCAAGAAGTACTCCAATAAAATGGAGGAATGGAAATTCAGACGAGTGTTGTACTAATCATAAGTTCAAAGAACATGTGTCAAACATGACACATTTTTTACAACAATGAATAATGTGAGGTATAATCCATCTGAGGATGATTAATGAAGAATGGGGGTTTGATGAAGACCATAAAATTCCTCATCATTTCATGAGAACCATGGAAGAGACTTCTTGAAGAATTGAATCATATGTTTTGCATGAAGTAGATAATGACGGTTGAAGAAGAAGAAAGTGTTCAAGGGATCAGAATTCTGAGATGGCCATTCACATCACATTTTCTTAGAAGATGATGATTCTAAAGCTGAAGGATACATATCACGATAGTGGAGTTTATGATGAAATCATAAGAGTTACTGAAGGATTCAAATCACTGAGAAGTAGTGTTTTTTAGGTGATTGTTCATGTTGACAAAGAAAACCAACGACATAAATTTTTTATTAAAAAGGAGATTCCATGGTGGTTTGTCAAGTTCACTAGATGTGGATAATGATCCATGTTTTATTCAAGAACATCGACAAAGGAATGGATGGTCTGGAGGCCGTACAAAAATAGCAGATAAAAGGTCGCGCTGTTTCCCAGTGTTTGCTAAATTTTTGGAACTGAAAATCGAATAATAGAGAAAAATGTTTTTGGAAAAGAGACCTGTGTGCTGTGTACTTGATGGAGAGGAAACATGTGTTCCATATAAAATTCAAGATCAGAACATGGAAAAATGGCAAAGGGAAAAGGGTCGCACAAGTTTTGGGTTGGTCGTGCTAGTGACCTGCGCGTCGTGAAGAGACTTGCAGGCCTATCATTTTTCAAGAACACAACTTCAAAATATGGAAAAGGAAAGAAGGTAGCACAAGTATTGGTTGGGTCGCACACGTGAGTAGCGCAACAAAGGCTAGGGGTGATGAGCTACATGCCGAGACTTGCACGTCGAGGGGTGACTTGCATGCCGCCGTGCAGGTTGACCAGTTTTCCTATAAATAGAGGACCACCCCTCCTCATTTCCGATGAGCTCAACCCTTTCAGAAAATCAGAACTATCATCGCACAGGTGTAGGAGTCAGGAATGTGTTTAGTGGTCGCGCATGTCGTTTGGAGATACTTGCATGCCAGCTCTTAGAAGTTGTGCGCCAGTTGATGGCTACACGCCCAGGTGATTTGGGTGAGAAAGGAAGTGAGTCACGCAGGTTTGTATTTCAAGAAGGCAGTGTTGCACAGGTGATTTGGTGACACTTGCATGCTAGTTTGGACTTGCGCATTGAAGACTTGCACACTGTATTGGGACTTGCGCGCCGTATTGGGACTTGCGTTCCGTATTGAGACTTGCGCACCGGGCATGAAAACGAGCGCCATGTCTTTTTGGAGAGTGCCTGCCTTTCTGAAGCTGCACGAGAGCTGATAGATTGCCTGATACATTCTGTACAAAGTGAGATTAAAGAGGAAATCTAAATGGTAAATGCATGATCTCATGCATACATGGAGAACTGATTCTGACAATTCCAAGTAATCTGAGATTCACTTATTGAGTAATCACATCAGTGGTTGTGATTTACGAAATTGAAGACAAGAGGATCTAGTGTATTAGTCATTTCACTAAAGAAGAAGGTTTGAACTGAATAGAGCATCAAATATGAACCCTGATGCAAGTAAAGTTTCATGCTGAACAGGCTAAAAAGAATTCAATGAAAATCTATTGAAGAGACCTTCACATCTATAAATTGATCAGGACTTCACCAACGACATTTATCCAGGGGGATTCAACGGGTGTGACCCGAGGGACGCAGTGAGCTATCCCTGAACCTTTGTAAAGGTAGTGAGCCTAGGACAGAGTGGCTGTGCCATAACCATTGTAATCCAGAACTAGTGAAGATTAGTGGAATTTTGTATGACCAGAAACTTGTCGGCGTATGCTCCTTGGACGTAGCCCTTAGTGGTGAACCAAGTAAAATTGATGTGTTATCTCTTTGAATGTGAATGTATCATTTCTAATCATATCCATCATACAGGTTTAAGTAGGTCCTAACAACATGGGAACAAAATACACATCTTCAAGAAGAAAAAGTTGACACCCTGATTCACCCCTCCCCTCTCAGGATGTCCCGGGGTCCTACAAGTGGTATCAGAGGATGGTTAATGTATGATGGACATTCTCCAGTAATTATATTGAGAAGAAGATTTGAGTTACTTTCCGGAAGTCAACTACGAAGAGTAGTTTTGATGAAGATTCAGAGAGGAAATCTATATCCACCAAGACTTTGACAAATATGAAAAAGAAAGAGAAGAAGCTGATGAAGTGGTCCCTCATGAAAAAAGTAGATACTATGCCTTGTTCTCCATTCCATTCCAATAATGAAAAAACATCGGGCTTGGAAAGTATCGAGCAGGTGGATCAGAATTATTCTAGAGGAAAGGATGACACCCTTAATTCAAGAATTCAATAAAAACTCAAAATATATCTGCATGATATTCTTGAAGAAAGGGTTTCTTTTATTTGTAGCCTATTCCAATCTATGCAGGTTAACATCACTCAATTAGAATGGGAAGCTGACAATATGGAAAAGCGGTTGGAAAGAAAAGTTATGGAATGATTGAAGCTCACCAAATAGGTTAATGTCTTTGAAGAAAAAGAGGAAGTAAATAAGACTCTAAAAGAAAAGATCCATGCACTTGAAGCAGAGCTGAAAAAGAGCAAAGAAGTCAAGAGTTTGTGTTTGGAATAATCTTCCATGAAATTCAAGGAACTTGACTTGTTGTTACAAAACAAAGTTATGATTAATTATGATGAGGTTGAATGATTGAAGAAGACATGTAAAGAGAAGATGATCGTGATTGAAGATCAGAAGATCATCCTAAATATTGAGAGTCAAAAATTGGAAGCCCAGTTGACCAAGATTGAGAATACACATAGTGAGACTCCACAAAAAAATGAAATGAGTGATGATTGAACTCAATGTTTGTTGGAGGAATCTAAAGCTGAAATACCTCAAACATGTGACAAGAAGATTATGAAAACTCTTGATTATTTAAATCATGAATTAGTTGCTGCTGGTACTCAATGCTCACTAGAGGATTCTATTGTCAAAAGACCTCCAACATGTTATAATAAGATCATGACTTCACTCATTGATCTATCACAAGAAACTGTTGAAGGGAAGGCACCATCCAAAACTTCTTTTACACTGGTTTCTAAAAGTGTTCCCACAATCAGTGCAGGCTGGAAGAAAAATTCTAAACAAGTATGGATGAGGAAAGGTGAGAAGAAGAAACCTACCACCATGGATAGGGTGGATGGGAAGAGAAAGGATAAAGTTGGTTCATCAAATAGATCACAAAAGATTAAGAAAATGGCCCAACAACCTCATACATAAGATACAAAGAAGAAAAAATTTGTGGGTCAATGTTGTTGTTGCAACAGATTTGGGAATTGTGCACTGGATTGTTGGTACAATCCCTTTAATGGATAAGCAAAAAGAAAGCCTATATCAAAGGGAAGAAATCCAGAGAAGAAGAAGCAATATCTGCAGGTCCAGAAGCATCTTTTTATAGCAAACAGATTTGGAATTCTTGATAACATCTGTGATGTATGCAGTGGAAGTGGTCACAAGAATTGTTCAGGCATATGTCAACAGATATCCAGAGCTGGTATAAATAGAAAACCTCTGCTGCCGTCTAAGTATGAAGTGAGTACCTTTGGAAGAAATAAGAAGAATAGTGCGAACACACATTTCCCCATGAGGATCTCAAGAATAGAATCTGAGAAGACCCATGATTTTAGAACCATGAAATTGAAGGTCCATTCATCCAAAAGAAAAACTATGTGGGATGAAACTCAGATGGACCCATGTGGAAGATCCAAACATGCTGCAACAGTTCTGAATGACATATTGGTCATCTGGCCAGAATATTTGAAAAGAATGAGGAAACATGAATATGAAAATGCCAAGGATAGTTCTAATGGAAAAGAAAAACATTCACGTGATGAAGACAAAGTGAATGAGAGATTGAAAACCAAGAGAAATACATGTGTCAAAGAAGTTCTATGTGAATGGTACAAGAAATCTTTTCACATTACAATAGGTTTCGTAACTTTAAAACCAGAGCAAGAATCAGTCCTAAAAAAGAGTAAGAATGTATCATTCATGATGGGTGTTAAGAAGAAAGATTCCCCACACAACGTAAAAGACAATGTGAAGAAAGCACCACCACATCAACAGATGTCAGAACATATGTTCAAATGTGAAGGCATGAAGACTGGGGTGAATAGAGAATAATGGTTGAGAAAAGAACCTCAACCATGAATCTCATGTTGATGAAGGAAGGAGGAACCACCTTATACCCATAATCATTTGTGTATTGTATTTCTGCTAATAATTCTGGGAATATAAGGTGAAGAATGATCTCAGGGGTAGAACCTGAGAAATTGTGAATGCTGTCAACTCTTGATAGCTAAGCTAAAGATGTTACCATTCATGGAAGATTCTTCTATTTATATTCAACGATTAAGATGGTGAAGGATCACTCTTGATGATGATAATGAGGTGTGTCCCTTGAGGGGGAGAAAATTGAAGAAGCTTTCAAAATCATTTTTTCAATCAATATCAACTCCAGCTGGACTCAAAAGCAGTTACTCTATGAATTTCTTGAAGAACATGTCAAATGAAAAGGTATGCCATTTCTCAATATATATCCCTTGGTTACTCATATCAAAGATCATTCTACAAAGGGGGAGTAACTGAATTGATCGGTGACATAAGAAGAATGGATGTTCCCCAAAGTCACTTATCATGTCGATAACGCTTCAATGTTTTTGATCTGTTTGATGATGTGAGTGAAAGAGTTTCATGTTTATTAGTCCTTATCACATTTAATTGTCTTCTACCTGAAATAAAAGTGGTAAACCCTTGATGAAAATTTACATTCGTTATCATCTCATGCGGTATCATGATCTGTGAATTACGGACAGCCTTGTTGTCTAACTCAAATCCTGTTGTTTTCTACATCAAGAATTGCACATGTAGACTTAGTGTGAAATGATTAATGAGATATTTATTTAGTATGGATTGATAACTTCTTAACAATGAGCTCTATATTTCATTTCAATAAGGGGGAGATAACGTGAAATGAATGTTTGAAAAGAAAAGTTGATTGAAGAGAAGATTCTCATTTTGACATTGATGAATTTATTTCAGAAGATGTATAAGGTATTGAAAACAAAATACTAAGGGGGAGATTGTTGGAACCAAATTGTGTATAAGGTTGTATTTTTTGTCAATATTTTTCAATGAAGATCAAAATGATGGAGATCAAGAAGTACTCCAATGAAATAGAGGAATAGAAATTCAGATGAGTGTTGTACTCATCATAAGTTCAAAGAATATGTGTCAAACGTGACACATTCTTTACAACAATTAAGAATGTGGGGTATAATCCATCTAAGGATGGTTAAAGAATAATGGGGTTTTGATTAATACCATGAAATTCCTCATGATTTCATGAGAACCATGCAAGATAATTCTTGAAGAATTGAATCATATGTTTTGCATGAAGTAGATAGTGAAGGTTGAAGAAGAAGGCAATGTGCAAGGGATTGGAATTCGGAGATGGCCATGCAATCACATTGTCCCAGAAGATGATGAATCTAAAGCTGAAGGATACATATCACGATAGTGGAGTTTATGATGAAAGCAGAAGAGTTGCTGAAGGATTTAAATCATCGAGAAGAAGTGTTTTTGATTTGATTGTTATTGTTGACAATGAAAACAAAGGACATACAAATTTGTTGAAAAAGGAGATTCCATGGCGGCATGTCGAGTTCAAGGGATGTGGTTAATGATCCATGTTTTATTCAAGAACGTCAACAAAGTAATAGATGATTTGGATCGATACAAAAATAGCAGACACAAGGTCGTGCTATTTCCCAGTGTTTTCCAAATTTTTGGGCCTGCAAATCAACAAATTTAGAAAAGTGTTTTTGGAAAAGTGACTTGTGCACCCTTTACATGATGGAGATTAAACTTGTGCACCATATGTAATTCAAGATCAGAACCTGGAAAATTGGAAAAGGGAAGAGGTTCGTGCAAGTGTTGGGTTTGTCGGGCAAGTGACCTGCTCGCCGTGAAGAGACTTGCGGGCCAGTGCCTAGAAGGATCAGAAACATGCACACCTATCATTTTTCAGGAACACAACTTCAAATTATGTAAAAGGAAAGAAGTTCGGAAATGTATTTGTTGGGTCGCACAAGTGAGTTGCACGATAGAGGCTAGGGGTGATGAGCTTTGCGCCGAGGGGTGACTTGTGTGCCGCCGCACAGGTTGACCAGTTTGCCTATAAATTGAGGACGACCCCTCCCCATTTCCGATTATATCAACCCATAGAGAAAATCAAAGCTCTATTCGCGTAGGTGTAGGAGTCATGAAAGTGGTGAGTGGTCGCGCAAGTGGTTTGGAGAGACATGCGCGCTATCTCTTAAAAGTTGTGCGCCGGTTGATGGCTGTGTGCCCAAGGTGATTTGGGTGAGAAAGGAAGTGAGTCGCGTAGGTTTGATGTTCAAGAAGGCAATGCCGCTCAGGTGCTTTGGTGACACTTGCATGCCATTTTGGACTTGGGAATTGAAGACTTCCATGCCGTATTGGTAATTGCGCTCCATATTGAGACTTGCGCACTGGGATTGAATAGGTGTGCCAGGTCTTGTTGGAGTGTGCCCGCCTTTCTGGAGCTACACGAAAGCTGAATGATTGCCTGACACTTTCGGTGCAAAGGGAGATTAAAGAGGAAATATAAATGCAAAATGCATGATGTCATGCATACATAGAGAACTGATTCTGACAATTCCAAGTAATCTGAGCTTCACTTATTGAGTAATCACATCAGTTGTTTTGATTCCAGAAAACAAAGACAAGAGGATCTAGTGTATTAGTCATTTCACTAAAGATGAAGGTTTTAACTGAAAAGATCCTCAAATCCTAACCCTGATGCAAGAAAAGTCTCATGATTAATAGGATACAAAGACTTCAATGAAAATTAATTGAAGAGACCTTCACGTCTATAAACTGAGTGGGACTTCACTAATGACATTGAGCCAAGGGGGTCAATAGGAGTGACCTGAGGGACGCAGTGAGCTATCCCTGAACCTTTGTAAAGGAAGTGAGCCTTGGAAAGAGTGACTGTGCCCGAACCATTATAATCCACAACTAGTAAAGATTAGTGGAATTTGGTATGACCAGAAACTTGTCGGCATATTCTCCTTGGATGTAGCCCTTAGTGGTGAACCAAGTTAAATTGACGTTTTATCTCTTTGCATCTGAATGTTTCCTTACTGATCATATCCATCATACAGATTACTGTAGTTTATACCAATGTGAGAACAAGATCCACATCTTTAAGAAGAATAAGTTGACACCCTGATTCACCCCTCCCCTCTTAGGGTGTCTCGGGGTCATACAATTTTAGTATCCATATAAAGTTTTAACTTCATTTTAAATGTCCTCACTATACGTTAAAATAATTTATTGATGTTTTATTATGCTATAACCTATTTCTATGGTTTAAAAAAAAATTATATTTTAGTAATCCATAAAATTAACTATACTTGTTCCATGATTTAAATATTATTTACCCAATAATCTTGAACGAATTATGTAATTTTTTAAACATTATTATTTATTTATAAAATTCCAATGATTGAGATTTGTAGTGTGTTTGGGAGTCTTGATTCATGATACATTGACATTATTGCAAACACATTTTTATATTAATCTCTATAATTTCAGTGAATATTTTAATAATCATTAAAAATATATTATAAATACTTTACAATTCTTAATAATGGGGTGACTAATAAATTCCAACACTGTGAATGTATTGATAAAGGATCGTAACATATGATTCAAATGGAATAACATGTTATAATTAAATAATGTATCATTCATAATCATATTGAATAATGTATTGATGTAGATGAATGAAAATATCATGTAATCACAAGAATGTGGAAAAAACAAAAACTTATATATGAATAGGTTGGGTTACGACTAAAGAAACAAAACCAAATGGATTTTGTCCCACTAATGATTAGGTTTAATCCCTAGTCACATACATAAAATTAGATAAGAAATACAGAATACATAATCTATTAGAGAAATATAGTGTCACACCAATCCTATAATGTAGATGTATATTTCATCCACTTAAAAAAATAGAGATTAAGACATGGAAAAAATAACTACCCATGATAATAAATGAATTACATTATCATTTCTTAAAGGAAAATCATATGTAATATAATAATTGTTTCCAAAAAAGTAGGTATTAGAGAATTTATTTATGTTATAGGGTAAAAAATAAGCATATAACATATAATATAATGTCAATTTGAAATGTAGAGGTGATAATTTCGTGAAATCCACATTAAAAATGATTCATTATAAGGGGTATTAGGGAAAATAATTGAGAGCATATAAATAGGGGAGAAAGTGTACTAATTTCCATAAAACCATAAATGTCCAAAAAGGTTTTTTCTATAAAAATGTCAGATATTAGATTTAATATACCTTTAAAAACACTTTAGGTGTTTTTATGTGATATTTTTTATGATAAAAAATGTTCTATTTAATTCAATTTAATCAACAAATAAAATCAAGAGGAACTCCTTAAAAACTGGAATTTCTATCGAAAAAGAAAATAATAAGTAGGTATATGTGTGATCAGAACACATAAAATAACATTAAACTAAATCATGATAATAATAGTGTGATTAATTGAGTTATATATGGATAAGGTAAGATGGAAAATAATGAACTATGTTTTCAATATTGTATTAACTCATTTTAGAATTTATTTTAACTTTAATATAACCTCATGAATAAGAGAATAAATTTTGTTAAATACATTATTAATAAAATTATAAATATTTATAAGAATATTTATCATTATTTTATGTTAGTTAATTATCATATATTTTAGATATCTTGTTTATTGTTATCGTACATTGGTCATTTGTTTCATTGTTCAATGGTCTTTCTTGTTGTATAAATTAATTGTTGTTTATTTACAAATGGGAAAACAACTATAAATGTGAAATGATAGGATATTAATATTATCTTAAAAATATAAAGTGTAAAAAATTATCTTGGCGTGTTCAGATAAATTTATGAAATAATTAGTATATGTTTTTTCATTATTTGTTTGGTTCATTTCGACAGTTGTAGTAACTAGTAAAAATTGTATTCGATTTATTTAATTCAATGATCATTAATACACTCTAGATCCTTAAATATGTTATCATAAAATTATTATCATCATTTTTAACAATGATATTATATATTGAACATACCATATGTTTTAATTCTATTCTATCCATTATTTTTTATTCATTTTTTATTGTACGGTGTAATTTTATTATTCGATAATGAGGATTAATCATTAAAAAATAGAATGAGGGTATTTACTTCCCCTATTAATGCATCCTCTATGTGCCCAAATTATGGATTCATGGAATGGTCTTATGGTAAAATTAGAGATCCATTTATGTGGGGAGGATATTTTGGGGGATAAATGTGGAAATTCCTATATTCAAGGCTTATATAATGTTAATAAAAGGGGTGGAGAATATAAATGGATGATATGGGTTCTTCATAATTTAATAATGAATACATTAATTATTCATTCCCCAAGCTACAAATAATTCTGAATATTGATTCTATATTCAGTAATTTGTGAAAATGTTTTCTATATAACATTAGTTTAAATAAAATTTTATTTAATTAATCATGTATTTATATTTTAGTTTTAAATACCCACATTTATAGTATTTTACTATTCACCAGAATTTATATTTTTTTATAAAAAATTAAAATAATCATCCTAACCTTATCTAAATTTTACGATTTAGAAAATTGAATCCATATTATGAAAATGATCATATAAATATATAAATTATATTTTTTTATAAAAAATACTTATCTAAATTAAAAATAATAATTAAAATATTATTATCAATTTTCTAACGCATGGAAAGGCTGCTTATGGTGTCATAAAATTTTATTATAATTACAATAACACCTAAAATTATTTTAGAAACCTTTCTAATGAATCTAAAATTTCATTTAAATTATTATATTTTTCATAAATATGAAAATAAAACATATATGTATTACAAAAATATATACTATTGTTTTAAAATTTTTTTAACAATTAGTTATTTGATTAATGGAATACATTTTACAAATTTTAATAGGATTGATACATATTTTTTTACAGTTACTTAAGATGGGTAACTATTCATAATGGTCATATTACTAATCCAACATTCATTTTTCTATTCTATCATTAAGATTTTTACATTCGTAATGAATCCCAAAATTATTTAATCAACTCATAATTCAATGGTCTTTCATCCATTTCTATATTCCATCATATCTATATATATTTTCATTTTCAAAAAGAATTATTTCAACACTAATATTTTGTTCCATTTCTATAGTGTTTTTTTAGTATGATAATTGGATGAGATAAAGCATATCCGAAATTCAATAATATATTAATATTATTTTGTATTTTGTCTCATGAGAATACATTAAATTAATATAGACATATATACTAATTAATTGCAATATTTAAATAAATATAAGAAAATGTTTTTGGTTCCATCATGTGTTGAATGCTCTTTCTATAATACTACATTACTATAAATGATATATTTATACTACCAAATTGAAAATATCATTATTAAAATTCTAGGTCTTTACATTCTAAACCCAATTGATATTTCTCCTAATATATTTTATTTCAATAACAAAATTGGAAAATGATAGGGGTAATACTTTTTTTTCAAAAATTGATTCGAATGATTCCTCATCATAATAATGGTTTATTAACAACTATTTTTCTGAGTGTGTTGTCTTAAATCATTTATAGTTCTTTATTTCCCAAGATCATCACCATATTCTATTCTGTAGAGATATTATTTCAAATTAGTATAAACAAAAAACTTAGTACACTTATGGGATCTGGAATATATTTCTTCCTAAAGAATACATGTATAGTTTCATATACATTAGACAAGGCTGTAAATACTTTTTTAGGTAATTTCTAGTTCCAATTTGATCAACAATCACATTAGGAATAATTTACTAGCTATGTTGATTTCACATCTTCCAAAATCCCTCAAACCTCATCTATGGAGAGTTGTAAAAGAAAATTTTATCTATATCCTTAATCTCCAGGGAACTAAAAATGTTATCATTAAATCTATTTTTAACATATGATCATAACTAATATTTTTTATAGTTATATTACCGTTTAAATATCATAATAGACAATGTCAATCCGTATAATCAATCATTGTTCAACATCATCTAATAACATAGTGGTTCTTAAAATTATTCATACAATGTGGAACATATTGATCTATTTATATTCATGTGTGTTTTATATTGTTATGAGAGAACTCAACCATAAGAATATATTTTTACCATATTATTTCGAAGACATCCAGAAATAAATATGTTTCTAAATAATCCATTCATATTGGTAATTCATTTGGTGGATATAAATCAATAGGATCTTTAACATAGTATATATATATATATTAGGAATTAATAGATCTTGGAGGTAATATGTGTGTCTCAATCAGATACAATATATAGTTGGTTTCCACCTACCTACAATACTTCCGTTATGTATATCCTAATAAGATAATCATGTGAGATGAATTCTTAAATAGAAATTATATAATATATCATTGTAATATGATACACTTCAACCCATATATAATTCTATACTTTGAATGTATTTAAAAGACAATTACAAAATCCCTCATCCATGTTTCCACATTCAACATAATTATAGGAAATTTTTATAATTACCATGGAAAACACCCTCTCCACCTTCACTTCATAACATATAATGAACAGTGACACATGTTATTTATTCTTGATAATCTTATTTTCCCCCCAATTATGAACAAACATATCCTAATACATTGTCATTATCCCTTGGTGGATAGAGAATATCAATCACTATGCATTATTTATGATCTATATGTTAATCTCAATGTATAATTAAAACCTAGTCCCGAATCAAATAATACAACTCCAAGTTCATAAATTTTTAAATCTATGAATTTAATAATTTTTTTGAGAATCCTCTTCTGTGATTCCACAACATGCCACTCAGAATACATTATATACTAATGCATTTGTGGTTTCTATTTCATTATCAAAATTTAGGATGTTTTCTACTCCTTTATGACTTATAGGGCCATCCATTAGATGTATATGAATATTATATCCTTATAAATTATCATCATTCATAATTTATTAGAATCCTAACTACATAGATATTCTTCCACATTATTTTTCATCTCATAATTTTAATGGATTGAACAATCATTATTATTATCAATAAATAGACATAATTAATTCTATTTTTTAATAATAATTCATATGATTATAAATTTGCGTCCCTTATGATAAAAATATATATTAATGTATATAATATACCCAATGGGGAAAATGGTGAAAAATGATCAATTTTAAGATCATGAAGTAAAAATTTGATCTTTCATTTGATTTATCAAATCATGAAAATTTATCTGAAGTTAAATGTTGGCTATAATATATTAATTTTTAATTAGTATATAACTATAAAGTTATTTGACGCATTGTTTTATAAAATGACATTCCCCCTTTATGATAATGAATATTCTACAGTTGTGATAATAATATTTTCTAATTCCATGATTATCTATTCATATTAATTATTCCTTATGATCATAACCCATTTAGAGTTATCTTGGTTGAGGGGTTTTATAATACTCGTAAGATAATCAAAATCGTTGAGAATACCTAGGTAGTCTATGGGAGGCACATATATCTAATATAAATATTGTATTTGGAAACTTTTTATTCTTTGTACCATAGATGTATCCACATATTTCTAGTTATTGGTGATGGGCTACCGAAATAATGATATATTATTTTAAAAAAAATCAAATTTATTATACTTTACAAAAATATTCTCCATTCACAATTTATTTCCCATCGTACAAAATTATTCTAATGTTTCTCTATATATTTTAATTATATAATAATATCACTATAAATACTATTAAAAATATTTTAGTTTAAAATTTAATGACTATATTTATCTTTTCCCATAGTATTGGGGGATAATTACAACGTCTTATGGTCATTATTATTAACTAATTGTATAGAACCCCAACAGATAATCCACTTACAATAGAGTCCCATACATGTTTTCCATTGGGCATCTAGAACGACTCCTTGTACCCAAAAGGATACCAACTATAATCAATGATATAATTGAGGTACACTAGGGATACTATAAATTATGAATCATAAATTAATATAGTATAAATAAAAATAAATATGAGAATACGTATATAATAACAGCAAATCATCAATACTAAATAGAACTTACTCAGGCAAGAACATGATCTAACAGTAATTCAATAAGGTGTACATAGTACCAAGAATGTATCATAATAAAATTAAATAAATAAAAGATATAATATCCATATCCAATAAAACCAAGAAAACATTATTCATCACCTTCTCCCTTTCACCATCCTAGCATAAAAATATAATAACATTCAATTAAAAACCCCTAACCATAAAACAAAAAACATAGACCATGTCTAGGTAGCCATCTCTTGCCTGAATAGGGTGTGAGATATTATCAGTCAGGCATTACCAATGATTTATATTAAAAAATCCATTCTATTCATAATATATTTTGAAATGTGTAGATATAAAAAATAATAATACAAAAAAGACAAGTGAATAAATAATGTTTATAAGAGAAATCTATAATAGGCTACCTGTAAATGTAGTAAAATAGAATTCAATTGTAGATAATTTAACAAAACATACATTGGATAATATTGTACAAGAAATACTAGGGGGTTAACCTATGTACATTAACCAAATCATCCATTTTATTCTATTGATCTCATATATAGAAAATTATGTGAAATGTGGACCACCATTGGCTAGGACTAAAGTCCATTGACCCTAATATCCTCCTCGAGTATGAAAAGCACATCAATATACAATTTTATAATGACATGGGTGGAGCCCAATGAGCATGTATGTGGTGGTCAAGGAATGAGAGATCCAATGTTATAGTCCAAGGATTAAAATATAAAATTAATATAATTCGATTATTGGTTACAAGCTATATTATGTTAGATCAGTTTCATACCATGAAATATAATTCCACAATATTTATACTATAATTCAAAGGATTATTCTTGTTTCCCTACTTATTTGAATTTAAATTTTTTAAAATAAAATATCACATAATTCAAATATAAGAAATGTGATATAGGATCACATATAAATCCATGCCACTTCCTTAAATAACAATAAATTATAATATATCAATTTTTTTCCATTTAATTCCACAAATATGATTTAATTCATTTATTTTTTTTAAATTTTAAATAAAATGTCATAATATAATGTACATGACCCTGAACATTTCATTTAATCGAACATGTCTCCCATTAATAAAATCAAATATCAACATAATGCATTTTATGGATTAAAGGTGGAAAATATCACAACTCATTATCAATGGATATATGAGTTGAGGATAAATTCCTCCAACAATATACATGGGTGTAATAGAATATTTAAGTCATCATATAATCATAAAATTTATGGTTTTATTAAATTATCTAGAATTTACTTTAATGTCTAGTGTGAGACACCAATTTTTATTTAAAAAACAACCCAAAAATAGATAAAATTTGTATACAACCTACCTCAGTCATAGGATCATCCAATAGTCAAATATTGTGAACTTATATAATCTAGCATAAGAGAATTCATATAATTTTCCAAAATCCTAAATAATAGTGGTTATTATTTCACATGATATAGCATTTTTTATTTTGAAATAAATAATTAAATGAAGTATAAGAATACTTACATACCAATGGGATTCTATAATCCTTGAATTGTGATCCCAACATCATATCATTCCATTAATTTGGATGTGTAATTTCAAAAAAACAACATTAAATATAAATGTCCTATTTTGTTTCTTGGTACTCCCACTCTCTAAATTGTATACTAAAACATATTAGTATCTCTCTATATACACTTAAAATATCATCAAAATACACCCAAGGAAACTCCACTCAGTCCTGGATCTTATTGAAATGGACAATCTCTGATCAACTGATATCATATTGTTCATGCTGTATTTTCGTAGAAAATCCATGGTCGACCCTTTATGAAACCATATGTCACCCCAATGAAATTCATGATAAAGGTTTCTTATAACTCGCATATACCAAGCTAATAGAAAATATTTTTAACAAACTAGAATTTTCTATATTAAAAAATATTGGCTTAAAATACTGATATATATCCAAAATATAGATTTTAAATATGTATTACATGGCATATTGAGAATGTTTTGGTACTGTCACAAATGTTGTACACATATTTCGGTTATGTGTCCATGCGGAAATAGACCATGATAAAATATGGCATTATGGTTTATCAACAATATACATGCTATCACAATCTAGTATCCATGGATTTTCATAAACTAAAACAAGTTTGACACCCACATCAGGATTTAACCAAATTAAATAATTGAAAAAATTCTTCTCATTTCCTATGAATCACAACAATACATTGGTTTTTTCATTAAATGAAATCTATGATCTAAACTGTCTACCCATTGACTTTCCTCAAGAACCCATTATGATTCTCACAAGATTAACAACCACTAATTACCATTTTTAGTGTCCCCAATGTTAGAATTAACTTTTCATCACCCTATATAAAATAGTATGTAAATATAACTACATGTTCTTAGATATTATAATTTTTCATGGTATGACACATATCATTCTAATCTATAATGTAATCACTGTTCACTAACACCTCTCTATTTCATAAATGGTTCCCCTATAAAAATGTAAAAATTTATCTCATAACGAGGTTCAATAATATTTAACATCCATTGGTGTACCACTAAATTTTTTTTACCTTTAGTAAACTACCTGATTGCAACACCAATAAAGTATTTTTTTTATAAATAGAAATATTTTCACATATATCATGATGTATAATTGATGATATATCAATGTAATTAAGATTATGATAATATATGGGGCATGATCCACTCTTAAAAAATAAAATACAGATATATTATCTATATGTTTGTATAGATCTACTGAACCATACTTAAATCAATGAGGATGTTTTCCTTTATTGAGGATTGAAGGCATGTATACCAATGATGCGTGTTATAGCCCACCCATGGGTAACACATCACAAAATATTTAGTCTATTCTATTCTTTTTCCTTATACCAAGCCCTTTATTTTAATTATCAAATTCTCTAGGTCAAACTACGAGTAAGAGTTGTATTCTAAAACCGTCAATCATAAACCCTTACACTTCCACTCAAAAATGTTTAATTATAAAATGTTTCCATTAAAAATATGTGTGAGATCACTCACCAAATGAAGAGGATTCACATCCCATAAATCCTTTTTCAAACCTGACTTGGTAAACTGTTCTTTATCCATTAATAATTTATAAATTATTTAGCAAAAAGTGGTGTCAATAATTAGTATAATCGGTGTTTCCTGGGAACTGATTTTAAAAAATAGAACCTCCCATGTTTTTTGATTTATTGATCGAATGTCATCCTCATATGTTGTTTTAGAAAATGACTCTCCAAGGACACAATTACCAATCATATGTACCATGCACCCAACTAGTCGTACCCATCCAGGCCTTTTTTGATATTCAAACCCCTAGGTTTTTTCTAGGCATAACGGGAGTCGATATTCCACTATGACAAATATTTATCAATTCCCAAGTATCATTCTAATATATAGTTTAATATTATTCTCATCTAATTTATGGAATTTATAAATATTGGGCCTACATCCCTCATAGTTTGTCCTCTGTTAACAAAATTAAAATTGAATGACAAAGGTTTTCTTCAAATGTAAGGGCATCATGGTCTCCCAAATATCTATAGGGTGACTATAATGAGAACCATAATATCCTAATGGATCCTATTTAATTTAATATAATTTTACAATTAACACTATATAAGTTTTTTAAAATATATTAATGTAGATAATCATCATACTATAAAATAGATAACTCAACAATGTGACTTATGATGTAACTTAAAAAGTATTAGTCTTCCATTCCTTGGTAATATCTAGGGATCCTAAAAGGGGTTTCTTACTAATTGGTTACAATGATAGCATGTTGGACACCTAGATGTAACTAAAAGTCATTTGAATATGGTAATACCCCATAAAATGTCTTTTTTAATATACAACCAACAACCTATTGATGTTATTTTTTAATCAAAAATGATGTTATAAATTGCGGAATCAGACCGATGAATAATAATCACAGTTCAATGAAATATGACCAAGGGATCTACTAAATTCTTGTATTTGAGGGAACTATATTAGGTCTAACCCATAAATTTAACCTAAGTCATACATATATATAGATATATATAATGTAATATAATTCTTGTGAGTTTACAAGGCTCTACCAGTGATCCTTTATTCTTATGAAAACAATATGCAGTAAATGATCCCCTAAGATAGATTGACATTACAATTAAAATAAATTATTAAGATAAACCCTTTATGGGGGTTGAAAATATAAATCCAGTAAAGGTTGCATCTATGTAATTTACATGATAATATTTAACAAAGACACTTTAACAATCTCATAAGAATGGATTTGAATTTCTGTTTTTCAAGAACAACTATACTACATATTTTATTTATCTACCACCCTAAAAAATATCACCATTTAATCATAATCATATTTTTACAATAATTAATTGATTTAATAATTTCATACAACTAGTCTCAGTTAAAGAAAATTCAAATACAAAATTATATAAGAATAATATCATTATCTTGTATTTAAATGTATGGTTAACTCAGACCTTATTATAATAAATCTCAAAAGCATAATAAAATAAAATTTTCATGAAATTGGGATAAATGAATTAATATTCCACATTAATTTTATATATAACACACTAAAAATTGTTGAATAAATGTTAAATAAAAAGCAAATACAACATGTGTATACCCTAATGGTGTTAAGAGTCAAGGATTGAAAGAGTTTGGTGACCTAAAAGGGTTCCATCATGTCTATCTTGGTACAAATATATGGGTATAAACTCCTAGATTCATTAGTATATAAATGAAAATATGAATCCTACATAACTATGACCTTCAAAAAATTATATTTGAACACTGAAAACATGCTTAATGTGTTTATCCCAAATGAAACATGCCCCAAAATGAATACTTGGGCCATGTTGTGATCTTAAAATCCTATTCAAATGGTTTTTCATCCCCAAATTATATATAGGTATTGTTTTTCATAATGAAATTTTTTAATTAAAACTATGTATATATTTATATATATGTGCCCCATTGTTTTTTATTAATAGACACCCACATGTTATAATTGTATATTTTTTTATAAGATAAAAATGGAATTAATATAGTTGTAATTGGGTTTTCCATTTTTCTCAAAATAAAATAGGTCCATATATTGTATTTAAATTAAATTGGTTTCCCTTCCAAATTAATAATGGTAAATACACTTTTAAAATTATTATTATAACCCATTTTATCACCTAAATAATTATTCATCCCGTGAACCAATTTTTCATGGATCAAATAATTTTCATCAATTAGTTTAATTGAATTTCTCCATGAAGCTACATCAGAATACTACATTTATGATAGTGATGAAAAATTATTTATAAAACTGTATATCAATAATTTACTCTTCGAATATACTAATCTAAAATAAGATACATCAATAAATGATAGAAATAATAGTATGATCTATCATAATCATGGATTATAGTTAATATTATTATACACAAACCTAAAAAGAAATTAAAAATACTAATAAATACTACATCACGGTATATATGGAAGCATTCAATATATATATATGCATCGTATAGGAATAATAATTACCCTAAAAAATAACGATGCAACATACATTGTACGGAATGGTAATTCTTTATGCCCACAATGATGCATGTTACAATGCATCTATTCTATACTAGTCCATGGGTAGTTTTAATTAATTAAAAATAAAAACCAAATTGATGAACAACATTCAATAAATGGGAAATATTAATCAAATATAATAGAATACGCTAGTATCATCCCAAGATATATGGTCATTACCTCGTTCCTAGGATGGATGATTCCAGACATTTGCTATTTTAGATGTTCCATCATGTTTCAAGTATCTTTTATACCATCAACAAAAAATAACAAAATAATTAAAAAGGGATTATGTTTCATTTTTTATTTCCCCAAAATGAAATCTACATAGAATAGTTCCCCAAGATGGTTTTCCACTTGTCCTCTAGTGTCCCTACCTTATAATAAATTCAATTGATTAGAAGAAAGGTTCTAATGGGGTAATATTTGGGATACTATACTATTTGAATTATAAATAATTATTGTAGAAACAATAATAATAATTCATGTTCAATCTATGGAAAAAAATATAGGTAGGTATATAGAGTATATAAAAACTCTTATAATAATGTTTAATAAACAAACAAGACAAAATCTATCTCTAATAGCATAATGATAACCAGCTCATTCCACTAATCCCTTACACCATGCAATCCATGAAATAAAATATTATGAAATTAAAATCTCATGTCCTAATAATTTATAGATGTGGTCAGTTTGTGTACCCATCATCATATAATACATGGTTTGAGATATATTATGTAGGTCAAAAAAATGATGTCTACTACAAATCTATCATAATACTAAATCTGATTATACTTTGTTGATATATAACATATATCTACCTGAATATAATGATATCAATAAAGCCTTTAAGAACATTCAAAAACAGTAACTCTATAATAAATGAGAAATTATATGCAATTTGGAATTTATTTTCCATTAAATATGATATATTATAGTTTATTACACATTTTTGTTTTAGGACCAAGGTTTATTGAACAAGAAATCCTCTTCATGTCAATTTTTCTCATCCATATAAAACTCTATTAAGTATAGACCAACATGGGCCATAAAAAAATTATATTGAGAAAGGATTCCACTTCGATACCATGGATCCCATCCACACCCAACTGTAAAAAGAAATGGTTGTCCCCAAGGATCCAATCTGAGGAGGACCAAGAAATCCATATCCAAAGATACTATAAAATGAATGAAAACTAATATATATATATATATATAAGCAGGTCATTGGTTATGTCATGACCCATTCCCTGGGCCTGTTCCCTGACTGCCCCACACCCACCTTCCATGGGCTAGGGGCTGGTAACTAGCACCTAAATGTGTAATCCCTAAAACTAGGAAGTCATTGCCATTATGTCATGTAAACACACTCAACCATGCAAACAACATGATATGAACAGAAGTGAAATGTATTGTAAAAATAGTGTGGATAGTAAGTAAAATGGGCCAGAATACAAGACCAACTAGAAAGTACAAGAAAAATTGAAATTGAAAGTAAACTGAACAGCTCCTGTGATCACCCACAAATGATCCTACTAGAAGGGTAAGTATATCTCTCAAATGGTCATCTATTTGGTATGCCTCGTCTAAGGACTACCTCTTTGATGCCACCAGACCTGGTACCCTCATCCTCATCTAGCGGTTTTAGTCATCTGCACCAAACACAACACGGTGTAGATATAGCCCGTGCAAGGGTGAGTACAACGATACTCAGCAGGGACCCTGAGACCCTCAAGGTCTTACACAATCGACAAAGTATAAACCACAATTCATGCAAACAAGTGAAAAACATACCTAGGTATATGCCCATACATATACCTATGTTATCAAGTAAACCCATCTTATTCACGAGTAAACATAAAGCCCAAATCCTTAGCCACGTACAATTGTTCCATGAAGGAAATAATGTGATGAAGGTAACCACCATGAAGGTAAGTACCACAATGTTATTTCACATAGAAAATTACCACAAAGGTATCACTACGAATTTATGTACCACAACGGTATGCTATACAGAAGAATACTACAAAGGTATCACCACGAAGGTAAGGACCACACCAGTACACCACACAGAAGATTACCAAAAAGGTAAAGACATGTCTCACACTAGGAATAACTTAGGTACAGTAGTAAATATGATTATATGTAACTAATGTGTTATCTTACTCTATTGATAAGAAGACCCACATAGGATCCTTGATCATCATATCCATATCGGATCCTAATTCATCAGACCCACATTGGATCCTAGTACAACTGACCCACATATGATCCTAGAGTAGTCCCACATAGATTCCTAGTGTGGAGCCATGTTGATCTATTGAACACATACCCACGTAGGATCCCAAAGCAGAAACCCACATAGGATCCCAAAGCACAAACCCACATAGGATCCTTTTCTCATGTTAAAGCTAGCTACAGGGTTCCTGCACTATACTCGCTTGATTCCGAGAGGGACCCCTCCTCAAGCCACATGTCGATATCCAACTACAACGATGCCCCAAGAATATGTATCCCATTGTACTTATACATAAAAGGTGTCTCAATGCAACAGACGGTGCATAAATTGGGCACCCAGTATGTAAGTTATTGGCTTTTTAGCCCCGAGGGTCCGGTTAGATTCGTGTCTGATCCAACCTGGTCGTACCACAAATTTATCCAAAACTCAAGTGGGTATACCAAAAGGACCTTCTTGATCCAAGGTTTATGGCGTCGTAGAAGATTCGTCAAATGAACACCCATAGCTCAGATATGTCCGAAAGAAGAAAAAGGGGTCCAAGTTGTTCCAGGTCTGCTGCCACCCAATCAGACCATCCCAGTCTGGCCCACCAGCACCACCTGGCCAATAGTGCAGCGGACCGTAGGGTCCGCAGTGCGGTGGCCCGCGGTGTGGCATCTGCTGGGCTTGTGGCTGGATAGACGAACATCCTCCACCATGTGGCATGGTCACGTGCTCTGGCTTCACCAGTGGCCAACAGTGAGACAAACACCCTTCCTTGACCACCACGGCACAAGGCAATGTCCCCTGCCCGTCGGGCAGTGTGGACATGCACCGCCATTCCCTTCGTGCGGCCAGACAGAGTGCTGGTAGTTGCCCTTGCTCCGCCAAAGCCGAAGGGTTGCGACCCTTCTCCGAGGGCGCGGTTGCACCGCTGCCGTCTTCATGGCCAGCCAGTGTGCCGACTGTATCTCCCAAGCCACATTGGTGTCAGTCGCCAACATAGATCATTGGCATTATTCCTCGGGTCACCGAGCACACCGTGGTGAACCATTCTTCATTCCCCAGATTCCTGCACTCATCTCGGGAAATCGCCATTGATTCAGGACCACCAATGATTCCACAAGGATGTGGAGAAGGGGGGCCTTGATCATTTGGCCCGAACCCTCCATGTTAGAACAATATAAAGCGGATTGTCTATTACTGAATAATGAAGAACTTCAATAACATGGAAAGGGTTATACAAATAAAAAAACCAACCTTGATTGCTTGTTGGAGGTGTCTCAGGAAAAAGTAGGTGAAGGCGATGAGGGTGCCAATGATCATCACTTCGGAAATATGCTTCTGAAGTCGGGCCGGTGCAACATCCTCCTTCTTGATTCCTATGTATGTTCGTCATTGGAGATAGGTATTCTTCATTCGAGGATGCTGTTCTTCGTTGGTGAAAGGTGTTTCTCTAATGTTCTCCGCATGCCTCCTTTTTTCCCATGATTTATCCCAGGAAAAGAGGAGACAAAAAATTAAAATAGGTTTATCAATTTAATTTATGTCGGGAAAATTAAATGTATTTCTTTAAATGAAAAATTAATTATATTGTGTTGAAAAAAATTAAATGGGTGGATTCTGAGAGACATCCCCACCTTAAAGAGGGTTAGGGTGGTCCTGACCACAAGAATTCAAAATTGGGGTTTTCTCATTCGGGTGTTCCCCTCCCCCATAACTCAAATGGATAGGGTTTCAAAGGAAAAATTAAAGGATAATTATTTTATTTTTCTTCGTCCCCAAAAAATTGAAAAACAATCATCCACCCTCGACCAACTGCATTCGACATGAAGGTCTCCTTAATTGAATATCGGCACTGTGAGTTCAACGGTGTCCTATGATTTCAATTCCAAGCACCGGTTCAAAAGATAAAGAAATTCCACTATTGTGTTTACTAAACGTACCTGAAAAAAAGGTCAAAAATTCATTCTAATCACACTGAGCCTTTTAATCACGTGCCATCAAATTTTTCCGATTAGTAAAATTTTGATATAAATTAACAAAAATTACATGGAAAATACGGGTCTATACATTCTCCCAACCTCCGGGCTTTGCGTCCCCAAAAGACACATAAAAAACATGGAAAACAAGTGGGGGGGGGGGGGTTCTAAGCACGAAATTGAGACTCCCACTCCCACATGTTGTCCTGGATGTTCCCGTGCTGCCAACGCATGTGCAGCAAATGTATCGACATCCCACAAAGGACACCCTCCTATCGATCCTCAATCTCTACTGGAACCTCCAAAAACATCGCCCTATTGTCGATGTCCAGCTCAATGTGGTCAATGATGTTATATGGGTCATGCACGTATCTCCTCAGTTGCGATACATGGAAGATTTCGTGCACCCAGTGAAACTGAGGTGGAAGTGCTATGCAGTAAGCCACCTCGCAAACTCTTCTAAGTACCTGAAAGGGTCTGATGAACCTCAGAGATAACTTGATGCCCCAGCTAAATATCCGCAAACCTTGTCGGGGTGAGAACCGCCGAAAGACGTGGTCACCATCCTTGAACTCTAGAGATCTCTGTATCCAATCGGCATAAGACTTCATCTTGCTCAATATAGTGTTCATCTATTATTGGATGATCTGCACCTTCTCTATGGTAGCCCGCACCATATCTGGTGCCATGATTGCTGATTCCCCTGGGTCAGTCCAGCACATAGGTGATATGCATGGTCGGTTGTACAACGACTTGAAAGGAGACATCCCAATGGTGGAGTGATATACTTTGTTGTAATTGAACACCACCAAGGACAAGTGATCCTCCCAGAAGTGGCCGATGTCAAGGATGCAAGAATTCAACATGTCCTTGAGGGTTTTAATGGTTCGCTCTGTCCGGCGATCCGTTTGAGGATGGAAGGCGGTGCTCAAATGAAGTTGCATCCCGAAAGACTCTTGTATCCCCTTCTATATCCAGGATGTGAAACATACATCATGATCAGAGATAGTCGTCAAGGGTACTCCATGTAGCCGCAAAATCTCCAGTATATAGAGGCCTCCCATTCTCTCTACATAACCCCCCTCTCTGACTATTAGAAAGTGGGCCGACATGGGGAGTCGGTGGACGATCAGCCAGATAGAATCATGACCACTGGATGTACATGGATGTCCTATCACAAAGTCCATGTATATCGTCACACTTCCACTCTGGGACCTCTAAAGGCTGAAATAAGCATGCTCGTACCTGATGCTCTGCCTTCACTTGCTGAGAAGTGAGGCACTGAGAGACAAATTCTACTACAGATTTCTTCATTCTTGGCCACCAGTGCAATCATCGAAGGTCCTGGTACATCTTCTCCACTCCTGGATGTACCGATAGAGGGGATGTGTGGAAATCCCTAAACACTTCCTCCATAAGCGACACCGGTTCCATGGTATGTAATTTGGAAAACATGATGTGCTCCCCACCTTTAGAAAATTAATAAGGTCCATGTCCTGTGGATATCTGACCACGTCGTGCATCGCAGTTAGTGTCCCTGTACTGTGCCTCCCTGACTCACTGAAGAAGTGGGAGAGTGACTGTATGATAATGAAGAAAAGCTAATCCATCTCAAACCATTATGGATATCTACAATGCAGTCAGCTGCTCTATCACCTCACTAAGTAGTTGTATACCAGATCTCTTGATGAGAGTATCTTCTACAACGTTCTCCTTCCAATGAGTATACACTATATCGAAGTCATAGTACTAGAGGAACTCAATCCATCGTCGTTATATGAGGATCTAGTACTTCAAATAAATGATATAACTAAGACTCTTGTGATTAGAGTAGACTGTAAAATTTTCACCCATCAAGTAATGTTGCCACATCTTCAAGGCGAAGACCACTGCTGCTAACTCCGAGTTATGGGTTTCAATGTTCTTCTCATACTGTCTCACCTGTAGAGAACCATATATGATAACTACTCACACCCGAATCAGTACAAATCTGAGCCCAGTCCCTGATGCATCCCAGTAGACTACATACCCAACGCCCTCCTCTGGAAGCCTCAATATGGGGGCACTAGTCAGCCTCTTCCTCAGATCCTAAAAACACCACTAGAATCTCTCTAACTGAATGAAGGGTTTCCCAATCTTCGTTAATGCTGATAAAACTTCTTCAAATCTGAAAAAATATGTCACAAACCTCTAGCAATATCTACACAAACCAAAGAAACTCGATACCTCAGTCACACTCATGGGTGGCTTCCATGGATGTACCACCTCAATCTTCACTGGATCCACTACAACTCCAACCACAATGATAACATGTCCCAGAAAGTAAACCTATCAGATCCAGAACAGGTACTTTGAGAGCTTACCATAAATTTTGTGCCCTTGGAGTGTGTCCAAGAATTATTGGAAATAGTAGGCATTCTCCTCCTTAGTATTCGACTACATTAGAATGCCATCAATGATTACCACAACAATGTGATCAAGACATGTCTGAAAGATCAAGTTCATGAGTCCCATGAGCAATGCTATAGCATTGGCCACGCCAAACGGCATGAACAAAAACACATAATGGTCATATCAACATCTTAAAGTAGTATTCTACACATCTTTGTCTCGCACCATGAACTGGTTATAGCTTGATCTGAGGTCTATCTTTGAGAACCATCGTTCCCCCTTCAGTTTATCAAAGAGGTCGTCAATCCCCAGGAGTCGGTCTTGTGCATCGCAGTCACCTGGTTCAGGTGCCGATAATCGACACAAAGTCTCAAGATCCCCTAAGACTTCTTGGTGAACAAAATCAGGGATACCTAAGTTTATAGACCAGTATGGATGAACCCATTCCCATGTAATCCCTCCACCTATACCCACAGCTCACGAAGCTCCACGAGAGCCATCAGATATGCTGACGACAATATCAGTGTCGTCCTGGGGTAAAATTCAATTTAAAAGTCCACCTGTCTACGAGGAGGTAGACCCATAGCATCATCAGGGAAGACATCCGCATACTATTCCACCACTACAAGATAGATTGGACTCTCCATATCAACTACTCTGAGGGTCAGTTTAGTCAACCGATGAGTGATCGGCTACACCCTCCACCGGTTAAGTCCATCATATGCTACAAAGGCTACCTTCCCACTAGTGAAGGTAAACCTAGTCCCATCCATGAAAAAACACAACACTTTGTGCCTAATAATGTCAATCTAAGCATGGACTATAAATAACTAGTCCATCCCCAAGATGACATCGTAAGGTCTCCATGCCGCTACTAGGAGACCCCAACCAAAGCTCTCTCCTCCTAGAGTAATCTCACATTGCTGGAACCAGTGTTTAATCATTGAATCCTCTCCTGTAGAAGTATCTAGACACATGGATTTATCCAATGGCTCCATCGGAATTCTTGAGCTCCGAACGAGGGCAGTGGCCATAAAAGAATGACTGGAACATATGTCTATAAGTAATGCTGCAATGGTGGAGTAGACATAGATTGTACCTTCTATCATCTTAAGAGTGTGTGGTCATAGGAATCATGTACTTGGAGCTGTGCTCACCCATGTCCACCTGATCCCTATGGTCAGGGTTGACCACTTGGTGGTGGTGGCTTTAACACCGCAAATCATCTCCCACAGCTAGCTGCACGACCAGCTCCTCTGCCATGTCTAGCTGCTCCCAGAGGACCTCCTTAGTTGACCTCCATCTCTTATTGGGTAGTCCTTTTACCGTCTCCTGATCATCTGTACGGTGGGTCAGGCAGTCAAAATCCATGTGACCCTTCCTGCCGCATGTGTAACAGTGCCTGCTCCTCGCATTACTAGATCTGTCTCTGATTCCCCGCACAACTAACCCTGAATCCTGCGGTCGTCCACCTGTAGGTCTGGTCCTCCTGGACCTATGTGGAATCTGGCTACTCCCGGCTGCAGAAGACTCTTCTACGTGAATCCTGGTGGTGGGTCTCGCTAGTGGTGAGTTCTCTGGAAAAATAATCTCCAGTAAGAGTGCTCGCTCTAACACCCACACCATCGTCGGGATGCTGAGGGAAATCATTAAAGCCCCGATCTCTTGCTAGATACCTCGCTAGAAGGTTCAGGCCTTGATGAATGGGTCCCGCACCATATCAGTGGAGTAGTGTGACTGTTATGTGAGCCTCGCTGTGTATTGAGCCACATTTCTACATCCTGGATGCAAATGAAGAAGCTCCTGTATGTGCACTGTGTGAAGGGTCGCAGGAACAAACTCTGCCCGAAACATGCACTCAAATCTTCCCAGATAAGATTCACCTCATTGTGGACCTAGAGCATCAAGATCCACCATCTTCATGTTTCTTCTTGTATATGACTGGTGGCAAGGGTCACCATGAGAGCATCTGGTGTCCCTACCAGTCGGTAGACTCTCACCCTGGCCTCCATCCAATCATCTACCTCCAGTGGGTCCAACTCTCCCCTGAACCTGGGTGGCCTCTAGTGATAGAACTCATACAACATGCTCAAGAGATATTCACCATCTACTGCTGGGACTAGTGGAATCAGTGTCCTAATGAAAAATTGTACCGCTGGTGCCTCCATTGGTTACTCTACTAATATAGGGCCCTACACCGAGGCCTTGTCGCTCGGTGGGCTATCATAGCGTATTATACATGGAACCCCAGATGGATATCTGAATGGGGAAATCCTGAAAAAAATAAGTGTGCCGTTGTCAATAAGTTATACCTGGTGAGCTGACTCAAAGTTTTTCACAAAGAAAAATTTTCAAAACACAAATACAGTCGGTGTTTTCATGCACTGGGTCATAAATTAGATGTCAGGGTCTTGGTGTATGGATACGTCGGCAACCACACCAACACTATATTACCTAACCTGATAACCACACTCACTAAACATAACACTATTGCCATTAAAAACATCAGAGTCCAATGATATACAGTAGAACAGACCCCTCTGATACTAATTTTTCATGACCCGTCCCACGGGCCCATGCTGTGACTACCCCATGCCCGTCTTCCATAGGCCAAGCATTTGCGACTAGCACCGAAAGGCTTAATCACAAAAATCTAGAAGGAATTGCCTTTATATCCTGTAAAACACTCAACCAGGCACAAAAAAATTCATGAAAACAAGAGAACTGTATAGTAAACAAAATGTGTATAGTATGTAAAATGGGCTAGAATACAAGCCCAACTAGAAAGTACAAGAAAACTAAAAAGTAAAAGTAATCTAAATAGCTCCTGTGAACACCCTCCAAGGATCAAACCTGAAGGGTATGTACAGATCCTGAACGTTTGTCTTGGTGGTACACCTCGTCTAATTTCCACCTCCGAGATGCCTCCAGACCAGGTACCCTCATCCTCAGTCAGCATTGTATGTCGTCTTCACCAAACACAACAAGTTCTGGGCATAGCCTGTGCAATGGTGATTATAACGATACTCAGTAGAGAGCCTGAGAACCTCAAGATTTCACAAAATCCACAAAGTATAAACCACAAAGCATGTAAACAAGTGAAAAACCTACTTAGGTATATGCCCATACATATACCTAAGTTATCATGTAAACCCATCTTATTCAAGATGAAACACAAGGCCCAAATCCTTATCCAAGTACAAATGTTCCAAAAAGGAAATAATACCATGAATGTAACCACCATGATGGTATGTACCACAATGGTACGCCACAATGAATAATACCACAATGGTATCACCACGAACGTAAGTACCAAAAAGGTACACTAGACAGAAGAATACCACAAAGGTATCACCACTAAGGTAAGTACCACAAAGGTACGCCACACAGAAGTTTACCACAAAGTTATGGACTTATATCACACTAGGTAAAACTTAGGTACAATAGTAAAGATTATTCGATGTAACTACAGAATCATATTACTCTATAGAGAGGCACACCCGCGTTTGATCCTAAATCACCAGACCCACGTAGGATCCTAATTCATTAGACCCACATTGGATCCTAGTACAACATTCCCACGTATGATTCTAGAGTAGTCCCACATGGATTCCTAGAGTGGATCCATTTGGAAATCTTGAAAAAAGTCCCACTTAGGATCCCAAATCATAGAACCACATAGGATCCCAATGCATAGACACACACATGATCCTTTCTTCATGTTACATCCAGCTACAGGGATCCCACACTATGCTAACATGATTTCGGGAGGGTCCTCTCCCCAAGCCACAGGTAAATACTCCAACTACCACGATGTTCTATGAATAATTATCCAAATGAACTTCCACATAAAATGGGTCTCAATGCAAAAGATGGTGTATCAATCGGATGCCCGGTCTATATGTTATTGGCCTTTTAGTGTTGAGGGTCCAGATGGATTTGTGTCCGATCCCACCCAGTTATACCCCATGATTATCCAAAACTAAAGTGGGGTATATCAAAATGATTGTCTCGATCCTAGGTTCTTGTCACCATAATCAGTTCGTCAAACAGACACCTGTAGCTGATGATATGTATGAATGAACAAAAAAAAGTCAAAGTTGGTTTTGGTCTGGTCCGACCTGGGTTCTGCCCTAGGTCTGACTTAGCCCAATGGGTCCGGCTCAGCCTTCCAATGCGTCCCAGACCGCTAGGTCTGCGGTGTGGTGTCCACTAGGCTCGCTGGTGATTGGATGACCAGCCCCCTCCGAACAGAGCATTCACGCATAGCGCCTTAACAGGTAGCTACATGTGAGTCAGCCGCCCATCCCTCATCGTCGCGACAAAAGACCATGGCCCCTGCATGTCAGGGGGTGTGGACACGTTCCCCCATCACCATCACACGGTCATCTAGAGTGTCGCCCGCCACCCTTGCTCCACCACGACCGATGGGCCGCGACCATTCCTCGGCAGCGCGGTTGCGCCGCCACTGTCTTCCCTACTGGTCGGTGTGCCGGATGCCGCTCCCGAGCCCCATCAACACCAGTTGGCCGACACGGGTCACTGGCAACATTCCTTGGGTCACTGGGTGTGCCCAAGTGGCCAGTTCTTCCTTCCACAGATTCCCGCACATGTCTCAGGATGTCACCATCGTTTCAGGACCACCACATTTTCCAGAAGGTTGCAGAGAGGTCAGGCCATGTTCATTTTTCATGAGCCCTCTATGTTAGAAAGGCATTTAGTGGCTTGTATATTCTTGAATCATGAAGAATTTCAAGAAAAGGGAAAGTGTTATACAAATAACGAACCCTACCTCGATTACTCGATGGAGGTGTCATGAGAAGAAGTCAGTGAAGGCAATGAGGGTTCCAATGATCGTTCCTTCTGCAATACGCTTTCAAAGTCTGGCTCATGCATCGTCCTCATTCTTGTTTCCAAAGTATGTTCTTATTTGGAGAAAGGTGTTTTTCGTTGTAGGAAGGTGTTCATAATTGGAGTAAGGTGTTTCTCCAATGTTCTCTTCAAGCCTCTCTTTGTCCAACGATTTACCCCTGGAAAAGAGGAGCCAACAAATTAAAATAGGTTTATCAATTTAATTTACTTTGTCACAATTAATATTATTTCATTAAATGTCATAATTAATTGTATTGCGTTGACACAATTAAATGGGAGGATTCCAAGAGACATTAAAATGGGGTTTTTCTCATTCGGGTGGTCCCCACCCACAAAACACAAAAGGAGGGGGTTTCAAAAAAAATTTAAAGGTTAAATATTTTATTTTTATTCTTCCATGAAAAACTGGAAAACTAATTTCCACCCTTGACCTACAGCAGTTGAGGTGAAGATCTATTTTAGAAAATATTGGAACAACGAGTTCAACAGTGTTCTCAGATTTCAATTCCGAGGACCAATTCAAAAGTTACAAAACACCGATATTGCATTTACTGAATGTACCTGAAAAAAAGTTCATAAATTTATTCTGGCTACACCGGGACTCAGAATCATGTTCCATCAATTTTTGCAGACTCCTAAAATTCCCATATAATTTAATAAAATTTACATGGAATATTCGGGTCTTTATATGTTAGATTCTACATTATGTAACACCTATTCTATAAAGCTGAATCAAATTTATGATAATGCATTTCATAATCCAAGGGACCATGATACACTTATTTCCCATATTAATTTAATTTCTCACACATAGTTATCACTTCATTAAAATATAAAAAATGAGACACCATGTTTTCATTTTTAGTAAACTATATTCTTTTATGGTGAATTTTCAACCATGTGGTATAGTCTTGGATGTTTTCCTTGATTCTTGTTTATGTAATAATTATTGTTACTAACAGATTCTTATGGTTCCATGATTACATGATACCATCTTGCACATATTATGACTCCTTATGTTTATTCATGTACTGTGTTTTTTGTGTCATCATTTTGTTCCTTCTAACCCATTTGATATTATTTATTCATATATTTGTTCACTTAATTATGTTTTATTCTCATACCTTTGTTTAGGTATTACATTGGATAACCAATGTAGATGTTGGATATCGAAGAATGTTAGGATATCAAAATAGATTTTAAATATATATTTTTTAGTCTCATATTTTCAGTTTCATGTTCGTAATCAACAAATACAATATAGTTTATTATAAGGACCTGGCCTTAAACATTACATACTATTTAATTAAATGAATAATTCACATTGAGGATCTTTTTAGGTTTAGAGTTTTAGAGAATTAGGACATAACTATTACATCTCAAAGGTTACAAAGTATACACATCTACTCAGCTTCCATTTTATTCACAAAAATAAAAACTCTTGAACAAAAGAGTCATGTCTAGTTCCTTGTTTTAGACAGGTTGGCATTTCTTTGATCCCATCCTTGACCCTATTCAACTTTATGTCCTGTGAAAAACATTCAAAAAAAACATGGGATGAGCATAAAAAGCTCAGTGAGGGTTATAACAGTACGGAAATAAAACATCAGTCCATGTATACATTAGAATCAATGAAATAATTCTTTACTCATAAAACATAATCAATTTAACATACCTCATGAAATCATATGTTTTATTCATAAATCAATAGTAATCATAAGGCATAAAGGTAACATGATGAATTTATAACATTTTTACGTTGGGAGTAACCCTCATGGTTACATTTGGAATACCCATCATATTATATTCCCAAAATCTCTTCGGAGAAACCTTATCATTTAACTCCTTCACGTTACCCAATGCGTTGGAGAGCTATATCAGGCTCACCCACCCTTAGTTTATCACAGAACCACCCGTTTTCATTACAATGCCCAAGAACCATAACATAATTGTATCACATAAAACATTCATAAAGGAAAATTAACATTTCCACATTTCAATCACAATATAACATTTGAAGATATTGAAATAATGAATCCATTAAAAAAAACCATTTTCAAAACCATTTAAAACATTTAATAAAGAGATTTTTGAATCAAAGTGTCCCATACCACCTTGAAACTTTTAAAATTTTAAACCATTAATATCCATATAAATAAATCCTTAAAACCATTTTGAAAACATGGATATTAATAAGAACAAATCATTAAAACATTTAAAGCGATATTTTTGTTAAAGGGGTTTTACCAAAAATAAAGACACTTGAATACAATAATTGAGGAATAAAATTTAATCAGAACTTTATAATATCATGAGAATAAATGCATTCATGATATAATATTCCAAAGTACAATATATACACTGTATTTGAGTGAATTGGTGCATAACAACAATGAAGTATCAATAGAAATGTAAAATGAGATGAAATCCCATATAAAGAAGGTATCCATAAATTAAGGATAAATCAATTACATAATTATGTGTGAAAAACGAATTCACCAAATATAAGTGGATATTAAGTGTAAAATAATCAGAGTTCATTCACACAAATTCATATAACAACATATTCAAGGAGTACAAATTTATCCCAATGAATCAAAATTAGGTTAAGAAGTTCCCTTGCAAAAATTTGACAGCCTAATGGTGTCACTTCAAAATTCAGAAAAAGAGTTGATGAGAGAGAAAATGGTATCTCATCACTTGGACATAAAATTTCAATCAATAAGTATATATAATAACATATCCCAATATAAAAATTTGTAAATTAAAATACCCAACAAAAATAAGTCTTTTAAAAAGAGGAGGGTGAAAGGTTCCCTTACCGACATGGGTATCTTTCAAAAAATACACCCCATGAAATAAGGACAACACAACATCGATGTAAATAATCATAAAATAAAGTATATTACACAAATAGTAGAACAAGTGGCAGTACATATACCACTCAAATGAAATTGTGGAAAATGTAGCATAAATCTCACGAGAATTAAAGTGAGGTGAAAAATCCCTTACGAAAACTCGACAGCCTAACGACTCCACTTAAAACTTCAAAAAATGGATTTATGACATAAAATAGGGTCTCTCATCATATTAACATCAAATTTACATAAATAGGAATATAAAAAAACATCCCCCTACATATCAAAGAGGAACTTAAAAGAATTTACATAAAGGAGAGTACTTAAAAAGAGAGAGATTGGATCTCTTGCGAAAATTCGGCAGCCTAACGGCGCCACTCAAAACTTCCAAAATGGTTTGATGAGAAAAAATAGTGTCCATAAACATATGAACATAAAAGGTACTTTAATATTAATATAAAATAAAATACCAATCATAAGAATGATGAGCTTTAAAGGAATTACATAAAAGAGTGTACTTAAAAAGAAAGGGAGGGGTATGATCCCTTATCTCAAGTCCGACTTGTCTTGTTAATTTTTTATATTCCTGAATAATAAACTTTGGTCAATTTATAATTGCTTAAGGTCCTCATTTAAAGATTATTATTCATTTCATATCAAATATTATAATTTTATAATTTTTGGTTAATAATGTGAGTTCATATCAGACATTTTTTTCGTTTTTTGGTACATGAGTCAAAAATGAACTTGTTTGAAAATGATTGTCCATGTAGTTATAAGTAAATCATCTTCAGAATAGTATTAATGATTAAAATATCATATATATCCAGTAAATATTCATTTTATAATATTCTATAACATTTGGAGATAAAAATAAATGAAATGCACCGTTCATGGAGATGGTAGGCCGTACGTACGCATGAACGCTACTTTCATTTCTTTGACATATTAATGGAATTAAAAATAATTGAGAGATATATATATTATAATTCCAGTATAATATTTTTTATAGGTCACATATGATCATTTATTTCATTCTTTATACATTCCATGTATTGCATGAACGAGTCACATCACTTGAGGGGGAGGTAGTCCACACTTCCTCTTATTAAATTAGCGTATTTGAACAACATGAAAAGCATAAAGGTATGTTTTAAATATAAAATACATAATAATATGGAAAAAATAAATACCATATATATCATATATTAAATACATTGACATCATAATGGCCACCATGAAAGGTGTTAAGAGAATATTGAACAATCATCATTTCGTGAGGCAGTAATTCGCCATCCACAGAAACAGTATGTTCTTTAACAATTAGATGGAGGTGTGTGTAAGTGTAGCACGAATCCTTCAGATAAAAACATCCTAGTATATTTAAGATACTGGTGTTGTTAAAAAATAATGTAATTAAAAGAGTTTAGGGGTTTGGAGAAGCAAAATAAAACAAAAGAACACAAGTGAAAACATTACCTTTAGATTGGGTAACCCCCTTTGGTTTGAACCACAAGGGTTCATTGAATATATTTCTGCCTAAGGTTAGGCTTTAATGATGAATATAGGGATGTGGAGAGATGAAATGGGAAGGGTTTGGCCGTGCCAAAGGCTTTAGAGTTGTGGCTAATGAGGTAGAGTTGGGGGCCTTTTATAAGAGGAGAGGAGGGGAACTAACGGAAAGTCAAGAAATGTTACTTTATTTTAAAAAGAGTTTTGGATTTTAAAGGTCCTACATTGATATATTTAGAGGATAAGGTGATAGGGGTTAGAAATATACTCATCCAATAGGTTCTTTCCAAGTGTAAATCTTATATTTTACATTATCAATTCATTTTATTAAAATCGTTCATTAATGAGGTAATCGATGCATCATCATGATGTCATAAATAATTTAATTTTTGTAATGTCTCAAAATTATAAAACAAATACTATGATGTAGGAAATATTTTTAGATTTCCAATGACTATTTATATTATAAGAGATCATTTATGTAGACAAAATTAAAATTATTTGACTTAGGTGTTACAAACATTGGTTACATTTTCCTTTCTTTAAAAAATATGATAAAAGGTCACTATCACACTAAAGCGATTCCATGGGGTCCCAAGGTTGGAACAAGGCATACCATTTTCGGCCAAGTCACCACCAATAGTATTAGGTCACATTTTGGGGTCATTTTATATTTTTATGATATTATTTTCTTACCCTTAATTACCCAATTACTAATTAAACATGATAATTAAAGATAATTACCATTGTTACTTTTCATAATGTCCAAAAACAAGAGTCTTAATTAAATAATTTGGACCTAATGATTCCAAATACAGAATCCAAATTATAAAATTCAAAACACATAAATTGTGGTAATTAAAATAAAAGTAAATCCCGTTGTCAAAACAAAAGACGGGTTTTTAAAAAGTAAAATTTATGAATAGATTGACTTGTTTTTACATCCAATTGAAAAGTGAAATTACTTACAATGAACAAAATTGTATTAAGTGATAAAAACATAATTCAATTATACTTTAAAGAAAATTAAAATGAAAATCTAAATTTATAA
Source organism: Viscum album (assembly GCA_963277665.1). Lineage (NCBI taxonomy): Eukaryota > Viridiplantae > Streptophyta > Magnoliopsida > Santalales > Viscaceae > Viscum > Viscum album. The sequence continues at coordinate 1,744,550,221 of OY728156.1, forward strand.
ATAAATTGGATGAAAAGGCAGTTTTGAATTAAAAACTGTATTTTTCACAATTCATTAAAAAAACACTATCAGAAAAATTCCAAAAATTAACCCTAATCTATATTTTATATTTTAAATTCAAAAATGATTTCTATTTTAACAAATTCAAAACATAGAAGTTTCATTAACAAATCATATAGTTAATTCCCGCTGTCGAAACAAATATTTGGTTTTTGGAAGCAATATCTATGAAAAGTTTGGCACTTGTTTATGTCCATTTTCAAAGTGAAATTAATTATAAAGACCACCATTGAATTGAATTGTAAAAATATATTATAATTAAACTTTAAAACCAATTAAAAATATAATCTAACCATATATTTAAATTAGATGAAAAAGCAGTTTTGATGTAAAAAGTAATATTTTTCACTATTCATTAAAAAAATGAACATTGTCAGAAACATACCAAAAATTTTTCCAAAGTAAATTTCAATGTCCCAATCATAAATAATAAGTTTATTTTGTCAAATAGATTTTATAAAATTTTCAAAAGTTAGATTTAAAATAAGTTCTCCATCAAAAGGCGGTAAATCAATCTTTTAAAAATATTAGAGTATTTATTCTTAAAATTGGATTCATTTAGACTTTAAGCCTTTAACATTTATTGGATAAATGTAAAATATTTAACAATCATATGTAATAATTTTTTAGTTATTTCTGTTCAATCCCTCCATTACAACGGCTAGGCATTAACTATTATAATATTATTAAATTACTAGTGTGCAATGTAAGATTTCAAAGAAACTCGTTGTTGTGTATTGGGTATGCCATCAAGCATAGCATTCCCTTTAAAGTAATAGTAAAATTTTATTCAAAAATATTGATAAACCTTAGAATGTAATATTATTTATTTACCTGGGATGTTACATCCTTCCCCCTTTTGGGAATTGCTTCTTCACAATTTCAAAATTGGGCTTGGAATCTTCAATGAAAGTCCCACATCGGAACAAGAGTCAGTAAAACAATCACTTTAAAAGAAAGGTAGTGAAGTACAAAGATCACCTTAGTTAACCCATACTAGGATTACAAGTATGAAAATATGGATATGGAGGCGAAAACAAAGGGTCATATTCTAATGGAGAGTGATAGTAAACATGTCTAGGAGAAAGTTAATCACAAGAAAATCACAAACTTGTGATGGGTTAAACGATATTCGATTCCCCAGTAGGAAAAGTTAACAGACAACATTTTTGTTTTAAGTTACTTTTAATTGGGGAATTTATTTTTGAGCTTAACTAAATCATTATGAAACATACTTATTTGTCACGTAGACTTTAAACTTTTACTAGATTCCTTAATCAAACTCATATTTTCTCCAAAAGATGAGTATTTAGGAAGACTTGTTCAAATTAAGAGTACTGTAATAAACTTTTTGAGAATCAACTAATCCAAAAAAGAGAACTATATATTTCCCATGTCTTTAGATCTCAACCAAAACCAAACCAAAATGTTTAGTACAAGATCAGATAATACCCCAAAAGGATATTTTTTTACAAAAAGAAAAACTACTCCTCATCTCCAAAATTTGTCAAACAAAGACCAAAGTTCAACAAAGACCATTCAATAAACATCTATCCAACAAAATGAGATTGAAACCCAAATCTCTGAAGGAATTAATCACATAGTCTCCTATGATAAATCTTAACATTTTTCTCTAAAATAACTTCAGTTACTCTTACAGTCTCATACTGAAAAGCAATTTACCTAATCACATATCATCCATGATAGGATAATAATTTCCATTGATAACCCAAAATAAACTTACTCTTAATTCATAAAATCATCTAACTGAAAATAATCATTCAAACTAACCAGGGACTTCGCGTAGTCCAATGGTAGGCGATATATACCAGTTGCACTTTGGTTGTGGGTTCGATTCATGCAGCTTCATCCGACGCGACGGGTTGACACACAGTCTGCGTGTTGTCCTTTTTCCAAAACTATATAATTCTTAAAACATCCCCCAAAAAAGAGATAAAATCTTCAAAAATAACCATAACATATTTTAACCACAAAGGTTATCTAATAACTTCTATTTTACAACCCAAAATGTATTAACTAGTAATTGCCTACAATTCAAGGATCATATAAACCCAAATGGTTTTTTATAACTATATCCACAAAAGAAAGGATAATTATTCCTTGAATAAAATTTTCATATATAAAACATCAGGGTTACTATAAAATCGCTTCTAATGTAACCCCATAATCAAAAGAGTGTTAATACATATAAGAATTTCACCATCCTAAAATCTACCATAAATCTTGAATCCCTTATATGTTGACTTCTTACTCATTCAACATTCTTCATGATCCATTAGCCATTCCTTTTCAACTTATTTTGAAATACTTATTTCCTATAAAAATCATGAATCATATCCTAAGATTCCAATAATAGGAAAACATATGTTAAGAAATAATCCATACCTTTCATTGGTCATTGTTTGTTTATTCATACTCAATCGGAATGGAATTAGGTATTGGTAAATGAATATTTGTACGATAATGGTGACCCCATTCCCGAAACATCTTTTTAGGACATGTGTTTGCATAATGACCATGCAAACCACATTTAAAACATTCAATTGATCCTTCAGAAAGAACTTCTTTCCCTTTCCTAGAGTCAACTAGATGCTTCCTTTTTCCATGGCGGGTTCTTTCTTTATGACCACCATTTCCACATCTATAGAATCTTTATGTCCTTTGAAACATTTTCCTATGTGTTTCTTTTTCATATATTTTACACATAGGTTTTTGAACATACATAACTTTATGATTATTACCTGATCTTCCATAGGGATTTGTTTCTCTCATATACGATGCCTTATAAAAATCACACAGGTTCAGGAGGACAATCATGACTCTAGATAGTTGGTTGAAGATAACCACAAGAGTTCCCATTGCAGCTCCCATATCATTCAGTTGTTCTTTCATAAAACCGTCAAAGGTTTCTTCAAATCCCCTATTACTTTGGTGCCTTCTAGATCCAGCCATTTACTAAAACCAAAAAGTTTAGTGTGAGTATATCAGTAAAATCATCATATAATAAAGAGGAAAATAAACACCAAGATATAATTATCCAGGTTATCTTAAACTCATTCTAACTTTCAAAAAAAAAAACAATGACTCCATCTAATATAATAACCATTGTTGTTATACACTACTTTTCACTTTTTCTTAAACAACACTCTAACCTCTAATGTTATCTAAACCGACCTCTGATACCAAATATAAGGACCTGACCTTAAACATTACTTATTATTGAATTAAATGAATAATTCACATTGAGGATCATTTTAGGTTTAGTGTTTTAGAGAATTAGGACATAACTATTAAATCTCAAAGGTTCCAAATTAGACACATCTACTCAGCTTCCATTTTTTTCACAAAAATAAAAACTCTTGAACAAAAGAGTCATGTCTAGTTCCTTGTTTTAGACAGGCTGACATTTCTTTGACCCTATTCAACTTTATGTCCTGTAAAATAAATTAAAAAAATCTTGGGATGATCATAACTATCTCAGATAGGGTTATAACAGTAAGGAATGAAAAACTCAGTCCATGTATACATAAGAATCAATTAAATCATACTTTACTCATAAAACCTATGCAACTTAACATAGATCATGAAATCATATGATTTATGCATAACTCAATAGTAATCATAAGGCATAAAGGTAACTTGAGGCGTTCATAACATTCCTACGTAGGGAGTAACAATCGTGGTTACGTTTGGAATACCCATCATAGTATATTCCCTAAATCTCTTCGAAGAAACCTTAGCGTTTAACTCCTTTACGTTACCTAATGCATTGGAGAGCTATATCGGGCTCACCTGCCATTTGTTTATCACAGAGCCACCTGTTTTCATAATAATGACCAAGAACCATAACATAATCATATCACATAAAACATGCATAAAGGAAACATAACTTTTCCACATTTCAATCACAATATAACATTTTATGATATTGAAATAATGAATCCATTCAAAAACACCATTTTCAAAACCATTTAAATAATTTAATAAAGTGATTTTTGAATCAATGTGTCCCATACCACCTTGAATCTTTTAAAATTTTAAACCATTAATATTGATATAAAGAAATCCTTAAAACCATTTTGAAAACATAGATTTTAATAAGAACAAATCATTAAAACATTTAAAGCGATATTTTGGTTAAAGGGTTTTTACCAAAATTAGAGACACTTGAATACAATAATTGAGGAATAACATTTAATCAGAACATTATTATATCATGAGAATTAATTTATTCATGATATAATATTACAAAGGGCATTATATACACCATATAAGAGGGAATTGGTGCATAACAACAATGATGTCTCAATAGAAATGTAAAATGAGATGAAATCCCTTATAAAGAAGGTATCCTTAAGTTAAGGATAAATCAATTACATAATTTTGTGTGATTAACGAATTCACCAAATAGAAGTGAATATTAAGTGTAAAAAATCAAAGGTCATTCACACATATTCATATAATGACATATTCAAGGAGTACATGTTTATCCCAAAGAATCAAAATTGAGTGAAGAAGTTCCCTTGCAAAATTTCGACAGGCTAACGGCGTCACTTCAAAATTCAGAAAAAGTGTTGATGAGAGAGAAAATGGTATCTCATCACTTTGAAATTAAATTTACATCAATAATGATATAAAAGAACATATCCCAACATAACAATTTTTAAATTAAAAGACCCATCAAAAAGAAGTCTTTTAAAAAGAGGAGGGTGAAAGGTTCCCTTACCGACTTGGGTATCTTTCGAAACATACACCCCATGAAAGAAGGACAATACAAAATTTATGTAAATACTCATAAACGAAATTATATTACAAAAATAGTAGAATAATGGGCATTACATATACCACTCAATGGAAATTGTGGAAAATGTAGCATAAATATCACGACAATAAACGTGAGATGAAAAATCCATTATGAAAACTCGGCAGCCTAATGGTGCCACTTAAAACATACAAAAAAGGACTGATGAGATCAAATAGGGTCTCTCATAATATTAACATAAAATGTAAAGAAAGTGGAATATAAAATAACATCCTCCAACATAACAAATAGGATCTTAAAAGAAGTTACATAAAGGAGAGTACTTAAAAAGAGAAAGATTAGATCTCTTGTGAAAATTCGGCAGCCTAACGGCGCAACTCAAAACATCCAAAATGGATTGATGAGAGAAAATAGGGTCTCTCATAATATGAACATAAAAATTACAGTAATATTAATATAAATAACATCCCAAACATAAGAAATATGAGCCTAAAAGGAATGACATAAAAGAGTGTACTTAAAAAGAAAGAGGGGTACGATCTGTTACCTCAAGTCCGACTTGCCTTGTTCGTTTCTTTATATTCTTGAATAATAAACATTGGTAAATTTATAATTGCTTAAGTTAATCTATTAAAGATTATTATTCAGTTCATATCACATATTATAATGTTATAATAATTGGGTAATAATGTGATTTCATATCAGACGTTTTTGTCGATGTTTAGTACATGAGTCATAAATAATCTTGTTTGAAAATGATTGTCCATGTAGTTAAAAGTAAATCATCTCCAGAATATTATTAATGATTTAAATATTATATATCCAGTACATATTCATTTTATAATATTCCATAAAATTTGGAGATAAAAAGAAATGAAATGCACAGTTAATGGAGACGGTAGACCGTATGTACGCATGAACACTACTTTCATTTCTTCGACATATTAATGGAATTAAAAATAATTGAGATATATATATATTATAATTACATTATAATATATATGTTTTATAGGTTACATATGTTCATTAATTTCATTATTTATACATTCCATGTATTGCATGAATTAGTCACATCACTTGAGGGGACGGTAGTCCACACATCCTCGTGTTAAATTATCGTATTTTCACAACATGCAAAGAAGAAAGGTATTTATTAAATATAAAATAAAGAAGAATATGGAAAACATAAATAATATATATACCATATATAAAATAAAGTGTCACCATAATGGCCACAATGAATGTTGTTAAGAGAATATTGAACAATCATTGTTTCGTGAGGCAGTTATTCTCCATCCACAGAAACTGTATGTTCTTTAACCATTAGACAAGGGTGTGTGTAATTGTAGCTTGAATCCTTAGCATAAAATCATCCTAGTATATTTAAGATACTGGTGTTGTTACAAAAGAAATTAATATAATAGTTTAGGGGTTTGGAGAATCAAAATAAAACAAAAGAACACAAAGGAAGACATTACCTTTAAATCAGGTAACTCCCTTTGGTTTGAACCAAAAGCATTCCTTAAAGAGCTTTCTGCCTAAGGTGAGCCTTCAATGATGAAGATAGGTATGTGGAGAGATGAAATGGGTAAGGGTTTTCTGAGCCAAATGCTTGAGAGGTGTGGGTAAGGAGGTAGAGGTGGGGGCCTTTTATAAGAGGAGAGGAGGGGCACTCATGGAAAGTCAAGAAAAGTTACATTATTTTAAAAAGAGTTTCAGATTTTAAAGGTCCCACAAAAATATCTTTCAAGGATAAGGTGATTATAGTTTGAAATATAATCATCCAATAGGTTTTTTCCAAGTGTAAGTCTTTGATTTCAAATTATATTTTCATTTTATTTAAATCGTTCATTAATGAGGTAATCGCTGCATCATCATGATGTCATAAATAATTTAATTTATTTAATGTATAAAAATTATAAAAGATATATGATATAAGAAATCTTTTTATCATTCCATTTAATATTTATAGTCTAAGATATAGTTTCTTTAGAAAAAATTAAAATTATTTTACTTACGTGTTACAAACTTTGGTTACATTTTCCTTTCTTTAAAAAAATATGATAAAAGGTCACTATCACTCTAAAGTGATTCCATGGGGTCCCAAGGCTGGTACAAGGCATCAAATGGTCGGCCAAGACACCAAAAATAGTATGAGGAAACATTATGGGGTCATTTTATATTTTTATGATATTATTTTCTTACCCTTAATTACCCGATTAATAATTAAACCTGATAATTAAAGATAATTACCGTCATTACTATTCAAAATGTCCAAAAACAAAAGAGTCTTAATTACATAATATGGATCTTCGGATTCCAAATATGGAATCCATGTTATCAAATTCACAACACATAAATTGTGGTAAATAATTTAAAAGTAAATCCCATTGTCAAAACAAAAGATGGGTTTCTAAGATGTAAAATTTATCAAAAGATTGACTTGTTTTTACATCCAATTGAAAAGTGAAATTACTTCCAATGAACAATATTGTATTAAGTTATAAAAAAATAATTCAATTATACTTTAAAAAAAATTAAAATTAAAAACTAAATATATAAATAAATTGGATGAAAAGGCAGTTTTGAATTAAAAACTGTATTTTTCACTATTCATTAAAAAAACATTATCAGAAAAATATCAAAAATTTACCCTAAGCAATATTTGATATTTCAATTTCAGGAATGATGTCCACTTTACCAAATTAAAAACATAGAAGTTTCATTAATAAATAATATAGTTAATTCCCGCTGTCAAAACAAATAGCGAGTTTTTTGGAAGCAAAATCTATGAAAAGTTTGGCACATGTTTATGTCCATTTTCAAAGTGAAATTAATTGTAATGAACACCATTGAATTAAATTGTAAAAATATATTCTAATTAAAATTTTAAACCAATTAAAAAGATAATATAATCAAATATTTAAATTTGATGAAAAAGCAGTTTTGATGTAAAATGTAATATTTTTCACTATTCATTTAAAAAATGAACATTATCAGAAACATACCAAAAATTTATCCAAAGTAAATTTCAGTGTCCCAATCATAAATAATAAGTTTATTTTGAAAAATAGAGCTTATAAAATTGTCAAAAGTTTTATTTAAAACAATTTCTCCATCAAAAGGCGGTAAAACAATCTTTTAAAAATATTAGAGTATTTATTCTTAAAATTGGATTCATTGTGATTTAAGCCTCTAACATTTATTGGATAGATTTAAAAGTATTTAACAAACATATGAAATCATTTAGTAGTTCTTTCGGTTCATTCCCTCCATTCGAACGACTAAGCGTTAACTATTATAATATTATTAAATTATTAGTGTGCAACGTAAGATATCAAAGAAACTCGTTGTTGCGTATTGGGTACGCCATCGAGCATAGCATTCCATTTAAAGTAATATTAAAATTTTATTCAAAAATATTGATAAACCTTATAATGTAATATTATTTATTTACTTGGGATGTTACATTTATGATTTGTTTCTTGTAATTAATTGATAGTTATTAAAAAACATTGTAATAATATGTGTAAAATTATTGTTTTTTTATAAAAATATTTACATTTAAAATATCCATTGGAAAACATAATGTCTGATTTAAATATTTGTGTGGTATTGAAAAAATTATATACCATCAACAAAATACAAAATGATTACATTCACATTTATAGAAAATTATAAAAGGGAATTGTTTTTAAAACAACATTAAAATTCATATTAAATATTTTAAAATGTAAATAATAAGGGAATATATATTTAAAAAATAAATTTATAAATGTACATTAGTTAATTAATTAATTTTTATGAAACAATAACATGGGAGAAATTTTTTTACCCATGGGAGACATAAATTGGTATTTATTTAAAAATATTATATTAAACACTAGATATCATTAAGAGATGAGCATGAAGGGAAAATATATTTTATTTAAAAGATCATAGAAGAAGAAAAATAATGAGTTTCATGAGAAGAAAATAATTAGATCTCAGTAACTAATGCATAATTACAAAAAACACCAATAAAGAACGATATTGTAACATCCTTTCCTTAACAATTTGGTATCATTTGAAAAATAATCTCCTTGAATTAAATATAAATATATACAGAAATTTATATAATTTTAAATTTCCTTTCATTCATCATGAAATATTTCATGGACATTATGTATACCACAAAAATGAAATAATCAGTGATTATGGAATGTGTCTATCAAATATTATGTGGAGACTAAAATCAGTTACCAAATTGGCAGACTTTGAATAGTTGGCCCCAATAAAGAATAATTTAAAATTAACTGTTAAATATCATTAAAATATGTATATTAATTATATAACATGTCAAAGGGGAATTTTATATAGTAATCCAATTAAATGAGTGGTAAATATGGAATATGTATCCCTTAAATAAAATAGAGTCTAAACATCTCTTACCTTGTGTATCGACTTTTTTATAAATGTTAGTCCCAACAATATAATAAATATAGGTTTATTATACATTTATTCCATAAATATAAATAGAAATAAAATTTCTTATAATATTTACATATTACCATTTATTATAATTTATTATCAGATCCCTGTTAAAATAACATTTTGAGTGATAAAAAAATTATTTTTTCATATATTTTATAACTTTTTTGAATTAGAAATTTTTCATTATTCATGGTAAAATGATATCAAAATTTTTAAATATGATATAATTTTTATATATATTCATTGAATATGTATTTTAACTAATCAATTTAAAATTTATATAAATAATGAATTACACCATTCATAGATATGGTAGGCCATATGTATGCATGATCGATATATCCATTTTACAATAATGGAATAAAAGAAAGATAAATATTAAATAAATATTATATAATCATATTTATATAATCAATATGAAATATATTCATTTATTATAGCATTATTACCATCCATTTAAATGAAAAATAAAATATGTATCACATCGTTTCATGGAAGTGGTAGTCCACGCGTATATATAAGAAATGTAATTGTTTCCCAAAAAAATTAAAATATTATAATTTATTTTATTTAGTAGAAATAAAAAAGTATAATAATTTAATAAATATACAATATAAATAATAAATTCATCATTATATCCGTCTATAAGTTTCAGTGTATGAAAAAAATATATTTTTTCGTGAGGTGGTACTCTATCTTACACAGGACCCACAATTTCATTTTGAAACTTGATGGAATTCGTAATTGATTTTTTACATTAAATTAACATAAAAACAAATAAATATAAGAGATATTATGATGCAATCAATTAATAATGGTTGATAATTATTTTATGGATTTAGAGGAATAATTTAAATGATAACGAATGGTTATGGAATATACCTCATCTTCTGAAAACCCAATTCTAGTTGTGCCTAATGAATTCATAGGGTGGTTTTTAAAAAAATACAATTTCATTGAGAGGTGAATATTAGAATTTATTTGGTTAGTTATTTTTAAATTAAATGTGTTCTAAAAGTGTGAAGAGGATCAGGTTGATGTGACCTTTTATATGTGCGGAAAAGACCGATTTTGAAATTTGACGATTGAAATGGGGTACCCCGATTTTGAAAATTCTAAAAGATTAATAACAGAATCCTTATTGAACATTTCATGATATATTATTGAAATATAGAAATTAAATTTTATTATAATAAGTTTCTAGTTCATTTTCACATTAACATTTTAGTTTATCCACTATTGAACATATTTTAATCATAACCACGAAAATTAATATTAACTATTTTAACTATTCATATTGACCAAATATTATGTTGTCCATATTATATAATATTAATAATGATGAATAGAAATATATAATAAATTTCCCAATTTTTTATTCAATGAATATGAAAATTTTAATTTAAAATTAGTTTCATAGACATGATGAAAAAGCGTGTTTCCCAAGAGAAACAATTCTCAATCTAGAAAGAATTATAATAAATACTCAATATACAATTTATTCCAATGAAAAAATTTGTGTTACTAAATATATTATTTAACTAATATAAATTTTTATATTATGAAAATAAAATAGATCTTTTAAAATCATATAATGAAAATCTTTTTTGAATAAAAATCTATATTTTTTACGAGTCATAAAAAATTTAAATATTGTTGAAGTATAAAAATATATCATTCAATGATAATTTTGACATGTAAGTTTATTTTTTTTAATTTTTTAAAATTCAATTCACTAAAATTCAAAACAATTACATTAATTATTTTTTCATAAAAAGGAAGAATATGTTGAGAAATTATTATTTTGGAATCATATAATGATATTACTAAAAAATGTATAATTTTCTTGTGAACATATTTTATTTATATAAAACCATTGTACATAAATTTTAAACTATTTTAATTGAAATTTAAAAGATCATGTATAATTGAATGGTTTTAAATGATCCCACTATGCAATAAATTTACTGGTATATTGATTCTTTTTAATACTTGGTGTTGCGTGTAACAGATGCTATTGAAAAAAAAATTATTTGAAAACCATATATTATAAAAAATGGTTTCACATTATACCACAAATAAAATCTTTTTTCCCTTAAAAATTTACAATGCTATTTCAATATAAGATTGATAAAATTGAGCATCATATCCTCATGTTCCTATGTATCTTCATCAAATTATTAGTTTCACAATGAATCATTGATTATGGGAGTGGTATAGTTTTAGAGAACATTATCTTAATTATTATGAATATCAATCACATTTTGTTAATAGGAATTAAAATGTTCCAAAAGTATAAAATTTGACTTCAATACTTGTGAAGGATCATGCATGTTCGGCCTTGAGAGATATATGTGGAATACATCATGGACATGAGAGAGGTTTAGTGTAAGTATAAATAGAAAAGCTACTGTATCGACATGATAATCAATTTCAAAGGTAATAATATATACAGTTCTTAGTTTTCACATATTTATATATTTAGTTACTATTTTTAAGGGTAAAATCATAGACACAATTTTCCACCAACATCAAATTCAACATCATGCCAGAAAATAACACCATAACATTTTTACCAACATCATGATATGCTTTTCAGTTTCATAATATATATGTAACATTTTCAACAATTTATTAAAATAAATAAATACCTTATATATTAAAACCTTCTATTCGTCCCTTCACATTTATGCACATCTTTTTTCCATATAAGTATTCAATAGGAGTCATTGTAATTCATTAGGGAAATATAATATTTCATGAAAGATAAAAAAATAATAGAGTGGATCCAAAACACCCTTAAAATAAAAATAATATGCTATAAACATATCCAATTGAGTTTGAAATGTTCTATTAGACTGTCCATTATTTTGATGATGATACACAGAGCTGAAACATAGCTCTATATCATGTTCATCATGAATACATCATTATAACATTGAGGTAGACCCCGGATCTCAATTAGATACAATGTAATGTTATATATGATTAATCTTTAACACATTATAAATGTATTTAAATTAATTTTGACCTAGAGGAAAATATATTCTTATTGTTATAATGTGTTATGAAATTGAAATGTGATGGAATACAGCTAATATAAAATTAATTCTTTTAGATATTTTGGGGACTCTAATGAAGAAATACACTATGAAGTAATCCCATTTTCATTCATTTATGGGTAATGGTTGTATAACCCGCTGGGAATTCTTTGTTTCTACATTAACATTATGACATAGCTATAACTAAGATAAAAAATATTCAATTACTATGCACATTTTATACCAGTAGAAATACTCATTTATATTTATATATGTCATTGTACAAAAATAATGAATATAGAATAATAAACTCTGAGGTTCCTCTACAAGATAATTGATCAAATATTACACAGAATTAACACAAACACATATCATGTACAGTATCATTCGGTCATAATCATGGTAACAATCGCTATAATTTCTATCCTTCTTTTATTTTCCATCATCTTCTTTATGATATTTTTTAATCATTACAAATACATGTGGTTGATCACTCATTTGAGAGAGATAAGATCTATCCTCTTATTTTAATTTTTCAAGATCCAAAATCATATATTCAATAAATATCTTATCATTTTTTATCAACATCATAGATAAACTAGAATCATCCTTTCATGTGAAATCATAATACACCATGTTCTCATTTGTTGTGTGGTTATGTACTGAGCAGTTATAATCATTAATATTCATCAACCATATTTTATGGTGCATGTTCATTGCTACAATGTGATTATATGAATTTCAATTATATTATTATCATCATATATTTATCTCTTTTCACATTAAATTTAGTGCCTCAAAATATTTAATTAAATAATTACCATAGCTAACTATAAATCTTGAGTTTGATTATTTTCTCTCATGACACATCAATTTTTCTGATGCATAATCTATAATCTTATTATGTAGCATAAGAACACAAGAAAATTCTCCTCATTGTATAATTATTGCATAGTACATCACAATATTCACTATATAATAATAAAATAATTAGTTTGTGACTACTCATGTCATAAATTCATTGAAATTTAACTTATCTTTGTCTGTCCAAAGGAACTTCATTCTCTTTTGTGTAAACTATGTGACATGATTGTAATGTAGATGAATATTTTCAAAAAACCATTGATAATATACCACCGTACCAAGAATAACTTGTATCACAATCACTATGGTTGGTCTAGGACATTATTCAATATCTCTTACTTCCAATTGATCTATAGATATACATAGTATTGTGATTATATGAACATAACATGAAATTTTATTCATAAAATCATCTCACATGCAATATTTTTTATGCAGTTATTCTTTTAATATATACTTTATATAAAAAATAAGTGAACTTACTCATCTACCAATAATTTATGATATATAATACGATCACTAATAATGTCTACCATAAACTGATCAGGGTATTCACTAAAGATACTATTCATTAAATCAATGAAGCTAGTAGGGGAATTTTTAAGAAAAAATGGAACTAATATAAAATCATATTTTGAATACCACGTATAGATAACATTATTTGTGTATCCATATTCTTTAACCATTATTCATAAAATAGAAAATAATGATTAATCATAAAAATTAATTTTTCTCCTTTCTGTTAGTTAAAAAAAATTCACTATAATGTAGAGATTACAAGTTCATAATTGTGATCGTGTTATCTTCCTAATAGTCTATACAGAGTCTTATATAAATATCATTAATCTTAAAAAATATAGTTTCACCCCATGGTGATAAAAATGGCTGAATAAATTCATTTCCATTATTATCCTAGAGATGCTTCATCAATTCATGAAAATCGGTAGGGGTCATTTTATAGGGAGTATCTAAATTAAGTTTAGAACATGGTTTTATTTTCCTTGAGAAATGAACTTCACAAATTGATTGACGGACACCCAACTAAATATGAAATAATGAAAAAAATGAAACACAATGAAAATATATTTTATGTGAAGATTCTCCCTAATCATCTATGATAAACACTGATTTTGAATAGGTATAATAATGCATACAATTGGTCTGATCTCTCTGGTATGTTCATAATTATCATGGTATAGATACTTGATGATTGTTTTATTTTGAATATTAAACATTAATTCCATTCCTCGTCAATTTATTTGGTATTTATGTACGAAAATCCAATCTATGTCAAAGAATACCTAATATTCATCTATAAGGAGAACAACATGATTTTTATGAAATAATATCCCACAAAAATCAACAGGTGAAGAATCATACACATTATATGTGATTATTATTCCATTATGGTTATTCAATACTAATTGAAAAAATAATCATCGAGGGTATTAATAAAAATTTAATGATATTTTTCATGATATAACTAAATTAATATATTTAATCTTAAATATTATATATTCATAACTAATATTTCAAATCTCTACCAAAGAAATATTTGATATTTTCATTATTTTTGTGAAATAATTATGGGAACTATAAAAAACCATGCATTATTAATGAAATTTCTTAATCTTGAAAACTACATCATTAGACTTCAAATTCCTGAAACATTATTTTAAGTATAAAACAGCTTTGGATTATCCTCATTCATCCTTGTTCATCATTTATTTCAATGATTCTTAATTTTTCATAGTGTATGGGAATTTACATGACATATCATTCAGTATTTTAAAACAATGAGTGAATAAATTCTAATTGACACACACATGGTGTCAATTGAGCCCAAATAAATGCAATTTTTTTTATTATTTCCCCTATATACAAATTTTCATAATCCCCATCATCTTTTTGTTTCATACAAGATATGTAATTACATTGAAACAAGTCACTATATCTCTCACTAAAATTTGAGGACATTGTCCAATACATTTTAATTTCCCATAGACATATCCTTAGAAAAATACCTAAGAATATTCCCTGAGATATTAAAATTTTTAATTCCTCTTATAATTTAATTATAAACTAAATAGTGATCAAATTTAAAATATAATGAACTCATATTTTCAAACTCATATATTACAACTTAGTATATTGATTTTAAATAAATTTAAAAAATAATCAACCATTAACCACATAGGTTTAATTATTGTGGTTATTTGATATACAATATTCTTATTTTATTATATATCATATACATCTCCCATAACAATATTCCAACATATTACAATTCATTTACATCTATACCTTAAGAAAAAATTTATTTCATATGTAAAAAAACATAGTATAGAGTGACGATTGATGATTAATAATGAAAAAAACCGTGGTTGTTAGTATGACTAGATAATAAGGATATGAGAACTAGGGAATGACAATTAAAAAATATACCTTTTATATCATAGATCATAATCCTAATTAATGGAATATATATTATTAGGTTATAATACATGTTTCATAAGTGAAATAAATGAATATGATTCATGAAATGATAACATTGGCAAATACATATATTTTTGTTATACACAAAAAAATATAATTATTTATGTCTAGAAACCCACCTACACATTCATAACAACTATGTATTCGGATAAAAACCCAAAAAGAATGTTTGTGTTTGGACATCCTCTCAAGTACACTATTTGGGTTTTTGTTTTACCACTCATATACCCCTTTAAAGGCTTCTTATATCACCTCGTGTGCCCTCTTTAGGGATTAGGGTAACCTCCCTTTCAAACGTGGAGATCATAACAATTTAATCATGACCCAATGAACATGAGAGGGATATTGGCCAAACAATCACATAATCGACATGTGTGTTTGGAATATTATTATAAATAATTCATCAATTAATAACCCATTCAAAAAATGTGTTCCATCTTAATCTCGTTAATTCATTATACCATAATCGAAATAAAACAAATGGGTTTCATAATCATATCACCAATTCATTATAAAAAACATTTGGTAAAGGATCGTGTTTCATAAAATTATAATCATCATAAAAAACAACACATTAAGATAATAATTAAGGAAAATATCACTATATAATATCCCTAGTAAATATTATTTAATATAAAAGGAGATCATCATGGATGGAAAATTATTTTTAAAAATAACATGGATCATTTTATGAAAATAATATACCTTCTAAAATTTAATCATTTATTTATATTATACAAAAAATATGAATAGTAATGAAAATAGTTTCATTGAAGGTAACATTAGAGAAATTTAAGTAATAAATTTAATTTTAGTTTCGTTAAGAAAATGAAAATTAACATCAATTTCATACATGTTGGTGTTTTTTCACAATTTCTCTAAAATCAAAAAGAAGCTTATTTTGAAAATGAAATTAATATTTATTTTAAATATAATTATTTAAACAATAAAAATTAGTGAAAATTTCTTCAATCAATAATTGGATAATTTAATTAAAAATCATAAAATTGTATTAGATATCAACAACATGGAACAAAAGATATTTTTGAATGATTTGAAGAATAATGTGTGTTATCATTCAATAAAAGTTTCCCATTGGGAAAATTAATTCAGAAAAATGAATGAAAAATGATTATTTAATTGAATATTAAAACGGAGAATAAAATTCATGTGTTTCATGAGAGGTATATTATTTTAAATCATCATTGAAAGAATAATCATAAAAAACATGGATAAATAATGATATTGTAACATCAATACCATAATACCTTGGTAGTCTTTGATTCATAATCGATATAAAATAATGATAATCCAATGGTCAATCAAATCCCTATAACATTCAGATAAATATTATAAAATAACATTCATGGATAATATATAGAACACACAAAATAGCAATTTGTTAATATGGAATGTGTCTCATAAAAAATAAAGGTGAGATGAAATATCCCTTAATGTTTTGTTAACTATTTTAGTGTATGTCAAATTAAAGAATATAATTAAATTAATCATTATAAATCAATATTTTAAGGTTATTAATAATTTAATATTAAATAGGTACATTTTATAAATCAATAAAAAGAACAAATCATGGAAATGCAATATGACTCTCAGATAGAAATGATACTATAATACCCTTACCGTGAGTATGAACTGTATTTATATGCATCATAAAGAAATATAGTAAACATGGTTTAATTATAAATCTATGAAATGTCTATAAATAAATATATTATAAAATAAATTGATAATATTGATAGTTTATTATAGGTTTCTCAATAATCCCTTATTAAAACATTGTTCTGGGAAATTATTACTTCATCTTCATACATGTTTAGGTTTTTTTATTTTCACCACATTTACAATGATCATTAATTATTAGTCAAGAGATTAATAAAAATTATATATATATATATATATATGATTTATAATTATTATATTTGTGTATTTTAGTCAATTAAATTTATGGATTTTAAATAAATTACACTGGTCATAGAAGAGATGGGTCGTACATAAGAATGAGAATTATTTCCATTTTTTTGATTGAGGGAACATAATAAATAAAAATTTTCATTCAAATTAAAATATTAATTTTTAAATAATATGTATCATATTTATCTATTTTTGTTATAATTACTATAAAACATTTAATAATTAAATTAAAAATGATTCATATTACTTCATGGAGATGGTAGTCCATAGTTATGAATTGTTGACATTATAATTTTCAAATGGATTGGATGGTAAGAAGGAATATGTGGTATTAAAATCCATTTTATAATAATATCATGAAAATAATATATAAATATAAAATACATCAGTCTCAATTGTTGTGAGAGGTGGTGATGGTAAAACAATTACATGGGTATATGATGTTGTAGTAAACTATATAAATGGTCAATGATTTCATTTCTCTCATGATTCAATACGAGATAAATGTATAAAATTACATTAAAAAATAACATATTAGTTTTTTATTAATTCATATGTGAATATATCAGTATATTTTAAAAATATTTCATATATTAAGAGAAATAATCAATATTAAAACATATTATTAAGGACTATACCTCTTATTTTGACAACCCATATAGGTTTACATGAAAATCCATTAAAAATGATCTTATATTAAACATAATACAAATAGGATGTCCATTTGAAATTACATAATGTATTTTGGTATTTCATGTATAATCCAATGTGTTTTGGATGTGTGTAGTGGACAGGTGAGTGGGTTCCCATTTATATGTTGGGGAAATGATAGACCACAATTTTTTTTAAAAAAATTTCACAAATTCTATAGAATAGAAATAGAAAACAAAGCCTCATTGTAAATACTTTCAGAAGATAAATTCCAAATATCACCATATAATGGGTTTTGTTCGTGTTTCTAGGTCATTTGACCCCTTAAACTTTGGGTTTCTCTCTATGGTAATATATCTTTAACCTTAACCATGGTAATTAATTTTCGTTGTTTATAATATTAATTTTTTCCAAAAAATATGTTTTCATTTTGATATAAAATTAATTATTATAATTCCAAATATGGAATGCATTATTCTAAATTACATTAAAAATATTGAATAACTAAATTTAAATCTAATCCCTTATAAGATTAAAAATTGTTGTTTTGAAAAGAATTTTTTTATGTATGGAACGTTTTAGTATGAAAATTCACAATGAAAATGATTATAATGAAATAAATAATATTTGAAAATATATATTATTGAAAAAAAATTATTTTAAACAAATTATTAAATAAAATTGATCTTCAAACTAATTTAATAGAATATGATGTTTTTATTTAAAATAACATTTTCTTGTTGTTCATCAAAAAGTTAGTTATTTTAGAAAATTATTAAAATAGTCAAATGAATTTCAGTTATATATATATACATTTAAAACATATAAATTATTTTAATGAATAACTTTTCTAAATTATTAGTAATTTAATCAAATTATTTTTCCCAATAATAAATTAAACTTTATTGATAAAAATATCATTATCTAAAAATTATAAGTCTCTACTAAGAATTAATTACATATTTATCAATATGTCTTCTTTAAATAAATCAACTGAAATTATTTTTTAAAATGAAACTATTCATATATCTTAAATATCTTTTCATGTCTATTTTATTAGTTTGTTTCATAAATATTATTAAAAAAAAGTACTCCTTTTCACTGAAACATTGCACTGTGTATAGCACAAGCTATCAATGAAATTAAATTTATTCAAAAATTATATATTTCATAATAGATTGAGGTGTTACGATATTTATATTAGTGTATTATTATATAATTTCCGTAACGCCCCGACCCCAGCTACCCAGAGTCGGTGCATTACTTCGTAACATTGGCATGATCACAAAAGATCAAGTCTCAAAAGACCGATTAGTTTAGTAGCCTTGGAAACACTAGATACATTCATAAGTATTACATTAGATCATAAGGTGAAAAACTACAATAACAAAGTCTCCATAGTCCACACTCATATCCTCTTCTGACTATCCCTGTGGGTCATTCATAAAATACTTCTTCACATCCTGGAAAATATTAAAACATTGAAAGGGGTGAGCTCAGATGCTTAGTAAGGATAACAATATTGCGGAAGCTTTCATAAATAAACATAAAAATTTAAGGCAATGTATAACTAAAACAAAAGCCTTTTAAACTTGAACATCAACATAATATGGCAAAAGTAAAATGGGATAATGCCATTCACTTCTTCACATGGATATTCTACTGGTCGAATGATCACATGCAATATCAATAACCACTTTCATAATGATGGAATGCATAATGCCAGACTATCATAACCACGTAGCCAAGGCCTCGTGCCAAGACCACAAATAAGATTTTGTCAAGGCCTCGTGCCAAGACACTAGTTTGTCTCATGAGACCTGCCGATGCATCGAGGAGATATAGCGGGCTCCACCCGTCACTTATTAAGTCCAATACATTCCTCATATGAATAGGTTTAAACATTTCATAAACCATAACATAATCGTATCACATAAAACATGCATAAAGGAAACATAACATTTCCAAATTTCAATCACATGATAACAATACAACACATTGATATAATAAAAACGCTTTCAAAATGATTTTCAATACCAAAATAAAACAAAGTTAAAACATTGTATTTATTTTTCATTAAAAAAAAGTGATGGCTTGTAGAGGAAGCCAAAACTCAAATAATGGTCACGGCGGCAGAGAAGTCGTTGTCGCCGCATATGTACGGAAAGAAAAACATTCCCTTTTTGTCGTTTAGTAAAACACTTCGTATAAAAAAGATTCCTTTTGAATAAACGTAAAAGTCAAAGTGGTTTATACACCGTACAAAAGAAATTTGTGTATAAAACCAAATATGCCTCAATGAAAGGAGATTGAGACGAAGTCCTTAAAAGATAATTTGTAAAATATAATAGATCTATTATGTGTATTCACTATAGGTACACATAATGAAAGTAAAAATACAAAATAGGATATAATAATATCATGACATAATTTGAAAGTAGGAGATTAACCCAAAGAATGGAAGTTGGGTTAAGAAATTCCCTTACCTCTTGTCTGACTTGACTCAACCGTTCTTTAACCTCCTGAATAATAAACTAGAGTTAATATATACCTTATTAAAAACCATTTTAAATTTCATTATCCTTATTATATCACTTATTACAATGATATGAACATTATGTAATTATTTAAGTTAATAACGGTCGTTTTGTCGATCTTCGGTACTTGAGTCAACAATAAACTTCTTATAATTACAAGTTGTTTATGTGGTAGAATATCCATTATCTCCAGAATTATATTCATGATTTAGATGTCATATATATCTTATATATCCAGTATATACATTCATTTATAATATTACGTAACATTTAGAGGTAAGAAATGAAATGCACCATTCATGGAGACAGTAAGCCGTACGTACGCATGAATGCTACTTTCATTTCAATTTCATATTTAATGGAACGAAATCATAATTATATAAATGAATAATATAATTCCAGTATAATATAGTGTATAATACCATTTACTCCATCCTTTATACATCCCACATATGGCATTAACGATTCAAATCACTTTGAGGGGGCGGTAGTCCGCACTTCCTAAAATGAAATTATCGCGTTTTACCCATAATGGAAATCATAAAGTATGCCATAAATGAGAAATACAGAAGCATAAGTAAAACATAAACATATTATATATCATATATAAAAATAGTTACATCTAAATGGCCACCTTTGAAGGTGTTATATGAGTGTTGAACAATCTTCGTTTCGTGAGGCAGAAATTCGCCATCCACAGAAACCGTATGTTCTTTAACCATTAGATGAAGGTGTGTGTAATTGTAGCTTGAATCATTATTATAACAACATCCTAGTATATTGAGGATACTGGTGTTGTTACAATAGAAATGAATAAAAAGAGTTTAGCGGGTTGGATAAGAAAAATAAAACAAAACAACATTAGAGAAGACATTACCTCAAAATCGGGTAACTCTTTTTGATATGAGCCAAAGGCATCCTTTGGGAAGAGTTCTGCCCAACGTGAGGCTTCTAGGAATAATGTAGGTATGTTGGGAGAGTATTTGGGCAGAGGTTGGCCGAGCCAAATGGCTTGAAGGTGTGAATAAGGTGGGAGTGGTGGGGGCCTTTTATAAGTGGAGAGGAGGGGCACTTTTGGAAAGTAATGAAATGTTATTCTATTATACAATGCTTTTCGGATTCTAAAGGTCCCACACTTGTATAATTCGAGTATAAGGTGATAAGGGTTCTAAATATCCTCATCCAATAGGCTTTGGAAAAGTTTATGCCTTGTATTTTACATTATCTTCTCATTTTATTTAAATCGTTAAATAATGAGGTCATCGCTGCATCATAATGATGTCGTATATAATTTAATTTATTTAATGTCTAAAAATTATAAAAAAAATACTATGATGTAGGAAATCTTTGGATCTTTCCAATGACTATTTATAATAAAAAATATGACTTGTATAACCCCATGTAAAAATTGTTTTAGTAAAACATTTCATGTTTGTGTCATTTTTTACCTTAACATTAAATAAAAGGTATTTATGTCATTTTCCAACTAAAGTGGCTCCATGGGGTCCCCAAGTTGACCCATGGGTTGTCTTGGTCGGCCATGACTCATCCAATAGGAGTAGGACAAGTTTCAAGCTCATATCTTATTATTAAAACATTATTTTTACCTTAAACTACACTAATTACATCTAATCGCGATTAAGAACTTAAAAGTTACTATTCACCAAAAAATTATTTTAATCTCATTGAACCACATTTTACTTCTTAATGACAACCATGTATGTCGGATTTTTGAAAATCAAATCACAGAAGTGGTAATATTTTATTTAAACGAAAAATCAGTTATTTAACTACCACTTAGTGGTTTCACTATTCATCAAAAATTGAAGTTTTTCAGAACAAGGCCAAAATTTCACCCTAAGCTATAATTGATATTCCGAATTCAAAAATGATGTCTATTTTACAAAATTCCAAACATATAAGTTTCATTAATTAATTTTATAATTAATTCCCGTTTTTACAACAAATAGCGTGTTTTAAGAAACAATTTATATCAAAAGATTGGCAATTGTTTATGTCCAATTTCAATGTTAAATTAATTATAATGACCAACATTGGTTAAAATGGTAAAAATATATTCTAATTATACTTTAAAACCACTAAATAGTATAATTTATCACAATAAATTATTTTGATTAAAAAAGTTGTTTTTAAGTATTTTTCACTATTCATAAAAATAGAAGTTCTCAGAAAAATACCAAAAATTCAACATAGGCTAATTTCGATATTCTGAATCCAAAAATGAAGTCCATTTTGATAAATAAAATTTATAAAATTTCAAAAAGTAGGTATTACTATTCACAACGGCTAGTTTAATTCGTTGTGGTGTGTGTTAGAGCTCGAGGTTGCGTACAACACACGCTATTGCATTATTCGAAGTGAAACGTACCATGGAAGCTTGGGGTGTTACATTCTCCCCTCCTTCAATAAATTGCGTTCTCGCAATTTGAAATTTTTCTTTGAAAATAAAAGGTTGAAAAGAGAAAATCCCTTTGAGGAAAACCCACATCAGAAATAAGGTTAATAAATATATAACATTAAAAGAAAGCAAGATAAGTACAAAGGTCACCCGATATAGCCCATTCTAGGATTCTATGAAAATATGGATATGGAGGAGAAAAAAACATCAAGGTCTGATAGAGAGTTATAGAAAACAGGATTAGGAGAAAGTTTAACTACAAGAAAATCACAAACTTGTCATTGGTTAAACGGTCATTGAATCCCCAGTTGGAAAAGTTAACCGACAACATTTTTATTTTAAGTTACCCTTTATAATGTTGAGGAATTTATTTAGGAGATTTACTAAGAACGTAAGGGAATATACATACTTGTTATTTATACTTTCATTCATTAATAAATTTTTACCACAAACCCATCTTTTACTCCAAATGGTAACGGAACTCAAAAATATTCTTTTTATCCTAATTGTATAAGGTTCCAAATATTAACACATACCATTTAGATTAGTAAAACTATTTTTTAATAACCAGAGACTTCCTGTAGGCTAGTGGTAGGAAATAAAGGCTTGTCGCACTATGGTTGTGGGTTCGATTCCTGCAGCTTTGTCCGACGCGACGGGTTATTTCCCACCCTGCAGGTTGTCCTTTTCCTAAAACTATAGTATTATAATATTCCAAAAATAATCTTCAGAAATTCTTTAACCTTAATACTATCCATGGTTCAACTTAATCCCTTACAACCTTAATAGTTATCCAAAATACCACCGTCCAGACTTTCTCTAAAAGGTCTCTAAATTCCAAAATCAATTGTAACATCAGATTCCCCAAACAAAGAAAAG
Source organism: Viscum album (assembly GCA_963277665.1). NCBI lineage: Eukaryota > Viridiplantae > Streptophyta > Magnoliopsida > Santalales > Viscaceae > Viscum > Viscum album. Next base: position 1,744,574,356 of record OY728156.1, read on the forward strand.
TTTCTCTTATTGTCATATACTAAAAATATGATTACCTTAATCATATTAAAACCTTACTGAAATCAAAAAGTATTACAGTACAATATTTATATATATCACATTATTCTTATAACCAGAATATAATCCCTGAGTCCAAAAGCACCAATACATTAATTATTCCGCTTCAACTGTAGTCACAGCATAAGATTGGCCTTGATTCCTTGGCCTTTTCTGAGGTAAGTTTCCTTGACGCTTAGGACATTCATTTGCATAATGCCCCATTTCCCTACAATTGTAGCATTCAACTTTGATAGCCTCTTTCTTTCCCTTGCAATCACGAGCCTGGTGACCCTTTTCTCCACATTTATAACAAACTCCCATTCCTTTTAGGCACGTACCAGGGTGATTCTTCCCACAATTATCACATAATGGAAAATCCTTTTTTCCCTTTTTCCCTTTATCTGTCTCTTGTTCCACCGTTCTCTTCTTCTCTTGCTTTACATTGTTGTCATAAGACTTAGAGAATTCCTTTTCTGTCTTGATAGCACACGAGACAATTTCTTCTTATAATGAGAAGGATTGTGATACTAAAGCTCGACGGAGAAATGGTTTTAACCCATCAAATAAACGATCAATCTTACTCCTTGGGTGACGTATATAATCGGCAGCATGCCTCGCTAACCTTGTAAAGTTAGCCTCATACATTGCGACATTCTCATCCTCCTTCTGCCTCAAACTCAGAAATTGCCTTTCCATATCTGCTCGATGGTCACAAGGAAAGTATTTTTCTAAGAAAAGCTCTTTGAACTCCCTCCATTCCATATTTGATACGTCATCATCTTCCTTTGTGTTTTGAATCAGCGACCACCACTGATCGGCATCTCCAGTGAGGTGGTAAACTACCATGACAACCTTCTCCCTTTCACTACTCCCCAAGGCATGGAATATTTTCTCTAAGAAATTTATCCATTGCTCAGCTACTATAGGATTTGTACTCCCATTGAACGTTGGTGGCTGTTGCCTCATGAATCGATCTAACTTTGATCCTCCACGCTGTGGATCAAGGTGCTCCATACGGGTAAGGTTATTATTCATAATCTGAGTAAGTTGTCCCAGTATGGTGATTAGCTGATCGGCACCAGTTGCATCACCAGCCCCACTATAATTATCTTGAGCAGGAGGGAAATCCCTACATGGAGTGCCTGCATTGATATGGTTTCCATTTCATCCACTAGGCTCCATTTCTAAGCAATGGCATTAACTAGATCAGTTTATGAATCAAAATACATAATCCCATACTTATAAAACACTTATCATAAATTGAACTATTTATGGATATAATCAATAATCATAAAAATGTTTTCTTTGAGGAAGTATATACTCATAAACCCTTCATAATTATTTGTAAAGAAAATGAGAGTTATCCTAAGTATATCCCCCGGGAGTGTCGTAACCAAGAGTGCAGCAAGGCCCGTTGTCATGCACCAGTTCCCATTCGAGTCTGGCTCAAAGCGGTGTTTTCGGGTTTTACCCCTAGGAACATCTGTGCCAAAGCCACCTCTACCTGCTCGTATCCAGACAGAGATGTATTGCTTGGAAAACTCACAAAATCTCTACAATACCAAAATTCTAGGAAGTTCTTCTATACTAATCCTCAAAGTTCATCTTAGGTCTACATTCTCTAATCAGAGTTTATCTAAATCTAGCTTCCAAGGTTTGTACTAAACTTCCTCTAATACCAACTGTAACGCCCCGACCCCAGCTACCCAGAGTCGGTGCATTACTTCGTAACATTGGCATGATCACAAAAGATCAAGTCTCGAAATACCGATTAGTTTAGTAGCCTTTGAAACACTAGATACATTCATAAGTCTTACATTACATCATAAGGTGAAAAACTAAAATAAAAAAGTCTCCATAGTCCACACTCATATCCTCTTCTGACTATCCCTGTGGGTCATTCATAAAATACTTCTTCGCATCATGGAAAATATTAAAACATTGAAAGGGGTGAGCTCAGATGCTCAGTAAGGATAACAATATTGCAGAAGCTTTCATAAATAAACATAAAAATTTAAGGCAATGTATAACTAAAACAAAAGCCTTTTAAACATGAACATCAACATAATATGGAAAAAATAAAATGAGATAATGCCATTCACTTCTTCACATGGATATTCTACTGGTCGAATGATCACATGCAATATCAATAACCACTTTCATAATGATGGAATGCATAATGCCAGACTATCATAACCACATAGCCAAGGCCTCGTGCCAAGACCACAAATAAGATTTTGTCAAGGCCTCGTGCCAAGACACTAGTTTGTCTCATGAGACCTGCCGATGCATCGAGGAGCTATAGCGGGCTCCACCCGTCACTTATTAAGTCCAATGCATTCCTCATATGAATAGTTTTAAACATTTCATAAACCATAACATAATCGTATCACATAAAACATGCATAAAGGAAACATAACATTTCCAAATTTCAATCACAAGATAACAATACAACACATTGATATAATAAAAACGCTTTCAACATGATTTTCAATACCAAAATAAAATAAAGTTAAAACATTGTATTTATTTTTCATTAAAAAAAAGTGATGGCTTGTAGAGGAAGCTGAAACTCAAATAATGGTCAGTGTGGCAGAGAAGTCGTTGTCTCCGCATATGTACGGAAATAAAAACATTCCCTTTTTGTCGTTTAGTAAAACGCTTCGTATAAAAAAGATTCCTTTTGAATAAACGTAAAATTCAAAGTGGTTTATACACCGTACAAAAGAAATTTATGTATAAAACCAAATATGCCTCAATGAAAGGAGATTGAGACGAAGTCCTTAAAAGATCATTTTTAAAATATAATAGATCTATTATGTGTATTCACTATAGGTACACATAATGAAATAAAAATACAAAATTGGATATAATAATATCATGACATAATTTGAAAGTAGGAGATTAACCCAAAGAATGGAAGTTGGGTTAAGAAATTCCCTTACCTCGTGTCTGACTTGACTCAACCGTTCTTTAACCTCCTGAATAATAAACTAGAGTTATTATATACCTTATTAAGAACCATTTTCAATTTCATTATCCTTATTACATCAATTATTACAATGATATGAACATTATGTAATTATTTAAGTTAATAACAGTCGTTTTGTCGATCTTTGGTACTTTAGTCAACAATAAACTTCTTATAATTAGAAGTTGTTTATGTGGTAGAATATCCAATATCTCCAGAATTATATTCATGATTTAGATGTCATATATATCTTATATATCCAGTATATACATTCATTTATAATATTACATAACATTTAGAGGTAAGAAATGAAATGCACCGTTCATGGAGACGGTAAGCCGTACGTACGCATGAACGCTACTTTCATTTCAATTTCATATTTAATGGAACGAAATCATAATGATATAAATGTATAATATAATTCCAGTATAATATAGTGTATAATACCATTTACTCCATCCTTTATACATCCCACATATGGCATTAACGATTCAAATCACTTTGAGGGGGCGGTAGTCCGCACTTCCTAAAATGAAATTATCGCGTTTTACCCATAATGGAAATCATAAAGTATCCCATAAATGAGAAATACAGAAGCATAAGTAAAACATAAACATATTATATATCATATATAAAAATAGTTACATCTTAATGGCCACCTTTGAAGGTGTTATATGAGTGTTGAACAATCATCGTTTCGTGAGGCAGAAATTCGCCATCCACAGAAACCGTATGTTCATTAACCATTAGATGTAGGTGTGTGTAATTTTAGATCGAATAATTCTTATAACAAAATACTAGTATATTGAGGATACTGGTGTTGTTACAAAAGAAATGAATAAAAAGAGTTTAGGGGGTTGGATAAGAAAAATAAAACAAAACAACATTAGAGAAGACATTACCTCAAAATCGGGTAACTCTTTTTGATATGAGGCAAAGGCTTCCTTGGGAAGAGTTCTTCCCAAAGTGAGGCTTCTAGGAATAAGGGAGGGATGTTGGGAGAGTATTTGGGCAGAGGTTGGCCGAGCCAAATGGATTGAAGGTGTGAATAAGGTGGGAGTGGTTGGGGCCTTTTATAAGTGGATAGGAGGGGCACTTTTGGAATGTAATGAAATGTTATTCTATTATACAATTCTTTTCGGATTCTAAAGGTCCCACACTTGTATAATTCGATAATAAGGTGATAAGGGTTCGAAATATCCTCATCCAATAGGCTTTGGACAAGTTTAAGCCTTGGATTTTACATTATCTTCTCATTTTATTTAAATCGTTAAATAATGAAGTCATCGCTGCATCATAATGATGTCATATATAATTTAATTTATTTAATGTATAAAAATTATAAAAAAAATACTATGATGTAGTAAATCTTTGGAGCTTTCCAATGACTATTTATAATCAAAAATATGACTTGTATAACCCCATGTAAAAATTGTTTTAGTAAAACATTTCATGTTTGTGTCATTTTTTACCTTAACATTAAATAAAAGGTATTTATGTCATTTTCCAACTAAAGTGGCTCCATGGGGTCCCCAAGTTGACCCATGGGTTTTCTTGGTCGGCCATGACTCATCCAATAGGAGTAGGACATGTTTCATGCTCATATATTATTATTAAAACATTGTTTTTACCTTAAACTACACTAATTACCTCTAATCGTGATTAAAAACTTAAAAGTTACTATTCACCAAAAAATTATTTTAATCTCATTGAACCACATTTTACTTCTTAATGACAACCATGTATGTCGGATTTTTGAAAATCAAATCACAGAAGTGGTAATATTTTATTTAAATGAAAAATTAGTTATTTAACTACCACTTAGTGGTTTCACTATTCATCAAAAATTGAAGTTTTTCAGAACAAGGCGAAAATTTCACCCTAAGCTATAATTGATATTCCGAATTCAAAAATGATGTCTATTTTAAAAAATTCCAAACATATAAGTTTCATTAATTTATTTTATAATTAATTCCCACAGTTACAACAAATAGCGTGTTTTAAGAAACAATTTATATCAAAAGATTGGCAATTGTTTATGTCCAATTTCAATGTTAAATTAATTCTAATGACCACCATTGGATAAAATGGTAAAAATATATTCTAATTATACTTTAAAACCACTAAATAGTATAACTTATCAATATAAATTATTTTGATTAAAAAAGTTGTTTTTAAGTATTTTTAACTATTCATAAAAATAGAAGTTCTCAGATAAATACCAAAAATTCAACATAGGCTAATTTCGATTTTCTAAATCCAAAAATGAAGTCCATTTTGATAAATAAAATTTATAAAATTTCAAAAAGTAGGTATTACTATTCACAACAGCTAGTTTAATTCGTTGTGGTGTGTGTTAGAGCTCGAGGTTGCGTACAACACACGCTATTGCATTATTCGAAGTGAAACGTACCATGGAAGCTCGGGGGGTTACAATTTCTCTTTATTATCAGTCATTTGAGATAAATATTCACTCTCATAATGAAATAATTTCAATGCATCCTAAAAATATTCATATATAGATTCCCCATATGCCTTACAGTTTAAAAAAAATTAAGGATAACTCTATATGTGGATATAGATTTTTTCTCCCTATTTTTCATGTTGTATTTATATATTTAAAACCAATATATTCCAATTATACTATTAAATTACAGTAAATATTTTATAATATGGTCTTTTTTGAGGATTGGTAGAAAAACATAGATTTTTTATGGTGATATATACATATGATGAAATAGTTTCCCAATTTATTATTCTCATTGATAACAAAACGTTTATGTTTTGAGTGGTTGCTATAAAATTTTATCTATAATTACTTTATATGAAATAATTTTTTCATCAATATTCAAATTTTATATAAGTTTTTCTTTAATTATTTTTTTCATAACTCATCTCAATGTTTGCATACACCTCACCCATTAAAAGACTACATTCCCTTCATTCCACTATATGAATTGGAGGATTTTGTCCTTAATTTTCTCAATAAAACCTTTTAAAAATAAATTTTCTTTTAAAATTTATGTTTTATAGCTTCTTTACATTCTAAAATACATTTTGAATGTTGATAATTACATTCTTTTCTTTAATCACATTTGGGGGAATCATTATCTCTCCTTAGTATTGATTATCTCAATGACCCTATTTTCCACACCTGATGATTCAGTTTGGTCCTCCGAGATGGTTTATGGGATCCTACATCATATATTATTCAACGATGGGTAGTTTGGTATTCATTCCACCATAGTATTTATATATTCAACCACCAAAATTAAACTCCATTTATCACTTTTTATCACTAGTGACATTAGAATTTTGAGAGTCACAAATCACAACATCGACAATAATAGAAATACATGAAATATCTTCATAGAAAAAAATATATTAAATGGCCAATTATTTTTTTATTCTCAAAATTACTCCCCAATAGAAATGGTCCACATTAAAATTGATAAAATAAAAAAATATAAAGGCATACCATTAAATCCTTATAATGTTTAACTAGAAGCCAAATTGATACTCATATTGATTTTAATTTTGTTGGATGAACTCCATATAAATTATAATATATAGACTTCTGTAAATTTAATTATTAGTTGAATTTCATGAATAATTCTCCCTCCATAGACTCATTATCATTTTTAGTAATTTTTTTCATAATTAGTGTTTAGAAAATATCAGTTTCACTTTTTCACTGATAAAATACCAATTAAACATTCTATTTTTATGATAATTGGATAATTGATAATAAATTTTAAATTATTTTAGACTATTTTTACATAACAAATGGATTAGGATATAGACTAATTTTAAGACCCCGTTCTATCATAAAATAAAGAAACACATTTTTTACATTCAAATGAGAATGGCTCTATTCTTCATGATCCAATTTAGTATTCATAACATGAGTCATTTGGGTTAGTACAACATTGATTATCTTCATTCCCACTACCATAAGGTTGATAATCTTATTTTCACAATAATTATAATTATTTTTACATTTTATGTCTGTATAATTATTATTATTTTCATATATTAAATAAAATAATTTAAAAAATAATTAATTATATTAATACATAAAATAATAATCATATGAAATTGGAGCTATTTTAAATGAAAGGAAAACATATACATGACGTATATATCCTTACTTTAGAGTCTCTAGTGTTCAAAATATATTCACTATGCTAATTTTATACTAATTAATTCTCTCATTGAAATCATTTCAGGTTATTCATTATGTTTCATAACTATTATAAGAATGTTGAAATGAACATATCAGTGGATTATTAAACTATCTTTATAAAAAAGAACCTTTTTCATTATATTGGCATTGGGTGAGAAAATTAATAATGACCTATTTTGGGGTAATTATCCATACATACATTTGTTCCAGACAACATCTCATTGTAGTATACAAATAGAGTTTTAAATTCATTGAAAATTCTCTCAATATACGTTAAAATAATTTATTGATGTTTTATTATGTCGAGACCTATATCTATGGTTTAAACAAATTTTATATTTTTGAAATCCAAAAAATTAACTATACTTTTTCCATGATTTAAATATTATTTTCCAAATAATCTTGAATGAATTATGTAAATTTTTAAACATTAATATTTATTTATAAAATTTGAAAGATCAAGATTTGTAGTGTGTTTGGGAGTCTTGACTCATGAGACATTGACATTATTGCAAACACATGTTTATAATAAAATCTATAATTTCACTGAATATTTTAATAATCATTAAAAAAATATTATGAAAACTGTACAATTCATAATAATGGTGTGAGTAATAAATCCAAACATTGTGAATGTATTGATAAAGGATCGTAACATATGATTCAAATAGAATAAAAAGTTATAATTAAAGAATTTATCTTTCATAATCATATTGAATAATGTATTGATGTAAATGAATGAAAATATCATGTAATCACAAGAATGTGGAAAAAACTAAAATTTAGATAGGAATAAGTTGGGTTACAGCTATAGAAACAAAACCAAATGGATTTTGTCCTAGTGAAGATTAGGTTTACTCTCTAGTCACATACATAAAATTAGATAAGAAATACAGAATTCATAATCTATTAGGTAAATATATTGTCACACCAATCCTATAATGTAGATTTATATTTCTTCCACTTAAAAAAATAGATTATAAGACACGGAAAAAATAACTACCCATGATAATAAATGAATTACATTATCATTTCTTAAAGGATAATCATATGTAATATAATAATTGTTTCCAAAAAAGTAGGGATTAGAGAATTTATGTATGTTAGATGGTAAAAAATAAGTATATAACATATAATATAATGTCAATTTGAATTGTAGATGTGATAATTTCGTGAAAACCACATTGAAAATGATTCATTATAAGGGGTATTAAGGAAAATAATCAAGAGCATATAAATAGGGGGGAAAGTGTACTAATTTCCATAAAACCATAAATGACCAAAAATGTGTTTTCTATAATAAATGTGATATATTAGATTTTGTATACTTTTTAGAAACCCTTTAGGGGTTTTTATGTGATATTTTTTATGATATAAAGATGTTCTATTTAATTCTATTTAATCAACTATTAAAATCTAGAGGAACACCTTCAAAATTGGAATTTCAATGGAAAAAGAAAAGAATAAGTGGGTATATGTGTGATCAGAAAAAATAAAATAACATTATACTAAATAATGATAATAATAGTGTGATTAATTGAGTTATATATGGATAAGGTAAGATGGAAAATAATAAACTATGTTTTTGATATTGTATTACCTCATTTTAGAATTTATTTTAACTTTATCATAACCTCAAGAATAAGAGAATAACTTTTGTTAAATACATTATTAATAAAATTATAAATATTTATATGAATATTTATCATTATTTTATTTTATTTCATTATCATATATTTGAGATATCTTTTTTTTACTGTTATCCTACATTGGTCATTTGTTTCATTGATAAATGTTCTTTTTCGTTGAATATATTAATTGTTGTTTATTTACATATGGGAAAACAACTATAAGTGTGAGATGACATGATATTAATATTATCATAAAAATATAAAGTGTAAAAAAATATATTGACATGTTCAGATAAATTTATGAAATAATTATTAAAAGTTTTTTCATTATCTGTTTTTTTCATTTCGACAGTTGTAGTAACTAGTAAGAATTGTATTCGATTTATTTAATTCAATGATCATTAATACACTCTAGATCATTAAATATGTTATCATAAAATTATTATGATCATTATTAACAATAATATTATATATTGAACATACCATATGTATTAATTCTGTTATATTCGTTATTTTTTATATATTTTTTCATATATGGTGTAATTTTATTAGTCGATAATGAGGATTAATCATTAAAAAATCGATTGAGGGTATTTAATTCCCTTGTTAATGCATTCTCTATGTGCCCAAATTATGGATTCATGGAATGGTCTTACGGTAAAATTAGAGATCCATTTATAGGGGGAGGATATTTTGGGAGATAAATGTGTAATTCCTATATTCAAGGCTTATATAATGTTAATAAAAGGGGTGGAGAATATAAAAAGATTATATGGGTTCTTCATAATTTAATAATGAATACATTAATTATTCATTCCCCAAACTACAAATAATTCTAAATATTGATTCTATATTCAGTAATTTGTGAAACTTTGTTCAATATAACATTATTCTAAATAATTTTCTTTTCAATTAATCATGTATTTATATTTTAGTTTTAAATACCCACATTTATAGTATTTTACTATTCACCAGAATTTATATTTTTTATACAAATTAAAAAAAATCATCCTAACCATATTTAAATTTTATGATTTAGAAAATTGAATCCATATTTTGAAAATGATCATTTAATATATAAATTATAATTTTTATAAAAAATACTTATCTAAATTAAAAATAATAATAATATTATTATTATCAATTTTCTAACGCATATAAATGTTGCTTATGGTGTCATAAAATTACATTATAATTCTAATAACACAAACTATTATTTTATAAACATTTTTAATGAATCTGAAATTTCATATAAATTATTATATTTTTCATAAATATAAAATTAAAACATATATTTATTACAAAAATATATACTCTTGTTTTAAAACTTTTTTAACAATTACTTATTCGATTCATGGAATAAATTTTACAAATTTTAATAGGATAGATACATATTTTTTACAGTTACTTATGATGGGTAACTATTCATAATGGTCATATTACTAATCCAAATTCATTTTCCCATACTATAAGTAAGATTTTAACATTCATAATGAATCCCAAAATTATATAATCCCCTCTTATTTCAATGGTCTTTCATCCATTTCTATATTCAGTCATGTCTATATATATTTTCATTTTCAAAAAGAAATATTTCAACATTAATATTTTGTTCCATTTCTAGAGTGTTGTTTCAGAGTATGATAATTGAATGAGATAGAGCATATCCGAAATTCAATAATATAGTAATATTATTTTGTAGTTTGTCTCATGAGAATACATTAAATTAATATAGAAATATATACTAAGTAATTGTAATATTTAAATAAATATATGAAAATGTTTTTTGGTTCCCTCATGTGTTGAATGCTCTTTATATAATACTGGATTACTATATATGATATATTTATACTACCAAATATAAAATATCATTATTAAAATTATAGGCCTTTACATTCTAAACCCAATTGATATTTTTCCTAATATATTTTATTTCACTAACAATAATGGAAAATGATAGGGTTAATACTATTTTATTTCAATATTTGATTCCAATTATTCCTCATCATAATAATGGTTTATTAACAACTATTTTACTAAGTGTGTTGTCTTAAGTCATTTATAGTTTTTTATTTCCCAAGATCATCACCGTCTTCTATTCTGTAGAGATATTATTTCAAAATGGTAAAACAACAAATTTAGTACAATTATGGGATCTGAAATTTATTTTTTCATGAAGAATCCATGAATAATTTCATATACTTTAGACAAGGTTGGAAATACTTTTTTGGTAATATATAGTTCCAATTCGACCAATAATCTCATTAGGACTAATTTACTAGCTAATTTGATTTACCATTTCCAAAATCCATCAAACCTCGTCCATGGAGAGTTGTAAAAGAAAATTCTATCTATATCCTTAAACTCCATGGCTCTAAAAATGTTATCATTGCATCTTTTTTTTAAATATGATCATAACTAATATTTTAAATAGTTATATTACCGTTTCAATATCATAATAAACATTGTCAATTCATAGAATCAATAATTCTTCAACATCATCTAATAACATAGTGTTTCTATAAATTATTCATACAATGTGTAACATATTGATCAATTTGTATTCATGTGTGTTTTATATTGTTATGAGAGAACTCAACCATAAGAATATATCATTCCCATATTATTTCGAAGACATCCCTAAATAAATATGTTTCTAAATAAACCATTCATATTGGTAATTCATTTGGTTGATATAAATCAATAGGATTTTTAACATAGTATATATATATATATATTAGACATTAATAGATCTTGGAGGTAATATGTGTGTCTCAATCAGATACAATATATATTTGGTTTACACCTCCCTACAATACTTCCCTTATGTATATCTTTATAAGATAATCATGTGAGATGACTTCTTGAATTGAAATTAGATAATATATCATTGTAATATGATACACTATAACCCATATATAATTCAATACTTTTAATGTATTTAAAAGACCATTAAAAAATCCCTCATCCATGTTTCCACATTCAACATAATTATGGGAAATTTTTATAATTACCAATGAAAACACCCTCTCCACCTTCACTTCATAACATATAATGAATAGTGACACATATTATTTATTCCTGATAATCATATATTCCCCTCAATTATGAACATACATAACATAATACATCGTCAATATCCCTTGGCGGATAGAGAATATCAATCACTATGCATTATTCATGATCTATATGTTAATCTCAATATATAATTGAAACCTAGTCTCGAATCAAATAATACAACTCCTGGTTCATTAATTTTTAAATCTATGAATTAAATATTATTTTTTGAGAATCCTCCTCTCTGATTCCACAACATGCCACTAGGAATACATTATATACTAATGAATATGTGGTTTTTATTTCATTATCAAAATTTATGATGTTTTCCACTCCTTTATGACTTATAGGGCAATCCATTGGATCTATATGAATATTAGATCCTTATAAATTTTCATCATTCATAATTTATTGGATCCTAACTACATAGATATACTTCCACTTTATTTTTCATCTCATAATTATAATGGATTGAGAATTCATTATTTTTAACAATCTATAGACACAATTAATTCTATTTATTAATAATAATTCATATGATAATAAATTTGTGTCCCTTATGATAAAAATATATATTAATATATAAAATATAACCTATGGGGAAAATGGTGCAAAATGATCAATTTAAAGATCTTGAATGAAAAAAGTAGATCTTTCATTTCATTTATGAAATCATGAAAATTTATCTAAAGCAAAATGTGGGCTATAATATATTAATTTTTCATTAGTATATAACTATGAAGTTATTTGATGCATTGTTTTATAAAATGACATGCCCCCTTGAAGATAATGAAAGTTCTACAGTTGTGATAAGAATATTTTCTAATTCCATGATTATCTATTCATATTAATTATTCCTCATGATCATAACCCATTTAGAGTTATCTTGGTTGATGGGTTTTATAATACTCATAAGATAATAAAAATCATTGAGAATACCTACGTAGTCTATGGGAGTCACATATATCTATTATAAAGATTGTATTTGGACACTTTTTAATCTTTGTACCATAGATGTATCCACATATTTCTAGTTATTGGTGATGGGATACCGAAATAATGGTTGTTTATTTTTCAAAAATTCAAATTTAGTATACTATACATAAATCTTCTCCATTTACAATTTATTTTCCATCGTACAAAATTATTCTAATGTTTCTCCATATATTTTAATTATATAATAATATCACTATAAATACTATTAAAAATATTTTAGTTTAGAATCTAATGACTCTATTTATCTTTTCCATGAGTATTGGGGGATAATTACAGAGTCTGATGGTCATTACTATTAACTCATTGTATTGAACCCCAATAGATAATCCACTTACAATAGTGTCACATACATGTTTTCCACTAGGCGTATAGCACGAGTCCTTGTACCCAAAAGGATACCAACTATAATCGATGATATAATTTAGGTGCAATAGGTATACTATAAATTATGAATCAGAAATTAATATAGCATAAATAAAAATAAATATGAGATTAAGTATATAATAACACCAAGCCATCAATACTAAATAAAACTTAATCTGGCAAGAACATGATCTAACTGAAATTCAATAAGGGGTACATAGTACCTTGAATGTATGATAATAAAATTAAATAAATAATAGATATAATAGCCATATCCAATAAAACCAAGAGAACATGATTCCTCACCTTCTCCCTTTCACCATACTAGCATAAAAATATAATACCATTCAATAAAAAACCCCTATACATAAACCAAAAAACATAGGCCATGTCTAGGTAGCCATCTCTTCCCTGAATAGGGTGTGAGATATTATCAGTTGGGCATTACCAATGATTTAGATTAAAAAATCCCTTCTATTCATAACGAATTTCGAAATGTGTAGATCTAACAAGAATAATACAAAAAAGACAAGTGAATAAATAATTTTGATAAGAGAAATCTATAATAGGATACCTGTAAATGTAGTAAAATAGAATACAATTGTTGGTAATTTACCAAAAAATACATTGGATAATATTGTACATGAACTATTAGGGGGTTAACCTATGTACATTAACCAAAGCATCCATTTTTATTCTATTGGTATCATACATAGAAAATTATGTTAAATGTGGACCATCATTGGCTAGGACTAAAGTCCATTGACCCTAATATCCTCCTTGAGTGTGTAAAGCACATCAATATAAAATTTTCTAATGACATGGGTGGAGCCCAAGGAGCTTGTATGTGGCGGTCAAGGAATGTGAGATCCAATTTTATAGTCCAAGGAATAAAATTTAAAATTAATATAATACGATTATTGGTTACAAGCTATATTATGTCAGATGAGTTTCATATCATGAAATATAATTCCACAATATTTATACTATAATTCAAAGGATCATTCTAGTTTTCCTACATATTTCAATTTAATTTTTTTTAAAATAAAACATCACATTATTCAAATATAAGAAATGTGATATAGGATCACATATAAATCCATTCCACTTCCTTAAATAACAATAAAATTATAATATATCAATTTTTATCCATTTATTTCCACAAATATGATTTAATTCATTTAATTTTTCGTTTTACTTTTAAATAAATTTTCTTCATATAATGTACACGACCCTGAACATTTCATTTAATCGAACATGTCTCCCATTAATAAAATCAAATCTCAACATAATACATTTTATGGAGTAATGGTGGAAAATATCACAACTCTTTCTTAATGGATATATGAGTTGAGGATAAATCCCTCCAACAATATGCATGGGTGTAATAGAATATTTAATTCATCATATAATCAAAAAATTTATGGTTTTATTAAATTCTATATAATTTATGGTAATGTCTAGTGTGAGACACCAATTTTCATTTAAAAAAATCAAAAAAATAGATAAAATGTGTATACAGCCTACCCCAGTCATAGGATCGTCCAATAATCAAATATTGTGAACTTAAATAATCTAGAATAAGAGAATTCATATAATCTGCCAAAATCCTAAATAATAGTGGTTATTATTTCACATGATATAGCATTTTTTATTTTGAGATAAATAATGAAATGAAGAATAAGAATACTTACATACCAATTTAATTCTAATTCATCCAAAAATATTTGATTCAGACAAATAATTGGGCGGATTCTCCAAAATGGTGCGGTGGAGTAGGTAGGCATGTTAGGGGGGATTCATAAGAAATAAAAGAGGAAAATAGTGAAACACCTTTTAATGGTATAGGGATAAAAAAGTAATTTTCTATTTCAATATGGATCATGGTTTGGCCCTACATTATATCTATCCCTAAACCAACCATGCATCTAACTCTATCAATGATTCATAACCCACATGGTTTGACCAAACGGTTTCTTATATCAATGTGCCAACTATGGGGTGATA
This sequence comes from Viscum album, assembly GCA_963277665.1. Lineage (NCBI taxonomy): Eukaryota > Viridiplantae > Streptophyta > Magnoliopsida > Santalales > Viscaceae > Viscum > Viscum album. Next base: position 1,744,589,606 of record OY728156.1, read on the forward strand.
CTAGTTAAATGGAACCAATGATGCAGCTAGGTGAACATATTTTAAAAACATGGGTTGACCATGACACCACATGATAGATTACAACTTGAGATCCACATGGTCTATCACCCCACCATGAACTAATTATAAAACTATTTGACATCACATAAAGGGTCGTACTATTTCACATAATGAGATATATGGTTTTAATAAACAATTCAGCCAACCCATTTTCCTATAATTTATTATTATAATGCCTAGTTCTCCAAAAATTCTTCCAAAAATCAGTTCCACATATTGGGCCTCATAACAAATAAAAAATAAATTTAAGTATTTATCCCATGAAATTGAATTTCGAGACTCTATTTTTTATTTTTCCTTCTAGAAAATGAATATTTCAATTTCCCACTGTAATTTTTCAAACCCATTAAAAATAATGGACGTTACAAACTCCCAACCTTATAAAATCCAATCTCGATTAATCCATGGGGGAAAATGATAAAATAACCCAACCTATTAGGTTTATGAGGTATCATTAAAATGGTACCTATGCTTTTCAAAATTCCTAGCAGACATATAGACACACATAAATGACATGGAACTAGATCCCCAAAATTTTGATCCAATGAAAAAAATTAATTTTGAAACATTTTGACAGGACTTACACGAATCTATAATCCTTGAATTGCGATCTTGAAATCATATTATTCCATTAATTTGGATATGTTATTTCAAAAACACAAAATTAAGTATAAATGTCCAATTTTGTGTCTTGGTACTTCCACTCTCTGAATTGTGTACTAAAACATATTATTATCACTATATATACACTCTTAAAATATCATCAAAATACACCCAAGGAAACTCCACTCAGTCCTAGATCTTATTAAAATGGACAATCTCCTATCAACTGATATCATATTGTTCATTCTGTATTTTCATAGAAAATCCCTGGTAGACCCCTTATGAAACACATATGTCATCCTAATGACAATCGTGATAAAGGTGTCTTATAACTCACATATACCAAGCTAAGAGAAAATATTTTTAACAAACTAAGATTGTCTATTTTAAAAAGTATTGGCTTAAAATACTGATATATATCCAAAATATAAATTATAAATACGTATAACATGGAATATAGAGAATTTTTTGGTACTGTCAAAAATGGTGTACACGTATTTCTGTTACGTCTCTATGCAGAAATAGATCATGATAAAATATCACATTATGGTTTATCAACAACAGACATGCTATCAGAATCTAGTATCCATTGATTTTCATAAACTAAATCGAGTTTAACACCCACATCATGATTTCCCCAAATTAAATAATCGAACAAATTCATCGCATTTCCTATGAATTACAACAATACATTAGTTTTTTCATTAAATGAAATCTATGATCCAAATAGTCTACCCATTGACGGTCCTCAAGAACCCATTACGCTTCCCTCAAGATTAACAACCACTAATTACCATTGTTAGTGTCCCCAACATTAGGATTATACTTCTCATCACCCTATATAAAATATTATGTAAATATAACTACATGTTCTTAGATATTATAATTTTTCTTGGTATGACACATATCATTCTAATCTATAATGTAATCATTGTTCACTAACTCCTCTCTATTTTATAAATAGTTCCCCTATAAAATGTCAAATTTTATCTCATAAAGAGTTTCAATAATATTAAACATCTATTGCTGTACAACTAAACATTATTTTACCATTAGTAAACTACATGATTCCAACATCAATAAAGTAGTTTTTTCAAATCAAAAATATATTCACATATATCATGATTTATAAATGAAGATGTATCAATGTAATTAAGATTAAGTTAATATAGGGGGCATGATCCACTCTTAAAAAATAGAATACTGATATATTTTCAATACGTTTGTATAGATCTACATAACCATACTTAAATCAATGAAGGATATTTTCCTTTATTGAGGATTGGAACAATGTCTACCAAGGATGTGTGCTACAGTCCACCCATGGGTAACACATCAAAAAAAATTTAGTCTATTCTATTTTTTGTCCTTATACCAAGCCCTTTATTTTAATTATCATATTCTTTGGGTCAAACTACGAGTAAGAGTTGTATTCTGAAACCATCAATCATCAACTCTTACTCATCCACTCACAAATGTTTAATTATAAAATGTTTCCATTAACAATACGTGTGAGATCACTCACCAAATGAATAGGATTCACATCCCATAAAACCCTGTTCAATCCTGACTCAATAAACTGTGCTTTCTCCATTAATAATTTATAAATTATTTAGCAACATGTGGTGTCAATAATTATTATAATGGGTGTTCCCTGGGAACAGATTTTAAAAAATAGAACCTCCCATGTTATTTGATTTATTGATCGAATGTCATACTCACATGTAGTTTTAGAAAATGACTCTCCATGCACACAATTACCAGTTATCTATACCATGCACCCAACTAGTCATACACATCCAGGAATTTTTTAGTATTCAAAAGCTTAGGTTTTTTCTAGGCATGAAGGGAGTCGATATTCTACTATTACAAAATTTGATCAATTCCCAAGTATCAATCTCATATATAGTTTAATATTATTCTCATTTCATTTATGGAATTTATAAATACTGGGCCCACATCCCTCATAGTTTGACCTCCTTTAACAAAATGAAATTGAATGACAAAGGTTTTCATCCAATGTATGGGCATCATGGTCTCCCAAATATCTCTAGGGTGACTATAATGAGAACCATACTATCCGAATAGAGTATATTTAATTTAATATAATTTGAAAATTAACACTATAAAAAATATGAAAAATATATTAAGGTAGATAATCATCATACTATAAAATAGATAACTCAATAATGATACTGATGACGTAACATAAAAAGTATTAGTCTTCTATTCCTCAGTGATCTCTAGGGATCCAAAAAATGGTTTTCATACTAATTGGTTACAATGATAACATGTAGGACACCTAGATGTAACTAAAAGTCATATGAATATGGTAATACCCCATAAAATTTCTTTTTTAATATACAACCTAAAACTTATTGATGTTATTTTTTAATTAAAACAGTTGTTATAAATTTCTGAATCAAACCAATGAATAATAATCACAGTTCAATGAAATATAAACAAGGGATCTACTAACTTCATGTATCTGAGGGAACTATATCAGGTCTAACCCTTAAATTTAACATATGTCATACATATATATATAATGTAATATAATTATTGTGAGTTTACAAGGCTCTACCAGTGATCCTTTATTCTTATGAAAACAATATACGGTAAATGACTCCCTAGGATAGATTCACATTACCATTAAAATAATTTATAAAGATAACCCCTTCATGGGGGTTGAAAATATAAATCCAGTAAAGGTTCCATCTAAGTAATTTACATGATAATATTTAATGAAGACACATTAAGAAGCTTATAAGAAGGGATTTGAATTTCAGTTTTTCAAGAACAACTATACTACATATTTTATTTATCTACCACCCTAAAAAATATCACCATTTATTCATAATTTTATTTTTACAAGCATTAATTGATATAATAATTTCGTACAACTAGTCTCGGATAAAGAAAATTCAAATAATAAAATATCGAGGAATAATATCATTATCTTGTCTTTCAATGTCTTGTTAACTCACACCTTATTATAAGAAATCTCAAAAGCATAATAAAATAAATTTTTTCATGAAAATGGGATAAATGAATTAATATTCCACATTAATTTTATATGTAACAGAATACAAATGGTTGTATAAATATTAAATAAAAATCATATACAACGTTTATACCCTAATGGTGTTAAGAGTCAAGGATTGGAAGATTTTTGTGACTAAAAAGGGTTCCATCATGTCTATCTTGGTACAAATATAATCGTATAAATTCCTAGATTCCTCACTATATAAATGAAAATATGAATCCCAAATAACTGTAAAGTTCAACATATTATATTTGAACATTGAAAACATGCATAATGAGTTTATCTCAAATAAAACATGCCCCAAAATTCATACTTGGGCCAAGTTGTGATTTTATAATCCTATTCAAATGGCTTTTCATCCCCAAATTATATATAGGTATTGTTTTTCACAATGAAATTTTTTAATTAAAACTATGTATATATATATATGACCCCCATTATTTTTTTGATTAATAGACATCCACATGTTATAATTTTATTATTTTTTATAAGATAAAAATGGAATTCATAGAGTTGTAATTTGGTTTTCCTTTTTTCTCAAAATAAATTAGGTCTATATATAATATTTAAATTAAATTGGTTTCCCTTACAAATTCATAATGGTCAATACACATTTAAAATAATTATTATGACCCATTTTATCACATACAAAAATTATTCATCCCATGTACCAATTTTTCATGGATCAAGTAATTTTCATCAATTAGTTTAATTGAATTTCTCCATGAAGCTACATCAGAATACTACATTTTGGATGGTGATGAAAAATTATTTATAAAACTGTATATCAATAATGTAATCTTCGAATATACTAATCTGTAATAAGATACGTCAATAAATGATAGAAATAATAGTATGATATATCATAATCATGGATTATAGTTAATATTATTATACACAAACATAAAAAGGAATTAAAAATACTAATAAATACTACATCATGGTATATATAGATGCATTCAATATATATATATATATATATATATATATATGCATCGTATAGGAACAATAATTACCTTAGAAAATAATGATGCAACATACATTTTATTTAATGGAAATTATTTTTTCCCACAATGATGCATGTAATAATGTATCTATTCCATACTGAGCCAGGGGTAGTTTTAATAAATCAAAAATCAAAACAAAATTGATGCACAACATTCAATAAATCGGAAATATTAATCATATATAATATAATACAATAGTATCATCCCATGATACCTGTTCATTACCTCGTTCCTAGGATGGATGATTCCAAACATTAGCTATTTTACATGTTCCATCATGTTTCAAGTCTCTTTTATACAATCAATAAATAATAACAAAAATATGAAAAATGGATTATGTTACAATTTTTATTTTCCCAAAATGAAATCTGCATAGAATAGTTCCCCAAGATGGTTTTCCACTTGGACTCTAGTGTCCCTACCTTATAATAAATTCAATCGAATAGAAGAAAGGGTTCTAATGTGGTAATAGTGGGATACTATACTATTTGGATTGGAAATATTTATTATAGAAACAATAATAATAATTCATTTTCAATCTCTTGAAAAAAATATAGGTAGGTATATAGGGTATATATAAACTCTTATAATAATGTTTAATAAACAAATACGACAAAAGCCATCTCTAATAGCATAATGATAAGCATCTCATTCAACTAATCCCTTACACCATGAAATCCTTGATATAAAATATAATGAAATTAAAATCCCATGTCCTAATAATTTATATATGATGTCTATTTGGGTACCCATGATCATATAATACAGGGTTTGAGATATAGTATGTAGGTCAAAAAAATTATGTCTACTACAAATCTAGTTTATTCCTAAATCTGATTATACATTGTTGATATATAACATATATCTACCTAAAGATAATGATATCAATCAAGCCTATAAGAACATTCAAAAACAGTAACACTATAATAAATGAGAAATTATATGCAATTTGGAAATTATTTTCCATGACATATTATATATTATAGTTTATTAGACATTTTTTTCTAGGACCAAGGTTTTTTGAACAGGGAATCCTCTTCATGTCGATTTTTATCATCCATAGAAAACTCTATTATGTATAGACCGACATGGTCCATATAAAAAATTCTATTGAGAAAGGATTCCACTTCGAGACCATGGATCCCATCCATACCCAATTGTAAAAAGAAATGGTTGTCCCCAAGGGGTTGGCGACTATCACCGAAAGGAGTAATCCCTAAAACTGGGAAGGCATTGCCTTTCTATCCTCTAAACACACTCAACCATGCAAACATCATGATATGACCAGAAGTGAAATGTATAGTAAACATAGTGTGGACAGAATGCATAAAGGGACAAAATACAAGCCCAACTAGAATGTAAAAGAAAAATTGAAATAGAAAGTAAACTAAATAGCTCCTGTGAACACCCACAAAGGATCCTACCAGATGGGTAAGTATATTTCTAAAATGGTCATATCTATGGTATGCCTCGTCTAAGGTCGACCTCTGTGATGCCACCAGACCTGGTACCCTCATCCTCAGCTAGTGCTTTCCACTGTCTGCACCAAACACAACATGGTGTAGATATATCCCGTGCAAGGGTGAGTACAACGATACTCAGTAGGGACCTTGAGACCCTCAAGGTCTCACACAGTCCACAAAGTATAAACCAAAATTCATGTAAACAAGTGAAAACCTTACATAGGTATATTCCCATATATATACCTATGTTATCAAGTAAACCCATCTTATTCATGAGTAAACACAAGGCCCAAATCCTTATCCAAGTACAATTATTCCACGAAGGAAATAATGTGATGAAGGTAACCACCATGAAGGTAAGTACCACAATGTTATTTCACACAGAATATTACCACAAAGGTATCACCACGAATTTAAGTACCACAAAGGTATGCTATACTGAAGAATTCTACAAAGGTATCACCACGAAGGTTAGTACCACACCAGTACGCCACACAGATGATTACCAAAAAGGTAAAGACTTGGCTCACACTAGGAATAACATGGGTATGGTAGTAAATATGATTATATGTAACTAATGAGTCATCATACTCTGTTGATAAGCATACCCACATAGGATCCTAAATCATCAGATCCATGTAGGATACTAATTCATCAGACCCACATAGAATCCTTGTATAACCGACCCACATAGGATCCTAGAGTAGTCCCACGTGGATTCTAAGTGAAAAGCCATGTTGATATCTTGAACACATACCCATGTAGGATACCAAAGCAGAAACCCACATAGGATCCCAAACCATATACCCACATAAGATCCTTTTCTCATTTTACAACTAGCTACAGGGTTCCCGCACTATACTCGCTTGATTCCGAGAGGGTCCGCTCCACAATCCATGTGTCGATATAAAACTACCACGAAGTCCCAAGAATATGATACAAATGGATTTCTACAAAAAAATGTGTTTCAATGCAATAGACAGTGCGTCAATCAGATGCCCAGTCTGTAAGTTATTGGTTTTTTAACCCCGAGGGCCTGGTTGGATTCGTGTTTGATCCAACCCGGTCGTACCACAACATTATCCAAAAATCAGGTGGGGTATACCAAAAGGACCTTCTTCATCCAATGTTTTTGGCACTGAATAAGGTTCGTCAAGTGGACACCCATAGCTTGAGATTGTTCGAAAGAAGAAAAAGGGGTCCAAGTTGTTCCAGGTCCGCTGCGACCCAGTCGGACTGACCCGGCCCGACCCACCAGCACCACCAGGCCCATAGTGCAGCGGAATGTAGGGTCTGCAGTGCAGTGGCCTGCAGTGTGGCGTCTACTAGGCTTGTGGCTAGCAGGATGGCCATCCTCCTCCGTGCAGCATGGTCGCATGCTGTTCCTTCACCAGTGGCCAACAGCAAGTCGACTGCCCTTCCTTGACCACCACGGCACAAGGCCGTAGCCCCTGCCCGTCGGGTGGTGTGGACGTGCACCTCCATTCCCTTCGTGCGGCCATCTGGAGTGCTGGTTGCCTCCCTTTCTCTGCCATAGCCGAAAGGTTGTAGCCCTTCTCCTAGGGTGCAGTTGCGCAGCCCCCGTCTTCACTGCCAGCCGGTGTGCCGAGTGTAGCTCCCGAGCCACATCGGCGTTGGTCGCCAGTATGGGACATTGGCATCATTCCTCAGGTCACCGGGTGCACCGTGGTGAACCATTATTCATTCCCCAGATTCCCTCACATGTCTCAGGACATTTCCATTGATTCAAGACCACCAATTATTCCACAAGGATGCTGAGTGGTCAGGCCATGTTCATTTGGCCCGAACCCTCCATGTTAGAACAATATCAAGTGTCTTGTCTATTATTGAATCATGAAGAACTTCAATAACATGTAAAGGGGTATATAAATAACAAAACCTACCTCAATTTCTCATTAGAGGTGTCACAGGAAGAAGTAGGTGAAGGCGATGAGGGTGTCAATGAACGTCGCTTCGAAAATATGCTTTTGAATTTGGGCTCATGCATCGTCCTCGTTCTTGATTACTATGTACGTTCTATATTGGATATTGGTATTCATCATTGGAGTAAGGTGTTCTTTATTGGGGAAATGTGGTTCTCTAATGCTCTCCCCATGCCTTTGTTTTTCTAATTATTTCCCCCAGGAAAAGAGGAGCCAACAAATTCAAATAGGTTTATCAATTTAATTTATGTTGGGACAATTAAATGTATTGCGTTAAATGGAACAATTAATTGTATTGCATTAACAAAATTAAATGGGAGGATTCTAAGAGACATCCCCACATTAAAGAGGGTTAGGGCGGTCCCCACCACAAGAATTCAAAATGGGGTTTTTCTCATTCGGGTGTTCCCCACCACAATAACTCAAAAGGATATGGTTTTAAAGGAAAAATTAAAGGTTAAATATTTTATTTTTCTTTGTGCCCAAAAAATTGAAAAACAAACATCCACCCTCGAACAAATGCAGTCGATGTGAAGGCCTCCTTAATTGAATATCAGCACTATGAGTTCAACGGTGTCCTAAGATTTCAATTCCTAGAACCTCTTCCAAATATAAAAAATACCGCTATTATGTTTACTAAACGTACCTGAAAAAAGGTCAAAAATTCCATCTAGGCGCACCCAGCCTTTGAATCATACACAACCAATTTTTTCAGACTCGTAAAATTTTGATATAATTTAAAAAAAAATTACATGGAATATCTGGGTCATTATATTCTCCCAACCTTAGGGCTTTGCGTTCCTGAAAGCCACATAAAAAAAATAAGGAAAAAAAGTGGGGGGTTCTAAGAACAAAATTGAGCCTCCCACTCCCATGTGCTTTCCTGGATGTTCTCATGCTGCCAACACATATGCACCAAAGATATCGACTTACCATGAAGGACACCCTCTGATCGATCCTCAATCTCCACTAGAACCTCCATAAACATCGCCCTATTATTGATGTCCAGCTCACCGTGGTCGATGATGTTAGATGGGTCATGCACGTATCTCCTCAGTTGTGATACATGGATGATGTCGTGAACTCAGTGAAACTGAGGTGGAAGTGATATGTGGTAATCCACCTCTCCAACTATTCTACGTACTCGAAAGGATCCGATGAACCTCAGAGATAACATGCTGCCCCAGCCAAATCTCTGCAAACCTCATCAGGGTGAGACATGTAGAAAGACTTGGTCACCATCCTTGAACTCCAGAGATCTATGTCTCCTATTAGAATAAGACTTCATCCTACTCTGTGCAGTCTTCATCTATTATTGAATGATCTACACCTTCTCAGTGGTGGCCCATACTATATCTGGTCCCATGAGTGATGACTCCCTGGGGTCAGTCCAGTGCAAAGGTGATCCGCATGGTCATTTGTACAAGGCCTTGAAAAGAGACATCCCAATGGTGGAGTAATAGATTTTTTTTGTAATAGAACTCCACCTAGGACAAGTGATCCTCCTAGCAGTAACAGATGTCAAGGATGAAAGCTTGAAACATGTCCTTGAGGGTCTTAATTTTCCACTTAGTATGGTCATCCGGTTGAGGATGGAAGGTGGTGCTCAAACGAAGTTGCATCCCAAAAGACTCTTGTATCCCCTTCTATAGCTGGGATGTGAAATGCACATCATGATCAGAGACAATTGTCAAGGGTACTCCATGTAGCCGCACAATCTACTGCACATATAGACGTCCCATTCTCTTTACATAACCCCCCTCTCTGACTATTAGAAAGTGGGCCGACATGGTGAGTCAGTGGACGATCAGCCAGATTGAATCATTACAGCTGGATATACATGGATGTCCTGTCACAAAGTCCATGGATATCGTCACACTTCCACTCTGGGACCTCTAAAGGATGAAATATGTGTGCTGGTACCTGATGTTCCACCTTTACTTGCAGATAAATGAGGAACCAAGAGACAAACTCTACTACTACTTTATTCATTCTCAACCACCAGTGCTGTCATCGGAGGTCCGGGTACATCTTCTCCTCTCCTGGATGTACCACTAGAGGTGATGTGTGGAAATCACTAAACACTTCCTCCAGAAGTGACACCGGTTCCCTAGTACGTCCTTCGAAAAACATTATGTGCTCCCCACCTTTAGAAAATCCACCAGGTGCATGTCCTATGGATATATGACCACGCCGTGCCTCATAGTCAGTGTCCCCACGCTGTGCCTCCCTGACTCACTGAAGAAGTGAGTGAGTGACTGTAAGATAATGAAGAAAAGATTCTCCATCTTAATCCATAATGGATATCTACAATTTTGTTAGCTGCTCTGTCACCTCAACTAGTAGTTGTATACTAGATCTCTTGCTGAGAGAATCTTCAATAACATTCTCCTTCCCAAGAGTATACACTATCTCGAAGTCATAGTCCAGGAGGAACTCAAGACAACGCCGTTATATGAGGATCAGGTCCTTCTAAGAGAAGATATAACTAAGACTCTTGTGATCAAAGTAGACTGTAAAATGTTCTCCCATGAAGATATGATGCCACATGTTCAAGGTGAAAACCACTACTACTAACTTCAGGTTATGGGTTGCAATGTTCTACTCATACTGTCTCAGCTGTCGAGAACCATATGCAATAACTGATCACACCCAAATCAGTACAAATCTAAGCCCAGTCCCTGATGTGTCTCTGTAGACTATGTACCCAACTCCCTCCTCTGAAAGCCTCAAGATGGGGGCACTATTCAGCCTCTTCCCCAGCTCATGAAAACTCCTCTAGCATCTCTCCGACTGAACAAAGGGTTTCCCAGTCTTCGTTAATGATGATAAAAGTGCTTCAACTCTGGAAAAATATGGAACAAACCTCCAGTAGTATGTACAAAAACCTAGGAAACTCCATACCTCAGTCACACTCATTGGTGGCTTCCATGAAAGTACCACCTCAATCTTCACTGGACCCACTGGAACTCCAACCACCATGATAACATTTCCCAGAAAGCAAACCTCTCGGATCCAGAACTGAATCTTTGAGAGATTACCATAAATCTCGTTCCCTTGATGTGTGTCCATGAATTTTTGGAAATAGTTGGCATGATACTCCTTAGTAGTCGACTGGATCAGAATGTCATCAATGATGACCACAATAAAGTGATCAAGATATGGATGAAAGATCATGTTCATGAGTGCCATGAGCACTGCTAGAGCATTGGTCATGCAAAACGGAATGACCAAAAACACATAATGTCTGTACCAACATCTTAAAGTAGTCTTCAACACATCTTTGTCTCACAAAATTAACTGTTGATAACCTGATCTAAGGTCTAACTTTGAGAACCATCTTTCCCCATTTAGCTGATCAAAGAGGTCGTCAATCCTCAGAAGTGGGTTCTTGTTCTTCACGGTCACCTGGTTCACGTGCTGATAGTCGACACAAAGTCTCAATCTTCCATCCGACTTCTTGGTGAACAAAATTAGGGTTAACTAAGTTAATAGACTAGTCCGGATGAGCCCCTTCCCATGTAATCCCTCCACCTTTACCGACTGCTCACGATGCTCCGCGGGAGTCATCCGACATGCTGATGAAGATATCAGTGTCGTCCTGGGGTACAAGTCAATTTAAATGTCCACCTATGTACGAGTAGGTAGACCCATAACATCATCAGTGAAGACATCCACGTACTAGTCCACCACTACAAGATAGACCAGACTCTCCATATCTACTACTCTAAGGGTAAGGTTATCCAACTGATGAGTGATCAGCTGCACCCTCCTCCGGGTAAGTCTATACTATGCTACAAAGGCTCCCTCCCCACTCGTGAAGGTAACCCTAGTCCCATCCATGCGAAAACACAAAACTTTGTGCCTAATAATGTTAATTTAATCATGCACTATAAATAACTAGTCCATCCCCAAGATGACATCGTAAGGCCTCCACACCGCTACTAGGAGATCCCATCCTAAGTTCTCACCTCCTAGAGTAATCTGTCACACACGGTTTATTTTTGGCTTTGTATTGATCCGGCCCATTAGAAATACTGATACTTTTCATGGGTATTTGATGAGATGAATATTGAGTTTTGAAGTTTCGTATATGTCTAACCACCCTAATTTGGGATCCCCATTGTTTTTTTAGTAGTTTTTGAAGAAAGGGTGGTTACTTCATGATTTGGGCCAACCGTGAGCACATTCCAAGTTTTAAAAACTGAATTTGTTTCTTTTATAACTATTTTGTTTTTCATTCTTTTTCACCCATTAAACTTATCACTTGTCCTATACTGACACATTAAAATTTCTTTATCCTTTTGGACCCATTATAAATTCATAAGATGGGTGAATTCGGGTTACTTATTTAGGTATTGGGCCAGCCCATGGGCCCATTTCCTGTTTTAAAAAAATAATTTTTTTCATATATATCTTTTTCATTTTTTAGTCGTTTTCAGTGATTACACCGCCCCCTCTAAGCCAATAACCCTATATTATCCCTAATAGTCTATTTTACCACTTTGGAGCTCATATGGGTCGCGTATTAGGGTGATTGTTCTCTGGTTTCCTCAAAACGTTTAGAATTGATAAGGTAAATTGTTTCACCCATAACTCATTCAATTATTTTTCTTTTGGCCACCAATTTTCTTCCCCTAGTTCCTTATAACATTAGGAGGCTCTCCAAAAAATTTCAGGCCATTCCATTCTCTATAGGGTTGTAGATCTAATGGATGATGAAGAGTTTTCTAGCGTGAAAGGTGAGATTCCTTCTCCTTTCTCCTTCCTCTTCCCCCTCCTTTCATTATTTCGTGGATTTATTTTATACCCTAGTATTGATCGAACTAGGGTTTTGTTATACCATGTTTTTTAATGGGGTTTCTGTTTGTTTAGGTCTGATCTTTATAGTTATATGGTTTATAAAACCGCGGCGGGTGATTTCGGGTGTGCGTTTCAATTACGCCAAAGATTTGAGGTAGGATACCCATTGCACATGACATTATTATTTAAGTTTCATCATGTTATTATATTTAACACCCGATATATATGTTTATTATTGTTTTTCATCCTTTGGATAATTTTATTGGTGTTCAAAGTGGTTGTTTAATCATTGGTTTGTGAACGGTAGTGATGTTTTGTCATGAAAGTTCTAAACAATGTTTGTTTAAATGTTCCATTATCTTTTGAAAATATTTTATGAGGTTTATAATCTTTTATATGGTATTTTTAACATGTTACAGTATCTTAAATGAAATTATGGCTTTAAATTGGTGTTTTATTCCTTTCCATGTATATAAAATAAATTGTTTTGTTTAAAAAGGGCATGTCATGTGTTCGGTAAATTGCCCGGTTGGCTTTTATGTGTGATGTGTGATTTAAAAGTTATTTGTTTGGATTTATAAAGGAATTCGAATAATGATAAATGGTATTTTTGGGTACTTATCTGGATTTCCTATTTGTATTTGTTTTTACAATCAAGTGTGTTTTGATTTACAACATATTTTGGCCCGAGTTGCCCAAAAATGGACTGTTTCACATCTTTATGAAAATGGACGTGTTTTGAATATGTAACCTGGTTATTATAAGAGATTTATGAATGTGGTTTTATGCTTTAAATTGTGTTTATACAGATCCTTAATAGAATTAAAATTCATACCTTCGTCAAAGGATAGTTTTGAGAAAATAATTAAAGGCCCGTTTGGCATTTCCTAGAAATGAAGGAGTGTTTTACTTGTATATAACAATTTGTGCAATTAGGATTGTTTTATGGTCCATTAAATGATTTTATTAAATGTTTATTGGGCTTCCAAATATGATTTGGTTTGGTTATGATGTGTTTTTATAATTTAAAGAGTGTTTTTGAAAGAGTTTTATGTGCAAAGCCTCAATACAGTTCATGAAATTGTTTTACCGAAATATTTAGCAGTTTTTTGATTAGTGTAAGAAATGTGAAGAATGATTATGGGCTGTTTGTGTTTTTATGGTTTTGGAATGGAATGGGTATGTGAAATGTGTATTTGATAATATGTGTAACTCGATTGAGCACTAAAGGGAATCTCGGGTATCTAGGTTGGCAGACGTGTACTAGTATGCTAGTGATTCTGTGGGGGTTGGCCCCTGTTTCACGTAGCATATTTGACGATGACAACACTACTTAAACTATGATGATGATGATGATTGGGGACCACTAGGTTATGGATATGTTCCCTACTAGTGGCTCGTGCATGAGAACAGATATTTATTATGGTTACTTTCACCGAGATACGAGGTACCTGGGGCTCACAACTAACTAGTGTCTAGGGGTATTCCTGTGACTAGTGCTCATTGGCTATTTTGTGCTCACCATCGGCATACGGTGTGTTTGGTTGGTAAATTCAGTAGTATGTGTTATTTATTTTAATGTTAAAATTATTTAATGCATCCCTCTTGAAAACTATTTTCATTTTGAAGTTTCACCTCTTTGAAAATAATTGTTACTTGCATTTTTGTTTATTAAACATGCATGTTTTTTTCTGATAATTATTATAGCATGGAACCTCATTTGAAAACCATACTTTCAAATCTTGAATTTAAAACTATAAATTGATGTTTATTTTATTTTAAAGTAATGTGCATTGGGAATAGAATACCGGGCTAACCTACTGAGTTTTAATACTCACGCCTATAGTCTTCTTCTTTTTTTAGCCCTTGTGCAGGTTTCATATTTAGTTCGATCACCTTGGAGAATTTTTATCATTGTGTTGTAGAGTGACCAGAAGTGTCACATGGAGTTATTTTTTTATCGGAATTGTTCAGTTGAGTTGTTGGTTTTGTTCTAATTTTAGTTTCTTGTACAAATAATATTTAGTTTAATTTTTATATAAATTCATTTTGGGCTGTCAGTTTATTTCTTCTGTTTGTTTGATTGTTTATATATGGGGGAAATCGTTCCCTTGTGTACTCTATTGATGCCCTTGGTGCTTGTCACCATCCCGGGAGGATCGGGAATGCCTCTCAGGACTTGTCGCGGGCTGGCCTGGGTGACCGGTTCAGGGTCGACTCGGGCTGGTTCGTGAAAAAATGGTATCAGAGGTAGGTTGGCTATTAGTGGACCTTTCTTTTTAGAGCACCCTTGTTATTTTGGGGATGTCAAGGTAGATGGAGTAGGATTGTTGGGACATGAGGGGTAAGTGCAAGAAGAGCGTCGTGAACTCTTTCTTGTTCTAATCCTCACGTTTCCATGGAAGTCCGGTTTTATTAGTGTCCATTGTTCTAGTTGATTGTTTTGTATTGGGATATTAAAAGGGGAGTCTGACCAATGGCCTTCGTGAGCTCACAGGGCCTGGCAAGCCATGTGGAGCTGGGGAATGGTCCTAATAAGTCTCTCTGTGTTGGTGTTGTGTTTGGCATATGGCCGCCAACCATATGGTCAAGTCACCCATCAACACTAGTTCCCTTTTTTTGGGTCTCTTGAACCTTTCATGAATTCTGAATTTTTGTTTTTAAAATCCTTGTGTTAGAATTGTGGAAATGGGTTTTAATGTATGAATTAGATTTTGAAAAGTGAAAAAAGGGGGTTTCAATAATTAAATATAGGAATGGTTTAGGAAGGTTGTGTTTTTGTGAAAAAAAATGGAGGGAAGTAGAAATGATTTATAGGGATTGGATTATCCATAATCTAAACTTGTGGTTTGTTGAAATAAAATGTTTTGAAATTGTGAATCATTTTAAAGTGATTCTGGATTTTTTTTAATTGGGTTATTTTAGGATGTTAAAAAGTTTTTGAATTGGATAAATTAGTTTTGGCAATTGGTTTTGATCGGTTGGTGTTTTACTACAAACGGTATTGGTCTCAATGGACCTCAGATTATGAAAATATAATTTTCAGATTTTGTTTTAAAAAAAATGGCAAGGGGTTGTTTGGAGTGGCTTTGTTATTTAAGAAGTTTTTAAAAATGAAAAGGGGTATGTTTTTAAGAAAATGGTTCTTAATTAATTGTGGTTTTTTTGTGAAATATGAAAATGTTTTTTGACTTGGTGGTTGGTGTTCCTTTTGAAGGTAAATTGTTTTTTTTGAAATATGATGTTCAATTTTAGCCTTTGGTGTTTTCATGGTTGCTCACATGCATGGTTTTATTTATATCCGGAAGTATGACCTATATGGTATGGTGGTTGGGTGCCAGGGGTGGCATGTAAATGTGCATGTGGGTGAGACTAGATGAAACACCAATGGTGAATGTGGAAACCCACCAAGTTAGTTTGATTTTTCAAAATTGTTTTGAGTTGAAAATTGTGGCTTTTTTTTAAAACCAATGGTTATGTGGCTTGATTTTTCTATGTTGTAGAAGAGTTGTTTATTCAGTAAGCTTCTTTGTGATCTACAATTCATACTCTTTTTGTATCTTGAGATGATATCTTGTTGGTGTCTTGGTTTTGTAGTAATTTTCATTGGGTTTCTAAAAATGTGTTTGATGTTGTGATGTGGCCATGGATAGTTCTGCGTTGGAAATCGTTCATGCTGATCAACCTTAGGATTCCTTTAAAATTTTAAATCCACCTATTTTGATGATGCCTCAACTTGTTTGTTGGAATAGAGAGCTGTTTGGGATATATTAAAAGTGTTTCTAGGTCATGATAATTCTTTTGGACAGAGCAGTTGTGTTAGGCGATGTTGATGTGTTTCATCATATTCCTTGTCCATTATGCCCCTCGTTTGGAGTGAGATATAATTTTGATATGTATCTATGAGTTCCTATTTAGATTAAGGTTTTTGTTTGGTGATCAAGTGTGGTTTTTTTTGAGTGGTGTGATCCTTATCACCAGACTGTGGTGCAGCAAATGTTTCAAGAATTAGGGCTCCAGCCATAGGCCTCGGAGTGAAGCTTTTCACGCAGTCAAAAAATCAACAGAGGTGTGGAGTGCTAGATTAAGATCCTTACTCCTCTGTTTTGGTAAGTTAGTTACTATGTCAATGTTTTGGTTCCTCATTTTTATGAATTTCCCTTTGTCGCAACAAGCGTGGTGGACTTAACCCCTCACACAATGTCTATGGTTATTCCTTCATGGATGTGGGTTTTCAATCAATGTCCCAGTGTGGACCGCCTATAAAAATCGGGTGCAGTCGTGGTGTTACCTATTCATAGGGGGAGAGTTTTAGGTAGTTTCTTTGATTCTTTTGTTGTTTCAGGGGCCAAATTATTGGGTCCTCTTCCCTCCCATCCCCAATTGACGAGGGTCCAGAATTGTGTTGAATGTGTCGACCAAGTTATTCTCCCATCCATTCAAGAGTGGGTGGTTTATATGTTCATGTTGTAACCCTATTAACTTGGTATAGTAGTTTTTTATGAGGGTTTTTTTGGGCTTGTGTGAGTGAGTCCAAACTCTAGCTCATGTTCAATTCTTGACTATTCATTGCTACTTGGTTTCTAATGGTGGGGAGACCCACCATGGGTCTCTTGGATTTTCATCATAAGAACATTTCTAGTTCTAGTTGATTCTTAATGGTGGGTAGTAAATTCTGGAATCCATATGTGTTGTTTTTTTTTCAGCCGGAAAGTGTTATGGCTTCCGGGGGCGGAAAGCTTTAATGGTGGGGAGAATTGTCACACACGGTTTTTTTTGGCATTGTATTGATCTGGCCCATTAGAAATCATGATCCTTTTAATGGGTATTTGATTAGATGAATCTTGAGTTTTGAAGTTTCATATATGTCTAACCACCCTAATTTGGGATCCCCATTGTTTGTTTAGTAGTTTTTGAAGAAAGGGTGGTTACTTCATAATTTGGGCCAACCGTGAGCCCATTTCCAGTTTCAAAAACTGAATTTGTTTCTTTTATAACTCTTTTGTTTTTCATCCTTTTTTACCCATTCAACTTACCAATTGTCATATACTGATACATTAAAATTTATTTATCCTTTTGGAACCATTAGAAATTCATAATCTGGGTGAATTTGGGTTACTTATTTAGGTATTGGGCCAGCCCATGGGCCCATTTCCTGTTTTTTAAAAAAAATAATTTGTTTCATTTATATATTTTTCCTTTTTTACTATTTTTCGGTGATTCAACCTCCCCCTCGAAGCCAATAACCCTATATTATCACTCATAGTCGATATGACCTCTTTGGAGCTCATATGGGTCGCGTATTAGGGCGATTGTTCTCTGGTTTCCTCAAAACGTCCAGAATTGATAAGGTAAATTGGTTCACCCATAACTCATTCAATTCGTATTATTTTGGCCACCAATTTTCTTCCCCTGGTTATTTTTGACCATAGGAGGCTGTCCAAAAATTTGCAAGCCATTCCATTCTCTATAGGGTTGCAGATCTAATGGAAGACGAAGAGTTTTCTAGGGTGAAAGGTGAGATTCCTTCTCCTTTCTCCTTCCTCTTCCCCCTCCTTTCATTATTTCATGGATTTATTTTATCCCCTAGTATTGATCGACCTAGGGTTTTTTATACCATGTTTTTATGGGGTTTCTGTTTGTTTAGGCTGATCTTTATAGTTTTATGGTTTATAAACCCGCGGCGGGTGATTTCGGGTGTGCGTTTCAATTACGCCAAAGATTTGAGGTATGATACCCCTTGTAAATGACATTATTATTTAAGTTTCATCATTTTATTATATTTAACACAATATATATATGTTTATTATTGTTTTTCATCCTTTGGATAATTTTATTGGTGTTCAAAGTGGTTGTTTAATCATTGGTTTGTGAACGATAGTGTTGTTTTGTCATGAAAGTTCTCAACAAGTGTTTGTTTAAATGTTCCATTATCTTTTTCAAATATTTTGTGAGGTTTATAATATATTATATGGTATTTTTAACATGTTACAGTATCTTGAATGAAAATATGGCTTTCAATTGGTGTTTTATTCCTTTTCATGTACTTAAAATAAATTGTTTTGTTTAAAAAGGGCATGTCATGTGTTCGGTAAATTGCTCGGTTGGATTTTATGTGTGATGTGTGATTTAAAAGTTATTTGTTTGGATTTATAAAGGAATTGGAATAATGATAAATGGTATTTTTGGGTACTTATATGGATTTCCTATTTGTATTTGTTTTTACAATCAAGTGTGTTTTGATTTACAACATATTTTGGCCCGAGTTGCCCAAAAATGGACTGTTTCACATCTTTATGAAAATGGACGTGTTTTGAATATGTAACCTGAGTATAATAAGAGATTTATGAATGTGGTTTTCTGCTGTAAATTTTTTTTATACAGATCCTTAATAGAATTAAAATTCATACCTTCGTTAAAGGATAGTTTTGAGAAAATAATTAAAGGCCCGTTTGGCATTTCCTATATATGAAGGAGTGTTTTACTTGTATATAACAATTTG
Source organism: Viscum album (assembly GCA_963277665.1). Classification (NCBI taxonomy): domain Eukaryota; kingdom Viridiplantae; phylum Streptophyta; class Magnoliopsida; order Santalales; family Viscaceae; genus Viscum; species Viscum album. The sequence goes on from OY728156.1 coordinate 1,744,609,033, forward strand.
TGCAATTGGGATTGTTTTATGGTCCATTAAATGATTTTATTAAATGCTTATTGGGCTGCCAAATATGATTTGGTTTGGTTATGATGTGTGTTTATAATTTAAAGAGTGTTTTTGAAAGAGTTTTATGTGAAAATCCTCAATACACTTCATGAAATTATTTTACCGAAATATTTAGCAGTTTGTTGATTAGTGTAAGAAATGTGAAGAATGATTATGGGATGTTTGTGTTTTTATGGTTTTGTAATGGAATGGGGATTTGAAATGTGAATATGATAATATGTGTAACTTGATTGAGCACTAAAGGGAATCCCGGGTATCTAGGTGGGCGGACGTGTACTAGTATGCTAGTGATTCTGTGGGGGTTGGCCCCTGTTTCACGTAGAAAGTTTGACGATGACAACACTACCTAAACTATGATGATGATGATGATTGGGGACCACTAGGTTATGGGTATGTTCCCTACTAGTGGCTCGTGCACGAGAACTGATATTTATTATGGTTACTTTCACCGAGATACGAGGTACCTGGGGCTCACAACTAACTAGTGCCTAGGGGTATTCCTGTGACTAGTGCTCATTGGCTATTTTGTACTCACCGTCGGCATACAGTGTGTTTGGTTGGTAAATTTAGTAGTATGTGTTATTTATTTTAATGTTAATATTATTTAAAGTTGCCCTCTTGATAACTATTTTCATTTTGAAGTTTCACCTCTTTGAAAATAATTGTTACTTGCATTTTTGTTTATTAAACATGCATGTTCTTGTCTGATAATTATTATAGCATGGAACCTCATTTGAAAACAATACTTTCAAATCTTGAATTTAAAACTATAAATTGATGTTTCTTTTATTTTAAAGTAATGTGCATTGATAATAGAATACCAGGCTAACCTACTGAGTTTTAATACTCACTCCTATAGTATTATTCTTTTTTTAGCCCTTGTGCAGGTTTCATCTTTAGTTCGATCACCTTGGGCGACTTTTTATCATTGTGTTGGAGAGTGACCAGAAGTGTCACATGGAGTTATTTTTTTATCGGAATTGTTTAGTTGAGTTGTTGGCCTTGTTCTAATTTTAGTTTCTTGTACAAATAATATTTAGTTCAATTTTTATATAAATTCATTTTGGGCTGTCTGTTTATTTCTGCTGTTTGTTTGATTGTTTATATATGGGCGAAATCGTTCCCTTGTGTACTCTATTGATGCCCTTGGTGCTTGTCACCATCCCGGGAGGATCGGGAACGCCTCTCGGGACTTGTCACGGGCTGGCTTGGGTGACCAGTTCAGGGTCGACTCGGGCTGGTTCGTGACATAATCTCACATACCTGGAACCAGTGTTTAATCATTATATCATCTCCTGTAGAAGTCCCTAGACATATGGATCAAACCAATGGCTCCATCAGAATTCTTGAGCTCTGAACGAGGGAAATGGACATAAAAGAATGACTAGAACCTATGTTTATAGGTAATGCTGCTAAGGTGGAGTAGACACAGATCGTACCTGGTATCATCTTCTGAGTGTGTGGTCATAGGACTCAGATACCTGGAGCTGAGCTCTCCCTTTTCCACCTGATCCTTGTGGTCGGGGTGGAACACATGGTGGTGGTGGCATTAACACTGTGAATCATCTCCAACCACTAGCTGCACACCTAGCTCATCTGCCATGTCTGGCTGCCCCTGGTAGACCTCTATAGTTTAACCTCTGTCTGTTCTTGGCCAATCCTTTCACCATCTTCTGATCATCTTTACGGCAGTTCAGACTGTCAAAGGCCATGTGACCCTGCCCACCGAATGTGTAACAATGGATGCTCCTCGCATTACTAGTTCTGTCTCTGGTGTCTCGCACAACTGACACTGAATCCTGCGGTCTTCCACCTTTAGGTATGGTCCTCCTAGACCTCTATGGCATCTGTCTGCTGCCAGTTGCAGAAGACACTTTTACATGATGCTCGGTGGTAGGTCTCGCTAGTGGTGAGTTCTCAGAAAAAAATTTCCACTAAGAGGGCTTGTTCTAACACCCATGCCAGCGTCGGGATGTTGAGAGAAATCCTTGAAGCCCTGATATCTTGTCGGAGCCCTCGGTATAACATTCAGGCCTTGATGAATGGGTCCCACACTATATTAGTGGAGTAGTGTGAGTGTTCAGTGAACCTGGCTGAGTACTGAGCCACATTTCTGAATCCTTTTTGATGATTAAGAAGCTCCTATATGTGCACTGTGTGAATGGTCGATGGAACAAACTCTGCCCATAACAAGCACTCAAATATTCCCAGAGAAGATTCACCTCATCCTGGACCTGGAGCATCAAGATCCAACATCATCATGTTTCTTCTTGTATATGACCAGTGGCAAGGGTCAACATGAGATCAGCTGGTGTCCATACTATTCCGAAGACTCTCACCATGGCCTCTAGCCAATACTCTGCCTCCTCGGGGTCCGTCTCACCCCTGAACCTGAGTGGCCTCTAGCGATGGAACTCATGAAACATGCTCAAGAGACATTCACCATCTACTACTGGGGATGGTGGAATCAGAGGCCCAATGAATAATGGTACCACTGGTGCCTCCACTAGTGCTTCTACTGAAAGAGGGCCATGCACCGAGGCCCTGTCGCTCGGTGGGCTATCATCACATATTATACCTAGAACCCTAGATGGCTATCTGAATGGGGAAATATTGAAAACAAATTGGTGATCCGTTGTCAGTATGTTATAACTGGTGAGCTGACTCAATGTTTTTCACAAAGAATAATTTTCAAAACACAAACGCAGTCAATATTTTTCATGCACTGGGTCATAAATCAGATGTCAGGTTCTTGGTGTATGGATACGTCAGCTACTGTACCAACATTGGATTCCCTAGCCTGATAACAACACTCACTAAACATAACAATATTTCCGTTAATAAAATCAGATTCCAATGATCTACGGTAGAACCGACTCCTATGATACCAATTTTTCTTGACCCATCCCATGGGCCCATGCCCTGACTACCCCAAGCCCGCCTTCCGTAGGCCAGGCGCTGGCGACTAGCACCAAAAGGTGTAATCACAAAAAACAAGAAGACATTGCCTTTATATCTTGTAAACACACTCAACCAAGCACACAACAAGACATGAAAACAAGTGAACTGTATAGTAAAAAATAGTGTGTATAGTAAGTAAAAGGGGCCAGAATACAAGCCCAACGAGAAAGTACAAGAAAACTGAAAAGTACAAGTAATCTAAACAGCCCCTGTGAACACCCACCAAGGATCTTACCTGAAGTGTATGTACAGATCCTGAACAGTCGTCTCAGCGGTACACCTCATCTAATGTCCACCTCCGAGATTCCTTCAAACCAGGTACCTTCAACCTCAGTCAGCATTGTCTGTCTTCTTTACTAAACACAACAAGGTCTGGGCATAGCCTGTGCAATGGTGATTATAATGATACTCAGAAGGGAGCCCGAGAACCTCAAGGCTTCACAAAATCCACAATGTATAAACTACAAATCATGTAAATAAGTGAAACCCCTACTTAGGTATAAGCCCATACATATACCTATGTTATCATGTAAACACATCTTATTCAAGTTGAAACACAAGGACCAAATCCATAGCCCAGAAAAACTGTTCAAAAAAGGAAATAATACCATGAATGTTACCACCATGATAGTAAGTACCATAATGGTATGCCACATAGAAGAACACAACAAAGGTATCACCACGATGGTATGTTCCACAAAGGTATGCCAGACAGAAGAATACCACAAAAGTATCACCACGAAGGTAAGTACCACAAAGGTACGCCACACAGAAGATTACCACAAACATAAGGACTTAGCTCACACCAGGTATAACTTAGGTATGGTAGTAAAGATGATTATATGTAACTACTGATTCATATTAGTCTATAGAGAGGTAGACCCACGTAGGATCCTAAATCACCAGACCCACGTAGGATCCTAATTCATTATACCCACATTAGATCCTTGAACAACATTCCCACCTAGGATTCTAGAGTAGTCCCACATGGGTTCCTAGAGAAGATCCATTTGGAAATCATGAAAAAAGACCCATGTAGGATCCCAAAGCATAGAGCCACATAAGATCCCAATGCACAGAACCACACAGGATCCTTTTCTCATGTTACATCAAACTACAGGGATCCAACACTAAGCTAACATGATTTCGGGAGGGTCCTCTCTCCAAGCCACAGGTAAATACTCCAACTGCCACGATGTTTTAAGAATAGGTATCCAAAATAACTTCCATGTAAAAGGGGTCTCAACACAATATATGGTGCATCAATCGGATAACTGGTCTATATGTTATTGGCCTTTTAGTTTTGAGGGTCGGGTTGGATTTTTGTCCGATCAAAACCGGTTATAACCCATCATTATCTAAAACTCAAGTGGGGTATATCAAAATGACTATCTCAATCCAAGGTTTTTTTATCTATAGACAGTTCGTCAAACAGACACCTGTTGGTGAAGATATGTGCGAGTGAACAAAAATGAGTCAAAGTTGGTTTGGGTCCGGTCCGACCTGGGTTCGGCCTTGGGTCTGACTTAGCCCGCTGGTTCCGGTCCATCCCACCAGTGCGGCCAAGACTGCTAGGTCCGCGGTGTGGCGTCCACTGGGCTTGCATCTGATTGGATGACTAGTCTTATCTGCGTAAGGCATTCGCTCTCCGCGCCTTCACAGGTAGCTACCTGTGAGCCGACCGCCCAGCCCTCGTCATCACGACACAGGGCCATGGCCCCTGCATGTCGGGGGGTATGGACGCGTGCCCCCATCACCTTCACAAGGTCAGCTGGAGTGTCATCCACTACCCTTGATCCACCACGGCCGATGGTCCGCGGAAATTCCTCGGTAGCATGGTTGCGCTACCACCATCTTCATTGCCGGTCGGTGTGCCGACTGCCTCTCCTGAGCCCCATCGGCACCGGTTGCCAACACGGGTCGTTGGCGACATTCCTTGGGTCATTGGGTGTGCCCAGGTGGCTAGTTCTTCCTTCCACATATTCCCACACATGTCTCGAGATGTCGCTATCGATTTAAGACCACCAAATTTTCCAGAAGGATGCGGAGAGGTTGGGCCATGTTCATTTTTCATGAACCCTCCATGTTAGAAAGGTAGCTAGTGGCTTGTCTATTCTTGAATCATGAAGAATTTCAAGAAAGGTGAAAGGGTTATACAAATAACAAACCCTACCTCAATTTCTCGATGGAGGTTTCATGAGAAGAAGTCGGGGAAGGCGATGAGGGTTCCAATGATCGTTCCTTCTGCAATACGCTTTTGAAGTCTGGCTCATGCATCGTCCTCGTTCTTTTTTCCGAATTACGTTCTTCTTTGGGAATAGGTGTTCTTTGTTGCAGGAAGGTATTCTTCATTGGAGAAAGGTGTTTCTCCAATGTTCTCCTCAAGCCTCTATTTCTCCCACGATTTAACCCAATAATAGAGGATCCAACAAATTAAAATAGGTTTATCAATTTAATTTACTTTGGCACAATTAAATGTCACGACTACTTTTATTTCAATAAATGTCACAATTAATTGTATTGCATTGACACAATTAAATGGGAGGATTCCAAGAGACCTTAAAATGGGGGTTTTCTTGTTCAGGTGGTCCTCACCCCAAAAACTCAACATGAGGGGGTTTCAAAAAAAATTTAAAGGTTAAATATTTTATTTTTCTTCTTCCATGAAAAACTAAAAAACTAATTTCCACCCTTGACCTACTGTAGTCAAGGTGAAGATATCCTTTAGCGAATATTTGCACTACGAGTTCAACAGTGTTATCAGATTTCAATTCCGAGCACCAATTCAAAAGTTACAAAACGATATTGTATTTACTGAACGCACCTGAAAAAAAGTTCAGAAATTTATTTTGGCCACACCGGGACTCGAAATCATGTGCCATCAATTTTTGAGGACTCATAAAATTCCCATATAATTTAATAAAATTTACATAGAAAATTTGTGTCTTTACTGGTTATATTCTACATTATGTAACACCTACTCTATAAAGTGGAATCTAAATTATGATAATTCATTTCATAATCCAAGAGACCATGTTACACTTATTTCCAATATTAATTTAATTTATCACACACAGTTATCACATCATTAAAATATAATAAATGATAATGATGATCATGTTATTTCCAATTTCACTTCATTATCAAACTATAAAATATTTATATTGCAATATTTACGAATATAATTAAAAAAATTCATTAATTCTGTTCCATTATTACCTTGATTTATAAATGAAATATTTCTTGCAGTGTAACATGACATTTTACATTTCATTTTCTTTAATTTTTATCCCTTTAATAAAAAGTGAGGTCAACATACAGCATGATTTGGTTAAAACATGGATAATATCACAAATCCACCATAAAGGTGTCTTAGGTTGAGGTTGAAGTCCTCCAAAATGTGTATGGGTGTAATTGATTGGGTAAACAATAATATAAACATCTAGTTTAATGGGAAAATTATTTAAGAAGATTCTACAGTACTGTTTGATGTGTGGAAGAATGGCGCTAGCTATAAAACACTAATGAATTTAGGGAAATCATATAAAGCACATTATTAATTGTTAATATTTTCCACTAATTTCATATCAATATATGATTCATTTCAAACTGAGATAAATTACAGGTATCACAAAATTCTAGGAAAATATGGTGAATTAACACACATAGTTTTAGCATTCCTCATAAAAAGATTAATTAATTAATGAAAGCTAATGTGTCAGTATCTTACCAAGGGACTTCTACATCATCTTATGTCTTTAAATTAAAAAATAATTAAAGGATCATATTCAAAAAGTGTAGGGGATTATGAGTTAGGAAATCATAGTTTCTTTTATGTAAATGTTTGGAATTAAAAAGGATGAGAATCCTTTTAAGGTTAAAAAGGGAGAAGGAAATGATTCACCTTTTAATGAGGCACATGATATGCCTCAAAACAATGCACAACCAGTGTTCCCACATCAGTAGTTTATTGCATGAATTCATCATTATTGTGCCCACCACATTTTATAGTATGAAAGACTCTGTGACACCCCCTAATGGAATAGTGATTATATCCTTATGGTACCCATGGTATAATAAAACCATTTCCCCAACCAATTTTTCTCATAAAGTGACATTTTTGAACCGACACATCCGAATCTCAACCATGTAATTGAGACACATCTTCTTCCTTATACAACATAAAATTCTTCATTTTTTAAGTATTTTGTTTCACTAAATTACATACCATGTACAACTTTTGTTGTATCCCAACGGCTAAAAATAAATAAATTTACATTGAAATATCTTTACTAAATAAAAAACAAGTGTTGTTACACATTATTTTTATAAATTACTATCAAGTAAATATTAGGAATATAATCCTTCTAAAAATTTATATGATGATTCTCTAAATGATAATAAAATATAAGGAAGTACCATTCCCCACATAAATGATAAAAATTTCCATTAACATGTAGAAGGTGAAACTTTATATATATTGTAATCAAGTGTAGTTCATGATAATAAAATAAAAGGTACATTAACCCATTTGTATTATTTATGAGGCGAACCATCACACCAGACAATGACAAAATCAAATATATAATAGACTTTTCTATATTCTCTTTTAACATATAATTTTGTTCTTCTAACTCAATGGTGGCCATTTTATATGGATTAATTGATATGTAAATGATCCGTGATTATGTTAAATAGAAAAATAATAATCTCATTCTGATGAAATACCAATAACCTCCTTAGAGAATATAATAGTGTGGTCTTCCACAAAGGGGATTACATGAAAAATTATTATCTTCCTTGTATAATTAATTTGAAATGATATGATTGAATATAATAAATAATATTTATTATATATAAGAATTGTATAAATTTGATTCTTCCATCACATAAACGTATAAAAATTCAAAGGATATCAATAGATATATAAGTTTATTCTAATATATTTTTATTGGAAACTGACATTATATAAGAATATAAAATCCATTCCAAATATTCAATAATATTCTAATAAAGGATGTCTGACAATTTTTTGTTGTTCAATCCACTAACATTGTATGTGGATGTGTTATATACCTGTTACTCAATAATGTATTCAGATTTTTCTTATAGTTAACTCAACCAGAACTTTTTAAGGTGGTGTTTGATATGCTATTATAATCATTGATAATGTGAAACAATGTCTATACATGGAATAAAATAATTTGATTTATTTTATTGAATGATTCACTTACATAACTACCACCACCAAAATTTTAGAATCCAAAATGGTATTAGATTTAATATATATGAATACATTTAATCTATTTTATAGACGTTTTCATTTATTTTCTCTAGTATCCCTTTTCATATTGAATTGAACTACAGAAGATGCATTTAAATTTTGATGAATTGGTTAAATTCATATTAGTTTTTCATAAAAAGAATATTTTCATCCACATATTACTGTAAAACATCATTTACCATCGATATTGATTATCATAATGTACATATTTTGAAAACATGAATCGTCTACCAATTCTAAAAAGATATATTCAGATATACTTCTTCACCCAATTTTGACATGTGGGTTGGATATTTTTGTATTTCATTTTTCCATGGGATATATCCATTGACCACATAGTTAAAATCAGGTTTCCAACAATATCTATAGGTATATGGCACTAATAGTTGAAAATCTCAAAATCAAATACATGAAAATTATGAAATATTTATTCATTTATATAAATTTCAATAATTGATAAGGATCACCATAGACTCACCTTAATATATGAAATAAGTCACATAACATACATTCTATACTGTTAAAGAAGTAACAAAAATACCTAGAAGAATTTTATAGTTATTTTCATATGAAAATTTGAACTATATTACATTTACATTAGCATAATAAAAAACCTGTCAATTTTAAGATGGGGATATCATGAAAAATTATTATTTAGAAACATATTACCCAATACATCCCATTACATGCAATCACGGTCCTACAAGGCCATCATGTTCTTGATAAGTGAGGGAAAATATTATTCTTCATTCCACTACGTTAAAAATGAATGTAGGACTTTTTTTTCATTTTATGGAGAAAAAAATATATTCTTATCCTCGTTAATACATTCTTCTATGATAAGTACGTTAGAATAAGAACTAATTACATTAGGCCTTTTTTATATAATGGACTTAACCACTACTTTTTCATTCTTAGGAGGAAAAGTTCATTAGATATTATTTATGTTACTATTCTTATGTTGAAATAGTTGAGAAAGTACCTCCTATAATCACTTCATATCCTTTAATATCATGTTTCTGATCACATTACCAAATTCATCTATTTTTTAATCCCAATGGATGTTGGAATAATTTTATAATTTACATATCATAAAATAAAATAAAATATAATTTCAATTTTATGTAAATACATATTATCGTAAATATATTAAAGTTAATCCCTTTGAATTGAATGAATAATATATGATTGAAATATATAAAAAAAATTTGAGTGTCTACGGTTTAATATAGTTAATTCATGGAAATTATTACCTTAGGGTTTTAACCTAAATTTATATAAAGTCCTTAATAGTGTTTCTTATTGATTGTACGAATTTACTAAAGAATATCCATGAAGACTATATTTTTTTCGAATTTAAACTTTTTCATATACTAGTTACATGTTGGGTTTATACCCAATGATACCATTAATTTTTTTTACTCATATTGATATATTTTCTAGAGCAACAACCAAATATTGTATCCAAAGAAATATTTTGTTACTTAGAAACCACTCTATCAATACTGTAATAAAATTCATAGATTTTTTCTTATATATAGAAATATCACATGTTTTTACTAATGAATTACATTAATAACACCGATTAATTAATAGACCATTCAATTGATAAAATGATAACAACTAAATCGTCACACACATATTATTAAATGATTATAAATATAAATATATGGTAATAACCCCACTATATTTAGTGGCATAATGACTTTAGTAAACTATTTGTATAAAATGTCAAAAATGAATAAAAATAAACAAAATAATGCATTAAAATCCCATATGTTCTATAATGAACTGTTAATCATCTAAAATTGAATTGTATAACCAATGTGATAAATTGGAATGGTTTGAGAAACAAATCATATTAAGGTAATATCGACGGTAATGTAGTATAACATACATGGAAAACTGCATAAAAAGATATCATAAATAGTAAGAACCGTGAATAATAAGGTGTAATCATTTTATGAAAGTGTTGGATGAATAAGATCATATAATATAAGGAATGTGGAAACAAAAAAAATGAAAATATCATAAGCCATTACTTACATACATTCCACTATAATAATGAGCAATATTAACTATTTTGGATTTGGATTACTCCATAATCAAAAACATATAATTTGATGTGATAATAAAATTTACCAAGACAATTGTAGTTCTATTTAGATTCACAAATTATAAAAGTTTCTTGAATATGTATTCCTCCTACACAAAAAACATAAGGCCTAAACATAATAATTACACATTGAATGAAATTATTTTCATATTCACAAATTTCAAAAAAAAATTATTGAATATAATATAAATTTCATGTAAATAAGGTATTTAAATTTTATTTTACTCTCATAGGTGGAAAATAAGAATATATACTGAAAAATGAAGTTTATATGAACTAATTATATGAAATATAATGGACAAATAACATTCAAAATACAAATCTTAATTTGGGTTTTTGAGAAAAGGATAAAAAATAATTTTGGGGAAAAATAACATTAATATAAATAAACATTAAATTATATTAACTTCTTTAAATAATAAAATGTGTAATTAGAGGAAACAATGGGTTGCTGAAAATATATTATGGAGTATTACATTATATAGGGTAATAAATAGAGAAGTTTTTGTAATCATCTATTCTTGATGAATTTAATTGAATGGGAAAATATAAAATTATATATATACATGAAAAATAAAGGATTCAATAACTACGCTATTATTTGAGGGTAACACATATATAGAATATTAAGACCATAAAAGAGAATAATTGTATGGACACATTAGTTAAATATGGAAACATCACGACCTAAAATAACAGATGATGGATCGAATGTACCCATACGACTTTTATAGATTCATACTTTATTTTCAAATTGACTCTTTAATAGTTAAAATAAATTTACAGATAAAATGAATTCAAACCATATTATAATTTATTTTTTATTAAAAGGATGTTTTCTAAATTTTAGTCTGTTAGTTCAGATATCATTTTAATAATTATTTTTAACATTCAACTATTTCATGATTCCAGTTGTCAATTAGTCTGTTGATATTTATAGATGATCATTTAAAATGGGATTATTAATAAATTTTGGAAAATTATATTATATTGATCTACTAATAAAAATTGAATTTTCTGCTGATATTTACATATTTCACAAAATATGGATGATTCGTTTAATATAAACATTGGAGCTATGATATTAGATCAGTTATGAGGTTTAAATGAACATCATTAAATATATTTTACTTATTTATTAATTTTTTTAATAATAACTAAAATAATTGAATTATGTTATAATTTACATATCATAATTATATTTAACAATAATATTATTTCCACAAATTGTCTTCATTTTGGTTGAAAAAATAATTTCTATAGTTTATATAAGTTTTTAATTGGTCGTATTGTGAACAATTGTTTTCTTTTATGAACAACCATTAAAATTTTAGAATATACATATTTTGTTAAAATAAAATCATTTTAGTAAATTTATGATTTTTATGTATTTACTTAAGTATGATTAATTTTTTGTTGAATGAAAAGGAAATAATTAAATAATCTTAATTAATATTATTACATTACCCTTTGGATGTGTCCTATCTGGACACCCCATTAGGGAAATATGAATCAACATTTTTTAATACCAAAACAACATAGACACAGGGAGGTTGTTTGGGGACGAAATCAATCAGTTATTTAGATTTACTCATGGGTATAAGGGTGTGTGGATATGTTGTAGTGACGGGTGGAATTAGTAAGTGTAATAGAGGGTATTTTGTCATATAATATTGATTTTTTTAATACTTTGTCTCAAGACAATATAAAGTGATGAATATTTTGAATATATAGAATAATTATTTCTACAGAGACTGAATTGAAGTTTACTTACATCCACCTTTATGAATTCAAAATATGCTTATCTTATAATGAAAAATAATGAATTTACCTATACAAAAAATCATCTATTATTTAATCATTCGAGAAATATAAATTAATAATTATGTATTTTTTATATTTGAAAATGATTTCCACTTTATCAAAATTAATATAACCCTATTAAAATATTTATTATTTAAAAAAATCAAAATTTAATTTAAATATATTTATTTTAAAATAATGATCAAGTTTATCACCTTTTGAACAATTTATGATTGTATAATAAATTTAAATTACCATTACCACAAAATTTAGAATTTATTTATGAACTAAAATTAATCAAATAATTCTAATATAAAATCAACATATATTTTAGATAATATAAACTAAAAGATATATTTATTTAGTAAAATAAAAAACAAGTTTTATTATTTTATAAAAATTTATTTATTCTAACCCAGAAATAAATTTGGTATATTTTCATTTTTGAGGAAATGAAAATATACTATAATAATTACATAGATGAGGATACAATTCCAACTATTTATTCATAATTTCTGATGGTCAGATTCTTATTCCCATAGTAAGGTGACCAATCTAAGGGTTATATAGGAACTTGTCATATGGGTTCCCAAAATTATATAATATCCTAATAATTAATTCATAATAAATTTAATCATATTTTTCTCAATGTTATAGAAATTGGAATTTTTGAAATGTATACTATAATGATAATATTTAGAATCATTTCAAAATTTATGTTCATTAGTTTGATCATTAATGTGGATCATGAAGATCAGAATTTGTTTCATAAATATATTTTAATTTCTATTTATTTATTATTGTATTAATTTCTATTCATATGGACATATTTAAAAACTAAATATATTATCTTATTCAATATAATAATTTTAAACAATTCAATCTTGAATAATATATATCTTATATAATCTTATATAGTTAAATAATTCATTATTATATACTCTGAAGGTATGTTTAATTTATAAAATTATAGGACATTTATTTTTTGACTAAATGAAATCTATTGGTGAGAAAATTGAAATTATTTTCCTAAAATAACTATGATTAAGATATGAAACCATTACTACAAAAAATTATTATTTTTAATATGAGAAAAATAATGGTTTATATAGGAAAAAACATTGTGGTTAACACTAATATAATTGACACTCTAATAACTCAACTATATTATAAGGGCTAAATAAAATTAAAGTATTGTTAAATAAAATAATATCATTTATAATTATTTTTGAACAAAATAATTATCAACATTAGATATATTTTATATTTATATAACTTTTTTGGAATTTCCATGTGTTTATCAAAATTAATGTTTTTTTCAAATCTCTCCCAATAAGAAAAAGATTCACATTGAGTCGAGGTTTATATACAATGTATATATAAGTGAAAACAAAACACAACATCTCAAATATTGGTAGAAAATGTGAAATCCATTTCAAACACCTATAGAATGTAATATTAGATGTGATCTATACAAGAACTCAATTTCTATTTTTCTCTAATGAATACTTGATATACATAACAAATAAGTAGGGGAAAAATTTTATAAGATGGTATGTAATCATTATAAATAAATTAGGGAGGAGAAAGATAATAAATAGTACAATGATAAAAAACTTTATATCATTATAAGAGTTCTCTAACAATATATAGTTGATTGACAAATTTGATGGATATTTATATATGTGTAAGAGGTGTCGTTACTTATTAAAATTCGAGTTCTCTAAATTTTATATCATTTTAAAGTATTAATTTTGATTATCATTAGTTCATATCTAGTGATGTTCTCTTTATTGATGTATTGAGACACATTCAAAATATTAATGGATATTTCCACTAAGTGAAACACTAGGATATACTGGTTAATGACAATATTTTAGTATTCATTGTGATACACCATATTATGGTGAATGTCCTTATGAAGTAGTGTTGTTCATTGAATTATATTTGTATGATATAGAAAATAGTTTATCTAGATTATCAAACATCAAATCCATAAATTTCATTTTCTTATAATGTTATTGTAATATAAATTTATTTAAACACCCAAGTAATTTGTTTGAACATTAAATTAAAGAATAACCAAAGTATTAATTTGTTAAAAAATAATAACATAAGAAAGAATACCTTAATAATTCATACATTAATGTAATTTTCTAGACCATTAACGTATTATTTATTAAATATCATGTTATTCGGATTTAAAGAAAATATTATGGTTTCATCACTACTTTACAAGAAATTAAAAAACCATAGTTTCTTACTATAAATATCATTATTAAATTTTTGTAGATAACCATTTAGGAATAACAAATCATTTCAATCATATTTTTTCTTCACCAAATCTTGCGGATACCTCAATGGAATTAGTCCAATGGCTACCTCTTTTTTATATTAATCAATATTTAGTGGTGAATCTTTCATATTCTAAGTCCGTAAACTTTTATTTAATTTCATTATTCATTAATTAGTTCAATCAAAAATATATTTAAATATATATTGGATTATATATAATTAGATTTAATTTTAATTAATAGTTAAATTTTTTTAACCACTCTGTATCCCATTAATTTTATCATATCCATCAATATTTTGATTAAAATGATCATTTGGATGGATTAAGAATATATAAAAATGAATTTTATATGACCCATGTTATATACCTCATAAAAATTACACTTTCACAGTTTTTAACACTTGACTAAAATTTATACATCGTCAAATTTGACATAGATTCAAGTTAATTAAAATGTTTATGAAATGATTTTGAAAAAATGAACATTTTTATTTTCATGAATAATATATTATCAATTTTTATATCTCTCTATTTAGGATTATTGACCACTTATAGATGGGTTACATTAACACAAATCTAAAAAATTATTTAGTAAAAATAAATTAATATAGGTTATTCATATAATGTTCCTTAAAATAATTCAGAAGTAAGACAAATAGAGAAAAAATAATCATGAGATGATAGAAATATCTCGATTTAAAAAATATTATTGGAAGGAATTGATCAGTAATTGGAATTATATTGATTAGATATTTATGTTCAAAAAATTGACCTAAATGGAATAAGATATATTCATGGGATGGGACATTCAATATGAATAATGATTTTGATGAATAATATAGAACATGACTTGAATAAATTGTAAAATTAAATATCCCATTTATTTATCATAAATTTATATGTAACACTAACAGATGAAATGATTGATATTTAATTCTAAATGTTAAAATAATTTCAATAAAATATATTTTTACAAATTTATGAAAACTAATTCCAGATATATATATATATATATATATATATAATATATTATGATCATCTTTGGAGAGAACTATAAAGATATACAAGGAAAAAATATACTAACACAATCATATTCAAACAATGATAGAATGTGTAAAGGTAAAATAAATTAAAATAATAACACAAGTATATTTAATTAAAATTTACAATATAAAAATATTTATATAGTAGATACTATCATAGATAATTAATAGATAATGTTAATAAACAAATTTAATACGAAGGATGTTTCCCTATAACATAGTGGTTATCCTTCCTCAGACACAATAAAAATTCCAAATATAAAATATTTTTAGTTTTCAATTATTTATTTTTGGGATATGTTTTTATTTTTATCCTTGAATAAAAATAAATTAACTTTATTTTATACATATTTAATTGTTATTCAAAATCAATGTATTATATCATATAATATTTGTTCCAAATATCACAAGTTTTCTTCATTATAGTCATCGGAGATTGTAGATATTTTTAGTGAGTTCTTCATCAATATATTATTAACATAATTTCGTCATGATTGTAAAATTAGATATACTATTTCAGATTCATATCATGATATTTGAATTTTATTTATTAATTAATTTATAATATATTTATTCTTTCATATTTATTTTATTATCTCGATGTTAATATTATAAATAATTATTATTTCTTCAATATTAACAATACATAACCTTACAAATAACATGAATGGATCATTACATATAAATGAATCCACAATTTTGTTAACCTCATTGAGGAAATTGATTACTATAATGTAAAATTATTCATTATCTGAAAAAATATACATAAATATAAAGATTATAAATTAATGGATGTTTATAAATACATTATAATTTTTCATTTATATAAATAATATGAAATAATCAATAATGATATCTTGTTTTAGAAAAATGGTTAATTAAAATATGTACTTATATAAATTCATATTTAATTGATAATTTCATTCATTACTACTTATTAAATCTTTCATGTAATTTAATTATTCCTTAATGGAATGGGGGAATTCCTCTTACAATAAAATATATAAAAAATCAACTATATGGTTTAGATGAAACATTATAGAATAATTTAGCGTATAAATCTATTTTTATGGAATAGTTATAAAGCAAGGGGAGGACTCATTTTAATATAGTCACTATAGGGTGTATCTTGTTAGAGTTCTTGGTTGTATATAATTTTAGGAGTTGTTTGAAAATTACAGTGGATGTGTCAATTAATAAAGGAATATGCGTGGAGTTTATGGGAAAAATTTGAAACTAATAAATAAGGGACATTCTTTTTAATTTTACCTACAACTGGATACAATAGAAATTTAAAATTATACTCATTTTATTGAAATGGTATATATTTTATTTAATTCATATATATATATATATATTAACATATAGAGTATTCGTTCTTAATCCATATTCAATTGATAACCTATCTATATACCCATGTAATTTATTTTCATAAAATAAAATTCTATTTTAGAAAATGATTAATTTTTATATTATAAGTCAATATAAAGAATCTACTTTGAAAAAAAATTATTTCATTATAATTAATATTTTTATCTAATAAGTTCTAAAAATTACCGAAAAACATGTTTATAATATATTATATTTCATTATACATAACATTGTATAAACGAAATATCATTTTTTAACATGGTGTATAAATGTTTTTTTCACACATAATTAATATTTAAAAAATAATAATCTTTTAAATATATAAATATATATATTTCCAACAATAAATTATTACATTGATAGGGAAATTATAAGATGATATATTTTATTATTATTAAAAAAATATTTTATTACACTAATAGTTATTAATTAAATAGACAATAGATTTTAGTAAATAATTATGACCCCAAACCTTGTTGCCCACATGAAATGGTTACAAGACATAGATGGAGATAATTAAGTAAATAAAATGACAATGAACCAAATAGTTTATTTTGATTCATAAACTATACATATAAAATAATGTCATATTACATTAAAACCCAAGAAATACAACATATAAAAGTAATGATTTAGTATCTTAAAACACGTTAAATTATTATTTCCTAATAAGATTATAAATGGAAACATAATAATGTTGTAATTAGATTATCTATAATGGTTATGAATAGTAGTGTCTATAATAATTAAAAACTAATTAACTAATATGGGATAAGAATATGTAAAGATAAATAAATAAAATCCCATGTAATTTAATTAATAACATCACATATGAATGAATCCATTGATGATACCAATACACAAATCTTGTGGAAAAAAAATTATGGAAACATATATCAAGGATATGATTATAATTATATTTCACAATTTTAGACATTAAGATATCTATACCATTAATACCTAATTCCACAATCGATTAATTGATTTGTAGAAATACAAAAAAATTTATTTAATGTCATATTATTGATTTTCCTCATGAAACCCATGTAATAATCTGGGCGAAATATAATTCATACTTCCACCCATCACAATATATAAAATTTATTTTTCAAATACTAAATAAAGGATTCAATTAAATATCTATCTACCATATAAATGGACATGTTAATCATGAATAGATTAAATATTATAAAAAATTCACATATCAATAAAATAACAATTATTTTGATAAGACTTGTTTATAAATTGTATAAATTATAGGTGAAAATAATATATATGATATAAATAATATTGATATTTTTGGAAAATGTAATTTAAAATGATCATAAGAAAGTGAATTTCAATAATTTCCCTAGTCAATATGATCCTAAACCACTCATAAGAAGGAATATAATTATATCATTATAACATGAACCTAGTGGTACATTTTTAAGAATAGTTTTTTGTTTTTGATGAATATAAATATGATTATAATTTAATTGAAACCATTCTTGAGGAAAATTTCACTCATAATATTAAAATCACATTAGAAAACTAAATAAATATTACATAATTTGAAATCATTTCTCATTGAAATGTACCATGTATATTTTTAAAGGACACATTAATGAAATTACATTTCATGAATTTTGTAATGTTATTTTAATTCATGGAAAATAAAAACAATGATTTCTTTAGGATTCATGTATGAAACATAACAAGTTATATTTTTTGGAAAATGACATGAATATTCATTTTAATATAATTAATATAAATCCAATCATGGGTAGAATGAAAATAAAAAATAGTGGAAATTATTAGATTCATTTTTTAAAATATTATCACAAATAATGGATTTGGGATAAATATATAATTTGAATAAAAGGAGAATATTTTAATATATTAATTGTAATAATTTATCATTTATTTTAATTTCCCAAAACAGAAAAATGGTAATAGTACATAAAAATAAAATTAAAACCAAATGGGAACAAATATCAAACAGTGATTAAATAATTTCATTCCATGGAAATTAAATCATTAAATATCTGATAAAATCTCATTGAAAACATTATATTGGAATACCAATATAAATGAATAATTAATATAACCCAAGGGTATAAAATTTAGTTATGATACCCCTTACCATGTGGTATCTTTATTGTAAAATACTAATTGATATAAAACCCCATGACTCACGACATTACATTAAAATTTGTAAAATATAAACCATTTAAAATAAATTAGTTCCATAACATTATAATATTCCTCAGTGAAAGAAAATTGATATGGATCCAAATAAATCATGCTTGCCTTTAGTTAAACATGGTTTAACAATAAATATATTGTTTTTAAACATGTCATTATTTATTCTATGAATCCACATTTTTTTATAATAACATATATTATCTTATTATAACATCTTCTTAACTACTTCTTGATAATATCTCAGTATAAAAATTGTTGTGGGTGATTCAAACATCGCTTTTTGAAGAATTTTTTTATCCTAATGAACTGGTTCATAAGAACTTTATATAGTTAAATAAACTCATGAATGATACTGATGTTATAATTATGATATTGATTCATCAGATATATATTTATAATCATTATTAAAATGTTAAATTAGAGAATCAATCACATCCCATTGTGGATATGGTTAGTTGTATGTATGTATATGGGTCATTCTTATTTTTTACTGGAATAATGGGTAAGAAATGGGTTTTTATTATCTTTTTTTGAAAAAAATTCATGTCATAATTATCATATATATTTATTTTTATTGAAAATTTTAGTTTTCCATATGTTTTGATGATGGAAAATAAATTTTATATGAATATGACATAGTTTTCCATCGTACACAATAGCGAGGGATTTTTTTCTCAATTAATGAACTACTACAAAAATGGGAAGAGGAAGCTCCAACTTATATCCGCGCTAAGAAAAAAACAGCTGAAAAAGAAACCTAGTAACAGCGCTAAAATTATAGCGCTGATAATGATTTTCAGTATCAGCGCAAAAAAAGCGCTCATAAAGAGACCCTTAATCAGTGCTAGAAAAGCGATGATAAATAAGTCATGTATCAATGCTAAAAAGTTAGCAATCATACAAGAAGGATTTATCAGTTCTTTATTATTTCTGATAAAGAGGCACTTTATCAGCACTAAGAAAGTGCTGATAATGGCTACCTTTATCAGCGCTAACATTTTAGCGTGGAAAAAACTGTAGTCCCATATTTTATAAAATCAGTCACACAATGTATTTGGTTTATCAGGACCTAATGCTCTTGCGGTACTGTAACCCTGCTACTCCCCTCCTCCGCCTACCAATCCTCGCATTTTCGGACCTCCTTCTTCCCTGATCTTGGTGTTTCCGGACCTCTGCACCCCCAATTTTTTTGTTTCCAGACCTCCGCCACTAGCCCTTATCCTAATCCTTCCCCTCAAACGCCTTTGGCAGATCCTCCTACCCACAAACCCTACTTCTCCTCCTCTTTGCTCGACCCTAATCCTCCATTTCTCTTCGGTTGGCGGCTCCTCCTATGCACCTCCTCTGATGCACCTCCACCTCTAGAAGTTTCCATGTGTGTGGTAAGTGATTCAATGATTTTACATTATTAGATGATTTTGATATGCTTTCTTAGTTTCATAAATGTTTTCTGTGGATTATTTTTTTTGTGCGAAATATGTTTTGGAAAGGTTTTGAGATCCATATGCGAATTTTTTTATAAATGAATGTATTTATGTTTCATGTTATATTTGTTGAGGTGTTTCATAAATATATTTTATGTCTTGTGTGAAAGGTGTGAAATGAAATGAGTTTTCAAAGAGAATTAATGGTTCGAATGTTGTGAATGTGGATTTTATAAGATAAATTCATTTTTGTTGAAATTTTTTTTTTTAACTTGATATGTGTCATTGGATTGTGAATGTGATTTGAAACATGTTAAAAATGGATTTTATATGAGTATGAATTTGAAAAGTGATTTTCGCATGTAAATGGTTGGATGTGTTCTTCTTATTGTGTTTCAAAATGTGTTTTAAAAATTTTGAAAGTGGTGTGAGATGTGTTCTATATGGTTTTAGTGTGCATGTGAAATGGACAATGGATTTTTGAGTAAAATAGTGGTTTTGGTGTGATATTTCGATCATTGGATCCTTGTGAAAATGTGAAAAATGTTAAAGTGGTGATATCCTGTTGTGCTTATGATGCTTGTAATGTGTATATGAAAGTGGTGATATAGTTATAGTTATGCTAAATTGGGTCTTAGATTGAAAATACTTCAAGATATTTTATACAGAGCAATTATATATAGATTCAATGGTATCAGGTAAGTCCATGGAGTTTCTCAACTTCATCTATGGTTATTAGACATTGAGTCAATAAACTAATAATTTTGCTAAACTTCCTCATTTTTCACATGAAGTGGTGTCCAACAAGAATTGTATGTACCAGAGGTTTTATATGGGTCTTCGATCAGATATCCAATATCAAGTATTTATGAAAAAGTTTACCTAATATTTTGATGTTCTAAATAGGGAATTGATGGAAGAAATTGTCTTGACTATTATTTCAGGGTTAACTAGAGTTACTTATATTCATAGTGGTAGTTTTAGTGGTTCCTATAAGTGGAATAGAAATTAGAATGAGCCTCATAATGAAAATAGTGGTAGTGGTATTTTATAGAAAACTTCCTCTAGATCATCGGTAGTGTCCAGTAAAGGCCAAAGATCATTTTCCAATGTGGAATGATTAAACACTCAAAGCATTATTGCATGGAAGAATTAATGATTTACATCTCGTACAAACATTAAACCCACTTGAAGAGGGGTTTAAATGTTTTTACTACCCTGTGAAGTGGAATGGAATCATAAATATTGAGAGGTAAGAAATCATACTAATATTATTCAATAAAAATGGGATCCTAGAAACATGTTTTAGGAACGAAACTACTTCATGAAGTGGATTAATCTTGAGTAGGAATTGATGTGGGTCTTGCGATAGTGAGAGGCACCATTTCCAATTATTTTTCTTTACTGTTTGTTTTATTCGATATTAGTTACCATAATTATTTCATATCAAACCTCAATATAGAACTATTTAAACATATAATAGAGCTCATGGCTTATGTGATAGAGATTTTCTCATCTCTCTAGAAAAAGAGGGAGTAAGCTCTCGGATTCCCCTCCCTTTCTTTCTCTATTTCAGAGTTTTAGATCATATGATATATTTTTAATCTTAAAATGATTCCCCAATATGTTATTCTTAGAATGGACATACAATTTTCTAAAAAATCTTGGATTTACTATTATCATTGGTGGGTGTCCCTTACTACCCCTGATGGGGAATTCCATGTTTTCCATTGAGAATTAGACTCGAGGTCTAGTCGAGCTAGACCTCTTCTTCCAGAGTTGAGTGGGATGATATCCATTTGTGCTAATGAACTGGAGTAGGAAGCCTATTATAGTGAGCTTCCCCTACTATCAATTGAATTTCCAAAAGTGTTTCCTTTAGTCTTTTTTGGTCTACCACTAGAGAGGGAGGTGGAGTTATCTATCAACTAGGTGATGGGTAAAAAACCAATATCTATTCAATCATACCGTATAGAACTAGTTAAATTAAAGGAACTAAATAATCATTGGGATGAATTGGTTTCCAAATTTGTTATTTAACCTATTGTTTTTTCTTGGGAAGAACTAGTCATTTTCACCAAGAAGGTCATTGCAACCCTTCTCTTGTGTGTTGATTACCAGAATCTCATTCGGGTTATGATCATTAAAAAGTAATTGTTGACCTATATTTAGCATTTTTCAGATATTCTAAAGGGAGGAGTGTTTCTCTAAGATTGTACTTTATTTTGATTAACACCAGTCCAAGATCAAGGAGTTTGAGATTTATGTGTGATTATATACTTATTATATTTTCATATTACTTCTTACACACCACCGCTTGGGTCGAGTAACCTGATTGAAATCCATATGGGTACTTTGGTTCTGATGTGGATATGGGTTTTTATGTGTTTTTGACATGTGTATGTGTGGAAATATTCGTATTTAGGCATGATGATATTGAATGTAGGGATTATGACATTATTTTATTTACTTATAGAGTTGGCGACTAGTTTTCATCAATATGTATTTTAGGTTGGTGAGGTATAAAAGGATAAACTAGTTGACCATAGAAGGGTTGACCCAATAGAAGAGGATGAGCCATAGAGGATGATGCCGTGTGAGATTTACCATCTTTGACACAAGTGACTATCCTCGCAAACCCCTTTGTGTTTGGAAACTGTGTTGATTTTGATAGGGGGTCTATCCTGGTTCTGTTGATTTCCAAATCATTATTGGAAATGGTTAGGCTCTATTAATCTCTGTTTTTATAAGGAATTGGTTCTCTTCTACTGTATTTGGAAGTCTTTTTTTATGTACTAAAACTATAAATACTAATATTTGAGATTCAAATAGGATGGATATGAATAAATATTGGATGGATGCTTATTGTTTGATAATAGAGTATGAGAACAAAAGTGAAATATTTCATCAATATTGTAAAGAATCACACAAAGGATCCTTCTTAAATCCTTTATCCATGTTTACGTTGTTGTTATTCTAGAATACCTACTCCAGAGGAGTTGGAAGAACATTTGATATGTGACGGAATATATCTGAGTTATAAATGTTGGATTAAACATGGAGAAAAAGAGAATGTAGATACTGGCTAGTATAAAACTACATTTTATGGATCATCAGATATGAAAAAAATGGATAATGATGAAGACCATATGGATTATGTGATTACATATGTTAATGATGATGAAGTTTATATTGAGGAAATGATAAAGACAATTGAAGATGAACTCCGTGATTGACCAAAATTGTTTGAGATGTTTAAGAGTTGTGAAAAGATGTTATTATATTCCAGTTACACTAAATATACAGTATTTTTAGCTATACTAAAGTTATATAAACTAAAAGTAGGCAACAGATGGAGTGATGTCAGATTTACAAAACTACTTGCTCTCTTGAATGACATGCTCCCAGAAGATAATGATATCTCAAGCTGTACATATAAAGCTAAATGAATGCTACGCTCGATGGGTATGATTTTGTAAGGATTAAATGCTTCCCTAAAAGACTGTATATTGTATCGAAGGGAGAAAAATCACTTACACAATGCCCAATGTGCGGTTCTTCTCAAAACAATAAAGATAAATCCAATCCTACGAAAGTTTTAGGGTACATTCCAATCATTCCAAGGTTTAGGCATCTATATTGAAGTAAAGAAACTATAAGTAAATTGTCGTGGCATGTAGATAAAATAAATAAATATGGAAAATTATGTCATTAGGCCCACTCTCCTCGGTGGAAGAAAATTGATCATGATTATCTTGAATTTGGAAAAGAGCCGAGAAACCATCGTCTTGCTTATATACAGATAGAGGGAATCCTTTTGGTTTTAAAACCATCACTCATAATACATGGCCTATTATGTTGGTAAATTATATCTTGCCACCTTAGTTATGCAAGAAGTTGGAATTCATCATGTTATCTATGCTTATATCAGGACCAAAACATCCAAGTAATGATATTGATGTTTATCTGAATATTTTGATTGAGGATTTTAAGATATTATGGGATTCATGTGTTATATTGTATGATGCTTATAAAATTGAATACCTCACGTTGAGAGTGACGTTGTATGGGACAATAAATGACTTCTCTTGTTACGGAAATTTTTCAGGCTATAGCATTAATGGAACTCAAGGGTGACTCATGTGTGAAGAATATACAGAATCAATTAGGTTGAATCATTCATCGAAATCTGTGATTCTATGACATTGTAGATTTCTACCTCATCAGCATAAGTACCGATCTTGGAAGACATCATTCAATGGAATTTCAGAACAATATGAATCACCATCTCTACAAACAGGTGATAAACTGTTTGAGAAATTAAAAGATGTGAACACTGTTTTTGGTCAATCATTTTCAAAAAACATTACGAAAATCGGTTGGAAAAAGGGATTAGTTTGTTTTTGAATTACCATATTGGAATTTTTTGTACGTCAGACATTTTCTTGATGTGATTCATGTGAAAACAATGTATGTGACAGTGTTATTGAAACGATGCTAAATGCCCCTGAAAAAACAATGGATGGAATTAAGGCAATTTTGGACAAGGTTGAAATTAGAATATGAGAAGAGTTATCCCGTGAAGGGTGAAAATCGAATGTTTCTTCCTCTAGATACTTATACACTTTCTATGGAGGAGAGATATCAATTTTGAAACTTTTTCAATGATGTAAAGGTTCCAGATGGGTATTCCTAAAATATCAAGAACATTGGGTCAATGAATTATTTGAAGTTAATAGGATTGAAATCACAAGACTGCCATGTTTTGATGCAAGATCTAATTCCTATAGCTTTACGTTTCATTTTTTCAAATAATTTTCGTCATACATTAACCAAACATAGTTTCTTTTTCAAAGCTATATGTATCAATGTTTTAGACCTGATGAAATTGCCTGCTATGGATAAATAAATTGTCAACATATTATGTGAATTAGAAATGTTCTACCTGCTAGCATTCTTTGATATGACGGTTCATTTGATGTTTCACTTGGTGAGAGGGATTAGAATTTTTTGTCCTGTGCACTATAAATGGATTTATCATGTTGAACAGTATATGATGATTTTGAAAGGGTTTGTCAAAAATCGAAATCGGCCAGAGGGTTTTATAGAATAGAAATATATCGTTGAGGAAGCCATTGAATTTTGTACCGAATACCTATCTGATGTGGAAAGCATCGGTATCCCTTAATCTCATCACAATAGATGCATTGAGAGTGAGGAAATTTCTGGAAGAGATGTTGTGACAATCAGTATTATAGATCATGAGTAGGCCCACCTTTATGTTTTGCATAACAGTTAGGAGGTTGCCCCATATATTTAAACTCAAAAAGAAATTCTTAGGTAGTTGAATTCATCACGGGCTGAAAAATGGTTATCAAATACACATAATCACCAGTTTGTATGATGGTTTCAAGACCATATTTTTAACAAATTGGATGAAAATTTGAATTCAATTTCAGAATGACTTCGATGGCTAGCCACCGGACCAAGTGTGTATGTATTATATTATAGTTGTTATGTAATTAATGGTTACACATTCTATACAGATGAACATGATGAAGATGGTACCATGAAAAATAGTGGAGTTACACTAGTGGCAGATGTGATGCACGTTTATGGTAGTAAAGACATAAATCCAATTTATGAAAATATTTCATACTTTGGCATTATCAAACTAATATGGGAGTTAAATTATTTGTCATTCCAATTGCCGATTTTTCATTGAAAATAGTGTGATAAAAATAGTGGTGTTAAAATAGATGAATGGAGATTTGTGAAAGTTGATTTTAGTAAAGAAGGGTACAAAGATGAACAGTTTATAATGGAATCATAGGTGGTACAAGTTTATTATGTTCCAGATCCTTCAAACTAAAAGTGGTCGATTGATCTGTTATCATCCAAAACTATTGAAGGGTCTAATGAAAATTCAGTTGAGGAAAATCCTTTCAGTGGTACGTCGTGATATTTCACAGCGGTACCAATGTAGATGATGTTTTTTATGTTAGAGGATACCACACTGATGGGATTTGGATAATCTATAGAGGTGTCAAATCCATTCAGCCTTTGAAAAAAAGAATGTGTGTTCAATAAACGGGTTATATTTTGTTTGTAATATAGGTCTTGCTATCTCATGTTATTATCTCATAAGTACTGAATTTATGTAATATAAATTAAGTTTTTGACCACATTTGCAGATAATGAATTCTGCACATTTTGGTGCTCCTAACCTTGATGTTGAACAAGTCTCTCAAGCTGCTACTACTGCGGCAGTTGCTGCTCCTACTGCGACTGCTCACAGTGTAGAGCAACAAAAAGTTTCTGAATCTATTGTTGCTCCTAGTGTTAAGGTCCAACAAACATCGTCACATTCCATTGCTACCATTTCAGATGAACATATAGATGAGTCCAACATGTGAATCCCAACAAGGCTATGATTAGAAGTTACAATGGAGTTTTCACTTAGCAACGCATGCCGATTGACATAGATTCATGGCACCATGTTGTGTCTGGGCTGAAGGCTATGATCTGGGAAGAAATTACAGTAACATTATTAATTTATTTCATTAATTTACAAGAAAATAATATAATGATACAATTTATTACTCATCTAAATCTCTTTTAGAGTATATTTATAGTAGACGATTCACACAAGTATTATGTACTATGGTTTGCAGGAAGGATTCATCGAGGTTTCTGCACTATTTTAACAAGATGTCACCAGAATGATTCCAAAGGTAAAAAAACCCACACCCACCCATTTTATACACTCACCTAATATCCCAAGAAGCATGGGATTAATTTATTGGCCATTAAGGAGATGAGAAGTTTCAGGTATATTGTCAGTGATAATATGTTGTTCGAGGATACATGTATTCATCACTTTGATAGTCAATATTTCATTTATGAAATAGAAACTCTGTACTAAAAATAAGGAATGTGAATCAAAACCATCCTAACCCTATCATAAAGCAAGGATGGAGTACACTTCACTGGAAAAGAAAATGGTACGTATTTTAAATTTATATTAATATTGTTAGGTTCCAATATAAAACATCATAATTATCTTTCAACATTTATATGTAGATTGATGAGTTCAAAACCAAAGACACTTCCATCCCAAGTCATGTGCTATTGAAGGAGGCATGTGTTAATAAAGAAGGGAAGCTAGTGGATGAGAACACACAAACAATGTGGGAAATATTTGTATGTATGACACGAAGATAAAAATATTTGTTTTAAATTTCTATTACAAAAAAATAATTTGTTATTTTCCTATATCATGCAGTCACAAGAATCAGCTACTTCTGTAGCAGATGAAGACTTGTTATCGACGGATTTGAAGCAACCAAAACAATATGGTCATGTCAGAGGTGCGGGGTTTGGGGTAACACCTCAAGTATATTTTGAGAAGAATAAAAAAACGGATTATAGAGATGAAAATTTTTAACAAATGAGCGATAGACTAGAAACCCTTGAAGAATGATTGCAATGACCGAGAGAGTTACTAGAAACTTTAATGGGTGGGCAGCAAGGAGAAGACACAACTCAGGAAAAAATAGTGCATGTTGATCCCCCCACCCCCACCATATTTGAGATGAGCTATTCCCCTCAAAGAGCTATCTTAGCCATGGTAATCAATATTATAATAATTGTTCTAATAAAATGTGAATCAGACAAACACTGATACTTTTCCTGTACTGATCTTCTACAGGGTAATAATTATTGTGATTTATATCTGTCAACACCCACCAATCACCTTGTAGCGAGGGATACATTGTTCAACATCCCAGATTACATGCTGCATAATAGACCACTTCAGAATGATCATCTGAAAGTGATGATTACTGTAGCACATTAGCCAATTGCAGAGCTACCTATTCCACTTGATGACAATGATATTCATACTGTCAAAAAGGATATTGGGACATTAATTGCATGAATATCACAACTTTTCAGAGTACATGCACACAAAGATGTATTTATATCCTTTTTTAAAGATAAACCTTTAATAATTAATGAAAAAAGGGTCTGAACCAATGAATGTTATTATAGACAAAGAAAGGGAAGGCGGTGACAAATGTCAGCTCAAAACCATCTAAAGGATCAACTTACTGATCCCAATGAGCTAATGAATGCACAATAACACCACATATTCTCTATACACATTTACTAGCTTTGGTGACTCATGTGGAAATGAATTTACGAGGTGGTAGTAGACACATAGTCATTTTTGAAAAGAATATATACGGAGAAGAAAGTAACGATTTTGTTGCTGCTGAAAATGTAAATGAGATCCTTGAAAACGGTTGCCTAGGTGTCACAGTTGTAAATATATATATGAGGTATGTTTTCATGAATTTATTTTCTAAATGATAATCTAATGTGATTATTATAACTAAATGCATTTTATATTGATGAAAGGAGTATATATAAAAAATAGTTGAAGGAATCTTCCGATCAGCCAAAATTCGAAATCGTTAGTCCTCATGCCACATCAACACATATAATGAAATTAGATCTATCAAAAAAATGAAATAGTGAACGGATTGCGGGAAAAATTTGAAAGAAATATTTCAGATGACAGACTCTTCCTAATACCAACCATACAAGGGTAAAACTCTACAATTAAAGCATATCAATTATATTTCCACTTCATTTATTACTTTTTACTTTTTGTGTTTTTAGGCAACATTGGATGCTAATTTTGGTGAACTTGGACACTCCAACCATTTATTTTCTGGATTCAAAGCAAGCATATCCATCAAACTGACCAAACAAGATGGAGTTTGTGAATTTGTAAGACACTGCATCCTATGTATGAGGTCTATCATCAAGTAATATAATTTATATTATCTTTTACTGAGGATTCTGTTATGATAGGACAGTGTATCTTTATCTTCTAAAAAAATTAATGAGGACATGGTCTAAGAATAAGGATGCGAACAAGTACTATATCTGGAAAAATATCAGGGTATTTATAATAAAATTTCACAATTCAAACACATCTCAACACAAGCTACATATTCTCCTAATGAATAAATTTTTTCAGTGTCCAAAACAAATAAACGATAATGATTGCGGTTATTATGTTTGTAAATTTATGAAATAGATCATTTTTCATCAACAAAATAGCATCCCTAAAGAGGTATTTTAAAAAAACTACTAGTTTATTTTATTTATTTATTCAATGTTTATTTTTATATTTTTCAGTACTACTATGACAACCAAAAATTCTCATACTGACAAGTTGATATAGATTTGTTCAGAAATGAGTGGGTTGCCTACCAAATGGCAGATTGTAAACAAATAGCCTGAATATCTGACTTGGGTATGTGTACAATTGGCAGTTATTTTTGAGAGGGGTTAAGGTGATCAAAAAATGAAACATTTTTGTATGTAAATGTCCATAGGAAAATTGTAATTGTTATTAAATAAAACATCCTATCTCGAATGAGTCATATTCCCATTTTAACAGATGATATGCACCAGAAACATGCAAGAATGATGAACCACTCAAAGTGTATCTCTTTTGTTTAAAATGAACACAATTTTGAGTGAAAACAACAACTGTCCTATGGAAATATGACAAAAAACATTCGTATTATGTTGATACTTTAATAGAATGATCCATGGGTGCATTTTGGATGTGTATGAGTCAACCCCGCCTCAATCTGACGCATGGTGTGGCTGGTATCACTCAAAGTGTCTATATTTTGTTTTAAATGGACACAATTTTAAGTGAAAACAACAAATGACCTATGAAAATCTGACCAACACATTCAGATTGCCTTTATCCTTTATGAGTATGATCCATGGGTCCTTTTTGACGTGTACGAGTCAACCCAACATCAATCTGAGGCACAGTGTGACCGGTATCACTCAAAGGGTCTCTCATTTGTTTAAAATCGACACAATTTTAATCAAAATCCACAACTGGACAACAAAAATCCAACCAAAAGCATTCATATTTTCTTGATACATTATGATATTGATCCATCAGTGTGCTGGGGATGTGTACGAGTAAACCCCGCCTCAATACAAGGCACGGTATAGCCGATATCACTCAAAGTGTCTCTATTTTGTTTAAAATGCACTTAATTTTAAGTGAAAACAACAACTGACCTATGAAAATTCAACAAAACCCATTAGGATTTTCTTGAGCCTATAGGAGAATGAACCATGGGTCCTTTGTGATGTGTATGAGTCAACTCCTCCTCAATCAAAGGCAAAGTTTTGCCGGTATCACTCAAAGTGTCTCTCTTTTTTTAAATTGGTCACAATTCTAAGTGAAAACAACAACTGACCAAAGAAAATCTATCCAAACTCATTCGTATTGTCTTGATACTATAGGAGAATGATCCATGGGTCCTTTGGGACATGTATGAGTCAACCCCGCCTGAATCCGAGGACCGCTGTGGCCGGTATTAGTCGAAGTGTCTCTATTCTTTTTAAATTGACACAATTTTACTTGAAAACAACAAATGATATAAGGAAATATGACCAAAATATTTTGGATCATCATGAAATTTTATGAGAATGATCCATGGGTCCTTTGAGATGTGCGCTAGTCAACCCGGCCTAAATCCAAGCCATGGTGTGATAGTTATCACTCCAAGGGTCTCTCATTTTTTTTAAAATGAACACATTTTTAAGTGAAAACAACAACTGAACTACAGAAATCTTAACAAATTCATTCGTATTGTGTTGATCGTTTAGAAGATTGATCCATGGTTGCGTTGAAGACCTGTACGAGTGATCCTCACTTCAATATGAGGCGTGGTGTTGCCGGTATCACTCAAACTGTCTCTCTTTTGTTTAAAATGGACACAATTTTAAGTGAAAACAACAACAGGCCTATAAAAATCTGACCAAACACATTAGGACTGTCTTGATCCTTTGGGAGAATGATTAACGGGTCTTTTTCCACGTTTATGAGTCAACCTCACCTCAATCTGAAGCACAGTGTGGCCGGTATCACTAAAAGTGCATCTTTTTTTAAATGGACACAATTTTGAATGAAATCAACAATTGACTTACGCAAATATGACCAAAAACATTAATATTGTCTTGATCCATTACTAGAATGATCCATGGGTGTGTTGGAGACGTTTACGAGTCAACCCTGCCTCTATCCGAGGCACGGTGTGCCGAAATCACTCAAAGTGTCTCTCTATTGTTTAAAGTTAACATAATTTTAATTGAAAACAACAGCTGGCCTACGAAAATCCAACCAAATAAATTTGTATTTTCTTGATCCAATAGGATAATGATCCATTGGTAATTTGTGACATGTACGAGTCAAACCCACCTTAATTTGAAGCCCGATGTGGCCGAAATCACTCAAAGTGTCTCTCATTTTTTTAAAATGGACACAATTTTAAGTGAAAACAACAACTAACCTATGAATATCCGCCCAAACGCATTCGGATTGTCTTTATCTTATAAGAGAATGATCCATGGTTATTTGTCGATTTGTAAGAGTAAAACCCACCTCAATATGAGGACCATTGTGGCTGGTATCACTCAATGTGTCTCTTTTTTTTAAAAAAATGGACACAATTTTAAGTGAAAACAACAACTGACCTATCGAAATCTGACCAAACAATTTCAGATTGTCTTGATCCTTTATGAGAATAATCTATGGGTCCTTTGCGATGTGTAAAAGTCATCCTTGCCTCAATATGAGGCACGATATAGCCGGTATCACTCAATGTGTCTTTTTTTTAAATGGACACAATTTTAAGTGAAAACAATAACTGGCCAATAAAAATCTCACCAAACGCATTCGGATTGTCTTGATCCATTAAGATAACGATCCATGGGTGAATTTGGAAAGTTTATGAGTCAACCCTGCCTCTTTTTGAGGCACGAAATAGCTGGTATCACTCAAAGTGTCTCTCTTTTGTTTAAAATGGACACAATTTTATGTGAAAACGACATTTGACCTATGCTAATCAATCCAAAAGCATTCGGATTGTGTTGATCTTATTGGAGAATGATACATTGGTCCTTTTCAACGTGTAAGAGTCAAAACCCTTCAATCTGAGGCATGGTGTTCTCGGAATCACAAAACATTTCTGTTTTTTATAAATGGACACAATTTTAAGTGATAACAACAACTGGCCTATGAAAACCTGACCAAACGCATTTGGATTGTCTTGATCCTTTAGGAGAACAATCCATGGGTGCATTAGGCACCTGTACGAGTCAACCCCACCTCAATCCAAGGCACTGTGTGGCCGGTATCACTCAAAGTGTCTCTCTTTTGTTTAAAATGGCCACAATTTTATGTGAAAACAAAAACTGACCTATGGAAATCTAACCAAACGCATTCGAATTGTTTTGATTATTTATGAGAACGATACATGGGTCTGTTGTGATGTGTACGAGTCAACGACGCCTCAATCCGAGCACTGTATAGCCGGTATCACCCAAAGTGTCTCTCTTTTGGTTAAAATTGAAAAAAATTTAGGTGAAAACAACAGGTGACCTATGGAAATCCGGCCAAACACACTCATATTGTCTTCTTTATATAGAAAAACAATCCATGGGTCGATTTTGACATGTACGAGTAAACCCCAACTCAATAAGAGGCGGTGTGGCCGGTATCACGCAATGTGTCTCCCTTTTGTTTAAAATGGACACAATTTTAAGTGAAAACAACAACTAACCTAAAGAAATCCAACCAAGCGCATTCGGATTGTATGGATCCTTTAGGATAGTGATACATGGGTCCTTTGTGACGTGTACGAGTCAACCTGGCCTCAATCCGAAGCATGGTGTGGCCAATATCACTCTAAGGGTCTCTCATTTGATTAAAATGGACACAATTGTAAGTGAAAACAACAACTGACATACATAAATCTGACCAAATGCATTCAGATTGTGTTGATCCTATAGGAGAAAGATACATGGGTATTTTTGCGAAGTGTACAAGTCAACCCCGCCTCAATCCGAGGCAGAGTGTGACCAGTATCACTTAAAGTGTCTTTGTTTTGTTTAAAATGGATAGAACTTTAAGTGAAAACAACAAATGACCTATGACCTGGACACCCCCACCCCTATGGACACCCCCACCCCCTGGAAAGCCCCCTAAACCCCCTGGACACCCCAACCCCAAAACACGCCCATGGAAAAACCCCCACCTCGGCCACCCCCCGGACACCCCCACCCCCCCCCCCGGACAACCACCACCTCCTTGACGGCACCCCACCCCTCCTGGACAGCACCCCACCACCTGGACACCCTCCACCCCCTAGACAACCCCACCCATGGATGACCACCCACACCCTCCTGGACACCACCCCCCCCATGGAAATCCCCACCAACCTCCTGCACCTCCCCCCAACCTCCTACCCCCTTGGACAGCCCCCCAACCTCCTGGACTGCCCCCTGGACACCCCCAACCCCTAGGCACCCCTAGCCCCCCGGACAGCCCCATCCCACCCTCTTGGTCCCCACCCCACACCCTTGTAAAGCCCCACCAACCCCTCAGACTGCCCCCACCCCCTGGACACCACCCCACCCCTGGAAAGCCCCCCCCCCCCGACACACGGGACACCAGCCCACCCCCATGGACACCCCCATGGACAGCCTCCCCCCCCACCTTGACACCCCACCCCCTGGACACCCCAACCTCTTTGGAAATACAACCAAACTCTTGGACCACCACCACCACCCAGACCACCCCTTTCCCCCCAGACACCCCCATCCCCTAGACACCCCCACCCCCTGGACACCCCAACCCTCTATGTACTGGTATGCTTGTTGTATGGGTATACATGGTCTAATTATCTTATGTTTTATGTGTTAATTTGTTATGGGTATACATGGTTTTATTTTCTTTTTGAGGTGTTAAATTATTTGCAAGTGTTTTGGTGTGCTGCTGCATATGTTTTTGTAACAGTAAATAGGGCATTTATCTGCACTTTTTTAGTGCTGATAAAGGGCACCTTTTTCCTC
The DNA here is from genome assembly GCA_963277665.1 of Viscum album. Lineage (NCBI taxonomy): Eukaryota > Viridiplantae > Streptophyta > Magnoliopsida > Santalales > Viscaceae > Viscum > Viscum album. The sequence goes on from OY728156.1 coordinate 1,744,643,540, forward strand.
AATAATAAAGAAGTGACCAAATAAACCTTTATCAGTGCTAAAAAGGCACTGATAAAATTCACCTTTATCAGCACTAAAAATGCGTTGCTAAAGGATCAGTTTATCAGCGCTAAACAAGCACTGATAAAACACACATTTTTCAGCGCTTTTTTAGCGCTGATAAAAGGGGTTTTTATCAGCATCTTTTAACCCTGATAATTTCCCTCTTTGTTAGCGCTCAGTAAGCATTGATAAATGAGACCCCACATATCAGTACCGAGATTTACAACGCATTTTTAGTGCCGATAGAGCCCGTTTTGAGCGCTGATAAAGACCGTTTTTGTAGTAGTGATGGAGAAGGAGATATATAAATATTGAGATATCATTGTAACAAATAATTAAATTTTTTAAAATTTTCAATCATTATATCTTGATTATTAAGTCATATTTTATTGTTGTTAAGGTATATGTAAAAAAATAAGTATCTTGGCGAGGATGATTACAATATGTATGAAAAATATTCATTGGATCACTTATTATTGACCCTGGGGTTGTTTTTTTGGTAAGAAAAAAACCTATATAAATTTTAAATGAAATTGGTAAGAAATTTTAGTAGGGATATGTTGAATTAATTGGATTTATGGTGAAAATAAGTGAGAGCATATAGTTTTCTTTTATAATTGAGGAGTGGATTTTTTTTAAAAACCCACAACAATTCAATATTGGGATGAAACTCAAGAACATATATAATAGGATGACACTTAGAACACGTAATTCAATATAAGTGGTATAAATTCATTTTAAAATGATCTCATAATGAATATATTTAATAAAATCTACTGCAATATAATTCTATATCCACCGCGATATAATTCAATAACGGGATGACACTCAGAACAAATAATTTGAAATATTTATTTTTTAAATATTAAATAAATTTAATAAAATTCATACCATATATGTGGTATAAATTCAGTTTACAATGATCTCTTAATGAACAGTGATTGTTTTTTAGGAAATAGAATATAAAAATGTAAATATGATTTAATCATAATAAGATATCAAGCAATATAAATTATAAAATATAAATTAACTAAGATATATATAAAACCAATATAGTTTATTTTAATTATTCCCAATTATTGTCTATTTAATTAAATATAATGGTAAATCCAAATTCACCTAAAAATATTTATATGAAAAATGTTTTTTGGATCAATAAATAAATAAACAAAATAATATATTATAAAATGATTAAAATCTAATAATATAAATTGAAACATAATAAATGATTCTTATTTTAATTAAATATAAAATTCAGAGTGAATGTGAAATTTAACACACTTAACATATTAGAACACTAGCAATTTATTAGAAACAATTTCTTTTTCAATATTCACATTAAATACAATATATTTCTAAAAATCGCAATTATTCACTCAAAAATATCATTTACATACATATTTCTAAAATAATATTTTTCATCATTTTCAACAAAGATATATTAAATTAGATGAAATTAACTATATAATCTCATAAAAAATAATATGAAATCTTTTTTATGAAATTTTTAAATATTAATATTGATATAACATTACATAAAATGTAATAATTATTTATAAATAAATTTTATTACTCTTAAATATTAATTTTTAATTTATAAAAAATTATATTATTATTCATTCTGTAAATTTTAGAGGATATGTTATAATGGTCATGTTCAGATAGTATATCGAGGTTCAGTTAGGCTAGGTATTATGTTTCATATTTGCTAACGAATATAATGTTCATCTTTTAAAATCCCATGGATTTCACATTCAACACCCCTCAAATAAATGTCATCATCAACACTATTACATGTTTTTGTAAATCTAGGTTTTTTTCATTGAATATTCCATTGTTGAAAACCCACATCGTAAAAAATTTAATAAAATATTTTCATGATGAGTAATAATGGGAAGTACGGAGGTCATCTAGAATAACACATAAATGGGATTCAAAATAGGAAAACATTAGTGGGATGTGAAAATATTTAAATCATGGAGAAAAAAAACTCCAAAAGACTAATAGTGAAAAATAAATAATATGGTTTAGGAAAATATACTAATAACTAGAACATAAATATTTTAATGTAGAAAAGACCATAATTTCATTGAAAATTAAAATACCCGGATTACAAAAGAATTTCCAGATCATTTCCATAGGACTAAGGAGTTAAATTACAATCAAGAAGAATGAAATATGGGCATTTATTTTCTTAATATCTATAATTTCATCTTATACTCTATTTAATTCACAATCATATCTATTTCCCCAAACAATGATTTCTCAGTATGAATTTTTATGTCTAAAATATGAAGTTAAACATCTAATGGATCACATAATGCATATGAGGATAACAATATATTCCCATAGTCATTACTAAAATCAAAATAATTATCACATATTATCCAACATAGATAGAAATAAGAGAATATTCTCTAAAATTCAATAATAAAACCATTGGGTTTACCTAAAATATTCTATATCCGGAATACAACCAATAAACTCAAAATTGGAAGAGTGTTATTCTACAAGGGTTATATCATACCAATCCAGTTACACCTCCAAAAATGTAAAAAAAATCATCATAAGAAATAAATTACATTAAAATTATTGGTTATATATATATGTCACGACTTGTCCCCTAGGGACCGTGTTTGTAACAAACCAAAGTTTAATTAATGGAAATCCCATTTTATCTAATTTTATCTCTTTTTATGTAAAATGCATATATAAAATGTCAACGTCTTTGGTTTTATGTTAAGAATTGTGACCGTTACTTTTATAACCGTTGAATAGTGATCACATGATTAGCATAAATATAAGGCTTTAACGAACCCAATTTACTCAGACAAAAGAAGCGATGGCCTCATCCAGTAGTATTGCTCATTACGAAGCCCGTTTTTTGGAGGTCCAAAAAGTGGTGGTGTCCTTGGGTTTCACTCTTGACCAAGCCTAAGCCGAGCTTCATCATGTCAAACTCAAACAAGACCTTCTACGGAAAAGTGTAAGTTGATAGAGATTACCACTCGAGCGATGTTATCTATGCCACCCAAATAATCTATCTCCATCGCACATCATACCCTTAGGTCTTATGCGGCTGTTTTAAGGGGTTATTTAACAAATCTCTAGTACTATGTTCATGTGCATTATTTTTATATAATAATTAATACGAATTATAGTCATTATTGATACATTGTAAATAGTTTTTAAAGTTCAAATAGTGTTTTTAGTTATTATATAATTAAGAATTATTTATTATTAAATTAAGGGATTTTTTAATTAAATAATATTTTAATTAAATTTTAGTATAATTATTAAATTTATTTTTATTAAATATAAATGAAATTATAATTTTATGAATGTTATTGTAATTTTTATTGAGGTTTGAAAGCCATTTTTGTCAAAACCCGTGAATTTTTGATAAATGTCGGTTTTTATTTTAAAATAGAAAATTAACATATTTATAAAATTATTTAGATAAAATAAATTTTATTTCAGGAATCAGGACATCGAAATTATCCAACGGTGAATTTTTCATAATTTTTTGAGACAGTCAAATATTTGGGTAAAAATTAAACAGCGTTTAAATATATAGTGTGTTTTATGACATCATAATGACCCAATAGTGATGTAATAAAATACTATAAGGTTTATGTTCGGCCAATATATGTTTTAAAATTAAAATAATTTGATTTTTGGTTTGTTTGAATTATTTTACCATGAATTAATGGACCCTTCAATACTTAATAAACATCTTGTCTTTTTAAATTATTTTCCATGGGAGTGTGACACACATCCACATAAGCAACCACATTATTTTAAGAAGTTAAGACTTTGGACATATCAAATATTTTTTTCCTCTTCCCTTTTTCTAGAACCATCGGAAAGAAGATGAGCTGATTTGTGGTTTGGATTAGTTTAATGCAAGGGGTCCCAAACCTAAATAATAAAGAATTCACTCACATTTCCTATATAAACCCACCTAATCCCCCACTTCCTCCTCACTCAAAGACTTTTTAGTTCTTCCAACCTCTACCCTACTCTCTCTAAACTCCTCCCAGGGTTCCCCAAGCTCCCAATAAGCCTCTCTCAAGCCTCTCTCAATCCTTTGGAAGCACACTCCCAAGTAAGGTTTTTTTCTTTCTTTCACTTTTTTGTCCAATTTTCTCAATATTGTTATGCCCTTTTAATTTCAATTATAAGTGTTGAAATATAGTTTTTCTACTCCCCCATACTTCCCTCTTATTTTTTGAATGATGGGAGACCCCTTTCTCTCTTATTAAATGCCTCCCACTTACACCCGTTACTATGCTGAAATTCTGAAAGAAACTTCACTCTCTTCATTTACATTCAAGCAATAATTTTGTATCAGGAATATAAATTACATTAATATTGTTTGGAAATGTATCTATATGACTCCCATAATTTCCATTTCATGTAAATATGATGATACACCCCTTTCTATCTAATCAACCATTTTTATGAATTCTTATGTCACGCCGTTAAGTTGCCGAAATTGCACCGATTTTCTAAGCCAATGCCTTTGTGTAGGGAATACCATGCCCATTTCTCCATCAAGGGTATTCAAATTTATAAGAATTAACTTATTTATTATAAACGTTCATGTATGAATTCCACATTCCTTAATCATGGAATAAATGTTTATGTTTATGGAATCCATGTTTTATGATCCATGCAACACACATATGCATGAAATGAAATGTTTAAGAAGGGTGCGCCCTTATAGTGCTCCAATGCATTTGGTAATGTATAGTATCATGATATGTTATGTGCAATGAGTGTTGACACATGCTAATTCGAGTGAAACAGGGTATTATTAGTGCTTCATGTGCAATGAGGATTTACTCTTGCTTCATGTGCAATGGACCTTAGGTCATGCTAATTCCATGTTAAGTGTTGCAGCCACATTTCCATGTTATGATTATCATGATTTATCATTCCATTATGTCCATGTTTCTCATGTGCTATATTGATATGCCTATTTTCTAACATTTATTTTACTTCTCATGTATTCCATGTTTATTCACTTACTGGGCTTTATAGATCACCCTTTTCTTATTCATGTCCTAAGGTTATCTCATGCAATGCTAAGTACGTGGGAATGTAGTGGTCATGTAAAATATGTTTTCAATAAAGATGTGGTATTTCATGTTTTAAGTTGTTATGTAATGATCCTAAGCCTCAAACACACTAGAACTATCAATCTTACATGTTGTATCAAGTGAATATTTTATGTAATAAATCATTTATATGTTTGTAAGCAAAGCAGGGTTGTCATAGTTCATATCAGAGGATAGGTTTAGTTATTTTTGGGATTAGGATTAGAAAACCCTAGTAAAGACTTTGATACAAGACTAAGTACAATAAAAACGTCCCTATGTTTTGGTGAGTATTGAGTAAGTGGGTTATCAAGCAAATACATCCCTGTCTGGATACGAGCAGGTAGAGGCGGCTCTGGCATAGATGTATCCTAGGGGTAAAACCAAAAAACATGGCTTTGAGCAAGACTCGAATGGGAACCGGTGCACAACAATGGGCCTTGATGCACTCTTGGTTACGACACTTCCTGGGGATATGCTTTGTTAAATTCACAAGCATAGTATGAACACTTATTAAGGGAATAAATAAACCCCTAGGTATATATGATATAAAGTAGATCACAAAAATCCTAGAATGAAGCCTATAGATTCATAAGTTAAGGAAATATGATTTAATTTATAAGTCAACATCTCTTGACTTTGGATTACCCTTTATGTGTTACCACTAACTTTACTTTTATTCCAGGCAATGGCCGGTAATAGGAGGACTCGGGCTAACAACCGATGTGAAGTTCAGTGTGATGACTATACTAATGAGATCCCCAATCCAATGGGAGAGGGAATCGTGAACATTTTCATGCTTATCTCTTAGATAACTCAAGATTTTAATAGAAACACGGGTCAAGAATAATGTTAAACCCCCCCAAAGAAAGAAAAAGTCGCTATTGAGAGCATTATGAGGCAAAGGCCTCCTAATTTTAGTGGATCATCTGATCTCACAATCGCTAAACAATGGAGGAACTCCATTGAAAAGATCTTCTCCATACATCAATGTTCTGAACATGAGAAGGTTCTCTTGGAAGCTTACATATGGAGGGTGAAGCTGATCAATGGTGGACGTTGATAAAAAATATGCAGCCTGAGGAGGAGATCGAGATGTTAGAATTGAAGGATTTCCGAAAGATGTTTTTCGAAAAATATTTTCCATTAACCCTCCGGCTTAAGATGGAAAGGGACTTCCTTTCCCTCATGAAAAAAGACGAATAATCTGTTGGAGCATATGAGGAAAACTTCACAAGGCTTGCACGATACGTTTATGGCTTTTTCGTTAACCCTGAATGTAGGGTTGACAGCTTCTTTGGTGGGCTGAAGCCTAGCCTGTGGATAGCATTAGCGATCCGTGACTTCGACACCTAAGAGGAAATTGTCCGATGTGCCCTCAAGGTCTAAATGGTGATTGGGGAATAAAAGGGGTATCATGGGGAAATGAAGTGTAAGGTAGACTTAATTGTTGGCGGTCCGATGGATAAATCCAACGGTTCTATGAAGATCCAGTACCCCACTTGCCAACAGTGTGGAAAGAAGCACCCTATAAATTGCCTCAAGTGGACGAGGAAATGCTTTGGGTGTGGAAGAGAAGGGATCCTAGTTGTTATCTGTAGTCAATAAAGACTTGCGGCTACGAAAGAAGAGAGGAACACTCAGTTCGAACCTCAACACATTTCACATTGCTACAACGGCAAAGAACCAGGGCATTTTAAAAATCAGTACCCTAATAGAGAACATACTTTTTGATTCATGATCTACGCATTCTTTTATATCTCAAAAGTTTAGTAGAACAATCCCAACACCACCACAAATCATGGAAGTGATGATGGTAGTGATTATGAAAATGGGGAAATCATTGCATTCCACGAATATTAGTCCTCCCCTATTATAATCTGTGGATTGAATTTCCTGATGAACCTCTTCATTCTCCCTCTGGTGGAATTTGATGAAATTCATGGCATAGATTGGTTTTCCTTATATAGAGCCACCATAAATTGTTGGGAAAGGGAAATCACACTTCATATGGAGAATAGAACCCTAATTATTTACAATTTTAATTAGGAAGATGAATCTCTTTTAGCTCTATCATCTCAAACATGGATATTACTTCCCTATGAGCATGTGTATCTGGCTCAGATGATTGATTCCATGGAAGAAACCATCCTTGAAGAAATGCCTATTATGAGGGAATTCACTGAAGTATTTCCAAAGGAACTGCCTAGTTTTCCTCCTACAAGAGATGTTGAATTCTCAATTGAACTTATACCAGGGGCTCTACCAATATCCATGAATCCATATATAATGGTTGTCGTGGAGCTTGAAGAGCTGAAGAAACAACTACAGGAGATTCTGGATAAAGGGTTTATACGCCCAAGTGCTTCACCATGGGGTGCACCAGTCTTCTTCGTCAAAAAGAAGGATGGGTCAATTCACCTTTGAATCGATTATTGTGAGCTCAAAAAAATCACGATAAAGAAATAGTATCCTCTCCCATGAATTGATGACTTGTTCGATCAGCTGGGTGGAGCACAATACTTCTCCAAGGTGGACTTGCGGTCAGGATATTATCAAGTAAGGGTGAAGAAGGAAGATATCCCGAAGACTGCTTTTTGCACAAGATATAGGAACTATGAATTCATTGTAATGTCTTTCGGACTCACTAATGCTCCAAAAATATTCATGTATTGATGAATAGAGTCTTTAGAGATTACCTTGAAAAATTTATGGTAGTATTTATAGATGATATTCTAATATACTTCAAAACCAAGGAGGATCATGAGGTGTATTTATGAACTATACTAGATACTTTGTGCAAAGATAAGATCTATGCAATGTACAGAAAGTGTGAGTTCTAGTTGAAGGAGCTCTCATTCCTGGGCCACATCATCACAAGCAATGGGATATCTGTGGATCCTCCAAAATAGATGCAATTGAGGGATGGCCGAGGCCAACATTTGTAATGGATATCCGTAGCTTCTTGGGGTTAGCTAGATATTATCAATGATTTGTGAGAAATTTCTTATGATTGTCCAACCCACATACCAAGCTAACTCTAAAGGCAGTAAAGTTTTCTTGGCGTGATGAATGTGAAGAAAGCTTCAAGGATTTGAAAAGGATTCTTATCACTACACCCATACTAAATTTACCCACAAGTGGGGAACCTTTTTTTGGTATTCAGTGATTCTTCAATGAAGGGTTTAGGCTGTGTGTTGATGAACAATGACAAAGTGATATCCTATGCCTCAAGGAAGTTGAAAATCCATGAGCGAAACTATGCAACGCATGATCTGGAGTAGGTGGCGGTGATCTTTGCCTTGAAAATCTGGAATCATGAACTCTATGGGTAGAAATGTAAGATATATACTGACCACATGATTCTTAAATATATATTCACACCGAAAGAGCTTAATATGTGCTAGAGAAGATGGATAGAGCTCATCAAGGATTATTACTGTTCAATACTTTACCACCCAGGGAAAATGAACATGGTGGCAGATACCCTAAGTAGAAAGGACCCAGCGATTCTATCAATGATGAAAATTGAGATGGTTCCAATCGTTTTAGACTTGTTGAAGATAGGCATGGGAATTATAAAGAATGGAACATCATCAATACATTCAAAAATTATTGCCCAATCATCTCTTTTGAAATGGTTAATGGATGCTCAAAATCATGATGTGGGAATTCAGGAAAAGTAGAAGATATCGAAAAAGGGAAATACTCGGAGTTTAATTTTAATGAAGAAGGAATTGTGCGATTTGGGAAAAAAATATGTGTTCCATAAAGTCCGGAGCTGAAGAAGGAACTTTTGTATGATGCACATAGTTCAAATTTATCTATTCACCTAGGGAGCAGAAAGATGTATCGAGATCTCAGAGAAATTTTTTGGTGGGATAATATAAAGAAGGAGATCGCTGAATATACAACAAAGTGCATGGTGTGCTAGCAAATGAAGGCAGAGAGGTATAAGTATAAGGTGATTATGCAACCATTTCCCATACCAGAATTGAAATGTTGGTACATCACCATGAATGTTGTCACCACACTTCCAAGGAAAACCAATGGAAACAATGCAATCTGGGTTGTTGTGGATCGTGTAACAAAGACTACACACTTCATTTCTATTCGGGAGGATTTATCATTGGATCAACTGGAAAAGATATATATAAGGGAAGTGGTAAGGCTACATGGAGTACCACTATCTATTGTGTAAGACTGAGATTAAATATTCACCTCTATGTTTTCGAAGTGTCTTTAACATGCTCTGAATACTAGACTGAACTTCAGTACGGCCTATCATCCTCAAAATGATGGCCAATCTGAGCGGACTATCCAAACACATGAGGACATGTTGAGAGCTTTATAAATATACTTTAAAGGTGGATGTGATCAACATATTCCTCTGGTTGAGTTCTCTTATAATAACAGTTTCCACTCAACTATCCAAATGGCACCTTATGAATCACTGTATGAGAAAATGTGTAGAACACCAGCATGTTGGGATGAGGTCGGTAAATGTATGATTCTTGGACCAGAAATGGATGAAGAAATGGTGGAGAAGGTGAAAACCATTCAGTAGCATATCAAGGAATCCCAGAGTTGACATAAGAGTTATGTAGATAATCGTCAATGATACCTTGAGTTTAAAGTTGAAGATGTAATTTTTCTACGCATATCTCCATGGAAGAAGGTCATGAGGTTTGGAAAGAAAGGAAATTTAATTCCAAGGTACATCATCCCCTTAGAGATTCTTGATCGTGTCGGGGCTATGGACTATTTACTAGAGCTTCCACCTAACATGGCCAAAGTACATGATGTCTTTCATGTATCACTCTTATAGAAGTACATACCATGCCCTTCACATGTACTCTCATCTAAGGTGGTATAGTTGGAGGATGTTCTTTCTTATGAAGAGAAACCCGTGAATATATTAGATAATAGAGAAAAAGTTCAATGAAATAAGACAATGCCCCTCGTTAAGGTGTTGTGGCGAAAACACATGTTTGATGAAGCGTCTTGGGAATTAGAGGAAATGATGAAGATGAGTTACCCACATCTGTTTTAGTGTGGGAAGCGAAAATTTTGAGAGTGAAATTTCATAAGGGGTGAATATTGTAACGATCCAAATTTTAATTAATGGAAATCCCAGTTCATCTAATTACATGTCTATTTATGTAAAATGTTTATATAAAATGTCAACTTATTTGGTTTATGTTATGAATTTTGATCATTACTTTTTTAGTTGTTGAATAGTGATCACATGATTAGTATAAATATAAGGCTTTAACAAACCCAATTTACTCAGAAAAAAGAAGCGATGGACTCATCTAGTATAATTGCTCCATACGAATCCCATTGGTCAGATCATGGAAAAGAGGTGGCATCCTTGGGTTTTTCTCTTGACCAATCCCAAGCTGAGCTTCATCATGTCAAGCTCAAAAGGGACCGTCTACGGGAAAAGTATAAGTTGATAGAGCTCGAGCAATGTTATCCGAGCCACCCCAAGAGTTTTCCACCATCGCACCACTTACCCTTAGATATCATGCGACTATTTGAAGGGGTTATGTAAAAAATCGCTAGTACTATGTTCATATACATTATTTTTATATAATAATGAATATTCTTTCTTGTCATTATGGATACATTGTAAATAGTTTTTAAAGTACAAATAGTGTTTTTAGTTAATATTTTATTAAGAATTCTATTTTATTTAATTAAGGTATTTTTTAATTAAATAATATTTTAATAAAATTTTATTATTATTATTAAATTAATTTATATTAAATATAAATGATCTTATAATTTTATTAATGCAATTGTAATTTTTATTATTGTTTGAAAGCCATTTTTGTCAAAACCCGTGAATTTTTGATAAATGTCGGATTTTATTTAAAAAGCGAAAATTAACAGAATTAGAAAAATATTTAGATAAAATAAATGTTATTTCTGGAATCAGGATGTCGAAATTATCCAACAGTGAATTTTTCACAATTTTTTGGGACAGTCAAATTTTTGAGTAAAAATTAAATACCGTTTAAATATATAATGTGTTTTATGAAATAATAATGACAAAATAGTGATGTAATAAAATAATATAAGATTAATTCTTTTCCAATATTTGTTTTAACATAAAATAATGTAATTTTGGATTAGTTTGACTTATATTACAAATCATTAATGGACCCCTCAAGACTTAGTAAACATCTTGTCTTTTTAAATTATTTTCCATGGGAGTGTGACTCACGTCCACATAAGAAACCCCATTATTTTAGGAAGTTCGGACTTTGGAAATATAAAATATTTTTTTCCTCTTCCTTTTTCTAGAATACATGGGAAAAAACTATGAGATTATTTGTGGTTTTGATTAGTTAAATGTAAGGGGTTCCAAACCTAAATAATAAAGAATTCAATAAACTTTCCTATAAAAACCCACCCAAGATCCCACTTCCTCCTCACTAAAAGCCTTTGTAGTTTGTCCAACCTCTACCCAACTCTCTCTATAATACTCCCAAGGTTCCCCAAGCTCCCAATAAGCCACTCTCAGGCATCTCTGAAGCATTTGGAAGCACACTTCCATGTAAATGTTTTTTCTTCCTTTCACTTTTTTTCCAATTTTCTTAATATTCTTAGGCCCTTTTAATTTCAATTATAAATGTTGGGGTATGGTTTCTCAACTCCCCCATATAGCCCTTTTATTTTTTGAATGATGTGATACCCTTTTCTCTCTCATTAAATGGCTCCCATGTACACCCGTTACTATACCAAAATTTTGAAAGGAACTTCTCTCTCTTCATTTACATTCAAGCAATACTTTTGTATCATGAATCTAAATTCAATTAATATTGTTTGAACATTTTTCTATATGAACTCTTACTGTCCATTTCATGTAAATATGATAAAAAACCCCTTTCTCACTCATCAACCATTTGTATTAATTCTTATTTCATGTCGTTACATTGCCAAAATTACACCTATTTTCTAAGTCAATGCCTTTGTGTAGTTAATACTATGCCCAATTCTCCATCAAGGGTATTAAACTTTATGAACAATTAATTATTTATTATAAAGTTTCATTTATTAATTCAACATTATTTTATCGTTGAATAAATGATTATGTTTAATGAATCCATGTTTTATGATCCATGTGGCACACTTATGGATGAAATGAAATGTTTAAGAAGGGTGCGCCCTTATAGCGCTCCAATTCATTGGGTAAAGTATAGTATCATGATAACTCATGTGCAATGATTGTTGACTCATGCTAATTCAAGTGCAATGAGGGTTTACTCGTGCTTCATGTTCAATGAGGATTTACTCATGCTTCATGTGCAATGGACCTTAGCTCATGCTAATTCTATATTAAGTGTTGTTGCCACATTTCCATGTTATGATTATCATGATTTATCATGACTTTATGTCCATGTTTCTCGTATTCTATATTGATATGCCTATTTTCTAACATGTATTGTTCTCCTCAATTATTTCATGTTTATTCTCTTACTAGGATTTATAGCTCACCCTTTTCTTATACATGTCCTCAGGTTATCCCATGCAATGATAAATACGAGAGAATGTAGTGGTCATATAAAGGAAGTTTTCAATAAAGATGTTATATTTCATGTTTTAAGTTGTTATGCAATGATCCTATGACCCAGAGACACTATAATTCTTGATCATCCATGTTGTGTGAAGTGAATTGGTTATTTAATAAACATGTTTAAGTTTGTAATAAAAGAAGGGTTATCATAGTGTTGTGACAACCCCAAGACCACCTTCCATAGATCAAGGGATGGTGACTAGCACCATAGGAATAATTCCCTAAAAATGGGAAGGCATTGCCTTTATAACATATAAGACACACACACACACAAGCACACAGATGAAAAAAAACCAAGTAAACTGTTCAACAAAAGAGTCCTGAAAGTAAAGGGGCTAGAATACATCCCGAACTGGAATGTACGACTAAAACTGAAAGTACAAGTACAACTAATGAAATAGGAAAAAACATATGTTGGGTCATCCTCGGGGTTCCTACTTGATGGGTAGGTACTTATAACCTCCTCATCACTCCACATCTGTTTGTCTCCTCCGTGTATTGACACGTCGTAAGATCCACCTCCGGGTACCATCCAGTCCTTGTACTCTCATCCTCTATCAACATTGTCTGTCGTCTGCATCCAACACAACAAGTTGCAGGCATATCCCATGCATGGGTGAGTATAAAAATACTCAGTAGGGACCCCGATACCCTCAAGGTCTCACAAAATCCACCAATGATTAACCACAAGGTAATAAATCAACAGATAAACCCACATAGGTACATGCCCATTTATATACTTATGTTATCTAGTAATCCATCTCAATCATGAGGTAAACACAAAAGTTACTAACTCAGCTCACACAGGTATACAACTTATATATAAAGATAGAGATGATTAGATGTTTCCACTGAATCATCTACTCTGTCAAAGCCATATAGTATTCTATTACTGTTATCAGAGCTGTCGAACCCACGTTGGATCCTAGAATAGAAGTCAGACCTGTCGAACACGTGTAGGCTCCTAGAGCAGTAGTCAGAGCAGTCGAACGCACGTTGGATCCTGGAAAATTATTCAGAGTTTTCAAACCCACATAGGATCCTGGAACAATAGTTAGATCTGTCAAACCCATGTATGATCCTTGAAGATCATCCATGTCATAGGGGTCTCGACGCAACTGACAACATGTCAATCGGACACCTAGTCTGTGAGTTATTAGTCATTTAGTCCTGGGGACTGGTTGGATTCATGCTCGATCCAACCTGACCGTATCTCAACAATACCCAAAACTCTAGTGGGGTATACACCAAGGGACCGTGGGACTCCAGTTATACCAGCGCCGCTGACGGTTTGTCAAACAAACATCTAATTCCAAAGATAGGGCCAAAAGAATGTAAATGGCCGTAGTGGTCCCGGGTCTAGTCCGACCCGGTTCGGTTTCATCCCATCATGACACATTGCATTCGGCCCAGCCCACTGGGCTGGGCCCAGCAGATCGTGAGGGCCGTGAGTAGCGCAAGGGCGTAGACCTGTCATGAGGGCGCAGACCAGCCGTGCGTCGGTGTAAAGGTAGTTCGGCCCGGGATCCCGAGGCTGGTTCAACTAGAACCACGAGGGGAGAGGCTCAGAAGGCGCAAACCGGATGGTAGAGGTTGGTTCGGCCAGCAGCGGCGCGGGGCACGCGGGGCGGGTGGAGCGCATGGAGGCCGGAGGCTGGTGTGGCTCAGGCCGGCGGGGTAGGTGTGGTTTGGACGAGGCACCGCGAGGGAGCCCACAGGCTGACATGGTTCAGTTAGGGATCCGCGTGGGGAGGCTATGTGCCGGTGCGGTTTGGCCAGGAGTCGGGAGGCACGGCCGTGGCGAGGTGGGATGAGGGGGCCAGAAGGCGCTGTCAGTTGGGAGGGTGTCATGGTTCGGCATGAGGTGGCATAGCCAGTTCGGATGGTGGACGGTTTGGCAGGGACCCGTTCGGCCGGTGGATGGCACAGACGGTGGGCGGCGCGGGTGGAGGAGGCTACGTGTAGCGTGGTCATTGTGTGCGTTCCATTCATCGTCTAATCTCCTCATCACCATGCCAAAGTACATCACAAATAATAATGGAGGAGGGTTCAGGCCATGATTAATGGGCTCACACCCTCTGCGTTTAGGGTGATAGCAAGCACATCAATTCTTTCTTGAATTTCAAAGAATTAACTAGATAACATGATAGAAGAAGAAAATTCAATGAACACCCATCATCTTCTCAAAAAAACAATTCCCAACCCACATGGAAAATTATCTATTATAATTTTTTGTCTTAGAAGGGAAGAATTAAAAAAAATACCATATTCAAATAAAATCCCTACCATTGTTTGGTGTTCTTTGATAGAGGTGCGAGAAAGAAGATTTATCATTGGAAAAGGCGGTTGTCGGCGTTTTACCTTAGCATCAGTTTGTGCGCCAGCTCGTCGTAGTAGAAGAGGTCCTATGTCAAAGGATGTTACGAGGAGGAAAGTCAAAGTCACTCCTCACCATCATTCTTCATTAGAATAACGCGTTCTTCATTTTTCATTGACGAGAGCTTTCCTCCCTTATCTCTCTCTCCTCTCCCAAGTTCCACCAAATGTCAAATGCCAACCAAAATAAAAAATTATGTTTATCTATTATTTTTTTGTTGGAATAAAAATCAAATTTGTTAATTAATTAATTAATTGAATGTGTTAGCTCAATTAATTAATGAGGAGGATTTGGCACATTATGTGCTAAGGGAGTTGGAGAGGCTCCCCTACACTTAATGGAAGTTTGATGTTTTCTCCCCATTAATGGAGAGTTTCAAGGGGTTTAAAACCCGGGTGGTCCCCACCATAATAAACATGAAGAGGATGTTAGGTTTGGGTGGGCCCCACCATCATAACCTCTCATGGGAGGTTAAGGTGTGGTGGTCCCCACCTCAAACTTCCATCTGGTGGATTTATCCAAAAAAATAAAAATAAAGCTACAAAACTTTATTTTTAATTAATTATTTTACTAAAAACTCAAAATCTAACTTTTTCCCTCATCCATATGCCATCAAGGTAAAAGTCTCCTTAAGAGAATACCAGCATTTCAAATTCAATAGTGCCCTCAGATTTTAATTACGAGCACTGGTTGAAATGTTATAAAACTCTGCTCTCTCATTTACTGAACGTACACGAAAAAGTTCGGAAAATTATTATCAGTAACCCTCAACCCGCGTCGATTGATGATATGATCTACCTAAGTGAAAAACGTCCCAATAATCCCAATGGTACTCTTAAAGTTTCAGTCCAAGCTACCATTTAAATGTTATGAATTTTACAATAATTTAATTTTCAAATAATTATTTTATTTGCAGCAAAAAAATGACTTTCTCTGGTGGCCAGCACCAGCCAAAGATAGTATCTTCATAAATAAACATACCCTCACAAGTTTATCGGTGGTCTCAGATTTTTAATCCCAGTTACCGTTTGTGAGTTATATGCATTTATAAAATAAAATAATTTATTTAATTATTTTATTTATGATTATTCCATTTTTGGGTTTTCTCACAGGAGGCCCATGACAACTAATTGTTTGTCTAGCATAGGGTAAACCCACCATTTTGAGGGCTATGGTGCCCTCAGAATTCTGATCTGAGTAACCGTTATTGAGTTATTCCACTTTTTTAGGAAAAATTCTTAGGTGCATTAACATAAGCTTAACAAAACATCGATGAATCATTCCTGGCACTCTGGGCCTCGGAATTGCGCACCATCAGATTTTGCGGAATGGTAAAATTCCAATATATTTATATAAATTACATGGAAATTCCAGGCCATTAAATTCTCCCCACATCAGGGATCTACATCACCGTAAGCCACAACTCTAACTAAGGAAACATGTGGGGGTACTGAGCACGCATCTAAGCCTTCCGCTCCAATGACCTCTCTCAGAGGTTCCCATGATGACAGCGAATGTGAAAAATAGGTATCGATCTTCCATGAAGGACCCGCTCCTGTCGATCCTCAATCTCTATAGAAACCTCTATAAAAGTCGCCACATCATCGAACTCCAGCTCTCCATGGTCGATGATGTGAGAAGGTCATGCTCATATCTCCATAGTTGGGATATGTGAAAGACATCATGCACTATGTGTAGCTGATGTAGATGATCTAAGTGGTAAGCCACCTCACCAACAATACTGAGGACCTGAAAGGGTCTAATGAATCTTGGAGATAACATGTCGCCTTATACAAATATCTGAAAACCTCTTCGAGGTGTGACCCATAAAAAGACATTGTCTCCATCTTCGAACTCTAGAGGTATCTATCATCTTTCGGCATATGACTTCTATCTACTATGTGAAGTCTTAGTCCACTCCTGGATGATTTGCACCTTCTCTGTGGTAGCCCATACCTTCTTTGGTCCCACTATTTCTGACTCCCAAGGGTCAGTCCAGCACCGAGGTGATCTGTAAGGTCTCTTGTACAATGCCTCGTATGGTGCCATCCCAATGGTGAAGTGATAGTTGTTGTTGAATGAAAACTCCACTATATATATTTGATCCTCCGAGCTATGACCGAACTCGAGGACACAAGCACACAACAAGTCTTCGAGGGTCTGAATGGTCCGCTCAGTCTAGGCATCCGTCTAAGGATGGAAGGCAGTGCTGAAACAAATATGTGTCCTAAAAGCTTCCTACAACCCCTTTCATTGCCGATAAGAAAGTGTGCGTCATGTTTGGAGACAATAGTAGAAGATAATCCATGTAGCTGCAAAATCTTCTGTACATAGAAGAATCCCAAGCTCTCTACTAAACCCTATTCTTTGATCGGTAGGAAGTGGGACGACTTGGTGATTCATTCATTGATCACCAAAAATGAGTCATGACCACTGGATGTACGTGGAAGTCCTATCACTAAGTCCATGGATATCCCATCCCACATCCACTCTTGGACCTCTAAATAATGAACCAAGCTAGCTGGTACATGATGCTCCGCCTTCACTTGCTGACATGTGAGGCACTAAGAGACAAACTTAGCAATTTAATTCTTAATTCCCGGCCACCAGTGCTATCATTGGAGGTCCTGGTACATCTTCTCTTCTCCTGGATGTACCACTAGGAGGGATGTGTGGAACTCCCCCAACACATCCTCCTAAAGTGACACTGGTACCATGGTACGTCTCAGGAAGAGAATGAAGTGCTCCCCACCTTCAAAAACTCCATCAGGTGCCTGCCCTATGGATATTTGAACATGTCGTGTATCTTAGCCAGTGTCCCCATGTTGTGCTTCCCTGACTCATTGAAGAAGTGGGGGAGTAATAGTATGAGTCTATAGTAAAGATTATCCTTCTCCATCTATAAAGGATATCTATAAAGAAGCCAGATGCTCTGCCGCCTTGCCTGACAGCTGTATACCAGACCTCCTGCTGAGTGTGTCTGCTACCATGTTCCCTTTACCAAGAGTATAGACTATCTCAAAGTCATCTTATGCTAATATTAGGGGGATGTTGGCAAAATTATGAGTGATTTGTTTCACCCTCCTATGCATGAGTTTATTTTTTGCATCCTGGGATTCCTTTTTCTTTGACCAAGGAAAACCAAATTCCAACATTGTAGATAAAATACATCCTATTTGCCTATTATAGTTAATTTTAGTGTGAACTGTGGATGTAATGTCTAAACCCAAACTTACGTCGTAAGGCCTTGATGCTACCACCAAGAGGTTCCAATCGAAACTCTTGCCTCAAGGGTCAGATCACACTATCAGCATGAGTGTGATTATCGATTCTCCTCCTAACGGTATCTCCAGACCTGAGGTTCATGTCAATGGTTTAGCCAGAAACTCTAGGTCCTAGACACAATTCATGGATGTAATGAATGATTGGTACCTTTGTATATTGATACGATAACTAGTTGTAGATATAGACCGTGCCTCAAATCATTCCTTGAGCCCTTGAGTCACATTCCTTGACCACATGCAACTACTCTCTTCCCTGGTCCTCCAGCTCCCTGAGCCTGGCAGGGTCCACAAAACGGGGGGTTGTTGTGACTTCTCAAAATCTACACCACCTCATGCTTCTCTCCTAGCTCCACTTCCACGTTTACTACCCTGAAAATTCCTCATTCCCTAACACTTCTTCTTCCTGAAACATTTTACACACCCATGTCTCTAAGACTGGTGCCAGTTTCCTTTTTTCCGACTGCTAACATTCACTGGTTGAATCCGCACAACCAAAGAAAATTGAACTAAAAACGTTCTCTCTAGAACCCTAGCATTAGTAGGAGTATATAGATGAATAGTGATTGCTCAGATGTCCTCTAAACACACCTTTCTATGATGCTCAAGCCCTGGAATAGTAATCATATCATATTCATAGACTACTAAAAAAGATCGGTATGCCTCGATAAAAACTCATCTACTGACATGTCGTCCTTCCAATGCTATAGAAGTTGTAAAGAACTCTTAGCCACATCCTTGAGCTAGTCCTTAGACACCTATTAGTCAGGCTTGCCTCAGAACCTAAGTGGTATCTGATACTGAAGCACGTGTAAGGCACAAATCCTACCTGTGTCCTCTTATGGTACTGCTGGTTGTAGCTGCTAACAAATGTGTTGTGATATAGTTGGAACACAACCCGATGGTACTAACTTAGGCAACAGTCCACATACTGAAGCATCATCACAAATCGGTCCATCCACATGGTCATTCATTGAAGAAGAATAGAAGATCAGATCACCGTCTACTCAACTGGTTTCTCAACTAGACAGAAATGTCTAACAATCGCCTCCTACCAGCCCTCAGTTGCATGGGAATCTGTCTCGCCTCAAAACCTTAGAGACCTCTACTACTAGAATCGTGAAACATGCTCAGTCAGGATGCACGGTCTGCTAGTGTGGCATGTGGTATCAACTGCCCAATGTGTGGTGCTGTTACTTGTACACCACCCGAAGGTTCCAACATAGTAAGAGGGACCTGCACCTGAGCCTTGTCGCTCGATGGGCTATCAGAGCGTACAACTCTCAGAACTCTAACCGGTTATCTACATGGAGGCATCCTGAAAGAAATAGATGTGACATTGTCAAAAGATTATTCCTAGTAAGAAGACTCAATGAAAATGTTTCAAAACACACACACAATAATTTTCTTCGTGCAATGAGTCAGAAATCAGAATTCAGGGTATTGGTGTTTGGATACGTCGGCCACCACACCAACACTGGACTCCCCGAACTGACAACCTTACTCTATTCCCTTAACACTATATTTTCACGGAAAATATCAGAGTCCTATTTTCTATGGTGGAACCGACTTCTCTGATACCAATTTGTCACGACCCGTCCCCTAGGGAGCATGCCATGACTACCCCATGCCCACCTTCCATAGGCTAGGGGCAGGCGACTAGAACCAAAGTAGTAATTCCCAAAAACTGGGAAGACATTGACTTTATAACTTGTA
Organism: Viscum album; assembly: GCA_963277665.1. Taxonomy (NCBI): domain Eukaryota; kingdom Viridiplantae; phylum Streptophyta; class Magnoliopsida; order Santalales; family Viscaceae; genus Viscum; species Viscum album. The sequence continues at coordinate 1,744,663,643 of OY728156.1, forward strand.
ACACGCACAATAGAAAGTACATAGCTACATGAAACACCAAGTAAATTGTATTACAAACGAGTGTTGAAGTGAATGGGCCATAATACAATCCCAACTAAAAAGTATGAGTACAACTGAAAGTAGAAGTAAAACTGAGGAAATAGAGAAAAAATAGTGGATGGGTCATCCTCCGAGGTTCCTACTTGAAGTGTAGGTACAGATCGCCTACTCAGCACTCCATGTTCGTTAGTCTCCTCCGTGTACCGACACGCCATAAGGTCTACCTCTGGGTACAGTCTAGTCCTGGTACACTCAGCCTCTGTCAACGTTGTCCATCATCTGCATCCAACACAATGATGTGTGGGCATATCCCATGTAGGGGTGAGTATAACGATACTCATTTGGGTCCTCGAGACCATCAAGGTCTCTCAAAATCCAACAAGGATAAACCAAAAAGTATAAAATCAATAGACAACCCCACTTAGGTATATGATTATACATATACCTTAGTTATCTATTAATCTATCTCAATCATGAGGAAAAAAAATTACTAACTCACCTCATGTAGGTATAAAAATTATGTATAAAGGTAGAGATGATTAGATCTAGCCACTGAATCATCTACTTTATCGAACCCATGTAGGATCTTGGAAGAGTAATCAGAGCTGTTGAACCCATGTAGGATCCTGGAATAGTAATCAGAACTGTTGACCCCATGTAGGATCCTAGAATAGTAGTAAAAGCTATAGAACCCACATAGGATCCTGGAAATGTTGTCAGAGCTCTCAAACCCACGTAGTATCCTGGAACAGTAGTCAGAGCTGTCGAACCCACATAGGATCCCCGAACAGTAGTAAGAGCTGTCGAACCCACGTATGATCCTCGAACATTAGTCAGAGCTGTCAAACCCACATAGGATCCTAGAATAGTTGTCAGAGTTGTCGAACCCACATAGGATCCTGGAACAGTAGTTAGTTCACTTAGGATCCCTTTATCACAACGTTGCTAACCATAGGGTTTTCGCACAAAGAACGGTTGATTCAGGGAGGGTCTGCTCCTCAAACCATGTTTTGATACATAGACTACCATGAAGTCCCATGAATAAGTATCCCAATGGTCCACCGCGTCATAGGGGTCATAACCCAACTTACGGGGCATCAATCGGACGCACGGTCAGTGATTTTTTATCCTTTTAGTCTTGGGGGCCTGGTTGGATTCGTGCTAGATCCAATATGACTGTATCTCAACTTTACCTAAAACTGTAGTGGGATATACACCAATGGAATGTCGTGCTCCAGGTATACCAGAACAACTAATAGTTCGTCAAATGGAGGTCTGTTTCTAATGATATGTCCAAAAGATAGTAAAGGGTTGTAGTGGGCCCGTGTCCGGTCTAACCTCGCCGGACCAACCCGGTCCGGGTTTGGCCCGTCCCTCTGGGCCCGGCCCAGCGGACGGTGAGTGGCATGAGTAGCGCAAGGTCATAGACTGGTCATGAGGGCGCAGACTATTCATGGGTCGATGTAAAAGCAGTTTGGCCCGGAGGCGCAGCGAGGAGCGCGGGAGGTCGGCTTGGCCAGGTCCGTGTGGGGCACGACTCGGTGGATCGACCTGGGATATTGGGGATAGTTCGGCCAGCACCACGAGGGGAACGTCTCTGGTGGCCTAGCCCGGATGGCCGAGGCCGGTTCGGCCAGTGGCGGCGTGGGCCGCAGGGGTGCATAGAGCTCACAGTGGTCGGAGGCAGGTGTGGCTCGAGTTGGCTGGGCCGACACGGTTCGGCTGGGGCACCACGAGGGAGGTCGCGGGCCAGTGCGGTTCATACGGGGTGTCAGTTGGGGAGGCCTTGGACCGGCGCGATTTGGCTAGGGCATCACATGGGGAGGTCATGGGCCGGTGTGGTTTGACCAGGAGCCGGGAGGCACCTTCATGGCGAGGCAGGCCACGATGTCAGGAGGCCCGGGTGGCCGGAAGGGTCCTACGGTTCGGCCTGGGGTGGCAGAGCCGGTTCGGCCGGTGTATGGGGTGGCTAGGATAGGTTCGGCCTGTGGATGGTACTGACGGCGGGCAGCGCAGGTCCCAGATGTTGTGGGTAGCGCAGTCATCGCTTGTTTAGCATTCATCATCTCGTCGCCTCTTCACCATGCCGAAGAACATTAGAAACCAGAATGACGGAGGGGTCATGCCATGTTGGTTTGGCCCGCACCTTCTGCGTTTAGGGTGGTATCAAGTAGATCATTTCATTCTTTAATTTCAAATAATTAACAAGAAAAGAATATAGAAGAAGAAAAGTCTATCAACACCCCGCATCTTCCCGCAAAACATTTCCCAACCCACAAGGGAAATCATTCATAGTAATTCATTTTCTTAGAAGAAATGAATTAAAGGAATAACAACATATTAAAATAAGACCCATACCTTTGTTCATTGTTCATTGATGGAGTCACGGGAAAGAAGATGGATCATTTGAAAAGAAGGATGTTGGTATTTCACCCGATCATTGGTTTGTGCGACAGCTCATCATAGTCAAAAACATCCTATGTCGAAGGAGGTTCCGAGGAAGAATGTTGAAGACACTCCTCACTGGCATTCATCATTGGAAGAACACGTTCTTCGTTCTTCATTGACGAGAACTTTCCTTCCTATGCTCTCTGTCCTCTCCCATGTTCCACCAAAAGAAAAATTCCAACCAAAATAATAGATTGTGTTTATCTATTATTTAATTGTTGGAAAATAATTTAAATGGGTTAATTAATTATTTGGAAGCGTTGGGGCCACTAATTATTGAGGACGATTTTCACATTATGTGTTAGGGGGTTAAAGAGGCTCTCCTACACATAATGGAAGTTTGAGGTTCTCTCCCCATTAATGGGGAGTTTCATGGGTGTTTAAAACTAGGTTGGTCCCCACCATAATAAACATGAATATGAGGATAGGTTCATGTGAGACCCACCACCATAACTTCTCATGGAAGGTTAAGGTGTGTTGGTCCACACCTCCAACTTCCGTGTGGAGACCTTAACCAACAAAATAAAAATTTAGCTACACAACTTTATTTTTATTTTATTCTTTCATTAAAAACCCAAATATTTACATTCACCCTCGTCCATCTGCCATCGAGATGAAAATCTCCATAAGCAAATACCGGCTATGTGAGTTCAACGGTGCCCTCAGATTTCAATTCTGAGCACCAGTTCAAAATGTTATAAAATGCTGCTCATGCATTTACTAAATATACCCAAAATAAAGTTTTGAAAATTATTATCAGTCACCCTCAACCCGCGCTAGTCAAGGGTTCTCTTTTCCTATGTGAAACACGCCCCAATCAACCCAATGGTACTCTCAGATTTTTAATCTGAGTTACCATTTAGATGTCAGGAATTTTACAATAAAATATTTGTCACTTAATTATTTTATTTGTTGGAAAAAACTAACTTTCTCTGGTGGCCTGCATTATAAGGCCCCAACCTTAAAACTTACTTAATCTTGAGTTAATACAAGATTACACATTGAGGATCTTTTCAGGTTTAGAGTTTTAGAGAATTAGATCATAAACTTGCATTACATTCCACATTTAAACAAAGTTGTTACATAAAAGATAGTATTCAATTTTTACCATCAACGAAAACATATTTAAAATAAAACATGGATTCTTTCTTGACACTTCCTTTACACAATCATCATATCATGTACCTTTCCCTTGACCTGTGAAAAACATTTCAAAAAACTTGTGATGAGCATAAAAATCTCAGTAAGGGATATAATAATATTGAAAGGAAACATGAGTTCATATATACATAAGAATGAAATCATACTTTACCCATAAAAAATAGGAACTTTAATATACCTCATCAAATCATGAATAATTCATATAAATCATAAGACATAAAAGGTAACTTGAGGCATTAATAACATTCTTACTTAGGGAGTAACCCTCTTGGTTACGTTTGGAATACCCACCACAGTATATTCCCTAAATCTCTTCGGAGAAACCTTAACATTTCACTCCTTCACATTACCCAATGCATTGGAGATCTATATCAGGATAACCCGCCCTTAGTTTATCATGGAACCACCCATCTTCATAATAATGCCCAAGAACCTTTACATAATCGTATCACATAAAACATGCATAAATAAAACATAACATTTCCACCTTTCAATCACAAGATATCAATACAAAACATTGATATGAAAACATTATGAAAACCATTTTCAATACCAAAACAAAAGAAAAGTAAAACATGGTATTTATTTTTCTTTTTAAAAAAAGGTATTTCTTGTAGAGGATGCCGAAACTCAAATAATGGTCACGGCGGCGGAGAAGTCGTTGTCACTGCATACATACGACAAAAACATTCCCTTTTGTCGTTTTGTAAACGCTTCGTATAAAAAAAGATTCCTTTTGAATAAACATAAAATTCAAAGGGTTTTATACACCATATAAAAGAAGGTTGTGTATAAAACAAAATATGCCTCAATGAATGGAGATTGAGACGAAGTCCCATACAAATACGGTATCCTTGGAATAAAGATAAATCAATTACATAATTATGTGTGAAAAATGAATACATGAAATATAAGTGGATATTAAGTGTAAAACAATCAGAGGATATTCACACATACTCATAGAACGACAAATACAAGGAGTACAAGTTTATCCCAAAGAATCAAATTTGGGTTAAGAAGTTCCCTTGCAAAAAATTTGACAGCCTAACGACATCACTACAAAATTTAGAAAATAAGTTTATGAGAGATAAAAAGGGTATGTCATCACATGGACATAAAATTTAAATCAATAAGGATATATAAGAACATATCCCAACATAATAGTATGTGAATTAAAAGACATAACAAAATAAGTCTTTTAAAACGAGGAGGGTGAAAGGTTCCCTTACCGACATGGGTATCTTTCGAGACATGCACCCCGTGAAAGAAGGAAAAAAGAACATTGATGTGAATACTCATAAATGAAGTAAATTACACAATGAGTAAAATAATTAGCATTACATACACCACTCAACGGAAATTGTGGCAAATGTAGCATAAATCTCACAGTAATAAAATTGAGATGAAAAATCCCTTACGAAAATTCGGCAGCCTAACGGCGCCACTTAAGACTTTCAAAATGGATTGATGAGAGGAAATAGGGTCTCTCATCATATTAAAATAAAGTTTACAGAAAGTGTAATATAAAAGAACATCCCCCAGCAGAACAGAGAGGATCTTAAAAGAAGTGACATAAAGAAGAGTACTTAAAAAGAAAGAGAGTGGTTGGATCTCTTACGAAAATTCGGCAGGCTAACGGCGCCACTCAAAACATCCAAAATGGATTAATGAGAGAGAATAGGGTCTCTCATCATAATAAGATAAAAATTACAGTAAGATTAATATAAAATAACATCCCAATCATATGAAATATGAGCTTAAAAGGAATGGCATAAAAGAGTGTACTTAAAAAAGAGGGAGGTTGGATCCATTACGAAAATTCGGCAGCCTAACGACGCCACTCAAAACATCCAAAATGGATTGATGAGAGAGAATAGTTTCTCTAATTATATTAACATAAAAATTATATTAATAGTAATATAAAATAACATCCCAATCATAAGAAATATGAGCTTAAAAGGAATGACATAAAAGAGTGCACTTAAAAAAGAGAGAGGTTGGATCCCTTACCTCAAGTCCAACTTGTCTTGTTCGTTTCTTTATATTCCTGAATAATAAACATTGGTCAATTTATAATTGATTAAGGACCTCATATAAAGATTATTATTCAGTTCATATCACATATTTTAATGTTTTAATAATTGGTTAATAATATGAGTTCATATCAGACGTTTTTGTCGATGTTTGGTGCATGAGTCAAAAACGAACTTGTTTGAAAAATAATTGTCCATGTAGTTATAAGTAAATAATTTCCAGAATAGTATTAATGATTAAAATATCATATATATCCAGTATATATTCATTTTATACTATTCCATATCATTGGGAGATAAGAACAAAAAGCACCGTTCATTAAGACGGTAGGCCGTACGTACGCATGAACGCTACTTTCATTTTTTCTATGTCATATTAATGGAATTAAAAAATAAATGATATATATATATATATAATAATTACAGTATAATATATATGTTATATATGTCACATATGTTCATTAATTTCATTCTTTATACATTCCATGTATTGCGTGTACGAGTCACATCACTTGAGGGGGCGGTAGTCCACACTTCCTCATATGCATTTACACAACATAAAAATAATAAAGGTAAGTTTTAAATATAAAATAAAGAAGTATATTGTAAACATAAATACCATATATATCATATATAAAATACAGTGACATCATAATGTCCACCTTTAAAGGTGTTAAAAGAATATTGAACAATCATCGTTTCGTGAGGAAGAAAATCACCAACCACAGAAACAGTATGTTCTTTAACCATTACATGAAGGTGTGTGTAAGTGTAGCTCGAATCCTTCTTATAACAACATCCTAGTATATTTATGATACCGGAGTTGTCAGAAAAGAAATTAATCAAAAGTGTTTAGGGGGTTGGAGAATCAAAATAAAACAAAAGGACACAAGTGAAGACATTAACTTAAACTCTGGTAACTCCCATTGGTTTGAGATCAAAGGCTTCCCTGGGAAGACTTCTGCCCAAATTGAGGCTTCAAGGAGTTATATAGGGATGTGGAGAGTCAAAATGGGCAGGGTTTTGCCGAGCCAAAGGCTTTGGAAGTGTGGGTATGGAGGTAGAGGTGGGGGCCTTTTATAAGAGGAGAGGAGGGGCACTCTTGGAAAGTAAAGAAATATTACTTTATTTTAGAATGAGTTTCGGATTTAATGGTTCCACATTGATGTGGTTCGATGGTTAGGTGATAAGGGTTATAAATACACCCATCAAATCAGTTTTCGACATGTTTAGATATTATATTTTACATTATCGTACCATTTTATTTAAATCGTTAAATAATGAGGTCATCGCTGCATCATCATGATGTCATTAGTAATTTAATTTATTTAATGTATAAAAATTATAAAAAAAATACTATGATGTAGGAAATCCTTTTAGATTCCCAATGAATATTTATAGTCAAAAATTTGACTTGTATAACCCCATGTAAATTTTTTTTTAGTAAAACATCTCATGTTTGTGTCATTTTTTACTTTAGCATTAAATAAAAAGGTATTTATGTAATTTTCCAACCAAAGTGGCTCCATGGGGTCCCCAAGTTGACCCATGTATTTTATAGGTCGGCCATGACTCATCCAATGAAGGTAGGGCATGTTTCTAGGTCATTTCATTTTATTAAAACATTATTCTTACATTAAACTACACTAATTACCCCTAATCACGATTAAAAAGTTAATAAGTTACTATTCACAAAAAAATATTTTAATCCCATTGAACCAAATTTTACTTCTTAATGACAACCATGTATGTACCATATTTGAAATTTAAAAACACAAAGATGGAAGAATTTCATTTAAACGGAAAATCTATTTTTATAAGTACCACTTCGTGGTTTCACTATTCATCAAATATTGAAGTTTTTCAGAAAATTACCAAAAATTCACCCTAAGCTATATTTGATATTCCAAATTCAAAAATGATGTATATTTTAAAAAATTCAAAACATATAAGTTGAATTAATTAATTAAATAATTAATTCCCACTGTCAAAACAAATAGCGTGTTTTTATGAAACAAAATGTATCAAAAGATTGACACTTGTTTAAGTCTGATTTCAAAGTGAAATTAATTCCAACGACCACTATTGAATTAAATGGTAAAAATATATTCTAATTTCACTTTAAAACCAATTAAAAAGATAATCTAATAATATAAATATATTATATTAAAAAGAGGGTTTGAATTTAAATACAACATTTTTTACTATTCATTAAAAATTGAACTTTTTCAGAAAAATACCAAACATTTACAAAAAGTAAATTTTGATGTCCCGATTCTAAAGAAGAATTTTATTTTTCCAAATATAACACATAAAATTGTCAAAATGTGGATTTAAAAGAGGTTCTCCATCAAAAGGCGGTTAATCATCCTTTTAAAGAATATTAGAATGTTTACGATTAAAATTGGATTCATTCGCATTTTTAATCCTCTATCATTATTTGTAAAAAGTAAAAATATTTGACAAACATATATAATCATTTTGTAGTTAGTTCTGTTCACTCATGGCATTACAACAGCTAGGCGTTAACTACTAATTAAAACAATATTATTTTATTATTAGAGTGCAACGTAAGATTCACAAGAAACTCGTTGTTGCGTGTTGGGTACGCCATCGAGCATAGCATCCCCTTCAAAGTAATATTAATATTTTATTCACAAATATGGATAAATGTGAAAATGTCATACTCTTTATTTACCTGCGGTGTTACACGCGTCAGCCAAAGTTAGTATCTTCATAAAGAAAACATACCCTCGCGAGTTTAGCGGTGGTCTCAGATTTTTAATCCGAGTTACCATTTGTGAGTTATAAGCATTTGAAAAATAAAATATTTTATTTAATTATTTTATTTATGATAATGTCATTATTGGGTTTTCTCATAAGAGGCCCAAACCGACTAATATTAATTCATGCCTAGGGTAAAACCGCCATCTTGAGTGCCATGATTCACTCAGATATCTGATCCGAGTAACCGTTTATGAGTTATTCCACTTTTTTAGAAAAACTTCTTATGCGCATTAACATTGGATTATCAAAACATCGACGGATCATTCTGGGCACTCCGGGCCTCTGAATCGCTCGCCGTCAGATTTCATGGACTCGTAAAATTTCCATATATTTAAAAAAAATTACATGGTAATTCCGAGTCTTTACAATATACACATATCATCTACCTAAAAATGAATATCATAATATATTATTAATCCCATAAAAATAAAAATGAATTGAACATATAACATGTTTCTAATAAAAATATTAATATATATCTATCAATTAATTTATTTTAATATAATTTCAATCAAACTGAGACTTCACATAGGCTAATTGCAATAATTGTACCCATGGGACCCTTAAGAGTTTAGATCAAGACCCATGACCTATCTCTAAGGAAAAAGTTGTCACAGAAATTACATGTTGTCCTATTTCCAAAAAAATATATTTATAATTTAAATAACTTTTGAAATTATAAATAACACATAGTAACATCAAAATCAAACATATGATAAAACATTAACGATAGAAATTTAATTAAAATTTATATCCACGATTATATAAAAGAATTATTATATATAGAATTATCATTAAAATATATACTAAATTAAAGGGTTATATTCCGTTATCACTATATCATAGACCAGGTTCCCATAGGTTATATTCTCTAGTTAAACCTAATAGTTCATAAACCACTGCGTATTAGCTAACAAATATTCCAAAAGAGTGTTATTGTAGATTCATTGAAAGTAAACAATCATTGTGCATCATAATATTGGTAACTATAAAAATTACCTCATATTTCCAGGGTTATTACCATAAATTACATTTTTTCCAAAACCAAGTCCACCTATAGTATAAATATATGGATGTACATCTAGGAAATCCACATAATCACATTCATACTATGTTTTTTGATGTTATCCAATATGTTGAATAATCCTCACATACAATCATTGGGTATGATTCCCTAAAAAATTTATCCTAAAACTACATAGTAAGTATTCTAGTAAAATAAAATAATATACTATATATAAAATACCTTGACACTAGAAACACATATTAATTGGATCCAGTAATATATTAAAATATGATCAATAAAAATAACATCTTGTTGAACCCAATAATTTACTAGCCATTTTAAACAAGATATATACTTGAAAGAAACATAACATTTGAAAACATCATATTCTACAGAGTGAATGTAAAAAAATTTATATTTGAAATCATTAAATGATAGCTTCATAAAATCCTTTGTAGACTAAAGAAAGCAATTATGATATCAAATTCTCATTATCTATTACCCATAGGTTGATATACCATTATTAAATAAATAACCATCATTATGGATTAGAAAAAAAATAGAATGTTAAATATTTAAATACTATTCCATTTAATCAAAAACATGAGCACAATAATCATTACATGGATAATACTTTTAAAAATACATATGTTTGAAAAAAATAATGATTTATCAGTGAAGGAATGTTTTTTATTTGATGTTGATATTTAAAATCTCATGATATCAATACAATCAAGATGTTGAACCAATAAAAAACAAATGTAAAATAGCATATGAAGATTTTTTTATGTTTTATGAAATAATAAAATCAATTTTACAGATAATATAGAAAATTTTGAGAAATTAACGAGTCATTTATCACAAGAAAATTGAATTTATATATTTTCCCATTTCTTAATGACTGTCAAACTTATAGTGGAAGAATATTAATTGTACCATTATAATATATAACTAGTGTTGAATAATAAAAATAAAGGTTGTATTCATTGATAAATAGAAACAAATAAGAAATAATAAGAAACAAACTTGAAATAATATCACTATCTCATAGGAAATTAATTTTAAATATACATATTTCACTCATTAGGAAGAAAATTCACTAAAATAGTCATTGTAAACAATAAATTTATTCATATATGAAATGTGTTTAGATCACAGAATAAAAGTTCATTACCGAAAATAGATTGTTTACCAAAATATTTCATTCATATTTTTGTAGGAAAATTCAAAATGAATATTGTTTGTAAAATGAAAGGAATTTTAATTTAAAATAATTTTATTGAAATGAAATCATGGGTGAAAATGATATGAAAAATTCTATGGATAATATTTAAAAAATAATTTAGTTATCTTTTTTAAATTATGGATTTCAAGAAAATATGGTTTTAGCCAAAGAGGGATATATAGCCAGGTTTCTTATAAACAATTTCATTTACATTAATTACATATGTGAGATAATTGTAAAAATTAATAACAAATTAATTAATAAAAAGAGAGGGATATAATACAATGGGTTTATTAATAAAAAAAATTACATATAGTTAATCGAAAAATAGGTATAAATAATGTAAACTAAAATTATATTGATACCTAAACCCCTTACCACTTCGGTATATTTTTAATCATATTCCTCTTAGAGTAAATATAAACACATGAAAAACTAAATAATATTAACAGATAGTGATTGTAAATATATATTTTCAAATTGGAAGTATTAATTCCATATAAATTGTAATGGTTTTATAACAAAAAATATGTCTAAAAGGATACAATTTGAGATGAGAAACACATAAAAGTAAAATAACATTGAAGTGATAATTAATCAATGAATAAATTATGTGTATAAATTTTAAATCCAAATTATAATATTTGTGTTAAAATAAAATATAGAAAATTCATTACAGCTACAATATTTTATAATGAATTACTATAATAATCTAATAGAACACAATGAAAAGAAATCGAGTTGTGGAACTACAAACCTTTTAGTTACAATCAATTAAAACCCCCCCTTTGATGAAATATTTATAATTAATAGTTTAAAATAACATTTATAATTATGGAATCATTCTATTAAAAGGAATGTTGGATGTACACAGATCATATAAAATAAATTAGGTCCCATACATTAAAATATACCTCAATTAATGGAAATTGACAGGGAATCTCATACCTCAGTATTTATTTTAGTTAAACATTGTTCTTTATTCTTGTATGATGTTTTCAAATATGTGACTACTTTATCCTAGAATTATATTAATATTACTAATATCTTATATAATATTCATATATCATATTATCACCCATTTAATTATATTATTTCACTAATACCATTATTTTAGATGCTACCTGCCCTGGTTTCCAATGCATTATTTATCATTGATGTTCATGTTATTCTGTGTATGATAAATATACATCATCTACAAAATGGAATTAATTTTATGAATATCCTATTTATTCATTATATACAATTTTTAAGTCATTAGTGAAAATAAAAATAGAGAATGAACCACATCGCATCAAAGAGATGGTGGACTATTTTAATACATGAGTAACTATACCACTTACTGAATAATTCAAATGAAATGTAAGTGGATGGAATATTATTTTATATGAATTAATATTATGTTATTTGTATAATATATATTGTTATTTAAATTAATTGCTCTATCCATATGATTCATTGATGGAATACAATTTCATCATTTCTGGAGGGGTAGGATGCCATACACATGAAAAATGGATTTGATTTCCATTTGTTTGATATGGATATGGTTAAATAAAATGATATCAGAATAATAAAAACTCTTTATTTGTGACATAATGATATTATTGTATTGAAAAATTAATGACCTAAATTATGGTGCAAAATAATAATTTATATAGAAAGAGATTATTGAAAATGATTACCTTAGATTAGAAAAACCTCCATCATTTCCCTTATTAATGACCCTCTCGTAATAAAGTTGGGAATACAAAAACCTCTAGAATGTAGATAAGTATTTTTGGGAGGAATTATCTAAATATTTGATCATTATGAATTGTTTTTAATTTTTTATTATGTGAGGGGAGGGGGTTCCCTTTTCTAATTGTGTGGGATTAGTATTTCATTAAATACCCAAAACTATAATGTAAAAGAATGTGATTCTCAACTATAGTGCATAAAAATTAATAAATTACCTCATAGGTTTTAGATAAGGTTGAGATAAATCTCAGAATCTAATAGGAAGAAATTCTTGAACATGTTAATCCACTTACCCCGAACGTTACTCACATATACTTATTTAGTTTTTACCACGATAAATAGATATTTATCCTTGCTGATTTTTATATTTAATCCTAAAATTAAATTTGAATTTGTAGATAATATTAATCCAATAATTAGAAATATTATTTCAAATTTATAAAATTTGGGTTTTATATGTGTGAAAATTTTATTATAACACAAGATCATTTAACAAGAAAATCCTCATTATAATAATAAATATATTAAATTATATTTACATTTTTATTAATCATTATAATGAAAAATTATGGTGGACGTATTATATAATAGTAAATAATATTATTAAAAATATTGAATATATTTGATCAAATTTAATCAAAATATGTTTCCAAAATATATTTTATAAAAATTTCACTAATCATGACGTGTTTTTTTATGGAAAATTCATTTGTCAATGAAAATATTATTTTATATTAATATCAGGTCTAGTAATATTAATTATATTAATTTAATGTAATATAAATATATTCAATTATTTTAATTAATACAATCCCTTAATGCTGGTTATATAAATTAATTAAAATAGAGATTTATTATGCACTAGAAACTTTTTTCGGAAAATGGGTTTTTAGGCCTAAAAAATATTATGCTGATATTAAACTAAAATATGTTTCAAATTTAAATATTTATTGAAAAAAATAAAAACATACTATTCATTATAATTTCAAACAATATTAAAATCATAATGATACTTTTAATATTATTAATTTAATGAAAATAAATTTCATTTTTACAGAAAAAGATATTTTACATTATTCACTGAAAAAAATCATTTTATAAAATTCTCGAATTATCTCCCTATGTAAACTTTGAATTTATGATTTTAAAATTTTAGATAATTTATAAAAAACATAAATTTTGGAAAAAACATTATTTTCCCACAAAATGTAATAAAAACATTTTTCTTAAAATATATTTTTAAATAAAATAATAAATGATATAAAAACAGCTAACATAATTTCCAATATATTTGATTCATAAAAGATATATATAATAGATTTTAATGGATATTCATTTTCATGCCTGAAATTTTCATTGCCCTATTATTAAATCCAGATTTAAAAAAAATATCACCATTATTTTGGGATTTGTGTTGCATGTTGTATATGCTATCAAATATAATTTTATACCTATAAAATCTCAATTTCTCACTTATATGTCAACATAATACACCATTATAAGACTTATTTATTATATATTAAATTATATTAGGTTTATATATTGATTCAATTGACATGGCTCTCTGAGTAATATTTACAAACATGAACTTATCTCGCAATTGATTTTCTAGTGATCGTACTACTTATAGTTTAACATGTTGTTCATCATTGGAAAAAAATATTGATTTTTCATTCTACCAATGATTAAAAAAATTTCCTCACAAATTATTTTTTTAGTAAAGTATTCCAAACCTTATTATTTGATGAAAATTTCATAACTTTTTAATACTTAATTATGAATAATATTGGAAATAATTGTAATGATAATGAATAATATATATATATATATTATCTTTTATATTGATTAATTATAATAAAAATATCCAATATTTAGTTATAATTAGTATTATTTTCTTAAATAATACATTACAGATAATCACATAATGATTACCCAATCAACAACTTAATGGACACATTATATTATCAATTATGCTTATTAGTAAATAATTTTACTATATATTCAGCCAATGACAATTATTATGTAATAGACTATTAAATTAAACAATTTTACACTTTATTTGAAATTTAGATAAAACATATATATATTAAATTGTTAATCATCACCCAATATAAATCTCAAATTACATGTGTTGTAATTGGCCTTATAGCCTATTATATTTTTAGAAATATAGTTGTTGAGTTGCCTAGTGAATTTTCAGATGTGTTTAAATAAGGAAAACATGAGTTATGTTGTGTTTAGAAGAAAAAATATGTCATTTTGAGGATGATGGTAAATCCAGATCGTAGAAACCCAGTGATAGATATTTGGAGGTATGTTGAAAAATGTATACTATTCTAGAAATATATCAGTAATAGTATATATATATATATATATATATTTAGATCAGCAATGGAATGTTTTTTGGAAGTAGATCAACAATGGAATATATTCAGAAGGAAGTCAAAATGGTATAGCATTCTAGCAGTATGTCCCCAAAGTAAAATCCAACCTACATATCACCACCGGTAGATATATTGATCTATATCATCATGTTGAAACATTTTAGTGGTAGTTATGAGAGGGTATATCTTATTTTATAGGTCACCATGGTAGATTACCAATTGTATATCATTATATCTGTAGAAAGCCATTGGTAGATCTCAGTCGTGAGATCAAAAATTCCTGATCATAATAGTTATAGATCACTAATGGTAGATCAATAGGGGTAGATAACCAATGGTTGATTACATGTTGGTATATCACAAATAGTATATCTCTACAAGTAGACTCCAAAAGGTAGATCAACAGTGATTCCATTTTTTCTGAAATTTTTATTTTTCAATATTTCATTTTATCAAATATTTTTTTTTAATAACATAACTAAAGGAATTAAAAATATTTATAAACGACTTTAATTATTTATTTTATTTCTTAACATTTCATGAACCCCATTAATTTTTATAGTATTTGTATTTTTGATGTCATCTAACATTAATTTTCAATTTAAATAGCATCTTATCCCAATGTTTTCATATATAATATTTCAAAATCCATGATCAATCAATCAGTCACTCGGGAATTATTTAACATGAAGTGTCGAGTTCTATAGAGTAATTCCTCATATTAGTGGAGCCAAATTTTCTTTTTTGTTTCATGTTTCTCTATAATGGTGGTTTCCTACTATTCATGAATCTAATATTTCTGGTGCATCATTTTGTATAATGCATCATTCCTTCATGTAGAGAGTTACATAGATTATCATCATTTGAAACAATTTTGTAGGGTTTAATGATTATGTATTCTTTTGGGAATAATGTATACAAAAATAATCAACCAAGATAATAAATCATTCTAATTTAATGATAGATGATGGGGATTGTTTTGAATTATATTATGAAATTTTGATATTCTAATTTTGAATATATTTTTTTTATCACTTTATATCATGTCCATTATTTGGTCCCATTTTTTATGTTATGTATTTTTGGATTGCTGTTTTCTTGGATTATTTTTACACAACCATAAATAAATTATAAACAACTTATACTCGTTTTAATGAATTGGTTTTACCATGATATATGGCTTGTGTGATAAAACCCCTTTAGTCAAGAGAAGGTTTACTGTGAGAGTTGAACTAGAATGATTCTTTTAGGATTATAGTAATCAACTATAGGCCTATAGTGTCTGTTCGGTGTAGGTTTTGACTATTATTTTGTCGACCATATAGTCTTACATTTTTAAATTTTTGGGCATATGGCCTCCATAATCTTCCTTGGGACCTCATACCTGTGTCTAAGGAGTCGTGTCCATAGTCGTGATTATTTTCTATTGGCTCTTCTATCTTTTTTTTGGACATAGGTGCATATGATTAGCTTAATCATCATTATCAATTACACATTAAGCCATTCCAGAATTAAGGGAAGTTGGATTATGCTTTACCAGGAGAATATGGGGATGGTACTGGCAAACATTAGTATTTTACATGAGTTATGAACCTTGATCTAATCATGGTCGTGGTTGATGTCATCAGTAGAGACGAAGAATATTATGGTGTGTCCAGTTGCATGTAGAAGTGTTTTTATCCTTGTAGGGGCTACATATCATTCATGTTACACACAATTTATTTACAGGACATTTTAGTTAATTGATAGATATAGGGGTTTCTCACTCCTTTGTTTCACCAAAAATATTTTGTTATCCTAGACTATATCTAGACTAAATAACACCCTGAGGTTTTATGAATTCATTTTTTGAATATAGTATTGTTTATTTATAGATTTCCTTTGATTATACAAAAAGTTATGTGGGCCTTATAATCACCACAATGTTATTCATTCACTACACAAAATAGATAAATTACTTTTTGGTAAGCAAAAAATAATTCCTTTCTTGATTAACAAACAATTATGAGTTCCCTCGATATCTTGCATTACATACATGATCGAGTTTTATAAACTACATTATACGATTAATATTATCATAAAAATATTTTGATCATTTTCTCATAGTCATTTGAAACGATGATATGAATAATATTGACTAAATTATGAAACTATAGATTAAACCTATTTATAATTTTTGTTATTTTGATATCAATTAATAAGAAATAAAGTCAAAACCTAATTGAATATGATGGATGTGATTTAAAAAAAACAATTTATATGCCAAAAATGGAATTCTATCATAATAAATAAAATTATTCACTATTACTGAGTGTTATTAAAGAATATTTTATATTATAAATTCCCTTTTTTTACATTCATAAAATAATTTTATTAGGAATAAAATAAGAACAAATACAATTTTAATAAAGAAAAATATTTTTGTACTCAGCCGTTTTTTCACATTTTAATGGTAAATTTTTTTAAAAAGTAATTTTTGATAATTTTGAATGTTTTAATTTATATAATAAAATTAATTTCTGAAATAATAATAGAAATACATTGTTTTGTAATATTTTTCATTCTTTTATGAGAAGTAATGTTTTTTGATAAATAGTGAAAAAAACAAATTTTAAATGAAAACTACATGTTAACATAAATTATATATGTAGTTTAATTGTAATATTAAAAAATTAATGTATAATTAGTTTAATAATACATCATTAAATCCAATATATGTCATTGGAATCAATTTCACCATTAATTTGGCTATTATGCAATTCAATCGTTAGAACATTTTCACTCTAAAAATGCATTATTTCGACGTGCTTTTTAGTTTATTATTAAATATAATTATGAAAATAATATGATTGAAATTTATAAAATTAAATGAATTATTTTTAATTCAAATAATTTATATTATATAATATTTTCACTTTTTTTAACGAAAAATATTACTAAAAGAATATTAAATTAATTACATTGATTAATGTAAAAATGAGTTTACATAGTTGTTAATATTTATTTTTATGGGGAAAATAACCTAGTTAAATGTCAAAATGACATTTTCACCCATTTATCTATCATTTAATCTCTTCTATCTAAAATGATTCATTATTTGATTCACATTATGTAAAGTATAATTCCTAATAGTGTTTTGATTTTTACATTTACATGAATGCCACTCCTCCTCCCTTAGAAGAGGGAACTCAGCCCCCCCCCCCCCCCCCCCCCCGCAGAAACACAATTATATTGACCTATCAAGACCATTTTATTGTCTCAATAAATACTTAATAATCTCCCAACCTTAATCCTCTCATCAAAAACTCATCACATGGGGAAAATTCATCCATTTTTGTTCATTGGTAAATCAAAATAGAATTACCTGCTGAAGATGTAATGTTCCTCAATATGATATTTGTTTCATTTCCTTATACACCCATTAAATTATTATTTTCAGTTATTATATAATAATATATGTTTCATAAATATACTTATATATTTTTATTTTGACAATAACATCTATAATTAAAGTCACATCCATAAAATATAATGCACAATCATCATTAGTGTGTACGGAAGTCTACCGTTTCACTAACTAATATCATTTATTATCCCATAAATGCCTTTTATGGCTTTGAATAATAAATAAATTAGACATTTTATATCATATATATGACATTTATGATGTATTAATTATTTTTTAATTATTTTATATAACATAACGTCATTCATTCAATTATTTGGGATTATGATATCTCTGTTTTTTTTGAAGTGTGGACTACTGCCTCCTCAAAGAGATTCAACTCATTCACACATTAAATGTAATGTGTTAAGGATGTTATTGGTAAAAATATAATATATTTATAATATAAATAAAAAATTAGTAATAATATATATATATATATATCTATATATATTTCATTTTATTTCATTCTTTCAATATGAGAAGTTAAATGAAACATTTATCATGCATTTATAAGACATATCATCCCCCTGAATAGATTATTCCATTTCAAATTTCTATCATATATATATTTAAATAAATAATTATATTATGAATATATATTATATTTATTTAATTTTTAATATTCTATAATTAATTATATCAAGATATATTTAAGAGTGTCAAAATTATCATGTCAAAGCAAATAATAACTAATTATTATTTTTTTATGAATGTAAATTTTTTTTCTTTGGGTTCCCCATCTCACTTTTATTCAATTGAGATGTATTTCATAATAACTAATTTTTTTATGGTTTATATACATCCATATTACTTGTTATATCATGAATTTAAATTATATAATGGTACTAAATGTTTAAATTAATGTTATAATTTCAGAGATCTCAATATTTAAATGTTACTCAAGTAATAAGGGGATTTATTTTCTATATTTTATTTCGTTAATACTTATACAAAAATAAACACTCATTTATTTTTTTTGGTGTATATAATTCCAATGAATTTATTATATGATTATTATCCATGTATTTTTTTTATTTACATATTAATTCTAGGATCCCAATTTCATGGGGTTTACAGTTCAACCATTACCAAATATGTAACGTAAAATTTTCTCAATTTTCAATCATTAAGACACATTTTATGTCATGAAAATAATTTTTATGAGGTATATATACTATCCATTTACGTGATGAATCATGACTATACATAATTTCATGATTTCATATTGTTAATTAATTTTATTCTGGAATTGTGATTATGATCCAATATTACAAAAGGGTGTATAGTGTATTGCTACAATCTCTTCATTTATCAGAATGCTTTATAATTATGCATCAATTGATGAAATATTATGATCCTTATGTCATGGAAACTCATGAAATTTCATAATCTATAGTTACTCATGATATATTCAAGTAATTGTACCATTTATAAAAATATATGGAAGATAAGATATTTATGAATATGTCTTAATGAAAATCAAACTTTAACTCTCACTATGGTTAGAAATCGGTCATAATATAAAACCGTGATTTATAAAAAAATTCAAACATGTTCTAAAATTATAATATTATATTTAAAATATATTTTACTCTTTTTTTAACTTTTAAAAAATGTATTTAAAAAATGAATATTTTTTTTGATTTACCATTTGAATAATTTTTTCATACATAATACATCACAAAAGGAATATTTTTTATTTTCAGATTTATCCATCATCATGACTGCTTTTTTCAGAACATTCCATGATAGTTTACATGAATAATTTTTTTATATTTTATTTTAATATATTAATTAATTTTTTTAATTAAATAAGGTTTTTTAAATGTTTTTTGTTCAATAACATTTTAAAATGATTTCAAATTCATCTATTTTATTTTTTCTCTGTTATTTTCAAAAAAAATGGTTTTTAATATGTATTGAAATTTACAAAGACTTTTTCAAAGTGAAAATAATATTTTACTTGTGAAATTTTCTAGACTATTTTTAAGATTGAATAATATGTTTTCAATGTGAGTTATATGAAATTAATTTTTAAATTGATTTATGTTTTAAAAATGTATTTATAAATAATTGTAATTTTTCTTAAGAAATTCTCCTTTAAAAAATTAGAAATAGTTTTACTAATATGATTATGTGCCCTAATATATTTTATGATTTACTAGGGATATGATATAATGAAACTATTCTCATTTTCCCTAAGAGTGGCCTATTTTTATGATGTTATTTTTTTGAAACCTATTTCTCTTCCATTGGTTATACTATAAAGAAACACTTATGGAATATGTTTCTCATCAGGGGTTATTATTTGATGGAATTATTATCAAACATTTCTATTTACATGTGGCACAATATGATGACATCTTTATGATAAAAATTTCATATAATTTTTTCTGATATTATGTATAAAAACTAACCTATTTTTATGGTACATGGTAGGATGAATATTTTTTTATCTTGTAGAACACATATGTTTGAATTCAATATGTGATGAGTGAGAGTTATATGTCATTGGAATGCATTATGTATTGATTTATATTACATGAGATAATGATTTTGAAATAGTTCAATGGGCTTGTTCCACAATGGGAAACATGTGTGCCGGGATATAAAATAAGAAATAGTTGTGTCCTTATCCACCATATGAAACATTTGAGTCATGATCCAAAATTTGTAATGGGTTGATCAAAATCTTTTTTGAGAATCATGTGATTCTTGATCCACCATGTTTATGGTCTTCGTAGTTAACCATGACACATTAAATAGTTTTCTATATTTATGACGGTTCTAATAATAGAATACATGAGATTATATATTATGATTAATTTATGATTATGGTTGTCTTATGAACATATATTATTTATTCCATGAATCATGTAATGATAATTGATATATAGGGAATTTCCTTAAATTGACATTCTCAAGTTTTATTATCATTATACCCATGTAATGCATACATATCTCTATTATTTACCCTTTCTAAGAATGTTAGATCACTTTTTATTAGGTTCTCTTTCCTGAGGATATAATGAAATTTTTATGTATGAGTAAAAAATTGGTATTTTCATATAGAAACCATTGATGACCTTTCATGAAATTAGATTATTGTGTTACATGTCTCCAAATATAGTAATCTGTAACACTCATTAGGCATGTACTTTTATAACTTGATGAATATTCATATAAAATGATATAATTTTATTTTATTGTTAATAATGAATCATTATATTTGGAATCAATTTAAAGGTTTAGTCTTAATATAAATACAAGTAAGAGATAAGGTTAGTGGGGTCCCTAGGTATTTTATGGATGATAGTTTTTAGATGTATTTAAGGATAACCCAATCGATTCATATATTTGAAATAAGTTTCATGATTTAGTCATCAAATAAGTAATTTTTATTATTTATATGGTTCTGTTCCTTGATAAGTGATCCTCACACCAGTAATTCTAGATAAATCAAATAGCAGATAACATCTAGAACTGGGCTGACATATAATCCTTCATCATTGTATTATATGGTCATTCTGAAAATTCATTTAACAAGTGGAAATCTTGTGAATAGGATCAGGATGTTATCATGATTACTGGTTGTACTGTGAAAAATAAATATATCATGAATGACATGTGAATAGAATGGGATATTCTAATAGTATTGTTTATATTAAATGTAATAAGTATGATTAAACTAATGATGAGGAACCAAAAAGAGTTACTAATATTTTATGTTCTATGAATGACGTATTAAGTATGAAACATTGAATTCTATGTAATGGTTTAATAATATGCTAATTTTAATATTTGTTGAAATTCAAGAATTTTGTTATATGAAACCAAACCTATATTATTTTCAATAAGGATTTTAAATATATATTTGGAACTGTTTGGATATAAAATAAAAGTGTGTTATGGAAGGTGAATATTTTCATTAAGAGACGATAACACTAAATTTGTTCCAGATATTGAGAAAATTTTATTTATCATGTATAATGAGATTATTGATACAAATAATATACATTGGATAGTACTAATTTACATGTAACTGATTATTGATTTGTTGGAAATGAGTTTTATTTTATCATAGATGAAATTTACAAATCCTTTGGGATCTAAGGATAATATTCTATAATAATTTGGATAATAAATCACTCATTTTTTCAACAATTGTTATTTTATATTAGGATATTATGAGGTTTCAAGAAACAAAATGATAAAGGTGTTCACGTGTTTGGTATATATAAATAAAGAGATAGTTTAATATATATTGGCGATCAATGTTAAATTGATTTTGAGAAATTTAGTGCCCTTGTTTCTAATATTTTGTTATGTGTTTTCCTATATAACATTTATTTCTATGAGGTCTATCATATATTCACCAAATATTATTATTATGTGTTATATAAAGATACCTATGACATATTTTTAAAAAAATTTCTTTTTCTAATGATATTAAACATTTCAATTAATATTAGTCATTCTAAAAAGTCACGAGTTTAGTAAGGGGGTTTCTTATCTACCATTTATTTCTAAAATACTTATGTCATCTTCAGTAGTCATTTAATTTTTTATGGTTTATATAATACCAATAAATTTATATTATTATTATTATCCTTTTACTTAATAATATTTACATATCCATTTTAATAAATACCATTCATGGGGTTTTCATTCAAATGTTACAAAAATTGGTTATGTAATTTTGTCTCATATTTCCTTATTTGTGACGCATTTTATTTGAGGCTCCTAATATATTTTAAGAGGTGTATATACTTCCCATTGTAATTTTTAAGAAATAATATTCATATTTTCATGATATATTATGATTTTAAAATTTTTATTTTTTATATTGATTATGATTTATTGTTTCCAAAGTGTTTAGATGTTACTTATGTAATCTCAAATTTTGTTGTGATTTTTTAGGATTATGCATCTGTTGATGAAATATAATGATACATCTCAAAATAAGTCTCATGAATATTCTTATACATCCATATTCATGATATTTTCACGTAGTTGTAGATATATTACACTCATTGTCACTAAAGAATGTTAAAAATGTCCTTTTATGAACATCTGACATTATCTCTATCTTCAGTCAAAATTATATGTTCTTTATAAACCATATATTGTAATAATTTTTTCAGAAATGTTCTAATATTATCGTATTATATATAAAAAATACCCATTTTTACAATTTTGACAATTATTTAAAAAAAAGGAATCTTCTTCACAGTTTCTAGTCATGCTTATTTTTTTATCATGATTCAACATATATTAAATTTTAGGAATGTAACAATTTATCTTCACTCATTCCTATAATTTCATTAAAACATCTTTTCAACATTATAATATTATTTATCTTATGAAAAATTTCTTCCTATTATTCTGAAAATTTATTAATTTTAAATTGTTTTCAAATAAAATGATTTTAAAAAAATTAGTTTTTAAAATAAGTCTTTTAAATTATTTTCAATGTTTCCATTAAAAGTTTAATGGTTATTTTAAAATAAAAATCTCCAAAAAATGATATATGATGACAGATTATTTTTCATAATAAATTCTCTATGTGATCATTTATAATAATTTTCTATCTAAGATTAAATATTTTAATATAGATTATTATTATCTGTGGATATGACCTACAGAAAAAATTATCATTCTTTTTCAAATTTATAAATCTTATTAATGTAACTTTTTTTATGAAAGTCATTTCACTGTCAGTTGTTATACCATGATAATATTATTTTAAAATTAATTCATTTTCATGGTTTATTATATGATGAAATAATTATGAAATGTCTCTCATTTTCACATTTTTAATATAATTAAATTTTTATGATTTACATTTCATTTTATGGGTTATGATATGATCTTTGTGAAAACCATATCTTTTTATGGGTATTGATATGAAGAATGCTTTATTATATTGTGTTACACTATGTATAAATTAATTATGTGATGGGTGGGGCATAAATATGAGACTGATGAATAATTTAATTATTTATATCTCCTTATATAATAATGCGAAACACAACAACAATCTTGATCTATAGTGTGAAACGGTTCTGTCCTAGTCCATAGTGGTAAATATGAGTGTTCAAATAGTAAAATGGGAATATGTGTTCCATAATCCAAAATGGGAATTAGTGTTTCATTACCCACCAATAGGAAATATGTGTATCCCAATCCATAAAATAAAACATGTGTGTCCATGTCCACAATGGGAAAATGGCGCATCTTGATAAACTATGTGAATCAAATGTGTCCTCATATACTATGGTGATTATCTTGAATGTTATCCTAGACACATGAAATGGTTTTCTATAATTATATTGGTGATAACACTATAATACATGGGCATATGGTTCGTGATCGATATATTATGATTTATCACAGTTCTGATTCTTTCCATATAAACTTGCATTTGTTATTCCCTTAGTCATGTATATGATTATTGATATGTAATGTGTTATAATAAAATATTATTCTCAGGTTCTCATACAATTATAATCTTATTTTGATTCTAAATTACATTTATTTACCATTTCCAGGCATCTGAGCTCAGCCTTTCTTTGGTTTCCATAGCCCAGGTTTCAATAAATGGTTTTATATAAGAGTATTAAATAGTAATATCTTTCTTGGAAAAATTTTATATATTTTACCATGATAGATTATTTTTTCCATGATTCTCAATGGAAATAAAAAATTATGATCATTGGGAATTTACTTCGATAATGTTCTGAATATTCTTCTAAAATGATATAATAATCATGATTGTTAATCCTTGGTAGTTTTAGAGAATCTTCCCATTCCCTTGGTATTAACCATCCTAGTCTAAGGCCAGTCTAGCTTGTGTGATTTCACATGAGGGTGTAAAGTGATGTTGGAACCAAAGCAATACATATGGAAATTTTGATGAAAAATACGTGTCCTTGTGATGTTATCCTGCTCATATCTTGGTTTTATTCCATATGTGATGTTATCAAATTCATCTAGGAGAAATTCGTTCTCTATGATACAGATGGGTTATGTGTGGTCTGAATTGCTGAGTAATGTATTCCTATATAATATCATTGTAAATAGAACCTTCATTCCATGATTCTTGAATTTTTATTGAAATAGTTTATACAAGGACAGTTGTGGTTTCTAGGTTTAATTGGGAAATTTCTGGATGATTTTTCAAAGGTGATTATGATGCTACCCCATCAACATGATGTTTAGTATATGATCAACAACCATTATAGTGATTCTTATATTATATTCCTCATTAATGGAATTAATCTTATGAATTTTAGTAGTTGTGGAATCATACTAAATATCTAATTTTGATGGGTTTAATTTAAACTGTCGTCTTGGCAAGGGGTGCTCAATTTTTTTTCTCCAAGAAGGTGATTTGTTTTATTTGGTATTTTATAGAAATACATAGGTGGAATCAGAAAATATTAAATAATAATTAGACTATTTATTTGTTATCTGTTAATTTAAACCATTTGAGTGGGGATGTTGAGGTTTCTATGATCAATGTACAGTATAGATATCAATAGTTGAGGGAAATGGAGGGTGATATCCCAAAGTAAAAATTTTAATATGTGTATAAGAAAATAGTTTTTATTAATTTCATTTGGTGTTACAAAATCTATGGTAATTTTCATGTAGCTTATGAACTCCATGTTTTTTGGGATTATGTTCTTTTTATCATTATATTTATTGATGATTATTGATCTATCTAATGTTAAGGGGATCATACCAAACATCTCAAAGATGGTTTACATGTTCTTTGTTGCAACAAAAACTCATGATTGTTTTCCTTGTGTATTTTTTAAATGAATGTGGAATTTCCATGGGCATGTTTTTTCACTAAAGGGACCACAAAAAAACAAATTGATGGTTTTGGAAGTTGTTTCTTAGGTATCACATTATAATCTAGAAGGGGTATATTGCTTTAAATGTGAAATATGATATTTTCATTGTTTTGTGCTATTTTTATCTTTATTTTCCTTCTTGATTATATTGTTGACTAGGAATGACCACGATTTGGTGTGGACAGATCAGTTCTAGACGGTGTTTTGTTTCCGAAGGGGATGTTGGTCAGCAATCTGGTTCTTAAATTTAATGAAGTGGGTGTTATGTTTTAAGAGTTTTTTAAAATCATCCCATATAATATTTGGATATATGTCGATACACTAGAATATGGTGGAATATAATGATCCTATGAGTATATTTCCTGCTGGTCATAACAATATGGACGACAATCTATATCGAGGATTTTTTTATTGTGCTAATGTTTTGGTAGAAATATCGCATTGGGGAGTTCTTATTGCTATTAACATTTCAACATAGCATATGGTATATCATTTCATAACCTGATATGAATACGTGATAGTGGAGTTTGATGGATTTTCTTTAGGATTATGATTCTAATATCTCATATACATTTAGAAAATGTAATTATGTAGATTATTCTTATAGAAAATGTAATTGATGGATGGTGGTCCTCGACCTGGGCATTAATGGAGATACATAGTTTATTTGGTATCCCAAATCATAGATGCTTTGTTTTTTTATAGAGGATGATTTTTTTAAATTATGGTGTAGTATTATCGGACATAGTTGGTGTATGAGTATCTTTAGGGAGACTCAGATGCAATAGTTATGCATGATTGTGTTAGCCTTGGTGATGATTTGGGGGGATGGTTAGTCTAATTTTGTAACTAAATGGTGATTAGTGGGAGGTTTTTTATTTTATAAATGATGTATAATAGAATATATCATGAGTTTCATTTCTCACATCTAGAGGTACACATAAGAGATTCCATAATGGACCATGGCATGAGGGAATTTGTTTTGTTGTACAAGTATTAAATTGCTTTGGGTATAGCTTAATGCTTGGTCTCTGGTATTTAAACCATTGAAGGATGAGAAGATGTTCACAGTGGGCATTGGAATCCATTAAATTTTCCCTTATCGAATAAAGATGAAATCTTGACGTGTTTCCCCAATAGATTATCATGAGAATAGGGATTTCATGATATTATTTGGGTAATCATTGATAATTTGATGAAATCATCTCATTTAATAGTGATCAAAGATTGGTTAACATTTGATTATTTTTATAAGAGGTATGTGGATGATGTATTGTTGACGCATTGAGTGATGAGGTCTACTTTCTTAAATCAGACTGAATGTTTTAATTTATGAGTCCAAATGGGACTTAAGAAATCTTTGGGAACCTAGTTACTCTATTTCACAAATTTTTACCCTTTGAAAGATTGAAAAACAAAGAATGATATCCAGATATTGGATGATATTTTATGAGAATGCATGTTGGACTTTGGTAGATATTTGGCTCCAGACAATCCAATGGTTGTGTTTATTTATCAAAATAGTTTTCACTCTCCAATTTTTAGCAACATTTTATTATTTTTATGGGAATCCCTTTTGTTGACCATTATTCTTGAAAAACTGTGGGGATTCTGAATTTCGTTCCCCTGAAGTGACTCACTGCCTAATGAAAAATGATTAATTTTTTCTAGAGACAATGACTGTATTTCATGACAAGATCAAATATTATGTCGATCAAGATAATAGTCCTGTGTAATTTGATGATAGGGATTATATATTAATTATTTTCCCCCTCTATGATGGAAGATGATGTTTGATAGAGTGAGTAAAATATACGATATCATTATAGACCCTTTCAGGTGCTGGAGAATTTTGAAGAGGTGGATTACTTATTGGACCTTCTAACATTATGTAACTATATCCCTAATAACATCCATATATCCAAAATCCATGAGTATCTACATGATTTCTCCAATTTCATTGACTTTGAAGATTATGATATCAAGTATGAAATAATGTTTTTGGATCAACCATTTGATATCCCGTATCATCCAGAGAAGGATATGTGAGGATAGAAAATCATTATATTCAAATATATTGGATGCATTGAATAATGGATGAGATTACATAGGAGTTGTATATGTATATTCACACCCAGTACCTGGTGATGTTTTACTTTTTATTTCATTGATTAGATTACATTCATGAAGTGACGTTTGGATTTTTTTTATTTGATATGAGACTAGATTCATCCATTTTTACATGATCTGCGATAGATTTTAAATGCATATTAGGAAGGGGAAACCAAATCCCATATTTAGACATTTTATAACTTTATTAAATTGATAACATGTGGTTGAGAGAGTAACTCCAAAAGATTATAGTGTCTTGACATGGCAGATGGAATTCATTGAAATGTGTTCCTGGTGATCGTTTTTTTTGTATATAGAAGATTAATGATTGGGAATACATGGATATATAAAGTGGTTTGAATGTGTTAAGGTCTCATAGGGGAGGATATTTTATAGAGTTTTTTGTTGGTGGTAGTGCTTTTTATGTAATAGGATCCATGATTTTTATCTCAAAGGATGGTTGTTCCGACCTTTTCACTAATCCATTAGGGATGGGTTTTAGTTATTGAAGGTGAAAATAGTTTTCCATGTGTCTTTTATGATAATTTAGACCTTTTAGAGTATTATATTGGGGTAAATATAGTTGTTGAGGTGTCTATAGAATGTAAAAGGGTTTTTATTATACTATTGGAGTATTTTTTATTTGATTTTGAAGAAAACATGGCATTTTAAATGAAAAAAGAAGATCACATATGATGGTAAAAAATGATATATCCTTAGAGGTAGATAATTCTATTTGTATTACAAAATGGTAGATCTTTGGTTGTATATAACCAATGGTAAATCATTTTGGTGGTAGAAATGAAACTGTAGATCTTTGGTTGTATATCAATGTTGATTGATGAATTTGGTGGTAGATCACCAATAGTAGATCATAGAGGTAGATCACCATTTTTTGATCTCAGGTGGTAGATCAATAATGGAATATAATTTTGAAAATAGATATCAGTTTGTGGATTACCAATAGTATATCATTTTGAATGTATATCACTATTGGTAAAACATGTAAGGTAGTTCAAAAATAGTAGATCACACTTCTAATATATCACCAATGATATATCTTTTACATTATATCACTAATGATATTTCTTTTAAGTTAAATCTCCAATGGTGGATCATCATAGTTATAGATCACTATTGTAGATATATGTCGGTGGATCAACAATAGAAGATCAATCTAGTTGAAAACCACTAAATGTAAATCCCTATCAATATTTCAACAATTATAAGACTATAATGAGTTTAGTTGTCAATAAATTTCTTGTTTTCACATTTTACATTTCATGGAATAATAAATTTTGCAAATCCTTTACCTAATTGATTTTATATCCATTTTGAGGGATCATAATTATATCCAATATTTCCAAAATTTTTGGTTTCCTTTGAAGGTTCAAACTGTAGATATTTTATGATGTCATACTCTAATGTACAATTAAACACATATATAATAATTTTGGTATCATATATAATAATTAAAATGAAAATATAATTTATTTATTCATTTCATCATCTATCCTCTTTAGATAATATTATTCTAACAATTTTCTATTGGAGTCATGTATACCTATATTAGGTGTTGGTTTAAATTATTCAATGATGCCAGTTTCTAACTTTTTTTACAGCCCATGTTTCTGGTGAATTTTTTTTATAATTCTTATTTATTCAATGTAGTGATTTCATTCATTTCCCATTTTGTATGAAATGTGGGATGGTTTCATTATTTAATAGAATTTTGGTAAGATATTATACAACATTTAAGGAAGATAATAAATCATATTAATCACATCAAAGTTTATGGGGACTTTTCTAATTCCTTTACACATTTTAATATTTTAATATTTGACCTATGTTTTTCATATCACATAAAATAATTGGTATTGTTAGCCCATGTTTTTTAAAATTTCCTAAATCTTCAATATCACATTTTTGTTTATTATTGTGAAACCACTGAAAATAAATGGATAAACACTTCTATTCAGCTAAATAAATTGGTTTTACTAGGATATATTGACATTGTGATAATTCCACATTAATAAATAAGTCTAATTAAATTAAATCTCCAATGTATAATCTAAAAAATTAAGTGTGTGTGATTTAATGTGTTATATAATTAAGATTTGTGTTGTGTTTATATTGTAATGATGATATTCCTAGGTAGTGGATATTTTGTGAAGGGAGTGGGGGCATTGGATGTCATGTGGTTGTGTAATGGTTCTACAATGGTGGTTTTAGTGTAGTTCTGCAATGTAGATGAAAAAATCGATGTGATATGATGTAAGGTGGAAGGGGACTTTGGGGATTTGATTTTGAGTTGTGATTCCTTTTGTGTGATGTGTTATGCTAGTTTCCCAAGTAGTATTGGAATTAACATGGTTTGTATAATGGTTTGTAAATAGTAAAACAAATTAATATATAGTTTAATGAGAATTGTTTGTAAATGGTGTTCTATTAGATATATATGATATGGGATTGAAATAATGTAATGAATTTTTTGTTTTAATGAAATTTTATTATAACATAAAAAATTAATGTAGATTCATTTTAATGGGGTTTTATATTGGGCATTTTTTCTCATGGATTGATGTGTTGTGTTTTACATATAAAATTCAATGTGAATATTTTAGTGGTTGTGATGTTATGTGGTAATTTTAGAAAACATTTGTGGCTGGGGGTTTAACACATAGGATTGGGTTTGTCTGTTTGATATTATATATACCATATTATATTCATTATTATTTTTATATGTTCTCCTCATAGTTCAAGAACCATGTTACAATCCAAATATTTATTTATTTAGAGGGATCCCATAATCATTTGAGATGATGGATGGGAATCTACCTGCATGTCACTACTGCCTATTCCATGTGATTAAGATAACTTACCTGGACAGTGATATCCATAATCAAAAAGTTCCACTATTGAGATTTTTTGTGATTAGATATGATTTCCCCTATGTGTTTAAATGAGACGTGGTTTTTTTTCATTTGGATGGGGACATGCATGGTATGATTAGGTTAAATGTTTGACACCATCCATATTAATTATACCCTAATTCACAGGTTTTCAGATGTGATGTGATGAGATGGATGAGGTCCATTCAGATGTGAAGTGATGTGATGTGATGGAATAGTTGTCAAATGGAGAGATGTGATGGACCATGTGTCAGTGGGAGAGATTAGATCTGATGGGCATTGATTTTTTATGGAAGGGGTGAGAGCGCCCAAAAATTCATTATTAGGTTATGAAATTGGGGAATTAGTAGGAATGTGGTGTAGGAAACCTTTAATTGATATTCTTCATATTATGTTATTATAATTGGATGATTTACTTGGTAAGTGAGCATGGGGAGTGTGTGTTCATTTTGTATACCTATATAGGTGTTTTTTTCAACTGTTTCCTCATGGGTTTCTTTGTATTCTCATTTCACATGTACAAAATATATATTGGTATTCACACAATGTATATTTGTATACACACCCTATATATATAAATCATATTTTTTGATTGGGATGACTACATTATATATTTTATAAATGAATAGTTCATATTATTGGATACTAATTATGTTTCTTCTTTAGCTTTACTTTCATTTATTTACAGTGGAGAATTTAATTTGATTCATTTTTCTTTGTATATGCATCGTGGGATGGTTTTTTGTCTTCATTTATATTATCTCATGGAGTTTCTTATTACTATTTCATCTTATCTCCCAATCCAATTTATATTATATGGTGTAATTCCTCATATATATGATGTTTTTATATACTTGGTGGCAGTTCCCAACCCTAGGACTATAAGATGATGGACTTAGGGATCATTACCTGTCTCCCTTAATTTTTTCATGTTTGTTGGGAGGAGTTCATGACTTTAACATAATGTTACATTTTTCCTTTAATCAATTAAAAGTAAAATAATGATAGATTATTATTTTACTATCCATGATTATTTAACTGTCATACACCATTAAGGGTATAAAAATGAATTATTTCTATATAATTCTATACTTTTTTTTTATTTTTAATTGAGAGATTTTATAATTTTTATATCATTTGGACTATAATGTATAGCTTGTGTAGAATTAAAAAAATAAACAATGTCATAATAATTTAAAATTATTTAATTTAAATTAAAACAAAATCACTAAAAAATGTATTTTAATATTACATTTTTAGTATAGTTTCTAGTAATTAAATTCCACCAATAATGAGAAATTTCTACCTCATAATTTTAGAACTTTACTATGTTTAAAATTTGTGAAGGCTATATTTAAAATATTCACTAAACTATATAGAATTTTTATTGAGAATCCAACCTAAACAAACAAAAATAAAACCTTGAAATTCAACCGAGAATATATATACGTACTCACACACAATATCCATATTTTCAATTTTTATAGTCTCATTAGTGTTATCCTGGTGTGAACAATATACATCAACATGTTTTACCTAAGCATATACATCTAAAAGAGTTTTCAGGAAATAATGTTATATTTTATACAATGGTATGTAATTATGAAATACTTTGGTTAAATATTGATGTATTCCTTCCATTTAAGTTACTATTTTTCTAATATAATAAGAGCCAATCAATTTCATTTATAAAATCAAAATCTACCAAAAATGGATATATTTCATTTTTTCAAAAACCATTCACACAAATATTATTTTTGGGGGTTTTATATATTAATAATATGATTAATTGAACAACAATTGACTTTAGTTATAAATTAAATTAAAATTTCATAGGTGGTTATTGGGTATCTAAGAATACATTTCTGATTGATAATATATACCAAATACAAGTTAAATAAAATATTCATAATTATTAATTAGAAAAAAAATTAACGAAGGAAAAAAAAGTTTTGGATCCAAAATTTATTTTGGGGTGATATACGATATTTATTTTCATTTTTATATTATTGTTGTAAATAATTATAATAATTAAATTACTCTAATTTTCTATATAAAAATAAAAAATAACAATATTCCTTGTAATTTATTTATATATCCATTGTTTAGTGAACATGTTGGAACCGTTATTTCTTATAACAAATTATTTTCCTAAATATATCACTTTGAAATTCATAACCATTATTCCCTGAATTACATAGTAAAAACATCTCATTATACCATTATGTTCCATTAATTTGTAGTTCATCCCAAAATAATTTCCTCTGGGAAATTGAACCATCATTCTACTTTAGACATTATCATTTTTCCCTATATAAAAAAATAAATAATACTTTCATTATATTATAATCTCATAGTCTATTATTAATATTTATTACTCAATTTATCATTTATAAAACATTAAAATATTTTTCATTGTATGTGGATGCCTAGAAGTTATCAGTATTTTCGATGATAGTATTTATTCTATAGAAATTTATGAAAAATAGTTATTGATAGTATTTTTTAATGATAACATAATATAATATACTTCATATGATGGTTTTCTCATATGACTATATATATTCATCATCCATTTTCAATACATTAATGATTTTTTTTCGAATTTGAAATGGTATTAAATGAATAAAAATATGTAAAATACTTTCATGAATGCATCTACATCTATATGTTTTATTTCATTATATAGTTTAGGGATCATGATATGTATCTACCACTGAATAATATATCATTTAAATAAATAAGAGATATTGATCAATTCAAATACAACCAGATCATGTAATAAAAACATATTCATTACATAATATCATTGATTTTGACATGAATAATACAATTTTAATCTTTCATATTTACAATATTAGTTAAAAAATTAGAGTAAAATAGATACCTAAGAAAATTTTGAGTTATTGTTTTAATGTATTCGGAAAATATCCCTAAATAATGTACCCCTCTATTTACCATAAAATGTGTATTTTTAAAATATATTTTTATATTTTCATATTCCATTTGAAAAATTCATCTTCTCTCATATAATTTTCCCCATATGATACCCTTATATAATATCTTACGTAATATTATTCTATATAATATAGGAAAATTTAATCATATATAAGGGTTATCTAAGATTACTAGTAATGTGAAATGATGGAGAAATAAATCAATGATAATAATTATAATAAGTTATGAATTAATGTATGACGACATGGTCACACTGAATAAAATTAATTATTAATCAATAAATGATCATTGGCAAGGAGTAATGGAATAATTATTTTTAATAAAAAAAATAAATAATTCTAACTTATATGGAATCATCATTAACTAATCATAAAACTTTTGTTCGCGTAATAAGCGTTTGAAAAAAATTATTTCCAGGAACTTAATTATAGAAAATTATTTCCTGATACATTTTTCAATTCAAATACATTCAATGTTCACTCAGTCTATAGTGGATTGTGTTATGTCTAAATTCAATCATATCTGTAAGCATCATTACAAAGATTATTATTGTAGGAGGTTTTATAGGCCATTGATCACTCTCTAATATAGTTCATATTAATCTAAAGATATAACGGTAGTAATCAATGCATTATTTGTATATATAACTATAGAAGATCCAATTTCACAATTAAAAAAATACCTAAGTGTGTAATTTGATCATAATAAAATTGTCCATTGAATATCCAAAGGAAATGAAATAGGTGTCGTAAATATATCATCATAGTGTTTTTATGTATTGGGAAAATAATTGGTTTCGTTGAATGATTCTTAAAAACTCTTAGTTATAAACCATTTAAAGAAATTAAAAATAAGGAATTATTAGAATATATAACCAGTAGATGATAATAATTAATCACTGTTATTATGAGATATGAAAACAACATTAAATGAAATTGAATATTCTTTTAAAAATCGTAACATGAAATGTTACTATTATAATGCTAAAAATAAAAAAAAAAATTTATTCAAAAATATCTTTAAACATAACAATATGAACATGAAAGATAATATTTAATTAAAAAAATTATCATAATTTTGTAAATTTCCATTCATTAATTATTAATCTATAGATTTCAATCACAATTTTTTGTCAAAATAATATAACACATGTTCATAAATAATTAAAAAAATTGATACTATTTTATTTAAAGTATCATATACTATCATAAGAAATGTAATTTAATGGTATTTGGAT
Source organism: Viscum album (assembly GCA_963277665.1). Taxonomy (NCBI): domain Eukaryota; kingdom Viridiplantae; phylum Streptophyta; class Magnoliopsida; order Santalales; family Viscaceae; genus Viscum; species Viscum album. The sequence goes on from OY728156.1 coordinate 1,744,698,995, forward strand.
CCTATAATTTCTTTTTAAAACAATTAGTAATGATCACTAAAACTAGAAAAATTATTATCGAAGATCAATAAAAATAAAGTTATCTTTTCATAAAAATAGTTCATGATAGTTTTCAATTCTAAAGATAAGAAAATGGAATGTATCTATAAAAAACCTAAATAAAACAAGAGGGTATGAATTTATAATGGATTAAAAATATAATAATCATATAATTTCAATAAAATGTAATTTAATATAGATGATTTCTAAAAGAAATATGATTTTAATGTAAACACTTATATCTTTGAAATCATTTCAATTATAGACCCCACTAAAATTATTAATGTCGCATAAAAATATTTCCACAACTAATATAAATAGATTCCCTAAATAATATATCATATTGCGTATATAAAAACTATATAAAAATTATACATCCATTCCATGAAATATGAATCAATGAGAAATTACCAAGATAAGAAAGCAATAATATTTGGAAAAATTTGAAATAAAAAAATGAGATAGAACCTTATATTTATTTATAAATGAAAATATATTTAATGAAATGATTTAATTTTATTAACCTAAAAATACACCAAAAAATACGGAAAACCTTTTAATATGGCATATGACTCATATAAAAAATGAATGAGAGACACAATCATTAGTTCCTGAATTAATTAAAATGAACTATTAAAATTCATTATAATAAATTCATATTTATTAAATAATTATAATAGAAAAATATTCATAATTGTTTTAGATTTGTCTCACATGTAATTTATAATTACTCTAATATTAATAATTCTTCCCTAAAATAATTATTCGTTGTGCTTATATGTCACTTCTAGAAAAATGTTTCCGTTTATTATTGAAAATCCATTCACAATAGTGATGAATTCAACATATGTTTAATATTAAAAATTTCTTAATATTAATATTAATACATTATATATATTTTTATATTCATTAATAAATTTTTTGATAAAGAATTAATTTAACTCATTTTTTATGGTTTTAGTATGCTTAAATGTGGCAATGATATTTTCATCTGCCAATTAATTAAATTAATGGGATCTTAAAGATAATACCAAAATAAAATATTTTTTAATATATATTGAATATTAATAAAATATATCCTTAGGTCAATCCACATAAATATGAAATTTTAATAAAATTAAAATGCATCCTAAGGGGGGTAATACAAATGAATTAATCCACAATGTTATATCTAAATAATGGATAAGAGTGTCCAATGTTAGATAAAAATTCATTTTTTTAATAATAATAATATTTTTATAAAAATAGTATTTAATCAAAAAATATATCTATAAAACCATCCATGATAGGCCGTGATGAAAAAATAAATATATCCGTAGAGGAGATGGTATCCAATTTGAATTAAAAAAATTATTTTTCAATGGGATGGATAAAAATTATATATTGATTATTATATTCATATAATTACATTTATATATGAAAACTCTACTTAATTTTATATGTTAATATGGTATTGTAATATCAGAGGTGATATAAGAAAAAACAATCATAAAACTATTTGGTCAAGATGACTACAACTTCTCAGAGAGTCATAATTTGGATCTCTTGTGAATAACAATTTTGTTCGAAATATATGGTTGAATTAATATAACTAACACGAATAGAAAATTTTATATTATATTTAGGATCTGTTTTATTGAGTTGTGTGGCTCAGATAGGTTTTAGAAATAGTAGATAAATTGTTCACTTATATAATTGAGGGAATGGAAGAATTATAAATATTATAATAATTAAAATAATATAAGATCACATTCATGATAATTTGGCTCAAAAAAATTTAATTATATAATATTGGAATGTATAGGATCGAATTAAATTCAAAATGTGTTTTTGAATTTTTTTTATTTTAATATATATATCTTGATATTAATCCATTTGTATAACTATTATAGATTACCATAGAAACTAGATACATAGTCATTTAGGGTCAATATTACATATATAAAAATGGGAGTGGATCATAATTGTGATTTTTATGACATTATAGACCATTTCCAATTCATATGAAAAAATATTAATATTTTAATAATTTTTAAAAAATAAATATTAACATGAAACACCATTACTAACGTTGTAAATAATTTGTACATATTTTTATAATAAAAATATAAATATTTTCATGTAATGATAATCAGAATATTTTATAATTTTAACAATTTAGTTTCTGTTTATATAAATAGTTAATGACTACATCATAATGAATAAACCTTACTTTTAATATTTTTGAACTATTTACTTCTATTATTAATAACCTTGCCCATGATCTTCATAATTGATGAAAAAGGGTTTAATATTATTTTAACATTTAAAAAAATTGTAAATATATTAATATCATCAAAATAAAATAATCATATTATAAATAATCCTATATTGAAATTTAGAAATTTTTTAGTTTTTATCAAAATATATTCATTATTTTAGAATAAATAGAGTGATTTTTTGTATTTTTAATTACATAAAATGATATAATGTTCCTTATCAATGGGAAAGGAAAAAGATTTGTTATTTTCAAATATATCATTAGGTTCGAAAACCCAAACTCATCCAATGAAATAAAAGAATGTTTTCTTAATATTTTCAGAAAATATCCCATTGTTTTAACACTAATTAAGCCTCTTTACCTTTTACCACTATTCTTAAGTATTACCACATCTACTAATCATTATTTCTAAAAATACAAGAATTATTAAAAAAATATAACATTATGATCCCAAATATGGAATATATTTTTTATATTTAAATTTCCCTAAATTTTATACATAACATTGAATATAATTTTTCAAACCACAATGAAAACCCATATTTGTGAAAATAATATTTTAACAAATATAAAATTATTATTTTAGAAGTCATCTATAATACTTTTTATAATAGAATAGAACACTAATTCATGGATTTGTGTTAAAATCACAAAATTTACATTTCTAGATCTAAGGATGTTTTTTATGACCCAAATTTATCATCTAAACATTAAAATTCTAAATGAAATTAAAAATCACATTAAAAATAATGGTCCTTTTCAATTTAGCATATTAAAAAATTAAAAAATATATATTTCATTTTAAGATCATACAAATGGTTCATTATTATGAACATAATCTCCCTTCATACCCACATTCACTTTTTCCGCATTTGGTAAAAAATAATTGTTTTGAAATGTTTTATATTCATGAATCATTCATCAAAATTCTGCATAACCTGTGGAAAAGTAATAATTAGAAGGGTGACCTAAAATAATCAGTAATGGTTATCAAAAGATAAATCAATTGAATGTCCTAAATGATAATAAGAGACCATAAGGGTGTAAATCCTTAATCTGAGTGTTTGAGAGAATCATAATATAAGTTATGTCAATCAATATTGGGAACATTCAATATAAAAACAAGGAAGATTCAATAGTTATCAGAGTCAGTAATAATTATATATTGGTGTCTATTATGATCAATAGAAACAATATATACACATGGAAATAATTAATAAAACAAGTAAGTATTATGGGACACATTTTTCACATCATTCATAAAATCACATTTACAAATAGTATAACCATACTATCGAATTACATTACCAATTAATTGGGGGACTATTATGGACACACTGATTCATGGTATATCAAGGAACCAACCATCATGGTTTTATCAGAGAACCATGTTCCATTGGATTATAACATAATAACCCTAATATTTCTTACTACCACTACATATTCATAAACCATAAAATATTTCATCAAATAATATTCTCGTAGAAAAAAAAATTACCTCTTACATTACATGATTAATTTGTGGAATCATCTTTGGGTCCAAAACAATTTATTTTAAACATGATTAAATCGTGGAAATCAAACTTGTTCAATAAAAATATCATTAAAATTATATTGATCAGTATTGAAAATGATAAAAATGATATCTATAAAAAAAATATATGTAGTGGAGGATATGTGACAACCAATGTAGCTCATACTGATAAATTTATATTTCATTAAAATGCAACTAAAAACATTCTTTGAAAAAATATAACTTTCATTCTAATAAAGATGATACAAATCATTAAAATGTATAAAAATATTAATTCATGAAAAATATCTTGGAAACACATAAAGGGATGAGAAAAACATTTAAATAATTTCCTGAGGATAATATCGTTTTTGAATTGAAATAATATTTAAAAAAACTAGAACATTTTTTCGATAATTTTTTTGAATAAAATATTGTATGTCCAAATAATGATTTATAATAAGAGAAGGGTTTGAAAAATTGGGTGTAAAATTACTATAAAATATTTAAAAAGAATTTATTCTCCTAAAATAACTATAGGAGAATAATTTATTTAAGAATTAATTATATGTATATAACAATATTTCATCATTGGTTATTTAATTAAAACAATCTTGATAGACGATGAGATTGTAATATAAAACACTAACCAATTATGCAACATTGAATCATAATAGCAAGTATAGTATTATATTAAATGATAAATAAAAATCCATGAGATTAAACAAATTCAGGATATTACTTGTAAATATGGATTAATATACACCTCAAAGAATTTGATATGTGAAAATCATGATATATGTCTCTAATAAAAAAAATTGTCATAGAAATCTATTACTATTTTGGTAAAATTGAAATTGTAAACTCCATGAAAAATATATAAATAAAAGGATATGTATACTCACCAATTTTTTGAAAATATAATCATAAAATACATTCATTAGAATTATATAGACACAAAAATGGAAATACGTTTTGAATGTGGCGTGTATCTCAAAGAAATAACTCAGAGATAAGAAAAACCCTTACTACTTTAGTAACATTTGAATCATGAGATCCATGGAAGAATAAAATAAATTAATATTTTAAATATCATTAAATGAATAAAATTATTGTTATGACATGACATCATGTAGTATACACACCGCTGTAATGGAACAAGTTGTTATTATGGAGTAGGTCTCACGAAAATAAAAGTGAGACCAGAAATCCACTTGCCTTGAGTCCGAACTATCACACTTTTTTATTAAATTCAATAATAATAAACAAATGTTAATTACATACATTACAGATAACTTTTTACAGGTTTATTATTACTTTTTATTTCACTTACTTCAATTTTATATACAATTACAAAATTTATTATATTTAAATTAGATATATTGGCCATATATTTATTATGTGTGAAAAAAACATTGCTGGGTCGACTATGGACAAAGTGGTTTTTATTTAAACATCTACAGAATATGAATACCAAAATAATCATCAGTTTAATCATAAATTATTATTTTAAGTAAAGTAATGGAAGATATTAATAAAAAATGAACCAACATAACAGTTATGGAGAGAGTAGGTTATACATACACATGAGTAGCATTTCCATTTTTTCAAACATCATTAAGAAAATTTAAAAGTAAAACATGTTTTTTTACAAAAATATAATTATATATAGAAAATATAACAATTAATTATATATATATATTTTTATAAGATGGGGATGAAAATTGAAAATTCACCTAACATCAAGGATATTGGAGTCCACACGTCCAAAAATGAAATTATCATTTTTTTAGTGACAGAAATTGAAAAAATTTATATTTATAGAAATATAATTAATTCAACAATATAATTATTTATTCATTTATATCATATATATTAATTATTAATAAACTTATTAACACCCATTAACAAGTTAGTGAAAATGTCTGAAATCACTTTATGATGTGGTAATATTTCTTGCACACAAGTGACATTATCATATCCCCAAAACTATGAAATTTTATATCTGTGTATATGATATATTGAATAAATATTTATATTTTATGTTATAAATATCATGAATATCATATATAAAACTTTTTTCTATCATTATTACTCACAATTGTAGGTGGTAATATAAAAAATGAACAATATCGTTTCATGTGGCATTAGTCCTCCAAACATATGAATGATTTTATCGAAACACATTTGATGGATGTGTGTGTGGATTTCGGTCATTTTCATGACCATTAGCAATGGTTCCCAAGCCACGACTCCTCATACTGACCTTTAAAAGGAGAGGGTATAGCTAATTGCACCAAATATGGCTATCACATTAAAGGGAAGCCTTTGACTATGTAACATTACAGAAACACAATCATCACCAAGATCATGAAATTTTTAAATGTTAAAACAAGTAATCAAACATTCCCACATATATCTATATCAAAAAACTATTGAATTAAATGAATTAATGTAGAGTAAATAGAACCAATTGAAAGCCTACAACAATGTGTTGGAAAACATGTCCAACTAGTAAGTAAGATGGGGACAAAAGTAAACATTAAATAAGAACACACATTAGTCTATCACATCTCACTAATCAGTTCCTTATCTTATTCCCTAATGGAATCTGTCTAATGGTTGATCATTTTTACAAGACATTAATCTAGGAGTAAATTCCTATGCAATGGTGTATAAAAATACCTTGTAGGAAACCCCAAACTCAAAATTCCAAAGAAAAATACATTAATCTGTAGATAAGTTAATATAATAAGCACAAAAATCAATAATATCCATATATTATAAACAACGAAACATATTCAAAAGGTAATCCATTACAACAATAATAACATTGGATTACATCACAACTATATTATAAAGAACTCATCAATAATAACAAACACCCACTAGTCTTTTAGAACTGATGACTTTCATCTGATATGTAGTTCACATTGAGTCACACCACAATAATTACACACTAAATGTTTAAATAATCCCTCCAATATCCAATTGCAATACATCGATAGTCTAAGTGTTTAAATTCTCCTATACAATGGGATTTATATCTCTAAAATCCAAAACAAAGTATACTAAAAGAGATGTGGGTACTAAAAATAAACATGAGCACCCCTCTCACAATTTCCCTCCTAATGATTTATGTTCTACCACAAGACACACTATAAATAAATCTATATACCACAAATCATCCTATCTTGTCAATCCTCAATCTTGACAAGGCACCATGAAAATGTAGGCCCATCCTTTATGTACAACATTCCACTCTTGATAATGTGTTATTTTTCATTAAAATTTCTACTAAACTAAAAAATGTGGAAGGATTCTTGTACAATTTCAAACTGAAGGGGTATAGATATGGGTTACACCATGAACTCAACTCTTTGTTATAATTGGAAATGGGAAATTAATCCAAGATATAGCTTTCTAACCATCCAAATATATATAATATAAATCAAGTTTAAACCCTAAATAAAAAATTATATCTCTCCTAGAACTCTAATGTCCTCCTTTATTTACCTGCATGATACATATGATTACATTTTACAGTCCTCAAATTATCCTAGATGATCTAAATCATCATTGTATTTTCTCACAAAAATTTTGGGATGAGGAGTACTAACTATTCTAGTTCGGTCAGGAAAAGTATTAATCTAAAGGGTCTCCAGTTAAAATACATGAATGATGGAATACTAATGGTAGAATTTTATATTTTTCTGTTTAAAAAATCAACCAATGGTAGATGATCCTCCCAATTATGTCCAATTTACATAAAGATAACCCAAAACATTTCTTCAATGACATGAATGGTCTCCTCTATGTGACAACTACTTTGGGGAATAAACAATGTTATTATGAATAATTAAGCCCTAAATAGATAATTTTATAGTATACACAATGGATATTTGAATTGATAATCCTTGTAAAAAATGACCAATGGTAGAAATCAATTGAGTTGGACTATCTACCACTTGTGGAGGCATCCCAATGTCTCTACTGAAATGTAAAATGAAATAGCCAATAAGTGCCCCAATGTGTGGAGTTAGTGTATGATCACCCCAATTGAATTATTTTATGTGAACATACATTGAAATAATATCACAAATTATATAAATATCCCAACTCAGTCCCACAATTGAATAGTAATGGGTGACCTAAACCCACTACAACATGGGTCTCGCCTTCAATTTTTGATAAAAGTGTCATCGAGGGGAAAACCCTACAACACCATTAATTATACCTATCTTCCAAAATTGAAATAATTTGTCCTATTATAGGTATTCGGTACATATATGTACCACCAATAGAGATTTATGAACGTCTCTTATAACCTCCACCAACAATATAACTTGAAAAATATTTCAACATTTGAAAATAGTGGAACACTCTTAATATTCATGACATCTATTTGGAAAATCTCTAGTGGATATCTAGTTGTGTAGGTTCAAATAGTAAACATTACTATGTTGTGCCTCTCGGGATCTCTTCTAGAGTAGAGGGGTGATTGTAATCAAATAGAAGTATGCTACATCATCGCCACCTATAAATGATAGTTATAATTATGCTAGATTTGTAACTCCTCATTCATCAAATCGAAACAATATCTCGTATAGAGTGCATATTACACCATGTTCCTCAAACCATAAGAAAAGAAAACAGTGAACTCATTATAATAATAGACTCTATATGACACCTCTATATCATATTGTGGTCAATATGAGAGAATATGTAATTATGACTCTTTTATCATAATAGATGATACACTTATCCCCCATCAAAGAGTTTCACCACAGCATTATTTAAAAAACTACCACTACTAAATCAAGATCATAGGTCACATTGTTGGGCTAAATTGGCCTCAAATAACATGATCCATAGTAAATCATCACCTACCATTGTATCAGAACAAAAACAAGCCGAGTTCTTGATGCATCACTGAGCACTACGTACAAAACTACCTCCTCTAGAAATATAACGATGGAATAACTCACCAATCTCTGCCTAAATGTTTCAAAATCCCAGTGAAACATACCAATCCACCTAAAAGGCCTCCCTATTTTGTTCAAATAAATGATTGGTGTTGATATCCTAGATAAATTAGGTATTAGTATCTTGTAATAGGTTTTCTACCTAGGGATGTTCCACACATCCATCATGTAATTATGTGGTTCCCCTACTAACACTATTTCCACCATGGCTAGGTCCACTACAACACTATCTGCTAAGATAGTGTTTCCTAGATAGTGGATGGCTTTAATCCATTGATATAACATCAATATATTCTCAAAAATTTTGTTCTCTATGATCATATCAATTATATCATATAAGTGTCTCTCATTATACCCCTTGACACTGATTACCCAAGGACATCATCATTGAAGTCTAGAAAAAAATAGTTTAAAAAGGAAAAAAGACATTGTTCATAGTATCAATGGTCATTACTGGGGAATTATTCATGAAAATGGTCATCATCATCTAATCATAGTGACAAAATAAATATCGAATGGTTGTCTTTGGTATATCCCCATCCCTTACTCACAACTGGTGATCACTTGACTTGAGTTCTTCCTTAGGAACCATCGGCCCGCTATCAACTAGTAAAATTGGATATCAATACTCTGTAGTGGATACATTTTCACCAAGACCTCCTTGTTTACACACTGGAAGTTTACTCCTAACCCCCATATATTGTCTCCCTTATTAAAGAACAAAATGGTGGCTTACTACGGTTACATATTGTATTTTAATATACATTCATATGAAATTCCTCAAAATTATTTATTAACATATTATTCTCTACGAGATCCATCCACTATGTTGGAAAATATTTCAGTTTCATATCTATGTATAGATTAATGAAATGGTTTATCGCTCAATGGGAGGTAAACCTGAAATATCCACATGGATGATTTCTAGGTACTCAACCACCACTATATGAAACTGGTAATTCATATAATCCACATCACCAAGGGTCAGGATGCATGTGTCTATCCCATGAGGCATATGTTTTAATTAAAAAAATGATAACCTTATCACATTGATATCGACACACCACATCCTACACCTAAAATAGTTACATTGGAAATGAACAATGGATAAACAACACATAACTAAAATGTAATCATAATGCCTAATTATTTCTACAAATAGACCCTAATTGAAACTGTCACCTCCATGAGTGTGGTCATAATGTGAACATAGATGTGTGATCACTCATCCATCTCAAGTGGGACTGTCCATGAGAAATGGTATATCTATGATCACAACCGAAATATCTTTATGTCTTGAAAAATATATGTTCTAATAAAGAAATAAATATAGCCTATGTATATATTTATTGCATACAAGGTATAAAATACATAGATTGTACCTCATATCATTAATAGGGCCTAAAAGTCATAATTCTTGAATGCCATAAGCTATACCCATCCATGTCCTCCAGAAACATGATTATGGAAGGCACCTCATAGGGTGGTGATGGTAATAATTCAACTAATCTACCACCTCCAACTAATATCCCATATCCTCTTCCATGTCCTCATCCATTTTGAACTTTCTAGTCCAGCTGATGAATCTAACTCTATGACCTTCTCATGGTATATATGTCAGTCGTATATAAGGTCTAACAATCTCAAGCAAGATTTCCATTTCGATCACATATGTAGAACTACCTCCCTCTAGGATGAATTGACCCACCTTGTTTGTTCTGAATAGTAGTCCCTCTATACATGGACTTCTTCTTGATACACCTCACATATCTATGTCCTTATTTTTTACATTGTCTCCATGTTGCTGATATATTTTCTCTTATTTTCCCACTACCATTAACCAATGACCATTTATAATCAACAAACAAAAACTCAACAAAAAATGCATTATCTAACACCCCATAATAGTTTGTAATTTATAGTGGAATAGCACTGGCATGTATGTTTTTAAATATTTATCTCTCAAATGCCTTCGATCGGAATAGAATGTGATGAAACATATCAATGAGTTACATGAATAAGTTGTAAAACCTCGATGAATAATAAGATACAGTCATGAAACCATACTGCATATAAATAATATATTAGTTACGTAAATCCCTCATCATATATGTAGAGAACTCATCTATGAAAAAAGTTCCCAAAATGTATCCTTGGTAGAGTAACCTTGACTTAATTCTGAATCACAATCCCAAAAATTCAGCCTTATGATCAATGTAATATTCTAACTAATTGAACATACATTTTATCTATTTTTATTTTGATATGATAGAAAAATTATGTTAGGGCTGCAAGCCATGCCTCATACTCATCTAGGTTAGGCTTGACTAAGAATCAGGGGGTCTCTATCACTAAAACTCATGATGTTCATTCAGAATACACATCTCATCCAATAGTACTATGAGTACCACCTTTTGTTCAAGACATGGTAGTATAACTTGATCACCTCCTATATGTTACATTACGGTAATTAGTCTATGTACCAATGTTTTATCACATAGTGGATAATGCTCAATATATTGATGAAAAATCAAATATTCCATACATTGTGGAGGAATCGTAAAATAGACATGATCAACGATGATGAATGAGTACATATGGAAAACTGACTCATGAAAGACATTAAAAAAACCATTCCAATCTGATAAATGTATCATTGTTTTCCCTTTAACCAGTGTTATTGTGTACTATGTTGAAAATAATGTGACCAGATTCTCTCTGTATGGACACATCAGCCACCACAGAAACACTATTATGTGGTCTGAAAGTCGAAATTCAAACCATTCACACTATTTCACAAAATCAATGTCACATACTCCATTCCTATGGTAAAATTGGATTATTTGATACCACTATGGCACAAACCATGTATATGGGGCCCCTATCACAACTCCCCAAGCCTATCAACAATTGGCAAACTGCTAGTGACTAGCACCGAGTAGGCATATAATTAAAATGGGATGTCATAGCCTATGTACATGTACATATAGACACATCTCTAGGCCCATAAATTGATGAAATTTATTATTAAATGAAAAATCTATTATTGAATACATCTAAATCCCAATACCAATATATAATAGGTTATAAACAAATGCATACAAGGAAAATAAAATCTCACCACATAGAAACTGAAAATGAGTCCAATGGTAAATTATCATGTAGACATCTATCAATATATCATAGCAACATACATCGATATATTTGGTCTCACTAAAAACCCCCTAGTTTTTTCTTCTATAGACTTTATAAAAAGGATTGTCATTTTCATAATACATGATACAAGTTAGATAATCCTGGGAATGAGTGATTATAATATTAGAATGTTGGACACATTTAAACAAAATAGGTATAACACAAATAAATTTCGTGGAATCTATAATGGTATATATTTGCAGAACATACAATAAGAATATCCTGAAATACTCAACAAATACAGACATTCTATATTTAAGTGAAAATCGTAAGAGGTCTATATGAGAGGTAGATCATGTCATTTCTCACCATAATAAGTACACACATATTTTTTGAATATTTACAATATAGAGTTGATGATCACTCCAATGTCCATTGAGTATACTAACAACTCAATCTAGATTATCTAACTGTATAGAGGATTGATTCTCATATATTACTGGCCATAAACATACCATGAATTCCACATAGGGAAGGAATTTGAATTTACTGCATCACTCAAGGCCTCAGGGAAGTATTCCATCAACAATAACCCATAAACTCTGATAAATGTACAATTTTACTATATGTATGTGGTGATACCATACTAATCACTATGGAATGGATATGCGGAACACACAATAACAAAACATGTCCATTGTGAAGAGGACTACAGATCCAAGAAAACTATATGCGAGTACACAATGTGTTGTAGGGTAACATGTCATTTTACTTTAACCTCATTTCCTTCACAAGAAAATTAAAATTTTTGATGTCCATATCCTTGTAACATTACACATAATGATGCTACTCATGTACTCTACTCATGTATTAGTATATGAATATGCTAATGTATGCTAGGCCAGGCTATTTCCATGTGGGACTACACAACGTGTTAGTTCCCATATAATCTAGAATGATTCCATGAACCCTCTAAGGTGCATGCTGATCCACTGAATAGAGGTTACATGCCATGCTATAGGGTCATAATTCGTGTGATCCTTAATTTCCCCCGAATTACTATTCATCACTAGAGGAGACCATGAATCCATCTAACATAGGACTACAGATAGTGTGGATTAGGATATCCAGAATACCAATTGGTATTCCTTCCACGCTCATGTATGTTGTCACCAATTTGAAATTTTGGCTTCTTCATGAAAGATAACATGGATATGTTTTGGATGAGTGTCTCCATGGTTGTTCACTAGAATCTGGATTTCGAATCTCTTAGAAAAATAATATTTCAGTTTTCTCATCACTGCTCACGTACCCCACTCGAATTGTGGGTTTCAAATCTGAACTAATTTTCTTGTTTATAACATCATCAATCCTCTATCATGTAGTACCTATCACAGATCAACAATATCAGATCATTGTGAAATGAAATGGGTTCACAATGACAGAAATATCTGTCGATGTCAAACCAGGATTGAATGAAAAACATATTCGATTAATGAATAACACAAAAAATAAAATTACAATAAATTTCATGAGGAATTGATCTAAATTGAATTTTTTCCCTCTATTCATTCAAATTAAAAATAAAAATTAAGAGAAAAAATCAATCACAACAAAATTCCCCCATTTCTTGAATAATATAATGCATCCCTCAATACACATGATCCACATATCAATCTGTTGGTTGATCGATTATGGTTCATCATTGAAATCAAAACGGGGAATGAAAACCAAATTAGGCAATATCTCACCTCAAGATGGATCTATCACTAATGAAGAATGAAATAGATTTATAATCGAAGTCAATTTCATTGAATCTTATTTCACACAGATCACTATTCTTCAATTCCATTGATTCACTCCTGAGAGAGATAATCCAATGCTATTTCTTAGGGTTCTCCAATGGATCCTAGGTTATACAGCTAAAACTAGATTTCCACTTGAATAATCTAATTAATTAAACATTAGTAATTTCATCAATTAAATTAAAACAAAAAATTTATTTATTTTATTCATTTGACATCCTAGATGACTTTTACACAAATTTATCATGCCTACAATGCTTCTACAATGCATATCTTAAAATCTCTTTTTGATCTCAATAGTGGCATGAGAATTATGATCTAGGATCCCACGTAGTATATATTACACTTTCTTAGTAAAAAAACACACACCATCCCTTTAACATATATAATATATTTCAATAATTTATTTAGGGCACACTTGGATTCTGAATTGTATGCCGTCTCATCCCATATTCTTGAAAATAATCCATTTAATATCCAAAAATTATACATCAAATATATAAATCATTATAGATATACCATTTTCATAAAAAAAAATATAAGTGTATTTATGAGATTGAGATAATTTTATTCATTGTATAACGAAAAATTAATTGTTGGATAAAGAAATAAAATAAAATTCTTTATTGATTAAAATTATATATTTTTTCGGTAACTTAGTTTTGATTATATAAAATACATATTTGGATTGACTTATTTCTAAAAAATCATCTATGTTGAAAGGAGGGATATTTTTAGTATATTTTTGTATGTTTAGTATGTTCTAAATTGATATACAATTGTGTAGAATGGGTGAGATCGAATTCGATTTTATATTTGTGGACTATTAGAATTTTAATAAATACAAAAATGAAAACAAAATTAGGAGGTATCCCCTTAATCATGTGCTGATAATACTAAAAATATTCCAAATAAATATAGTATAGGGTCTAAATAATTCAAAACAATGGGTTTCACAAAATATTCATTGTTCTTTTCCCCCAAAATATTATTGTTTAACTACTCTGTAAAATGGTTTTAACCTTAATCGTTGTAATTAATTTGCTTTTCCTTCACTAATATTTTTGAACAAAAAATGATGATATAAATATATTTTATAATGTATTATGACTAAAAACATGGAATCCATTTTTAAAAATTCACTTCACAGAAATTGATGAAATAAATTAAAAATTAATCTCGTATCAGGAATGAATCAATGATGTTTTAAAGTAAAAATTTTCAAAAGATTGATTTTTTCTAAATGAATTTGAAATGTGAATTTAATATAGTGAAATTAATTATATTAATGAATTTTAATTGAACTATTGAAAATACACACCCAAATCAATATTTAATTTATGATAAAAATTAATCCAGAAGAAATGTATTTTCTAAAAAAAATTCAGTATTTTTCACTTTTCATCAAAACATGAATCTTTTCTAAAACAATAAAAGATTCACCATAAGTAAATTTCAACATTAATCTATTAAAAATGAAATTTATTTATTCAAATAATAATTTTAAAATTTTAAAATTTTATTTTTAATACAAGTTCTATATATAAATTTGACAAAACTACCTTTAGAATAAGTAGTTATTTTTATTTGTAAAATTGGATTTATTTTCATAACATCTCTAAAAACACATATATTTATTTCTAAGAATTTGAATTAATATTTTATATATAATTTTCATTATTATATACCAATAATAGTTATTTGTTTATTTTATTGTCATGAAATTTACTACTACACATTTAAAATGATTTTCAGAAAAATATCACATTTTATTCTCAAAATAGTTTTATTATTATTTTAAAATAATTGGTGACCAGATAATTATATATATATATATAGATTTTAAAAACAAAATATCAAAATGTACTTAATTTTTTTATTACCTATAAATCTAATGTCATGGTTATAATTGAAATATATATCATGTTTCATTTAAAAATGGTGTTACAGGTTGAATACCCTATCAAACATAAAAAATTTGGGTTCAAGCACCCATATATAAATTAAGTGTTTCGGGTAATGAAAGATAAAATCATTTTTTTACTTCCCAAATTATATCAAATATAATTTTCATCATTTAAAATATCATGGTTTTATATCCCCCACCACATGATAAATATTATCCACATAATTTAATCTTTTTCTCTCTAATCAAAGGATTAACATTTCATATTACTTTTTTTGTAATCCTAGATAAAAAAGGTCAATAAGGATTCGTCTTATTATTAAAGAATGGATAAATCAATGTTTATTAGGGAATAGAACATAACAAGATTTACAAATAGGATAAGACATGTGGGAATAGAGAATATGGGTAAATAATTATATGGAGTTATTTTGGTCAACAATCACAAATAAGTGAATATTCAATGGAATGTTATGAGAATCAAAATTTAGAAATATGTGATGATCAAAAATACAATGAGTTCATCTTAAATAAAATTACTAGGATAAAAAATTTTTGAGATGATTTTCCAAGAGTTAATGTGTTCTCTTACCATATAGTTTATGAAAACATGTAAATATACTTACTTTATGAATATAATTTTATTCATAATATAAATTCCACCAGAACATCATAATTTATTCCAAAGATGATTATTTATGTTTAATTTTTTATTCTTGATAATACAAAATATTTTTAAATATCAAATTATCACAATATTAATAAAAATATATTCCTCATGTCTTTAAGAGTAATCGAACACAATAAATTTTAGAACAAGGAAAGTTAAATCCCAAAGTTAATTAAACATGTTACATTAATATCAAAATTTCAATATTATTACCCTTTTTTCAAACCAAATCATTTCAAAAATAACTATCCTAAAAATTATTCAACCATCACAATTCTATGATTGAAAATTAATGATTATCACTATTTTTTAGATATTTTAACAAGATAAATAAACTATTATTATTCAAATATAATATATTAGGTTTTAGAAATAAAGATAATGCTTACCTATAAAAAATTTCATAACAACTAATTCATTTTATGATGGCCTATGGTTCTTGAAAAAAAACATATAATACTTTAGTCAATGGTTCAATACAAACATAATTTTTAGATGCAATGTGTTTTTTCCAAAAATATGGGTTATCCATTTTTATTTAAACATGAAAAAAAATCTCCCTAGATAAATGTTCATTTTTATTCATAGCATTACATGTACCCAAAATGAAAAAAATATCCCAATCTTTCATTAATCACATTAAGAATTCCTAACATAATAATATAAGGGGTCTATATTAAATTAAATAAAATAAAAGTATTAATTATATATACCTATTATGGTACCCAGAACTCTTAATAATAACCCAAATGATGATATCCTAATAACCAATGTTTTCTCATTCGACCTTCGATATGGATTATATCAATATAGGACCCACACTCCCTGATCGTGTGATAAAATCATAAACATTACATCTCTATGAATTATACTATTAATTTTGATCCATATTTTGATTACAAACCATACAATATGAAAAGTGAAACACTAACCACTCGAAACCTTGATGAAATTCTAGGCTATGATTTTTAGAGGTTGAAGCCAAACCCATATCAACATGGACTCATAAACAACTACATCATAATGGTCAACATCATAAATTATTATACCTACCTTCTCTTATTTTCCATTGATTAATAAAAATCATACTTTTTAAATATTTTAAATAAAAATAATCATTCTCATTATTTATACCTTGTGAAAAAGGGAACGTAAGATGCGTGGCCTCAAATTCATAGTACCTATAAACATAAGCATTTTCAAATGAACATCATCAATCAGAATAAGATTGTATAATGGTATGAAAACAAAATCATAGTGGATGAGAGAATAATAAAATAACTCATGATCATCAATATGTGGATCTGAAAATATTAAATCATGGGAGAGTCAACAATTATCAAAATTAATAATCACGACCAGTGTGGTATAAATATTAATCATTACAATCTTTATAAATTTATAATATGGATAAAGAAACCATATTTCTCCATGGTGCATAATTTTATAATTATTCATTCAAGAAATCTTACAAATTGAAAAACAATATAGTCTAATGTTAAACTAAATGCATTGGAGGGCTATTACAGACCCACCCATCCTTAGTTTATCATATATTGTTCCATCATTCGTTAATCCAAGAACCACCCATTATTGTTTAATAATATAATGAATTATCCAATTTCAAAGTACAGTTATATAATCAAAATAGATAAAAGATTTCATTATTTAATATAATAATTATAAAACACCATACCTTTCATTACATGATTATCCCACAGAAAATAAAAATGATATATGACAATATCTTTGTCACATGATTAATCATTTATGAAGAATAGACTTTCATAAATATCCCTTTCAAATAATATTAATATATTTAGAAAATAATTAGAATATCATCCAAAAAATATCCTCAATATAGGATATGTTACAATAATGGATGTTGATTTTTATGAGTTGAAATTCTAATTAAGGATCATTAAAAAAAGCATGAGGGAAATATCATTTTTGTTTTAATGATTTATTCTTTAAAACATTAATCTTTTTTGTAACTATTCTCTCAGGAAAAAAATTGGAAAGATATGAAGTATTTTTAAAAAATAATTTTAATCATTTTTAGAGTAAAATATTATCTTTTTTTTTAATTTTCTAAAATGTTTATGAAATCATATTTATAAATCATGATTTTGGAAGAAAATATTTTTATCCAAAAAATTTATTTTTTGATAAAATATTATTTGATATCTAGAGTATAAGAATATAAGAAATTGAAGGGGAACCATGTAATCACATTACATAAACATTGGAGAAGAAAATCCCTGATAATTTATATATGAAGACTGAGAAATACAGACCTTTATAGACATATATCAGGATCATTATTATGTACTACTTTTGCCTTGTATTAAGTATACATTGGATGAGTTATTTTATAGGTTTCTTTTAGGTGAGACATGATAATTTGTTAATTAAAATGTGTTTTGAGAATTTTTTTATAGTAAAGTTAAACCATGGAATTTCGCCATGAAAATCGTGAACCTTATTTTTTGAGTCATGGGATAGAGAATGTTAGGCACATGGTTTGGAAAAACAATAAGGCCCCATCCCCCAAAATGTGAAAACCAAAAAGATTTGTTTTTCAAAGTTAGAAAACAATTTTTATAACAATATACCCTCTTATAATTAACCATGATACCCCTATGAGAGGTTATTTATTAGGTTTCATAGTTTAGAAAACTATACAGCACTGACAGGGAAACTGTGCACAACGTTTTTCTTCTCTAAAAATGCAATTTTAAAAATCTTGAACAATATTTTATTAACCAATAATACATAGATTATTTTTAACATAAAATCATTGTTTCTGAGAACTGCATAAATTATTTATATTTTCAATGAACTCTTATCTTGTGAAATCAATGATTTTATTGATGTATCTACACCTATTCTGGTATTTAATCCCATAATGTTTGGATTTATATAACACTTTTATCTTATTGTGGATGAATAGAAATGTTTTATCCCTTATTGGACTTGTTATTGATCTTGGTTATGATGGTTATTATTTCCCCTGATATCATATCAAATTCATTCTTCTAAATTCATTCTAATTCATCCAAATTTACTGTTCTACTTCAATTTTGTGATTTCTGTTTTGGCCATCAATTTTTAATGATCACGAGGATGGTGTTCTATTTATAAATTCCCAATGTATTTGTTTCAATAATGTGTATTAAATTTGTAAATCTATGTTTCATGTTTTGAAAATTCATATAGGATTTATTTAATTAATCAGATAATTAATTAATTAATGGATTGTGGATTTAATGATTATGGGTTAGGGTAATGAAATTGGTCAATTGATCATATGTTGAATTTTTTTTATGAATGTGAGTTATGGTATGGTCGGATTGAACTTATGTGCTCAATTTTTTATATTATTAAATGTTTATAAATTTTATAGTGGTGATTTTTTCATTTTATTCCATGTGAATAAATTGTAGAACCAAGATTTAGTAGATAATTGAAATAGTCACATTGATGAGAATTTATGATAAGAATTTTAATGACTCTAAACATTGATGTATATGAAATTATTATATATGATCAAAATGTATTTAGGATAAGTAATGATATGTTAAAATACCAAATGATATAACTATAAATGTGGTACATGAACATATTCTTCAAAATTCCATATTTTATAATAATGACAATTGATAAAAAGGGATAATTGTTCAAATTCCCATGAAGTTATTAAAATGAATTCTATAAAATAAATGATGGCCTTGGACTATGGTTTAATGTATCTGTGATATGAAATCAGATTAAATTGATAATTTAAGATCATTTTATACTCAATTTACATTACCTATGTGATATGATTCGTACTCTTGTATAGGTTTATGTAGGTATTTATGGTTCAGGTGTCATCATGAACTATGAAATTTTTGTTGTTAAATAAGGAAAAATTTAGTTTTGATAAATATTGGATTTTTTGTACATTGATCTTTATACAACTACATTAAATTTTATAGTTTGGATATTATTTTAGATTCTATTGGTGGTTACCTACTATGTTTTACTCACACCCTACATGGTTTTTCAGATTAGTAAATGAAAATAATTTATGTTTACATTAATGTATATGGGAATGATCCCAATTAGATGTGTTTATGTGGGGATGGGTATTATATGTGTGTACAATAAATTGTGTTAGAATATTATTGGGTGCGAAGTGATTCTTAATTTTGGGTTTCCTTTAGGACCCATGAAAAATATTTGTCAAGAGATGTTTACTATTTTTTGAGTATTGTCTTAGCTTTTCATATAATATGATATAGGTTTTAATTATATATATTATTATAAAAATTATTAATTATTTAATTATTGTTTATAATTAAAATTTCATTCCACTTTTGTAATTAGTTGACAATGATATTATTCCCTACACACATTATACATTTTAGATTTTCGCTTCTTGTTTTAATCCTCTAGTGTATGTGGATTCACATATGAGGTCATGTGATTTACCAGATCGGGTAACTAGTGGGTGGATCTTTGATTGGAAAATCAAAAAGTCACATAACAGATGATTTTATTCAGATTTATTTTGAATTAATATTTTTGAATGGTGCATAGGATACTGGGAAGAGTATAGTTTTGGTTATGATCTTGTCTAAGGGATAATTTAACCCATGTATGGTGTTAAATTCAAGTACATATGGTGGTATTTCTTTTATTAATGTTTATTTCTATTATTTACTATTATTTAATTATGGGTGATCCATTTTTTTGTGACTTAATTGATTCAATGATTTTCAAAGATTTTATTAATGGTGCAGTATGAAACAAGAGATTTGTATACATGTCTCATTTTTTGTCACACAGGATTATTGTATGACATGGAAAATTTTAGGAACACATAGAAAATCATGTTTTTCATATTTTGCTTAAATATAAAATGTATTTCATTAAGAGAGTAAATTAAATGAAAAATTATCCTTCAATGAATTCCAAAATATAAAATGATGATTAATATCTAGAATTATCTTTGATAAGTTCATTTATAATGATAATCATGACCAATGAGAATGTGTTTACCCTATGTGATCCACAACCCACATGTGGGATGGTTAGAGGTAGCGTTAGAGCCTCAGTTTTGACCATGTGGTCAGAGATGGGTGGATACATTTTATCAATTTATGCTAATCCTTGTAAATATGTTAATGATTTATAATTAATCCAAAAATTATTGTTCGGAATTGATGTGTCAAACATCCCTGATGAGCCCTATTGATAAGAAGATAGAAGGGTGTGGCTAGAAATGATCCTAAACTAGTGGAATATGTGAATTCAATTGTTCGTGGAGATGGAGAAAGAGAGATGTCTTGAGGGAACATTTTGCTTATCATGATGTTTAGAGAAACTACCCCATGGTGTGTTGTATGGAATACATCTGACATGAAATAGGTGATCTAGTTGTAAAACCCTGTAAGATTAAGTAGATAGGGTGGACCTGATACTGCCATGTTATTGATTCAGCCTATCACACTGATTCATCACCACATAGAGTCTTTTAATGAGAAAAGATTCAAGATGGAAACATATATGTTATGTTGTCTAGATAAGTGTTAAAAGGACACACAATTCTAGGTTAAAAGATATGATAATATTTAATGGAAGGAAAACCAGTAGAAGTTCATGAAGATCTTTTACACTGAGATACTCAGGCAGGAAAGGGAGGTTGATTTTATGAGGTTGAATTTTGTGTGTATGTTGGTAATAGACAATAAATGATGTGTTACAGATTTGGTATTGATTTTATCTATTGTTGGAATGAGATGAGGTAACTTTAGTGCATTGGTTTTCAGATGGGATTAAATGTGAAATGTAGTCCTGGGTAAATATCATTTAGATGAAATTTTTTCATAATAGATGATTTAGGATATCATATATAATGGTAATATAAAAAAGGGCTTCAATTGGAATGGATTTGGATTCTTCTATACTGTCAGGTGTAACATATTTTTTAATTATGAAGTGTCTCTTTGATAATGTTAACTAAGTAGACAAAAGAAGAGTGGTTAGGGGTGTCATTAAATCAAGAAATTACCATAGTTACCTTCCAGCTATGTGGTAGGTCGGGACACATTCGTATAAATTTCCACAGACCACCGATAGAGCTCTTATCATATGGAAGGATGGTACATCAATAATGGTTCTTTAGAAACCCACAATAGATTAATAGTGAATAATCATATAGGTAAAACAATAATAATACAAAGGGTATTATACTTCACAGTATTCTATATGTTATATTTTAACATTATCTGAAAATAAAATTATTTAATGTGGTTCATATTGGAAAGTAACCCCACATAAGATGATTAGTCTATCATAGGGTACTTTGATTTAATCATGTGGAATAGAGTAAATACAATTAATTTTAGTTCATCATACACTTGTGGATAGTGAGAAGGACCATTGAACATTATAGGTAAAATTCTATTACCATCTAGGCTTGAAATTGTTTTATTTGATACTGGTTCCTCTCATAATTTTTTATATACACAACATTGGAATTTGTTGACTATGATAGTTGAGTTTTTGAGTGGGGTATTGATAATTGATAAAACTAAAGGTTTCTGATTGTGAGAAATCAATTTATGAAAGGCGTGTTTTCTTGTGTTAGGGGAGTATCATTTCAATTGAGATACTTATATACTTTATATTTAATCCCAAGACATGATTTTTAATATGGAATCGTTGGAATCATATTGACCCCCAATAGATTATTACTTGGTGAGAGTTAATTTTACATCTCATGAGGGTAGATGTTTTGTTCGTAATGGTGAGTAGGATATAAAGGCACACCTTTCAATGTAATTTCGCCAGAAATTGTGGGAGCTCATAACATAGGTTTGTTGGCTTTTTCTAGATGGTGGGTTTTAAAGCATGATGACCTTCCACCCATTGTGTACTGACTCTATTATGTAATTCCAAAGGATATATCAGAGCTTCCACTGAGGATAGATATTTAAATTATGATTGAGCTTATGTCGGGGGATGATCCAGTTTCAATTACACCGTATACTATGGCAACAATATAGCTTCAATATCTCAATACTGAACTCATAGATTCTATGGATAATAGATTTAACCATCATATTTATTTAACTTGGGTTTCTATATACTTCTATTCTAAGAATTATAATAAAAAATTATTCTTATGTATTGATTTCAAGATTTTTAACCACATGATAGTGAAGCATCGATATCCACTTCCATATATTGAATATTTATTGACCTGTTTCAGGGAAGCATGAATACGCTCTATGATTGAATTCATATTATGGTGTCATCTATTTAGAGTTATACTTCATGATATAAAATTAACATCATTATGAAAAAGTTATATTATTTATGAGTTCATAATTATGTCATTCATGCTGATAATCACTGTGGTAGTTTTTATATAAATGACAAACAATGTATTCAACCCATATCAGGATCATTTATTTGGATGAAATAATTATGTACTAAAATCATCATGATGATCCTTCCCATCATCGATATCATCCTATGTATTCTTAGAGAGCATAATCTATAAAACAAGAAATCTATGTGCCAATTCATGTTTTATCATGGAAAAATCATTAGACCAATAATCTAATAAGTATTTTTGAAAGTATACATTGAGAAGGTGAATGATTTTTTTAGGATCATAAAAATAATATTATCATATACAATGCATCCATGGATTATTGGGTATTATAAAAGTTTATTCTAGGACATTTACCACTTTAAATAACCATTTTAAGCGTGAAGAAAATTGGAGTAATGTATGAATTTTCATGATAATGTTAGAATTCATTCAAGACTAGAATAATAAATTTAATAATTCTCTAATAGTGATCATACCTGATCTAGTGATGAGTTTACAATTTTTTTGATGCATCCTTTATAATACAGGGAGTACGGTTGATGCACGGGGTTAATTGTTTGAGTATGGGGCCTGAAATATGAGGCCACATGTTGATTTAAAGACATGTTGGGTGAAATATATTCTAGGTAAACTGATCAAAATATATTATGTTTTATATTTTCATAGTGATACTTGATCTCTGATAGCAGAGATAGTTTGTTTTCAGAAATTCACTTAATTGTGAACTAGTATATATGGATGGTATGGTAAATAGTGTTGATGATATTTTGAGTAGGAAAAATCAGACTTAGGTAGTTTAGGAGTCCAATTCTGAGTGGAATATGTTGACCCCGATGGATGAGAAGCATATTGTTTTTTAGAGGTCCCAGAGTATTTGTGCCTCAAATACACTTCAGTAGAGTCTACACATTTATGTCGAATCATGGAAAGGTAGAATGATGATCTTGTGGGTTTATCATTGATGGAAATTATTAAAGATGGTAAGTAACATTCTGATTGGAACAAATATTTAAATGAGAATATATATGTATATGTCTTTGTTTTTGTGCCTCTGTGTTATCATGGAGAGATTATGCATGATTTTCATTCTTATAAGTGGGTGTGGAATTTGGGATCTACTAAATGTTTTTAAGATCTATGTCAATTTTATTGTTGGATATTCCTAAAAAACGTGATTCGAGGATTCATGACCTGATTTCAGAACTATAAATCATTGAATACCAACCACCATTGACCTGGGGGTTTACTACAGTAATTGCCCATTCTGGAATGGATCTTGGGTGATGATACTATTGAATTCATGGGGGTCTCCAAAGGACACCATCATAGAATATCACTATATGGGTGGTTGTAAAAAGATTAATGTTAGAAGATAATTTATTTCATATAAGGGAAATTTTTTTAATGGATTGGTTTGGAGACTAGTATGTTTGAGATTTATTACATATCAAAGAGGTTCCCTGGAACGTTGTTCTATACCATGAATCAGGTTTTACTTCACTCTTATACTATGTCATGCAAATGAAATTTGATACCCATGGATAACTAAGTACAGATTTCCACCCATAGGGTGATGGACAGTATGAAGTTACTAAACTTATTATAGAGGATATGATACATGCATGCATTCTTAAAATTTATGGGTACTTGTATATGATCCAAGAACATTTGGAGTTCACCTGCAACAAATGATATCAAAAAACTCTTCATATGGAAACTATGAGACTATTTATTAAAGGCTATAACAGTCACCTTTATGATTGATTAAGGTAGGTGAGTCATATATTTTTTTCGGACCATGCCTCATGTTGGATATATCAGAGAAGGTTTCCTAAAATTGTAACTTTATCACGATGGATCAGAGTATGAAAAATGTTTATACAGATAGTAATCATAGAAGACATCAATATATTGTGGATGATAATTTGTTACATTTTGAATCACATATATTTTTTCAGCATATGATTTGGAGATAAGGAATGTTGGTTTAATATTTTGCTGGACAATTTTTTGTTGCAGATAGAATTGGGATGGTGGCATACTAGAGGGAAGTTCCAAAGAGGTATAATGTTATGGACGATATTTTTCATGTGTCAAAACAACTACGGTATCCCCATGAACACACTCATTTTATCAATGTTGATGATATTGATCTTGAAAATGATGTATCCTTTGAGGATAATATGATACATATTATTTATCATTGTGAGAATGATTTTTGAGGAAATATCATGATGATTGTTCATTTATAATGGAAAAATATAATTTTTAATGATAATATGATACATATTAACGATTATTGGGAGTACACCATGTGAAAATTATGTAAGATGGTGGGGAGATTGTAAGACCTTTACCATTATGAAGATGTCCCATGATCATTTTCTACAACACTTTTACACTTGATGTGTCTATCCATGTTTGTGTTTTAATTCATTATTGTTTGAGGTGAAATTTAATGAATTTTATAATGTAAAGGTGGTGTGAATGGATGGTTCATTGTTTAGGAAAACCATGGGGGTTTTCCCATCAATATTTCCATAATATTTATATAGGTGGGTGGTGGGAAAGTGTTGTCCCATGATTAGGCCAAGACGTTCATTCACCCACCTGAAAAACACATAGACACAATTAAAGGGATTTTCAAGTTATGACCATAGTATTTTAAACCATTCTCCCTCATAATACAACATGTGTGTCCCAGAGGATATACACTAGGGTAGGTAACATGGTTTGGAAACCGATTCACCCCTACTTAATAAACCATTCACATTGTTCTTAATCAATAAAAATTATGTTTTAAAAAGACAAACCCAACTGTATTAAAAAATAATCACCCTAGATCAGGCTTAACATGTATCCTTTGTTTTTTGGAGTTCCAAAATGAATACATTTCCTCCAAAAAATATGTAATTTTTTAATTGAAGAACATATTTAATGATATTATCCTCTTCGAGTACATTATCAATTATATTTTAGATTTTCCTCTCTCTTACCTCTCTTTCTAGATGAAGAGGTACATCTTATCCTCCTTTGGTGATGGTCTATATCATTGGTTTTGACTTTTTTATTCACTTAGATCTTGGATCTAGGATTGGATATAAATATCTTCCATAGTTGTGAAATTTATCATTCTACATCATGATTATGATTTCAAGTCCTGAGAATGTCTATCAAGGATCTTGCGGTAGGTCATGTATTTATCAATTACCAATGTCATGATTTAAATTATTTGTATGTAATTGAGAAATTCTTATTGATTTCTTTAGTTTTATATTGATTTGGATTTATTAATTTGTTAATTAATTATTTAATGGGATAAATATTTGATATATTGCATTTGGTTATGAAATTATTCTGTTGATGTGATGTAGGCTTGATTGATTAATTGAAATTAATGGATAATTGGAATAACCATAGATAGTTAATTTTTTATATGATAAAATGTTGATAAATGGTGTAATGGTGGATTGATCAAACTATTCTCTGTGATTAAACTGATGAACTAGGTTTAAATTGATAATTGAAATAGAACGCATTGATGAGAATGGTTGATAAAAATGATAAATATTCCTAAGCATTATGTATATGAAATTGTGATATATTTGATAAACATGCATGGTTATTTGAATGATGATTCAAAAGAATAAATGTGATAACTAAGAGGGAGGGACACCAACTAATTCTTAAAATATATATAAATGAAAACAATGAATTTCTGGATAGAGATTGATTCTTGAAATTCATGACTGGTGAATGACATGGTGTTCTATGATTAAAATGTTT
Organism: Viscum album; assembly: GCA_963277665.1. Lineage (NCBI taxonomy): Eukaryota > Viridiplantae > Streptophyta > Magnoliopsida > Santalales > Viscaceae > Viscum > Viscum album. Next base: position 1,744,726,484 of record OY728156.1, read on the forward strand.
TAGTTCTACCACGGATCCATGTATCCATCCTATGAAATGGATTTAATTTTATTATGAAAACCCTTGTAAATATGAATTGTCATTACCTCTGGCATGGGACAGTGAACGTATTGATTATTTATTTGTCATAGATAACCAAGGAATTCATGTGGATAAATAAATAAAAAATAAATTTTGATAACTATTTACATTATTATAATTTATTCTGTATAAAAGTATTCAAATTTTCATAGAGTTGATATTGTTTTACATGTCAATGGAAGTGGCATATTGAGTTTTTCTCATATAGTACTCAGTACCTCTAGATCTAGATATAAAAAAAATTCATGTAAACATGAAAAGGAAAAGGTGAAGAGACCTATGGTAGTTAGTAGAGTTGGGTTGGATCATGGATGAGGGAATATGAATTTGTGTTGGGACCATCCTAGAAGTGTCACTCTGTCTTTATTTTCGATTTTCATATTAATATATTACACATATATAGAATTAAATGATTACTATTTTGGTTTTAGTATTACCTCTATGTTTAATATAAAGAGATACATGTTTGTATTAGTTTTATTAAAAATTTATTAAATAATTAATCATTTCATTGTGGATACTTTATATTTATTTCCACATTTGTACAACATTGATAAAGAACATATAGTATCCCCATTGTATATTTATTAGAACACCACTACTAGTAAAAAACATTGTCAGTATGGGGATGCATGCCTATTTTCATCTGATCAACCTATAAGAGGTACTAGTTTGAGGAACTCAGTTTTGAACAACACTTAGATCATAAGAATTCAACAATGGATACATAATTACACCAATCTTGATAATATCGGATTTTGTAATATCAAACTCATACATCATTGGTAACATTAGCTTGTATCTCCCATGAATGAAATAGATTTAATGAAACAAATAAAACCACGAGATTAAATAATTTAAAGTTATTACATACCAGATATAATTCATATAGACCTCATAAATGAATATTAGTTCATAACATGTAATTTCTCATTAAGAAGGAAAATTGTGATAAAATTCATTAATCATTTAAGAAATTTGAAAAGAAAATCCATATAAAATCGATATGATCATATGGATATTTAAATAAAAATAAATTTATAAATTAGAATAATTAAATAAAATCATTGGATGTATATACAGTAAAAAATAATATTTTTTTTGTGAATTTGTCATGTATCAAATAGAAAAAAGGTCAGACGATAAAAATATTTACTATATGAGTAACTTTCTAATAATGATATTCATGGTAGAATATCATCAATATAAAAATGTAATGAAATTAATAAAACTAAATTAATTAAATAACTTTTAATATTGTATTATTTTCACCACACAAAAGAAAAGTGTGGTGAATATGGAATAATTCTTTTTTTGAAATAATTTGATACTAGAAATTCTCTAATATTGTGTTTGAATAGTTTCAATTGTGAATAATATTCCTAAATAACAATGTATTGTGAAGTATTTATATTCACAATAAAATTTATCATGTTTTATATTTCATTTATTTCATTTATTACCATTTATATTAAAATAAGTAATTGTAAATGTCTACATCACTACTGTTTACCATATTCAACTTCTATGTAAAAAATGACTTAGGTGGTATGACTATGGAAAAGGTTTATATTATTTTTACCTATCAATAATAATAATAACAATGATATTATATTTATATTTATACATCAATTATTATTTTATAATAAAAACTAGATTATGGTTATGAAAAATGAACCAACACTGCGATCATGGAGATAAAATGTGATACGTATGAATAAGTAACATTACAAGTTACCAATAATCATTTTATAAAGAATGAAAGTAATATATATTTTCCTAGATTGATCATTATAAAATAAATAAAATTTTAATTAATTATACATAATTACTTTTATCATTATTTTAATGTGGTTACTAAAAAACGAATCGCGTCACTTCAACGATGTGGTATTCCACACATCCAGGAATGATGTTACTATTTTTTTAGTCTGCGAAATGGAAAGAATAAAATTTATATGTTATATAAAAATAAATATAATTATGTCATTAATATAATTATTATTTAATATATGTCATATGTAATAATTATATTTACACTTATTATCATCCATGTAACAGATTTATGAAATGATTCACATCCCATCATGAGGGGGTAGTCCTCCATACACCTGAGTGATGTTATCGTGTCACATAAATTATTAATTTTGAAAAGGGTGTAAAATATATAATGAATATATATGTATTTTAATGTTATAAATGTGATAAGTATTATATAAATACATGATTTCCATCATTATTCTCATTCGTGATAGGTTGTAATGGAAAAATGAATAACATCATATCTTGCAAAAGTCAACAGTCATACACATACTAGATGATTTCATAATACATTTGATGGAAACATAATTGTTTTTATTTCATAATATTACCATTGAACAATCTCACTACACATATTATAATTACTTTTTTATAAATAAATAAATATGTATAATTAATTGGTTGGAAAAGAAATAAAACAATAGATCTATTTAATAAATATTACTTCTTTTTACGGTTAGTCAATTTATTTTAACTGATATTATATAATTGGTTTTTATGAAAAAAATAATCTTGGATGAGATTTGTGATGTTAGGAGTTTCTTTGGATTGTTTTTCTATAAACCAAAAGGCTCTTGAAATTTTTATAATGGAGGAGACATATTTCCCTTTTACAATTATGGAGGTGTTGCATTGTTGTAAATACTATAATAAAACTCCTAATGGGAGATATATATTATATAATTTTCCTTTATTAATGATATAATTTTTGTAAAATATGGTTTATGGACAAAAAAATATCAAGGCAATGAGTTTTTTGAAAATATTCATGGTCATTTGGTACCGTAAGATTAATTTTTAATCACTAAGTAAAATCATTTTTACCATAATCACTGTAATTAATTTTAGTTGCATTAACTAATAATATTGGTCAAAAACAATTTTGACCTTAATAAAATTGTAAATTATTTTAATTAAAAAATGGAATAAATTTTTATAACTTCAGTTTACAGAATTGTAATATGTTAATTTCAAAAAAATCTCGTAGATGAGTCGAGATCAAATGGTTTTAATTTGAAAATGTTTAATAGTTTGAAATAATTCCATATCTAATGGAAATGTGAAATTTATTCCAATGACCAAAAATAGAGTAATTTATTCTTAATTGTACAATAATTAATTTATACCCAATTCAAAATATAATTTTTCATTATACTTTCTTTAGATGAAAATTTAGTTTCCAATTAAAATCTAGTATTTTCACTATTCATCACAGTAAGAAACTTCTCAAAAAACCAAAATTACAGCCTAATATAATTTTTCATTAATCATTCTTGTATAATTTTTTTCAATATTTTAAAATTTATAATCTTGTCAATATTTATTTTAAAAAAATAGAGCCATCAAAATGAAGTAAATATCCATCTAAAAAAATTAATAATTTGATCTCTAAAATATGATATATTTTTATATCATGTATAAAAAAAATAGGATGAAGTTAAATTTTTTATTAAAAATATTGGATATTAATTTCATTAATATAATCATAAAAGACTGATTTTTTATTTAATTGGTATAAAGCAAACATTCCATATTTAAAAAATGTCAAAAAAAAATCATTTATTTCTCACAAGGTTTTTATTTTAAATATAGATAATTTTTCATTAAATAATTCACCATATATTCCTATTTAAATCATGATGTGATAATTTAGATAATCCTATTAATACATAAAATTCTCATAAATATATTATAATGGGTATATATAATGTGTATAATTTAGGTTTGGTGTAGTGTGTTATATAAGATGTTGATAATAAAAAATATCATGGTTGTATGTACTACAATAAAAAATGACACTTTTTTGCAATGAAAGATAAACTCGTTATTCTGTCTCCCTTTCACTATCAAATATAATTCCTTTTTAAAAAATATAGGTTTTTTACATTGATACATAGAGAATAAATTATTATATGTATATAAAATTAATATAATTTTTTTGTTAATATTAAATAAAAAATTAGAGGATCTGTGTGATTAAATTATTAAAAATAAGATAATGAAATTATTATTTTTATGATATCCTTTTTAATATTTTAAAAGCATCAAGCCATGATTTCTATAATAAAAATTATCACTGAAAGTTAACATTAATATTTTTTAAATGTATATGTTGCCTATAAATTTTATTTCATAAATGATGGATCGAAATAATGGTGTAGAAACTCAATATACAAGAGGGGGGGGGTGAATAGTATACCTTAAAAATTCCTTTGGAAGCTTTAACGTTAGTTATGAATAACTATTTTTTACTTAATCAAAGGAAAGGGATAATTTAAACAAAGTTAAACTAATAAAATTCACAACACCTCTAACACCAAATGAAAACTTGGAAAGAGATTCCGAAAGTAGGTTCCGGAAATATGGTTCCAGAAATTGAAACATAACAAAAGATTACAATATGAGATTCTATCATAAAGCGTATAGAATCTAAATTAAACAATTTACAAGTAAGGAAGCATAAGAAAGTTATACTTTACTTATAATACAAAATGTAGCGGAAACAAACGAGTAGTAAAACTACAAGTAACAGGATATAAGTATTTTAACCCAAAGAGAAGGGCATCCAACAACCTTGGATAAAGGTCACTTGATTTATACTTTCAAGCAAATCTGTCTTACCCACACCAGGGTAAGCCCTCGATATGAAGATTGGAGTCTCTATCTTGATATCCATGCAAGCCCTCAACTTCAATGTAGTTGGCCACCTCTGTCTTCCTCAACAAGGAAGCCCTCAACGTCAAGGTGTTGGAAACTTCTATCGTCTTATCCCTGGAAGTCCTCGAATGTAATCACCAACATTCAGAGTCGTACGAAGGTTTGAGAGTTAATAAGAGCCTCTCTCTCACTAGAAATCACTTCAATAGCATGTATGAACAATGTTGAAGAAGTCATTCATCAGTCATCATCGAGCTCTTTTAAATGAGCTCCTATTTATAGGCAAGGTTGGCCTCCTTTCCAATGGTCATATTTTCCATAAAAATCGGAGGGACCTGTACACATATAACTTAACAAATGGTTAGTTTATAACAGAATAGACGACATTGTTTTATAACAAAACAAGTGTAATTCTGTACGACATCGTTTTATAACAAAAAAATTCGCAGTAAAGGTTCAGAGTGAAGGTTTGGAGTGAAAGAAAAAATATTAAAGAGTAGAAAATTTTTAAAAGCATAAGAAAAATGAAAGTTCGGAGTCTAACCAAAAATAATTTTCGGAGTCTAAATAAATTCAGAGTGTATTAAACAAAGATGATCAGATTCTATTTTAATAGGTGAATTCGAAATGAGAATTCAGAATGTGAATTCGTTAACAGAATTTGTAATGAGAAATTATCATCAGAATTCGTAATGAGATTTTGTCATCAGAATTCGTAATGAGAATTCATCATCAGAATTCGTAATGAGAATTCGTCATCAGAATTCATAATGAGAATTCGTCATCAGAATTCGAAATGAGAATTCGTATCCATAATTCGGAGTAGAATTTTATATAGTTCTTATCCAGAATTCAGAACCTAAAACAGAATGCTTCATATCAAAGTTTCAAATGATTCCGAGAATATAGAAATGAATCCTAAACTTATACTTATGAAATATATGAATGAAAATATGACAAGGATAAGTTTTCTTATAAAAGCAGTTTTCCTTATAAAAGCGATTTTCCTTATAAAAGCGATTTTCCTTATAAAATAAATTTTTCCTTATAAAAGCAATTTTCCTTATAAAAGCGATTTTCCATATAAAAGCGATTTTCTTAAAGATAAGGTGTTTGTGATTTTCAAAACAAGAAGGAATGGAAAAGTCATAAGGTAAACCATATTGACTCAACAATCTCCCCCTTTTTGGAAAGCACAAACATCCTTATGTAAAAGAAGGTCTAAGAAGAATGAAAACATTAAAGCTTATCTCCCTTAGCTTATGGATGTTGAAGAATACGACTAACTCCCCCTTAGGCTTTGAAACTCGAAGGATCATATTCTAGATTTCTGGAATAACATTTCATTAAGAATATGAAACTCTTCTTTAATGGAAAACTCCCCCTTAGATGAACTCTATTAGAGTTTGTTTTTTTCTCACCCTTTTTTAGAATTCTTTTTCCCTTTTATTAGGGTTCTTTTCCTTCTCCCCCTTTGTGATTTTCAAAAAGAATTCGTGGGAATGGAAAATATAACAAAGTACCTGAAAAATTAGTAGCAACAACAAAAGAAACGATCAAGCACAAATTTCATTAAGTTTAAATGCTTGGAAACAAAGAAATTTAGATACAAAAAAAGATCTGATCTTCATATATTGGATCTTTTTCCTTCGACATGATACCCTTAAGAATAGTCTTTATCTTCTTCATGTCTTTATGGTCATCCTCGGCTTTCTTCTCTAACACAACAATTCTTGCAGTTTGAGTTTCAATCTTTTCATCCTGAGCATTAAGCTTTTCTTCCTGAGCCTTCAACTTTTCTTCAAACTCAATCCGATGATACCATTCAAACTTCCAGTTTTGAGAAACAGAATTCAGCTTCTCATTCAGATCTCTGACTTCTTGAATCTGGAAATTCATTTCATCTGTCAACTTTTCTTCAAAGGATGAAGTAAGTTCATTTATCTTCCTGTCTTCTGTCTCAAAGGCATCCTTCACATTATCTTGGAATTCATCAAAGAGCCTCATCTCTTCTATAGTCTTCGTCGACCAACTAGACATCCTCTTGCAAGATCTTTTGTGGGATTCATAGCCGACAAAGAATGTTTTGAACTGAGCCTCTATCTCAACACATTTGTCCATAACCATGGATACTAAGTCTGTTTTCTGATTCAAAGCATATTGAAGCATCTGGCATCTTGAATCAATACTTGAAAAGGTCGGAATAGTACCTACCAACTTCAATAATGACTGAAGAACAAAATCATGCCCCAATAAAGATGACTCCGAATCTGAGACTTTACTTGGAGAATTTTCTTCTTCAAAATTCTCAACTTTCTTCTTAGAAGAATCACCAACTTCCATTTTAATTACAACCACTGAGCTCAGGGTATCAAGAATAAGTTGTTTTACCTTGTCCTTTTTCATAATGGAGTCATGTTCCGGAGTTCTATTTTCACTGTCAGACACTTGAACAACATTGTCTTCCTCATAAACAACTTTATGAGCACCATCCTCTACATTCTCCATTTGAGAAATATCATGTAGAAGTTGTTCTTCTTCTGCATGATAATCTACTTCTTCTTCTCCTTTCTCCTCACCCATCACTGGAGTGACTAACCTAGAAGACTCAGCTTATGAGGTTCAGAGTGAAAAATGTCCCGAAGGTGTCCCCTTATAATCATCTAATTGCTTTAGAACATCTCCAGTTTCACCACTTCCTTCAGCAACAACTTCTTCTTCTTCCACTTGCTCAATCTACTCTATTTCCTCAACAGGCTTAGCTACTGCCTCTTCCAGAGAAACAAAGTTTCTTCCTAGAGCCTTAGGTAGAGATTCCAATGAAAAAGATCTCGGAACAGGAATGTTTGCGGAAACCATCTCATTATACTTTAACAAAGCCTGAGCTACCTCAGCTTCAGACATCTTCTTCTTAAGCTTCATATCTTTCACTTATTTTCTAGCTCATCCACAGTTCTTTCCTTCAATTCCTTAGCCTCTGCAGGATCCAAGCCAAACTGAGGCTCCCCTTGAACTCTATTCTCTTTGATTTCCCTCCATTTGGAAACTACTTCATCAGGGTAAGATTTCTTCTTCTTCGATTTTGGAGGTGCAGAATGAACTTCCATAGATTTGGGATTCTCTGCTTCACCTTCAACTTCTTTCAACATTCTCTTCCTCACTGGCTTAGAGGAGTCAGGTTCAGCAACTTTCGGAACCATTTCTTCTTGAGCTGGTGAATCAAAAAACTGACCAGTCTTCCTGTCGAAGGCTACATCCATCCTTTTGAGAGTACCATCACTCACCAACATAATCTTGCAAACTCTCAGCTTAGACTTGCAAGCTTCCTTGAAAAACTCAAGGCACCAAACTATCAACTTTGAGAGGATTCCTGGATACATTATGATCTAAACTCTCAAATTCCCTTTCTTAACATTCTCAAGGGTAATAAGAATGTGTTTCATCAGGTTAAAGTTCCTCAAATTTATCAGAAAATCTTGGATATAGATCTCTCTCTTTTTCAAACTGTCATTTTCACCCTTTCTCAGTACGATAAGACCTTGTATCCATAACTCTAGAATCCAGAAATTTGTAGACAGAGAAGAAATCTTCAGATCCTTGTCATCTGACAGTCCGAGAGTTTCCAAAGCCTTTTCCTTCTCGAAGTTTCCCTTTGAATCCATCAAAAGATGAGAAATAAACTTAGTTTCTCCTTCATTTTTCATCCCTACCAAGATGGCTGTCGTGGCATAAGAATGTTTATAAGTCATTCCATAAGACTTAAATGACAACTTCTCCCTACCATCTTCCATAAGAAAGGAAACTGTCTCATAGAACTCTACAAGTAAATCCGAAAAAACTTCATCTTGATTCTCCGGCTTAGACACCACAACATCTTCCCATCCGTTGATCTTAATATTTTGGATATAAGAGACTCATACTTGTTGAAGAAATCAGGATGAACCAACCTTTCTCTATATACTAACCACTTTTAAATCGGTTTAGAGGAAGACTTGTCTTCAGAAGCTACTTCCACAGACATTCGGATCTGAAGACCTCGGAGATGTTTGGAACAGAGAAAGTTGAAGTTCAGAACGACTTTAAAATGGCGAGGCAGAGCTTCGGGATTCCGGAGCTTGAAAACCAATATGGGACAACCATTTGTGGTCCCCTTTATATAGGCAACGAGAAGACGGTTCAACTTCCTTAGTTGATCGAACGGTTATGACAAGCTGAGATTAGATCTGAGGGTTAAAAACCAATTCTCATGAAAACTTGAATCTGATCTTTTGAGGATTTTTTAAAACAAAAATTTAAGAAAACTATAATTCGAAAACAAAATATATAAAAATGTCAGCAATTAAAGTATGACTAGAAAAACATCAGTAAGGAAATCATACCTTTCGGATTGGTTTAGGAGGATTATTCATAATGGGTAATATAAAAAAATAACTACGAAAAAAAACGCAAAACTCACTATGAAAATCAAACTCAGTACGGAAAACTCAGTACAAAAAACATTATAAGGATTTCAGTATGAAAATTTCATTACAAAAGTTAAAAAAAATGAAAAACTCATTATGATAGTCTCAGTACGAAAATCTCTTTATAGAAATACTAATACAAAATTTTCCATTCCGAAAGTTTTCAATACAAAAATTTCCATTCCAGAGTTTTTCTATATGAAAATATCCATTCTAGAAATTTCAGTTCCTGAAATTTCCATTCCGGAATTTTAGTTTCGAAATGTTTGAAAACAAACATTGAAAAAACTTAGTTACTCTAATAAACAAATGTACTCCCCCTATGAAAAGAAGTTTATTTCTGTAAGGAGACTTTTTCAACAGAAAGATAAATAAAGGATTACCTTAAGGTTATCATTTCTATCTTCTATTTAATGTATTCAAATCTATCAGAAGGAAAAGATCTTGTGAAAATATCAGCATGTTGATCTTGTGTACCGATAAACTAAATAATGATAACTCCTTTAAGTGTGTGATCCCTAAGAAAGTGATGCCTAATATCTATATACTTTGCACGAGAGTGATGTGAATGGTTCTTACTAAGGGAAATGGCACTTGTGTTATCACACAAAATTTGAGTTTTAGTAAAACTCAATCCATAGTCTGTGAGCGTGTGTTGCATCCACAACACTTGAGCACAGTAACTTCTAGCTGCTACATATTCAACATTAGCAGTCGAGAGTGCTATAGAATGTCGCTTCTTGAAAGACCAAGAAACTAATGAATCTCATAAGAAATGATAAGTTCTGGATGAACTTTTTCTATCCATTCTGCATCCACCAAAGTCAGCATCAGAAAATATTTTTAGAACAAAATCATTTCCAGAAGTATAAAATAATCCTAGATCCATGGTTACCTTAAGGTAGCGAAATATTCTTTTTTTACTTCCTTTAAGTGAGATTCCTTAGGATTGGATTGATATCTTGAACATAAGCATACTGAGAACATTATGTCTGGTCGATTAGCTATTATGTAATGTAAACTTCCTATCAAACCTCTAAAAGATGTTTGATCTACTGGTTTACCAGCTTCATCAAGATCTAAAGAGTTTGAGGTACCAATAGGAGTACTTATACTCTTTGTGTTGTCATAACCATACTTTTTAAGAAGATCTTTAATATACTTATGTTGAGATATGTGGGTTCCTTCTTGTTTTTGATAAATTTGAAAACCAAGGAAAAATGTTAACTCACCCATATTACTCATTTCAAACTCATATTTCATTAGACTTGCAAAAGAGTCGGTCAAAGATTGCTGAGTTGAACCAAATATGATGTCATCAACATAAATTTGAACAATCAAAACATTTTTCTTATCTTTATTTATAAAAAGGGTTGGATCTGCATTTCCCATTACATAGTTTTTTTGAAGCGAAAATCTAGTGAGTCTATCATACCATGCTCGTGGGGTTTGTTTAAGACCATACAGAGATTTGGTAAGTCTAAAAACATGACCAGGATGTTTTATATCTTCAAAGCCAGGATGTTTTTCAACAAAACTTCCTCTTGAACATAACTGTTAAGAAAAGAATATTTCATATCCATTTGAAAATGTTTAAAATTAATGAATGATGTAAAGGCAAGTACAATACGGATATATTCAAGTCTAGCTACTAGAGAATAGGTTTCTTCATAGTCTATTCCCTCTTGCTGATTATAGCCTTTAGCAACATGTCTAGCTTTAATTCTTACTATGACTCCATTTTCATCAAATTTATTTCTAAAAACCCATTTTACTCCTATAACAGAAGTTTCCTTAGGCCTTTCAACCAAATTCCATACTTTATTCCTTTCAAATTCATTTAGTTCATCTTGCATGGCTTTGATCCAAACATCATCACCTAAAGCTTCATCAATGCTTTTAGGTTGTAATTGGGAAAGAAATTCAAGATGTTCTACTTCATTTATTAAGGAACTTATAGTCCTTACAGGTTGACTTACATCACCAATGATACTATCACTGGGATGATTCTTAAGAAAAACCTGATTTGGGTTTTGAAAAGCCTGTTCATCAACATAGGGTAGAAAGTCTTCCTGGATAAATGTTTCAGAAGTATGTTCTTGAACATTATCCTTATCAGAAGATTCTTCTATCAAAGGATGAAAATCAGTTTTTGAAAACACATCTGAGGATGTAGTCTGGGATGGTTCAAAAACAAAAGGATCAGACTAATCAAATTTTACATGTACTGTTTCTTCAACAGTACAAGTAGATTTATTAAAAACTCTATAAGCCTTAGAAGTTGTGGAATAACCTAAGAAAATTCATTCATCAGATTTTGGTGTGAATTTATGCAAGTTATCTTTAGTATTCAAAATGTATACTTTGCAACCAAAAACCTTGAAGTAGGATAGTCTTGGTTTTCTACCATTCCATAACTCATAAAGAGTTTTATTAAGAAAAGGTCTAATCAAAACTCGATTTATAGTATAGCAAGCAGTAATTACAACTTCATCCCAGAAATGACTAGCTATAGAATATTCACTCAACATGGTTCTAGTAATCTCTTGAAGAATTCTATTTCTTCTCTCTACTACACCATTTTGTTGAGGAGTTCTAGGTGCTGAAAAATTGTGAGTAATACCTTTTCTACTACAAAATGTTTCAAAATCAGAATTTTGAAATTCTCCTCCATGATCACTATGAATAGTTTTCAATGGATGGTTTTTCTCATTTTTAACTTGAGCTCTAAAACTTTTGAAATAAGAAAAATATTCAGACTTCTTTGCTAGAAAATAAACCCAAGTAAATCTAGTGTAGTCATCAACTAGAAAAAACACATAGTATTTGCCTCCAATACATCCAGTTTGTGTTGGACCAAAAAGATCCATGTGCACTAACTGCAACGCATCAGGTGTTGAGACTTAACCGATTGATTTAAAACTGGATTTATGTTGCTTGCCATATTGACAATGATCACAAACTTTAGAAGAATCAAATCTAAGCTCTGGTAGATCCTTAACTAGTTTCTTCGTAGAGAGTTTACATAAGTTTCTATGGTTACAGTGACCTAGTATTCTATGCTATAACCAGGAAGGATATTCCATTGCACTTAGGCAAGGTAAATCATGGATCTTAAGGTCTTCTAAATTTAAGGTGTAAAAATTCTCATCCCTATTGGCTGAGGGAATAAATTCTCCTCTGGAATTGTGAACTAAGCACTTATCATTCCTAAAATTCACAAGGTAACCTTCATCACATAATTGACTTATGCTAATGAGGTTGTTCTTAGGACCCTTGACAAAAAAAACATTTGAAATCAAAGTTTTACCTAAAAGAATAATATTACCAATACCAAAAATCTGTCCCTTATCATTGTCTCCGAAATTTACCTTTCCTCCTTTCGTTTTGATAATCTTTTCAAATTAGCTTTTGTTACCAGTCATGTGCCGGGAACATCCACTATCCATGTACCCTGTATTGTTGCTGGTACTTTCTTTATTTTCCTGAAATCAAGAAGAGAAATAGACTTTCGGAATCCAGACTTGTTTGGATCTGAGATTTCCAGATAACAAAATTTTAGGAACCCACATCTTCTTCGAAAAGTAAGCTTTGTGAAATCCTAAGGACTGGGTTTTGTTTAAGGAACAATTCTTTGCCCAGTGACCACAACATTAACACTTAGTACAAAATGGGGCACTTTGAGGAACATAATAATTGTTACAAAAAAATGGGTTTTCATGGGTATAACCAAATACAGATTTATTTCTTAAAGGTCGTATTTGGGAATACATTTTATCAAAATTTTTCTTACCATGGGTAAAGTTTGATAAACACTTATTTAAGGAAAAAATTTTGGACTTGAGTTTTATAACCAACTTTTTGTCCTCAAAATCATTAGATTTAGAACTAAAGCTAGGCTCGAAAACATTTTTCGTAGAAATTACTTTTTCTAACTCTTTATAATGTTTGTTCTTCTCAGAACTTAATTCCTAAAGATTTTTTGAAATACATTCAAAATTAGCATTTTACCTATCAAGATCTTTAGAAATATCTGATATCTCTTTTTTAAGAATAGAATTCAAAGAGTTTTCCTTATCAAGTTTCTTATTGAGTTTAGAATTCTCAATCTCTAGATGTTCAGCAAACCTAGAGACTTCTTCATAAGTAGGTAAAGTATTTTCTTCATCAGAAGAGGATTCTTCATCAGAAGAGTTATAATACTTACTATCATTAGAATTTAAAGAAACATTGGTCAATGATTCAACATTTTGTACCTTAGCCATAAAATAATGATTATCAATAGGTAATCTGGTTATAAGACCAAGATTCATATGTCCTGAAGATTCATAATCTGAAGATTCATCTGAAGAGTCACCACCACTGGCATTCCAGGTATCACTAGCTTTCAGAACATTCTTAGCTTTGGCTTTATAATACTTATTTCTGTTCCTATCTGAATGCATTTCTTTCCTTTCCTTCTTTTTGAGAAAAGGGAAATCTGGTCTAATATGTCCAACTCTCTTGCATTCATAACAAGTAACTTCTCCATCTTTCTTATCATTCATGTCCTTTTTCTTATACTTGGATAGGATATTTTTTTGACCAGCTATCTTGTTCATCCTTCGAGCAAGATTTGCTAATTCATTTTCAGAGATTTCACTTTCACTTGAATCTGATTAAACAGCCATCTTCTTAGACTTGTATCTGATTACTCTCTCAGGAGTCTTAGCTTTCATATGATTTGATGTTGTTGTAAAAGAAACAATACCACTCCCATTTTTCTTTTTAATGTTGTCAGCATCTCTCTTCATTCTAGTTTCATGTTGGAGAAGAGTTCCAAATAACTCATCAAGAGAAATTTGAGTGACCTTCTTGTTCTCATCTATAGCTGTTCTTTGGGATTCCCATTCATTGGAAAAAATATCAATTATCCTATCAACAAGTGCTTCATCATCTAACCCTTTCTCTCCCATAGACTGTAAACTGTTGACAATAGTCATAAAACTCTATTAAAATTTACATATTGGTTCTCCATAAGGAAAATTGAAGCCATGATATTCATCTCTAAGTATAGCTCTTCTAGTCTCAATCACTTTAGAAGTTCCAATGTGTGTAACCTCTAACTTCTTCCAGATACAATTAGCAGCCTCACAAGAAGAAATTTGGCTATATATATTTCTACTCATTGAACAAAGTAAAGTATTGCGTACCTTATAATTGAGTTGATACTATTGATTTTCCTGGTTAGTAAAAGTTCTAAATTCCTTATCATGAATTTTATAATCTCCAGTAAGCATAACAAAGTTTTCCACTCCATTATTTATAACAAAAGTCTTCATTCATTCTCTCTAGTACTCATAATCATTACCATCAAAGATTGGTGGTCTTGTAGGATTTAGATTATCAATGGAACCAATATTAATTCCAACCATACATAAAATAACCTTCAGCACAAAAATTTGTTAGAATTTAAAAATTCTTAATAACAGTGTTCGGAATGAGAACGTTTGGAATGACAAAGTTTGGAATGATAAAGTGAGCAACCAAAACTTATACGTGAGTACAAGTATTTCAGAGACCTCCTCTGATACCAAATGTAGGATCGAAATAATGATGTAGATGCTCAATATACAAGAGGGGGGTGAATTGTATACTTTAAAAACTCCTTTGGAACCTTTAAAGTTAGTTATGAATAACTATGTTTTCCTTAAGAAAAGGAAAGGGATAAGTTTAACAAAGTAAAACTAAGAAAATTCACAACACCTCTAACAGCAAATGAAAACATGGAAAGAGATTCCGAAAGTAGGTTCTAGAAATATGGTTCCGGAAATTGAAACTTAACAAAATATTACAATATGAGATTGTACCTTAAAGTGTATAGAATCTAAACGAAATAGAGTACAAGTAAGGAAGTATAAGAAGGTTATACTTTCCTTATAATACAAAATTCAGTAGAAACAAACGAGTAGTAAAACTACAAGTAACAAGATATAAGTCTTTTAACCCAAAGAGAAGGGCATCCAACAACCTTGGATAAAGGTCCCTTGATTTATAATTTCAAGCAAGTCTGTCTTACCCACAACAGGGTAAGCCCTCGATACAAAGATCAGAGTCTCTGTCTTGCTATCCTCGTAATCCCTCAACTTCCAGGGAGTTGGCCACCTCTGTCTTCCTCAGCAAGGAAGCCCTCAACTTCAAGGTGTTGGAAACATCTGTCTTCCTATCCCCGGAAGTCCTATAATGTAATCACCAACATTCGGATTCGCATGAAGCTTTGAGAGTTAATAAGATCCTCTCTCTCTCTATAAATCACTTCAATATCATGTATGGACAATGTCGAAGAATTAATTCATCAGTCATCATCGAGCTCTTTAAAATGAGATCCTATTTATAGGCAAGGTCGACCTCCTTTCCAACGGTCATGTTTTCCTTAAAAATCGGAAGGACCTGTACATGTGTAACTTAACCAAAAGTTAGTTTATAACAAAATAGATGACATCGTTTTATAACAAAACAAGTGTAACAGAATGTAAAACATCGTTTTATAACAAAAAATTCAGAGTAAAGGTTCACAGTGAAGGTTCAGAGTTAAAGAAAAAATCTTATAGAGTAGACAAATTATAAAAGCGTAAGAAAAATGAATGTTCGGAGTCTAACAAAAAATAATTTTTGGAGTCTAAATAAATTTGGAGTGTATAAAACAAAGATGATCAGATTCAATTTTAATAGGTGAATTCGGAATGAGAATTCAGAATATGAATTTGTCAACCGAATTCGTAATGAGAATTTGTCATCAGAATTCATAATGATAATTTGTCATAAAAATTTAATGAGAATTCATCATCAGAATTCCTAAGGAGAATTTTTCATCAGAATTCGTAATGAGAATTCATCATCCGAATTCGTAATGAGAATTCGTATCCAGAATTCGGTGTAGAACTTTATTATAGTTCTTATCCAGAATTTGGAACCTAAAACAGAATGCTTCATATCAAAGTTTCAAACGATTCCGAGAATATAGAAATGAATCCAAAACTTATTCTTAAGAAATATATGAATGAAAATATGATAAGGATAATATTTCTTACAAAAGCAGTTTTCTTTATAAAATTGATTTTCCGTATAAAAGTGATTTTCCTTATAAAAGCAATTTTCCCTTATAAAAGTGATTTTCCTTATAAAAACGATTTTACTTATAAAAGAGATTTTCTTAATGATAAGGTGTTTGTGATTTTCAAAACAAGAAGGAATGGAAAAGTCATAATGTAAACCTTATTGACTCAACAATAAACTCTGAATTTGTTCTTAGATCCTTATAATTTAATTAAATAATTATAATTTGTAAAATTATTTTATATCAATAATAAAAAATAAACATGTCTTGTAATATATAAAAATCATTATTAAAATTCATATAATATGACTGAATATGTTTATTCCATTATATCAAATTCATCAATTAAATTTTTTAATCATATCATATAAGTGGTTTTAAAAAATATACAAAAACAACCTAAATATAAAAATGACCATTTAAAAAATTAATATTCTTATCCATATTTTATTTCTTTTCAATCATTTATCAATGTGTAAATTCATCATTATTAATAAAAATTTTATTTTATATTTGATTAATTTTGCATATATTTTTCCAAACATGGTTATTTTTATTCATATCATTCATTAACATGTCTAAAAGTTCTAAATAATATTTCAAAAATTATATAAATAGAATGATTTATTTTTTTTTAAATTTGTTTTTTGTGTAATTTACACAATAATATATATAATTTGTTTTGAAATAATATAAATTCTTAACTCTTAGTAAGAATTATTTTACCCCACGATGAAATTGTGTCAAAAATATTTTATCTCATCTTTAAAAGAAATATATAATTCCATTTTCAAAAAGAAATAAATGTTTTTGATTATGAATAAATATATGTGGAAATAAGTATTTTTAAATCCACATTGAATTAATTTTATGTTTAAAATGAATTATAATTTTAAGTTGACACTATGAAAATTATTATAATATATGTATTTATTAAATCATAAATATACCATTATGAGAATCCCACATTTGAATGAGTTTTTTAACATATACCTACATATTTTAGAAATCCTTACCACATAGGACTCAATTTTTATACAATCCTTTTTCATGAGATTGGATAATTTTTTTCTAGTTAGATAGAATATTTTTGGGAATATAAACACTTGGATTATTCAAAAAAATTAATCTATTTATTTAATTTTTATTTATATTCCACCTCATATTCTTGATATAATTATGATAACTACTAATAATTTTTCATTTCAACTCTTTAAAATTATAGCTGAGTGGATCAAACGATATATGAATAGTTGAAAAAAATATCATTTTGTTTCTTCAAATTAATTAAATCCTAATTTTTTTTGAATATGTTAATATAATATTAAATATGAATAAAACATGATATATGACCATACCAAACCCACACTCCCAGATCTAGTGCTAAAATTATATTATTTATATTTATAGATTTTATATATCTAAATGTCACACAATTTTATCTATGTAAACATACAACATTAAATTAAAACATTAAATGGATTGTGTACCCATGTAAAAAATAGGATGATTATTTTAGAGGAATATGAAAATGTCAAACATAAAAATACCCATTTCTTTATGAAAACATTTTTACTAGTATAACCATAATTTATTTAATCATATTTTTCATTCATTATTATTCAAAATCATATTTAAAACGTATGATAATCATTTGAAGACATTTTGTGATATTTTTTTCATTATGTGATATATAAGAGGAATGAAAATATAATGTTAGTGGATTTACAAATTCATGATATCATATAAAGATGTTTTCCCTTAACATTATAAATATAAAACTCAAAAAATCAATTAATAACACATGATTTTTTTACATAACAATGATTTCCAAAAAACGCATAATAACTAAAATTAAAGGAAAAATCAAAATCATGGAGGTATTGTATATACCATGAAAAACATTTAAATTCATTTCCCTAAAAATAAACATTTTAACCTTCAGGTGTAAAAACATTCCATTAAAAATTAGATCATTAACAGACAATATAAAATAAATATATTTCCACAAATATAAATTTTCATACATTGAAAATCATAATGGTACCATCAAAAATAATATTAATAGAAACATTAATGGAACCATTAAAAAATATTACTTTAAAAATATATATACAATTTATTCCCAAAAAATATCTAAATAACAGAATCTTTGTTTGATGAAATGGTGAGACAGATCCAGCTATCCAATCATTAAATAACATATCCAACTAGACCATAAAAGTCCTAAAACCCATATAATATTAAATTTATATTATAAAATCACATAAAATAATTTTTATCATATCGTGACCCACTACCCACAAAGTGTACACCTAACAGGCCAATAATGTGAGAAGAGAGCTAGTGACACCCGGGTTCAGTCTCTAATGGGCCCAAGGTAGGAGACTAGAACCAAATCTATATTAAACATGCAGATGGAAGGCATTAGACTCTAACAGAAAAAAAAATATTGAAGATATAGATAATACATACACCATCCAACTCCTTCTTAGACAACAATATAAGATAATACCCAAGTACACATATAAATGTCATACAATAAAAACTAAAACTCGATGAGAAAACTTCTTGTTCCAAATGAATGTAACTACGATAGAGATAACGAACCCACAATACTCTTGTTGAAATCCAACATACTAGTAACTATTATAATCTCTAACTTTATCCAACTCACCTGAAATAAATATTATGTATACATATGTTGAGTATAATAGTATTCTATGTATGATCTTCCTTGGAAACTCTGAAGAAAAAAGAAAAAAAGGCACTCCAAATCAAAGTGAACATGAAGTGAATGTAACTCATAACCTAAAAAGGTATACTATGTTCCTAGCCTCACCATGGATTCTCTCTACAAGTATGTAACTCGATAGAGTATAATATAATAAATAATATCTGTTGTACCCCAAGCACTTCGCCAATAGTTTACTATGATCCCTCAAAATCGCTTTTCCTAAAAATCTCTCTCCAAAAAGGCTAGACCGTAGGCACCCTGGAAGAACACCACATTATGAACCACATGCAACTCACCACCACATCCGCATAACCAAAATCCACAAGGTAATTTCAAAGTTCTACCACCGCTCATACAATGTTTACCAAACTAATGGTATTATACCTTAAGACTTCACATCCCATTGACTGAGTAAGGATATCCCAACCAACACAGCCTATAAACATTATACCTATTATAGTCTATATAAATCTATATCATGAATATATATGTGTGAAATAACCATAATCGATTACAAATATCTACATACATGTATGAGGAAAACAATCCTCCTTGCATACCAAGTCATCCATCCATCCTCCCACTTGGATGTTGGGGAAAACAACACACTAGGTATCAGTATCCATAGGGTGTTAGTTTCCCTAACCAAAATTCTATAGTATCATATAGATTCACAAAAAGTAAATGACATAATATATCTCACATCAATGTTATGGTCATAACCTTCTTTCAAACTCAATTGAGTTGAACGTCTCTTGGACACACATTTTCCACTACTATGACTATATAACATATATGCACACGACCATTTCAAGAGCTATATTAAATTACATTATATTTTTTTATGATTTTTAGTTTATGTTAATTAATTAATAACCATTAATTTTCCATTAACAATTACACATTATATTTCACTACCATTTCAAAAAATATCCATTTCCTCCAGGTATAATAAACCATAGTCCAAAACTTCTTAGAATTTCAAACATAGCATTTTGTCCCAGCAAGATCCAACCCCATTGGTTAAACATTAATTCATTTATTAACAATATTAATTTCCATATTATCATATATTATCATGATACATTCCAATATAAAAACACATGTGGCACAACATGGTGAGTAGATGAACTCCTTATTATGACTTTTCACCAATAAAATGACTGTAGATTCATCCAACCATGGGTAGATAAACATAGAAAGCACCTGATATACCCCACATATCTTCAACTCTCTTGGAGGGATAGTAACCAAAACAACATTGCTCAAATATTGGGGAAATGAAATGAGACAAACAACAACATGGTCTTCTGCCAATAAATTGATTCAAACAAGTATCACAGTTTCATATTATGGGTAACAAATTCTTCAAAACTTTCCATAATCTCTATTTTCATCTCTGACACCCAAATGAATATACCATTGCATATTTCTATTATATATATCAACTACTTCCACTAAAATCATGCCTATACCTATCATAACACAATATTCCTCCTGGATCAGCCATCCTAGGGTAACATCACATCTGAGCCTCTAATCCCCACATACCACAACATCCCCCAAAGATCAACAATCTCAGTCTCACATTACATTACAACCAGTAATAAACAAATATACCAACTATGATATTTTTCCCTAAATAAATTCATCTATCCTTAACACACAATGATCTATCACAACATCAAAGAAGAATACACATGCCCTTTACAATCAGTCTGGAAACTCAATCCCTAAGAAGGAATTATCTTTTATCAAACAACAAGATCTTTATTCCATATTGAATTAAAAGAGTCACTATCAAAGGTTGTAACTATGGACAATATAACTTTAAAGATATCTAAAGGTATAACAATATAATTAAATAATTAATTTGATAGGACTTGATTTACATTATAAATAAGAATCATCATTCTTCAGGTTCATTATACAATTAAATTAAACATGCACACTTGTATCAATTTGATTGAAATAAAATTACAATATAAACAATAAAAAAACAGAGAACCCTGGTTCATAAAATGTTCCTCTTTATCATGTAGCCAATTAATTATCAATTAATTCAAACATTACTATATTTACCAATTTATATAAATAAAAAAAATTCTAAACTAAGAAATTCATACATATCACACTATATAGAAAATAAAATAAAAAAATATTATCACCATACAGAGAACAAAAAATTAATTATGATCGATAAAAATTCATTAGTATCATTTAAATAATTAATATTTATATTTTATTGTGATAAAAGGGGGTAAATAATGATAAATATATGATTTTACACACATAAATAGAGTAGAAATGAATTAGTGACCTTAATAGGTCATCGACATTATTTTCATGATAGTAGACCATCCATTGAATCCCTTATCACCCCTCCAAAAAGAAATGAATTCCTATGAGGATGTTGTAACCCCACAAAAAAAATAAGAGAAACCCCATTAGAAACAATATGTAAGAAACATCCAATGTATGATGAGAGGATGAAGTGGAAATTGAGATTAAACTTGAACCTACTACTAGAAAACATAGGAATAACACCTTGAATAAAGAATGGTCAACACAAATAGCAGATGGAATCCCTAGATTGATTAACGTCGAATGGATATTCAAAACTCTAAGGAGGGGAAATTTGGATCTCATGGGACGAGGGAGTGGGAGGTTTCAACCATTGGATTGGACAACTTGAGTGGGTGGTATGTTATAAAACACTACCATATTAGGGGATTACACAAATTATAATCCCCATTCACGTTATATAATTCTATGAGGTCATTTCAAGTTGAAAACCTCATCACCTATCGATTTTATTTAATTTTTCAAAACATGAAATATTAAAAAACATGAATCATATATTCACTTTTTGAAATTATTGTACAAGGAGTTAAACATTTTTTTACGCCTTTAAATTTCCATGTTTCAATTTCTCCTTACACAATGTACTGATAACATCATCCAAGACTCTTTCGAGATCATCGAGCATTAGGAACATGAAAAGGTACGATCCAAGAAAATCTGGTCCCTGACATAAGATACCTCTCAATTCATTCTCATTCTCGATAATATTAATGCAACCTAGAGAGGAAACATGATGAGATTATCTGAATAGCCACCCTGCAAGATACCTCTAAAGGCACTCACCACAATAAGACCTTAACCACCTCATTAGTTGAAGAGTAAAAAAACTATGAAATAACCACAAAAATATCATGAACACCCTCTTATGTGAGATACCTCTGAAAATAGGGCATTCCATAACACTAAAAAATATATATCCATCTCCAAAACAATAAAAGGTCTATAAAAAACTACTGATGTTACAATAGAAGAGTTAGCATTAAAGAAATTAGGGTACTGTGTGCTTATCTAAAAATTTCATTCTTAGTTACTCTCCTCCATGCCACTAATCATCTTCAAGACATGACCTAAGGGGATAGAAGACATGCACAACACCTTTTCTTGGCAGTCCAAGATCTCTATATGCATCTCCTCAAAGGTTTCATAATTTACAACATCAATCTCTCTCTAATCAACATTGTGAGAGTCTCCATGAAAATAATATAAAATCTAAAAAACATTAAAAACATCAAATCTCAATCATATAAGTGTGGGATGAACATTCTGATATGCCATAAATCCAATGTGAGACAACACCTCGATTGGCCCAATGAACCTAGAAAAAAAATTACTCCCATGAGAAAACCATCACTGGTCAGGTTGGGGAGTCTCCAGGAAAACTACACAATACACAAAATTGAACTCTTGAGGTATCATAACATGATCTGCATTGGATTTCTAATGATCATTCCATGCCTTCATCCTCTAAGAATCATTTGAACCATATATTGAGTTCAATACCAGTTCATGATTGATAATTGAAAAATCTCTGAATCCAATCCCTCATAATAGAGAATATAAATGTTGACCATACATGACTTCAAATGGATATATACATATGGTGGATTGAAAAATAGTGTTTTCAGCGAACTCTCCCAAGGGTAGGTGCCTCTTTGGTGTCTCACCGACTCTACAAGATGCTTCCTCAACAAAACCACCATTAATCTCAAATCCTTGATCACAATAAGTTGGGATTATTATGTCAAATTATACACTACTAACCATATTGAATAAATTTATCACAAATATAGATGTAACATAGTAACTATTCCCATCGATATTTCCTCCCACATCCTTTTTAGAATATCTAACAGATGAAGAAAACTATCTGGAACACCATGCTCAACAATCATCGTTTAACAGACTAAATATGGAGACACAATCTCTACAACTGTACACTTTATGCAGATCCACCATAATAGAAATCATAGAGTAGGGATCATCTTCATCATGCAAGGATGTAATTTGAAATGATAAATATAAGCCCCTTTGAGAACTATCTCAAGCAGTAGTGATTGAAAGAAAATACTTCCCTGAAATAGGACCCAATGTAGTTCATCTTCAAACCATCCATCAAGTTACTCACCAAAAAAACATTTTATCTCCATAAATCCACATTAATATCCCCCAAATAAGAATCCTTCTGCTAGAAAACAACGAACTAGAGCACTGAACAACTTCTCCATCTGTTACTAAAAATTATATGACACTGAATATTCTGCAAGAACACCTGATCTTTTCTTGTAAACACAATCATAGGAGTCTTATCCAGAGAAACATTATATATGAAAATCCTATAATATAATGAAATACCATGGTGTATCTTCACCTATAAACTGTCTTGGGGGTGCATAAGATAGAACCTCTTAAATTTTGTGAAAATTCAAAACAAATCCATGTTGGGGTAAAACATGCCTCCGAATGAAACTTCTCAAGACAAAAACTCACAATTCAATAGCATCCCAAAAACATATAATGAAGAAGAATTCCCAAAACATAACTTAAATGACAAATGTTCTCCAACTCAGATGTGGATTACACAAGGATTTCATCGGTGAAATCCACCACTAAATTGACAAAGAACTCATGGAACATATTGTTAGTTAATCCCATGATCAAAACTATAGTATTTGCCACACTAAATTACATCACATATAACTCATAATTCCCTTGATGATAATATAGATTGGTCTTTGAGATATATTTATCCTTTAAATTAATCTACTGATATATGAATCATAAAATGATCATCAAGAACAAAAATGATCCATTCAGTAGATTTAATAAATTAAAAATCCAAAAAAGAGGATTTGGGTTCTCCACCATTACATGATTCATGTGATGATAATCAATACAAAACTACAATATTCCAATAGCATTGTTCCTCAACAAAATTGTTCAACTAAAAATGACACACTTAACCAAAAAAACTACAATTTAATTGACCATCAAGCTATATACACAACAATCACAACATAGAAGGTGAAATTATATACTGAGTCATCGAGATAAGAGACACAACAATATGTAGTTGGATCCTGTACACAATTTCTCAATGAGGTGGTATCACTACAACCTCCTCTAGAAAGACACCATCGTACTATTCAAAGACATTGTTGAATGGAATATAATGAAATACCGATGAAGTCAGCATCATCTCAGTTACAAATGATGACAACAACAGAACTAATAACTTACCCATATGAGGGCCTTTCTCGGTAATAATCACTATTAGATCTCCAATAAAATTGAAGAATGAAAATACATCCTAATATAATACAGGTAATCTTGGAAAAAAAATTCTACAAATCCATTCCATGTATGATGTCATATGGTTGCATCTGTTAACATATGAAATCTCACCAAGATCGTTTCATCCCCAGCATAAGTTCACAATTTCTACATAATTCAAACAAGTCACTTTGGCCTCTGACTTGCACTATCAACTCTAGGGGAACATGATGTCTCCCTAATTTAAGTCCCAAAACCTGGAAAAGGTAATGTAATATGATATATAATGTCACTCTGAAATCAAACAAGGCATAAACCCATGTAGAAAACAAAAATAGGGCTCCATGAATGATGTCTACCTCACCTATATTTAGCAACTCTAAATCATAATATTGACCAAAATCTACTCAATGACTTCACTAACCCTACTGATGACCACCTATGTGGGTAGACACAACACTAGGAAGATCGGGTGAATCCTAAGGCTATCATCTTCCAAACCCATCTCCTCTATGATGATCATAAACTAGAGAAAACTAATGACATTGCCTCAGCTGGAACTGCCTCAGTTGAAGAACCTGAAGCAGAACAATAGGGGCACACTAAAATGTCAAAATGGTTGGGCACTCTCATTGACTATGACCACATTATCAATAAGAAAAAAAAATAAACTTAATCCATGGAATTGTCATAATATCTACTACCCATAATGAAACAAGACATTTTGGGATGAGACCTATGTTGGATGATCAAATGCTCTTATATCCTGAATCATGGAACCTCGAACCACTGATCTTCTTTGTGAAGAATTTGGAAGACTCCCCTCTCATGCTACTCTATTTTTGGATAATTTCAACTTGATTACCACTTATATTTCTATCACAATATGATATTTATTAAATAAAATGGTGGTGACTTAGAACAGGATCTCTAGATGATTATCCTCCAGAGAATGTATCTCCTTGCCCTCTTGATCTAAATGTAGGTCCGAAGAATATCATAGATGGTTCTGATAATAGATTCCAAACACTCAAAAACTGCTACTCCACTACCAAATGGTAAGAATATCCTGGAACATTGATGCCTTGGAAACTAAATAATGAAACTCATATCAAAACTGGTATCATAATTTTTCCCAAGTCACTATTAACTCCTTGTGATCTATGAAGAACATGAACCACCAATTCCATACAACCCCACAAAAAATCATCATATCTAATGATATCCAGTGCTACATCTAAGCACATATCAAACTGAAGGCTATCTCAACCTCCCTTAACATATCTTCTATGACTGTATCTAAAATGGAGCCATAATTCCTCTATAAAATCTAGCATTGAATCTCTGATATTGTCCTCCCCTAGTTGTCTTCATCATCAACCTCCAATTTGTGATAATCTGCTGGTGAACACAGATGAACATCTTCAACTTGAACCTGATGAGGACATCAGCCTAAAACCATTCCTACAAAATAATGAAATTTTTTAACTTATAAACATGAAATAAGAATACTTTTTCTATAATTAATTATATCATTTTATTCATTTTATGATACCAAATATCATGGACTACCCATTCAAACACAAACAGTAAGAATAATGATGAATGAAAAATTAATAGTTCTCTTCTAGGAAACATGTATCACTTTATTTTCTATCGATAGTATGCTTAATGGTTAGTGCATAAAATTCCATAGGGTTTTAAATACTTATGTCTCATCCATTCCTTTATGTTTGTAATCCCTAAAAATATTATTTGACTCTATTTACCATCCTACACCTAAAACCTCACATATTACTAACTCTAAACTACATCTTATCGCTCAACCTCCCTTGGATTCCACTCCATTATGACCCCTCCTCAGAATGGGTACCCATCAAGGTCCAACAATGGGAGAAGAAAGATGGTGATCCTCGAGTCCCACCTCATGTTGGCCCTAGGATGGAGACTAGAATGAACTGTATTATAAACTTACATGTGGGCACCATTACCCATTAAAAAACACATGAAGAAGAGGGAGATAATAAAAACACGAACAAATTTTTTCTCAGACTATAATCTAATTCAAAAACCTAGTAACCATAAGTACTATCATGCATGAAATACTACAACATTAATGGTAATCTATATGTATAAAAATAAATTATTGATTTTAGCATCCACAAATCCCAAATAAACCAACTAAACTATATACAAGCTAGTAATAACCAAACTGATCTCCACCCTTCTCCAATATACCTAAAAAATTATTAAATATATGTCTAGTGAGGATAATAGTTTACATAGTAGGATCCCTTTCAGATCCAATCATTAAAACTGTTATGAAACCATGCTAAACCCAGTGAACCAAAAGTGAAACTTACTCGTCACCTGAACAGATAATCTAATTAACAACCTAAACATGGATTATCTCACAATGTATAACATGCAAGACCATATAATGTATAAAAAATATCATGTGTTCCCCACTACCACTTATTATTATTATTTTTTCAATGCCCCCAACATCAAACATCCTTGGCATCTTTTTCTAAAAAAGGATAGACCTATAACACTTGGGAAAATCCCCACTTGCAACACATCACCAAAACCATATAACCAAAAGAGACATGGTAGTTTCCATGGATTCACCATATCTCATGTAACGTGTATCACACATCAAGAATTATACATCCATCCATCACAACCCATACAATGAGTAATGATCCTCAAGCCATCACTACCTATACTCATCATACAAAATTTACTAATTGAGAAACTATATATATAATATATTTCTATGAAATAACCTTCATATAATACATCCCTCTACACACATATTAGTAAAACTATCGTCCATGCATACCAACAAAATAAAATAACAAGATTAGATAGCAATGACAAACGGGGTATTTTGCCATCCATCCTCCCCCAAAAATGTTATGGAAAACACCCCTGAGTCATATAATGCTCAGGGTGTCACATTCACTAACCACCATGGTGGAGTATAGTATCGAAACACAAAAATTACAAGATATAATATATTTCAAAACAATAGTATGGGAATAATGTATACTCAATATCATCTTCTGCTCATTTATCATAGACTCTTAGCTACCACTACAAAATATATATATATCTTATAAGAACACAACAATTGAAAGAGATAAATAAAATTAATTTACTAGTTTCTTTATTATTTT
This sequence comes from Viscum album, assembly GCA_963277665.1. Taxonomy (NCBI): domain Eukaryota; kingdom Viridiplantae; phylum Streptophyta; class Magnoliopsida; order Santalales; family Viscaceae; genus Viscum; species Viscum album. The sequence continues at coordinate 1,744,754,375 of OY728156.1, forward strand.
GACATTATATTATTTAATTCTTAAATTTTAATTAACCTTTTACAATTTCACATTACATTTCACTACCATTTCAATAACGATACATGCCCACCATGAATAATGAAACTGAGTCCATGACTGCTTAGAATTTCTACCTCAACATTTATTACGATTATGTTCCAACCCAATGGGTTAAACTTTTATTCATTTATTAAAAACATTAATTTTATATTTTTCAGTATTGTATGTGTAACACCTAGACATGTTTATGAAAAATATTCTCTGAGTAATTCTAATTCTCCAATACCTTTTATGTATGAAACCATCAGATTAAAAAAACTCTGAGATTCCTTTAGTATCTAATGAAATTTTTATCTTAACCATTTGGTTAGCATGAATAATTATTACTATCTTATGAAAATTTATGGAGGAGTCATTCTAAACTAATTACGTGGGGAAAATAAAAAATATGATATATTTTTATTTAATTGTAATTTAAATTTTTTTGAATTACTATTAGTTTTGAAATAAATTTAATATGTCTATTATATATATCATAATGTTTTTTTATATTCATCCAATATATATTTTTTCATAGGGTATGAATAAATCCTATTTGAGGTATATAAACTTATATTTTTTAAAAGGGTAATTTTAAACTTATTACTGGAGAACCAATTTTAAGAGAATATTTTGATGCATTAATAATTATTATATACTTACATAAACATTTTTATTTGGATTTGGGAAATATTATTTTAATATGGGTTTATTTTTAATATTTCTTTAATAAGAGTCATATTTTGCTGAATAAAAAAATTACACAAAACGTTAACTGAAAACAAATTTTCTCATAAAAATAATTAATATGGGTAAATTAAAATAATGAATGGTTTTAAAGAATAAATATAATATAACTCAATAACATTAATTATAAATTTAATTCAGATGTCAAATAATTTCAAATATTTGCAATGTTTTATCATTTAAAACTCTTTATCTCTTTCTAACAACACGAATAATTTTTAATTAATTAATAAAACTTCTATATTTCTAATTTTGATAAATGGATTCCATATTTTCAATTAGTAAGTCCAAATTATGTCAATAGCTTTGTTTTGATTGTAGAAATTCTTAATAGTAATATCCTTAATTCTTTTAATATGGTAAAAGGGTAAATCTAGTAATTAATAGTACACATACTATTACAAAATTACCAATAAACATGTCTTAATATAATTTGATCATTTTTCTAGGTTTAAATCATACATGGATTGAAATTTTGTCCTTTGTATTCCACTTGTATGAGATTTGAAAATTTATTTAATTTTATTTAAGTAAAAGATAAATACTTTTCACTCAAATGATAGTAATAAAGACCTTTATATATAAGGTTAAAATGATGATAATTGAGATTATAAATAGAAATTTTAAATCTAAAATGATTTTTACTATCATGGTAATTTATTATTATATTTTGTGAAATAAATATGTACCTTAAATAATTTTACTTTGAAGATGTAAACATTAATAATATGACTAGAAATCAATAAAAAAATTAGTAAAAAACTAATAACCTTAAAAGGAACCAAACACTTGACTAAATACTAGTGGTTAAGTATAACCAAACCATAACCATTCAAAGGTTATGTTAGTTTATATTTGAATCCTTATAGAAGATATTTTGACACATATATTATTTTATTTAATGTGATGTAATTGTTTTCACATTCATAATTTAATAAGCATAACATTTAAATGTAGGACTTTAAAGAAGATACATTCAACTAAAAATATTTTCCTTGAAACAAGTAGATTTTTATTAATCATTGTATTTTTTATTTATTATCTATTCCAGAAATAGGTATATTATATAATTACAAAAACCTAATGTAGTAATTATTTCATTAATAGTGATATCAAATAAATGTTACTAAAAATATTAAAATAAATATAATCTGGAATAATTAATATGTCTAATGAATTATGTAGAAGATATTAACCGCTTATTAAGGTAACATAATTTTTAGATAGATGTTATATCTACATCTTAATATTTCTTTAAATAATTGAGTTAAATAGTGTTACAATTGACACAATTGATTGTTTATCAAAATAATATTATATTAAATTATTTAAAATCGTAGAAAATTTCCAAAATATATTATAATTAATCTATGGTATATAATATTATAATTTATTAATTTATGGTTGCACTGATGTCAAATAAGTAAATATTTTAATTTTTTATTGTCGAAATATTTGTTACCCTGGTTAAAAATTAAATAGAATAACAATGTATTAACTAAAATGGGGACGTTTAAATTGACATTAAAACCTATATAAAATATATTAGTTGATGATCCTAATACCATATCTATGATTATATTCTAAATTGGTGCATTTGGTTGTTTTAGGATGGGGTTTCATTTTATAATAAGATAATATTTTTGGAGATCCCTAATCTGACACTCCCTCAATTATTAAAAAGTAACCTCCTCCCTCACCTCTTCACTTCACATTGAGCCTTCAAGAATGGAAATACCATCCCCATTACACATCTCAACTTATGTGGTTACATTCTAGATGTTTTGTTATTCTTCAAGGACCAACTATAGTGATCTATGAGGAGATTTATATGAGGAACAGCAAAGAGGAGACAATATCATTTACCGATTCTTTCAAGATTCATCTTTTTGCGTACAGACGACTTATCCTATCCTCACCATGGTGTAATCTATTTCTCACCGCCAGCATAATTAGATCGTTATAATGATGGAAATAATAAATATATAATATTATAATAACATTAAATTTATTTTGAAATTGTATAAACAATTCAAATCAGTACCATTCAACAATTATGGGAATGATATCATCGCTCGGGCATACGTACGACCTATTGCCTCCAATATTCGATGTGATTCATTATACATTATATTTATTAAAACATGATTATATAAATTTATAGAATTATTAAATAGGATATATAAAATTTTAATATCATTTTTTGTTTATATAATTATGATATATTAAGGATAACATGTACTTATTCGACAAAAGATACAGAATCCAATGATATGGTTAATACCTGAATAACAAATAAAAACTAAATATTATTTTAAAAATAATTATAATATGATAATATATGATATCAAAAATATGAAAATGATTCAGAAATAATTCAATGAAATTATAAAAATCGTTATATAGTAGGGTCAGATGCATACAAAAAAATCAGAAATAAATGTTAACCTGTAATTTTAAAATCTCTTTATTATCTTAGATTTATTATATGTCATTATTTACTGGGGTATATTTATCATCCATGTTTATGTTTTATAAATATTTTTTAATTAAAAGTTTATTATCCCCTTTTGTATATTTTGAGTCATTTTTACCCATTTTTTCTTTTATTGCATAATTATGTAGGAATATTTCATTCATTTTCCAAACGAAGTACTTTTTGAAGTTCCGATCAAAAGTATGAGGAAAACATTTAATTAACATAAAATTCATGAATGGATTTTTAATAAATTATTATGAATAGTATCCATGAACATATCATACATTTTTTCAATGTTATTTTTAATTATATTGTTATCTTTTTTATATTTTATGTGTTTTAATATAAGAAAATGTCTTTGAAAAAGAATGTTTATATTCCGGAAAAATTATTAGCAACTGGTATATCAAAATTATTTTCTATATAATATTAAATTTTTTTATTTATAATATACCTATTATTATTATGGTTTATTGTGTGTATAATGTAATTCTATTTATGAAACACATTTATATTACATGGATTATGTTATGATGGAATGATTTTTAAGAGACACAATTTATTCCATGGGTGATTCTATGATGAATAATTTCATGTTCATGTGGCACACATATGTCTGTTTTTTATTATGTGATAGTTGGGACCTATATCTTCTGACAATTAATTGGGTAATTTTTTATTTCTCATGAGATATACATGGATGGTATATGAAATGAACTTAGTTCAGTAATACAGGGATTGAATAAGGAGTGAATTCTATTCAGTAAGGGACTTTGTCTGCTATGATGATCCAGGAAATGGTCCTTGACTATTATGACATTATTTTAAATGCTTACGTTTATTAAAAAAGACAAAATGTATTATTTTATGACATGTGGAATTATGTTCATTTATTTTTTAATCATTAATTATTTATACCATGGAATGATTTCAAAATATTTCATACCAAAAATATGATATTAAAATATTATATTCTGATGACTTATAATTGTGTTATTATTGATATATTCCTTTTTTAATGTTGCTGAGCATATTAATTTACACTTACATATTATTGATTTCCACATGTCATGAAGAAGTTTATTAAGTAAGATATGTTAAAAATATGTCTACTTATGATAGAATAAGTGTGAGATGATGAAGATGTCTTATGAACCAGTAGATTGTATTTCCTAGTTTATAATGACTCAATACCTATTTTATCTTATTGTGGATTTTTTTATTTTTTATGAATATTTTTCAGCTTTGATGTCATATCAATGTATTTAATGTATGTTTAATTATAGTGGAGATCATAAGAATGGTACAGTTATCCATTATTAACTATGATTAGATAACCATAGTAAGAAACCAAATGATATGTTGATGCATATGCTCTAATCCTATTGTTTTAGAAAAGATAATGAATAAACTATGAAAAATTAGAAAGTGTTCTAAATTGAAATGTTATTCATGATTATGTGGTTTTACCATTTGGATTTGTGTACCTCACACTTTGGTTCCTAATTTTAGTCAATGGATGGATTCATAAGGAACCACCATAATGATGAATGTGAAGGTCAATGCAATAATTGTCCTCCTGAGTAAACAAATGTTATGGGAGAAAGAATGAAAAATACTATAACTATGATGACACAAAATTTTCAAGCTATAAATCATGTTGTTATTCAAAATGAGAAAAAGAGGCAATAACATTCCGTCTAATCCTCCTGGAGGAATTTTCCACCTTCTTTTAGAAGGCCATCCAATCCATTAGTGGATGATAAATGGATTAGTACAACTAAAAATAAATTTTTAGATATCTAATGTTCAGAAAAAATAAATTCATCTTAGCAGTATATAGTTTAGAAAATGATTATTATAAATGGAGGAACCTGGTCATGAATTCTAGTTAAAGAGAAGAAATTGAATCCATGGAACGAGATGAATTAAATAAAATAATTTTCAATAAATGGGTTCCTTGAATTCTTCGAACAATGATGGAGACGGGGCTCAATGAACATAGTAAAAAGGATGATGAATCTGTTGGTACCCACGGAGAAAATTTTACCAGACATCCAAGGTATGATTCTGGAATTTTTATCCAACTTGAGAGGAAAATTTATCGAGTCATTAGTGTATAAAATCCTAGTCTATAAAAAGAATTGGCTATAAGGGACTTCAGTATCTATGAAGAAATGGTTCGATGTGCTCTCAAGGATGTGTTGGATATTAGAGTAACCCATAAGTCTTATATATTTCATAAGAAGAGAAAATTTGAATTCAAGGTAAAATATAAATACCTCATGGAATGGTAGATTTTTTCCCCACTATTCTCATTGTGTTGAATGAAAAATTGATGAAATTGTCTTAAGGGGACATGTAAATGTTTTAAGTATGGAAAATAATTTCATTAGTAATTTTAATAACGACGTGATGGGAAAAGACTTATATTGATGAAAATATAGAAAATGATACCAAACAGGAACCTCATACACTTAAATGTTATTAGAAAAAAAGTGGGGGAAGTATTCCAATCAATTCCCTAATCCATGGGTTATTGTTGATGATCAATTCCTATAAACTATTATAGTCAAATACAATGTAATTTCACATTCAATCAATATATGTGATGTGGAGTACAATAATAGAGTGGATATTTGTATAAGTACCATCCTCAATAATGTATAAAACTTTTTATTTAATTCTGGGTTGACCCACTATTTTATTTATGAACAATTCTATATGTTTTTAATCGTATAACATCCATAATTAGATGTTGGATAAGTTGTGACAACTACTAATCGAACAATGGTCATATCAAAATATTTTAATTCGTCTCTAGTTGTGTTTTTTTGGTATGTCATTCTTGAAAATCATGTGATCCTTTCTACAGTAGAATTTTATGTGATTAATATAATGGATTGTCTTTCTCTATATGGAATTCATATCAATTTCTAGGTAATGGAAGTCAAATTTTATATTCAAGATAAATATTTCATCATCTATCGATGAAAGGTTGAGTATGAATTTCTCATCAATATTCTTTCCATCTTATGGGTCTCAGTCCTTATAAATGAATGTTATCTATGTCAAATTGTGGGGGAGAAACTCACAAATAAGAATACAACCATTGTATGAGAGTTTTATGATTTATTTCTTTATGAATTACTATGTTTTCCACCTAACCATGTAGTTGAGTTTTAATATAACTCATACCAGATGCTATTCCGATATCAAATAAACCATATAGAATAGCCCCAATTGATCTTGTATAATTGAAGAAACTCTAAAAAAATATAGAAAATGGATTCATACACCCTAGTGCGTTACCTTGGAGTGAACATGATCTATTTTTGAGAATAAGTATGGATTAATGAGAATCTACAATGATTATTGAGAACCTAATAAGATAACCATCACACAAAAAAATTCATCTTCCTCACATTGATGACATATTCTCCCAAAAACCTAGATCATATTACTTTTCCAAGATTTTTTTTCATTTAGGATATCATCAATAAATGGTTAAGAAGGATGATGTGCTGAAGAAAAAATTCCATACAAGGTATAGGCATTATGAATTTATATTGTTTCCTTTTGGTCTTACTAATTCCCCCACTATCTTCATGGATCAGATGATTATATTATTTAGATTATATCTTGATCTGTTATTGGTAGTCTTTATAGATGATATTCTTTGATATTAAAAGTGAAAGGAATAACATGAAGATCACTTTTGAATTGGTCTAATGACCTTGAGAATGGAGTATCTTTACGAAAAAATTACCACATCTGAATTTTGGCATCAAAATTTTTATTTTTGGGTCACATAATCTAACATTAGGGGATATCTGTGTTTTTAAGAAAAAAAGGTATTGAAACTTGGCCATGACCAACAACTATACCTCATATTTCATTTTTCTTGGATTGGATGGATATTATTGATGCTTTTTGAAGTAAATTTCATGATAATCTAATGCACTCACAATGTTGACTGGAAAAAGAGTGACATTCATGTGGATAGATGAATGTGATGATAATACCAAAGAGATCAAAAGAAGTATATGCACAACACCTATGATCACATGTTCATTTTAGTGTGTAAATATTTTTTATCTATATAGATGCACCAAAAAAGGGACAGGAATGTTTTCTCATGAAAAATGATATGGATTTATCTTATTCATTTTGACAATTAAAAATAAATAAAAAACTTACCCCACTCATGATTTAGAGTTATCTATGGTAATATTGGAATTAAAGATATGGATTAGTTATCCTTATGGTGAAAGATGTGATACTTATACTGATCATAAATGTTTAAAGCGTATTTTCACACCAAAGAAGATGAAGATGCACCAATGAATATGGGTTGATTTGAGTAATGATTACAACAACTTAATACATTAACTACATGGTAAAGTATAAATGGTGGAAGATTATTTGAGGGGAAACAAATATGCTAGCCTATACATGATGAGAATCACAAAAGATCCAATATTTATAAATTTTCAATGGATGGATTATAAAATTATAAAAGAAGGGGAGAAATATTTTTTTTCTTTAATTGAATGTTCAACAATATATTCATATGATAATTAATGAGGATAAAAAGTATTTTGTTTAGAAAAAAATGTAGGTGACAAATATTCCTGATATCAACCTTGATTTTGATGAAATAATAAGGTTTAAGAATCTATTTTTCATTTATACCATTACTGAATTGTAAAAGGATCTATTGTATGAGGATCATAGTTATTCATTCTCAATTCACCCTGGAATCACAATGATTTATAAAGATGTAAATGAGTATTTCTGTTGCGATGACATGAAAAGAGATATTTCCAAATATTTCTCTTGGTGTTGGATTTTTAGAAAGATAAGGATAAGAGGAAGATTTCTAATAGGATGTTACAACCACTACCCATACCTGAAATGAAATGGAAAAATATCACTATTGACTTCTTCGTCAGAATTACCAAAAAATATAATGTGCATAAATACATATGGGTATACTTTATTTCCATACAAAGTTTACAAACATCATTTCTTTTAGAGAATACCTCCCACATGATCATCTTTCTAGGATATATGTAAAATAAGTGGTAAGATGTCAAGGAGTACCACTTTCCATTTTATATTATTGGGATATGAGGAATACCTCGATGTTCTGGAAATTTTTTTAGCATTATCTAGATACATAGTTTTGTTTCATCACTTCTTATCATCTTAGATTGACTGTTAGTCTGAGAGGACAATTCAATTTCTAGAGGCAGGTTGAGAGCTTGCCCAATGGGTTTCTATGGTTTTTCGGTTCGATACATTCATTTGTTGGAATTATCTTACAACAATAGCTTTCACTCCAATATTAACATGTCTTATTATGAATCCCTATATTGAAATAAGTGAAAAAATAAACTTTTTGTGATGAATTTAAGAAGTAAATCAATTAGGCCCTGATATTATTAATGAAATGTAAGAAAATGATAGATCTATTCAACAAAACAAAACAGTATCTCAGAGTGAACAAAAAATATAACTTGAAAACTGAAGAAAATTATTGGCAATTTAGGTGATTGAAAAGATGTTTATATGAATATTTTATTGTAATAGAATAATGAGATTTCAAAAAAAATGGAATGTTGTTCCCTAGGTATATAAGTCCTTAATCAATTCTAAATCATGTTGGGAAGTAACTTAAAGACTGGTGCTTCCATTGAATCTATATCAAGTTCATGATTTATTCCATGTAACTTTTATAATTATTCACATATATAATCCATCACATGAACTCTTCACAGAAGTCATACTACAAGAAAAGATCTTTCTTATGACAAATAACCGATAGAGAATCTGGGTCGTATGAAAAAAATATATATGAAACAAGACCACTTACGTGGTTAATGTTTTGTGTGAGAACTATCAATTTGAGTAAGATATTTTAATATTGGGGATACTATTAGGGATATATTTTTTAATCTTATTGTATCCATGTAAGGAATTTTGAAGGTGAAATTCAAATTAAGGGGGTAAAAAATAACACCCGAAGGTTTTTAAGAAATATTTTCTCTAAATAATATTAATTATTCAATATATTTTGATAAATGGAATTGTGAGTTTAAATGAACCATAATATGACCTTAGTATAAAATTACAATTTTAACCTAGTCATTAAGTTATCGGGAATAAATATAACATACTTATGAAAATTTTTGGTGTGGTCATTCACTACAAATTATTTATAGAAAATATACATCAAATATATATTGTATTTTTTATGTATTTTTATAATGAGTGAATTACTATTAGTAAATGAAATTAATTATTTATATATGATATATACTAAATAAATTTTTTTTATATTCATCAAATATATATTTTTGTCATAGGGAATGAATAAACATTATTTGATGTATAAAATTCTATATTATTCAATAGGGTATGTTTCTGCCTTTTAATGGAGAACCCATTTTAATATAAAAATTTAACACATTAATAATTTATATATGAAATTTTTTTCCCTTGGATGAAGGATATAAAATTTACATTGGATTTATTTTTAATATTCTTCTAAAAGCATTCATATTTTGATGAATAGTAAAAATACCATAAATTTTTATTGTAAATAACATTTTTCATCCAAATAATTTACATGATTATATTTAAATATTTAATTGTTTCAATGTATCAATAATATATATTGTTATCATTAAATATTAATAATATTACAAGTATTTATTTTACATTGAATTCAGATGTGAAAACATATCAATCTTTTGCAATGTTTTAATTTTTAAAACACTTTATATCATTGACAACATAAATAATTTTAAATTCATTACAAAAAAATTACGCATTTGAAATTCTAAAAAATAGATTCCATATTTGGAATTAGTAGGTCCAAATTATATATATGTAATTATTTTAATTTTGGGCATTATGAAAAATAACATCGGTAATTTTTATTAATACAGTAAAAGTGTAAATTGGGTAATTAAAAGGAAAATACAATTATAAATTTTCACTAACAATGATCTTAATATAACTGGACGAGTTTGTTTCGACATATGTCATATTTGGGTCTAAATGGTGTCTTTTTTAAGCCAAATGAATGATATTAATACATTTAATTTATTTTATTTAAAGAAATGTAAAATATGTATGCTTATAGTTTTAATAGAAAATTTATTTTTTATATAATGATATATCAAATATAAATTCTATGGTAAAAAAAATAAAGGATAAATTTCTTTCTCAATAATGTTATTTTTTATTTGTAATTTTTATGAAATAAATAATTACTTTAAAGAAATATACTTTGATGATGAAAAAATTAATTAAATTATGAGAAAAATATAATTATTTTACTAAGAAAAAAATAACCATAAAAATATCCAAAAACAAGACCAACTATTATTGTTCAAGTATATATTGACCATAACCATCCAATGGTTTAGTTAGTGACCATTTAGAGCCTAAAGAAGAAATTGTCACACTTATATTATTTTATTTAATCTGACGATAAAGCTATCACATTCATAATTTAATATGTGTAACATTTTATATGATGGAGTTTCTATAAGATAAATTACACAAAAAGGTTTTTCTCATATCTAGAAGATTTATCTTAATCACTGTATTATATTTTTAATCTTTATTTTGTGTATATGTATATAAAATTATTTAAAAAAATTGGTGTAGTACTTATTTTATTAAAATAGAAAAAATTAAATTATTTTATAAATAATAATATAAATATACATTGGAACAATTAATATGAATAATTAATTTATTTGATTATCTATATCTCATAATAATATAATAAATTAGTTATTTATATTTTAACATGTTATCTTAATATTTATAATAATCAATTAGTAGAATAGTGTCAAAATTTACTCTATTGATTGTTTCTCAAAATAATGTTTTTTAAAATAATTTAAAATCATAAAACCTTGTTTAATGATATATAATTGCTATTATATGTTATAAAATATTCTATTTTATTTATTTTGGTCACATTGACATCATATAAGTAAATTGTAACCCTTTTAAAGTTGAAATATGTGTTACCCTAGTAAAAAAATAAATCGAATAACTAAGTGTTAATTAAAATTATAAGGATTTAATTGATTGAATAGCATTCCTAAAATATATTTACTGATGATACTACATAAATATATCATGTCATATTTTATATTGGGAAATTATGGACGTTTTTCTTGGGTTTTGATTGTCTTATAAATTAATTTTTTTGGAGATCCCAAAAGTGATCCTCCCATCAATTATAAGAAGGGAACCTCCTCCCTCACCTCATCACATCATATTGAGACTTAAATCTTGAAAATATCTCGATCCTTTCCCTTATAAAATTACATAGTAACATTACATTGGTCTATGTATTTTTTAATGACCAACTCTAGTTATCTAAAAGTAGATTTAGTGGAAACACATCGAAGATGAGGTAATCTCTTATAAAAAATATCTCAAACTTATTTCTTCCTCTACTTAATATTCTTGAGTTTTCTCATTATAAAATATTAACTATAGTATCACTCGTATAGTTAAATTTTTTATGATTACAGACAAAAAATATTCCACTTTCTATCCATCCAACTAAAATGAAAATAAACACGCATGTGTGGGTACAACTTATCATCTCTATGTCGTTGTGTAATCTGTTCATCACCACCACCTTACTTGGATGGGTATAGTGATTGATATAATAACTGTATATAATAATTTTAACATGAAAATTATTTTTAATTATTATAATCTATAAACTTAAATACCATTTATGAATTATCAGATTGATATTGTTGCCCGTAGATGAATGTGGCATACCGTCTCCATGATGCGATGCGACTTATTCTACAAGACTTTCATTGAAGAATGATTATGTAATTGATTAGTATGAATAAATATGCTATATATAATTGTAATATTGTTTTTAAAATATACAACTATGATATATTAAAGATAAACAAAACTTATTCAACAAAACATGCCTAAGAAACATAAGTTGTTAATACACAATTAACATGTAATAATGAAATGTTATTAACCAACAGAATAAAATATGATCATATGTGATATCAAAAAAATTACTCGGATTCTAAAATAATTCAATAACATTAATTAAATATTTATACAATAGTTTACGATACATTCAATATAAATCAGACCTAAAATATAAGAGATAATTTCACAATCTCATTATTATCTGAGATTCATTTATCATTATAATATACTAGGGTATATTTTTAATCCATGTCCATGTTTTGTAAATATTTTTTCTAAATTGTTTTATATTCCATTCTGTATGTTTAAATTAATTTTTATCAATTTTTTACATTTATTATATAGTATGGAATGATTATTTATTCCATTTTCCATACGAGTTAGTTGTTTACATTTTCAGGAAAAGTATGAGACTAATTTTTTAACTTATTCGATATGAATGAATTCCTACAATTACATAATTCCTTATTTAAATAAATATTCTCTTGAAAATTTTATATGTTATCCTCATAAAAATTCTTAACATTTAAAATTTCATTGAGTTTTAAGAAATGAAAATGTTTTTGAAGATGAAATGGAATTTTCTGCACTAATTAATATCTTGTTTTTCATCCAAATTATTTTACATCTAAGAATAATGATATTTTTCACATAAATTATCCATATTATTATTATGTTTCATTATGTTTATTATGTAATTCTATTTATGAAAATCATTTGTTTTACATTGATTATATTATGATGGAATTATGTAGAAGAAACACATTTTTTCTTTAGGTGATGCTATGATAAATGATTTTATGTAATTGTGGCATACATATGTATGGTTTTCATTATGTGATGGGTGGGACCTAAATATCCTAAAAATTATTATTTTATTTATTTCGAACTCATGAGATATATATGGATATAATGTGATTTGATCTCAGTTGATTAATACAAGGTAGGAATGTGGAGTGAACTCAGTTCGGCAAAGGAATCTATCTGCTATGTTGTCCTTATCAATGAGGCTTGTCTAATATGAACATATTTTGAATGCTTATATGTATGCCAAAAAATATCATGACTTTTTTTTTGAATTTCTGATTATGTTCATTTATTTTGATAAATATTCTTTATTTTTACCATGGCATGATATCATCATATTTTGTATATTGGTATAGATTTTGAAATGTTATGTTCTTTTGTCTTATGATTATGATATGATTGAATTCTCTCTATTCTACCATTACCAAGCATCTGAGCTCACCTTTTCATATGGTTTTGTTCCTTGGTCATGAATACGGGTAATATGTATGATATGTAAAAAAAATTAGTAATTAAAAAATAAGTGGGAGAGAATAAATATATATTATTAACCTATTGTTTATGTATTCTAGTTTCTAAACAAACTATTCTTTTATAGTCATGTCATAGAGGTGTCATATTGTATAATGAATATTCTTCACCATTGAACTAATATCAATTATGCATTTTATTATTTTTTATAGTATGAAATAAATATATTCTGAGACATAAAAGGGGATCCAAACAGTGATTAGATTAACTACCCTTCATGTCTTTGAAACCTATAGGAGGAGAAGAGAATCATACAATCATGATAAGATAAACATCGAGTCCAAATGGAATACCATACATGTCTCCACCTATCATGAAAGGAGAGTAACAAAATCCATATTACTCATGCAGTGAGGAAAGGTATACAGATAAACAATAACATAGCCTTCGACCAATCACCTGATTCAAACAAGAATCATGTATTCAAATCAACAGGTAATCTTAGCTTCAACCCATTCTTGCATATCCAGTGTTGTCCTCAAAACCCATATGCATGTACAAATTCATCTTGCCACTACAAGTGTAAATGGGTACATAAAAAACCAGTGCTCCCCTCCCCGGATACCAAAATAACCCTCCATACTCATCCATCCTAGGCTCACATCACATCACGAACAGCACGAAAAAAACATAGAAACTGGGCTCTTGGCCCTAATACAATTCATCAAACCATGAAACATAATGATCAATCACGACTACAATGCACAAGGCACTATATATTTATAAGAAAAATAGAAACTCAGGCCCAAAAAATGAATTATATTTTATCATACCATAGGTTCATTAATCTGTGTTGAATTAACTGATTCTTTATCACAAGATCAGACTATAGGAAACCTATGAAAAAATCTATATCATGAAAAAAATAATGAACTAATCAATTATTATAAAATTCCATAAATTCATTTAACAACAATCCTCAAAATGAATTAGGTTCATTGTACAAAAAAATTAATATAACCTTCCATAAATTCCATTATCACCAATCATCAAATTTATTCAATTTGATTATCATAAAAATACAACAAAAACAATAATTACTACAATTGAGGTCATAAAAAATATCCTTGACTAGGAATTAATATTAAAAACCAAATATAAAAATATATAAAATATATAAGAATATTTTCCATTAAAAAACATGCATATTTATATTTCATCCAATTAAATATCAATTAATTCATGTCTTCAATTCTCAACCAAATTCCATCAAGAAAAAATTTCTAAACTAATAGAGTCATGAATAACACACTATCTAAAAAATCAAGAGGCAGCTAGTAATCTCAGTACAAATAAAAAACATCAATATGTGGTTTATAACAATTCATTAATAAAGTTTATAATTTTTATTTTAATTTCATTTTGATTAATAGGGATAAAAATTAATAACAATTTTTTTAATGTAAGTAAATAGATATGCAATGAATCACCACCCTGAAAATGTCGTCAACATTATTTTCATCAGAATGGACCATGCAACGGATCATCAATCACCCCTCTTACAAGAACATCTTCTATATGAGAAAATCAAGACACCACCATATAAACGACATCTAAGAGAACCACCAATGTAATCATGGGTAATCAACCATCATTGCATGGCAAGAAGATAGTTAGGAAAAAGAGATCAAACTTGAAGAAAGCACTATAAAACAATGAAAAAGATACAAACCCTATATCAAACTGGGATCATAATATTTGTTGACGGAAGGCTAGGATCAATTACTTTTGAATGAATGTCAATGATTTTTAATATTTAACTATCGGATCACATGGGAATGAGAGAGAGGGAATTTTTATCCATAGGGTTTGACTACCCAAGTGGCTGGAATGTTTAAAAACATTACTACATGATGGAATTACACATTGAGTAATTCTATTTAATTTCGTGTAATTCCTAGATGTTAGTTTCCTAGGAAATAACCATATTCTTTCTAATTTATTTTATTTTTATAACTCCAAAATATTAAATGATGATATTCAAACTTTCACATCATTAAATAGTTCAACAATTTTTGAAACCCACATTCATGGCATGCAAGAATAATGCTCCCAGTTTTCCGCACCCGAACACATCTTAATAATCTCCGAGCCTCCTTCGAGCACTATATCACTTTGTAACAAATGAATGGTCGATCCAAACAAGTTTATGACCTTAAAATTATTTTATATTCAGAGAATCGTTCATGATTATCATTAAAATAGTGATAAAAATATTTTTTCAATGATAACTCAAAAAATTAAATTTCCGTGAGGAATAGAAAAGAGGATGTTAAATTTTAAAAAAATTAAATCATGTTTTCTAATATTCATATAATATATTATTATGGGTGGGGGTAATTTCAGTAAAGCCATGTCTGTGAAAAAATGTTCCATTGGAACTTCGTTAAAAATTTGAAAAATTACCTCTTTCGAATAAAATATTTATTCATTTAAAATGTACATTTATAAATTCAAACATTTATTAAAATGAATTTTAATATTAATTTATTTTTATTAATATTTAAATATTTTAATTTAAAAGGATATAGAGTACGAATGAAATAAATAATATCAAAATTTTAAATTAATGTTTCACTAAAAATCACATTACCTCATGTTTGACATGTGATGCACATGATTAAGCATGTTTATTGTAAACATATATCAGTTATTTATAGTCATGATCAACATAAGTAAGTTTAATAACATATCATTTGATAATTATTTCTGTTATTTTAATGACATATTAAACTACATAATAAATTATGTCCATGTTGGATGTTTTGAGGATGTTTGGATCATAATTTCAACACTCCATCCTTATGATGAAAATTAAAAATGTTTTAATTATAAAATATTATCTACATTACAAATAATAGCCTTGTTATCATTTATATAGAATAATAATAATATTATAACTAAATTTTTTTGGATTTTAGTACAAATGACTAATATTACAATATTGAGACGGTAGTTTATATATATGCATGGGAAACATAATTATTTTTAAATAAATGTAAAACAAAAAAGACGGTATGTATTATATTATATTAACAGTATAAATTTCATTTCATAAAAATAAAATAATTTATTTCATTTTATCCCCAATACTATCCATGATAGGTTTTTTTTAAAAAAATGAAGTTTGACACTAGGTGGAGATTGATGTCTTTACGTACACATGTGTGATGATTAATTTTTGTGGGTTTTTTTATAATACACAGATCATCGTATGTGATGATGATAGGTTGTTTTTTGCACATATATATGATATAGGCATGGAAACTTGATAATTTAACAGTATTAAATTAATTGATATAAATTATCTTGTCAATTTTTCAGAAAAAAATTATATATTTTGAATAATTAGTGAATAATGTCTAAATATTAATATTAAATATAAATTAATAAATTTTATGTGATGATTTATCCCTTATATCATAGTTTTAACATTCCATTAATACATTTAACAATTACATCAATAATAATTGTTATGACATATCAATATCCATTAATTATACATCAAAATAAAATATTACCCATATATGTAAATGGTAAACATTTATACCATAACCCATTCAAATGGACAATGAAAATATATTATATAATTTTATATTATTTAAAAAAATATTATTTAGAATAAAACACCGTTAATGTAAATATTGAGACAATTGAACTTATTATTTTTAAACAAATTTCAATATAGTGATATAGTTATAATAATAAATTTTAACAAGGCTCTATAAGATTATAATTATTTTTAAAACAAATGGTATATAATTAATCACTAAAAATATACAACAATTTATTTTTTTATTCATATACTTGATTTTTCTTCTAATAACACAAAAATTGTATCAATGTTGTGCAATCCTTTATGCTAAATATTTCATAATTAAAAATTTCCAATAAGTTAACATCATAAAAAATAACTCATTATTCCAATGAATAATAATGACGTTTTTTTACAATTTAAAATATATTATATTCATTATAATCTATAAAGTGAAATTTTTATATTATTTTTTATATAAAATTACATAAGACCTTCACATAATATATATAAGAAAATAATTAAATTCCAATATATAATTGGAATGTTATAATTAAACTCACAATATTATGTATTGGAAAGTTTATGAGTTTTTTAGGCCTTGTATTATTATTTTAACAATGCAAAACCAATTTTCCCCATACAATGGTTTGAACATTTTTTCTAAAGACACTATTCATTATGAACAAAAACAAAGATAATTTTTTTTTAAAATTTTGTAATTCTAATTCAAAATATAAAATTTTATTTTTAAATTTAAAACCCTATTGGTCAATGAAAAAAGTTTTTAAATAAACTTAGAAAATATGAAATAATGTTTTTTAAACCAAAAAATTTCATGTATCAAAATGCTTATTTACACATGTTCAGGGTAACATTGATTAAAGTGATATTAATTGTATAATTTTTTAATTGATATAAAATTATTTTAATAAGAATATAAAAAATGGGAATTTTATAATACATTAAATGAAATGAATTTATGGTTTCAAATTTGTATGTTAATTATTCATTAAAAGTAAACCATTTCTGATAAAACCAAAACATTCAACCAAAGATATTTTTTATATAAATATTTAAAAAAATACATTTTTTAATAAGACATCTATTTATAAATGTGCATGAAATTTTTTAATATATTTTTTTCAATGAAATGAAATAAAACATATGTTAGGATAAAAAAAATTTCTACGCAAAAAATTACAATACCAAAAATAAAATTATTATCAATTATGCATAAATTAGTACATTAATATTGATTAGGATGTCATTATATATATATATATATTTGAGAAATATTAATTCCCAGAAATTCATGTATAATTTTATTATGATCATATTTAATTAATATTATTTAATATTCATTAAATCTTGTTGTTGCATGTTGTGTACACATTCATATGTATACAACTTTTAAAATATCACTTTATTATATTATATATATATATATAATCCACAAAAATGACTCCAGATGTTCAATAATATAATTCTACAAATAATGAAGCTCAAAACTTCTCAACAGTATTTTTCAAAAATTTAAAAACTCAAAAATCATAAAGGTTTGGTCATATATTTTTCCACAATCTACATAAAATTAAATGTCAAAAAACAATATTTACTCAAATAGTCACATAAATAGAAATAAAAAACCAAATAATATATTTACCAAAATATAATAATCATTTACCAAAATACATTACATAACTCTTAAACCTCAATAAACAATATGTGCATCTCTATGTTAACCCAATCACTCTTCCTCAAATTAAATTTCATAGAAGGAAATAAATTTTTAGTTTCAGGAGTCACATAGTTTTCCCAATTAGATGACATTCATAAAAAATAATATTATTTATATAATCCCAAAATCATTGTTCATATTATTTGTATCCAAACATATATTTCAATAATATGATCACTGATTTATTCCATTAAACAATTTTTACATCTTCATCAAGGAATTTTTTAACAAACTTTTTTTTGGGTTCATTCAAAATTATTCCCCAAAAACAGTCCAGTACAATAACATCTCAACAAATAACAAGTTTGACGTGTGGGAAATATATTCCTCAGTAATAATATTAAAATCTAATAAACACTTCCCAAATGGTCACTATTTTATTTATAATCTTCTAATGAAAAACTATAAATGGTTATATGTGCCATTAATATAATGTTATTACATAAACCTATCAACAACATGTGGTATTCATTACTCTCATATTATCCCCATATGATAACTCCCAAAAATCTAATGAGGTCAAAACCCTTATATGATAACAATATAGAAATCTCATGGTCCATACACCCAAATTTGGTGTTCATAACCTATTATTTACACAACTTTTTTTCATATCAGCTTCAATGAACCAATTAAATCCATCCATAATTAAAATATAAAAATCCAAAATTGAGTCACATACATTCCAAGACCATTTATGTTAATATTTTTTTATATTTTTGAAAATAACACATTATTTACAAACATTGTTGGGTCTCTTATCAAATATTTACTTTTCCACTATAACATGGTTTTATTCTTCAATAAGAATATATAAGCACATATTTTAAAATAATCCATATATAATACCATTATAGATATATATTATATAATATCATTTACCATAACCTGTGGAAATTTAATATATAACCAATGATGATCTCGTATACTTTTTGATGGTAATGATAAGAGATATCAATAAATAAACATAAGTGAGCATAATATTAGAATAATATAATTATAAATATGATCATTTCATGTGAAATATGTACCTGATAAATCAAATATAATTAGTAATTATTTATTTCAGAATTATTTTTCATTAAAAAAATACATAAGTAATTAGAGTTGGTAATCTTCAATAATAAATCATGAACATGATATCATAACAAAATCATAAACCATTGGGTTTTGGCATAAACATAATCATATAAAACCATTTCAATATTCAAATATAACTTCTATAAATAACAGTGTAAATATTTCAATTGTGGATGGGTTTACTCCACATTCCATTATGACTATATTCTAGGGTCACTTCCATGACAATCAAAGTAGATATAGTCCCTTTCTGAAGAGGGTTTACACCACATTCCAGACTATATTATCTAACTAGATATAATTTTTTACCCAATTAATTTGAGGATTATATAGTTATGGGACCAATATTTATAAATTGGAAACATTAAATAATTCTTGTCAAAAAACAAAAATATTATTAATATCCTTAACCATATAATATTAAGGTTCTTTATAATGATTTAATCATAAAAAAATAAACCTATTTGAATTTATAATTTTTTATAGAATCATCAATATTCTATATTCATCCTAATAAATTTAGGGATATAATATAGATTTTACCCTTATAAAATATCTCAAATTAAGAATAATTAACATCAAATGATTCTTATATAGAATACCATTATATTTTAATGAAAATTTAACATTCTCACTGAAAATATGAAAATAGACACAATTTCATCAATTTCATTAAAACATGAAATATTTTAGAATAAATAAAAATATATATTAATTAAAAATAATAAATTTTATATATGAATTACTCCTCTGGTAAACCAATAAAAATTATGGATGAATAATCTATTCATTTGGTAAACATGAAAATAATTATTCCTTTAATATTTTTCTAAAAAATGTACATCTTCTTTATTAGATGAGCATTTAAAATAATTATTAACATTAAAATAAAAAATTTACGATAGAAAATTATATTACACATTCATTATATCATTTAAATGAATAAAATTTAAAATATTATTACAAGAATTTAAATATAAAATTATACAGAATAACAATGAATAAAATTTCTAATATTTTTAACATCCCATCATCAATAATGATTCTTGATTTAGATAAATTAAAAATTCATTTCACATGATTATTTGTTTTAAAAATATTATATACGTTTCTCACCATATAATTTTCGATTTTAGAAAACGGATTAAATTTAATGGAATCGTGTCTATAATTATTTTGAAGGATAATTAAATTATTGGCCTAATGAGCAACCATGGGTTATGGAATCATGAATATAAAATCTTTTTGATATGATTATATAACCTTCTCAGGATATTTATAGTGTAAATAATCAAATCAAACAATAGAGGTAATATGTTCTATTGTGACCTTAATGAGAAAAACTACAAATTATTATAGTGTGTTTATTTAACTACTAGTTTCTAATAAATTGGTTTTTCATAAAAAATATATAGTTTAAATTCTCTATTTTTGAAACCCAATAAATTTAGTTTAGTGTTTATCATTTATAATGATAATAATATTAATTTTTTAATATTATTAGTAACATGTGAGAATTATATGAAATTTAATCCTTTCAGTGGGATGAGTTTTCGAGATTAATTCTGAAGAAGTTTTTAGAATTTATTTTTCATTAAATATAATGAATAAATTACTTTTTCCAATGTGAAATGATGATGAATATTTTATTACATATATAGAATATTATTCATGAAATGATAGGTACCCATCTGTTTTTATCATCCAACCTAAATGTATGTATGACTTATTTTTTAGTTTCATAAGCCCAAGTATCCAAATGTAGTTTTCCAGAAGATATATTGATGATTATAAGGAAATTAGTCAATTTGATATCATGTAATAAATGGTAATGGGAGTTTCCTACTAACATCATAGTTTTTATATGAACTAAAATATTAAAAACAATGTTCATTATAATAAAAAAACATAGGGTGATGAGGATTAGCCACCCATTATGATCGATGTGTTGTAATAGATTTAGAGAAAAATTTTATAATGGGAATAGAAAATTCTGTAACTGTGGATATTAATGGAATCATGAGATTTATATCAAAATTTACAAGTATGTTTCATCAAATAATAGTAGATAAACGCTATATAATTCACCATATTTACTATATTGAATTAAATGGATGAATGAGGGAGTTCTTTAGTGATTTCATAAATAAAATGTTAAATGATGAAGATCGAATGTATCGGCCTCTTATTGTAGGTTGAAAAGGTAAATCAAAAATGATAACTATTTTTAATGGGGTTTATGATATCACAGGCTTGAAATATATAATTACCATCCCTTTATAACTTTCAATCTCATATTGGGTTATTTTACTATCAATTATTTTACTTCAAATGTATTCTTTAAATATATAATAACACAAAATAAATAACTATCAATGGATTTACGAATGAAAACACATAGATATAAAATGATCAAATATCAATAATATTATTCTTCTTAAATTAATGATCATATGAATTTTCAACCTATAAATATCATCATTCTCAGTATAGTTTAATTTTAATTCATAAAAACATGCATTAGATTTCATTAAATAAACCCGGCATCAATTTATCTGGAAGGTAACCCACAATCGATATTCCAAACCAATCCATACATTACTCATGGTTGGATAATAGGGGAATATTGGAGTTCCTGAATTTGGTATTCCAAAATGAAAAGGACGATGATGTTTGAAGATGAAAAATAATAATGAAGCATGGAAGGGATTAATGTGTTTATTTGGAATCTACAATGTGCAACTCCCAAGAAAGGGCTTTGAATGATAAAAGTGGCCATATAATACTCATGTACTGGACACATGGTTTTTTAAAAATTATTTTGGACACACATTAAAAAAACGCCAACATGCAAGTCCAACTGAGGTCCTAAACCATAGGCACATGCAATACCTGAATGTCATCCAAGCCGAAGGGAAGCCTCAAGGATAACTCTGAAAGAGGCACAGGGGCATATGGTCCATGTATAAGACCGCTGGTGCACAGAAAATGGTGATCTCGTGCGGTCAGAGCAGAGATTGGGTGTATAGTACACCCATTCGTTAAACATGTTTTCTGGAGGTATTGTAGGAGAGGGGCAGAATTCTGAGCCGAGGTTTTCATGCCTTATACGATAATAAGGATGCATCCCATGTTTTGGTTTCGATGTGGGGAATATTTTAAAAACTCAGAAGAAATAATAGTCATTAATTTGATCTCACCTGAGATATCATCTACACATATCAATCCAGATATAAGATTATAATCACCAACTCTCATCTGATGCCCCTTTTTCCAAATTTAATAGGATCCTTCTGATCATTGACCAATGGTCGTCTTCAACCTCCAGCCACTTGACAAAATCCAGTGTGTCATCGCCACTGATTGTACACTATGAGTAGCAATACGGCCATCGTACATGATGAATGTTTGTGAAAATGAATAATTTTAATTCCACAATATCATTTATGAATTTAATGTTGTGTTTATGAAATGAGACCTGAAGATCCCATGTGGATGAAGCAATTAACGGTTTGAGGACATCTTATACTGGTTGAGTTCTCAAGAAGAATCTCTACAAGAATTCCTCTTCACATGAATGTGAGGATTACAATGTGTAATTATACTCCCCTATAGAATTGAAAACATAGATATGCAAGATATATAATCTGTTTTGGAAATATTCAAAGTCGACGTTCTAGGATATTCAATGAACTAAATCCCATGACATATTATGATGGATTTTAAATCACCGAAACGCGCATCCTCTTCCTATAATAAAAAAAGTCCTTCAAATCATTTGTGTGGTTTTAAAAATAGAGAAAAGATCAAGTTTTCTGAAAAAAATATCATAGAGAGTTTCTACACATATATGTTAGTTGATGGAGGAGAGAACCACACACATTCAACCGGTGCAACACACTCATTAATCATTCTTGATAAGAAGAACCCCACCTCTGTACAAATAAGGAAACATGGACTCATGACCGGTTTTACTCAAACCCTTGTTGTGCTTGATGCGTGAATAAGAAACCATGGGTACACAACCTGTGAATGCCACCCTATTATGAATTTCAAAGACAGAACCGAGAACCAACCCATGTTCTATGATGGAGATCCATGTGCACCTTTTATGTTAAGAAATAAGGGATTGTGATCCCTTTGATTTCATGAACAAAAGAATAATAACCATAAGTATCCACCATTAATAAAATCTGTTTTCTATGTTCATTTATTTAATAAGAAAGAGATTACATGAAGGGAGGACCTAGTGTTTGCATGCATTGAGCATATATACTGATGTACTTTCATTGAAGAAAACTGACGCCTCATGTATTCGCATAGGAGAATGGAGGTTGCATAAATGGTGAACATTCATATATGTTCATAAGTTGAGTCCATCTTCATGAAAAGAAAACAATAGATAGTGTGTGTGTTCATGTGAACAATAAAGAAGAAAGGATAATAACTCACATTCACACAAAGAATACAAAACCATTCTAGTTTAAGGAAGAACACACATAAAAACTAACGTAACCCAAAACATGTGCATGCTAAGAGAGAGAAAATGACGAAGATAATGAAATGATATATTAATTTTTACTAATAAGTTAATAAATGAACATGATTAACATATATTTATCCCAAATAATAGTAACATGTGTGTGAGTGTGTCCAATATGAAAAAAGAAATAAAGAAGTGATTGTTTGAATATTGAGAAATAATAACAAAGGTGATGGTGCACATGTAATTGTATAACCCACAAACAATAAAAAAATATGGATACAAGAGAATAGGGTGTGCTCGGGTTGATAAAATAAACAGTTTATATGAATTCATTCATTAATGAACACATGAACATGTGAAAATAATTTAAAATACCCCTGAAATTCATCCATGAAGTGAATGGGAAATGAGACTGAAGACTGAATGAATTAAATAAGATCTTATATCTGAGTGGAGAGTGTATTAGATTCCATGAGAGAAGGTCATGATATTGTTAAATATCATTCTTTTATATTATATTCATGAAGAGGTTGTGCGCACCATTGGCACACATCTGAGTGAGGTCGGTCTTCATTAGAAGAAGAAATAATTTTCCAAGCATTCTTTCCTTGTGGACTGATCACAAGGGTGATAAGTATTATTAAAAAAATCCAATAGACTTTAAAAAATTCTATTGATTTTTCTTGATGAGATACACATGCATGTGTGATTCAGAAAGCCTGTGTTGGAGTATCAGAAGATCAACCTAAAAATAATGAAAATAACTCAAAGAAAGAAGTTGCATGTTTTACTAGAGAGAGAGAAGGATCCTATGTGATTTAAGGAGGAGAAGAAGACTTCAGTAAAACTCTGGAGTAGGCTATAGGGACTATGGTTACACTATGAGATGTAGTATAAAAAAGCTCTTATTAGACTAAAGAGAGATATATTGGGACTCTATGTCGACCATTTTAACTAATAAAAAGATTTTAGTGGAGAATGTGTGATCGGGAGAATAACTATCACAACAAGGAGTTGTTCTTTTACAAGAACCGTTTAAATTATTGTGTTCAATGCATTTATGTTTATAGCATCATTCAAGGTAAGGAATAGAGACACAAGAAGTGTGTATTGAGGCAATAACCAACCAGATAGGTTTAATTGAAAATAATTAGTTAGAAAAAATATTTAAAAGTATAACTGATTCACCCCTCCCCTCTCAGTTATTCCCACATATCTTGGCACTTCGACAACATTATTTACATTACCCTTTAGTGGGGAATGGTTTGTGATATATAGTGATTCATCAATGAAGGTATTCACATTCATCCTTTTATACAATTATATGGTTATATATTTTTACTCACACCAATAAATGGTTTATTATGAACATTTTCCAACTCATGATTCCTAGTTAAAAATGGTAATATTTTAAACAATTTTATGGAGATGCATTATTTTTTAAAGAATTTTTTTAAAATATATAATCAAAAAATGATATATATATATATATATATTCACTTAAAACGTGTTTAACATTTGACATAGAATAAAGAAATAGTAGATTAATGAACACGACTACTCAATAAATTGCCATCATGGGAATGATAAAATGTTTATTGATGCATAGAGTTGAATGCATTATTATATATTATCTCATATGTGGACACAAAAATATAATATTTACATATTCTAAAATGATTTATGTATATGTACTAAATGATAGGGAATATATATTTTTTGGTGAAATTAGTGCTCAAACATAAATAAAAGATTAGATTTAAAAGGTTCATAAGGATGATGTGAATCTGTAAATGCTACTTATTTTAACCATGATTATCATAGAATTATAATGATTCAAAATTGTGTAGAGGAATCTGGATGTGGGATAAAGATAAAATTAAATCATTCTCTATTAATGGTAGTAGAATGTGGATGTAAAGAGATATTAAATAGTAATTTATGTTGGACAATAATAAATGAGATATTTCAAAGATTCTATGTCATTACATTCTATGTTAGAGAGTTACGACTAAAAGGTAGCATTATATGAGGATGTTATAAAAATTATGTATAAAAAAATGTAAATGGGAAAACATAACCATGTATTTTGAATTCAGAAACACCAAAAATTTAAAGACGATAACACTATTCAGGTTGTAGTTAATCATTTTATAATGTCCATAAAAATAATTGACATCAGAAAATATTTTCCTCTAGAACATATTTATATAATAGAAATTAAATATTATTAATGGTTTCATGACAAAAAAAACATTCTAATGTTACGAATATGAAAATGGGTTTTACTTTTATGATCATGAAAATTGTTAAGAATGCTCTTGTTTTATTGTTGACATTCAATTATTCTTATCACAATAAAAAATTAGACTGAGACAATTCTAAATACTATGAAAATTTTTTATAGATCCTATTATATAAATTTAAATGGATTTCAGAATCACCCCATTCCTATAGTTTTGATTTTTTTAAATAATATCATTCTTCATAAATTTTAGATATATACATATGAAACCATAAGTTGAATAATTTCATGAACTCCATCATGTTGGGATGAATATAAAAAATTAATGCTATTGGGATAAGACACTATAGAGTAATTTTTTGAGAAATTTATATCCATTTAGATGATCATCATGTTTTCTCAGTGTAAAAAAAATTCTAAAAATCATCTAAAAAATATAGAATTTGTTGTTTTTTATATGTTATTTCAATGAATTTATATATAGAAGAGGGTTTTCAAATTTACAAATAAATGATATATGATATTTATTAATATTAGGTGATTTGATATTCATGATGATGTATTAATAGTATTATATCTCTTTATACATCCAAAAAACCAACCTCAATGACACGATTTATTTAACGTATCATTCTTATGGTAGTATATACATTATCCATTACAAATAATGAACTCAATGATCATAAATCATTGTATTGATCATTATTTTGACAAAAAAAAATTACAAGAATTTAATTTCATAGATAAAATACTATAAAACATGACTACTCACGAGGTGATGTTTATTGGGAGAATCTGAATTTCAAAGAGGCTACTTGGGGACACAAGGATGAGATTAAATAAGGATATACTAATTTTTGGATAGCTGACTGGTAGAATCCTGATATTAAAATTCATTTTATTTGGTATATAATATATTAAACATAATTTTTAAACTTTTTTTATGTAAGGAAACATTATTTATTTTATGGTAAGAATTTCAAAAAACAATACGTTTGAATAAATTTGTTTATATTTTTGAAATAGTATAATTTAATGTTTTTCTTCAAGCCTAGAAATATGATTTGTTGAAATCAATTTGAAATGATATATTTTTATAAATATATGGTTTATTTATTTATAAAATGATATATTTGGTAATTAATAGGGAATAAATGATAATAAAAAAATAATTTTAATTTAAAATATATGTTTTATGAAAAAACTATTTTTTTCACACCATGTATATTTGTCATCATAAACTAAATTAATCACTATCAATTATTTAATTTTATTTTATAATTTTGTAAAAAATACACTAAATTGTTTTAACATTCAGTGGATTTCATTAAAGGTATGTGAGTAGAATAATTTTTTTATTATTTAAAATTTATTATTAAAAATCATGTCAAGGGGACTAATTTTTTAAATGATTTTTTCCACATATTAAAATTTAACAATAAATAATGAATAAATATTTTTAATATGTTGGATCAGAATTAATTTATTTCACTCTATTATTTTATGTCATTTCTAATAGTAACCATGGTAAAAATTTTCACCTCGATAAATGTAAAAATTGAAAAAATGAATACAACATTGGTATAAAGATTTATGATTTCTTTAGTAATTTATTCATATTTTTAATATATTTAGTAACCAAAATAAATTCTTATCCAACACCAATATAGAATTTATTAAACTAATATAAAAATAATATAAATTATTTAGAAATTATTAAATTTTATATTATATTGAAGAATTATTGTCTTTATTAGTTTTTTTATAAAAATATATGCGGTATGTGTGATTTGTTTAAATTTAAAATATCTTATTGTCATGTTTTTTTCAATGACAAATTATTTTAATGGTTCTTCAGATATTTTTAATTATATTTGTGGATTAATTTTTTATATTAGTCTAATAGTCAGAAAAATATTTACATAAAAAATATTGAATGGGATGTGGATTAAAATTTCTTCCGATTTAAATTTCTATCAAACACATAATGTTATAAGTAATATTATTACCCAGAAGTATTAAAATATAATTTCCAATATTAATAATGATATTGGTTAATCAAGGGGTTGACCAAAATATATGATTTAAAATAGCACCAAAACCAATATAGAATCTAATATTTGATGATATTTCATCCATTACTAGTTATTAAATTAATATTTAGGAAATTGGAATAACTTTTCTTGAGAATGACTTATTTGTATATATATTTTAATTTTAGGTTTTTCCCATTTCCCTCTATTATAAAATTAATCCATTTTTTATTCATTTCACAATTGCTTTCCACAGAGTTTGAAAGAAATACTTTTCCAACTATCTTCAAATATACCTTATTTATTATTTAGTTATCCATGTTTTCATGAATGACTATTCCATTGGATGATATGAAGGTATCTATATGAGAATTACCAAGAAAACCAGCAACCCTCCTTCCCAACACCATTAAATTTATTTTATCCCAATACCTTCTATAAATAATTTTTATTAATTAAGAAATAATTTTTAATTTATAATATATATAATATTATTATTGAAATTAAGAAATAACCAATATACGAAATCTATTGTATCGAATCAGATGTGGATTTGTCAATCATGCATACATTTTGACTACTGCATCCACATCATGATAAATTTAATATAACTCAATCATATTTAATAAATTGTTAATGTGATAGGTTTTATTTTTATACATGATATTTTTGAAATAATTATACTTATTTATTTATAACCCCATACAGACCTTACCCTCACATTAGTTTCGAAAATTATAAATGTGATCATGCATACATGTGGACTACCACCTTCTACAACTAAAGTGATAATGTTATCCTTTATTAATAGATTACAAGTAATAAAGATATATTTAATTAATATAAATGTTACTTTTGAAATATTAATGAATCTATAAATCCAAATTATTATCCCCCTTTTATTCATTCAATTATTAGAAATATTAATGTAGTGATCATGTCTATTTATAGCTTACCATCTCCATGAGTGGTGTAATACATATTTATATTAATATAACTTATATACGTATCTCTATATAATTATATATAATTAATATATATTATATTTATATTTTTTTAATTCTAGAGAATATAGAACCATTATCAATGTACATAGACCCCGACAATTATATTAGAAATTTCAAGAAAACTGAACAGCTAAAACTCAAAAAATAATAAATTATTGATGAATTATTAATCAGTATGTGTAAAATTTTACTACTAGATGATATGTCATTTTATTGGTTCGCCAATGACAATTTTATGGAAATATAATATATTTATATTTATTACAGTTATGGTTTTAAAAACATCGATGTATGTTGAACATGAGGTGAAGATTATATGATACAATATTATTGTTTAATGGGATCGTTTGTTTAATTATTTAGAGTGATGAAATTTATTGATATACCTCACATAAATATTTTTACATTTAAACATGTTATATTTATTTCAAAAGATTAATTTTTTTTGTTTTTTTATTTATTTATTCCAACACTGAGAATAATTGTTATATGGGAAAAACATCATTTCTTTCATTAATCGATAATACTACTTCATCAATAACCATGTTTGAAAAAAAATATTTCTATGATAGGGTTTAATAATATCATATTATGGTTTAAATTCATTTTATCCATGATTTAATTTTTTAAAATTATTATTTAAATATAATATTATTTTCATTTTCTGAATGATTTACTTTTCACATTTATGAAAAATATTAATCCTATCATTAGTATCAAAAACACACAATTAATTTATTTACCCTCTATCATGAATGATCAATTTTTTGAAGCCTCTATAATAAGTTTCCTTTTTTATTTTCAGATGAATTTTCCCACAATATTTCAGACTTGTTTGGATTTTAACATGTCATATAAAAATTAAAAGTATATTTCCTCAAATAAATATAAAATCAAAATTTTAATGAAATGAATCACCAATAAAAACATCCGTTGAAAATTCATGAGATTTTTATTGAGATATGAGATACATAAACATTATAAAATTTTCTATGATATATTTTTTAAAATGGTTATTGAATATTGGTGATATAAATTTTCCCATTCATGGGATATGCTGTGATTAATGTTTTTTAATTTGTACATGAATACTGAATGAATGATATATTATTTGATTGGTGGTTATATAATTATATATATATATAATTAATTTCATTTTTATTGTTTTTCTAAGATCATTTTTTATTCAAGTGAGTTTATCATATTAAAAATAATATAATTTACATTGATTTTTAGTTGAATCATAAAGGAGGGTAAAATAGATGTTATCCCTAAGAAAAAAGAGGGTAGATGGGACATTATTTCAATCCTAAATCAGGTTCATGAATGGTTAAACCAACACATACATGGTATGAATTTCATTACTGGTATCTATAACATGGAACTTTACAATTATTATTATGGAACACATTATGAAATTATATCTTGAAATTATATTTTTCTAATGTTAGGTTTTATTGGTTCAATTTCAACGATCATATTATTTTTCATGACATGTGAAAAGTTAATAAATTTTCCCTAAGTATTTTTTAGGATTATTTAATTCTTGAGTATCATTTTAAAAAGAAAATATGATATACTCAAACCCCTGATGATTATCATAATACATGATTAATATTGACATATCCCCTTTCATACCCATAATAGAAATTCTATCTAACAGTTTCATTATATTTCCATCCTCGGGTTATGAATATTATTATTTAGAAGGTGTGTTAGTGAAAATGTCAACATGAGATGATCATTATGGGATTTTTATAGAAACACTATATTTTTATAGATTATCATTACAAAAATTTGTAGAATACATTATGTATTGTAAGAATAGACAAAAAAGACCATACTAGTCTTGTACCTTTGGAAACATTGAAACATAAAACCTAGTACATTAATTTGATAAATAATTTAACATTAGGTTTTGCTTGTCCAGCACCATTCTTAGACAGATCAAGCATAATAAATATCTTCAAATCCTTAGAGGATGAAACATAATAACAGTTTAGCCCAAATTCTTAATAACGGTAACCATGAGAGATACATAAACATTATCTTAAGCATAAGGGTGTGAAAACATCATCATGTAAACATAAGAGCACACTCTTCACATCAAATATAAAATACATAAATCATGGTAGCTTATAAGAAATGAATCATACGGAAATAAAAAACATATTCCCTGAAAACTTAATATATGAATAAAACGATGAATTCTGGAAGACACAAAAAAATATATATTTATTTAAATAGTATCTGATAAATCGTTTCCATGGCCATCTGAGTAGAAAAAGACCATTACTAAATCATGTTTACACCTTGTTCAAGTCCGGTACCATTGGACTGAGATTACACCACCTTCCATCCCTATAATATTGAAACAATATCATTTCTAATTCAATCCAATTAACAGTAAACCATGTTCATTCCTCCTTCCATCCATGTATCTCTCAGGATATATAAATTTTCAACCAATGCATTGGAGGGAGATATACCTCCCAAATATCTTATAATTAAATCATACATACATATTCCACAATATCATTAAAAATCATATCATAGTTTATGAAATCAAATGGGAATCATTAAAATGTAATCATATCAAAGCCTATAAAAAAGATAAATGTTTCATAATCATTTTTTGGAAAACATAAATAGTGAATGGAAGGGGGTTTAAAATTCATATAACATGTGGAAGAGAAATAGGTCTGATAAACATTATTCCATCAAAAAATAATCCACTAAATAATCATATATGAATAGATCATTTAGATCATGTGCTAGATAGGTATTAGTAACATCAATATATGTCATCATATATGGAAAATATCATAGAAAGAAATATTTAAAATATTTATTGATGAGATTATACTTTATTCATGATAAACGATTCTTTAGAAATAGATATCCTTTTGAAATCCAACTTCCTTGAAAAAATATAACTAAATCTTGAAATATTTATTGATAAATATTAAATTTAAAAGAATTTTAATACTTATAGAGAATTCATGAAATGTATTTGAAAAAATTTTAACTGAAAACATATGAATAAATCAAGAAAATATTTTTAAACCCTTTTTATTTGAATAAATATTGATAAATTTTAAGTTAAGCCTGAAAATGTTTTGATTACAATTTTTTTGTATATAATTTAAATATTTATAATTAATGATGTTAAATATTTTAAAAACTATTTATTTTATAATACTTTGAAAACATATAACGAATGCTTGAAAATGTTTTTAAAATTTTTTAATTGATTACATATGATGAGTCATAAAAACATTATAAAACCCATATTCATTGATATTAGTCTTAAGAAATATAAATAAATCATCAATAAAATATAAGAAAATTTATTTTAAAATGAATTTAATATATATAAATAAATATTCAAAAAGTTTTAATGAAATTTTACATAAAAACATATTAATGATGTTGAAAACATTTTCAACCACACTTTCTTTTAAAATATTTTGAAAACATATAAATAAATCATTAAAATTTTTCCAATATATTATGTTACCTCTTATTTGGGTTTCTCCTATTGATTTCAAAAGAGAGGGCATCCTTGGATTTCATTCTACAAAAGAGGATACTTCATAGACAAAATAAAGGATGTTTAGATGATAATTGGTAATATCTTTGTTGGTCCAAAGTGGAATCATTTGTGTGATGAAGTGGTAGGAGAGGAGGCCATTTATAGTGGAGGAGGAGTGACACTTTAGTATGTTTTTATAAAGGGAATTCCACCAAATATTTTATCATGGAATGCAGATCCCATAATGGAAAAAATTATAGAAAATTGAGGATATTGTAAAAATATATCTAACTAATGGATCTTGGACTTTTATAATGGTGGTTGGAACATTTATATTATTTTTGAGCGCCTTATTAAGATTATTTTCTACTTAATCATTGTAAATAATTATAATTAAATTCACTGATTTTTTTTTTCATAAATTAATTTTACATTTTTAGAAATTATAAAATATTCTGATTCAAAATACGGAATCAATTTTTCTAAATTATGATCACATAGATAGTATAAATTACTATAAATTTAATCCAGGAGTTGGGTTAAAAAATAATGTCTTTAATTTAAACACATTCAAATGTTTTCTATGATTTAAAATTCAATATCAATGTTAAATTGATTATAATGAACCACAATGGGTTTATTTTTAATAATATGATATAAAAATACTTTTTTAATAAATGTAAAAATAATATATCCTATAAATAAATTAAAAAATGATTGTTTGAATTAAAAATTAGCATTTTTAAATATTAATTTAAAAATAATATTTCTCATAAAATTTCTATAAATTCACACTAAGATAAATTATTAATTATAAATTTAAAAAATTAAGTATATTTTATCATATTCAATTTCTAAACGTCTCCAAAATTAATTTTATTACTTTTCACACAAGGACATTGAAAGTAGTTAATTTGAGAAAATAATATTTTTGAACAAATAAAGAATTTTACAAAAAATTATATCTGTCATCATCAATACTTTTTATTTATATAAGACCATTATAAAAAATTATTTTAAGAGTGTTTATTACTATTAATATTACTATATTTAACAAATAGGTTATAATTATATCATTTAAATTGTTATAACAATAAAAAGATGTTTCGTAGAAACTCAGTGTTATGTGTAACATATGCCAAGACAATGTTGCGTGTATCGTACACCAATTCAATGTTAAATGTAAAGAAAGCTAAATTTTATGTTTCATGTTGTACATGATTAACTAGTTGTAGCATGTAAGTCAACAAATTCATAGTAATATTAGAAAATAAACTATTTTTAGTGCTACATGAATTGATAAAAATGATAAGAAGATTAAATTTATTTGAAAAAAAAATCACACAATATCAAGGTGTTCCATCCCTCCCCCACCTAAAAATAAAATTCTCCCTCCAAATTATTATTTGTTATCAATGGTTTGACATTATAAATTTTCACTCATAGATCCCAACTTATTATGAATAAATAATAATAAATACCTTCACAAATTAATATTTAATCCATAACTATTTTCCAAAATAACATATAACTATGATTTATCAATTGAGATAATAGGTGGGGAGTAATGATTAATGATAATGGAAAAACATAACTACTTATAGGGGTGATTGATTTCATCAATCACAAATAAGTTAATGATCAATGAAAATATGAGGTCCTAAAAGTAATTAATATATGATGATTTAAAAGGCCATTGGTTAAACAAACATTAAGGTATTAGGAAATATTTTTATCATTATCATATCATCAATAGAATTATTATTTACCATGTATATATGGAAATAAACATACTTAATATAATTATATAAAAATAATTCATTCATTGTTTGTGATTTTATTGATTTCTAATTTATCCATTACTTAATAAAATGCATGTTTATAGATTAACTTTGTTGCTGTAAGAACTAATATAATCATTTAGTAGATATTAAAGACTATAGAAGAATTCAAAGTATAAAAATTTATCTATAAATATTGTTAAAAAACAAAATGGATAATATATTAATATCTAAACATAAAAAGTATAAATACTATTTAATAATATATAATTATAATTCAAATATAGTTTTACACTAACCAAGATATCACATTGGCCAGTTGTAGGCATTAAAACATTATCATCCTTTGGTCATTGGATCAATATTTGTATCCTTTCCAGACATGATTGTTTTTCACCCAATATAGATAATGTCATTTTTATGAAACCAAAGTAAAATAATTCCCAAAATAAATTTTATGGAACCCTTGAAATAATAGTAATTTCTAAATACCCATCTAATCAATGTATTCAAGACAATATAAATACAAAAATACTTCCTTGGATATTTAAAATAAATATTTCATAAATGGTTAATTTAATACCCCATATGAAATATGATAATCTAAAACATTAGAATTAATTTCATGAACTACTTGACAACAAGTCCTTGATTAATTCCATGTTAATCAATATCGTTTAATTTACATATTCACATGAAACATATCTTTATCCAATAAGTAGTATAATTAAATAAGTAAAATATTATGGGATATCTTACCTTATTCAAAATATCACCTTGAAATTAAATAATGTATCCATTATGTTGTAAAAATTCAGCATAATCTATTAAATCCATAGAGAAAAACATAAAATGGAGAATAATTTTTTATTTCACCATTTAGATAACATAATTCATGAATTCCAAAAACATACAGAATTTAATTATTACACTGCATCCATTATTCATTAGAAAGAAATCTCATCTTAATGCATAATACCTCTTTCCTTTCACATTTTAAATATAGTCTAATTATCATCATATATATAACCATTACTCGCACCACAATTCTGATTCTTTTTAGGATCATTACTATTATGACATTGAATTGTGCAATGAAAATTTATTCCCCAAATTAAAAACATAACCTTCAATTATTTCTTATAAAATATAATATTATTATATGTTTCATTAACATAAATCTTCATTTTTTCCATACAGTCCCTTTCTTTGTGTCCATAATTTATATACAAAAAACATATTTTCCCCTCTAATACCATAACTTAAGTGATTAGTTTTACATTATTCACATAAAGAAAACATAATAATTATTCATCTATGGTATCTATTACACGAACAATCATTCAACTCCTTCCTTCATTGCGTTTCTGAGTTCAATTGTTTGTTAAGGTAAATGTTTTTAATCATGTTCTGTAAAAACTGTTTAGGCATGGTCACTACATTATTCACTACAGTGATAATCCCAAATAGATGATCTTTAGATAATTATCCATCACATTAAATATTAATCAGTTTTTTTGTTACCTCTAATAACTAATACCAGAAGAATATTTTGAGATTTTAGTTATTACAACATATTTCCACAAATTCATGAAATTAATTACATATATGATACCCAAATCATGAATAATTTTTTAATTTATAACACCATAATATCTTCTTATGTTATTCATATCAAACATATTTTTATATCAATAATGATGAATCTTAAAGATTTTGTTAATTCTAAAATCATATCCCATGAGTGTGTCAAACCATGTGTGAAACAAAGCCCATTAATCGGTACCATATTACCCCAATCCAGGCCCAAAAAATCTCGGTAGAGTTGTTACTCCTTGTTACATATGTACCTAAGCCACATCCGCATGTTGTATTTAGAAATTATTTCATTATAAAGAATCCAAATATTAAATCCTTTACTAAATTTAAAAGAAATCTTTTCTATGATTTTCATTATCGTTATAAATATCCATAGAAATATCTATGGGGTTGTCGCTAAGGTTTCCTCATCCAAGATTCCAATGGAAAACTAAACCTTTTATATAATAAAAATTATTGAGAACCTCACTTATAATACATAAACTCTATGTAATATATAAATTATTATACAAAAAGATGATCAAATAACATAGTAGTCTAGTTCCATTGGAATCGTGGAAACATAAGCACTCATACAAAGATTTGATACAACATCTCCCAGTAGGTTTTTCTTGAATAGAACCATTCTTAGACATAGAAATCATAATACATATCTTCATATCCTGGGAGAAGGAAACATAAATATGGGAGAGATAATATAAACCAAAACAGTAAACAAGGGAGATATGTAAGTGTAATCTTGAGAATGAGGGTATAAGAAAAAGATCATGAAAATATAAAATCATACACTAAATATAAAATATGGTAATCGTTATTCATGGCATAAATCATAGCAGCTCATGAGACATGAATCATTACGTAATAAATAACATAATACGTGAAATCATAACAAAGGAATAAAACATTCAATTTCTATTGAAACTAAGAATATATAATAATTTAAATAAAATTCAAGGAATTATGGAGAATGAAATATTAGTAGAAAATGTCCTTTACGGAATTAGGTTCACACCACATTCATACCCTGTATTACTTATCTGAGTTCAATTCTCATTCCATCTGTGTAATACTGATCTGAGTTCATTTCTCATTTTAACCCTATAATTCTAAATTGACTTCATTTAACATTCTATAAAATTATGTCTCATTAGACATAAATCATTACCTAATTCATTAGAAGGGGATATATGTCCCACCCATCTCATAATGAATTCAAACATATGTGTTCCAAAAAAATCATTAAAAATCAAATTTTAACCCATGAAATCAAAAGGGTATCATAATGAAGTAATCATATAAACCCTTATGAAAAAATATAGAGTGTTCCTAATCATTTCACCAACATCATAAACTATAAAAAAATTTAGTTTCATAAATAATATAAAGTAATGAATTGAAAGAGGTGTGCTAAGAATCATTATATCATAACAAAAACCATTCGTGGAAAAAAAATATAGATGGATGATTTGAGAATTTCCTATATTTTCATGCACATGATCAATATATTTCATCTTATATTTATAATAACATAGAAATATATTTTAAAAAAATTACTAAGGAAAAAATCCATTGTTCTTGAAAAACGAATTTTAAAAAACATTGAAGCTTTTTAAAACCATTTTCCTTGAAATCATATAAAATAAGTTTCAATTATTTTTCAAAAAAAGGTATTAGAAGATTATTTGAAAAATTATAATGACCATTTTAAAAAAATGAAAACTATTCCATTGAAAATAATTTGATAACATAGATGGAAAACATGAAAATAATTTTGAAAGGATTTAATTGAAATCTTATTAATGAATCTAGATGACATTTTGAAAACTATTTTAATTGAAAATAATGTCAAAACATGTGAATAAATATTAAAAATTATGTAAAAACTATGTTCTTGAATATAAATTGAAAACATATAATGAATGTGTGTAAATGTTTTGAAAACTATTTCATTGAAAATAATTGTAAAACATCTAAAATACATTGAATATGTTTTTAAAACCTATTACATGAAAAGTTATAAATGAATATTGAGAAATATTTAAAACCAATTTCATTGAATATGAATTTAGAAAATAAAATGAATTATTTTAAAATTATTAGAAAAAAATATATTTGAATATAATTTGAAAACATATAAAAAATCATTGAAATTATTTTCAAATAATTTTACATGAGTCCATATAACTAAATCATGAAAAAAATTTGAAAACGTTTTTCTTTAAAAATAAATATAAAACTAATAATTAAAATTTTAAAACATTTAAAATAGTTTTTATAACAAAAAACACATCTAAAAATATTTATCATTAAAAATATATTTGAAAAAATATTAATAATGCCTTGATAACTAGAAAAATGTTTTGAGAAAAAAATTGATTTAAACACATATTAAAAATAATGAATAACCAAAATGTAGGGAAAATAAATTATTTTAAAAAATTAATTTTTTTATCATTTAATGGAATATTCAATGGAATTTCAATCAATACAATAATAAAATCCTTACATGTCAAGTGATATAATAATCATATTCCTTTTTTTATTTTAAATGATTGGAAAAATTGTTATTTTTTAAATTGTTATAAAGATTTAGTTGAAAAGATCGGTATAACAAAATTATGAAAAATATTAATTCTAAACATAATAGAATAACTGTTGAATATCCATGGAAACACTTTTTAGAATACATGGTTTTAAAGAAACACATATATACTGGAGAATATAATAAAATGTCGGGATTTCCTAAAAAAATTTAACAATATTATATACCAATCACTTGTAGAAAAATGATTTTTAACATCACCGGTTTGATGTTGGTTTCTTATAAACCGACGTAAATAATTTTTGCGGTGAATTTTTTGAATCCGGTTTTATAAAAACCGACGCCAAAAAGAAAAAAAATGGTTTCACTTCGGTTGTTCAAAAAACAGATGAAAAAAACAAAAAAATATATATATTGGTGTCAGTTTTTATGAAAACAGACGCAGTTAAATTTCAAAAAAAATTAAAATGTTTTAGTTATTTCACTATGCTTCGATTTGACTGGCCGTGGACCAAATACAGAGTTACAGATTAAAAGTTATGGATGTTGGAAGTTTATCTTCTCTAAGAGAAGTCTTAAAGAACTTCAACTTTCAAAGGACATAACTTGTAATCTGTAACTCAGTTTTAGCTCCATAACGAGTCATATCAAAGATTGAGGAATTATATAAAACATTGTAATTTTTTTTAAAATTTTACACATCTGTCTTCATCAAAACCAACGCAAAATTTTTTTTAGTATTTCGCGTCTGTTTGTTTGAAAACGGATGCCAATTTTTTTTTTTGACGTCGGTTTTGAAAGAAACGGACACAAAAAGTTTTTTTAGTTAAATTTTTAGCATCGGTATGTTAAAAATTTGATGCAAAAATATAATTTTTTAACTTTTTGAGTCGTTTTTTAAGAAAACGATGTGAAAAATGTAATATTTTTTAACTTTTTTCCATCGGTTTATTTAAAAACCAATGCCAAAAAGGATATCAATTGGATTTTATTTGGTCGGTTTTCTAAAAAACCGACAGCAAAAGAAAAATGTAAATCCTATTTTGCGTCAGTTTCAAACAAAACCTACGCCAAAGAGTAATGCGAAAATAGAATTTCCAATTTTTTCACAACACGCATTTAACCTTTTAAAATCCCGCCTACGTTTTTTTACAACAAAATAGAAAATATTTTCATTTACTATATATATATCTATATTCTCCTTCAATCATCATTTTCAACATCTTCGATTCAATCATGTTTTCAATGCGGCTTGAATCATTAATTTTAAATGGTACATATTCTATTCATTTGTTTTCTTTATTATTATTATCTGTTATTTCTAAACAACTTGATTTGCATTCTTATAATGGTGATTAATTCTCATTTCTAAATATAAGTTATATGATGATAAAAAACCTATAATTTTTATGGAATCCCCTAAATCCTTTGAAATATGTTTGAATTATTATGCTTATTTTATTTCATTTGGTGTATATGATTTTAAGTTATGCTTATCATGTTTTGTTTGGAACGAGTTGTATCAATCAAAGCATTGATAGGCTCAACTTCTGATGGCCATAAATTTTAATCTTTAATTCCGTTTTGGTCCACAACTAGTAAAAACAAATATTAGGAAATGATCTAAAACATAGAAGAAAAAATATAACTATTTAGAGTCGGGTTTTTTAAAAACTGACCCCAAAAAAATATTTTTATATATATATTTAAGGCCCAACCCTTAAACCTTACTTAATCTTGAGTTATTACAAGATTACACATTGAGGATCTTTTCAGGTTTAGAGTTTTAGAAAATTATATCATGAAACTTGCATTACATTCCACATTTAAACAAAGTGGTTACATAAAAGACAGTATTCATTCTTCCCATCAACGGGAACATATTTAAAATATAACATGGATTCTTTCTTGACACATCCTTGACACTATCATCACATCATGTACCTTTCCCTTGACCTGTGAAAAACATTTCAAAAACATGGGATGAGCATAAAAAGCTCAGTAAGAGTTATAAAAATATGGAAAGGAATCATGAGTTCATATATACATTAGAATGAAATCAAACTTTACCCATAAAACATAGGCATATAAAATCATGAATAAATCATAGAAAACATAAGACATAAAGGTAACTTGAGACATTCATAACATTCTTACGTAGGGAGTAACCCTCTTGGTTATGTTTGGAATACACATCACAGTATATTCCCTAAATCTCTTCGGAGAAACCTTAATGTTTCACTCCTTCGCGTTACCCAATGCATTGGAGAGCTATATCGGGCTCACCCACCCTTAGTTTATCACAAAAACACCCGTTTTCATAAAAATTCCCAAGAACCATAACATAAATGTGTCACAAAAAACATGCATAAAGGAAACATATCATTTCCACATCTCAATCACAATATAACATTTTAGTATATTGAAATAATGAATCCATTCAAAAATAAACCCTTTCCAAAACCATTTAAAACATTTAATAAAGATATTTTTGAATCAAAGTGTCCCATACCACCTTGAAGATTAAAATTTTAAACCATTAATATCCATATAAATAAATCTTTAAAACCATTTTGAAAACATGGATATTAATAAGAACAAATAATTAAAACATTTAAAACGATATTTTGGTTAAAGGGGTTTTACCAAAATTAGAGACATTTGAATACAATAATTGAGGAATAACATTTAGTCAGAACTTTATAATATCTTGAGATTAAATGGATTCATGATATAATACTCCAAAGGACAGTATATACACCATATAAGAGTGAATTGGTGCATAACAACAATGAACCCTCAATAGAAATGTCAAATGTGATGAAATCCATTATAAAGAAGGTATCCTTAAATTAAGAACAAATCAATCTCAAAAATATGTGGAAAAATATAAATACACCCAATATAAGTGGATATTATGTGTAAAACAATAAAATTTCATTCACACATATTCAATGGATGACATATTCAATGACTACATGTTGAATCCAAAGAAATCAAAATTGGGATAAAAAGTTCCCTTGACAGCCTAACAGCATCACATCAAAAAGAGTTGATGAGAGATAAAAAGAGTATCTCATAAATTGGAAGTAAAATTTAAATCAATAAGGATATATGAGAACATATCCCAACATAACAATATGTACATTAAAAGACCCAACAAAAGCAGTCTTTTAAAACACAAGGAGGGTGAAAGGTTCCCTTACCGACTTGGGTATATTTCAAAACATACACCCCATGAAAGAAGGACAATAGATCATTGATGTAAATACTCATAAACGAAAGTATATTTCAAAAATATTATAAAAATGGGCAGTACATACACCACTCAATGGAATTTGTGGAAAATGTAGCATAAATCTCACGGGAATAAAAGTGAGATGAAAAATCCCTTACGAAAACTCGGCAGCCTAACGGTGCCACATAAAACTTCCGAATATGGATTGATGAGATCAAATAGGGTATCTCATCACATTAAAATAAAATTTACAGAAAGAGGAATATAAAATAACATCCCCCAACATTACAAATAGGAGCTTAAAAGAAGTGACATAAAGGACAGTACTTAAAAAGAAAAAGAGAGGTTAGATCTCTTACGAAAGTTCGGTAGCCTAACGGCGCCACTCAAAACTTCCAAAATGGATTGATGAGAGAGAATAGGGTCTCTCATCACATGAACATAAAATTTACAGTATTTTTAATATAAAAGTTCATCCCAATAACATGAAATATGAGCTTTAAAAGGAATGACATAAAATTGTGTACTTAAAAAGAAAGAGAGGAGTAGGATCCCTTACCTCGTATCCGACATGACCCGACCGTTCTTTATCATCCTGAATAATAAACTTGAGTTAATCTATACATGATTAAGAACCTTTTTCAAGTTCATTATTCCTTTTATACCATGTTTTGAACATCATTTAATCATTTATGTTAATAATGTTCATTTTGTCGTTATTTGGTTCTTAAGTCAAAAATAGACTTCTTACACTTACATGTTGTTAATTTGGTCAAAGGTTCGTTATATCCAGAATGACATTCCTGATTTGTATATCATATATATCATATATATACAGCATATAAATGTATTTATAATATCACATAAACATTTAGAGTAAAGAAATGAAATGCACCGTTCATGGAGACGGTAAGCTGTACGTACGCATGAACGCTACTTTCATTTCTATGTCGTATTAATGGAATTAAAACTATATGAGAGGTATTTATATTTTAATTACAGAATTATATTAATCATTTAGATGTATCATTCATCATATATATCCATTATATATATGTACTTATAATAGTACATGATATTTTGAGATAAGACATGAAATGTACCGTTCATGGAGACGGTAAGCCGTACGTACGCATGAACGCTACTTTCATTTCAATTTCGTATTTTATAGAATGGAATCATAATGATATAAAGGTATATTATAATTACAGTATAATATCATATATAATATCATAGTTCCATCCTTTATACGCCCCACATATGGTATTTAACGAATCAAATCACTTTGAGGGGGCGGTAGTCCGCACTTCCTTAACTGAAGATATCGCGTATACCCATAATGGAAACCATAAAGGTATTCCCAAAATGTAAAATACCGAAGCTTATGGAAAACATATTATATATCATATATAAAAAGAGTGAAATCATAATGGCCACCTTTGAAGGTGTTAAATGAGTATTGAACTATCATCGTTTCGGGAGGCAGAATTTCGTCATCCACGGAAACCGTATGTTCTTTAACCATTTGATGTAGATGTGTGAGATTGTAGCACGAATAAATCTTAAAAAAACATCCTAGTATATTGAAGATACTGGTTTCATTACAAAAGAAGTAATAAAAATAGTTTAGAGGGTTGGAGAAGCAAAATAAAACAAATGAACATGAGAGAATGAATTACCTTTAAAAGTGTAACTCCTTTTGATTTGATCCTAAAGGCTTCATTTGAATGGATTCTGCCCTGAGGGAATCCTCTAGGATGAGTAGAGGGATGTGGAGAGAGTAAATGGGAAGGGGTTGGCCGAGCCAAAGGCTTTGGGAGTGTGGGTAATGAGGTAGAGGTGGGGGCCTTTTATAAGAGGAGTGGAGGGTCA
Source organism: Viscum album (assembly GCA_963277665.1). NCBI lineage: Eukaryota > Viridiplantae > Streptophyta > Magnoliopsida > Santalales > Viscaceae > Viscum > Viscum album. Next base: position 1,744,798,675 of record OY728156.1, read on the forward strand.
CTTTTGGGAAGTAAAGAAATATTACTTTATTTGAAAATGTGTTTCGGTTTTAAAAGGTCCCACATTGATATAATTCGTGTATAAGGTGATAGGGGATGTAAATACACCCATCCAATAAGTTTTAGACATGTTTAGTTCATAGATTTTACATTATCATTCCATTTTATTTTAATCGTTAAATAAAGATGTCATCACTGCATCATTATGATGTCATAATTTATTTAATTTATTCAGTGTCTAAAAATTTAAAAAAAATACTATGATGTAGGAAATATATTTATCTTTCCAATTACTATTTATAATCAAAAATCTGATCTTTATAACTCCATGTAAAATGTTTTTTCGTAAAACATAATATGTTTGTGTCATTTTTACTTTTACATTAAATAAAACGTTATTTATGTCATTTCCCAACCAAAGTGGCTCCATGGGGTCCCCAAGTTGACCCATGGATTGTAATGGTCGGCCATGACAAAACAAATGAGGGTAGGACATGTGTCAAGCTCATCTTATTTTATTAAAGCATTATTTTTACCTTAAACTACACTAATTACCACTAATCGCGATTAAAAACTTAATAAGTTACTATTCACCAAAAAATTATTTTTATCCCATTGAACCACATTTTACTTCTTAATGACAACCATGTATGTCGGATATTTGAAATTCAAAACACAAAGACGGCAAAATTTCATTTAAATGGAAAAATCTGTTTTTATAAGTACCACTTAGTGCTTTCACTATTCATCAAAAATTGAAGTTTTTCAGAAAAATCCCAAAAATTCACCATAAGCTATATTTGATATTCCAAATTCAAAAATGAAGTCTATTATAAAAAATTCAAAAAATATAAGTCAGATTAATTAATTTAATAATTAATTCCCGCTTTCAAAGAAAATAGCGTGTTTTTATGAAACAATAAGTATCAAAAGATTGACACTAGTTTAAGTCCAATTTCAAAGTGAAATTGATTCCAATGACCACCATTAGATTAAATGTTAAAAATATATTCTAATTTATCTTTAAAACCAATTCAAAAGATAATCAAATCATATAAATAAATTAGATTAAAAATATGTTTTGAATTAAAATACAACATTTTACACTATTCATTGAAAAAATGAACTTTATCGGAAAGATACCAAAAATTTACACAAAGTAAATTTTGATGTCCCAATTCTAAAGAAGAGTTTTATTTGGTCCAAAATAATGTATAATCGTGATCAAAACTATATTTAATGACAGTTCTCCATCAAAAGGTGATAAGTCAACCTTTAGTGAAAATTAGGGTATAAAAGCCTAAAATTGAATTCCTTTCGTATTTTAAGCCATTATCATTTATTGGATAAATGTAAAAACATTTAAAAGCATATATAATCATATTTTAGTTATTTCTATCCATTCCCGCCAACACAACGGCTACATGTTAACTATCATTTAAAATAATATTATTTTATTATTAGAGTGCAATGTAAAATTCCCAAGAAACTCGTTGTTGCGTATTGGGTACGCCATCGAGCATAGAATCCCCTTTAAATTAATATTAATGTTTGATCCAAAAATATGGGTAAATATAAATATGTCATATTCTTTATTTACCTGGGGTGTTACATCCTTCCCCCCTTTTTGGGAATTGCGTCCTCACAATTTTTAAAATTGAGCTAGGAAACATCATTGAAAGTCCCACATCGGAACAAAAGTCGGTAAAACAAACAATTTAAAATAAAGAAAGATATGTACAATGGTCACCCGAGTTAACCCATACTAGGATTCCAAGTATGAAAATATGGACATGGAGGAAAAAACAAAGGGTCATGTTCTGATGGAGAGTGATAGAAAACATGTTTAGGAGAAAGTTAACCACGAGAATATCACAAACTTGTGATGGGTTAAACGGTATTCGATTCCCCAATAGGAAAAGTTAATAGACAACGTTTTTGTTTTAAGATACTTTTTATTAAGAAATTTATTCATAAGAAAAACATAATCACTTATCATGTTGACATTCAACTTTTACTAGATTCCTTAATCAAACTCATATTTTTTCCAAAAGACGAGTATTTAGGGAGACTTGTTCACATTAAGAGTATTATAATCAACTTCTAGAGAATCACCTAATACACAAAAGAGAACTATACAATTTCCTTGTCTTCAAACCTTAACCAAAACTAAAACCAAAAAAATGTTACTACAAGATCAGATAATCCAGAAAAAGATAACCCTTTAAAACGAAAATCTATGCTTAATCTCCAAAATTTGTTCAACAAAACCCAAAGTTCAATGAAGACCATTAGATAAATGATTTGTCCATAAAATCCTTCATAGTAAACACAAATAATATTAAAACCCAAATATTTGAAGGATTTAGTCACATAGTCTTCCAAGTTAAATCGTAACATTTATCTCCAAACAATATTAGTTGCTCCTAAAGTCTCGTTTTGAAATGTAATTAACCTAATCACATATCCTCCATGATAGGTTAATCATTTTCATAAATAACCCAAAATCAACTTACTCTTAATTCATAAAATAATATAACTAAAAAGAATCGGTCAAACTAACCAGGGACTTCACGTAGTCCAGTGGTAGGCGATAAATACCAGTCGCACTTTGGTTGTGGGTTCGATTCCCGCAGCTTTGTCCGACGCGACGGGATGTCACACGGTCTGCGTGTTGTCCTTTTTCCAAAACTATATAATTCTTAAAACATTCCCCAAAATGAGATAAAATCTTCAAGAATAATCATAACATATTTTAACCTCAAGTTTATCTCATTCCTTTCATTTTCCATCATATCATAGAGTAACCCATAATTACCTAAAAATTAAGTATCATATAAACCCTAATGGTTACCTTAATAATTAATACCTGAATTTCCACATCAAGTTGGCCATCTCGTACATGATGCATTAGAGAACTCACCAAGGTTGAAGTGGTTGATCATGACTCCTTGATAGTTGGTTTAGAACAACCACAAGTTTCCTCATTGAATCCCCCATTTTATCTAGTATCTTAAACATAAAACCACCACAGTTTCCATCAAACCTGTTGTCTCTTTGGTGCCTTCTAGATCCATCCATTCACTAAAAACAGAAAGGTCAGTGTGAGTATATCAACATAACCATCATGTACTAATGAGGAAGATAAACACTAAGATATACGTACTCATTCACTTTATCTAAATCTTGTACTCTTTCTGATATCCTAACCATTATGGTACTGTCACTTATGCTTAGAGAATACCCTAACCTCTAATGTTATCTAAACCGACCTCTGATACCAACTATAAGGCCCCAGCCTTAAACCTTACTTAATCTTGAGTTACTACAAGATTACACATTGAGTATCTTTTCAGGTTTAGAGTTTTAGAGAATTAGATCATGAAACTTGCATTACATTCCACATTTAAAAAAAGTGGTTTCATAAAAGACATTATTCATTCTTCCCATCAACGGGAACATATTTAAAATATAACATGGATTCTTTCTTGACACATCCTTGACACTATCATCACATCATGTACCTTTCCCTTGACCTGTGAAAAACATTTCAAAAACATGGGATGAGCATAAAAAGCTCAGTAAGAGTTATAAAAATAAATAAAGGAAACATGAGTTCATATATACATTAGAATGAAATCACACTTTACCCATAATACATAGGCATATCAAATCATGAATAAATCATAGAAAACATAAGACATAAAGGTAACTTGAGGCATTCATAACATTCTTACGTAGGGAGTAACCCGCTTGGTTACTTTTGGAATGCCCATCACCGTATATTCCCAAAATCTCTTCGGAGAAACCTTAAAGTTTCACTCCTTTGCGTTACCCAATGCATTGGAGAGCTATATCGGGCTCACACGCCCTTAGTTTATCACGGAACCATCCGTTTTCATAACAATGTCCAAGAACCATAACATAAATGTTTCACATAAAACATGCATAAAGGAAACATAACATTTCCACATTTCAATCACAATGTAACATTTTAGTATATTGAAATAATGAATCCATTCAAAAAGAAACCCTTTCCAAAACCATTTAAAACATTTAATAAAGAGATTTTTGAATCAAAGTATCCCATACCACCTTGAAGCTTACAATTTTAAACCATTAATATCCATATAAATAAATCCTTTAAACCATTTTAAAAACATGGATATTAATAAGAACAAATAATTAAAACATTTAAAACGATATTTTGGTTAAAGGGGTTTTACCAAAATTAGAGACACTTGAATACAATAATTGAGGAATAACATTTAGTCAGAACTTTATAATATCATGAGAATAAATGGATTCATGATATAATACTCCAAAGGATAGTATATACACCATATAAGAGTGAATTGGTGCATAACAACAATGAACCCTCAATAGAAATGTCAAATGTGATGAAATCCCTTATAAAGAAGGTATCCTTAAATTAAGAACAAATCAATCACAAAAAATATGTGTGACAAATATAAATACACCCAATATAAGTAGATTTTACGTTTAAAACAGTAAATGGTCATTCACACATATTCAATGGATGACATATTCAATGACTACATGTTGAACCCAAAGAAATCGAAATTGGGTTAAAAAGTTCCCTTGAGAGCCTAACGACATCACATCAAAAAGAGTTGATGAGAGATAAAAAGAGTATCTCATCACTTGGACATAAAATTTAAATCAATAAGGATATATGAGAACATATCCCAACATAACAATATGTAAATTAAAAGACCCAACAAAAGCAGTCTTTTAAAAAAAAGGAGGGTGAAAGGTTCCCTTACCGACTTGGGTATCTTTCAAAACATACACCCCATGAAAGAATGACAATAGATCATTGATGTAAATACTCATAAACGAAATTATATTTCACAAAGATTAGAAAAATGGGCAGTACATACACCACTCAATGGAATTTGTGGCAAATGTAGCATAAATCTCACGGGAATAAAAGTGAGATGAAAAATCCCTTACGAAAACTCGGCAGCCTAACGGCGCCACATAAAACTTACGAATATGGATTGATGAGATATAATAGGGTATCTCATCGCATTACAATAAAATTTACAGAAAGAGGAATATAAAAGAACATACCCCAACAATAAAAAGATGAGCTTAAAAGAAGTGACATAAAGGAGAGTACTTAAAAAGAAAGAGAGAGGTTAGATCTCTTACGAAAGTTCGGCAGCCTAACGGCACCACTCAAAACTTCCAAAATGGATTGATGAGAGAGAATAGGGTCTCTCATCACATGAACATAAAATTTACAGTAAGTGTAATATAAAAGATCATCCCAATAACAAGAAATATGAGCTTTAAAAGGAATGACATAAAAGTGTGTACTTAAAAAGAAAGAGAGGAGTAGGATCCCTTACCTCATATCCGACTTGACCCGACCGTTCTTTAACATCATGAATAATAAACTTGAGTTAATCTCTACTTGCTTAAGAACCTTTTTCATGTTAATTATTCCTTTTATACCATGTTATGAACATCATTTAATCATTTAAGTTAATAATGTTCATTTTGTGGGTATTTGGTTCTTAAGTCAAAAATAGACTTCTTACACTTACATGTTGTTAATTTGGTCAAATGTTTGTTATATCCAGAATGAAATTCCAGATTTTTATATCATATATATCATATATATCCAGAATATAAATGTATTTATAATATCACATAATCATTTAGAGGATAGAAATGAAATACACCGTTCATGGAGACGGTAAGCCGTACGTACGCATGAACGCTACTTTCATTTCTATGTCGTATTAATGGAATTAAAACTATATGAGAGGTATGTATATTTTAATTACAGAATTATATTAATCATCCAGATGTATCATACATCATATATATCCATTATATATATGTACTTGTAATAGTACATGATATTTTGAGATAAGAAATGAAATGTACCGTTCATGGAGACGGTAAGCCGTATGTACACATGATCGCTACTTTCATTTCTATTTTGTATTTTATAGAATGGAATCATAATTAAATAAAGGTATATTATAATTCCAGTGTAATATCATATATAATATCATAGTTCCATCCTTTATACGTCCCACATATGGTATTTAACGAATCAAATCACTTTGAGGGGGCGGTAGTCCGCACTTCCTTAAATGAAGATATCGCGTATACCCATAATGGAAACCATAAAGGTATGCCCAAAATGTAAAATAAATAATCTTAAGGGAAAAATATTATATATCATATATAAAAATAGTGACATCATAATGGCCACCTTTGAAGGTGTTAAATGAGTATTGAACAATCATCGTTTCGGGAGGCAGAATTTCGCCATCAACGGAAACCGTATGTTCTTTAACCATTTGATGTAGTTGTGTGAGAGTGTAGATCGAATAAATATTATAAAAACATCCTAGTATATTGAAGATACTGGTGTTGTTACAAAAGAAGTAAATAAAAAGAGTTTAGGGGGTTGGTGAAACAAAATAAAACAAATGAACATGAGAGAATGAATTACCTTTAAAAGTGTAACTCCTTTTGATTTGAGCCTAAAGGCTTCATTTGAAAGGATTCTGCTGAAAGGGAATCCTCTAGGATGAGGAGAGGGATGTCGATAGAGTAAATGGGCAGGGTTTGGACAAGCCAAAGGCTTTGGGAGTGTGGGTAATGAGGTAGAGGTGGGGGCCTTTTATAAGAGGAGAGGAGGGTCACTTTTGTGAAGTAAAGAAATATTTCTTTATTTGAAAATGTGTTTCGGTTTTAAAAGGTCTCACATTGATATAATTCGTGGATAAGGTGATAAGGTATCGAAATACACCCATCCAATAAGTTTTAGACATGTGTTGTTCATATATTTTACATTATCTTTCCATTTTATTTTAATCATTAAGTAATGATGTCATCGCTGCATCATTATGATGTCATAAATAATTTACTTTATTTAGTGTCTAAAAATTATAAAAAAATACTATGATGTAGGAAATCTTTTTAGCTTTATAATGACTATTTATAATCAAAAATACGATCTTTATAACCCCATATAAAAATTGTTTTTGTAAAACATATTATGTTTGTGTCATTTTTACTTTTACATTAAATAAAAAGTTATTTATGTCATTTCCCAACCAATGTGGCTCCATGGGGTCCCCAAGTTGACCCATGGCTTGTCTTGGTCGTTCAAGACACAAACAATGAGGTTAGGACATGTGTAAAGCTCATCTTATTTTATTAAAGCATTATTTTTACCTTAAACTACACTAATTACCACTAATCGCGATTAAAAACTTAATAAGTTACTATTCACCAAAAAATTATTTTTATCCCATTGAACAACATTTTTACTTCTTAATGACAACCATGTATGTTGGATTTTTGAAATTCAAAACACAAAGATGGAAAATTTTCATTTAAACAGAAAAATCAGTTTTTATAATTACCACTTAGTGGTTTCACTATTCATCAAAAATTGAAGTTTTTCAGAAAAATCCCAAAAATTCACCATAAGCTATATTTGATATTCCAAATTCAAAAATTAAGTCTATTTTAAAAAATTCAAAACATATAAGTCAGATTAATTAATTTAATGATTAATTCTCGCTGTTAAAGAAAATATCGTGTTTTTATGAAACAATAAGTATCAAAAGATTGACACAAGTTTAAGTCCAATTTCAATGTGAAATTGATTCCAATGACCACCATTGGATTGAATGTTAAAAATATATTCTAATTTAACTTTAAAACAAATTCAAAATATAATAAAATCATATAAATAAATTAGTTTAAAAAAGAGGATTTTAATTAAAATAACAACATTTTACACTATTCATTGAAAAAATGAACTTTATCGGAAAGATACCAAAAATTTACACAAAGTAAATTTTGATGTCCCAATTCTAAAGAAGAGTTTTATTTGGTCCAAAATAATGTATAAGAGTGATCAAAACTATATTTATTGGCAGTTTTCCATCAAAAGGTGATAAGTCAACCTTTAGTGAAAATTAGGGTATAAAAGCCTAAAATTGAATTCTTTTCTTATTTTATGCCATTATCTTTTATTGGATAAATGTAAAAACATTTAAAAACATATATAATCATATTTTAGTTATTTCTATCCATTCCGGCCAACACAACGACTACATGTTAACTACCATTTAAAATAATATTATTTTATTATTAGAGTGCAATGTAAGATTCCCAAGAAACTTGTTGTTGCGTATTGGATATGCCATCGAGCATAGCATCCCCTTTAAAGTAATATTAATGTTTGATCCACAAATATGGGTAAATATAAAGATTTCATATTCTTTATTTACCTGGGGTGTTACAATATATCATCGGTTTTTTTAAATAATCGATTCCAAAACAACTTTTTTTTTTAATTTTAGGTGTCAGTTTTTAATAAAACAGATGCCAAAATACAAATAGAATTCATTTTTGGCATCGGTTTAGAAAAACTGAAGTAAAAAATTCATATTTTTTATGTCGGTGACTTCAACGTCGGTTAAAATCCGACGTCCAAAAGTAAAAACAAACTAACGTTAATGACTATTTTTCTTCAATTGAATTATTAGAAGCACTATAAAAATACATTATTATATTATTAATAACCATATTTTATTAAATTTCATGAATGTTATTGAGATATATATTATATTATTTCATCAAGGGATTATAAACAAATTCAATTACAAAAAGCGAAGAGATTGTTCTAATAAACTATTAAACATGGTAACATTGAACTGTAATACCCATGTAAGAAAAAATGTAAGTTCATGAAACACAAAATATTGTAAAAGATATTATATTCATTATATAACATTTCAAATCAATTATATAAACCTCATAGAAAATTATATTTGGAAAACATCGAATGTGTCTCACATAAGGAAAATTGAGATAAAATTATTTACCAATTTGGTAACATTCGAAACATAATCCCCATTAATGGAATATCATAGAATAGGTAGTTAAATAAAAAAAATTAATTATAATAATCACTGAATACAACCATGTTCAGTATACACAACACAAAATGGAGTGGGTTGTGAATAAAGTATTATCTCATGGAAATTAAAATGCATATGAATTTTTATTATGTTGTGACTTGAATCACTTCATTAACATACAAACCACTTTGATAATAAATATAAGTTTATTATAAATCTATAATATAACCATATTATTATATCAATTTATTTATATGGTTTTGTTATGACATTATAAAACCCAATTTTTATTAACTATATTTTAAGTATTCAATTCGGGTAATATCTTCTTTGTTCAATGAATGTGTATTTATTTGTTGTATCCTTGTTCCTTATACTTATATAAATTTTCCAGAATTTAAAAAATGGTATAAATATCACATATATTTAATTTATTTTTATTATGAAAATATATACAATCTATTTGTATAAAATGGAATACATCATTCATTGAGACGGTAGGTCGTACATATGCATGAACATTGTTTCCATTTAGTAGTCGTGTTATAAAAAAAGTAAATAAATTTTCTGTATATATATATGTATATATAAATTTATTTATAGTATATTTATTATATCATATATAGCATATAATATCTCAAAACACATCCTTAATAATGTCCATGTAGTTTTGGAAAAATCATGTTGCTTTGAGAGTGTGGAAGACGACACATCCTCAAAAAAAATTATCATATTTACACAAAATGGGAAATATAAATATATGGCATGTAAAAGGATTTAATAATACTAATTTCATAATAAATATAATATATAAAATATTTAAATAGAGATTCCATCATAATATATACTATTAGAGGAGGTAATGGATAATTGACTAATCATCGTTTCATGTGATGGTAGTTCATATTACATGTAACCAATATATTTGGTACCCATTAAATGGTAGTGTGTGTAAATCTAGGTATAAAAATTATAATATAAACATCATAGTATATTTAGAATATTTTTTAAACAAGAATGCAATTATATAATATTAGGGGTTGGAGAATTGAAATAATATAAAAGAACCTGAGGAAAAATGTTATCCTTGTTTTGGGTAAAACATTTTTATTTGCTCAGAATTTATTTTAGTATTGTTTTATGCCAATGGATTGTCCTATAGTTTTTTTGTGAGATTTTTGGAAATATTTTTAAGGTATTATTTTGATCTAATGTGGCCTGAGGGGTGTTAAGAGGAGTGTCACTCTTGTAAATTTTTGGGAAACCAATTCCACCAAAAACAATTCCCATGTCAAAAGGATACAACAATATAAAATGTTATATATAATGGAGGGTAGGATGAAATAATTTTATAAAATGATCCTTGTAAAATATTATAGTTTATTTGGTGCCTTAATATTAATGTATTTTTATTTAGTGTAAATTTACTTCAATCATTGTAAATAATTATAATTTCATTAACAAATATCTTCGAGTAAAAAATATGATACCATTATTAGAAATTTAAATTAATATTACTCCAAATATAGAATATATTTTTTCAAATTAAAATCACACATGTGTTGTAAATTAATTAAATTTAATCTTGTAGTTGGGTCGACAATGACTTTTTATAATAAAAACCCTTCAATAGATAGCTATGTTTAAATATTCAGTTTTAAAGGAAAATTGATTCAAATGGAAAAAATTTGGTGGATTGATAATAATATATTCTAATTAATCTATTAAACCATATTAAAATATTATTTAACCTTATAATAAATAATATGAAAATTAGTTTTAAATTAAAATTCTTTTTTTCAGTATTCATCAAAATGTGATTTTTCTTTGAACAATCATAGAAATTCACCAGTTGAAAATTTCATCATTATAAATTAAAAATTGATTTATATTTTAACAAATGAAATTTTTTAATGTGTCTAAATTTACTTCTTTTATTTATTCTTAAAGGGCATTAAAATCAATTAATTTGAGAAAATGTTATTTTTAAATATATAAAGACTTTACAAAAAAATTATATCATTCATTATGAATATTAAAACTTTATATAAACCCAAATTAAAAATGATTTAAATAATTTTTATTACTATTTTTATTAATATTGTTAACATCTAGGCTATACTTATCTTAGTTAAATAAATATAACAATAAAATGACATTTTGTAGAAACACAGTGTTTCTTATGACATACGCAAATAAATATACATCCAATGCCATGGTTATTTATACTATTATACAAAGAGTTAAAATTTGAACTTACCATCTATGTTTTTTTGGGCACACAACTTTTATGAAAATTGAATGAAATGTATTATTTTCTCCATTCAGACAAGGGTTAAAACAGTAAGGCACTAATCTATGTGATGTGTTGTCACCTGACCAACGGACTATACATTTTTATAAAAAAAAATCCATATTAAATTACAATAAATGTGACCAACATCCTCAGAATTATAATTTTTATATTAAGTAATACAAATATTTTTTAACCATAGTTATTATCTCATAACATTCATTTGTTCATAAAAAATAATATAATAACCAATTACCACCAAATAAAAGATCTTATAAACCCAAAATATTCGTCATATTTTAAAATTTATATCCACAAAGGGTAATGTTATTATTCATAATAGATTACATAAAATTAAACCTATGGGTTTTATAAAACAATACCCAAAAAATAAATTTTTCCAAAAATGTATATATTCACTTAAATATTTAATTACATAAATCCTTTAAGGGTATGTTGAATATATGAGACATATGATCAGACTATATATTATAAAACTATGATGATATCAATAATTAATATGTTAACATCATAATAAATCATCAATTTCTCTAATTTTTTCTAAACCCTACAAGAATATCAATTATAATGATCCATCCTTAAACATAAAATATTTTTGTGACATTAGACTACTTTTACCTTTATGCCATTATAAATGTACTTTTCTGGTATATAGATTTATTATGATTGAATAAAAATCATACACGGTAAACCCATACAATACATGTGTATATGTATTCTCAATTTCAATTATTCCCATGAAACAAAAAGTTTTTACAGAAATCATAGTTTCTATTCCTGAAAAATATTCAATCAGTTTATCTTGACCACATGTTAGTCCTTACTCATCACTAACCCCTTGTGAATTATTTTTATATGTATTATGAGGAAAAAAATTTATTTAGGGGAATTTAAATAAAAAAACAATACACCAATGAAAAACATGAAAATCTATTGCATAGATACCATTACAACATTACCCATTAATAATTTCTAGAATATCATTTCTATAAGAAATCATAATTCACTTACTCTAGAAACAACATTAAAATTAAATAAAAAAATATATTTTCTTTGGAACCATGGAGATTCACATTTATAACATGTATGATTCTAGTGTCAAAAATAACTAGGAATAATTAAATGTTTTAGAGAATCCCTTTTGTAACTACTACCATTTCCGAAAAGGACATGGTGCATTACATAATGAATTAAAGAATTTTCTAGACACACAGAACTATATAATGGGAACACCGTACACAATCTATTCACACATATTTTATAAGTAATATAGGGATTAAAAGTGAGTTATATTTTGTTAAACAATATATATTTGTTTTTTAAGGCCTTCTGGTTCCAAATATACATCTCAAGTACCATATCATGAATAATGTATTTTATGCATTAAATTTTCATCAAAAAACATATGAAAAACACTTTAAAATGCATATAAAAACCCATTTTATATTAAAATAATTACTATTTTAAATTAATAAAATTAAATATGAAAATAACCAAAAAAACCTAAAGAGGGTTTTTCTCTGAAGAAAATATTCTGGAAAAAATATTATGAAAAAATTCATTTCAATTATTAATAATGCTTTATATTTTAAATTTTTTAATTATAAAAATATGTATTTAAACTGAAAATAACTATATATTTTGGTAAAGGAATATTCACATCATTTTTTATTAATTATAAACAAAAAATCTACTCATGCCATATAAGTTAAAAAAAAATTCAATTTTTTAAAAAATTCATAAAAAAAATCAATTTGGTAAATTTAAAAAATCCATTACAAACATTTTTAAATATATAACATACGTAAAAACAAATTTTTAAAATAATAAGAGATAGTTAACTCTTTATTTAAACTATTTCTTCTTGGATAATTGTACTGGCCTGCCCATAATTTCTATGACTCCATTTGAACAAACCCCTAGGATTCTAAGCTATTCAATTATAGATTTAATAAATTCTCCAAATTATAATCTCCCAGAAACTATTATACCTGACATTGACTACTAAACTCTCTCAAACACAGAAGGATCTTTAATTTGGGAGCCTATTCACAATGGTATTCTTAAATAAAAATATTTTTAGAATTGTTATTTTTTTAATTCTGAAATTTATTTTGCTTGGTTAAAATATTTTAACAAACCATGGAAAAATCCTTCAATATTAACTCTTATTTGGCCCATTTCTCATACAAAATTTTCCATAGGCATGAGCCTTCAATCATTGGGAATTTAACTTATCTCTAAATGATTATTCTACATCTAACAAATAGATTTTTATAATCATATCTTTCATTCTTATGCCATAACATCTTCTACTAGGAAAAATATTTTTTATATATTTGACTTACATAGTTTATTCTTGACTTAGTCTACTCACAAACAAAGAGATGTGAGGAAATGGAATTTCCTCACCAAATTAATAAAATTTTACATTCCATTATTGATGAGCTCTATAATGTGTTCAGGTATAATTGAAATGTTATTATTCATAACAACAAGTTACTCAACCATAATTCAAGTTTTATGTGGATCTTTATTTCCATAAATGAAGCTCCATCGCTGATAAATGGCCATTTCAACAACACTATTAATAACCTTGGAATTCTGTGATATCTAGGGGTTGATGGAGATATTTTTCAACATCATCGCTGTTTGAAGTGTTCTATTGAACTCCATTTCATGGTGGGATTAATGTAAATATGGATAGTGCCTCCAATAGATATTTGGGTCCTGAAGGTCATGGAGGCATCTTTAGTAACCACCTTGGTCTGATCCATCGATGCATACATGGTAGTGGCAGAATTTCTTCTTCAATGGAGATTGAAATGATGAGTATGATATATGCTATTTCTTTCACTAATCATTATGGTTGGAATAGTATCTGAATTGAATTTTTTTTATTAGCATTTTGAAAACAATTTAGAATGGTGTGATACATCTTGAGTGGATGATTACTATCTATTGGATGGATTGCATCCACTCACTGCTAGAAATCAATTACATTATCACTAATTTTCATCCTGAAGATAATATGGATTTCAATGTCCTTTCTATTAAGGTACTAAATCAAGAAATTATAGGGCTTCATGTTCTTCACTCTGATATTCTCTTTGTTCATGATAATTATTGTAACATGATTCTGTATTTTAGAGTCTTTAAACATATATCTTTTATAATATTAATTCCTTGGTTTCTCGTAAAGAATTCATCTATAAGATGTTGTCATGTGAAAGAAATCACATCACTTCATTTATTTAACGACCCAAACTTTTGTTAATTATAATTACTCTTGATCTAATTAAATGACTTGTTATGCAAAATGGTAATATAAAACATATGCAATTATTTTGTTTTATTGTTTTCAATTTTAAAATAACACTATGAATTGTGACTTTTTCTAATATAGTCATTGAACAGTGATCATATTATTAGTATAAATATAGGGCTTTAACAAATCCAATTTACTCAGACAAAGGAAACGATGGCATCATCCAGAAGAACTACTCCATACGAAGCTCATATTTTGGAGTTCGTAAAGGAGGTAGTGTCATTGGTATTTTCTCTTAACCAAGCCCAAGTCAAGCTTAAAGACATTAATCTTGAACCGAACATACTATGATAGAAGAGGAGGTTAATAGAGATTACCACTCGATCGATATTATCTGAGCCTCCTCAAGAGTCTCTCACCACCCCAAACCTTACCCTTCTTTCTTATGCAGGTTTATAAGGGTTTATGTAACAATACCTTAGCACTATCATTATGTGCATCATTTTTTTACAAAATAAATAATATACATTATTTTTATTTTTTATACATTTTAATTTGTTTTTAAATTAGAAATAGTATTTATTGTTAATATTAAATTATGAAATATATTTTGATGAATTATAGGATTTTTTAATTGAATTATATTTTAATAAAATTTTATTACTAAATTATTTTTTATTGAATTCAAATTATCATATAAATTTTATGAATTCAATTGTGATTTTTTTAAAGTTTGAAAACTATTTTTGTCAAAACCCATGACGTTTCCATAAATTTTGTTTTTTATTTGAAATGTAAAAATTCACATATTTATAAAACAATTTTGATAAAATGATTAATATTTTTGCAATCAAGATGTTGAAATTATACAATGGTAAATTTTTCATAATTTTACGAGACAGTCAAATTTTTGGGTAAAACATAAATACCATTTAAATATATAATGTGTTTTATTACATCATAATGTCCTAATTGTGAGGTAATAAATTATTACAAATGATATTTTCTACCAATATATGTTTTATATTAAATATAATGTGATTTTAGATATGTTTTATTAATTTTATGGTTCTTAATGGACCCTTCCAAACATATAAAACATTTTAACTTTTTAAATTGATTTCATTGAGGGTGTGACAAACCTCTACATAAGCATGTATAATATATTAATAAGTAAGGAAATTGGCCTTATGAAATTATTTTTTCCACTCCACTTTGTTAAAAACCATGGGCAGTACCCATTGGTTGGTTAGCGGTTTTGATTAGATTAATGTGCAGTTTCCAAAACCAAAATAATTGAGAATTCCCTCTCCTTTCAAATATAAACCCACCAAAGCTCAAACATACTCTTCAATCAAATCCTCTATAGCTCGACCATCCATTTGCATCCACCCTATATAATCCTCCCATGTCACCCCAATCCCTCATTAAGCCTCTCTCAAGACTCTCTCAAGCCTTTGGGATCACACTTCCAAGTAAGGGATTAATTCCTTTCTCATTTATGCCCAAATTTATTTACGTTGTTTTTACCTTTTATTTTTAAATAAAAATGTTGTAGTATGATTTATAACCTCCCATATATTTCTATAATTTTGTTTAAATGATGAGAGGCCGCTTTCTCTCTCATTAATTCCTCACATATACACCTGTTTCCACACTGAAATTTCATAAGCGATTTCCCTCTCCTCATTTACATTTATGAAATTATATTATATTATGAATATAAATTAAATTAAATATTCTAGTACATGTATCGGTGTGCCCCATTACTGTCCATTTAATGTACATATAAAGACACATCAATTTCTCTCTAATCTCATATATTTATGAAAATATATGTCACGGCGTTTTGATGCCAAAATTACATAGCTTTTTACCAAGCCAATGTCATTGTGTAGTGAATACCATGCTCATTTCCCTATCAATGGTTTTAACCTTTATGAACATTTAATTATTGATTATGGTGTTTAATTTATGAATTCCACATTCCTTTATCAAGGAATAAATGACGATGTTTGATTAAACCATGTTATATGATTCATGTGGAAAACTTATGAATGAAATGTAATGATTAAGAACAGTGCACCCTAATAGCACTCCAATGCATTGGGTAAATTTTAGTATCATGATTCATTATGTGAAAAGAGGTTTTAATCATTTTATTTCAATTTCAATGACGTTTACTCATCCTCCATGTGCAAGGAGACATGGATCATGCTAATATCATGTTAAATGTTGTTTCCACATTTCTATTTTTAATAATCATGCTGCATCAAGACGTAATGTTCATGATTCTATTTTTCTCCATTGATATACCTATTTCCCAACATGTTCTTTATTATTCATGTAATATTGTTTACTCCATTAATGGGCTTTATATCTCACCCTTTTATTCTGTATGTCCTCAGGTTATCCCATGCAATGCAATGGACGAATGAATGATGTGGTCTTGTAAAAGGTGTTTTCAATAAGATGTTGTGTTTTTTGTTTTATATTGTAATGTGATGTTCCTATGCCACAAATAAACTAGTCCTATAGATCTTTAATGTTGTGTCGAGTTATGGTTTCATGTAATGAATTATGTTTATGTGTGAAAAAAGAGCATGTTTATTATAGTTGGTATCAGAGGATGGGTTTTGTAATTTTTGTGATTAGGATTAAAAAACCCTAGAGAAGCCTAAGGGATAGATGTAACATGCCAGGTAAATAAAGAAAATGAAAATTTTCATGTTTATTAATATTTGTGAGTGAAATATTAACTTTACTTTATTGGGGATGCTATGTTCGATGGCTTACCTGATAAACAACAATGGGTTTCATTGAAGCTTTACGTTTCTCATTACTAATATAATATTATTATTTTAAATGGATATTTACTCCTATCCATTTTATTGGTGGGAATGAAAAAATAACTATAATATGATTATATATGATTTTAAATGTATTTACTTTTTTCCAATTAGTTTTAGAGGCTTAAAATGTGAATGAATCTAATTTTAAGCATAATTTACAATAAAAGAATTATTTACCACCTTTTAATGGTGAACCCTCTTTAAATCTAGTTTTGGTAACATTATTAAATTATGTTTGACCAAAAAAATATTTATTTATAAAGGGGACATCAAAATTTACTTTGTGCAAATTTTTGGAATTTTTCTGATAAACATCATTTTTTAATGAATAGAGAAAAATATTGTTTTTTAATTGAAAACTTCATTTTTATCTAATTTATTTATATTCTCATATTATTTATTTAATTTGTTTTAAAGTTTAATTAGAATATCTTTTTTCAATTTAATCAAATGTTGGTTTTTAGAATTAATTTTACATTGAAAGTGGGCATAAACAAGTGTCAATCTTTTGATAGTTATTGTTTCGTAAAAACACGCTATTTGTTTTAACAATGGAAATTAATTTTAAATTTATTAATTCCACTTCGATGTTTTGAAATTATAGAAATAGAAAACATTTTTGAATTTGTAATATCAAATATACCTTTGGAATAATTTTTGGTATTTTTCTGAAAAAATTTAATTTTTGATGAGTAGTGAAACCACTTAGTAGTAGATAAAAAAAACAGACTTTTTCATTTAAAAGAATTTTTACCGCTTCGATGAATTGAATTTACAAAATACGACATACAAGGTTGTTATTAGTAAGTAGAATTTGGTTCAATAAGATGAAAATAATTTTGGGTGAATAGTAACTTTTGACTTTTATTTATAACGGTTAAAGGTAAATATTGTAATTCAAGGTAAAAAGAATGTGATAATAATACCAAATTATCATAACACCTTTTCTAACCATATTGGATGAGTCATGGACGACCATGGTCATCTTTGGTACGATTTTGGGATCCCATGGAGCCATTTAAGAGTGATAATGACACTTTAGATTAATTAATTTATATTAAAGGCAATAATACCATATACAATAACCTTTTAGTAAATAAATTTCTATATGGTGTTATATAAGAAATAGTTTTGACTATAAATATTAATTGGAAAGATAAAAATATTTCTTACATCATGGTAATTTTTTATAATTTTTAGAAAACAAATAAATTAAATTAATTATGACACAATAATGATGCAGTATATACCTCATTAATAGATGATTTAAATAAATAAGATTATATATATCAAAATAACATCACAAATCTTTCAAATTCTTATTGGATGATTTTATTTAGAACATGATTCATCTTATCTTTGACTTTAATTAGTTTTGGACATTTAGAAACTGAAGATCATCTTATAATAAAATATTATTTTCACACTTTCCTAAAGAGCCCCTCCTCCCCCTTATAAAAGGAGACCATTAATAACAAGTGTCTCACACCTCTCAAGCCCCTTGGATCAACCAAACCCTACCCAAATATCCTCCTAAGATCCCCCTATTAATCCTATAAAACGTAACATAGGAAGAAGGCATTTTAAAAGGTTATTTTAGTTCAAACCAAAGAAAGTTACCCAAATTAAAAGTAATAGTCTCTCTTAAATTCTTTTGTTTTATATTGTTTTATTTTACTTCTCCAACCACAAAATCTCTTTTTATTACCTTATTTTATAACAAAACTTGTATACTCAATATACTATGATGATTTTATAAAAATTATTCTAACTACACATACACACACCTCCATCTAATGGGTGAAGAACATACTGTTTCTGTGGATGGAAAACTAATGCCCCACAAAACAATGATTGTTCGATTATTTCATACTGCCTAACATGGTGGCCATTAAGATGGAACTACATTTAAATTTGATTTATATTATGTTTATGTTTTCAATATTCTTATGTATTATTCATTTATATCATACCATTATGGGTTCTATTATGATAAAATGTGATAATTTCATTTGAGGAAGTGCAGACTACCGCCCCCTCAAAATGATATCACTCATTATTACATATGTGGGACGTATAAATAATTGAGTTAATAATTTTATATATATGATATTATAATGTAATTATAATATACCTATTTATCATTAAGTTTTAATTTCATTAAAATATGAAATAGAAATGAAAGTAGCGTTCATGCGTACTTACGGCTTACAATCTCCATGAACGATGCATTTCATTTCCTACCTCCAAATGATATGTACTATAATAAATATATATATATATACTTGATATATATGATATCTAAATAATGAATATTATTCGGGATATAATAGACTACTGACAAAACGGACAACTTGTAAATATAAGGTGTTCATTTTTGACTCAAGTACCAAATACCGACAAAACAAACGTTATTAACATAAATGATAACATAATGTTTAAAACTTGGAAATAAGTGATATAAAATGAATAATAAACTTCAAAAATGATCTTAGGCAAGTAGAAATTAACTTTAGTTTGTTATTTAAGAAATTAAAGAGCGAACGGGTCAGGTCGGACAACGAGGTAAAGGATTTTCTTATCTTACTTTTAATTCCATAGGATTTCCATTATTTGACACTTATTCATTGCATGTGGTGTATTGTTTTCTGCCATTTGATATATTTATTACCATGATTCTCATTATATTCATGGTATTATATGATTCATTTGTTTGTTATTAACTTTTGGTCATACGACACAATTGATTACAACGTGGTAAAGGGTTTCATCTCACTTTTTATTCCCGTGAGATTCATGCTATATTTTCCGTACTTCCTTTTATGTGGTGTATGTAATTCCCATGATTTTACTCTTTCTATAATATACAACCATTATATGGGTATTTATATATTCATTGTATGATCCTTCTTTCATGTGGCATATGTTTTGTAAGTTACCAAATCGGTAAGGGAACCATTCACCCTCCTCTTTAGAAAAGACTTCTTTTTGTTATGTCTTTTAATTTACATATTATTATGTTGGGATATGTTCTTATATTTCCTTAATAATGTATATTTTATGTCCAAGTGATGAGATACCCTTTTTATCTTAACAAAACATTTTCTGAAATTTAATGTGTTGTCATTAGGCTGCCGAATTTTTACAAGTGTACTACTTAACAAAATTCAAATTCTTTGGGTTCAATTTTTACTTCTTGAATATGTAATCCTATGAATATGTGTGAATAAGATCTTATTTTTTACAATTAATATCCAATTA
The DNA here is from genome assembly GCA_963277665.1 of Viscum album. Lineage (NCBI taxonomy): Eukaryota > Viridiplantae > Streptophyta > Magnoliopsida > Santalales > Viscaceae > Viscum > Viscum album. The sequence continues at coordinate 1,744,819,296 of OY728156.1, forward strand.
TTTTGGGTGTATTTATATTTTTCACACATAATTATATTATTGATTTATCCTTAATTTTAGGATACCATCTTTTTACGATATTTCATCTCGATTTACCTTTTCATTTAGGATTCATTGTTATTATGCACAAATTCACATTTATATGGTGTATATACTGTAATTTGTTGTATTATATCATGAATCCCTTTATTCTCTGGATTTTATAATGTTTCAATTAAATTTTATTCCTCAATTATTTGTATTCAAGAGTCTCTCATTCTGTTAAAAATTCTTTATCTAAAATATCGTTTTAAATGTTTAAAAGATTTATAATTATAAATATTTATATTTAATGACCATGTTTTAAAAACTATTTTTATTATTTATTTATATGGACATTATTGTTTTAAAATTATAATTCTATTAAAATCGTCAATGTGGTATGGGACTCTTTGATACAAAATTCTCTTTTTAAATGGATTATGAAAATAAATTGATTATTTCAATATCATGAATTTTATTCATGTGATCGAAAATGTAATGTGATTAGTGAAATATTTATATATTCAATATCTTATATGTTATGATGATACATGTACATTTCATTGGTGGGTACGTTATAAACCATATGAGGTGTGGTGTCATGATAAACTAGGATGGGTGGTTACGTTAGAACCTCCAATGCATTGGGTATGGAAGTCGTCTATATGGCTATTCCATTTAGTGATATGTGTGAACGTCGACTATATGGTTATTCTATTTAAGTATTTTTAGCTCCCAAGTCACCATTATATGTAATGTATTTTTATATGGATTTTATGGTAATCTTTTGGTTACAAAATGGTAAGTATTGATCTTTTATTCAATGAAGAGTTTTTACTAATTCATAAAGGTGAAAAGTATTACTTGTGATAACATATTCATGGTTTTCTTTTTGTTTTGAAAAAATAACATTTTTTGTTCTTTGTGTATCCCTTATTGAACTTTTTATGCTCATCCCAAGATTTTGAAATGTTATTCATAGGACATAAAGTGGAATAGGGTCAAGGATGGGATCAATGAAAATTTATTTTTTCTAAAACATGGAACTAGACAAGTATCATTTATTATTGAGTTTTTATTTTGTAAAAAAATGGAAACTAAGTAGACGTTTCTACTTTGTAATTTTTGAGATGTAATGTAATTGTTTTGCCTAATTATCAAAAACTCTAAACCTGAAAATATCCTCAATATAAATTATTCAGTTAATTCAAGATTATGTAATGTTTATTGCAGGGTCCTTACAGTTGGTATCAGAGGTCATTTTAGATAATTTTAGAGGTTAGGGTGTTCTTTGAGAATAAGTGAAATTACCATAATGGTTATGATTTTTGAACGAGTCATGGTTATTTTAGATAAAGTGAATGATTTTAAGATAACATAAATAAGTATATATTTTTATCTACCCTCATTATAAGATATTATATGATGATTTTACTGATATACTCACACTAACCTCATTGGTTTTAGTAAATGGATGGATCTAGTAGGAAACAAAGTATATGTGGATGTGAAGAAAACTATGATGGTTTTCTGAATGACCAACTGAATGAAATGGGAGCTGTAATGGGAACACTTGTGGTTATTCTCAACCAACTATCTGCAGTCAGGATTGACCACCTGAACCTTGTTGATTTTTATAAGTCCTCGTATATGCGAGAAACAAATCCCTACGGATGTTCAGTTAATAATCATAAAGGTATGTATATTAAAATACCAATGATTCAAGGATGTGGAAAGAAACACATATTAAAATTTTTCAAAGGGACAGGAAGATTCTATAGATGTGGATTTGAATGTCATAAATCAAGAACCCGTAATGGAAAAAGGAAGCATCCAGTAGACTCTAGGAAAGGAAAAGAAGTTCTTTTTTAGGGATCAATTGAATGTTTTAAATGTGGTGTGCACATTCATTATGCAAACAGTTTTCCTACATAGATGTTTTGGAAATGGGATCACCAGGATCATACGAATATATGTTAACAAACACTTAAGGCCATTCCTATTGAGGATTAAGAAACTGACAATGACCAATGAATGCTATGGATTATTTCTTAACATTTGTTTTGACGTTATTAAATGTTAGGATATGAATCATGATTTTTTTGTAGGAAATAAGTATTTCAGAATATGTTGGTAAAGAATGATTAATGGATCATGAAGAATGTTGAATGTGTAAGATGTCAACATATAATGGATCCAATAGTTATGGTAGATTTTAGGATGGAGAAATGCTTATAAATTTTAAGGCTCTTTTGATGAAGGGATTATATTAGATGATTTTTACAGTATGTGTAACCCAGAAGTTTGATATATGAAAAATTTATTCAAGGAAAATTATATATTTTTTATGGATATAATTATAAAGAACCCTTTGTTTTTAAATGATCCTTGAATTTAAGGTAATTACAGGTTAATACATTTTGGGATGAAAAAATAAAAGTTATTAGAAAACCTTTCTAGTTAAAATATGTTATGTTTATTTTTGATGAATTTATCTCTTTTTGGTAATTTTATTAAATTATATAGTTTTTGAAAAAGGACAACACGCATACAGCATGACAACTCGTCACATCAGACAAAGCTATGGGAATCAAACCCACAACCAAAGTTTTACTAGGATTTATCACATACCACTGGATGACGTGACTTCCCAGGTTAGTATGAGTACTTATTTTTATTTATATGATCTTATGAATAAGTTTATTTTGGTTTATTTATGGAAATTATTAACCTATCTTAGAGAATATGTGATTAGGATAATTACACTTTTGTATGAGAAAATTAGTCGATATTATTTTGAAATAAATGTAAAGATTTATAGTAGAAGACTATGGGATTAAATTATTTTGAGTTTTGGTATTCAATGTTAGTTTGAATTATATTGAAAAATTTTAACGAATGTTGTTTATTGAATGGTCTTTTTTGAAAAATGGGTACTTTTTGTTGAATTTTGGAGATTAAGAGTAGCATTTATTTTTATAATGGATTATCCTTCTGGAGATTATATGATCTTATACTATCCAATTTTGTACTTGAATAATGTATAACGATTGGGGAAATATATGGTTCATATTTTTTGGATCATGTTATTTTATTGAAATTGATTCTAATGCTTTTAATGTGACCAAGTCAGTTTGAATACTCATAGTTTGGACAAAAGATGAGTTTGTGTTTGATTTTACTTAAAGGATAACACTCTACATGATGAGTGAGTATATTTCATTACGATACTAGTATTTTAATTAATAAAATTATTCAACTCTATAAAAAGGATCTTGAAGTAAAAATGTAATAATCCCTCTTTTATCGTCAGACTTTTACCCAACCACAAATTTATGGTATTGTGGTGGTTAACATTAAGTGATCAAGTTCTCTATCACTCTCTATTAATCTATGAGAGTTAGTTTCTCTTTCGTATCCATGTTTTCAGGGAATCATAGTATCAGTTGTCTCGGGTGATCTTTGTACTTCTCTATCTTTCTTTTAATCTGATAGTTTTACTAACCCTTTTCTGATGTGGGACTTTTAATGAAGTTTCCAACACCTATTTTAAAATTCTGAGGGCGCAATTCTCAAAATGGGGGAAGGATGTAACATCCCAGATAAATAAAGAACATGAAATTTTTCATATTTATTAATATTTGTGAATGAAATATTCATTCTACTTTATAGGGTATGTTATGTTCAATGGCGTACCCTATACACAACAATGGGTTTCATTGAAATATTACGTTGCTCACTAATAATATAATATTATTATTTTAAATGGAAATTAACTCATAGACATTGTATTGGTGGGAATTAACAAAACTAACCACAATATGATTATACATGTTTGTTAAATGTATTTACTTTTATCCCATAAAATTTAGAGGCTTAAAATGTGAATGAATCTAATTTTAAACCTAATTTACATTAAAAGGTCAATTTACCACCTTTTAATGGAGAACCCTTTTTAAATCTAGTTTTTGTCACTTTAATACATTATATTTGACAAAAAAAATCCCTTTTTAGAATGTGGACGTCAAAATTTACTTTGTGTAATTTTTTGTATTTTTTATGGTAACGTTTAATTTTTTAATGAATAGTGAAAATGTTGTATTTTAAATCAAAACTGTGTTTTAATATAAATTACTTATATGGATAGATTATCTATTTAATTGTTTTTAAAGTGTAATTAGAATATATTTTTTTCCATTTAATCCAATCTTGGTCGTTAGAATTATTTTCACTTTGAAAGTGGTAACAAACAAGGGTCAATCTTTTGGTAGTTATTATTTTTTAAAACCACAGAATTTGTTTTAACAACGGAAATTAATTTTAAATTAGTTAATTCCACTAATATTTGTTTAATTTAGAAAAATAGACATAATTTTTGAATTTATAATATCAAATTTAGCTTAATCTGAATTTTTGGTGTTTTTCTGAAAAAACATTAATTTTTTATGAATATTGAAACCACTTAGTAGTAATTTAAAAAACCGCCATTTTCATTTAAATGAAATTTTAACGCTTTGTTGAATTGAATGTAAAAAATACTACATAAATTATTGTAATTATTTATTAAAATTTGGTCAAATAAGACAAAAATAATGGTTGGTGAATAGAAAATTTTGACATTTATTTACCACGGTTAAATATAAATAGGGTAATTAAAGGTAAAAAGAATATGATAATAGTACCGAATTACTCTAACACTTGTCCTGAAATTCTTGGATGAGTCATGGAAGACCATGGGAATCTTTGGGTTGATTTTGGAACCCCATGAAGCCACTTAAAATTGATAATGACACTTTAGATTAATTAATTTAATGTAATGACAAAAATAACATAAACAAAAACCCTTTAGTAAATAAATTTGTATATAGTGTTATATAAGTAATATTTTTAACTATAAATATTAATTTTAATTCTAAAATGATTTCCTACATCATGGTATTTTAAAAAAAAAATTAGAGAACAAATAAATTAAATTATTTATCACACAATAATGATGCAGTATATACCTCATTAACAAATGATTTAAATAAATAATATTATAAATATTAAAATAACATCCAAAACCTATCCAATTATTATTGGATGATTTTATTTATAAAATGAGTCATATTTTTTTTACATTAATTAGGTTTGGGTCTTTATAAACTGAATATAATTATATAATAAGATAATATTTTCACACTTTTCTAACAAACCCCTCCTCCCCCTTAAAAAAAGTGACCATTTCTGACCAATTCCTTAAACTGATAAAGCCCCTTGGATCATCCAACCCCTACCCAAATAATCTCTCAAGATATCCCTCTTCCTCCTATAATCCTTACCATAGGAAGAAGGCACTTCAAGAGGTCCTTTTGGTTCAAACCAAAGAAAGTAACCCAAATTAATGGAAACTATTTCTTTTAAATTTATTTGTTTTATTTTACATTGCCAACCCCCTAAACTCCTTTTATTCCTTTATTTTATAACAAAAACATTATCCTCAATATACTAGGATGTTTTTATAATATTTATTCGATCTAAAATCACAAACACCTCCACTTAGTGGGTGAAGACCAGACTGTTTCTGTGGATTGAAAACTAACACCTCACGAAATGATGATTGTTCGATTATCTCCTACCGCCAAACATGGTGTCCGTTAAGATGGAATTTTTTTAAATTTGATGTATATTATTTTTATGTTTTCTTTATTCTTCATTATTATTCATTTTTATCATACCTTTAGGGTTTCTATTATTGTTAAACTTGATAATATCATTTGAGGAAGTGCAGACTACCACCCCCTTAAAGTGACATGACTCATTAATTCCATATGTGGGATGAATAAATGATTGATTAAATATTATTATTAATGGTATTATAATGGAATTATAATATACTTATGTATAATTATGTTTTAATCCCATTAAAATATGAAATAGAAATGAAATTAGTGTTCATGCATACGTACGACTTACTGTCTCCATGAACAGTGCATTTCATTTATTACCTCCAAATGATATGTACTATTATAAATATATATATACTGGATATATATGTTATATATGATATCTAAATAGTTAATATGATTTTGTATATAACGGACTATTGTCAACATGGAATACTTGTAAATATAAGGCGTTCATTTTTGACTTAAGTGCCAAATATCAACAAAATGAACATTATTAACTAAAATGATTACATAATGTTTATAACATGGTAATAAGTGATATAAACAGAATAATAAACTTGAAAAGGGATCTTACGAAAGTATAAATTAACTTTAGTTTATTATTCGGGATATTAATGAAAGAACGGGTCATGTCGGACAACAAGGTAATGGATTTTCTTTTCTCACTTATAATTCCGTGAGATTCCCATTGTTTACCACTTATTCATTGCATGTGGTGTATTGTGTACAGTAATTTTATAAAAATATTATAATGATATTTATTATATTCATGGTGTTTTATAATTCATTTGGTGGTTATTAACATTTGGTCATACGACTCAGTTGATTACAATGTGGTAAAGGGTTTCATCTCACTTTTTATTCCTGTGAGATTCATGCTATATTTTCCACTACTTCCTTTTGTGTGATGTATGTCCTGCCCATAATTTTACTCTTTCTGAAATATAATTTCTTTTATGAGTATTTACATCTTCATTTAATAATCCTTATTTCATGTGGCATATGTTTTGTAAGTTACCAAATCGGTAAAAGAACATTTCACCCTCCTCTTTTTAAAATACATCTTTTTGTTATGTATTTTAATTTACATCTTATTATGTTGGGATATGTTCTTATATATAATAATTTATGTAAATTTTAATGTCCAAGTGATGAGATATTCTTTTTATCTCATCAAATTATTTTCCGAATTTTAATGTGATGTCATTAGGCTGTTGAATTTTTACAAGGGAAATTCTTAAACCAATTTCAATTCTTTGGTTTTGTAACACCCCAAACTTCTATGGTACACTTCTCTTTGAATAATGAAATAGAATGTGTTGTACGCAACATTGAGTTCTAACACACCTCAACCAATCAAACTAGTAGTTATGAAAAGTAATACCCACTTTTTTAAATATATAAATTTTATTTTTCAAAATGGACTTCATTTTTGGATTCAGAATATCGAAATTAGCCTAGGGTGAATTTTTGGTATTTTTTTGAAAAACTACATTTTTTAATGAATAGTGAAACCACTAAGTGGTAGTTAAAATATAGAATTTTTCAAAAAACATAATTTTAACGCTTCTATGAGTGGAATTTTGAAAATTCGAGTGACACGGTTAATATCAAGGATTAAAATGTGGTTCAATTAGATGAAAATAATTTTTGGTGATTAATAACTTTTTACTTTTATTTACCACGGTTAAAAGTAAATAGGATAATTAAGGATAAAAATGATATTAATATTACCCTGACACATGTCCTAATGCTATTTTATAAGCTTAATTTGACTAAAAATAACCTTAGGAATAAAATATGAACCTTTTTGGTCCAATTGGATTAGATTAGGAAATTTATTATTAATTAATTCAAAGAAGAGATAAAAGAGGTAAAATCAATGTTTTATAACAAAAACATTTTTAATATAGGGTTAAACATAAGATAATTGAGATTATAAATATTCATTAAAAATATAAATCAATTTCATACATAAGGATATTTTATTTATAAATTTTAGACATTAAATAATATAATTTATTTATGACACAATGATGATGCAATAATTCTCATAATAGTGAAAAATTAAAATAATTAATATTATAAATACCCAAATAAATATAATTTGATACTTTTTATGAATGAAACTAATTTTATAGGTTAATATGATATGTTATTTTTGATTTAATTAACTTTTTTTGAAGTAATAATTCTTTTATGATTTTCACAAAAATCAATTTTCTAAATAGTGTCAAAATTGACATAAAAGAGTTTTAAAACAAATATTATATTATTAATTGATATTCTATTCTTAAAAATCTATGTTTCGGAAAAGAGACTTATATCATGATAGTTTTATCATTAATGTACCACATGGGGTTCTATTGGATGTATACAATATGTTTATTAACCATATAATATAAAAATACAAAGAGACATTGTAAAAGTGAAACTAATTAACTAAGAGTTAATACTTAATGATAAGGTTAATATAGTGACCCAAACCTGTCTAAATCCTATTGGTTGAGTTGTTTAGACCCATACGCACCTTAACCATTAAATAATACACTTTGGAACCATTATAAACCGAATATGAATTTATTATAAAATAATATTTCTAGCTTTTCCAAAGGTGCCCCTCACCCCTCTTATAAAAGGGTACTTCCCCTTCTCACTAATTCAAACATTCAAAGCCTTTTGGATCGGCCAAACCCTGCCCAAATACTCTCTAAACTTCCCTCAATTCAACCAATATTCATTACTTTGATCAGAAAGACAACCTAAGAAGCCCTATTGATATAATCAAAAGGAAGAACCCGAAGAAGAGGTAATGTTTTCACCACCCTCTTTCAAGATCTTTTCTTCTCCAACATGTTCTTTGTTTGTTATTTCCATTCGAAAATAATGACTCCAATATCATATATATTATGTAATGTTGTTATAAATATGGTACAACCATATTCAGTATTATATCCATCCTTTGAATGACATGTCAACATACGTGCGTACATACGAATGATCGTCTCCACGTCATGGTGTAATTGTTATTCAATATATTATTATTTGGATGGGTATAATTATGATGTGTAATTCCTGTAAATCAAAAATATAAAATGATAAGGATTCATTATATATGATATGTCGTCCAATCATATATTATTTTAATATCAAAAGAATGATATTGTCACTCGTGCGTACGTACAGACTACCGTCTCCATGAATGTGATGAGATTCATTCTACATCGTATCCATTCAAGTATAATTCTCATTTTATGATTAAAAATAATGTTTAATAACTTGATATAATTCTGGATACGAATAAGATACAACCTATCAATAACAAACACATCTTATGTAACAAAACATATAGAAGAAAACGAGTAAGTTAACACTCGAGATGACGATAATTCTAAGATATTATTATCAAAGAAATGTTAAAAGATCATATATTATATCATGTTAATGTATATTATTCATGTATAATTTATTTAAAATTATTTCACCATTATACAGGAGGTTAACCTACCCCCAACCAAGGAAAAGTACAAGCTAAGTGTTTATTTCACAATCTCTTCATTATCCGTGGTTGTTTATACGTAATAATCTACTATGACTTCTATATCATCAACACACATGTTCCTTAAAAATGTATTTCAAAAAAAATATTATGATTTACTATATGGGTTAAATTCATTTATACCCTTGTTTGACTTTTTATAAGAGGTTTATAAAGGAATCATTCCATCGTTTTCCAAAAAAGTTCCCTTTTAACCTTTTCTACAGAATTAAGGTAAGAGTGTTTTTTTAACTTATACGGCGGGTGCGGCTATTTTCCATCATTATAAAATCGTCGAAGCTTCCCTTACAATCATATAATAATATTTTCATGTAAATTTTTTATTTTGTAATTATGCAACTTTTAAATGATTTCAATAAAAAAGATATTTCTCTAAAATAGTTTTGATTTCATCTATGTCAACATCCTTTGATGGATTTTAAAATTATTTGGAGTTTATTTGTTATGATACAAAAACATCTATATTATACAGAAAGTTTTGTGATATGTTTGACTGTGGATGTGTTATTTTTATACCATTCATGGTTTATATATAATGCATTGACATTTCGTATGCTAGTTTTAATACGAATGTTTATGTTATGTTTAAACCTTCTCATATGGGGAATGCATTAGACATAATAAGTGACGGTTTGAGCCCTCTATAGCTTCTCGATGCATCGGTAGGTCTCATGAGACAAACCAGTTTCTTGGCACAAGGCCTTGACAAAATCTTATTTGTAGTCTTGGAACGAGTCTATGGATATGTGGTTATGATAGTCTGGTATTAGGAATTCCATCATTATGAAAGTGTTTATTGGTATTGCATGTGATTATTCGATTAGTAGAATATCAATGTGAATAATTAAATGGAAGTATTTCATTTTATTTCTACCATATTATGTTGAAGTTCAAGTTTAAAAAGCTTTTGTTTTAGTTATACATTGCCTGAAATGTTTATTCTTATTTATGAATGTTTCCACTATATTGTTATCCTTACTGGGCATTTGAGCTCGCCCCTTTTCTATGTTTTATTATTCCCAGGATGTGAAGAAGTATTTTATGAATGACCTGAAGGGATAGTATGAGGAGATAAGAGTGTGGACTATGGAGACTATATTGTTGTAGTTTTCATTTTATGATGTAATGTAAACATTATTAATTTATCTAGTTATTCCAAGGCTACTAAACTAATCAGTCTTTCGAGACTTGATCTTTCTTGTGATCATGCCAATGTTATGTAATAATGCACCAACTCTGGGTATCTAGGGTCGAGTTGTTACAGGTTTCAACTTGTAAATCTTGAATATTTCATCCTACGAATATGTGTGACCTACTTATGATTGTTTTACACACAATATCAAATAATATTGGGTGTATTTATATTTGTCACACATAATTATGTGATTTATTTATACAACATTTATGGATACCGTCTTTATAAGTTATTTCATCTCAATTTACCTTTCCATTGAGACTTCACTGTTGTTATGCACCATTTCACATTTATATGGTTTATATACCATCCTTTGTCAAATTATATCATTAATCCCTTTATTCTCAAGATATTATAATATTTTGATTAATTTTTAATCCTCAATTATTCGTATTCACGAGTCTCTCATTTTGTTAAAAACCCTTTAATTAAAATATCATTTTAAATGTTTTAAAGATATATTATTATAAATATTTATCTTTAATGTCCATGTTTTAAAAATGGTTTTGAGTATTTATTTATATGGAAATTAATGTTTTAAAATTATAATTCCATTAAAATATTCAATGTGGTATGGGACACTTTGATTCAAAAATCACTTTTTAAATGGTTTCTCAAAATAGATTTATTCTTTCAATATCTTGAAATTAATTATTGTGATTGAAAATGAAATTTTATTAGTAAAATATTTATATATTCAATATTTTATGTGTTATGATGGTACTTGGACATTTAATGGGTGGGTACGTGGTAAAAAATATGACGGGTGGTGCCATGATAAACCAGGATGGCTGGTTATGTTATAACCTCCAATGTATTGGGTATGGAAGATGGTCGTATGTCTATTCCATTTAGTGATATGTGTGGCAGTCGACCGTATGGTTTTTCCAATTAAGTATTTTAATGTCTCAAGATACCATTATACGTTATGTGTAACATCCCAAGTAAATAAATAATATTACATTCTAATGTTTATCAATATTTGTGAATAAAATGTTAACACTACTTTTAAAGGAATGCTATGCTCGATGGCATCCCCAATACGAAACAATGAGTTTCTTTGAAAACATACGTTGCACACTAATAATATAATAATATTATAATAGTCAACGCCTAGCCGTTGTAATGGAGAGAATGAACAGAAATAACTAAAAAATTATTACATATGTTTGTCAAATATTTTTACATTTATCCAATAAATTTTAGAGGTTTAAAATCCAAATGAATCCAATTTTAAGAATAACTACTCTAATATTTTTAAAAGATTGTTTTACTGCCTTTTGATGGAAAACCTTTTTTAAATATAACTTTTGACAATTTTATAAGCTCTATTTGTCAATATATACTTATTATTTATTATTTGGATATTGAAATTTACTTTGGTTAAATTTTTGGTATGTTTCTGACAATGTTCATTCTTTTTAATTAATAGTGAAACATATTGCATTTTACATCAAAACTGCTTTATCATCTAAATTAAATATATGGTAAGATTATATTTTTAATTCGTTTTAATGTTTAATTACAATATATTTTTAAAATTTAATTCAATTGTGGTCGTTATAATTAATTTCACTTTGAAAATGGACATAAACAAGTGCCAAACTTTTTATAGATATTGCTTCCAAAAAACCCGCTATTTATTTTGTATGCGGGAATTAAATATATGATTTATTATTGAAACATATATGTTTTGAATTTGGTAAAATTGAAATAATTTCTGAATTTGAAATATCAAATATATCTTATGTTTAATTTTTGGTATTTTTCTGATAATGATTTTTTAATGAATAGTGGAAAATACATTTTTTAATTCAAAACTGGCTTTTCATCCAAGTTATTTATAGATTTAGATTTTCATTTTAATTGTTTTTAAATTATAATTGAGTTATTTTTTTATAACTAAATACAATGTTTTTCATTGGAAGTAATTTCACTTCTCAATTGGATGTAAAAACAAGTCAATCTTTTGATAAATTTACTTCTTTAAAACCTGTCTTTTATTTTGACAACGAGATTTACATTTAAATTAATTACTAAAATTTATGTGTTTTGAATTTTATGAAATGGATTCCATATTTGGAATCATAAGGTCCAAATTATGTAATTAAGACTCTTTTGTTGTTGGACATTATGAATAGTAACGACAGTAATTATCATTAATAATCGGGTTTAATTAGTAATCGAGTAATTAAAGGTAAGAAAATAATATCATAAAAAAATAAAATGACCAAAATATGTGTCCTAATTTTATTGGTGGTGTCATGGATGACCACGGGATGCCTTGTTCCAACCTTGGGACCCCATGGAATCACTTTAGTGTGATAGTGACCTTTTATCAGATTTTTTTTAAAGAAACAAAAATGTAACCAAAGTATGTAACACCTAAGTAAAATAATTTTAATTTTGTCTTCCTAAAATATATATTAGACTATAAATAGTATTTGGAAATATAAAAATATTTCCTACATCATGATATATGTTTATAATGTTTAGACATTATATAAATTATTTTATTTATGACACTGTGATGATGCGGTGATTACCTCATAAATGAACGATTTAAATAAAATTAGAAGATAGGGTGAAATTTAAGTCTTACACTTGTCACAAACCTATTTTATGGGAGGATTTAGAAACCTTATCACCTTATCTTCGAAATATATCCTTTTGGGACCATTAAAATCTGAAAATCATTTTATAATAAAGTAATATTTTATAACATTCCAAGAGTGCCCCTCCTCTTCTCTTATAAAAGGCCCCCACCTCAACCTCCTTACCCACAACTCTCAAGCCTTTGTCTCAGCCAAACCCTACCCATTTTATCTCTCCACATACCTATCTTCATCATTGAAGACTCACCTTTGTCAGAATTCTCTTCAAGAGACCCTTTTGGTTCAAACTAAGAAAAGTTACCCGATTTAACGGTAATGTCTTCACATGTGTTCTTTTGTTTTATTTTGATTCTCCAAACCCATAAACTCTTTTTATTCATTTATTTTGTAACAACACCAGTATATCCAATATATTAGTATGTTTTTATGTGACGTATTTGTGCTACACTTACACACACCTCTGTCTAATGGTTAAAGAAAATACTATTTCTATGGATGGTGAATTACTACCTCATGAAACGATGATTGTTCAATCCTCACTTTACACCATTCATGGTGGCCATTATGATGTCACCTTATTTTATATATGAAATATATGGTATTTAAGTTTTCCTTATGCTTCTGTATTTTATATTTAAAACATACCTTTATGCTTTGCATGTTATGCAAATGCGATAATTTCATACGAGGAAATGTGAACTACTGCACCCTCAGGTGATGTGAATCGTTCATGCAATACATGGAATGTATAAAGAATGAAATTAATGAACTTATGTGACCTATAAAACATATATATTATCCAATAATTATAATATATATATCTCTTATTTTTTTTAATTCCATTAATATGTCAAAGAAATGAAAGTAGCATTGATGCTACGTACGGCCTACCGTCTCCATGAACGGTGCATTTCATTTCTTTTTATCTCTAAATCTTATTTAATAGTATAAAATTAATATGTACTTGATATATATGATAATTAAATAATTAATAATATTATGGATATTATTTAATTATAACTACATGGACAATCATTTTCAAACAAGTTCATTTTTGACTCATTTACCAAACATCGACAAAAACATCTTATATGAACTCACATCATTAACCAATTTTTATTACATTATAATATGTGATATGTACTGAATAATATTATTTAAATAAGTACCTTATGGAATTATAAATTTACAAAAGTTTATTATCCAGTAATATAAAGAAACGAACAAGACAACTCAGACTTGAGGTAAGGGATCCTACCCCTCTCTTTCTTTTTAAGTACACTCTTTTATGTCATTCCTTTTAAGCTCATATTTCTTATTATTGGGATGTTCTTTTATATTACTCTTAAATTACTTTTTCTTATGTTCATATGATTAGAGACCAAATTTTCTATCATTAATACATTTTGGATGTTTTGAGTGGCTCCGTTAGGCTGCCGAATTTTTGTAAGAGATCCAACATCTCTCTTTTTTTAAAGTACTCTCTTTTATGTAAATTCTTTTAAGCTCCTCTTTTTTATGTTTAGGGATGTCATTTTATATTCATATTTCTTTAAATTTTATGTTAATATGATGAGAGACCCTATTTGATCTCATAAATCCGTTTTTGGATGTTTATGTGGCATCGTTAAGGTGCTGAGTTTTCGTAAGGATTTTTTTCATCTCACTTTTATTCCCGTGAGATTTATGCTACATTTTCCACCATTTCTTTTATGTGGTTTATTTACTACACATTATTCTAATCTTTGTGTGATATAATTTCGTTTATGAGTATTTACATCAATGTTGTATTGTCCTTATTTCATGGGGTGTAAGTTTTGAAAGATAGCCAACTCAGTAAGGGAACCCTTCAACCTCCTCTTTTTAAAAGACTTATTTTTTGGGCCTTTTAATTTACATGTTGTAATTTTGGGATATGTTCTTATATATCCATATTGATGTAAATTCTTTGTACATGTGATGAGATACCATTATATATCTCATCAACTGTTTTTCTGAATATTCAAGTGACGCCGTTAGGCTGTCAATTTTTTTGCAAGGGAACTTCTTAACCCAATTTTGATTCTTTGTGATAAACTTGTACTCCTTGAATATGTCGTTCTATGAATATATGTGAATGAACTCTGATTTTTTTACACTTAATATCCACTTATATTTGGGGTATTCATTTGTCACACATAATTATGTAATTGATTTATCCTTAATCCAAGGATACCGTATTTGTAAGGGACTTCGTCTCAATCTCCTTTCATTGATGAATATTTTGTTCTAATACAAGGCTTTATTTTATATGGTTTATAAACCCATATGAATTTTATTTTTATACAAAAAGAATCATTTTCTACGAAGCGTTTTACAAATCGACAAAAAGGAAGGTTTCTTTTAACGTACTCAGTGACAACGACCTTTTCCGCCACCACGAGTATTATTTGGACTTTGTCTTTCTCAACAAGCCATAATATTTTTAAAAGTAAATAAATACCATATACACTTTTAGGTATTTTGGTATTGAAAATGGTTTTTATAATGGATTTTTTATGTCAATATATTTTAGTGATATTTTGTGATCGAAATGTGGAAATGTTTTCATTCCTTTATATTTGTTTTATTTCTTATGATTTTATAATGGTATTTGGACATTTGACGGGTGGTTACGTGATAAACCATATGACGGGTGGTGCCATGAATACCAGGACTGGTGGTTATGTTATAACCTCCAATTCATTGGGTATGGAAGTTGGCCATATGGCTATTCCATTAAGTGATATGTGTGGAAGTTGACCATATGGTTATTCCATTTAAGAATGTTTATGTCCCAAGTTACCTTTATATGCGATGAATATGGGTTTTATGGAAATATTTTTGTTTCAAATGGGTAAGTAATGATATTTTATTCATTGAAGAGTTTATATTACTTCATAAAGGTGAAAATTATTACTTTGATAAAGTACTCATGGTTTACTTGTTGTTTTGAAAAACTAACAGTTTTCCTTATTTGTGTATCCCTTATTGAGATTTTTATGCTCACCCCATGATTTTTTAAAATTTTTTTCAAAGGACTTAATGTGGAATAGGGTCAACGATGGGAACAAGGAAACGTCATTCTATCTAAAACATAGAACGAGACATGTTTCATTTTAAGATTTTTTATTTTATTGCAATATGTTAGAAGTTTCTACTTTGTAATCTTTTGAGATGTAATAGTTATGTCCTAATTTTATAAAAATCTAAACTTGAAAAGATCCTCTATGTGAATTATTCATTTAATTCAATAATATGTAATTTTTAAGGCCGTTTCCTTATAGTTGGTATCAAAGGTCAGTTTAGATAACTTTAGAGGTTAGGGTATTCTTTAAGCATAAGTGACATTAACGTAATGACTATGATTTCAGAAAGAGTCATAGTTTTTAGATAAAGTGAATGAGTAAGTATATCATAGTGTTTATCTTCCTCATTAGTACATAATGATTTTCTTGATATACTCACACTGACATTTCTAGTTTTAGTGAATGGATGGATCTAGCATGCACCAAAGTGACAATTTTTTTGAAGGATACTGTGGTGGTTCTCTGATTAAGAGACTGGATGAAATGGGGGATTCAATGGGAAATCACGTGGTTATTCTAAACCAACTATCAGGTGTCATGATCAACCACTTGAACCTTGCTGAGTTCTCTAATCCATCATATACGAGAGAACCAACTCGACATGGATGTTCAGGTAATAATTATAATGGATACCATTAGGGTTTATATGATCTTTACTTTTGAGGTAATTATGGGAACTATACGTTATGATGGAATATGAATGACATTAGATAAACTTGAGGTTAAATTCTATTATGGTTATTTTTGAGGATTTTATCTCGTTTTGGGGAATGTTTTAAGAATTATATAGTTTTGGAAAAAGGACAACACGCAGACCGTGTGACAACCCGTCACGTCAGACAAAGTTGTGGGATTGATCCCACAACCAAAGTGTGACTGGTTTTTATCGCCTACCACTGGACTACGTGAAGTCCCTGGTTAGTTTGACTAATTATTTTTTTAGTTGGGTGATTTTATGAATAAATAGTAAGTTTATTTTGCGTTATCTATGGAAATTATTAACCTATCATGGAGGATATGTTATTAGGTTAATTACTTTTCAGTATGAGACTTTAAGAGCAACTGATTTTATTTGGAGATAAATGTTAATTTTTACCTTGGGAGATTATGTGATAAAATCCTTAAAATACTTGGGTTTCAATCTTAGTTGGGTTTACATTGATGAATTTTATGGATAGATGTTTATTGTATGGTCTTTTTTAAAATTAGGGTTTTGTTTGACAAATTTTGGAGATTAGGAGTAGTTTTTATTTTTATAATAAAAATATATATGCTTTTGGGGTATTATCTGATCTCATACAAGTCTTTTTGGTTTGGTTTTGGTTGAGATCTAAAGACATGGTAAATATATAGTTCTATTTTGTTGATTAGGTGATTCTCACGAAGTTGATTATAGTACTCTTAATGCGAACAAGTCTTCCTAAATACTTGTATTTTGAAGAAAATATTAGTTTGATTAATGAATCTAGTAAAAGTAGAAAGTCTACATGACAAGTAAGTATGTTTCATTATGATTTAGTTAATATCAAAAATAAATTCCTCAATAAAGAGTAACTTAAAACAAAAATGTTTTCTGTTAACTTTTCCTACTGGGGAATCAGATACCATTTAACTCATCACAAGTTCGTTATTGTCTTGTGGTTAACTTTCTCCTAGACATGTTTACTATTACTCTCCATCAAAACATGACCCTTTGTTTTCTCCTCCATATCCATATTTTCATACATGTAATCCTAGTATGGGTTAACTCGGGTGTACTTCTCTCACTTTCATTTCAAGTGATAGTTTTACTGACTGTTGTTTCGATGTGGGACTTTCAATGAAGTTTCAAAGCCCAATTTTGAAATTGCAAGGGCGCAATTCCCAAAAGGGGAGAAGGATGTAACATCCCAGGTAAATAAATAATATTACATTCTAATGTTTATTAATATTTGTGAATAAAATTTTAGTACTACTTTAAATGGAATGCTATTCTCGATGGCGTACCCAATACGCAACAACGAGTTTCTTTGAAATCTTACGTTGCACACTAATAATATAATAATATTATAATAGATAACGCCTAGCCATTGTAATGTAGGGAATAAATAAAAATAAATACAAAATGATTACGTATTTTTGCCAAATATTTTTACATTTATCCAATTAATGTTATAGGCTTAAAATCCAAATGAATCCAATTTTAAGAATAAATACTCTAATATTTTTAAAAGATTGTTTTACCACCTTTTGATGGAGAACCTTTTTTAAATCTGACTTTTGACAATAATATATTCTCTATTTGTCAAAATATACTTATTCATTGTTATTTGGATATTGAAATTTACTTTTGTTAAATTTTTGGTATGTTTCTGACAATGTTCGTTCTTTTTAATGAATAGTGAAAAATATTGCATTTCACATCAAAACTGCTTTTTCATCTAATTGAAATATTTGGTTAGATTATATTTTTAATTTCTTTTAAAGTTTAATTACAATAAATTTTTACAATTTAATTCAATGGTTGTAATTATAATTAATTTCACTTTGAAAGTGGACATAAACAAGTGTCAAACTCTTCATAGATATTGCTTACAAAAAACCTGCTGTTTGTTTCGACAATGGAAATTAACTGTATGATTTATTAATGAAACTACTATGTTTTGAATTTGGTAAAATGGAAATAATTTCTGAATTTGAAATATCAAATATATCTTAGGGTTAATTTTTGGTATTTTTCTAATAATGTTTTTTAATGAATAGTGGAAAATACAGTTTTTAATTCAAAACTGCCTTTTCATCCAATTTATTTATATATTTCGATTTTTATTTTAATTGTTTTTAAAGTATAATTGAATTATGTTTTTATCCCTTAATACAACTTTTTTCATTTGATGTAATTTCACTTTTTAATTGGATGTAAAAACAAGTCAATCTTTTGATAAATTTTACTTCTTAAAAACCCATCTTTTGTTTTGACAACGAGATTTAATTTTAAATTAATTAATAAAATTTATGTGTTTTGAATTTGATGAAATTGATTCCATATTTGGAATCAAAAGGTTCAAATTATGTAATTAAGACTCTTTTTTGGACATTATGAATAGTAACGATGATAATTATCGTGTTTAATTAGTAATCGGGTAATTAAGTGTAAGAAAATAGTATCATAAAAATATAAAATGACCCCAAAATGTGTCCTAATGCTATTTTTGGTGTCATGGACGACCATGGGATGCCTTGTGCCAACCTTGGGACCCCATGGAATCACTTTAATGTGATAGTGACCTTTTGTCATATTTTTTTAAAGAAAGGAAAATGTAACCAAAGTATGTAACACCTAAGTAAATTAATTTTAATTTTGTCTACATAAATTATATCTCATACTATAAATAGTCATCGGAAAGCTAATAATATTTCCTACATCATGATATTTTTTTATAATTTTTAGACATTACATAAATTATTTTATTTATGATACCTTGATGATGCAGTGATTACCTCATAAATGAACGATTTAAATTAAATGATAAGATAGGGTGAAATATAAGTCATACACTTTTAAAAAACCTATTATATGGGTGTATTGCGAAATATTATCACCTTAAATTCGAAATATGTCCTTTTGGGTCCTTTAAAATCTGAAAATCATTTTATAATAAAGTAATATTTTATGACTTTCAAAGAGTGCCCCTCCTCTTCTATTATAAAAGGCCCCCAACTCTACCACCTTATCCACAACTCTCAAGCCATTGGATCATCCAAAACCTACCCATTTCAACTCTCCACATACCTATATTCATCATTGAAGACTCACCTTTAACATAATTCTCTTCAAAAAACCCTTTTGGTTCAAACCAAGAGGAGTTACCCGATTTAAAGGTAATGTCTTCACCTGTGTTCTTTTTGTTTTATTTTGCTGCTCCAAACCCCTAAACTCTTTTTATTCCATTATTTTGTAACAAAACCAGTATCTTTAATATATTATTATGTTGTTATATGACGTATTTTAGCTACACTTTCACAAAACTCTGTCTAATGGAAAAAAAATATTGTTTCTATGGATGGCGAATTACTGCCTCACGAAACGATGATTGTTCAATCTTCTCTTAACACCTTTCATGGTGGCCATTATGATGTCACTGTATTTTATATATGATTTATATGGTATTTATGTTTTCTATATACTTCTGTATTTTATATTTAAAACATACCTTTATGCTTTTCATGTTGTGCAAATGCGATAATTTCATATGAGGAAATGTGGACTACCGCCCCCTCAAGTGATGTGACTCATTCATGAAATAAATGGAATGTATAAAGAATGAAATTAATGAACATATGTGACTATAAAACATATATATTATACTGGAATTATTATATATATATCTATCAATTATTTTTAATTCCATTAATATATCAAATAAATGAAAGTAGCGTTAATGAGTATGTACGACCCACCGTCTCCATGAACGGAGCATTTCATTTCTATTTATCTCCAAATGTTATGGAATAGTATAAAATTAATATGTACTGGATATATATGATATTTAAATCATTAATAATATTATGGATATTATTTAATTATAACTACATAGACAATCATTTTCAAACAAGTCCACTTTTAACTCATGTACCAAACATCGACAAAAACGTCTGATATGAACTCACATTATTAACCAATTATAATAAAATTATAATATGTGATATGAACTGAAAAATAATATTTAAAGGATGAACTTAAGAAATTATAAATAGACCAATGATTATTATTCAGGAATATAAATTAACAAACAAGTCAATTCAGACTTGAGGTAAGGGATTCTACCCCTCTCTTTCTTTTTAAGTACACTCTTTTATGTCATTCCTTTTAAGCTCATCTTTATTATGATTGGGATATTATTTTATATTACTCTTATTGTACTTTTGTTTATGTTCATATGATGAGAGACCCTATTTTCTCTCATCAATCCATTTTGGACGTTTTGAGTGGTGCCGTTAGGCTGCCGAATTTTGGTAAGAGATCCAACCTCTCTCTTTCTTTTGAAGTACTCTCCTTTATATCACTTATTTAAAGCTCCTATTTGTTATGTTAGGGAATGTTATTTTATCTTCCTATTTCTTTAAATTTTATGTTAATATAATTTGAGACCCTATTTTATCTCATCAATCCATTTTTGGATGTTTTAATTGGCGCCGTTAGGATGCTGAGTTATCGTAAGGGATTTTTCATCTCACTTTTATTCCCATGAGATTTATGCTACATTTGACACCATTTCCATTGAGTGGTATATGTACTGCCCATTACTCTACTCTTTGTGTAATATACATTCATTTATGAGTATTTACATCAATGTTTTATTGTCCTTATTTCATGGGGTGTATGTTTCGAATGATATCCAAGTCGGTAAGGGAACCTTTCACCCTCATTTTTTTAAAATAATTCATTTTTTGGGTCTTTTAATTTACATATTGTAATGTTGAGATATGTTCTTATATATCCTTATTGATTTAAAATTTTTGTCCAAGTGATGAGATTCATTGTTATCCCTCATCAACTCATTTTTTGAATTTTGAAGTGACACCGTTAAGCTATCAATTTTTTTTGCAAGGGAACTACTTAACCCAATTTTGATTCTTTGTGATAAACTTATACTCCACGAATATGTCGTTCTATGAATATGTGTGAATGACCTCTGATTTTTTTACACATAATATCCACTTATATTTGGTGTATTCATTTGTCACACATAGTTATGTAATTGATTTATCCTTAATCCAAATATACCGTCTTTGTAAGGGACTTCGTATCAATCTCATTTCATTGAGGCATATTTTTTTTATAATAAAAGGCTTTATTTTATATGGTGTATAAAACCCTTTGACATTTAATTTTATACAAAAAGAATATTTTTCTACGAAGCGTTTTACAAAATGACAAAAAGGAATGTTTCTTTTAACATACTCGGTGACAACGACCTTTTTCGCCACTGAGAGAATTATTTGGACTTTGGATTCCTCAACAAGCCGTAATGTTTTTAAAAGTAAATAAATACCATATAATATTTTAGGTATTTTGGTATTGAAAATGGTTTTTATAATGGATTTGTTATGTCAATATATTTTAGTAATATATTGTGATCGAAATATGGAAATGTTTTCTTTCCATTATATTTGTTTTATGTCTTATGATTTTATAATGGTAATTAGACATTTGACGGGTGGTTATGTGATAAAACATATAACGGGTCGTGCCGTGAATACAAGGACGGATGGTTACATTATAACCTCCAATGCATTGGGTATGGAAGTCGGCTGTATGGCTATTCCATTAAGTGATATGTGTGGAAGTCGACCGTATGGTTATTCCATTTTAGTATGTTTATGCCCCAAGTTAAATTTATATGTTATGTATATTATTTTTATGGTATTATTTTGGTTGAAAAAGGGTAATTAATGATCTTTTATTCATTGAAGTGTTTATACTACTTCATAAAGGTGAAAATTAATACTTTGATAATGTACTCATGGTTTACTTGTTGTTTTGAAAAACTAACAGTTTTCCTTCTTTGTGTAACCCTTACTGAGCTTTTTATGTTCACCTCAAGTTTTTCTTGAAATGTTTTTCACAGGATTTAATGTGGAATTTGGTCAAGGATGGGAACCAGGAAATTCCATGTAACTAAAACATGTAACTAGACAAGTTTCTTTTTAAGATTTTTTATTTTATGGAAACTTAGTAGAAGTGTCTACTTTGTAATATTTTGAGATGTAATAGTTATGTCCTAATTCTCTAAAAATCTAAAATTTAAAAGATCTTCTATGTGAATTATTAATTTAATTCAATAATATGTAATGGTTAAGGTCGTGTCCTTATATTATGTGTTCTTTATATTGTTTTATGGTAATATTTTGGTTAGAAAATGATTTGTATTAACTTTTTATTCAATTTAGAGTATTTACTACTTCTTAAAGGTGAAAATTATTACTTATGTTAAAGTATTAATGGTTTACGTAATTTTTTGAAAAATTAATAGTTTTCCTTCTTTGTGTATCCCTTACTGAGATTTTTATGCTCATCCCATGTTTTTGAAATGTTTTTCACAAGACATAAAGTGGAATAGGGTCAAGGATGGGATCATGGAAAATCCATGTTGTCTAAAACATTGAACTAGAAATGTCTCATTTATTCAAGAGGTATTATTTTATGAAAAAATGGAAACTGAGTAGAAGTGACAACTTTGTAATTTTTGAGATGTAATGTAATTGTTATGTCTAATTCTATAAAACTCTAAACCCGAAAACATCATCAATGGTAATTATTCATTTAATTCACTATTATGTAATTTTTAGGACTAGGTCCTTACAATAAGTCTATGCATAATAAAAAAAATACCTAAATTTTGGTGAGTATTGTGTATGTGGATTATAAAAAAATAAATCACTGTCTGGATACGACAGGGTATAGGATGCTCTGGAACAGATGTATCTTGGGATAAAACCCAAAAATACCGCTTTGAGCAAGACTCAAATAGAAACTGGTGCATGAAAATGGGCCTTGCTGCACTCATGGTTACAAAACCGCCAGAGGATATGCTTTTTTAAATTTGAATGATTATTATGAACTATTATTAAGGGAATCTATATAAAATACCAATTGAATTTGTTTTGGGATGTATATGATGGAAAACATAGACAAAAGCCTATAAATTTATAAGGTAAGGAAATAAAAGTACATTATAAGTATTCAGTTTTTTTCTTTGGATTACCCTTTATTCGTTACCCCAAAATTTCCTTTTATTCCAGCCAATATCTGGTAATAGGAGGACTTGGGCAAACAACCGTTGTAAAGATCAATGGGATGATTTTTCTAATGATATTCCCAATCTGATGGGAGTGGGATTCCAAAACATTTCATTGATATTCTCTTAGTTAACTAATGTTCTGAATAGAAACACGGGTCAAGAGAAACATTCAACCACCATAAGAAAGAAAAAGTTGTAATAGAGAGCTTCATAAGAAAAATTCCTCCTACTTTTAAAGGAACATCTAATCCCTCAATCACAGAAAAATGGATCAAATCCATAGATAAGATATTCACCATCTTTAAATGTTCTGAATAAGAAAATTTTCTTATGTATGCTTACCATATGGAGGGTAAAGTTGAACAATGGTTGACATTGATTAGAAATATGAATTCTGAGGAAGAGATTAAGGCATTGGAATGGATTTATTTTTAGATACTGATTTTTGATAAATATTCTCCTCACAACCTCTGACATAAGATGGAAAAAGGCTTCCTTTCCATCAATAAAATAGACGATGAATCCATTGGAGCGTACGAAGAAAACATCACAATGCTTGAATGATATGCCTAAGGAATTGTTTTTACCAACAAATTCTAGGGTGTTCTCTTATTTGGTGGGATAAAACCTAGCATATAAAAATCTCAAGAGATCTGTGACTTCGATAGCTATGAGGAAATTGTCTGATGATCCCTCAAAGTTGAAATGGAGATCGTAGAATCTCTAGGGTAACATATGGATAAGAAGCATAAGGTGGGCTTCAATTCTAGTGGTCTGATGGATAAATCCAATGGTTCTAAGAAATTCCATCACCCCACTTGGAAAATGTGCAGATAAAATCACCCTAGAAATTGCACAAAGGGGATGTGGAAATTATTTAGTTGTGGAAGGGAAGGGAACCTAGCTATTAACTTCCGACTAGAAAAACATGTGGCAGTGACAGAGGAGAGGAACACTCCATTCAACCCTCTACATGTTGTTCATTGATTTATATGAAAATATCCAAGGATATTTTTAAACCAGTTCCCTAAGACATGGGTTTTCAGAGGAATCCTCCAACCTTCAAGGCATCAAGGGTGCCCATTTTTCTATCACTACCACTGAACTGAACCCCAATAAAAGATGTGGTAAAAGATAAGATAGTTATTCATTAAAGAATAGCAAACACAAATTTTTTATTCTTGTTCTATGCATTCTTTTATGTCACGAATGTTTAGTTGAAAAATATCAACACAACTAAAAATCATGGAAGTAATGTTGTCAGTGAGTATAGAAAATGGGCCAATAATTTCATCCCATGAATATAAATCCTCCCCTATCATAATGTGTGGATTGATCTTCTTGAAGAACCTTATTATACATACTTTGGTAAAATCTGTTTCAATTTTAGGAATATATTTGCTTTCATTATATATAGCAAACAAAAATATACATGGGAGGGAAATCACTCTCCATGTTGTGAATCTACCCCTGAATCTGAACAAGTGCAAGGAGAAGAAAGAATTTTCATTAGAACAATCATCGAAAGAGTGGATGTTATTACCCTATGAGCATTTGTATGTTGCTCAGATTCGTGTGGCCATCGTTTGGTGTGTGGACTGACGACACGGACTGATGTGGCAGGTGCGCGGCATGAGGCCTGTCAGCGCAGACGCTAGGGTCGCGGCTCGAGTTGAAAGGCGGTGAATGGGATTTTGTGTTTGAAATTTGAAATGGGTTTCGGCTTTGGATGTGGTGAAGTGTTTTTCTGGGTGTGATGAAATGATGTATGGGTACCGGAAACCCATTAAACCGGCCTTATGAAAATGGAAAAAAAATGATTTGGTCCCTATCTTTCTCAGATGAATGAGTCTGAGGAAGAAACAATGCCTGAAGACTTTTAAATTCTGTTATAATTAGTTAATGTGTTTCCCAAGTAATTTCATTGTCTTCCTCCAAGAAGAGATGTTGAATTATGAATTGATCTTATACTTGGGTCGTTTACAATATCTATGAATCCATATAGATTGGTTGTTGAGGAACATGAGGAGCTGAAAAAAAAATTACAGTAGAATTTTGATAAAGGGTTTATATTCCCCTGTGCTTCACCATGGGGTGCACCAGTCCTCTTAATCAAATAAGATGGATGGGACAATGTGACTATTCCTAGATTATCACTATCTCGTCAAAATCATGATAAAGAACAAGAATCCTCTTCCTCGAGTTGATGACTTGTTCAATAAGATATATGGAGCACAATACTTTTCCAAGGTGTATTTTCAGTTTGGATATTACCATATAAGGGTGAAGAAGGAGGACGTTCCCACGACTGCTTTTTGTACAAGGTACATGCATGAAGAATTCATACTAATTCTTCTTGTATTCACTAATGGTCCAGAAAACATCATGGACATGATGATTGGAGTCTTTAGAGAATTATTAGAAAAATTTATGGTAGTATTTATAAACAATATTTTAATATACTCTAATACCAAGGATGAGCATGAGGATTATTTAAGAACTCTTCTAGAGACCTTGTGAATGTAGAAGCTCTTGGAAAATTAAAGAAAGTGTGAGTTTTGATTAAAGGATGTATCATTTTTGGGTCATATCATGACAAGAAGTGGGATTTATATGGATCCCTACGTGATAGTTGTATTTGAGGGATGACTGAGTCTGACATCGGTAATAGATATCCTTAGCTTAATGGGTTTAGCTGAATATTATCATTGATTTGTGGAAAATTTGTCAAGATTTTCCAACCCTCCTACCAAACTAATTCTAAAAGGATTAAATATTTCTTGGAGTGATGAATGTGACGATAGCTTCAATGAGTTGAAAAATGAGGCTTATCACTACACTCATGCTCATATTAAGCACAAGTGGTGAACTTTATATGGTATTCAGTGATTCTACAACGAAGCTCTTGGGATATGTGTTGATGTATAATGAGAAATGCATTGCCTATGATTTAATGAAATTTAATGAACAAGTGAAAAACTATCTAACCCATGATCTAGAGTTAGATTTAGTAATCATCACTTTTAAAATTTTGTAACATTACCTCTTTGGTGGATTGTGTGTAATATACATGAATCACAGAAGCCTCAAGTATATATTAACAGAGAAAGAGTTGATTATGAACCAATGAATATGGTTAGAGGTGATAAAAGAATATGACGGCTCAATCAATTACTTTCTTGGGAAAGCGAACAAGGTAGTAGTTGATGTAAGTAGAGAGAACCCATCAATTCTATCATTGATGAGATTTTAAAATGATACATTCTTATTAGATTTGATAAATATGCAAATGAGAATAATAAAGAATGGAATATCATCAATACTTTCATAAATGGTAGATAAATTATCTATTTTGGAAAGGTAAAAGGATGATAAAAAGGATGATGAGGGAATTCAAAAGAACATGGAATCTACCAGAAAAGAGAAATCATCAGAGTTCAATGTTAATGAAGAATGAATGGTGTGATTTGGGTCAAGTCTATGTGTTCCATCAAATCCAAAGATAATGAAAGAACATTTAGAAAATGTACATAGATTTAATTTCTCCATTCACCCAAGAAACATGAATACATATCGAGATCCCCAAGAGAATTATTTGTTGGATAACATGATGAATGGTATCATAGAGTATACATAAAATATTCCAGTATGTCAGCAAGTGAAGGATGAGAGACATAAGTCTATGGGATGATCCTGCCATTACCCATACCATCATGGAAATGGAAGAACATCACCATGGACATTATTATAGTACAACCAAAGACATCCAAAGTAAACAACATTATCATGGTTGTTCTGGATCATCGTATAATGACTACACAATTTGTTTCAATTCAAGAGGAATTATCATTATATCAACTGGAACCGATATTCATCTGAGATGTGCTAATGCTGAATGGAGTACCACTATTGATTGTATTTGATGGATATCCCTGATACACCTTTATGTTTTGGATGATTCTTCAGCAACCTTTGGATACTGAGCTGAAATTCAGTGCAAATTATCATCCTCAATCTTATGTATAAACTAAGCAGTCTATCAAAACACTTGAGGAAATGTTGAGATCATGGAAAATAGATTTCAAAGGAGGATGGAATCAATATCTTTATATAGCTGAGTTATCTTACAATAAAAGTTTTTAATCAAGCATCCAAATGGCTCATTATAAAGCCCTATTATGTGAACAGGTGCAAAAAACAGGCTTTTTGGGATGATGTTGGGGGGAGAAAACTCTTATGTCCCGAAATGGTTAAAGAAATGGTGGAGAAGGATATGACCATACAACATCACATTAATGCTACGTAGAGTCGAAAAAATGAGCTATCATGATAATCTTAGACGAGGCTCAGAGTTTGATGTTAGAGGCATGGTTTTCCACTTCATATCACAATGGAAGAGAGTTATGATTTTTGAAAAGAATGGAAAGCTTTTTCTAAGGTCCATCAGCCCTTTTGAGAGCCTTGATCGCATTGAAGCAATGGCTAATAGACTAGAACTCTTACCGAACCAATATGAAGTGAATGATGTATTCCATGTATCACTCATATAGAAGTACATACCTAAATGATCGAATGTTATCAATCATGAGGTGGTACCATTTAAGAATGACATCTCTAATGATGAGATGCCCGTAGAGATCTTAGACCGGCTGGGAAAAAGTTCTATGAAATAATAAAATTCCCCTCTGGAATATGTATTGGAGAGACCACAAGATGGAATTAGAAATGTAGGAACTAGATGAAGGGATGTGGTAGAGTTACCCACATATATTTTAGTGTGGGAAGAATAAATTTTGAGGGAAAATTTTCAAAAGGTGGGGATGTTTGTAATGACATAAACATTGGGTAATAAAAATTCTTCTTGGTCTAATTAAATGTATTATTATGTAATATAGTTATATAAAACCTCAGAAATTATTTAGTATTATGTTTTGGGTTTCAAAATATTGTTAATAATAGTGTGTGTTTCTAATATAGCTGTTGAACAATGATCACATGATTACTATAAATATAGGGTTTTAAGAAATGTAATTTAGTCATACAAAGGAAGTGATGGCCTCATCCAATAGAATTTCTCCATATGAAACCCATTTGTCGAAACTCAGAAAGGAAGTAGCATCACCAATATTTTCTATTGACCAATCGCAAGCCAAACATGAACACGTTAATCTTGAACAGAACAACCTACTAGAGAAGTTGTTGTTAATAGAGATTACCACCCGAGAAAAATTATCTGAACCTCCCCAAGAGTCTATCACTATCACAAACCTTACCCATCAGTCTTATGTGAGTGTTTTCAAGTGTTATGTAACAATAAAATATCACTATGATTATGTGCATTAATTTTTTATTGAATTAAGAATATAGATTATTTTTTTATTTATACATTGTAAATAGTTGTTAAAGCACAAATAGTATTTTTAGTTAATATTAGATTAAGAAATATATTTTGATGAATTAATGGATTTTTGAATTAAATAATATTTTAATAAAGTATCTTTATAAATATATTTTTTATTAAATATAAATTATCATTTTATTTTGATGAATACAATTGTAATTTTTATTATGGTTTGAAATCTGTTGTTGTCCAAAACATTGATTTTTAGATAAATATTGGTTTTATTTTTAAAGTAAAAATTGAAATATAAAGAAAATTATTTACATAAAATGAATAATATTTTTGGAATCAGGACATTGAAATTATCCAACGGTGAATTTATTATATGTTTCTGAGATGGTTGAATGTTTGGGAAAAAATTCAATACTGTTTAAATATACAATGTATTTTATGACATCATAATAACCCAATAGTGATGTAATAAAATATTTTGAATTATATTTTCGTCCAATATATGTTTCATATTTAATATAATGTGGCTTTATATTTTTTTTAAATTTTATGGTGCCTTAGTGGACCTTTCAGAACTGATAAAACATTTTATCTTTTTAAATTAATTTCTTTGAGAGGGTGACTCACCTCTATATAAGAAAACCTAATATTTTAATAATCTATTTCAATGGTCTTATAAGATCATGTATTCCAATAATCTTTGGAAAATTTTATTTTAAAAAATCATGGCATGGTTTGTGGTTTTGATTAGTTTACTATGTAGTGTCCAAAACCAATATAATAAAGAATTCCCTCTCATTTCCTATATAAAACCACCCAAGATCCCTCTTCCAGATCAATAAAAGCATTTGGAGCTAGACCAAACTATGAAATCCACTATCTAGAATCCTCTCAAGGTTCCTCAAGATCCCATTATGCCTTTCTCAAGCCTCTACCAAGCCTTTGGTATCACACATCCAAGTAAGGGATTTCTTCCTTCTCATTATTGACCAAATTTCATTACGTTGTTTAGCCCATTAATTTCCAATAAAAAAATTTTGGGTATGATTTATCACCTCTAATATAATTATCCCCATATTTTTGAATGATTATATACCCTTTTACCTCTCATTAATTCCTTTTGTGTACACTTGTTACAGTGTCGACATTCTGAAAGGAGTTTTTCTATCCTCATTTACATTCAAGCAGTTCTTTTGTATTATGAATCTAAATTCCATTAAATTTGTTGTCACATGTATCTATATGAAAAAATTACTATCCATTTCATTAAATATGATATTACACCCCTTATATATCATCCACAATTTTTATGAATTTTTATTTCACCCCGTTATGCTACAGAAATTGCACTGTGATTTTCCAAGCTAAAGCCATTGTGTAGTGAATATCATTACCATTTTTCTATCAAGGGTATTGAAATTTATGAACATTTAATTAATTATTATAGATTTCCATATATGAATTAAAGATTATTTTATCATTGAATAAATGATTATGTTTAATTAATCCATATTATATGATCCATGTGCCAAAATTATCAAAGATATGAAATGATTAAGAATGATGCAACCTAATAGCACTTCAATGCATTGGGTATGGATTAGTATCATGATACATCAAGTAAAATGAGAATATTATCATGATAATTAATGTTCCATGAGGTTTTATGCATGCTCCTTGTGTAATGATCCTTCTCTCATGCTAATATCATGTTAAATGTTGTTGACACATTTCCATGATATGATAATTATGCTGCATAAAACCTCTTTGATCTTGTTTCTCTTATGCTCCATTAATATTATTATTTCCTAACATGTGTTGTATTTTTCATGTTCTGTTTTTCAATCCATTATCGGGATTTATATCTCAGCCTTTAATTATGCATGTCCTCTGGTAATTCAATGCAATGATAATTATAAATAAGTGGTGTGGTCATATAAAAGGTTTTTAAAATAAGATGTTGGGTTTTATGATTTATGTTGTTATGTAATTTTACTAAGAAAAAAATTTACTGGACCTATATATATTCTATGTTGATTTTATTTATTATTTTATGTTATAAATTATGTTTATGTTTCAAATAAAGAGAATGGTTATTATAATTGGGGTGGTAGTCCAAAGGTAATCATGAAAAACATTATTTTTATTATATATATTTAATTGTTTGAAAGTACATGAAATATTATTTTTAATAATTTAATATTGTTTCAATAATATAAAATTAGAACACATATTTTATCATTATAAAAATACTTGAGTGATGGTTAAGAAAGAAAATTAAACTGATTCATGGTACGACAATTCTGCATACACACGAATGAGGAATTATATTCACATTTTATGGAAATGGAGGTGGATTTAGGTAATATAAAAAACCTAATAACTTCTTAATATATCTATATAACTAGATTTATTCCCTTATCATGTTTGAGTAAGTGTTAAGGGATGCGGGAGAAGAAACAAAACAAATACATGCAGATTAAAACCATAAATTTTCTTTGGGAATCCTCCGTTAGTATCAACATATGCCCTATAACTTTGGTATTATGCCTAAAAAATAAATTTTATTGATCGAAGGTACTTTTCTAAGGTATTTGGGATGGTTTTGGGAAAATAAAATGGTTTTCCTAAGCGAATAAACTAGAATAAGATGTGCACTTTTATGAGAGAGGGGAGGGCACTCTTGAAATTTCTGAAAATAATAAATTACTATAAATCTAATTTCATTTCCAAATTTCTCCCTAGTGATTATTTATTATATAAAATTATTGTTTTTATACATTAAATTATCCAATATATTTTATAAAATCATTGAGTATATTTTTATCCTTGTTTTTTTGTTTCAGTCCCTATAAACCCCTTAACTCTTATAGTGACAACATGGGTTTTCACACCCTCAGGTTAAATATAATTACAAAAAAATAAAATTAGATCCCTCAATGTATTATTTAGATATTTTCATTATTATCATTTTATATTTATTTAATATATCATTGTTACAAATTTTAAGTCATTAAATTAAATATTATTTTCTATAAAATAGCAATTATGTGAAATTTTTTTAACAATTTACTACATTGACATTAATAAAATGGAGAAAATGTAAAACCATAAAAAATATTTAATTATTTTTAAAGAATATAATTTCAATCTATATTATTTTTTTATAACTTTATTTTTCTAAAATTATATTGTTTCAATTTTTATAATAGCATTTTCTTGTGTTTTATTAATTGAAAAATTATGGCAACAGAATTGTGTAACAATTTATGTTTTAGATCACATTAAAAATTAAAAAGATTTGTCTTTATGAAACCAATATATATTTGAAAATATATTTTAATGTCAAAAATATCTTCTAAACAAGACCATATTAGCAATATTACCCTAATTATAAAACCAGATCTTGACATGTTTAAAAATTCTTTAAATAAAATTTAGTAAATGTATTAATTTCATCCAAGTTTCCACAGTAGGATATAAATTATATATTTAGATTATTATAGTGTGGATATACTCAAACACTGGACTTTATGAATGTTTTTGGGTCATTTAATGGTAATTATGATTTTATTTTACTCATAAATTTCCTAATTTACAATTTATAGTGGTAATAAAGTTACTAAGATTTCTATAAATATTAACCAAAACTAAAATTGGCGTACTTGCAATCTTTTGATTTATTGATTCAAATTATGAAATCCCATTATCAAAATATTAAAATTAAATGTTTTAGACTACAATTATAATTATATTAGAAAACACAATGAAAATTAGTTTTTTCTAAAAATGAAATTGTATTATAATATCTATCTATACATAATACTAGTAGAAATTAAATTTAAAATAACCATAATTATTTGATTTTTAATAAAAATTTACAAATAAGTGGTTTAAAACTTACACAAACCAAAATTTATCCTTTTAAATTATTATAAATAAATAAATTATTTAAACAAAAATCAGTATTTTTTACTTTTCCTAGAAATGTCTGTATAATTAAGAAATTATAAAAAAATTATTCCTATGAAATTTGTCACATGATGCAATTAAAAAATAAATTCATTTTTTTCAAACTGAAATTTCAAAAAAATTACCTTTAAATTATCAAACAAATTCATTTACAAAATAATTAATAAAACTATTTACTATTTGATTTAAAGAAATTACATGATGTATTTATAATAAATATAACTAAATAAATGAGGAATAATATTAATTATTAATACTATTTTTCTATCATTACCAAAGATGTTAAAGATATCATACCATTCATTAGAATTATTTCATTACTACATTAATAAATATTTTAAATGTACACATCAAGCTGTTTTGATTGAATACCATAATAACCCTCCAGATGATTTCTATATGTGTCCTCCTTAACGAAAGGAGAGTATACTATAAAATTTTTTCATGGGATGATTCCTTTTTTTCATTTAATTTTATGGAACAATATTAGATAGATTTGTAAAAATTTTATCTTTCAGAACATGGGTTTAAAAAATTTATTTAACTAATTTTTTTAACAATGGAATCACATGTTCTCATTGAAAAGAAGATAGATAAAAGACCACTTCATATGGTTGACTAGTAGTATCATAGTCACATAAATATAACAAATAAATATCTTTTCAAAATAATTGTTATACTTATTTACCAATAATATTAGACTAGTGTCCTTATATATTTACATGGTATCAAGTAATAACAATTTTGTACTCCTTGAACAAGTTATTCCTAAATAATAGTTAAGAGATGATATTGGAATTTTTAGTTCTCTTTTATGACATTTAAAATATCTAACACTCTTATTGTAATTATTGGATTAAGTATATGATTATTTTATGTATATTTAGAATCATTTTATGTAAATTTATAATTATATTACCATATATAAAAACAAGGAAGAAGGAAATATCATATTGAATTCACATAATCATGAAGTAACAATGTATATATTTTAATATATTCAACAGATGGATCTATATACATGAGGAGGTGGTTTTCAATCTTGGTATACCCAATTAGGGTATCATAGTTGATCTTCAAAAAATTCAGGTTTTTATATCTTGGGAGAAACCAATAATTGAGGAAAAAATTAAAAGCATATTTTTGAGATTGTTTTTATAAGATTATTGATTACGATTTCTCCAAATTCTCATCTTAGTGGATTAAATTAATTGACAATAATGTTATGAGAAAATCTGTTCACTTGACCTGTTTTTATAATCCCAACTATGCTTTAACATACCTTGAAAATACCAATTAATGTTTATCTATATTCTAATTCCCTCAATATATGACATTCTATCTGATAATAATATTAAAATAATCTGTGAAATATGTTAATCAATGTTTATCTTTGTTTATATAAGTTTTAAAGTACTTCTAACCCAATCAGATATGTTTTGCATAAAATAGATAAGTGTTAGTCACTGATCTATGTAGAGCTACTGATACAGAATCACCGATACAGAATGAATCTACCCATACAAAGCAGAGCTACCGATAGATCAAGATCCACCGATAGAATGAAGTCACCACTATATAAGTATACCGATAACAAAAGTTACCGATACACAGAGTAAGAGATACTGATATCAGGAGCTACCGAAACAAGTTCAAAGAGCTACCGATGGAAGGTCACTCCTACACAAAGTCCACCATACACATCTACTAATAGAAGGTCACTAATGATTCACCTACCAGTCAAACTCTATACTCTCAATATTATTTATTTATTAGGATAATGGATACATTTGATGATTTTAATGTAGTTAATGTTATTTAATTATATTTGTTGGCATGTTAGGGAACCGTTCCTAGTACCCATGCAAAAGGTAATCATTCTTTTTTTTTCTAGAGGTGAAATTTATAAAAGGGAAGATAAAGATCTAGCTGGAGAGGTTTTAATACAAGAGCATCATAGGAATGAAACTAAGAAGGCACATGAAGAATAAAGAAATAGCTGAAAAGTGGTGCATACAGAAAGACCACATCCATACTCTGAGAACAGTGGACATACACGATGCAATTCATTCTAGAGGAGAAAACAAGATGCATCTTGAGTGCATAACTACAACAAACACTTCGTGCACTCAGGCTAATAAGATGAACCTGAAAACCAAGGAATAAAATGACACTCTATTTTTCAGACAAAAACCAAAGAAGTACTCAGAATCTTTTATGGCCAATCAAACGAGTCAAGAGCTGCACTACCAATCGCTAAAGAATTTCTAAACTCATTCATACGTACTCTAGTGATTCTTTTATTTGCATTTCAATCATTGTGTGTACCCCATTTATTTTACACACACACTATTTCCTGAGCTAAACTGGAGGATTATTAAACCCTCATTAAAATTCTATAACTCCCTTGTATCCCACTGTGGATAGTGGTAGAGGTCGAGTAAGACCTAGACAGTTGTGATCTGTTGTTTTTTTCCCACGTAGAACACTAGTAGAGGTCTTTGAACCTGGACAGTCTTTGCACTATTTTTTACCCCGATCCAGAGTGTGGATCAATTTATATAATTTGTTTGAGAGGAATATGTCTCGGCTTGAGACTAAACCTCTTGGTTACATCTGCTGTGCATTTTAGTTTAATTTATATGTATACTATACATTTCATATTTCGTTGCTAACTATTTTGAAATATAATTTGTTCTAAAGTTACATTGATAGTTAAATTAGCAAGTGTATATACTTATTTTAACCAAGTAAGTTAGTTTCAATAGTCAATTTAATCATCATATTCAATAAACTGAGACCTAATCAATCTTTGAGAAACTAATTGAACATTTACAATTGGTATAAATTCACTACAGTTTAACATTGTTTTTAAATAGAGGGATTTTAAGAGAAATATTTTTAACAGAAATTTTAATTGGAACACAATTCACCCCCCTCTTGATTGTCCACTCCGACCAACATTTGGTATCAGAGGGAGGTTTTTATTAATACAAGTTTTCAAAACATTCTGTTTTTCAACTATGATTTTTATTTCATTTTTAAAGATCTAAAATTTATATTAGTTATAAATTTTATCTCTTTAGTATATATTATAAAATCTAGTTTTGGGAAATAGACTAGAAGATGCTGCTACTAACATGCCACCTTTCTTTAATTGCACAAATTATGCCCGGTGGAAACTTAAGATAAAAATTCATTTGTAATGTATGTGTTTTGATATTTGGACTGCTATAGAGTCACAATATAAAATTCCAGAAACTGAAAGAACAACTTGGGATTAACCTAAAAATACTACTTTCAATAATAATTTTAAATCAATGAATGTCGTGTATTGTGGTTTAGGAGATGAAGAGTTTGATAGAATTTCTTCTTCTAAAACTGCTTATGAAATATGGGACACTATGGTTATTTCCCATGAAGGAACAACCAATGTTTAATAAATGATATTGAATACATCTACTATTAAATATGATAAATTTAAAATGAAATATGATGAACCCATTTCTGAAATGTATCTCAGGTTCAATGATATTTTCAATACTATGATCTCTCTTGGAAAATCAATTTCAGCAAAGGAACAAATTATGATCATATTAAGATGTCTTCCAGAAAGATGGAGATGCACATCTGTTTCCATTAGAGAATCATGCGACATAAGAAAACTACCTGTTAAGGAATTAGTAGGAAATATTATGATGTATGAGGATGAAAATAATGTGAACAAAGAAAAAATGATGAACCCAAGAGAAAATCCGTGGCTTTCAAGTCTACTGCTTCAAAGAGAAAAGACAAGGAGAAAATGAATGTTCCTACTGAAAGTTCAACAAGTGAATGCTTAGACTCTGACAGTGATAAGGAAATGTCTCAAATAACCAGGATATTTATGAAGTTCTATAGGAAGAATAAATTATTTAGAAAATCAGACAACAATGGTAAGTATGAAAATAAAAGTAAGTGGAAGATGGATTGGATGAAATCTGATAAGGAAGATGATATAGTGTGTTATGAATGACAAAGGAAAGGACACATCAAAGCTGACTATCCAAAATTAAAATTAAAAAATATATATGATTATAAGGACAAGAAGTAAAAGAAATATATGAAAGCTACTTGGAGTGATTCAGAAGATAGCACAAGTGAATCTGATGTTTCTGATTCTGAAAATAATCGTGACAACATGTGCTTCATGACAAATACCTATGAGGTACCTGTTTCTCGAATGCTAAATGATTATTATTTTGGAACAGATTGTGAATTTGAAAACATGTCTAGTGAGGAACTATTTGAATATATTAATATTCTATAAGAAACATGTAATTAACTTAAGTACAAGTATTAGTCATTGATGAAACAACATTCTCTCACTGCCAATGTTAAATATTCCTTTGATATAGAAAAGGAAAAGAATGCTCAACTATTGAAATAAAATACTGAACTAAAAATTTCTAATGAGAAACTTAGAAAGGACATAGAAAAGTTAACAAAGGGAAAAGATACACATACCCAAATGTTAGGAATGAAAGTTGCACCAAAATATACTACTCGTTTGGGATACCAACCTGGAAAATGATAGTTTGCTAAAACTAGATTTATCTTTAAATCTGGACAAAATTCTGCTAGTTCCAGTTCTGGAAATTCATATGCCTCAACTAGTTATTCGTGTTGTTTTAGATCAAACAAAGTTTATATTTCACAATCTATGGATTCTGAAAATTATATGAGACCCAAAAGAAAAATTTGGGTATCTAAAGCCTGGCTTGATAACCTTTCTGGACCCAAGATGATTTGGGTACCAAAATCATTTTCCATCTAAATCTATTTTGTAGGAAACATTTTTGAAGAGTCATCACAAGATGATATGGTACTTGGACAGTGGATGTTCAAGAAATATGTATGGAGATTATTCATCCTTCAATAGCTTAATCACAGTTGATGGAGGCCATGTCACCTTTGGTGATAGTTTTAAAGGAAAAATCATCGGCCTAGGCTAGATTGGTAACACTAATTCTGTTTTAATTTCTAATTTTATATTTTTTGATGGACTTAAATATAATTTGTTGAGTATTTTTTAGTTATGTGATGATGGATTTAATGTTATGTTTGAAAATTATTCGTGTAATGTTTTTAATTCTAACAATGTTTTAGTATTTTATTCCTTGAGAAATGAAAATGTTTATGGTGTTGATCTAAATTCTTTAGCTAAGCAAAAAGTTTCTTGGTTAACTTCTTTTCATAAAGAGTCTTGGATTTGGCACAAGAGATTAGGACACTACAACATCCATTCACTTAGAAAATTTACTAGAAAGAACTTAGTTAGAGTCCTACCTAAACTTGTATTCCCATCAGACAAAGTTTGTAATCTCTGTCAAAAGGAAAAGCAACATAATGTTTCTTTTCAATCAAAGAAAGAAGTTTCAATATCTCAACCTCTCGAGTTGATTTACATGGACTTGTTTGGACCTTCTAGAGTTTATTGTTTATATGGGAAGAACTATGTTTATGTCTTAGTAGATGAATTTTCTTGATTTAATTATGTATACATATTTTCTCCCAAAATTTAAATTTGTTCTTACTTTGTTAAAAACTCCAAGTCTGTAGAAAACAATAGTGGACTTAAGATTAAGACCCTGAGAAGTGATCCTGGCTGTGAGTTTCAAAATCAAGAGTTTGAATCTTATTGCTCACACATTGGATATAGTATTAACTTTTAGGCCCCTAGGACACCTCAGTAAAATTGTGTAGTGGAAAGAAGAAATAGTACCCTTCATGAAATTTCAAGAACTATGCTTAATGAGTGTGATATGCCTTTTAATTTTTGGACTGAAACTGTGAATATAGATTGTTATATTATTAATAGAGTCTTGATTAGACTTGTTTTCAAGAAGTCCCCATATAATCTATGGAATAATATAAAACACAATGTTAGTTACTTAAGATTCTTTGGATGTAATGTCATTATACTCAATACAAAGGATAATCTGGACAAGTTTTCTTCTAAGAGTGATGAAGGAATTTTTCTTGGTTATTCTTTAACTAGGAAAAACTATAGAGTCTTTAACAAAAAACCAGATGTTTGGAAGAATATGTTCGCATCATGTTTGATGAAACTGATCTACATGAGCCTACAACCACTCTTGAAAATCTTGAAGAAGATTTGACTATTCTGGACCTTAATGATAAAACTAAAGAACCTGCTGTAAAAATGTCCAGTTCTGGAGATATTCCAGAATCTACTTCTGTTGAACCCAAACCTATAAATGAACATTAAATTTCTAGTCCAATATTTACTAGATCAACTAGGATTCTAAATAATCATACTTTGGATGTTGTTGTTGGTAATCTTGATAGAGGGACACAGACTAGAGCTTCTCTAAGAAACTAGGTTGAACATCAAGCCGTTCTTTCATATCTAGAACCTAAAAATGTCAATTATGAAATCAATGATGAATTTTGGGTAATGGATATGCAAGAAGAGTTAAATAAATTTTAAAGAAACAAATTATGTGAATTAGCTGATAGACACAAGGACACTTTGACAATAGCCACTAAAAGATTTTTGAGAAACAATGTTGATGAATCTGGAAATATAGTTAGAAACAATGCTAGGATAGATGCACAATTATATAGTCAAGAGGATTGTATAGACTATGATGAAACCTTTTCCGCTGTGTCTATATTAGAAGCTATTAGGATCTTACTTGCCTATGCTGCTCATCTGAGTTTCAAGTTATATCAAATGGATGTCAAAAGTGCATTTCTAAATGGTTTTATTATTAAAGATGTTTTTGTTGAACCACAACCTGGATTTACTAATCCTCATTTTCCAAATCGCGTTTTTAATCTTTATAAAGTTTTATATGGTTTAAAACAATATCAAAGAGATTTGTATGATAGACTTGGTATTTTTCATATTTCAAAAGGTTTTACTAAAAGGATTTCTTATACAACACTTTTTATTAAAACAATTTTTAAATATATATTGATAGTACAAATCTATGTTGATGATATTGTTTTTTGGATCTTCTAAAAATGCTTTATTTACTAATTTTTCAAACATTATGAAAAATGAATTTGAAATGTGTTTAATGGGAGAACTTAAATATTATCTTGGATTTCAAGTTTTTCAAAATGAAAATGGTATTATATTGAATCAAAGTAAATATAAAAAGGATATTTTAAAACGTTTTGGTTTGGATAGTATTAAGGAAAGTGATACTCCTATGAGTTCAGTCTATAAATTAGATGCAGATGAAACTGGGAAACTAGTGGATCAAACCAATTACAGAGGTATGATTAGAAGATTTCTTTACCTTACTGCTAGTTGACTAGATATTATGTTTAGTGTGCATATGTGTGCAAGATTTCATGCTAATCCAAAAGAATCTCATTTAAATGTTATTCAAAGAATTTTTAAGTATCGTAAACACACTGTAAACTTAGGTTTGTTTTACCTGAAAGGACAATCCATTGAGTTAATGAGTTATTCAGATGCTGACTTTGGTGGTTGCATGTTGGATAGAAAAATCACATCTGGAACATGTCATTTATTTTAAAAATACTTAGTATCTTGGTGTAATAAAAATCAGAATTCTGTAGCTTTATCCCTTGTCGAAGTAGAGTATATTGCTGCTGGTAGTTGTTGTGCACAAATTCTGTGGATGAAACACACACTTTTGGACTATGGATATGATTTTAAGCATATTCCTATCAACTGTGATAACACTAGTGCAATAAACATTTCAAATAACCCTGTATCTCACTCTAGAACCAGACACATTGATGTAAGTATCCATTTCTTGATAGATATTTACCAAAAATGTGATATTACTCTTGAATTTATTGTTACTAAACATCAATTAGCTGACACTTTCACCAAACCTTGATGTTTGGATAGGTTAAGTAACATTAGGCATGAGTTGGGAATGATTAACCTTGATCTGTAGGTACCTCACCGATGTAACCTCACCGATGTGAACTCACCGATACAACATCACCGATGTAACCTCACCGATATGAGACATCGCCGATGAAACCTCACCGATGTAACCTCACTGATAAGAATTCTCACCAATAGACCCTACTGATGAATGCGTTGTTTTAAACTTCTGTCTACCGCCAGAATCTAAATATTTTTTACTTTATTTGATTTTATTTATTTATTTCATGATTCATAAATGAAAAAAACGTCCTAGATACTTCTCAATCCATCGAGCCTGAAACCCTTTACCCTCAAAACATATCTCCCGAATCTATCGAAAACCCTAAATTCCTCACACCAGAGATGGAAAAAATCAAATTCCCTACCATCAGAGATGACACTGATGAGACGAATTCAAAGAAGCAAAAGTATGAGCCAGAAGAAAGTGATAGTGTTGGTAGAACTAGGTTGGGTAGGTGACCAGTGAACCATCATTTGCAGAATAGAGTTATTGTGATTGATAAAGAGTTGTGCATGGAATGGTTGTTGCCTAAGAAATCATTAGTTCTCGAAGTTCTAGAAGATCAAAAGTGGGTAGATTTATTTTCGAACAAAAATGGCCCCTAATATTCAAATATAGTGAAACAATTTTTTGAGTTTGTGAGTTTTGAGAAGTCAGAATATGAGAACCAAGTGATTTCTTTTGTTAATGGAAAGGACATGTCTTTTTCATCTGTTGAGTGGGATGAATGCCTGAAGGTTCCACACGAAGGTGTATCTGCATATGTCTCTAATGCTATACCACCTACAAGTGATATATTAGATTATGAGACTACCTAAGAGGAGCTCACCGGTGATGGAAATAAAAGAAAAGTGGTGGCTGCTGGAATGGGTGGAGAGAACAGATTTCTATTCAAATTTGTTCAGCATGTCTTAATACCAAGGAGTGGGTACTTTGAGAATTGAAGATATCAGGATATCGTTCTACGGTATATCTTGAGACATTGTGTAAAAGTGAATCTATACAGATTGATGATGACTCAAATAAAAGACATGACAAGACCAGAATCAAACACTAATGCCATATTATTTTCCAAGTTGATATCAGTGATGATCAAAGTGAAAGTGGTAGCTGAGTCTCAAGATGAGACAGTGTTAGTAAGGAACAACATATGTATCTCAAGCATAGTGTCCAAATACATGATGATAAATTAGAACCCATGGAGAGGAGAGTGGGTTAATGATGAAAACAAGGTATATGATAAATTAAATCCTGTGGATCATCCTTCAAGACCTAAAGATGTGAGGGATCTAGTTATAGGACCTGATGAAGAAGAACCTGAGTACAGTGATGAGAATATAGAAGAAGAGACTTTTATGGATTATAGAAGAGATTCAGACATACCTCCAAGTCCTGCTACTGGAATTGTATCTTCTAGAAAGGAAACTCTATTAGAAGAAGAGACTCCTACTGATGAGGAAGACCATCCAGCCCCTGAGCACGAATATGAAAATTAAAATGAATATGAATCCTCGGATTCGGTCTTCTTAAGTCTAAGTCCATTAATTCGAAGCTCAGTTGTGTCTACTAAGGATGTAGTAGGAGAAATGGACGAAGTTGTATGTAATCTAGAGGATCCACTTGCTGTTGCAGAGATAGAATTGATAGTGGAAGATTATTTTGAAGAAGAATGACCTGCTGATAATGTTGTTGTTGTACAGGGGAATGCACCCACTGAGGGGGAGCATCAAACCGTGTTTGGAAGTGTTTCAGTGGCTGTTGAGATTGAGGACTGGGTAGAAGACCCAGGTTTTGTGGTTTGTATATTAGACTATCGTGATTTTGATAATGAGTCATCCCTAAAAAGACCAAATATCATTTATGATGTTGAGACTAAGTTGTTACCTAATGATGTGGTCATAATGCATGAACTGGATAATTTAAAGAAAAATCATAATGTCAGTTCTGTGGAAGAGACAAGGAAGATGGAAGTTTCACTAGTTTCATCAATTCAATCGATTATGAATGACTCAGTGGCCATCATATAATCTGAAAGAGCACCTGTTGTAATTGCTCTTACTCATATGATCACCAGGGCAGACGTTGAATCTATAAAGGATGAGATGAAAGAGTCCAATTGTGATTCTATTGCAGAGTTGAAGCACTTATTTGTTGAAGAGATTAGCAATTTGGAAAAATCTTTTGCACTCTCTATTGGGTGTAATATGTCAACCTTTATGGCCGAAATAGTGGAAGAAGTTATAGCCTTTGAGACTCAAGTACCTAGATTGGAAGCGGATGTTGAAGCTCTAAAGAAATATGTTATCTATTTAGAATCTTACATGAGTTAAAAATCTCAGGCAGACAAGGACATAGCCTATGTCAAAAGTGTTGTGATCCAGATGGTATCAGTGTTTGAAGGTTTTAAAACCTATATGAAATAACATGTCAGAACACAGGATTCCTAAGTGAAAACCCTTATTAGTGGGTTGACCAAAACAACAAGGAAATAGTAACCTTCCTTTTGGTTCTGTTGCCTGTAGACCTTCAGTGGATTTGAATCAGATTCACGCTGTGATGAAGGAGGAGCTTGGTTCAACATCAACCAGCGGATCTGTGGACTCATCCGACCTGAGCAAAGATGTAATTTCTAGTAGATATTAAGTTAGAGATATAATGAAGATATTCCAAGACTATATGAGAGAAGCTTCTGCATCTTAGAAAGAAGTGAAAGACAAGGTAGACTTTTATTTTCAAAATTTTTACACCACGAATTAACTCAACAATCACTTCAATCTTCTGTTGGAAAACCTGAAGTTACTTCCTGTTAATCAAGCCTTCAGAGAGCAAGTTAGCAAACTAAGGGAATTGACTCCAGCCTTGAAAAAATTCATAGAGAACAAGGATGATTTCATATCTTCTATGGAGAGAGGAGGAAGAATAATTATGGACTTCAGAAATCGTTTGTTGCCTTTCCTACATGTTGATGCTAGGCCAGTGATTGTACCTCCTACCTTACCTGCCTCCGCCTCTACTCCTTCTTCTATTCAGATTACTCCATCCCAAGCCATTCGAAGCCTTACACCTATGATCACACAAATAACTCCTCAGTATAGGCCAGACACAGTATTTGTGGCGCAGCCCCCTGTGGTCATTTCCTTAATTTCAAAGCCTTCACCACCATCCAAACAATCAAAATCCTTTTCTGATCCAAAGGGAAAATCACACATTGGGGATGTGGATTGAATCGGTGGCTAAGATGTTGGATAAGAATCCCTTGTATTTTTTTTAATTTCTATTTACCTTTTTGCTACATATAATACAATTGGATTTATTTTCTATCTCATTTTGCTCCTATTCTCTTT
Source organism: Viscum album (assembly GCA_963277665.1). NCBI lineage: Eukaryota > Viridiplantae > Streptophyta > Magnoliopsida > Santalales > Viscaceae > Viscum > Viscum album. Next base: position 1,744,863,858 of record OY728156.1, read on the forward strand.
GTTGTTTCCCACATTTAGATTATCACAAATGGGGAGAAATATTATCAAAGGGGGAGAAATATTCTTAATGGGGGAGTAATATTATCTAAGGAAGTGCTACCATAATTTCCCCTCGGATATCATTGCATTTAATTCTACCTCTGATACATTATGTTCTATAATATACTTTTTTCTCTGAGATAATTGAATTTAATGATATATCCTCCGATACAATTTATCATTTTTTAACAAAATATAATATTAGAAGATGTGATTATCCAAAAGGGGGAGATTGTTGACCTCACCTATTTTGATAATCCCAAATATGCTTTCACATACCTTGAAAATACTAATTAATGTTTATATATATTCTAATTCGCTCAATCTATGAAATTCTATCTAATAATAATATTAAAATAATACTTGAAATATGTTAATCAATGATTATCTTTGTTTATATATGTTTTGAATTAATTATAACCCAATCAGATATGTTTTTCATAAAACATATAAGTGTTAGTCACTGATCTGCTTACAGCTACTGATATAGAGTCACCGATACAGAATGAAGCTACTGATACACAGCAGAGCTACCGATAGATCAAGAGATACCGACATAATTAATTCACCAGTATATAAAGCTACGATACCAAAAGTTACTGTTACATAGAGTAAGAGCTACTGATATCAGGAGCCACCGATACATGTTCAAAGAGATACTGATGGAAGGCCACTGCTTCACAAAGTCCACCGTACACATCTACTAACAGAAGGCTACTAATGATTGACCAACCAGTCAAACTCTATACTCTCAATATTATTTATTTATTAAGCTGACAGATACATTTGATGTTTTTAATGAAGTTAATGTTATTTATTGATATCTTTTGGAATGTCAGGGAACAGTACCTAGTACCCATGGAAAAGGTAATCATTCTTTTTTTCCGAAGATGAAAGCTATAAATGGAATGGTAAAGATCTAGCTGGAGAGGTGTGAATACATGAAGATCATAGGAAAGAATCTAATAAGGCACTTGAATAATAATGCATGAGCTGAAAAGTGGTGCATACGGAATGACTACATCCATACTCCAAGAACACTAGACATACACGAAGCAATTCATTTTAGGGGAGAACACAAGCTGCATCCGGAGTGAAGAACTACAACAAACACATCATGAACTCAAGCTAATAAGCTGAACCTGAAAACCATGGATGAAAAAAACACTCTATTTTTCAGACTAAAACCAGGGAAGGACTCAGAAGCATTTCCGACCAATCAAATTAGTCCATAGCTGCACTTCCAATCACTAATGATTTTATAAACTCATTCATACTTACTCTAGTGATTCTTTTATTTACATTTCAAGCAGTGTGTGTACCATATTTATTTTACACACACACTGTCTTCTGAACTAAGCTAGAGGATTCTTAACTCCTCATTCAAACTCTATAACTCCCTTGTTTCCCACTATGGACAGTTGTAGAGGTCGAGTAAGACCTGGACAGCTATGAGTTGTTGTTCGTTTTCCCACGTAGAACTATGGTAGAGCTCTTTGAACCTGGACAACCATTACATTGATGGTTACCCCGATCTTGGGTGTGGATCAATTTATATAATTTGTTTGTGAGGACTAAGTCTCAGCTGTAGACTGAACCTATTTGTTACATGTACTGTGAATTTTAGTTTATGTTATAAGTATACTATATATTTCATATTATTCTACTAAATACTTTGAAATATAATTTGTTCTAAAGTAACTTTGATAGTTAAATTAGAAAGTGTTTATACTTATTTTAAACATGTAATTTAGTTTCAAAAGTCAATTTAATCTTCAAATTAAATTAACTGAGACCTAATAAATCTTTGAGAAACTAATTGAACATTTAAAAATGGTATAAATTCACTACAGTTTAACATTGTTTTTAAATAGGGGGATTTTAAGAGAAATATTTTTAATAGAAATTTTAGTTGGAACTCAATTCACCCCCTCTTGATTATCCACTCCGACCAACAGAATCTAATGATAAATATGAGTTATAATTTGAGGAATTCATGGTAAGGTTTAAATTGTCTTTAGTTTTTATTCTTCTAGAGATAGGTTTAGGAAATGATGGTTTCTATTATTCTATTTTTATGATATCTGGGTGTACCTTGATGCATGGAAAATAATTGGGGGAATGTGGTACTTTCCAATTATATTTTTGGGATATGAATTATCCTAATATCATTATTTAGTTTACAAATATAATGAAAAAACTCAATACATGGTTTCACATTATCTTTGGAGAATGATATACGTTATACATTGATCATTAGAGTGTGAAGAATATTTATTACTGAGTGGGATATGAACACTTGATATTGTTATTGGAATTAGTATAGTTAGTCCCTTTATTTTTATATTTTATGTACAACATGAAACAGTAATATCATATCTAGCACATTTTAACTGAATTTACTTTGTAAAGACATAAATGAATTCGTTGAATAATGGTCTTTGATGTGATTATTTGTTGAGATGATCATGGGTCGAGAAAATAATTGTAGATAGAAATTCATATTGTTTGTGATGGAAGATTATTATGCTGAAGATGATTTTCTGAATAATTAGGTAAATACAACGATTTCTATAATCATAGAATGGTCCTTACACGTGGGGAGATCCCAAGTGAACGAACTATGACTCTTGTTGGTTTTCTCAGGTTCTGGGGAATGTTCAACATTCCAGTATCTCAGTGGTAATATTTCATAGAAATTATACAGTATTCATTTTGGTATTTAGAACCTAATACTAAAAAGATTTATCATTAATAGATATGTTAGTATTGGTTATTTTTTATGATGAGGTCAACTGATGTTTTTTTTCTTAATGCCCTACTTGTCAAGCCTCAAATCTAGATCTCGATAGATATATTTGTTTAATGATACGTATAAAAATTTAAGGGTTGAAATAGGATGATATATCTCAAGGATTCATCATTTTTTTACTATGGAGTCCTGGTAGAGAATTAGTGTCGGTATTTACTAATTGAAATGAGAAATTGGTACATTTAATCCCTAAAAAATAGATGATGATGTTGAAACATTTATTGAACATGTTTTTATGAGTGATCATTAAGAATAAAAAATTTCCTTATGAAATATTGTATTGATAGGGGCCTATTGATTACCCGTAGGATACTGAAAGGGAATAAAAAGTAATTGGTGACAAAATTATGTAACGCATGATATGTTGTCCTTCTACAGATGGCCAGACTGAGCATAAAAAATTGATTTGTTACAATATTATCCAAGTATTAATTCATTCATTTATTAATTCATGAGATAAGTATATACCTTTTCCGATATATTCAAATAACTATACTCATCCGGACCTAATTACTATTGTTACATGGGATGCATTTTATGGGAGAAAATTTCGATCCAAATATTTTGGAGTATTTTGAATAACTTCTCCTTCATAGACCAATACTAGTCTTAGATACGAAGAAAATGAATCCCTCTACATGAAAAATTAAATTGATGGAGGGAAGTCATAAAAAATCATTTTTAGACCATCATCATCAGTAGTTATAGTTCAATTTTACAAATCCTGTCTTTACACATTCTATCAAATTTATGGAATCCATTGGTTGTATAAGAAGATTCTGTTGAAACATTTGGTTGATGTTCCATTTGAGATAATTGATTATCATAGAAGGATTTAATTTAATTCTGGCTTGGGAAATTCATGAAATTGATTCATGATGCATTTCTTCATTCACATATGAAGAGGTATAATCTTTAACCAATCCATGCGACTGAAGAGGAAGATGTGAATATTGATCATGAAACCATTTTTGTTGAATAGCTAGTTCAGTTTATGGATTTCAATGATAAGGTATTGCAAAAAAAAGTCAATTTATCTATGTACTATAGAGATGAACAAGTGAAAACCATGATACATTTATATGGAAAATGATGATGTGTTAGTATTGTTCGTATACCATTATGAGTTTAAGATTGTAACTAATTTTTGGAGAAATAAATCAGTTATGGTAGAATGAATTATATAATATTACACCAGATTGGTTATATATCCATTGTTTCACTTTTTTCCTTCTAGATTATTACCTTGAATTATTATTTGTATTTTTTAAATAGTATTTTTCAGACATTATTATGGAATAATGAGGGGATTTTGATAGTATTATGATTATGTATACAGTGAATGGGAGATATATTGTTCTGTAATCATTGGAGTGGGCTTGATCATATAATTGTAAAAAATATAAGAGTCCCACCAAGTCCCCAGTGAAGTCCAATGACTAGTTGGTGGGATGATTTATGTGAGGTGTTACTACATAAACTACATTATTCATCTACTGAATTTTTTAATTAGGCATTCATTTTTCATGTTCCATCATACATTTAATTGGAATTTCAGTGTCCCTATCATTTTATTAGGTTCCCAGACAAGCTGTTGGAGGCCATAGAATCACCGGTGACATCAATGCAGCCAAGAAACTGAAAAGAAGGAATATAAAAATATTTTTATAAATTTTATCTGTTAACAATTTTTATTTACGGATTCAAAATATGGTTTATTATTACTTCGATATTTATTACAACAATCTAATTTTTTGGGATCCTCCTGCAACACCTTTTATTTGTTTTATATAATTGTCGATCCTCTTGTATTTGACAAATTCAAATCATGAGTTTTATAATTTTTATTATAGGAAACCATCATGATAGTTCTAGTATCTAATCTTTATTGGTGAATTTTGTGTCCACTAATCATTTATCTTCTATACTGTTGGTTTCTTGAAACATTGGTAGTATAACAATATTTTATGAATGTTAATTCTAAATTTATTGAATCAATATTAAAAATATATTGAATTATCAAATATAATAATAAAAAGAGTTTTCTTAAATATTTTTGACATAATAATTTTTTATGTTTTTCTTATTTCGATGACATGCCTCAATGGAGAAATGGACACATAATTAATTTTCATGTGCATAAATAATAATGGATTAGAAATAAAATATTTCAAAATTTTCGTAATGGTTAATCAGAATATTTTGGAATAAATTGAACATTGGGACACATCATTTAGTGGTAATGAAAATATTCAAACAATGGGAACTGTGGAAGCAATATGGGTTATCTTTTGGATATCAATGGACTATAGTAGGGATCAATATATATTAGATTCATGATATACTGGTTTAATGTTCCATCAAATGTGTTGAGTATGTTTTCCTAGAATAAAGAGACAAATTTATTTATGTTATTTTCTAGATTGGGTAGATTTACATGTTTATTGATCAATTATTTATTATAAAATATATCCTTGATTAATGATATCCCTACCTTTTTATTATAAATCTTGTACTTGTCATATTCCTAGTCTTTATGACTATGGGTTATTTTAAAATAACCAAATGACATTATATTGAATAGATCATTATTTTTATTATCATGAAAATCATATTTGTTATTAAATATAGTAATTAGAGTTTTCTTCTTTTATAATATTTTATAATATCTAGTTATATCCTAATCAAAATTTTTCTCAAACCATAATTTATCCATTGGGTTGTTATCAGAATCTTTTTAGAGGACACTATGAAAGGGAAGGTAATGATGTAGTTCTAAATCATTCTTTATATTTTTTAACTATATTGTGAGATGTGTTGGTGGTGATGATTAGTCACATGAATTCCATGATTTATTCAGGTTCTACTTTCCTTCCATGTTATGATTTTTGTATTTTCCATCTATATATCATGGATTCTTCCCATCTTTCATCAATGTAGTCAGTTTTTCTAACTATTTTTTCTTTTGTAACAAATTAAATCAAAATGAAAAACATTGATCCTAAAATATTGAGAGACATAATGTGTATTTTTAATTTTATATGTACCAAAATAACATTTAAAAATTAAAACATATACATCTTTTTATAACCTCAAATAATTCACTAAATTAAATTTATCTTTTAAAACTAAAATGGAATACATGGGAATACATGTCATGACTCATCGCATGAGTCCCATTTCATTACTACCCCAAGCACGCCTTCCACAAGCCATGGGTTGGCAACTAGCACCAAAAAGGCATATCCCGAAAAAGGGAAGGCATTGCCTCAAAAACCTATACACACATAGACGTGGAACACTGCGCACAAGTATCACAATGATAGGAGAAAGGTATAACCACAACTAAAACCCACAACTGAGTGTAAAAGGGAGTAATGAAATTAAATGGGCTATAATACTAGCCCAACAGAAATGGATGCAAAACAAAAAATGGAAAAAATATCCTCAGGTCATTCCCCACGGTTTCTAATTTAAGTGTTGGTACATCTCGTTACAACAGCTCTCCACATCTACTGATCACCTTCATACACCTTTTTCCAATCACCTCCGAGCACCATCAAGCCTTGAATCCTCAAGACTGCGTCTAGTTGTCCGTCTTATGGACAAGACACAACAAGGATTAGGCGAAGTTCGTGCAGTGGTGAGTATAACAATACTCATAAGGGACACCGAGACCCTCAATAGTCTATCAAAATTTTACAAAGGAAAATCCATAAAGCATGATCTCAATCACAAAGCTCAAATCAAAAGATAGCTCACACCGGGTTTAACATAAGTACAGAAATACAAATTATTAGTCGTAAAGCTATATTATCTTATTCTGTCAAGAGTCTTTGCTGATGACCCCCACAGGATCGCTCGGTGCTGATCCCTATTGGATTCCCAGTTCTCATCCACATAGGATCAATCGGTTCTAATCCACAAATGATCAATCGGTATAGATCCACAGGGGATCGCTCGTTGCTGATCAATAGTGGATTTCTTGGTGTTGATTCAATTAGGATCGCTTGTGCTGATCGACACAAGATTTCTCAGTGCTGATCTTCGCATGATCAATATTCTTTTTTCACATTACAGCCAACCACTACATTCCCACACATAACAAATTTGATTCTGGGAGGAACAAATCCTTATGGAATCGGTTGTACCTCAACATACATGAAATCCCACAAAGAAATAACCCAATGAACCTCTTTTACATAATGATTCCAATGCAATAGATAGCGCGTCAACTGGACGCCCGGTCTATATGTTATAGGAATTTTAGTGTCGAGGGCCCAGTTGTATTTGGGTATGATCCAACCCGGAAAAACTCCAAAAATTGATGAATCTCATGTAGATTATCTCAAAAGCACTACCTCATCAAAAAGTATCCAACAACACACCTGGTGCATCTACCACATGTGTGGTTTGTAAGTTATATTAATTTTAGTTATGAGGGCCCAGATGGATTTGGGTATGCACTAACCCAGAAAAACTCCAACATTCTCTGAAACACAAGTGGAGTATTTCAGAAGGTCCATTTCATCATATGTGTTCTGGTGCCACAGACGGTTCGTTAGAAGGATGTATAGTTTTTAAGATACACCCTTTTAAGCGTAACTAGGATGAAAAGGGTCCAGGTCTTGTCCGACCTGGTCGAAATGACCCAACATGAAGGGTATGGGCTCGGCCTAGTTCAGTTGGACCATTGGATCATCACACTAGATGTTGTATAGGCCAGCTGGGTCGCGGGTTTGGCCCTACCCACCCCGATGGGTGCGGTCTGCTGAGCCGCGGAACCGTTCGTCCCGATAGTCATGTGCGGGGGGGGGGGGGGTCCACTATGCTCATTAACAGACAGAAGTTAATTTGGTTTCAATCAATAGTGCAGGATGACGGCCCTCCACCTTTCCCGATCACCAGAACATCCACCCATAAGAACCCGCGGATCGTGTGTCCCACATTCTCTGTGGCCCTCCTCTACGGCGAGCAGTTGTAGTGCGTCGCCCAGCTCCAACGCGGTCAGATCTGGCTGACCGCCCCATCGTCAGTCATGGAACTTTCATGAATCACCCCCTTCTTGTAGCCAACAGCAGCCAGCTTCCACCTCCTCAGGTGACTGGCACTACCGCACTGGTGATGCTTCCATGGGCCACAAGTGAAACTCCGGTGGTCCAATTCCTTCCTGTTCTAGGCCTATGGGCCTCTTGGGACGACGCCTACACCGTGTGGCCTGATGTTTTTCCTTGGTACCCTATTTCATGGTCACCAACAAAGAACACCACCAACCCAAGATTGGTGGATGGTTTGGGCCTTGTTCAGCTCAGCCCGTGCCCTTTGTGTTAGTATTATAACTTGGGATGGATTATTTAATTCTACGATGTCCCATAGAGAAACCCTGAATTACATTCCCGCAATAAAGAAAAAAATGTGGATCAAACTGTATTACAATTGATCTATGTTATTCATAATATTTATGAATGGGAAAAGAGATGAATTAATCACAAAACCTCATACCTCGAATATGTTTCTAGGTGGTGCAAATGAGGAAGATAGGACAACATTTGAACCATGTTTGTTGGTGTTCCTCGCTGCCAGGTTTGAATCCTCTATGACCTCGAAGCTCCATTTTATGTTGGAGGAAGTTTTTTTGGGCACTACTCTTGAGGTTCCTCTTTTGAGTGCACAAGAACCATACCTACGCATTGTTTAAGTATATTTTAGGAACCAACCACATTTTATAACATTAATGTGGTTTATTAATGCACTTCATTTAGTGTTAAATTAAATTAACCAATGTAAATGTTACACATCCCATGGGTCATATCATTGAATGACCTATTAACTTCGCGGTTCTTCCATGTTACTCAAGGATTTCAGATAGAGATAAAATAACTAATTGAGTTAATTTATTACTTTTTGTAATGTTTACAAAATTACCTCCTAGTCGGACCCTTTTCGGTCAATCTTATGTTTCACCAATGTGAATCTCAATGCAATGAACTCAATGGTGCCCTCAGATTTTAAATCTGAGCACCAGTTCATAAGATAGTAACTACATCACACACGTTCACTAAACATACCTTAAAAAAGATAAAAAATTATTAAATGTCACCCTCAACCCGCATCAGTCGAGGTTAGCCTTTGATTAAGGGGGAAAATATCTCACGAGCTCAACCGTACTCTCAGATTTTCAATCCGTGTTACAGTTTATATGTTAAGGATTTAACAATAAAATAATTTTTTCTTAATAATTTTATTTACGGACAAAAACTGACTTCCATTGGTGTCCCGCACCAGCCAATGAATGTATGTCCCTAAGGAAAGAATACCCTCATGAGTTTAGCGATGGTCTTGTATTTTTACTCCAAGTCACCATTCGTGAGTTATAAGCATTTTTAAAATAAAATAATTTTATTTAATTAGTTTATTTATGATTAATTCATTTTCAGGTTTTATCACTGTAGGCCTGCCCCGACTAAATTTAAGTCATGCCTTGGGTAAACCTGCAATCCTTAATCCAACGTTGCCATTATATTTCTGTTCTGAGTATCTATTTATGTGTTATTTCACTTTTTCTAGAAAACTTATTTAAAGATTAACATTTTTTCAATGAATCATTCAGAGCACTCTGGTCCTCAGAATCACGTCCTATCAGATTTTCCAGTTGCATAAATATTCTATATAATTAAAAAAAATATACATCATTTCTATTTATTTACAATACATATAAGATATAGGTGAGGAATAAATCCAAATAAGGTAGTAATGAATGTATATCATGGTCAATGTAAAATTTAATATCCATATAAATGTTTCATTAATGGGTGAGAATCATTAATATTAATAATAAAGAATTGTATAAGTTAACAACATCAAGGAAAGTATTGTAATATTGAATAAATATAAATCCTGATATCATAAGAATTTTTAAGAATTACTATTGAGAGGTCAGGACATTGTTTGAGTAGGTTATCTTATCATGAACCATATATGGTATCTCAACATAAAAAACATTTACCTAATTAATTTGAGTTCCATATAATTCTAGGACACCAAATAATATTTATATATTGAACATGAAATATTTCTCCACAGAAATCATAAATTTAAGATATTCAATAATAATATTTAATCACATGATTAATGTGTATGGATTTCATATATGGATGTCCCCAACAAATTATGGATATGTAAATCGTACTTAATAAGCTATATTTTATATGTGGATGGGTATAATATTAAAAATCATGGGAATGGAAAATAACAGAATACTTTCAAGAGTATAATTGGTGTACCTGAAATTTCATTGAAGGGTTTTTTGTCAGTGAACGAAGGTAATAATTAAATTTGAATAATATGGAATATAGAGGGATATAAATATATTAATTAAAACCAAATCATCATAAAAAAAATTACTGAATAAAAATAATATATCATAATAAATTGAATAGAAAGAGAATAGATTATATTGAGAGGGTAATTCTAACAGCATGGGGGGATCTTATTAAGAGTATGGGACCAACATGAGAATTAACTATAGAGGTTTAATGAGTTTAAATTAATTCGCAATAGGTTTTGACTAAGGAGGAATTGAATGTTGGTTGAATATGTATAGAAAAATGTTGGGGTTTTTATTAATTTCAAAACATATGTTTTTGAATCTATGGGATAAAATATAGAAAACACAAATAAAATGATTTTTTTACAAATTTTATCAACCAAAACAAGAGTTTAATTCAATATTTCACTTTTCTATGGTCCAAAATCCATAAAATATTACCATTTTTTAAGTGTATATGAGTCACATTCATAAAAAATTTATTTTTGAAAACTGATAATATAATATAGGTTTTAGAGGAATCAGTATAGTTTTTTTAAATTCGTCAAATCTTATCATTTTCCTGTTATATTAAAGGGGAATATATTTTTGACATTTATTAACATTTTATTATTAATTAAATCACTTCTATGATATTATAATGTTATAATAATTCACATTGTGTTATATCATATGTCATTTTTTCAGCACATTACTACTGTATCAGAATCATATTAAATGTTCACCATTGTTAATTAATACATGAATATGTAAAAAATAATTTATATTTCCAAATTAATTAATTCAATATGAAAATAAAAACTTTTATTGGAAATTTTTATTTAATAAAATATTAATGTAATTAAAATTCTAGCCACATTAAGGCCATTATAAAAATTACATTATATTTAGTGAAATTATATTTACAATTATATTTAAGTAATTTTTTAAATTATATTTAATTAATATGATATTTATTAAAAAAATTATAGTTTAATAGAAATTAGGTTTTATTGAAACTACATAATCTCTTTTAGTTTCCCTGTATCAAAATATTATTTATCAAAATATCATTATGTAAAAATATAAATAAAATAATGTTATAAGGGATAAATATTATCATTAATTTATTAAACATAAAATATAACAATTAATTCATAAGTTGATCTAGATACATATGCCCTTATTGCACCAGTGTACTCCCTGAAAGGGTTTTCTATGATTTTGATACATTCTTATGTTGGTTGGGAAAAATGTATTGTGGAGTTCTCTCAATAATCCATAACCCAACCAATAAAATTTTACATTTATTTTAAACTATGTGAATCTCATCCAATGATTAGTAAAGGATAAGGGACAATGTTTAAATAACTCATAAAATCATAGATTAATTGGATAAATAGGTAACCATAATACTTGTTGAGGATGCCACTTCGTTAATATATTTCAATTATTATATATCTTGACGAATAAAATATTGCAGTAACATTTTTCACTACAAACAAAAAATATTTTCAGCTCATTTACAGTTTACTATTATTTTATTGTTGATAGAGAAATTAGGGATATATTTTAAAATGATCCTAAACATGTAAATTATATATAGTTATGTATTTTCATATAACTTCCTTACATAGTTAAGAAATTGTTTTAATAATATTTTATTGATAAAAGCTTAAATTTTTACAAGTTTATATATTTTATATATATCTATATTGTGTTGAGTCATATGTTGAAATGTTCATTGTTAAACCATGTATGTATGATACATTATTATTTTAATCATCAAAAAAATTTCTCTAATACACAACTAAATTTCACCAAAACAGCTTCTATATGCTCGTTATTGTATAATTCTTATAATATTACACATTAACTAAAAACACAACCACCTATAATCATACATAAAAACATATCTTCTAAACCATAGTTACCAATATTTATTGTATTGATCCCAAAATTTCCACCCATATAGAGTAATAAAAAATCATATGATATTAATTAAACTACATGATTCAAGAAAACTAAGTAGATCCATTAAATTTTTCCATCAATCCCGATTTCCCTATGAAAAACACTAAATATAAAATAATTTTTCAATAGATGCCATTACAAAGTAATGGTTAGATGTGACCTCATAATATTAGTTAACACTTATAAATCATTATTTTTATTTGGATAACCCTATCTTATTTTAACCTCATTTTTATCCCCCATGTATATTTTATACCTAACCATCATATATTAAAAATGCTAACTCAAATTTTGGCAGGTTACCTCCCCCATATTATTAATGTAATTATCTAGTTATGAAAGTAATTATAATGATTTACTACCATAGTATATATTTGGAAATAAAATATTAAATGATCCGATGATACTCTGTGATAACGTAGGAATTTATTAAATAATACATTTTTGAATTTCAATTCATTTTTCAGTATAAAAAATTTCAATATGGCTATAATTAAACCTAAAATTGTGATGAATTTTAAAATGTGAATAATTATGTTATGATATAAAATGACGATATATGTACAGAAATAAAAAAAACTAAATATTGTTATGAATACAATGGAATACATGGAATAATAAAATAATTTAGAAATCCATGTGTGGAGACTATTTTTGTTAACATATTATCAACAAATTGAAGTATTCTAATTTGGTCATCTTCATAAATCTGTTAATAATATATTCATTAATAACGAATTAATTTTTTTATTGTAATATGTATTATAATATTATATAATTTGTCATGTATGTCCATAAAATTTTTATTATTATAAAAAATAACATTACATACTTTTACATCCACACAATGATTATGTGATTTATATTATATGTATAAATAAAGTACATTTAACTGTCATTGATTTATTTTTTCCTTGTTTATTCTAAGTGATACTACATTGGATTCTTCTTAATCAATATATCATATTTTTATCATAAAATTATTCAAATATAGGCATTTTTATATCCACTAAAACTAAAAACTAATCATTATATTCATATGATATTAGTTTTTATACTTTTCTGTCATCCCACATCACATCATCTTCAATTCTTCCATGATCATATATCAATATTTTTTGAACAATAAAAATTTTTTCAAAAAAAATTAATATTTACAGCTTTACTATTTTTTAAAAAATTATCTAATTTTTTAAAATCTAAATACTTCAATTTATTTTTTCTTGTAATTCTAAAACTCAAAAAAATAATCAAAAATATCTTATTCATGCTTCATTTTTATTTTTAATATAGTGAAATATTTATATTTTTTATTACATTGATAAAAAACAATATAAAATAATGGTTTCTAAATATATAATCTCATGATTTCTAAATATAATAAACTTGAAACACTTCATTAATATAAATTTTGATCGATAAATTTTCTAGATTCATGTTTATAACATTTTGAACATGTCTAAATAGAGATGAAACCCTCTTTAAATCATGGATGTAAATATTTTCAATAAATCTATGACCTACTATTATTGGAAAATAAAAGTTGGTTAACAATTTAAATTTTCATCCTATAATATCCTAAGACATTAATAAATGTTAATTTTATTATTTTTAGTATAATAGGTTGCAGGAGAAGGATGGAGTAATAATGTTTTAGTTGGAGATGTTTTTCAAATGGGGGATGTCTGTCAACCTGTGGCATTGTTTATTGAATTATGAATTAATGGGAGAAATAATGATAATTATTTATTTAATGTGTATTAATTTATTATGTATGAGTTTATTAAGGGTTCCAATTTATTAGTGTAGAGTATAGGATATGTGATTTTTGTAAAAAAAGTTGTTTTTTGATTGAGTTCAATTCCTTGATTTATGACCGTTGGTCATAGGATGGATGGTTTTTATTGAATCACAATAAATTGAAGACAAATACCTATAAAAAATAAATACCAACATATCCGAACAAAATTATATATATATACTTTAAAATATTATAATCATTATGTGTGAAACCATTTCATAGTGTTAATGATCGGCTAGTATTTTTGTATATTACTTATTAGTATATAATGTGTTTTGGATATAAATATTATTAGGTGAATCACTATTTGGATAATCTCAGGGTCATAAATATTTTAGTTTCCTTACACCATGGTCCAGAGGATTCCATACCGATTGGTTTTAGAAGATTATATACATGTATCAACACTTTGGTAAGGTTGTGGCCTATTTCAAGAATATAATATTATGATATTTTACTGAGAATTAAATTAGAATCGTGTAGTAGATCATATAATGTATTTAAAAAATTAATTTAATATTTATTTATAAAAGTGTGACCATGAATTCTCATGAAGTAATTCAGAAAATTTTTTATTAGATTGGTAATATATCAATGTTATTCATTATCTATTATTTTTCATTGAATATGGTAAAAATTAAAAACATTCATGGAGTCCTCTATATTATATTTTGTTTATCAACCCTTGAGATTGATTTGATAAATTTTCTTTCAACTAGGTTGATTTTATATTCCATATCCTTGGAGTTTCATTATTTTCGTCTACATGATTGATTTATTACAGTTATTTGGGTTATCTTTTTGTAGAATTAGTATATCTATTTCATAATGGTTGTTGTGAAATTAGTTGTTGTGTTTCTCCACATGTTACTTTATACTTGTGATTTTATCCAATTATCTTAATTTTTGATCAGGATTTTCAATGATTTGGATGAGGTAGGGGATAAGAGACATCTAAATATTCTTTCTCAAAGGGTTTAATTTCAATTTATCTTCTCACTAGGTAATTTGAAATGATTAACACAATATAATGAATAATTGTGCCAAAAAATATTAAGGGTGACGGGGGTGGTTTTTTCTGTTGTTTGATTTAATGTTACTTATTTATAATTGGTGGTTATATTTATATTATTGAATAAATATATATGTATTACTATGATAAGTGTAATTATCCTTTGATTAATCAGTTTTAATATCATTTCATGAAAATTTAATTTAATAATGAAGGTGATTAAATGATTAATTAAAAACATAAATTGATTTAATATTTGAAATATATGGGTTATATATTTAATACATATTTATGATGAAAATAAATTGTGTCTGATCATTTTTTTTAAAATTATTTATTTCTTACTATTTTAATTGTCTATTTAACGATTAGTAATTTTTTGAGGATGGATGTTATTTTTGGTAATTTTTTATCTATGGATTATAGGGGTAACAATAGTTTTTGATGATATAATAATTGATGTAATTTTTATTTATAAATTATAGATTTACTAATTTTGTTATATGAATGTGGTGGACTTGTACATTAGGGGGAATATATTATGTTATTCATATTGTAGTTGATTTTGGTTTGTGTATTGGGGTGGTTTATATAGTGTATAGTTGGTTTTTGTGGGGTTTCCTTAGATATTTACCAAAACAAGGTATGTGATTAGTAATGACATACTCATTAGTAGGAAATGGATGTAATTTCAGAAGTTAATGGAGTTTAAGGAATGTTGATGATTGTATTGAGTGAGTGATGGTTGGTTTGATTGTGGATGTTGAAAAATGAATTAATTGACATTAGGTTTTAAAAACAATGGAGTGAAAAATATTATCTGGTGGAATATGAGTGAACATAAAACATGATTTTGTATAAACATAATGGATAAATTATGATTTGTTTCATTTTTGATTTATTTTTAAATGTGGGGTAGTTATTTTTTGTTCTAAAGATATCCATTTTTTAAATTTAGAAACAATATTGATGTGGGGTTTATTTGAATTTGTGGTTAATTTTATATATGAACAATGAGGTAATGCATATATATGGATATATCAATGAGGTATTTTAATTTGATTTCATTTCAACACAAACCATGTTAGAAAACACTGATTACACCAAATTTGTTTTGAATAACACTTTTTCCCAACATATAGGTTGTCAATAAAATATTTTATTGATTACTATAGCATCCCCCTCAATCATTTTTAATAGTATTATGGGTTAATATGGAACCATAAGTTTATATTCTAATGTGTTATAACAACTTAGGGATATTTTATTTGATATATTAAACGACTTAATTATGTTGAGCTAATGTTGATACATTTTAGAGTTAATTTAAATCATATTAATGATACCCTACTAAGATGGATATATGATTCGATGAATCAATCCAAGAATACACTAAACACAACACTCAATATAGAATATTCTATGGCATGAAAAATGTTCCAAATCTCTACAATTTGGAAACCAATTCCTAGGTCTCAAATAATTTCTATTAGGAATAATTGTACAATATGTATATATATATAATCATAGTGAAATAACCATGCATATAAAATAACTAAAAATATTCATGTAATGAAACAACAAAATAATAATAATAATCATTCATTACAACTATTATAGCCTATCCAAGTGGGGCCCGTGATACGACTCCCAAAGCCCACCACCAATAGGCTCAGGGCTATGACTAGCACCGAGTAGCCATATCACTAACATGGTAGGAATTTCCTATTCACTTGTACAGACACACACACAAATCTCCAAGCCCACAAATTCTAAAAATTAAAAACCACTAAGGATCAAAATGTATGCATACAACTAAGCATAACCACTAGAGTAGTATGAAATGTAAAGTGTGGAACGTTAAATGCGCCAAAATACAAGCCCACTAAAAGAAAGAGTTTGTAACTAAAAATTTGTTCCTCTAAGAAAGAAAGTATGTACTCAGACTGCATCTTGTAAACATAGGAATTCCTCGGCCTTATGTAAACTCATAATGCTAATTCAGGTCCTAGTTTTCCCAAGAATATGTCAAAATACCACTCCCCTGTACTAGACAAGACAGTTGTCACTACTACAAAACGACCTATATCAGCGCACAAAATGGTCTTAAACAATGCTAAAAGGCATTGTAAATATCAGCGCTAATATAGGGGGGGCCTTTAATCAGTTCCCCAAAAAGCGCTGATAAAGGCCCCTTTCATCAGCGCTAAAAAGGGCGTCATAAAAGATCCCTTTATCAGCGATTTTTTTGCACTGGTAAAATGGACCATTATCAGTGCTTTTAAAAATTGCTAATAAAATTCAAAAAAATAATAAAAAATAAATAATAATGCGGGGAGATCTTTTAACAATGCTAGACACCCACACTTTATCAGCGCTAGGAGGTCACCTGCATGCTGCCCTATATGCACATCCTCACACGCGCACACCCCTTTGTAATTCCACCTAAACTCAAACCCGCAACCTCCCCCTTTCGTGGCTACACCATTACCACTCTGCTGTTTCATTATTTTCTCTATATAATGATATATATATATATATATAGTTATATGTATTCGTATATTGATATAGATTAATAATAATATAAATATATTTATTCATATATTTATATAAATTCATATTAATATAAATATATTTATTCATATATTAGTATATATATATTCTTTCCTATATTAATATGTTTTTATATTTATTTATTTATATATTTATATTTAGTTATAATTTTTTATCCGTGTATTTATTTGGATATTAATATATACTTATAATATTAGTTTTAAATACATTTATGAAATTAGTTATTTGTGTGTGTTTATAATTAAATTATTAAATAAATACATACATATATACAACACATACACAAAGAAACATATATATTAATGAATAAATACATATATGTGTGTACGTGAAGGCCATTGAATGTAAAAACGATCATAACATATAATCTAGAAGCCCTTTTCAACTCCAAAACTAGTCAAATTGAAGAAAATGAAACAATATTCGATATGATTTGTGTTACACGACTAACGGACATCTAGATCAGAAGTTATACTTGTTTAAATGTTAACAAGTCAAGGTATCTTAATTAAAAACTCAGTTTTAGTGTCCTTATGGGCCTTTTTTCGCCTCGAAATATGTGAAAGAGGCCTTGCTCGGGTCACCAGCATGTAGAGCTCGTCGCAGGATTCGATTTGATATACTGTAGAGCTCAAACAGTCACCCGGATCAAATTTTATGGCTGTTTGAATTTTAGTTACATTTTCAAATTATTTTAGATCTTTTATTAATTATTATTATTTTTGTGTCTTCAAATTGTTATTAAATTATTTTTAATTGATAAAAATTTGAAATTTATTAATTATTAATATTTTTATAATATTTTAACTCCATTTTCACTAAATTTATTATATATTAAACGTAATAGTATATTTATACTTATCTAAAACATATTTAAAAATATATATTATATTTTTCTCAATATAAATATACTTTTATAACAATATATTAATTTTCATGAAAAAATTATTTTTTTAAACATATAATTTATCAGTGCTAGGGAAAAGCGCTGATAAAGACCCCCTTTATCTGTGCTAAAAAATGCGCTGATAAAGGGGGGATTTATAAGTGATTTTTTTTTTTGCGCTGAAAAAAGCGCCCCTTTATCAGTGCTTTTTTTAGCGCTGATTAAGGCCCCCTATATCACTACTTTTTTTAGGGCTGATTAAGGCCCCCTTTATTAGCGCTTTTTTTAGCGCTGATAAAGGTGTAGTGCTTCTCTTGCCCATTTTTGTAGTAGTGTGTGGGCAAAGCCCGTATATCGGTGAGTATAAAAATACAAAGTAGATATCCCCAAAAACCATAGTGAAATAAAGTGTAATGGTATAAATGACTTTACATAGAATATTTCTACATAAAACATAACAAGATAAACACATCCAGATTTACTCAAAAGCCCATACCTGTATTCTATAGGTAAGTCACAATGAAAACATACCCACATTTGGGATCCATTCAAAAAAAATCACGAAGATGTATTTAAGTCGTACTCACTACATGAGTTTGATTGCTCTGGTGACATCCATTCAATATATACATTCATCGGGATGTGTCCCAAGAGAGATAAACACACTAATAGATCTGAAGAGAGAACATATACACTCTTTCTGTAAGAACACACTCTTTAGTGTAAAAGACCATGATACATGTATGAGGATCACTTCCATGTGCGTGGTGTATAAAAAGAATCATTTGGATTCACATTCTATGTTGATGATTGGCATAATATATGATTGGTCATGTTGATTCCTGAATGTACCTAGGGTAATTAATGGGTAGAGGATCTTGCATCAGGCATCTCGGAGGGATTCTGACTCCATACAAAATTTCTTGCTGAAGGGATCATACTAATGCAGTTGGAAATGATATCCCACCCTCAAGGGAAAGATAAAAAGGGGAACTATCCCAAACGGGACATGTCCAAGGAACGATGGACAAGAAGATCAATCCATCTATAGAAAGGTACACAGTGTGTATAAAGGTTCCACACTGTATCCTATGACCCTAGGTACTACTCATGTACAACATCCCAAGTCAAAGGCTTGTCGTGTATAAGATGGTATACACGGAATATAAGAGACCGATGCACCGTGTTCAACTATCTATGGAGGAATCCATTTATTCTAGTCATTTTCTTGTACACGACTACAACATGTGTGTTCTAAACCATGTACCAGTACACAGTATAGCCTGTTTATATGGCCAGGTCAGGCCGTGTGGTGGAGTACATATCGTGTAAACCACCATGTGTCCCTGTATCACCCGAGATACATGCGATGTTTGTGAAAGGCTTCACATAATGTGTAATTAGGGTCACACAACATGTGACACCCTTCTATCTCCTGAAACTGTATCCACCTACTAATGGGAACAACACACTTTGAAACCCTTAGTACATGGATTGTTGATCATGATTTTCCAGAAACATTTTTCTTCACTGGTGTGCTTCTGTTGGAGATCTGATCCATTGTCTTATTATCTGATATCTTTGAAACTCATGATCCAGGGTAATTTTTTTAGAAATATGGATTCTATTGGTTTACGTCCTCTGATCAACTACAAAAACACATATCAATCCTCCATGTGAAGAATGGTTGAAGAACATTCTCTTCGATCCATATTAACTAGTCATCCACCATTATCATCAAACCTATTCTAGGTTTCTAAAATGTTGTATCTTCAATATGGTATTTTTTTCATTGAAACACATATTGACAATGATCTGTTGTTTGTTTCCCCAGAAACAACACGAAGAATGAGATGCGAGAAGGGAGGAAATTTAATAATAAAAAGGGGGAATGAAACTCTGCCAACGTTCTTCACAACATCGACCCACACCCAATAGTAGGATCTACTGGGTGAATAAAAAACAATGATTATAAACATCACAAATTAATTTCTATAATAAAAATCCCTAAATTAAACAAAAATAATAACCCTCATGTAAGAACGCATGATGAGCAGATCATCCTCTTCATTGGTTGATCCGCTTGTTTTTCTAATAATGAATAGGTGATAATCAAAATAGAAAACCCCTACCTCAATTCATTTAATGGAATATCTCTTCATCTTGTACATTAAAGAGGTTCTTCAAATCTGAGATGTGTTAATCGATCGTTATGTCGTCTTCCGCCAGTGGGTTCTCCTCCAAATCTCTAATTGAAGTCTTAAATTTGTAGGTCTATGCGGGTAACCCAGTGAAATCACAATAAAAAAAGGTATTAATTGGGAATTATTAGGTCGTTTTAATAAGTAAACACTTAAAAGATTATTCACTTATTTTGTTTCCTTTTTAATGTCCAAAAAATAACTTGTGCAGTTGACCCATGTCGGTCAATGTAAGGTCTTGCCAAAGGTAAAGTCGTTTTTTCGAATGCAATGGTGCCCTCGTATTTCTATTCCAAGAACCAATTTAAGGGATATTCAAAAATTTTCAAACACAGTACCACTGACACTATTTAGAGTTCAATTTATTTCAAACATTTATTTTGGGCACTCCATGCCTCAGAATCGCACATTGTCCAAATGCATAGTCCCATAATAACTCAATATAACATAAAAAATAATACATAGACAATCTACGTCTCTATAGAAATGTATATTGAAACTAAAATACTCACAAAAATACTATACTTCAGCATCCAAAAAATATTTAATAATACCCAAACAAAATTCCAACTTTAATTATGTGACCACACGGTCACTGATCACATTAAAAGAGAAAAAAAGATGAATAACACAATACTAAAAGGTAAAAATGGGAAAATACATTAAAATTGGAATGAGAAAACCCAAACTACATAAATACTTTTCTACACCATCATCATAGTCTTCAAAATAATCATATTATAATTTATATCATAACTATCATAACCGAGAATGAGTGGTCCATCACACCATTTTTTCAGATCCAATCATCCTAAATTTCTAATCATGGTCATCTAAATCCACATGAATATTTGAACCCCGTGGTTTCCATTAGAGAACCCCATATTTTATTAACCCTCTAGATCATTTATAAATCTAATTACTGTCTACATTGTCCATAACATGTTCTGTCAGTTTGATTTGTCACCACTCATACACACCCATTGAATCCTATTAGGGAGTATTAAATTGAATACAATGTTAACATAAAGGTGATGTTATGGACTATGAGTATATATATTTGGATAATAATGTATTGTAATGGTTAATATGTTTTAGTGTTCATAGAATCCAATATAGGTATTAATGATTACCCTTGGAGTTAAATGACCATGTTTATAGCCCATAATAGTCGGGTCATGACATCTGATTAGTTTGTGAAATGATTTTTTCATTTTTTATTTGGTGAAAATGGTTTCATGGAAATAATGTTGTATCAAATAGAAGATATGTTATGATAATTAAGATATGGTTTTGGGATCTAATATATGTATTTTATTGATTTTTAAAGTGTGATTAAACATCTGTCTAATGTATTACAGAACAATATTTTTTATTGGACTATAATTGTGACCAAATAGTGGGGATTTTATTCTGGGGTTCCTATATATATATTGATACCTTATTCTAATAATTTATCTTTTTATTGTGTGATTTAGTCATTTATTAATTGGTTAATATATTTCATGGTGTATGTTCTTTCTCGTTCTATTATTTTTGAACTATATAAATTGTATGATTGTAAAACATATTAATGAGTGTTTTGGTGTGAAATACAAATGAGTATGTATGTATGATAAGCTGTATATAAATTTAAATTAATCGTTCGTATTTCCAAATCGTATTTGATGATCAATCTAAACATTATTGGTTTGAGACATAGAGTTTTTTTATTATCTTCCTTATGTTTTCTTTTATATTATTTTTTTATTTAAATTTAGATTTTAAATTTATTATAAT
The DNA here is from genome assembly GCA_963277665.1 of Viscum album. Taxonomy (NCBI): domain Eukaryota; kingdom Viridiplantae; phylum Streptophyta; class Magnoliopsida; order Santalales; family Viscaceae; genus Viscum; species Viscum album. The sequence goes on from OY728156.1 coordinate 1,744,886,242, forward strand.
TATGAATTGAATTTCCATATTATATTATATAATTTATTGGTGTTTTATTTGTATGTTTTGGGGGTTTATTACTGAAATTCAACGCATTTCATTTCATTATATTTTTTTTGTAGATCTCCAACACATATCCATTTAGAGTTTTTATTTTTGGGTAAACTACACAATAATGGATGACCAAGGGGTTTTTCAAATAGGAATGGGTTGTGAAATATTTAATTATATATCGGTATGATTGTTAATATAGATTTTGGGGTTATTAACCAAGGATAATAACCAAGGATTTCTAATAAAATAATCAAATTCAATCATAGTGTGTGATTTCCAGGGGAGACCAGCTAGATCATATGTTATTAAAATTTCAATTAATATTATGAAGTCTCTATTATATTAGTTAATTCTCAGGTGAATTTAATGATACTTAGAGATTAGGGGAACAAGAGTTGTAGAATCATTGTAATTGGGTTTTCATACATTTGAATTTGGGTGGTTGTGGGGGGGGGGTGTTAATAAAAATAATAAAAAAGAGATAATATAATGTGATATTACATTATTATTGTTTAGCGATTTAATTATTCAATTATGAACTATGATAGGGTTTATGTGATCTATTCTAAAATAATTAATTTTTATTATTCGTTATTTTATAAACATGATATGACATGGTTTGTTTCATTCCTTATATTAGGAGTAAAATATCATCACCCACAATATACTCATTTTACCATCATTAAGTTGATATCTAAATGATATTATGTTCTTATATTGTTTATATTAATATCATGATGGTATTAAAATAACCCTATGAATTAAGGGCCTTCATCTTTTGAGTGTGTAAAATTGAAACCCTTGAATTTTATTATTTCCATTTGTTTTGACTAATTGTATTATAATATTTATTTACATGATTAATCAGATAGACCAACATTATCTCAACACATTTTTGGTAGTTTTCAAAAAATATATTTTGGTTTATTTTATAACCAATTACAAGAATGATGAATAATTGTGTTTTGTTTTTGAAATCATGAGAACCCACATTTTAATGGAATTATTTAGAATTTAAATTCTTGGCTATATTAACTGATTATAACATAGAATTTGATTTTAGGGATTGTATTATCTACTAAACATTAGATGGTTAACATTGTTTTTTCATGGGAATAACCACAAAATTTATTTCATATTCATAAATTTTGTAGACTTTTTGTATATTAGTGATTATTATTCTTTTTTTATCATGGTTGGAATCATATTTAAATGAACTTAATATAAATACTGTCAAATAAAATGGGTGAAAAGTGTTATTATTATTTTGATGAGTTGAAGTGTTCTCTGACACGAGCTACAATTCTCTACATACTTGAGACCAATAGTGTTTATGTGATTTTCTATATTGCTTCTGATGTTATTCAGCTATGCTATATTATGTGACATGCTCATATGGTTTTTTAGGATCTCCCCCTCTTTTATTTCATGAGAATAATTTCCCCAATCAATATTTTTATAATTCCTTGGTTATTAATTTGTTGAAGTGTTTGAGGCATGAACTATTTGGGTAGACTGTCACCGTCACTTTTGACCAAAAGTGTTTGATTTTTATATTTTCACAAAAATACATGAATCATAGATAGAGATTATTGGTTAAATACCGTAAAATGGTTTCCTTGAACACTGGATACAACCCATGAAAGGGGAATTCCATTGCAGAATCTCTCACGAGGAAACTCCCATCACATGATTTTATAAAATTGAAGGAATAATATATCCTTGTAGGGATATTATATGAGTTTCACCTGGATACAATATAGGTTTCTTCTTGTATTTTTTGACAAGTGTTCAATTTTGATAATTTCTCTTTGAATATATTCTCCTATCCATATTATGATGATGAGTTTATATGGAATTCAAGAAATCCATTATGATGGGTAGACTGCTTCAGGTTGGTCACTCTCTTAATATGGTATATTCTTTTTTGGTGATCAGATTTTCATCACAAAACTGTAAAGAGTACAATTTAATTTTTTATTCATAATTCTTCATCAATAAGTTATGTTTTACTAAAAATGTATATTACCAAATTAGATAATGATTCTAGTGGATGGGTATAAATCATGAAATTAAATATTATTTATCCTTATGTCACACTTACAAGAAGATTAAGTTATAATCATGAACCCATCAGGTTTTAACCATCCAATTTTGGTGCTAGTATGGAAATCAGATGAGGTTTATATTTTTTTTAGGTTACCATGGGCTCGTTGAGGGCGGAATTCAATATGGGTTGTGGTTAAAAGGATGATATGAAATCATTCATCACTATGATGTGTGACACCACACTTGTTTATGGTACATATAGGATAAATATTCCAAATAACATTATGTTACATGGGTTTCCATTTTATATTGCTTCATAAAGGGGTATTATGTTTACATTATCTATATGGAGGAGTCTTCCTGGAGTTATATTGACACTAGTTATGATGATTAAAGCTTTCCATCCACAGAATGAGAGTAAAATTAAACATATTAATCAAATATATAAGGATATTTTTCATGCCAGTGTCTAGGATTTCAGTGGATCCTGCTATAGCCATATCAGACTAGTTGAGTATTCGATTAACATCGTATATTTTTCATCGGTCAGAATGGATCCTTATCAGGATTGATATATTCTCTTATTTGGATTACCTCTATAATGTGAATATGTGTTTGAGGTCACTTTTGTGGGACTGAGTCTCAATCTGGTGACATCATCAAGGTTTTCGGACATAACTCGGCGTATGGTTACAATTATGATTTGGAAAAAATCATATATAGATTAATGTCAACATTATTTGGATTCTCCAAATTTCTACCATGTTTTATTAATTATTTCTCATTTATTGTTCCTCCATTTTCTTAGAAAATAGTGATAGTTGGCTTCAATATATGTTGCATCTTCTCAGGTCTCTGGGATTCTTGGGCAGGTTTCACATCATTTTACATTTTTAGTAAGATGATAGAAATTCATGATGGTTTCCATATATTGCAGCTAAAAAAATACCATATTGATCCCTCACATTTTTTTGAGTTTGGAATATAAATATTTAGATCTAGATATTTAAATTGTGAAGCAGCCTATTAATATTATTAAATCTAAAGTGTAAGAATAGAATAACATGTTGATTATGAATGATAGTGTTTTATGGCGGCACATATCAAATTTCTACAGTCCATCGGAGAATGATAATTTTTTCATGACCTGACCCTACCGTTCTCGAGGTAAAACTACCCCAAGCCCGCCTCCATAGGTCAGGGGTTGGTGACAAGCGCCGAAGGCATAACAATATTGGGGAGGCCTTTGCCTAAGTACCTGTACACACGCACATCCCACTCAATGTAGAAGTTAAAAGTAAAAAAATAAAACCAAAGGACAAGAAACTATAAACCAAACACCATCATAAATAAACATATAAAGAAAAAAATTAATTTGATGAAATGTACTAACAAGATAAAGAACTGAAAATGTAAAAACACGCGCCCCAACCCCGAAGGTGCCAAAACCCGGAAACATGTAAAAAATAGTGAAGATCTGGTGAGTGTCACACATGAAAGACCTAATACGACCACTGAACATAGAAAGATCTCCAGTGACCTCTATGCTCTTCTGTAGTCTCAATCGACCTGTCCGTCGTCTGCAAGGCCAAACAAATTGCGAGAAAATCCCAAGCAAGGGTGAGTAAAAAGATACTCACTAAGATGCACCAAAAGATCAAGGGGAAACAAAGGAGGTACTAAAATGGTGAGCAGTAGATAGAACATAAAATAGTTTAAGAGTACAATATAGAGTGTGCAGCTTTACCCAACAAAAGAAAGTAATTAGACTCGTCCCAAACAAGAGAAGTTAGACACAGAAAGAACAAGGCATACCCTGCGTGTCATTACCCCTCCAAGAAGCAGAGTAACTGAACCCATGAGTCGGAAAAAATTTAGTGTGTATATATATAATCTCAACAAGAAACTAGAATGAGTGTGTAAGGGAATCTAGATCTCCAAGCTTATCCCAGGAAATGTCCCCAACTGTTCTAAGGATCTCCATCACTGATGCCCAAAAGTCCCTCACAACAATGCTCCCTCAAAACTAAACCGTACAACTAAGATTCATGCTTCGGTAATCACAGAGAAAAGTCCCAGACTAGCCTCATAGAAAGGGGTGAGTCTGGAAGAAGCCATCGGGTAACCCACTGCCCATCCCAACAAGTGGGTTAACCCTAAAAGGTCATCTGGTGACCCACTACCCAGCCCTACTGGAGGGTAAACCCTAAAAGGTCATCGGGTAAACCACTACCCAGCCCAGTGGAGAGTAAACCCTAAAGTCAATGGTTATCCCACTGCCCAAACCTGCTAAAGGGGAGACCCTACAGTCAATGGGTAACCCACTACCCAACCTCGCTAGAGGGTAAACCCTAATACACTGGTGGGTAACCCATTGCCCAGCCCTGCTGGAGGGTAAACCCGGAACTAGTCTGATAACTCCGCACTGCTCGTGCAATCACTAGGTGCCACTAACATCGCTACCATGCAATGGTTTGGAGTGCCTCAAAGGAACCTCTGAAAAATTCCATTTCATCTTTCAACATTTAATGAGATCTTGAGAGCGGCTCTGCATGCCCAAATAGATTACACTATTGTAATCATCACGGAAAAAACACGTGAGATAGGCTACTTATTCATTGGAAATGGAATCCTGATGAAAAACACATTCAACACTACTTTACACCCATACGACGCACATGGGGCCCATGCCTCAATCCCGAAAAAGGTCAGGTAAATTGTGCCATCTCAATTCCCTCGGAAAAATACACTAAAACGACTACACATTCGCCCCGAATGAATGTCTGATGAAAAAGCAACAAAACAGCTGCTCACAACGTAAAAGGAGTCCCGTGGGGCCCACACCTCAACTCCAGCATCAATTCCTGAAACTATCCAAGACAACTTCATCTGAACCCTAGGGTCTCAACACCGATGATAGCACCTGAAACGAACTGCGGATGTCTTCAGACCATCCAAAAGAAGAATCCCGATAAGGTACTTAAAGAGCTTGTTGCACCACCGAGCCCCTGTATCAGGCATTAAAAATCCGTGCGAGAATCTCAAAATATCTGGCTTGAGACGAGGATTTTACTACCGCAGAAGGCACATAAAACAGACATCTGCAGTGGATGTTACGGGTGTCCGAAGACAACGGCGCTAACCCCTTTGGGCTGGACCGACCCGGTCCATCCGGTCCGCCCGGCCAGGGCCGACCCATGGCACTTCTACGTAGCCCGGCCACTGACCCGCCATCGTACACCCGGCTGACCGGCCCTCATGGTTGGTTGTTTTCCCACGTGGATACATGCCTTCGGTAGGTCTTGGTCTCCCCCGCGGGGTCGTGTGCTGCGACCCACGTCGCACCCCGTACCGGGGACCGAGGAGCCCTCTGCCACTGCCTCGATGCCCGCCGCCGCCACCTAGGACTGCCGCCACCACCTGGTATGGCCTCCGCCACCTGGGACCGCTCCACTGCCACCTTGGACCACCACCACAACCTAGGATTGCGCTGCCGCCGCCTATGAGCCCTCCGGAAAACCGAGTTTGGCCGGACAATTTTCGGGGCCACCTCGGTTGCCCCATTACTCAGATTTTTTATCCAATAAGAGTGTTAGAAAGAACAGATCGAATCCTACTCAAATATGGTCTTTTAGAAGTTTTACAGCATTTCGACGCAAAATATTTAATTTAAGGAAGATGGGGAAATTAAAAACAAAAACGCTAACTCCTACCTCGTTGGGCGTAGCCCTTAGCATCACGAATGGTCTGCCGGAAATGCCACCGGCTTTCCAGAGCAGCAGGTAAGCTTGAATCATGTTGATAGCAATTCCTCTAGGGAGAAAATGAATGTGGAGGATAAGGGTGTGGGTGGATTTGTTTATGTATAAATAATTAATTTAATGTAATTTTTTTAACCCCCCACCAGTAAGCCAGTACCCGAACTCTCGGTGGGGTCGAGGTTAAGCCACCTAGGTTAAAAACCACGTTTTGAGCGCAACGGTGGTCTCGAAATTTTAATCTAATCCTCCATTCAGAAGTTATAATGTTCTTGCCTAGGGCCGAAAAATTACAAAAATGCCCTTGGTGGCGTTTTCCGTATAAGTGTCGCACTCGCAAAAGTTACATCCCTCTTAGGGTAAACAGCATGCTCCGGACTCAACGGTGCCCTCAGTTATCCCATCCAAGAAACTGTTTAGGAGTTATTATGTTTATTTGGAATGTATAGTGTGAACACACTTAATATTTAATTCTTGCCACACTGGAGCTCAGAATCATACACCATCTGAACACCCTGCTCTGGAATAACATTAAGAAAATTTCAAGATCTTACAAGCTCAAAACCCGGGTTCTTACAAAGTTAGTGACGGAGAAGTGGAAACATATATTTTATATAAATAATTCATCCAAATTACTTGTTGGGGATACAATGGATGATGGTTGAGAGTTTGAAACATCTTGTTAACCATATTTAGGCATTTTAGTTATATATTTTCATTTCCCTTACTATTTGTGTGTTTTTTTAAAATCTTGAGGATGAAGATAATTCACTGGAAAAATAACCAAATTATTATGTAGGAATGATGGTTTGAATTAATGAAATCTATGTATAATTTTTTTTATAATTTATTTTTGTTCTCCACGAGTTTATAAATCACCATATGTGGTTTTGGATTTTTCTTCTATTAATATGAGGTTTCATAGTATTTTTTGGAAATACAAAATTTTAATTGGGATTACATGTCATACAATTGTTATTAAGAATATTTTTTTTTATTTTTTTGGATCGATATGTTTACACAATATATAATTGGAATTCAGACCATTTATTTAGAAATTATTGGTTTCTATAATAATGTGATGGATTGTTTTGTATAATTGGATTTGATGGATTACACAATGTGTATAGGTATTACAGACTTTGTAAATGTAATATGTTGTGGTTTTAGGGATTCATAAGGGTGATTTGTTAATTTATTCATATTTCTGATATTGGATCTCCATCATGGATCTCTTTAATTTGATATTAGAGACCTCCAATTCTAAAATATCTCTTTTTTTAATTCTTCTTCTCTATTGCGGTTGTGGTGTGTTTTTATCAAATCAGTAATTCTTCTTCTACTTTGTTGACATTTACCACAATTTCTCTATTTCATTGTGTTACTTGATTCAATGAATTTTATGATAATTTATGATATTTTTTCTATATATATGGTGTGATATTCATCATTAGTTTAACCATTATGTTGTCCATAGAGGGGTGTTAGTGTTTAATGAGGCATGTTGTGATTTTATGTCTTCAATTAATGTTTTCATTTATTAAATTTATTATACATTTTGATAATATATTTCGTGGCCTCCAATATCATTTTTATGTTTATCCTTGTTGGTGAATCGCATTAAAGGTATGTGGGCCTTGAGGTTTTTGGAAGATGTTTCGGTCTCTAGAATGTATTTTATGGACATTAATACATTGTATTAGAATTTTTTTAAAATTTAATTTCATTAATGATTAATTTTTTGGGAGTGTGTAGAACTGTGTTTTTGAGAAATGATTCTTTCCTCTTTATTTTGGAAAATTAATATGAATTTTCAATTTATTGTGAAATGTATTTGTGTAATAATTTTCAATGTATAGATTTATGGAAATTGATTTTAAAATATACAACATTGGTTGACCTAAACAAATAGATGGAAGGTGTAGTAGTAGGCCTCATCCATTATTAAGTGGTAAAATCATGGGGTTATATTCTTATTCTATGGCCTGCTATTATAGGGACATGTTAGATACGTTTGGTGTTCAATTTTGGGTGTTTACCTTTTATCTTTATATATGACACATATAATGAGGTTATTGATTACAATGACTAATGATGTTAATGTTTGAGTGAACTTTTTATCATGGAATGTATTTATCTATGGTGGGATGTTCCCTTTGTTTCTGTTTTTTAGCTTATATTTTTTTTATATTTAGATAAATGGATTTGATATTATATGTGATGAATGTTTTGATCAATTTTATTTTTCTTAATTCATATGTAAAAATTTTTGAACTAGTTTTACATATTATATTTGAAAATGTAGAGAAATATGGAAATAAAATTTTTTACCATGCATTTCTATAAAAACAATTAAATATTTTACATTGCTTCTTCCATTAATTTTGAGAATTATTATATTATTTTAATGAACTCTTGTTGGGGAACAACTGGTTGGGATTGTAATTCCCCAACCCCAGTTACCCAGAGTCAGTGTCGTATTACCTATCATTGGCATGATCACAAAAGATCAATTCTCAAAAGACCGATTAGTTTATTAGCCTTGGAAACACTAGATACATTCATAAGTCTTACATTACATAATAAAATAAATAAATATTACAATATAATCTCCATTTTCCACACACATATCCCCTCAGAATATCCCTGCAAGTCAGTCATAAAATACTTTTTCACATCTTGGGAAAATGAAACATAAGAAAGGGGTGAGCTCAAACACTAAGTAAGGGTAACAATATTGTTGAAACTTTCATCAATAATCATTAACAATTAAGGTAATGTATAACTAAATCAAAAGCCTTTTAAACATGAAATTAAGAATAATATATAAAAAATAAAATGAAATAATATCATTTAATTATTCACATGGATATTTTACTAGTCGAATAATCAAATTCAATATCAATAACAACTTTCATAATGATGGAATGCACAATGCCAGACTATCATAACCACATAGTCAAGGCCTTGTGCTAAGACTACAAATAATATTTTTTCAAGGCCTTATTCCATGACACTATTTTGCCTCATGAGAACTACCGATGCATCGAGGAGATATAGCAGGCTCCACCCATCATTTATTAAGTCCAATTCATTCCTCATATAAACAGGGCTAAACATAAAATAGACTTTCATATTAAAACTAGAATAATAAATGTCAATACTTTTTCCATAAACCATGAATGGTATAAAAATAACACATCTGAAGTCAAAGATATCAAAAAAAATCAACACAATATGGAAGTATATATCATATTAAATCAACTTCAAATATGCTTAAAATCCATCAAAGGATGTTGACATAGATGAAATCAAAACTATTTGAGAGGAATGTGTCTTCTTTTGAAATCATTTAAAAGTCACATAGTTATAAAATAAAACATTTACATAAAAAATATTCTTGTAAGCCTGTAATAATAGATTCCATGATTTTATAACTGAAAAAATAGTCGCACCTGTCGTATGTGTTACAAAAAGACATTTTTACCTTAATTCTGTCGAAATGGTTAAAAAGGACCTTATTTGGAAAATGATGGAATGATTCCTTTATAAAAATATTATAAAAATTAAAAAAAGGTTATAAATGACTTTAATCCATATACTGTAAAATAGTATGAATGATTTGAAATACATTTTTAAGAAACACAGATGTGGATGATAAAGAGGTCCTAGTAGATAATCATGTATAAACAACCTCTGATAATGAAGAGATTGTGAAATAAACCCTTAAGTTGTAATTTTCCTTGGTTGAGGGTAGTTTAACCTCTTTTATATTGGTGAAATGATTGTTGTTAAATTATAAAATAATAATATACATTAATATGATATCATATTTGATCTTTTGACATTTCATTGTTAATAATATCTTAGTATTATCGTCGTTTCAAGTGTAAAGTTACTTGTTTTCTTTTATATGTTTTGTAAATAAGTCGTGTTTGTAATGGATAGTTTGTATCATATTAATATCTATAATGATATGAATTCCTTCAACATTTTTTTAATCATCAAATGAGATTTAGACTTGAATGGATATGATGTGGAATGAATCACATTGCATTTGTTGAGATGGTAGACCATACATACGCACGGGCGACAATATAATTCTTTTGGTATTAAAATAATATATAATTAGATTTTATATCATATATACAGAATCATTATAATGTTATAATTATTATTTACTTTAATCACACATCAATATCATACCCGTCCAAATAATAATGTTTTGAATAACAATTACACCACGACGTGGAGACGGTAAGCCATACGTACACACGTATAATGACATTTCATTCAAAGAGTGGATAGAATATTGAATATGGTTATAACATATTAATTATAAAATCAAATTATATAGAAGATACAGGAGTTATTTTTTTAGAATTGAAATAACAAAGAAATAACAAGTGGAAGAAGAATGGAACTTGAAAGAGGGTGGTGAAATTATTACCTCTTCATCGGGTTCTTCATTTTGATTTGATCAAAAGGGCTCTTTAAGATGGATTTATGACTAAAGGAAGGACTTTAGGATGAATTCAGTGAAGGTGAGAGTATATTTGGGTAGGTGTTGGATGAACCAAAAGGCTTTGAAGGTATTAATTTGAGAGAAGGGGGAGTGCCCTTTTATAAGAGGGGTGAGGAGAAGCTTTGGAAAAAAAATAAAATATTATTTAATAATAAATTTATATTCGGTTTATAATGGCTCAAAAGTGACTTATTTCGAGGATAAGGTGGGTATGGGTCGAAATCAATTCATCCAATATATTTTAGACAGGTATGGGTCACTATATTAACCTTATCATATATATTTAACTCTAAGTTAAATAGTTTTACATCTACCATGTTTCATTGTATTTTTTATATTATATGGTTCATAAACGTACTATATACTTCCAAGAGAGCCCCAAGTGGTTAATAAATGATACACCTATAATTATATAATTCATTTGGAAAAACATTATATTTTTAGGGATATTATTTCAATTTATATTATAATATTTGTTTTAAAAAAACCTTTATGTAAATTTTGACACTATTTAATAATTTATTTTTTTAATGTATTTATAAACTTTATTCATTAGAAACAAATTAATATAAGAAATATTAACATGTCATATTAACCTATAAAATAAGTTTAATTCCTAAAAAGTCTAAAATTACATTTATTTGGATATTTATAATATCAATTATATTAATATTTCATTAATTTGGTAATTAATACATTACCATTGTGTCACAAATAAATTAAATTATTTAATATATAAAAATTATAAATAAAATAAAATTATGTATGAAATATTATAATCTTTTTAATGAAGATTTAAAATCTAATTTATCTTATGTATAAACCTATATTAAAATTTTTCTATTTATTAAACTTTGATTTTAACTCTTTTAAATCTTCTTTGAATAAAATAATAATAAAAGTCCTAATCTAATCCAAGTGTACCAAAGTGGTTCAAATTTTTTTCCTAAGGTTTTATTTTGGTCAAATTATACTTATCCAATATAATTAGGATATGTGTTAATGTAATAATAATATCATTTTTAGCCTTAAATACCTTATTTACTTTTAACCGTGGTAAAAAAAGTATAAAGTTAATATTCACCAAATATTATTTTCATTTCATTTAACCAAATTATACTTACTGATATCAACCGTGTCTCTTGGGTTTTTGAAATTACACTCACAGAAGTGGTAAAATTATGTTTTATTTGAATTTTCAAATTCTCCTAGGAGATTGGTAAAAGACAGATAAAAGATCAATTAAATTTTTATATATATAATGTTATTATAAACTAAGACAAATTAATTAAATTGAAATTATATAGGTATTATGTATCTATTTTGAACTAAAATAAGTTAAATAAAATAAATAATTATATAAATAAAAATTCTGTTTTAGACTATAACCCAATGTTTTTCACTATTCATAAAAAATTGAATGTTTTTAGAAAAATACCAAAACATCACCCTAGGCTGATTTTGATATTCTGAATCTAAAAATGAAGTCCATTTTGAATGGTAAAATGTATAAAAATTCAAAAAGTTGATATTACTATTCATAATGGCTAGTTTGATTGGTTTTGGTGTGTTAGAACTCAACGTTGTGTACAACAAACTCTACTGTATTATTCAAAGAGAAGCGTAATGTGGTAACTTGTGTTGTTACATTATCCCCTCCTTCAAATAATTTCATCCTCGAAATTTCTAGAATACTTCCGAATGAAAAGTCTCAGGTTGTCCTTTATCATAAGTTCCTCAGTTTCCCATGTTGCCTCTTCTAACTTATGGTTTTTCCATAGAACTTTTACCAGACGAGTCATCCGGTTTCTCATCACATGTTCTCTTGTATCAAGAATCTTGATGGCTCTTCGCTATAAGATAGATCGGGTTCTAGTTCATCTTCCTCATAAGTGAGTTCATGCATTGGGTGAGGCATGTATTTTCTCAACAGTGATACGTGGAACACATCGTGAACTTTGGAGAGACTTGGCGGCATTTCCAAATGGTAAGCTACGGCCCCAATTCGTTCAAGAATTTCAAAAGGTCCTATGTACCTGGGACTCAGTTTACCCTTCTTATGAAATGTATAACTCCCATCCATGGATATACATTCAAGAAAAAAAGATCTCCTACCTAATATTCCAAATCATTATTTCGGTTGTCACCGTAGCTCTTCTTCCTACTTTGAGCTACATTGATGTTGCTTTGGATTACCGTCACATTTTCCATCGTTTCCTCCAGCAGTTCTGGGCCTACATGTAATCTTTCACCAGCATCATCCAAATAGGTTGGTGTGCGACATCTCTTTCCATATAACGCTTTATACAGTTCCATCTGAATACGTGACTGAAAGCTATTATTATAGAAAAATTCTACCATAGGTAAATATTGATCACACATACCCTAAAAGTAAAATGATCAAGATCTAAACATGTATTCTAAAGTTTGAATAGAAATTTCTGACTATCCATGAGTTTGGGGGTGGTAGGCAGTGCTGAAACGAAGTTCAGTATCCATGGATTTCTGATGACTTTTCCATAATCATGAAGTAAAATGTGGATCACGATCAGAAAAAATCGATAGGGGTACTCCATGAAGTCTCATAACTTCATTAATATATAGTCTTGATAAATGTTCAAGTGGTAAATCTTCCCTTATAGCAATAAAATGTGTAGTCTTGGTAAGACGATCAACAATGACCCATATTGCATCATTCGTTCTAGAAGTCTTTGGTAGTCCCATGACAAAGTCCATCATGATATTATCCCATTTCCACTCAGGTATAGGAAGAGGTTTCATGACTCCTCCAGGCTGTTGCCTTCTAGAATTTACTTGTTGATAAACCATACATCTTGACACAAAATCAGCAATCTCCCTCTACATGTTGTCCCCCCAAAAATGTTCCTTCAAATCCCTATACATTTTGGTTCTCCCAAGGTGTATAGAGAAATTGGAACTATGAGAATCATTCAATAATTCCCTTTTTAGATCAGGTATATCAGGAACACAATATCTCTTCCCAAATTTCAGAATTCCATCTTCATACACATAGTCACTCAACCTCCAATCATTCACAGCATTAATCATCTTTTGAAACACTTTATCATCTGTCTGATAAATCTTTAACCTTTCTATTAAAGATGGATTGGAACCCATTTTAAAAAATATCAATGATTAAGCTTCCATGGTTATTCCCATATCCGACATTACTAAATCCATGAAAATTGTATCCCTTTTAACACTCATTTTTTTCAAAACTCCATGATCCTTTCTACTCAAAGCATCTTCCACCTTATATTCCTACCCCAGGTGGTAGTGTATCATATAATCATAATACTTGAGTAGTTCGATCCATCGCCTTTTCCTTATGTTGAATTATTTCTCTGAGAAAATATAATTCAAACTCTTGTGGTTGGTATATATCTCAGATTTTTCCCCATATGGATAATGTCTCCATATCTTCATAAAAAATATTAAAACATATAACTCAAGATCATGAGTAGGATATTTTTTTCATGAATTTTATTCTTTCATGAGGCGTAGGTAGTAACCCTATCATTCTGTAGTAGGAAATAACCAAATCATTTCTTTGATTCATCACTATAAATAACAGACCTATCATTCCCTGATGGTAGAGTGAATATACGAGCATTGACTAATATTCTCTTCTATTCTTCGAAACATTATTCACACTCTTTTGTCAAAACATGTTTAACCCCTTTATGTGTGAGCTTAGTTAAGGGGTTATCCAATCGGAAAACATTCTAGACAAAATGTCGATAATATGCTACTAAAGCAATAAAACTACATAATTCAGTTATACTCATTGGTGCTGGCCATTCTTGGATTTCTCTTGTCTTAGAAGGATCAACAGAGATTCCATCCATAGAGACAATATGGCCATGAAAAGAAATCTCTTTAAGCCAGAATTCACACTTGCTAAACATCACATATAATTCATGTATTCTAAGTGTCTTTAGGATAATGCGCAGGTGATTTTCATGATCTTCGTAGATTTTGGAGTATACCATGATATCATCAATAAATACCACTACAGAATCATCGAGATATTCCAGAAAACTCTATTCATTAGATCCATGAAGGAAGAGGCTACATTAGTCAATCAAAAAGGCATTACTATAAACTCGTAATGCCCGTACATGATTCGAAATGTTGTCTTATGAATGTCTTACTTCTTCACACACAACTGATGGTATCCAGATCGAAGGAAAGTCTTTGAAAAGTATTGAGATCCATACAGTTGGTCGAATAAATCATCAATGTGAGGTAGGGGATACTTGTTCTTTCTTGTTATAACATTGACCAGCATATAGTCCATGCAAAACCTCATAGTTCCATCTTTTTTCTTAACAAAAAGAACAGGCGCTCTCCATAGAGAAACACTAGGGAGAATAATTCCCTTATTACTCAATTCCTCTAGTTTTTTCTTTAGTTCCACTAATTCCACTGTGGTAATCTTTTAGGGGTCTTTGATATAGGCATTGAACTAGGAATTAAATCAATGGAAAACTGGTTTTCTTTTTCAGGAAGATGTCCATGTAATTTTTACAGAAACACATCAACATATTTTTTCACAATAGGTATATCCTCTAGTTGAAAATTCCATTCCTCACCCATAGTTATTGCATTCCCTTCCTCCCCAATAATTTAGTTTAGTTGAGTTATTGGGGTGGATCTAGATAAGAATTAGGTGGTGGCGATTCCGCTCTAAAGATAAGGTATTCCTTATCATCATCATCAAAAATCGTAACATCCTTCTTTTTAAAATAAATCTTCGCATCATGGTCTGAATTCCAATAAATACTGAGGATTATATCAAACTCAATCATAGGTATGATGATGAGATCAGTAGATAAATAACATTTATATGCTCTAATGGGAACTGATTCACAGAACTTTTTAGAAATGATACTTCCCTTATGAGTTCTGACTGACAACTCCCTTGTTAATTCGAATTTGAAATATCTAATTTTTTCAGAAAACTAGGAAGATATGAAACAATGTGATGATCCAGAATCAAATAATGTATTTTCCAAACTTGAGGAAACCATTAAATTACCTTCCACCATGTCTTTTAGAGTTTTTACCTCAACAGTAGTGATAGCATAAGCTTGGGCTTGATCCCTTGGCCTTTTCTGAGGTAAGTTCCCCTGACCCTTAGGAAATTCATTTTCATAATGTCCCATCTCCCTAAAATTTTATCATTCAACATTAATAGCTTCTTTATTCCCCATGCAATCATGAGCTTGGTGGCCTTTTTCACCACACATTTAACAAACTCCAATTCCCTTAAAGTAAGTGCCATGGTGTTGCTTCCCCCATTTACTACAGGATAGATATTAAACTTCTCCCTTCTTCCCCTTATTTCCATTTCCAGAGTGATAGGTAGATCTTTTCTTCTATTTCATTTCTTTAAAGTCGTAAGACTTATAGATTTTCTTTCTGTCTTAATAGCACACGAGACAATATCTTCGTATTATGAGAAAGTTTTTGAGAATAATGCTCGATGAATAAATGGTTTTAACTGATTAAATAATTGATAAATATTACTTCTTTGGTTATGTATATAATCTACAATATGATTTTAGATCCTTGTAAAGTTAGACTCATACTTTGCAGTATTCTAGTCATCCTTTTGCCTCAGACTCCGAAATTGACTTTCCATATCTGCTCGATGGTCATGAGGAAAGTATTCTTCTAAGAAAGTCTCATTAAACTCCCTCCATTCCATATTTGATAATTCATCATCCTCCTTTTTGTTTTGAATCAATGACCACCATTGGTCACCATCTCCAGTGAGGCGGGAAACTCCCATGATAACTTATTCCCTTTCACTACTCCCCTTGGCATGAAATATTTTCTCTAAAGAATTTATCCATTTCTCAGATACTAATGGATATTTATTTACATTGAATGTTGGTTTTTGTTTCCCATGAAGCGATCTAACATTGATCCTCCACGCTGTGGATCTGGGTGCTCCATACGGGTAAGGTTATTATTCATAACCTGAGTGAGTTGTCCCAGTATGTTGATTAGCTGGTCAGCACCAATTGCATCACAAGCTCCACTATAATTATATTGAGAAGGATGGAAATCCATATATGGAGTGCGTGCATTTATATATATTCAATTCCTTCCACTAGGACCCGTTTTTAAACAATGGCATACACTAGATTTGTTTATGAATCACAATATATAAATCCAAACTTGTAAAACACTGAACATAAATTGACAGTTTATAGATATAATCCATAATCCAAAAAATGTTTTCCTTGACGAAGTATATACTCAAAAACCCTTCATAATATTTTTTTAATTAAAATGAGAATTATCCTAAGCATATCTCTCAGGAGTATCGTATCCAAGAGTGCAGTAAGGCCCGTTGTCGTGCACCAGTTCCCGTTCGAGTCTAGCTCAATGTGGTGTTTTCGACTTTTACCCCTAGGTATATCTGTGCTAGAGCCGCCTATACCTGCACGTATCTAGACATGGATTTATTTCTTATAAAACTCAAAAAACATCTACAGTACCAAAATTCTAGGAAGTTCTTCTATACTGATCCTCAAAGTCCATATTAGGTCTATTTGATCTAATCAGAGTTTATCTAAATCTAGATTCCATGGTTTGCACTAAACTTCCTCTGATACAAACTGTAACACCCTGACCCTTGTTACCCAGAGTCAGGGCATTATTACATTACATTGGTGTGATCACAAAAGATCATGTCTCGAAAGGCCGATTAGTTTAGTAGCCTTGGAAACAGTAGATACATTCTTAAGTCTTACATTACATCATAAAGTGAAAAACTACAACAACATAGTCTCCATAGTCCACACACATATCCCCTCAGACTATCCTTGCATGTCAGTTATAAAATACTTCTTCACAACCAAGGAAAATGAAACATAATAAAGGGGTGATCTCAAACGCTCCATAAGGGTAAAAATATTACCAAACTTTCATAAATAATCATTTACATTTAAGGAAATATATAACTAAAACAAAATCCTTTTAAACTTGAACTTCATCATTATATGGAAAAAATAAAATGCAATAATTCCATTTACATATTCACATGGATATTATACTATTCAAAAAACCACATGCAATATCAATAACCACTTTTATAATGATGGAATGCATAATGCGAGACTATCATAACCAAATATTCAAGGCCTTGTGCAAAGACTACAAATATGATTTTATCAAGGCATAATGCCAAGACACTAGTTTATATCATGAGACCTACCGATGCATCGAGGAGCTATAGAGGGCTCCACCCATCACTTATTATGTCCAATGTATTCTGCATATGAACAGGTTTAAACACAACATAAACATTCGTAATAAAACTAGAATAAGAAATGTCAATACTTTCTCCATAAACTATGAATGGTATACAATTAACATATCCATATTCAAACATGTCACTAAACATTCAATACAATATGGAAGTTTTTATCATAATAAATCAACTTCAAATAAACATAAAATCCTTCAAAGTATGTTGACATAGATGAAATCAAAACTATTTGAGAGAAATATCTGCGTTTTTGAAATCATTTAAAAGAAATATAATTATAAAATAAAACATTTACATTAAAAATATTCTTATAATATTGTTAGGGATGCTTCGACGATTTTATAACAGTAGAAAATAGTTGCACCCGCCGTATAAGTTAAAAAAAGATATTCTTAACTTAATTATGTCAAAAAGGTTAAAAAGGACATTGTTTGGAAAACGATGGAAAGATTTCTTTATAAACCTCTTATAAAAAGTAAAACATGGGTATAAAAGAATTTAACCCATAGACTGTAAAATATTATGAATGATTTGAAATACATTTTTATGAAACCTGGATGTGGATGGTAAAGAGGTCCCTGTATATAATCACGTATAAACAACCTCGGATAATGAAGAGATTGTAAAATAAACCCTTACCTTGTAATTTAACTTGGTCAAGGGTACATTAACCTCCTGTATAATGGTGAAATTATTGTTATTAAATTATACAAGATTCATATACATTAATATGATATCACATATGACCTTTTAATATTTCATTGTTAATAATATCTTAGTATTATCGTCGTTTCATGTGTTAACTTACTCGTTTTATTTAATATGTTTTGATATCTAAGACGTGTTTTTAATGGATAAGTTTTATATTTTTCAAATCTAGAATTATATCAAGTATTTAAACATTATTTAGAATCGTCAAATGAGAATTATACTTGAATGGATATGATGTGGAATGAATCTCATCGCGTTCGTGGAGATGGTAGTCTGTACATACGCACGAGCGACAATATCATTCTTTTGATATTAAAATAATATATAATAGGATGTCATATCATATATAAAGAACCAGTGTAATGTTATATTTAGTATTTATTTCAATTACACATCAATATCATACCCATCCAAATAATAATGTTTTGAATACCAATTACACCATGACTTGGAGACGGTAAGTCGTACACTCGAACGTATGGTGACATGTCATTAAAAGGATGGATAGAATACTGAATATGGTTGTACCTTATATATAATAACATCAATGTATATAGATGATACTGGAGTTATTGTTTTAGAATGGAAATAACAAATAAAGAAGAAGTGGAAGAATAATGGAACATGAAAGTTGTGGGTGAAATTATTACCTCTTCTTCAGGTTCTTCCTTTTGATTTGATAAAAATGGCTCTTTAAGATGGATTTCTGACTAAAGGAAGGCCTTTAGGATGAAGGTAGGAAAGTTTAGAGGATATTTGGGTAAGGGATGTCAGAATTAAAAGGCTTTGATGGTATGAATTTGTGAGAAGGGGCAGTGCCCTTCTATAAGAGGTGTGAGGGGTACCTTAGGAAAAAAATAAAATATTATTTTATAATAATTTCATATTTGGTTTATAATGGATCCAATGTGTATTATTTAGAGTACAAGGTATGGATGGGTCAAAATACTTTCCTTCAATAGATTTTTGATAGGTTTTTGTCAATATATTAACCTTATAAATTTTATTTATCTCTAAGTTAAATAGTTTGACATTTATTTGGTCTCTTTGTATTTTTATATTATATGGTTAATAAACATACCATATACTTCCATGGGAACCCCAAGTGGTTAATAAATGATATATCTATAATTATATGATTCATTTGGCCAAACCTTATATTTTTAGGGATATTATATCAATTTATATTATAATATTTTTTTTAAAACTCTTTTATGTCAATTTCCAAACTATTTAATAATTTATTTCTGTTAAAGTATTTAGCAACATTATTAATTCGAACCATATTCATTTAAGCAATAATAACATGTCATATTAACCTATAAAATAATTGGAATTCATAAGAAGTCTAAAAGTACATTTATTTTGATATTTATAATATCAATTATTTTAATATTTCATGAATTATGTAATTACTGCATCACCATTGTGTTATAAATAAATTAAATTATTTAATGTATAAAAATTATAAATAAATAACCATTATTTATGAAATATTTTTATATTTCTAATGAATATTTATAATTTAATTTATCTTATGTAAAACCCTATATTAAAAATGTTTTAGTTATTAAACATTGATTTTAACTCTTTTAACTCTTCTTTGAATTAAATAACAATTAATGTCCTAATCTAATCCAAGTGGACCAAATAGTTTCATATTTTATTCCTAAGGTTGTTTTTGGTCGAATTATACTTATCCAATAGATTTAAAACATGTGTTAGGGTAATAATAATGTCATTTTTAACCTTAATTACCCTATTTACATTTAACTGTGGCAAATAAAAGTAAAAAGACACTATTCACCAAAAATTATTTTCATCTCATTGAACGATATTTTACATACTGATATCAACCATGTCTCTAAAAATTTTGAAATTCCACTCACAGAAATGGTAAAATTATGTTTTATGTCAATCTGAAAATTCTCCTAGGAGATGTGTAAAAGACGGTGAAAAGTTCAATAAAATTTTTATATATCTAAAATAATTATAAATATACTCCAATAAATTAAATTGAACTTATATAGGTATTATGTGTCTATTTTTACCTAAATTAAATTTAAATAAAAAAAATAATTATTTAAAAAAATTCAATTTTAAATTTTACCCAGTGTTTTTCACTATTCATAAAAAATTGAATGTTTTCAGAAAAATACCAAAATTTCACCCCATGATAATTTCCATGTTCTGAATCCAAAAATGAAATCCATTTTGAATGATGAAATGTATAAAATTTCATAAATTCGGTATCACTATCCATAATGTCTAGTTTGATTGGTTGTGGTGTGTTAGAACTCAAAGTTGCGTACAACAAACGCTATTGTATTATTCAAAGAGAAGTGTATCGCGGAAGCATGGGGTGTTACATGGATCCTACTAAGCACATTTTCTAACATAGTTTACACCCCTTTATAAATGTTTATATGATTTTATATATTTAAATATTGGTAAATATAATGTGAAATAGTTATGTGAAGAGGTTTCTATGAGTTTACTTTTGGTATCTAGTGGAGATTTTCTAAGATATTTCCTACGAAGACAGATGTAGTTTTCAGTTTCCCTATGATATTGGAAACGTACGTTGTGACGTTTTAACTAGGATCATATTGATTCATTTTCAGCATCCTCTTTCAGTTATAGAATATATTTATCAGTGCCTCAGTTTATCTATATTATATATATGTAATTTTTTACCTTATTTTGGGAAAAATAATACCCTCTATTTTTAATTTATTCATGATTTCTAGTCATCAGACCATTGGGAATGGGAATACCCATTTGGTATCGTCTATACATAGTCGCGTATCGATTTTATAGGGAAACTAGTCCAGTTGGTGAAAAATATATCTCAATTAGTGGGAATTATAATTCTATAAATTATTTCCTTGAAACATATTCATAGTACTCCTCTAGGTTTCCTAGGAAAATTATACCATATACGGGTGATCATAGATTCTTATTAATGAGTTTAATAAAATTGATTCATATAAAAAATAAAAATTACATAATTGATTTGGAAATAATAAATGAATAATATTTATTGATAATCAACTAAAACTGAGTTCATTTCATATCACAAAAAATAAAATAATACATTGATAACAATTATAATCGATTTCATAATTATCATATTCATAATTGATGATATCAATAATTTATTTTCAAGGAATTATGGAAAGAGAATCTACCTTTATTGAAGTCTATAGTAATGGCATTATATTATTATGGAATGTTGATTATAATGAAATCCAACATGTTTAGTCTCGTGAGAACTATCATGGAATCAATGGGCTATGTTATATCAGATCTGACCATTTACAATTTTTTGTACATCATATTCACTGTTGGAGTAATCATGAACGATGATATCATTCAACAAGAAACCTATTACAAAATAAACATGGATACTTGTATAATGTGATACCTGGACATAAAATTATTTTCAATTGAATAGTATAATGTGAGTGTCTTGGATAACATTACCTATTAAACATCATATCCATGATGTGTCAATAATATAACATGAAGTCCCATTAGCATGGAATTATTTTTGATAGGTCATTTTAAAGATGAATTTTATCAATGGAAAATCATATTTGGAGTCAATTATTTACATTGGATTGAGAATATTGTCAAAGTGGGATAAATACTTTATCAATGATCATCAATAAGATGTGAATATTCCAATGCTCATCATATTGGGAGTTACTCAATTAGATTGAATTAATTTTCCAACACATTATCTTTTGGCATGAGGATATATTCAATGATCATCCATCATTTTAATGTTTAATTACTTATTATTGAATCTGAGATATAGATACATCCACATGCCCATATAAAGGAATTGATGTATTTTCTACGAAATTGAATACAATATTACCTTACCAAAATATTAGATTATTTTTCAACCCTGGGGAAAGAAACTATTGAATAAACATAATATTAGTATGGGATAAAAATAAAGGCTTTTAAATTTATTAATATAATTTAATAACATGTAAATTTTTTAAATGAATTTCAATGCACCAAAAAAATATATACTGATAACAACATGATCCCAAGGAAAGTTTACACAAAAAACGGCACTTATGGTTTTGGTAAAAAAACAATAATAATATTGTGAAAAGAATGGTATAAAAGTGATCATAAAATATCCTGAATAAATTAATTTAATGATGTAAAATATCAAATATATATTATATGAACCATATGTTGGAAATTAAGTCTACATAAGAAATATAACAAATATACGATTTTTTATGAAAAAACCCTTACTTATTTTTCCAAAATCCTCATTCCTAATTTAGCCTTTTGTCTAATAATCTTATGTATGTTAATTAAAATATTAGTAACCTAGGTCTGGTCTATTTTAACATATTTTATTCATGAATTGTAATTCTCTACAAGAATACTCCTAAATTATATGAATGATTTTTTGTAGTTTAGTACATATGGACTAGTATCATAAATATTTTCTCTGGATAATTAATTCAAAACAAGTTCAATAATAGAATGTAAATAATGTTACTTATATGTATTATTTTTAATAAAGAATGATTTATATGATTTATATTATTATGTCACTATATTTTTTACATATCAGTCACTTCTATCACCTATTATGTTCCCGCATTTAATATTCGTTATTTAAAACTAAAGACTGTAATGTTCTAATAGCTTCTATGTCCCATTATATGTTATGCCTTATTGAAATTGATAATGTTAAATAATATTTTGTTGCTTATTGAAAACTAAAATGTTTAGAAATTATTCTTATTCTCTCCATCATATTCCAGAGTTTTAAGCTATTGTTTACAAATTCGTCATTTCAAATTTTTATTATTCACTTCCATATGTTCTAACATCTGTTATTATAATCAAATCATTTAATTATTCAAAAATACTAGTACACATGGACATCAGATAGTCTAAAACTTGAAAAATAGTTAAAATGTTGACATATTTCATTTTTCCTGTTATTCTGGATAAAAATAACAACAACATGAATGAAATCTAAATAAAATGTTGTCACCAACGAAGTATTTTTTTTTCATTAAACATATATGGTTTCTTCAGCCATTCTCAATTTCAATTTAATCCATCAAGACATCCAAATTGTTTTGTTTCACCGTTTCTATATTGGTATAATAAAAAATTATTTCTGATGTAAAAATAATTTTGGAGGTAAGTAAAAAAAAATTTATTTGACTACATCGTCTAAAACAGAAATACATATAAGACCTACATTCATGAATTTATTAATATTTTTTATATTTTTTAGTTGACAAGGTGTTTGATTTCTTCTAAAAAAACAAACATCAATGCACACATAACTATTATTTTGAATCGATGAACTCTTGCATGGGAAGAGTAAAAACTGCGGATGGGAACATTTGGTGCCTTAATAGTAAAAAATCACAAATATTCACTACTCCAAGGTATTCATTTAATGTCTTCTATTATTTTTATAAATATTACTTTGTTATATGGTTAGTATATAAATTTATAGTATTTATAGAACCCCATGGATTCAACCAACTATAAATACAACATGTTTAGAGTTCATCTAATGGTGATTAATCACCAATATTTTCTATTTGTCATTCTCTTCGACAAGAATGTCATGTCGTTCATATGAAATATAGCTTTTCAGTTGAATGAAGATTTGATACAAGTAATATTTTTAAACTATGATTTCTTTTTATTTCATGTATTTGATGTTATTTTTAAACTCACACATTTGTTTCATTACATAATGTTAAAAAGATGAATTTGGTTCCCCCTAGAGCTAATATTTTTCAAATCAAATGATGCTTTTTTGTCACTATATGTCACAAGTTACAACATTCAGAATTGAAAACATTCATTAGAATAGAACACTTACATAGTTATCTTGATCATTGACACTAGAAATTATTTCAGATCCAATCATCAATGTTTTACAAGAATCTACGTAAATAGAGTAATTCATCAAAAAAATATTATTGTCAGCCTTATGAATTTAACAATACAACAATATTTTTAATGCAATTACAATGTTTTAATTTATTTTTTCTTCTTTATAATTTTTATAATATACAAAACACCACAGACCAATGATATTCATTTCTCCCATCTCTTTTAATAGTATCACCACACTTGATCTTCAAAAGACATATGAAAACTAATGTTAGATTGAATACAATTAGTTAAATTGTTTCTTTAACTCAGGAATAGTTTCTCTACCTACATTAATTATGACATTCATTGTGTACATATCGTAGAAAATACTGGTTTTTCCATTATTTCATTTTATTTTTACCTTCTATAAAAAATAAACTACGACTATTCTTCTGAATGTCCATCTATTAAATATTACATTGTTCTTTAAATGGTCTGACTTATAAGTTTGGACTTCTTCTCATTCGTTACAATGATATCATCACGTAAAAATACAAGTGACTAAATTTGATGCTGAAGATGTGGTTGAATTAAATGAGTATCTGTCTAGAGACTCCACACCAACATCAACTCATGCAAATGACCTTCATCTCCAAGTTATTGAAATGAGAAACAATGAAAATGAAAAACATGACTGACTGTCTGTCATGGATTTTGAAGGTAATGTAAATTTGTTGTTCTATCTGTACGTTTCAGTATTAGTTACTTGTAAATTTTTGTTTCACTATACTACTTTACATGGAGTTAATCTACATTCTAGTTAAGGTATATTTTTCACTGCTTATTATGTCACAGATATGCATCTGATGATAGATATGTAAACAGTTATTTCCCAATTGTATTATTTTGAGTGTTCCTATAATTATGTTCTTTTTATGCATGTCACCGACTATTTTTTATACTAATATGTGTCATTTACTCAAATTCATGTTTAATTACTTATCATAGATATCAATATAATTTTCTACACATATGTAGAACTCTCTATCCTCTTCATTGATGGATCATGGAAGCACTAAGATTATATTAAATGCACATTTTGATAAAACGATTTGGAATTTCATGGGAAGACCTAATTATCTTAAAAACCATTATTCCTATTTCTATTACCATTCATGTATCTTCTAATAAACCCGTAT
Source organism: Viscum album (assembly GCA_963277665.1). Taxonomy (NCBI): domain Eukaryota; kingdom Viridiplantae; phylum Streptophyta; class Magnoliopsida; order Santalales; family Viscaceae; genus Viscum; species Viscum album. The sequence goes on from OY728156.1 coordinate 1,744,911,721, forward strand.
TTAATTTATTTTATGATGGTGACAGAAGATTCCATATTTCTATTTCCATGGTGACTGAACAATCCAAAGTTATGTTTCTTTAATAAAAATGAATTATGGTGTTCTTTCCATTTTGATGTTAAGTTCCATGTTCATGTTTCAATGATTCTGCTACTTCAACTATCCAAAAGTAATGTTTCCATTATTTTATATTTAACTTCATTTTATAAAATTTAGTGTTTACTGTTACTTATAAATTTTTGATAACTATAATTATATTTTTAATTTCATCATATTTATTTTTTATTTTCATTGATCACTTCTCAAATTATTAATTAATTTTTAAATTCATATTTTATTTATGGGATCGTGTGTATGAATAAGAATGGTACTATTTTATAATATTGTATGATGTTTGAGATTCATAATGTTATTCTTTTAGTCCTTATCCATGATGATGAAGTCATTAAACATTATTGGCATTTTTTGATGAATGGATAGAGCTTCCTAAATTTATGAATTATATATTTATGTAATATATCATTAGACCAATATAAATATATATATAATTATATATTTATATATTATTATAAGAGTATTTATGTTCCCTAATTCATAAGCGGTATAATTACAATGTATTCTTATAGTATGTGGCCAATATAACACAAAAATGAATATAATATTTTAATAAAAGATTCTGAGTTCTTTTACTTCAATATAAACATGATAAGATCATAATAACAGTAATTAAATATAATAACTTTGAAACATCAAAATTTTAAGGAATTAAAACAATATCTAATAGATATTAAGTTATTACATAATTTAAACAAATGATTTTCCTCTTAGGACATGCATGTTAAATGATTTAATATCCAATGAATTTTTAATGGTAATATCATTAATAAGATCATATATTTTCAAAAAAACCTATTGAATTTAAAAACAATTTATTAATCATTTAATAAAAACATTATCTCAACCATTTTATGTTGGGAAGTAGAACAAAAAATTTTACATCTTGGATGTGGTAGTTAGCATGACACATGAAAAACATTTTTGTTTTTATTAACGGATAGAGTGTATGAATGAAATTTATGATTCCAATATTATAATAATTTTATATTAATGTAATTTTAATAATACAACTCCATTAGTTAGTCTATAAAATACATGTAAGAAAATAATAATGATGGAAAATAATTATATTGTAATAGTAATTCCGAGGTCATAGTTTTTCCTTATATGTCTCCTTGAATTTAATTAGATTTGAATAAATATTGGTTAAAAGGTTCTTATGTTTGTGGGATGGGGTTATAGAGAAATAAAAATTGAAGGGATTCATGGAGAAATTTGATTCAGAGGTGTTTCTTATGGTGTCAAATATGTTTCAATTTTATATGTGAAGGGATGAGTTGTTTTTGGGAACACCATAACATTTTACAATAATTCTGTGCCATTATTAAATGATTAATTTATCGAAAATGACAAAATAGTTGGGTTCAAGTATATTGGATTGATAGTCACCTCAACCTCACCTTTTGGAGACATCATTGACTTCTTTTTGTATATTTTTCTTATCACTGTAACATTTATCCAAATATACTAATAACATTGTTATTAATTTTTAAAATTATTATTTATTTTTAATAAAAATTATATTTACTTAACATTTGACCTAATGTTATACATAATTTTATGGTATTTAAAAAATTTTTAACATGATATATTTTAGAAGTTGTGATAATTTATACTAATATTAACTAAAAGAGATTAATTTTTTTTAGGGAAGTAAAATTTATAGTTCTGAAATAAATAAATAATATCGAATAATATTTGATAAAATATTAATGAAATAAATTTATTTATTATAATATAAATAATTTATATGAGGCTTTAAAGGTAATTTGAAAATGAATCTCCCATGAAAAACATTATTCAACAACAAAATACATAAACTAGTTTTATATTAAAGTATCAATATCATTAGCTCTAAAAATAGTATCTCTATGTTTTCTAAGTAATAAAATATTGTAAAATGATAACGTTATTCCATAAAATCAAATATTATTACAAATAAATTTTTTAATCTTCTAGGCCATTCTTATAAAAGTGTAATTTAATACATGTTATATGTTTTGAAAAAACACTACCTTTTAACTATATATATTCCATTTATGAAACATTAATAGAAAAAAATACTAGGATTTTTTGGATATATTTAATTCCAAAATAAATACACAAGAATTATTTAAATTCCAAAAATTTGTCTTTTATTTAAAGTGTTTCATAAAGGATCTCTAAAAATATTTTTATATATTTTCATGATATAGCATTTACATGCTATAGTGAGGTCTCAACTATCTTATTCTCACGACTATAAATATTATTTTCTTGTATTTTGAGGTATATAATAACCTTTATAATATAAAAATACCCTTTCTAGATTCATCAGTCCCACATTTTTTCACATCCTATTTTTGAATTGTTCAATGGTATGTTAACAAATGAGTTGTCCAGTTCGGAACTAATTTCTCATTCATGTCAAGAGTGTAGAGAAAAACCAAAATATAAGACATGATAGGCCCCAAATTTATTCCTTTCGATATAAACACATCAATTTTATCTGAAATGTATAAATTTAGAAATGAAATATGGATGAATTTTTTTATTTTATAGTGTTGTGTTTCTTATCCAATTGTATGTTATTTCCCCAATTCAATCTCATATTTATAATTTCCCATTAAGTGGAGACTTAAATTTACATTTTTACTAAATATTACAACATTAATTAATGGTTAATCCTCTAATAAAATATGACCAAACATAAAATTGTTTTCAATTCCTATCATTATTAGCATAACAATTCTTTCTTCTCTAGGATTTGTTAATGTTATCATCAATAATATATACATTAACTATTTTACCCTCCTAAATATGTGGTCCAACTCTCTATCATTCTCCAAAATATTTTTAATAGGTTTTAGTATGACTCATCTTTCTATACAGTTATTATTATGGATTTATCTACATCCTCTATAAGAATCTATTATTATATAAAACATTTACCAATGACAGATACTAATCCCATATATCTTTGAAGTAAATAAATAAAATTATATCGGAATGAATTTTTCTATTGGGAAAGTAATTTCAGACTATCCTTTTAATATAGGATGATAAGAACATCCCAAATGTATATCAATGTTGAGAACTCTAAATTAATCCTATATAATTTCAAGATGATGTAACGGTCATGGATAGATAATATAGATATAGGTTCCCCATGAATTGTATGATTTTATTGATATTGATATTGGAAAGGTTCATAAGGGGTGGATATTATCATATTTATATGAAATGAAATAACATTGAAGGATTATCGATGATGACCCATATATCACCATTATCACGGTGAGAGTATTCATGTTTACTGAAAATTTACATTGTATCATTATCCCACTTCTATATAGGGATAGGTAGAGGTCATATGTTTACCTTAGGATGTTATATTCTATCGTTACCTACTAGAATATAGTGGATAAGAACATATAGTATATAATATATCTCATCATGTAATAATTCTTCCAAAAATCTTACTTAAAATACCTAAATATATTTTTTCAACCACAGAGTATGTTGAAATTTTAGCTATGTTCCCTAACAAGTAGTTCGCATTTCAACATTGGTATGTATGGAAAACATATCCTCTTACAAAAAAATGAACAACCTATCTCTATAGATGATTTTTCATTTTCCCATTATTCACTAGTTTAAACATCCTTCTTAAGATCTCGTCATCTTACTAAGACAACTATGATCTCTATCTTGAATTTGGTTAAGGAATTTCCTTTAAAATTTCTGACGGCTCCACATTCATAGAAATAACCAGATAAATCATTATTATATCTCTAAATATGGGATCCTTATTAATCACAGTCAAGGTATAAACTCTATAACCATTCCTACATAATGCATAAAACACATTTTTTCCTTCATTGGGAATATGTGTATTTAAATATTATAGAATTTATGTTTTATAATCCATCTCCATTTCCACATGTTGATGCCCTTCTAATAAATGATATATATCTTATTATTGGGGACTAACTAAAAAATATATCATTCTTCATAAAGTTATTGTCTCCCTATCATCAAAAAAAATTATGTATTATGGAATAGTTTTATGATATGGTGAGTGAAATTATATTATTTTCAATTTCCGTGATATAATTTAAATCACCCTATAATTCTTCATATGGACACAATGATGCCCTTTCATTGATGCATCAATAAAAAATTATAGATCATTCTTTTCTAGATGGAAAATTAAATATAAATTAATTCATTATTCTATTATATAAATCTTAATGAAAATTAATTGTATTCCATTAACCATGTAAATCTAACCCCAGAATCTTCTAGCAAGATAAAATGTTTGGAAATCATTAAAAATATAGAACAAATCATCGAAATTTAACTAATAATCACATGAGAAATCATATGTATATTTTTTTTCATTTTATCCCATTAACATAATGAATAATATTTTGAGGTGTTATTGCGTATCACATTCTTAGTGATATTATTTCATTGATAAGTTACTTCATAAATCCAAAATTATCACTTGTTATACTTCAAATATAATTCTACATTTTTATCTTATCCAAAAAGAAATTGAATATGAATCTAATGGAAAATATATTTATTAATGTCTATCCAGATATAATCAACAAATGAGATGAAAATGTTAAGAATATAATCCGTTTATACTCTATACAAAACATTTATAATAAAATAAAGTTGATTATTCAATCCAAAATGAAATGACAAGAAACCGACAATTTATTTTTCAGGTATGAAATGGAATCATAGGTATATCATTCATCCTCACCCATTGATGATGATATCTTCAGTCGAGATAGATCATTGACAATTATTATGATCGTAGATGTAGCGTAAATAGATCATAAATTCATGGAAGGGATAAATATTATTTATTGTGATGGAATTTATCACCCCATAATCATTTCAAAATATTATGCACCCATCCATAATTCTCATAAATAAATAATTGCATCCACACAGTAAAATTTATGGGTGCATATATATTTTATCACTCATGTGCATCATTTTTTTTTTTTCCACCAATTAAACAGGTACCTCCAACAAGGTTTTTTAGGATATGGTTATAGCAATATGAATGAGATCGATAGAGAACACAACTTCATGTTCTCATGGGACACTAGGTAATTCATTTGAAAAAACATACATTAAATTTTAATCCATGAGTACATCACCATTTAATAAGAAACATTCCACATATAGAGATATTTATTGACCTTCCTCATTTCCCATAATATCAGAATAGAGAGCCATTGTGGGATGATATTGATGTGATTTAAATATTGAAGTTACACAAAAATATATTATATAAAACAACATTATCTTTAGTATTCATATCCTTATTTTGGAAACAATTTTTTCGATTATTAATTAAATGAAAATAAATTCAAAGGATCAAATCAAATTCCAAAAATGGTATTGTACACAGGATTGCAAATAGAGTATTCAAATGAATCAGAATTGGAAATTCTTTACATATCATGGTTTTCATTATACTAACCCTGGATTCAAAATTAATAAATCTCATAATAGTGTTCTTGGGATTTATATAAATTCGTTAGAAAACAAGTAGCAGAAAAAAATTGGAAAATATAGAGAATCAATTAAAAAATAAGAAAAAAATGATTGAATTATCAAAAATTCTTCCAAGACATTTAAGGAGAATTTACTTGAGAATTCATAACCATATTATACTGGAATTTTATTAAAAAAGAACAATAAATTTATGTAATTAGTTTCAATAACAAAATTTCTCCCTATAGTCTCAGTGTTGATCATCTATAACTATCATTTCCACAAATTACTAAGCAAGACATACATTTTCACCACACTGGTTAAAAATATATGTTCACTTCTTAAAATAACCAATTATATTATTTTAATAGTTATCATTAAGGTGAAATCCCATACATACATTCATCCAAATTACCAAATTTTTCATCCCATTATGATCATCCAACCACTTCCTCTCAAAATATACATTGAACACATTCATCATAGATTATCCTTGTATGACATAATGGGTCTTGAGACTATATCCCTAGAGGATAAAATAGACATATATAACAACCACCTTCAATGTATCTTCCTTAACACATAAATGAAATAAATTATCTTCCATTTTAGGCTATATACATAGTCTATATGATTCTTCGAGAAACATGTATGATAAGCCACATCTTTAACATCCTTGTGTACCTAATTTTGATTAATATTATTTAAATTCCTTTCATATTATTATATTTTCATAAGAATAAAATACATTACATGTAATTATTCCTTGATAAAACTCAATTCCATATACTTGAGAACATATATTTTTTTGAAATATACTCCACCCTATGTCTATACCAAAACATTAGATGTTATACATACATGATTATATTTTCTAATTCACATCTTCCATGAGAGGTTAATATTATCTCTAGATTCATCATCAATGGTTTATGTCACAATGTGTGATTAGTTCCACTAAATTCTATTGATTCTATTCACATTAAGTGACACATAAAAAGTACAATATGCTGCGGATCAACAAGAAGCTCAATAAATGAATCAATATTTCTTGTAACCTATATTACCCATCAAAAAATAGTTATGAACTCATTTTACACAACTCAATCATCATATAATCATTCATTCCGATGATAAATCTAAAAACAATAGTTGTTTATATGGTTTTTCTTTCTCAAGTTAATCTATATCACTCTTTTAGTGCACAAAAATAATTTTTCAAGATAATTAAATTATAAAATGATATTATTATTATTTTTTACATATATATATTTAGTGATTTTAATAGTTATTTTATATCTAAAATGGTTCATCTAAATAACATAAAAATATTTCAAATAATAATTCATCGAGACAAAATTGACATATCAGGCTATATAATCCAACAATATATAGTTATTTTATGATATTTTAAACAATTACAATATTTACTGAATAATCGAATGTATCAGTAGTCCTGAAAGGAAACATAAATTGAAGAATTATAGCTGCAAAAATGAGATACAATAGGGAAATATTTTTAGATTATTATTACCCTACCATTATACCCCACAATATTAACTATTTTAATCTTCTAGAATTCACGGTGAAGGGAAATGAAATAATTTTGTACTTATAAAGTCAATAATAAGTATCATACATTAGAATATTAAATTACATAAAAATAGAATATATGATTGAGAAATAAAAAATGAAAAAATCGTTGAATAATAAATTGAACAGAGGGAAAGATATATGAATTATAATAAAATAAATCAATGATAAAAATAATTAATACTCTCAAACAAATAGGTATAATAATATCACACATCTTAAACATTCCATCAAAGCATAATTCCTCGACGCATTACCTGATTTTGACATAACAGCCCAGACATGATCCCATCATGCTAAGAGGAAAACTCAAAACACATATTTTTTCTCATGAAAACTATAATTATATTTAGTTCATATATAAGTTTATCTACCACTAATCACTTTTACATATAGTCCAATTTTTATATGAGTCATAGTTAAATTCCGTATCATTCTATTTAGATCCACATAATGAAAAAAAAATTATATCTTTCCAATGAGATAAAAATATATCAAATACATCCCCATTCTATTAATGAATGTGGATTTTAGTGAAAAAACATTGTAATAAAACTATATTATGTGTAGTATTATCAATGTGACATGAATTATCCCCCACAAATATGTATTTTATATAGGGTTTATACAATTTTAAATTTTATACAAGAAATATTGTAGTTGGATACTATAGATTTAACTTGTACGTGACCAAAGTAATAGTAAGAGATATCATTCATTATGGACCATTAAGGGCATGAGAATATTCCAAAAGATATCACCTCGGAGTGTATATATAGTTGTATATCCATATGGCCACTCTTGGTGCATTTGGTTGATGGATGAGTAATTTCCAACAAAACACTTATGGGGTGATTACCCCAATGTTCATATATTATTTATATGCATCCAAATTCTTGTACCCAAATAGAGAAATAAATTCTATGAAATTACACACACATTTACATTACCAAAACGTATGATTATTTTTCCTCCATTGAAAATGTTACAAAGTATTCCAAGTAATATGATATATTTATAAGAATATGAACTTATAAATACCTTAAATTACATCCACCATATTGAATAATTCGTAAATGGAAGTGTATGCCTTATATAAAGTAAAATTGGTGTTGATTTCCACAGGAGTCCAATAGAATAAAAAGTGACATGGATAAACCCACTTATGAATTCTGTAGAAAAAAATCCAAATGACCTAGACAATATGAATAAAAAAGATCGAAAAATACCATGTATAAATTCAATTCCTAAAATATAATCTCAAATAAGAATAACACAAACCAATGAAACAATATTTGTTGTACATTACAATGCATGACTTATATCAGTGAATTTTAAATGGAAAAACCTTACCCATTTTAAAAAAATATATGAAAATACATTAACCTCCAATATCATAAACAATGTAATTTGAATAAAGTAATTCATAACATTAATCAAATAATTTTTCATTGACACTCATAATTAATTATTTCTCTCGACATGTGTTCTCCCAATTTCCCTCCTATGATGATTAGTGTTTTGAATACATGTATTATTTTTATAGAAAAGTTGTTCATATTATTTATTCATAGAAATCAATTTTTACTAGTACATTTAATTGTAATATGAGAAACTATCATGAATAGAATGAATCTATTATTAAGAAAAAATAATGTAGGCCTATAAGAGTCAACAAAAGGATCCTTGAAACAAGATCTATAAAGATGTTTAATGAGATCAATAGGTATATTATCAGACTAAATGAGAGAATTAAAATCTTCATATATGTGAGAAATCACTAATGAAAGTCAATTAACTACGCAAAATACAAGAATGGTGACATAATCTATATATGAGAAGAAATACAACGAATTGATCCATCAAACAGATAAATTCCATATGAAACAAAAATATCCTATCTAGATAGCCTGGAAAATAGTTATAGAATCGCATTCAATAAATATATTTTTCAAACCCCTCTACCTTTCATTATAAGTCTTAATTATAACACCATGTATAACATCTCTAATGAAATAATGAACACCACAATAACTATGTCGGTTTCTTAATACATCACCATGATTATCATTTTATACAATACCATATCCCACTGCGTTATCCTTACATCCTCAATGATTCCTGATTGTTAATATTGTTTTTTATATATAAAAAAAGTTGTGTTTTTAATTTCTTTATTTTTTTTAGAACATATGCTAGAATATGATGTTGATAATATGATTGTTTTGCGGATATTTTAAAACATAGTGGTGTTTCAAAAAATGAATAATAATATGTTGATTGAATTATTAACATTTCAAATATATATATATATATATATAATAAATAACTTCATATTATGAAATTAATTATTTTCTCATAGTATTTGGTTTTATAGAATAAATGTTTGTTTATGAAAGTTATTAAACTTACCCAAACATGATTCTTCACTATTTTAATGAAATATTACAAAGATGATTTTTATTAATAGAATTATAACCAGGTCAGAATGACCATATTTAGTGTCTCATAAGAATATAAATCAAAATTATATTTTTATTTATAATAATATTTAATGGATTGAAAAAATTACACAATTTGAATTAAATATTTTCCTCTCTGACCACTTATTTTAAACAATAAAATTTAATGTTATTGTTTATTAGTACTATTATAAATGTGATAATATAAAATTTAATTTATAAAAAGAATGATATTATAAAATTATATTTCTTCTTTTATAAAATTCATATATCCATACATGTGTTGCGGGGATGGAAAAAACATATTACATCCTTAAGGACGAGGTTTTAAAAAAATTTAATAATGATTTTGTCTTAATAATAGATGTAACAATTAAATTTATTATAATTAAATTATAATAGTTATATTATAATATAAATACTCTAATAATATCATTATGTTTCTTTGTGAATAGATTTTAATGAATATAATTAAGAAGAAATATAATTTTTTGTTATTACAGAAGTGAGGGATATAATTTTTTCTAGAATGTATCCATGAATTTGAATAGATTCGGCCAACTACAACAAAAAATTTTCATTAATTCATTCCATAGTGTTCTATAATGATATAAATTTAAGGGTTTAATGGTTAAATTTATTGTGAGTTATCTCTTTAAATTGTGAAGATGATCCACTTTTATTATTAAGGGGAACAATATTTTTTCCAATACATGATAATGTTTCAATTACTCCATGAGACTATTCAAGGATCAATTCCAAAAAATATAATTGTGTAGATATTTATGAAATTTTCCATTTAAAATCAGCACAACCTCACCTTTGATAAATCATTGATATATTTATGGATATTTGTCAAATATTTTTGGATTTTATAGGAATATACTTCTACATTAGTAGTTATTTTCTAAACATAGTAATTAATTTTAATTAAAATGTTTTGTATTGATCAATTTTTCTATTCATATATATATTATTTAAAATTTTCAAAACATATAATTGAATTAAATTTTTAAATTTGTGGAAAGTAAAATATAACATAAATATATTTAAGAATTTTTTTAGAAATAACATGTATGAGCATTTAAATTTTATATATGATTATTTTATCATGAAAAATGATTACATAGATATGAATTTATCTATTATAAAAGATTAAAATGTATGAAACATTCAATGAAATAAAAAATCTGATACATCCTTGAAAATACATGTTTTAATGAAAAAGATCAAAAAAATCATTTTATATATTATAGTAAAAATTTAGTCACTCAAAAATATGATTTAAATTCACCTATTAATTTAAAAAGTAGTTGTAAAATTCATAATGATATTACTAAAATTCTTATTTGATTAAATAAATGTTTTTATAAACATTAATATAATTTTTATTTCTTGTAAATGCCTATAAAATTACAAGTTTCATGAAAACAATAATTAAATTCTGAAAATATAAATTCTCTCAAAAAATATAATGAAACAGTAATATAATTTTTAAATAATCAAATTAGAAATGGAAATAGTTTTTCAAATTAAAATTTTAAATTTTAAAATTTAAAAATCGTCATGAATAAATGGCCTTTAAAATGATTATTTTTGAAGGAATTTCGGGTTGTGGAATTTATATTATATAGTTATATATTAGTGTAGAGATCCATACCAGAAGCTCGAAGATGGTGTATGCTAATAATTAAATTGGCATGATTATAGGGAATTAAAGCTTCAAATAATGATATTTTATTAGTATTGGTAAAAAGATACATACATGAGTCTTTTATTAGAAAACAATATTCTAATTATACAATAATGCGTTTCTTCTTCCTAAATAAATAACATTATGGATAGCATTTTTCTATCTAGTAAATTCATGAATATCGTTCATTGTATGATTCATGGATTCCTATGGGATGAATCATAATATGTTTTATCATAAATTCTTAGTAAGGGAAAAATATAGTGGAAGTTATAATTAATCAATTAGAATAATTATTATGAGATGTTAAATAACTGATCATAGAAGCCAATTGATCAATAAACTGGGAGGGATGTTAAAAAAATATGGCAAGGTAATAGCTAGAAACACATGCCATTCAAATAACTGGCTAAGGGAAAATATTTATGGATATGTATGAAAATAAATCATATCCATTTAATCAGTGAACTAAAAATGAAATGTATCCGTAGATATGTTGATGAAAATCTCATGGATGATTAATAACTAAAATTAATGCAAAAAATTATTTCATAATCTATGTCATTTTTAAGTAACATGAAATCATATAATGATAAAACCATTCACAAGACATTTAAAATCTATGTATATAAAACCACATAATTTGAAAAAACATATGAATCTCATGATACCATATTAATCGATCAATAAGATGTATAAATTCTGTGATCCCCATGTCATTTCTATTCTAATGCATTCCTCATATCTAATAATCAAAATAAATAATATTTCGTATCAAATAACCTTAGTTAATAAAGAATACATAATTATCAATATTTCAAGAGATAATGTAATAAAATTCAACATAGATAATATATGTAAATTTATTTATGTTTTAGGCATTAGTAATATCCATGGTAAATGAAATGGATAATTGGGGGGGAAATTCAATGTTCAATGATCATACGATATTAAATATTTCAATGGGAATAAAAAATGATTCAAGTAAGGGAATGTGAATTTTATCCTTGGCCTAATTGAAAATAAACCATTTAATGGATGAATAAGGAAGGTAGCAATAAAATAAATATCAAGTGATGAAAAAATAAATGCTTTTTGTTGTTGATTAATCGAAATACTACGAATATACCCTTTAAAATATTTAGAGGAATATTTTCATTGGTTCTTTCAAAACTATTGAAAAAACAATTCAATGGAAATCACTTTTGAAAAAACATTCTTTAGAAAATAAACTTTTATAAATGAAAATTTTTCTTCAATGAAATAATGGTGATTGCATATGTATTATTGTAACAATGTAAAAGAACATTATTTTTGCAATATAAAAAGGTTGATCAAATTCCATGCTCGAAAGGTGAGAATAATGATCCATTAAAATCATTTGTAAAAGAATAAAGGGTAAAAATTTAATTAAAAAGACAATTTACTAAAATTTTTGAAAAAAATTTATTTAAAAATGGATTTTAGAGGAAAACAAGCTCTCTGACTTAGGAGATAAATAATGTATGATTTTCATAATAACATTTTCTAAATCATTTTGAGTTCAAAAGATAGTAAAATTGGAAATAATACATGAAAATGGTCATGAATAGCCAAAATATATATAATTAATAGTCTTATTCAACATTAGTTATATAACATCAATAAATAAAAAATACCATCGAAATATCATTATATATATTGTTCTGCTAAATAATCATTAAGCATTCCAATGATCACCATACCACAGTGGAAAATTTTAAATAATAATCCTCATGATGGAATAACATTAAAAGAAAGTATAAAATATGACTAATTTAAAAGGATAACTGATATAATAAAACTAAAGTGTCATTAGATACACAACATATATGATGTAAGTGGTGAACATGACATTTATCTCAGGGGTATAAAAAAGTGAATTGACAATCACTAACTATGCGTTTTCTTTCAAGTGAATGTGTTTAACAATCTGTATAATAATATTAAGTTAATTTAATAATATATTTATAACCTTTACCTGACTAATAATTAAATTTATTTCAATTTATACAATTTTTTTACAACATATTAAAAAATGAATCTTGCGTCCTTATTTTTGACAAAATTCAATTTTGCTTCAAGAATATCTTTTGTAGATCAGTTATGGTCAATCAGATCATTATATTACATATACAAAATAATAATTGTGACATAATTATCATATTAATACATCAATTATATAATTAAATATAATAATTTCATACTTTTAGGAATAGTTAATCATCAGGAAAATCATGGAGATGGCGAGTTGTGCGCTTCCATGAGTAACATTATTATTTTTCAATGATCATCATGGAAAGAAGGTATGTAACACCATATATTTCCAAAATTATAATTATATCATAAAAAAATTATTTAATATTATATACTTATAAATATAATTCTTTTATTGAAAAAGAAATGACATCAGGTTGGCGAGGTGACAGTCCACACGTCCATGAATAATGTTATTGATTTTTAAGTGTGTGAATAACTACTGATGAAAGTGATATATATTATAATTTATAGAAATGTAATTATGTCATTAATACCATATATATTTTTTATTTCACATATTTTTAATTAAAATGATCCTTCATAAGTTACATGTATAGTGTGAATTAATTACATCTCATTGAGGGGGCGATAGTCCACACATACACAAACGATGTTATAATTTTTTTTAAAATGTAATGTATAAAGAAATGTGTCATAAAATATTTTTATAATATTAAAAACCTAATATTTCTAATATTTAATAATATATCATAATATTTTCCATCACAATTAACACCTTTAGAGGTGATAATGGATGAATGGACAACCATCATTTCAGGAGTCACTAGTTCATCATTCACATAAATAGTATGTTCTTCACCCATTAGTTTGATGTGTGTGTAACTGTATGTTGACCCTTTGTAATAAAAAAACCCATGTATATTTAGTATATATATTTATTATATTAACATTTAGTAAGAATATTTTAGGATTTTGATATGTAATTTAATGTAATTTGATCGTTGGATATAGTTACCTTAAAAATACAGTAACTCATTTTGGTTTATACCAAAACGGTTCCTTGTATGGAATAATTATGAAAGGGGGGATTAAATTTATAAATATGTGATGTTGGGACAATATTTGAATAGATAATATCCTTCCATCTATGGTTTGAGAGGTGTGGGGTATGGGGAGTAGTGGGGGCCTTTAATAATCGAGGAGGAGTGACACTCTTATAATATTCAGACACAAGATTTCTTCTCTCGTCTTCTATGTTTTAATTGGATCCAATAATAGACCAAATTATATTAATTAGATGATATGGTGTAAATATGGCCATCCAATAGTCATTTTACAATTTTATATTTCATTTTGGTCCTTATGTTTAGGGTTTAATCCATTAATAGTCTTAATTAAACATTAATCATTGTAACTAATTTTAATTTCATTCAATTATATTATTAGAGAAAACCATTTGTTTGTCATTATATAGTAAAAATTATGATTATTCCCAATATGGAAACCATTTTTTGAATGTCCAGTCATAGAAGTTGTAGAAATAAATTTAAAATTCATCTCATAGGTTGGATGATAATGATGAGTTTTAACGTAAAAATTTCTAAAATTTTGTATGATTTTGTAATAAATTTAAAAGTAAAATTCATTCCAAATAAAAAAAATTATTAATTGAAGAAAATATTATATTACTCAAAATTAAATCTAGTTATTTTACTAATTTATCTTTGTTAATAAATTTGATGAAGAAGCAAATTCGAATTAAAATTCAATGTTTTAACTATTTATTAAAAAATAAATTATTTGAGAAAAATATTATAAATTCACCCTCACATAATTAATATGGTTATATTTCCAAAATTAATATTATTTTGACATATCAATACAATATATGTTTCAAAATTAATATTTGAAATTGGTTCCCCATTAAAAGGTGTAAATTTGCATTTACAAAAATATAAGTTTTTATGTTTCAAAAAGGGTTTATTTTGATATTAGGCATAAAAAATCTAGTTGATGAATATTTAAATTTATTAACTTAATATAAAAAATATTATTCAAAAAAATCATTTAATACGTGAAATTAATTATTTTTATTAGGAAAAAAACTATTTGGATGAATAAAAATAAAAATATTTCATTTTATATCTGATTGGGTATTTCGGTTGTTTCCCCTTCATTTGATACCAATTTATTCATTATATATTTTAAATAACCATATATTTTCGTATGTTAGATAATAATATTAAAAAACCATTTCATCATGGCAAGGTAATATCATATCATATTATATAATAATATTTAAACAATATATTATTGTTCGGTAAAACGTGGTCTTTGTGTGTCACACAAGCCATAGAAGAAGTCCAGTCTTTTGTGTAATGCTTGATAACTATATTTTAGATGCATATAAATATATATAATCAATTTTAAATTTTAAATTTGTTATAATGAATCATTGTATTAAATTCCTTTATGCTCTTGGTGGTGTTTGTCATACACGTAATCAAATACATTGATTTTAATGTTGAATTTCATAATGTCACATTCTCCTAACCTTAATTAAATTGATTCCTCAAAATGAAAACTTCATCTTGGTCATATATTGTTTGAAATTTACCATGTTGAAAACCCACATCAATGAAATTTTTAATAAAACATCCACTATAAAAGAGTTAATGTGAAGTGCAATGTTCACATGTACTAATATATAACTATGTATATATGTTGAAAAAAACTAGTTTAATGTAGAGATACTTACATTGATGAGAAGAATAAATATTTATTTCTATTTAATGTTGGTATCATTCAAAAACATGTGAATGGTCAAATAAAATTATTTTTACCTCAAATCTATAAATTTGGGATGATTTAGAGTGTGATCGATTCAATAAAAAAGTAGTGTATTATGACAACATTTTTGTTTCAAGATACCTTTCCTAATGTTGAGAAATTATCATACCATATATGCGTAGATACATTATATAATTCAATAAATATAATTTCACCAATTTTTTTGATTTAATATATTTTCGAATTCATTAAAATGTTTATATTGATGTATAAAGCACAATAATAATTTTATAATGTATTTTAAGGCCCATATAATATTGAAAAGTATGAATATTTGTCTTAAACACTCTTCTAGAACTAATATTGTTAATTTATTAATCTCTAATCACCAAAATGTATACAATTCTTTTTAAATTTAATTTTTTTGTAAAATTGTTAAACTAAAATAATGAATAATTAACCAAGAAATTGATTGGTTCTGTTGTTGGTTTGAAATATTTTTTTTCTTCGGTCATTAGTTTAGGAGCAACTACCTTTCCAGACATGATTGTTTGTCACCCAAAAAACAAGTTTTCCTTTAATAAAACCATATTAAAATAAATTTAATAATAAATTTAACGGGCATACTTTAAATTTATTCATTCAATAACCTCTAAACTAATATATTCCATTATTTTTTACAATGTCTCCTCATCATATATGACTATTTGTATAATATAATACTGATTATATGAACTTTAATGGTTATCTATACCCTTAAAGATATGTCAAAAAAAATAGTTATCCCTCAAATAATATTTTTCAAATAAAACATAGTCTTTGAAAATAAACCATATTCCTTAGACGTTTCATGATTCTTATAGCTAAAATTCCACTCTAAAAATACTTCCAGAAAATAAATATGGAATATCAAGAATAATCAATCAAAATTTATCCTTCCTTTTTCTACTGATTAACCATAATATTAACTATTGGATTTCTAAATCATGAAAACTTATCTTATATCTAAATCATGTTGTGTTTAGCATATGTTGTTTTTTTCATCATATGTTCAAATCGATCATAATGGTTTGTAAATAAGATGTTAATTGTATTATGATTATCCCACAGGATTATCAAATTGGGTGTCTAATAAAGTCCGTATTCATCTACCAATACAATCCAAGTCAGGCATAGAACACCTTGTTGGAGTTATTACTCCTTGGTACATCTGTTACCGAACCATGCCAACATCTGGTATCCAGATAGAGTTGAATTTATAGAAAGGCCCACATAATCTCTAGTGTAACGAACCAAAAATCTATTAATGAAATTTATGATTGATCTAATTAATTTTTTTTATTTTGTTAAATTTATATATGAAACAAATGAACATCCTTGGTTTTTTGTTTTCATATTTTTAAAATACTTTTAATAATTTTTACCATTTCTAATATAGACATTATACCATGAACACATGATTAGTATAAATATAGAACTTTAAAAACCCCAATTTACCCAGAAAAAGGATGTAATGGACTCATCTAGTAGAATTACTCCATACAAAGATGATTTGTCGGGGCTTAGAAATGAGGTAGCATATTGGGCTTCACTATTGAGCATGGAAAATCTGAGCTTCTTTAAAACCCCATGTATATAATGAATAGAAAATATTAATATTTATTACTACCTTTGAATTGAATATTTTTTACTTTAAAAAGAATGGTATATTCAATGGGGTACCTGACAAGAAACCATGTGTTTTTTTGATGTCTTATGTTGCCCATAATGCTGAGTCATAGTGAAAAAAATATATTATTGTTATTTTAAATGATAGTTAACTCCTAGAAATTTTATTGGAGGGAATGCAAATAACTAACCATATTATGAATAAATATGTTTGCTAACTGTTTTTAAACTTATCCAGTAATATTTAGAGGCTTAAAATGAGAATAAATCAAATTTTAAACATAAATACTCTAATATTTTTTAAATGTAGTTTTACCACCTTTTGATGGTAAAACCCTTTTAAATATACTTTTTATCTCCTTTATATGTTTCATTTTACAAAATTAAATTATTTTTTAGAAGCGGGATAACAAAATTTACATTGGGTAATTTTTTTTCTATTTTTCTGATAATGTTCATTTTTTAACGAATAGTGAAAAATACTGCATTTTAAGCCAAAGCTGTCTTTTCATCGGATTTATTTATATAGATAGATTATCTATTTAAATTGTTTTAAAGTGTTATTGGATTATATTTTTACTATTTAATTAAATTTTGTTTATTGGATGTAATATCACATTTAAATTGGACATAAACACATGTCATTCTTTTTTTAGTTTTGATATCTTAAAAAGACGCTTTCTTGTTTTGACAACTAAAATTAATTTTAAATTAATTAATGAAATATTTGTGTTGTTTATTTTATAAAATATACTTAATTTTTGAATACAAAATACCAATATTATATTTGGTTGAATTCTTGGTATTTTTCTAGAAAGTGTTTAATTTTTTATGAATATTGAAAAATGGTCCATTATAGTTAAGAAACCGAGTTTTTCATTAAAATGAAAATTTACCTCTTTTGTGAATTGAATGTCAAAAAATCAGACATACATGGGTTTCATTATTAAATAATGTTTGGTTCATTAGGATGAAAATAATTTGTGGTGAATAGTAATATCTGATTTCAATTTATCGCGATTAGAGGAAAATACGGTAATTCAAGGTAAAAATAATATTATAATAAAATAAAATTACATTAATACATATTGTAAACTTATTTTATGAGTCATGGTCGTCCAAAACAATCCTTGGGTTGAATTTTCGGCTTTTAAATCCATGTGGGTTAGATAATTACATTCAAAACTTTTTATTTAATGTAAAAATAAAAATATCATAAACATGTATTATTTTGCTAAAAATATCTTAACATGAGGTTATATAATTGATATCTTTGACTATAAATAATAATTATATATATAAAATTATTTCCTATAATATTGTATTTTATTTATAATGTTTAGATGTCAAATAAATTTATTTATTTATGAAAAAATGTTCTTGTAATGATTACCTCATTAACGAATATTTTAAATAAATGAGATTATAAATATTAAATTAAAAATATTTTGAGAATTTTATTCCATCCAATAATTTTATAGACAATTATTAAATTTTATTTTCAACTTAATAATTTTTTTAATTTATAGGGTTTTAATGGATTTTAAAATGTTGTGATATAAAGAGTATAAAAATTGACTTAAATGTGTTTTCAAATCATTTATTATTTTATTATATGAAAAATAGTGCTAAAAATCTATTATTCATCCAAATGACATATATGATGTTAAATTATTCATTAATTATCCATGTTTGGTCTCTTTAAAATTTATCATATATATATTAACCATATATTATGAATATACAAGAAGACATGGTAAAAGTTAAATAACTTAACAAAGGGTAAAATAAAAATTACAAGGATTAGAAAATATCCAAAACCCTTAAAAATATTATTAGATGATTTTATTTCAACATATATTCATCGTATCATCAAATTTAATGAGTTTAGGACCTTTTGATATTTAAAATTATTTTATAATAAAATAATACTTTCAAACATTTCTAAAGAGCCCATCCTTCCTCTTATAAAAGGACACAACCTCTAACCCATTACTCGCACCTCTCAAGACCCTTATCTCATCCAAACACTACCAAAATAATCTTATAACATCCCTATCTTTCTCCTAGAAGCCTTCCCTTAGGCAGAAGTAAATACAAGAAAGCCTTTTAGTTCAAACCATTGGGTGTTACCCAATTTAAATGTATTGTCTTCTCTCATGTTATTTTCTTTTATTTTCCTTCTCCACCCACTAAGCTCTTATTGTTCTATGTTTACATAAAAACACTAGCATACTAAATAATGTAGGTTTTATTATAATTTGGATTCAATCTACTATTCCACACACCTCCATGTATTGGATATGAAAATAAAGTTTCTATGTACGTCTAACTAATATCTACCGAAATGATGATAGTTCGAATTTTTCCAGGCACCCTCATGGTGGTCATTTAGAAGACACTATAATTTTATATTATATATAATAATTTTATTTTATCTCTATACTTATTTAATTCTCATTTATAAAATATCTTTTTTCTTTTCATGTTGTATAAGTACGATAATTTCATTTGAGGAAGTGCGGATTACCACCCCTCCAAGTGATATGACTCGTTCATACCATTCATGGAATATATAAAAGATGGTGTTGATAAACTTTTGTAACATATATATAATATTATTTTATACTGAAATAGTAATTTACCACTGTATCATTTGGTTTTCATTTTTTAAAAAATGAAAAAAATTAAATGAAAGCAGCGTTCATGCATATGTACGACTTACCATCTCCATGAATAGTGCATTTCATTTTCTAATATAAAAATCATATGAAAAATTATAAATACACATATACTGGATATATATGATATATATGATATCTCAATAATTAATATCATTACGGAGATAATGGACTATTGACAACATGGACAATTTGTACTTATAAAATGTTTTTTCACATAGGATCTGATAATGGACAAAATGTCCAATATGAACTCATATAATTCAGTAATTGTTATAGCCAGAAAATAAGTGATATAAAAGGGATAATGAAATTGAGAAAAAAATTATTAATAATGTTTAAATTAACATATTTTTATAATTCAGGATGAACAAGTAATATACAAGACAAGTCGGACATGAGGTAAGGGATCCTTTCACCCTCCAATATTAGTAAAAGACTTCATTTATGTAATGTAAATTAATTTCCATTTTATTAAGATGGTATATGTTCCTCAATATCCTCATTTATGTACATTTGATGTTCATGTGATTAGATACCCTTTTTCCTCTCATCAACTCATTTTTTGGATTTTTATGTGACACTGTGATTACTGCAGCATCTTGGTAATGAGACTTCATCTCAATAACTTTTCATTGCAGAATACATTGATTCATATATGAAATTTCATTATACGGTGTATAATCCCTTTGATTTTTAATTTCATTTAATGGGAATACTTTCTCTATGAAGAGTATTACTAAATGACCAAATGAATTTGTCATTTTAATGTAAGCAGTGACAATGACCTTTCCGCCCCCATGAGAATTTTTTGATATTTCACTTCGTATACAATACGTAGTGTTTTTAAAAGTAAAATAAATACCATATATTATTTTTATGAATTTTTTTATTGAAAATGATCTTGAGAATTAATTTATTTTTTAAATATATTGAAATATTTTTTCAATTTAGACATGTTATCTTTCTTTTATGCTTGTTCATGTGTTATGATTATGTTATAGTAATTGGGCATTGTTTACATATATGGGTGGTTCTATGGTAATCATTAGTTGGGTGAGCCTGACATAGATCTCCAATGAGTTGGGTAACATGAATGAGGTAAACATTAATGTTTATGATAAGTGATTTAGGGAATATACTATGATGGGTATTCAAATCAAAACACCCAACATAGTTATGAAACCTACAGTGAAAGTATGTTATGGATTCCCCATGTTACCTTTATAATTTATTATTTCTATGTTTTATTCATAAATATTATGATTTCATGAGTTATGTAGATTATATTATTTTTTGTGAATGAAAAGTATGATTTCATTGATTCTATGTATTGATAGACTAATGTTTTCTCTACTTATTTTATAACCCTTACTAAGCATTTAAGGCTAATCCCACATTTTTAAATTTTTTTCACAGGGTATAAAGAAGTCTAAGATAATAGAATAATTCAATAAGGTTTACATAGAGAAGTTTCTTATTTTTTTTCTTTTATGAGTTTTTATTTTATGAAAAAAATTCATTGTGGGTATAAGTTTCGACTTTGTAATATTTGAGATGTAATGTAATAGTTTTGACCAAATTCCCTAAAACTATAACCCAGAATAGATCCTCATTTTTAATTATTTTTCTTAAATCAAGGATAAGTAATGTTCTAATTATGGGGCCTAATAGTTGGCATCAAATGTCTGTTTAGAAAAATGTAGGAGTTAGGGTATTGTTAAATTAATATCCATATATTAATTTGTTGTAAGATTGAAATTATATAGAATTTAAATATTACCATATTTCATTGCCTATGAAATGTATTTTTTCATAATGTTTTTTCATAAAGGAAAATGGGAAACTGTGCTGGGAAGGCATAGAGAGGGAAATGACCTTTCAAAGTAGCATCCTGAGTTTGTCGGACTCAGAATTGAACATTTTATTGTTGTTATAAGGCCCCAGCCTTAAACCTTACTTAATCTAGATTTATTACAAGATTACACATTGAGGATCTTTTCGGGTTTAGAGTTTTAGAGAATTAGATCATAAAACATGAATTACATTCCACATATAAACAAAGTGGTTACATAATGACAGTATTCTTCATTCCCATCAATTGAAAAATATTTAAAATAAAACATGGATTCATTCTTGACACTTCCTTGACACTATCATCATATCATGTACCTTTCCCTTTACCTGTGAAAAAAATTTCAAAAAATCTTGGGATGAGCATAAAAAGCTCAGTATGGGTTATAAAAATAGGGAAAGGAAATAAGGGTAAATAAGGGTACATATATATATAATAATGAAATCATACTTTACCCATAAAACATAAGCACTTCAACATACCACATCAAATCATGAATAAATCATAGAATTCATAAGACATAAAGGTAACTTGAGGCCTTCATAACATTCTTACGTAGAGAGTAACCCTACTGGTTACGTTTGGAATACCCATCACAATATATTCCCTAAATATCTTCGAAGAAACCTTAACGTTTCACTCCTTCGCGTTACCCAATGCATTGGAGAGCTATATCGGGCTCACCCGCCCATAGTTTATCACGGAACCACCCGTCTTCATAATAATGCCAAAGAACCTCAACATAATCATATCACATAAAACATGCATAAAGGAAACATAACATTTCTACCTTTCAATCACAAGATATCAATACAACACATTTATATAAAACATCATGAAAACCATTTTCAATACCAAAATAAAATAAAAGTAAAACATGGTATTTATTTTTCTTTTAAAAACAAGGTATGGCTTGTAGAGGAAGCCGAAACCCAAATAGTGGTCACAGCGGCGGAGAAGTCGTTGTCGCCACATACGTATGACAAAAACATTCCCTTTTGTCGTTTTGTAAAATGATTCTTATAAAAAAATATTCTTTTTGGATAAACATAAAATTCAAAGGGGTTTATACACCGTATAAAAGAAAGTTGTGTATAAAATAAAATATGCCTCAATGAAAGGAGATTGAGACGAAGTCCTATACCTCGGGTCTGACTTTACTCGGTCATTCTTTACTCTCCTAAATAATAAACTTGAGTTAATTTCTACTTGTCTAAGAACCTTTTTCAAGTTCATTATTCATTTTTTATGACTTATTGCCATGTCATGAACACTATGTAATTATTTAAGTTAATAACGGTCGTTTTAACAATCATTGGTACTTGATTCAAAATAACCCCTTTATAATTACAAGTTGTTCATGTATCCATTATATCCAAAATTATAATCATTATTTATATATCATATATATCCAGTATATACATGCATTTATAATATTACATAATCATTTATAAGTAAGAAATGAAATGCACCGTTCATGGAGAAGGTAAGCCGTACATACACATGAACGCTACTTTCATTTCTATTTCGTATTTTTTTAATGGAATGGAATCATAATGATATAAAGGTATATTATAATTCCAGTATAATATCATATAAAATATCATAGTTCCATCCTTTATACGTCCCACATATGGTATTTAACGAATCAAATCACTTTGAGGGGGCGGTAGTCCGCACTTCCTTAAATGAAGATATCACGTTTACCCATAATGGAAACCATAATGTTATGCCCAAAATGAAAAATACAGAAGCTTAAGGAAAACATAGACATATTATATATCATATATAAATATAGTTTCATCTTAATGGCCACCTTTGAAGGTGTTAAAGGAATGTTGAACAATCATCGTTTCGGGAGGCATAAATTTACCATCCACGGAAACAGTATGTTCTTTAACCATTAGATGTAGGTATGTGTAAGTGTAGCTTGAATAATTCTTATAAAAACATCCTAGTAAATTGAATATACTGGATTTGTTACAAAAGAAATAAATAAAAAGAGTTTAGGGGGTTGGAGAAGCAAAATAAAACAAAATGACTCAAGTGAAGACATTACCTTAAAATCGGGTAACTCCCTTTGGTTTGAGCTCAATGGCTTCCTTGGGAAGACTTCTGCCCAAAGTGTGGCTTCAAGGAGTAATAGAGGAAGTGTAGAGATAAAATGGGCAGGGGTTGGCCGAGCCAAAGGCTTTGGGAGTGTGGGTAAGGAGGTAGAGGTGGGGGCCTTTTATAAGCGGAGAGGAGGGGCACTCTTGGAAAGTAAAGATAAGTTACTTTATTTTAAAATGATTTTCGGATTAAAAAGTTCCCACATTGATATAATTCGAGGATAAGGTGATAAGGATTCAAAATCCACTCATCCAATAGGTTTTGGACATGTGTAGGTCTTAGATTTTACATTATCATTCCATTTTATTTAAATCGTTAAATAATGAGGCCATCGCTTCATCATCATGATGTCATAGATAATTTAGTTATTTAATGTCTAAAAATTCTCAAAAAAATACTATGATGTAGGAAATATTTTTAGATTTGCAATGACTATTTATAGTCAAAAAATCTAACTTGTATAACCCCATGTAAAAATTGTTTTAGTAAAACATTTCATGTGTGTCGTTTTTACTTTAACATTAAATAAAAAGTTATTTATGTCATTTCCCAACAAAAGTGGATCCATGGTGTCCCCAAGTTGACCCATGGCTTGTCTTTGTCATCTGTTACACATCCAATAAGGTTAGGACATGTGTCTAGGTCATTTTATGTTATTAAAGCATTATTTATACCTTAAACTACACTAATTACCACTAATCGTGATTAAAAACTAAATAAGTTACTATTCACCAAAAAATTATTATAATCCCATTGAACCACATTTTACTTCTTAATGACAACCATGTAAGTCATATTTTTTAAATTCAAAACACAATAGTGACAAAGTTTCATTTAAACAAAAAATCAGTTTCTATAACTACCACTTAGTGATTTCAGTATTCATCAAAAATTGAAGTTTTTCAGAAAAATACAAAACTTCACCCTAAGCTATATTTGATATTCTGAATTCAAAAATGAATTCTATTTTACAAAATTCAAAACAAATAAGTCACATTAATTAATATAATAATTAATTCCTGCTGTCAGAGCAAATAGCGTGCTTTTATGAAACAATAAGTATCAAAAGATTGACACTAGTTTAAGTCCGATTTCAAATTGAAATTAATTACAATATCCACCATTCGATTAAATGGTAAAAATATATTCAGATTACACTTTAATAACAATTCAAAATATAATCTAATCATATAAATAAATTATATTAAAAATCAATTTTGATGTAAAATGCAGTATTGTTCACTATTCATTACAAAATGAACATTGTCAGAAAAATACCAAAAATTCACACAAAGTAAATTTTGATGTCCCAATCATAAAGAATAAGTTTATTTTGACAAACATAGTTTATAAAATTGTTAAAAGATATATTCAAAAATTGTTTTCCATTAAAAGGCAGTAAAACAATCTTTTAAAAATATTACTGTATTCCATGCTTAAGATTGGATTTATTTTCCTTTTAAGCCTCTAAAACACTATCTAGTTCATTAATAGACATAGATAAAAATATCTATTATTCATTACTTACTTGGGATGTTACATCCTTCCCCCCTTTAGAAAATTGCGTCCCCGCAATTTATTTACTTATCAAATAAATGGGGGTACTTATCCCTCATTGCGTTTTCAGATTCCCATGTTGCCTCTTCAATCATGTGGTTTTTCCACAAAACCATTACCTGGTGAATCACCTTTTTCTATAACACTTGCTCCCTGTGGTCAAGAATCTAGACCGGTTGTTCCTCATAAGATAGGTTCTCTTCCAGCTGAACTACCTCTGGACTCAAAACATGAGATGGATCTGGCATGTACTTCCTTAACATTGAAACATGAAAAACATTGTGTACCTGAGATAAACTCGGAGGTAAAGCCACTCAGTAAGCAACTGATCCAACTCTCTCCAGAATTTCATATGGTCCAATGAACCTTGGACTCAGCTTTCCATTCTTACCAAACCGCATCACACTTTTCCATGGTGATACTTTGAGAAAAACATGATCACCTACCTCAAAAGATAGATCCTTCCTCCTGTTGTCCACAGAACTCTTCTGCCTGCTCTGAGCTGTTCTCATGTGTTTCTGAATTAGCTGAACTTTTTCTGCCAACTATTCTACCAATTCTCGTCCCATCAACTTCCTTTCACCCACTTCATCCCAAAAATCTGGAGTTCGACACCGCTTCCCATATAATGCCTGAAATTGTGCAATCTGTATACTGGAATGAAAACTGTTATTATATGAAAATTCAACCAATGAAATATGTTGGTCCCAACTTCCCTGATAATCCATCAAACAAGCTCGTAGCATATCCTCCAAGGTCTGAATTGTTCGTTCTGACTGCCCATCTGATTGAGGATGAAATGCTGTACTAAAATTTAATTCAGTACCCAAGGACTTCTGAAGGCCTTTTCAAAAGTTATAAGTAAACCTAGGATCACAGTCACATACAATGGAGAGAGGAACTCCATGTAACCTGACTATCTCTTTAAGATACAAACGGGAAAGATGATCTTGGTAAAAAGTATCTCGTAAAGCAAGGAAGTGAGCAGACTTGGTCAAGCGATCAACAATAACCCATATTGCACTATTACCTCGAGATGTCTTCGGTAATCCCACAACAAAGTCCATGGATATATTCTCCCATTTCTACTCTGGCACTGGTAAAGGCTGAAGCATCACTTTCGGTAAATACCGCTCTTCTTTAACATGCTGACAAGTCAAACACTTCACAGTAAAATCAGCAATATCTCTTTTCATTCCATCCCACCAGTAATACTCCCACAGATCTATGTACATCTTAGTACAGTCAGGATGAACTAAAAATGGAGAACTATGAGCTTCACATAACAACTCTCCCTTCAACTGTTAATTACAAGGCACACACAATCTCTTCCCAAATCTCAAAACACAATCATTATCAATGTTGAATCCAGGCAACTTACCTTTCTGAACCAGCTATACCATTCTCTACAACTCACTATCTTGCTTCTATGCTTGCTTGATTCTATCTGATAGAGATGATCTCACTGATACATGATGAAAAATAGAAGAACTTCCTGCAGCAACAACTTCTATGCCAAAGTTCATCAAATCCTTAACCAAAGGATCACGTTTCAAACGCAACATTGCTAATGAAGCATTACTTTTTTGACTCAAAGCATCTACCACTTTATTTGATTTTCCCTGATGGTAATGAATTGTACAATCATAATCCTTGATTAATTCTAGCTATCTCCTTTGTCTCATGTTCAATTCTTTTTGAGTGAATATATACTTTAAACTTTTGTGATCGGTATATATTTCAGAATTTACTCCATAAAAATGATGCCTCCAAATTTTTAAAGCGAAAACAACAGCAGCTAATTCCAAATCATGTGTAGATTAATTTACCTCATGAGTTTTCAACTGTCATGAAGCATAAGCAATTACCTGATCATTCTGCATTGGGACGCAACAAACTCACCATTCCTAGAAGGTAGTGCCAAAACTAGAGCATTCACCAATCTCCTTTTCAATTCATGAAAAAAATCATCACATTCTTTGTCCAGATAAACATAACACCCTTCCGAGTTAGCTTAGTCATTGGTCTAGATAACCGTGAAAAATTTCTAACAAACCTTTAGTAATAGCCTGCCAAACCAAGGAAGCTACGAATCTCAGTTATATTTGTGGGTCTTGGCCAGTCTTCCACAACTTTTGTTTTTGCAGGATCAACAGTTATTCCATCTTTATAAACAATTTGACCAAGGAAAGAAATTTGTTGCAAACAAAACTCACACTTGCTGAATTTTCCATACAGTTTATTTTCTTTTAAGGTTTGCAAGATAACCCTTAAGTGTCTTTCATGCTCTTCTTTACTTTTAGAAAACACCAAAATATCATCAATGAAAACCACCCCAAACTTATCCATGAACTCATGGAAAATTCTAGACATTAAGTCCATGAATACAGCAGGTGCGTTGGTTAGCCCAAAAGGCATTACTACAAATTCATAATGGCCATATCTCGTACGGAACGCGGTCTTCGGAATATCTACCTCCTTTACCTTCGGCTGATGGTACCCCAATCTCAAGTCAATCTTTGAAAAAAACTGAGCTCCCTGGAGCTGATCAAACAAATCATCGATATGAGGCAAAGGATATTTGTTCTTAACAGTGATGTTATTCAAGGCTCTATAATCAATGCAAAGTCTCAGAGAACCATCTTTATTTTTAACAAATAAAACAGGAGCACCCCATGGTGATGTACTAGGTCGAATGAAACCCTTCTCTAATAAATCTTGCAATTGCTCCTTCAACTCTAAAAGTTCAATTTGATCCATTCGATAAGGGGGTTTTGAAATTGGCTTAGCATCAGGAACTAAGTCCACAGTAAACTCAACTTCTCGATCTGGTATTATTCCAGGTAACTCATCAAGAAAAACATCAAGATACTCATTTACTACTAGCACATCATTAATCTGAATAGTTCCTTTATTTTCAACGATGTGCGCAAGGTAACATTCATTTCTATCTTTACAAGTTTCTTGGCATCTTGGTAAGTTATCAACAGTAAGGGTTCATTCTTGTACACAAACTGAAACCCATTCTGAAAAGAAACTTCTTTAGCTCTACAGTCAATCTTAGCATGGTAAATAGAGAGCCAATCCATACCCAGGATAACATCAAACTATACTAGAGGTAAAACATTAAGGTTTGCAAGTAGGTTCATTCCACAGATAAGGATAGGAAGATTCTTATAAATTCTTTTTGCCTCAACATTTCCCCCAGGTGTTTTTAACACATGTTCAGGAGTCATTTCTTGAGATGTTATTCCCATTTTACTAGAAAAGGTTTTAGAGATGAAAGAATGTGTAGACCCTGAATCAAACAACACACTGGAATAATCTGAAAAAACAAACAAAGTACCTGATACAACTTCATTTTATGGACCGACGTCTACTGAAGTAGTTGCAAAGGATTTCACCACCCCTTTCTGCTTGTAGTCTAACTGCTTCCCATCACTCAAGCTCTTTGTTGGACACTTGTTTGCATAGTGACCCATCTCATTGCACTTCTAACATTTCACTAACTGTAAATCAAATTTGGTCTTACCATCACCCTGATCTTTTTCAGTGTAATCACGAGCCTTATGTTCCATCTTACCACATCGGTAGCACTTTCCAGAATTCAGAAGACATTCCCCAGCATGCCATTTGCCACATTTATCACAAACTGGAAACTTAGTTTTCTTACCATCAGACTTTTTTGAAGAATTCTCACGTTTCTCCTGCCACCTTGGTCACTTCTTCTGCTGGTTGTTATAGAACACTTGGTCATCGGCAAACTCCATTTCCACATTCTCAGCACATCGAACAGGCTTTTCATAACTTTTAAACTCATGAGAAGCTAATGCCCTTCGATATTTTGGCTCTAATCATGAGTAAAAATGATTGATTTTACTATCAAGGTCTCCGATAAAATTTGGAGCATACCTTGCCAATCGAGTGAACCTTTCTTTATAGGTAGCCACTGAGTCTTACTCTTGCCTCAATTCCAAGAATTGCTTTTCCATCCTATGTCTAATAGCCTTAGGAAAATAATTCTTAAGAAATATACCTTTGAATTCCTCCCAGTCGAGAGCATCAATCTCATCAGCGTCTCTGATATTTTTAACCATCAACCACAACTGATCTGCCTCACCCTCCAAATGGTAAATAGCAAGACTAACCTTTTGATTGTCTGAACACCCCATGACATCAAAAATCTTCTCCAGTGTTTTAATCCACCCTTCAGCTAACACAGGGTCAGATGATCTTCTGAATGATGGGTGATGTTGCCTCATGAAATGTTCCACCACTGACATGTTCCTCTACGGTTGGTCTGGCTGATCTCGTGCATGGATACCACCACCATTTATAGCCTGAGTCAACTGTGCCATCACTACAACAAACTGTTTAGTTCCAATTCCGACCATCTCGGGATGCTGATTCGGAAGGTTATTTCCTTCTATATGCCTTCCTAGCACTGCTTCCCTGTTTCTTCTGAGGAAAACCATTCTGAACAAACATGTCTTAGATGAAGCAACATGGTAATCTTCAAATTCTATATTATTTAAAAAAAATATTTTTGGATAATCATTTAATAGAATTCTAACTCCTAACGTTATCTAAACCGACCTCTGATACCAACTATAAGGCCCCAGCCTTAAACCTTACTTAATCTTGAGTTATTACAAGATTACACATTAAGGATCTTTTCAGGTTTAGATTTTTAGAGAATTAGATCATAAAACTTGCATTACATTCCACATATAAACAAAATGGTTACATAAAGATAGTATTCTTCATTCCCATCAATGGAAACATATTTAAAATAAAACATGGATTCTTTCTTGACACTTCCTTGACACTATCATCATATCATGTACCTTTTCCTTGACCTGTGAAAAACATTTCAAAAATACTTGGGATGAGCATAAAAAGCTCAGTATGGGTTATAAAATCATGGAAAGGAAATAAGGGTAAATCAGGGTACATATATACATATGAATGAAATCTTACTTTACCCATAAAACGTAAGCACTTCAACATACCTCATCAAATCATGAAAAAATCATAGAAATCATAAGACTTAAAGGTAACTTGAGGCTTTCATAACGTTCTTACGTAGGGAGTAACCCTCTTGGTTACGTTTGGAATACCCATCACAGTATATTTCCTAAATCTCATCGGAGAAACATTAAGGTTTCACTCCTTCACATTACCCAATGCATTGGAGAGCTATATCGGGCTCACCTGCCCTTAGTTTATCACGGAACCACCCGTCTTCATAATAGTTCCCAAGAACCTCAACATAATCAAATCACATAAAACATGCATAAAGGAAACATAGAATTTCCACCTTTCAATCACAAGATATCAATACAACACATTGATATAAAAACATTATGAAAACCATTTTCAATACCAAAATAAAAGAAAAGTAAAACATGGTATTTATTTTTCTTTTAAAAACAAGGTATGGCTTGTAGAGGAAGCCGAAACCCGAATAATGTTCACGGCGTCGGAGAAGTCATTATCGCCACATACGTCCGACAAAAACATTCCCTTTTGTTGTTTTGTAAAACGATTCATTTAATAAAAGATTCCTTTTAGATAAACGTAAAAGTCAAAGGGGTTTATACACTATATAAAATAAAGTTGTATATAAAATAAAATATGCCTCAATGAAAGGAGATTGAGATGAAGTCCCATACCTTGGGTCCGACTTTACTCGGTCGTTCTTTAATCTCCTGAATAATAAACTTGAGTTAATTTCTACTTGTTTAAGAACCTTTTTCAAGTTCATTATTCCTTTTATATCTCTTATTTCTAGGACATGAACACTATGTAATTATTTATGTTAATAACTGTCGTTTTAACGATCATTGGTACTTGAGTCAAAATAACCCCTTTATAATTACAAGTTGTTCATGTATCCATTATATCCAAAATTATAATCATGATGTATATATCATATATATCCATTATATACATGAATTTATAATATTACATAATCGTTTATAGGTAAGAAATGAAATGCACTGTTCATGGAGATGGTAAGCCGTACGTACGCATGAACGCTACTTTCATTTCTATTTCATATTATTTTTATGGAATGGAATCATAATGATATAAAGGTATATTATAATTACAGTATAATAACATATATAATATCATAGTTCCATCCTTTATACGTCCCACATATGGTATTTAACGAATCAAATCACTTTGAGGGGGCAGTAGTCCGCACTTCCTTAAATGAAGATATCACGTTTACCCATAATGGAAACCATAAAGTTATGCCCAAAATGAAAAATACAGAAGCTTAAACAAAACATAAACATATTATATATCATATATAAATATAGTGTTATCTTAATGACCACCTTTTAAGGTGTTAAAGGATTGTTGAGCAATCATCGTTTTGGGAGGCATAAATTCACCATCGACGGAATCAGTATGTTCTTTAAACATTAGATGTAGGTATTTGTAAGTGTAGCTTGAATACTTCTTATTACAACATCCTAGTATATTGAAGATAATGGATTTGTTACAAAATATATAAATAAAAAGCGTTTAGTGGGTTGGAGAAGCAAAATAAAACAAAAGGACTCAAGTGAAGACATTACCTTAAAATCGGTAACTCCCTTTGGTTTGAGCTCAAAGGCTTCCTTGGGAAGACTTCTGCCCAAAGTGAGGCTTCAAGGAGTAAGAGAGGGAAGTGGACAGATAAAATGGGCAAGGGTTGGCCGAGCCAAAGGCTTTGGGATTGTGGGTAAGGTGGTAGAGGTGGGGGCCTTTTATAAGAGGAGAGGAGGGGCACTCTTGGAAAGTAAAGATAAGTTACTCTATTTTAAAATGATTTCCAGATTCAAAAGGTCCCACATTGATATAATTCTAGGATATGGTGATAAGAATTCGAAATCCACTCATCCAATAGGTTTTGGACATGTTTAGGTCTTAGATTTTACATTATCATTCCATTTTATTTAAATCGTTAAATAATGAGGTCATTGCTTCATCATCATGATGTCATAAATAATTTAGTTTATTTAATGTCTAAAAATTCTAAAAAAAATAATATGATGTAGGAAATTTTTTTATCTATCCAATTACTATTTATAGTAAAAAATATTACTTGTATATCCCCATGTAAAAATTGTTTTAGTAAAACATTTCATGTGTGTGTCATTTTTACTTTAACATTAAATAAAAAGTTATTTATGACATTTCCCAACAAAAGTGGCTCCATGGGGTCCCCAAGTTGACCCATGGCTTGTATTGGTCGGCCCTGACACATCCAATAAGTTTAGGACATGTGTCTAGGTCGTTTTATATTATTAAAGCATTATTTATACCTTAAACTACACTAATTACCACTAATCGCGATTAAAAACTTAATAAGTTACTATTCACAAAAAAAATTATTATAATCCCATTGAACCACATTTTACTTTTTAATGAAAACCATGCATGTCGGACTTTTGAAATTAAAAACACAAAAGTGGCAAAGTTTCATTTAAACGAAAAATCGGTTTCTTTAACTACCACTTAGTGATATCACTATTCATCAAAAATTGAAGTTTTTTAGAAAAATACAAAAACTTCACACTAAGCTATATTTGATATTCTGAATTCAAAAATGAATTCTATTTTAAAAAATTAAAAACATATAAGTCATATTAATTAATTTAATAATTAATTCCCGCTGTCAGAGCAAATAGCGTGTTTTTATGAAACAATAAGTATCATAAGTGTGACACTAGTTTAAGTCTGATTTCAAATTGAAGTTAATTAAAATGTCCACAATTGGATTAAATGGTAAAAATATATTCAGATTACCCTTTAAGACCAATTAAAAAGATAATCTAATCATATAAATAAATTAGATTAAAAAGCAATTTTGATGTAAAATGCAGTATTTTTTCACTATTCATTAAAAAATAAACATTGTCAGAAAAATACCAAAAATTCACACAAAGTAAATTTTTATGTCCCAATCATAATCAATAAGTTTATGTTGACAAAAATAGTTTATAAAATTGTCAAAATATAGATTCAAAAATGGTTTTCCATCAAAAGGCAGTAAAACAATCTTTTAAAAATATTATTGTATTCCATGCTTAAGATTGGATTTATTTTCATTTTAAGCCTCTAAAACACTATCTAGTTCATTAATAGACTTAGATAAAAATATATATTATTCATTACGTGGGATGTTACAGTTGTGATGGATCAGTAGAATTAAGTGATAAATAGTGGTTGTGTTTATAGATAAAATTTTGGAATATCAAAAAAATTAAATAAGAGGATGAAATTCATTTACGTTTTTTCCTTTAAATCATATATTAAAAGAAATTATATGGTAAATTTAGAAATATTGAGTTTCGGTTGTAGAAAATTACATTCCATGGTCATAATTTATCTAAAGACGGTATACCTATTGACACATTTAAATTATCGTTGAAGAGTGTCCGAGACCTTCCAAAATCATAGAGATCTATAGTTTTCATGGTTTTGAAGGATATTAGAGAAGGTATGTTGGGAATTTTTAATGGTAATCTATACCACTAACTATGTTGACTCGAAAATGGGTTAAGTTCATCTGGAAAAAAGAAAATGATGATTATTTTTAGGATTTGAAAAGAAGATTGGTTAATGCTCTTGTGTTGGAACTGCCTTCCAGAAATAGTGACATTGATATCTACAGCGAAGCATCATTTAAAGGACTTAGTTGTGTCCTAATGCAGAATGAGCAGGTAATTTCATAGGATTCGCGTTATTTAAAACCTCATTGGTTAAATTGACCTACACATGACTTGGAATTAGCTGATGTGATTTTGATTTAAAAATTTGATGGCAACATCTTTATGGTGTAAAATGGGAAATATATATAAACCACAAATGTTTGAAGTATATATTTACTCAGAATGAATTAAACAAGATACATAAGAGATGATTAGAATTAGTCAACAAATATAATTTCACAATTCATTACCATCAACAAAAATCAAATAAAGTTGATGATGATTTGAGTCAAACAATTAATTCTACAATAATCTGGTTATATTTAAACCAGATCATTTTACTATATATTAGATGAAATATGGAATATAAGTTTTTGGTGCAAGAAATTACTCTGTTTTGTTTCATGTTTTAGTATAATAATCTCTAGAAGACAGAATAAAGAAAGTACATGAAGATGACAGTAAGTTGCATAAAATAGCAACATTGGTTAAGAAGGGTATGTTTCCCAAATTTATTATTCATAATAAATTTATTTTGAGATTTTGGAAGATATAAAGTGTGGCTTGTGATTCATAATTGAAGAAAGGGATGATATGTGAATCTCATAGTTATCTGTTTTTATTTTACCCTGATTGTACTAAGATGTAAGTTTATCTTTAGGGGTATTACTAGTGGGATATAATGAAAAAAGATATTATTGACATTACCCTAAGTTGTTTGATTTTTCAGCTGGTTAAAGTAGATAGGTTGTTAACAAAATTGATGCTTCAGTCTTTTCATGTGCTAGAGTGGAAATGGTAAAATGTGCCCATGGATTTGATCATGGGATTAAGAAATACTTCTCGTGGTAACAATCCAATCTGGGTTATTGTTGATCGATTAACTAAATCTACTCATTTTTATCCACTTAGAGATACTCTATATCTAAATAAAATTTATCATGTGTATATTAAATATTTAGTAATGTTAAATTTAGGTACCTTTTCCATTGAACTTGATCGTGATCCTAGGATAACTTATAACGTATGGAAAGGCTGTTAAAATTTATTGGGTACTGAATTAAATTTTATTACATTTTTTCATCATCAATTAGATGGGCAGTCATAAAAAACAATTTATACATTGTGAGATATGATTCTTGCTTCTTCAATGGATTACTAGGGATTTTGATACCAATATCATTCTTTGGTTGAATTTTTATATTATAACAGTTTTCATTATTGTATACAAATAGCTCCATTTGAGGCATTAAATGGGAATTGGTGTCAAACACTAGATATTTGGGATGATGTATGTGAATGGAAACTTACGGGACCATAATTAGAAGAATAGATGGCAGAAACTATTCAGTTAATTCAAATTCACATTATAACAGTACAGACCAGGCAGAAAAGTTATGTAGATAACCGGAGGATGGACATTTCCTTTGAGGTAGGTGATCATGCCTTTCTCAATGTTTCTCCATGGATAAGTGTGATGCATTTTTTGTAATATGGGATAAATAATTCTTAGGTTCATTAGACACTATGAAATTCCAGAGAAAGTTAGATCTGTTTTCTACAGTGTGTATTTACCTCCAAGTTTATCCATGGTACACAATGTTTTTAATGTTTCAATGTTGAGAAAGTATATGTGAAATCAATCTCAAGTTTTGAGTCCAGAGGTAGTTCATTTAGAAGAGAATATAAATTATAAGGAAAAATAATCCATATTCCCGACAGAAGGGAGAAATTTTTGAAAAATATGGTAATTCATCGGGTAATGTTTTGTTAAAAAACCATATGGTTGAATAAGAAACATGAGAATATGAAAATGAAATGAGCGATAAATACCCCAAGTTATTTTCTTAATGAATAAAATTGCGAGGATGCTATTTCTAAAAGGGCGAAAGGTTATAACACCCAAAATAAAGTAATTCATCAGGTAATGTTTTTGTGAAAACCCATATTTTTGAAGAGGCAACATGGGAATCTAAAAATGTAATGAGCGATAAATACCACAATTTATTTGATAAATGAATAAAATTGTGAGGATGCTATTTCCAAAAGGCGTGAAGGACGTAACAGCACACGTAAATAAAGAAAACAACATTTTCATATTTGTTAATATTTTTGAATTAAATATTAATTTTACATTAAAGGGAATTCTATGTTTGATGGTGTACCTGACATGCAACAAAGGGTTTCTCTGAAGTCTTTTGTTACACACATTGATGAGTCATACTGAAAAAAATAATAATATAATATTATTATTTAAAATATTACTTAACTCCAAGCCATTTTATTGGAGGAAATAAATCAAAGAAAACATGATATGAAAAAAAAATTTACATGTTATTACATTTATCCAATAAAATTTAGTGGCATAAAATGAGAATTAATCCAATTTTATGCATAAACACTCTAATATTTTTAAAAGGTAGTTTTTCAACTTTTTGAGGGAGAACACTTTTTAAATATTAGTTTCTCACTTTTAATTTTTTAAATTAAAAAAAAAACAAATTCTTTTCAATCGGGATATCAAAATTTATATTGGGTAAATTTTTGGTGTTTTTCTAAAATGGTTTATTTTTTAATGAATAGTGAAAAAAACTGCATTTTAGGTCAAAACTATATTTTCATATGATTTATTTAAATGGTTATATAATATTCATAAATGGATGTAAAGTTTTATTGGATTATATTTGATGGTTTTAATCACATTTTGTTCATTGGAACTAATTTCACATTAAATTTAGACACAAACACATGTCAATCTTTTTGTATTTTTTATTTCTTAAAAATATTTTTTCTAGTTTTGAAAACAAAAATTTATTTTAAATTAATTAATGAAAAATAAATGTTTTGAATTTGGTAAAATAGAATTAATTAATTAATTCTAAATAGAAAAATCAGCTTTAGGCGAATTTTTAGTATCTTTCTTAAAACGTTCAATTTTTTATGAATATAGAAAAACACTACACAGTAGTTAAAAACTGACTTTTTCATTTAAATGAAATTTTACCACTTCTGTTAATTGAATTTAAAATATCTAACATACATGGTTTTCATAATTAAGTAAAATTTATTTCAATAGGATGCAAATAATTTTTGATGAATATTAACTTTTCATTTGTATATACCGTAGTTAAAGGTAAATAGGGTAATTCCTAGTAAATGTAATATAATAATAATATTAAATTACCTTACCACTTTTCCTAGCCTTTTTTGATGAGACATGGCCAATCAATAAAATCCTTGGGTCGAACCTTTGGCCTCTCGAAGCCACATGGGTAAGATAATTACATTAGTAACCTTTTATTTAAAGTAAAAAATGAAAATACCATAAACATGTATTGTTTTGTAGAAACAATTCTAAAGAGTGGTTATGTAATTGATATAATTGAATAAAATTAATCATTATACATTTAAAAATATTTCTACATCAGGTTATTTTATTTATTATTTTTAAACATAGAAAATAAATTTACTTCTGATATAATGATGATGTCATGATTACCTCATTAATTAATGTTTTATATAAATGTTGTTATAAATATTTAAATATATTTATTTTGAAACTTTTAATGTCATCAAAGAATATTATGGATGATTATTAATTCTTATATTCAAAATAAAGAAAATATTTTCTAATTAATCAAATTGTTATGTATTTTTAAAAAGTCATGATATGAATAGTATAAAAGTTGTCAAAAATGAGTTTTTAAATCACTTAATAATTTATTAAATATTTAAATAGTCCAAAATTTCTAACATTAGAAAAAATTAAATATATAATGTTATAAATAAATTTAATGATTTATTTTGGGTCTCTTAGAATTTTATAGTAAATATATTAACTATATAGTAGGAATACACAAGAAGACATGGTAAAAGTTAAATAAGATAACAAAGGGTTAAATAATAAAGATACATATTAAAAAATGTCCAAAACTAGTACATTTATTATTGGATGATTTTATTTCGACTTATATTCATCTTATCTTATAATTTAATGTGTTTTATCCTTTTGAAACAGAATATCATTTTATAATAAAATAATACAGTAAAACATTTCTAAAGAGCCCCTCCTTCCTCAATAAAAAGGTCACCACCTATAAAAAATTACTCAGACCCTTCAAGACCCTTAACTCATCTAACCACTATGAAACTAATCTCCCAACATCACTATCTTCCTTATAGATATGTCCACCTAGGAAGAAGGCAATTCAAGAAATATTTTTGGCTCAAATCAAAGGTAGTTGCCTGATTTCAAGCCAACGTCTTCTGTCAAGTTCTTTTTTTTATTTTCCATCTCTACTTGCTATAATATTCTTATTATTTGTTTATATAAAAACACCAGTATAATCAATATAAAAGGTTGTTTTTATGAGAATTATTCTAACTACACTTTTAAAAAAATCTATCTAATGTATACAAACATAATGTTGCTGTGTATGGAAAACTAATGCCTCACAAAACTATGATTGTTCAACTTTTCCCTAACACCTATCATGGTGGAAATTATTAAGGCACTTTAATTATATATGATATTTATTTTAACTCTATTATTATGTAATTCTCATTTAGAACATAACCTTATGCATTTCATGTTGTATAAATATGATTATTTCAGGTGAGAAAGTGTGGACTAACAACCCTCAAATTGATATGACTCGTTCATACCATACATTGAATGTATAAAGGATATTGTTAATTCACGTATTTAACATATAAAAAGTATCATATTATATTTTAATTATAGCATAACTCTATATCATTTGTTCTTAATTCTTTTAAAAATGAAAAAAAATGAAATAGAAGTAGTGTTCATGCGTACGTATAGCTTACCGTCTCTATGAACCTTGAATTTAATTTTCATATATCTAAATGATATGGACTATAATAATTACATTTATACTTAATATATATTATATATTGATATCTAAATCATGAATATCATTCAGGATATAATGTAATTTTGACCACATAGACAATTTGTAATTATAACAAGGTCATTTTTTACTCGTGTTTGGAAAATCAAAAAAAATGTCTGATATGAAATCAAATAATTATCTAATTGTCAAAAAAGGTAACTCGTTATATAAATGGAATAAATAACACTAAAAATATTCTTAATAAATTATAAATTATCTTATGTTTAATATTCCGGAACAACAAGGAACATACAAGACAAGTCATACTTGAGGTAAGGGAACCTTTCACCCACCTCTTTTAGTCAACGACTTGTATTATATTATGTCTCTTAATTTCCATTTTCATATGTTGGGAGATGTTAATATATATATATATATTGTTTTATATTTTATGTCTAGGTGATTACATAACCTTTTCTCTCTCATCAACTCATTTTTAATATTTTTAAGTGATGTCGTTAAGCTGTCGAATGTTCGTACGGGACATCGTCCCAATCTATTTTAATTGAGGCATACATTGAAATATACATGAAATTACATTATATGGTGTATAAATCCATTTTAAATTTAATTTCATTCAAAGGTAAAATTTTATCTACGAATCATTTTACTAAACAATAAAAAGAATGTTTCTTTTTAACATATACGGTGACAATGACTTTTTTACAGCCACGAGCATTATTTAATATTTGGATTCCTCTATAAGCCTAAGTTTTTTTTAAATAAAATATATATCATATACTCTTTTTTGGTAGTTTTTTATTAAATATGGTTTTTAAAATGGATTTACTAAATCAATATATTGAAATGTTATTTCAATGCGGAAAAGTTATCTTTATGTTATGCTTGGGCATTGTTCGCATATACGGATGGTTCCTTGATAAACCTAGGAATGGTGATCCCAAGATAGATCTCCAATGAATTGGGTAATGTGACAGAGGTAAAAGTTGATGTTTCTCCTAAGAGATTTTTGGTATATACTATAATGGGTATTCCAGACATAACTCCCAATGCAGTTGTTAAAGGTGTGATGTAAGTATGTTATGGATGAAACAAGTTACCATTATGATTTAAGATGTATGTGTTATGGATAAATCTTATGATTTCATGAGTTAAGTTAAATATATTATGGTTTATTATTGAATATTATGACTTAATTTATTGTATGTATTGATGTAATAATGTTTTATTTAATTATGTTATAACCCTTAATAATCTTTTTCAGCACATCCCATGTATTTGAAATGTTTTTCATAGGGTATAAGGAAGGGTAATTGAAAGGAATAATTCTTGAAGATTTATATCTAGGAAATAATTTTTTCCTTTTAAGAGTTTTTTATGAACAAATGGATACAAAGTAGAAGAGTATACTTAGTAATATTTGATATTTAGTGTAATAGTTAAATACTAATTCTCAAAAACTCTAATCCTAAAAAAATATTCAATGTAAATTCCAAATTTTACTCAAGTTTAACTAATTCTCTCTGGATGGGCATTATAGCTTAAACATGTTATGCTTTAACGGAATCTCCTATAGGAGAAGTGAAAGTTAATAGTGACTGCCACTCAAGTGATGTTATACAAGCTGCTACAAGAGTCGGTGACCATCAAACACCTTACCATTTGGTATTATTTGGGTGTTTTAATGGGTTATGTAACAAAACCCTAGAACAATGATTATGTGAATTATTTTTGTATATAGTAATGTATATACATTCTTTTTATTGTTGTTAGTTTATATTAGGTTTTAAATCACAAATATTATTTTTATTTAATATTCATTTAACAAATCTATTTATAATAATTAATAGATTTTATAATTACATAATATTGTAATAAAATATTATTAATAAATTACTTTTTTGCAAAAATAAATTATCATATAATTTTTAGACAATTGTAATTTTTATTAAGGCCTGAAAAATGTTTTTTCCAAAACCAATGAATGTTAAACAAAAGTTTATTTTTATTTAAAAATTGGAAATTACCATATTTATATTATTATTTAGATAAAGTGAAAATTATTTTTAGAATCAGACCATCGAACTTATCCAAAGGGGAATTTTTCATCATTTTCCAAAATAGTCAAAATTTTTTGGTTAAAATTAAATACCATTTAAATATATAATGTTTTTTATGACATCATTGTAACCAGTAGTGATGTAATAAAATACTATAAAAGTGTCACTCGGCCAAAAAATGTTTTACCTTAAAAAAGTGCGATTGTAGAATTTTTCTGATTTATTTTATAATCCATAAGTGGACCCTCTAAGACTTATAAAATATTATAACTTTTCAAAATGATTTCCATGGGAGTGAGAGTCACCTCTACATATGAAATCATAATATTATCATAATTTCTACCATTATCCTTAGAAAATAATGTTTTCCACTACCATT
Source organism: Viscum album (assembly GCA_963277665.1). Lineage (NCBI taxonomy): Eukaryota > Viridiplantae > Streptophyta > Magnoliopsida > Santalales > Viscaceae > Viscum > Viscum album. The sequence goes on from OY728156.1 coordinate 1,744,953,794, forward strand.
TGGAAAAAACCATGGGCGAAAACCATGGGATGGTTTTTGGTTTTTAATATATAATTATATAGATAAAAAACCTCTGTTTGTGAAACATTAAAGAATTCACCTCTAATTGCACCTATAAACCCACCCATGATCAAACTTATATTCACTAAAAAAACATGGATCACTTCTCTTTTCTTCCCTCATATATATATAATCATATAAAACAACGATATTATCCCAAGAGGCTCTATCAAGCCTTTCCCAAGCCTTTTGGATCACACTGCCATGTAAGGGATATCATCATTTCTCATTTTCATCCAAATTTCATTATGTTATTACACCCTTTTAAATTCAATAAAAAATGCTGGGGAATGATTTATAACCTCCCCCATACTTCCCTCCTAATTTTTTAATGATGAGAGTCCTCTTTCGCTCTCACTAATACCTCCTTTGTATACCGGTTACCATACCAAAATACCATAAGGAATTTCCCTCGTCTCATTTATATTCAATAAATTATATTATACAAAACGTCTAAATTCCATTAAATATGTTGAGATATTATGTTTTCTTACCCCATTATTCTTAATTCCATTCAAAATGATGACATACCTCTATCTCTCCCATCAACCCATTTTATGATTTCTATTCAACGTCATTGTGCTGCCAAAATTTCTTATTCCAAAAATCATCGTATTATTGAATACCATCCCCATTTCAAAGTCAAATGTATTCACCATTGTACACATATAATTATTCATGAAATAGTTTCTTTATGTATTCCACATTACTTTGTCATGGAATAAATTATGATGTTTAATGATTCCATGTTGTATGATTCATTTGGCACACTTATACATGAAAAGAATTTTTTATAAAGCGTGTGAACTATTAGCCTTACAATGAATTGGGAAAAGATTATTATCTTAATATATTATGTTCGATGAGGGTTTAATAATTCTAATTCAACTATAATGATGGCTTAATTATTCCCGATGTCCTATAAGCCTTGGATCACGCTAATATCATGTTAAATTTTGTTGCAACATCTCCATGTAATGATAATCCTGTTATATCATGCCTTTATGTTCATTGTGCTTTTATGCTCTATTTATATGCTTATTTCCTAACATGTATTAAATTCCCCTTTTTATACCTTGTTTACTACCTTACTAGGCTTTATAGTTTACCATTCTATTATTTATTTCCCCATGTTACATCATGTAATGCTATGTACGAAGGAATGGTGTGGTCATGTAAAAATAGTTTTCAATAATGTTAATGTATTTTGTGTTTTATGTGTTATTTAATGTTCCTAATTTCCCAAGACACTAGACCTATCGATCCTTGGAGTTTCCGTAAGTACATTGTTATGTAAAAAATCATGTTTAATAGTGTAATAAATAGGAGGTTAGTAATATCTACCTTACCAAAATTATAGTATTTTCTTCTATTCTTATCCTAAAATTCTACAATACAATTATGTTCTCAAAAACTATGTTATCCAAAATATAGTTCCCAATGTTATGAAGAAACATCCTTTTATGACAAGTTTTGTGACCTAACCATGGAATACCTGAGACTATGTCTACTACTAATTACACTGGCATGAGTAAAATAAATCAAATCTCAATGGAATGAGATATTAGTAGTCTTGGTAAACCAGATTCATACATAAGTCCTTTATTAAAATATAATAATCTAATTAAAATTTTCGTTCTCTTATTTCTAAATAATATAATTTTAGGATAACATTATTCCTTCTAACAAATCCTTACACATATTACATAATCAAATTATTTGATTCCGAGGGAAAGAAACATACTATGGGTGAGCTCAAATTCACAATATGGGAATAATATTACATAATATATAATGAATCAATAAGAATAATTGAAATGAAAAGGTAAGTAACTGAACTCACATGCAATATAATCAATAAACTAAGAGGGAAGTGAATTACAAATATTGAAAGCTAATAACTAGAAAAAAATTCCATTCACATAAAAACATAAGAAAAAATAAATATTTCATGGTAAGAATATAAACCTGATTCCATTTCATCATTAAACTAAAAAAATTGTATCAATAAGTATTTAGATGAAAAATCACATGGATAATTAATAAATGAAACAATATTAGTGAAATACATTTTTGATGCACATAGTATCTAAGGCACATGAGAACCTTTACCATCAAGACCTTTCACAAGACTATTTAAACCTATGGATTAGAACCCTTTTAATTTTGATATAAAATTTTCCTCATGGGAACCAAATGATCCATCGAGGATCTATATAACAAATGGGATCCATCCATCATTACAAATACAAAGCATTACTCATATCATATAATAAAAATAAATAATATTACTTATCAAATATCTATATTTAATAAATAATATATAATTATTAATATTTACACAAATAATAAAATTACTATCAAAGTAGATAATTTATGTAATATTGTGTATGGTAAGGTAAATAGTAATATCCATGATAAATGAAATGAATAAATAGTAGTAAATTCAATGTTCAATGATCATAAGATATTTAATATTTCAAGGTTTATAAAAAATTATTCAAGTATATGAGTGTGAATAATATTCTTTTCCAAATAAATAATAAAACATCCAAAGAATGGTTAAGGATTATATCAATATAAAAATTCCCATGTAGGGTAAATGTAATTGGTTTTTGGTGATCATGAATAAAAGTATGATAAAAATATCTTTAAAAATCATTCATTAAAATTATATCCATTTGTTTTGAAAAACCTTTTGAAAGTCCCTTTATTTCAAATTCACTTTTGAAAACATTCTCTTTAAAAAGTAATATTTTATAAATCAAAATAATGGTTTAATTAAATTATGGATATAAAATTTGCACTTTTCTTATGAGGTAAAATATCATTCTTTTCCAAGGTAAACAGTTTTGATAAATTCCTTGTTAGGAAAGCGATGAAAACATTTCTTTGAAAACATTGGTAAAACAAAATCAGGGTAAAAACTTCTATTAAAATCATTATGAAATAATTTTAGAAAATAATTTAATGAAACATTGTTTTTATATGAATTTATAAAATCTGAATAAAAAGTGAAATAATGTATAGTTTTCTTAAAAAAATATTCTAAAAAAATTGGAGTACCAATGAGTAAAAATTGTACTAATATTTGAAAATGGTCATGAATAACATTAGGATATAATAGGAATGGTATTATTTTACATTTTTAATATAATTTCATCTAAATGAAATACCCATGAATGATCATTACTTCTATTATTAATGAAAATAATCGTTAAACATTCCAATGTTTCTCATATCAAATTGAACCATTTTACATCACAATAATCATTTAATAAAAACATTAAATAAATTTTTAAAATAAAATAATTTTAAATAAAATTAATGATATTATATAAAAAATTCTAGAAGATTCACCACACAAAATAAGTTAATTGGTGAACATGACATATATCTCATGGATTTAAAAAAAGGTGAGATGAGAAACCATTACCATTACTGTTTCAGGTGAAAATTCTTTAACATCATGTATAATAAACATATGTTACACTTGTAGTTTCCATATAAATTTTTTGATGATTATGACTACATTAATTTCACTTATTACCATGTTGTGTATTACTACATATACAACTATGGTTATGTTGATTGTTTTGAATGGTTTATATATATTTTTCCAAAATGACTTCGGTAGGTCAAGTATCATAAAAGGGGTCATTATATAAGATATCCAATATAATAATCACGAAAATATAATAATATTTATATAATAATTAAATGTTTTAAAAAATTCATTACATGTGGTTTTAAAAATAAATCAACGTTACAATCATAGTGATTTTAGGTCACATGTACTCATGAGTAACATTTTTATTTTTTAATGATCATTATAAAAAGAAGGTAAGTAACACCAAATCATTAAAGAATGATAATTATATCATAAATAAGATGTAATTGATAATATATATTTATTAATAAAATTATTATGATGAAAAATGAATCACATAATATCGAGGAGTCTATATTCCGCGCATCGACGAATAATGTTATCGCATTTTATGTGTGTCAAAAGGAAATGAAGAATGTGGATTATATTATGTTTATTAAAATATAATAATATCACGAATATAATATATAGTTATATTATATCACATATTTATAAAAACCCATATTTTATTTTCTTAATGTTTATTATGAACGAATCAAATCTATTTAAGGGGGCGGTAGTCCACTCTTCTAAAAATGAGGTTTTTTTTCACACATAATGGAACGTAAAAACAATGTGTTTTAAAATAATAAAAAAATATTTAATAAATAATTCATATAACATAAGACATATATAAATATATAGTCCATCATAATGACCACCATGAGTTTCAGTAAAGGATGGGCGAACAATCATCATTTTGTGAGGCGGTAGATAATTGTTCACATAAACAATATGTTCATCACCGATAAGATGGATGTGTGTGTAGGTTTAGGTCAACCACTCAGGAAAAAAAATAGTACTTTTAGTATACTATTGTTATTTTGTGAACATTGAAGAAGAGTATTTTTGTTTGTTGTGTAATAATTTGTAATAAAAGTTATTGTTGAAAGCATTACCTTAATATAGTGTATCTTCTTTTGGATTCTACAAAAATTCATCCTTGGAAGGAATTCATTCAAAATGAGGCTTAAAAGACAATGTTAAGCATGTTATGAATCTATTTTTTCATGACATGGCTGACATTTTGTGGTTTGAGATGTGTAAGGAATGTTGAAAAGTGGTGGCATTTTATAGTCGATGTAGAATGGCACTCTTGAAATATTTTGAAAAAATAATTCATCCCACGTTTTTAACATTGAATGTGGATCAAATAATGCACAAAACATTATTTAATAAATTATATGGCCGACTTATTTCTATCAAACAACTCTTAGAAATGTGTTTTGGTCATTCTCTACCTTTTAGAGAAGGTCTATTCCTTTATTTCTCTTAATTTAACTATAATCATTAGGATTAATTTTATTTTCATTCAATATTTATTTTATCAATAAAATTTTATTTCATATTAGACATTATAAATTATTCTGTTTCTAATCATGGATTGGATTTTTCTATATTACAGTTATAAGAGTGTCAAAAATTAATTTAAAATTAATCACGTATGGGGTGCAACAATGCATTTTTTAATATAATAACATTTGGATGTTATATATATTTTTATAATCAATGACCAAGTGAAATTTATTCCTATTAAATAAATTTTAATAATTGATAAAAATAATATCTAATTATAAATTAAAACCAATTTAATATATAAATTAAACTTATAAATAAATTATATGAAAAATTACTTTTGAACTTAAATTTTGCATTTTTAACTATTCAATAAAAATCAAATGTTAATAAAAATATGAAAAACTCACCCTACCATAATATTTATGTTTATAATTAAATAATGTAGTTTATTTTGAAAAAGAAAATTTTTAAAAATTTCAAAATTTATATTTAAAATGGGTTCTCTATTAAAAGGTGGTAAAATTACCGTTATAAAAATATATGTTTTTATGTGTGAAATAAGTTTTGTTCCAACCTTGTGAAAATCATATGCAGTGAATGAATATAAAAAACATTTTATTTAACATATAAAAATTATAGTCATTAAAATAATTAAATAAATGTAATCAATTATGTTTATTAGGGAAAAAATCCTTCAGATGCATAATAATAAATATATCTCTTTTTATATCAAACTATTTCTTATTTTCATTAATAATTAATTTGTAACCCCTCAATTCCTTTTATATTTATATAAAACATTAATTTCACTATGTTAGTTAATATTATTCACAAAATCTAACATAAAGGCTTGATTGTATCATTTTTATTAAATTATAATATTTCACTACTATATTATTGTTCGGTAGAACTCGTTCTTGAGTTTAACGTTATCCATCGATGAAGGTCGATCTTGTGTGTAACACACGATAACATGGTGTTTCATGCATTGAAATATATAATATCTATTTAAATATAAAATACATCATAATGTATCCAGATATTATATTTCCTTACTATCTTGGTGTCATGTGTCAAACAAGTTATCGAATACAATATTCTTAATATAGATTTTAGTGTGATAAACATGGGTATTAAAATCAACATATCATGAAGGGGAGATATTATTAAAAAAAATTGTGATAATAGATTCTTAATTTTATTAAATATCATATGGAAACTTATAGTCCTTATAAATTGATCAATGTTTATAATATGAGACATTTCTCAAAGAATCAATATCAAAGAAGATTTATCCTTACCAAGATCATATCATTGATGAAAGAATTAATCAATGATGTTATTTTTTGTAAAAATTAAAAATGAAAACAACATGTTTAAAAATAATAATACTATAAGGGTTCATTTATCACATAATCATCAAATAAAATAGTCAGTGATGTAGTTGTATTAACTCATGAATATAAATTGAGATATGAAACCCATTCCCTCACCTCTATACATGAAACGATCATCCTATAAATATGTTATAATAAATATATACTATTTATTTTCATGAATAGAAAAAAATTCTATGTTTATTAAATTTTCATTAATTGATTAATTTAATATATTTCAATGATACTTATAATTTATTAATATGTTCCATCCACAATGTTTATTTTGAGTACATTAAGTTCATAATTGAAAAATGATTTTTTAATGTTGATTGGGGTTAAATAAGTTATTATTTGAAAAAATCCCAAATATTATTTATGAAATAATTTTCATAAATATATATATATTTATATATATGTTCAATAAAAGTTATTTTAAATAATGAAACGTGTATATGAATAAAGAATCACATCACTTCATGGTGGGGGTAATCCACAGGTACACATGAAAAACGTTTTCCCTTTCCAATATATTGAGTGTTAATAAAACTACTTATATTTTATATGTCAATAATTTTTATTATTTAATTAATATCATGTATATAAATTCAATATATACTTATAAATATATATAGTAGATGATAATAGAAAAAAATGATCATGGAATCATGGAGGTGGTAGTCCACACATAACCTTGACAGTGGTTTATATTCCATGTTATGGTTAAGGAAATGAAAAATGGTTTTTAGATAGTCATAATAAAATTTAATTATATTTTATATATTTATCATATAATATCATAAATTATTAATTATATTTCAATAAATTTTAGATGAATTAAAATAAAATTGTTTGGTTTAGACGACTCCCAACTATTTAATGATCCACATTTACATCCCTCGGTAAGGAACCTAGGTATTTCTATTTATATAGACTTGAGAAAAAATAATGTTGAAAAAGATTTTATAATTTTTTGAAGGGTTTGGATATGATATGAGGCTCATGAGTTATGAGGAGTGTATGGGGTGTGGTATCGTTTTATAAGGGTGGGGATTAAATATATTTTCCACTACATGATGTATTATATTAATATAATTTTTTTATTGGAACAGATTCTAAAAAATTATATATTTTTATGATAAAATGATTATTGGTAAAAATAATCATATTTAATAAAATTTATAATCATTTAGATCATTTCTTAGCCTTACCTCTTTGTTTTATCCCCTATTCAACCCTTTTTACTATTAAAATAATATAATGGTTTTCTATTTTGGGGTCAGGAAAGGTATTATAAATGTACTTTGGAATTATAAGGGGAAATGTTTTATAATTCACGACATTATCCCATTCAAATGTCCAGTGATAATATTCATATTAATTTTAGATCAAATATTACAATATTATTTAAAATAATATACAGTTATTTTATTTTTTATGAGTATTCTTATAATGATTCACTAAAAATATAAAAATAGAAATGCATGGGAAATATTAAATTTTAACATAATAATAATAAAGTATGATAATCTTTTATATATTTATAATGGTATAACACACCAGAAAAATTTATTACACTCTAATTTTTTAGAATAATTTACTTGGTTTTTCTTCTTCATAATGAAGCATGTTGATGGTGTTTAGTGAGAATTTAATGTAACTATTTAATATCTAAAATAGGAAAATCTCTGTCATAAAAATAATATTTCCATAATTAAATTAAAAAAATAAAAAATTTCATATCTTAAAATATATGTGTCTGTACAAACAATTTTATTTTAGAAGGAATTGGAATTTAATGGTTAACAGATGGGTTGTTCATAAAAATGAATAAAATATTGCGAAATGGACATTTAAAACATCATAATGGAATTTTATTTTATGTGGTTTGATTCTAGAGAGGTTCCAATGGTTCATGTATAAGTATCGAAAGCTTTGAGGATATAAATTTAACTTGTTAAATTCTGTAAACTACTAGCGCGTATATTCTAAAAACATTTCACCCCAATTTTGTAGAGTGATAAATATAGGTTCATGGTTTTTTTTAACCAAATTATAAATCATGTAAGATATTGGAATTTCTAAATATGTATATAGAGGCATCAACATGGTTGGTGCATGCTTTGTACGCGGTGTTCAATTACTGTGAAAAATAGTAATCATTGAGTAGTGAGATCTACATGGTTGGTGCATGGTTTTCTAAAACAAGAGAAAACCCCATGAACTACCATAAAAGTGAAAAAATTATTAGTTTTACCATATAAAATATTGTTGGTGTAACCTCACTTCCTCCCATATATCAATCCTACAAGCCCCATGTGCACCTCCCACCCTCGTCCACTTATGATGCGAGGATCTTCACATTAAAAGGCTCAATTGAATGTATAACACTCGTATATGAATCCATTATACTTTTATGTTTATTTCACTATCAATAAGTCTATCTCTCTTAGTATTTCAAAAAATTTGATGTTTTTATGGTGAGTTGTCGGTTTCCCATTTTATTCCATTTCATTCTAAAGTAGCGATAAATTTTGGGTGAATAGACTCATATTACACTATGGTAGCTGGACATGATATTTTTACCCTATGTATTTATTTTTCTTTTGTGTACACATGTTTTTTTCAAGAAATTATTCATTAATCATCTATATGAGTTTAATTCAAAATGTTTATTCATGTGTTCTCTATTTAAAATCATAGTTATACATTCTGTGGACCTAATAATTGATTATTCTTAGTGAAGAGATTAGTCAATTTAATGGAACAAGAGTTTTACTATCATTGTGTAGAGTTGTATTTATATAAATTAAACGAAATGTGATAATTGGAAGCTAATATTAATATGAACATGAATGTATTTTTTAATTAATTCTATAGTTTTAAAATTTAATTTCACATCCATCATTTTTTAATTGGAATAGGATCGTATATTGAAAAAAATGTTTGTTTAATGGTTTGTTCCATTCATGAAATTGTAAATGGGCAATAAAATTGCTTTTAAAATAATGGATAATTTTGGGTAAATATTTAAAATATAAAGTGATAAATAATTCTATAAAATGGGACATGTTTTATTGAATGGATGTTTTCTTATTGATTATTAGTAGAATGGTCCATGATGTAGACATTGGTGGTTTTAATATTAATTCATTTATTTCATCAATATTGTTTTCATCATTAATGAATAATTTCTAAATTTATTTAATTTGATATGGGGATTTAAATGACTCCATGGGAGGATTCCATATAGTCTATATAGACCTATACATGTGAGTAATACATATTTATAGACCTATACAACTATGGAATTTCTAAATAGATCCCCATATTCAACTAGCGTACACTCGTAAATTTTGTGATATGATTAATCCCTTGAAATCATGGTGGTCTAGTTCTATGGAATCCCCAAATTAATCCAATAGAATTTATAGGATTCATGTAATAACCCGGTTTTTCGTTTTAGGTATGTCTTTCCTTTTTTGGAGTTTTTGAGAATTTTTGGAGATTCCGGAAATTTTTTAACTACACACCGTGTAATTTATAAGTTCACACCGTGTAATCTTCTCTGGCTCGAAGCCTTGTGATGGTTGTGCCCGAGCCACACACATGGGGTGTATGGGGTGACGTGGTGCCCGATTTTGGCAGAGTACGGAAAAACAACTGCACGCCCTGTAATTTAAAAATACACACTGTGTACTTTTATTTTTTTTAACTAATTGGACTGGGGTCGCGCCTCTTCACCATATTTTCCTTCTTATAGGTCTGTTCATCCGAGAGTGACCCGTATGGCCGAATCTTCCCTGAGGTCCCACTACTCCGTCCAATCTCTGATTCGATCACATTCGATTTCCTTGGAAGCGTAACGGTGGGTTCTTCCTTCACCATGAACCTTGTTTTCCAATTCTTCCTCCTTCTCATGTTATATAAGTTTGAACAACTTGTGTGTTTTCCTAGATCTATGACTTTATAGGGAGAATCAGCCGCCTTGGTTCAAGTATATCGATCTCTTAGGATCGTGGTATGTGGTTTGTGCCTTACAGTTCAAAGTCCATGAGTTTATGTGCGAATTTCCACTAATACTTGTGAACGGGGTATTGCGTGTTTACCTTTTTGCCCTTATTGTTTTTATTCCTTGCCTGTCTGCTTGTGTTGAGGTAATTTGACCATGTTATGGGATAATTTGATGTGCTTGGATGTGTTTTCCCTTGATTTTTCCAGTTTATGACCTTTGGGTCTCGTTTTCCTTTGGTTGTCTCACATGTTTCCACGCCTTGCGGTTATAGGTTGAAGTGGATTTCATGTTATGATTGTTTCCTTGTAGACTGTCTAGCCAAGTATCTCTATGGGTGTACATTGCATATACAAGTAGCTCTATAGATGTACTTTGGCATTATAGCATTATTATGCACTGACTGGCACGAGGCTGAGAGGACCTGGTGCTATAGACTATAAGGGATAGACCGAGTGAGCTTCCCAGAGAGTCTTAGACATTACAGACTACATAGGGGACAGACCGTGTGAGCTCCTAGAGAGTCTTGGATTTTATAGACTACAAGAGGGTAGACCGAGTGTGCTTCCTCAGAGAGTCTTACCTTGTTTGAATATCTTTAAAAACCTTCCCCGGCTAGAGGGGGAATTGACCGAGTGAGCTTCCACAGAGAGTCTGTGGTATACCTGAGGCTACAAGAGTAATTGACCGAGATAGATTCCTCAAAGATTCTCTAGACCTTGAGGCTAAGAGGGTTAGACCACGTGATCTTCCACAAGAGAGTCCCTAACTACCCTAGACTATAAGGGGAATTCACCAAGTGAGCTTCCCCAGAGTGTCTCATAAATGTGTATAACCAAGACAGAGGGGTTAGGCTGAGTACACTACCCAGAGGGTTGTGGTACTTCTTTGATAGGCCCAGAGGGGATGGCTGTGTGTACATCCCATAGGGTTTCTTGTTTGTTAGCTTTATGCTTTACTGCTGTTGGTGGTTTTGGTTTTATTGTTGTTGTATCATCCTTCCTTACTGCTTACTATTACTGCCTCACTCCTTATTATTACTGCCTAGTGCTTGCTATTGTCATTTACTGCTTATTGTACTTTTTCCTGCCATATACTCACTAACAGTTAGGCATATATCTTGGGAGAATGTCTACTGGTATTTTATCTCACACCTTGTTTGGGACTTGCTTTAGAGCCCAAGAAGACTATGTTACTGTAGGTATAGACAAGGGAAAATTCCCTTCGACTTTTGGAACTTGATTTCTTGGAGCAGGGGAGCCTAGGACGAAGATTTGTCTTGTGATGCTGAGGAGATGTTTATTTTCTTTCTTTTGTATTTTTCATGGTACTATAGTGTTTTCCAGCATTGTGACTTGTTTGTTTGCTTCCTAGTTATGTATTATGCATCATTTCATATATATACATATGTTCTCCTGTTTGATTATTTATTCTTCCGTAGTTTACATTGTTGGTTATCACTGCTTCCGCTACTGTATGTTTACTCTCCATCCACTGTGTACTCTGCCAATGAGTGTATAGTTTCACCACTATCACACCCAAGGCCCTCGCAGCTAGTCGGTACCCTCTGGAGTTTGGGGAAATGCACTTGACGCAATGTGACCAACTGGGTACGGGGTGCCTCTGGGTGGCTTCTAGAACCAGGACATTACAAAGTGGTATCAGAGGGAATTATTTTCTCTTGCATTACTATTTTGAGACTTTATCTAGGGATAGAATGGATTCTGTACTTAGTAATATGTTGTGCCCGGGAGTATCTAACACGTGTACAGGGAAAAGCCATACTTCCTCTTTTATTTCAGTTTTCTATTTTTGAGAATTTACCGTTGATACAATTTCACCAAAAGTGATTCACATGTTATTTACTGTTATTGTTTTGATATTACGATTCTATTTCTGTCACAACCTGATGAGATGAGGGCATTCCATCTCAGGCATCATCTAGGCACTTGTAGAAATCACATTCCATTCATTCTTGCCATGCCATCTAGGGTGCTTTAGCGATTGCATGATGTTGTGATAGACATTGTGTAGATTATGGACGTTTTTGTGTTAGATGCTTGATAGAATCTATTATTCTTTGTTAGAGGATTATTTGTATTTCACATTGCTCAACTGAACGCCAAATTTTGATTCTTGAGGTGTTATGGGCCCTCATGGACCGAAAGATGGTGGATCATGATCCGGTTTTCTCTTATACAAGACTTTGGCAGATACCACGATTTGATTCGCAGGGAGTATACCCCCTCATAGATCCGAATTTGGCATCTCTTTGATTGGTTTTCTATGTTTCTGGGTATTCTGTGCGGTTTCTGAGTTACTGCCCAGAAAAACCCAGAATACATGGCAGGTACTTTCTGGTCACATGCCGTGTAGTTTTCAGGCCATGTTTCTGACTATGTGTGCAGGAACACGGTGATGTAAAAATAACTTCAGGAACACGCCTTGTACGGTGGGTACACACCTGTAGTTAGAGCCATGTACCCGGTCGTGTCACCGACAACACAGGTTGGGGAAGCTTGAGTAGACACGCCGTGTTGCTTTCATAACACACCATGTAGTCTTGCCCAGGTACCCAGCAGTGTCAAAAATAACAAGGGATGGTGTCACCTTCACCTATACATGATGTGTTTGTTTGGAACATGCCTTCTAAATTACAACTGTGTATATAGCCTTGTAACTAACAACACGGGCCACCAAGTCGGTGTCTAAAACACGCCATGTCTCTTGGGAACACGCCGTGTAGTCTGAGTTTTGTTTGACAGTGTGAGTTAGCCATGTAAAGGGACTCGAGTAGGGGAATAGTGTTCAAGTACACATTGTGTGTTGGGTCAACACGCCATGTAGTTTGAGGTGTTACACGACCTGTAGGGAAGGGGTAAATGCCCATGTCAGTGGCTGTAGAGGACACGTCGTGTAGTTTTTATACACGCTGTGTAGCTGTGTTTGGTAAACTTGTGTGTTTTTTATCCCCTTTTTTGGTTTTGTACTTTTGTCTTCTCTGTCCTTGTTTTCCTGATCTAAGGTGTACTTTTGATATTTCAAAGCTATGCCTTCGAGACGTCCCCCAGTTGTACGTCTGTTGTCAGGCAGTGATCAGACGCTTGATATGGCTGATCAGGGACTACCTGCCGATCCTCCAGTCGAGCCACCCTTGGCACCGGTAGTAAAACCCATTGCAGGTACTGATACGCAGTTCAGGGAGGACTTCCTGAGGATGATGCAGACCTTCCAGGGAGTGCCACCTCCTGCCCTGTCGATGGCTGAGTTGATGCGGGTTTTCCAGCAGCAGCAACCTCCTACTTTTTTAAGGGATGGAGGACCTCAGGCTGCAGAGTTGCGGATAGAGGCCACACTGACTATATTTGAGCACCTAGAGATCCCTCTAGAGAAAAGGGTAATGCTGGCAACTTATATGCTCTGGGACACCACTAAGAGGTGGTTGGAGGTGATCTCATAGTCAGGGTGTCAGCAGGATATGTCTTGGGATGAGTTCCATCGCACCTTCTATGACTACTTCTATCCGGAGACCATGAGGGCCGATCGAGCCCGAGAGTTTATGAGTCTGCAGCAGGGTACTCACTCTGTTATGGAGTACACATCTCATTTCACTGTGTTGCAGCATTTCACACCGATCCCAATAGGTGATGAGTTGTTCCTTGCTAGGAATTTTGAGGACAGTCTCAGGTAGGTGATCCATTCCCTGGTGAATATCTTCTAGTTGACTTTGATATCGTCCATCGTCAATGAGGTGCTGATCACTTAGTGCAATCTGAGGGATTTTGGAGTAGTGAGCCAGGGCAGTTCGATATCCAGAGCTGGTGTTCCTCTGGTAGACAGTAGGAAGTGTCGAAGAGAGTCTTCTTGAGGAGATCGAGGTTCACGAGATGCATCTTTTGGCTGCTAGGTTGTATGATACCAGTGCAGTAGGAGTGGTCATACTAGGCCTCAGTGCCAGAGGGATCCGATGGAGTGCCGGTCTGGCGCAAAAATGGTCCATATTCAGTGTTTCCATCACATATTATCACCTTCAGCTGGTTGTAAGGGTTCCTCTATGACCCCGCATTCTGGATATGCTTCACCAGTTTCCCACAAATCAAGGAACTAGAGTTCTTCTAGCCATTTAGGCAGAGGTGGAGGTCGCGGCCATGGTGGTTAGTCAGCAGGTCATCAGTGATAGTAGAGTGGATCAGTTCAGAGCGGTCAGCTTGGGGTATAAGGTCGCGGTGTAGGCCTGTCTTTTGCTGTGGAGCAGACCAATCAGAAGCAGGATCTCGGCCCTTCTACGGTTCGAGGTACGATCTTAGTATCCTCAGTTTTATCTTCTGTTCTTTTCAATACTGATTCTTCCCATATCTTTACCTCTGTTGTAGTTGTGGAGAGCCTTGAACTCTCCATCATTTTGTCTGCCGATTTTTTGACTCTTCACACACAGTTGGGACTGAGGACATCTAGCGTACGATAGTGTAGAGAGTGCCCTCTTGAGGTTGTTGGGTGTCATTTTTTATGGGACCTCTATGTCCTGGAGATGACGGGCTATGACGTCATTCTCGGGATTGACTGTTTGGTTCCCTTCCATGATGTCATTGATTGATATCACCGTAAGGTGAGTTTCACATCACCAGAGGGTGGATCTATCTTAAATAGAGGCGAGTGGGATGTTCAGGTGGGTAGAACTGGACCAGAGCATCATGAGCTTGGAAATGTTATAGCCCAGATTGCAAGTCTTTATCTGGATGACCAAGGGACTTCATAGTTAGACTTTCAACCATTGGTGGATCGTTTCAGGGAGGTCCTTTCAGAGGACTTTTCATGTTTAACTCCAGATCCTGAGGTCGAATTCTCGATTGAACTCATGCCAGGAGCGTCACTGGTGTCCATTACTCCTTATAGTATGGCTACATCTAAGTTGCAGGAGTTCAAGAAGCAGTTGGAGGATTTGGAGGAAAAGGGTTTCATCTGACCCATTACTTCTCCATGGGGTTCTCCTGTACTATTTGAGAAGAAGGTAGACCGTACCCTTTAGCTTTGTGTGGATTATCGGAAGCTGAACCAGTTGACAGTCAAGAACCGATATCCCTTGTCGAGGATCGATGACCTCTTTGACTAGCTACGAGGATCCCGAGTGTTCTCGAAGATATACTTGAGGTTCGGTAATCATCAGTAGCTCGTAGACCATCATATATACCTCTGAAAGAGTTCGGGAGGATGTATAACATTTACGAGTATATAGTCATTTCATTCGGTCTTACGAACGCGCCTGTAGTCTTCATGGCGCTGATGAACCGAGTGTTCCATCCGTACTTGGACTCTTTTGTCATGGTCTTCATGGATGATATCTTGGCGTACTCTCACACTCGACACGACCATGCCACACATCATGAGATTGTTCTAATTACACTAATAGATCATCGACTATAAGCTAAACTATCGAAGTGCCACTTTTGGATGGGACAGATTCACTTCCGGGTTCATGTTATCTCAGAGACAAGAGTGTTAGTGGACCCAGAGAAAGTGAGAGTTGTAGTTTCCTGGGAGTATCCAAAGAAAATCTTTGAGGTGCGTAGTTTCCTAGGGTTGGTCGGATACTATAGACGCTTCATCTAGGACTTCTCGTGCCTATCACCACTATTGATAGGTCTGGCCAAGAAGGGAAAGAAGTTCTTGCGGTCGTATTCTTGTGAGTCATCCTTTCAGGAGCTGAAAGGGAGTTTTACGTCAGCACCTATACTAGTATTGTAATATCCAGGCAAGGGTTACACTATTTACTATGATGCTTCAAGTATCGGGCTGGGAGCTGTGCTCATGCAGGGAGAAGGAGTCGTTGCGTACGGGTCTCGGCAGTTGAGGCCACACAAGAAGAACTACCTGACACATGATCTAGTGTTGGCAGCAGTTGTTCATGCCATACGCTATTGTAGACACTATCTTATGGGCGAGGACTTTGTGGTTTTCACCAATCACAAGAGTATCTAGTATATCTTCACTCATCATGATCTGAATCTGAGACAGTTCAGGTGGGTCAAGTATCTTTAGTATTTCAACTTTGAGCTCACCTATATGCTGGGAATGGGCAACGCAGTGGCTGATGCTTTGGACAAGAGAACTCAGAATCAGGCAGTTCAAGAGGCCAGAAGGGAGTGGCAGCATATGGCTCTATTCTCTAAGGTGCATCTAGAGGTGTGCGACAGGCAGGGATAGTCTTTCCTTTCATCTGTGGCTGTTACCTCTACACTTCTTGATCAGGTATGAATGAGGAAGCTATCAGACTCAAAGGCCTTGGTCCTGCGGGAGAGTGTGTCAGGAGGGGAACCTATTCCGGGATGGATATTGGTCGAGGATGAGATCTTTCGTATTCAAGGACGCGTATGGGTGTCAGCAGACACACTCAAGGAGATGATGTGAGATTTCTATTCCTCAGTTTGGGTAGTTCATCCTCGCATCACCATGATGTATCGGGATCTTCATCACCAATAATGGTGGCCAGGTATGAAGAGAGATGTTGCTGGTTTTGGGATGAGATGTTCTACTTTTCAGTAGGTGAAAGCAGAGCATCAGCGTCCAACCGGTCTCATACAACAGTTACCCATTCCGAAGTGAAAGTGGAATGATGTCGCGATGGACTTCGTGACTGGGCTGTCGAGGTCCCCACAGGGAAGTGATGTTGTTTGGGTTGTCGTTGACTGGCTTATGAAGGTAGAACACTTTTTTCCAATCAAGGAGACCATCAGTGTTGATGATCTGGGATGACTGTACATCCGAGAGATTATACGTCTACAAGGAGTTCCACACATCATTGTTTCAGACAGGGATGCGCTCTTTACCTCTCGGTTCTAGCAAGTACTACAAAAGGCTTTGGGTACACTGGTAATTTTGAGTACATCGTACCATCCCCAGAGTGATGGCCAGTCCGAGTACACGATCCAGGTGCTTGAGGATATGCTCCGAGCTTTCATTCTAAACTTCAGCGGTTCTTGGGAGAAGCATATACCACTTGTGGAGTTCGCGAACAATAAAAGTTTTCAGGAGACCATTTAGATGGCACCCTACAAAGATTTTTACTTTAGGTCATGCTGATCACCCTTGTGCTGGCTGGAGGCAGGAGAGATAGCTTTTCTGGGACCTCATCTTGTTCGGGAGACTTCAGAGCAGATAGAGATAATTTTGAAGAGGATGGCTACATCACAGTCTCGATGGAAGTCTTATGCTGATCAGCGGAGATGAGCTCGTGAGTCTGAGGTTGGAGATCATGTTTTCCTGGATGTCACTCTGAGATTGGGACATAATAGGATTCAGAGATAGGTTAAGCTTTCACCGCGGTACGTCGGGCCATTTGAGGTAGGGGATAGAGTTGGGACGGTTCCCTATCGGTTGCAACTACCTCAGAGGTACCAGGCTATGCACGATGTCTCCCACGTCTCTCAGCTCCGATGTAACTTTTCAGACCTGTCTCGTGTCTTTCAGCCTGAGGAGGTTGAACTCGAAGCGGATGTGTTGTTCGAGGAGCATCCCATCCGGATTGTCGATCGCAGTATGAAGGTTCTCTGAGGTAGGTCTGTTCCTCTGGTACGATTTCTATGGAAGCATGGGTGTGTATAGGATGAGACTTGGGAAAGGGAGGTTGAGGTTTGATCACAATGGCTGGAGCTGTTCGAGGTTTCTTCTTCTACGCCCAACTAGGAAAATTCGGTGATGAATTTATTTAAGGGGGAAGTATGTAAGCAGCTGGTTTTTCGTTTCAGGTATGACTTTCCTTTTTTGGATTTTTTGAGAATTTTTAGAGATTCTCGAAATTTCTTAAGTACATGTCGTGTACTCATCTCCGGCTTGAAGCCGTGTGTTGGCCATGCCTGGGCCACACACACGGGGTGTACGGGTGACGTGGAGCCCGATTTTTGCGGAGTATGGAAAAACCACTACACGCCATGTACTTTAAAAATACATGCCTTGTTCTTTTCTTTTTTTTACTAATCAGACCAGGGTCATGCCTCTTCGCCATATTTTCCTTCTTCTAGGTCTGTTCGTCCGAGAGTGACCCGTATGGACAAATCTTCCCCAAGCTCCCATCGCTCCGTCCGATCTCCGATTAGAGAACGGTCGATTGTGTTGGAAGAACAGTGGTGTGTTATTCCTTCTGCTTGAACCTTTTTTTTTCAAATTCTTCCTCCTCCTCAAGTTATCTAAGGTTGAACATCTTGTGAATTTTCTCAGATCTACAATGTTCTAGGGAGAATCAGCTGTCGTGGTTCAAGTATATGGATCTCTTAGGATCAAGGTAGGTGGTTTGTGCCTTACCATTCAATGTCCTTGAGTTTATGTGAAAATTTCTACCGATACCCGTGAATGGGCTATCACGTGTTTACCTTTTTTCCCTTGTTGTTTTCCTGCCTTACATGTATGATTGTGTAGAGGTAATTTGACCATGTTAGGGGATAATTTGTTGTGCTTGGATGTGTTTTCCCTTTCATTGTTCAGTTTACGACCTTTGGGTCTCGTTTGCCTTTGGCTATCTCACCTGTTTCCAGGCCTTGCGGTTACAGGATGAAGTGGATTTCATGTTATGCCTGTTTCCATGTAGAATGTCTAGACAAGTAGCTCTATAGGCGTACTTTGGTTAGCCAAGTAGCTCTATAGGTGTACTTTGGACTTATAGCATTATTATGCACTGACTAGAATGGGGCTGAGAGGACCTGGTGCTATAGACTATAAGGGATAGACCGAGTGAGCTTCCCAGAGAGTCTTAGACATTACATACTACACAGGGGATGGACTGAGTGAGCTCACAGAGAGTCTTTGATTTTATAGACTACATGATGGTAGACCGAGTGCACTTCCACTGAGAGTCTTACCTTGTTTGACTCTCTTTAACAAACTTCCCAGGATATAGGGGGGATTGACCGAGTGAGCTTCCTCATAGAGTTTGTGGTATACCTGAGGCTATAGGAGGAATTGACTGAGATAGCTTCCTCAGAGAGTCTATAGACCTTGGGGCTAAGAGGGTTAGACCATGTGATGTTCCTCAAGATAGTCCCTATCTACCCTAGACTATAAGGGTAATTGACCAAGTGAGCGTCCCCAGAGAGTCTCATAAATGCCTATGAACACGCCAGAGGGTTTAGGCTGAGTGCATTGCTCGGAGGGTTGTGGTACTTCTTGGATAAGACCAGAGGGGATGGCTGTGTGTACATCCCATAGGGTTTCTTGTTTGTTAGCTTAGTGCTTCACTATGGTGGTTGGTTGTGGTTTGATTGCTGATGTATCATCCTGCCTTACTGCATACTGTTACTGCCGCACTACTTACTATTACTGCCTATTGCTTGCTATTGTTGTTTACAGATTATTGTACTTTTACCTTCCATATACTCACTGTCTATTAGGCAAAAATCTTTGCATGAATTCCTACTGGGATTTTATCTCACACCCTATGTGGGCCATGCTTTTGGGCCTAAGTAGACTATGTTTCCGTAGGTATAGACAAGGGAAAACACCCTTTGACTTCTGGAACATGATTTCATGGAGAAGGGGAGCATGGGACCAAGCTTTGGCTTGCGATGCTGAGGAGATGTTTATTTTCTTTCTTTTGTACTTTCCTTGGTACTGTAGTGTTTTACAGCATTGTGACTTGTTTGGATGATTCCTAGTTATGTATTATGCATCATTCATATATATACATTTGTGCTCCAGTTTGATGATTTAGTCTTCAACTGTTTATATTGTTGTTTATCACTGCTTCTGCTAATGTATGTTTAATCTTCTTCTGCTGTGTACTCTGCCAATGAGGGTATAGTTTCCCCACTATCACACCCAATGCCCTCTCTACTAGTCAGTAGCCCCTGGTGTTTTGGGAAATTCTCTTAAGTCCATGTTACCTACCAGGTACGAGGTGCCTCTGGGTGGCTTCCGGAACCGGGACGTTACAATTCAGTATTTGGAATTTCATGAATAAAATCCCCATGGATTCAGTCAATATTTATATAATAAAATTACAAAAACTAGTGCCATTGATTCATTCATTGTAGCATGGTGAACATCGAGTGTAATGATCTTATGATTTTTCTAGGTTATGTTATGTGGAATTCATTAGAGTAATATATGAATTCTAATCTGTTTTGTCTTCTAAATGTTAATATTTTTATAGAGTTTAAACCGTTTTCTCATTTTAGTTGTATGCCAAGGGTTACCATACCCATGGATTGCATGTTATATTTTTTGTGAGAGAATTCCTAGTAGATCCATTTGAATTCCTACGTGTTATTAAAACAATTTTTATCATAGTTGTATAATATAGAGCATGATAGTCCATGATGTGTACCATGAAAAGATACTCTACAAAAATGGTTTAAAACAATATAAAATAGGTTTGGGTGTTACAATTGTGTCTGATAATTACAAATTATCTTATATATTTTATTTACATGTTAAATTATAACACTTTTTCGCACAAATACTATGATAAAAGAATGTGTAATTCAATACATATCATTTACTACCCTACAACATTTATTATTATATGGATTGAATACTTGGAAATGTCATATGTGGTATCTATATGTGTATAACTCCCATGCTTAACTAGTGGTCATGGTATTTGGGTGGCAACATATTATAATATCTATATTTTATGAAATAGTTTGGGAAATCTCCTGAAAAGGTTTTTTATTTTTGGTTCCTTATAGAATGATGGGTTTCCAGATAGAGGGAGTGGGTATAAATCATGGATGGGATGGATATGAGAGTCTATTAGGTTCTATGTGTTCTATCAAATCACTATATTTTATCATCCATGGGGGATAAGTTATGTAATTCATGTAATTAATAATTGTTGTAAAATTTATTTACATATTAATTAATCATATAACCAATTTATTCTGTATTAGAACATTTAATTGTAATAAATTAGTGCATTGCTATTATTTTTCCTAATTGATTTCTCTAATATTAGTTCATAATCTCATATAAGTATCCTCTCAGGCCATAAATTCATGTTAGAATCCTTTGGCGCAATGGAAGGAATGTATGATGTCATGTGATGTACCATCATAGCGCCCCATATAATGGGATTTGAGGAACTGGTTTTTGAAATTTCAATTATATAATGACAAACTATTCATAAATTTTCATTGGCACATTATATAGAGTCTAATATTTGAAGGATCTATGTAATGAACATAATCCTATGATTGATCAATAAATGAATGCAAGAATGTCTATTCTTCAAGTGATGGATTTCTTATGTTGATTTCATCTGGAAGTATTTAATTTTGTTTTATCCTTGAGTGGGACATGTTGGTAGTGATGTTACTATCATATGACAAATTCTAACATGGACCGTTTTTTAATCAGGGTCTATTTTTGTCTATTCATGTTTTGAGGAATATTTCTAAATACATTAGCAACATCATGATTGGTACAAGGGTGATAAATATTGATTACATTATTATTATAATTTATTTTTTATTGTGATTTTATTACATCAATATATTATATTTATTGATGTCTTCAAATAAACTATCATTGTATTTTTAATGGGGGGTTTATTAATTAAAATATCTACAATCCCATGTATGGTTTTTTCTTTCGACAGATTTAGAGATATCTTACAGGAAAAATTATTATGATGATACCTTGATATATGATAATATATAAATGGAATGATAGTGGTATTGTTTTCATAAAGTAAAAATTAGTACTATGAATAGTATTCCTCTATAGATTTTCAATTGTACCCCATATAAACAATCCTTGGTAATATATAAAAATTTATAACCATTATATAGTTATGTTCATTTTGGACATGATGAAGGTGTATTTAGAAATTTTGATTCTTGTATAAGATGAATCATGGTTTAAATAAAATTATTCCAAGAATCATATAAATTTATTTTTCTCATAACTATTAATGTGAATTCTATGTTTCCAAAAATTAAATGTAAATATATAAAAATGTAAATGGTTTCAAATTGTGAGATTGTAATGAGCATAACCATAAGTGGATGAGGTGGTGTAGAGATGATAATTATGAATTGGATTGGGGCATGGGTAGTGGAATTATAATGAGTTACTGAGTTAAGATTTTCACATGTATTAGATCATTCCTATTGTTTTTAGTCAACCCCAAAAGGTTATATACACTGAATTTTATATTTGGTTCATGTTCGATGTTTTTATGTGTTTAGGATGTCTTGTTAACCACCATAGTGACAGAAACCTTTTTCTAGGATAGTTTTTTCTTAATATTTAATTCATATGAATAACTATGATATAGGTGGTTGTTATTTTGGTTAAATTTTGTTAGCATATAAATGTTCTAAGTGGTTTATGATGAAAATATTCAAGATAATGTTTTCATTTGGTAGAGTTATAATTCATTCACTATATAAGAACTATTATAAGAGTACATCTAGGATATATCTAGTTATTGGAAGAATAATTCATATTTAAAAGCCTACTTATTGTATAGATGCATGACTACTAGAAATATAAATGTTAAACTCATGATTTAACCTCTACAGATCTATGAACTAGTCATAGTGGAGTAGTGACCATCAATGTTTGATGAATTTAGATTGTTCAATAGTGACATTATGGATATGATTGGGGATTTTATCAGTGAACATGAGATTTCATCAATTGTATGGAATCTTTATTGTAATTACTTAGATGGTTTAACATGTGATTGTGTAGGTTATTGATGCATATTAAAATTTTGAAGTTACGTAAATTTTGGTATAGTGGATGCCCATATCGAGTTGATAGCGACGTCCATATATCATAGTGACTTGTGTCATAGAATCATTTGGGGTTTAAAAATATGAGATTAGTTATGATGTGTTGTGATATATAGTAGTGTGATTCTAGATATGTTGATTCTTGGTTTTCATATAGGTGAACCAGTTTTGATTTCATGGATCGAGGAAGTGTGAATAGTTGAGTGGGTGTTGTATATGTTTGGGATCAATGAGAGGATATGTGTTATTGGAGGATAAATGAGCTTGAGTGTAAATAATTTGAATGTGACCCTGAGATTTGTATGGGAAATGATATTACCCTTTGTCGATAAGGATATTGATTGATTAAATATAAATTTATTAACACGGTACACTAAGAAAGTTAATCTTGTTTATGATCTAATGAGACAATGACATAGAATTGGATGGGATACTTGCATGTATGGTTAGAATGAAATTTTGGGGTCTATGCTTGAGTTGCAGTGTCTGTAATTACTTTATTGGGGAACCCAAGATAATACATTTTTTATGTGACCCTCATTTTTATGTTTTTAGAAAAAATATATAATGGTGTTTTCTGTTTATAGTAGTTTTTGGGTATGAAAAATGTAAGAAACCTGGTTTTCACTAAAGTATATATCCTTTTCTTTTATAGTCTAATTCTTTATTTTACACCTAATATGGAATTCTAATGGGTTAGTGGAGGTATTAGGGGTGTAAGGGGATTGTTCGAATCCCAGAACACATCTCTTTGTGAAAACTAACATCGATTCACGGTTAGAGTTAACTATGTATATAGTGAATATAGTATGATCTATAGAAAGTGAAATCTTTTCATTAAGGGAAGATCTATTTCGCGTGGTTGGCACATAGATTCCTTAACCATGCATCCTAATAGTGTGACTACCCGTTTTTTCCAAGTACTCAAGTTTTTTTTAAAAAGTTTTTCAAACTGTGTTGACAAACCATACAGAGGCTATTTATGGATAAATTGATCATTTTCCCTTAATGATCTAATTATTCTTCACCTTCCTCCATAATCTGATTTTTAGCAGGATTGTCCTCCATTTTTATAATTTTGGATCATTTTTTCAGAAATATTGTTGATCAAGAGTTCTTCTTCATATGGGATTTGATCGATCTTCCATTCTTTTCATTGGTTGCACAATAATAAGTACTCAAGTCCTTTATAGTCGTTATTCTCCTATCCTTCTCTCAAAATCTTTATTAATGTGTGTGTGTTTTTTTATTTTTCATAGATCTAATTTATTTTATGCTGAATCAGAGGCTGATATCAGTGGGGGAGATTTTACCACCCTTAGGAGGGTGTTATACAACATGGCCCTCATGTTTGTTGATTTTGGAATTATTGTGTAGGGCCAATCGATTTAATCAGGTGACATTTGTTTATTTAATATTCCATGATTTTAATCATTATAACAGTATGGTTACATTCTTTCCAAATATTTTATTTGTTGTTATTGGTTATGCCCCCAACTCCAACCATGCCATGTAGGATGTTTTTCCATAATTGGTTATTAGTATATTTCATGTTTGATATGTCATTCTGGTGTGCCTTGGAATGAACATTCTAAATGTAATATTTTCAATATTAAATGGTTTTTTGTAAATTTTTAATCACATAATGGAAAGTACCATTCATTCTAACCACATGTCCCGCCTAATTTAAATTCTTCAATTAACAATACTATGTGAATTGGAAACATGCTTGTATATTTTGTATATGACTATCCTCTTTTAAATGTAATTGAATAATAGGATGCACATCTATATCCACCCTTACCATGTAAAAGGAATGTAGTAGAGTAAACCTTCTTTATTAAAATTCCATAAATTAATTAAATTAATAGTTTCATGATACATGGAATTGTAACACTAATTTAAGTCAGGGCTTAAACTAAATAGACTTATTGATTAATTAAGACTATATTAATTGAATGCATGCTCATTTAGACATGTGACACTAATGAAAGGAAATGGGTTGATCCTTATGAAATATTTTATGACTTATTTATCAAAACACATGTTTTGGGCTCGATCTTGAAGTGGATTTCCAAGGGAATTCCTCGACCACTTGAGATCCCCATTATATATTCAAGGATAAATTGTGATTAGGTTGAGACCCATCTAGAACTATATTATTCTATGAATTTGGATGCCTGGTTTTAAACTATAGGATCCTTCAAAGAGTACTACTTGATTCCCCAGATACACTCCTGGGATCCTATATTGATAAGTAGGAACAATGGTTAAATCCCATTTGGAAATGTCACTCAATGATACTGTTTTACTTTGGAAGAACCACATAGGTTCGGTTGGTGTCTCATTGTGGAATTCCATGGACTATGATTTTTGGATTTCACAGTTACCCCCATGACAGGCTAATGATGCTAATGAGTTGGAGACCCTTGACGTCTACATTCCCTTGGTAATTTGATTGGATCTTCATTAATAAACATTTTTATAGGATTCCTTATTACATCATCGAAGATTCACTATTATTAACATGTTTCTTATTTATGAACCAATATTAGTCAAATAATGAAATGGTTATAGGTTTTGACACCAATTGAGGGATGAAAAATGTACATGCATATTTGGTTTCATTATTCAGCTTCAAATTATATTTGAATTATTGCACACTATTATACTACATTACAAGATTAATATGTTATATAAAACATTGGTAGTGGCCCACTAAGATTTATCTCACACTCAATTTTGGAACAGTATGTTACCCAAAGTAGATTACAAGAATTCACCTATTGATAAAGGGAAGCGTACGTCATCACACATTGGATTTCATTCTGTTTAGGAAGAATCTTGATAGCTGATGATTGATTCAAAGCTTATGATTGTTTGGATTGTCAATTTATTTCCATTATACATTTGTGGATCATGTTATGCCTACTATCTTGTATCCATTATTTCCATAGATAATGAAACATCATCATCAGTTATTCTAATTAATTATGTTACTATTTTTGTTGTCCAAATTTTTTGGCGTACATTAAGTTTATATTTATCAGTTGTGATACACATTGGTAATGATCGAATAGTCTCCCCACAGACACCCCATAGTCCCTCCCTTCTACTTCGCAACATCTATAATTTTGGGAAATGTGCTTGAGGCCATGTGACGCACCGAGCTAAGTTATCCTTTTAAGTAGAATCCAGGCTCGAGACATCACAACGTGGTATCAGAGGATATTTATTTTATTTCATTCCTATTTTGAGATAATATATTAGAGATTAGGAATTCATTGGTACTGTTTATTATCCTATTTAGCCATTATGAACCCAACTTTTGGGTAAAAGAAAAATTACCCAAAATATATGTATTGTCCAATTTTCCTATTAAAATTGAAAATATTTCACTACTGGATGACGCACATGTTGTGTGGTGTTGTGGATTTTTCTTCCAATGGAGAATCTATGTTATCTTTTGCATGATGATATTAGCATAAGGAAAATTTGTAATGCTTTATTATAGTCACCAACTAGACTCATTTTATGTATATTTCTAATCTATATCAGTGAATTTCTCTACTTTTCATTTCATTATATGAATGGTATTATTGAGTAATGTTTTCATAGATTTATTAAAATTTTATTACACTAGGTTTAGATTTTGTGATTTCTTATCTCAATTCATGAGGTGTATGGCCCGACATGGGTTGGGATTAGTAATTTACCGAGTCAAGTCATTATGCAATAAATAAATGGGTTTCCTTTATATAGATAGGGTTTATGGGAATTGATTCAGTGGCAGTTAATATCTATAATTTAGTGAATCATGTAGTCAATAATGGAATGTTTTCACATCCCTATCCTGGCATTTCAATTTTATAAATGGAAATGGAGTGAACCAAGTAATAAAATGTAAAATGAAATGAAACTTATACTTGATAACATACTAGTACTAAACCATAAGAACATGTAGTTAGTATAGTAAATATTAGGTATTAATCCCTTCATTGTCTATCTAAAATATTTAACTATCAATTGTATTAAATCATGTTCTAAGGCTTGTTCATTTTATTTGGACACCAATGACAAAAATACATCCTTGTATCGTTTTCCAGGAAGGAGACGATGATTATTCTCTATACGTGGTGGGTCCTGGTCCACAAGTCTTACATCTAGGATTTTCATTTGACGCACCATATATTTTACTTGATCTGAGCTCGGAAGACAATGTCTGTGATAGATTCCTATGTTTGATGCAGTCCATTCTTGGTGAACCATGGCGTCCACCTACAATGTATGGTCTAGCTCAAGAGTTCTAATAGAAACAATATCTAACATTCTCGGAGGATGGAGTTCCATAGGTTGATGATTCTTGGATAGATTCCATCTTATCCATCATTGATCATTTCGAAACACCTCCAGAGAGGAGGTTTAAACCTTCCACATACATGCTTTAGGATTCAGATTATTGTTCCTAGGATATTGTTACCCATGCTAGTCAACATCAAGGCATGTAATGGGATGAATTCATATCTATTATCTAAGATCTATTCTATCGATATATGTTGTGAGATAACAGATCCATATATTTCATTCATATTAATTTTTGTTCTATGTTAGTTATGGAATATTCAGGGTGTTTCAAGTTGTTTTTATGCTTTTTACCACTTTTAGATAGTGATGATATTTCACGTTCTGGACACTATGAGGATGGGATCTACTACACCATCCATATAAAGGTAAAAATATTTTCTTTTAATAAATTTTATAAGGTACTCAATTAAGATATTATCATTAAGTGCATCTAGAGGGATGGAAATAGCATTGCGCAAAGAGTACTTGTGTCGTGGTAGACCTGTAGTTCTATAGGTTCAAGAAAGTGTTCCCTCTATGAAATCTTATCACAAAATTGGAAACCAGAGTAATCATTTTGATAGAACTATATTGTGTCATTAATGTTTAATATGGTAGAATATAAAGGCTCATCATGATAGAGACCTACTAGAGTGTCAGGATTGCGACTCTATGGGGATTCTTTACATATTCTGTAGGACCATTCCTCCATCTTCGAGTGGAAAATGATATCTTCCAGCCCCGCCATCAGGAGCAGGTTATTCTGCACCGCGTCAGACGGGGAGTTTGAAAAGCACTAACCTAACTGTTCAAGGAGGAGGTCATTGGCATGGTATCTCAAACCCTGATCACCAATAGCACCAATAGAGAAATTAGGATTGTGGTAGTCCATCTATTACAATGGGTTGTGGATTAAGTCAGTTATATGAATTATAGATGATACTCTAGGATTATGTTGTGGAACGTCTATTGTAAGTGGTAATAATATTGTGTAATATACTGTTGTATATTCATTATTTTATACTAGTTCATCAAACTATTTTATATATGTATCGATTTTGGAATGTCTCGGTTTGAAGATACCATATTAATATTGTGTAATATTCCTAGATATTTTATTAGGGGTACGAATGGAGTGAATATGCCTGTGTAGGGAATTTCCCCTTCAGGTAGAAAGATACTGATTATAAAAGTACATCTTCATTTTTCAGATTTTATGTGTTGATTTCACTCTTATGATGGATTTGTTGGATCTGTATCACACCAATGTAGATTGTTATGAATGTAGGGTCTCAGGTAAATATCTAGATTGCATCAGTTATCTACATATGTGTGAGTGGGATTTCTAATATGGTAGAGAGGTACCAGAGCATAATTCTCTAGGTGTAGTGACTAGAAAGATTAAACATCTCTTCATGGAGTATATAGGCTTATGAAAAGTCAATTTCCCTCCATTAGTTGATCATTTTTGGGATTCATTCAAAAAACAATTTCTGGCTCACCTTCTAAGAGAGAGGTAGAGTTTTGTATCGAGATTCTTCTAGGAGCAGCTTCAAGGCCACATATATATGTACTATGAAAAATCAATCAAGAGTAGTGGAACTCACCAACACTAGCCTGATCATTTAGAAGATATATAGCGGCCAAAATCCTTGGATGTGGTCATGAAGCTACATCAAGCCCTCATAGTAATGGATGAAGGGAAATCAATCCACAAATACAAGACCATGGAAGCTCTTAAATCTCACAAAAACAGAAATAAACGGAAATAGAGCTCAAAACTATTCTCAAAGGAGGAAATGATTTGTCCCAAGGGTTATACGTGTGTCTAAAAAATTGTAGAACTTCCAATGTCTCATTTTTAAATAGAGTGATCCGTGATTCCAAATTGGGAATGTGCAATGACCATTCACCAATTATTCATTGACTCATTGGCCAAATGAGAATGAAAACGATGAACACAGGTAGATAAGGGATAGAAATTACCAAAAATAAACCTAAAAGGATAAGTGGGAGACATACCTATAGTATATCAAACCTGCAATGGAGGGAAAGAAGATGTGTCGAGTGGTCAGGGAGACTTCTATTCTACATCGTAAGGGGAATTCATGAACTCCATAGGGGGAGGTGCACAAGAGGAGCCTCTAACTGCTGAAAAATTAAGGAGTAGGGTTTGTGAGGAGTAGGGTCTTGTTGGGAGGAGGAGATTTAGGTTTCACGAGGGTAGAGTACCATGAGAGCTTGAGGGTGCGATAAATACATGATATTGTGCCATCGATTTAATAAAATATGGGAATATGGTCTCATCTGCACTAAAAAATCATTGATAATGTTTTCCTTTATGAGCGCTAAAATATTTTCACTGATAATGGAGGCCTTTATCAGTGTTAAAATTTTAGCACTAATAATGGATACCTTTATCACCTCTTTATAGGCTGATAACGAATTCCATTATCAGCGCTACAAAAGCACTGATAAAAAGGCTTTTTATGTAATGCCCTGACCCTAGTTACCTAGAGTCAGTGATTTATTTTAATACATTGGAATGATTACAAGGAATCAATTCCCAAAAGATTAATCAGTTTAGCAGTCTTGGAAAATAGATTACATACATGGATGTTACATTACACTTTAGAAAATAAAACATAACATAAGTGATCTTTTATGAATGCCATTAATCCCCAAGATTAACCCTATTTTCAATCATAATACACTCTTTGGAATCCTGATAAAATTAAAACATTGAAAGGGTTGAGCTCAGATGCTCAGTAAGGATAACAATATAGCGGAAACTTTCATAAATAAGCATAAACATTTAAGGAAGTGTATATGACTAAAACAAAAGCCTTTTTAAACATAAAATTCATCATAATATGGAAAATATATAATAAAATAATTCCATTTACTTATTCACATGGATATTCTACTTGTCAAATAATCACATGCAATATCAATAGCCACTTTCCTAATGATGGAATGAATAATACCATACTATCATAACCACATAGTCACGGCCTTCTGCCAAGACTACAAATAAGATTTTGTCAAGTCCTTGTGCCAAGACACTATTTTGTCTCATGAAACCTACCAATGCCTCGAGTAGCTATAGTGGGCTCCACTCATCACATACTAAGTCCAATGCATTTCTCATATGAAATGGTTTAAACATAACATAAACATTCATATTAAAACTGGCATACGAAATGTCAATACATTACCCATAAACCATGAATGGTAAAAAAATAACACATCCACAGTCAAAGATATCAAAAAACCTTCAAAACAATATGGAATATTTGTATAATATTAATCAACTTCAAACTAGTTTAAAATCCATTAAAGGATTTAGGCATAGATGATAATGATTGGTAAAACTCTTTGGGAGAAATATCCCTTTTTTATGAAAACATTTAAAAGTCACACAATTTAGAAAGAAAGACATATAAATACATCTTTGAATCAATGTGTCTGATACCACTTTTAAACTTTTTAATGTAATTAAAATTTTAAAACATTCATGTCCATTTAAATAAATCCTAATAACCATTTCAAAAACATGGGAATTAATGAGAATGGTTTAGAAGAATAATTCATTAAAACATTTACAATAATGTTTGAGTAAAAAGTACCTTAACTGAATCCATTTGAAAACTATTTTATTAAACATGGAAATTGATAATAAATATTTCCTAATAGATACTTGTGTAAAAACAACCTCGTATAATAAAGAGATTGTGAAATTAACCCTGACCAATTTGGTAACTTACGAAAAATACACCCTATAAAAGAAGTATGATACAATAAATATGTAAATACACATAAATTAAAGTGTATTACCCAACTAATACAATTATGGGAAGTAAATACACCACACAAAAGGTAATTGTGGAAATATCAAATGAATATAACGGGAATAAAAAGTAAGATGAAAACCCCTTATCTTGCACATTCCTTTAGTCGAGGGTACGTTTAACCTCCTTTATGAAGATCGTAGTATGATATTAAAGTATACTAGAACCATATTAGTATTTACGGTATCATACAATATTCCTTAATGTCTTTATAATACCCATTTAATAATAATTTCATTTTTAAATTAACATTTTGGTTAATAATCGCTCTCTTTATCGTACGTGTTTTAACTTGTTACTATTTATTGTATCACTTAGACCACGATTTAAATACATACATAATATAAAACATGAATTATATATCATATATATTTAGAATATAAATATGTATAATGGACATATATATGAAATGAAAAACACAGTTTATGCAGATGGTAGTCCTACGTACGCATAAACGATGTTTTCGTTTTCATATCATATTGAACAGAACTACGTGAATAAAATATATGTCAGTACATATATATATAAATATATTTATCCAGTAGAATTACTATTTCATATATTACATTCTTATTACTAATATATATTTTTATAATCATCGATGAATGGTGATCGTGGAAATGAATCTCATCGCGTCGTGGAGACGGTAATCCATACGTACACACGCGTGAAAATATCATTTCCTTAAAGGTATGGAATTAGATGGTATATAAATTTTACTGAGACATTTTCATGTTATTTTTATTATTTTTAAAAAATTACTGATCATTAAATACATCCAAATAACATAGTGTTGAATAACAAATTACACCACATCGTGGAGACGGTAAGCCGTATGTACACAGACATGGTGACATTATCATTCATAAGATGGGTAGATTAAAAAATATAGTTGTTCAATATTTATAATAACATCACAGTATATAGAAGACACTGGAGTTATTTTTTTAGAATGGAAACAACAATGAAAGAGTAAGTGGAAGAATAAGGGATCTTGAATGAGGGTTGTGAAATCATTACCTCTTCTTCGGGTTCATCCTTTTAATTTGATCAAAAGGGATCCTTAAGATTGATTTCTGACAAAGGAAGGCCTCTAGGAAGAATTTAGGATAGTTGGGAGGATATTGATTCAGGTTTTTGCCAATCCAAATGGCTTTGGAGGTGTGATTGTTATAGAAGGGGAAGTGCTCTTTTATAAAAGTGGTGAGGGTCACTTTAGGAAAAGATTAAAGTATTAATTTATTATACCATCATATTCGGTATATAATGGTTCCAAATGAATTTATTTCGAGCCTTAGGTGGTTATGCGTCTTAATCCTCTTTAGGTTACCATTTTAACCTTATCATTTAGATTTAACTCTTAGATAAATAGTTCAACTTTTTTCGTGTCTTCATTTATTATTACTCTATATGGTTAATAAACATACTATAAACATACAAGGGAACCTCAAGTGGATAATTAATGTCATATAAAATATTATTTAATCCCATTGGACGATACTTAAATTTTTATGAATATTATATCAACCAATAATATAGTATTTGTTTTAAATATTAATTTATGTCAATGTTGACACTATTTGGTATTTTGTTATTGTGAAAGTAATCACAACTTGATTACTTCGAAAATGATACATTTAATCATCCCTAACAAGTCATATTCACGTAGAATATTCGTGTATGTCATAAAAAATTTGAAATTATATTTATTTTAATATTTATAATAGCATTTATTTGATTCTTTCATTAATAAGGTAATTACTGTATCATCATTGTGTCAAAAATAAATTTACATATTTAAGTCTTAAAATTA
The DNA here is from genome assembly GCA_963277665.1 of Viscum album. Taxonomy (NCBI): domain Eukaryota; kingdom Viridiplantae; phylum Streptophyta; class Magnoliopsida; order Santalales; family Viscaceae; genus Viscum; species Viscum album. The sequence continues at coordinate 1,744,986,926 of OY728156.1, forward strand.
TAAAAAACTACCGTGACGTAGAAAATATTTTCCTCCTTCCAAATAATTTTTATAGACAAAAATATTACTTATATAACACAATATAAAAATTAATTACTAAAAGATTTTTGTTTATGTCAATTTTGTGTTTACTTTAAATTAATTGTTATAAATTGTCATTATCATTAATAAGTGGCTCCATAGGGTCTCATAATCGACCCAAGGATGTCCATGGCCGGCCAGTACTCATCCAATAAAGTTTGGACATGTGTTAAGGTCATTTTTAATTATTACAATATTGTTTTTACCTTGAATTACCCTATTTACCTTTAACCGTGGTAAATAAAAGTCAAAATTTAGTAATCACCAAAAACTATTTTATTCATATTGAACCACATTTTAATTTTTGAGGTTAACCGTGTCTCTTGGATTTTTGAAATTTTACTCATAGAAGAGGTAAAATTTTGTTTTATGTGAATTTGCAAATTCTACTTGGATATGGGTAAAAGACGGTGAAAAGTTCAATAAAAATTCTATATATATCTAAAATTATTATAAACAGACTCCAATGAATTACATTGAATTTATATTGGTATTATGTAACTATTTTGACCTAAAATAAATTTAAATAAAATAAATAAATATTTAATTAAAAAGCCAATTTTAAACAATAACTTATTGTTTTTCACTATTCATCAAAAATTGAATGTTTCTAGAAAAATACCTGAAATTCACCCTATGATAATTTTGATATTCCGAATCAAAAAATGATGTCTATTTTACCAAATTCAAAATATAGATGTTGAATTTATTAATTTAAAATTAATTCTCGTTGTAAAAGAAAATAGCGTGTTTTGAAGAAACAATAACTATCAAAATATTGACACTTGTTTATGTATAATTTCAATGTGAAGTTAATTCCAATGACCAAAATTTGATTAAAGGGTAAAAATATAATCTAATTATACTTCAAAAACGTTAAAATGTAAAATTTAACACAATACATTATTTTGATTTAAAAAGTTGTTTTCAGTTAAAATATAGTATTTTTCACTATTTGCCCAAATATGATAGTTATCAGAAAAACACCAAATATTTTTTGAAACTAAATTATTATGTCCTTATTTTAAAGAATAATATTATTTTTTCAAATTTAATATATAAAATCTTCAAATATTGGATTTGAAAAAGAGTTCGCCTTTAAAATGCCGTAAAATTGCATTTTTTTACAATAATTCTTTTATCTGAAAAAATAGAATTTGTTCTTACATTATGTCATAAAAACTCATAATATGGATTCTAAAATTACAAGGATTATATAATGTTAAAAATTCAGTTAATACTATTCATAACCACTTTTGAACGACTAGTTTGGTAGGTCGTGATGCGCCTGAACTCAGTGTTGCGTGTAATGCATGTTATTGCATTACTTTGAAGAAATAATGTACAATGAAATCATGGGGTTTTACATTCTACCCTCCTTCAATAAGTTTAATCCTCGCAATTTAAAAGTTTTCTTCATAAATAAAAGGTTGAAAATAGAAAATTCCTTTTTGGGAAAACCCACATCGGAAATTGGGTTAATAAAATTTAGTATTAATAAGAGGAAAATGGGAATGAAAAATTCACCACAAAATTATGTTCTCGATTAGGAGAACATTGGTGGAAATTAGAGACACAAAATTGGAGGAAAACGTAAATATTTATTTCAAATGATTGAGGTCATCAATCCCTAACAATTGTAGAATTTTGGGCCTCAAAGCCAACAATCTATGATGATTTAAAATATCATCGATTCAACCAAACATAAGGTATTAAGATAACACATTTTTGGTTTTAAGATCCCTTCCCTAAAGTTTAATAATTAATTAATCCATAAAATAATAGGGAATATATATATATATATATGTGTGTGTGTGTGTGTGTGTATTTGACAAGTAGAGTTTCATACTTCAACTATTTCCTACCACAAACTCATCTTTCACTCAAAAAGATTTCAAAAAAATATATTCTATTTATCCTAATGGTATATGATTCTAAAAATAATGAATCCATAATTGAAAGATCATACCCATTAATAAAACTACATTATTCAATCTAGGACATCACGTGGTTCAGTGATATGTTATACACCATTGCCTCCCTTCGGTTGCGAGTTCAAGTCTCACAGCCTTGCTAGACATGATAGGTTGTCGCACGACCTACGGGTTGTCCTTTTTATGAAAATCCAAAATAACAATAACAATAGTATGAAATTTAAAACATATTCTATTCCAACCTTTAGAATTATCCAAAATAAATATATCCAAACTCTCAGTCTAAAGTTTATAAGGAAGTTAAATATAATGAGGATCATTTTTTCTAGGTAATAATATGTGAACGCCTTCATTATGTATTATTTTACAAAACCACAACATCCTGAATTACCGAAATCAACCATAACTTATTCCAAAATCACTACATTATTATCCGGACCATATTAAGGATTAACTTTCCTTCTACCATTTATTTTCCAAAAAGTGTAGCTTACTGTAAAGTCCCTGTTCATAGAACCATAAAATCTTAAATCCTCAATAAAATAGTACTGCATTATAATCCTTATTTATCTCCATAATTCATGTAACCAAAATATTGTTGATACAACACTCAAATGAAATAATTCGATTACAACAACATAATAATACAAGTCTTTATTCTTCATTTGAGGTAGTATCATAACATTATTATTATCCAACAACATCATTTGTGGTATACTCTTATGAATGGGACATTGATTCATGTAGTGTCTCAACACCTTGAAAATGAAGAATTTTATATTTGAAAACTTTTTCCTACCCCTGAAATCACGTACATGGTGTCCTTTTTCTACGCACATATAACAAACTCACATTCCCTTCAAGTATTTACCATGGTGATTCATTCCAAATTTATCACATATTGAAATATACTTCTTTCTATTATCCCTTTATCCATATTCTTTTCTAACATCCTTTTATTCTCTATCTACCCTTCAAAGCCATAGGATTTAGAGAATTCATTACTGATCCTATTAACACATGATACTATTTATTCAAATGATGATAATACATGGGATACTATTTCCTTTTGAAATGCTATATTAATACCATGAATGATATGAAACTTCTTACTCTTTGGATCATACGTGTTGCTGGTATTCTCATTCCATCTAATGGGCACCATTTCTAAACAATGGCATACACTAGGTCAGTTTACGAATCTCAATTCATAACTATAAACATATAAAATACCTAACGTAAATTGAATAGTTTATTGGTATAATCCACAATCACAAAAATGTTTTCTCTGAGGAGGTATATACTCATAAACCCTCCATAGTGGTTTGTAAAGAAAATGATAATTATCCTAAGTATATCCCCTATGAGTGTCGTAACCAAGAGTGCAACAAGGCCCGTTGTCGTGCAGCAGTTCTTATTTGAGTCTAGAAAAAAGCAGTGTTTTCAGGTTTTACCCCTAGGTACATATGTTCCAGAGCCACCTCTACTTGATCATATCTAGATAGGGATGCATTTTCATGGGAAACTCACAAAATCTCTAAATTACCAAAATTCTTGGAAGTTCTTCTATACTAATCCTCAATGTATATCTTATGGTTATGTGTTATAATCAGAGTTTATCTAAATCTAGTTTCCAAGGTTATTTCTAAACCACCCTCTGATAATAACTGTAACTATATGACCCCAGTTACCCAGAGTTAGTATAGTATTTTAAAACATTGGCATGATTACAAGGAATCGAGTCCCGAAAGACCGATCAGTTTAGCAGTCTTATAAAATAGATTATATACATGGACATTACATTACTCTTTAGAAAATAAAACACAACATAAATGATCTTTTGAGAATTACATTAATCGCTTAGCTTAACCCTGCTTATCAATCATAATACAATTCTTGGAATCCTGAGAAAATAAAAACATAGAAAAGTGTGAGATCAGATGCTCAGTAAGGATAACAATATAGAGGAAACTTTCATAAATAAGCATAAACATATAAGGAAATGTAAAAGACTAAATCAAAATCTTTTTTAATGTTAAAATTCAGCATAATATGGAAAATATATAATGAAATAATTCCATTTAATTATTCACATGAATATTATACTAGTAGAATAATCACATGAAATATCAATAACAACTTTCATAATGATGGAATGCATAATTCCTGACTATTATAACCACATAGTCACGACCTTGTGCCATGAATACAAATAAGATTTTGTCAAGGCCTTGTTCCAAGACACTAGTTTCTATCATGAGAACTACCGATGCATCGAGGAGCTATATTGGGCTCTACTCTTCACTTACTAAGTCCAATGCATTCCTCATATGAAAAGGTTTAAACATAACATAAACATTCGTATTAATACTATCATATGAAATGTCAATAAATTACCCATAAACCATGAATGGTATAAAAATAACACATCCACAGTCAAACATATCACAAAACCATCAATAAAATATGGAAGATTTGTGTCATAATAAATCAACTTCAAACATGTTTAAAATCCATTAAAAGATTTTTACATATATGAAAATGATTTGTAAAACTCATTGGGAGAAATATACCTTTTTAGGAAAAAATTTAAAAAGTTAGACAATTTATAAAGGAAGGAATTTAAATACATTTTTTAATAAAAGTGTCTCTTACCACTTTGAATCATTTGAATGTAATTAACATTTTAAAACATTCATGTCCATTTAAATAAATCCGTAAAACCATTTTAAAAAAATGGACATTAATGAGAATGGTTTAGAAGAATAAATCTTTAAAACATTTAAAATGATGTTTTAGTAAAAATTAAATTAATTTAATCCATTTGAAAACTATTTTATGAAACATGGACATGGATAATAAATATTTCCCAGTAGATACTTGTGTAAAAACAACCTCAGATAATAAAGAGATTGTGAAATTATTCCTTACCAATTTGGTAACTTACGCAACATACACCCTATGATAAAAGTATCATACAATAAATATGTAAATACACATAAATTAAAGCGTATTACACCAAGAATAAAATTATAGGAAGTACATACACCACACAAAAGGTAATAGTATATGGCATGAATCTCACAGGAATAAGGAGTGAGATGAAAACACCTAACCTTGCACTTTCCATTAGTCGAGGGTACGTTTAACCTCTTATATGAAGATCGTAGTATGTTATTAAAGTATATCATAACCATATTAGTATTTATGATATCATAAATTACTCATTTATGACTTTATAATACCCATTTAATAATAATTTCCATGTTAAATTATCATTTTGCGTAATAATCGCTCTCTTTATCGTACGTGTTCTAACTTGTTACTATTGATTGTATCACTTAGGGCAAGATTTAAATACTTCAAGAATATAAAACATGATTTATATATCATATATATTTAGAATATAAATATTTATAATAGATATATATATGAAATGAAAAACACTGTTTATGGAGACGGTAGTCCGTACATACACAGAAACGATGTTTTCATTTTCATATCGTATTGAACAGAACTACGTGAATAAGATATATGTAAGTACATATATATATATATATATATATATATATATATATGAATATATATATCCAGTAGAATTATTGTGTCATATATTACATACTTATTAGTAATATATATTTTTATAATCGTTGATGAATGGTGATCGTGGAAATGAATCTCATCGCGTCATGGAGACGGTAATCCGTACGTACGCACAAGCGACAATCCCATTTCCTTAAATGTATGGAATTGGAAGGTATATTAATTTTACAGAAACATTATCATATTATTTTAATTATTTATATACAGATTACTCATCATTAAATCCATCCGAATAACATAGTTTTGAAAACAAATTACACCACGATGTGGAGACGGTAAGTCGTACGTACCCACACATGGTGACATTATCATTCATAAGATGGGTAGAATAAAGAATAGAGTTTTTCCATATTTATAATAACATCACAGTATATAGAAGGTAATAGAGTTATTATTTTATAATGGAAACAACAATGAAATAGTAAGTGGAAGAATAAGAGAACTTGAAAAAAGGTGGTGAAATCATTACCTCTTCTTTGGGTTCTTTCTTTTGATTTGATCAAAAAAGATCATTAAGTTGGATTTATTATCAATGTAATGCCTCTAGAATGAATTTAGGATATTTGGGAGGATATTTGGGCAGGGTTAATCCATGAAAAATGGCTTTGGAGGTGTGATTTTGGGAGAAGGGGAAGTGCCCTTTTATAAAAGGGGTGAGGGTCAATTTAGGAAAAGATTAAATTAATAATTTATTATACAATCATATTCGGTTTATAATGGTTATAAATGAATTTATTTCAATCCTTATGTGGTTCTGGGTCCAAATCCTCTAAACCAATAGGTTTTATAATAGTATAGGTTACCATTTTAACCTTATCTTTTAGATTTAACTCTTAAATAAATAGTTTAACTTTTATAGTGTCTTCTTGTATTCTTACTCTGTATGGTTAATAAACATTTTATTAATATCCAAAGGAACCTCATGTGGATAATTAATGGAATATATAATATTATTTAATCCCTTTGGTCGAACCTTATATTTTTTGGAATATTATATCAACCAATAATATAGTATTTGTTTTAAATATTAATTTATGTCAATTTTGACACTATTTGGTATTTTGTTTTTGTGAAAGTCATCACAACATTATTTCATCAAAATACATACACTTAATTATCCCTAACATGTCATATTCACCTAGAAAATTTTTGTATGTCATAAAAACGTTGAAATTAGATTTATTTTAATATTTATAACATCATTTATTTGATTTCTTCATTAATAAGGTAATTACTGCATCATCATTGTGTCATAAATAAATTTCCTTATTTAATGTCTAAAACTTATAAATAAGATACCATGATGTATAAAATATTTTTATATTTTCAAATAATATTTATAGTCAAAATTATTACTTATATAACACCATTTAAAAATTATTTACTAACAGTGTTTTGTTTATGTCAATTTTGTGTTTACATTAAATTAATTAATATAAAGTGTGATTATCATTCATAAGTGAATCCATGGGGTCCCAAAATCGACCCAATGATGCCCATAGTTTGACATTACTCATCCAATATGGTTAGAACATGTGTTAAGGTTATTTTTAATTATTACAATATTCTTTTTACCTTGAATTACCCTATTTATCTTTAACCGTAGTAAATAAAAGTCAAAAATTAGCATTCACCTAAAATTATTTTCATATTATTGAACCAAATATTACTTTCTGAGGTTAACCATGTCTCTCGGAATTTTGAAACTTCACTCATAGAAGCGGTAAAATTATGTTTTATGTGAATTTGCAAATTCTCCAAAGAGGTGGGTAAAAGACAGTGAGAAGTCAAAAAAAAATAATATATCTAAAATTATTATAATCTGACTCCAATTTATTACATTGAATTTATATAGGTTTTATCTATCTATTTTTACGTAAAATAAATTTAAAAAAAAGTATTCATTAATTAATAATCTGGTTTTAAACAATAACTCTGTGTTTTTCACTATTCATCTAAAATTGAATATTTTCATAAAAATACCAAAAATTCACCCTAGGATAATTTTGATATTCCAAATCCATAAATAATGTGTATTTTACCAAATTAAAAATTTATAGTTTTCATTTATTAATTTAAAATTAATTCTCGTTGTCAAAACAAATATCGTGTTTTTAAGAAACAATAACTTCAAATGATTGACATTTGTTTATGTATAATTTCAATGTGAAATTTATTTCAATGACCAACATTGGATTAAAGGGTAAAAATATAATCTAGTTATACTTTCAAAACATTAAGATGTATAATTATACAATATAAATTATTTTGATTAAAAAAGTTGTTTTCAGTTATAATATAGTATTTTTCACAATTAACCCAAATATGATAGTTATCAGGAAAACACAAAAAAATTATTGAAACTAAATTTCTTATGTCCTGGTTATAAATAAGTAGTTTATTTTGTCAAATTGAATATATAAAAGCTTCAAATATTGGATTTAAAAAGGTTTTTCCATTAAAAGGTAGAATAATTGGAATTTTTTAGAAATAATTCTTTTATCTGAAAAAAATTATTTTGTTCATACATTATGTCTATGAAACTCATAATATGGATTATAAAATTATAAGGATTTTATAATGTTCAAAATTCAGTTGCTACTATTCATAACCGCTTTTGAATGACTAGTTTGATAAGTCGTGATGCGCTTGAACTCAGTGTTGCGTGTAGTGCAAGTTATTGCATTATATTGAAGAAATAACGTACTATGAAATTTTGAGGTGTTAAACTTTATCAGCGCTAAAATCACTATAAAATCACTGATAATGGGATATGTTATCAACTCTTATAATTAGCACTGATAAATATTTACCTATATCAACGCTTTTTGCTTAGTGCGGATAAAAGGTGGTGTTTCCCTTGCCTGTTTTTTGTAGTAGGGAATGATATTCCATTAATAAAATTAATAGGATAGGAAACACTGAATACCTCTGAGTTGGTATATCACATTCATGTGAGGTGATAGCCTAAAAATACATATGAATAAATATAGGCTTTTCCATAGAGTATAATAATGGAGAAACGAAAAAAAATACATACTATAAATGAATTCTTCAGGGTATAATATGTACTGTATAAAAATAAAATACTCAAATTCAATCCCATTTGAAATTGAAATTGATGCCACCCTCTTAGCAACATGGAGGAAGATACACAAAATCCTCTCATGGGTCCACATGATGTACTTATAGAATTACTATACTACAACTATCCTCTAGAAGCTTTGGGTCCTCTATGGACACCAATAAAGAGCATATTTTTTACATCACTGTTAGCATTCATGGGAGGAGACAATTATTGGTGACTTTACACACACCCATATGATACCTTGTAATCACCCAGTATAAAGAAGCATGATATTAGTTTACTCATCACCCTGATGGAATGTAAATTAAGATACATAAAATTTAAAAATATATAAAATCAATAACTAGATATTCTCAAAATAAAATCTAATTTTTAAGGTGAGTTCATGACCTCACTACTAGAATATGATTTGATTAGAGGATAAACGTTATCACTAATCCAAGATATTTCATTCCATAAGTAATTACACCCATGATTGAACTAATAAGAGATGTTTCAGTCATTGGGGATTAATGCATAGATGGAAATCTGCCCAACAGATCATTCATGTTAGGTCTAGATAAGAAGAATCACCAAGGAAAATAATATTGATCATCCGATATACAAAATATTTTATTCTCAACCTCACGAAAAATAATCGATTTTAATACATATATAGATGATCACTCTATATGTTGTGATTTATTTCGTGCCTTGTATGGAATAACACTTTAAATATGTCATCACATATCCATGTAATTTTTTCAAATAAATTAATAAATACACAACCTCGGGCAGAATATTTTGGGATCACACTTCATGCCTCACATAGGGATTCTATAACTCTACTTGAGACTGATACTGTAAAGGGTATCATATATTATTCAGAAAAAATGATTCATCATAGTACCATTATGGGTATTTACTAGGGGAATGTTTCGTAAAGATGTTGGTCCTTTCAGAATCTGTTTGAGGGAGCTTACACATTATTTCATTAGAGTTGATCTGATAATAATAACATCTTCAACATTACAATGCGTTAATATTTACTATGTCCTAATAGGTATGTGTTTTTTCTAAACAAACATGGAACTAACCATGTCTTAGTCTAAAAAAATATAAATTTCTACAAAATACAAGTGTTTTCCCCATTTGAACATAGTGTGCAAATATTAGTTTGACACTCAACATGCCATATTGTATATATAACGTACTTAATCTACATCCCATGTAATCATGGATTCTCATGTACATTATTCATGTCTAAATACATTATGTTACAATGAACATCTGGTTCACATCACCCACATAGTGTGTAGGGGTTGGGAAAAAACACAACATCTGCCATATACACATGCCAATATTCATTTTGAATTATACAACATGTGCTCTACAACACACAGTGTATGGGACCACATTGTCCCTATAGCATGTAATCTCTATACACATCAATCCATATGGGCCACACTATGTGTGAATCCACCAAATTATATGGGGTTCACATGGAATCTTGGGTTTATGTTCACTATACATGATGTTTTATAAGTTTTTGTGTCACACGACACTTGGATCTAGAAGAAGACATTTTGTTTTTATATCCACAAGGAATCATTAGCTTCTAACTATACGAGAATACAAGATGTGTGTTCCTCTAAAATATGAGTTGTTTAGTTAGAAATTTCCTAAAAATAATAGAACATTCTTATGTTTTCTCCCACTCATCATTATTTCCTTCGATATCGCCAACAAAATTATGGAAATACACAAATCTATGTTACCAAACATCAATGGCTTGATGAAAGAAATATTCATTCCATTGGGAACTGAACATAACATCACAATCACTATCTTGTTCCACTATACAACCCAGACCATGGGAGGCCAACTATCGCAGCCAACTTCGTCATGCTCATCACTGGTGGACAAGTTCTTGGCACATTAACTCTCTCATGAACCTAAACATTATCTTCCCAAGGAAGTTTCACTTAAATGCATCACAATTTCCCCAATCGAACAGCCAAATATTACATCATAATCATATCACTATTATTTCATAAAAAATATCAAACCCAAAAATAATTTTAATTATTTTTTTACAAATCAACTACAGAAAATAGTTTTCACTATGTATTTATCAAACATTCACCCTTAAGGTTGTGAAAATGATTAATTTTTAAGAATAGTTGGATAAATGAATAAAACACCAACATGTGGAAGAATGAGGTTCCATTTTTCATGTTGGCCTCATTCCATTACTATTATTGAGTATAATGAATATAAAATAATCATGTATAAATAATTATTATCAATTTATAATTAATTTATGATAAAGAAGATTTTGGATAACAGAAGAGCGATTTATACCTAAAATAATTATTTTTGGGTTATTTCATATTCATCTCAATCCATAATGTGTAAAACTACCACAAGATCAAATGACCTACCATGAGTTCAGATCAATCACTGATGAATAATGAATCCCCCATGTTGTCATCTGTTATATCCATGATAACCTTTGATGACAAAGCACCTCATGGTACACAATACATAAAATAATGAGCCCATATATTTACAAAAACTCACTTACAAAAAAATTCATTAATATCAGTCCACTCCATAATAACCCATGTGGTTATATGTCTAAACCTATTATGTAACAAATATTGGTATATAATTGGAGTGAGTTATACCATGGTTATTGACTAAGTATATTAATATAAAAAGTAATTATCTACCCGGAATCACACATAATCCAAATTCCTAATGTGAAAAAAGTTTATCTGTCATGGTTATAGTATATCCCATGTTCTAGTTTAATGTATGAAATAAAATTCCCATCTATTACAACATTATATAGTAATACCATTATTTATAAAAAACATCCACACATGATATAGTATATATAAAATATTTATATCACCACACAAAGGCTCTCTTAAACTATTAATTATCTATTAACACCACAACATATGTCATGACCCAATTCAATATAGGGCTCGAGATGCGACTACCATGACCCCCCTCAATAGGAAAGGGATGGAAACCAGCACTGAAGGAATAACGAAATCACGGAGGACTTTTATTAAGTACCTTTATTAAACAAACATCCATCTTGATTCAAATGTATATAGAGAAAGAGTACAAGACAATACACTTCTATAAACTATACCATGATTGCTTAAACCTCTATATGGTACCAATATATAGTAGTGTAAAATGAAAAGTAATAGGAAAAAATACACACCCAATATGAAATATGTACCATCCTAATAAAAATCTAGATAAGTAAATACCTGATAGAGCCCAACTTCTGAATCCCAAAATATGACCACAATACCCGGTCTAAAAACCCAATATCCTCAAGTTACTATATTGTAAAAGTAATCCAATTCAATATATTTATAAGACACGACACATTTTGAAATCCCATGTATGGGTCAGTGTATAAATATCCAGTAGAACTTCATGAATGATGAGGAGGAGTTGTAAGAGATACAAGAGGATGAGAAAGACAGTATATAGAACATGGTATTGTGAAAGAGTATAAATCAACACAATAAATTGTGGAAGTACACTCATACAAACATAAGGGTCTATACACTGAGATTAGATTAAATACCCATTGTGTCTTTACCACCCATATAAAGAGTGTAGACTCATCTAGAACTGATAAGTGAAAACAGAAAACACATGGCATTTGCTGCACTTATTCACCTCTCCTAGAAGGAGAGTATCCTTATAAATGGTGTGGATTCCAAATTAATATATATATAAATATATATATATATATTCAATTAAAATAATACCCACAAAGAAAGTTATGGGATCTCTATCTCATTTTCAATATTATGAAAAAGAGTAACTAATTATTCTAAAATTCAATCAGAGATGCCCATCAACCAATGAATCTTCCCAAAAGTTACCATAAAATCCTTAGCATTCCATTTCACTATGTATTACATCCGAGTACTTAGGAAATATTAGAGTAACACTCAATATGTAGTTAATTATAGAGGTTCTATTTATAAGTTGTCGAAGACCCAATTCCTAGATCTACTAGAGGGTTCCACTCAAAGGACATAGATGACCGTCTACCTTGGTCTACTAAATGGTACAACTAGAAAGGCATCGAAAACCCACTGCCTAGCTCTACTGGAGTGTACCAATTAGAAGTCATCTTATACACACTACAATGATAAACTAGAAGGTACCACATGGTAGATTTTAAAGACACACTTCTCAGTTAAAGTGGAGGGTACCACACTATAGACGTCGATGAGCCACTAGGAATCTCAACCAAAGGGTAATACTCAGTATAGATTGAAGACCCACTACCCAGATCAACTAGAGTGTACCACTCAAAAGGTCTCTAGTGAACCTGTATGATCAATGTCATCATCATGTGTTTTCTTATCATGTTATATTCATAGAGCATTTCACAACATGTCTCAAAAGACACATCTGAGGTAACCACTGCATTATATGAATGAAAAAACTCCATATTATCTACTCATATGTAAAAAATCACATTTCAAACAAATAAGAAACATAGTGTTGATGATTTATCAAAATGAAACATGGGGTACATGGCTTATAAGAGGACCCATATGGCTTGTGGTCTCACTTTATCTCCTGCACATGCATCTAGATGGTACACAACACATATACATGAGTTATTATACACCATTCTGGTGGACATCACAACATGTCAAGGATAACTAGGACTAGTGATGTGTATATTCTAGTCATTTATGTGTAATCAAGTATACAATGTTTGCAAGGACATGTACTTTCTGAAGGCGTCATATAAAAACCCTACTTATTATTTGAAATTTAAACATATTTTATTAAATATAATTTTAATTTATATCAATCCAAAGATAGAGAGTTCTACTGTGTTTGGGTTTTAGGAACATTACATAACAACATAAAATAAGAAATACAACAACATTTTTATTGAAAAGTTCTTTGACATTACCATGAAATACCTTCTTATGCAAGAGTGTATTGGATAACATGAGGACTTACATAATAATGGGGTGTTCTATAATGGATAGTATGGGAGTAAACATTTCATAAAATTATGATAAACCTACATTTTTGAAATGTCATATCAACAAGGAATAAATAAAAATGAATACTAAGTTATGATTTTTCATGATAATCATAACATGGGAAATGAGGGAAAAAACATAAGACATGACATTAGAAACACAAATAATAGCTAAAATGAAAACACTTCATGGTTACAAAAAGTACCATAATGTTATCATGTAAACCCATGTCCCAATACGATGTATCATGATACTAAACACTACCCAATGCATAGGAGCGCTTTTATGGTGCACCCTTCATATACATTTTAATCTCTTCTTAATTTTTCCACATAGATCATATTACATGGATTCAGTCAACAACATATTATTATTTCAGGATTTCGAAATGTGGAATATATTATTTACGTCCAAAAACAATAGTATTATGTTCATAAATGTGAATTCCTTGATATATAAATGGGTATCGAATTCACTACATTATTATCTTGAACGCAAAAATCATGGTACAATTTCAAAAACATAATCATGTCATATAAAAATTCATAAAATACATTGTTGATTATGATAGTGGTATACCAAAACATATACATTAAATGGATAATATGAGGAATATTTAAGAACATATCAAAATATGAGAAAATGAAAATTATAAGACATAACATAAATGGGATTCTTGATAAAGGAGACGGGTGGAAGATCACTTATAGAACATTGGTATAGAAGAGGGTGGGATTAAAGTGTCATGGTGGGGTTTAATGTGAGTGAAATTAATATCCCATCATTTATAAATATAATGTATAGTATCTGGATCATGGAACATCATAGCCCAACATATGAAATAGGAATTTAAGAAGTATAATATAAAAAAGTGCATTATTGGAAATGTGAAGAGGGAAATCCCTTAATTGGATATATTTCGTCTATATATTGAGTACTATATGGAGAATAATTCATATTGTGGATGTGATTCATGAAGTTTTTGGGAAGATAAATGGGATCATTGGTTGGTTTATGTAGGAACGGAGGGTGGTTTATTTATTATTTCAGTGTTGGACAATTCGTAATAAAATATTCAAAACCAAAAACTATCCCAATTTTTTTCAAGTGTTTTATGGAAAAGGGGATTGTATGAAATTATTTCATAATGCCAATGGTGGATATTATAAATATAATTCCCTTTCTTAATTGGATGTATGTCACACTCTCAAAGAAATGATTTAAAATCTTAAAATATTTTATAAGTCATGGAGTATTCATGGATGATTTATAAAATAAATAAAATAAAATCAAAATCAAATTATATTAAAAGAAAAATATATTTTAATAAGTGGAACTAAAATAGTGTTTATTAAATCACTATAGGTCCATTATGATGTCTTCAAACACATCATATATTTATACGGTAGTTATTTTTTACTCAAAAAATAGATTGTCTCATAAAATTTCAAAAAATTAATTATTGGATAATTTTGACATCCCAATTAAAAAAATTATATTCATTTTATTTATTTAATTAACTAAATATGTGAATTTTCACATTTAATATAAAAAGTAGTTATTTATTAAAGATTAATGGGTTTTGATAAAAAAAATTGAAATATTTAAAAAAAATTACTTTTAACTTCATAAAATTTATATGATCATTTATATTTAAAAATCGTTTTTTGGTAATAATAAATTATAAAAATAAAATTTCTATAAAAAATATTAATTCAATATAATATATTTAATAATTTAATCTGAATATTATCCTAAAATACTTGCGGTGCTTTAAAATTAATTTACAAAGTAACAATAATATTAAAAAATATATTAATTATTCCATAAAAAATATTTTAAATATTATTATTTCTATGTTAGTAATAAATATCCTATTATTAAAAAAATATTCCCTATGTGTAAGTTGCGCAATGGTGGATATTTTATGGGGCATTTGGTGAACATGGTTTCGTCCATAATCTCGATGAGGCTGAACATCAGCCATAAACAGTTTCAATCATGCATAAGATGTTTGATATCAGCTTCTGGTTGGACTTTGTAAAAGTCCATAAATGTTATCTTCCTTATAATCTCTTATAAATGGGTGCCATAGGGTATGATCCAACTTGTTAAAGAAATCACTTTTTTTTTCTATGTCAATAGGATTTGATAAAACCATATATTTACAGTATTAATATGATCCGTGTTTAGAGGAAATATTATCAAAGGTAAATATACATTATGTTAATTTAAAATTCAACTGGATATAATAAAATAAGTGCAAGTATATTCTTTTAAATTATTTCATTTTATTAATTCAAATTAAATGGAATGTTATTCATAAATGTTCGTGTCGTTAAAACCTTCCACCCATAAAAATTTTCACACTAAAAATTTTATTTTCCCATAGTAAAATAGATGAGGGTAACCTTGCATCATCACCTCTTTAGGTTCCCATGTTGATTCATCAAACATTCTGTTTAACCACAACACTTTGAAAAGGTCCATTGACTTGTTTTGAATAATTTTTTTATACGATCTATGAACTTCACCAGTTGCTCTATAGAAGAAAAATAATTATCCAATGGTACCACTTCTAAATATAGTACATGTGAGGGGTCTGGTATGTACTTTTTTAAGAGGGATACATGGAATAAATCATGTACCGAAGATTGGTTTGGTGGGAGTTCTAGTCGATAGGCCATTTCTTTGATCTGATAGTGGATCCCAAAAAAGATTATGTATATTGGACTATGATCTAGTTTCTTCCCAAATATCACCACACTTAAACATAGATATTTGGGGATGAAAACCATGTTTCCAACATCAAACTCAAGGTCCCATCAATGATTATCAACATAGATCATTTTTCATATCTGAGCATCTTTGATGTGAAGTTGGATGGTCTAATCCTTATCCACTATTTCATCAACCATTTTTGGATCTTGATGTTTCCATTCCCAAATATCATCCCAACATTATGGTTTTCCACACCTCTTATCATAATGGGATTAATATGGATCTATTTGGATTCTTGAGTGGAAACTATTGTTGTATGAGAACACCGCCCAAGGATGATATTGGCCTCATATTCATTTTAGGTCATTTCAAAAAACATCCATCATGTCCTCAAGTGTTTTTATAGTCCCCACAGATTGGACAACAATTTGACGGTGATAATCAGTACATAAATTTCACTCAATTTTTAGAGAATAATGGAGAGTTTTGAAAACAAATTTGTGAATCATAGATCATGACTGGACATAATCAATAGTGCTACTCTATTAAAACTTACCACATCGATTATGTGTATATGTTCGAGTTGATCTACTGAGAAATTATATCGAATTGTAATCATTTATTTAGTATTTTTCAGATGATCCATAATAACCTAAATAGAATTTTTTCTATTGGATTTAATTTTATCTCTAGTGAAAAATTCCAAGGTGCAGTTTTCCCATTTCCATGTTGGTGTTGGTAATGGTTGCACCATGCCCTTATACTTAGATTTTTCATCTTCACATAAGGACATACCAGGGATTTTGATGTATCTAAAGTGATATCCTTCTTCATTTTATCCAACAAATATTATTCCCAGATATCTCGATACATAATTTTGTTTCATGGGTTAATTGAAAAAGATTAACTATATCCTTCGTCTGAATATTCTATCTTTAACTTGGGTATAATGGAACACATAGTCCTGACCCAAATTTCACAAATCATTATTCAATAACATTAAAAACCAAGGATTTAACTTTTTTGATAGTTTCAAATTTATTCTGACTCCCCACATCACCTTTTTTATAATCAACTTACATTTCCAATGGATAAGCTTGAGAAATAATTTTTTAAAATGATACATGATGTTCCATTCCATATAATTCCATTTCCAATCTTCATCATGTCTATCAAGATAATATCCTTATTGATTGTCAACAATTCTAGAATTGATGAATCCTTTTTAACTTTTAGAATCGTGTACATTATTCACATTCCCTGGATGGTAGTGGATTGACCAGTCGTAATACTTTATGATCTCTAACCATCTCCATTGGAATATATTTATCTATTTCTGTGGGAATATATATTTTAAAACTATTTTGATTCATCTATATTACACAATTCTTCCAAAAGAGATAAAACAGACATATTTTTAACGTAACAATCATAGCTTCTATCTCTAGATCATGTTTGGGATATTTTTCCTAATGAATTTTTAACTTCCTTATGGCGTAAGAAATGAATTTTTCATTTTGAATCAACATGAATCCCAATTAATTCTTTGATGCATCTATGAAGATTACAAAATGTTCCCGATTTTTGGGTACTATTATCACATGGGCTATGCCAAACATCATTTTTGACACTATAAATATTTATTCACATTCATCATTTCATAATAATTTGGGTCCATTCTTTGTTATCTTGGTAATAGTGTTTGAAAACAGTGAAAAACATCTAAAAAATTGGTGATAATATCCAGCTAACCCAAGTAATCATTTGATATCTATTACAGATGTTGGATTCATCCATCCCTAGATCTACTCATTGTTTTTGAAAGGTATATAGCATAGTTCATAGCTACACCTCATGGTCCTCCTTGGTTTTAGAGTATATTAGAATATATTCTATAAAGAATACCTTATTATTATCGAGGTAATCTCTAAAAATTCAATTCATCAAATAAAATAATATTGATAGGGAATTAGTTAGTCCAGAAGTCATCTCTATGAACACATAGTGCATGTACCTTGTAAGAAAAGCTTCCATGGGGATATCCTCCTTCTTAAAACATACATGGAAATATCTTGACCATATACTTACCTTAGTGATTTTTTTTTCATCACATATCTTATTGAACAAGTCATCAATTCATGGAAATGTATACATTTTCCTTATCAGGACTTTTTGCACTCATTATAATAAATGCAAAGGGGAATTGAACCATCCTTATTATTAATGAATGAGACTTGTTCACTTTTGGGTGAAGCACTTGTGTGTATTAACCATTTATCCAGATTATATTTTAGTTGTTTATTATATTCCTCATGTTCGACAATAACTATTCTATACAGAATCTTGGATATTGGAAACTCTATATGTATAAGATAGATAGAAAATTTAACATCTCAGCTAGAAGTAACACCATGTAATTCTTTAGGAAACACATCATCATAATCCCTCACAATAGGCATGAATTCAAGAATGATTATTTTCTATGACTAAATAATTTGACCTTGATATGCTTTCTCATAGAGAAAGAACATCCACACTTGAGATGATATTGCTAAAGAATATCCATAATCATCCTTTCAACTGTACAGAATTGGGGGCTGCTTCTACATATAGAGAGTGATTTCCCTATCACCAAAATTTATGCTCGCTCTATATAAGGTAATCAAATAAACTCTTTTGATTGAATCAAATTTCACCAAGGGATGTATTAAATGGTTCATAGGTTAAATCTGTCATCATATTGTTACACTGGAGGAGTTATAAACATGGGATGCAATCATTTTCCCATTATCCACTTCCACTAACACAACTACTTCAATACATTTTGTGGTGTTTGTATAGAACTACTAATATTTTGTGATATAAATGAATATTTAGAATTGTGGATGGAAAACATACCTTTTACATTTACATTCTAGTTCTTCTTTATAAAATATATATGAATAGGGATGTGTATTTTTAAAATATTTAACACATAATAGGGAATTAAATGACATTAAAGGTATAAGTTATAAATTTCTTTTATCTCCACAACAAATGAGTTTCTATACATCAATCTATGTTATTCATGATCTACTTTATATCATATATTCTAATTGGATTTTTTTTATTTTTTCCCTTAAAAAGAATTTTTAATGTGCATATGAATTTAGAAAATAATATCCCTCAAAGTGTTAACCCATGATCCCATTATGGCCTATTTTTAGCTACCAGGTTACCCTGAGAAAATCATAGAACACCTGGTTGGAGTATTTACTAATAGGTACCTCATTACCCAAACCACGCCCAATTGTAGTACCCATACTAATATTTATTTTCTTGACAATCCACTTTCTCTATATCACCCAAATTTCGGGATGTTCTCTTACACATAATCATATCTCTATGGGGTTTCACAAGTGTTTTCTAATCCTAATCCCAAATACAACTAAACGTATCCTTTGATACCTATTATAACAACCCTTCTCATTCATTCACATTTAACAATGATTTATTATATAAAATTTCACATAATAAATCTCTATATATTGAAAGGTCAAGTGTATTATTGTTTTATTAACATTAAATAAAAACTAAAAACATTAAATATAACAAATAAATTCTGTTTTAAAACATCATTGACATGAACAAAACATTCCTTTGTAAATAACACTTCATGGGATAACCCAAGGACATACATATGAAAGGGAAGAGATATATAGCCCAGTAAAGAAGTAAAACTGGCATAACAAGAGGATAATAATACATGTTATAAAAGTTATCTCAATACGGCATAAAATACAATGAATAATATGGCATTATTTAGTATGATTATCATATAATGTGAAATGTGGAAACAACAAAAAAAGGTATATCATAATCCTAAGTCAAATCTACATTACCAATACTTTATAGTGGACAAAAGTCCCTTAAAAAAATTCAGTAAACTATTATACCAACATTATTTATCATGATTCTAAAACTTACTCAATGAATTAGATCACTATAAACCATAAATATTCATTGATGTCTATCTATGTCGGTTCATCCAGTGGGAAATCCTATCGAATAACAAGAAAGTGGTAGTGTTTTTTAGATGATCCACAAAAAGACCAATAAAATTATTTCCCATGGATTTCATTTGATGTCTGCTGAAAATTTTATACTGATGTATTACCATTTGAATTTTGTTAGAGGTAATGGCCACTTCATCACCTTATAATTCTCCTATTTAGCCTTTACCTACTTTCGTATCAGTCCCTTTGATGTATAATGAGTTATCTCATTCATTATGTTATCCCACCAATTATTCTCTCAAAGATCATTATAAATCCACTTTTTTACTATGTCAATAAAGAAATTCATACTCTTTTCATAATCTAAATTCTCTTTACATAAATCAATATTTGATGGAAAACATATTCTTGACCCAAATATCAAAATTCCTTCTTAATTAACATTAAATTATGAGGATTTCCCTTTTCAAAAAGTTTCCTCATACTTCTAAATTACAACATCATCTTTTATTTCCTACATTAACACTCCCTAAATTGATGGTTGAGAAATAATATTTTAAAGTATTTATGATGTACCTTTCATTTTGATTCCCACACTTATCTTCATCATGTCGAAGAAGATCACAGCCTTAGTGATTCTCATCAATGATATAATTGAATTGTTTTTTCTACATAGATCATATGATACCTAGTTCACTTTCTGTGGACGGTAGAGTATTTATATTTTGTAATCCTTGATAAACTATAACCGTCATATTTGGAACATATTTAACTCATTTTATCTTAATATATATGTGAGAATTATTTTTATCGAAAAATATTTCATGTTTCTCCACAAATTGATAATGTCTCTAGATTTTTTATGAAACGATCAATGATTATTACTACAGATCAGGTGTGGGATTGGTTTTATAATTAATTTTCAATTTCGTTGAGGCATAGGAAATGACTTTTTCATTTTTCATCAAGACACTTCCCAATCAATTTTTTGAATCATCACTATATTTTATGAAAATATCCCCACTCATGGGTAGTGGGAGTATAGTGTATGTGAAAAGATTCATTTTAAAATCCATGGATATTTCTTTTGAATATTATTTACAAGATAATTTTACTCATTTCTGTGTTTTATTGGTAATATTATTCAATATTCATGAAGATTTTCTCACAGATCAGCAATAATATTCAGATAACCCAAGGATCATTTATATATATGTAACAGATGTTGGCCTCAGACATCCCTCAATTTTTTTTTCTTGGAAACATCTATATATATCCCACTTCATGGGATGATATTCCCCCGTAATGAGCCGACCTTCAACCAAAGCTCACACGTGATTTACTTTCCATATATATTCTCCATTCGCAATGTCTTTAGAGTCGTGCCAAGATGATCCTTATAATCCTCCTTGTTTTTAGAGTATATAAGAATATCATATATGATAAAATCCAAATATATGTCTAAGTAATATCCTTAGACTCCATTCATCATGTCCGTGAAGATTTATTGAGTATTAGTGAGTCCTAAAGGCATCACTATCAACTCAAAGTGCTAGTACCTTATAGAAAAAGCAGTCATAAGGATATCTTCCTTCATCACACTCTCTTAGTTATATACTAACCAAATTTACACCTTGTAGAAGTATTTTTCTCCATCTAACTAAAAAAAAGTCATCAATTCATGTAAAAGGTTAATTGTTTTTTATCATTATTTTACTGATCTTGTGATAATCAATCAAAAGGCACATTGACCTATCCTTCATGATGAATAATAGATATTGTGGAACCCATGGTGGAGAGAATTCGAATATAAACACCTTATATATTTACTAATTTAATTTTTATTTCGGTTTCTCAAGTTCCACAATATCCATTTTATATGGAGTCTTCCATATAAGAAACACCCCATGTATATGATCTTTCAGAAATTCAACCTCTTAGTTATAAGAAAGACCATGAAATTCTTCAGGAAACACATCAAATTATTTCTTCCCAATAGGCAAGTCCCCATGAATGTTTCTTCCCATACAATTAATCTATTGAGTAAGATACACTTAATCTAAGGGAAATGATTTCTCTGCTTGAGATAACGGTGTTAAAGAAGATTCATCATCCATTATCAGCAGTATAGAATTAGAGTCTAGTTCTCCATATGGAGAGTGATTTTTCTCTCACAAAAATTTATAATTTCTCTATATAGGGAATTAAAATCCATGCCTAGGATCAAGTATATTACAAAAAGTAGAGTATTATACTATTTATAGGGAAGTATGATCCAAAAAATATGATGTGGAGGGTTTTTGCACATAGGATGCAATAATTTCACCATTTTACATTTCCATCAGCATCATTATATCCATTCATGGTGGTGGTGTTTGAATAGCTCTAGTAAATGTTTGTGATGTAAAGGAATGTGTAGAACTATGGAAGACAACTATAAAATTCACTTTTTTTATTGTTCGAATTTATTGATTATATGAAATGGTTGTGTATTTTTAAATATGTAACATGAAAAGGGAAATCCAATGAATGTAGGGGGTTAATTTATAAATTACATTTATCTACTTGAATTTCGAATTTCTAGGATTAAATTTGCGTAATTCAGGATCTACTTCTAAACATATATTGTTATTGGATATTTTATTCATTATTCCATTAAAAATAGTTTGTAATGAGCTTATTAATTTAACAATTCATATCCACTATGAGTGTCAAACCAGGTGAATAGTAAATCATGTTGTACTATACAAGGACACTTTTAGTCTAGCCCAAAACACCTTGTCGGAGTTGTTACTCCCAGGTACATATATACCAGAAAAAAATCTAGTTAGAGTATCCATTATAGGATGTATTTTCTTGATAAGCCACATTCTATATACTCTTCAAAATTTAGGGATGTTCTCTTATAGTTAATCTTATACTCATGTGTTTTTCTAGGGACATTCAAATCCTAATCTGAAAAATAACTAAACCTATCCTCTACTACCAACTATAAAAACCCTACTCTATAAATGAAATTTAAAATAGATTTATTAGATAAAATTTCACTTAATAAAACTCTTATTATTGAGAGTTATAGTGTTTTTGGTATTTAGAAACATTACATAACATCTTAAACCTGAAATAAAAAAACATTTCTTTAAAACAATTCTATGACTTGACCACAAAATTACTTTGTACATAACACGGTATGGTATAACATGAGGACATATATAATAAAGGGGTGATATATAAAGCCTATAAATGTAGAAAAAATTTCATAAAAGGAATATAAAATTCATTTTATTCATGTAATAAATGCACATTAATAATAAGTCTTGATTGAGGGGGATAATCAGAACATGGGAAAAGTGGAACCAATATAAATCATTACATCATAAACATAATTCAATGCATAATTTTGATGACACCATAGTGGAAAAAATTAACATAATGGAATCAGGTAAACATGTGTACCAAGATCATGTATCATTATAATAACCATTGCCTAGTGTGTTGGAGTGATATCTAGTTGCACCCTGCATAAACATTTCAATCTCATGCTTAACTTTTCCACATAGATCGACTATCATGGATTCATTCAACACCATAATTTTATTCAATGATATATAAAAATTGAATACATTCATTTATGTCCCAAATATATAGTATTATATACATAATGGTTAATATCTTTTGTAGTTAAATGTGTATGATACTCACTACACCATTATCTAGGGATGGAAAACCATGGTGGAATTTCGGAAACATAATGACATCATATAAAAATTCATAAAATGTATTGATGATAGTGAAATGGGTATTCCATCGCATTGACATGAAAAGTATTATAATATTAATATTTAAGAACATATCCCAAAATAATAAAAAGGATTTTATAATACATAATATAAAATGGATTCTTGAAAATGTAGATGTGTGAAAAATCCCTTACGGAATTTTGGTATAGTAACATGTGGGATTAAAGGATCATTGGGGCGATTAATGGGAGTGAAAATAACCAACATAATTTATACTTAAAATTGAATGTAAGGGTATCATGGAAAATCATACACCACCATTCAAAAATATAATTTAAGAAGCATAATATAACCAAAGTGCTAGAATGAAAATGTGAAGAGAGAAATCCCTTACTTGGATGTGTGTCTCCAAAGGCTTGGGAGAGGATGCTTGGGAACTTTGGGGAACCAAGAGTTGAATCTAGTGATTATATATAATATTTTTGGATGATATTCATGGATTTTAAATGATTATAAATGGGATCTTGGTTGGGATTATATAGGAAAGGAGGGGAATTCCTTTATTATTTTGTTTTTGGAAAAATCATAATAAAATATTAAAAAACAAAAAACATCCCGTTGTTTTTTTCCATGGATTCTGGAAAAGGGGATTGGAATAAATTATCTCATATGTCCAACAGAAGAACATATTTAAATAATGACCTTACTTATGTAGAGGTGTGTCACTTTCTCATGGAGTGGATTTTAAAATCTTAAAATATATTTTATGTCATGGTGGATTCAATAAGGGATTATAAATTAAATAAAATAGACTCAAAAATACATTATATTAAAGGGAAAAAAATTTGGGTGATTATACCTTCAATAGTATTTATTACATCATTACCGGACCACTATGATGTCATAAAACAAAACATATATTTATACTATATTTATGTTTTACCCAAAAATTACAATGTCTCAGAAAATTATAAAAAAACTCAATGATGGATTTTTTAGATTACTTGATTGAAAAAATAATATTAATTTTATCTAAATAATTTTGTAAATATGGTAATTTTAAATATTAAAATAATATTAATTTTATTTAAAAGTATTAGATTTTGATAAAAATAATCATCAAATCATAATAAAAATTAAATTCGAGTTCAAGAAAGTTATATAATAATTTATACATAATAAATGTTATATAATAATAATATTATAATATAATACTTTTTATTTCAAATAATCATCAATTCCTCAAAATGGATTTGGTAATTAAATTTCCACATTAACAAAAAATACTACATCTGTTTTAAAAATCATATACAAATTAACAAAAAATAGAAGAAAATATATTTATTATTCATTAACAATTAATGTAAATAATATTATTTCTAGGGCCATGATACATATCACTTTATTACACGAGTACTTTCCCTAGTAGTATGGTGCGCGATGTTGGGGCATTCACTGGGTCGTTCTAGTAACATGGTTGGGGTTGTGATCCCAATGATCTTGATCTTTTCCCGTAAATGGTTTTGGTCTTTCTTTAGTGGTTGGATATATGATTGGTCATGGTGTAGGGAAAATCCAAAAAATATATATCTCACATGGAAGCTCCAATAAATGGGCTTTATAGGGTACGATCCTACTAGTCGAGTGTATATCTTCCTTTTCTATGCCAAATGGATTTTTTAAATCCATATATTAATAATATTCATGTGATCATTGTTAAACAAAAATATTATCCACAAAAAATAGACTTAATAGTCATGTATTTTCAATTTTGATATAACAAAATAACTTCAATCATTTTATATATCAATAAGACATTTCATTAAGTCAAATGAAATGGAATTTTAGTCATAAATTTTTGGGTAATTACACTTCTTTACCAAATGATCGTTCACATGGGTTGTCCAAACGGGAAAGGGATGACTGACATGTGGCAGAGATTGAAAGTTGTGGCATCCATAGATTTTCAAAAACATTAGAATCCACTATGGAAAGGCAACACATGGATTTTGTATCCTTTAACTTGTCATGATTTTGGTTTTTTATCAGATATCTCATATATGATCATTCACATCAAATCTACTGGATCTATGACATATTTGACCATTAATCTGATCTAATGAAAAGGAACTAGCTATATATTGCGGATCTCGTCTATAACTCATTGGAAAATGATTCTGCTCATTTTTTAGGGTTTCATTTTTTTTATACATACTGATATGACTTCAACAATAGTTTCATTGATCTCTATTCACCAAAGCCTCTTCACCTCTCAACGAACAAAATTCAATGCTCAATTCATCATTATGTGCATTATTCTTCAAGTTTACATAGATATGTCTGTCTGATCAGCCTATGAACCATCCAACATTATCATACTGGGAACAAGTGGGTCCAATGATTTAATAATTCAATGAAATGAGGGATTAAATCACCAAAAAATATATTATTAAAAACATTGTCTATGTATTCATGGAAAATGATCAAGAACTGTGAATCTATGATTAATAATTTTGAAATTAATTTATATATGGTACTCTAGGATGTAAAAAGGGTGTAAATAGGGATGAAGTAAACAAACAACGTTTGATATAATAAACTATTTAATAAATGGAAGAAAAACATTATGTTATGTGTCCTACCATGATTATGGATTTATTATTAATGAAGAATGCATCAAACATTGATTTGGGAAAAGAAAAACCATTCACTAAGTCACGATCCACTATGATCCAATGTTCCATCATCATTTGATGGGATTTTTTAATGATGGAGAGAGGAGAGAATCATTGGTGTCTTCTAGGATTATGAGGCTATTCATGAAAATTTATCCATCACAATACATTTATATATTTTTCATTAAGGTTAAAATGAATTTGTTATGTAATTTAATAAATCATTAACTCACTGAAAATTCCTCTAGTGAGTGATGAGTCCAAACACCTCAAAATTATTCATTTTACCCCGTGCCTAGGGTAAAAACTCTCCTCTAGACTCAACCATGGTCTTGGATTCAGGATTTGAGCTACAATTTTAGTGTTATATCGTATTTTAGAGGTATCGTGTGTGGAGTACGAAATATATTTATAATTTTTATAAAATTAATTTTGAAATCACCATGCCTCATAATAAAAGTTTATATCAATGAATAACTATAGAAATATATATAAAAAAATTCAAGGTATTAAAAATAAAAAACTAGTTCTATACTCCATTCAATCTTTCAATATTTTTTTTGAATTGTAAAACATGGAATGCTATTCTGGATAATGATCCCACATGCGGATATCCCTCCTCAATGAACTCTCTTTCACAATCATGTGCTAACAAATCATTTTGAAATGTTTTATGATTCATCAAACCACAAGTCCACTCCTACCAATCCTAAATATCCACTTGGTGCTTAAAAAAATCAATTCATTCATCATTGTAAATTTCATACTAGTCAATGTTATTCATTTAGTAATGCACATATAGCCTCAGATTCAACACATGGGGGATGGTGTGAACCTTATCTAGTTATGGGGGTGGGAGAGCTGGTAGGAAACCTCACCAACCCTCACCACATTCACGAATGGACTATTGAACCTTAGGGATAACATTCCTCCATAGACAAACCTCCAAAATCCTCATCATGAGAAGGCACTCAAGAAAATGTGGTCTCCCTGCTCAAACATCAAGGGAATATATTTGCAATATGAGTAATATATTGGTATCTCTACGCCATCCTAATCCACTCATGGATGAAATAGACTTTTTTGTCGCCACCTACACCATATGACAGCCCACATGGGAGGAATCACTAATATCTCTCTGTAAAAAGGTTGTCCTACATGGTATCCCATATTGGGAAAAAAATGTTCTACACACCTGGATGAGTGAAATATGAATTTATACATAGACTCTACCGCAAGAATGTTATCCTCCAAAATATGCCTGATTCCCTATGAAAAATTCCATGGATATTCCAACCCACTTCCACTCTAAGAACTCACGAGTCTTCAAAAAACCAACCTGAATGTGGGGATCATCATTGACCTACTAACAAGTTAGGAACTAAGATATAAACTCACTTATGCTTTTTCTCATGTCGTATCACCAAATATACCATTGAAGGCCTATGAACATCTTCCCAAACCAGTATGTATAACTAGGGTATAAATGTGGAACTCCTATATCACCTACTCTAATAACATGATTGGAACCATTGTTTACCCTAGGAATAGTATTTCATTAATCCATCCTTCATAATATCCATCTATGATGTCCCCTATGGATATAATACCATGAAATACTTCACAATAAATATATCATTGATAGGAATCTCTCACATACTCAATATAAAAATAATTCAACACTGTAAACTAAAGAAAACTTGTACCCTACTGATCCACTAGCGTCAAATGCATGGCAGACAACTACTCGGATGATATCTTCACTAAGAGAGATAATTATTTATTATAAGGGTATCTATTATCACATTTCACGTTCCATTAGTATAGACTATCTCATTGTAATACTCCATCATGAAATACAATCAGAATTTCTACCTTTTGTATAGGTCCTTCAATCTGAAGACGTATATGAGACATGGGTGGTCTGATTAAACCACAATGTACCCCCACCCATAATGTAGTTCCTACACATCCTCAATATGAAAAATAAACTTCTAGGTGTTGGTCTTGTGTCATAATGTTCTGATCACTTGGTCTAAAATTTAATGGATAATATCTGAAAAATACACATCGTTACAACCACACTGAGACAGGTCTATCTCATGAGGCATCACAATACACTACAAACAATACACCCTCCTCGAGTAGTCCTAACACTATATGACTCATCATTATTGGTTTAAACTCCTCCAATGCCCTTAAAAAATTCATAGAATAGGTAAACTACTTCCCTTTCCACGTCTGGGTAGTAACAGGGGTTCTGATTATAGGGAGGTCTACCAAAAACCTCTTGCAATATCCAAAAATAAGAAAAACCATACACATATGTCAATTTATTGGGTGGAACCACCTCAGAGTTTGTGCAGGAACATTCTTTCAGATGACATACATATAATAATTAAAAATACATTAAACAGAAATAACTTAAGATCATGTTGCATCAATCTATATGATCACTAACTGATTGATGTGAGGATGTAGCTATCTTTTTGTAAAACCCACATTCCCTGTAATGAGATCTCTCTCACTAAAAAAGTAGAATCTCATCTCCTCTTTCCATAGGCATCTAACATGTCCATGGTGACAGTCAATCTGATATTAAACTACAGAAAAGAAATCCATACCAATGATGGCATCATAATGTTCCATAATGATGGACAAATTATTTACAAGAACCTCTCTCGGCCATGAAATTATTCAAACTAACATCATATAAAATATATAAGATTACCCTTCCCTGTAAGATTCTTAAGATGAAGGAGTTGGTCTAGACCCTAAAACAAGAGCTCAAAATCTCACATGAGGAGTATAAATATTATGTAATGGATAGAACATGTGTATACTAATAGT
Organism: Viscum album; assembly: GCA_963277665.1. NCBI lineage: Eukaryota > Viridiplantae > Streptophyta > Magnoliopsida > Santalales > Viscaceae > Viscum > Viscum album. The sequence goes on from OY728156.1 coordinate 1,745,016,646, forward strand.
AAAGAAGGAGTATAAAATACCCAGATCGTTTCTCCAATCATCATGTGCACCGTGGGATCATGGAAATCCAAGGCATGAAGATTTCTGTGGCCCTAGCTGCCGTCTCCCTTAGATTAAATTGGGCCTCATGATGGTGATTTTTGAAATATCACATAAAAAATCTCCCAAATTTTTTAAAATAAAACTATTCTATATATCCCTCATTGGGGAAAACATTATACTCTACTCGGAAATCCATGATCATGTCACCTCAACAATAATAGTGGCCCATCAATAATCTTTTAGGGTTTCACTACACACCTGGCCTGAAAGTCTCATGATTTGTGACCTCACCCATCACATGTAAAACATAATCCTCTCAATCCTACCCTATAACTCTACACTACATCTAACCAAATAATAGAGTCTCCTCACTGAAAGGCCACCTACAACCATCCCCTGATGGCCAATGTCTACTAGCTATTGTAGACATCTCAGTTATGTGGAGCACAATACTATATCTATCTTACTAGAGTCCCACTGAAGAAAAGATTATGTCTATAGTTCCCACTCCAACAAACACTGATTGGTGGGCATGCACAAGTTCACAACGCTGGCTCGGATCTCTTTAAATAGTCCGTAGATCAAATTCCATGAACAAAAGTACCAATCCCAAATCATTATAATAGATTATCGCATATGGTCTATAAACTCACTTTTGTACTCATCCATTGTCATGTAACCCTTATTCAACACCCTATGTTCTTGAATTAGAATTTAGTGAATGATGGAGGGGTAGTGCTTCATACAGAACAACTATAAGACGCCAGTCCATGAGAGTGTCGACTCATCATGATTCTATGTAAAATGGCTCCACTAGTGCACAACACTTTTGTGGAAAATTCTAGATACTGTAAAAACACCAGATCTATCAGTTTATGAACAAGCCTTCTGAAATTAACCAAATACTCTATGGAATCATTCACATCCTATGTTTCTGGATTTCCATTGAACCATAGTGGTCTCTGATGCTGGAACTCACAGAGCGCACTAAGCCTGCATGCATCCCAATCATTCAATGTTTGGTTAATTTTCTGCTCTATAGAGGGAGGTGTTTATATATAACCCCAAAGAGTCTCGGGTTTGTAGGATGAACCTTGATCCAAGGCCCTTCCATTAATCAGTTCTTTGTCACTACCTATAGTTGATATCCTGGATGGTTATCCTTGTAGAGTCATCTTCAATGTTAACAAGGAGTACCATAGTAATATGAGAATTTGTATATATATATATATCACAAATAATGGGGATTTTACTCATCAAGGAAGTTAATGGAATCAATACTATATAATGTATATATCATAATCCATACAACAGAGTTCATTGCATGATATGTCAATATGAAGGTAGTCAATGTCATGGTGATTGGATAAGTCAGCCATCTAACCATGAATGGATTCATTGTCCTGAGAGCCACACATGATACACATCAATACTATTTCCCTTAACCCAAAAATATACTTTAATGAAAAAACACCCAAACAATATCCCAATGAATAACAATTTGATGATAATAATCATACCTGACTCAGCGCAAGCCGGGACTCGAGCGAGAACTACCACAAGCTTGCCTCCCACAACTAGAAGTAGATATAAGCAGAGAAGGAATAACTAACTCATGGAGGCATTATCCAATGCTAATTTATGCATTCACATATACATTTAAATGAAAAATAATAGAGGGAAGAGTAATATATGAAAAAATAAATCTATAATGGAATCCAGGAATGCTTGATCCTCTAGATGGTACAAAATTATGATAGTGTAAACTGAACAGTTAGGTTGAAAAATAAACTCCCATCCAGAAATATGTCCTAAAATTAGAAAATTGGAAAAATAAATAAAAGATAGATCTTATATCTTGAATCCCAATCTATGACCACTATATGTTGTCCATGAACCAAGCACCCCTGAGATCCATTGTTTTCGTGGTCCACCAGTCTATCTTTGTAATAAGACATTCCATTTGTGGGTAAATACCCTGAAGGGGTGAGTGAAAACCTACCCAATATAACTCCCTTAATGATGATGGGTGTAATTGATATGATATGAATAAAAAGATAGTATATATTAGAAGGTACATTGAAATAGCACATATCAACCCTATGAATTGTGAATGAAATCTCATAAAAACATGGGGAAAAAATGATTAGTAGAATAACAGCTCGTCGAGTCTTCACCATCCATAGTAGGAGAGTAGATTTATCCAAACCTAAGAAGGTAAAGACGGAATGAATGTGGAATATTCTGTTCATCATCACTTCTCATTGAAAGTGAGTATGAAAAAACAATGATTAAATTCCCTCAAATGATATAAATATATATATGCTCAGTAATATAAATCCCATAGGAGATAGTAAGGCGATCTCCATCTCATAGAGAAACCATAGAAGTAGAGTATCCAATAGTTCAAAAAGATCATCTAAGATGAACAACATCCCACACATATTCCCAGATGTAACCTTATAAGTATAACCATGACTCTTCTAGTGTTTTTCATATAAGACCAGGAATAAAATTAATAATAGAAACCATTCCCATGTATGTTTGGGGGTTTCCTCTCTGATGGAGTCAAGGACACACTTCAACGCTCTGGTAGAGGGTACCACTATGAAGAATTCAAAGACCAGATTCTACTTTCTACTAGAGGTAACAACTTGGACAACATTGACGACCCACTTGTAACGCCCCGACCCCAGCTATCTAGAGTCAGTTCATTAGTTCGTAACATTGGAATGATCACAAAATATCAAGTCTCGATAGACCGATTAGTATAGTAGACTTTGAAACACTAGATACATTCATAAATGTTACATTACATCACAATGTGAAAAACAACAATAACATAGTCTGAATTTTACACACTCATATCCCTTTCAGACTATCCATGCAGGTCATTCCGAAAATACATCTTCAGATCTTGGAAAAATTAAAACATTGAAAGGGGTGAGCTCAGATACATAGTAAGGATAACAATATAGCGGAAGCTTTCATGAATAAACATTAACATTTAAGTCAATGTATAACTAAAAAAAGCCTTTTATAGCAGAACATCAACAAAATATGGAAAAAATAAAATTAAATAATGCCATTTTCTTATTCACATGGATATTCTTCTAGTTGAATAATCACATGCAATATCAATAACCACTTTCATAATGATGGAATGAATAATGTCAGACTATCATAACCATGTAGCCAAGGCCTCATGCCAAGACCACAAATAAGATTTTTTCAAGGCCTCGTGCCAAGACACTTGTTTGTCTCATGAGACCTGCCAATGCATCGAGGAGCTATAGCAGGCTCCACCTGTAACTTATTAAGTCTAATTCATTCCTCATATAAATAGGATTAAACATATCATAAATCATAACATAATCATAACACATAAAACATGCATAAATGAAACATAACAGTACCATATTTCAATCCCAAGATATCAATACAACACTTTGATATAATAAAAACACGTTCAAAACCATTTTCAATACCAAAATAAAACAAAATTAATACTTTGTAATTATTTTTCATTTAAAAAATGTTATGGATTGTAGAGGAAGCCGAAACTCAAATAACGGTCACAACGGCGGAGAAGTCGTTGTCGCCGCATACGTACTACAAGAAAAAAATTCCTTTTTGTCATTTAGTAAAACGCTTCGTATAAAAATATTCCTTTTGAATGAACATAAAATTCAAAGGGGTTTATACACCGTAAAAATGAAATTTGTGTATAAAACAAAATATACGTCAATGAATGGAGATTGAGACGAAGTCCCTTAAAAAGATCATTTTTAAATAAAATAGATCTATTATCTGTATTCACTATAAGTAAACATGAAGAAATTACAAATACAAGAGAGTAAATAATAATATCATGACATAATTTGAAAGTAGGAGATTAACCCAAAGAATAGAAATTGGGTTAAGAAGTTCCCTTACCTCGTGTCCGACTTGACTCGACCGCTCTTTAACCTCCTGAATAATAAACTAGAGATAGTATCTACATGATTAATAACCTTTTTCAAGATCATTATCCATTTTATATCACTTATTACAAAGTTTCGAAAATTATGTAGTCATTTAAGTTAATAACGGTCGTTTTGTCGATCTTTGGTACTTGAGTCAACAATAAACTTCTTATAATTACAAGGTGTTTATGTGGTAGAATATCCATTATCTACATAATTATATCCATGATTTAGATATCATATATATAATATATATCCAATATATACATTCATTCATAATATTATGTAACATTTAGAGATAAGAAATGAAATGCACCGTTCATGGAGACGGTAAGTCGTACGTACGCATGAACACTACTTTCATTTATATTTCATATTTAATGGAATGAAGTTATAATTATATAAAGGTATAATATAATTCCAGTATAATATTATGTATAATACCATTTACTCCATCCTTTATACATCCCACATATGTCATTAACGATTCAAATCACATTGAGGGGGCGGTAGTCCGCACTTCCTAAAATGAAATTATCGCGTTTACCCATAATGGAAATCGTAAAGGTATGCCATAAATGAAAAATACAGAATCATAAGGAAATCAAACAATATAATATATATCATATATAAAAATAGTTTCATCATAATGGCCACCATCAGAGGTCTTAAAAGAAGATTGAACAATCCTCGTTTCATGAGGCAGAAATTTTCCAACCTCAGAAACAGTATGTTCTTTAACCATTAGATGAAGGTGTGTGTAAGTGTAAATAAAATCCTTCTCATAACAACATCCTAGTATATTGAACAAACTGTTTTTGTTACAAAAGTAAGGAATAAAAATAGTTTAAGGGGTTGGAGAATAATAATAAAACAAAATAATATAAGAGAAGACAATACGTTAAAATCAGGAAACTCTTTTTTGATTTGAGCCAAAGGCTTCCATGAGAAGAATTCAGCCCAAAGTTAGGCTTCTAGTAGTAATAATGGGAATTTGAGAGATTATTTGGTCATAGTTTGGCCGATCCAAAAGGCTTTGAAGGTGTGAATAAGGTGGTAGTGGTGGGGGTGTTTTATAAGAGGAGAGGAGGGACACTCTTAGAAAGTAATGAAATGTTACTTTATTATATAATGAATTTTAGATTTTAAAGGACCCACAATTATATATTTCGAGGCTAAGGTGATAAGGGTTCTAAATCTACTAATAATATAGGCTTTGTACAAGTGTAATTCTTATATTTTACATTATCCTTCCATTTTATTAAAATCGTTAATTAATGAGGTAATCGCTACATCATCATGGTGTCATTAAAATTTTAATTTATTTAATGTCTAAAAAATATGAAAAAATTACCATGTTGTAGGAAATATTTATAGATTTATAATTAATATTTATAATAAAAAATATTACTTGTATAACCTCATTTAAAAATTGTTTTAGTAAATCAACTCATGTTTGTGACATTTTTATTATAACATTAAATAAAACGTTTTTAATGTCATTTTCTTACCAATGTGGCTCCATGGGGTCCCAATGTTTCCCCATGGATTGTATTGGTCGTAAATGACTCATCAAATAGGGGTATAACAAGTGTAAGGGTAATTTAATATTTTTATAATACCATTTTTACCTTAAATTTCACTAATTAACTTTAATGGCGATTAATTAAATGTAAAAGTTATTATTCACCAAAAATTATTCTTATCCCATCGAACCAAATTTTACGTTGTAATGACAACCATTTATGTAGTATTTTTGATAATCAAATCACAGAAGTGGTAACGTTTCATTTAAACGAAAAATCAGTTTTTTAAATATCACTTAGTGGTTTCACTATTCATCAAAAATTGATGTTTTTCAGAACAATGCCAAAATTTCACCCTAATCTATAATTGATATTCTGAATTCACAAATGATGTCTATTTTACAAATTTACAAACATATAATTTCCATTAATTAATTTTATAATTAATTCAGGATGTCACAACAAATAGCCTGTTTTTAAGAAACAATATATATCAAAAGATTGAAAATTGTTTATGTCCAATTTCAAAGTGAAATTAATTCTAATGACCGCCATGGGATAAAATGGTAAAAATATATTCTAATTATACTTTAAAACCAATAAATAGTGTTATTTATCACTATAAATTATTTTTATTAGAAAAGTTTTTTTTACGTACTTTTCACTAGTCATAAAAAATTGGAAGTTTTCAGAAAAATACCAGAAATTCAATAAAGGCAAATTTCGATATTCCAAATCCAAAAATGAAGTCCATTTTGAAATATAAAATATATATAATTTCAGAAAGTGGGTATTACTATTCCTAATGGCTATTTTGATTAGTCACGGTGTGTTAGAATCTCAAACTTGCGTACAATGCATGCTATTGCATTATTGAAAGAGAAGCGTATCGTGGATGCTCGGGGTGTTACATTCTCCCCTCCATAAATAAATTGCATCCTCGCAATTTGAAATTTTTCTTTGAAAATAAAAGGTTGAAAATAGAAAATACCTCTGTGTAAAACCCACATCGGAAATAAGGTTAATAAAAATATAACATTAAAATAAAGAAAGAGAGGTAAAAAGGTTACCTGAGATAGCCCATACTAGGATTATATGAAAATATTGATATGGATGAAAAACAAACCATCAAGGTCTGATGGAGTGTTGTAGAAAACAGGATTAGGAGAAAGTTAACCAGAAGAAAAACACAAACTTGTGATTGGTTAAACGGTCATTGAATCCCTAGTTGGAAAAGCTAACCGACAATGTTTTTGTTTTAAGTTACCTTTCATAAAGTTGAGGAATTTATTTAAGAGATTTAATAAGAACGTATGGAAATATACTTACATTTCATGTAGGCTTTCATTCTTTAATAAATTTTTTCCACGAACCCATGTATCACTCCAAACGGTAACAGAACTCAAAAATATTCTATTTATCCTAATTGTATAAGGTTACAAATATTACCAAATACCATTTAGATTATAAAAACTATTTTGTAATAACCAGGGACTTCCTGTATGCCAGTGGTAGGTAATAAAGGCCTGTCGCACTATGGTTGTGGGTTCGATTCCTGCAGCTTTGTCCGACGTGATGGGTTATCTTCCAACCTGCTGGTTGTCCTTTTCCTAAAAATATAGTATTTTAATATTCCAAAAATAATCTTCATAAATGTTTTGACCTTAAACAATACTATCCAAAGTTATCCTTAATCCATTCCAACCTTTATAGTTATCCAAAATACCTCTGTCCATACTTTCTCTAAAAGGTATCAAAATTCCAAAATCAATTGTAACATCAGATTCCCCCAAAAAATTAAAGTTTCTCTTATTGTCAAATACTAAAAATATGATTCCCTTCATCATATTAAATCCTTAATGAAAAAAACAAGTACTACAGTACAATTCTTATATATATATATATCAAATTATCCATATAACCAGAATATAATCCTTGAGTCCAAAAGAACCAATACATTAATTATTCCACTTGAACTATAGTAAAAACATAATATTGTCCTTGATCCCTTGGCCTTTTCTGAGGTGTGTTTCCCTGACTCTTAGGACATTCATTTTCATAATGCCACATTTACCTACAATTGTAGCATTCAACATTGATAGCCTCTTTCTTTCGCTTCCAATCACGAGCATGATGACCTTTTTCTCCACATTTATAACAAACTCCTATTCCTTTTAGGCAAGTACCTGGGTGATTCTCCCCACAATTATCGCATAATGGAAAATCCTTCTTTCCCTTTTTCCCTTTATCTGTCTCTTGTTCCACCATTCCCTTCTTATTATGCATTACATTATTGTCATCAGATTTAGAGAATTCCTTTTCTATTTTGATAGCACATGAGACAATTTCTTCGTACGACGAGAAGGTTTGTGAGACTAATTCTTGACGGAGAAATGGTTTTAACCCATCCAAGAAATGATAAATCTTACTTCTTGGGTTACATATATAATCTGCAGCATGCCTCACTAACCTTGTAACGTTAGCCTCATAATTTGCCACATTCTCATCCTCCTTCTGCCTCAGACTCAGAAATTACCTTTCAATATCTGCTCGATAGTCATGTGGAATGTATTTTTCTAAGAAAATTTCCTTAAACTCCCTCCATTCCATACTTGATACTTCTTCTTCTTCCTTTGTGTTTTGAATTAGCCACCACCATTGATCGGCATCTCTAGTGAGGCTGTAAACTGCCATGAAAACCTTCTCCCTTTCACTACTCCCCAAGGCATGGAATATTTTCTCTAAAGAGTTTAACCATTTCTCAGCTACCAATGGATTTGAACCCCCATTAAATGTTGGTGGTTGTTTCCTCATGAAGCGGGTTAACATTGATCCTCCACGTTGTGTATCAGGGTGCTCCATACGAGTATGTTTATTATTAATAACCTGACTGAGTTTTCCCAGTATGGTAATAAGTAGATCAGCACCAGTTTTATCTCCAGCTCCACAATAATTATCTTGAGCAGGAGGGAAATCCCTACACGGAGTGCGTGCATTGATACGGTTTTCATTCCTCCCACTATGTGCCATTTCTAAATAATGGCATAAACTATATTAGTTTATGAATTAAAATACATAATTCCATAATTTTAAAACACTTAACATAAATTTAACTATTTATGGATATAATCCATAATCATAAAAATGTATTCTTTGAGGAAGTATGTACTCATAAGCCCTTTATAATGGTTTGTAAAGAAAATGAGAATTATCCTACGCATATCCCCTGGAAGTGTCGTAACCAAGAGTGTTGCATGGCCCGTTTCCGTGCACCAGTTCCCGTTCGAGTCTAGCTCAAAGCGGTGTTTTCGGGTTTTACCCCTAGGAACATCTGTTCCAGAGCCGCCTCTACCTGCTCGTATCTATACAGGGATGTATTGCTTGGAAAACTCACAAAATCTCTATAATACCAAAATTCTAGTATGTTCATCTATACTAATCATTAATTTCTATCTCCGGGCTATGTGCACTAATCAGAGTTTATCTAAATCTAGCTTCCAAGGTTAGTACTAAACTACCTCAGATAACAACTATAATGCCCCGACCCCAGCTACCCAGAGTCAGTGCATTACTTCGTAACATTGGCATGATCATAAAATATCAAGTCTCGAAAGACTAATTAGTTTAGTATCTTTGGAAACACTAGATACATTCATAAATGTTACATTACATCATAATGTGAAAAACTACAATAACATTGTCTCCATTTTCCACACTCATATCCCTTTTAGACTATCTCTGCAGTTCATTTCAATAATACTTCTTCACATACTAGAAAAATTAAAATATTGAAAGGGGTGAGCTCAAATGCTCAATGAGGATAACAATATAGTGGAAGCTTTCGTAAAAAAAACATTAACATCTAAAGCAATGTATAACTAAAACAAAAGCCTTTTAAACTTGAACTTCAGCATAATATGGGAAAAATAAAATCAAATAATGCCATTTACTTATTCACATAGATATTCTACTGGTCGAATAATCACATGCAATATCAATAACCACTTTCCTAATAATGGAATCCATAATGCCAGACTATCATAACCACATAGCCATGGCCTCGTACCAATACCACAAATAAGATTTTTTCAATGCCTCATGCCAAGAAACTAGTTTGTCTCATGAGACCTGCCGATGCATCGAGGAGCTATACCGGGCTCCAGTCGTCACTTATTAAGTCCAATGCATTCCTTATATGAATAGGTTTAAACATATCATAAACCATCACATAATCATATCACATAAAACATGCATAAAGGAAACATAAAACTTCTATATTTCAATCCCAAGATATCAATACCACACATTGATATAATAAAAACACTTTCAAAACCATTTTCAATACCAAAATAATACAAAATTAATACTTTGTAATTATTTTTCATTTAAAAAAAGTTATGGCTTGTAGAGGAAGCCAAAACTCAAATAATGGTCACAGCGGCGGAGAAGTCATTGTCGCCGCATACGTACAACAAGAAAAACATTCCTTTTTTTCATTTAGTAAAACGCTTCATATAAAAATATTCCTTTTGAATAAATGTAATATTCAAAGGGGTTTATACACCGTATTAAATAAATTTGTGTATAAAAAAAATATGCCTCAAGAATGGAGATTGAAACAAAGTCCCTTAAAAATATCATTTTTAAATAAAATAGATATATTATGTGTATTCACTATAATTACACATAATGAAAGTACAAATACAAGATAGTACATAATAATATCAGGAAATAATTTTAATGTAGGAGATTAACCCAAAGAATAGAAATTGGGTTAAGAAGTTCCCTTACCTCATGTCCGAATTGACTCGACCGCTCTTTAACCTCCTAAATAATAAACTAGAGTTAATCTATACTTTCTTAAGAACCATTTTCAAGTTCATTATCTCTTTTATATCACATATTACAATTTTAAGAAAATTATGTAGTCATTTAAGTTAATAACGGTCGTTTTGTCGATCTTTGGTACTTGAGTCGACAATATACTTCTTATAATTACAAGTTGTTTATGTGGAAGAATATCCATTATCTCCTGAATTATATCCATGATTTAGATATCATATATATCATATATATCCAATATATACATTCATTCATAATATTACGTAACATTTAGAGATAATAAATGAAATGCACCATTCATGGAGACGGTAAGTCGTACGTACGCATGAATGCTACTTTAATTTCTATTTGATATTTAATGGAATGAAAGTTATAATTATATAAAGGTATAATATAATTCTAGTATAATATAATATATAATAGCAATTACTCCATCCTTTATACATCCCACATATGGCATTAACGATTCCAATCACTTTGAGGGGGCGGTATTCCACACTTCCTAAAATGAAATTATCGCGTTTTCCCATAATGGAAATCATAAAGGTATGCCATAAATGAAAAATAAAGAATCATAAGGAAAAAAACATAATATATATCATATATAAATTTTTTTTCATCATAATGGCCACCATGAGATGTGTTAAAAGAAGATTGAACAATCGTCATTTCGTGAGGCAGAAATTTGGCAACCACATAAACAATATGTTCTTTAACCATTAGATGAAGGTGTGTGTAAGTTTAAATCAAATATATCTCATAAAAACATCCTAGTATATTGAAGATACTGTTTTTTTACAAAATAAATGGATAAAAAGTGTTTATGGGGTTGGAGAAGCAAAATAAAACAAAATAACCTAAGAGAAGACATTACCTTAAAATCAGGAAACTCTTTTTTGATTTGATCCAAAGGCTTAATTGGGAAGACTTCTCCCCAATGTGAGGCTTCTAGGAGTAAGATATGGAAGTTGAGAGAGTATTTGGGTGGAGGGTGTCTGAGCCAAGAGGCTTTTATGGTGTGAATAAGGTGGTAGTGGTGGGGGCCTTTTATAAGAGGAGAGGAGGGGCACTCTTGGAAAGTAATGAAATGTTACTTTATTATATAATGAGTTTCGCATTTTAAAGGTCCAAAGCTTAAATATTTTAGGATAAGGTGATAATGGTTCTAAATCTACTCATTTAATAGTCTTTGGACATGTTTAATTATTATATTTTACATTATCCTTCCATTTTATTAAAATCATTAATTAATGAGGTAATTGCTGCATCATCATGGTGTCATTAAAAATTTAATTTATTTAATGTCTAAAAATTATAAAACAATTAACATGATGTAGGAAATATTTTTAGCTTTCTAATTAATATTTTTAGTATATAATATTACTTTTATAACCCCATTTAAATTTTTTTTAGTGGAACAACTCATGTTTGTGACATTTTTATTTTAACATTAAATAGAAAGTTTTTAATGTCATCTTCCTACCAAAGTGGCTCCATGGGGTCCCCAAGTTGACCCATGGATTGTCTTGGTCGGACATGACTCATAAAATATGTGTAGGACAAGTGTAAGGGTAATTTCTATATTTTTATAATACCATTTTTACCTTAAATTTCACTGATTACCTTTAATCGCGATTAATTAAACATAAAAGTTACTATTCACGAAAAATTATTTTTATCCCATTGAACCACATTTTAATTACTAATGAAAACCATGCATGTCGGATTTTTGAAAATCAAATCATAGAAGTGTAAATGATTCATTTATACGAAAAATCAGTTTTTTAACTATCACTTAGTGGTTTCACTATTCATCAAAAATTGAAGTTTTTTAGAACAATGCCAAAATTTCACCCTAAACTATAATTGATATTCCGAATTCAAAAAATGATGTCTATTTTACGAAAATCCAAAAATATAAGCTTCATTAATTAATTTTATAATTAATTCCCGATGTCACAACAAATTGAGTGTTTTTAAGAAACAATATATATCAAAAGATTGATAATTGTTTATGTCCAATTTCAAAGTGAAATTAATTCTAATGACCACCATTGGATAAAATGGTAAAAATATATTCTAATTATACTTTAAAACCACTAAATAGTATAATTTATCACTATAAATTATTTTGAATAAAATTTTTTTTTTAAGTATTTTTCACTATTCATAAAAAATTCGAAGTTCTCAAAAAAATACCAAAAATTCATCATAGGCTAATTTCGATATTCCGAATCCAAAAATGAAGTTCATTTTGAAATATAAAATATATATAATTTTAAAAAGTGGGTATTACTATTCATAATGGCTATTTTGATTGGTCTTGGTGTGTTAGAATCTCGAACTTGCGTACACTGCAAGCTATTGCATTATTGAAAGAGAAGGGCATCGTGGAAGCTCGGGGAGTTACACCACTTACCAACTCTATTAGAGGGTTCCACTAAGAAGGAGTTGAAGACACACTGCTCAGATCCACAATAGAGAACCACTAAGTGGACGTCGATAAAGCAATTAAATATATAATATGACGGTATCACTCAATAGATGTTGATAACCCCCAACCTAACTCAACTTGGAGTACACCTTGATCGATGTCGAGGACACACTTCATTGATCAACTTGAGGGTACTACTTGGATGGTATATGGTAAACCTACATGATCACTTCCATTATTGGGAATTTCCCTATAATGTGTCATTCCTTGAACATTTGACATCATATCTCCAATGACACATCTTATGTGACCAACATGTTCATTGTGGAATAATAGTCAATATAGTTTACTCATGGGCCAAAATTCATGTTCGAACAAAAGATATATGTAGGGTTGTTGTTTCCCCAAAAATGAACTAGGGGTACATTGCTTGTGAGTGGTCCCATATTGTGTGTGATCCCAATTCACCTCTAGGTTGTGTCCTTAGATAGTATACGGCTACCTGTACATGTAGAATTACATGTTTTGAAGGTGGACTACAAGGAATGTCCAGGATAACTGAGACCAGGTCCACGTCATTGTTAGCGATGATTTGGTACTCAACTAAATGTCAAGATCTAATTAATTTGCAACAATAGGGATTCCTGAATTTGTGATATTTTACTCATTTTGTCCAACTAGTAATGAGACGCATGATGTGTGTGAGAGAATGAATGTTGTGTCATATAGTCTCACGAAAAATAATAGTTTATCTACATAGTTATTTAATCAAAGGAATAGAAACATCAAATAATAATTCCTACATCAATTATATATTAGTCTTCAAGGAAGAACGCATCCTAAAATGATTTTGGAGATCTTGTTTTATTTTTTGTGTCCTCGTATTCTATGATTCAGAGTTCCATCATTATTCTAGGAGATTATCTATTATTGGAGGAACAGTAGCATCATTAGAATAATCCAAGAGTATAAGGATAACACTGAAATTTTATCCACAATAATACACTTATATATCTTCCATCATGTTCAAAATTAATTGGCTAATTAATTTATTAATTACTTAACATACTAAACATACCTCAAATGAGTGGCAGAATCCATCTAACCTATTTCAATTGGTTTTATTTCACACATAGGATAAAAAATGCATTACAGAGTCAATAGTGGTGTCAAATTCCTTCTCCGATCTATAATATAACATTTAACGAATTTATTTTGAGTTTTGAAGCACAAAAATTATTTAATATATTTAATATTAATATAAAATTAATTTGAGGAACAATGGACCTTGGAATTTCACTCCATGTCAACATCTAGTTCCGTAAATATATATATAAATTATTCAATGTTTTATTGGGAAAAAACTATGTCTCTATACTTTCTATTAAAAATAATCCTTAAAAATATTTTAATTTTTTACATTGGGGTAAATATTGTTTAAATTTATCAACTTTTAAGGATTTTTATCCTAAAAATAGAAATATTAATCTTAATTGAGGATACCAATCTCTCAACTGGGTTTCCATATACCATATGCTCCAAAAGAATTTATTTTCTTCTACAAAGCTCACAATAATGGGAATGAATTTACGATGAATGGTATTCACCTGGTGATTCTCAACTTCCACAGAACACATATAACTCCTTGGATATGCAAATATTCTATCAATTCCCAAATAACCTCGGTAAAAATCGTAAATTGGATTGTGTTCAAATATCCAAAATTGTGATTAGGGTAATAAATTTCGTACCCTATTTAATTTTTGTCATATGTAAATGTGGTACACTAACATGATATCTTAACACATTTATGAGAAAATGGGCCTTCTAACCTTTGAGATAGTATGTCCCCTTGGTTAAATCATTATAACACACAACATTGTGAAATCTCTTAGAACACATGATCCCCTCATCTAACACCAAGGTTCATCGTTGGTTATCAATAACGGAATCATGACATTTTGGGGAAATCCTCATCCACCAATGGATGAACTACACTATTCAAAACCATCACAAAGACAAGGTCTTAGGCCACACATGTTATCTCGCACTAGCATTGAAATCTACCTCAGTGATTGGTATAGTCACTCATACATAGACAAAAATGGTTACATATGGATTAATGATTAGTAATACTTATAATTCCCAAATTCTATATATGGTAAGTAATCATTCTATCTATAATAGATATCTAACAGCAATAATCAATCCATGTCTCCCAAAACCATAACGTTCTACATTACAAAGCCATCTATTCCTGGTAGAAACACTGTTCACAACTAACATTGATTCCTAAAGGCCTCATTCATATTTAAAATAGGTGTGAAATGAATTGATTTCCAAAATTTGAATTGATCATTCCTTGAATTCCATCAATCTAGAGAAACTCCAACATATATATTAATCTCAACTCTCCTTTAATATCTATTTATCATCAATTCATAAACATGGTCACCAAAATTGAAAACCACCATAGCCCCACCACTCACTACAATATTGTAGTCACTATCCTTCTCAAAATTAATACATGGTCCCTAACATTAGAAAATTAAACAAGATAATTTTTGTTTTCTATAATTTCATCCAATATCTCAAAGTACATATCAAAAAATTTTGCCTCTTGAAATAACTAATAAAGTGGTGGGGAAACAACCATAGATTGAAGGTACACTGCATCAACCACACCTACAATGGTTAGCTATAGTGACATGAACAACGTTTCCCCATCACTCAACATCATGTGATGAAAAACATTACTACGAAAATATAATACTAAAACCATTATTGTGGGTGTCTCCCATGATTGGACTATTTCATCCATCTAGGATTCCACTATCACTCCCATGTCAACGAATTCATGTCCATAGAAGTTTAATCCCAAAAACCTGAAATTGTACTTCATGATAATCCCACGAATCTTGTACTCTCAAAACATGTTTTGAATGATCATCATGTGTCCTAATTGCTCCACTAGTGATATTGAGTACACTATATTAATATCTAGGTTGACTAACATGAAATAATCTAAGAATGTATTAAGGAACATAATCATAAACCCATTACATGGGAGTTCAAATTAGAGTGTGGTATCATAATTAACGCATGGTTACATGATAAACTCATGAAATACATAATTAGTATAAACTCCTCCTGAACCAAGAGCTTGTGATATCGTTTCATTAAGTCGAACTCTCAGAACAACTTCTCCCTAAACAATGGTTGAAGAGTTTATTAAATATTTGGTATCAGTACTCCTTCTTGACGGTCACCTATATCTAGAAACATTAATCTACAATTAAACTATTAATATCATCCACATCAATGATGGAAAATATTATCCTACTTAGGAGAACAAATTTGGTCTAACATATCCCTTACTTTGCATTTTTCCCCAACCACACTGTCAAATACAACTTCCACACAAGAATTTTTGGTATTATTTTATAGGTATAGGGACATCCCTAGATGTGGTTAAATATGGTAAATAAATTTTCAAAATAGAGGTATGCATGGAATATCTTCTGAGAAGACGTCCACATACCACACAATCTGCATTAGAAAATGAAAAATCATAGAAACCCCTACTCCATGTAACACACTATCACATGTGTACATAGAAACTCCCATTATTATCATTCATCTATGCATGGATATTATAATTATATAATATAATTTTGAAAAAATAATTGTGGCTCACCACTACTATAGAATTATTTCACATGATGATATCTCTTCTCCCAAAGAGAGTCTATGCACCAGAAAAATTATATGATCATCAATCCTCTCTAGATAAGAATTCCAAATAAAAGTGTAGATCTAGAAGTCTCCACTAGTTTCCATAGACCTTAAAATGCATACAATAATGGAAATGTGGTTTGAGAACATATAAAATAAAATAAAACATGTGTAGAGAATGCATATGTCATACAAAAAATATAGTCAAAGACAATATGTTTGAATCCTCTACTTCTTGAAACAATATTTTGAATTTACAAACTAAACCCATTAATTAGGGAGCATCCTGACACCATATATCCTCAAATCTACCAAAAAAATTAAATTTTATGTTACTTATTAACAAGATACTATCTTTTTTGGGATTCACTAACTCTCCATCTCGGTCTTGGATCACATAAAAATAAATGTTCTTTTTGGAGTATGAGCCCCAATTCCTGGTTTGGGAAATATCCACATCAAAACAAAACCAACATTGTTCTGTTCTTATGCCTCATATCTCCATAGATAATTCATTCCATCATTCCTTCCAACGAGAAGGGTCCTTACTGAGAAATAATTTCACACCCTTAGATCATGTCATTCATCTTTCAGTTGATAGGTTGGGTTTTGGTCACCATGAAACATTGGCGATCAATATCTCTAAGAAATATAAAGAACACTAATCACTAGTTAATCATCCTATTGATCTTCTATAGCTAACCAATGATCATTATAATGGGGATTTTCCACCATCACAGCAGGATATGAATCATCATGATACTAAATGGAAAGAGATATTGATCTCTATCCACCTAATGGAACTGTCTCATGCATAGATCCTCAAATAGAAACATCCTCACTAACGGGCCATGAAAAATATACAACTATAGAATTATATCTATATTTTTTATTGGAATCTTCAAATTATGCCTGAGATGCACCTTGATAAAAATAGTACATATAGTGAGAGTACACAATAAGGACATGGAGACACATACAATTCCCATATGATGTGTGGAAAAATGTGTGACCTAAGACTACATCTAACTTTTGTTGATCCAATGAATAATTTATCTACATAATAATGAATTTTTATATTGATTTTTACACAATCAATAGGTTCACTGACATGAAAGCTAAACTGAGAACACATTATATATATACTTAGTTCACAAAACAATCTCAAGAGCTAGACATCCTTTGAACATTGATATTAATATGAACACCTTTGATAACATAATGTTATGAACCTACCCACCATGGCCTTCCTTTCAAGTGGTATATTTATAATTACACCCATAGACTACCTTTATTAGGTTACCTACAAGAAACTAGAACTGACTCGAAATATCACACACATTATAGGAAATTGATTAATGTACCTCTACACACACATGCATGGATCTCCATACAATAATATAATGCATAATGTTATAAAATCATAGTGTATATTAATCGATAGAATATATCATACATAATTCTATATGAATGTAGTATATATAAAATGGTATAAATACATGTCTAATGAAATCAGAAAAATAACCCAACCTGTTGACCTCATGGGAGAAGAAATCTATTAGAAAATAATGAATTCATTTGGGGTAAAAATAGTATAATAATGCTCTAGATATGACCCACCATGTCCTTGACCAAAACGAACTCATAGAAATGTAATTTAATATTAATCATACATGAGATGTGTGTGAAATTCACATTCACGTGAGAGTATATAAATAGTCAGTGGGATGAACCAGAACCACCAAATAATAGAATAATGAGATGAGTTAGATCATCACCTCAATGTAATGTTGATCAAGATATGTTATGTAGAACATATATAAAAAATAACCAAATTTTCTCACCATAGACACTATTTCTTAATCAGAGTTTTCATGATCATTGAAATAATTGGAATATACTTGAATATATAAGGGTACACCCATCTTTGAGACCACACTCCATTATTGTTTCTATACCTGTTGGATGTCATCAAAGATATATCACTCTCTTGACTCACTACACCGATGCAACTCCTCTAAGAGATCACACTCACATTGACTATCCAAGATGAATAAATATGGAATCATAGATGATTCAGCCACGATATAGTATATGTCAGAAATCACATCAATTAAAATGAACAGATTTCAATATAAGTACAGTAGAACATTAAATAAGACATGAGTTATGTCTAGACCTATCTAAAATAACCCTCATAGTATGGGATCATACACCCTTGTTTGTTGGTCACGATGACTTTATAAACCCGGCCTGGGGAATAGTTATATATAATCACACTCAGGGCCTCAATGAGGCATTCAGTCACTCTCCTAGTGACTACTCTCAAGATTCGATCACATTTTATTCCAATTTCACGGTTCATCAAGGTACCATTGTGGGGATGGATCACGGGAAATTACCATTGGGATGTAATTAAATGACAAAATGGGTTTAAGGATTTCGAAAAAGCTCAAAATGAATCTAAATAGGGAGGAATAAGGGCACAAAAATTATCTTTAATAAGAAAATGGATCCTCCCTTGTGGTACCCAATATGTCTCACTAAGAATAGCAAGGATCGTGTCCTTCAGTCGCATGACATAATATTATTCAGTATACATGGTCTGAACATACACATGTATGATTTGTAATGATTGCTATAAGACATGGAGTACTATCTAGTCTAGCCAATATACTAAATATTTTTTAGTGAACGAAGGGACGTCCCATGTACACTAATCTTTTCCATATACTTTCCAAATTATTGTGGGTGTACTTAATATTATACATAATGAAAGCTGTTAGAAGACACATAGAGTGTGACATATTCTGTTTCCCATGGAAATTTTAATTACAAGGATTTTGAACCATTGTACGTAGTGTGTGGGTATAAATGTTCTCCTGGATCTTTACTCCCTTTTAAAATCAATTTATCATGGTTATATGAATCGTGATCCCACATGAAGGCATGTGTAGTAACATGGACTACTGGGCGTGTACTCCTTTTATATACTGAGATAGTAAGCTAACGTTTTGATGGTGTGTTACCTAAAAAAATAATGTGGTATTTTTAACTACATGGAAACCAATGAAACCATAGATAATGTACTTTAGATCATTTATTCCTCATGGATACATGGTGATTAGTTATGAATTTATCAAAAATTAAAAATCACACACTTCTCTTTCGCTGCATATTGCTTCCACCTCTATGATCATATGAAAACATTACTCAATACCTAAAACAAATCTAACCATCATTTATATAACATTTGACATCATATTTTAGTTTTTCATTGAAACAAATATCATATATATCAATGTCTCATTCCACCAAATTTAAAAAATCATGGTTACTCTAAAATCACACCATCTCCAAAATGTCCTCACCACTAGTGTCTAGTTTTTGACCACTAGAATCCAATCATGAGTATCCCCAATCACATGATAGTATTTAGATTCCAAAATTTTATATGGGTTATCTTGATCCAATTTAAAAAACTACTAATATCATCAACAAATCATTATAATGTCAATAATATTGATCTGAAAACCAATTCAACTAATTTGTTGTTGAAAATAGTTGTTTTACAATGAAGGTTCATTGAAAATTAGTCAAACCTGCATCCAATGTGAGTGATGAAAATTAATGTGTGATGAACTATGGGATAATGTCATAAACACCAACATTATGAATGTATCATATCCATTTTTCATATTGGATTTTAAAAGTTATTTCTAGAATGATGAATGAAGAGAAAAAAATAAAGGACCACCAATTATTATCAATTCCAAAGGCAAGTAAGATAAGTAGAGATTAGGAAAAAAATAATGATCAATAATTTAATTAATTTTCACGAATAAATATCATCCAATCCATTTAAATATATAATATAAAAAAATAAAACACCCTACATTGATTTTGGATAGATCACTGACCATGAAAAGTAAAACATAGTTTTCATTAAAGAACCCCATGAAATCATTTGATAACTATGATCCTCATAGTACATAATTAAACTGTCCATGATCCTACAAACATCCTACAAATAAGTTTCTAGTGTATCTTTCAACCAAATCTCACTCCCTCTAAATACATACTATTATATGACTAAGCCATGTATTGTCCCATAACTATGATTATATAACATTGAATTAGTCTGTGTATATTAATTAGTGAAGTAAATAAATTTAATTATTTATTAATGTTCCCATAGACTCTCTTAATAAAATAACAAGATTTACATAATGATAACATCATTCCTCATTGAAAATTACATTCAAAATTTAATATTGGCCATATAATTCTCAATGAGACACCATTAGGGATTTATACCTTCATTTAAAAAATATTTCTGATAAATGATATATTATTTTTAATATTTTTTTACATCACACCTAGCATCTTAATTCCAAATAATTCCATAATGATTTAGAACCTAGAATTCAAAATATTAATCTAAATTCATTATTTTCATTCATATTAAAATCAATTTCTATATATGTAACATCCAAATAATAATAGTCCATGATAGTGAAAATTTATCACATGAAAAAATGAATGATCACAAAAAAGATAATGACTACAAAATCATGATTTAATGAGGTTTGATAATGAATATCAATTCAATAAAAAATTTATATGAATGGGAAAATTTTTAATTTTCATAAATTTTTATCTATAGGCTATGGATCAATTTACCCTAAAGAGAGTGAATATGAGAAAATATACATAAATAATTTATTCAAAACCCTAAATGAAATTTCTTCACATGGTTGTATAATTCAATCTTACTCCACCACAATATCACATAATATTTCCAATAATGAATATGTATGATAAGTAATAAATAGTAATAAATCAATAATAGTTCCCACTAATTGAAAATGATAACCAAAAAATATTAAAATGTTATTCAACTTGTATTTCAGAAAAAAATTGATTTCACATGGTATAATAAAACTAAGAAATAAATATCAATCGAATAATGAAATTATACATTTAACTATACAATTTCCATTATAAATTCAGTATTTCTACTTAGATACATCCAAAAATATATAACTATATATCCCATATAATCGTAAAATCCAACACATTAGCGAATGTTTTAAAATCAATGAGCGTCTCGAACATATCGGCCTATATCCCAAAAACATTTAATTAAATTCTTTTGAAGTAATACAGTATCAAAACCTTTGTGTCTTATATATGTCAAAAAATAATAAATATCTCAATTAATCTCATCTAAAAAAATCTACCACTTAAATACTAGAAAATGTTGTTTATCCATTTATTCTAGTTATCAAAAATATATATATAAACATGTGATGAAATAAAAAAACTCTTCTGTTATCCTCACATGAAATCATAACAATCATAAATTTAGTTTAATCTAGTACTCTAGTATAATATATAATAGCCCCAAACATGCTCTTTTAGATTCTATGTTCAAAAAATCACTTTTACAATTTTCTGTTCGATACAAATAATCATGAAAAAAATGTAGCTATCAAAAACAAGAAAAAATTGAAATACATAATCAAATACATACCAACAAATAATATTAGGGTTCTATCATAAAATAATTATTATTACAGAATAATTATTTATGAAGTAATTTTCTTAATAAAATTTAATTTTATTGCCAATTTCCTTTACTATAAATAATATTTTTATTGATGTGTAATGTAATTTTAATGTTAAAATTTAATCATGATCATTATATAATAGATGGTTTTGGAGGTTATTAATATAAGTAACAAAATAATGAAATTTATAAGACCTAAACATGAATAATTTAAAAGCATTTTTCTGATTGACCAAGAATAAAAATAATAAGTCATTTAAAACTAATTGGAATTTTTTTCTGATAAAATATCTTAAGGTACATAAAATTATTTTATCATAATTATATAAATCAGTTAGTATTGGATAATTATTTTATTAATTTAATGATAATCCATTCAATCAATTTATTTATTAGTGAACTATTCATTTTTTTAATATATGGATAAGAATAAGAAATTATTTATGTTTAACAAATATATTTTCCAGAAAAGTGGTTTTGTCATATTATATGTACATATATTAAAAATAATTTATGATAATTTTAGTAAATTTATCTAAATAAATAAATAATGATTTTTATAACTACATGTTTATGTTAAATTTGATTAAATTTGTGAGGCTTTTTTGAAACCATTAATTTATTTATGATTAGTAAAAAATACAATTTTTTAATAAACCATTTCTTTTAAAAAAGTATTTAAATGCTCAAATTTATTTATATATTGTATTTAATGTAAAAAAATTCTTTCATATTTTTATTAATAAAATTTCATTCAATCATATCAATTTGAATTGTAATATTTATTATAAAATATTCTATATTTTAGAAAATTTTCGCATTGAAACCATTTTTTGTCTTGTTTTTGGGATTAAATCTAAATTAAAAATTTTAATTTATCTGAAATGAACTGTGTCTAATTTATTCCATAATTTCAACTATAATGGGTTATATTATACTATTATTTCAACCTAATTTTTCATCAAGATAAATATTATTACTTTTAAAGATTAAATATTTAATTTTAGTATAGAATAGGTTTACCAAGGTTAAAACTAAACAAATATGATGTAAAATAATATTAAAAAATCTCTAAAAACAATTACCCACCATATATCATAATTATATCATATATTATTTGATAATTAACAATTTTATATCCTTGTGAAATTTGAGAAAATGGGACAAAAATTATTCAATAAAAAATATCAGGTATGTTCTCTCCCTCACTTATAAAAAGGAACCACATATCCTATCCTCATAAAATTTATAAAACATATTGGTTTTTCAAAGACCTAGATAAATAAAATCCATATTTTTATCCCTAGATGCTATAGGAATTATTATTATCATAAATCCATCATCAGAAGGAATTGTTTTTTTCTAATGACTATAGCTGATGAAGAGGTATCCTTCTCGACCAAGATTTTATATCTTATATCTTCTTCCACCTCATTCAAAAAACATTCCAATATT
Organism: Viscum album; assembly: GCA_963277665.1. Lineage (NCBI taxonomy): Eukaryota > Viridiplantae > Streptophyta > Magnoliopsida > Santalales > Viscaceae > Viscum > Viscum album. The sequence goes on from OY728156.1 coordinate 1,745,040,217, forward strand.
ATTATTTAAAATAAATATTATCTCCCTAATAATTATATTTTATTATTTTAATTTCAAATATATTATTCACTTCCTCTTTCATATAATGGGAAATGAAAATGTATATCATTTGTTTGTAAAACTACCACCTCACAAACTAATATATTTCTTTTTCAATAAAAATCATTCGAGGCTAGATATAAAGTTATATTTGACATATTTATATTGTATTTATGAAATAAATTTTCTTTATTTATTATAATATTTTTTATACCTTCTTACATATTATTCAGTGTGGATACAATAACCACACTCTACTAAATGGAGGATAATCACCTCATTAAGAGATGTTATGTGTTCTTCACTTACTCTATAAATGAAAATTAATAATGATGGGTTTAATGTATATATGTTATATATTTTTCATTAAAATTATTTTTTATGGGTAATATAATATTTAACATTCATTTATTTCATTTGTATCGAAAATGGATTTGGTATTGATGAGCAACTACATCCAACCATCTCAATAAACAATGTAATTAATTTTCTATCTACAACATTTAGCGTGTAGTCTGAAGACATATATATTGAAATATATTATATTTATATCATAATTAACATTATAGATAATATGTAAACAAAAATAAATATATGTAAAATAAATATAAAACAAACACATACTTCAATAACAAAGTAGTTATTGCCCAAACCATGATTTTAAATAATAATTTATTAACAATTAACAACAAAAGAACATAAGTAATCCAATTATGGTATGATACAAAATATTATAGTTAAAAAATACGTATTATATAATTTTATATTTATTATATAGGTGGTTCAAATTTATATTAATAAATCTGATACATAAGGTAAGGGTTTCTAGTCTCTCTTTTATTTTTTGAAGATCTATTCCATATTCACCACACCATTACTTTTTGTGGTGCATTTAATATCCCTTGGAGATGTTATAACATTAATATAATTATTTTATGGATATTTATTGATTAATTTGGTTTTAATATTTAATGGGTCTTGTGAATATAAATATTCCAATGTTGTAAGGGGTTTTCACCACACTTGTATTTTTGTGGGGGAACATGACTTATAAACCACTTATTTCTTTTTTTTTTGGTTTTTATACAAAACATTAATTTATTATATGATACATTATAGTATAATTATGGGATATAAATATCCATAAAATTTGATTTCATTCATGGGTCTGATGATTCTAAATATTCTATATTGGTGAAGATGGTTGTTATATCTCATGGTGTCATGGGATTGGTTTTTATATGATTTTTATGATGAGATAATATTATAGAAATATCTAGAAAATATAGAATTCCCATCTCCAATTTTTTAATTTAATGAAAAATTACCTCATTTTGTTTTCCATATTAATGGATTAATTATACCATAAGATTCATTTAAGGAAATTGTTTATTATTTCACTCTTCCTTTGAAATCATTGTTTCTCCAATATACATGATGTCATGAAATATTTTTATGAAAAGTTTTAAATTTATCTATGTATTTATTAATGATATTTTTACCCATGATTAAATTTTTACAAATTTTTTTTAAAATAAACTACATTTCACATTATATATTAGGCCGCTTTTGAGTTTACCAAAATGGGAATCTAGGTTGTGTTTATCATATATAACAAGAAAATAATTTTCCCCCATCATGACTAAACAATTTTCAATGATTTCCACATATGATTACAATTATAATCTCAATGAAATTTATTTTTGTATTTTTTTGGTGAAATATATATTTTAAAAGTTTTTTCCAAATTCAAAATGAAATTTTCATCGAGAAATTATACATGTGATCTTTAAAAATTGTTTCCTATATAATATAAAATATTTCATGTTAGTTATTACTAAAATGTTATTTAATTATATTTTAACATCCTTATTTAGTAACAGGATGTCTTATGATTATGATGAATATATTTATGTTAAATTGCTTCTTTTTTCATGTGTAATGATATTATGATTTGTTGAGATAATTATGGAGCACATTTCTTTTCTAAGGGTTATTATATGATTGATTATTTTAGATCCTTTTTCAAATTTCATGATATTAAGAGTTCTTTATGATATTTTGAACAGGTATGTATGGTTTTCATTATCTGATTTTTTCATGTTATAACCATTGAGGATGGTTGCATATAACGTTTGATTATGGTCACAATAAGATGAAATATTTTTGAGAAATATATATAGCTCCAATTATTTGGGTAATAGTTATTATCTCATTATATAAATGTAGGAAAGAATAAAACATTCATGATAAATAGTGGTAATGAGGATAACGGGATTGATCACCAATGGGAAACATGAAAATGAGCCTGATTTAGTACGAGAAAGGGTGATGAGGCATTTTCCACCATGTTTGTTGGACTTAATATTTATCAATGAAAAATGTAATAGTGTATATACCAATTATGGTTCCAAAATATTATTTCAGGAGATTATGGTTCTTGAATTAGGATTATTCCACACTCTTATAAATCATGTCTTTGAGAATGAAAATGTGTAATAGAGTTACATGTGTCTACGATTTGTGATAGTTATGGTATGAGCATTGTAAGTTATATTTATGATATCATACCCTTATTCTTATCATTATATTTTATATGCCCATCAACCTATATATTATATTTTTACCCTTATTGAATATTTGATCTCACCCTTTTATATATTTCCCATCATCACGTTAAGATAAATGGTTTATGTCATGTATGTACATTAATAGTATTAAATGGGATGTTATTTGGGGAAAGTGTTTAAGATCATTCATAATATAATTTTATTATATATTTAATATAATATTAAACTAATCCATTATGGTTGTCTTACCTGGATTTGTAAAATTTATATAACATTCATGTAAAAAGAGGTTATATTATGAATGGAATAACTAATACATTATATTTTGTATTAGAGTATATATTAATCTTAATTTTGGAAACTAGGTTGATTTAAATGTAGTTATATCTGTATTAATATTTATAGAAATATTTCATAGGATATGTTTATGAATAAGTACTACATTATGAAAATATCATGGGATTTTTCTAAATGATAGAGAATGTGGTTTACAAAAAAATATATTCTTTATGAGGATAATATAAGTGGATTTGGATATGGAAATTTTTTACATAAAGGTAATAAATTCAAAAGGGTACAATTATCTAGACCTAATCATCACAGGTGCTGAAAATAGTCCATGTTGTAAATAGTTCTTTCCACACCCATGTCATATAATTTGGAAATTCACAATCTCTTGATGAGCCATCATATTAAATTTGAATAATAATCATGAAAGACCTAGAATTATCCTACGGTTTCAGAAATCAATGATAATTCCTCATGATTTAATACATTGTATAATTTAATTTTCATTCTCAATTATATGGTTCCCCAATATGATTATTGTATCTCAATCTTAGCTTCTCAGTTTTTTTTGAAATGGTGGGAATCAAAAATAACTAGGTTATGTTTGAAAGCTATAGACAATGTGTTGAAGATAAAACAAATGGGTTGATAACTATATTGAATATTAATGAAATTATGCTTCATTATTTATAAATATATATCATTAAAATCTATCACCTCAACCATCTTTCAAACTCTCCATAGAAAATAAGAATACATCATTCTATGGGATGTGGTGGGGTAGACATTGAAGGATAGAATATCCATCTTCCTATAATTTTATTATATGAGATGATTTTCTCATTGGAATTTTATAATGTTATGGGAATATGTTTTTATTGTATAATATATTGATAAATATAATTTATTTTCTAGGGAATACTAAAACATTATGATATTGAAATTGATGGTAGTCATTTTCATACAATGGTATCATCAATAGTTCAATTTCTTAATTTTGGAATATATGGAAAATATGAAAATTGATGTTGTAGGGGGAAAGATCATAATGATAATAAGAAAAGATGCAAGAATAATGGTTTCAATAATGATTATGAAGATAATACAAATGAATTATGAATGATATGGTCTCATATAATAGTATTGTTTATATTGACTGTAAGAATAATGATTAAATTGAGGTTGATGTATCTTAATACTTGATTCATATTTCAAAATATAAGATAGTTGTTTTAAAGAATAACAAAATGAAACATAATTAATGGTTCAAGAATTTAATTAAATGATTGATTTGTCTATATATTACAATTTAGAAATTATTTTATACGAATCATGAAATATATAGTGATTTTTTAGTAACCATTTTCCAAAATATATTTTCACGAATATGATGGATTGTATAGATGACCTATAAATGAGTTTTAACAGGAATGTGAATTTTTTTGGAAACACATGATTAAGGGAAGATAATCATTAATATATTTCCTGTGATGAAATAATGGGGTACAGTTTGGATAAAGGGATAATTAATATGAAAAAAGTAAATTGTGAATTATTTATTTCATTGTAAAAGGTTAATAATTTCTTAAAAAAGGTGTTTATGTTATCAGTTATTGGTTTTACATGTTTTTCTGATGTGGAAAATGAATTCGTTCGACTATTTTTATTTAATGAATGATAAAGCATGTATGTTTTCACTAATGTTATATGTTAATTTTTATTATCAATGTGTTTTTTGAGAATATACATCCAACGTATTGAAAAATTTCACATGAAACAATAATGATATATATAATTTTATTTGGGGATTAATTTCATGTTGATTTTCTAAAATGTAGTGACCTTTCTAATCAATGTGGAATTTTGGATGGGTCTTGAGATAAAAAATTTATGGAATGATTTATAATGATCATTAGATGAGTTTTTAGATATTAATGTATTAATAATCAATATGATGGTAATTATATATTTTATAAACTATCATTAAACTTTTTAATTAGTAATTATAATACTTATAGGTAATGAATTATAATTATTTTATATAATATTTGATATTTTATAGATTTAGGCATTCAAAATTATACTCCAATTATTATTCTAAGAGATGAAGTTGAAATTTAATGAAGAAAAACTAAATGATGAGATTTTCCTTTTCATAATCATTGAAATCCTATAAATATATCTTCTCACTAGTTTTTTTAAAATTTATGTACAAATGGAAATTGCTGAAAAAAAACCTTTATCTTGTTGTTTATATTTTTATTAAATCCATGGTCATTTAATCGATAATAGAATTGTTCTTTTTTATTGATAAATTACTCGTTACAAAATTCAATATCAATCTATATAAATCATTGGGCCTTTGTGATATTATAAGTGTCCATATTTTTACTTCCCACTAATTCCTTATTATTTAAAAACATATTTAAATGTTGAACCTCCCAGTTTTGATTCCCTATTATCAAGAGGGTGTTTTATTGGAACTTTTTCAATATTTGTTATCCATGAAAGTGTTTTGAAACTGAGAACCCTTGAATTTGTATACCACTTTCACATTTAAAAGGTGAAATGTGTTTAAGGGTAGTAGAATGTAACACCCTGAGATTTTATGATGTAATTTTTTACTTAATGAATTTTTTTCAAAGGCATGTGTTACACACAACAATATGTTTTAGAAAACCTCCATATAATATTAGTATTATTATTTAAACTTCAACATCATAACCAATATTTATAATTTATGTGTTTGAATTAGACTTAATGTATTATGAATATTATATGGTTTACACATGAATAATGTAAATTCATTTATTATCAATTTTTTGGAATGAAAATAATTGGTCATTAGAATTCAATTAGAATTTTTGTTTAAAAAAATATGTTTATTTGCCTATAGTATTCTAACTATAAAACATAAATTATTAAAAATTTAAGATTGATTTAAATAAAATTAAAATAATATATCAAAAATCAGAACATTTATTATTCAATTAATATTTCCTTAGTAATGTTATATGAATATATCTAGTTTATTTATAAGAGTGAAATTTTCTAAAAAATCACATTCTCCATATTTATTTTGAAATAAATTTTTTTTAATGTGGGAAAATAAATTTAAAAATATTAAATTAATTATCGAAAAAAAAATTTATTAAATTTAATTTATTCAGTTTTTTATAATTTAATAAAATGAATTTTGCGATGAATTAAAAAAACTCATTTTTTTTATAAACAGTTCCTCTTTGATGAATTTATAATCTCCATTTTATTGTAAAATGATTTTAAAAAATTTATTTTAATATTAAATTTATTAATCCTATCTTAATCAAATTAACAAAGAATATATACTTTTTTAATATTAAATAGTTTGATACTTATGCAAATTTCCTCTTTGGAGAATATCTTGTTCATCGGACATTTCAGTATAATATATAATTAAAATTTTCAACATATATAAACAAATTTTTGGAAAATTTATTATATATTTTCAATCAAAAGAATTAAAAATATTTTAAATTTTCAACTTCATTATTTTTCAATATTAATAGTATACAAATTAAAAAATATATGTCACAGTAATGGATTAAATGAGTTTACCAAGTGGTTCACTTCAAATGATAAATAGAGAAATCTAATAGAAAATTCTCCAAATGATTTTCCTGATAATATATTTATATTATATAGTATATTTTTCAATAATTATATATTTATAGCCTTTTATAATTTGAGAAATATGGTTACACATTATTATTTTAAAAAATTCCATGTGTGTACTCTCCCCCACTTATAAAAGAGAACACCACCCTCCTCCCATTTTCGTACATGTGAAACCTATTTTTCAATCGAATAACAGAAAAAATAAATTCCATATGAACCTCATCACATATTATATTCTATGTTTTGATCAGCAATACAACCTATAAATGATTAGGGTGTAAAACTAATAAGATTATCTGAAGAAGAGATATCCTTCTCAAAAAAGTGTTTCTATTTTATTTATTTTCCGTCCTCCTACAAATATTATTCAATTATTATGATATAATAACACATTTATTACCCATTTATTAATACATAGTATGATCATTGAATAACCTATATTTACCTCCTCTTTAATATCATGAAAAATGAAACTGTTGATCATTTATACAGAAGACTGTTGCCTTCAGAAATGATGTATTTTGTTTTCTATCACCACCTATCACAATTGGATATAATGATGGATTTAAAATATGTATATTATATTTAGGTCATAATTATAATACAAAAAATTTAAAATCAAATATAACTTCTTCATTTCTATTTCATGGGAATATGATAATGTTGTTCATCTGTACAAAGGACTACCACCCTGCAGAGAAATCGGATTCGAAAATAATTTTTGCTTTACATATAATGTATTCATAATTATATTAATAAACACATATGATATATATAAAATAAAAATTAATCCACAATTTTAATATTTTATATACATATCTTTCATTTCATCAGCTGAAAAATTTGAAACAATGATCATGAGTATATATTACCTACCATCTTCATCAATGGTGCAATTAATTTTCAATCTATAACATTCTTTTATTTCACAAAAGAACATATATAATAAATATATATGATATTTATATAATTTATATAATCTATAAAAATATGGACTTTATGGAACAATGATCATAATATATGCATTGAAAATTCATATTCAAATATGAAATGAAAAAGGAAGTAGTTAAACACAAAACATGATTTCAAAAAATAATAATTGATAATTGGGGAATGAATAGTCACAAGAACGTCATATATGATGTGAATCATATTATAATATTTATAAAATTTATGTATCATAAACATAAATTTACTATACATGATTCAAAAATGTGTATGAACTAATTCAATACTTAAGGTAATGGATATGTAACATCTATTTTATTTCTAGGAGACATATATCATGTTCATTGCTCATTTTTTAGGTGAATATATTGGACCATTGGGATGTTAGTAAATTAATATTTTAATTTTATGATATATATAACATTTTATTTTATGTAATTCTATAATTTTACTTTTTATTAAGCAGACATCAATGTTGAAGGGATATAGGCCTATCATTTATTTCAGTAGAACAGATGCCTTATAAAATACATTTTAGTTTTATATGGTGTATATATAGACCATGACAATATTTTATGATCCTTCTAATGATAAATATGGTATAGAAATATCCATATAACATTATTTATTTTATAAAGATATAGAATCACAAGATTCCATTCTGGTAACGTTTCAATGTTGTAATTCTATTTTTTTAATGGGAGTATTTATGTTATGTCTCAAATGATGTGATATTTGGATCTAACCCCAAAAAAATAAATTATTTTATTAAAACATGTTTATTTTTGCAAAATATATGTTTTACATTAATTTTAAACATTTAATTAACTATACATATCTTACTATTTTTTAATGAAAAATTATATTTATTTCTCACTTTAGTAGAAAACACATTTTCTCACATATAATTGATTTAAAAAACTATTTTAACAACTCTTTTGATATTATTAAATGTTTTGTTAGATAATTTTTTATACATGTTTTTATATTTACCGTGTTATGTAAAATTATTCTTTATATATTCATTCAAAAATGACTTTATGGTATTTTCATAAATGTGAAAGGAAACATTAATTTAATATGTACAACATGAAATGAATTTTACCCCGTCATGATATAGAAATTATTTAATTATTACATTATAAGATTCTATGGTTATAATCTAATAAATTTATATTATTGAATTTTAGTTTAAAAAATCTGGTTTCAATGTCGGAAGGCTATTTTCCTCAGAAATGTTTCAAATTATTATTTTTAAATAATTTTCTTTCTATGAGGATTTATATTGATGTTACATATTAATTACTCATGATTTGATAAAAATGTAAAAATCTTATTCTCAATATGTATTTCTTGTGGTTATGATGAATATATGTTCATGAATCTTATTCTGCTTCCATGGGTTATGTTGTGATAAATTGATGATTTGATTATGAGAACAAGTTTATTTCATTTGATTATGTTATTATGAATGATTATTAGACTATTTTTATGGGTACATTAAAATATAAATGTATTTATATATTTTAACACTTATGTATGTTTTTCATTATGTGACTATGGATAAAATATAACCCACAATAGAGTTCACAAAATGCCCAAGGACTGTGGTAATGATATAACCAAATATGGGTGAGACTTTTATCTCTCTCCAATGTATTGGGTAAGAAATTATATATGATGAGAAAGAAATGGGTAAAATTGAAAAGTCTTATCCAAAATGAGAAATAGGATTATGGGATAGATCCATAATGGAATATATTCTGTTGTGATAAATCCATAATGAAATATATGTGATGAGGCCAAATCCACTATATTTTTTTAATTATCCTTGAAATAATAAATGGATTATATGGATTTTTTGGGGGAATAATTTAATGAAATGGTATTATGATTCATTAATTATAATTATTTCACAATCCTTTTAATCATTTATTTTGAGTGATGATGTTTTATTCCATGATTCAAGTTTATGATTGATATCTGGTTGGGTATAAAGTATCAAAGTAATTTTCATGATATCGTACAAAAATACTTATATTATTAATTCAAAAGATGATAGATTTCTATATTTCATGATTATCCATTGCAAGCATATGCAATCACAATTTTATATCTTCAACTTTCTTATTTTATGATGAATGGTTTAGGAAGGATATATCTATATTGAGTAATAAATTGTCCGATCATTCTGGGATATGTAGAATACCATTCATGAAATATGATTTTTTTGTATATTGTGCTCAATGAAACTAAATGTATATTTTCATATAGCGTGTATCTATGATATATATATATAATATTGACATAAATTATTAAATATTTATTTATAGAAATTACGAGTCATTGTAATTATAAAAAACTTATATATAACTACATCGTTGAATAAAAGTGGGAAATTTTCACCCTACCCCCATATGTTCATATACCACATTAAGTGTTCATCATCTGACTTATACACCCCTTTATAGACATATCATTTATTAAATATTTCTTTCTTTAATGTTGAAATAATATATAAGAATGGTGACCACAAATGGTATGGTAGGATAAAAAATATTCATTAATAATTTAATACCATCAGTGTAAATAGGATGGGAATAAGGATATGAAAACATATTAATTATGTATGTGAATTTCATAAGAGAATTTTTACGCATTAGAACCATGAGAATAAATAATGTGACATAGAATGGATCATTAATAAATTTATTTTTCAAAATAATCAATAATATTGGGTCATGTGATGTCGATAATTATTCAAAAAACTATAAAAATTAATTGTGTTCATAGGGAAATTTATGTTGGTATTTTAGAGAAATATTTTAATATCCCCTGTTTAATGTAACATCCAGTTACTATTTTTGGAATTCATAAACCCCCATTTCAACCGAGTTTGGTAGGGTTTCATTTAATTGTGTTTATTGTAAATTTCTTGATTTTTTGGATGTTCATGGATGGTGAATGGTAATCCCCTGGTTTGCCCAAACTATGCACTCTACTAGTGTAAACCATAAATAATTAGACACTTATGGTTTTCACTATTGGAACATTTTTTGGAAAACTATACACCCAAATATTAGAGACCATGAACTATGAAAAATTGGGTTTACTACTAGGGAACAAGGTTTTTCTAATAGTGCAGGCATGTCCAAAAAAATGTGCGTATGAGATTTAATTATTCTAAAAATTAATTTTAAAGCCCTTGAACCCTTGTTTTACGTGGTCGATGGGCCTAAATTGACCTATAAAGTGTTCTATTTCTTTGAATCCACCAATATGTGGTTTTGGACCCTTTACATACCTTAGAATGTAATTCAATGCTAGGTTAATAATTTTTTATTTCTTGCTAGTATGTTTCATCTTTCTATTCTTTATCTACAAATATCTCTCCAATATTATCCATAGGGTTTTCATATCTCCATATTGTGGGAGGATCAAATAGATACTATTGTTATATTTTCAAATATTTTTTTTCAATGTTCTTCGTTGTTGTTTTTAGCTTATGAATTTATATATCTTGATCTTGAGATCATAATGTAGGTGGTTCCATTTATAATTTCCCATTTCACTAAACCTTAATTGATTGAAATAAATTCAATTAATTAGTTTAAATTTAATTTCATTCTATTGGTTTTTTATTAACCCAATTCTAGGGAATTTTAAATTTTAACTGAATTCTGATTGAAATTTGGGGAAATCCCCTAGATCCATTGAATTTAGTTGCATTGGAAATTGCATGGAAAATTGATAAAATTTAATTTCGGCATATAATTGTTAAATTTTATGTTGGAAATTAATTTTTGGAAATTATTTCAAATTTTAATTAGATGAAAATTTATTTTTTTACAAACCCAATGATTTTTTCTTGGAAAAGGCATGATTTTCTTAAAAACCAATGTTATGGTTTTAAAATAGATATTGGAATATTTAAATTGTAAATGGGTTGAATTTTAGTTCAAATTGTTTTATATTTAATTCCCTATTATTGATTATTATTAGAAAACATGAAATTCTACTTCGTTACTAAGTTATTTGTGGTAAAAAATCTATGTTGGAATTTTCATAACTCTTGATTGATGCTCTAAAACTGTAACATTAATGGTTTGTCACATTTTATCCCCCAATGATTTTTCAATCATTCCTCTTTGGCCAATGTTAATGGAATTGTTCACACATTTTCATCATCATTTTATAAGTGTGCGGGGAACCCATAACATCGAACTACCATACAAATTAGAAGATGACCATGTTTCTTAGTTGTTTATATTTGTTATATATAGAATGTTTTTAAACAATATGACCATCTAAAGGGAATTTTAATAAACTAATTTATATAAAGATTTTGTTAATCCGTTTTTTAGAAATGGTTTACATTATTTAAAATGTAAAGAATATTTTTTTATAAATATAATTTCGAAATTCCAAGTATGTTTATTTAAAGATGAAAGATTTATTTTTCTAAATAAATGTCTATATTTTTATTCCATCAATGGTGAAACCCAACTAAGATTTTATCTCACACCTACCTATTCCTCTGGGTGTTTGTAGATTATCTTCATCTAGGTTCTAGTAATGTTACAACACGACTTGTTGGTGGAATTTATTGTTGATCCTTGTTCTTAGTGTGTGTTTTTATATTGAGATGTGGGTTGATAATCTTCAAGATTTCTATTACATAGTTATATTAAATTTTCCTATTAATTCTTTTTTTACTTCTACTATAGTTATCCCTATTTAGTTTTCAAGTATAAAAACCCAATTATTACTATTGATTCATTAGTTTTAGTGGAAAATGTGCTCCATATTTTTTTTATGACTCAACTTTCTAGTCAGCAACTACATGGGGTCAAGAATAACGTTCACATCAAGTCAATTGTGGGTCAGTGGTAGAGTTTCCAAAGTACCCAGGCTATTTCATGACAAATTGAAATCATAGATCTAGTTGGATCTTCTTGTCTTAATGTCACTATGTTTAGTTATTTTGTATTTGAATATGAGATAGTTATAATTGGGAGTCTAAATTGATCTAATTTTTAAGTGAATTATGTCACTATGGGTATTTTTGGGAAAAAATTCCTCAAGGTGTTCCATCAGTATGTTTTGTGTGTGATTGTGTTTGTTGAAAAAGACAAATGATCACGAATGAGAATGGTTGGTGTTTTTCAAAGTAGTTTTTAAGGTGGTATTGTTTTATAGAGTTTTCCAAATATTTGGGCCTCAAAATTGGGAGTTAGATCTGGGAAAAAATATTTCATCATAGGAGTGAACAGTACATATAAATTTGATGAAAATTGGAAAATGATGAGAACCACGTACCACAATTCATGGACCCCATACAATGTCCTAGGAATTGTTTTCCAAATGGAAGGAATTGTACATCAGAGTGGTTTGCAAAATCAAAAATGGTTCATAGAAAAGGCATTTCTGTACGAGGATTGCTTGGTGACATTGAATGATATTGACCACATATAAACTAATACAATTCCCTAACCAGATGAGAAAAAAAGTTCGTGGGTGACTTGTCGTTCATGGCGACATAAGGATCATTATGCGGTGAAGGATGGATTAATGATTTGGTAAATCATAGATTAGGAGATTATGAATATATCTTTTCAGATATACATATCACTAATCCCACCATTTACTGTTGAAACCCAATATCATTAAATAACATATTATTGGTCTGGGATTTTGTCAATGCTTGAAAGAGGTTCTCTAGGAAGAATTCGAAGAAATCTAAAGAGGTTTGTGTGGAAGAAATTCTGCCGAAGGATTTAAGTGGAGAATTATAGCCTGAATAAGACACAATACACAGAGGAGGATGTATGGTACACAGAAAATGTGGACATGGTACAAAATGATGAATCTACTATCCATGAGAGAGATAATATCGTAAGAGATACATGAATAAAGGGATCTGGTATGCGGAAGGAAAAGTAGTACGTGAACAGAGAACCGTTTCAGGACAGAGGGCTGTTCGTAGAGGAGGAACGGAGGCAGAGATACATGTTCGTGGTAATAGTTCATGGAAGAGGAAGTGATATGGGAAGGAGGTGTTATGTGTACCAAAATTGATACTATGTATGTTAGAGAGGATGGTGGTTCATTATTTTCACAGGGAAGCTTGTGAATGATTCAAATAAGTTTCCGAAATCATTTTTTGGTACCTCGCAATATCTGAGATGTGGGACATCATTTATCGGGGAAAATGGAACATCAATAGATCATATACCTATATATGAGGATGGAAGAATTCACGAAAATGATGGGACCTACATGTCCATAAAAAATGATTTGCCTACAAGTCCAGAAACTATTTGTGGATTCCATCCATGAGTAGTGAGTGCTAGAAGAGGAAGAAGGTGACCCTTTACACTAGAAGTAATCAAGAGAAAGTGGCATAGGGATTGACCATTGGGAATGCAGTGAGAAAAACATAATCTTTGTTCTGGAATTGAGCCTAGGAATTGAAGTCCTAGCCCAAATATTTTACTCATTATCGGTATTAAGCCTTAGTGAATTTGGTACATCAACACATTACTGTTGTATGATAATTGTAATAATATTAGTGAGGGTGAACCAACTAAAAATATGTGTGTCTTATGCATGATTTATTATCTATTCATATATTTATACTCGAACAATAGAGAATTCAGATTTGTCTATGAACAAACAAATATCCAAATGGGAGAATGTTTTAATATGTCATACCTTAATTCACCCCACCCCCCTCAAGGTATTCTTCATAGTGAACCTAACGATTGGTATCAGAGGTAATTTTTTATTTTTAGTGGTTCTCTATGAAGAAAAAAAATGTAGGTGGTCAATCATTATGGTATTCTGATCTTTGATGGAAAGAATATTCAAAAATGGAAGAATTGAATGAAGCTCTATTTCAAATTAGTAGGGATGGATGTCATCATATTAGCTATTAATGGAATATCAGCTCACATCAAAAGTGGTTCTTTATCAGAATCAGAAATAAGGGAATTGGATGATGATTCTAAAGGGATCAATTATTTATGATGATCACTGTCAAATTAAATTTATACAAAGGTTATGTCCTATAAAATATCACATGCAATGTGGAAAAAATTGTGGAACATTTATGAGGGTTCCACAAAAGTCTGAGAAGCAATGATGCAGGTTATATGGAACATGTATGAGGATCTCAGAATGAATCCCAATGACACTGTTGATGCATTATTAAACTAGATTAATATTATTTTAGAAGATATGCGAGGTCTTGGAGAAGTCAATGATGATATAATGATTGTGAAATGAATCATGGAGAAACATCCAATGTGGTTCAATCCAAAATTAATAGTGTTGGAAGATAAAGACCTGAAAGATTTGAAACTAGAAAACCTACATAGTATCCATGTAGCATATGAAATGATAAACAAGGATAATGATGTGGTGGAAAAGGCGATGTATACGGAAGTCGCATTCAAGGCCTTGAAGAATATCTCTGTTGAAGATAGTCATAAGGAGGAAATTATGTATGATGTCATGTCATTTCACTCCTCCAATATGCAAAGTGGAAAAGGGATGTTCAAAGGAAAACTCCCATTTTAATTCTTTTGATGCGGAATGATTGGAAAATTTTCAACCAAGTTTACTATGAAGTTTTATGTTGAAAATGAAAAAAATTATGAAATTCCACAAATGAAGTGTGAATAAAATTACAAGGGGACAATTAATACTAGAGTAATGTTCTTTAAAAAAGGTAATTTTCTTTTAATAGAGGATGATTGTTCAGATAAATATGAGGCAGATGAGTTGGAAGACTACTAGGATCATAGAATAGATGCTTTGGTGGTAGTTCTTGGAAATTCATTAACAAAAGAAGAAAGTGATAATGAAGAATGTGATATATAAGGAATAGTTTGTCTTTAAGCTTAATTAGAAGCATCCCATTAAGAGGTAGATAATTTTAGAGATAGAAAAAGAAAGCTAACAATGTTGATCATCATGGAAAAATCATTATGCAGTAGTAGGTAGAAGATAATTTTGAGATGAATGCAGAAATTGAAAAGTCGTGGTCTTCAATGATAGGAAGCTCAGAAAAGGTGGTTGATTACAAAATCAAAATTGAAGAATAAAAAATGGAAATTGATAGTTTGACTGAAATAGGAAAAATTCAAATCAAACATATCAAACAAATGGAACTGGAATTCATCAATCTACGATAAACAATTGATGGTTAGGAGAAACTACTAACTCTCAGTTGGGCCTCAGGAAAGAAAATCCTATGTGAGAGAGAAAAGATGATATTTGAGAAGAGTTGCCCCGCATAACAAAAGAATTTTTCAACTATAAATGATCAGGTAGGTATGGTGCTTGATCTAATATAGAATGATGTTATGGTTCAAGTCATACAACCAGCATCCACTCCAATTGTGAAGAATGATTTGTGTATGAAGAAGATTCAGAAGATTCAGAGAACCCAAGGCACAAATATTGCTCCATCACTACCACAAAGGAATGTATCTCACATTAGATTCTATTGTTATAGTAAGATGGGACACTCTCAGAATGTATGTTCCATAGAAAAGTGGAACCAAAGGGAAGAAGACCAATAGAGGGGGTCGTACAGAGCTCCAAATTATAGGTCATAATTTTATTGTCTTTGTTTCAGGTGTAAAGGAATTGGACATATAAAAATTTATTGAACAATAGTAATTTAGATAAATGTGTCATGGAAGACTGAATGTGTCCATAAGAAGTAAACAAATTTATCACCAATAGAGCTGAAAATTCAAAAATAGATTTGCATCTCTACAAATTGATGATGGTTTTTCATTTACTAAGGAATATCAATGTTATCATTACATGGAAGGTATAACTTCAAATACTAGGATCGAAATAAAAAGGGCCAAGAAAGTTGTGGTTGCAGAAATTGTGTTCAAGGGATCATATCACACGGGGATATGGATATTTAATAGTTGATGCACTTACCATATGACAATAAATAAGGATCTACTCACCAGAATCACGTTAGATAAATTAGGAATTTTAATATTCAGTAATGATGATGGCCTAAAAATTACTAGTTCATGAAAAGACATGTTTGGAGGAAAAAACATGATACGATTAAATGTCTTGGTTGTCGAGAGGTATAGTCACAATTTTCTTAATGTTAGTCAATTGTGTGCTTTAGAAAAATCCGTAAGATTTCCCAAAACAAATATGTATCATCAAAGAAAAGGATGGTGTTTTTATGATGAAATTAAAGAGTAAGAAAGGGAATCTCTACCTCTTGAGTGGTGGACAAGATATGTGCTTTCTGACCAAGGATGAAGAAAACAAGTTATGGAATAAGCGTCTTGGCCACAGAAGCCAAATTTTTTTTGGAAGATCTGTTGAAACATGATGCTGCTCAAAATATCTATAGATTATCATGTGATCATACTCATATGTGTGATGCCTGTTAATAAGGGATGATCATTCGAAATACATACAAGATAAAAGAGAAAACAAGATTGTTTGTGTTAGTGCATATTGATCTGTGTGCTCCAATTTCTCCAAGGGGTATTGATGGAATGATATATTATTTTCTCCTCATTGATGATTATATAAGATTGGAAGGAGTATCAATAATCACACAAAAACTTGAAATGTTATGTTGAATTACATGATATTGATGAGAATGTGAAAATATGCTTGGTCGAAAAATATGTATGATTTGAATAGATAATGGAAGAGAGTTCACATATAGAAAATAATAGCATTATCTCGAGAAAAATGGGATATGGAATCATGTTTCAGAAGTATAAACTCCCCAGCTGAATAGAGTAGTTGAGAGAAAAAATAATCTCGTCAACAACATGGCTATAATGATTCTCATTGAGAAAGACCTTCAATATATTTTTTGGAATGATTCAGTAATGGAAACTGTATAAACACAAAATAGAGCATTACTTTTTCTAAAAGAAGAGAAAAATCCACACGAGTTTTGGTATGGAAATACGTCATCATTGAAATACATTGGAATATTCTTAAGTAAAATGTTTAATTATCAATAAAGAGAAACATAATAAATTTGAATCACATGGGAATGAAGGGGTATTTTTTTGATACTCAAATAATAAAAAAGATAATAAATGCTTCAATAATAGGTTGTGAAAGATAGTTGAAAGAAATGATATCACTATAGTATAAACTAAATAGAATCTTCAACAAATTAGTCTTCAAACTCAGGAAGATATAGATGATGAGATGAGAAGATTGAGAGATGATCCAGCTTCAGATGATGATTCAAAATAAGACTCTGATGATGAGAATAAATCGGTGTATATCTAGAGAACATCAAGAAGAGTTGAATTTAGCATGAAGACCATTATTGGTGATCAGAAAACACCAATACAGAAAAGGAAGATGATGTATTTATAGAAAGCATAATACTTATCATAGGTGTAGCCTAAATGATTTGTTTAAGCTGCTGGAGATGAAAATTGGGTTCAGAAAATGAATGAATAGGTTGACCAAATTTTTAAGAATCAGATATGGGAAATTGATTCGAGACCATAAAACAAGAATTTCATCAGAACAAAAGTGTTATTTAGCAAAAAAATGACTGAAGATGGAGTTGTTATTCGAAACAAAGCATGAATATTGTGAAAAGGGTACTCTTAAATAGATGGTATTGATGTTGATGAGACATTTTCACCTATTGAATGGAAAGAAAAAATATAATTATTCATGTCCATAGTAGTGAAAATAAATTTTATGGATTTCCATATAGATGTCATGTCAGCATTTGTAAATGGAATTCTGAAAGAAGAAGTTTACATAGAGTTGCAAGATCATTTTCTAATTCATGTAGATGATAACAGATCCTTTCATCTAAATGAGGCATTATATGGTTTGTAGAAAGTACCAAGAGCTTAGTATTCAAGGATTGATTAGTTTCTATAGATACATATCTTTCATCATAGTGTATTAGATTACAATTTTTACTTCAATAATGAAAAAAGTAAAAGGATTATGGTGCTGATTTATGTCGATGAAATATTAATTGGTTGAGAAGATGAAGCACAATGTAAATAGTTCTCAAGAATACATGAATAGTTAGTTAGAAACATCAATGATTGGTGAGCTAGCCTTTTTTGTTGGCTTACGGGTGACACAAGGAATAAATGGCACATTTATTTTTCAATATAAATTTTCCATGGAAGATTTGAGATGATTTGGAATGAGTAATTCCAACTAATTGAAAACTCTATTTTCTACCAGACTAAAATTGTGATGGTATGATGAAGGAAAGGCAGTTAATACCGCAAAATATTGTAAAATATTTGAATGTATGTTGTACCAAATAGTGACAAGGCCTAGTATTGTATTTTCCACATGCCAAGAAGAAATAAATCAAAGCAATCCCAAAGAGTGCCAGATGATTGTTGTAAAAATAATTCTTTGATATATCAAGGGAATAGTGAATTTTGGCCTATTGTAAAATGAAAAATATCGGCCAGAGTTATTGGGATATACAAATGAAGCTTTGGCAGGATAAGAATATGATAGGAAATCATGATCGGGAGCTTCCTTTTATCTTGGAGAATTGTGTATTTATCGTTTAAGTAAGAAAAAATATTTCATTTCACTAAGAACCGTAGAAGCTTAATAAATTGGGGCTACTAAATCTTCCATGCAACTATTGTGGATTAATAAACACTTAATTATATGGGAATTGATGTGAAATCATTGATTGATATCGATTGTGATAATTCACCTACTACAAATCTTTGAAGAAATCCAGTTCATCACCCATTAACAAAGTAAACTAAAATAAAATATCATTTTATCAAGGAGAATGTGGAGAATGGACTTGTGAAATTGTAGAATATTCATAGAAAACAATAGGTTATATAAATTATAATAAAGGCCTTGCCCAAAGAAGTGTTTAAAAGTCATCAACTATCTCTGGGAGTCCAGTTTACATCTAAAACTTGATAAGGTGTGGATGTGGGTCCCCCTCTCCATGAGCTATGATGTGACTTTCCTTAATGACCTGATATGTGTTCTTTACCCTATTGAAAACAACCTTGAGGTGCCCTTTGTGTTCGCTAATAAAAGAGGATAAAGTGTGACTATTCTAGGGGGAAAAGACATGGGAGAAGCTGTTAAGTGGATATGGGAGATATAGAGATCTAAAGCTAATATGAATCTATTAGAGGAGCTACAGCTTAGAGGGATTATAAAATATGAAAAGTCTAGAAGTGATCAATAAAATATTGTATATCACGATAGATGAGGATCGTAATGAAAGAATTTTATTTGTTTCGGTATTTTATCAACAATTAGTGATTAGAACATTTCATTACACACTTTTTTATCACGCTGACCGTGGCTCAGGTGGTCTTAGAAAATTATTGGAGTGAATCCTCGATCACTATCTTAACCAGGTGAAACAAATGGTGGTTAATGATGGAAGGAGTATTAATGAGGTATCAAAATGTGCAGTGTTATTATGAGAAGAGTTGTCAACAAACAGAAAGGGGGAGATTGATGGAAAAAATTCCTCAAGGTGTACCCATGGCATGTTTTGGGTTAGATTCTATTTGTTGACAAAGTTATATGATCACAAATGAGAATGGTTGTTGTTTTCCAAATACAAGTTTTTAAGGTGGCCATTTTTCCTAATGTTTTCCATATTTTGGGCCACTAATATTGAGCTTGATGTTGGAAAAGGAAGTATTTTTGTAACGACCCAATGTTTAATTAAATGGAAATCTCTCTTGATCTAATTAAATGTCTCATTATTTTTATATAAAATGTCAACTTCTTTGGTTTTATGTTATGAATTTTGACCATTGCTAATATAGCCGTTGAACAGTGATCACCTGAGTAGTATAAATATAGGGCTTTAACAAATCCAATTTACTCAAACAAAGGAAGTGATGGCCTCATCTAGTAGAATTGCCCCATACGAAGCCCATTTGTCAGAGCATGGAAAAGAGGTGGCATCCTTGGGCTTTGCTCTTGACCAAGCCCAAGCTGATCTTTATCTTGTCAGGGTCGAACGGGACCGTCTACGGGAGAAGTGGAAGTTGATAGAAATTACCACTCAAGCGATGTTATCCGAGCCACCCCAAGAGTTTGTCATAATCGCACACCTTACCCTTAGGTCTTATGTGGTTGTTTTAAGGGGTTATGTAACTAATCGATAGTACTATGTTCATGTACATTTTTTTTGTATATAATAATGAATAAACTTTCTTGTCATTATTGAAACATTGTAAATAGTTTTTAAAGTACAAATAATGTTTTTAGTTATTATTTAATTAAGAATTCTATTTTTTTAAATTAAGGGATTTTGGAATTAAATAATATTTTAATAAATTATTATTATTATTATATTAATTTTTATTAAATATAAATGATATTATAATTTTACGAATGTAGTTAAAATTTTTATTATGGTTTGAAAGCCATTTCTATCAAAACCTGTGAATTTTTGATAAATGTCAGTTTTTATTTAAAAAGTGAAAATTTACATATTTAGAAAATTATTTAGATAAAATAAATGTTATTTTTGGAATCGAGATGGAAAAATTATCCAACGGTGATTTTTTCATAATTTTCTAAGACAGTCAAATTTTTGGGTAAAACATAAATACCGTTTAAATATATAATGTGTTTTATGACAGTATAATGACCCAATAGTAATTTAATAAAATACTATAATCATTATTTTCGGACAATATATCTTTTGGAATTAAAATAAGGTGATTTTGGGTTAGTTTGACTTACGTTTAAAAGCATTAATAGACCCCTCAAGACTTATTAAACACCTTGTCTTTTTAAATTAATTTTCATGGGAGTATGACTCACGTCCACATAAGAAACACAATTATTTTAAGAAGTTCTGACTTTGGAATTATAAAATAATTTTTCCCTTTACCCTTTTCCAAAAACCATGGGCAAAAACCATGGGATGGTTTGTGTTTTGGATTAATTTAATGTAAGGGGACCCAAACCAAAATAATAAATAATTCTCTCACCTTTCCTATATAAACCCACCCAAGATCCCACTTACTCATGACTCAAAGTCTTTGGATTTATTCCAAACTCTGCCCTACTCTCACTAGAATCCTCCCAAGGTGCCCCAAGCTCCCAAGAAGCCTCTCACAATCCTCTCTCTATCCATTGGAAGCACACTTTCAATTATGTGTTTTTTCTTCCTTTCTCATTTTTTTCCAATTTTCTTCATATTGTTATGCCCTTTTAATTTCAATAATAAATTCTGGGGTATGATTTTTAACTTCCCCCATACTACCCTCTTATAATTTGAATGATGGGAGACCCCTTTCTCTCTCATTAAATTCTTCCCATGTACACCCGTTACTATGCCGAAATTCCGAAAGGAACTTCTCTCTCCTCATTTAAATTCAAGCAGTACTTTTGTGTCATCAATCTAAACACAATTAAAAATGTTTGGACATGTATCTATATGATCCCTTACTGTACATTATATGTAAATATTATTAAGAACCCCTTTCTCTCTCATCAACCATTTTTTATGAATTCTTACGGCATGCTGCTATGCTGCCGAAATCGCATCAATTTTCTAAGCCAATGCCATTGTGTAGTGAATACCATGCCCATTTCTCCATCAATGGTATTCACCTTTATGAACATTTACTTGTTTACTATAAAGTTTAATGTATGAATTCCACATTCCTTCATCTTGGAATAAATGATTATGTTTTATGAATCCATGTTTTATGATCCATGTGGCACACTTATGCATGAAATGAGATGTTTAAGAAGGGTGCGCCCTTATAGCGCTCCAATGCATTGGGTAAAGTATAGTATCATGATACGTCAAGTGCAATGAGTGTTGACTCTTGGTAATTCATGTGAAATGAGGGTTTACTCATGCTTTATGTGAAATGAGGATTTACTCATGCTCTATATGCAATGAGCCTTGGCTCAATTTAATTCAATGTTAAGTGTTGTTCCCACATTTCCATGTTATGATTATCATGATTTATCATGCCTTTATGTTCATGTTTCTCTTATTCCCTATTTATATGACTATTTCCTAACATTTATTGCACTCATCATTTTATTCCATGTGTAATCCATTACTGGGCTTTATAGCTCACCCTTTTCTTATGCATGTCCTCGGGTTATCTCATGCAATGCTAAGTACGAGGGAATGTAGTGGTCAGGTAAAGGAAGATTTCAATAAAGATGTTGTATTTCATGTTTTATATTTTTATGTAATGATACTAATCCCCAAATACACTAAACCTATCGATATTATTTGTTGTATCAAGTGAAGTTTTATGTAATAAACAAGATTTAAGTTTATAATAAAAGCAGGGTTGTCATAGTTGGTATCAGAGGATAGGTTTACATATTTTTGGGATTATAATTAGAAAACCCTAGTAATGACATAGATACAAGACTAATTATAATTAAAACATCCCTATGTTTTGGTAAGTATTGAGTAAGTGGTTTATCAAGAAAATACATCCCTGTCTGGATATGAGCAGGTAGAGGCGGCTCTGGCATAGATGTATCCTAGTGGTAAAACCCAAAAACACAGCTTTGAGCTAGACTCAAACGAGAACTGGAGCGACAACGGGCCTTGCCGCACTCTTTGTTATGACACTCTTGGGGGATATGTTTTGATAAATTCACAAGCTTAGTATGAACCCTTATTAAAGGAATTAAAAAAATGACCCTAAGAATTTATGTTAGAAAGTATATCATGAAATGCCTAGATTGAAGCCTAGAAACTCATGAGTTAAGTAAATAAAAGTTTATTTATAAGTCATCGACTTTTCTTTGGATTAATCTTTATGTGTTACCGCTAACGTTCCTTTTATTCTAGCAAATGGCCGGTATTAGGAGGACTCGGGCTAACAACCGTTGTGAAGATCAGTGTGATGACTGTACTAATGAGATGCCCAATCCAATGGGAGCGAGAATCTCGAACTTTTTCACTCGTATCTCTCTGTTAACTCATGTTTTTAACAGAAACACGGGTCAAGAGGAATGTTCAACCCCCACTAAAAAAGAAAAATTTTCTATCGAGAGCTTCATGAGACAAAGGCCTCCTACTTTTAGTGGATCATCTGATCCCACGATCGCTGAACAATGGATCAACTCCATTGAAAAGATCTTCTCCATCCTTCAATGTTCTGAAAAAGAGAAGGTTCTCCTGGCGGATTATCGTATAGAGGGTGAAGCTCATCAATGGTGGATTTTGATCAAAAATACGAAGCCTGGGGAGGAGATCGAGGCGTTGGAATGGAAGGATTTCTAGAAGATGTTTTTCAATAAATATTTTCTATGCACCCTCCAGCTTAAGATGGAAAGGGACTTCATTTCCCTCAATCAAAAAGGCAAAGAATCAGTTGGAGAGTATGAAGAAAACTTCAAAAGGCTTGCATGATATGCTTCCGTCTTTGTTGTTTCCCCTGAATGCAATGTTGACCACTTCTTTGGTTGGATGAAGACTAGCCTACAGAAAGCATTGGAAATCTGTGACTTCGACAGCTATGAGTAAATTGTCTGATGTACCCTTAAGTTGGAAATGGAGATCGTAGAATCATAGGGGTATCATGGGGATAAGAAGCATATGGTGGAATTCAATGCTGGTGGTCTGATGGGTAAATCCTATGGTGCTATGAAGATCCAGCACCCAACTTGCCTAAAGTGCGGAAAGGCGAACCCTGGAAATTGCCTTAAGGGGATGAGGAAATGCTTCAGGTGTTGAAAAGAATGGCACCTAGCTGTTAACTATCGACAAGAAAGACCCATGGCTGCGACAGAGGACAGGTTCGCTCTGCTTGAACCTCAACACATTGTTCAATGCTTGAAATGCAAATAACCGAGTCAATTTGAAAATCAGTGCCATAATACAAGGGTTTTGGAGGAAACCAATAACCTCCAAGGCAGCAAGGAAGTGTTTTTGCCATCACTTCTGCTGAAGTGAACCCCGAAATTGAAGTGGTGACAGGGAAACTTGTTATTCATTCAAGAATAGTGAACATACTTTTTGATTTAGGTTCTACTTATTCTTTTATATCTCAAATGATTTGTAGAACAATCCCAGCACCACCACAAATCATGGGAGAGAAGATATCAGTGAGTACGAAAAATGGGGAAATCATTGTATCCCATGATTATAAGTCCTCCCCTATTATAATCTATGGATTGAATTTCCCAGAAAACCTATTCATACTCCCTCTGGTGGAATTTGATGCAATTATTAGTATGGATTGGCTTTCCATATATAGAGCCAACATAAATTGTCGGGAGAGGGAAATCACACTCCATATGGAGAATCGACCCCCAATTCATTACAAGTGTAAGGAGGAAGATAAATCTCCTTTAGCTCCATCTTCTCAAGAATGGATATTAATACCCTATGAGAATGCTTATCTGGCTCAGATGATTGAGTCCAAGGAAGAAAACAGCTTTGAAGAAATGCGTATTGTGAGGGAATTCACGGAAGTGTTTCCCAAGGAACTGTCTGGTCTTCCTCCTAGAAGAGATGTTGAATTCTCAATCGATCTTATACCCGGGGAATTAGCAATATCCAAGACTCCATATAGAATGGATGTTGTAGAGCTATAAGTTTTTAAGAAACAACTACAGGATAATCTAGATAAAGGGTTTATACGCCCAAGTGCTTCACCATAGGGTGCACCAGTCCTATTCGTCAAGAGGAAGGATGGGTCAATGTGGCTTTGCATCGATTATAATGAACTTAAAAAATCACGATAAAGAACAAGTATCCTCTCCAAAGAATTGATGACTTGTTCAATCAGCTACATGGAGCACAATACTTCCCCAAGGTGGACTTGTGGTCGGGATATTATCAAGTAAGGGTGAAGAAGGAAGATATCCCCAAGACTGCTTTTCGCACAAGATATGGGAACTATGAATTCATAGTAATGCCTTTTGGACTAACTAATTCACCAGAAATATTCACAGACTTAATGAATAGAGTTGTTAGATTTTACCTAGACAAATTTGTGGTAGTATTTATAGATGATATTCTAATATACTCTAAAACCAAGGAGTATTATGAGGAGCATTTAAGAATTGTACTTGATACTTTGCACAAGGATAAGCTCTATGAAAAGTACAGAAATTGTGATTTCTAGTTGAAGGAAGTATAATTCTTAGGCCATATAATCACAAGTAATGGGATATCTATGGATACCTCCAAAATATATGCAATTGAGGGATGGCTGAGGCCAACATCGGTAACTGATATTCATGTCTTCTCGGGGTTAGCTGGATATTATCGACGATTTGTGAGAAATTTTTCTCGATTGTCCAACCCTCTTACCAAGCTAACTCGTAAGGGATTAATGCATTCTTGGAGTGATGAATGCAAAGAAAGCTTCAAGGAGTTGAAAATGAAGCTATCATTGTGCCCGTTCTCACTTTACCCACAAGTGGGGGACCTTTTGTGGTTTTCAGCGATGCTTTGAAGAAGGGCTTAGGATGTGTGCTGATGAAGAATGTTAAAGTTATATCCTATGCCTCAAGGTAGTTGAAAATCCATGAACAAAACTATCCAATGCATGATCTGGAGTTGGCAGTGGTGATCTTTGCCTTGAAACTCTAGCGGCATTATCTCTATGGGGAGAAATGTGAGATATATACTGACCACAAGAATCTTAAATATATATTCTAATATAAAGAGCTTAATATGCACCAGAGAAGATGGATAGAGCTCATCATGGATTATGATTGTTCAATAAATTACAACCCTGGTAAATCAAACAAGGTGGAAAATTCAGTAAGTAGAAAGGACCCAGCGATTCTATCAATGATGAGATTTTATAAGGATACAATCTTCTTAGACATTATGAATCTAGACATGGGAATCATAAAAAAGGGAACATAATCAATCCTTTCACAAATTACTACTCAACTATCTCTTTTGGAATGGTTCAAAGATGCTCAAAAGGATGATGTGGGAATTCAGGAAAAGGTGGAATCTATCGAAAAAGGGAAATCCTCAGAGTTTAATGTTAATGAATAAAGAACTATGCGGTTTGTGAAACGACTATGTGTTCCATCAAGTCAAGAGATGAAGAGGGAACTTTTGGATGATGCACATAGTTCAAATTTCTCTATTCACTGAGGGAGCACAAAGATGTAGCGAGGTCTCTGAGAAAACTTTTAGTGGGATAATATGAAGAAGGAGATCGCTGAATATACATCACAGTGCTTGGTGTGTCAGAAAGTGATGGTAGAGAGGTAGAAGTCTATGGGGATGATGCGACCATTGACTATACTAGAAATGAAATGGGAGAACATCTCCATAGACTTTGTCACTAGACTTCCACGGACATCCAAATGCAACAATGCAATCAGGGTTGTTGTGGAACGTCTTACAAAGACTACACACTTCATTGATTTTCAGGAGGATTTCTCAATGGATCAACTGGCGTGGATATATATCCGGGAAGTGGTAAGGTTACATGGAGTACCACTATCTATTGTGTCTGACGAAGTTCCAATATTCACCTCTGTGTTTTGGAAGAGTCTTAAACATGATTTGAATACTGAAACGAACTTCAGTATGGTCTATCATCCTCAAACTGATGTCCAATCTGAGAGGAATATCCAAACACTTGAGGAAATGTTGAGATCATGCTCAATGGACTTTAAAGGAAGATGGTATCAACATCTTCCTCTGGTTGAGTTCTCTTATAATAAGAGTTTCCACTCAAGAATCCAAATGGAACTATTTGAAGCCCTCTATGGGAAAAGGTGCAGAACACCGACATGTTGGGATGAAATTGGTGAACATAAGCTGCTTGGATTGGAAATGGTCGATGAAATGGTGGAGAAGGTGAAAACTATTCATCAGCATATCAAGGCAGCCATGATACGACAGAAGAGTTATGCAGATAACCATCAACGAGAAATTGAGTTTAATGTTGGAGACATGGTTTTTCTACGAATATCTCCATTGAATAAGGTACTGAGGTTTGGAAAGAAATGGAAGTTAATTCCAAGGTACATAGGCCCCTTCAGTGTTATTGATCGTGTCAGGGATGTGGCCTATAGAATAGCACTTCCACCTACCATGGCCAAAGTACATGATGTATTTCATGTATCCATCTTAAGGAAGTACATATCAGACCCTTCACATGTACTCTCTTCTGAGGTTGTACAATTGGAAGATGATCATTCTTATGAGGAGTAACCAGTGAAGATCTTAGATCGTAGAGAAAATGTTCTACAAAATAAGATAATTCCCCTCATCAAGGTGTTTTGGAGAAACCACAAGTTTGAAGAAGCAACATGGGAATTAGAGGAAATGATGAAGCTGAGTTACCCACATCTGTTTTAGTTTGGAAAAGGAAAAATTTCTAGGGTGAAATTTCTTAAGTGGGGAATATTATAACGACCTGAAGATTCATTAAATAGAAATCCCTCTTGATATAATTAAACATATTTTTATGTTTATATAAAATGTCAACTTCTTTGGTTTTATGTTATGAATTTTGACCATTTCTAATATAGTTTTTGAACAGTGATCACATGATTAGTATAAATATAGGGATTTAACAAATCCAATTTACTCAGACAAAGGAATTGAGGGCCTCATCCAGTAGAATTTCCCCATATGAGCCCATTTGTCAGAGCTCATAAAAGAGGTAGAATCCTTGGGCTTTGCTCTTGACCAAGCCCAAGCTAAGATTCATCATGTCAAGCTCGAGCATGACCGTCTACAGGAGAAGTGGAAGTTGATAGAAATTACCACTCGAGCAATTTTATCCGAGCCACCCCAAGAGTTTGTCACCATCGCACACATTACCCTTAGGTCTTATGCGGCTATTTTGAGGGGTTATGTAACTAATCGATAGTACTATGTTCATGTACATTATTTTTTTATATAATATGAATATACTTTCTTGTCATAATTAATACATTATAAATAGTTTTTAAAGTAAAAATAATGTTTTTAGTTATTATTTAATTAAGAATTATATTTTTTTAAATTAACGGATTTTTTAATTAAATAATATTTTAATAAAATATTATAATTATTATTAAATTAATTTTTATTAAATATTAATGATCTTATAATTTTATGAATGCAATTGTAATTTTTATTAAGGTTTGTAAGCCATTACTGTCAAAACCCATGAATTTTTTATAAATGTCAGTTTTTATTTTAAAAGTGAAAATTAACAAATTTAAAAAATTATTTAGAGAACATAAATGTGTTTTCTGGAATCAGGAAATCGAAATTATCCAATGGTGAATTTTTCATAATTTTCTAAGACAGTCAAATTTTTGGGTAAAAATTAAATACTGTTTAAATATATAATGTGTTTTATGACATCATAATGACCCAATAGTGATGTAATAATATACAATAATCATTATGTTCGGACAATATATGTTTTACCATTAAAATAATGTAATTTTGGGTTTGTTTTAATTACTTTTCAAAGCATTAATGGACCCCTCAAGACTTATTAAACACCTTGTCTTTTTAAATTAATTTCCATGGGAATACGACTCATCTCCACATAAGAAACCCTATTATTTTAATAAGTTCGGACTTTGGCCTTAAAAATTATTTTTTTTCTCTTCCCTTTTCCATAAACCATGGGTAAAAAACATGGTATGGTTTGTTTTTTGGATTAATTTAATGTAAGGGGACCCAAACCTAAATAATAAAGAATTCTCTCACCATTCCTATATAAACCCACCCAATCACCCACTTCCTCCTCACTCAAAGCCTTTGGATTTCATCCAACCTCTACCCTACTCTCTCTATAATCCTCCCAAGGTGCACCATGCTCCCAAGAAGCCTCTCACAAGACTCTCTTTATCCTTTGGAAGCACACTTCGAAGTAAGGGTTGTTTCTTCCTTTCTCATTTTTGTCTAGTTTTTTTCATATTGTTATGCCCTTTTAATTTCAATTATAAATGCTATGATATGATTTCAAACATCCCACATACTAACTTCTTATTGTTTTAATGATGGGTCACACCTTTCTCTTTCATTAAATTCCTCTTATTTACACCCGTTACTATGCTGATATTCCGAAAGGAGCTTCTCTCTCCTCATTTACATTCAAGCAATACTATTGTATCATGAATCTAAATTCCATTACAATTGTATGGACATGTATCTAAATGATCTTGTTACAGTACATTATATGTAAATATGATGAGGAACCCATTTCTCTCTCATCAACCATTTTTTATGAATTCTTATGTCACGTTGTTACGCTGCTGAAATCGCACCGATTTTCTAAGCCAACGCCATTGTGTAGTGAATTCCATGCCCATTTATCCATCAATGTTATTCACCTTTATGAACATTTACTTGGTCATTATAAAGTTTCATGTATGAATTCCACATTCCTTCATCGTGGAATAAATTATTAAGTTTTATAAATCCATGTTTTATGATCCATGTGGCACACTTATGCATGAAATAAAATGTTTAAGAAGGGTGCGCCATTATAGCCCTCCAATGCATTAGGGAAAGTATAGTATAATGATACATCATGTGCTATGAGTGTTGACTCATTCTAATTCATGTGCAACGATGTTTTACTCGTGCTTTATGTGCAATGTGTATTTACTCATGCTCCATGTGCAATGACCCTTGGATCATGCTAATTCCATGTTAAGTGTTGTTGCCACATTTCCATGATATGATTATCATGCTTTATCATGCCTCTATGTTCATGTTTCTCTTATGCTCTATTGATATGCCTATTTCCTAACATGTATTGTACTCCTCGTGTTATACCATGTGTACACCCTTTCTAGGATTTATAGCTCACCCTTTTCTTATGCATGTCCTCAGGTTATCCCAGGCAATGCTAAGTACGACGGAATGTAGTGGTCATGTAAAGAAAGATTTCAATAAAGATGTTGTATTTCATGTTTTTAGTATTTATGTAATGATCCTAAGCCCCAATGACTCTAAACCTCTCGATCTTCTTTGTTGTATCATGTGAAATTTTATGTAATATATCATGTTTAAGTTTGTAATAAAAGCAAGGTTGTCATATTCTTTTCATAGAACATAATTTTATAAATAATGTTGAATAATAATGGAAATCGATGAGAAATAGGTAATAAAATTTGTGGACTGTGTACCATGTTCTGGGAATTGCACAAGGAGAAGCAAGAATGGTATGCCTAATTGGTTTGTAAATTAAAAAATGGTTCACTACAGAAGGAAGTGTAGAATGAATATGGCTTGAGGGTATGGGAGGAGATTTAAAATATAGGAAAAAAGATAGTACACCAACTGTTTTGGAAAAATAGTTTGTAGGTGATATGAGGTTCGTAATAATAGAAGGATCGTATGTAGTGAAGGCAAGATTATAGATTTGGTAACTGTTAGATATGGTGAGTTTGTGGGTATCTTTTTGAATATAAGAATCGCTAATCCCACCAATTACTTTTGAGACCAAATATTATTAGTGAACAAATTTTTGGTCTGGGATTTCAGAATAGTCTGAAGGATGTTTGTGAGGAATGATTCTGTGAAAGATAAAGTGGTTTGTGTTGATGAAATTTCACCGAAGTTTTTAAGCAGAGAACTGTTTCCCGCAGAAGACATGGTACACGAAGGAGGATATCTAGTATGCAGAAGGAGAGAACTCTATACATGGAGGAGGAATCTCCAATATGCGAGAGAGAGAGACTATCATATGAGAAACACGAAGGAAGGTCTTTGGTATGTAGAAGCGAAGTTAGTCTACAAACATGGAACAATTTGTGGATATAGGTCAGTTCGCATAGGCGGAACGAGGGTAGTGGTATAGAGAGGCAGCAATAGTTCATGGAAGAGGAAGCAGTACATGAAATAGGTGTTTTGTTTTCCAAAACCCGTTCTCAGAAAGCGAGAGAGGAAGGTGGTTCGTGATTTCGACAAGGAAGCTTGACAATGCATCAAATCAGTTTGCCAAAGAATTTTTTGGTAACTTTATGTACCCATGTAGGTGGACTTCATCTACAGGTGAAAAAGGAAAATCATCATAGAATCATCTTATAGATGACAATGCATGAATTCATGTAAAATAAAGATCCTACTTGTCCATAAAATATTATTTTTCTAGATGTTCATAAACGTTGTGTGGATTCCCTCCAAGAATAGAGAGTGAAAAAAGAGGAAGATGGAAACCCTTTCCACCAGATGTGATCCAGATCATGAGGCATAGGGAGTGACCATTGGGAAAAAATTAAGCAGTCCCTATCCTTTTTTAAAGTAAGTGAGGCTGGGAATAGAATACCTAGCCTAAACACTGTACTCATTATTGGCAGTGGGCCTTAGTGAAGTTGGTACATTGTGACATTTTAATTGTATTCTCCTTGGATGTAGCCCAGTGAGGGTGAACCAAGTAAATTTTATGAATTCATGTGCCTAATTTCATATACGTTCATATATTTCTATGGGATGAAGTTGGAATTGAGTTTTGTCTAAAGAAAACAATATTGGAATGAGAGAATGTTTTAATATGTCATACCCTGATTCACCCCCACCCTCATAGGGTATTTGACCTTGTAAACCTAAAAGGAAGCTAGGGAGGGATGACTGGAGCATTTGTTCTAGTCTTTCACCTTTTCATTATATGGAATGATTTAAATAAAAATCATTTATTTTGATCATTTGGGATTGATATCCCTCATTCCTATGATTTACTGTTAATCTGATATACCACATGATGTATATTGAAGTTGTGTATCATCCTACATCTAAGAGGACATTATGATCTGGTCTAGGAGGAATCCACTGATGAACCATATCTTCAAAATCCTCTCTTGGATTTGAATATGGTTTTGTTATTGTGTATTCATTCCCTACTCTGGGACTCACACAATCACCAATTACCATGTATACTCTAGATATGGAACCTCAATGTGATGTTTCTTATAATTGTTATTAGGAGGTCATTCTCTCGAATCTTATGATTCAGATTTATTACTTGTCACATTTTTATTCCTTTTTTTCTTTGGAAATCAAAAACATGTTATTTGTACATAAAATACTATCACTAGTTCAAAAAATGTTTTTTATGGTGGTTATTTTTTAGTTATTACGTCATTTTTCGGTAGACGTTATTAGAGAAGACGTTATAAATATATTTTTTTACATCAGTTTTTTTTAAATCCGACATAAATAACAAAAAATCGAAGATTTTTCACATCAGTTACTCAAAACCTGACTTGGAAAACACTTCAAATTCATGATGTATTACATCAGTTATTAAAAACCCGACATTGTATATACTTTATCAGGATAGTTATTATATAACTGACATCCTAAATCATGCGTCCAAAGCATTTATCACGTCAGTTATTTTCATAACCGAAGTGCTAAAGCAGTCCGCCAAGCATTCTTTCGTGTCGTTTAAATACTAACTAATGTGAGAACATGTTTACTACATAAGTTATAAAATAATCGACCTAACAAACTATTCCTTTCCATTTATTATGTCAGTTATAAAATAATGACGTTACAATTAATAATGGTACATTTTTTACATCGGTTATAAAATAACCTATATAAAAACGATTTTTTAAAATTAACCTTTCAACCACAATTCTGCCTAGCTTGTAGAACACTTGAAAGAGATAAAAAACAAACCAAACCCCCCACCCCACAGGGATAGCACCCCACACCCACCCCTTGAAACCCCCCCAATGGAAACCCCAACACCCCTAGACTACCCCCACCCTCCAAGACATCCCCAACACCACTGGACACACCCTACAACTATGCCCAGACAAAGGAATACCTGAAACTTATGAAAAACAAACCACCCCTCCCCACTCCACTAGACACCCCTCACACCACGGGACTACCCCCACCCTCCTAGAAAACCTCTCACACTACTGGACACCCCCACCCCACTAAACAGCCTTCCCACAACCCTAGACCCCCCCACCCCTGGACACCCCTCCCACACCCCTAGAAACCCCCACACCCCTGGACACCCCCTAAACTTCCCCCAACCTCATGGACACCCTTGAACCCCCCCCCCCCCCCCCCGCCCCACTGGACAACCCTTGCACACCGCTGGAAATCCCCCCACCCCACTGGCCAGCCCTCCCCACACCCCTGGACAGCCCCCCACACCCCTAGAAACCCCCAACACCCCTGGACAACCCCTGGATAGCCATCAAACCCTCTTGGACACCCCACCCTAGACACCCAGTGGATAGCCCTCCCCCACCCCATGGACAGCCCTCCCACACCCATGGAAACCCCCCCCCCCTTCCCCACCCAACATAATATCCTACCCACAACCTTGGACACCCCCACCCTTCTGGACAACCGCCACCCCTAGACTGCCCTCCCACCCTCCTGGACACCCCCACCCACATGGACACCCCCACCCCACCCTGGGACACCCCTCTAACACCCCTAGAAACCCACCCGCACCCCTAGACACCACCTGGACTTCCCCAACCCTCATGGACACCCTAGACACCCCCACCCCACTAGACAACCCTCCCCACACCCCTGGACTACCCCCACACCCCTATAACCCACCCCCACACACACCCCTGGACACAACATGTACTCCCCTACGACCTTCCTAGACACCACCCTGGACACCCACTAGAACGCCATCCCCCACCCTCTTGATAGTCCTGCCACACCCCTAGAAACCCCCCCACCCCACTTAATAGCCTTCCCACAACCCTAGACACCCCCACCCTTCTGGACAGCACCTTGTCCCAACCTTGGACAACCCTCCCACCCATTTAGAATCCCCGCCCACATGGAAACCCTAGACACCCCCACCCCCGGACACCCCACCCCCACACCTAGAAAACCCCCCACCCCTAGACACCCCATGGACTGCCCCCCCCCCAAACTCATGGACACCCTGGACAACCCCCACCCCACTGTACAACCCTCCCACACCCTTGGATAGCCCTCCCACACCCCTAGAAACCCCCCACACCCCTGGACACCACCTGTACAACCCTCCCACCCTTTTAGACACCCCCACCCCACTGGACGGCACCCCCACTCCCTTGATAACCCTCCCACACCCTTGTACTACCCCCACCCTCATGGACACCCCTGGACTGCCCCCACCCCTCCCCCACCCCTCCCACACCACTAGAACCCCCCCACACAGACACCCCTAAACACCAACTGGACTTCCCCCCACCCTCATGGACACCCTGGACACCCCCACCCACTGTACAGCCCTCCCACACCCCTAGAAACCCCCACCCGCCCACAACCATGGTCACCCCTAGACATCCCTCCCTCCCTCGTGGACTCCCCCCCCACCCCCACTGGACAACCCCCCACCCCCCCTGGATAGCCCTCCCACACCCCATGGTTTCCCACACCCTCATGGACTCCTCTGGACTGCCCCCACCACTCCCACACCCCTCCCGCACCCCTAGGACCCCCACCCCTCACACACCCCACGACACACCTTGGACTGCCCCCACCCTCATGGACACCCTAGAATCCCCCACCCCACTAGATAGCCATCCCACACCCCTGGACTACCCTCCCACACCCCTAGGACCCCCCCCCCCAAACACCCCTATACTCCCCCTAGACATCCCTCCCACACTCCTGAACACCCCCACCCCACTAGAGTACACTCCCTCACCCCCTAAACAGCCCTCCCACACCCCTGGACTACCCTCCACGCTCATGGACACCCATGTACTACCTCTCACCCCACTAGACAGCCCTCCCAATCCTTTGGAAATCCCCCACCCCATTGGGCCGCCCTCCCCACACCCCTGGACAACCCTCCTACACCCCTTGACCCCCCCCCCCCCACCCCACCCCTGGACACCCCATGGACAGACCTACCACCCTCCTCGACCCCCCCCCCCATTAAACTGGTAAACCCTCCCACACCCCTATAAACCGCCCCGCCCACCAACTAGACACCTCCTGACACCCCTACCACCCCCCAAGACCATAATATGCACTAGAAAAACCATCCGAACTAGACCAAAACCAGAAGTAGCGCAAAATTAAATAGTCACATATTTAACATTCCTAACATACAATGTCAACAAAAAAACACTAAATCCAACCGAATGGACTACCAAATACACAATTGTAAATACAATATTCATAATTACATTTTACACTACAAAAAAACTAAAATCCAATCAAAACTGTAAAAATAATTTGACCATTCCACATGTTTGTGTTTGACATCTTGAGAACTATAGGGTTGAGGGTCATCAAATTGCTACAAATTAAAAGGATATTAGTTAACATGTATAATGATTAAATGAAATGAAATATTTTGGAAAAGTATAAAAGGAAATCTTACTGTGTAAAAGTTTAAAAGGAGATCATACCATGTCAAAGTTCACAAGTATTGCAGTTGTAATTATTTCATACATAAATCTTAAAAAATAATATCTACATTCAACAATAGAGTGTTGTTCATGAAAATTCTATTTTAATTATTGTAAATTCAAAATATTATATTTATGTAATACATAAAAAAGTAAAAATTATAAATTGATATTTACCTTTACTTCTACATATTTGATCATGGCACTCCTTTTCTTTGTGTTTTCTAAAAATTAGACCCATCCCCTATTTTAAAATAATATTACTAAAATAAATTTATAATTAATTATAATATATAAAACTAATAAGAAATTGAAACATACTTTTCAAACATTTTCCTGATACTTTTCGGCACATCCCCATGGACTTATCATTTCCAATAATGTTTTTTCTTCCATGGGTAAAAAACACATGACATCCAATGATCACTGATGAAACATAAGCTAAGGTTAGTGGTTTTATTTATTATAAGATAATGAACTCTTTGCCAGGGATATGTTTTATACCTCTCACAAAAAGCCATCATCCAACAATATGTGATTATATTCTGTTCAAATATTCCAGTAATATAAATCATTTTTTGTTCGCCATCCAATGCATGTTCATCAAGAGAAATAAAATACGGGTCCATGAATCCATATAAATATGTCTTCTCATTCTTCTCACACATGTTATAAAGATACCTACAATAAAACAGACATAAGTATACATTATTAATAAATATAACATAAGGAAAAGGTGTTAAGACTTACATGGAAAAAATTTGCACCACATTGATACCCAAATTATCTTCAGTAACAAGCTCCATGATATCAGTTTTCAAAATTCCCATAGTAATTGCATGCCCACAAACATGAGAATCCGTTGGAAACTCATAATGATCCCCCCAAAAATTGAATATCATGACAATCTGTCAAGACTACTAAAATTTGTATCGGATGTCATATACATTTGTCTTTGTTTTTGTTTATAAAATATTTCTATACCTTTTAAGAATTATTATAAAAAATTGGAAAAATATATTATTTTTCTAATGTTAAAACAAAATTAATAAGAAAATAAAATAACATATATAACATACATTCCTCTATGGTAATGAGTCATAGAAGTCCGGATGGCCAAATTAAAAAATGGTTGATACTATGTCCAACTGTCGTCACCTCATCTGTAGGTAATGGTACTCGAGCGCGGCTGTCAATAATATCTTGTACAGTGACCCTATGATGCTCTACCTCTATCAATTAATGAACTATTTCTCTTATACAATATAACAGCCCATATGAAACTATATGATGTTGATGATCATCAACACAAAAATCACAATAATTAGGAAGCTGTGATGGAGGAGTAGATAATAAATTGGGTCTGCAGGCTAAGGTGGGGGAGTGGGAGCTACAGGTGGAGGTGGAGGATAGATAATGGGGGTTGTAGGTGGTGGTGGAGGAGTGGGAGTTGTAGTATAAAATTGTCACTACTTGTCTGCATACATAGACTGTACCGACATTATAATCTTTCCATCCATCTTTGGATTAATATTATGAACTTCAGCCTCCAAGGATTCTATTTTTTTATAAACACCATCAATAGAAGAAGTAGAAGAATGTGGAAACACTTTTCTTACTGATACACCCATTAGATATCCTCGTACACGACAAGGATGTTCGGCCTTCCCCATTGCTCCAGATAAAATATCTTGCCTCCCAGTAGATATAAATATCCACTATGAGCACTGTTCTTCAAGAGAACCATGTATTAATTAATTTAACATTTCTATAATTATTCAAATTATATAAAAAATATAGTCAACTTAAATAAATAAAATAAATATCTTACAATCCTCTCAGCTACAATTCTCAAATCGTTAGAAATATATTTCCCTGTTTTCCCATCCTATCTCTCTTCCATTATTTATGTCTAGATGGAGTGGATGAAGGGGAATCCTCTAAAGAGCTTGAAGACTCATCTCTCATTTTTTTTTAATTTTTCCGCCCTCATTTGTTCTTCCAATAATTTATACCCTTTCCAAGATAAACTATGAGGGAATACATTTTTATATTAGATCTTTTGATGAGATTTCCTTTTTTATTGTACATTATGAATATGAAATAATTAAAAAAACATTAATTAGATCATTTATATAAGAAATCTTATAAAATTTTACACTGCCCTTACCAAAAATGTATCTTTTCTTCTACATTCAACAAACTGTCTCCATGTGTCCTCAACTATGGAGGGATATATATGACATGTATTTCCCTGACTCCTATGACAAAAAATGAAATCATATGTGAGGGTTGATTTTAAATCCATTCATCTCCCTGCAGCTATCGATAAGAATTTCTTCCTGACTTCTCTAGTGTCAGGAATATCAAATGTCATCTAATAAAAAAGAGGTAAAACATATTATACTATAAATATATAAAAAATATTCACACAATAGAAAAAGAACATACCAAAATTCTCTCCCACAACTGAGATGTTATCGTATTGTCTACACTTCTCCAATCATCATACAAAAATATTTCTTTTCTCTTACAGTGTGTTGACAAAAAACATTTAAAATTATTTTCATTTTGACCTCCAGGAATATAATTCTCACCATACTCAATGTATAAGGACCCAGCCTTATAACATTACATAATCATGAAATAAATGAATAATTTACATAGAATAACATTTCATGTTTAGAGTTTTTGAGAATTAGGACATAACTATTATATCTCAAAAGATTACAAAGTAGAAACTTCATCTAAGATTCAATAAAATAAAAACTCTTGAAAAGAAAGATGACTAGTTCCATGTTTTATATAGCTTGAATTTACTTGATCCCATCCTTGACCCTATTCGTCTTTAAGTCCTGTTGAAAACATTTCAAAAACTTAGGATGAGCATAAAAATCCCAGTAAAGGATACACAAAGAAGGAAAACTGTTAGTTTTTCAAAACAACAAGTAAACCATGAATACTTTTTCAAAGTAATAATTTTCACATTTACGAAGTAGTAAATACTCTTCACTGAATAAAACATCACCAATAATCCTTTATAACCAAAATATTACCATAAACCCATATAAATAACACATAACATATAAAGTTAACTTGGGACATAAACATACTTAAATGGAATAACCATACGGTCGACTTCCACACATATCACTACATGGAATAGCCATACGGCCGACTTCCATACCCAATGCATTGGAGGTTATAATGTAACGACCCATCCTGGTATTCACGGCACCACCCATCATATGGTTTATCACATAACCACCCGTCAAATGTCCAAGTACCATTATAAAATCATAACACATAAAAAAATTATAAAGGAAAGAAAACATTTCCACATTTTAAGAACAATATATCACTTAAATATATTGTCATAACAAATGAATTATCAATACCATTTTCAATACCAAAATACATAAAAGAGTATATGGTATTTATTTACTTTTAAAAACATTATGGCATGTTGGGGAAGCCAATGATAAAATAATACCCACAGCGGCGGAAAGGTTTTTGTCACTGCGTACGTTAAAAAGAAACATTCTTTTTGTCATTTAGTAAAATGATTCATATAAAAAATATTCCTTTTGAATAAAAGTAAAAGTAAAAGGAGTTTATACACTGTATATAATAAAGTTGTGTATAAAAAAAAATATGCCTCAATAAAAGGAGACCGAGACGAAGTCCCTTACAAAGTCGTTATCCTTAGATTAAGGATAAATCAATTACATAATTATGTGTGAAAAATATTAATACACCCAATATAAAAGGATATTAAGTGTAAAACAATCAGAGGTCATCCACACATATTCATAGTATGACATAATCAAGAATTATAGGTTTAACCCTGAGAATTGAAATTGGGTTAATAAGTTCCCTTGCAAGAATTTGACATCCTAACGACGTCACTTTAAAATTCATAAAATGAGTTGATGAGAGTGAAAATTGTATCTCAT
The DNA here is from genome assembly GCA_963277665.1 of Viscum album. Classification (NCBI taxonomy): domain Eukaryota; kingdom Viridiplantae; phylum Streptophyta; class Magnoliopsida; order Santalales; family Viscaceae; genus Viscum; species Viscum album. Next base: position 1,745,080,007 of record OY728156.1, read on the forward strand.
CACTTGGAAATGAAATTTACATCAATAAGGATATATAAGAACATATCCCAACATAAGAATATGAAAATTAAAAGGCATAACATAAAGAAGTCTTTTTAAAAAGAGGAGGGTGAAAGGTTCCCTTACTGACTTGGGTATCTTTCGAAATGTACACACCATGAAAGAAGGACAATACATCATTGATGTAAATAATCATAAAATAATGTATATTACACAAATAGTAGAATAATGGGCAGTGCATATACCACTCAAAGGAAGTGGTGGTGAATGTAACATAAATCTCATGGGAATAAAAGTGAGATGAAAAACCCCTTATGAAAACTCGGCAGCCTAACGACGCCACTTAAAACTTGAAAAAATGGATTTATGAGATTAAATAAGGTATATAATAATATGAACATAAAATATACAGATTTAGGAATATAAAATAACATTCCTAAACATAATAAATATTAGCATAAAGGAAATGACATAAAAGAGAGTACTTAAAAGGAATGAGAGAGGTAGGATCCCTTACCTCGTGTCCGACTTGACTCGATCATTCTTTAATCTTCTGAATAATAAAATAGAGTTATTTTATACTTTATTAAGAACCTTTTTAAGTTCACTATACTTTTTATGTAATTTATTACCATTTTATGAACATTAGGTAATTATTTACGTTAATAATGGTTGTTTTGTCGATCATTGGTACTTGAGTCAAAAATAAACTTCTTATAATTACAGGTTTTTCATGTGGTAAAATATCCATTATATCCAGAATTATATGCATTATTTAGATATCATATATATCATATATATCCAGTAAATACTTGCATATATAATATTAGATATCAATTAGAGGTAATAAATGAAATGCACCGTTCATGGAGACGGTAAGTCGTACGTATGCATGAATGCTACTTTCATTTCTATTTTGTATTTATTGAAATTAAAACTAAATGTTATATATATATATATATATATCTATTAATTCCAGTATAATATATTTGTTATATAGGTCACATAAGTTCATTAATTTCATTCTTTATACATTCCATGTATTGAATGAACGAGTCATATCACTTGAGGGGGCGGTATTCCACACTTCCTCAAATGAAATTATCGCATTTTCACAACATGCAAAGCATAAAGGTGAGTTTTAAATGTAAAATACCTAAGAATAGAGAGAAAATAAATATAATATACATCATAAATAAATATATTACCATCATAGTGGCCACCATGATATGTGGTAGGAGAATATAGAACAATCATCATTTCGTGAGGCAGTAATTCACCATCCACGGAAACAGTATGTTATTTAACCATTACACGGAGGTGTGTGTAAGGGTAGCTATAATCCTTCTCATAAAACATCATTGTATATTTAATATACTGGTTTTGTTACAAAATAAAGGAATAAAAAGAGGTTAGGGGGTAGGAGAAGCAAAATAAAACAAAAGAACACAAGTGAAGACATTACCATTAAATCGGGTAACTCCCATTGGTTTGAACCAAAAGGGTTTCATGAAGAGCTTCATGCATAAGGGAAGGATTCTAGGATGAAGAGAGGGATTTGGAGAGATAAAATGTTCAGATTTTGGCCGAGCCAATGGCTTGAGAGGTGTGGGTAAGGAGGTAGAGGTGGGGGCCTTTTATAAGAGGGAGGAGGGGCACTTTTGGAATGTCTTGAAAAGTTACTATATTATAAAATGATTTTAGAATATTAAAGGTCCCACAATTATATATTTCTATGGTTAGGTGATAAGGGTTCGAAATACACCCATCCATTAGGGTTTTCACAATTTTATGTCTTAGATTTTAACTTATCTTCTCATTTTATTTAAATCGTTCATTAATGAGGAAATCACTGCATCATAATTGTGTCAAAAATATATTTATTTATTTAATGTCTTAAAATTAAAAAAAAATATCATGATGTAGGAAATATTTTTAGATTTCTAATTAATATTTATTGTCAAATATATGACTTGTATAACCCCATTTAAAAATTGTTTTAATAAAACAATACATGTTTGTGACATTTTTATTTTAACTTTAAATAAAAAGTTATTAATGTCATTTTCCAATCATAGTGGCTCCATGGGGTCCCCAAGATAACCCATGGATTTTCATAGTCATCCATGACTCATCCAATAAGGTTAGGACATGTATGAAGGTCATTTCATATTATTATAACATTAACTTTACCTTAAATTACACTAATTACCTTTAATCGCGATTAATAAAACATAAAAGTTACTATTCACCAAAAAAATTATTTTAATCCCATTAAACCACATTTTACATCCTAATGACAACCATGTATGTCCGATTTTTGAAATTCAAATCACAGAAGAGGTAAAATTTCATTTAAATGAAGAATTAGTTTTTTAACTACCATTTAGTGGTTTCACTATTCATCAAAAATTGAAGTTTTTCAGAAAAATACCAAAAATTCACCATAAGCTATATTTGATATTCTGAATTCAAAAATGATTCCTATTTTAAAAAATTCAAAACATATAAGTTTCATTAATTAATTTAATAATTAATTCCCGCTGTCAAAACAAATTGCATGTTTTTTAGAAACAATATCTATTAAAAGATTGACACTAGTTTCAGTTTAATTTCAAAGTGAAATTAATTACAATGACCAAAATTGGATTAAATGGTAATAATATATTCTAATTTCACATTAAACCCATTTAAAAATATGATCTAATAATATAAATATATTAGATTAAAAAGAGTTTTTGAATTAAAATACAACATTTTTCACTTATTCATTAAAAATGGACTTTATCAAAAACCTACAAAAACCAACACAATGTAAATTTTGATATCCTGATTCTAAAGAAGGATTTTAATTGGCCCAATATAAATTATAAACATTTCAAAAAGTATATTTGAAAAGGTTTCTCCAACAAAAGGCGGTTAATCATCCTTTTAAAGAATATTTGAATATTTACGCTTAAAATTGGATTCATTTGCATTTTAATCCTATAACATTTATTGTACAAAGTAAAAATATATGAAAAACAAATATACTAATTTTGTAGTTATTTTTGTTCATTCCCACCATTACAATTTCTAGGCGTTACGTACCATTTAAAATAATATTATTTTACAATTAGAGTGGAACGTTAGATTTCAAAGATACTCGTTGTTGTGTATTGGGTACGTCATCGAGCATAGCGTTCCATTTAATGTAATATTATTATTTTATACACAAATATTAATAAATATGAAAAAAAATATTTTTTATTTACCTGGGATGTTACATCCTTCCCCCCTTTTGGAAATTGCGTCCTCGCAATTTTAAAATTGGGCTCGAAAACTTAATTGAATGTCCCACATCAGAATAAGAGTCGGTAAACTATCACTTTAAAATAACGAAAGATAAGTATAGAGGTAACCCGAGTTAACCCATACTAGGATTCCATGAAGGAAAGCATGGATATGAAAGAAAAAACCAAGGTTTATGTTCTGAGGTAGATTGATAGAAAACATGTTTAGGAGAAAGTTAACCACCAGACAATCACAAAATTTTGATGGGTTAAATGGTATTTGATTCCCTAGTATGAAAAGTTAATAGAAAACATTTTTGTTTTAAATTACTTTTCATTGAGTAATTTATTTATGTGCTTAACTAAAACATAAGGAAACATGATTACATGTCATGTTGACTTTCAACTTTTTCTATATTTCTAACACAAACTCATATTTTCTCCAAAAGACGAGTATTTAGGATAACTTATTCATATTAAGAGAACTATAATCAACTTATAGAGAATAACCTAATCCACAAAAGAAAACTATATACATCCCATGTCTTTAGACCTTAACCAAAACCAAAACCAAAAAGTTTAGTACAAGATCAGATAATACCCAAAAAGGATAATCCTTTTAAAAAAATCAATTATTAATCTCCAAAATTTGTCAAAAAATACCCAAAGTTCAATAAAGACCATTAAATAAACATCTATCCATAAAATTTTTCAACGTAATAAAAACTAAGATTGAAACCCAAATCTCTGAAGGATTTAATCACATAATCTTCCAAGATAAACCATAAAATTTATCTCCAAATAACATCAGTTACTCTTAAAGTATCATACTGAAAAGTAATTAATCTAATCACATATCCTCCATGATTGGTTAATAATTTACATAGATAACCCAAAATCAACCTATTCTTGATTAATAATATCATATAAATAAAAAGAATTAGTCAAACTAACCAGGGACTTCACGTAGTCCAGTGGTAGGCGATAAATATCAGTCACACTTTGGTTGTGGGTTCGATTCCTTTAGCTTCATTTGACGCGATAGGTTGTCACATGGTTTACGTGTTGTCCTTTTCCAAAACTACATAATTCTAATAACCTTACCCAAAAAGAAATAAAATATTCAAAAATAACCATAAAATAATTTAACCTCAATTTTATCTCATGTTGTTCATATTCCATCATAACATATAGTAACACATAATTACCTCAAAATTAAGGATCATATAAACCCTAATGGATACCTTTATAATTATTACCTAAACATCCACATCGAGTTGGTTCTCTCGTACATGATTCATTATAGAACACACCATGGTTCAAGTGGTTGATCATGACTCCTGATAGTTGGTTTAGAATAACCACGATATTTCTCATTGAATCCCCCATTTCATCCAGTCTCTCAATCAGAGAACCGCCACAATTTCCTTCAAACCCATTGTCACTTTGGTGCCTGCTAGATCCATCAATTTACTAAATTCAAAAATGGCAGTGTGAGTATATCAACGAAATTATCATGTACTAATGTGGAAGATAAACACTAAGATATACTTACTCATTCACTTTATCTAAAACTATGACTATCTCTGAAATCCTAACCATTATGGTAATGTCACTTATGCTTAAAGAATACCATATACTCTAAAGTTATCTAAACCGACCTTTGATACCAACTATAAGGACCCAGCCTTATAAAATTACATAATAGTGAATTAAATGAATAATTCACAAAGAGGATATTTTCAGGATTGTATTTTTAGAGAATTAGTACATAACTATTACAACTCAAAAGATTACAAATTAGACACTTCTACTAAGTTTCCATAAAATTAAAACTCTTAAAAAAACATGTCTACTTCCATGTTTTAGATAGCATGTCTTTCCTTGACCCCATCCTTGACCCTATTCATCTTTATTTCCTATGGAAAACATTTAAAAAATATGGGATGAGCATAAAAAGCCCAGTAAAGGATACAAAAATGAGGAAAACTGTTAGTTTTTGAAAACAACAAGTAAACCATGAATACTTTATCAAAGTAATACTTTTCACCTTTACGAAGTAGTAAATACTCTACATTGAATAAAAGATCACCACCTATCATTTGTAACCAAAAGATTACCATAAAACCATATAAAGAACACCTAACATATAAAGGTAACATGGGATATAAACATATTTAAATGGAATAACCATAGGGTCGACTTCCACACATATCACTACATGGAATACCAATACGGCCGACATCCATACCCACTTCATTGGAGGTTATAACGTAGCCACCTGTCCTAGTATTCACGTAACCACCCATCATATGGTTTATCACGTAACCACCCATCAAATGTCAATTTTCCATTATAAAATCATAACACATAAAACAGTTATAAAGGAAAGAAAACATTTCCACATTTAAAGCATAATATATCACTTAAATATATTGACATAAAAAATCCATTATCGAAACCATTTTCAATACCAAAATACATAAAATAGAATATGGTATTTATTTACTTTTAAAATCATTACGGCTTGTTGAGGAATCCAAAGATCAAATAATACTAATGGAGGCAGAAAGGTCGTTGTCACCGCGTACGTTAAAAAGAAACATACTTTTTGTCATTTATTAAAATGCTTCGTAGAAAAAACATTCCTTTTGAATAAAAGTAAAAGTAAAAGGGGTTTGTACACTGTATAAAAGAAAGTTTTGTATAGAACAAAATATGCCTCAATGAAAGGAGACTGAGACGAAGTCCCTTACAAAGTCGTTATCCTTAGATTAAGGATAAATAAATTACATAATTATGTGTAAAAATATAAATACACCCAATATAAGAGGATATTAAGTGTAAAAAAATAAGAGGTCATCCACAAATATCCATAGTATGACATAATCAATAAGTATACGATTAACCTAAAGAATTGAAATTGGGTTAAGAAGTTCACTACAAGAATTCGATAGCCCAATGACGTCACTTTAAAATTCATTAAATGAGGTGATGAGAGAGAAAATGGTATCTCATCTATAGGACATAAAATTTACATCAATAAAGATATAGAAGAACATATCCCAACATAAGAAGATGTAAATTAAAATACATAACATAAATAAGTCTTTTTAAAAAGTGGAGGGTGAAAGGTTCCCTTACCGACTTCGGTATCTTTCGAAACATACACCCCTTGAAAGAAGGGAAATACATCATTGATTTAAATACTCATAAAAGAGTTTATATTACAAAAATAGTAGAATAAATGGCAGTATAGATATCACTCAAATGAAGTGGTGTCAAATGTAGCATAAATCTCATGGGTAATAAAGTGAGATGAAAAACCCCTTATGAAAACTCTGCAGCCTAACGACGCCACTTAAAACATTAAAAAATGGACTTATGAGATTAAATAGGGTCTCTCATAATATGAACATAAAATTTACAGAATTAGGAATATAAAATAACATGCCTAATCATAATAAATATGAGCTTAAAATAAATGACATAAAAGAGGGTAATTAAAAAGAAAGAGAGAGGTAGGATCCCTTACCTCGTGTCCGACTTGACACGATCGTTTTTTAATCTCATGAATAATAAACTAGTATTAATTTATACATGCTTAAGAACCTTTTTTAAGTTAATTATTCCTTTTGTATAATTTATTACCATTTTATGAACATTATGTAATTATTTAAGTTAATAACCGTCGTTTTGTCGATCATTGGTACATGAGTCAAAAATAAACTTCTTATAATTACAAGTTTTTCATGTGGTAAAATATCCATTATATCTAGAATTATATTCATGATGTAGATATAATATATATGATATATATCCAGTAAATAATTTCATTTATAATATTACATAATATTTAGAGGTATGAAATGAAATCCACCGTTCCTGGAGACGGTAAGTCGTACGTACGCATGAACGCTACTTTCATTTCTATTTCATATTTAATGAAATTAAAAATAAATGAGATATATATATATATATATATATAATAATTACAGTATAATATATATGTTATTTAGGTCACATAATTTCATTAATTTAATTCTTTATACATTCCATGTATTGCATGAACGAGTCACATCACTTGAGGGGGTGGTAGTCCACATTTCCTCAAATGAAATTATCGCATTTGCACAACATGAAAAGCATAAAGGTGTGTTTTAAATGTAAAATACATAAGAATAAAGATGAAATAAATATAATGATTATCATAAATAAATATATTGCAATAATAATGCCCACCATGAGAGGTGGTTGGAGAAGATAGAACAATCATCGTTTCATGAGGCAGTAATTCACAGTCCACGAAAACAGTATGCTCTTTAACCATTAGACGGAGGTGTGTGTAAGTGTAGATATAATAATTATCCTAAAAACATACTAGTATATTTAAGATACTAGTGTTGTTACAAAATAAATTAATAAAATGTGTTTAGGGGGTTGTAGAAGCAAAATAAAACAAAAGAACACAAGTGAAGACATTACCATTAAATCAGGTAACTCCCTTTGGTTTGAACCAAAAGGTTTTCTTTAAGAGCTTTATTCCTAAGGGAAGGCTTCTATGATTGAGAGAGGGATTTGGAGAGATAAAATGATCAGATTTTGGCCGATCCAATTGCTTGAGAGGTGTGGGTAAGGAGGTAGAGGTGGGGGATTTTATAAGAGGGAGGAGGGGAACTCTGGGAATATCTTGAAAAGTTGTTTTATTATAAAATGATTTTTGGATATTAAAGGTCCCAAAATTATATATTTATAGGGTAAGGTGACAAGGGTTCGGAATCCTCCCATCCAATTGGATTTTGACAAGTGTAGGTCCTATATTTTACCTTATCTTCTCATTTTATTTAAATTGTTCATTAATGAGGTAACCATTGCATCCTCATGGTGTCATAAATAAATTTATTTATTTAATGTCTAAAAAATATAAAAAATTTTAATTATATAGGATATCTTTTTATATTTCTAATTAATATTTAATGTAAAAAATATGACTAGTATAACCCCATTTAAAAAATGTTTTAGTAAAATAATACATGTTTGTGATATTTTTATTTTAACTTTAAATAAAAAGTTATTAATGTCATTTTCCTACCAATGTGGCTCCATGGGGTCCATAAGTTGACCCATGGATTGTCTCGGTCAGCCATGACTCATCCAATATGGGTAGGACATGTGTCAAGGTCATTTCATATTATTATAACATTATCTTTACCTTAAATTACACTAATTACCTTTAATCGCGATTAATAAAACTTAAAAGTTACTATTCACCAAAAAAATATTTTAATCCCATTGAACCACATTTTATATCCTAATGACAGCCATGTATGTCAGATATTTGAAATTCAGATCACCTATGTGGTAAAATTTTATTTAAACAAAAAATCAGTTTTTAACTACCTTTTTGTGGTTTCACTATTCATCAAAAATTGAAGTTTTTCAGAAAAATACCAAAAATTCACCCTAAGCTATATTTGATATTTCGAATTAAAAAATGAAGCATATTTTAAAAAATTCAAAACATATAGGTTTCATTAATTAACTTAATATTTAATTCCCGCTGTCAAAACAAATAGCATGTTTTTAAGAAATAATATCTATTAAAAGATTGGCACTAGTTTAAGTCCAATTTCAAAGTGAAATTAATTCCAATGACCACCATTGGATTAAATGGTAATAATATATTCTATATGATTTTTAAAACCAATTAAAAATATGATATAATCATATAAATAAATTAGATTAAAAAGTGGTTTTTAATTAAAATACAACCTTTTTCACTTATTCATTAAAAATGGACTTTTTCGAAAAAAATAACAATAACATACACAAAGTAAATTTTTATATCCTGATTATAAAGAAGGATTTTATTTGGTCCAATATAACTTATTAAATTGTCAAAAAGTGGATTTCAAAAGGGTTCTCCATCAAAAAGCGATTATTCATCCTTTTAAAGAATATTAGAATATTTATGCTTAAAATTGGATTCATTCACATTTTAATCCTCTAACATTTATTTTAAGAAGTAAAAATATTTGACAAACATATATAATCATTCTGTAGTTAGTTCTATTCATTCCCGCCATTACAATGGCTAGGCGTTAACTACTATATAAAATAATATTATTTTATTATTAGAGTGAAATGTAAGATTTCAAAGATACTCATTCTTTCGTATTGGGTACTCCATCGAGCATAGCATTCCCTTTAAAGTAATATTAATATTTTATTCACAAATATTAATAAATATGAAAAAGAAATATTTTTTTACCTGGGATGTTACACAATGAGTGTCTTCTAATCCTGCGTATGAGCAAGTGATAATTTTGGTAAATGTGTGCACCCACATTTACCAACTCTTGAACTCTTTTTCATTATAGGAGAACATGAGGATGATTGGGGAAATTCAAGAGGAGCATGTGAATGTTCCTCTGCAGAGGTATGATCATTATGCTCATCTCCAGAATCATGTGGTTGTTCAACTGTTTGATCTGTCATTACCATTCAAATAAGAAAAACATTAGTTCACAAATATAAAAATTCAAATATTACAATACTAATATAAACAGAAAATAGAAAATTGAACTAATTTACGTAATTGTAAACATATTTAATATGGTAGTATTGTGAAACAATGGTAAAGATGGTAAACACGGTAAACATCGTAGTGTAATTTTCATTCAACAAAATTGATAAATATATAAATTATTTTGAGGTAAATTATGGTAATCAATGGTAATCTATGGTAAACATGGTAAACTACACTGAAAAAATAAACATAAACAAAAACATCTACTTATTTGTTTTAATACGCATTTTAATAAAGAAAAAAATTACAATATCTAACATTTTATGAAAATAATAAATGTAAACAAGAAATAAACATATGTTTTGTATAATATTAGGTATGTAAAAATGGATTGTTTTCCCAAATTACTTTTTCATTCTCATTCTTTATGGCACAAACCATATCTTCAAATTGCTCAATAATATGTTCTACTAATCATTCCACATAAGCTGGGATCTCACATAAATCAGCTTCTTCATCAAGTTGATCCTCACCAACATATTGTTATTACCTTGTAATACAACATAACAATGTATATCTGATCGATCAACTACATAGAAAATTTGTTTTCTATGTGTTTCCATTTTAAAATAATCAGTTGTGTCTTCCAATCTATTAAGATTAAAAAATGGAATTCCAAATTCATTGTGTCCAAGACTATTTTTACCTATAATCCATTTATAGTTAAATACGGGAACATTAATTTTAAATTAATAAATCTCCCATATTTTTTCAATAACTCTATAATATGCACTTAATGCATAAATTTGGTTTTTGTCATTAGAACTCAAAAAATGTATTACTTTTGAAAACAAAATACACCACTATTTTGAACTGCCTTTCTTTTTTCCTGAGCTTTCATATAAAATGTATATCCATTAATGTCATAACTGGACCATATTATCACATTTAAACATGGACCACCCATTATCCATCCTAATTTCTCTGATATATCTGATCTACCAAGAAAGGTCTTTTTAATCCATGACTGAAATGTTTTGTTTTTCTCTTTCCAAATCAACATTTATATCTTCTTTGGATGACATTGTTTCAACACATTAATATGAAATGTGATATATGGTTGAGCATCAGTTATGTTATTCAATATGTATAATTCTAACATCTTCATCTGTTTAGCTAACAACGATTTCACTTTCAAGCCATGAATCCCCTTCCCCTCATTATTAACTCGTTCATGGAGAGATGGAGGCAAACCTATGTGATCCGCCACAGCCAAGTACCTCGTACAATACTCTGAAACCTCCTCAAAAATATACTTTTCAACAATGGAGGCTTCAAGTGGATATGGATTCTTATCATACCCCTTCAATATTTTCAAATACCTTTCAAAAGTATACATCCAATGATGATATACAGGTCCACAATGCTTCATTTCTCGAACCAAATGAATCATTAAATGCACCATTATATCAAAAAAACATGGAGGAAGATACACTTCAAATTTACAATGTTTATAAATTTCATCCTTTTCCAAAATGTTCAATACATTCACATCAATCACCTTATTAAAAATTGAATGGAAAAAATAAAAAAACTTCTTTATCATCTTTCTGACAGGGATGGGAAATATTCCATGCAATGAAACTGGTAGAAGTTGTTGCATCATGACAAGACAATCATGAGATTTCATACCTATCAAATTCAAATAATTTAATGAGAATTTTTTTAACATTTTTAGAATCAACTTGGGGCACTTTTATATCATGTAGACAACGAAAAAAGAAAATTTTCTCCCTCTTGGATAATGTAGGACAAGTCGGGGGAAGAAATGATCGTATTCCATTATGAATGGGAGCTAACTCAAAATGTATTCCCATTGATAGTATGTCTAATCTTGCATTCAACCCATCTTTTTACATTCCTTTAATATCTAACAATGTTTTAATCAAACTATCGCAAATATTTTTCTCCACATACCTGACATCAATATTATGTTTAACTTCATGATAACTCCAATATGGTGGCTCAAAAAATATTGACTTTTTATTCTAAATATGTCTATCAATACTAGATTTCTCTATCTTTCCCAATGTCATATCAAGGTTTCCCACTGATGTGAGATGCACGGTGTTGCCCGATCATCACGGTGTAGGTATGTGGAAGAAGGATGTGGTTCGATGCTAAGTGGTGGATAATGGGTATGGATAACAAATGCAAGTAGTCAATCAACACTATAATGAGTGAGACCTACTACATAGACAACAAACTCAAGGGAGGGATGAGATATCCAATCCACACAACAATGCACTTGTGTTGAGGCACAGAATTGGGGGCTTTGTGATCTTGGATCACTAATCTAACTTATAGATTGGCAAGGTAAGAATTCACAAGTGCAAGGGGGAAATTCGGAAAAATTCTAACACAATGGAGAGAAAAAAATCATAAGCTCTCAATTAAGTCTTGAATGAAAATGCATTGCCATGGGTGGCTATTTATTGCCAATGGGTGATATAATAGTCAAGAGTCTAATACCTTAAAGTCATGAGGGACAAACCTACCTTGTCCCATTAAATTCAAAAAGATAAACTCTAACAATGAATATTTGGAAATGTATCCCAATCCTTTCCACCCATAGCCCACCTAATTTGACATTGAGTACCTAGACCACTGGATTTGACTTTGGTGTCCAATGATTCCATTCTAGAATTTCTATGTGGGAAAGACTTCCAAAATTCGTGTAAACATGTGTCTTGGGATTTATGAATCACATTTGTGAATAAATTAGAGTTATAATATGCCCATTTTACACTTCCATGAATGCAACATAGATTTGGGCCTTTTAAGGCACCGATATGGGATTTTGTTGCCACTTGTAGTCTCTTTAATCTTTGTTACATCATTTGGACATGCAACTCAATCTTCGCACATTCCATCTAGTAAATGTTATCAGCCAGTTTCATATCATCCTCACTCTCGTGAAAAGGATTCTTCCTAGACTCTTCATCATCTACATCCAAATATGAGGGAAGATTAGAAACAATGACTTTAAAAATAGCTTCATACTCACCTTGCAATGTGATTTTGAACTCAATCAATTGAAGCCCCAAGTCTGGACCATCTCCAAGTATCTGTAACATTGACTTCTACTTCTTTTTATGCCTCTCTAGCTTCTTTGATCTCACATGTTGTTGGTTAACATGTTTTTTTCCTTCCTTATTTCTAATTTCGTGCAATGGAAATGGAACCTGATCAATAGTGGTAGGGAAGCTAAATCCAAAAATAGTTCTAGATGGAAAAAATTAAGTTTTTGAGTGATCTATCCATTTGTAAGATGACTCTGCCTTAGGTAGAATCTCCCTCCAATTCTTTAGAACCATGATTCTATTAATGAATCATTGAATTAATTTTCTCTCTATAGTAGGATACAGACAAGGTTGTGCCTCCTCAAGAATGAATCCATTATACACCGATGACAAATATTTCGCAATAGTTGGAAATGAAGAAGTCATGTCGTTAGTGTTCAACATTACCTCTTTGTATATAAGTACAAGGTTAGGCTGAGAAATCAAAGCATCATTAACTTCTCTCTTATCTATCATTGCATTTTCCACTCCTTGACCTCTCTTTTCTCTCTTAATTTTTTGTTAAATTCAATAAATCTTATTCTAATATTCTCACTTCTCCCCTCATTCTCTCATTTTTCTCTTTCTCACATTTTTTCTTAATCACTCATTTCATTCTTCTCTCTAAAAATTTGATCTTCCAGAACATGTTCGGCGGGAATCAGGATGTGGGTTATAGGTTCCCATCAAAGTATAAAAGAATTATGGTTTACAAAACCATCATTGGTCACACACCGATCATGTTTCCATGGCTGACCTAGAAGTATTTGGCATGCCTTCATTGGTACTACATCACATAGTACCTCATCATTATACTTCCCAATGTTGAATAATAACATCACCTATTTGTTGACCCTCAACACTCTAAAATCATTCAACCATTGAAGTATGTACGGATATTAGTTCTTCAATGTCAGGAGCCTCAACTTCTCCACCAATTCAATGCTTGCCACATTGCTACATCTTCCCCCACTAATAATGATACGGCATACATTCCCATTGATTTGTAAATTGGTATGGGAAATTTTCTCCCTTTTTATTTCTCATTATACATAATTTGAGCACTCAAAATCATCCTTGAGATTAGAAGATCACCTTCTTCTACAAATTCCCCTTTATCAATTTTCAAGAAATCCTTCACCTCTTTCTCTGAGTTCTCTCTATCGATCTCCCACACTCCATACTTGTTGATAGTCATGGTGCACCAGTATGGGAACTCACTTTCAATGTAACCCATTTCATGACATTTGAAAAAAATGAATATCCCGATTCCTCTTTTGGATAGACTCAAAAGTAGGTTTATCTGGTGGAAGAATTACCTTGTCACTTTTGCGGTCAACCACCTCTTTTTCCTTTTATGGTTCTCCAATCTAATTCCTCATATTTCTCTATGGTGTGAAAGGGGTAGTGGGTTTCCTCATGTTAATCCTCCTTTTAATTTGTTGTTCAATCTTGGTGGCTTGGCGGATCATATCTTATATCTCTACATGGACATACATCTTCAATTGATCTTAAATCTCCCGAATGAGCCCTTGTAAAATCATGCCATCGTTGCCTTTAGATTCTAATCGATGTTTACTCGAATCATGACAATTTGCATCTCCTTGTAGTAGACTTATACACTCTTACTCCATTGGATGAGCCGCTGATGTTTGTTGTGGAGATCTATATGGTAGTGTGAGGGAACAAACTGCTTCCACATGGAAAACAACATGTGTTCCCAAGATTGGATAGGACGTCCTCCATATTGGGCTCTCTCATTTTGAACTAGATCCCACAATATTAATGAAAAATCAATGATATCAAGGGCTGAATGTTTTACCATTTTTTATTTAGAATTGGAATGACATGAAAACAACTGCTCAATCTGTATCTCCCACTACAATTATGCTTCTGGATCAGTTTTTCCTTGAAATGGAGGGACTTTTACCTTGATCATGCCTAGTAGATCATCTTCATGTGGTCTCTTTTGGCCTCTTATAGGTCGTTGGTACATCCTCCTAATTTGTGGGATATTATCAAAATAATCATCAAAATTATTGATCTCCTCCTCCAAGATGCAGGGAAGTTGTTGTGCCGAAGTGCACTGTGGGTTATCATGGATCAAACTCAAGCTTGGATTACTTTTCCAATTCATTAATCCTCTCATGTAGCACATACATATTTCTATCTAGAAGATTCTATAAATGGATCTCCAAAGACTGAAATTGTATTTTCGTAGATTTGGGTGTGGGAGATCTATTTCAACTTACTTAATCGATAACATGAGCAATATTCTTCCCACGATCTTCGACCATGATAAGTTAGGAAAACACAAACACACACTAGGGGGGGACACAAACAATTGAAGGTTCTGGGCACAGCGGAAGATCATGGGTGGATGTTCCAACATGGATTTTTTTCATTAGAAATGATAAATCTAGGATCAATATGATAATAAACACTAGTCTCCATGGATCGATTCATAGAAATAGATAAAGAATAACAATGGTTGCGGAACAACAAAAGTGGATCGTCACAGGTTGATTATAGCATCCCGTCTTTTTATCACATAAACTTTCATTACATTTTACAAAACCGAGGATCTTTAAGGTTTAGTGTCTTGGAAACCAGGAACATAATACATGAAAAGAACAAAAACACTCTTCTTAAATACTTGAAAGGATTCTCCTTAAGTTCATCCTAGGTTCATTACTGCATCTCATAACCTGGGGACATACATCAAAAGAAAGGGTGAGCATAAAGCCCAGTAAGGGAAACAAGAGAGACATTTTACATGTGAACTTGAGATACTTCAATAAGGACATGAAAAGAACATTAAGGCATGAGAAAGAAATCATGAGATACATCATAATAAAAATAACATTTTTCATAACTTGAAGATGTGGCTACTACATTTAATATCGACAATTGTTTTGTTTCACCAAGATCCATCCCAAAGGTGTCGTTAAAAATTACCAAGGTTATTCACCAAGGCGTCGTTAAAATGGTCATCTCTAGAGATTAAGTCTTTACCCAATGCATTGGAGCGCTATCAGGGTGCACCCTCAAATTTGCCTTTATTATCATGTGAGCCACATATATCATCATCAAACATTTCATAAATAACCCATATAGCATAAAATAAATGGGTTTCATTTCATAATCATAACATTTTAAAAACTGCTTTAAAGACATGATCTTTACGTTACTTTAAACCCACGGAAAGGGAAAGCGGGTATCATGTATGTAAATCCCAGAATTTAAAATAGAACATTTTTGAATATATGTGAATAACCCTTTAGAAATGAGAGCTTTGATTATTCACTTAATAACATGAAGTAATTTTGAGAAAAAGAGAGAGGCATTTTGAGACAAAAATTTTGCAGCGCAACGGCTACGTTACAAGGTTTTAGAAAACGTTGAAAAGAGAGGGGACATGGGTCAAACAATGATAAATGACCCATAAAACAGTAGAGGGTCAGAATATAAGGGATTTAAGAACATGTTAATGAAATTTGTAAATATACCATATGAAATTAAGAACATGAAAGGAAGAAAAAAATAAGATTTCTCTTATGAAAATTCAGCAGCCTAACAACGTTACATAAACTTCAACCAAAAATGAATTGATGATGTCGAATAGGGTCTCTTATCATATGAACATAAAAGAGAATTATGATAGATATAGAGATCATACCCCAAAAAAATAAAAAGGAACTTGCAAGACATGACATGGAATTAGAACTTTGAAAAGGAGAAGGGTGAAAGAATCCCTTAAAAATTCGGCAGCCTAACGGCGTCACTTAAAACTTCAAAAAACTGAATTGAAGAGATCAAATGGGGTCTCTCATCATATGATAATAAAAGATCATTATGAAAAATTTAGAGATCATACCCCAACATAACAAAAGGAACTTGAAAGAATTGACATGAAGGTACAACTTCAAAAAGAGAAGGGTGAAGAACCACTTAAAAATTCGGCAGCCTAACGCCGCCTCTTAAAACTTCAAAAAACTGAATTGAAGAGATCAAATTGGGTCTCTCATCATATGATCATAAAAGATCTGTATGATAAATTTAGATATCATACCCCAACATAATAAAAATGAACTTGAAATACTTTACATGATAATAGATCTTGAAAAATGAGAAGGGAGAAAGAATCCGTTACAAAAATTTCGGCAGCCTAACGGCGCCACATAAAACTTCAAAAAACTAAATAATGAGAGTAAGAGGGGACCTCTCATTATATGAACATGAAAAGGGAAGTAAGAGGAGTATAAAAGAACACCATTTAACATTTGAACAAGGAGCATAAAAGAAATTACATAAAAGAGATTTCTCGAAAAGAAAGAGAAAGATCGGATCCCTTACCTTAAAATGTAACTCTTAAACCTCAAAGGTTGGGACCTTGAGGGCTTGGGGGCACCTTGGGAGGACTCCTTGGGAGGTTATGAGACCATAAATTCTTTGGGGATGAGTGGGTAGTCGAATGGAGGAGAGGAGGGCTTGGTATTTATAGGGAAAGTGAGGGGACAAGGCAATAATGGCCAAGGGACACCTCACATGTGCTTTTCTCAAACCCATGTGCTCTCCCTTGGCATTTATCATGGAGTTAGGCCACATGGGCCCCCCAAAACAATAATTCATCACCCTTGGCCGGCCAACCCTTAAAATATCCCATGACATCATCATGACACAATTATGGTATCATTAAACATACCGAAACCCTAAAACTGCATTTTTACTATTCACTGAAAAATTCATCTTTCTCAGAAAAATCCTAAACATTCACCTTAACTAAATATTGAATCCCTAATTACATTTATGAACTCCATTTTATAAAAATAATTTTCTAAATATTTTTAATTTAATTTTTAAATAAAAACACTATTCACAGAAAATTCATTTTTTTCAGAAAAAACCTCAAAAATTACCATAGCATAATATCGGTGCTCTGAGTTCAAAAATGAAATCCGTTTTATAAAAATAATTTTCTAAATATTTTTAATTAATTTTTTTAATTAAAAAACACTATTCACCCTAAAAAACTAATACTTTAATAATAATTAATGAAACCGTTATTTAACTATTTTATTGAATCACATTACTTAATCAAGGTGCCTAGATTATTTTAAAACTTTCTTTAAGTGAGATTACTAATCCATTTGGTCATATTACTAATCCTAATCATAAAATCACTATTCATAATTTACTATTCATCAAAAATCAAGTTGATCTTATTAGACTCCAAATTTTGTACTGAACATAATTGTAGAATACCATTTTTTGAAAATCATTACACATTTTTAATTATTTAAGGTCTACATAAACATTGTTTAAAATATACTTTTTCTAAAATTCATCAAAAATATGCATACTATATTTATCTGGTCATTTCAAAATTCATAAACTTCATCATAAGAAGAAATCCCAAGTTTTATTTAAAACAAGGATTACACAAGGCAGTTACGGTCTCGTTACATAGCCCCTTATAATACCAGCAAAGGACCTAAGAGTAAGGTGTGCTAGGGTGATAGAATCTTGGGGCGGCTCAGTCAACATTGCATGAGTAGTAATTTCTATCAGTTTTAACTTCTCACGAAGGCGATTCCGTTCTAGCTTCACATGATGAAGTTCGGCTTGGATTTGATCCAGAGCAAAGCCCAATGGTGCTACCTCCTTCCCAAGCTCTGTTAGATGGGCTTCGATTGGTCCAAGACTACTAGGTGAGGCATCGAATCTTCTTTCTATAATAATTAACCAAGATAACTTATATTTAGAGACAATAATCAAAACATTTTGTTCACAGCGGTCATATTGACCGATGGTTAAATAATAGTCAAAACCAATTGGTCTCAATTTAATTATAATCATGTTTATCAAATAAAACTTTTTTGTTGAGTATAAAAATAAAATAACACATGAAATTAGGAAACAAGATTTATTCAAAATTTCGGGACGTTACAATCTTCCCCCCTTAAGAAATTGCATCCTCGCAATTTTTAAAATTGGGTTTTGAAATTTCATTGAAAGTCCCACATCGGAAAAAGAGTCAATAACACCATTACTTTAAAAGAAAGAAAAGGAAGTACCAAGGCCACCCAAGTTTACTCATACTAGGATTCCATGTTGGAAACATGGACATGGATGAGAAAACAAAGGGTCACGTTCTAAAGGAGAGTGATAGAAAACATGATTAGGAGGAAGTTAACCACCAGAAAATCCCAAAATTATGATATGTGTAAGCGGTCTTTGATTACCTAGTAGGAAACGTAAACCAACAATGTTTTTGTTTTATGTTCCTTTTAATAACTTTGAGGAATTCATTTACAACATAGAACAAAAAACATAAGGAAATATATCTACCTTCATGTAGAGTTTCATACATTAATAAGTTTCTACCAAAACTAATCCTTTCTCCAAACGATGAGAATTCAAAACTACTTGGTCTCACCAAAACACAAGAATCATCTTCTAGAGAATCACATAATCCACAAAAGATCAACTATCTATTTCTTCTATCTTTAAACATTATCCCAAAAACAGAAAGAGTAAGGTAAAAAAACTCTTCAAAAAGAAATAATCCCATAAGAATGGAAACTACTTTTAAATCTTCAAGTTCCATGGTACTACCCAAAGTTCATCATAGTCCATTCCATAAATAATGGTCCTTAAGATTCCTCAAAATAAACCAATCTAAGATTGAAACCCAAATACAAGAAAGATTTGATAACATAATCTTCCCAAATAAACTTCATTGTTCATCTCCAAACAACATAAACCACTCCTAACATCTTATAACAAAAGTAGCTAACCTAAACATATTTTACCCAAGATAGGTTAATCAATCCCATAAGTAACCTAAATTACTATAAGTCCACCTTAAATTCATCGATTCTTCAAAATATTAGTCAAACTTACTCCTCATGAAAATACCGTAGTAATCTATTTACCTCGATCAAATATGGTTCCCAAAATAATGAACGTCTTCCAAAATAATAATCATATTTTAATCCCCTAATCATCTCTGTCATATTAATATGAAAATCGTCGCATTTTCTATCAAATTGGTTGTCGGGACATGTTCTTCCATTTCCCACCATTAACTAAGAAGAGAAAGCATAATTAGGGGCTTATGTACTTAGCTAATAATCAAGAAAAGGAACTGAAAGCATATAAAGATAACTTGTAGATGAAAGGTATACCCTAACTTGTGATTTCCTAGGTTTCCATCTAGGTTATGCATGATCATATATTCTTATGTGAATCTTTATTTTATTTTATCTGTGTTCCTTTAACAATGGTTCATACTAAGCTTATGAATTTAACAAAGCATATCCCTCGGGAGTGTCGTAACCAAGAGTGCAGCAAGGCCCATTGTCATGTACCAGTTCCCGTTCGAGTCTAGCTCAAAGCGGTGTTTTCGGGTTTTACCCCTATGTACATCTGTGCCAGAGCCACCTCTACCTGCTCGTATCCAGACAGGGATGTCTTTGCTTGGCAACCCCTTACTCAATACTCACCAAAATACCAGGAATATTTCCTATATTTAAACTTTTCTATAGGGTTCTTCCTAGTGTTTTCATATCCTAATTTCCACAAATATCTAAACCATCCTCTGATACCAACTATGGCATCCCGTCTTTTTATCACATAAACTTTCATTAAATTTTACAAAACCGAGGATCTTTAAGGTTTAGTGTCTTGGAAAACAGGAACATAATACATGAAAAGAACAAAAACACTCTTCTTAAATACTTGAAAGGCTTCTCCTTAAGTTCATCCTTGGTTCATTACTGCATCTCATTACCTGGGGACATACATCAAAAGAAAGGGTGAGCAGAAATCCCAGTAAGGGAAACAAGAGAGACATTTTACATGTGAACTTGAGATACTTCAATAAGGACATGAAAAGAACTTTAAGGAATGAGAAAGAAATCATGAGATACATCATAATAAAAATAACATTTTTCATAACTTCAAGATGTGGCTACTACATTTAATATCGACAATCGTTTCGTTTCACCAAGGTCCATCCCCAAGGTGTCGTTAAAAATTACCAAGGTTATTTACCAAGGCGTCGTTAAAATGGTCATCTCTAGAGATTAAGGCTTTACCCAATGCATTGGAGCGCTATCAGGGCACACCCATAAATTTGCCTTTATTATCATGTGAGACACATATATCATCATCAAACATTTCAAAAATAACCCATATAGAATAAAATAAATGGGTTTCATTTCATAATCATAACGTTTTAAAAACTGCTTTAAAGACCTGATCTTTACGTTACTTTAAACCCACGGAAAGGGAAAGCGGGTATCATGTATGTAAATCCCAGAATTTAAAATAGAACATTTTTGTATATATGTGAATAACCCTTTAGAAATGAGAGCTTTGAGTATTCACTTAATAACATGAAGTAATTTTGAGAAAAAGAGAGAGGCATTTTGAGACACAAATTTTGCAGCGCAATGGCTACGTTACAAGGTTTTAGAAAACGTTGAAAAGAGAGGGGACATGGGTCAAACAATGATAAATGACCCATAAAACAGTAGAGGGATAGAATATAAGGGATTTAAGAACATGGTAATGAAATTTTTAAATATACCATATGAAATTAAGAACATGAAAGGAAGACAAAAATAAGATTTCTCTTATGAAAATTCAGCAGCCTAACAGCGTTACATAAACTACAACCAAAAATGAATTGATGATGTCGAATAGGGTCTCTTATCATATGAACATAAAAGATCAGTATGATAGATATAGAGATCATACCCCAACAAAATAAAAAGGAACTTTCAAGACATGACATGGAATTAGAACTTTGAAAAGGAGAAGGGTGAAAGAATCCCTTAAAAATTCGGCAGCCTAACGGCGTCACTTAAAACATCAAAAAACTGAATTGAAGAGATCAAATGGGGTCTCTCATCATATGATCATAAAAGATCATTATGATAAATTTAGAGATCATACCCCAACATAACAAAAGTAACTTGAAAGAATTGACATGAAGGTAGAACTTCAAAAAGAGAAGGGTGAACAACCACTTAAAAATTCGGCAGCCTATCGGCGCCACATAAAACGTCAAAAAACTGAATTGAAGAGATCAAATGGGGTCTCTCATCATATGATCATAAATGATCAGTATGATAAATTTAGATATCATACCCCAACATAATAAAAATGGACTTGAAATACTTTACATGATAATAGATCTTGAAAAATGAGAAGGGAGAAAGAATTCGTTACAAAAATTTCGGCAGCCTAAAGGCGCCACTTAAAACTTCAAAAAACTAAATAATGAGAGTAAGAGGGGACCTATATTATATGAACAGGAAAAGGGATTTAAGGGAAGTATAAAAGAACACCCTTTAACATTTGAACATGGAGCAAATAATAAATTATATAAAAGAGATTTCTCGAAAAGAAAGAGAAAGATCGGATCCCTTACCTTAAAATGTAACTCTTAAACCTCAAAGGTTGAGACCTTGAGGGATTGGGGGCACCTTGGGAGGACTCCTTGGGAGGTAATGAGACCGGAAATTCGTTGGGGATGAGTGGGTAGTCGAATGGATGAGAGGAGGTCTTGGTATTTATAGGGAAAGTGAGGGGACAAGGCATTAATGGCCAAGGGACACCTCACATGTGCTTTTCTCAAACCCATGTGCTCTCCCTTGGAATTTATCATGGAGTTAGGCCACATGGGGCACCCAAAACAATAATTCATCACCCTTGGCCGGCCAACCCTTAAACGATCCCATGACATCATCATGACACAATTATGGTGTCATTAAACATACCGAAACCCTAAAACTACATTTTTACTATTCACTGAAAAATTCATCTTTCTCAGAAAAATCACAAACTTTCACCTTAACTAAATATCGATTCCATAATTACATTTATGAACTCCATTTTATAAAAATAATTTTCTAAATATTTTTAATTTAATTTTTAAATAAAAACACTATTCACCGAAAATTCATTTTTTCAGAAAAAACCCCAAAAATTACCATAGCATAATATCGGTGCTCTGAGTTCAAAAATGAAATCCCTTTTATAAAAATAATTTTCTAAATATTTTTAATTAATTTTTTTAATTAAAAAACACTATTCACCCAAGAAAACTAATACTTGAATAATAATCAATAAAACCGTTAATTAACTATTTTATTGAATCACATTACTTAATCAAGGTGCCTAGATTATTTTAAAACATTCTTTAAGTGAGATTACTAATCCATTTGGTCATATTACTAATCCTAATCATAAAATCACTATTCATAATTTACTATTCATCAAAAATCAAGTTGATCTTATTAGACTCCAAATTTTGTACTGAACATAATTGTAGAAGACCATTTTTTGAAAATCATTACACATTTTGAATTATTTAAGGTTTACATAATCATTTTTTAAAATATCCTTTTTCTAAAATTCATCAAAAATATGCATACTATATTTATCCGGTCATTTCAAAATTCATAAACTTCATCATAAGAATAAATCCCAATTTTTATTTAAAACAAGGATTACACAAGGCAGTTACGGTCTCGTTACATAGCCCCTTATAATACCAGCATAGGACCTAAGAGTAAGGTGTACTAGGGTGATAGGATCTTGGGGCGGCTCAGTCAACATTGCCCGAGTAGTAATTTCTATCATTTTGAACTTCTCACGAAGGTGATTCCGTTCTAGCTTCACATGATGATGTTTGGCTTGGATTTGATCTAGAGCAAAGCCCAACGGTGCTACCTCCTTCCCAAGCTCTGTTAGATGGGCTTCGATCGGTCCAGGACTACTAGGTGAGGCCATCGAATCTTATTTCTATAATAATTAACCAAGATTACTTATATTTAGAGACAATAATCAAAACATTTTGTTCATAGCGGTCATATTGACCGATGGTTATATAATAGTCAAAACCCACTGGTCTCATTTTAATTATAATCATGTTTATCAAATAAAACATTTTTGTGGACTATAAAAATAAAATAACACATGAAATTAGGAAACAAGATTTATTCAAAATTTCGGGTCGTTACATTGATTATAATTAATTTAATTAATTAACAAGAATTACCTTTGGGGTGTTCTTTATTCATTGATATTATTCATCATGTTCTGATGTGATTCTTATTTGTGTCGCAAAAGCCATGTGTAGACTTCCTCTAGCGGTGATCCACACATGCACCTCGTATCCCGGGATATTCCCAAAGGAGTCTTTGGGTGCTAGAATTGGGAAACCTTTTCTTGCATTGCCTGCCTAACATCATCTTGATCTGATGGAATAGTGTCACTCTCAGTCATGAGAGCATTCATGGAGGAATAATTTCTTTTGGCCTTAGAAGAATTCTCCAGAATTTTTGTGCACAATGATTCTCTCAGGAAAAGAGTTAGGGTTGTAAGGATATTTATAATCAGGTTTGAGGTTGTAGAGTTATGATAATAAATAACCGCTTTAAATGTTTTATTTATTTCATTTACTCTATTGAAACCCACATGTTTATTCATTAATTCCTTGACATGCGTCCACACTGATTATAATATATATCATTTAATAAAAAGATATTTCCTCAAAATCACGACTACAAAAACAACACGGAGTGTAATCATAAATACACGGTGTGTACGAGTTTTTCATTCAAATCTACAGGTCGTGCACATTCAATGTACACAGAATGTATATTTTTTTTTCATTTATTCATTTCCTTTCCAAAATTAAAACTACACGACGTGTACATTAAATAATACACGGCATTTACATGTTTTGAAAATAAAAACTACACGACGTATAATACCCGATGTGTACTTGTTTTTAATTTATTATTACTCCAACATTAAAATGATTTAGGCCTCCATGAATAATTATTAAACCACGTATGGGAATAGTATTTATTCTGCTTGAGACACTTTGATAAACATAGTGTGGGACCCACTAGGCCTCTTTCTTATTGGCATTAGGTGGGATTGCCTAAAGTGCAAGAATACTGTCTAGCAACGGGTCAAGGCACCAAAGAGAAAGAAGATGACACCACATTGACATGTCAACTCACACGAATGTATACTGAGTAATTTAATCCCTTAGTCACAATATCTCATCATGCAGGTTTCATGGAACTGTCATAAACCGATATGCCTGATCTATCATTCATTAACTTCCAGAAATAAACTCGTCGTTACACCATGGCCATGGAATTTGGGTGACTGTTCTATTTCAATCAAAGTGCCTGCGATATATACTAAAATAAATATGGAATGGAAAAATACTTCCTCTACTTATCCATTAACTACATGTCATTCGTGATGCACCAAACGTACCCTACATCCCACAAACTGTCTACGTGACAGTTTTCGTCCGCAAATGTAAGTTTTCGAGTCAGGAAATGATTTAATGATAATCATCCAGTCTATGTACCATTACACACACTCAGAGATAGGAATATCTAATGACACCAAGACATTCAGAATTACTACTGGCGGGTCTATTCTCATAATCTCCCATCATGGAGATTACCAAGTGCGAACTCCATGATACAGAGCCACATCATCTTATGAGTACTCACACATGAATGTCTTTATACAATGTGTCATATCAAAGTATGTCATCCCACCATAGAAATTTATTTAAGAATATTGTTATGAAATTTCATTGTTCTCATCATAGAGGGGATCTTCCATGCCCTTATTAATGCAACAAATATTCCAGAACATTATTATATTATAATCATGTAGAACAATGAAAAATATATAATAATCCTAAATTCATGTAATCAAAGTAAAAATAGTTGGTTCATAGGAAACTAACTCTGGCAAACTCCCACTTGGACTAGATACAACTGCCTGCGACATTTAGTCCACATGACCTCACATAATGATCATGTTTCAGCTGAGTCAAGACTTTAGTCAAGGGGTCCACAACGTTGCCTTTTGTGGAAATGTTTCTCAATGAAACTTCACCTCTCTGAGAAAAATTCCCTCAAGAGATGATACTTCTAAAGTATGTTCTTTGTCCTCTGATGTGACCTTGGCTCTTTTAAAAGTGCCACCGTAGCAATATTATCACAATAGAGTGTGATGGGATCTTTACTGCTAGGTACTACATCCAGCTCTTGGATGAAGATTTGCATCCATACTGGTTATTTAGCTGCCTCAGAAGCTGCGATATATTCAAACATTATTATAGAATATGTGACCACACATTTCATTGAGCTATTCCAGCTCACTGCACCTCCATTCAAACTGAAGATTTATCCAGTCTCTGACTTCATGTCACCTTGAGCCATCTGGAAACTACTATCTACATGTCCTCTGATTACTAGTTTCTCATCTCCCCAATAAACCCAAAGCATGTCCTTAGTACTCCTCAGATACTTAAGGATAGTCTTGAATGCCATTCATGGGTGGTCTTCTAATGACCCACAGTTTTATTAATGGAAATCCCTCTTGATCAAATGAAATGTCTCTTTATGTTTATATAAAATGTCAACTTTATTGGTTTTATGTTATGAATTTTTACCATTTCTAATATAACTGTTGAACATTGATCACATGATTAGTATAAATATATGTCTTTAACATATCCAAATTTACTCAGAAAAAAGGAAGTGATGGCCTCATCCAGTAGAATTGCACTATACGAAGCCCATTTTTCGGAACACGGAAAAGAGGTGGCATCCTTGGGCTTCGCTCTTGACCAATTCCAAGATGAACTTCATCATGTCAATCTCGAACGGGGCCGTCTATGGGGGAAGTGGAAGTTGATAGAAATTACCACTCGAGCAATGTTATCTGAGCCACCCAAAGAGTATATCACCATTGCACACCTTACCCTTAGGTCTTATGGGCCTCTTATAAGGGTTATGTTAAAAATAAATAGTTCTATGTTTATGTGCATTACTTTTTGTATATAATAATGAATATACTTTCTTGTCATTATTGATACATTGTAAATAGTTTTTAAAGTGAAAATATTGTTTTTAGTTATTATTTAATTATAAATTATATTTTATAAAATTAATGGATTTTTTAATTTATTAATATTTTAATAAAATATTATTATTATTATTAAAGTAATTTTTATTAAATATAAATGATTTTATAATTTTATGAATTCAATTGTAATTTTTATTATGTTTTGAAAGCCATTTCTATCAAAACCAGTGAATCTTCGATAAATGTCTGTTTTTATTTTAAAAGAGTAAATTAACATATTAAAAAATTATTTAGATAAAATAAATGTTATTTCTGGAATCAGGACATCGAAATTATCCAACAGTGAATTTTTCATAATTTTCCGAGGCATTCAAATTTTTGGGTAAAAATTAAATATCGTTTAAATATATAATGTGTTTTATGACATCATAATGACCCAATAGTGATGTAATAAAAAATATAATATTTATGTTCGGCCAATATATTTCTTACAATGAAAATAATGTGATTTTGGGTTTGTTTGACTTACTTTTCAAAGCATTAATGGACCCCTCAAGACTTATTAAACACCTTTTCATTCTAAATTGTTTTCCATGGGAGTGTGACTCACCTCCACATAAGAAACCATATTATTCTAAGAAGTTCAGAAATTGTCCTTATAAAATAATTTTTTCCTCTTCCCTTTTCCAAAAACCATGGTCAAAAACCATTGGATGGTTTTTGGTTTGGATTAATTTAATGTAAGGGGTCCCAAACCTAAATAATAATGAATTCCCTCAGCTTTCTTATATAAACCCACCCAAGATACCACTTTCTCCTCACTCAAATCATTTGGAGTTAGTCAAAAATCTTCCCTACACTCTATAGATTCCTCCCAAGGTTCCCCAAGCTCCAAATAAGCTTCTCAGAAGCCTCTGTCTAGCCTTTGGAAGCACAATTCCAAGTAGGTTTTTTTCTTTCTTTCTCATTTTTGTCCAATTTTCTTTATGTTGTTTTTCCATTTTAAATTCAATTATGAATGTTGGGTTAGGGTTTTTCACCACCCTCATACATCCCTATTTTTGTTTTAATGATGGGAGACCCCTTTCTCTCTCATTTAATTCCTCCCATGTACACCCGTTACTATGCCGAAATTCCGTAAAGAACTTCTCCCACCTCATTTACATTCAAGAAATACATTTGTATCATGAATCTCAATTCCATTACAATTGTTAGAACATGTATCTATATGACCTTTTTACTTTACATTACATTTAAATAAGATGAGGAACCCCTTTCTCTCTCATCAACCATTTTTATGAATTCTTATGTCGCGTCGTTAAGCTGCCGAAATCGCACCGATTTTCTAAGCCAATGTCATTGTGTAGTGAATACCATGCCCATTTATCCATCAAGGGTATTCAACTTTATGAACATTCACTTATTGATTATAATGTTTCATGTATGAATTCCACATTACTTTATAATGGAATAAATGATTATGTTTTATGAATCCATGTTTTTTTATCCATGTGGCACACGTATGCATGAAATGAAATGTTTAAGAAGGGTGCACCCTTGTAGCACTCCAATGAATTGGGTAAAGTATAGTATCATGATATGTCAGGTGCAATGAGTGTTGACTCATTCTAATTTATGTTCAATGAGGTTTTACTCATGCTTCATGTGCAATGAGGATTTACTCATGATCCACGTGTAATGAGCCTTGGCTCATGCTAGTTCCATGTTAAGTGTTGTTGCCACATTTCCATGTTATAGTTATCATGATTCATCATGCCTTTATGTTTTTGTTTCTCTTTTGATCTATTGATATGCCTAATGTCAAACATGTATTGTACTTTTCATGTTATTCCATGTGTTTTCCCTTACTGGGCTTTATAGCTCACCCTTTTCTTATGCATGTCCTTAGGTTATCCCATGCAATGCTAAGTACGAAGGAATATAGTGGTCATGTAAAGGAAGTTTTCAATAAACATGTTCTATTACATGTTTTAAGTTTCTATGTAATGATCCTAAGTCCCAAAAAAACTAAACCTCTCGATCATCTTTTTTATATCAAGTGATGTTTTTTTGTAATTAATCATGTTTACGTTTGTAATAAAAGCATGGCTGTCATAGTTGGTATCAGATGATAGGTTTAGTTATTTTTGGGATTAGGATTAGAAAACCCTAGTAAAGCCTTAGATACAAGACTAAGTACAATAAATACATCCCTATGTTTTGGTGAGTATTGAGTAAGTGGGATATCAAGAAAATACATCCCTATCTGGATACGAGAAGGTAGAGGCGGCGCTGGCATAGATGTATCCTAGGGGTAAAACCAGAAAACACTGCTTTAAGATAGACTCGAACGGGAACTGGTGCACGAAAATGGTCCTTGCTGCACTCTTGGTTATGAAACTCCCGGGGGATATGCATTGGTAAATTCACAAGGATAGTATGAACCCTTATTAAGGGAATAAAAAAATACCCCTAAGAATATATGTTAGAAAGTAGATCATGAAAAACCGAGATTGAAGCCTATAGACTCATGAGTTAAGGAAATAAATATTTATTTATAAGTCATCAACTTTTGTCTTTGGATTACCCTTTATGTGTTACCCCTAACTTTCCTTTTATTGCATATAATGGTCGGTAGTAGGAGGACTCGGGCTAACAACCGATGTGAAGATCAGTGTGATGACTGTACAAATGAGATGCCCAATCCAATGGGATCGGGAATCGTGAACATTGTCATGCTTCTCTCTCAGCTAACTCAAGTTTTGAATAGAAACATGGGCCAAGAGGAGTGTTCAACCCCCTAAGAAAGAACAAGTCGCTCTCGAGAGCTTCATGAGACAAAGGCATCCTACTTTTAGTGGATCGTCCGATCCCACGATCCCTGAGCAATGGATCAACTCCATTGAAAATATCTTCTCAATCCTTCAATGTTCTAAACAACAGAAGGTTATCCTGGAGGCTTATCGTATGGAGGGTGAATCTGATCAATGGTGGATGTTGATCAAAAATACAAAACCTGAGGAGGAGTTAGAGGTGTTGGAATGTATGGATTTTTGGAAGATGTTAATCGATAAATATTTTCCACGCACCCTTCGGATTAAGAAGGAAAGGGACTTCTTTTAGCTCATGAATAAAGATGAAGAATCTGTTGGAGCATATGAGGCAAACATCACAAGGCTTGCACGATACGCTTCCAGCTTTGTCGTTACCCCTGAATACGAAGTTGACCGCTTCTTTGGTGGGCTGAAGCCCAGCCTGCAGAAGGCATTGGCGATCCGTGACTTCGACAACTATGAAGAAATTGTCTGATGTGTCCTCATGGTCGAAATGGAGATCAATGAATCACAGGGTTATCATGGGGATAAGAAGCGTAAGGTGGACTACAATGCTGGTGGTCCGATGGATAAATCCAATGGTGCTAAAAAGATCCAGCACCCCAATTGCCAATAGTGCGGAAAGAAGCACCATGGAAATTGCCTTAAGGGGACGAGGAAATGTTTCAGCTGTGGAAGAGAAGGGCACCTCGCTATCAACTGTTGGAAAGAAAGACCTGCGACTATGATAGAGGAGAGTAATGCTCCGTTGGAACCTCAACGCGTTGTTCAATGCTAAAAATGCAAAGAACCAGGTCATTTTGCACATTTGTGCTCTAATCCATGGGTTTTTGGTGGCAAACAACATCCTCCAAGGCAGCAATGCATAGATTTTTCCATCACTTCTGCCGAAGTGAACCCTGAAAACGAAGTGGTGATAGGTACTCTATTTATTCATTCAAGAATAGAGAGCATAATTTTTGATTCAGGTTATACACATGTTTTATATCTGTAAAGTTTAGTAGAACAAACCCAGCACCACCACAAATCATGGAAGTGAAGATGTAGGCGAGTACGGCAAATGGGGCAATCATTGCATCCCATTAATATAAGTCCTCCACTGTTATAATCTGTGGATTGAATTTCCAGGCGAACCTCGTCATACTCCCTCTGGTGGAATTTTATGCAATTCTTTACATGGATTGGCTTTCCTTATATATAGAAAACATAAATTGTCGGGAGAGGGAAATCACACTCCATATAGAGAATCGACCCCCGATTCTTTATAAGTGTAAGGAGGAAGATGAATCTCATTTAGCTCCATCATCTCACTAATGGATATTACCTCCCTATGAGCACATGTATATGGCTCATATGATTGAGTCCAAGGAAGAAACCATCTTTGAAGAAATGCCTATTGTGTGGGAATTCACTGAAGTGTTTCCTGAGGAACTGCCTTATCTTCTTCCTAAAAGAGATGTTGAATTATCAATTGAACTTATACCCATGGCTTTACCAATATCCAAGACTCCATATAGAATGTCTGTTTTAGTGATTGAAGAACGAAAGAAACAACTACAAGAAAATCTGGATAAATGTTTTATATGCCCAAGCGCATCACCATGGGGTGAAACAGTCCTCTTCATCAAGAAGAAGGATGGGTCGATGCAGCTTTTCATATATTATCGTGAACTTAACAAAATCACAATAAAGAACAAGTATCCACTCCCACAAATTGATGACTTATTCGATCAGATGTGTGGAGCACAATACTACTCCACGGTGGACTTACGGTCGGGATATTATCATGTTATGGTGAAGAAGGAAGATATCCCCAAGACTTCCTTTCGCACAAGATATGCGAACTATGAATTCAAAGTAATTCCTTTCGGACTCACTAATTCTCCAACAATCTTCATGGACTAAATGAATAGAGTCTTTAGAGATTACCTTGACAAATTTTTGGTAGTCATTATAGATGGTATTCGAATATACTCCAAAACAAGGAGGATCATGAGGAGCATTTAAAAACTGTACTAGAGACTTTTCTCAAGGATAAGATCTATGCAAAGTACAGAAAGTGTGAGTTCTGGTTGAAGGGGGTCTCATTCTTGGGCCATATCATCACAAGTAGTGGGATATCTGTGGATCCCTCCAAAACATAAGCAATTGAGGGATGGATGAGGCCAACATCAGTAAAATATATCCATAGCTTATTGGGGTTAGATGGATATTATCGATGATTTGTGAAAAATTTCTCACGATTCTCTAACATTCATACCATACTAACTCGAAAGGGAGTAAAGTTTTCTTGGAGCGATGAATGCGAAGAAAGCTTCAAGGGGTTGAAAATGAGTCATATCACTGCGCCCTTGCTCACTTTACCCACAAGTGGGGAACTTTTTTTTGTTTTTAGTGATGCTTCAAAGAAGGTATTAGGCTGTGTGCTGATGCTTAATGATAATGTTATATCTTATGCCTCAAGGCAGTTGAAAATCCATGAGTGAAACTATCCAACGCATGATCTGGAGTTGGCGGCAGGATCTTTGCCTTGAAAATCTGGCAGCATTATCTCTATGGAGAGAAATATGAGACATATACTAACCACAAGAGTCTTAAATATATATTCACATTTAAAGAGAATAATATTTTCCATAGAAGATGGATAGAGCTCATCAAGGATTATGACTGTACAATCCATTACCACCCTGGGAAAGCGAACAAGGTGGAAGATTCACTATGTAGAAAGGATCCAACAATTCTATCAATGATAAGAATTGTGAAGGATACAATCTTCTTAGACTTGATGAAGATGGACATGGAAATCCTAAAGAAGGGAACATCATCAATCCTTCCACAAATGGTTGATCCACCGTCTCTTTTGGAAAGGTTAAAGGATGCTTGAAAGGATGATCTGGGAATTCAAGAAAAAGTGGAATATATCGAAAAATTGAAATCTTTGGAGTTTAATGTTAATGAAGAAGGAATTGTGCGGTTTGGGAAAAGACTATGTGTTCCATCAAGTCTGGAGTAGAAGAAGGAATTTTTGGATGATTCCCATTGTTCAAATATCTCTATTCACCCAGGGAGCATAATGATGTATCGAGATCTTCGAGAAAACTTTTGGTGGGATAATATGAATAAGTAGATCGCTGAATATACATCAAATTGCCTGGTGTGCCAGCAAGTGAAGGCAGAGAGGCAGAAGTCTATGGAGATGATGCAACCATTGCCCATACCAGAATAGAAATGGGAGAACATCACCATGGAATTTGTCACCGGGCTTCCGAGGACATCCAAAGGCAACAATGCAATCTGAGTTGTTATGGATCATCTTACGAAGACTGCACACTTCATTGCTATTCGGGAGGATTTCTCATTGGATCAACTGGCACGGATATACATCAGGGAAGTGGTAAGTTTTCATGGAGTACCACTATCTATTATGTCTGACCGAGATCCAAGATTCACCCCTATGTTTTGGAATAGTCTTCAACAGACTTTTAATACTGAACTGAACTTTAGTACGGCCTATCATCCTCAAACTGATGGCCAATCCACGCAGACTATCCAAACACTTGAGGATATGTTGAGAGCGTGCTCAATGGACTTTAAAGGATGATGGATCAACATATTCCTCTGTTTGAGTTCTCTTATAATAAAAATTTCCACTCGAGCATCCAAATGGCTCCATATGAAGCCCTGTATGGGAAAATGTGCAGAACACCGGCATGTTGGGATGCGGTTGGAGAACGTAAGCTGCTTGGACTAGAAATGGTCGAGGAAATGGTGGAGAAGGTGAATACCATTAAGTATAATATCAACGCATCCCATAGTTGACAGAAGAGTTATACAGATAATCGTTGACGAGACCTTGAGTTTAGAGTTTGAGACATGGATTTTCTATGCATATCTCCGTGTAAG
This sequence comes from Viscum album, assembly GCA_963277665.1. NCBI lineage: Eukaryota > Viridiplantae > Streptophyta > Magnoliopsida > Santalales > Viscaceae > Viscum > Viscum album. The sequence goes on from OY728156.1 coordinate 1,745,113,593, forward strand.
AAGGTCATGAGGTTTGGAAAGAACGGGAAGTTAAGTCCAAGGTACATCATCCCCTTTGAGATTCTTGATCGTGTCGGGGTTCTTGCCTATTGAATAGCACTTCCACCTACTATGGACAAATTACATGATGTCTTTCATGTATCCCTCTTAACAAAGTACATTCTAGACCCTTCACATGTACTCACTTCTTAGGTTGTACAATTTGAAGATGATCATTCTTATGAGGAGCAACCAGTGAAGATCTTATATCATAGAGATAAAGTTCTATAAAATTAGACAATGGCCCTCGTTAAGGTGTTGTCGAGAAATAAAAAGTTTGAAGCTGCGACTTGAGAATCGGAGGAAATGATTAAGTTGAGTTACCCACATCTGTTTTAGTGTGGGAAAAGGAAAATTTCAAGGGAGAAATTTATTAAGGGGGAATATTGTAACGACCCAAAGATTCATTAATGGAAATCCCTCTTGATCTAATTAAATGTCTCTTTGTGTTTATATAAAATGTCAACTTCTTTGGTTTTATGTTAATAATTTTGACCGTTTCTAATATAGCCGTTGAACAGTGATCACATGATTAGTGGTTTGACCAAAAGTTTCAAAGAAACTGTATCTTTCTCATTTGGTCCTCTAGCTTCAAAACCTGCATTTGATTTGAATCAATTACGAGCTATGATGAAGGAAGAGCTTGGTTCTATTTCAACCAGTGGCTCTGTGGAATCATCAGATCTAACCCGAGTAGTGCTCTCTACAAGAGATTCAGTCAGGGAAATAGTGAAAATTGTCCACGACACTATGAAAGAGGCCTCTGCCTCTCAGGAGGAAATCAAGAACAAGGTGGATTATTATTTCCAAAGGATTTTTACCAAGCAACAACTCAACCATCATTTCAAGCTGATGTTGGAAATCATGATGTTACCCCCTGTAACACAAGCCTTCCGAGAACAAGTGAGCAAGCTAAGGAAGATGACTCCTGCCTTAGAAAAATTCATGGAGAACAAAGATGATTTTATATCTTCTATGGAAAGAGGAGGAGGAATCATTATGGATTTCAGAAATCTGTTGCTACCCTTTTTGCACGTTGATGCCAGACCAGTTATTGTTCCTCCTGCCTTTCCTGCCTCTGCCTCTACTGAATCTCTAGTCCAGATGACTCTTGCTCAGGCCATCAGAAGCCTCACCCCTATGATCACTCAACAAACTTCCCCATACAGGCCAGGCACTTTATCAGTGGCTCAGCCTCCTGTGATCATTTATGGAATTCCAAAGCCCTCACCCACATCCTCCCTACCTGCATCCTCTTCTGATCCAAAAGGAAAATATCATGTTAAAGATCAGGATTGATAATGTGGCCAGGCTGTTTGATAGGAATCATTTTTTTTATTCTTCTTTTCATTCTGTTTATGTAATTTTTGTCTGGTCTAATACAACTGCTTTTCTTTACACTATCTCTGTTTATCAGTTTTCTATGTCTGCTTTCCCATTTTTTGATTATCACAAAGGGGAGAAAAATAAGGGGGAGAACATATAAAGAAAGGGGGAGAACATATAATGAAAGGGGGAGAACATACAGAAAGGGGGAGAACATATAAAGAGAGGGGGAGAAATATCAAAGGGGAGAAATTTGAGCCTTTGATACTATTTCTTACATTTCCTTCTTTGGTTCCAATTCTTTCAAAGCTTATCTCTGATACTATTGTATTTAATACTAAATATGACAATTTTTGATCTATCTCATTCTATTACTATTTCCTCTATTTCCTCTGATACTGCATTCTTTGATAAATTAGAATATAAATGTTATATTCTCTTATACTATATTCTCATTTTTTTGGTCATATCATAAGTTGTGATTATCAAAAAGGGGGTGATTGTTGACCTCACCTGGTTTGATAATCCCAATCGTGTATTTATATGTTTTGATAATCCCAATTAAGTGTTCATATTTTATGATATTCTCAATTACTGTTGATCTACACTTTAATTCTTTCAAATCAGTGATCAAGTTAATATTGTTGTTTAAATAATTTCTGATTTATGTTAATCTCGATTATCCTTGTTTATACAAGATTTGAAACAATTCTAAGTCAATTTGATGTGGTTTGCATAAGAGCTACCGATAGCCAGAGCTACCGATAGCCAGAGCTACCAATAGCCAGAGCTACCGATAGCCAGAGCTACCGATATCCAGAGCTACCGATAGCCCGAGCTACCGATAGCCAGAGCTACCGATAGCCAGAGCGACCGATAGCCAGAGCTACCGATATCCAGAGCTACCGATAGCCAGAGCTACCGATAGCCAGAGCTACCGATAGCCAGAGCTACCGATAGCCAGAGCTACCGATAGCCAGAGCTACCGATAGCCAGAGCTACCGATAGCCAGAGCTACCGATAGCCAGAGCTACCGATAACCAGAGCTACCGATGCACAGAGCCACCGATAATAAGAGCTACCGATAAGAGCTACCGATATGAGCTACCGATAAGAGCCACAGATAAGAGTTTGAAGAGCTACCGATGGAAGATCCTACACCGAGTCAACCATACACGTCTACAAACAAACAGCTACCTATAATGAACTATGGAGTCAAATCCTATATCCTTGACACTATTTGTTTATTATACTAATGGTTACATTTGTTACTTTTGATGCATTTAATGTTATTAAATGATTTGTGTTGCCATTTCAGGAAACCGTACCAAGTACGATTGAAAAGCATAATCATTCTTTCTTCTCAGAAAAACAAAAAAAAAGGGCATAAAAAGGACATCGTGGATGTATCATAAAGAAGTGAGAGAGACAGTAGGCAAAAAGAGATCGAGCACAGAGAACACACTTGCGATCAAGCTCAAAATGTGCCAAGAACAAGTGGAGAAGTTTCACTCATGAGACTACTACTACCAGCCTCCAGAACATAGATCATACATTGAGCAATTTATGCAAAAGAAGAACTACACAAAACTCTTCATTCTTTGAACCGATAAGCAAGATGAACCTGGAAGTCCAGGAAACAGATGATACTCTGTTTTCCAAACAAAAACTAGGAGAAGACTCAGAACAAATTCTAATCAACAAAAGGAGTCAAGAGCTACACGAAGATCACTAGAGCCATTTCTAAACTCTAAATCTTTATCTCTGTGATTTACTTTTTACATTACGAGCAGTGTGTGTTATCTGTTGTATTTTACACACACACTGTCTCCTGAACCTTAACTGGAGGATTTGTAAATCCTCACTCACTATCTTTTCATTCTTTTTTCCACTCTGGATAGTGTTAGAGGTCGTGTGTGACCTTGACAGCTGGTTGCTGTTGTTTTGTTTCCCACAAATAACAGTGGTAGAGGTCTTGCACCTGGACAGTTGTAATCTGTTGAAACCCGATCAAGGGTGTGGATCATCTTTATATAAAATTTTGAGAGGACTAAGTCTCGGCTTGATACTGAAACTCTTGGTTAACTCCTCTGTGTTTTTAGTTAATGTTTATATCTATACAGTACATATTTATTTCATTTTCCGCTGCTGTTACTTTGAAATATAATTGATTTTCAAAGCTACTTTGATAGTTAAACTCGCAAGTGTTTATATTTATTGTAAACCAGTAAGTTAGTTTCAAAAGTTAAATTAATCATTAGATTTAGTTAACTGAGAACTAATAAATCTTTGAGAAACTAATTAAACCTTTATAATCTGTATAAATTCACTACAGTTTAATCTGTTTTTGAAATTGGGGGTTTTTAATAGAACTTGTTTGTAACAGAAATTTTAATTGGAACTCAATTCACCCCCCTCTTGAATGTCCACTCCGACCAACAGACTATTTTTACCAAACAACAATATATTAATAAAATACTATAATTTCAAATAATATATATCATAACTGTTAAATTAGTAGTTATGAATAATAATAACATCATGTTAAATTTTATATATTCAATATAAATTATCACTAATCATATTTATTTTCTAGACATGTAAAAGAAATGATTCCATATTTATGATAAAAGAAATATTTTTCATATAATATAGATTTACAACCCTATTGTTGAAAATCAATTTCAATACTATTGTCTGAAATGTTTAGATATTATATTTCGAAAAATAAACTTGTTCATTGGAATTGGTCTGTAAAAATTTACATTGGGTAAATTTTTGATATTTTTCTAATAAGACTTATGTTTTGATAAATAATAAAGAAACTAATTTTTAAATGAAAACATCTTATTTCATCGAAAAAATTTAGGATGAAAAATTATATTATTTAATGTTTTTAAAATAAATTTAGAATAAATTTTTAGTATTTAATATAATTTCATCCTTAGAATTAATTTTACAATGAATTTTTATGTAAAGATATTTCAATATTTTGCAATGTTTTATATTTTAAAAATTTATTTTTCATTTTGACAAAAAAAATTATTTTTAATTAATTACATAAACATATATAATTTTAATTTTTTTTAAATTGATTCCCTAATTGAAATAATTTGGTCTAATTTATGTAATTAGGTCCCATTTATTTTTGGGTATCATGAATAGTAACTTTAGTAATTATTTTTATTACCACAGTTAAGGGTAAATGGGGTATTTAATGGTAATAATAATATTATAAAATAAATCTAACACCTATATAAAACCTATTTGATGACTAAATTATGTACCTATCACCTATTTATCTAAATTTTATCATTTAATGGACCCTATTACATGAATATTACATGAATAATATTAAAATTAATGATTTTGAAAAAATTTCACACTCTAATTCTTTATAAGTATAATAAATTTAATATATAGATGATTAGGACATAACATCGATTATAAATAGTATATAGAAAATTAATATAAATGACTAGATCATATTAATTTATTATTAATTATTTGAGATTATATAATTACCATTAATTATGACAGAGTAATGATCCAAAATTTATTTTATTAATAGAAATAATAAGTAAATGATATTCAAAATATTATAATAACTATAATTTTAATTAATTAATGAAATAGAAAAATTTTATTGATAAATTATACATTTATTGACTTTATTTATTTAATTTTTCTTTTTTATCATGTATTTTTAATATTTTTAATATTTCTTATAATGAATAGTATTAAAATTGTCAAAAATGATATTTAAAACTAAATATCATTTTATTATATGATATAAAGGTCATAAAAATATATGGTTCGTAAAAATAACATAAAAAATTTCAAATATGTCATAAATGATCCTATTTTGGTTACTTTGGCATTTTATAGAAAATATATTAACCATATATTATAAAAATACAAGAAGACAAGATAAGCATTATATTGTTTAAAGAAGGGTAAAATACAAAAGATAAGGTTAAATTTCTGAACTAAACTTGTCTGAAACTCATTTTTTGAGGGAATTAAGACAAATAAATATCTTCTACTTAAAATAAATCACTTTTAAACTACTTAAATATATAAAAAACATTATAATAAAGTAATATTTTATGATCTTCCTAAAGTACACTGCACCTCTCTTATAAAAGGGGAAATTCTCCTACTCTTTAATTGTCACCTCTATAACCCATTGGCTAGGCCAAACCATTCTAAATTATCGTTAAAGCATCCATAATTTCATCATTGATGGAAGAATTTGGGTAGAAAGACATCCTAATGAGTCATTTTATAAAAATAAAAAGGCGACAATAGAAGAATAGGTAATTGTGTTTCCAATTGATTATAATTTATTTTTTTCTTATAATTGTTTTTTCCATTTTTTACATAATAAATTTATAACTATAATATTATATACATTATTATATGTTATTAGGGTTATTTTACAACCATATTCCTCATTTTACCAATCATAAGAAAACCAATATCACCGTGCGTGCGTATGTACAACTTACCGACAACACATCATGGGGAAACTGTTTTTAATTTATAATTTATATTGATTGGTTTAATGATGATGATTATTTTTGTAAATAGAAAATATATAATTATAAGTAGTCTATATAATTAAAATAAAATCCAATTACGTACCATTTAACCATCAAAGGAATTATACCATCACTCGTGCATACGTATGACTTACCATCTCCACGACACAATGAGATTCATTATATACATTAACCATTAAATAATGATTATAAAATCTATAGGATGAGTGAAAATAATAATTATGAAATTAAATTAGTTTTGGATATGAATATAATACATATTAGGAATAGAAAACATGTCTTACATGTTAAAAAATTAATTGGAAAATGGATGTAGTTAACACTTGAAGTAATAATATTACTGAAATATTATTACCAAAAGGATATAAGGGGATAATATATGATATCATAAATATTCATATGGTTATGGAATAATTTATCAACATGATTAAAAAATTATATATTATGTTAACTAACCCTCTACTAAAGGAAGAATATGGTATGGTATAATTTCACAATCTCGTTATTATCCGAGGTTGATTAGACATAAATATCTACCAGGACATCTTAACCATCCATGTCCTTGTTTATTAAGAATTTATCTCAAATTAATATTTCTATTTTTTAATTTCATTTTTACCCATATATTTTATTTTTATAAAACCTTTCAAATTGAATTATGCATCATTTTTTGAAATGAATTACTATAGGACTTTTTTGAAAAATTAAGGAAAGAATGGTTTGTTCTCTTATACGGTGTAGGGGGTTATTTCTACCGTCATGATGCCTTAAAATCTTTAATCTTATTTTACAATCTAACAGGTTTATATCATAAAGAAATATTTTATTTTATAATTGTGTGGTATTCATATGACCTCAATGTAATAATGTGATATTACTCTCAAAGAGTTTTAATGAACTTATTATATTATTTTCATCTATGTCAACATACATTGTTAGAATTTATGATTAAATGTTGTTGATTTATTATGATAAAATCATCCATATTTTTTTGATGGGGTTTTGATAAGTTTTTTGGTAGATGTGTTATTTTTATATCATTTATGGTTTATAGTTAAAGTATTAACATTTGATAGTCTAGTTATAATGTGAATGTTTTGTTATGATTTTCCTATTTTATAAGAAGAATGAAATAGACTTAGTATGTCATGGGTGGGGCCCACTATAGCCCCTTAACACATCAGTATGTTTTATGAGACAAGATAGTATCATGGAACATGTCCATGATAGTATGGTCATGTATTATCTTGGCACGAGCCTTTGATATTATTGTTATGATGTTCAACATTATGCATTCCCACATTATGATCTTAGATATTGATATTCCATGTCACTATTTGAATAGTAGAATATCGATTTGAATATTTAAATGGGATTATTGGATTTATTCATTCCATATAGTTCAATTTTATGTTTCTAAAAAATGGTGTTTCAGATTTATAAATTCTTTATAATTTTATGATTATATATGAAATCTTATTCTATATTGTATAACATTAAGATGAATCAGAGCTCACCACATTATTATGTTTTATTTTACTAATATTTAATAATTGTTTTATTATTGATATATGGAGTAAATATATGATAATAATTTCAGTCTCAATAGAATATCTATTTTTTTATTTTTGTTTGAAATTATAAAGTAATTTTCATGTATGTAATATATTTTTTAGGACTACTAAACTGATCAGTCCTTCATGACATGATTAGTTATCTTCCTTCCAATGTTCTAAAATATGGAACAGGATACATGCTTATTCGGTCAAGGAATTATAGTTTGTATCATATAATGTTCAGAAACAAAATGGGAAATTATATTTAAAATGATTAGATTAGGAATCATAACAATATGATAGACTTTCAGAATGAGTATAAAAGAACATCTGATACTTTTGGTGAAATATAATTTATGGGGATTTTCGGTGAAATACATACCTCTCTGGATACAAAAAGTGGACATGGCTCTATAACAGATGTAACTAGGAGTGAAAACTGGGACATATAGTTCCAGGCCCCACTCAGGGTATCCGGGTACACGACAATGGGCCTTATTCCACACCTCATTTAACATATCTAGGGGATATATGTAGGATAATTAATATATTCTATACAAACCATTGAGATATATTTAAATGTAAATATTTCCTCAAAGAAATCATGTTTATGATTTACTAATCAGTTATACATCAATTGTCAATTTCGGTTATATGAGTCACTAGTTCTATAACTGAACAAAATTTTAGGATCTAATCTATTGTATTTCATTCTTTAGAAACCCTACATAGTTTATGAAATGGAAATCATATCAACACACATAATATATTTAGGGATTTTTCTCCTATGGATGATAATGGTGTTGTAGTAGGATCAAAAACTAGTTTTGACCAACATATAACCATATTCGGACACGTAACTAAGGTTATGAACACTAAAATTACATGTATGGAGAGGCCTACTCTACACTGTGGAGGAAAAATGTTATTCTGATTCATGAGACAACAACCTATAATATTCACTAGGGACTCAAATAAATTTATATATTATCAATGAATATATTCCTTATGGAATATATTTACTCCATTAGGATATAAGGAAAGGGAAAAAGTTATCATGGATTTTTTTCAGATATTAGGACATGAAGATCAATAGTGGTCATTAATTCAATAGAGGAAGGGCGAAGAATATGTAAAAAATATGGAATCAAGGGTGTTTAATGATCTTTTCTTAGAAAGATACATTCCTCAAAAATAATGAGATGATATGGAATAGAAACTTTTGAGTATGAGGGAAAATGAGGATGATAAAGTAGTATAGTGTGAGGATAACTTTACAAGGTTCGAAATGCTGGATGAAGATAATATATGTAACCCAAGAAGTATGATTGATTGATTCTTCGATGGGTTGAAAACATTTCTCCAACGGGAACTTTTCCCACAATCATTATCATCATACAACGATATAGTATCATATTCTATCAAGATGGATAATTAATTATCCATGTACTATGACTTTAAATAAATGAAATAAAAGGAGATAACAGTGGAGAAAGATATGGATAAAGAAGACAAATTGAAACAAATATTTTACCATATGTGATAATTATGGAATAAACATCCTGTTACTTGTGTGGTAGGAATGGGATTTTTTTACAACTGTGGACAGAAAGGTCACCAGGCATGTGAGTATAAGGTAATTATATAAGTTGTAAATGTGCAATTATATAATTATAAAGAGATGATATATTATGAAAATGATAGTCTAAATCATCAAGGAAATGTAGCTAAGATGAAGAAAATGGATCATGGTAAATCTTATGTTTTTACTACTGTCAGAGTGGAATATTTAATGTATTTTTTCCCAATAATTATTTTATTATATTCTGGTTATATGTATAATGTGATACATAAGGGTTATATTATAGTTATTTTTATTTATTTTTTTAGAGGCATGATTGATTTCATTATGGGTTTTATGGTGATCAAACATTTGGTATGTGTCAATATGAACTACATTATGACGATTGGGGAATATGATGTTGTGACTAATTTTGTAAATTTAGAGTCCTTTTAAACTATTAATTTCGAAAGAAGTATTTTAAATAAATCGTAAGTTTATAATGGATGACGTTGAAGATTGGATATTATTTTTTGAGGATGAAGTATGATTCATTTGATATCGTGGACTATGTTTTTGGTTTTAGTAAAAATTTATATGATTATAGAAAAAATTTAGGGCCTTCTAATTAATTGTAAGTGACTCAGCTGTAAAAAATTCTTGTTGAACATTTATTTCCTGGTGTAAGAGATGAGCTGAAAATATATCAAAGCACAACCAAAGGATGATATTATGCTTATGAAATGGAATGAAATTAATGAAAATCTTTCATTATAATTATTCATAGGGAAAGGACCATCAAACCAAAAATTTTATCTATGATAATTTTATGAACAATAAAATGATTCCTTATATAATTTCATATCTAGAACATTGTGATTATTTACTTTTTCATTATCATTTTCACTATAATTCTCTATCAGAAAATGTTGGTTAAATTTTTCTTCCTTGTACATTTTTTCATACAAGGAACCCTTGTATGTCTTATATATGTTCAACTTCATACATCACATTATTTATTTTAATGTAGGGGTATCATTATTCCTTTTTCTTGTTTTGTATATTAAAAATGTTGTTTTGAAATTTGAAACCCCTAGTTTTTAATATCGAGAATAAATTATGAGAAAATAATTTATTGAAGGAGGTGAAAATGTAACACCCCATGTATTTATAATATTATCATTTCTGAATAATTTTTTTTCCTTCTTTATTTTTACATAATACAATTTTAATATTATGATATACTTAACAATTATTTGTCATGAGTTACACATAATGCCCTATTTTGTCGAGCAATGATATATTAAAAAAATATTATAATTTAACATACTATATATTTTACCTGTTAAATTAGATTTTAGGAATAGTATAACCAAATATTAAATTGTATATATTCCATTTAATATTAAAATTCGGATTAAGTATTTTATAGACATAATATAAGAAAAGATTCCATTTTTCGGATAAAAGAAATATTTTTCAAAAAATACAGTTTTCCTGAATTTTGATCGAACAGAAATTTTAAATCTCATATTTGAAACTTTAATATATTCTATTTACAAAATTAAGCTTCATATTTGGAATAATTATGTAAAAATTTTTATTTAGATCAAATTTTAATATTTAAGTGATTTGTTTTATTTTTTTTAGGAATACTAAAAATATACAAATTTTTAAATGAAAACAACATTTCCATCGAAACATTTTATGTGGAGAAATTTTATTATAGAACTATTTTAATGTATAAATTGAATTTCATTTCACTATTAAATATAATTTTTTTCCATTGATTTAATTTTACCATGAATTGTGATTTAAAATCATTTCAATCATTTACAATGATTTTACTTTTAAAAAATTTCAATTTGAAAATTGGATTAAATTTTAATTAATTAATGGAACTTATATTTTTGGAAGATTAAAAATTTTCTTTCATATTTGGAATCAATGGATACATATTTTATAAATATTATACTTTTAGTTTTGGGTATTATTAATAGAATCATTTTAAATAATTTTTATTCCTACGATGAAAGGTCAATCAATAATTAATGGTAATAAAATTTTTTAATTTTACCCAGAAACGTATAAAAATTCTATTGGATGACTAAATTAGACCCTTATCACTTATTTTTTGAAATGGGATCATTTAATGGACCCTTTTTAATGAATATGAAATTAATATTATGAAAATTAATGAATGTTACAAAATATCACAATCTCATTTCTTATAAGTATAATAATTTTAGTATAGAACTCACCAAAACATAACATCAATTATAAATAGAATATGGGAGACTAAAATAAAAACCTACATAATATTTATTTATTTATAATTTTTAGATATTAAATATGTAACTTTAATTATGGAAGAATAGAGAAAAAGAAATTATTTTATGGAAAGAAATATCAAATAAAGGATTATAAATATTTTTATATAAATATAATCATATCTAATTAATAACATAAAATAATTTTATAGATAAATTAGTCATGTAATTCATATATATTAATTTTTTTCAAAGTTATCATGTTGGTTTTAAATATTTAAAAATGAAAATATTGAAACATATTAAAATTGACGTAAATGGAATTTCAGAATAATTTTTTTTAATAAATGGTATAAAAAATATAAAAATATATTATTCATCCAAGTGACTTTGATAATGTTTAATATGTCATTAATGAATCAATTGGGTTTTTTTTATTTTTTTATTGACTATATTAACCTATTAGTTTAAAATTATATGAATACACAATAAGAGTACACCTATTTATCTGAGAGTTAAATCCAAAATATAAGTTAAATTTTTTGACCTATATATGTCTAAAATTCATTAGTTGAGAGTATTTCTAACCATACACATCTTATCCTCTAAATATATCACTTTGGAGGTATTTAAAAAAATTATAATAAACTAATATATTAAGATCATCGAAAAGCGGCTCTCACTGATCTTATAGAATGAAACTTATAATTCCATATATTTATAACCTCAAAAGATATTTGAATTCGAAAAAACCTCCAAATATATCCTCTATACATCTTTCAATTCATCCTAGAGGCTACAGTTTGGGAAGAAATCTAACCTATGGAGTTCTTTTGTAGCAATCAAAAAGAGACCATTTTATATGAAGTAATTGTTTTACAAATTCAATTCAATTTATCTTCTTCATATACCTTTTCTTACATTGTTTTACGTGTAATAAATTAATATATCTAGTATAATAAACATTATGAGATATTTATATTGTTATTTTAGAACCATATTCCTCCTTTTACCCATCCTATGAAAAATAATATCACTATGTGTGCGTACATAAGGCATACAACCTCCACGATGTGGTGAAAAATGTTTTTCATTCATACATTATTTAAATAGACATAATAATGATAATAATTGATTTAAATAAATAATATATCATGATAAATATTATTAATAGTTAATATACCATAAAATCTCAATCCATTTAACTATCAAGTGAATGATACCTTCACCTGTGCATATGTATGTCATACCATCTTCACGATGTCATGAGAATCATTCACCACGTTAACCATTCATGAATGATTATAAAATATTTATTATGAGTAAAAATAATAATTAATAACCTATCATAATTATGTATGTGATTTAAATACATCCTATACATATCAAACATGTCATACATGACAAAACAAAAATGCAGAAATGATGTAGTTAACAACTGAAAGAATGATAATTATGAAATATTATTACCAAAAGGATATAAGAGGACCATATATAATATCATAAATATTGATATGGTTCTTGTATAATTTAATTAAAAAATATAACCATTATATACGAGTATAACACACCATTGATTGAAGGAATATACATGGTTGGGGTTAATTTCATAATCACATTATTATATAATGTTGTTTATATATAATTATCTATTGGGAAATATTTTTCATCCATGTCTATGTTTTATAAAAATGCATTTCGAAATATTATTACAATTTTTTAAAGTCATTTGTACCCATTTTTTACTTTTTATAAAATGTTTATAAAGTAATCTATACATTGTTTTTCAAATGAGGTACTTTATTACCTTTTTGATAAATCATGGAAAGAATGTTTTATAATAGATACATTTTAAGCAGGTTTTCCCCCATCAGGATTCCCTTAAATTTTGATGCTTAATTTACATTATTATAAGGTTATTTTAAAAAATATATGTTTCTTATTATCATTTTATGACTTCTGAATGATTTTTAAGAAAAAAAGGTATATTTCTGTCAAAGAGATTTAATGAACTTATTAGATTAATTTATTCTTTTTCATCATCCTTTGATGGATTTAATTCTTAATTGATTATGAATTTTTATGTTACAATCTTCCATATTTTATTTAATGTAAACTGATATGATTTATTGTGGATGTGTTATTTTGATATCTTCTATGGTTTATTGTTATATTATTGACAGTTTTTATGATATTTTTATTACAAATGTTTATTTTATGATTTACCTATTTCATAAGACAGGTGCATTTGACTTAGTATGTGGCAGTTGGGGCCTACTAGATCCCATTGACGCGTCAATATGTCTCATGAGACAAACTATTGTATTAGTATAAGGATACGATAAAATGGTTATTTATGGTCTTAAAATAAGTCCATGACAGTATGGTTATGTTTTCCACCATTATTCATCCCCCCATTATGATATTAGTTTTTGATATTACATGTGAATTTTCAACGAGTAGAAAATCCATTTAAATGATTATATATAATCATTGGATGTCTTATTGACATATTATGTAAATGTTTTTGTTTGTAAGACTTCTGTTTCATTTTTATACTTGGACTAAATGTTTAGGATTATATAGTTGAGATTCAACTATATTGTTTAACCTTAATTAGAATCTTAGCTCACCCTTATAATTTATTTTGTTTTCCCAGGATTCCAATAAGTGTTTTATGATTAATATGTAGGCTCAATCCAAGAGTATAATGGATTTATAAAAATAATAAACTATGTTATTTTTTATGTTTGAAATTTTAATGTAATTTTTTGGAATGCAATATATTTTTTAAGACTACTAAACTAAATGGGACTTCATGATTTCATTCCTTGTAAACATGCTAATGTATTGAATAATGCACCAATACTGAGCTTCATTGGCTAGAAAATTGACTTATTTAATAATAATATTTTATTGAAATATAATTTACTAAAAAAATCCTGATTTCATTAAAATGAGTGTCTTCAATGAATGAATATATTTAAGAGAAATTCAATTAATGTTTTTTTGTATTAAATCATTTTTTTCAATCTAGGTTTTCGCAATGTATATGGTAATAATAAAAAGGAAAATATTTTTTTGACTTTCATTATGTGGTGGGTGGGACCAATATTTACCAAACAATACATTGGATAAATATTTATATCTCATGAGATAATGATGTGGAGAAATACCATGGGCTTGATCCACTATGGGAAACAATTGCTTCCTAATCCAATATTGGAAACCGGTGCACCCTGATCCAATGTTTTGATATTACTGTTAGTTAATGTTTAAATATGAAATTTAATTCTATATATACAAAGGTTCCACCCTTTTAGATCATATTGAACATAATTGATTTATGATGATTTCCCACTCTTATGGTCCATGGTTTCAAAAATGATATTGTTTATGTCATTAATCATTTTTATAATCTATGATTGGTTGGGAATGAACTTTGTAAGTTATAGTCATGATAAAATATTATTATTATTATATTATGAACTCACATTATCGTGGAAAGATAACTCAATTTTTTTCCTTACTAACCATCTTGTATCATCATTAATTATATATATGTACCCACGTGACAGAGGTATGTTTTATGTGGGATATGTTTTAAAAGGGTAATACATGTGATAATATTTTGTGAGATGATTCCAATTTTTATGAACCAACAATTTATTAATCCAGGATTCCAATGACATTAAAACCATATGATTTTATGGAGGATTTTCTAATTAATGTAAGAAATATTCATCTTTATATATTTAATATCAATGTGTAAAATTTATGGTCCATTATATTCTCCCATTACCATTTTTTATAAAATAAGTATGATCAATCCCTTAATGAAATGTTGATTTTTATTTTTGATATTATGTTTTTAATAAATTCCCAAACTTATGTTTCTACTTCTCAATATATGTGATGAGTATAACCAATGAGGTGTCAAAGAGGGGACTAATATTGTTTGATTATTGATAAATTTTTTAAATAATTATAAATAGTTTTTCTTTTATAATTTATAACAAAATATAATAATCCCTACACTCAAGGGAATTATAATATTACTATGATATTAAATGAATGAATAATTAAATAAGTCTATATTTGGTTTTTTAAATCTAAATATGAATCAATGATACTATTTAAGGATTTTGTTTTGAATAAAAAACTGAGGATTAAATACTTATGGAGCCCTAGTTTCCATTAGAGAAGATTTTAGTTATATTTCTGAATTATTTTTAATGAAGAATATGGTGAGATATCATTATTTAGAAACATAGGTATCAGACTATATCGTGTTTGACATCCAAATTTTTTATTAATTTATATATTGTGTTGTTTCCTAGAATTTAAATTGATATCTATAATCATGAAAATATATAATCTTGTAGAATATTATTTCCTATGGATAATCACCATAGAAAATTATAGTTATGTATCAACTCGATATTCACTCAGTGCATGATGAGTGGGATGAAGAATGAAAAAAATGCTGAACACTCTTATGTGATATTCTTTAGTCAATCATATTATCTTTACTGGACATTATGATGAATTTAATATTTTCATGAATTATGATGAAATTTATAATTGTACGTAGCATAATATAACCAATAAAGAACCAAGACTGATATAGGTTAAACTTAAATAATTATTGTCTAAAATGAGAGTTGCATAGAATTATACATGTTTAGGTTATATTATCTTTTGGTTAACAAAAAAATTATCTTATAATGTTATTGCACAAGGTAATAGTTTTGGATTTTTTTATTTATAGAGTGAGAATGAATATAAATAATAATAAATTGTATGTAAAAATCTATAATTTAGAATATTAGAGTCCAAATGGGAGAGAAGGTAATATTGAAAACCTGTTTAATTTTGTATCACAACTGTGTCAATTTATATATAACCATATGAGTCCAACTAATACATTGAAATCATTAATTATAATATGGAAAGAGTTTTATAGAATGTCTTTTGATGAATATAATGATGGAATGATGATTCAAATTTTGGTATATAATTTTCATTGTTGAATCATGTTACAAATCATCATCACATGGTCCCACCTTGTTGGTATAAATACAATAGTAAATCCCCAAACCTACATCCTATTAACTATGGGTTTGAATCCATCATTATATAGGCATATCATGAGCAAGAAAGGCCTTATACTAAAATAATTATAAATATCAAGATTAATCCATAAACTAGATTGATGTAGAATTTTTAATAAATGATACTCCAAATGCATGAATAATATCTAAAAAAAAGAAGATCCTGAAAAATGTATATGGAAATTCACAACATGGAAATAGAATCCATAAAACAATAATACATTGTGAAATCTTAACAATAGGTTATATCAATAAAAATGAAACTCATATACCCAAATATGGTATGCACATCCAAACTGAGATCCACCTACTCTTGCTCCACCTTAGACTCCATTAAAACGGATCCTTGATTCTAAAGACATGACATGTGAAAAATGAGATTATATATGGTGGAGTGTAAACATACATAGTTTGATACCTCTAAATAAAAAGTAGAAAATAATATTTTTATAATATTGTTCTAAATAATACATGATTTTAGGACATGTAATATATCCTTGATATGTTTATATATATAACACATGTCCCCAAGTAATGTCATGACCCCACTACTACACAAGGGATCTTTTCAAGGCATCATGGTAGCACTATTTTACGATATCTGACTCCACATGTCTCATTATCACATGATGCTACAAATTTTAGTTCTCATATTCGTAGTATGTGGATATTTTAATCAGGATGGAAGTATTAAGGATGGATAGAGATAAAAAAATTGTTTGGAATGAACCTTATCCGGAATAATATAAGTTGATATAATGTTAGGTGAGCATGAACATGGCCTATAATTTATATCTAACCGTTTTGGGATAACCCTCATTGAAGGGGAACAGACACCCTAGATATATGATACAATATTCATATCCTAACCAATAGAAGAACGAGATACAAGATCACAAATTCATCATATTTGGAGATATATGTCTATATCAAGGAATAACATAAAGATGTTATAGTTCATCTGTTGCATAGAATAAGGTTCCATATTATACCCTCATAGTTATTGATCAAATAACAGACCAATAAATAATTTATTTAAAAGAAAAAATCCAATATAATGAAAATATTGTATTTCAAAAAATTATTTATTTTATCTACATGATATTGGGTTCACGACTTGTTTAAGGGACAAATTTTGTGATGCTCTATGTTAGGTTCTTATTTTGTCCATGACTGTCATCCCATACCATTTCCATTTTCATTGTATTTTCCTTTTTCTAGAAGCACTGTATGTGCACATTTACTATGTTCAAACTCATGTACCCTAGACATCACACAACTAGTAAAATGTATTTCATTAGCATGACTTGCTGACTAGGAGGACAAAAATATGATATTTACCTTATATGTAATCCCAAACCACCGCATAAATAGGCTCACGTGACCTATGTTCTTTCGACCTACATTAATTTTTGATCATATTTTCCGAAAAATTATAGATACTCAAAAATTTATTTTCCCAAGTCAATACCTTCCCACCAACACAGATAATAAAATTAAAACATGGAACCACATTGTCCAATCTATCATCATTGTTTGCGGATAAACTCCTTCCACTCATTTATCATAAATTGACCATCATCACACCATACACAATAAACTCTCTAAAAACTACATCTGATTTTTTTTTATATTCGATCTATATAATTTCATACCCATAATTCATCTTTCATTTGTTTAATTCATACACTAAACCCATTGAAACAAATATACAAATAATGAAAAATCAAGATGAAAATCATGTTTCCAAATATAATAAAATCTCCAACTAATCGAGTACTAGTGCAGAAGTAGAATGAAGTGAGGATTCTAGAAAAACATGAAAGTAATAATGATATTTGTCCATGTCACATTTTCCTAACTTTATATAACAATGATAATAATAAATTGACAACATAATTAATAATATATAATTACTTAAATTGATGGAAAGTCATACATCTATTATGAATTTGTTTTTAAGGGATAATCCAAAATTTACATCACATTTAATTACTGGGAACAAATAAAAATCTAAATCCCTACTTATGTTTTAGATACATCATTGAAAAATAATGTGTCAATTTTGATGTTATTGATGATACCTACAATGTTTATTTTATAGATCCTCAATTCTACAAATGCATTCATAATTTATTCTTGATCTCAATTTCCCTCAACAATGAAATAAAAACCAAAGATACATCTTTCTACTCAATAAGTGACGATGATGTGGATAACCCTTGGGATTTCTCCATGTATGTTTTAATAAGGAAGAGTCAACATACCTTGATAATTAATAGACATTAACATAATTGATAATATTAATTAATATACTTTTCCCATGATAAAAAATTAAATACATAAAAAATCTATATATCTAATGTTACAACTATGGTAAAACTCATGTTTCAATTTTAATGGAGGTTTTGTTTTTTCCATCCGAGAAACAATCTAAGATATATTAT